>CM056201.1:75435762-80235762 GCA_029692085.1 Gymnothorax javanicus
GCTCTGAGCCGTGCTCCTGCTCTACGAGTCCTCCTGAAGAGTCCAAGCGCCAAGGACTTGTCTGATTTTACGGATGTTAATTCTGACTGCTGTCTTCCTGCTGTCCTGATCCTCTCATCCCTAATTTACCATCAATTAATTTGTCAGCCAGCGGAGGATGGGCTTCCCCACAATAGCCAGGTTGCTCCTGAGATTTCTTCTCACTGAGGAGTTTTTTCTCACCACTGTTCGAGGCTTTTTCTCCCTACAGGGAGTTTTTTGCCTGCTATTTGGGGATGAGGGATTAGCCTGGGCTCTGCCCTTTTCTCTCTGTAAAGCATTTTTGTGACAGCCTGTCTATGAAAAGCGCTATATAAATAAAATTGAATTGAACTGAATTGAATTCTACTTATGCTCAACGCATAATAAATTTTTCCTGATTTCACTCGAGTCTCTCCTGATTGAACTTAAATAAACACTCTCCTCAGAGAGCGGTCCGAATTTCTAATACATAGAGTAAGACAATCACTCTATTTCGATGGCAGCAAACCCAGTTTTTTATTGGCTAGCAAATTACGTAAAAATGAACGTCTGTCTGTTATACCATCGATACAAGCCGAAAATGGTACAATTTTACATGATCCCCAACTAATAAATCAGCAATTTAAAAATTTCAACAAAAACTTATATCAAAGTGAAACAGATGACTCATTAGACCTTATTAATTCTTTTTTTGAAGATTTGAGCTTACCTCGGCTTTCAAAGGAGGAGAGTAATTCCTTAGATATCAAAATGACCTTAATTGAATTATTTGAATCACTAAAACAGATGAAAAGAGGCAAATCATCTGGACTAGATGGCATCCCGCCTGAATTCTATCTCGAGTTTTGGTCTAATTTAGGACCAGTTATGCTTGAAATGATTAATACATCTCTCTAGAAAGGTTCTTTCAACAGAGATGTTAATAAAGCTATCATTTCACTTCTTTGTACGGTAAATAAAGACCCCACAAAATGTACAAGTTACAGGCCAGTATCATTGTTAAATTCCGATGTGAAACTGTTTGCCAAAACCCTAGTGGCTAGATTGGATATTGTCTTATCAAATCTTATTCACCCTGATCAAACAGGTTTTGTTAGAAATAGATCAGCGTCAGACAATGTTAGAAGACTACTTCATATTATACATGCTGCATCTGATATGTCTTCGCCAGCGATTTTTTCAATTGACACAGAAAAGGCATTTGATCATCTTGCGTGGAGCTTTCTGTGGTTCACATTGGAATGCATGGGCTTTGGTCGACAATTTATACACATGCTAAAAGTTCTTTATAACAACCCATCAGCTATAGTACTAACTAGAAATCATTGTTCCTCTCCATTTCCCATAGGCAGAGGAGCTCGTCGAGGCTGTTCTCTTTCGCCGCTTTTATTCACGATATCATTGGAACCCCTGGCACAAAAAATTCGTCAACCTAAAATATAAGTCCTATAGTGGTCGGGAATGTGCAAAATTTTATTTCAATATATGCGGATGATATTTTATTATATTTCAATATTGTGATTCATGATTTGCCATACAGTGAAAAGATACTTTCATTATTTAGTAGTTTTTCAGGTTATAAAGTAAATTTGAATAAATCTGCACTGTTATTGCTGAAGAATGTTTTGGTCTGCCCTCTTAAAAATTGGTTTTCTCAAGATTCGAACATGCCTTGGCTTCATATGGAACGCAGCATTGTTTTCCCTTATAAACTGGAGGAATTAGTATTTTGTGGTTTACCTCTCAGATACTGTCAGTCAAAATTTGGCCCTATAATCACTCACTCCATTCAAATCTGGCAAGAAGTGGAGAAATTGGGTAACTGGGAGACGCAGTGGCATACTCAGACGCCAATATTTCGAAATAAATTTTTTTGTTTGGAGGGAAAACCGATTGTTTATCCCCCATGGTCTAGTTCTGGTATCCGCACTTTTTCTCATGTGATTGATGATAGAGGCTTAAGTTCATATGATGATCTTAGAAACACATATAATTTGCCCAGAACATCTTTTTATTTTTACTAACAATTGAGAAATGCTATTCGAGGTTGTGGAATTCCATGTAACACTTCACTGTCGGAACATCCTCTTTTCAAGCTCTTGTGTACTAAACCTAAATCAGGTGGTTTGGTATCCATTCTGTACCAAAAGCTACAAGAGGCCACAAGTTACACAATGGGGGTGACTAAAATATGGAATGTAGATCTGAAGGAGTGGGAGCAAGTTATTAACTGGAAGAGAGTATGGGGAAACATCAAAGTTGCATCACGAAATTTTAACCATCAAATGATCCATTATAAATTTATACATAGATTCTATTTTACTCCCAGGAAATGCTGTCAACTTCAACTCTGCTCTACTCCCATTTGCCTTTGTGTGATAGTAAACAAATAGGAACCCATTTACATACAACGTGGCAATGTTTGGATGCGGAGCGTTTCTGGTCTCAAGTAGCATCTCGGATGGGCGATATAATTGGAACCATTATACCTTGCAATCTGATAATTTTACTGTTAAATGATGATTCTCAATTATTACTTAATTTCTCTCAGAGAAGACCGCTGTTTTTAGGCTCGACGGCTGCAAAGAAAATGTTGATAGATGTGGAAACCCCCACATTCTCTCCATATGTCCCAGTGGTTTGCCCTGTTGTACGATATGGTTACTTTAGAACTCTCTATTGCTCGCTCAAATGGGGCCACAGCTGATAATATCGAGGGTCTGTCTAAGGCAATCGAGAAGATTAAGCTGGAGCTATGGACCGCCCAATAACATTTGATTTTCCAAAGTACTTTATCCCCCCCCCTTTTTTTATGGGCGGGGGGTTATATGGGTATAAATGCTTAGGTAAGTTTTGTACTGGGCACATGTGAACAGTAATGTCTACACATTCAGTGTATGTATGTATGGTGTGAGGGCATGCCTAACAGAAAGATTTTTGTTCGTGGCTTTCACTTCTTTATGTTTATTTATTTATTTATTATTTATTTACTTATTTTTTTCTCTTTTTTTTTGCCCTGTCGGTCACTAAATTTGTCCTGTTTCAGTTTGTCCTGTTTCATTACAATTATTCATGAGAGCACTTTTGTAGTTATTGTACTATGTACTTTGTATGTGCGTATTTGTATATCTATGTTTTCCTTTGTTTAGATACAAGTCCTCCGAAGCCAGCAAGGAGAGGGGTGGGTGGGGGGTGGCAAGGGTGGGATAACAGGCTAGTTTTTGAGTTATATGCCTGTAACAATGAGATTTGTAATTGTATATGTATGTGAGTTATGTGGCTATGTATATCGGATTTACAGATGGCATATTATGTTATGGGGGGATGGGGGACATAATGCAATAAAAACTTGATCACAATTTTATCCACAAAATGAGCTCATTTCAAATTTGATGGCTGTGATAGGTCTCAAAAAAGTTGGGACAAGGACCTGTTTACCATGGTTTAGCATCCCCTCTTCTTTTTAACACAGAGTGGACGCGTCTGGGCATTGAGGAGACAAGTTTCTTGAGTTTAGCCGTTGGAATTTGATCCCACTCTTGTTTAATGCAGGCTTCCAGCTGCTGGAGAGTTTTGGATCTCCTTTGACGGACTTTTCGTTTAATTATGCGCCAAATGTTCTCAATTGGTGAAAGATCAGGACTGCAGGCAGGCCAGTTCAGCACACGGACTCTTCTACTACGAAGCCATGCTGTTGTAATAGCTGCAGTATGTGGTTTTGCATTGTCCTGCTGAAATACACAAGGCCTTCCCTGGAATAGATGTCATCTGGAGGGGAGCATATGTTGCTCTAAAACCTTTATATACCTTTCAGCATTCATGGTGCTTTTTAAAACATGCAAGTGTCCCACACCATATGCACTAATGCATCCCCATACCATCAGAGATGCTGGCTTTTGAACTGAACGCTGATAACAGGAGGGGTGGTCTTTCTCCTCTTTAGCCCGGAGGACACGACGCCCATGATTTCCAACAAGAATGTCAAATTTGGACTCGTCTGACCACAGGACACTTTGCCACTTTGCTACAGTCCATTTTAAATGAGTCTTGGCCCACAGAACACGGCGGCACTTCTGGATCATGTTCAACAATGGCTTCCTTTTTCCATAATAGAGTTTCAGGTGGCATCTGTGGATGGCACGGCAGACTGTGTTTACAGACAGTGGTTTTTTGAAGTATTCCTGGGCCCATTTAGTCACTGTCAATGACAGAATCATGCCAGTGAGTGATGCAGTGGCATCTGAGGGCCCGAAGATCACGGGCATCCAGTAAAGGTCTTTGGTCTTGTCCCTTACGCACAGAGATTTTTCCAGTTTCTCTGAATCTTTTGATGATGTTATGCACTGTCGATGATGAGACCTTCAAAGCGTTTGCAATCTGACATTGAGGAACATTGTTTTTAAAGTATTCCATAATTTTTTTACGCAAGTCTTCACAGGTTGGAGATGCTCCGGCCATCTTTAATTCTGAGAGATTCAGCCTCTCTAAGACATCTGTTTTATAGCCAATCATGTTACAAACCTGATGCCAGTTAACTTAATTACTTGCTAAATGTTCTTTCAGCTGATTCTCTTTTATATATTAATTGCTTTTTCAGCCCTTTTTTGCCTGTGTCCCAACTTTTTTAAGACCTGTTGCAGCCAGAAAATTAGAAATAAGCTCATTTTGTGGATAAAAATGTAAAATGTCTCAGTTTCAACATTTGAAATGTTATCTATGTTCTATTGTAAATAACATATTGGCTCATGTGATCTGAAAGTCATTGCATTTTGATTTTATTCACAATTTACACTTCGTCCCAATTATTTTGGAATTGGGGTTGTAAAACTCAAGGACTTTTCAAGGCTGTGCAAACCCTGTATCCTTCCCGACAGATTGTTTTAGTTTTTTGTTCTGCTAGTGTCCTTGTCACAACTGGTATCATGAGGCGGTACCTGCAGCCCAATCAGGTTGCACAGTGTAACAGCTCCTCCAGGATGGCACATCCATAAGTGCTGTAGCAAGGATGTTTGCTGTGTCTCTGAGCACAATTTCAAGAGCATGGAGGAGATACCAGGAGACCGGCCATTACATGAGGAGAGCTGGACAGGGCCGTAGAAGAGCAACCCAGCAGCAAGGCCAGTATCTGCTCCTTTGTGTGAGAAGGAATAGGAAGAGCACTGCCGGAGTCCTACAAAATTAACTCTAGCAGGCTACTGGTGTTCATATTTCTGACCAAACTATCAGAAACAGACTCCAAGAGGGTGGCATGAGGGCCTGACGTCCCCTAGTGGGACTAGTGCTCACAGCCCAGCACCATGCAGCTCGACTGGCATTCACCAGAGAACATCAGAATTGGCAGGTCCGACACTGATGCCTCTTTCTCTTCACAGATGGGAGCAGGTTCACATTGAGCACGTGACAGGCATGAAAGAATTTAGAGAAGCCACGGTGAATATTATGCTACCTGTGACATCATCCAGCATGGCCAATTTGGCAGTGGATCAGTAATTGTCTGACTGCCATTATGTACTAGGATGGAATCCTTAGAGCGATTGTCAGACCTTATATTGGTGCAGTGGGTCCTGAGTTCCTCCTGGTGCAGGACAAAGCCCAGCCTCATGTGGCCGCGGTGTATAGGCAGTTCCTGAATGACAAAATGCATTGATGCCATTGACTGGCCCGTTCGTTCCCCAGATCAAAATCCAACTGAGCACCTAAGGGACGTTTTGTATTGGTGTATCCAATGCTGCCAAGTACCGCCACAAAGCAGGAGCTCATTGATGCCCTGATCTAGGTCTGGTAGGAGGTCCCCTAGGACACCGTCCACCGACTCATCAGGAGCATGCCCAGATGTTGTTAGGAGTGCATACAGGCACGCGGGGGCCATGGACACGACTAAGTCACATTATGAGTTGCTGTGATAAAATCTATGCAATAAGCCCGTGATATCCATTTTTTTATTTCATTTTTAGGGAGATTTTGAATCCAGCCCTCAACAGGTTGATGATTTTGGTTTCCATTGACCGTTGCTACATCATTTTGTTCCTAACAAATCAAACAATTTGCATCACTCAAGATTTTCAACATGAATAATTCGTTCATTAAAGGGCATCTAAAGTCGATTCCCATTGTTTTTGTTTATCGGCCAATCTGTGAGCCGCACCTGCGCAAACGAACCGAAATAGAAGGATTATCTAAGCATGTACACAAAACATTGGTTTATGTGAATGAAACTGGTTACGTGATAATGCAAGATGTCAACAAAAGCAAGTGATTTGTTTGTAAACATTGATGGATTTGTTTGTAAACATTGGATGTTCAACGTCCCGTCTGAGAATCGACTTTAGATGCCCTTTAAGATCTGATATTTCATTTAAGTGTTCCCTTAATTTTTTTGAGCAGTCATATATGCACACTATTGTTCCCTGCCCAAGATCCAAACCAATATTTGCCAACAAGTTTTCCTCTCCAGTTCAAAATACAAATGCTCATCATAAAATCTAAATTTAACAGTGCAATAATTTTTTTCATTTTCATGGCTAATGGCCATAGACCCCCGTACAATTTTTAGATTTGTAGCTGTAAATGTATTCCTTTTGTACCCCCGCTAAAATGAAATAAAATAAATAAATAAACTATACCCTTGTTTACAATCCCAATTAAGGAAAAGCAGCATTATTGTTGTTGCCCACCTAATTAGTCCAAATGCCCACCCAAAGATGACATCCTAGCAAGATCTCTGGCTAGCATTAATCATGCCTGAGTGTATCTAATGGAACTTAACCCAATTATCAATTAAATTTGTGAATTGTTTGATTTAATGATTAAGGGGGCAATTAACTTTTTTTCCACATACGGCCAGGTTAGGTTGGGTAGCTTTTTTACTTCAAAAAATGAAATCACTACTTAAAACTGCATTTTGTGTTTACTTAAGTTATCTTTCTATTAAAATTAGATTGATGATCTGAAACATTCATGTGCGACAAATAAGCAAAAATAGAAGAAAATTGGGAAGGGGGTGATACTTCCTCACAGCATTGCCCACGATGTTGTCATTAAAGAATATAAATGCAGCGCACTGTAATGAAAAAAAATTAATAAAGCAGATAACATACCCATATCCGCTTCCCTTTTTAGGGGGGCTTATTAGTATATTCTTTCCCGGCGATTTATAAGGTTGCTTTGAAATATGCAGTGTTCTCATTGCCTGAACAGGTCCACCCAGTGTGCCATAGTAGCTGCCAATCCCAGACCTGGAGAACACAATTAATCAGCTGTAGCTTACTGTGTCCTAAGGCCTGGTGCATGCTGACCCTTTTTGACAAATATAACATACAGCACTCTTAGTCGGTGACAGTCATAGGTCAACCACAAAGCCTGTAATCTCTAACGAAATCACAAAATCTTGACAAACATCTTATTCTGAATGAGGATTAGATCCAAGAGCTGAGGACTGGATTACTTGCGTCAGCTCTACAGATTCCTTCAGTATACCACGATTTAGATACAGAATGCAAACACACCAATATCATATAACAGACGTAGTATATGCTAGCGTTATGTGTGTGCTATTGTTTATCTATGTTTTAATCTTTTCTCCAGCAATAAAGGCATGTCAGCACAAATAACAGGCTTACATACTTGGCTACCAGACACTGTTGGTGCTTACACCTGCATTGCTACTGAAACTGAACACCGCTGCTCATTTAAGTTTATCCAAGGGGTGAACTGCTTTAAGCCCAGTATGATAATTACCAAGACTCAGTGATCTCATCTGTATACAGTACTGTGCAAAAACCATTTAGGCGCCATAGTTTTTTTTTTTAATTTAAATTTGACTTTAGATGTTTTTGTTTTCCACATTTCTATAACTGCAGATAAAACAAGCAAACAGTGTTAGTATTTCCAAAAAAGATAGTTGATACAGTTAATATAATCTTGATAGAACCTTCATCTCAACATTATTAAGGCTGTTTGGGATTACCTGGACAGACAGATGCCAGTGAGACTGTGACTTGATCTGATAGTCATGTCACCTAGATTGACGAGGCAACATAACTCTGGTCATGCTTAAATATGAGGGATTTTGCTGCTGGGTTAGCTCACCCGGTTAAGGCGCCGCAATTGCGATGCAGTAGTGCCTTCTACGGCGCGGGTTCGATCCCCGGTCATACCAACCAGCAGTGGTCGGCAGCTTTTTCAGAACAGCGCACGATTGGCTAAAGCACAGTGGGAATGCAAATTGGGGAGGGACCGCTGGGAAGGGAAATTAAAAATTATTGCCTTGTTTGTTGCTCAAGCGCCTCCTGTTGGCCAGCTGGGCGCTCATCAGTGAGATTCTGAGCTTGCTCATCGGGTATCCTCCACCCTCGTCCTAAACTTGCGATAGTTTCGACCAATGAGTGTAAAGATGCAGGGGCTCACAGGCGCGTGCTTCGGAGGAAAGCCGCAAACTGACTCTCTCTCCTGAGCTGGCAATAGGGGGTTGAATACGAGCATGCCTTGTACATAGTTCTCGGATTGGGCATTCCAAATTTGGGTGGGGTTGAAGATGCCAAATTTATAAAGAAAAAAAAAAGAGGGATTTTCAAAAGTCATGAACTGCTGATTTCTACATGACGCAATCATTTCATATAATGGGCTTGGCTCTAAAAATTCGATCCCATCTGAAAGAAAAAATCACTTGTGCATCCATTGGCACCACTTATTTTGGACAGTATGTCGTCAATGCGTAGTATTCTCAAGTCAAATGCCGATTCTAGCCAGCCTAATTGCCATCTCGAAATTTGATGGGAGGAAATTACCTGGCATTTCCCATCCAATTCTGAGATGGTGATTTCACCCAAGAGAATCGGAATTTGACTGGAGAACACTACATTGCGATGACTTACTCTAAGAAATAAGCGGTTCTGATGGGCGCACAAATCATTTTTCTTTCAGATGGGATTGGATTTTAGTGGCAAAGCCCATTAAAGAAAGTGCTTTCACCGTATGCAACATCAGGAGTAAATGAGTTTTGAAAATCCCTTGTTTTTAGCATAGCCAGAGTCATGTTACCTGGTCAATCTAGGCTACATGATTGTCAGGTTTAGACTGAGCCTGCAGAAGAACTACGGCAAATTGTCATTGGACTAGTTTTTAACTGTTAGTACATGGTAAATTGTTAGAAAATTTTCATTTCACGATTTTGGAAGTATCTTTGCCAAACAGAATTGTTTTTAATTATGTGTAAAATGTTTGCACAGTATACACACCTATTAAGATAGTTTTCATAACCTCAATAACTGAACTCTCAGATGCAGTACATTTGTAACACGCATGACCCCGTATTTTGAGGGATGTCACAGGGTATCTTACGGTTTCTTTTCACCATTGCTTGGGAGAAAGGCTTTCCCAATGTTCTTTTTAGCCTGTTGCATCTTGTACTGTCGTCGGAGTTTCACTGGGTCCGTGAAAGCTTCCCTCTCAAAGATCCTTTTGAACTGTGCGTCAAAGTAACCCACTTGTAGTCCTGACTTCTTCTTAGAGCTGCTGACAATCATCTGTTTGTTTTTATGGGCTGATTCATTAAAAGGCCCTTGGAAATAAGAGAAATAAAAACTGTGAAAACTTCAGGCATTTCATATCATACTCAGTCAGATTATCTTCCTACCTAAGGTGATATGTATCATTTGAAATGATCATGCACAAGCAAACATTCACCATATAGTTTAGAACTGATCAGCAAATTGACCTTTCAGATTCAGAACATATTCAAGCTTTTCAATCACAGAGCCCAATTTAAATTGAATTTAGGCCTACTTTTGTTCTGCACATAACTCTCAAAGAAATTGAATGAAATTACAGTAATTGATTTTAAAATACTGGCCTTCAATTTAAACATAATGATTACACAGGCAGTCTTCCCTTTGGATAAGTAATTACAAATGAACATAACCTACTGTAAGTATTCGCCGTGTACGTGTCCCCGATAGTAATGTAGCCCATCTCTTTAAATAGTCCGACTCGTTCCATATCAGTCTTCCCCTCCGGAGGCATGGTTGATGTAAGGAGGTCGCTACTGTACACGGACGGAAAATTCTTGGGTCACAGTTATTTCTTCGGGGAAAAAAAAGCGACAGACATCATTACATTTCGCTGTGCATGTTCACACATTCAGCGCCAATAAGTCTTGCTGTAAGCCGCTTTGGATAAAAATGCCTGCTGAATAAATGTAATGTAATGTATTATAAATCCATATTTCTTTTCTTTATCCTCGGAGATGTTTTGGGAAAGGCAACAGTAAATATAATTGTACAAGTAATTAACACTGGTTTCTTAAATGTTTGTTTTAGAAATACATTTTACAATGACGAAATTACTCTAACATTTTTTTTTTTTTTTCAAACGAGCATAATTTCAAGAGTTGGAAATTAAAATTTGTGTCTACTTACCAGCAACGTGCTAATGAGAATACGACCCATCCGGGAATTGTGTATTTTGCGTTACCATGGATTCGTACGTGGTGGTCAGCTGATGCCAAGGCGGAAATGTCGCCAACAAAATCGTGGCTTGAAACTCATTTTTCTGATTGAAACGCAGTTGTTCCTCAATACAAGCCATGTTTGAATTCGGAAGGTTTAAGTTTTCAGGTGCGATTTTTTTTTTAAATTACTGCATTGGCTTGCTCTCCCGGAGCATAATTCTCTGAATGTCGATTTGTAGTGCATGATGGAGGTTGTAGTTCTTAGCGATTCATTGCGTTGTGATTCTTTTTTTTTTTTTTTTGAACTACAATGATAAAACCAGTGTTGCTGCAGGCTTGTTTAAGCCATTGAATGACTTATGGTGGCATATTAGCTTATTCATGGTCAGACTGAAAACAAAAACCGAATCAAGAAACATTACCTTAATTAGCAATTCCCACTTTTGGTTCTGGGAGACCACTGTGCTTACTGGTTTTTATTCCAACCTCCATTTTCAATCCTCATCATTTTAACAATCTATTCATTTCTCAAAATTAAAGGGGTGCAGCTTGCGGAGCTAATTCTGGCAGACAACTTGAGATGTGCCCACATTACCATTGTCACTCCCATGAATATTGTACGCTGCTCCACCCCTCTGATAGGAGGGCTATATAAGCTATATAAGTTATGCCATTGCATCATAACATGCCTCTGCACTGCATTGCTCTGCAGTTGCATCACACTGACCTGCTGCAACTTAACATCCAACCTCCTCTCCAGCATCCACCCGTGGGCTCTGAATCTCTCCTAGAGGGAAGGGGGGAGGGGGATATCCTAACAGTCCCTGCTCCCTTCTCCTCAAGCTCAGGAGGCCACAGTGTTTGCCATTGTCAGAGCCTAGAAGCCAAACTATATTTATTTGTTACTGCTGCTATTGATGGTTTACACGCAAGTTGCATGACAGGAATTGCTTTTCATATTCCAAAAGATTATTTACTCTCGTAAACCACATAATGCCAGAATGGCAATGCATTTGATGAACAAGAAAAGGCCAATCTTCACATTGTATTTTGCCAATTTCCAACTAACAAGCACAGAACTGTCAACACTTTTGACAGACCAAATTCAAGACTGTTACTGAAGGAAATTTATAATCGTGGAAGGTCTTGAGTCTCCTGCTGTCATTTTATACGTTCTAACTATTTAATCATTTCCTTTGTGCATATTTAAAATTCTTAATCAATATCTAAAATAAGTCTTTGTTCACCACAAACCCTAGAATCTGCACCCATTGGAGGGTTCGTTCTCTTCAGTGCCAATAGCCAGCATTGCGGCCTTGTTCTTTGTTTCAGTGGCAGTTTACGAAAAATGACAAAATTGACCTTTTCTTTAACCAAAAATCATTTTTACATCCAGGAGCTAGCTATACAACAATGGCCTTCTTTTTGTCTTCTGTCCCGTGGCTCCTCAGTCTCTGTCTTTTATTGTCGAAGTCTTCCACTATCTCAATCTTTCACTGTCTCTCCCAGAGTAGTTGCTGCATCTGCAGTTGAGCCAACCAACCTCGCGAAGTAACAGTTTATGGTAATGCAAGAGGGCAGCACCTTTGCCAGGCAAAATATAATTATAGCTTCCTTTCCTTTCATATTGTCACATTTGTCATGTTTTTTTATATAATTATTAATTAGAGTGGAAATCCATTTACAACGACATTCCCAGAAAAGTTGGGACACTGTGTAAAATGTCAATAAAAACAAAATGCAATGATAATAAAGCAATAATCTAGACTCCATATGTAGTTGTAAATAGTACAAAAGAAACATATCAATGCATCAAATTTCCCTCTCATAACTGAGAAATTGTATTGATTTTTTTTTAAAACTTCGAATTTGAAGCCAGCAACACTTTTTTTAAAAATCTGGGACAACGATATGTTTATTACTGTGTTGCATCATCTCTCCTTCCAATGACACTCTGTAAGTGTTTGGGAACTGAGACCAGGTTCTGTAGTTTTGAAAGCAATTTTTTTCCCCCATCCTTGCTTGATGTAGGATTTCAGGTGTTAAACACTTAGTCGCCTCCTATGTCATATTTTTGTTTCATAATGCGCTAAATGTTTTCAAAAGGAAACAGGTCTGGACTGCAGGCAGGCCAGTTAAGCACCCAGGCTCTTTTACCGCGGAGCCATATTGTTGTAATGAATGCAGAACGTAGTGTTTGGCACTGTCTTTCTGAAATAAGCTAGGCCATCCCTGAAAAAGACACCTGGATGGCAGTATATGTTGCTCCGAAACTGGTATGTGTCATTCAGCATTAATGTTGATTTTACAGGTGTACAAGTTCCCATGTAATGTGCACAAATCCACCCCCATAACATCATGGATGCTGGCTTTTGAACTGTGCGCTGATAACAAACCAAATGCTCCCTCTCTTCTTTAGCCTGGAGGAAGCAGCATCCAAGATTTCCAAAAAGAATTTCACATTTTGATAGGTCTGACCACAGGACAGTCTTTCACTTCACTTCAGTCCATCTTATATGAATTCAGGCCAAGAGATGGCTGCAGCATTTCTGGATCTTGTTTATGCATGGATTAGTCCTTACATGGTAAAGTTTTAACATCTATTTGTTGACGCAACAAAAAACTGATCACCGACAATGGCTTTCAGAAGTGTTCCTGAGCCAAAGCAGTGATTTCAACCACAGAAGCCAGGCTGTTTTTAATGCAGTGCTGTCTGAGAGCCTGAAGATTGTGGGTGTTCAACAATTGCTTTGGCCTTGTCTCTTGAATACATACACTGCCCTCCATAATTATTGGCACCCCTGGTTAAGATGTGTTCTTTAGCTTCTAATAAATTCAGTTTTTTTCTAAATAATATAGGACCACAATGAAAAAAAGAGGAAAATCCAACCTTTAATTCAAGTGCATTTATTCAGTGGGAAAAAAAAATCCCACATTAAGAAATAATTCTTTTTACATCAAATCATGTGTGCCACAATTATTAGCACCCCTCATGTTAATACTTTGTACAACCCCTTTTGCCAACAAAAAACAGCACCTAATCTTCTCCTATAATGTTTCACAAGATGGGAGAATACAGAAAGAGGGATCTTCGACCATTCCTCTTTGCACAATCTCTCTAAATCATCTAGCGACCTGGGCCCTCTCCTCTGCACTCTCCTCTTCAGCTCACTCCACAGGTTTTCAATGGGGTTGAGGTCTGGGGACTGAGATGGCCATGGGAGGAGCTTGATTCTGCGTCTGGTGAACCATTTCTGTGTAGATTTGGCCACATGTTTAGGGTCATTATCTTGCTGAAAGACCCAGTGATGACCCATCTTCAGCTTTCGGGCAGAGGCCACCAGATTTTGATTTAAAATGTCCTGGTATTTCAAAGCGTTCATGATGCCATGCACCCTAACAAGGTTCCCAGGGCCTCTGGAAGAGAAACAGGCCCACAGCATCACCGATCCTCCCCCATACTTCACAGTGGGCATGAGGTGCTTTTCTGCATACTCATCTTTTGTGTTCCATGAACCCACTTAGAGTGTTTGTTGCCAAAAGCTCTATCTTGGTCTCATCAGACCAAAGCACACGGGTCCCAGTTGAAGTCCCAGTACCGCTTAGCGAACTCCAGACGTTTGCGTTTATGATTGTGAGTGAGAAAAGGTTTTTTTCGTGCATGCCTCCCAAACAGCTTGTTGGCATGTAGATAGCGCCTGATGGTTGTTTTGGAGACTTTGTGACCCCAAGATGCTACCATTTGTTGCAATTCTTTACCAGTGAGCTTTGGAGAACTTTTTATTTCTCTTACCATCCTCCTCACTGTGCGTGGTGGCAAAATAACCTTGCGTCCTCGTCCAGGCTTGTTTACCACTGTTCCAGTTGTTTTAAACTTCTTAATGATTCCTCTGACAGTAGATATGGGCAGGTGCAGGCGAGTGGCTATTTTCTTGTAGCCATTGCCTGACTTGTGAAGGTCGACACACATCTGCCTTACTTGAATGGTGTGTTCCTTTGTCTTTCCCATGTTGAAGAGTGGATAAGAGAAATGGCCTCTGTGTCACATCATATTTATACCCCAGGGAAACAGGAAGTGATGAATTACTAATTAAATGTTCCTAGATACTCTGATCAACTTTGTAAACTACTGTAGAAATGACAGAAATACTTCAATTACATTTATTTCCTAGAAATTGTTAGGGGTGCCAATAATTGTGGAACAGGTGATTTTATGAAAAATAATTATTTCTTAGTCAGGGATTTTTTTTTTCCCCTTAAAATTCACTTGAGTTGAAGATTACATTTTTCTACAATTTTCAGTGTGAGAGTATGCTTCAGCAATAAAAATTGAATTTATTTTAAGGCTTTTAACACATCTTAACCAGGGGTGCCAATAATTATGGAGAGCGCTGTAGATTTCTCCATATTTTCTGAATCTTTTAATGATATTATGTACAGTAGTGGATGAACTCCCCAAATTCTTTGCAGTTATATGTTGAGAAATGTTATTCTTAAATTGTTGAACTATTTGCCCCCGCATTCATTCAGAGTGGTGAAGCATTTGCAATCTTTACTTCCGAAAGACTCTTTATACCTGATAATGCAACTGACCTGTTTCCAATTAGCCTAATTACCTGTATAATGTTCTACCAGGTGTATTTTTTTTTTTTAGCATCATACAACTTTTCCAGTTTTTCATTGCCCCAGTCCCAATTTTTTTTGAAATGTATTGCTGAGATCAAATTCAAATTTTGCAGAAATGTTTCAAAAAACAATAAAATTTCTCAGTTTCAACATTTGATATCTCGAGTTTGTACTCTTTCCATTAAAGGTTAGTTTTAAGAGATTTGTAAATCATTGCATTCCATTTTTATTTACATTTTACACAGAGTCCCGACTATTTTGGGAACGGGGTTGTAGTAAATCATCTTAAGTTAGCTGAATGGTTAACATCCTCTCTAATTTTGGGACATTTTCAGCCTCAGCGTTCTTATTTAAAATAAAAGGTACCTATTAAAAAAGCGTACAATTCTGATTACAGGCGGACCAGGTTTGAAACACAGGCCTAGAGCAGCAAACGGCCTCGTAACATCTGCTGTCAGTTGCCAAATTCTGTAGCTATTAATTATGATGCATCTGATCAGTGATTGAGCCATCAAACCCTTTAAGTCACTGCGGTCAAGCCAGCAAACGTCCCATGTGGCGTGTAATGTAGAGCTAGCTATGGATGAGTGTATGGTATGCGCACTAACCAGTAACTCCAAAGGCAAGTATTCCGTTTGCTGAGGGCACTGGTGATATTTGGCCAATCTTCACTGAGCTGTGTGGCTTGCTGTGTGGAGAAAATTCTACTTTTTTTGGGACATGTCTGGCACACCGATAACGTGTTTACGTTACTTACTTATGTTGTAAATCAATCAGACAGAAAATGCTATGCGACCGAATAAAGGACATAGAAATAACTGCATATACTTCACACCAATTCCACCCACTCTAGCGAGAAATCCCTACAATCAATGAAGCGCCAGTCTTATTTTATTACTACCGGTAGTGAAGATAAGAGATTTACATTTTCCTTGACAGCCTGCACAATAAGATATAAAAAATATCGTGAAAAGAATAGCCAACATGCCAAAAAATGATAAGCGACATGACAAAATGATAAAATCAGAACAGCAGACACAGGAACGGTGTATTTCAAAGCCATGATGGAGATAAGAGATGAAAAAGATTTGTGAATCTAGAATCATTGACTGAGCACCAAGTCCACGGTTGCTTTTTTTGGACAGTATTTGTGGTTGTCATGGAAAACCTCACCAGGCAACAGTGGACGCGTTTGCCGAAGGCTGCGCCACTGGGAAATTTGTAGTCATGAGACATCGGTAAGATATCAAGCAGAATTACATGCAGATCGCATTGGCCTACCAGAACTCGCTTCAGACGACTGGATAAAGCGAGTCGTAAAGTTATTGTTCAAGCTCATTGTTCATCTATATTTTGACATCCTCTTCAAGATTTTGGAAAGGAATGGAAAAAGAATTTGAAACCAATTCTACGGAGAATCTTAAATCTGGACGGCTGATTATCGCTATCTCAAAAGTCTACGGGGATTTAACACTTGATAACACAGGTACAAAATAGCCAATTACAGTGATCAAAATATAAAAAAATATATATTGCAGCTAGAAATATGAACTTTATGTCAAGTGTTCAAACTCTATAACATTTCTAAATGACATAGCAGTCAGGTATATTTTTACTCGCATGTCGTAATTTCACAGGGTCATCGGCAGGCGTCGTCTGAGTGACTTTAGCCGATTCTCTAAATGACCAGCAGATGGCACCTTTCTGATACTAATGGGACCGCCACTTTATTTGTGTATTTTTAGTACCTCCACAGTACTAATTCGGCTTAGACCTCAGCCCAGATTAGTTTCTTTTTTCAAAGCAAAGCACCAGTGAAAGATGCTATGTACTATTCATGACAAACCACAGCATTCAAATAGCCTTATATCTTCAGATGATAACATTAGCTGAAGTTTCTTTGGTGATGAAGCTTGTGGGGTTTCACACTGAAATTTTATAAATTAAGATTGTGTACAATCATTTCACAGTTGCGGTGCACATGCTTCCCTCTCGCAGCAAACATGTTTAAATAGACATGTTTTCAGACTTGAGAAATATAAATCAAACCGCATTACTGCACGTACCATGACCCATTTTGTGCCAAGTGGTTAGCAAATCATTTGGTACAGAAAGTTACACACTAGTGATTGAATAGGTCTGAAGTGCCATCGATACTGATGGAGTTGATAATGCGGGTGTAAATACCTTTGATACTGAAGCAGTGGAGAATGGCAGTTTGGTGGAGGAGACGGAGAGCTTCCTGAAGAACAGGGCGGAAGAGGGGGATGAGCAGGCCCTCTTTCTCCTGGGTCAGCTCTACTTTGAAGAGGTAAAACCAGCACTCTCCTCTCAACCAAGTTCAGCGACAAAACACACACGTCTTGAAGGCCACAAAGATGCTCACTATACATATTGTAGTATTGTCCAAAAGCACATTTATATCCATGAATGTGTGGTTCAGGACACTGAAAGGGAAAATACAGTCTTACTGTTTGATCATATCTTTCTGGCATCAGTTTTGTTCATTGATAATTCATGTCTGCCTTGGCTATATCTCAGGGATCGGTGGTGACAATGCATAGAATATATTAGCATAGAAAGATACTGACAGATGATGGTAGCTTTATATGGGCTTATGCAAAAACTTATGGCACCGTGTGTATTTGGACATTGAGGGATACTGGAGGGGTAGAGTTGCAGGTTTGGAATTGTCCAGAACATTGGCACATTTTTTCACCCCTCTTTCTCTCCTACAGTGTCTGTATGAAAAAGCTGAAGAAACTTTTAACAGCATAAAAGACACAGACCCTAGAGCACTCTACCAGCTCGCAGTGATGTACTTCCATGGGTTGGGAACCACTATGGACTTTGTGAGTGTGTGCACTTGGCTATGGCCTCAATTAAAATATGGGAACAAATGAACAAGCGTCTTTCCTCCATACATATACCAGCCTTCTCACTTCCAAAATTCAAAGTCAAAATGCAAAATCAAAGGATAGGGAATTGGTGGCTTTGAAATGTAGGCACTGGACAGTGCAGATTGTAATCTAGAGAGCACAAACATGACACTTGAACATCAAACACATATCCGTGCCATCAGCAAAATGTACAAATGAAAACTATCCACTGGCTTTTGGGATTGTGGTTTGGTAACAAGTTCATTTGTTACACTCTGGCGACTAATTAGATGGCATTTATTATAAGAAGATTTATAGCTTGTTTATGATCTGAACAGACAAAGGCAGTTGAGTACATGAAGCGGGTTGCCAGCTGTGACGACCCTGAGGTTGCCTCGGTCCGAAAATGTGCGCTGCTCAATCTGGGGACGGCGTATTTGGAGGGGTATGGGGTGCGACCATCCAGGGAGGAAGCCGAGAGGTAGGTTCCAGGTCAGAAAATCATCATCCTCTTCGCAGAGCTCTGTGTACGGTAGTGCAGAGTCTAGGACAGGAGTACTCAACCCAATGCAGAAAGAGCCAATGTGGGCCCACCCAATTCTACTAATCAAGGTCTTTAGCACTCCAGTCTAGCCTCTAATAATGGGCACCCTGTGCACCATAAAAGCTAAATTAAACCTCTTTTGAGCTTTTAATATGGAATTTATTCAAGAGGTATTAGGAATCGCTTTAAACCCATTATTTCTTTTTTTTTTTTTTAAAAAAAACAGTTTTACCAATATAGCCATTTTGGGCATCCTGAAATTAATAAGGGACACACCCTTGAAGGTACTGTGTATCTAAAGGCAAGCTATCGCACTGGTCTTAACATATTTTTACAGCAATGAGTTAAAATACTACTTACCCAGCCGTGCAGGAACTATTTGCAGTCAGTATGCAGTGTTGTTCTTTGTTGATGATAGGTCTGGTATTGCATAGCACCGTCTTGCGCTATGACAGCTAACTTGACATAACAAAACATGAGAGGCAAGAACAGGCCATTCAGCCCAACTTGGAAGTGCTTCAATTCGCATCGCACAGAAATCGCCAATCATACCGTGGTCGATAAAATGGCCGCCAGTGGCATGATTGTATGCTTCGAGCAATTGATAGGTCTTCATCTTGTAGACTTATAAAACTTATATATGACTTAAAAAGATGCGCTTCATGTGTCACAAGGTTAAGCAAACTTGCGGCCATGGAAACTGGGTCACACACCCCCTGAAACAGACGGAAAGGATAGACGATCCAACATTAACATTAGCTCTTAATTTATTTTGATCACTAAACATAAGATTACCCTTATGCATATTTTGTTTTCTTAAGATTACGAAGCACAGAAATAATATGCCCACACTGAATTCAAGTTGCTTGCTTACTAGTTTCTTTTGCCTATAGCATCCGTTTCGGACCATCAGTGGTCAACTATTTCAATGGACAGCACAGGTATTTAGCAACGTTAAAGGCAAAGAAAATATTTGTTTCAGCTCTTATCCAATAAAAGTACATGTTCTTCTTGCTCCATAAATATTTTTTGCTAATTTTGCAATTTTTATGTATCGAGTATTCAAACGTCAAACCTCTGAAATACAATTCATTTGGTGATAGCCAATTCCCAGCCAAGATAGAGGACAGTAGACTTTTGGTGACTACGGCTCCATTAACTATGCTTAAGTATTACAACATAAGTTGCACAAAAACATCATTTGCTACTCACAGGAAGGAATCAAGCTTAAATATTTCACTTGCGGCTAGGGGATGAACCAGGGAACCAGACTGAATTAGTAATTATGCCACAGCTATTATATTTTTTCTAAGACTTAGATTTTAACCCACCTTGATTGCTCTTCTACTCAGTCCTCCCTCCACAATGCAGTACTCCCTTTGCCTTTAGATTTCCTCAATTATTCTGGGGTCTGTTTCCCGAGAGCACAGATGCTTACTTACGTAGTTTGAACTATTGACTGTGAATGGATGAACTATGTAAGTTGCTAACTCAGTTAGCAGCTATGCTTTTGGGAAACGCACCCCTGCGATTAGTTGCAGCAGGACTGCTTTAGGGGGAACACATATGCCGGATCTAGCTGGCGTTCCCCGGAGAAGGGATGGGGATCCACTGGTGTAGACCATGGCGAGTATTCCTCTCAGCAGGCTAAGATGGTCCTTCCTAACTGAAACCAGCTTCTGCCCTAGCTGGTGACCATCTGGAATTTGGAGATGGCCTGTAGCATTGGTGCCCATTGTGCCATGGAGGCCCAAGAAAATGCAAGTTTTCATTCCAACCAATCTCTACACCAGCTGATTTCACTGGTTAGCACACCTTCAGGCAGTGAGGGAACTAATCAATGAAATCAAGTGGTGTAGTGATTGGTTAGAATGAAAACCTGAATGGTCTTCCCCCTACGGCACATGACCTGTCCTGTTATTTGTACCAAGCTGGCCCACAAGCTGAAAATGGGTCTTGGTATAGCCCTGTTTCCCATAAAGTTGGGACACAGTGTAAAATGAAAACAGAAAAAGAATGCAATGATAAGCATATCATTTAAACCATGAATTTAATTTAAAATAGGACAAAGACAACATAGGGTTAAGAAAATAGTACAAAGACAAAATATCCAATGTTGAAACTGAGAAATTACATTATTTTTAGAAAAATCTGCACATTTTGAATGTAATGTCAGCAAAACATTAAAAAAAAAAAAACTGGGACAGGGGCAAGAAAAGACTGGAAAAGTTGTATGATGCTTAAGAAATACACCTGGTGGAATATCTTACAGCTAATTAGGTTAAATGGCAACAGGTCAGTAACATGATAGGGAATAAAAAGGGCACTCTAGTGAGGCGGAGTCTTTCCGAAGACTGCAAGGGCTTCACCACTCTGTGATAGACTGCATGGGCAAACATAAAATGTACATGAATTTTGAGATTTCATTGTTTAGGGTACATAACATCAAAAGAGAAACTAGAGAAATCTCTGTGCTCAAGGGACAAGGCCGAAAAACAATACTAAATGGCCTTGATCTTTAGGCCTTCAGGCGACACTGCTTTAAAAACGGACAGGATTTGGTAGTTGAAATCACAGCATGGGATCAGGAACACTTCTGAAATCCATTATTAGTGAACATGGTTCATCTCTGCATCCACAAATGCAAGCTAAAAATACAGCATGCAAAGATAAAACCATATTTAATCAAGATGAAGAAACGATGCCAGCTTCCCTGGGCCCGAGCTTATTTAAGATGAACAAAGATGAAATGGAAAATTGTTCTGTGGCTTGACCAATCAAAACGTGATAGGTTTTTGACAGCGTCCTCCAGGCTAAAGAGGAGAGGGATCGTTTGGCTTGTTATCAACATTGAGCTCAAAAGTCGGCATGTCTGATGGTATGGTTGTGCAATAGAGCACATGGCGTGAGTAACTTGCAAATCTGTGAAGACAATATTAACCCTCCTAATTATGTTCTAATTAATAATCCATTTTTGGTTTGAAGTCATTTTGATCCCTGCAATGAAAAACTACAGATGATGTTTGTAACTGAGAGTGTTACCCAATCTCCTCTCAGCTCATTTATGCCTTTCTCCCGACCATTTTAATTGGCAAGTAAATAAAACAACTGCCCGATCCTCCCCTTATACCTCAAGCATCAATTTTACATGATAATAGCAAAATGAATGAGACCAAATGTGAAATAAATGATAAATTAATTTGACTATGCCCCGATTCGTAGGCAACACTATAAAAACAAGATCAAAATGATGGTTATGTAATAACTGATCCTGGGGTCAAAATGGCCCAAACAACACCAATGCTTATAACGTGTACAGAACATAAATTAATTTTTTAGTTTAATTCATGTTTTACCCATAATGTTAGGAGGAAAAGCTGAAAAAATTAAGTTAACCATGTTTTCAGAGACATTAAACATTGAGTCCGGTCCAATTGACCTGGAACATAATAGGAGGGTTAATGCTGAACGATATGCTGGTTTAGGAGCAACATATGCTGCCATTCAGACAATGCCTTTTTCAGGGAAGGCCAAGCTTAATTCAGCAAGACTTAGTTAAACTAGCCAGCTCACAGTCCAGAGCAGTCACCCACTGAAGGAAGCCAAAGTGTTTAGCAGCTGAAATCCTACATCAAGCAAGCATGGGAAAACAGATGCTTTCAAAAGTGCAGCAGTTGGTCTCTTAAGTTCTCGAGTGCTTACAGTGTTGTTTAAAGAAGTGATGCAATGCAGTGGTAAACATGCCCCTATCCCAACTTTTTTTGATAAGTGTTGCTGACATCAAATTCAAAATGAGCAAATATTTCTCAAAAAACAATAAAATTTCTCAGTTTCGACATCTGATATGTTGCTTCACTTTGGGAGTGATCCGAAGTCCTAATCCAGGAATATTTTTAAAGGATTCTTCCCTATTGCGGGAATGGAACATAATGCCATACACCTTAAAATCCATTAAATGGTGGTTAAGCTCCTAATGCCTTGGAAGAGGTACGTGCTCTCAGATGGCTCTTGTTTAAATAATGTTTTCAGCCCAAGCAGGGGTTCTCTGCCTTAACCAAAAAGGGCCGATGTGGCTGCAGGCGTTCATTCAAACCATGCAGTCACACATCTGATTCTATTAATCAAGCCCGAGAGTCTTTTGCTGAAGTAGATCCAGTCGTGCCACTGCTTAATAACTGGAATGAAAGCTTGCAACCACACTGGCCTTTTCTGTAGTAAGGTAAAGTGCCCCTGATGCAAGCAGCTGGAATTTAAGTTTATGGGACGCCGCCTATGTCCCCCCCAACAGATACTGGCTCCGTGCTGCGGGCCAAGAGAGCTCCAGTGGCAACGTGAAAGCTCAGACCTCCCTGGGCCTCTTCTACTCCCACCCAGACACTCTCAACCTCAAAAAGGTGCGTTCTGCATCCAAAATAGGGATCGGCAACAGAGGTGGAAAGACCAGGTTCAGAAAGTGAAACAGTTCTTCACTTCATCCGAATTTACCAGCATAGTTCTTCAGCCAGTTGGTACAACTTATTGGTGAAATCAGCTGGCTGGGTTCATGGGTGGTGAAAATACCCATGGCAAGATTTTTAATTTCTAACCCTCGGGACTGCCCACCTCTAGTCAGCAAAAAGTGAAAAAACTTGTGACCAAGTTATTCCCAAATGTGAATGGCTCACTATCATAAAGCAGGGATCATCAAATTACAATCCACAGGGTCCAAAAATGATTGGTTTTCCACCCTTGCTTTTACAGGGAGTCAGGCGTGAGTAACATCTGGCTAATCAGAAGCTCTGATTCCTCAGTGGAGGAAAAAAAAACCATGGAGGGATTTGGGTTCAAGGGCCAGATTTGGTCATCCTTGTCATCAAGCTATGACTTGATTTTTATTTAAAAAAGAAGGCCGAACACAGGCAATCTTGCATGCATGTTCTTTTCACCCAAGGCCTTCTTCTGGCACTCTGAGGCCTGTGGGAATGGGAGCCTGGAGTCCCAGGGGGCATTGGGGGTCATGTACCTGTATGGGATGGGCATCCCAAAGGACCACCAGTCAGCCCTGCTTTGCCTGAGGGAAGCATCGGAGCGGGGCAACATTTATGCCGCGGGGCATCTGGTGGCCCTCTACTATTGGCGGAAACTCTATTCCAGGGCAGTGGCCATCGCCAAGAGGTAGGATATAGGCCAGATCCTGGTTTATCGTATATAAACGGTCCTAGAATGTCATTGTGCTGTGAAGACATTTAAGTTCTCCTTGTTGCCCTTTTGACTCAACATAGATATCCATCAAACATCCTTCCAGGTCTTATTTACTATGCCTTCCGAAATACTTTCTTGCGTCTCCAGGGAGAAAATCAATCTAGTCAGAAAATTCAAAGGCTAAATCACTTAGTCTAGGAGGTTTGTTGTGTGCTGTGACTCACAGACCTTCGCTTTCCCTTAAACGATGTTAGTGAGCCGCAGCATATTAATTTATTTGTAGCTTTCATTAAGTTGGGTTTAGAGGTGACTCAAGTTTCTGTGATTAGGTTCTTGGCACAACCGAGGCCTACGATGCATATTTGATCCATAATGCCCAAACAAGTACATACACTTCTTTGTTTGGAGAAAATCGAAAGTGAAATTGGCTAAAAGAGGAGGAACTTAAATATTAATAAGCCAAGCAGCTGTTGCAAAAACTGAATGAGAGAGTCAGGCTATAAATATGCACGATCTGTTCTGAAAGTCTAGCATTACAATACAATGCCTCTCTCTTGGTGATGACTGGCTGTGGATGCTGAAGACACAGACAACATACTTGGTGTACATGTTCCACACGTGTGATATGTTCTCCTTCACAAATGGCTTTGTAAATGGACCCTTACGAAAATGAACTGAAGAGTTACTATAGTATACTATAAGAATTGTATAGTGTTCTAAAGTGTGATTGTGGTGTTCTATAGTACGTTTCACCAGCTATAGTATTACAATAGTTTTTCCTGTAGTGTTATTTTATTAGCTATGGTAGCCCTACAATATTTCAATAGTAACACTAAAATCTGTATAGTGCGTTCCAAAAAACCATATAATTACAGTAATACTATAGTTTTTTGGTGGTAAATTTTATGGTATTCCTATGGTGGTTTTTTGTAAGGGGAGGTCATTTCAGAATGTCAAAAGGTACAAGATGACAACATTGCCATGCCAATGGGGCGGCACAGGCGCGTGACAACCCCGCGCCCAGAACACTGACGAAATCTTGTTGGAAACAGGATTTCGGAATATGGTACAGAAGACATTGCCACATTAGCAAGAAACACCGAGTGCCTCCCAGAGAACATCAGCAAGGGCATCGCCATGTCAGTGTTCTACTACGGACGCTGTCTGCAGCTTGGGAAGGGAGTGCAGCAGGATCCGGAGAGCGCCAATCGCTGCTTCTCAAAGGTGGGCACCCTCCTATCCCACTGTATACGCCCTGGAGAAGTGAAGCAGAGGTCATTCCGGTCGGCCATTTTAGATTCTACAGCTCATACACATTGTTCCATCAGTGAGAAATGGCCCCAGCAATGACCTCAGCTTTGCTTATATTTTGCTAAAAACAGTCTGGCCTCTGTTAGTTATTAAACAATCAACAACATGGTTTATGTGGACATTGGACAGCACAGTCATGTACAGGAAATGAGGCTATGGCTTTTGGTACTCAAGCCTGAGAACTTTGGGTCTGTGCGGTCAAGGTGAGGGGTGAGCACATGCTACATGACAAATCAGCCTGAGGCAGTCTCTTGTATTCAAAGGGAGTTTGACACAGGGAGTGGTGAAGAATTAAGCCACGGGTTCACAGCCCCGTTTAGCATTTTTATGGCACGCTCTAATTTTTGTGCCACTGCGGGTAACTGAATACCCACTGTTCTGAACTCTCATTACTGCTCCCTCTAGGCTGCTCAACTCGACCATGACGTGTGCAAGGAGCTACAGATGGAAATCATGCATGAGAAAATTTAGACCTTGATACCGTCTGCATGAACATTAATATGCTAACATGGTAAAGTCATGGTGCCAAGCCATTCCTTAGGACTGAATACTGCCTTACTGTGTCAATGAGTACATGTTAATATGTGACGATTATACTTTAGCTAAACATCCATCCGTACATATTATCGTTGTACTATAAGTCTGTTAGGGCAGTCTTTTAAAATTTATATTATTATTTGCACTGTTTGAAGATGTGATTTTGTTGGCAACAGTATGCTGGCAACGAGTCAATACACTGGTCCACGAATAAAAATGAACAAGATGAAGATAAACTTTGGCAATTTATTGCTCAAACATATCTAAACTATCTTTGGTAAAAATAAAATCTATTCCTATTCAACAAGAAAATATTCACAATGACTTTACATGACTTATTGCACAACAAAGCTTTTTAATGGATACAACAAAACAAAAATCAGAAAATTTCAGAGCTCTGTGGACATCTTTCACTTGGACACAATATTCAGAATTCCACAACTATTCACTATATATAAAGACCAATCCAGCTCCAAAACGAAAAAAAATCATTATCATTTCATAGTGGCAGTAAAACTGGTTTTCCAATAAATCAACAGAAGGAACCTTCAAATGAAGCAGAGATCAGCACATAGCACATCAGACCCTCCCCAATCCAAATTCGGCCAGTGTTTTCTTTTCATCCCGGCAATTTGCTGAACAATTAATGCTACTCATTGGCCAGACTGCTTTGACATGGAAAATCTGCTTTCTCAACCCTTAAGAACTAATCTCACCAATTGGGACTTAAAAGTCCATTTCACAAATTCTGAGAACCAAGTCATCAAGTAAGTTCAGGTAGGGGTACCTCAGCACAAGGAGGGATAGCAATCCATGTTATTTCTCTGTACAGAGTCATAACACATAGACCATAGTCATTAAGCATGTCATCATTGGAGTGTTGATTTATGATCAGTTTTGCCTTTTTACAATATTACTGGCACATTTTGTCACATTGGCACGACATCTGCTGCATCATTCTGAGAAGACAGGAGGTAGCGTCAGAGATCTGATCCCAATCAGTCCTCCTACAGCCATATCTGAGGGAACGCAGAATATGCTCGCTCTCATGACGCTGCTACATGGAGACAATGTTACAGCGTTATCATTGTGACTCCAGCTTCTTGACTCAGGTGACACGCTCGATATTGAATACAGGCCCTAACTGTCGGAGAAAGGACGGGATTGAACGCTCAGGGCTGCTCCAACTCCACATTGAACTCCGGACACAACTCCCTCATGAACATCTCCAGGAGAACCTGAAACAGCCATGAGAGGGTTATTCAACATATGTGGGGCTTTCAGTGACTGACGAACTACACATCACCACTATGCACAAACTGTTCGCAGGTGCAGGCAGTCTGGTCATGAAAAGGAGTGACAATGATGCCCTGTGTTGGCCAGAATCAGTGTTGTTCTAACTGCATAACAGGCTTGTCTATACATATGAAGAACTGAACAACTGACAGAATGCTCACTGAAATTGCAGTGGTCACGAACTCTGTTCTTAAAGATGCATCATCCTGCAGGGTTTTCACTCTTATCCTAACAAACTACACCTCATTCCAAACAAGAGTCATCAGAAGATGACATATCCCCCCGGCCCCTGATTATTTGCTAAAGTCATGTCAATCCTACACCTTGAAAGAAATTCAAACAAGAATGTTGAGGTGATTTTTCTCTGGAATGATCTGGAAGTATGTACTGGCAACATCTACCAAAGACTATGAACCACACGTAGACAAAGGCAATAAAAAAACAAGGGTCATTAGTGAACAGTGTTTTAGAAACAAACCCAGCCCTGCGACTGAGTCCAAATCCATGTCGCTTCCATGGAAAGGAGAAAAAATAATTTCAGAAATTTGAAAATATGAGAAGGCACCACTTCAGTACTTGGGTAATGCACATACAAAGTTTCAGAAAGATATAATGAACGGTTTTGGAGGTCTGCTCCGGAAACTAACCCATCGCTGTACAGAGTCCAAATCCAACTTCTTTCCATGGAAACGAAAAAAAAAAAATTTTCAGAAATCTGAAAATATCAAAAGGCACCACTTCAGTATGTGGGTAATACACACGCAAAGTTTCAGAAAGATATAATGAATGGTTTTTGAGTTGTGCTCCGGAGACGAATCTATCTCTGTACGGAGTCCAAATGCAACTGGTTTCCATGGAAACGAAAAAAAGAAGATTTTCAGAAATCTGAAAATATGAAAAGGCACCACTTCAGTATGTGGGTAATATACATGCAAAGTTTCAGCAAGATATATTGAACAGTTTTTGAGTTGTGCTCCAGAAACGAACCTCTCTCTGTACAGAGTCCAAATCCAACTTCTTTCCATGGAAACGAAAAATAATATTTTCAGAAATTGAAAAAATCAAAAGGCACCACTTCAGTATGTGGGTAATACACATGCAAAGTTTCAGAAAGATATAATGAACGGTTTTTGAGTTGTGCTCCAGAGATGAACCCATCTCTGTACAGAGTCCAAATGCAACTGGTTTCCATGGAAACAAAAAAAAAAAAAAAGATTTTCAGAAATCTGAAAATATTAAAACGCACCACTTCAGTATGTGAGTAATACACATGCAAAGTTTCAGTAAGATATATTGAACGGTTTTGAGTTCTGCTCCGGAAACGAACTAGGCCTGATGTGCACTAAGTCCAGATTTGTTTCCATGGAAATGGCAAAAATAGTAATCCTGAAGTTTCCAAAGTAGGAAAAGGCACATCTAGACTATACATAAAATACATGTACAAAAGTTTGGCGCTGATATCTTACGTAGTTTTTCAGTTCTGCACAGGAAACAAACACAGTGGAATTTGCACTAAGTCCAGATTTGTTTCCATGGAAACGACAAAAATAGGAATCCCAAAATTTCCAAAGTAGCAAAAGGCACATCTAGACTATACATAGAATACATGTACCGAGTTTGGTGCTGATATCTTGCATAGTTTCCGAGTTCTGCTCCGGAAACAAAATGATTACGGACGGACGGACGGGCGAGGTGATGCCTACATCCCCCCGCATTTTATGCCGGGGGGATAATAATAATAAAAATATATCTCGTTGGGCCACTGATTCTTCGACCATCACGTCAGATTTGCGTGGAAACAAAATCTTAGCAAACAGTATAAGACCAGGAACTGGGCTGGGAAGTACTGAATTACAGGGCTTGACAAAATTCCTGTAGGCAAATTAATTTGTATCGATTCAATTTTGAGACATTAGCGAGCCAGCTAGCAAGACATAACTGATGTACACTCACATAAAGGAGATGCTTGTTGGCTTTGACTTCCTGCAGGGCATTGAAGACCTTGATGATGCCGTATCGACCATTCTGGTGTCCAACGAGGTTCTGTAGTGCATCTAATGGAAGGAGAAGAGCTGCTCTTAGACTTTCCAACAATGGCAAAGTTTCCAAAGAGGGGGTTCTCTGGGTTGTTTTCATTGCCCTATTACCTCAGTTAGCAGTAATAATGGTAGCATTACGATTCATTTAAAAAAAAAAAAAAAAAAAAAAAAAACAGACATACTTGTGATTTTACACTTTAAAAACTTGACACATAGCGTAAGGCTAAGCAATGTTTTGATTGCATTTTTGAGTTCACCTACATCGGTGGCTGTCTCTTTCCTTTACTGAAATATATAAAAATGAATAAAAATCTTGAGACAGTTGCGGGTCAGGAAAGCGAGAGAGAGATTAGAGTAAAAAAAACTGGAGTAGTTTTGAGGTTAAAAGCAAAACAGCAGAGTTTTTCTCCATCCCTGCAGACACAACTATCTCAAAAATCTAATGCCCCATCGCAGGCTCTAAACAAAAACTCCACAGCTCCCACTCAAGCTACCAAGCTCTCGGCTACCCTGCCGCCCCCAGAGATTTACCAGTTCTAAATAGATCCTGCAAGATTTCACTATAAATCAGCCAAGATATAAATTATTGGATCATCTAGATATTGCAGTGTAATATACAGATGAGAAATGTATGTGTCATGATATTTGAAAAAGCTCATTGACAGTAAGTGGGTCTACACTGGTACTGGGTTCAGTCAAAAGCTGATAGAGGAGAAGAACACAGCAGAACTAATTATATCCTCCTGCTGAGCTGTCATCTCGCCATAATTTTTTAAAAATTTGCTTTGACAGTAATTATTTTAATTAAACTGGAAGGGAACAGCATGACGGCACAACGTTCAACATTAATTGGCTCACAGCGCACCCGGTTTTTTTCTCTATCAGTGTTCGCTTGTGTGATTGCAGAAGAGTCACCTTTGTAATCTCTAGGGCCAGGAAGGTGACAATTCAGTGATGTTGCTAGGTACGCATCCTGCGTCCCTGACGCATTAAAATCTGAAAGGACGCAGTAAACTCACTATCCATGCGTCCCAGGGATGCACCTCATTTTTCCCATGAAAAAACGATACATTGGGCCAATTTCACAAAAGCGTTTTAAGGTTTACACGCAGATAACTTTCTTAATCGCGCATTTAGCATGAGTTTAATTTTAATCACTGTTTCACGAGGAGCAGCTGTCCGCGTGCATCTAAATATACTCAGTCAAAAAAGAAACTTCACACTCATAAATTTCTAAATATTTTCTTGAAACTTAATACAAGAGATATTATTATTATTATTATTAGGGGTAAATGCGTTGTCAAAGACATCATGACACACAGCAACTCCGACGTGCACAAGCATGCAGCACGTGCGAGCACACATCAAGGTAAAAGCATGTCTCCTCGTGTTCCTAGTCACGTGACCTTATGAGACACGTGCAATTGAGCCCACGTTAGCACGGTAGAGTGACCTCTCGGAAAAACAAGTTCTTACAGTCATTTATCCGTTGATTTGCAATGCCACGACTGTCAAACATTCAACGTGAACGTGCCATTGGCATGCTGAATACGGGAACGTCGGTCACTGACGTTGCCAGGGTTATGGGATGCAGTCGACGGACTATCCATGATTTTCGGACACGTCTCCAACAAACTGGCACCACAGCAGACCAACCTCGTTCGGGTAGACCACGTGTGAAGACACAAGCAGAAGACCGACAAATCGTCTTACGTCATTTGTGTAATCGATTTCTCACTGCAACGTCCACTAGGAATGAATTGTTTAGAGGTCGTGTGACTGCCCAAACCATACGTAATCGCCTGCGCACTGCTCGTCTCCATGCACGTCGGCCATATCGTGGACCAATTTTAACCCAGTTACACTGACGTCAACGGCTTCTCTGGGCACAACGACATCTGAAATGGACTCAGGGTGATTGGAATAGGGTCGTTTTTAGTGACGAATCCAGATTCACTTTGCACTTCGCTGATGGGAGAGTTAGAGTTTGGAGGAGACGCGGTGAACGCATACGCCCAGTGTTGTGTGCAGGAAGTGGATCGTTTTTTAGGCGGCAGTGTTATGGTTTGGGGTGCCTTTAATGGTCCTGCCCGTTCCCGACTGATGGTCGTTCAAGGAAACCTAACTGCTGCAGGATACAGAGCTTTTGCCATTCATGGCAGCTCATGGGCCAGGTCTGACATTCCCACACGATAATGCCAGACCTCATACGGCCAATTTAACGCGGAATTTTCTTAGGAATGCTGGCATCAATGTCATGGAGTGGCCCTCAAGGTCTCCCGACCTTTATCCCATAGAACATGTATGGGATGTGCTGGGCAGAAGACTCCGTCAAGTAAGGAACCCTCCACAGAATTTGCAGGAACTTGGTGCCATGTTGGTTCAATTATGGCGACGCATCCCCCAAGCTGTGTTCAGACGCATCATTCAATCCATGAGGAGACGTTGCGTCCCAGTTGTGAACGCTCATGGTCAAAGTCAGGGGTGGATTTTTTGTGGCGGAATGTGGTGGAGGTGGAGGACAAATACACTGAACTGAAAGCTAATGCATAAAACCATTCCCATTGCTCTTTGTAGTTCCTAAAAATCATGGCAGTTGTCTCTACTGAATCCCTTAATTGGCAATCAGTGTCAGTCGGCTGTCAAGTAGTGTCAATTAAGTTCCATGTGCTCTGGAGAAGCCATCTTTTGTTTCGTGGAGTGGAAAGATTTCACCACAATTTTTTGGTACATTTCACTCATGGAAGGCATGTAAACTTTCTTATTTCTATTCAGTGAATTGCAAACGCAATGACAGTATGTACAACACAGTTCCAAATACTAGGAAACTTCATTCCTTGATGTCAGTAAGTGTAGATGGGGTGGTAAAATCAAGCAAATTGTCATGTTACTGCACTCCCTGTATTACTGAGGATTACAGTGCCGGTGAAAATCGAGAATATGTCAATGCTTTTAAGAAGGTTGCCTTCTCAGATGGTTCGAGGGGTGCACTTGAAGTAGAGGATGCTGTTAATGAAGCAGATGGCATGAATGTTTCAGAGGGTGGTGAAGATCTCTTGTCATTGATTTGTTAGGGTACAGTTGTGGCTATTATGCCATCGGCCCAGTCTTTGGATGACTACTACTTGCTCGTCGCTACTTCAGATGGAATTATAATGCTTGACGAAAGTATAAAGTCTGGCTATGGCCAATCATATCCTGAGGGGTCTGAAGTAATTTTGGGTAACTTTTACAAATTCCAAAAGGCTACTAAGGGCACTTGTACAAAAGAGAAGAAACTGGCAATTGTGCACAGAGATTCCATCTTGTATGTAGGAGCTGAACTGAAAAACCATGAGAAGCTACTGGATACATACAGTCTCTCGAATTCTGATCATGAAGACATACTGTGTACTGTTTGTATGAGAACCTAATTATTAGTATTCTAGAACCAGTAATCTATCATGTGAGCAGTTCTTATAAGTCAATAAGCATTTGTGTGTAGTTTTGATGCACCCATCCAGATTTTATGAGAAAGATGTCTCGCTTTGTCAAAAACCACCAACTTCATTGTAATAAAAATCCTGTATTTCCATCAAATTTTTGAATACATAGTATAAATCAAACAGAATTTCTTTTTAGTGTATTGAATAGCATTTTATCTGAGGATCATTTTGATCCAAACCAGGTCTTGTTTTGACCAATATGAAGGATTTTATGAGGTTTTGAAAAAAAAACAAAAAAAAAAAAAAAAAAAAAATGGGCACTTTGGAGAAAATGGCAAAAAAGTGTTCTGGCCGTAATGCATTTTCTATTAAAAGTTCATCTTCTAAACGTCTGTACAAGGGTTAATATTGAAAAAAATAAACCACCCATGCTATTTTTCTATGCAGTTTAACTTGTACAATAACTACCCTGTGACGCAAATTCCCCCCATCTCATGACGCATGACCCACTACAATTTAAGAAATAGAAGAATATAAGAAATAGAAAGAAAAAATGTTTTTCATTGGGGACCCATTGAATTTCCCAGGGACCCACTCAAATCACCACCTGTGGGTCCCGGGGACCCACTAAATTGAAAACCTATCAACATCACTGCAATTGCAGAATATAAAATTTCTGGGTAAAAAAAAAAAAAAAAAAAAAAACAGCTCCGCAAAGCGGGCATTACCCCTCAATCCCTGGATTGTTTGGAATGAATATAAATTGACGAGGTCGTTTTCAAGTTATCCTGCAGAATACAAAATTCAAGATGGTGGCTGTGGTGGCCATACGAGTGCCATCAAATTCGATAGGCTTCTGTAAGTAGAGAAGACCAAGCAACAGAGAAAAAATGGCGTAGATTGATAAAGACATTTTCAAGTTATCGTGTGGAATACAAAATTCAAGATGGCGGCTTTGGCGGCCATATTGAACATCCAAGCGCCGTCAAAATCGATAGGCTTCTGTAGGTATACAAGACCAAGCAACACAGCAAAAATGGCATTGAGTGATGACAGCGTTGTCAAGTTATTGTGCGGAATACAAAGGTTTACGGGACGGACGGACGGACAGACATCACATCTGACGACAATACCCCTCCACCCCTTAGTCGGGGCTGAGAGGTAAAAACTGAAGTGTTAGCGAACTGTACCTGGGATGTTGTCCAGCAGCTTCTGTTGGGCTCTCTCCTTGGTCTCCTGACGTTCCGACTCCGACCGGGCCTCGGAAGCGGGCGCCAGCTTCCCGTTGGGCCAGAAAGTGTCCCAGAAAATGTTGATGTAGTAAACCAGCATCTGCTCACTGAAGATCCAGTGCACAGTGTCCCGAATTTGCCTGACAAAACAAACAGGGTTCCAAGATCAAGAATACACATTTAGGAACTACAGTAGGTCCCCATGGTTTTCTAATCAGGAGCCAGGAGGTAGAAGTAGTCAGTGAAATCAGCTGGTTGAGTTTATAGGTGCAGGAAAAAAAAAATCATTATTTTCCTCCGAAGTGGCTGCTCTGTAGTGGACAATATACAAACTATATAGCGCTTATTAATCCTTTGACAGAACTTTGAAAAATTCTGAATAGAATTGCATCACAGGTAGTGATTGTTAAGTTATAATTTCAGAGTTACAGATACAGTCATGCCCAAAATTATTCATACCCCTACCCATTTTTGGGTTTTTTCGAGATATTTTTTGTCAAATCAAATTTATTCTTGCACAAATGACACACAGTAAGTTGACATAAGGCTGTAAGAATTACTATAAACAATTTTTTGAGAAATACAATACTTCTTGGTATTTTATTTGACAGATTTACAAAAAATGGGCCAAAATCCAGAAAAATTCATACCCTTTTCTCTGAATAATTGATGGACAAAGGCCTTTATTCTGTCGAATACAATAATAAAAAGTTCCTGTGGTTGATCTCAAAAAATTCTACGTTTACTGCAATTTTTTTTGCCTCCTCAACTTTGGCCATCCAGGTGGCAAACTTCTCCAGAATAAAATCCTTGATTTAATTCTGGACATCAAAAATAAATCTAGAAGAAAACCAAAAATTGGTAGTCAACTTACTGTGTCATTGAATAATTTTGGGCATGACTGTATATGTGATCCTACACCATTAAATCCAAATTAGTATTCCTTGTGCAAAATGTTGTGCAGCAGCGCTTCAAATAGCTTAACAGAGCAATGAACAAGTATCTCATTTGTAGCCCCGTTCACTGCCCAAGTTGAACAGATTGTTTAACAAAGAAGCGGGGCGAATGCAGTGAATGTTACAGAGAAAATATGATAAATCCAAAGGCTGTAATAAGCTTTAAAAATCCCAGGGAAAAAAAAAATCAGCGGCAAAGCACCCCCAATAATCATAAACAATGGGCCAGCCATCATCCACTTATAAATGCTAATTACAGGGTGGAAAATGTCCAGCAGTGAAACCTGGCATTTTGCCGAGATACGGGAACACACAGCTAACCTGCCACCGCACCAGCAGCGCTGCTTTCTTTCACGCAGAGAGAGGGATGCTGGATTTCTCATTTTGATACCTGAGGCCCACAAAAATTTATGTACATTATGCAAGCAATTAGCAAAAAAGCAAAGTCTTGGAGCTGTCTGAAACCGCACTTTGTGCAACAACACAGCTGTTGATCTGTTGTGTTCAACATGAAAATTAGAGTGGGGAAACAGACAGCTTAGCTCAAATAATGTTTTCATTTCCAGAGGCAGGTCACTACCGCTAATTGTTCAGTAAAGCATGCGTTTAGGGAGAGAGGTGCTTACTTGTTTATGGTGCGTCCGAATGTGACTTGAACTAGTGCAATCAATGTCTTTCTTACCCACTTGAACACTGAAATAGAGAGACAAATAGGAACAGTTAGTGAAATTAAAACTTCACAGTGTACCGGCTATTATGTTTTGGGGTCAAATACCAATGACAGCCACTATCGAAGCTGCAGAATATGATACAAAAATGTAAAAAATAGGACCAAGGGTCCTGTAGTTTACTGGCAACAAACTTATAGTGATGATACAAGTTATGAAAATTTCATGTGAAGTTTGACTTTCTAAACATTGAAGGTCAATGTCAAGGTCACTGAATAAAAGTTCACATACATTTATAAGACCTCCTACATGTTTGTAGTACAAGCCTAAGATCTGAAGCAGTTTTGGTGAAACAAGTCATTGAAAATTCTATCCACCTTATTCCTGAGGGCGCTACTGTAGTTATGATGAGGGGTGCAACTTCCAACGGAAGTAGTTTTTATAATTAGTTTTAGTCAAGAACAGTGGCGTTTCTTTCGGTTAACTTAGCGATTACAGCTCATTTCTTTTAACAAATTAACTTGCTTTTCTTAAAATGTCCCTTCAGAGCTCAAGCACCTATTGTGCTGTTCGAGGCTGAACTAACAACCAGAGGAAGCTAAATTTATGGTTTGATCAAGTGTTTTGAACACGCACCCAGAACATAGGGGATTGTCCTTGTGTTCAGCGAAACGATTTCCATCGCCTACCTACAGAAGAGGAAGCCAGAATTTGGCTGAAAACCTGAATTTGAAAAGACCCCTGAAAACATTAGGTGCTCATTTCATTATGTCGACAAACAACGATTCCTACTTTATGGCTAGGCTCAGACAGACCGCCGCAGAGGAGACGCCGGGTCCTCAGAAACATTTTGACAGCAGTGCCAGGAGAGCACAAGGTATGATTTCACGTGTAGGGAGGACAGAAAATTGTTGTATTCGTCCGGTAATGCCGGTCAGTGTAACTAACGTTTCATCCTGTACAGTTTGAAGGGGACCTATTATGCTATTTTTCCAAGTTTATATTTTGGTCTTTGACTCCTCTAGAGTACTCCTGATCGCGCAAAGTAAAAAAAGGGTACTTATTTCGCTCATACTGCCATCCTCAAAAAAAACCATTTGTAGTCCATAGTAGTCTCTGCCTGAAACGCCTCATTGGGGTGGCTCTTCCGCTATGGCCCCCACTCCCCGTGTGCCCACTTTCTTCTGACTGGCCAGCTCTGTGGAGGGCGGATCTAAGCAGGACGAGGCAGCAGAACGCAGTTTTCCTGGTCCAGCTCCAGAGTGAAACTGACGCGTCTCCCAAAGGAGTCGACGGGCATATTCTGCAATCTAATGCAGTACATGTGTATAGATCTAATGAAATTAACTTGTTCTAATAAACACAACGGCGAAAGTGGAGGACGCAGTGCGAAAGTCTGGCAGCTCAAGCACGAATTTGCTATCGGCAACAGTGGTGAGTACAGCGGTTTTTCAACTCTATAGCTAGGATGCAGGGAAAGCTAGAATCCACCCCATATAGACATTTGTAGAACGGGTCGACATGCCCAAGTGTAGACCAGAGACCGTAGAAATCCGGTGGGTCTGAGTTTAGAGGGAAACGTGGACAGTGAGGAGCAGCTAAAAGTGGACCAACAGCTTATGGACTGCTTCGGTGCGTATTAGGACCTGCTGGTTCGTGTGCATAGCTGTGGTGTGTTGTTAGCGTGGAGAAACGAACAGTTGCCGCGCTGGTATATAGGGGCGAAAGTTCCAGGTGTAATGTGGAAAAAAAAAGCCACTAGATGGCAGTATTGACTTTTTTTTGTTAAGCCCAGTCTAGAGCTAGGTTTGGGGCATGTCCTGGGCATGCCTCAGAGGGGGCTGGACAAGAGTATATAAGGAGAAAAATTGAGAGAGTGGAAGAGTAGTTGGAGAAATTGCAAGGAGAAATTGTGGAAGGATACATTTGACCAGACCTGTCACTCTTTTCAAGACCTGTGAAGCTTTTTGTGGATTTTTGCCTGTGTTGGAGCATTTTCCTGTCCCAGGACATCATAACATAGCAGCCCATCTCAATTACCAAGGGACTGTAACTATCTTTTTTTTTTTATTTCAATCTTGGTCAGTAGGGTAGAGTGTAGATTAGTTCTAAGTGTTTGTTTAATTAAATCTGTTGAAGTTTAAGAATTTTGTCTGTCATCCCTTGCTGTCCGTGACGTCATAACAAATTGACGCCATAACGAATTGGGGCCATAACACAGGCTAAATGGCCTTTTCGGAAATTGCCTGTGGTAATGGTTTACTTACTGCATCGGAATGACAAGTGTTTCCTCGCGGAGAATGGGCGCGTGTTGGATAGTGTGCGAGAGCTAGCTAGAGCTCCGGTAATGTTATGAGCATAATACAGGTTTTACAGACCGTAAGTTCCGTTTGCGTGAACTGTTGCTTATGTGGAGCTAGCGAATCGATCACTTTTACAGGAAAGAATTTAATATTCAATCGATGGCAATGCAGAGAAATCATTTGTTATACCGGACACGTTATAGCCTGTGCACTTCCCTATTGCTTTCACCGACAGCATCAGAGAGCTTGCCCAGACATTGGAGATGTATCAGGCTGACCCCGGTCATGGATAAGTAAAAGCGATCGTTTCACAAAAAGCCCCCAAGCTCTGCAAAACCTCGTCTGGTCTAACTGCAGCCCAACTCGGCAGACACATACAGCACCTCTCCGGTTAGCTTCAACTGTAGTGGCTACAATCAGGCAACGTTATGATGAAACTGCCAAATTGATGCTTACCGAAGTAACACAAGCATACCGATCATAATTGCTGCATACAAGTTAACCAGAATCATTTTTAATTAGCAGAGCACGCGAACTAACATGCAGTAGCTGATAAGCGGTCATGACTTTGAATGTAATCTGTCGCGCGAAAAATTTGTTTCGTCGGTGTAAAAGCTGCTTAACGCCCATAACGCCTGTATTCGCGTCTTTGCATTGAATTTGAATGTAATCAGTTGCGCGAAAAATTAGTTTCGCGTCCGGTGTGAAAGCTGCTTAATGCGCCCATAACGCGTGTATTCGCGTCTTTGCATTGACTTTGAATGTAGGCTAATCTGTCCTGTGAAAAATTTGTTTTAAGTGTCCGATGTGAAAGCAGCTTTATGGATAGTCTGCGACAGCTAGAGAGAGCTCGGTTATGTTATGAACATAATACAGGTTTTGCAGACCGTAAGATCCGTTAAGCGGACAAGTTGCTTATGTGGAGCTAGCGAATCGATCACTTCTACAGGAAAGAATTACCTATTTAATCTCCGCCTTTTTTCGGCTTTTTATTAGCCACAACAATTTCTAAAGGGGATGAAATTATGTCAAGGTAGTGCAGAGAAATCATTTGTAAACCGGTAGGCGTCTGCGTTTAGCATTGCTTTCACGGTAGCACCAGAAAGCTTGCTCAGACATTTGTGAAGTATCCGGCTGATCTCGGTCATAGATAAGTGAAGCGATCACTAACTGTAGTGGCAACAATCGACGCGTTATGATGAAACTGCCACATTGATGCTTACGAGTAACACAAGCATACCGATCAGAATTACTGCATATAAGTTAACCAAGAGAATTTTTAATTAGCACGGCACGCGAACTAACATGCAGTAGCTGGTAACCGAGCGGTCATAACCACAAAGGCAAACCCTTGCAATACAGGTTTTGCAGAGAGCAAGTTCTGTTACTGTGAACAGTTGTACCAAGCATCCAAATGACAAACAAGTATTAAAAGTTAGCTTCAAATGAGGTTTATGTTCACACACCTTCTGTAGAATTTCCCCTGATATCACGCTTGCATATTTAGGACACAAACATTAGCAACAGTAACTTAGCTCGTTAGCGCTGTGCTACAGCCACAATCAACTGGCTATCACGTCAGGTTGGCTTATGCAGTAAAAGCAACTTACAGCTTCTGTGTCTGTGAGTCACGGACAGTCGCGACCAATACAGGCTTTATCTTCAGATATTTTACAAAGCCTGCATTTGAGGCCAGTTGTTTGTGCCAACTATTGCTAGCGGTCCTGCTAGCTACCCGTAACACGTTAGCTTCACTTACATTATTTGCTGTTATATCGTTACTTACAGCTTGTGGCTCCGAGCACTTGATCGATGCAACTGCTTCAGGTTTGAGAAGCAGCTGAAACGCTTATCCTGTGTCGAATTATCCTTTATTAACAAAGCTGTCTTTGGTGAAATGCTGAGCACAATCAGCTAACGTTTCCTTCGGCCGTGGCTGTTTGCTGCCAGCAAACAAAAAAAGCTACCCACTGATTTCTTGAGGCATCGTCTTTTGGAAGAGAAATATTTGTTTTTCTTTGCGTCCAAAAGTAAACGGACAAGCAGCTTTGGGAGAGATACTGACAAAATTGCACCTCAAATGATCTGCGGTTCTTCTTTTGTATTTCCAAAAGTGTAGACGCTACTAAGGCATAGTATGATCTGCCGTTGTTAGTGCCTGCTAGAATAGTTTCCAGTGTGGGCAGGTCCAGCACAATTGGACAGCACAACCTGACGTCAGGTTTTGCCCAGATCTCCTGAAGATCTCGGGAGGAGCTGTTCAGAGAGGAACTCACGCTGACGAAATCACGTTCTTGGATTACGGCAAAACCCCTGTATCTTATGTTTAGAAACTTTTCAGAGGTTGAGCATGGGCAACCAACATTATATCATTACTAATATGTATTAAAAGAAGGATCAGCATAATAGGTCCCCTTTAAGATGAGGCTGTAGAAGTAGCAATAGTCTACTTCAATTTGAAAATAGCCTACTCTGTTCCAAACAATAGTCTTGCACTCCAAACCTCATTTCACTAAAATTAAAAGTATGGGAAAAATGGATTCACTGTGTTTTACAAGTTATAGTATTGGATTAGCTAGCAACTTAATACCGTATAATGTAGTTGGCTGGAGTAGAGCTAATTTGACTCCTACTGTCGGATGGCTTAATTTACTCTGTATAACAATCCAGTACGTTTCATATGTAGAGCAATATTTACTGCTGAAATATAGTGTTTCCTTCATAAATATTCTCAGAAAGTACTTGTATATCTGTTTTAAGGTACATAAGGTCGTATACTACCTCCTTTAACAAAACGCGACTGACCTTGTTGCTGTGGAAGTATTGCATATGCTTCGGAACTTGGTAGATTGTTCATAGCTTCGCAGTCTGTGGCAACTGAGTCGCTAATGTAGCCAAATGCGCTAGTGTGGCCACTGCTTCAGGTCATTCTCCCATTCTTCGATAGTAGAAGGCAGCGGTACCGTAACTTTATCCCGTCTGAGGGCTAAAAGGTGATGTTCCCTCATATATTATTTTCCAGTCGCTTAAAAAAAAAAAAAGAGGATTTGCGTGAGCCGCTACCATAGTAAACAGCCCAGTGACAGGATGCAGCGGAAGTTACGCCCACTATTCACACAAGGGATCATGGGACGTGGGAATAAGGTGGATATGCCAATTGTGAACTTTAAAGGTCACAGAAGGTCGAGCTGAGGTCACCAAATGGACTTCATATACGACTTCCAAAATGTCTCCGATACAAACCTTGGCTCTATCTGTGACCATTTTGGTGATAAAAGTGAATGAATTTTCACTGAGTCACATCTTACCTTCAAAGGTCAATATGAAGGTCACTAAATTAAAGTTCATATATGACTTTCCATATGTCTCTCATACATACAAAATGAAAGTTCATGTGTGATTTCCTGTAAGGCTGTAATACAAATTTTATGTACTACCACTGGGCTGCCAATATAAGGGCATTGCTATATTGGACGAGGAATGATGTCGATGATGTCAATAGCCCTGAATGGACGGTGTTGGAGAGGGCATCCATTGTATCTACTTCCCCAGTAGCCCTGCTATGTTCTAAATTACCATTAAATCGCCCTATCTCAGCTTTCATCTCTAATCCAGTTGTTATCCATTCACTTAAAACGTGGTATCAGTTTAGACGATCCTTTGATCTCACTGACCTTTCTTGCGCTGCAACAGTAACAAGAAATCATATGTTTGTTCCATCAATGATGGACGAGGCTTTTGATATGTGGCCAAGAAGTGGAATAGGTGCATTATCCGACCTCTACATTGACAACAGGTTTGCCTCCTTTGTACAGCTATCACAGAAATTTAATATTCACAAGTCCCATTTCTTTAGATATTTACAAATCAGAGGTTTTGTGGCTTCTAAGTCTGCCTGCTTCCCATTATTTCCTCCCAAAACTCTTCTAGAAACAATTCTTAATTGTAATGTTGATGCAAAGCAAACTATAAGCAGAATCTATACGTTACTTAACACACATAATGTGAAAAATTCGGATTCTCTCCGAAACAAATGGGAAACCGACCTAGACGAAAAAACTCCAGAAGCAATTTGGCAAAAAATTATACAGAAAATTTACTCCTCTTCAGTATGCCTCAGGCACACTGTGGTTCAGTTTAAAATAGTGCACCGACTCCACTGGACCAAAGACAGATTATCTAAGATTAGAAGAGATATTGATCCTACATGTGACCGATGCAAACAAGCCCCCGCCACATTGCTACATATGTTTTGGTCATGTCCCAAGCTGTACAATTTTTGGCAATCTATCTTTAAGACATTCTCTAGCATATGTGGAAAAACGGTGAGCCCTCCCCACTGATTTCATTGTTGATTGTAACTCCAGTGGATGCTCCTCTCCCAGGGCGCTATACAAATATGATGGCCTTTTGCTCTCTGTTGGCCAGGAGGCTTATCTTGTTTAAATGGAAAGATGCTCTTCCTCCAACATATGGCCAGTGGATTAGAGAGGTAATGCGTAATATCCATTTAGAAAAAATTAGATATACTATCAGGGGGTCCACCAAAAAGTTTTATGTTACCTGGCAGCCATTTATTTCCTTTGTAGAAGGCATGGCAGCTACCAACATCTCTATATAACCCAAGAGTATATGTTATTTTTATCCTATTTTAGCTTATTGGAGTTTTTTTTTTTTTTTGGGAAGTTGTCTTTATTTATGCCTATTTGAAATTGTGAATGTGAATGTTATTATTTATTTTTTTTCCTTTTTCTTTCTCGTTTTTCTTTTCCTCGGTGAATGTGTGCTGCATGTGAATTTATTGATGGTCCAGTACTTGGGGGGTGTTAGGAACTTGGTTTAATTGTTTTGTGTTCAGATTGTCTATTTTTTGCCATATATTTGAAAATAAAAAAGACCTTGATCAAAAAAAAAAAAAACATGGATGGTCAGTATGATAGTCACCAAATGAAAGTTCATATATGACTTCCTGTAAGTGTTCAATACACATATGTTCTCTATCTTCAAGCCTAGAAGCTTTTGAAAATTATAACATTTTGCTTGACCTCAAACTTGACCTTTCAGGGTTGTCTGAGGTCAACTTTAACACAGCCAAAATGTAAGTCATACATGACTTCCTATATGTCAATAATACAAACTTAATCTCTATCTGCAACCATTTAGCTTCCACAGGCCATTCTCCATAAGACCCCACATTAAAGTATAGCGCCCCCACTTCATCAATTCAATCAAAATGGCACTCATAAAGTGTACATAAAGTGTACCAAGGTGAGTTGAAGTGAGCCCGATTTAGAAAAAAATTATCAGACTGTTTTTGGGGAAATACTTGTTTGAAATTCCAAGTCCTATCTTTTAACATTGTTAATATTTTCCTTGACCTCGACCTTTCAAAGTCATCTGATGTCAAATTTAACATTGCCAAAATATACGTCATATGACTTCCTATATGTTGATAACAAGAACTAAATCTCTATCTGCAACCATGGCCTCCTCAGGCCATTTTGCATATTCTCCATACGACCCAATGCTGAAGTACAGTGCCCCCACTAGACCCATTTCAATTCAATTCAATCAAAATGGTGCTCGCACTGTACATTGAGGGTACTGAGGTAAGTTGATTGGCTGATCTAGAAAAAAAAATTATCCAGCAGTTTTTGAGAAATAATTTTTTAAAATTTCTATTTCTTGGTCCTATCTTTTAACATTGGGGCCAAAATTTCAAGGGCCCATAAAACAGACAAAAATAATTCAATCAAAAACCCGAAAAAAAGATCAGGAGATATGGTCCAGTAGTATGTTTAGGCAAATTTACAGGAAAATTCATGAGGCCAAAAAAAAGATAATAAATGTTTCAGACAATGGATGACAGACGACAGACGTCAAACCACGACAATAGCTTTTCGGCCCATGGGGCCGGTAAGCAAAATACACAGCACCCTCTGCCTCAGGTTGTGATGTGCTCAGCCTTTAACTACCCTGCCACCGCGCACTTCAATTCACCATCCTCAGCTCCCTTTCCAGCCTTTTTATCATAATAAAAGGTTTATTTTCTTCTCATAACTCGCATTGCGCCCGTTCACTTGATCAAATTTGTTGCGGACCAGCTTTGAAGTAAACAAATATGGATGAAAAAAAGGCTTTGCCGTTGCATGCTATTGCAGCAGGGTCATTGCAGAGCAGGGCCATGGACGTCAATTAGCATTTGCGCTGTAAGCCTTATCTGTGCCTGCCGGCAGAAAGTGAGACAGAAAAGACTAATCCTGATGATAACAAAATAACTGAGCATAACAGAAATCGCACAACCAACAAGGTACCAAATGAACAAAGGAGAGTTTTCCCTGTCTCCACTGTCAGTCAAACAAGGGACAAATTAATTAACAGTCCATTTAGAAAGATAATCGCGCGTGGTCTGGATCAGTTACGTCAGATCTGCTTAAGGTGGAACATGACAAACACCTGGATCTAGCCTGAGTGCCCCGAGGAGACAGTTGAGAACCAGTGCTGTAGGCAATTACTAATTTAACATAGGAGCCAACTGTGAGAGGGTATTTTTGATTAACATGTTTCAAGGTGGATAGTTAGTAAATATATTAAGTTGTCCAGAGGGGTCTGCAGCAGTGCTGACAAACTTTTCTCCTTGAGATCGAGCCCCTCGAGGCTTTTAGGTAACCAGCAGTCCCTTCAGAAGCACATACTACAGACCAGTAGAGGGCGCTGTACTCACTGCCCCTGAGCTCAAAGATCTCCCCAATCAGCATGAAGCAGGGTTCGGCCAGGGCGTCTTTCTTCCCGTCCAGCTCCTCGCCATAGTCAGAGAGGTCGCTGTCGTCTTCTCCCTCCTCCTGCAGCCCAGGGCCGACAGAGTCACCCATGTGCACGCACACGTTCACAATTACACACAAGAACAAACATACATACATAAATGCACACTCACACCTCCTGCATCACAAAGCCTAATCTTCTGTGCCACAGTGCTAGACTATGTGCTTCTCTCTTCTCTCAGAGACATTCTCTGACTGCATAAGTTTGTCCACGAGTATAAGTAAATGTTCCATCTCAGAAATTATACTCTTTTATTAGGAAGGGTCAGTGTGTAAACTCCATCAGGAATCACCAAACTTAGCCCTCAAATATACCACCAACCTTTGTTCTCCATTATCCTGAATAATTCATGAATTTGAGTGCTTCTGATTGGCTTGACTATCTTCACACCTGACAGCCAGGTAATGAAAGAATAGAAAACCAGCATTTCCCAAGCCCCTGAGAACAGTGATTTGTTGATCCCTGATGAAGGGGATGGTGAGTGTGCTTTCTTATCAGAATCTTCCCTGTTCCTCACCTCCGGGTGGGAGAACAGGTCTCCAGGCAGCCTCTCCAGGAATGATGCGAGGGAGAAGGCGGACTTCTTCTGGATGTCCATGACCTTGAGGTGCTCAGGGGAGGGGCTGAGGAAGGCATACAGGGCTTCGCTCTGGCACATTCGATCATCCTTCAGCATTTTCTGAACAGGGGGAGAGGGAGAGAGAGAGTGTGAGAGAGAGAGAGAGAGAGAGAGGGGGGGAGAGAGAGAGAGAGAAAAAATGCTAACCAATCCATGATCAATAGCAAACAATTCCAATCACCCAGAATGGCTCTGGCAAGGAAGATGGCTGCCACTGTATGAATGCTTTTTTCAAGTCTTAAATCAGAGTAACATTTTCGTGATAGGTGTATTACTATAATCTTGACATCGACCTCATGTGAATGGAATGATGTTGGCAACAATGATAATGTTACTGAAGGGTGATTCTCGTGTTACGTGTGTGACATTTGGAAGGTATTCTTGCCATTTTTTAATGCACTATACTTTAACTGGGTTGCAGATGGGGATCAATATAGGACAACCACAAGATACCTGGGCTTTCCTATCAATGTGGTACATCAACTTGATATTTGCCTAATACATTGGAAGTACAGGACCAGAAAGAGGCTGCGTCACATGTGTGACAGAAAATGGGTCAATCGCTACATTTAATTTACATTCCAAAAGTTCTGTGATTTGAACGAAGATTATAACACTTTGGCTTCATCAACTTTAGCAATAGTTATTCCTGTTTGCATTAATAAAAACTTTAATTTGCATACCATGACCTCACTTGCATGTGTTACGTGTGCGACACCTTTGTTACGTGTGTGACCGCGTGCAAATCCTGCAATGGGCAAGTCCATTTCATTTAAATAAAATCTTATCTGTGGCTATTGTAGGTCCTTGTAGGTAAGCATGGAGGTGTTTAACATACGTCCTTTGTACTAGCCAATGTTTGTGATAATTATATTGGGTTTGGCAGTATTATCATGGTGTTTTTGGTTTGGAGAGGGTGCTGGTGACTATTGATGTCCAGCTGCGCCTATATTGATAAACTCATACTAAATTCAACCAGAAAATTATTAATTCATATAATTTTATGTGTCAAAGGTTGATTTGTATTAAAAAAAAAAGATTATTTTATGATTTGACAGCGCTCCATTTTGAGGGCTGTGTGTGTTTGAGAAGCCACCTGGAGAGCTGTCTTATTTGGCTTCCTCTTTCGAAGCCAAAAAAGATTTAATGATCAGATGAAAAATACTTGTGGTCAAGGAGTTTATGATCCCAGAAATGTATTGTTTCAACCCCAGCCATTTTTCAATCCTCAGTATTATTTTATTATTATAATTTCAATGCAGAAGTTTCATGAAGATTTTTTATGTTTGTTGCCCCTTTTCTCGACCACAATCATGAAAATAAACTGAAATATATATTAAATGCTGCAAGTGTATTGTCTCAGTTGAGCCATATTCCCCCTCTCTATGAAGCTTAAATCTTGAATTATAAAGCATTAAATAGGGTAATGCAGAAAGAGCCATATTTGGCTTCAGCGCAAAGGGGTTAATTTAATCCAACTAACCGTATTTTCTCATTACTTTCTGAACGTTACATATTCCATGATATTACATCTAAATTCTTACCTGCTTTGCACATGGATGTACACATCAAAGTTGCAAAAATCTGGCAAAATATTTAAGCCAAGTGATGGGGTGGCTGACCTTCATGTTGAAGGCTTTAGTTACTGATGTTGCTGTTGTTCTGGATAGAGATAACCTAGACCACCTCTTTACAGAAGTGTGAACTAAACCTTTATTAGTCTAAAGAAAAAAGGAAACAGGTCATTAATTTCATAATAGGCATAGGCTTTGTACATTGGTCACACACGTAACGTCATAAATGTCACACAACTAACACTGTGTTACGTCTGTGACAGGTACAGTTTTGGCTATAAAACAGATTCTATTTGTGGGACTGAGGAAGTTAAGCCCTCCAAGTATGGACGGCATGGTATTAATTTGTAATATCAGGTTTTCATATCTCCCCTTAGATTGATTAATTTTATAAAAACTTTAGTTACCATGTGGTACGAGTGTGACGTCATTCACCACCATATATTTTGAATCCTGAAAAAGGGAAACTTCTAAGTCTGCGGGGACTTTTGCTGCAAAAGTTGAAAAATAACAACCTCAACAATAGATTATTTCTGCTGCTGAGTTTGACACTCATCCAAATCACAATAAAATGACTTTAATTTCAAGAATGACCCATATCTCAAAAAATGGTGAAAAACCAAACGACTTTAAAATGAGGAAATTATGCCCCAACATGCAATTTTTCAGAAATTGGCATATGCCATCCTCAACTAGAATTATAGTTGTTTGAAACACTAGTTATTTGATGGAGCTTATTTGAAAATTTGCCCTTCCAGGCTCATATTTCAGAGAATGGCCCTGAAATTTTGCAAAGGTCCATCAGAAAAACCAAAGGTTCAGCCCTGGGAGGTGGATGAAATATCAGAAGCACCCCTGAGAAATGGCTTTAACTGAAAAAGTATCCGGAGCGCAACTCAAAAAGCATCTACACAGCTGATTCACATTAACTAAAATCCGAATTACAAGCCACTGTCATGTTAAGAGTTCTATCCAGCAGCACTTTGCTTCGCAATTCTCAAATGAAACATGAGGATATGAAGGGGTTCAAATAATTAATGCCTGAATAGCAAGCGTGTTGGTCACAAAAACGGCAAAATTATTCAAGATGGCTAGAGGACCTGTAAAAGGTATGTACACAAAGCATGGTAATATGCTCACAAGGCAGCCTTGTCGATCACATTACTTGACTAATAATAGGTGTAAAATTGATGTCACTATTATCTATAACTAAGACTATAAATTATTGTCAATGGCACAAAACCATGAAAAGTAATAAACACAAAAGATTTAAAACTACATGGATAATGAGGGAAGAAAGAAATAATCAACAGATTCCTACATACTGTACTACACCATCAAGATTAACGGGGAATCTCTTCTTATCAATGTTGACTAACAAAACAAATACGAAATGAATGCAGCTAAAATCGTACCCTGTAGAGTGAGAACAAGCTATATATAAGCCACGTACAGGGATGGGGCAAGTTCGGTGCTGCAGCTCCGTGAAAAATTTCTGATCACCAAAATCAGTCGGGATCCTCTGTAAATCACTATTGCCTCGCAAACATGATTCAACCAAAATCGTACCATGAGCGAGAGCAAGCTATGTACATTGCCTGCCCAAAAAAAAAGTTGCACACAATAATATTTTGTTGGGCTACCTTTAGCTTTGATCATGCTGCACATTTGCCGTGGTACTGTTTTGAAGATCTTCTACAATGTTACAACATTTATTTCCGACCAGATGCGCATTCATTTTTGGCCGAGATATCGTCTTGGCAATGGGTGAGTCAAACCACTGAGTTAAGCCTTCTCCAGCACATTCCAAATACTTTCAATTGATTAAGGTCCGGATTCTGAGGAGGCCAATTCATGAGTGAAATTTTCAATTCATGAGAATTTGAGCCCGATGAATCTTGGTATTGTTATTCTGGAATATGCCTGCGCCATCAGATATTGGAAGGTCCATTGATGGGTCACTATTAATTAACCCATAAGGCCGGTAAGCTAAAAGGAACAGTAGAGTGTAATGACACTGGATAGAATAGTAGCCATAAGTGCAGAACAGCCCCGAAAATCTCCAAAGAATTAAATCAATCCATGCCAGTCTCAACAAAATAATTTTTCACGTTTCATGGAGTATTAATGGCAGTATTTCTATTGATTTCCCCCAAATTTCAAAGGAAAAGTAGGAGGAAGAAGAGGGTGATGTAAACCAAAGCAGAAATGACAGCAATGCGCTGAGGGAAGAAACAGGAGCAGAAGACAGCGGGGTTATTCAGAAATGAGCAGTCAATCTCAGTTCTCTTTCTGGCACATTAACTTAGAATGGGCCATTCTGAATGCAGAATATATATCACACTTAGGCACTCTCCATGAGCATGTTTATGTGTCTATGTCAATTTATGGATGGGTCTGTGTGCGTGTGTGTGTGTGTGTGTGTATGCATGTATGCAGGTGCATTTGTGTGTAAATGTCTGCCTGTGTGGGTGTCAGTTCCTTTGCAACTTAACACTACGTGTATGTGTGACTGTATTCATTCATATGCACAGAATGTGTGCTTTGTGTGGCTTGGTTTGCGTGGCTGAGTTCTCGTGTCTATTTTTCTGTCAGATTGCAGGCAGTATGCAAGAGCACCGTAAACACTCCTCTTCCATTATGGAGGAATGGCAGAGCAGTGACGAGCACAGGGCAGTCTGGTTTCACAGTGGCATTAGCAATTTCCTAAATGAGCGCAGAGCACACGAGGACAGCTCTCATCATAAGGAGCAGAGATTATCCACACCTCGCTGGCATAGAGCCCGAGGTCTTTACCGAGAGGGGAACTGCAAGCGAGCTGGCTGTGACCGCTTCAGTCTCCGGTGCTCTCTGGAGGGTCACGCTAATCCACCCCAGCTCTCATTACAGGCCCACTCCACTGACTTCCGCTGTAGACCAAGCCACAGGCAACGTACCCTGTCCTGCCACAGCCTTTGGCTGACCGACTGACCGGAGACCTGCAAATGGCGATCGACCCGTCTGCTGGCCAATCACATAGCAGGGAGATATGGGCTACCAGCCTGGCAGGCATACATGCTGGATGGTACAAGTGGCTCTCATTGACCATTTGGAAATAGAGTAGCTTCATCCACCCGATAAAGGGAGCCATAGGCCTATCAGTTTCCTCAATCTTGACGCATATTTTACAATGGTACAAAATTAGTGAAATAATGAGTTATTCCTTGATGGCAAGACACAGGCCACAAGCCAAAATCACGTGGCTTTCCGAAGCCCATATACAATGTAACGTAATGCAACGTATCATAACACAGGGCTGAAAACAGGCTGTTTGGCCTAACAAAGCTCAGCATTTTCCCGCTGTTAAAGTTCACCAGGATACTTAAGAAAAAGACAGTGTCTCCAACTGTATCAAGCATGATCTTGATATAATTTAATCCGCTGAATGGTCCATACGAATTTAAGCCTAATCTAGAGGCTTCCATACAGCATTTACACCCTAAAAGAACTAAATTAAAGGAAAAAAAAAAAAAAAAGCATTCCCCGGCCTAGACCCCCACACTTCCTCACCCTACCCCACACCACATCACACCACCTCAGCCTGTCAGTCAGTTGACATCAGTATTTTAAAGGTCCCGGTTATACCCCTGAAAGTCCACTTAAATACGAGATGAAATTTCAGATGTGAAATTTCCTCCTTTTGAACTGTACCTTATGAATCCCCCAAAGGGATATTCATCATTCACTTCTGGAGGCAGAGACCTGTTCAGCAATCCCTGAGAATATTACACTCCCAGTACGGGCTGTAGGCAATGCAATTTCCTTTTGCACACTGCAGTGTGTCCTTCCACCTTTTATTAGAGGCCTTTTTTAAAAAAAAAAAAAAAAAAATCATCCACACATTCAAAGCCACTTCTGCTGTCTGAGGAGGGCTACAGAGCCCGCTGGTCATAGTGCTCTCCTTTCAATCAGCAGCCAATTAATGCCTGGAAAACAAGATGTAAGGACTCTTTGGCCAATCTGTGACTAAAATAAACCGCTCAAGCAGAAACACAGCAAAAACCAGGAGACAATGGGTGCATCTCAATTCCCTTCAACTGCATCCTCGTTCCCCTCCCTTGCACCTTTTCCTTGCATCTAAGTCCCTCCCACAGGGGATGCATGGAAAGACGCAAGGAAACCATGCAAGGAGAGGAGAATCTAGAAAATGTGTTTTTAGAGAAATGAGACATTTCATATGAAGCGTCACGTGAAGTGACATTAGTTTCTGATGACAGCATAAAGCTGGATCTGCTTTAATGTGATCCGTACGGGTCGGCACGAAAATGAACCGCGGAGTAATTGCAAAATTTAATCATCAGTGTGAAATAAAGTTTAACTGCCACCGTTGCTTTTTAACACATTAAATTTTTTAAATGAATTTTTCTCATTTTATATTTTGTTCTAATCCTTGCATATTCGAAATAAATTGTAGATTAATGTGTCTTAATAAAATAGGCCCACTGAACTCCTCCTGTCTTTTGACTCCTAAAATTTTGTTGTGTTGCACTCCCTATTGTTGAACATGGTGAAGATAAATTAATGTTCAAAACGTGGGTATTTAGGCTAAAGGTTACCCATGAAGTCATCAAGTAAAATTTATCCCTATATAAAAACAAATTTACTTTCATGTGGCATCTGCAATCATCTTTGTCTCTTATTCATTCTAAGGGGTTACGATTAATTGAGTAGTTTTACAGATCACAATGGAAACAAACTAAAACCTTCGCTAAGTGCCTGAAGTGCAGGAAAGAGCCCTGTGGTGAATGCACATTCAAGATGCTGAATGTCTGTTCAACATTGGCTATGTTTGAGGGAAATGTATAATCGAGTTTTAATATTTTCTAATTTTGCCTTCTCATAAACATTAATAATGTGTAATAAAAAATGAATAATCAATGAACTAACAATATAGACTCCATCATCATTTTGAAAAAGAGATTTTGAAGGTATAAGATCAGCTTTGCTCTGCCTTTTTTTTTTTTTTTTACTTTTCGTTGTTATGGACACATTCCATCTTTCCATTCTACCATGTTTATAGGAAGCAATGAAGCCTCATACTGCATTTAACAATTTAGCAATTGATTATTTTACATACTTGAATCTAACAATTGAGTTATTTATATAGGCTATTTGAAGAATTTATTTAAACACTGGACATCTAAACGAATGATGTTTTCATATCAGACCGTGGCCAATTGTTCCTAATTTTATTTACTTTGCAGAGTAAATGAATGTCATCTCCCTTTACTTTGCTGATGTGAAAAATGAGGCGATCTATGACTTAAGTCATAGGATCCGAGCTACGAGTTTTGAGATCCGATGCACCACCATTTCCAGCGTCCGTCATTACCGATTGACGTCATGGCTTTAGGCTGAAAGTGATCCGGAAAGGCTGCTCGTGTCACCTGGCTCATGGCTCCTCAGAGCTCCCTCCTCTCTCCTCACAACAAAAATAAGCGATTTGAGAAGGCCAGCGAGATGGAGGATTCAGAATAACTTCCTGTTCAAGCGAGGATTGAAGAGCGAGGAAATATCAAATAAGATAATTGAGATGAATCCACTGTGGCCCTCCACAACCGGAGCTGTCCACCCCTGATCTAAGGCATTCTGGGGAATTAGTTTATGAAACAAGAAAAGTCTTATTTGGCTCTTCAAGCCTCCAAAGAGCAGATTTTGACAATGATTTCTCAAGTACTCAATCAGTGTTCTACAACATTGATTTCTGCCAACAGTACCGACTCTGGCATCAGCATTAGAATACACAGTAAAGAACATCACATACTTGTGATCTGACACCTTGAGGGGTTAAACAAAAACTCTGAATTTCAAACAGATAATTTTGTTTTCTCGTTTGATATGAATGAATGCCCATCTTCTGCATCACTGGCCATATTAAAATGATTGCCACAGAAACACCCTGCTTTTTATCATAAGTAGAGACAAACTCTGCCGCTCCGAGTGGCATTTAAATTGGCAGCCTACAGTTGACGTCATTAAATTAATTGCCATGTATACGTGTGTTAGGTGAAAAAAATCACTTCAGCGCCCATAGTGGCTCTAAATACACACTGATTGACGCATCCCTGCAGGAGCATGACTCAGTGCCATATAACATCACACCGTAATTGGTGTTGGATAACCACGCACAAACCTTAATTTAGCGCTACAGTGATTAAACAATGCAGCAAAACTGAACGGAGCCCCTTTACCATACATGAACAATATGAACGACATGAGTTGTGACAGTGAAAAAAGCAAGTTTAAAAAAAAAAAAAAATCAGAAATTCACATACAAGACCAGAATGTCAGCCAACTGCCCTGAGGGACAATTACACTGAAAAGACATTTAAATTTCAATGATGTAATGAATTAAACAATGCCCTAGTACTGTAGTGTTTATGAAATTGTTAAAAAGGCAGAGTGGAAAAAAGAATCTTGCCTACATGACTTGTGTTGTGTACTTGTATGTCCTGTTACCAAATAACTGCCCAGATGTTTCCAACATTAAAACATTTTTCACAATGACCATACCAATGCATGCTCAATTACACACAAGTGAAGCAAGAACCACAGCTGCTGCACAAAACACCAAGTATCCTTTGGCATGGTCAATGCTCTCTAGCCATCGACAGTACACTCACTCAGCAATTTTATTAGAATGATTGACCAACATAAGCGACATTTATTGGTAGTAGTAAATGATGATTTGGTCATCTTTAGGTTTGAGGCAAAATAAATGATTGTTACAGATGAAAGCCTCACCTGTAAGAAAGTGTTCAGCTGGTTTTTGGACTTGTCGAGAAATTTTTGGTCAATAGACTTGAAAGGCAGTTTACTGACAGAGGGCTGCTGGATTTTTTTCAAGGCAGGGAAGCACTGCACAAAGATAAACAGAAAGAGAAAGATAAAAGAACACAATACAAGATGGAAGGAAATGATTATTTTTTAAAAATTAGCATTCATGGTAAAAAATAGCGAGTATGATGACTTGCTCACACCTCAAAGCTACATGATCCCTGGGCTGGTTTTGTGGGTGATAAATTCTTATTAAAACCTCTGGAAGAGGAGATAGACAAGCTCCTCTGATCTGCACTTTGCAAAAAAGCATTGGTCTAAACACATTAGTCTTAAAACTAGAGATAGAATCTTTGTTTTCTCAGTAGAGAATACTAGTTTGCTGGACAAAGTAAATATTCTTACCTTGTAAGGAGATCATGAAATAACTCAAACTTCCACAACTCATAATCAATAATCTTGTGAAGCATAAAAGTAGCAGAAGTGACATTTTAGGACCCAATAAACAACAACTGAAGACGATGACCTCTTCTGAAGCATTTTTTGTGCAGTGGTAGCTAGCTAACCATTTGTTACCTCTGTCAGCTTCCTGTGAAGGGCTTGGAACTCGCTCAGCCTCCTAGATACCGTCCAGCGGTTGCTGTCCGAATCATCACTGCCCAACAGGCTTACCGTCACAGAATAGCAAGGCATGTGTTCCCCATTTTCTTCTGCAACCTGCAGAAGAGAGTCAGACTCAAGCTTGAATCCAAATTTTCCACTCTTCAGACCACCAGACTCAGCCCTGGGCACACATTCTTAATGGTGACAGAGGTGATCGCATTGCTCAGATGATCGAAGTTCGCAAATGGGGAAAAGACCGGGCATTGCGATTCAGCTTAAACCAACAAAGTTCATCCAGCTCCACCTTAATTCCAATTCTATCACCTGACTCTGGTCAGTTAAAATGACTTTTTCAGTTGCTGATACATTGAGATAAATTTAATTTGATTTCTTCTCAGTTTGTCCAGCCTGTTAACTTCAGTGAGTCCAAAAAAGAAAAACTTGACAGGATATTAAGTAACCAAAGTTTCGAACAAACTGGGAATGTGACCTATATTCTGACAGCTTAACTATACAGGATCTTGAATATACATACAAACCCCAATTCAAATGAAGTTGGGACTTTGTATTCTGTTTTTATTCACGTTTTACCCAATGATTTGCTAATCCTTTTTGACCTACATTCAATCAAGTCCACTACAAAGACAAGATATTTAATGTTCAAACTGATAAACTTCATTGTTTTTTGAGAAATATTCACTCATTTTGAATTTGATGCCTGCAACACGTTCCAAAAAAGCTGGGACAGGGGCAGCAAAAGAATGGGAAAGTTGAGGAATGCTGAAAAAACACCTGTTTGGAACATTCCACAGGTGAATAGGCTAATTGGAGACAGGTGAGTGTCATGATTAGGTAAAAAAGGAGCATCCCCGAAAGGCTCAGTCGTTCACAAGCAAGAATGGGGTTAGGTTCACCACTTTGGGAACAACTGCTTGAGCAAATAGTCCAAAAGTTTAAGGACAACGTTTCTCAACGTGCAATTGCAAGTAATTTAGGGATTTTACCATCTACGGTCCATAATATCATCAAAACATTCAGAGAATCCCGTGAAATCTCTACACGTAAGCAGCAAGGCCGAAAACTGACATTGATTGCCTGTGACCGTCGGTCTCTCAGGTGGCACTGCATTAAAAACCAACATCATTCTGTAAAGGATATTACCATGAGGGCTCAGGAACACTTCGGAAAACCATTGTCAGTTAACACAGTTCGTCGCTACATCTACAAGTGCAAGTTAAAACTCGACCATGCAAAGCGAGAGCAACATATCAACAACACCTAGAAATGCCGCCGGCTTCTCTAGGCCTGAGCTCATCTGAGATGGACTGACGCAAAGTGGAAAAGTGTGCTGTGGTTTGACGAGTCCACATTTCAAATTGTTTTCGGAAATCATGGACGTCATGTCCTCTGGGTTAAAGAGGAAAAGGACCATCCAGATTGTTATCAGCGCAAAGTTCAAAAGCCAGCATCTGTGATGGTATGGGGATGTGTTAGTGCCCATGGCTTGGGTAACTTGCACATCTGTGAAGGTACAATTAATGCTGAAAGGTACATACAGGTTTTGGAGCAACACATGCTGCCATCCAAGCGAAGTCTTTTTCAGGGACGTCCCTGCTTATTTCAGCAAGACAATGCCAAGCCACATTCTGCACAGGTATAACAGCGTGGCTTCGTAGTGAAAGAGTGCGGGTAATAGACTGGCCTGCCTGCAGTCCAGACCTGTCTCCCATTGAAAATGTGTGGCGCATTACAAAGCGCAAAATACGACAACAGAGACCCTAGACTGTTGAGCAACTGAAGTCGTACATCAAGCAAGAATGGGAAAAAATTCCACTTACAATGCTTCCACAATTAGTGTCCTCAGTTCCTAAATGCTTATTGAGTTTTGTTAAAAGGAAAGGTGATGTAACACAGTGGTAAACATGCCCCTGTCCCAGCTTTTTTGGAACGTGTTGCAGGCATCAAATTCAAAATGAGTAAAAAAAAAAAAAAAAAAAAAACAATAAAGTTTTTCATTTTGAACATTAAATATCTTGGCTTTGTAGTATACTCAATTGAATATAGGTCAAAAAGGATTTGCAAATCCTTGTATTCTGTTTTTATTCACGTTTCACACAACCTCCCAACTTCGTTGGAATTGGGGTTTGTATTTACAACTAATTTAAACTTAACCCAAAAGGTATTATGCTGTTTTGTTTTCTAATAAGAAAATTTGAGATTAACGGTGCATTTCCACTGCATGGTATGGCTCCACTCAACTCGATTCCACTTTTTTATGCATTCCATTGTACATATTACCTGGTACCAGGTACCTTTTCAGTACCGCCTCGGCCGAGGTTCCAAACGAACCAAGCAGATACTTATACATGCGGCCACAGACTACTGGCTGATCTGAGGGAATAATCATTCACGCAACGCAGGACAAGCTGACACAATACATGACATAACAGACATTGTGGTGGAATAGGATGATTTTCACAGCAACGTAATCTGAAGTGTAAATACTAAGATGCGACTCAAGTAGGTAAATACTAATCCAAATCAACAAGCTAGCTAGCTAGCTTTCTTGGAAACTAATTTAATGCAAAATAAACATTTTGGGGTCACAAAAGACAGCAACTTTCAGGCAAGGTGATTATATTATCATAACTTAACAAATAAAGGGAGCTAGAATGATTAGTCGTCAAACGCACGGCAAGCCGCCAACAGTTAGCAGCCAAATGCAAGCAAGTCAGGCACCAGCCAGAAATGCGAAATATGGCTGCTTACAATGCCAAAAAAATCAGGCCAAAATGGATAAGCAGTCAGATAAATAGCCACCTAACATCGTTTCTGAGTACAAAGAACACCAGCCCTTCGACACCCTCCATTGTCCCTGTGTTCGTGTCGCATGAGGTGATGCGTTTGGTGTCACGTCGAAGATAACGTTCAGCAGTTTCCATGGATGATCCCGCTTATAATGGATCGGGTATTATGCTGTGTGGAAAATGAGCACCTGGGACCAAAACTGGGTAGAATCAAGTAGAGCCCATACCATGCAGTGGAAAAGCGCCATGAGTTTCTCAGGAACATTTGGGAAGGAAAGGGTTAAGCAGGGGAAGGAAGTCCAGTGGAAAAAAAATCATGAAAGTAAAACTCATTGAACACCTCAACCTGTCTCAGTATTTCCTGTTATCCTCTCAGCCTTTCTGCAAAGCCTTCGACTGTCCTCTCACCTTTAATCTAATTCTGAGCTGCCAGACGAAGAAGTGAGGGAAGAGTCATCACTTCCCATCCCACAGCCGCCGAGGCTTCACAGAGACAGGAGCTAGAAAGCCATGAGGGCTCCAGAGATTTAGGGCACCATCTCATTAACATCTGCTGCTCTGAGAAGAGAGGCAATCATTTCGCAAACCCTGAAAATCGTACATCTCCAGAAGGGGAAGGTTTTAGCAGCACGATGTCTCCCACAACAAACAATATGGTGACCTTATGGCAGGGCTCCCCATCCCTGAGTCGTATTATCCTGTTGGTTTTCTGTCCAACCCTAACGTAGCAAATGAAATGTGATTTTTTTTTAAACTTGCAGCTCATCAACATCCTTACTTGTCAAATGAGGTAAGCTATGTCATAGTTTGAGAGATAAACAATGAGATGGTCCAATCACCACAAACAGGATTACAAAGTATGCTGAATAATTGGGCCGGCAAAATCCTGGAACAGAAATTTTCACTTCAGACCATTTTCCAGATTTTCCAAGTTTCAGGATCTTGCTGCTGTGATCACACTTAATCAGTAGTTAAGCTCCATGAAACATTGCATGATCATCAGCAGTGCTTTTCAAACATGGTCTGGGGCCCCACTGTGTATGCTGGTTTTGCAGCAACCAAAATTGCTAGTTAATTTTGCTTGATTACATCCTTCTTAATCCACATTATGCTGAGGATACTGTAGCTTTGAAAAGGCACAAAGATTCTCGAGTTCATATTGTGCTTATTGCACTTTATGGCCTACACAAAAAAATAATAAAAACTGAAGTTATTGCGCAAACTGAACTAATCAACAGTTATGTAGGCTAACTTGGTTACTGAATACGTAAAAGTTTGATTTTTACCGCACCCACTGACGGGGTAGACCAAGGGTATTGTGATTGACTTGCAGAGGCGTTGCCAGGATGCCAAGCTTGGGTGGGCATTTGTCCTCTTTGGAGGTGCAAAAAAAGAACCTCTAAATCGGCGTAAAATACAACATGCACAACATCTTGAAATAAATATATATATATATATATATATATATATATACACACACACACACACACACACACACGTCAGTGGCGGCTGGTGAACTGGCGATAGGGGAGGCTCAAAGCCATCTCTTGAAATAATGATTGGTCATGTCCTGTTTTCAATCATTCATTTAAATTACCATTACAAAAGCTCAGAAAACTCTCAACATTAACAGGTGTGGTCAGTTTTCATTAATAACGCACACCTGTCAACTCTCATGTATTCTGCATGAGTTTTAGTGGTAATGGTATATTTACGTTCCCCTGCTGTAATCAGCAATTATTCAATCAACGCATGTGTAAGAGATTCTCGCACGGAATTGAAGTCCTTGTCCATGGAGGTTTATCAGTTTCACCCGCGTTATGACTCCGGACTTTCACGCTTTTCTTTACTCAGGGGTTGGAAGCAATGCATGTGTTTCATGATCATTTAAACTGTTTAAATGAAATAAGATAATTGGAAGCAATGAAATTGCATGAAGACGTTTCAAATGATCTTATTTCATTTAAACGATAATGAAACGCATGCATTGCTTCCAACCCCTGAGTAAAGAAAAGCGTAAGAAGTCGAGAGTCATAACGCAGGTGAAACTGATAAACCTCCATGCACAAGGACTTCAATTCCGCGCGAGAATGATGTATATTTGGCATTTTCCAGGATGGATTTTGCGATATCTACGAGTTTGGAATCTTTTTTGAGAGTGTAATCAACGAGCCGAGTAAACAGTCCTTCCTCATCCATATCCCTGTGATTGTGCCCATGCACAGCAAGTTCACTAACAGTGAGAAACTGAATGACTTCACCCATGCTTTTAATGTGGTATCTATTCTTTTCTACTTGGGTATGACCCAGCAGATGGACAATATTTTCACCTGTCTCTGACCGGCGCTGGTACTCCTGCCACGCAACCATGGCCCTGGAGTGAGAGATGCTTGTTGCGTGTTTGTACGGTCTTTATCGAGTGCTCTTTTTCCATTTGTGTAGCCACGTTTGGTAAATATGTCCTCACGATCCGAATTAGAACTAAATTTGCGAAAAGCGAAGCAAAAGCTGGCATCGCGCAGTACTGAATATTCAAGCCATGCCATGGTCGAGTTTGATACACTTCGGATAACTGCTTAAAATGGGTTGAGATGGGCGATTCATATTTAAGTCCGGAGGAGTGGACACAGAGCCAGGGGCCTGAACATGGGGAGAACAGACGTTTTGAGCCCCCAGCATGGGTGCAGAGCTGCTGGAGCATGGTGCATCTGCCGGTGATTCACAGGCAGTCCCGGACCCCAGCACGGATGCTACGCTCTGTTCGGTGGTTGCAGGGCTGCTGGTAGAGACAGAGACAGCACTTGCGGGAGTGGGAGCTGCTTGTTTTTTAATGAGCCACCTATGCATTTCTATTGGCAAATGTTCAAAGTGCTTATGATACAGATGTTCGAAATGTTGAAATGTGCTTATGATACAGAATTATTGTTGCAACAACCCCAGTGAGTGACTAGCAACTCCAAACTAGCTGCTAGCTAACTGCCTGGGCTCACTCGGTAGCCAACTCAGGTTATAACTACACGAGTCGACACACACACACACCGATGACAAACTAGTACACAAATTACCTTAATGTCAAACAACAAGACTGACAAAATAAGCGGTGGAAGAAGTAGCAACAAAAGAGATATGGGCGAAGTTTTAATTCCCTGAGAGAAGCACAGGTCCTATATGAGCAGCGTAGACGTGACCTCAGACTGAGTGAAGATGGCAGTCTAAGAGAATGGGAGGGTCCCTAGTAATTTGAGAGTGCCCATTGGTTAGTTTCACATCAGAATAGACTGGCAAAGGAATCCACAGATCATACATAGTGATAGATAGATGAAGCAAAGGTAAAGCTCTCTCTTAATGACTGTCTACCTCCGGCTGTGAATTACGTGGGATATTGCGTGTTTGCTGTCAAATAGTAGTAAATCAGTTTTTTATCTTGAGTTTTCATTGGGTGGGCAGAGCTTTTCGCGGGGTGAGCACTGCCCACCCCCTGCCCCCCCTTGGTAAAGCCCCTGTCGACTTGGTTTATTTGTTTGTTAGTTTATTTGTTCGTTGGCAAGATTACAAAAAAAAAAAAAAAAAACAATCACTGCCTCAATTTAAATTAACCCGTATGAGCCATAATAGATCCAATTACATTTTGGAATGAATTGGGTAAAGGCCATGGTCAAGGTCACTGAAAAGGACAAAATCGGGCATAATTGTCAAAATGGTCCGATTTACATAAAACCAAAGTCAGAAGTTTCGTTTTTCAATTTTTAAAATATAAAAATCTCAAAAACTACTGTAGATGGCCTCTTGTTAACTAAGAAACAGAGAAAATAAAAGGCTGTTTAAAATGACATCACAACCTTTGATCTTGCAAGGTCAAACCAAAGGTGAAAAGATTTCAGAAAGCCATACCTCAAAAACTACTGTAGATAGCTACTTGGTTACTATTAATCACGCATAGGAACTAATATACCATTAGTAAAATGACATAAACAAAAGCACATATACCTGAACACTGGATCAACTCATTTAACAGGAAATATGTGTGAGGGGCAGGTTTCCCATGCCTGGTACCACTTGTTTCCCTTAAAATTCAACATAATGCTGGTTTGCCCAATTCTCATTTACTTTGTCATTGACTTCTTCACTGTCTTCCAGATGGTTAGGATTTGTGGCCAGGAGTGAATACTAAAAGGCCCTCAGAAACAAGTCACTTTTTACAGACCTCCTATTTTAATTTGATCATGTACATAAAATAAATATAGATTTATCTCATGCACTTTTATAAATATAGCCTAAACTATTAGTTGCATCCAGTGTGCTTAAGGTGGAACACAACAAATACCTAAACCTGGCAGCTGGTGTATCTTGAGGAGAGATTTAAGAACCACTGGTCAATAGTACAACCTAATGCTACATCAGCTCCCATTGGATTATGCCAATTTAGCGATTAGCCGCCAGGGCCAGATAAGGGCAATCACCAAGGTGAACACCCAGGCAGACGCACCCACCTCGGTGCTGCTAATGACGGCCCTCCAGACACCCAGGTTTTCGCACCACCAGTCCGTGCGCGAAATGTGCTCCTGCAGATCATTGTGCTCCTTCTCCATCACTGCAATCTCCTCCTTCAGCTGGGCCACTATCTGCCGACAGCACACAGACGCCCTTTAAACCCTCCTCTTCCCACAGGTGACCAGGAATACATCCACTGACACATTTTTCATGAATCAGAAGGTCAAAAGGTAGGATGAGTGATGTTCATTGGTCAAAGATATGAGACAGTTTCAAGGCACTTTGTCAGTGCATATGGAAGGGCTGCCACCTCAGTTCCTGGAGCGCTACTAACCGATAGGTTATCATTTCAATGCTAATTTGATGCAACTTATTTGATGTATCTTCAGCTGAACAAGAGCTCTAAACGCAGAAAAAGCTGTACTTTGACATGTTTGCAGCAAAAGCCTGCAGGATGTTAGATCTCAAGGAACAAGGCAGCGAAGCTCTGAAAAACGGAATAATTATATCAAAAAGGTGCTTTCCCAGACAGTGGACATCAGCAACATCAGCAGGATTTTAGTTTATGAAACACTTCAAGTATTAAATATTAAAAAGGGCCATAAATTAAGATAAAACAACAAACCTGAATGTTCCATACTCTAACTAGTCTTGACAAAGAAAAATTTTCCAACTACAAAAAAGTTGATGGACTGATTGATCAACCGTTTGCGTTTCTTAGTCACTGTCTGAGAAATGAAACAACCAAACAATTTCAACTACTATTTCAGCTTATATTCGGTTTCTTAATCCTACTTCCATTACTTGTTTTGCAACATAAGGTGATAAAATTACCGAAAATATCTCAATATTAAGATTTGTAAGAAGGGCTGGAAAATTTCACAAGTCAAAAAAAGTGACTAGAAACAAGCTTATTTTTATGGAGGAAACTAATGGACGAAAAGGGCAAACTAGGCAACAAATCATGCTTGGAGATCAGCAGATCATAGGCAACAAATCATGCTTGGAGATCAGCAGATCATTAATCATTCACATCAATGAAATCAGGCCACATCAGAGACAAACAGACATAGAAAGATCAGTGTGTATGATATGACGACACCACTGCATTGCATTAGCAATGTGTTCCCTGATCAACCAGCTCTGAGGCATGAGACACAGGTTTTACCTTCTTGTCAGGTTTGGGTGCATTCTGTATGGCCCCCAGGGCATGTCGCTTGTACTCCAGTTTGTCATAAAGCTGGTGCAGCTTGTTAGCGGCGTAGCTGGCCTGCTCGTTGATGCCTGTGCTTCCCTCGTCCAGGACCTCCTCCCTACTATCAATTACCTGGAATTCAAATTGAGGCAGAAAGCAAGAATGAACAGATAATGAAAAGATAAGATGACCTCTTAGCACTACTGTAGTAAACCCCAATAATTATGGGGTATTCCGTGCCAGGTCACCTGAAGAAACAATATTTTGAAACCCACCATCTCAGATGTAGAGGAAACTGCCAGATGGTGTACACTGATAAAAAAATAATTCAACATTTCTCGTAAAAATGTTAATAGGTTTCATGAATAATAGTTACAATTTATATGGACCAAGTCAACTATTGTTAGTGCAATTTTTTGTTCAACAATAACTTTAAACTTATCACTTACTTCTAACTTATAAGATTTGAACCACCTTTGGCAGTAGTGCTGAATATAGTAAAAGGAATCCAAAACAACAACTGAAACCCTCTCGTTAGGCCTCTGAACAAAACTCTATATCAGTGTTTCTTGAACTTTGTTGTGTCAGGGCTAGGGCTGGGCGATTAATTGAATCGCGATTTTTTAAGCACAATAAAAGTAACTGCCACAATGGGGCACACAGACAAGCTTGCTTATTACCTTTTCTATGACACATACCTAATGCAGTGTTGAACAAACATCAGAGGCCATTTGAAATGCTTCCGGGAAGAAAACTGCTCTTTGAGGTCGACTTAATACCAGCAAGGTTGGACAGCCTCCATCGCCTTGGCATAATTAGCTTACCTTTAATCAATTCCCGTGTACTTTGCCTAACTTGCAATCAAGCAATTTATTCAGCCAACTGACTAATCAAAACCAAAATGTAGCCTATAATGATTAAGAAGAGATAATGAGAAGCAGACAGACCTAACCAGGCTACCGTGATAGACTGAAAGAATGTCAATAATCTGAATAAATAGCAGACCTCTGAATTCCATCTCTCATCATAGAATGTTTACGTATCATTAAAAAGATTTCTTAAAAAAAAAAAAATTTTAAGATGGCCCCGGTTTTTCAGCATTTAAAAATATACGCAAAGTGGAAAACATTTTGTGAAGCATATCGAAAGTGAATATGAGAGAGAAGTTATTTTCGCATTGCACGCAATAATCAAATGCACCGAAGACTTGGCAAACACGTTTTGTTTAAGCGAATTGAACATCACATGTACATTGTTATCATATTCGCACGCAGCAGCCAAATATATAGCTAGAAATAATCTAGCAAACAGATTCAGGTAAATCTGTCATGTTTCATGGTCATTTAATTTTCAAAATGTGACAAACAAAAATTATATCTTAATAAATTAGACTGTCTATCAACTGAAATTCTTGATTGAGTGAATCAACTGTTTGATTGAAAATTGAGCAAAGTAAATGAGAAGGGGGTGAGAGCAATTGTCGGGTAGAGGGTGATGATTCTGCAGACCTTAAGTTTGCATTCTTCAGCATGTAATTTGCCTGAATGTGTTTGTTAGATTATTTCTAGTTTTACATTTGGCCGCTGCGTGCGAATTTAAGTCTTAAGTATAGTTTGGTGTCCTCATTCATAGGAACATGCAGGACAATTTGCAGTTTCATAGAAGCAGCGTTTTCAGATAAGATGTTTAAATCCAACACCTGAAATGTCGGCACTTAAGTCCAGAGGTCAAATCAAGGTCAAATTTGAAATTTTCATTAAACCCGTCAGATGTGTTTTGGGGCTTGCAGAAAGCTACCCATATGCCAAAGTTCAGCTCAACTGATTCCAAAATGAAAGATATGGCTGTATATGACATTTTCAATATGCCCGCCATGGCAGCCATATTTGAAATCGGATTGGAAAGTATTACGTATAGTTTAGTGACCTCATTGGGAGGAACATGCATGCCAAGTTGCAGCTTCATCGGTGCAGTGGTTGAGAAGAACATTTACAGATGAAGAACAAGGATGTACGATGGCATATACACACAAGACCTTTGGGTCCAGGTGAGCCAAAACTAACAAAATTTGCAAGATTAGGCATTGAGCACATTCTTTTGGACCTAACAGTCAACTCATCCAATTTGAAGCAACAGGTGACATTCAAGTTGGCCCCTTTTCAAATATTGTATGTGTCAATTTTTTACAGCAAACAAATACCCTAAATGGCATTTTCAACATGGCCATCAGGGGAACTATATTTCTAAATTTGATTGGAATAGTGCAAGCAAATGTTGGCAGCCGTATTGAAATTCCAATTTGGACCTTCTGAACAAATCCAGGTGTCCTGATTGGCAAAAAGCTGTCTGCAAGTTTTTAGTTTTTAACTTCATTGATCATGAAGTTTTAGAAAAGATTTTTAACCTCCTCCACCCAGGACTTGCCATCTGAGGGATTATAGCCCTGCTCTCAACTTGTCTTAAATACGCAATACCACTCCAAACCCATTCATATTTGTGTTTCCTAATTAGCAACTAAGTGTTAATTCGTTCAGTTGCGAGGATCAATTAGTGGAATTACTGTCCATTTCCCCTTTGCTTCCATTATTGTTCACTGCAATAGTTATCAAGCATTTTCCTTTCCACATTAGCGGTAACATAAAGATCAATGTCTGTTGAAGTGCGGTTTTGTCAATTCAGGTCCGCGTGTTAAGTTTACTAATGTTAATATAAAACTGTCTGCAACCAGTGAAATTACCATAATGCTGGTTAACTCCAGACCTGTTGCCGATTAAGAATCGGACCATTAATTGAAGTAATTTAGTGAGCAAATAGGCAATCAATAAGCTGCACTGCAATAAGCGATTATTAATACATAGCTTTGCATCAAAGAGGAAGGCTATAATAGGAAATTGCAACGACACGACAGCAGTCAACTGAAATTTCTCAAAATTTCATCTTTAAGTAGAATGTTCTGTAGTAAGTGCTTCAGAAGATGGTATTTAGATAAGGCTTAGATTTGGTTTCTCATTAATTAATTAGATGAATGCTGTTCTTACAATTTCATCTTGTAGCCTTCCGACAACTCTTCCAGAAGCTGGACAATAAAGATTTCATCAATGACTTTGCTATCATGAAAGTTTGACCCATGGCACATATTTTAAATCATTTTAAATGCATGCCATGCGTCAAACTTTCACGATGCAAACATAACCAATTTACAAAATTGTTCAATTACCAATACCTCGACGCAAGAATTGTTGGTAATTTAATGAATTAATTATTATCAAATTGCGGCAATGAGTGCGCAACTGCGCTTCCTCGCAAACATACCCTATTCTTCTGAACGCTGAAAATATTTTGATTGATTGCAATCGTAAAGTAAATTCAGTTGTGCTGCTGAAAAAAAACAGCTAAAACAAGAGACGGAATTCAGACAGAGTTCTGGATTAATTGTTATTTTTTCCCCTACAATATCGCTATTAAGTACATAGTCAATATAGCCCATCAATAATCTGTCATTTCTGAATAGTTTCTTAATAATTACAGGCTTACATATTGGTCTTGATTATTCAGTAAATAAATTGTGTGATTAAAAAAATCAAGCAATGATAAACGGGAAGAGCTTGAGAGCAATTATGCATTTAAGGGTCAGAGGCTCACCGCATGCCATGGAATATCCCATACCGCTGGCGTTACCACTAGGGGGACGCTGGGCCAAAGATGTTACATTCAGTAGTGTGCAGTGATGATTATACAATTAACAAAATGCAGATGAATGGTAGTTGGTTTCTAATTTAAGTATTTATTTCATGTAATATTGGATAATATTGATGAAAGTAAGTAAACAGATAAAAATAAAAACAAAAGTAATAATGTCTTTTTAATGAATATTTAGTGCGGCCACCCTTTGCTTTGATTACAACATTTAATCTTTCAGGCAAAGTGTTCATGTATTTTTTTATTTCCTCACTCGCTAAACCATTCCATATGATTTGAAGTTCATTCCAAAGAGATTCTTTTGATGTTACAACAGATGTTTTTTATCTGGATATCAAGCAAACTCCAGATTTGCGCAATTTGATTAAGGTCTGGACTTTGAGCAGGCCAAGTCATAGCTTTATGTCACCGGATGATTCTTTCTGACTGATATTAATTCTTGCACAACTTAGAAGTGTATTTAGGGTCATTATCTTGTTGAAAATAAAATCCCCGACCAATCAGTCTCTTTCCAGATGGCAATGCGTGCCTCACAAGGATGCTGTGATAATTCTTTTGATCCATGATTCCATCGATTTTTATGAGATCACCAGCTCCTTTCCAGCACACTGAACCCCAAACCATAATATTGCCACCTCCATGTTTTACAATAATTTTTGAAATGTTCTCCATCTCTACAATGAGAAAATTTTGGATTTTGTTTCACTGGTCAAAAGGACTTGTTCCCGGTCTATTAATGTCCAATCCTTGAATTTTTTGGCACACAAGTCTTTTTTTGATGTTGCCACCTCTAAGAAGTGGTTTTTTGGCAGCTCGGCATTTTCACACAAGCGTCTGGAAATATCATCTTTTAATATCATCACAGAGTTGTTGTGCAGTCAACCACCGATTTATTTTTTACTCGTCATACACTGATAATGAACATCAGAGACATTTAACTTTCGTTTTGTACCTCTATTGCCACTAGTTTTCAGCGAACCGCTCCTCTTTGAAATGCATGATGGTGTTTCTTACAGTGCCATGGCAGCATTTAACATCTTCAAAAATTTTTCTGGGTGACTGACCAGCATCATGTAGGGCAACAATTCAGCAACAAACAATCTCAAAGAACTGCTTCTATCATGCCATCGTGTTTAACAGTGAGACACTGCTCCAAGTTCATGTCACCTTAAATACTGGAACAAGTGACCATTAGAGGTAATTGGTGGCCCAGCAGCGAAGCTGCAAAGGCAACCATTGTGTTTCTACCTTTTCTTATTGGTGGCCTAGCAGCAAAGCTGCGAAGGCAACCATTGTGTTTGCAGTTTTTCTTATTATTATTATTATTATTATTATTATTATTATTATTATGTTTCCGCTTTCTTCCGCCATTGAAGTCTATGGCAGCCCCAAGAACCGTTCATGGGAAAATGCAAATGATTTGGCAATCTTGTTCGGGACAGTCCCCTTATCGCTCACACCAATTTTCATGCCCCTTGCTCAGAAGCTCTAGCGCCACCAACAGGTCAAAGTTTGACATACGTTAACCTTCATAACTTCTGACCCGTTCATCCGATTTTCACAAATGAGGTACTGTTGGAATCCTTAGGCCAAGCCGAGTTCAACGCACCCTATGACGTCATTTTCTGCCATATTGGATTTCCCGCCATTTTAAATTTTTGCGAAAACCTTTCAAAAGTTTCACGGGTCACAAATTTTGTCCGATTTGAGCGAAGCATGGTTTATAGAATGTACAGATCGAGCTGCACAAACGATACTAAAAGCCGTTTCAATATTCAAAACCGTTGGCCCGTAACAGCCAAACAAGATGTGAGGTCATATCTCAGCAACGCTTCGATGTATCAACCCCAAACTAAGTATATAGTTTCAGTACCTGCCCTTGGGGAGGCACAAAAAATTCTGAGACGTTTTACCTCTAGGGGGCGCTATAAATAGCAAAAACATGTTTTAGCTGATATCTCTTGATCTATTTGGAGTAACACCTTAATTCCAGTGTCTCCTGATGCTGTTGGACATCCCTAGGCAGATCCTAGAAGACTGTCTATGTACGCATCAGAATGTGGCAGCCATTTTGAATTTTGTCCAAAACTCACTTAAATTTACAGAAATTACACAACCGTACATTGATAAATGTTGAAATTTGGCACACTCATTCAGAATGGTACCATGATCAAGCACACCAAATTGCATGCCCCTATCTCAAAAGCTCTAGCGCCACCAACAGGTCAAAGTTTGACCTACATTCACCTTCATTACTTCCGACCCTTTCATCTGATTTCCAGAATTGAGGTATCAGTGGAATCCGTGGCTCACGCCGAGTTCAACGCATCCTATGACATCTTTTGCACCCAATTGGATTTTCTGCCATTTTGACTTTTAGCAAAAAATCTTTCAAAGGTTTCACGGGTCACACATTTTGTCCAATTTGAACGAATCGTGGAACGTAGAATCTGGAGTCCGTGCCGCACAAACGATACTAAAACCCGTCTTGATATTCAAAAACGTTTGCCTATAATAGCCAATGAAATATGGCGGCAAAGCCGCCCAAACAGGATGTGAGAACATATTTCAGCAACCCTTAGATATATCAACACCAAACTTGGTAAATAGTCTAAAGACCTGCCCCTGGCAAGGCCCAAAAAAGATTGTGTCCATTGTTCTCTGGGAGGCGCTATAAATGGCAAAAACATGTTTTAGAGCATCTCTCTTAATCTTTCCAGACAAAAGCCTTATTTCCAGTGTCTGCTGATACAGTAGGACATCACAAACTCCTAGAAGTGTCTGTAAAAATGCACCAGAATTTGGTGGCCATTTTGAATTTTGTAAAAAAATGCACTTAAATTTACAGAAATTACAAAGTTTGTCCGATCATTACGAAACTTGGCAAACATGATCTGCAGACCAAGCCTGAGAAGTCTCTGGAGCTTGGCATCTCAACTCAAAACCGTTTGGCCGTAACAGCCAATTGAAGTTGATAGCGAAGCCGCCAAACAGGATGTGAGGTTTTATCTCAGCAATGCTTGGACGAATCAACCCCAAACTTAGTTCATAGTCTCAAGACCTGCCCCTGGGGAGGCGCAAAAAATTCTATGAGCTTTGACCTGTGGGGGGTGCTATAATTAGCAAAAATATTTTTTAGCTGATATCTCTTGATCTGTTCGGAGTAAAGCCTTAATTCCAGTATCGGCTGATGTTGTTGGACATCCCGAGACGGATCCTAGAAGACTGTATGTATGCATGCATCTGAATTTGGCGACCATTTTGAATTTTGTCCAAAATGCGCTTAAATTTACAGAAATTACAAGCTTTATCCGATCATTACGAAGCTTGGTTCACATGATCTACAGACCAAGCCTGAGAAGTCCGTTGAGTTTGGTATCTCAAATCCAAACCGTTTGGCCATATCAGCCAATCAAAATTATCCAAGAAGCCGCCAAACAGGAAGTAGGCCCATATCTCAGCAATGCTTTGGTGTATCAACACGAAACTTGGTATATGGACTTAGGACACATTCTGGAGAAGAGTTATTTAATTTGGTGACCTTTAACCCCTGGCAAATATTCAAGTCACTGGAAGTGAATTCATATCTTAGCAACATTTTTAAATAAACACACCAAATTCATCAGTTGAACTCAGGACCTCATTTTCATATTGCCTCATAAAGTTGGTGGCCATTAATCCTCAAAACCAATTAGGGGTGCACTGATACCACTTTATTTAAAACCGATATGAGTAAGGGTATTTTATTTTGTGTACTTGCTGATACAGATATTTCTGAAATGTTTTCCAGAAAAATACAATGACCATTCTTCGAGTGCAGGTTTTATTTTCTTTTTATAACAAGCCTTAAAGAGGCCAATATCAAATGATTCACACATGGCCATTTCCAAAAAAGAAAAAGAGTAGGCCTAACTGCTAAACATCTTCCTGTATTTAGACCTGACAAAAATCCTTTAAACTAGCACTGCCATCAAATGAGGCAAAACATTACTGAAGCTTGACAAATGAAATTAAACTCACTGCATAGGCAAGGTAACACACCCAACTTCATAAAAAGTCAGCAGAACTATTAATTGGCACAGATAGTTTTCACACACATTCATCGGCATTCTCAATCCAATTAAAGTCAATAATAGCTTTCGAGCAAACAAGGCATCACTTAAAGTCTGTGGTATTGCCATATTTCAATCACACAAATGACAAATGGAAAATTTAACTTAACCACAACTAGAATGTTGAAGGTATGTTACTAATATATACTACTCAAAATTTGATAGGGATCATAGAAATTTTTTTGTGAAATGACATGCAAATTTGGTAACTGCCACTGATGAACAATATATTGGATAAATGACATGCAGTCAGACACAAAACACATTTGCACATGCATTTCATGACAATAAATGAGCGTGCAGCCTCACATTTTGGCTTTGACTAACACTTCACCATTTCAACTCAGATGTGTGTGTTGCTTGTTGGTGAAAATTTGGAAGTTCCCAAATTTTTTGCATTACATTTAGCAATAACAATGTCTCCTCAACGTCTTAGGCGTCGATCGACTTCAGAGCAATTGGGAAGATGCATCGGAATGCTTGACTCTGGCTTCTCCTGGCGTCACGTTGCTAATGCACTTAACGTCAGCCAAAGCGTTGTGAACAGAGCGTGGAACCGCATCAAATGTTTGGTACAGCAGCACACCGTCATGGGGGGTGGTCGTCAGAGATCGACTACACAACGACAAGACCACTTTCTCACACTTCAGGCACGACGTCATCCTTTCTGGACAGCCACCACCCTACGAAATGACCTTCATAACGCCTCGGGGTCAGGGTATCCACTCAGACAATATGGAATCGTCTTCATACTGCCGCCTCAACTCAAGAAGGCCATGTGTTGAATCCCACTGACCATGCGTCATAGGTGTGACCGTTTGCATTGGGCTCACAATCATGTCACATGGACACACAACGATTGGGCTCCAGTTCTCTTTACTGATGAGTCCCGATATTGCTTGGACTTTACTGACAGGAGGCAACGGGTGTGGCGAAGACAACGTGGCGATTTAATGATGCCTACATCAACGAACATGACCGTTATGGTGGCGGATCAATTATGGTCTGGGGAGGAATAAGCAGGAATGGCAGAACGGACCTGCATGTCATGGGGAGAGGGGCGATGACAGGGTGCGGTACAGGGATGAGATCCTCAATGTGTCGCGTGGGACCATACGCTGGTGCTGTTGGCCCTGATTTCATCTTGATGGATGATAACGCCCGTCCCCCATCGTGCTAGGGGTGGTGAATCAATTCCTAGAGCAGGAGACAATTGTCCGCATGGACTGGCCCGCGCGTTCGCGGACCTAAACCCTATCGAGCATGTGTGGAACATGCTGCAGGTCGCCATTTCCGGTCGTAGGGCACAACGCACAACTCTAGAAGAGCTCGGAAATGCCCTTGTTGAAGAATGGAACGACAATCCAATTGCAAGCATCCGGGTTCTGATTGACAGTATGACCCGACGTTGTCAAGCCGTCATTCAAGCTAGGGGAGGCCATACCTGTTATTGACATTAACTGTGGTAATGAAACATCAAACGAATACCGTCTGTTTTCACTTTACATGTCAGAGGTGAAACCATGAAGTGTTCGTGAAAGCCAAAAGTGTGAGGCTGCACGCTCATTTAATGTCATTAAATGCACTTGCAAATGTGTTTTGTGTCTGACTGCATGTCATTTATCCAATATATTGTTCATCAGTGGTAGTTACCAAATTTGCATGTCATTTCACAAAAAAATTCCTGTGATCCCTATCAAATTTTGAGTAGTATATTTGTAGTAAAATAAGATTATTCACAATTCCAAGTCTCTGTGTGTGTACTTGTGGGTGTGTGCGCATGTGTATGTCTGTGTGCATGTGGCGTGGGTAGGGTGAGTGTGTGTGTGTGTGTGTGTCAGAGGTGTATACTGCCCTACAAAGGCTAAGTGCAGTAACTACAAAATAATTTAAACAGTAAAAAATGGCTTCAGAGCTTGTTTGCTGTTCCAACAAATGAATAGTTAGCACATCTATGATAAATTATGGTTTTCTGACTTGCTATGGTATAATTTCTATCTAAATCAATCCTAACCTCCAAATACTTTCAGGCCCAAAACTGCTCAACTTGAATTTTACCCAATGCGTAGTTACTGCACTTAAGCTTTGTAGGGCAGTATAAAGTACTGGAAAAAATATAACCATGTAAAAGTACAAGTACAAGTACCATAACTGAAAGTTACTTTGGTAAAAGTTGAAGTCACCCATAAAAAAATTACTTGAGTAAAAGTCTTAAGTACATTTAATGTAAGCTACTTTAAGTACCAAAAGTATGTTGTGAAAAAACATCCTAAGTATCAAAAGTGCAAGCACAAGTACACAGTACAAGCTCGGCTTGCTTGGGAATATTCAATAACTGATCCGGGTGTGCCATCTAGTGATAGAATAGTGTAATTGCGTGCATAAATATGCAGCTCCATGTCCGCTGGCAGACCCATCTGCACAAAGCGCTTAAGATATCCTGCCGAGCACCGTTGTTCTTCTCGAACAGGCTACATCCAGATAATCCTTAAATGATGATTTACATTCTTATTTTAATTTGTAACGAGTAACGAAGTGGCCAGTGTCAAAGTAACGAAGGTATACGTTTTATCTTTTAAATGCAGTAGAGTAAAAGTAAAAGTCCCGGTTTTAAAAAAAACTCAAGTAAAGTATAAATCCTCAAAAAAAAAAAAAAACCTACTTAAGTACTATACAGAAGCATGGGGAGGGGGTGCCCCCCTCTTATTTCTGCAAGACTGACTTTTCGAAGACAGCCTTTTTCGCACATTACACACAGGGCTTAAAGCTCGAAAAACTGCCATGCCGGAAAAATTAAATTACCGGGGTGGGGGGGGGTCGTCAAAAAAAAAAAAAAAAAAAAAAAAAAGTTGCATCCCAACGCACTTTGTGATGGTCAGAGGTGTTTAGTAACGAATAGTAGCCTACTTTAGTTTTTTTTTTTTTTTTTTTGAGGATTTGTGCTTGAGTTTTGACATTCACTTTTACTCTACTACATTTAAAAGATAAAAAGTATATTTTCACTTCGTTATGTTGACACTGGCTACTTCGTTACTTGTTACAAATTAAAATATGAATGTAATTCATCAAAAAGATTATCTGGATTTGGCGCGTTCAAGAACAACGGTGCACGACAGAGTATCTTTGTACAGATGTTGATGCCAGCGGACATGAAGCTGCAAATTTACGCACGCAGTTAGAATATTCAATCACTAGATGGCACACCAGGATCAGTCATTCAATATTCACAAGCAAGCCAAGCTGAAACACGGTTTCATGGATGAGTTCACTCCTGATTTAAATGCAGGATTTCTACATGCATGTGCATTAAAGCATTTGCATTGTGATATTGACACTTTTAGTTAAGTTAATCCTCTGAATATTTATTACACTACAGTTTAAATGCTATATTTTAACATGGGTATTTTCAGTACTAATGATTTCTATGGCTGAATGTGTAAAATAGCAACTGACTATTCAATTCTGACAACTGTACAGGCTGTTGTATGCAGTTCATATGGATTAACTATAAGACGAGCTATAACGTTTGTATAAGTAGTGATAACAGTGCTATATCTTAGAGTAACGTTTGTGCCAGAGCAACTTAATCTTATACTTGATTATGACAAAATTGGTCGATATGTACGCCCGTAGATACCCCCGAAGAATGCTCCTCATCAACTCATTCAGTAAGAATTAAAAATTTCCAGAAGATGATTTTTTTAGCTCTGCATGCCTACTGAATATGCCTAATGAGTAAGGAGGAAATTCACTTCAAAGTGAATTAAATACCATTCTCCATGAAAGAAAACAACTTAAATGTTGTGTTTTAAATGTTTAATCCATGATGTATCCTGATGGATGCTTTGATCATTTTCACAATTCGTCCGTTTCTATCGGAATAGGACCTAAGTCTCTTTGTTGTGATTGTCTTTGCAGAGTCAAGTGCAAACTTATACCTTAAATATAGATAATTGTTCATGAAAAAATGCTTTTTTCAGCTAACTATAAGGCCTTGAATTTTGTTCCCAGATGCCAGGAAAACTTGTATTTCGCCTTGTAATTTTCAAAATTTTCTGAGGGAGGACCCCCAGATTCCCCTACAGGCTTCACGCCTTCAGCGCCCCCCCTTTCCAAAATTCCTGGATCCACCCCTGAGAAGTATATGTACATCGTTAGTATACACCTGTGGTGTGTATGCGCAAATGCCTGCATGTGATGTGTTGATTATAAAGCTCTCTTTCTCTTATTTTTTCTAACTCGTTGTCTCCCCCTAGACATAGAAGTCAGATAGCGCAATATACTGTAGCCTATGCGACCGTGAGCAGGCAGTTACCTTGCGCCTTACATTAAGCGGTATCGGTGCGTGGTATCGGCAAATGTGTCAACGAATAAGAGTACAAGTATATTAATGAGGTATCGGGCAGATACCCGATACTGGTATCAGTATCGGCACAACAATAAAACCAATCGTATTTGATGGTTAAGCTGAAAAACAGGAAACAGGCACAAAACTCTGTCGATTAGTGGTGATTTCATCATAAATTTCTCAAGTGTGCAAACAGTGATGTGTCTCACAGTTCAGCCATGTTACCGTGGCTACCCGGGCTGGCCTGCTACGCTGCTAGGCCACCCCATTGCTGCTTGCAGCTATATTTTCCCAGAATAATGTTGCCTCAAATCAGTTTAAACAAATTTTTTAGCATCAATAATCATGAAATGAGCCTTCACACATGCATTAATGCTATGCAAGAATAAAAAAAAAAAAAAAAATCTGTGACACCATTCAATGGTTATTTAAAAAAAAAAAAAAAAAAAAGTGTTTACAGTGTTTTTGTTTATTGTCATATTTGTATGTCAATACACTTGTAGGAATGATTTTTTTTGTTGTCATTGCCTTCAATTGTATTTTTCAACACATTTTCACCAAAAAATTATACAGAAGTAATATATAAGGACTCCTTTTAGACAAAATTGGTGGTGTATAATCATCACTGCACACTACCGTATTTAAAAAATGTTGCGGCATATCCTAATGACAGGTCAAATAATGGAAAAAATTCATTATACAGCAGAACTCAGAATGTGTTCCTGGAGTTTTGCTGTGAAGTGCCTACATTTCCTTCTAAATTGCCCCAGAAATGACTGAAAATGGCATTTTCAAGATGGCTGCCCAGGCAGCCATATTTGAAATAAAGATCAGAATGCCTTGCACAAGTTTTGATGTTCTCATGGGAATCAGCATGCATGCCAAGTTTCAGCTTTCTTGGTCAAGTAGTTTTGAAGCGGAAGATTTTTAAAGATACTATTGAAATGTAGTGCTGTGCCCTTGTAAGACGGGAAATCCAGCTGGAACGCGGCAAAGGGCTGACAAACTGGGGGAGCCCAGGAACTTGGCCTTCCTTAGGATGAGTGGGTCGTTGGCTCCCCAGAATGTTTGCTCATGTTTGTCAGGGGAAATGGGGCGTTTATGGTTGTGTCTGTGGAAGACCGGGGGGGGGTTATAACGGCCCGGGACAATACGCAGGTCTCTGGCGATGCGAGGGGGGTGACCATCACAGTTCCATCAGCAGGGATCGAAATTCTTGGTGTGCAACCACGTGCTTAAATAGCACGCACCGCCGTGTTGGATGATATACAAATCAAAAATGGCATCTGGTGCGAACAATAACAGTGATACATCTCCAAATTTTTCGAAATATGACGACTCTCTGGAATCCTCTACCAAGTCAAGATACAGAGAAAAGGTTGAAATTTGTGGTTTTGCCCCATATGTTAAAGCCGTCTGATCATATGGAGGATTTGGCAACATTACCAGTGATTGAATACCCCGATATCGTAAACCATCTCGTTATTCAAACCTCGTGGGCAACCAACGCACAAATGAAGGCTTATAAGAGTCTAGATGCATAACTTTTTTGTGTCTGGCTGGGCTGGTATTCTTCTCACTAAAGAAGTGAAAGAGAACAGGGTGCTGGTTTATGCTCGGGTAAACCATTCTCAAAGAACTCGAGAAACATCGCTAAAGCCGTGGTTTGTGAGCGATGAGAATGGCGATGTGATCCTCGCACATTGTGATTGCATGGCTGGATTAAGCGAGGCTTGTTCGCACATTGGAGCTTTGCTCTTTGCGACTGAAGCTGGATATAGAATCGGGAACACGAGAACATGTACTGAAGTAAAAAGCAAGTGGCTGCCAGCGCACGTAAACAAAGTGCCGTATTTGCTAGTAAGCGACATTGATTTCAATGAGATGGGATTCTGAAAAAACTCTTGTCTTTATCACTAGTAGCATTATTGCCGCAACTAAAAACCGCACACAAAGGAGGCATTGTTTTCTTTTAAAAGGAAGCGCAAATCTGAAGAAAATCACGAAGCGTTGCAGGAGCTCAATGGTGAAACGCAGCTATCTTGGTTGTTGTTATCATCCATCATGGCGGACTTCCTGTTTGGAAATTATGCGTGACGTCACGTGCACACCAAGAATAGCGGGTGCATAGGTGCACGTATGCACCCGGTTTTCGGCAGGTGCACCCAAAATTTAAAGTCGGATGCACCGCGTGCACCTAGTAAAAATCTGCCCCCGAAATAAATTCTCTTTCTACAAATGCGCTCATCCTTTCCTGAAATGATACATTTATCGGTAAGGGACGAGAATTAATGACAAAATCGATGGGACTACAAGACTGTGGAACACGTTTGGTCTGAGGCCGCGTATGTGTAATCATTGGCTGATCGCGTAATGTACATTTCTCATCGAAGACTTTCCCTGATCCAGGATCACGGAGTTTGTTTGACATCTGCCCTCCACGGCACCAGGGGGCGCCACCGGAGGGCCCCCTGCACAGACCACGACCGCACCAATGGGACTGCGGCCTAACGGAAGAAATAAATGTTTTACACTGATTGGGTGGACTCTTGAAATTATGCACGCGCATTCTCGGGTAGACTCTTGGGAAATTGTAATTGAGATTCATGTTTGAAGATCCATTCATGTTGGTTGATGTATGCACTCACTCATTGGATGTAATGTAAGTGGCTGCTGGGTGATTAATAAAATCTTACAAAAAAAAATTCTTCTAGATTAATTAAAATCTAGGAGGAGAGGGTCTTAATTATGGAGCAATGAAGAATGTAAAAATATAAAAACAGCAAAAAGCAGCACTGTTGCTGCTATTGAGGCCAGAGAGGTCCTTTTATGGAGTTGTGGAAAATTAGTTTCTCCGCCAAGTCAAACAAAGTAAAATTAAATTATAGATTGAATATTATCTGACTGTGATAAATAACAATAGTAAACTCAGTTTTACGGATTTCTTAGTTTTAGTATTTTTTCCATTATTTTTCTTATATACAGCATGATTTTAATAAAATCTTATCCCACCAATAACCCTAATCTGTTGCACCACTGCAAATTTACAGTAGTCCTATGGCATATCAAAGAATATGAGTTTAAGAATATTTGTTTGTTCATTTTGTACTGCAGCAAAGCGGCTTTTTCTATTGAATTAAGCAAGTTTTAGACTGTGCACCTAAACACGCACGAGTGCACCCATTTTCAACATGTGTGCGCAACATGTGCACCCAGTCAAAAAATCCTAATTCGAGCCCTGATCACCATCACAGTTCTCCCCCTGTGAACAATCCCTGGCCATGTCTTTCATGAAACTGGACCTTCACTCATCTGTTTACATTTTCTGACACTATAGTAATGTCAAACCTTTCTCAGATATTCCATATACTACTGTGCAATACTTATGCGCTCATTACCAAAATTGCTTATACAATAATCCAGTTTAAGAGCTTTTCATGACAACTGCATCATATTAGTACATTTTCATATCATGTTTGGTCTTGTTATTCTCAGGGGAATCTAAGGAGTTGAATGGAGTATGTTTCATTCCCATTGAAATTATGGTTCATTCCCTTTTGCAAACCCCTGAAAATTGGTCAGAATCCTCTTGGGTAATCATTCTGTTCTTCTCTCTCTCTGCTAAATTATTTTATTAACTGGCTTACAAATTTGCTAATGTGTTATATGTATGGTACCATGTTATATAATGAAATAAAATGTACCTGAATTATTAAATACCCATCCTTCTTGCTTTTCTGTTTTCATTTTAACTCTGAAAAACTCTAGAAACAAAACAAACCCAACAAGCTCTTGGTTTTCAGATTTTCATCCCTTTTACTTCAGGAACTGTCTACTTTTACAGAAGGGAAAATGTGACAATTTCAGTATGATTTGTTCAAGCGCAGGTTTCACCTTTTTCTCCTTCCTCTATCAAGCACAAATAGAATCTATTGATAAGAAATTTTTTTGAAATACTCACTTACCGATCCCCATCTCCCTATCGTTGCAAAATATTTTTCTGCAGCAATTTAAGTTCCGAGTTAACGTACGTTGACCATTCCGTCAATATTGGAGAGGTAAGTCACAACCTACATTTGGAGTACTGAACGGAGCTAAGACTTCATTAGTTTTGCTCAGCACAATATACCCATGAAATAACATTATGCCATTTTTTTTTACTAATCCACGTGTGAGCGGAGAGGTATGTGCTTCCGAAAAATACCTGCTCCTTTTCTGTCAAGATTCGACATACATTGCTCACGCCATTAATTTCCAAGCAGCGCGAATTCCAGGAAATCACGAATAATCAATATCTGCATCCATGCGCACAGAAACCCATGACGTCGAACATTTCCAGTAAATCGATGCGAATGGCGAGTTTGAGCGTCTGCAGAGGGATCTGTCAAGGTTTGTAATGTGTGTTTTTTTTCAACGTACATTGAATATAAACCCTGATAATTAGTTATTTACTCAAATAAATGTGTTGCCCTTCCTTGGATACTTAATACCTTGATCTGTGAACCCTGAATCTGAAGTGCGAGAGATCATTATGATCGTTTTGGGTTAGCGTGTTTGCCAGCATGGCAATGCACGTCAGAATCAGACGGAATAAGGCCCGGGCCACACTGCCTGCAGTTGCGATGCGTATTCCTCAAGCGGAGCACTGCAACCGCATACCGCTTGCAGCTCGGTCACACTGCCTGCGTATCTGCAGCGGCAGGTCTGCCGCGGGCTCCTCCTTCCAACTCTGTCTCTGCGCGACTTTGCCCAAGAAATCACTATAAAATAATATATTATCTCGTCTCGCGTCGTTATAGCCTACTACACGTGATTTATATTTTGTATTGACAGTAGGGGAAGCATGCTTGAGCGTATCATACAAACAATCTAATTACGCGATCATATTACAATACACAGCAAACCCTTCTGAACTGGTCTTGCTCTCTACTTTCGGGGTAGGGGGAGGGTATTCGGATGTGGAATGTGCTTTCAAAAGCCATCTAATTTACATTAGTCGAGGCTGAAACCATTAAGTATAGACTAGGCGCGAGAACGACCGTAAAAAAAGAATAGTTCAGACAATTCAGAAACTGGCTGATGTGCTGTACGTTCGTCTGGCCATTATATCCCAAGGATGTTTTATAGGTCCATGCTATATCCAGCTTAGTTTTTTTTTTTTTTTTTTTTTTCATTACAAGTGGAACCAGTCACCTGAACTTGCTGATACAAGGGGGGGTCGTATGTAGGTTCAGCAATCGCGTGGGTGTCATGGCCAGAGTGAGAGATATGGAGAAGTACTGCTCTGATACTCTCTAATCATCAACATAATAAGCTATGTTCATTGGCTTGGCTCTGCAAATTAATGGCATATTCCCGCAAAATCTAGACCTCTAAATCCAAAATAAAGCGAGCAACATCGTATTAAAGCTTTTAAAACTATGTTAAGAATGACTAAATACTTCTCCATATATCCCCTTTAATGACAGCAGCCTACGATGAAAGTCGCGAATTTCCCACTACATGTTTCAATATTTCACGAGGCATTCCTGAATTGAGCAGAAGGGATTAATGTCCATATAAACGGGCTTTTAATATGATAAACATGCCGGAAGTGTTGTTACATTTTTTGTTTGTCTGCTTCATGCTTGCAACAGACACGCATCCTCGGCAATTTAGCGAAATGCATGTATTTATGGCGATATGACTGTTTCTGACAATCATTTTCAGCTCTGCTTTGCCTTTTTCTGCATGCGTAGTCTTGGAAAAATTCGCAAGAGTCCGAATCTATATTTTCCGCCAAAGGTAGCAGTCTGACGGACTTCGCATCGTGAGTCGCGCAGCTTCGGCATGCAGTGTGGCCGCTCTCATTGAATAACATGGGAACCGAAACGAAAATACGCACGCGGTATGCGGAATACGCATCGCAACTGCAGGCAGTGTGGCCCGGGCCTAAGAGCAACTTATGTTAGAATGTGACAGAAGTTTTTTAACATGCGTTGAACTCAGATTTTTTTCTGCGCAAATTGTCTAATAATGTGAATGGAAAGTGATTTGATTTTTTTCGGCTGTCATTATTGGTTATTGTATGCAAAGCGAATGACTTGGTCGGTGATCTTCATTGGTCTACGGGTCGCAGCGGGGTGTAGACAAGTTGGTATGCGGTCGTCAATACTCATCTTGTGGCAATGTACGTCGATTTGACGGCTATATCAAAATGCACGTGGAAATTTGACGGATTTTTTCAACGTGCATTTAATAATGAAACCTTACAACTTGGTTGATGTTATTGGCTTGGAATCTGTAGTGACAAAGTACCTGTCAGTTCGTTACTCATGCCAGACCTTCCCATACGTAACTTCCTTTGTCATGCTTTAAATATTTCCACGGAATTTCTGGCTGATTTCATGAATTTACGTTGAATCTGACGGAAGTTTACTGCAGCATATTATAGCAGCGATGTATGGCTCTCTCGGACCAGGGGCCTTATTTATAAACAGTAAATAAAAGATACGTACGTCACTTTCTTTGCAGATTTCTGATTTATAACAAAAAATTTTACGATAAAAAAGGGAAATTATGAAGATTATGCACAATGTCAATAAATTCCAAGTCCATCCTGATTAAATAAATGAAAATTCCATGCAGTTTATTTTAACCTAATTTATAAACCTATGGGTATTTTCCACAAAATGTCATTTTTATTTTTTTGTGCGAACGTATTATTTAGGTATGAAATCCATGCAAATTTTTATAAATAAGGCCCCAGGATTCCCTACCCCTGCCCCAGTTTGGTATTATCAGGATATCATGGCGCAGTCTCTACTAGCCTGAGTTTGAATTTGTTGTGGGCTGATATGGGGGCAAATGAGGCGCGGGCAGAACTGAAAACAGAATCCTCAAGCTTTTCCCTGTCGGACCAAATATCAGCTCCCTCTGGCTGTTATTAGCCATCATCAACACACTTGCTCCCAGCTGCAATTCATTTAAGAACTGACCTCTCCAAACAGGCCACGACCACCACCAAATGCATTCAAGATAGCATTGACACTGAAGTTAAACTATAATAAAAGTAGCTGCAAAAAAAATTAAAAAACGCAACAGCCGATGAACAGAACGAATAAATAAATAAATTAAGCAAACTACATAATAGCGCAAGTGGGACCTGTTTCTCGATTTTGGTACGTTTAATGCCATGTCATGTTCTCAGATGAGTTTTTTGGTGTTACATTTTGTGTAACTATGTTTAACTTTCTAATTCTTCATTTGTTGAACCTGATTCACCATAAAATAAGGATTTTTTAGGGACATTTTGGTGTTATTTTCTGTCAAAGTCTATGTGCGTTGACTCCCACCCTCATGACGTTTATTTGACATATCAAGCTTGTGACACTTGTTATTGATTTGTACCATTTAATTTGTGAAACCTGATGCTCTTGGCAATCAGAAAACCTAAAAACAAATGTTGAATTACAGACTTCATATTTTAACCCCCCGTCACATTTTTGTAACATATTAGCAAATTGTGAGCCACCTCCTACAAATGGTGGAAACCCAAAATCCAGATTCGACCCCCCTTCCAGGTAATTTATGGCCATGCCGCCTGGATCAAAGACGTGATTTGGTTTAAAGCAAAGAGAGACAATCCACTCGGGGAGGATCGTATCCGATATCTCCCCCGCGTACGTCAGTGCGTGTGTAGCCTATAGTTATGGAAGATCGAAGACGACTTCTTGCACGTGCATCTCTGTGTGTCGTGTGTAGCCAAAACAGGTTTGGTAAGAGACTCTAGCATTTAATTATTCTTTATTAAATTAAGTAACGGACTAATGAAATTTACTATGTGGACCCACCTACTTGTTTAATAAAATTTCTTTCGAATTAATAATTTGTCTTGTTGTAATTTGTGTGGTTTTTATGATTTTAAATCCATCTCGGTTCCTTTAGCCAAAATTACTAAGTATTTAATACTTAGGGGAAACGGGTGCTGACTGAGACCTACTGTCAGAGGCCAGTTGCAGACAAAGTTTTTAGGGAGCTCTGGTAAGTTAGAACGGGGGCCACGTTCGACTGCTAACGGGATTGTGGGGGTATTGGCTCTGGAGGTTTGGCTTAAGAGGCCCCATGGGTGTAATACGCCGGTTCTTGTCAAATTCTCCTTAAGGAGCCCGATAGGTACTACTACTATCATACTAGCTGACTCGGGTCTGTAACTGTTGCGAGGGAAAGGTGCTCGCGTATTACGGTGGCTGCTGGCTAACCAATGCAGGGCTCCCCGAACTAAGGTTATGCGATTGTGTGGGTCCGGAAGCTCAATCGTGTAAAATTGGCAAAAGACCAAGTATGGTATTATGAATCTAAACTCAACACATTTATAACGAAATTTTATATTCGTAATTAATACTATGGAGTCAGATTAATCGTAACTGTTGTGCTTTTGTGCCCTGTTCTAACAAACAGAGATGTTGATCAATGCTTTCTTTTGGGTCACACCAGTTAAGAAGAACGCGCTGAACCTTCGCCTTCAGCAATTTCTGTCATTGGTATTGCTGAGAGGTTTTACACCCTCATGATAGAGGTCAAATGAAGGTGAAAATGGAACGCACATCAAAATCTTGGAACATGTGCATTGAGTCTTGGTACCTGGTGTGCACATATCGCGTTTGAGCTGAATCGCTGCAGAAATAGTTAACATATAGGCCAAGAGTGAATTTCCAAGAAGGCTGCCATGAGATCCATATTTAAAATCTGCTCGAAAAGACATGTACAAACTTTGACGTACACACAGGTAGGAGCATACATATAGTGCCTGACAAAAGTCTTGTCGCATAAGGACATAGTAACTAAAAATAGCATATAACTTTCTAACCAATCAATTGTTACAATAAATGGTCCATTTTAATGTCAAGGACTTTCACATTAATAATTTGGTGCAACATGAAACCATCAAAAAGTGTTCTGATGTTCACAGCTTGGCTAAGCCCATAACATCTGTTTTTGCTGGGACAAAAGTCTTGTCATCTCTTCAGATGATGCAACAAATCGCAGATTAGAGTTTAACCTATGACAAATACTGTAATTAACACATTCCCAGATGTGTATAGAAATAACCCCAGCACACCAGACTTTCATATGAGGTGTGACTAGACCTCTGACAACATACCAAAGATTCAACCACAGACCAAAGTGCTGATCATCAAGAGCCTGAAGACTGAGTCTGCTGCTGAGGTGGCAGACATCTTTAATGTATCCAAATGTCAAGTGGAGGGGATGAGAAAAAGATTTGAAGAAACGTTCATGGCAAGCGCAGGTCAGACAGACCCCGGTATGACAACTGTTTGAAAGGACCGTTTGTGGCTTCAACTGTACAAGGCAAGCCCTTCTTCAACTACAGCGAAGCTACATGAGGAAATGTCACCAAAAATCCCGGTATCTACAAGAAGAGTTTGTCAGATTCTCTCTCAAAGTGGTTTTCATAGCCGAATTAGTACACAGAAGCCTGCATTAAACAGAAAACATAAAACCTGCATTGCATTTGCCAAGGCCCACAGCTCGCAGAAAGGATTGATACTGGAAAAGTGGCTGAAAGTTTATTTTTCTGGTGAATCATCCATTGAACTGCACGCCGTACAAGACCTGTTGGAACCCTCATGGACCCAAGATTCTCCCAGAAAACAATCATGTTTGGTGGAGGAAAAAATCATGGTTTGTTGTTACATCCAGTATGGGGGTGTGAGAAAGATCTGCAGAGTGGATGGCAACATCAACAGCCTGAAATATCAAGAAGTTCTTGCTGCCCTACTTATACTGCTGCTCCTTCTCATACTTCTGCCTCCATGTCACAGTTCCTGAAAGCGAAGAAGGTGAAGGTACTCCAGGATTGGCCAACCCAGTCACCTGACATGAACAATTATTGAGCATTTCAGGGGTAAGATGACGGAGGAGGCTTGGAAGATGAAACCATAGAATCTTGATGAACTCTGGGAGTCCTGCAAGACTGCTTTCTTTGCCATTCCAGATGACTTCATCATCAAGTTATTTCAGTCATTGCCAAGACGTATGGATGCAGTCCTCCAAGCTCATGGGAGTCATACGCAATATTAATTCTTTTTTCCAAGGCACCATGACTTTATGTTCTGATATTATAGTGGCATATTTGTGTATTCAAAATAAAGTGTCTGTATAATTTCCACATTTTTTTTTCAATGCGACAAGACTTTTGTCCAAGCAAAATCTGACCGTTCTGTACAAATTAAATTATAAAACTCAATGAATGACACAAAACTCTATTTTGGTATATTTCGCATAATCTAGAGGGCTTTGCCTTTCATATAAGCCATTTTTGATTCCAATTGATCAACTACAAGTCAGGTTATTATTTGTTGTTCCTACAACTTGGATAAGTGACAAGACTTTTGTCCGGCACTGTACCAAGTTCCAGCTTCCTTGGTCAAGCAGTTTTAGAGAAGATGATTTTTAAAGACATAAATGAAATGTGCAGCTGTGATCTTATGAAAGAGGTCAAATGAAGGTCAAAATGGAATGTTCATCAAAACCTGGAGTGAGTGTGTTGAGTCTTGGTACTTTAGTGCGTGCATATCACATTTCTGCTATTGCAGCAGAAATGATTGGCAAATGGGTCAAACTGGCATTTTCAAGATGGCTGCTGCGGCTGCCATATTTCAACTTCGCTCAGAATGCCTGGAACAAACTTTGATGTAGGCATGGGTAGGAGCATGCATACCAAGTTTCAGCTTCTTTGGTCGAGTAGTTTGGAAGAAGACAAGCTTTAAAGATATTCATGACATGTAAGGGTGTGGCCTTAAAACAGAGGTGAAATCAAGGTCAAATTGGAATGTATCACAAATCCTGGAATATATGTGTTGATTCTTGGTACTTGGTAAGAACATATCACATTTCAGCTGAATTGCTGCGGAAATGATTGAGAAATAAGTGAAAATGGCATTTTCAAGACAGCTGCTGTGGCTGTCATATTTTTTCATAGATCGGAACACCTTGAAGCAAATTTGGTGTCCTCGTGGGTAGGAGCATGCATGTAAAGTTTCAGCTTCAGCAGCCCAGTGGTTTCACAGGGGTAGATGTCTACACGCGAATAACGACTGACGACCGACAAGGACAGACAAGCAGACCACAACATAAGCCCATGGGACCTTCGGTCCAGGTGATCTAAAAATTTGATAAGTCACTTTAAAAGATTAAAATATTTGTTAAGAAAGAACTGGCTATGGTGCACTGGTGACCCCTGAGGATTGTGGGTAAGCAAAGCTGCGTGGGACTCACCGTCTCGTCCTTGTCCTCCCCGCCAGATTGCCGGCGTTCCTCCTTCTTCACGAGACGCTCGTAGATGTCGCTCACCAGGAAGGATGGGTAATAGCGCTCCTTCATGGTCTCGTACACGTCCCCCTGAATCTTGAGGAACACGTCAATGCCCTTGTTGCCCACGATTGTCTGTTGGATCTCCTTGAACAGGGCCCTCTCCACCGGGATCTCCCGACTCTCCACAAAGAACTTCTGGTAGATCTCCCCCACCAGCTTGGGCACTTCATTCTGCGGGAGGAACGTCACCCCGCAAAGTTCACTTACTGGGTTTTGCATTTTCACCGATAATAGGCTCATCATATCAGCATGCAATGTCGTCCATAAAACAGCAATACTTCGTTTTTCATTTTCTCAGTTTTGACTTTGTTCTTTAAGAAATAAAGATCTCAATGCCTGTGGGAGCTGGATTTTAGTGTCCTATAAAATAAGCACTATGGAGAAAAAAAATTACAGTACGCTGCACTGCCAGGTAATTATAACACAAGCTACCCTTCGGCTCAAAACGTCCAGCAGTGTCAGTGTATTGATTTTCCAGTGATTCATCTCCTTGAAGAGCACGAATGCTATAAAACAAAAACAGAGCTTTCTAGCTAAGTGTCTTGCCAGAAATTTTCCTGACATGGATTGATCTGGCACTCAGTGTGTAACCACAGGCAGCTGGAAAAGATGGAAAGTGTAGGGGTCAGGAAAAAAAGGCGAGCCACTCTCTTCTACAACCCCTGAGCCCAGTCAGGCCATTCCACCTCTTAGTTCTACGTCCTGGCCAACAAATAATGCTAAACTGCAAATCCAAAGGCACCTGGATATAAATACTGGGAGGGAGCTAACTTGGAATATGGATTCTCACTCTGATAGTTGGCAGAGGGCCAAGAGAGCGGCCATACCTTATTAGCGCTCTTCAGCGTGGCCACAAGCTCCCAGAAGCTCAATAGCGCCCTCTTGTCCACCCGCTCCATGTAGATGCGGAAATGCTCCCGGAGGGCTGAATTTGACATGATCTCCTCAAACTGAATGATCTGGATCAGCATGGAAAACAGGAACTTAAAGAAGTGACAGTCAAAAGCCAACCTAAATCCATAAGCGTGTCCCTGTACAAAAATTAAACTGTAAACAGAAAGATAGCAAATCTCACAAAACGCATGCAGTGCAGGAAAAGTGTCACTGATGGAACTTGACAGACATTCCATTAGTTTATATTATCCAGAAGCCATGAATATAGATTTTTTTTCCAGTTCAATCAGTGACAGGGTGGCATTGGTTGGTTAAATTCAAGGCAGAAGTCTTCATTGGCCAGAGAGTAATTCCTCTGTGCTCACACAGGCCATTACACGATTAAGCCTGGTTCATTTGTTCAATTTAGCGTAGGGGGCTATTGAAAAACAAGGGTCTATGATTTAGCAGTGTGAAGAGCTTATGATGCAAAGCCATATTAGAGTTGGTAGCACAAGGTGTAGGGGGGGTGTATGCAATTGAAAGAAGAACAATACAGTGAGAGGAGGCCCGGGAAATGTCACCGCCTCCACAGAGAATCTGTTTGTTAATAAAAAAAAAAAACAGGCCAAACCCAAGTCCTCATGCACGATCCCCCCCCAATTTAATCAAATTGGGTCAATGGGCCAACTTCATATGGGCAGCAAGCAACGTCTGCTTACAGTAAATGAGCCCATATCACGGCAATTACAGTAATAGCCTGTAATGTCAGACAGCAGAGAGAGGAACTGTGACGGAGGTCTGTAAGCTTTAATGGATAACTGCAGTGTAATGCCACTCCCCCCTCCTCCCATTAAATAGGACCAAGGATCTAGCAGCTCAGATACAATTACAGTCATAGAGCCAAATTTCCCTAAATCTGCTGGTTCACAGGCTAAAATCGAGTCTGGAAATGGCATCTCCAGACCCCCTGTTGTGGGAACCTCACCCTTTGGCTTTGAGGCTCCTCGCCATCCTCTGTGGCCCCGTCCTCCTGCTGCTCGTAGTTAGGGCCTCCCAGGAGCCGGATCCTCTTCTCACACTGCTTCTTGGCCACGCTCAGCTGGTTGATGTAACGCTTCATGTTGCGGGCGCGGAGCAGATCAGCCTTCATGGCTGCCGTCTCCTTCCCTTTGCCCTCTGTAAGATGTACAAACGTACGTAAGCACGCACATACATACACATGCATGCAAACACGTAAACACACACACACACACACACACAAAGGTTTAGAACCATGCTGCACCCATCTCATTCTGCACACCTCAGGGTTCAATTTCGGAGCTCGATTTATTACCTCCGCCAAACAAAGTTGGCAGGAGGTTACGTGATCGGTGCCGTTTGTTTGTGAACAAGATCACTCAAAAAGTAATGAACGGATATCTCTGAATTTTTTTGGGTGGGTCGCTATTACATCAGGGATGGACCCTATTGATTTTGACCACGATCAGTGAAACAATATGGCCGCCATGGCAGCCATCTTGAAATCCTATGACAAGCAATAACTGAAGTTTGCTCCAACTAAGCAAGATTTGGACTGTGTTGCCTTGGCAGAGGTTTGACTGCTAGGAGTGCCTCTAGGTGACCCTTCGGCACATGGAGCATCTTTTTGTACAACCAAGCTTTGCATTGACTGCCTAAGGCATTTATTTTTTCAGCAATTGGTGGTTGTATAATTAGTCATGCGTGTACTAAAATACATGCCAAAGATCTTCTGACAAAACAAGCTACATGATAACACCACTCACAATGGCTTCCCACATACTGTAACCAACTCAAAATACCCTTCATTAGAAGAAAAAATTGTTTCAAAATAGATTCATACATGGTCATCCTCTGAAAAATTGGATCTTTGCTGGCCTAAATGAATCATAGTGCTTTTAATATCCCAACCTCAACAAAGAGATAAAACAAGGTTCTACTTTTCTCAGGTGGCCACTGAAGTGAGCAAATTGCAATGCCATCAGCCCTGCTCCACCAACCATCTACTAAGAGCACTCAGAACAGCTAAATAACCATCATTTGAACAACACAAGGACCGAATACTTCAGTAACACAGGATACATGAAAGTAGAGGTTATGTACACATTTCCAACCCGCAAGAGCACTTCCATGTCAAAGAGAAAGGAAAAACTATTTTTCGTCACAAAATGGCTGACTGCGAGGCTATGGAGGCTCCACGGTCTGATTCATGGTACTTTTCCATCAGAGGACGTGGGCTTTGAAAAGAAAGCTTTTTTAAGTCAGACAGCCCGACAAACCGCTTTGATGAAGAAGCATCTCACATTTATAATTATACCATTAAATTTTTCCATTATAAAAATCATCAAGGCAAGAGTAAGCCATTTCATCCCACTGTTCATTGTGCAGACGGCCATGACATTTAGGCCAGTTAACATTCAATTAAGATGGCTCCAAGTACAAAACCCTGCTTGAGAGGCAGTTAAATGGAAAACCAAATTAACAAATCTGTTATAAAGCCATTACTGTCTTAAATAACTACACTATTTATGTTCTATTTTGTCTAGTGTTGATTGCATCCATTTCAAAGCGCAACTTATTTAAAATGGATACATGCCTTTGGGTCAGTCAAATTGGTCATTTTTAAGGGTCAGCTGACAGACTGCTCTGTATTTTGTCTGTAAGTACAAATGTTGGCAGAGAGAAAGGAACACAAGCCAGGCACGGCAGCCGCTACATCAACGTTTCTCCTTAATAAAAAGCCGTTCGACAGCCTGTTCTGAGGATTTATGGACTTGCGCTTGATACCCATAGTATCAGACACATGACTGCAGGCAGCAGACGAATGAAGCTCGTTCACTGCCTAAGGAGAATCAGGGTGAAAGCCCTCCCCCAACAGTAACACCTGAGCCAACCATCTGTCACGTCTCCTCTCTGAGGGATCTGCAACCTTCACACAACGATTGAAAGGCAGAAGAAAAGCGAAAGAATAAAATTTCGGTGAGGCGGGAATGCATTATTCCCACTCAGTGGTAGCTGTATTGCGTGAGCCCCCGCAGTACTCTACGGACAACTTTGACAGAAACAAGAAAGGTTTAACTTGCATGTGCTTCAATCCAACCAGATAACCAATGGGGATGGCAGCTATATGTTTGCAATCTGTTGACTGAGGAAGACCTTGAGGGCCAAAGCTTATATCCAGGGAAAATGTATTTACTATGAAATGTGCAGTATTATAGCTGACGTCTACAACTACAAATATACTGAGCCTTGGGTTAGTTCGTTTTTGTTTTTTAGTTTAATAAAAAAAAGAAAATAAGGAAGATGAGAAGAAATAATTTAAGGGAGACAAGCTAAACTATTAAATACTCTCATAATGAGGGTAGCAGACAGGTTGTACAGTAGATGTTGCCCTATATTGTACAGATTTTATTGTTTATTTTAAGTCAGAGTTCTGGAATTCCACTGCTTCTAGTTACCGTGGTGACTGCCACCTCAATATTAGAATGCTCAGTTAAAAAGTAATCTCATTTGTACTCTCACACCTGAAAGAGTTAAAAGCACTCTGACCCCCTGGGTGATTTTGCTTCACTAGCCCCCACTCTAGCTAGGAGCCACGTGACTCTGCTCTGTGGTAAACGACTGATTAGATGTCCTGCTGACAGAGGCTCTGATGACTCAAGGCAGCAGTCGGCGTCATCCGACCAATGACGTCACGGGGAGAGAAAGCCTCGTCAAAAACAGAAGGAATGAAAAAGACACACCGCAGCATCAATCCATTTAATGTACGTTTTCATAAAAGCAGGTCGATTTTACACCCTGAGACACAGGAGTTACTCATGTGGAGCAAGTTGCATCAAGCTGTTTTTTTTTTTTTAAATTCCATCAGTGAACGCAGCATTACTGGCAAGCTTTAAATGAATCAAATGGCCCATTAATGTCTGAACTGTTTTACACCAATACCTGAAACACACTGATACGCTGCGCTTTCCTTGGCCTAAGAAATAAATACATGGATAAAAGGGAAAATCATTCTACAAACGTTTTTTCAAGGATTCCGGCAGGAAAAATAAACCTGTAAGATGAGAAAACACTAATCCTCAAACACAGGCACAGATCCTCCAGGACTCAGGTATGAACCGCCCGCCAGAGTGATTTATACCACACAGCAGTTTCCGCTGCTCTCAGTCATCTCAACCAGACCGCTGGCCAGCCCAGTCAGTGAATATGAAACACGATACACACTCATTAGTGCTCCTGCATGTCTGCTTTAGCGCTTATGTCCGATGGGGATTCACTGTAATGGCCAAGTGGGTATACATCAGCGATCCAGGATCCTGACTCTAAACTAGCACAGCAAATCAGTGTTTGAGTGATAAGGTCTGGGAGAGACAGAGGAAGCCATATACCCAGTGATAAAAAAACCTGATAGCAGAGCAACTGGCTCAGGCAGTGTCTGAATCAGCTAACTTGCCATTTCAGGGCTGGCATTAAGCAAAAATAACTGCGTAGTGAAAACGCTATGCAGTCTCTAGAAGTCTGTAGCATTATGTAACATTTTTTAGAACTGTGTAGCAAAAATAAAACTTAACTAAAACGTCTGTATATGACTAGGTTGAAAGTACGAGTCAGGTTTTTGTGACATCAGTTTGAAAAAAATATTGTGGAATAAAAAAATACCTTACATGCAAGGTCTTGTGTTTTTCTTATAGAAAAAATATTGTAGTTTCAGAATATAACATCAAAAAATGTGCAGCACAAGCCCTAATGTGTCCTTTTGTTTGATGTCTGCATAAAAGTAAGTGAAAATGGCCATTTTTTTGGTGGCAAAAAAATATGTATACCCATGTTAATCCTGTTGCAGCTTGCACATTTTGGATAAACTTGCTTACTATTAACCTTAGAATAAGAACTTATGTTGTGCTCTTTTAGTTAAGTATCAATTGCAGTGACTGCAGTTAGTAATGGATGTCATACCAGCAAATTCTTCTGAATAAGTCCGGTGACAATTTTCCTTCAGAATTTTGGGTTTCTCGGTAAGAATATGCCTTTTATTCCCTCTGTTGAACTAATTTTAAGGTCAGTCTGCATGTATTATACATCAATCTCTTTGTAATTGTGATGGGAATAAAGTAGTACCCAACACATAAGGATATTCTAACAATAGATAAGTAAAATAATAACTTTTACTAACCCTACCCCCATCAATTTTTAGTTCATGAAAAAAATACATACTGTTGTAAAAAAAACTTGCATTCACTCAATTTTCAACGTAGAGCTACCAAAATTGAATCACTTATGCTCATTAATATGGGCTATAATCAGTTTACTTATTTAAATCTAATAACTTTTCTAAAATGAGATCAAGTTTTTTTTACGGCCAAATTTACATTTTTTTTTTAAAATGCCTGTTAATTTTGCATGTATTTCGTGACTTATTCAATGATATAGCTAATTTATCCAGCCAGAACAACTGAGAAAAGCTTCTTATTTTATTTTATAGGTATATTAAGCAGAACTATATTAAATTTGTTGGTGGGCAAAGTATGGGAAATCTTGGTACCCTGCCCAAATTGTTTACCATTATGATGTACCTGCTGAACTTCATAAAAATTTATTCAAGTCAAAAGGAAGGGACTTTGTAGTTGTAAAGTGGTATGGTGAGGACAGATACAGCAAAGTGAGAACTGTGAATGTTGACATTCTTGCAGAAAATAATGTAGACGCTGCAAGAGCAGCTAAAAATGACAAAATGCACCTGTTGTACCAGCTTGCTTTAGCTGACCTGAGACAAGATTGATATTTGGGTAAAAACAAGAATTGTCTGAGCAGAAAATGTGATAATATATAGTTCATGACAGAAAAAGTATGATAAAATCAAATAGTGTATAGGCAGAATTTACATTTTTCACATTTCAACGTTGTGTGAATAAAAGGCCTGTAAAATGAAAACCATAAAAGATTTTGCATAAATGATTTCATTTTCAGATTCCTGAGAAAATTTTACCCCAAGTTGATGTATTTTGAGTACATAAAAAAGAAATTGATTTTTTATCCTAAATGTCACTAAAATCTGACTAGAACCTCGAATCTTGTCATATGCATTTTAACTTTTTATTTTCATCTCTTAGTACTGTAAGCTAAGGGTTCTAACACTAATCAACATAGCCTAATGAAGACCAAGGCAGTTGAGTCACAGTAGCATTGCAGTGTTAAAACTACTTGGACTTAGCAATTACGACCCACTTACACCAAACATGTAGTGACTTGGTAACTGAATAGGAATTACTAAGTTTTAGTTGGTTCTACCGAAGCCACTCACCTGGCTCAGGCTGTGAATGAGTGAATATTCAGGACTGATTTTTGTCATACATTATATTTTCACTGTGAAAGATATTAATACTGGTAATTATTATGAACTAAGATGAACATTTAGCTAAATAATAAAATAAAAACTGCCATAATCTAGAATAAAGAGCACTGTAGGAATTCAAGGTACAAATACATGTGTTCAAAAAATGAAAACAGCATTCCTCAGACATAAGTATATCACTCCTTTTTGTACATCAGGGATAGAAATTCAATGTTTTTTTTTCACTAGACATCCAGACTAGTAATGACCCAGGTTTATCAGTCCTCTGCATCTTTTAGTCGACAGCCTTTTTTTCCCTTTTAATTTACAGCACCAATAAGGTATCTGTATTTCAAATATTTTTTAACTGGTTTTTTGCAACTGCAACTCATACCTATGCCAATTTAACTCCTATTATGTTCTAATACTAATTAATAACCAGTCATGCCAATAAACGTAAGACACAGATGACACAAGCCCTTCAGTAAAACAGAAAGGGACTTTTTCTTCATAATTAATTGCAAACGATAAAATCTTCAAAATTCAAAGCCCTTCAGTACCTTGCACAAAGAGAAATCCCTAACAAAGTAATAACATGATCTAAAATGCAGGCTTGTCAATTTGTTGGGTTAGAATCAATGTTGTCAGTGCTCACGTGCTTGACCACTGCCCAATATTTGCAGAACAGTACACTATACAGCGATACAAAAATAAAACAAAGTGCCAAAATCCCTTCGTAATAACGGTTTTAAGTCCATACATTGCTTAAGAATTGAGACCATTCTCTAACTCACTCTGAAAATTCATTCTTTTTAGATTCTGAAAGTGTCAGCAATGTTCTGGTCATTCAGCCTTAACGTCGGTCGATCCTCTAACTCCAACGCGGGACAGTCCGGATCTCGACCATCACACAATAATTCGCAGTTTTTTTTAATCCAATTAGCACATCTGGAAATCGTCGTTGTCATCGTTATTTTTATATTTAACACCTATGTTAGAGGATACCTAGCTAGGTGATCAAGTGATAAAAACGAACATCGGAGACTCAAGTATACGGTGGCAAAGTGATTTGAAATTACGCCATGTATTATAAAATCTCTCCAGAAGTTGACCTTTGTCCACAATGCGAGCACAAACATATTTACAATTCCTTTCAGAAATAATTCCGTGTTCGAACTCCACCAGTATGGAATGAAATTACGGCTGGGCAATATGGACTAAAAGTCATATCTCGATATGTTTTAGCTGAATGGCGATACTCGATATATATCAATATTTTTTTGGCTGTGAACCGGGTTTACAGTTCTAAGGCTATTTGACCATGACTTCCAGTATGCATGCGCAGTTGTATCATTTTTGGACTTGGTTATATGTGTGCAGGACTAGGAAAAGGGGTCACTTGGGATTTTTTTCCATTCTGAGATTAACGGGGTATCTCAGTGATATCCCAGTGATAGTGATATCCCAGCACTACTGTACTGTCAATTTACAACACTTTGCTGTGCACAAATTCACCCCATTTTTTCTCAAAATGAAAAACTTGGATCACTCTTTGATTTTGTTGGAAAATCTCAATTTTCATAAAATGACCCAAGTGACCCATTTTCCTAGTCCTGCACACATATCGGTAGGCTTGTTGCTCTCATTTCTAGGTGAACTTTGTTATTTAGCTACCTAGTTCCATTTGGTTATGGAGAGGTACTGAATGAATATTTGTGAATATAGTTTGTATAGTCAACTACTCGGTTTTCTGTGGATTTAAAATCCGCAAAAGTTCGTTCAAACGCGAATGAGTGGTGAAGTCACTGTGTAAGCTTTAAGCAATAAGACTGCTGGCTATTTGCGCTTGAGCTTATCAACTATAAACTCTTGAGCATATGCTTCTCAAGCTCAGGCTATGGCACACGCCTGTTGCAGAATAGACACTTGCTGGGGGAGGTGCGCGGTTCTCAACAGCTTTGTTTACTACCAAAAAAATTTAATTTCTGTTTGCACCTTAGTGGTTGCAGATTCCCATTTGCAATATCTGAGCATTGCACCAATTCTATGACTCTGTCTCTAATTAGTGTTTGAACGAACGTTTACGGATTTTAAATCCACAGAAAACCGAGTAGTTAATTAACGGTAGCTCCTCTGGAAACAAACTATACATATATTTACTGACCAATCCCTTCTGCGGCGCACTTCGTTTCCATGCTGTCGCTGAGTGTAGGTAGAGTGGAGGCAGAGGGGGAGGGGGGAGGGCTTGTGGTCACAGAGCGAGGGAGGCGGAGCAGAAAGGTTGTGTGTGTGTGAGACAGGGACACGGAGGGGGAGAGGAGAAATAGGTGCGAACTTGCGGCCCATGTATTGTCATTTTAACGCAAAATGAACTATATCGATACAAGCGATATTGTTCCGTGTTATATCTCTTTTAGAAACATATTGATATATATTAAAATACCGAGATATAGCCCAGCCCTATATGAAATCAGTACTTTTTCTGCTTACCTTGATGTTTGGATACCCAGTGAAACGTGTAAAAATATCATGCGTACATCCGGTCAAGAAAATGTAGAGTTTAATTTCTAATGCTGCTCTACATGATGGCATATAACGGTGACAGCCATATTACTGATGATACACCGGGTTGCTAGGGCATGCACAGCATATGCATTCGCGATATTAAATATTTATGTTAAATCATAAACCCCCTTCTCACTAATGAACTCCCACAATATGTTGGCGCCTCCTTTTAAAACCGTTCTGGCAAACAAAGAGCCGAAAAAAGTAGACGTTGGATTCGAAATTTATGAGTAGCCTAGTTGACAATACGTTACTAGACACTCGGACAAGTTTGAGGATGAGTCTACTAGTCCGCCGTATTTTTACTAGAGCATGGACTAGCAGGAATTTCGAACCCTGTGGTCGGGACTGGCGCGGAGGTAGGAAAATGGGGTCATTCCTCTCGCTACTATGGTTTCAGAGTCACGCCGTTTGGTTATCCATAATGCAGTTGTGGAGGCCGATCGGAACGATATTTAAGAGACTGTAGGAGCCCGTTTTTGTTCAAAACTGGACTAAAACTTTTACTAACATTATCCGAATACTGTATCGCAAAATATGCGATGGGGATTTCAAAAGCCCGTCGCAGATTGGCGCCTTTCAAAAAAACTGATCGCATTTTGCGATGCGATACCGCTTATCGCTAGTCCTGCATTTATTGAGCATGTGCGCTGAGCACAATGAATGGAACGTTGCTCACAAGGTGATTTTTTTTTCTCCTCATTGGTATGTGCTTAAAATGGCTTTCAAAATAAGCTGCACACTACCCACTGCATAAAAAAAATATGCACAGTACAACAAGTAGTACGCATATGCTTATACCGCACATTAGCGTGGAAGCCGATTCAGATACAGCCTTCACTATGCTCATCCAGCAGTGCATCTCAAAAGCCCCAAAAGCGGTTGAAGTACGCTATAATTTAAATAGGTAATTTGAACTTTCTATGGCGTGTGAAAAGTAGCCTAAATGCCACGTAAGCTACGAGAGGAAGGACTGTGCTGTGCTGGGCTAGGCTGGACTAGGCTTACCTTTCTGTTTCTTAAGCTGTGGCAGGCTGCTAATGGTGGTAGCCTGGATGATCTCCACCACTATCTGGTACCTGCAGGACAAAAAAAAAAAAAAAACCATTACATTCATTTAGTTTTTGGTCCTAACCAAACCAATCAGGATGTAAGAGAAATGCATTCAAATCAAGTACAAGGGAAATGGTACCAGACCCACCTAGCAAAATTCCTACAGCAGTATAACGAGCAACATCACTAATGCTTGTGGCTACCCGCAACAGCCATTATAAATAGTGCCATCGCTAACAGTCATTAGCCTAAGGAGCCTCTCATCTTACTGGCAGGGCCGAGCCAAGAAAATTCTGGAGATAAATTTGGACTCAAAGCTTTGTTCAAGGGCAATGGCCATTAATAACAAAGGGAAACTGCCTGGAACACTGCACAGAATGACAAGCCTCAAAACAGATACACTGTAAAAAATGATGAACCTCGATCAGGGGTTTTCAACCTCATCGAAAATGGGCCTGTGTTGGGGCAGGCTTTCGGCTGCATTCCCATTTAAGATGACTCAAAGATTCTAAGAAGGCTGATTTTAAATGCGAGAACTGCAACTATTGTTCAACGCCATGAAAAAAAAGAGCTAAGGAAATGGTGTCTGCATCCACTTTCTTAGTTAATGTGAATGAGTAAATTGTCAGGTTGTTGCAGCAGTAAAAGGACACCCACCCGTACAATAGTCCATTTTCATGAGGGAGGATTTTGACTGTAAACCAACAATGGCAAAACCCTACCAAACTTGCAGGATAGGACACGAGTGGGGTCCATTGGCTGGCGTGGAAGGGACCATAATCCAGTGGGTTAAATGGAATTGTGCAACTTGGCGGATTGAGGTCAATCCACAAGTCTTCTTAAGTGGAAAGGCGACTTTAGTTCCAGCCATGCAGTCACGCGCCCAAATCTTATAATAAACCGCTGTAGGCCGAGTTAATGACCTTGTTTGAAAACTATAACGTGTAACTGCTTCGTTGGAAATAAAGCCTACATCTTAATAAGCTCTTTCTGGATAAGGTTGGGAAACCCCCGGCTTTCAGACACTGGAAAGCCAGTGCTCGGAATCAAACACATGCTGAAGCTTTTATGGAATAATGCAGACTGCACAACATGGGGAAACAGATCTATCACACTTGCGAGGACTCTTTCCAAACTCCACCTAAAGCAATGAAATTTCTACAGTCAGTGGCACTACGGTCATGGAATTATCTAATGGTTTCCAAAGGAGGCAAAACGAAGGAGACCTTAACATTAAGCTTGATCTCTGGACTCAGCACTATGAATCTTTCATGCCAGCCGTGCACTTGTCATGTAAGAGGTCTCCATGTTCACCATGCACAAATAATAAGAGAAAAGAGCCTAGAATTCAGTCTGCAAGCTATGCCCAGGTGCCAAACAAGTTCACCCAAGAAGACTTCTCTGATATTCAGCTCGGCACATAAATCTAGATGTCAATTATAAAAGGTCTCCTGCTACTCCCCTTGACCCCGACAAAAAATAAGCAGATTTAGACAACGGAAGAATGGATGAATTACAAGTCCATACACATGGACCAGACATTGACGGAAAACATGAAGACTAAATGATTTGACCATCACATGATCATCTACGGTTCTGCACAATGGCACAATTACTTCCAATGCTGCAGTAGGGGCCATACCATAAGTAGACTAGAGTGCCAGGGCCCTGAAGGTTGCCGGCAGTTACAGCTCCAACAGGAGAAAAGTAACTAGCATCAGTCCGCGGATTCAACAGCAAGCCAACACGAATTCTTGTGAAAGCAACACGTTGTCTACACGATATTGGCATTAAAAAGCTCCAGCTCAGACATCCACGAAAAAATTAAACCTGTTTAATTTTTTCGCGAATTTTGGCGGTGATGGCGAATGGTCCTGTACCACTGCGAATCAATTCACCGTTCTTCGAATCAATTTTTCTCTTCGAATCAATTCTTCTCTGTTTCATCCGCACACTTCCGCGGGCCAACGCAGCTCAGTGAGAAAGGGGTTTTAGTTACCATTATCGGGCAACTCGACTGAGCAGTCACACTTTTTCATGAGTGACAGACAGCAACATTTCTGCCATTTAGCAAAAATATAATCTTTAAGAAGTCTACATCATGAAATCCGATCAGATTTTTTTCTAACCTGAACTTTCACTGTTGTCTGCTGTCAATTTGTGAAGTGCGCCATCTTCTCAATTCAATTCTAGTTCTTGCTCTGCTTTCAGACAATGATTTTTTTTTTTTTTTTTTTTTTTTACACAACACTGCCACCGAGTGGGTCTAATTAGTATAATTCTTTCTATTCCATGATGCTAATAGGAACAAACATCCAAAAATGGGTTTTGACCAATTCTTACTGCCGCAATTGATCGTGAAAAAAGGTTGACCATGCGGTTATAATGGCCGTAAAAATTTTAATTATATATAGGTTAGTGCCTAATACATACTAATTTCTAAAAACATTATTAAACGAGGAAATAAATAGATTGATTTTGTCACATGACCTTGACCTTGAAGACCAAAGTCAAATCAAATATGGTGTGTTTGATCAGCATACATGATTTGTCATTAGTATCCAATACATACCGCAGATCTAAAGCCAACATTAAAGGACTTTTAGGCCGTTTTGTCATTACCTGGACCTTGTTGCCCAAGATCAAATCCAATATGTCGAAAACATCGAGCATACATGATTTGCTATTAGTGCCCAATACATACCTAAGCTCTACAAACAATATTAAACAAATATCGGCCATTTTGTCATATAACTTTGACCTTGAGGCCCAACATCAAATTTGACTGACTGCCTAAGAATGTTCGGCATACATGGTTTCCTATAGATGCTCCAAACATACCTGAGCTCTAATTGCCATATTCAGCAAGTTATAGCAATTTTTGCCATTTGATCTTGACGCCCAATGTCATATTCAACTTGCCGAGAATGTTTGGCTTACATGATTCCCTATAGGTGCCTAACAAATACCTAAGCTCTAAATGCCACATTAAGCTGTTATAACACAATTTTGCCATTTGACCTTCACCTTGACGCTCAAGGTGAAATTCGAGCAACTGAGACTGTTTGGCATACATGATTCCCTTTAGGTGCCTCATACATATCTAAGCTCTAAATGTCATATTAAGCAAGTTATAGCACATTTTTGCCATTTGGCCTTGATCTTGAGGCCCAAGGTCAAATGTGACTGACTCACAATGTTCGGCATACCTGATTCCCTAGAGGTGCCTCATACATACCTAAGCTCTAAATCAACCTAAAAATCAAGAGTTAGGCAAAAAAGAAATTTAGGCTCCTATATTTGTGGTTACACTAATGTACTAAGTGTACCCTTGTGTGACTAAACAACCAGTACTTGTAATGAAACTTAACAAGTGTTTTAGTTATAAGCTATACTTGGAAGAGAAATGAAGATTTAGTATACTACACTGTGGACAGCTACATGTGCTAATGGGACTGCGGTAAGGATACAGCAGGGTTCGAAATTTGCGGTAGTCCACTACTTTGCACACTAATAAGAATTATGGCAAACTAGTAAACTGGTCTTCAAGCTAGTCCGAGTGTCCACTAAAATATTGCCAACTACCAATCAATTGTAAATATGTTTATGCTTGCATTGCTGCTTTGCGAACAAGGGTCAACTTCTGGAGAGATTATATAATACATGGCATAATTAGAAATTACTTTGTTACCATATACTTGTGTTTCCATCCAATTTCTGTTTTTGTTATCACTTAATCACCTAGCTAGCTTTCCTCAAACATGGATATTAAATATAAAAATAACAATAACAACAATGATTTCCAGATGTGCCAATTGCACAAAAACTACAAATTATTGTGTCATGGTCCAGGTCCAGACCATTCTGCATTGGAATTCAAGAACTAACTGACGTTAGACTAAACGATCAGAACATTGCTTGCATTTTCAGAATCTAAAAATGAGTGATTCAGTGTAAATTAGAGAATGGTCTCAACTCTTTACTGATGTATGGACTTAAACCCGTTATAACGAAGGAATTTTTGGCACGTCGTTGTATTGTTGTATCGCTATAGCGTATCATTTTGCAAATACTGGGCAGTGGTCAAACAAATGGGCACTAACAACATTGATTCTGACCCAACAATTATATTACAACAAACTCATTCACTTTACTTTCATAGAATTTTTGCAGTATTCTAAATTGTTTTCAAAGGAACCTCATCATCGTTATGTAAAACAAGCACAGATGCAAGCATTTAAGATGCAAGCATGGCTTAGCTATATCGTTCAAGTGTAACTACAATTAAATCAAAGAAATCGCATTCAAAAGCACATAGATATATATAATTTATTGTCAATTTGTACCGCAAATCAAGAAATGCATTTCTTCCCGTTTTTCCATTCAATGAAATCTTGTTTGCATACATTGTGTCATGCCATGTCTCATTCACTGAATGTGAATTGAACTTTATTCACCATGCTAACAGGTGTTATACACTGAATGCACATCTTCACATTTGTTTAACTAGAGTGTTTTTAAGGCAAAAAACAAATGTCTCCCCCCAGCCCAACGCAGCCGCCCCTCATTGATGTTCACAGACATTTTGGAAGAAATTAGAAAAGTTAATAACCTAAAAATAGCAAAAGGCACATCTGCAAGACCTGATACAAATGTGTGCAAATTTTCATGGAAATATATCAAACGGTTTCTGAGTTATGGTCTGGCAATGGTGGGAACGCTGACTCGGATACGCACGCACAACCGGACAAAAACAATACGTCCCCCCTCCCTTCCAGGGGGAGACATAATTAAACAAGCAATTTGAAGGAAAATGGCAAAAGGCACTTCTACATGCCATGTTGAAAATGTGTGCAATGTCTGAGGCAAATATATGAATTAGTTTCTGAGACACAGACCGGAAACGAATCATAGCCCCATTTCGAGACTAAGACCAAACTGTAACCATGAAAACAAGAAAAATTTAAAAAGTAATTTTAGCAAAATAGTAAGAGGCACATCAACATACAATGTTGAAAGAGTGCGCAAGGTTTGATGTAAATATCTTAAACGATTTCTGAGATACAGCCCTGAAACAAACCCTAACCTCATTTTGAGACTAAGTTCAAACTGTTACCATGGAAACAAGAAAAATGAAAAAGGTCATTTAAAGGAAAATAACAATAGGCACATCAACATACCACATTGATAGTGTGTGCAATGTCTAAGGTTAATATCTTAATTAGTTTCGGAGATACAGCCTGGATACGAATCATACCCCCATTTTGAGACTAAGTCCAAACTTTTACCATGGAAACAAGAAAAATTAAAAAAGTAATTTTAGCAAAAATAGTTAAAGGCACGTCTACATACAGTGTTGAAAGAGCGTGCAAGGTTTGATATAATATCTGAAACGGTTTCCAAGTTCCAGCCCGGGAACTGGAAACGCCGACGTGGATGGGAAACCATACAAAAACAATATGTCTCCCCTCCCTCCTGGGGGGAGACATAATTAGTGATTTGAAAATAATATTATGGACAAACCAGCATTTTAGATCATGTCAATACTTAGCTAGGGATTTCTCTTTGTCCAAGGTATTGAAGGGCTTTGAAATTTGAAGTTTTCATTGTTTGCCATTACTTCTTAAGAAAAAAGTTACTCTCCGTTTTACTGGAGGGCTTGTGTCATCTGTCTCTTACGTTTATAGGCATGACTGATTATTAATTAGTATTAGAATATAATCAGAGTTAAATTAGCATAGGTGTGAGTTTCAGTTGCAAGAAACCAAATAAAAAAGATTTGACAAACCGATATCTTATTGGTGCCGTAAATTAAACAAAAAAGGCAGTCAAGTAAAAGATGGGGAGGACTAGTAAACGTGAGTGATTACTAGTCTGGATGTCTAGTGAAAAAAAAATCCAATTTCTATCCCTATAGCCTTACACTTAACGTTGGTTGAATTGGCGATCTTCATAAAGAGCCTGGATAATAAGCGATAATGGACATTGCCTACCGAGCCAAATTTATGGCAGAGGACAGCATCCCTGGCCAGTGGGGAAAGAAAAAAAAAAAAAAAAAAGGCACCTTCAGGAGCCTAGCAATTAGAAAGTATTAGCCCTGCCATGCATCTCTTCAATCCATAAACTAAGCCTGCCGATGATTTTTACCTCTTAGGAGGACACTGCGCCTAATTAGCAAATCCAGTTGATTGGGTGGGGAAAAAAAAAAAAAAAAAAAAAAACAGGGAGAACTTTCTAAATTAAATGCGACACCACTGATCAGGAAATATTCATCCTCTTGCTCCAAGAAAGTAGTATTCAAATGCAGCTGGATTATTTTATATCTTCACATACGCTCAGCTAAAAGAACGAAGAGATCTGAATGTTTCTTATCCTTGCCGGAAAGCTTTATTACAATGGTACAAAGGAGTAGAAAATGTGCCCGTGAGATCACATACCATTTTGTTATGATGACTATGACAGCGTAATGTCATGCTCAGTTAAGAGCATGAGATGTTTAATTTGATTGCAATATGATTACACTGTTAAATGTATACATAACAATGTATTATTGCTGCAACTACAGGCTTTCCCAGTCCAGACGTTTCATTTCCCCAACAAGCACTGCAACATTCTTTTTTTGGCTCAAGCTCACATGAAGTGGCCCATTTTGTCTGTTGCTATTGGTAATCCTTCAGAAGCTTGGTGTTGCCATGGAAATTTTAGGAGACGTCTATTGTAAAACGAGCTGAATAAGGGCCAGACGTTGTTTGTTCTAGGCTACAACTCACTGATGCATGCAGTTTTGACTATTTGTAGCTGACTAATAATAATTGCAAATATTTTGATTGAAGCCAGTTCTATTCTTCTTTAGACAAAAGCTGGGGAATCAATAATATGATTAAATTAGCTCTACTTCATCACCACAGTTTTTGACTTAATGGACATGCAGGTCTAATTATTTTTCATTGTTTGTTGCTTTATTTGCTTCCAGATTCAGGGCAATTAGTCCTAATTAAATATTTCTTTCAGAATCCGTCCTTGCGTGACATGGATCACAGTAGCACATCATAATACAGGCGGTTTTATCCAGCCCTTCAAACACGGCACCACTTGGTATTAGGCAGCCTAATCATTTAGCTACTCTCTGACATACAGTGCCGTGAAAAAGTATTTGCCCCCTTCCTGATTTCTTATTTTTTTGCATATTTGTCACACTTAAATGTTTCAGATCAGCAAATAAATTTTAATATTAGACAAAGACAACCCAAGTAAATACAAAATGCAGTTTTCAAATGATGATTTAATTTATTAAGGGGAAAAAGCTATCCAAACCTACCTGGCCTGGTGTGAAAAAGTAATTGCCCCCTAAACCTAATAATTGGTTGTGTCACCCTCTGCGACAACAACTGCAAGCGTTTGTGATAACTGGCAATGAGTCTTTCACATTGCTGTGGAAGAATTTTAGCCCACTCTTCTTTGCAGAATGTTTTAACTCAGCCACATTGGAGGGTTTTTGAGCATGAACGGCCTGTTTAAGGTTATGCCACAGCATCTCAATCGGATTTAAGTCCAGACTTTGGCTAGGCCACTCCAAAACCTTCAGTTTGTTTTTTTTAAGCCATTCAGAGGTGGACTTGCTGGTGTGTTTCGGATCATTGTCCTGCTGCATAACCCAAGTGCGCTTGAGCTTGAGGTCACCAACTGATGGTAGGACATTCTCCTTCAGGATTTTCCGGTAGAGAGCAGAATTCATAGTTCCTTCAATTACGACAAGTCGTCCAGGTCCTGAAGCAGCAAAGCAGCTCCAAACCATCACACTACCACCACCATGTTTGACTTTTGGTATGATGTTCTTCTTATGAAATGATATGTTCATTTTACGCCTGATGTAACGGGACGCACACCTTCCAAAAAGTTAAACTTTTGTCTCGTCAGTCCACAGAATATTTTCCTAAAAGTCTTGGGGATCATCAAGATGTATTTTGGCAAATATGAAACGAGCCCTTGTGTTCTTTTTGGTCAGCAGTAGTTTTCGCCTTGGAACTCTCCCATGGATGCCATTTTTGCCCAGTCTCTTTCTTATTGTTGAATCATGAATACTGACTTTAAATGAGGCCAGTAAGGCCTGCAGTTCTTTAGATGTTGTTCTGGGTTCTTTTGTGACCTCCTGGATGAGTCGTTGATGCGCTTTTGGGGTAATTCTAGTAGGCTGGCCACTCCTGGGAAGGTTCACCACTGTTTCAGGTTTTCTCCATTTGTGGATAATGGCTCTCACCGTGATTCGCCGGAGTCCCAAAGCCTTAGAAATGGCTTTACCACCCTTTCCAGAGTGATAGATGTCAATTTCTTTGTTTCTCATCTGTTCTTGAATTTCTTTAGTTTGCAGCATGGCATGTTGCTTTTTGAGATCTTTTAGCCTACTTCACTTTGTCAAACAGGTTCTATTTAAGTGATTTCTTGATTCAACAGGTCTGGCAATAATCAGTCCTGGGCGTGGCCAGTGAAATTAGACTCAAAAAATGTGGTTAATCACAGTTAATTCATGATTTAACAAGGGGGGCAATTACTTTTTCACATAGGGCCAGGCAGGTTTGGATAGCTTTTTCCCCTTAATAAATGAAATCATAATTTCAAAACTGCATTTTGTATTTACTCGGGTTATCTTTGTCTTATATTAAAATTTGTTTGATGATCTGAAACACTTAAGAGTGAAAAATGTGCAAAAAGTAAGAAATCAGGAAGGGGGCAAATACTTTTTCACGGCACTGTACAAGACACTGGCGCCTTGAATCACCTCAACAGTGACGATGATCGGATTCATTCCCATCAAATGGAAGTGTCGCACATTCAGAGGGAAGCTGAACTTAAAAGACGCCGGAAGGTGGAGGCTGTTCTGTAAGTCTGCAAGTTAATGGGGCCACAGAGGTGGCTGAGCAGGGTGTCAGTGCATCAGAAAAGATGCATGATTCCTGGACAATGTTTTTGTTAACATGACAAATTCCTTGCCAATGACGCAAGGTTCTTACACTTGCCCTCATGTGCTCTTGGCAAGCCTCCATGTTTAGGCAGTCCCTATAACTTTTCCTCTGTCTACCCATGTGTCCCTCACAGTCAAGTCAAGGAGACCTAAGTGATTCATTTCATGAAAAAAAATGCACCTGATGAAATAAATGAATTATAGTCTTGGCGCTGGCTTGGTGAGCTTATTAGGAAAGAAACAAAATTACTCCAAGTAATTTATTGAACAGTTAAAACAGCCATGAGAAAAAGAATGTACACCCTCTTTCAGTTCTCTAGTTCTTCATATCAGGATATTAAAAAAAATCAGCTGATCCTTATCAGGACCTAAAATTTGGTAAATTTAACCTGAGGTGTAAAACAACACAAAACAGATTCCGCTGTGCCATTAGTGATTAAATGAAAATTGAGCCGAAATGTGGAGGTCATCTGTGAAAAACTAAGTACACCCCATGACTCAATAGCTTGTAGAACCACAATCAGCAACAATGACTTGAACTAATCATACTCTACATGATTTTATCACTCTCTCACATCGTGGATCCTGGTGGAGGAATTTTGGCCCACTCTTCTTCACGTTGCTTCAGTTCATTGACGTTTGAGGGCATGTGTTTATGCACAGCTCTCTTTGTCCCACCACAGCATTTCAATCAGGTTGAGGTCTGGACTTTGGCTTGGTCACTGCAACACCTTGATTTTTTTTCTTTTCCAGCCATTCTGTCATGGATTTGCTGGTGTGCTTGGGCTCATTGTCCTGTTGCATGACCCAATTGCAACCAAGCTTTAGCTGTCGTGCAGATGGTTTCACATCTGACTCAAGAATACTTTGGTACACAGAGGAGTTCATGGTCGACTCAATGACTGCAATGTGCCCAGGTCCTGTGGCTGGAAAACAAGCCCAAATCATCACCCCTCCACCCCCATGCTTGTCAGTGGGTATGAGGTGTTTGTGTTGATACGCTGTGTTTGGTTTGCGCCAAACGTGCCGCTGTGCATTATGGCCAAACAACTCCACTTTGGTTTCATCTGTCTGAAGGACATTGTTCCAGAAGGCTTGTGGTTTATTCAGATGCAACTTAGCAAACCTAAGCCGTGCTGCCATTTTCTTTTTGGAGAGAAGAGGCTTTCTCCTGGCAACCCTTCCAAACACGCTGTACCTGTTTAGTCTTTATCAAATTGGTCTGTAACATTTAACACGCTAACTGAGGCCTGTAGACTCCTTGTTTAGTAATTGGGTTTCGTGCAATTTCTCTGAGCATTGCACAATCTGGCCTTGGGGAGAATTAGCTGAATTTTGATGTAATAAATAATGGCACAGTGGAATCTCTTCTGTGTAGTTTTACACCTGAGGTGTTTTAAGACCTGATTAGGACCAGCTAATTTTTTATTATGTCCTGATCACAAATCTGTATAATAAGTGGATAGCTGATGCTCTGATAATTTTGAAGTAACCGTGCCGCTGTATTGGTATGCCCATAGTCTTCAGGGACATAGTTAGCCACAGGTTTCTCATTCTGGGGGAAACATCCATTCACTGACACGGAAAATACAAAAAATAAAGCAAGAGGCATAACTGTTGTCTTTATTTAAGAAACACTAAATATAATGTACAGTTGTGTGCAACGTACGTCCCAAAGAATGTTGTGTGTTACGTTTACATTTTTTTTCAGTCCTAGCCATCATAGAGTATCTGACAATAAGCTAGGGTGATGGTCGTAGGAGGCAAATGGGTTCGGCAAAGATAAAGTTACATCAGCTTAGCTAAGAAAGGTGAGGGGTGGCTCGCTGAAACCGTTTGGTATTTGTGTTGATAGTAATCATTTAGTGCCACTTCAGCAGTTATAAATTCCCTCTGGTAACCTTGCAAAATTAAACAAGAGCTATCAGGAGATGGCATATCCCCCCGGCCCCACATCTTTGGACTAGCAAAAGGCACCACTTCAGGTCATGATTAATGTGCACACCAAGGTTTGTTAAGAAATATTGAACGGTTTTCAAGTTATGCTCCGGAAACAAAATGTTCACAGATGGACGGACGGAGGGACAGACGGACCGACAGACAAACGCACCCATGACTGTACCCCCCCCGCATTATATGCCGGGGGGATAATAACAAGTCAGATAATTGGGTGATACGATTACGTTAGCCTTGTCTGTGCTGGCCAAAATTAGCCTAGATGATTTGACTAGTGAGTGCCTAATGTTAACGTAGCGTTCGAGCATCTGTCAGCCTATGGACCAGGTGCGCTTTCTAAACATCAATATATTGATGACCGTACGCAAAACAGGCGAAGAATTGGTATTAACCAGCAGCTAGCCATGTATAAAAATACAAGCCATGTATGGGGTAAGGTCACGATTTTTTCGGCATGTTTTTTTTTTTTTTTTTTTCGCACGTCTCTCTGCAGAACTCACCACAGTGAAAGTTTAGCTTTCCATAAATGAGCCATTGACCCCAGCCCAAATTTTGTTTTACAGCATTTTCACGTGCTTCGCGGGGACATATGATTATAGCGCATAATATGGCGCGTATTTACGAAACTTTCAATAAGGTAGCTAATAGTTGAGGAAATTCATGTTATGAAACGTAACTTCGGCACTCTCATATTTGCTTAATTGCAAGGATTGTTTTGAAAAGGTGTCGTACAAAACATTTTTCTTCAATGTTGAATGTGCTTTTGTTACTAAAACTATTCGCGTTTTTCAGTGTCCTAAAAAAAAAAAAAACCCACCTTCACGAGGTTGAAAACCGTGAAGCCTAACCATCCTTTTTGTCTCGCCAGAAGAATTTCAGTGTGGGTCGCAGCGATATTGCTTTGTGAAAGAATGGATTCGTTTTTTTTTCCCCTCTCTCTGAGCAATACAGTTCAAAATGCGTATTTCAGCTGCACTGACATACTGACAGCCTGTGAATTGTCTTGCCAAATAACTTTATAAATGTTTGCTGCACTGTAAAGATACTCTTGGGGTCAGCCCTGCCGTAGGATTCAATGTAATGGTTGATACTACCAAGCATACCAATAAGGCCGCTCGGTTGCTTCAATCTTCCAGCGTCGATTACTATTGCAACAGCTATCTAGTTATTCTAGACAGATCATAGGTCCTGATGCATAAAACCATAGAACTGCGAGAGGGAGAAATTTCTTTCTCTGATGACAGTATAATCAAGGACTATTTTTCAAATAAATGAAATGCACAATTTTCCCACTCTCTAGGGCTATTTTCTTCACTAGTGGCACTCCAAATTATTTCTTATTATACTTTCAAATTCAAACAAAAGAAAGTAATAAAGTTAAAATAGTGACCTGTCGAGTGCGAACCCAAAGACAACCAAACGAAAGATGACTTGCCAAAATTCCACCCAGGACAACACAGCTATCAAAGTGTATTTTTGGCCTTTTGTGTGACCTCGACCTTGATGATAGGATCACACCAAAGAATAAGTTTCTGGCTGAGACTTCGGACTCGATGACATAAAAACAAAGATGATGATCACTGCAAGATAAAGGGCAGTTAAGGGTATGACTAACAGATTACCAAAGAAAGAAACAAACAAACAAATGAAAGATCGTTCAAAGAATGATGACTTGCTGAAATTCCACCCACTTACGTCAGAGTGACGTCTTTCCAACCGCTAGGACCGCACTGTCTTAATGAACAGACTGGTGTTAGTTTGAAGTCTCTAGCTTGAATAAAAGTGAAGTTATCGCCCAAAATATATTTTTGACCTTTTTTGATTACCTTGACCTTGGCCTTGATTTCTTAACCTTTATTTAACCAGGGAAGTCCCGTTGAGATTGAAATCTCTTTTTCAAGGGAGCCCTGGGGGGGTTGAGGTGGAGAGGGAGAGGACAAGTTGCATAGTCAATTCGATCAGGGGATGATTAGGTGGCAGGTTGAAAGAGCCAGATTGGGAATTTAGCTACGACACCAGGGAACTCCTACTCCTGTCGAAGAGTGTCATAGGATCATTTATGACCACAGAGAGTCAGGACCTCGGTTTAACGTCTCATCTGAAAGACGGCGTCTCTTTCAGTACACCATCCCCATCACTGCACTGGGCCACTGGGGATTATTCCACCAGAGGGAAGATCGCAACCTACTGGCCCACCAACACCTCTTCCAGCAGCAACTTGGTCTTCCCTGGTGGTCTCCCATCCAAGTACTAACCAAGCCCACACCCGCTTAGCTTCAGCCTGATGGCTGGAGCAGATTTAATAGCGGTATGGCTGCTGGCGATAATGATAATAGGATCACACAAAAGTATAGGCTCCTAGCCGAGACACTTTCAGACTTGCCTACATAAAAACGAAGACGATCACTGCAAGATAAAGGGCAGTTAAGGGTGTGACTTACGCATTAATAAACAAACAAACAAACAAACATGGCAACCGATCAGACTAACATAAGTAAAGAACAGAAAAATATGCTCTAAAGGAACAGACTAGGCCCCGTTTACACCTGGCATTAACATGCATTTTTTGTGATCGGATTGCATTCGGATAGCGTTTGACCACACTCATTTACACCTAGCATTAACATGTATCTCCAGCGTACACATTACAATCCGTACAGCTGACCTCACATCCTTCCTCTCCCCTCTCTTAAAGTGGCGCGCCTCGCTTACCATAAAAACTAGTAAACAAGACGCACCTTTAATTCAATATTTTTCACTTAACAAGACTAGATGCAACCTAGTATACGGCTGGGCCGCCAAGTGCTGTATGAGAATGTGGGCCCAAGAAAAGGGTGCTAAATGAGGCAAAGCTCACGCAATTATATGAAGTGCAAGTATAGTAATGAGCTGGAGCTGATAAATTATTTACAAAGTAGGTGGGGAGAGTGTGAGAGTGTGGGAGCGGGAGAGTGTGAGAGAGAGTGTGGGAGTGGCAGAGTGAGAGTGTGAAAGAGTGAGTGTGAGTGAGACTGTGTGAGTAAGATAGTGGGAGTAAGTGAGAGTGAGGGAGTGGGAGGGGGGGGGGAGTCTTGAGTAAGGAAAACATATCAAAAGCAAGTAATACATTTGAATAGACAAAGAGCTAGAGTAAGGGTAACAGTTATTGATTTTGTGAATGTCAATTTGAGAAAGACCGCAGCAGCAGATGTAGATGGCAGTTAAAGTATGTATGTATGTTCCTGAATCGTAATGAAACAAAGTTATCATTACCGTTGTGCTAATCAGGGACGTGACTTCACTTTCGTGACCACATGGCAGTTCCTATATAGTGAGGGTGTAAGAACGAACGTCAAAGTTTCCTTTTTTTCCCCCATGTTTCTTCTTTGGGCATGTTATGGACAAAGAATCCACAGTTTTGAGTAAAACCGCTTAATAAATATGTTTGAGTGAAGGAGTTGCCATGTGTTTACATAAAGCGTTAGACGATATTGGTGATGGTTGAATATAGTTAAGTATGTGACCAAAAAAATTGAAATGCAATTAATTTTAATGAATTCATGACCTATTGAAAGCTCTTGAAAAGGCCTTGTAGTTGACACCAAGATCATGAGAATTGGCAGAGAAATAAGAATTTTATAGTGCCCCCAAATAGCGAATTGTTTGGTATTTATTTCAGTCACTGCAGATTAAAAAAACAGTGTGTTGCGAAGTTAGCAATTTCGGTCAATTTTACCTCAAATATGGTAGACAGTCAAAAAAATGATACAATCAATCTTTAAAGAAATGAAATAAAATACAAGAATTCAGGAAAGAAAGCATGAACGATTTTCATAAGTGACAGTTACAGCCTGACCGAGTATTGCACTTTGTCACATAGCTAATATGATAATCAGAGGTGTATAAAGTACTGGAAAAAATAATTAAGTAAAAGTAGAAGTACCATTACTGAAAGTTACTTTGGTAAAAATTGAAGTCACCCATAAGAAACTTACTTGAGTAAAAGTCTTAAAGTAGCTGACATTAAATGTACTTAGGTACCAAAAGTATTTTGTGAAAGAATATACTTAAGTATCAAAAGTGCGAGTATAAGTACAAAGTATTTTTCATAGTACGCATAGAAAGAAGCAAAGCAACTACTCTTTGTTCTCTCCTTGCGCTCTTTAATCAATGTTCAGGTGAATGAAAAATACAGTATTCAAAAAACAAACAGGCAGTCTCTCCTTTATATACTACTTCTTCTTCTTCTTTGAGTTTACTGGCAGTTTTAAAAACCACTATAATTGACTATAATTAATAGTAGAATCACGTAGTATCAATACCATGCCGAATTTTTGCTTCAGAAAACTGATTTTTCTTAACTACTAATTGGGATACCATTTGCTCACTGTAGCTGAAGTGGTTGCTGCAGAGGACAACAATTATTTCTGTAGCAAGAGATAATTTTTTTCTGAACTGCCGGATAGATACTATGGGCAAGTATATTGAGCAGTCTGCACATCAGGTTTAGCTGAGGAGTTTTCTTCAGGCAACTCCTGAAAAACATGGATTGGAGTGAACTCGTCCATATTCTAAACTCAGCTTGTTCGAACTCAGCTTGCTTGTGAATATTCAATAACTGATCGGAGAGTGCCATCTAGTGGTGGAATACTGTAACTGTGCGCATAAATTTGCAGCTCCATGTCCGCTGGCGAACACATCTGCACAAAGATACCTCGCCAAGCACCGTTGTTCTTCTCAAACAGGCCAAATCCAGATAATCCTTAAATGATGAATTACATTCATCTTTTAAATTGTAAGGAGTAAAAAAGTGGCCAGTGTCAAAGAAACGAAGTGAAAGTATACTTTTTATCTTTTAAATGTAGTACAGTAAAAGTCCAGATTAAAAAAAAAAAAAAAAAAACTCAAGTATAAATACTCAAACTATTTAAGTACTGTAACGAAGTGCATGCACAGTGCCGTGAAAAAGTATTTGCCCCCTACCTGATTTTTTTTTTTTGCATAATTGTCACACAAAAATATTTCAGATCATCAAACAAATTTTAACATTACATAAAGTTAACCTGAGTATATACAAAATGCAGTTTTTAAATGATGATTTCATTTATTGAGGGTGAAAAAGCTATCCAAACCTACCTGGCCCTATGTGAAAAAAGTATTGCCCCCCCCCCCATTAAATTATGAATTAACTGTGATTAACCACATTTTTTAAGTTCAATTTCACTAGCCACACCCAGGCCTGATTACTGCCAGACCTGTTGAATCAAGAAATCACTTAAATAGAACCTGTCTGACAAAGTGAAGTATGCTAAAAGATCTGTGAAAGCAACTCATTATGCCAAGATTCAAAGAAATTCAAGAAGAGATTAGAAAGAAAGTCATTGACATCTATCAGTCTGGCTTTGGGACTCCAGCAAACCATGGTGAGAGCCATTATCCATAAATGGAGAAAACCTGGAACAGTGGTGAACCTTCCCAGGAGTGGCCGGCCTACCAAAATTACTCCAAGAGAGCATCAACGACTTGTCCAGGAGGTCACGAAAGAACCCAGAACAACATCTAAAGAACTGCAGGCCTTACTGGCCTCAGTTAAAGTCAGTGTTCATGATTCAACAATAAGAAAGAGACTGGGCAAAAATGGCATTCATGGGGGAGTTCCAAGGCGAAAACCACTGCTGACCAAAATGAACACAATGCCTCGTCCCACATTTGCCAAAAAACATCTTGATGATCCCCAAGACTTTTGGGGAAATATTCTGTGGACTGACGAGACATAAGTTGAACTTTTTGGAAGGTGTGCGTCCCGTTACATCTGGCATAAAACTAACACAGCATTTCATAAAAAGAACATCATACCAACAGTCAAACATGGTGGTGGTAGTGTGATGGTCTGGGGCTGCTTTGCTGCTTCAGGTCCTGGACGACTTGCCGTAATTGATGGAACCATGAATTCTGCTCTCTACTAGAAATCCAGTAGGAGAATGTCCGACCATCAGTTTGTGACCTCAAGCTCAAGCACACTTGGGTTATGCAGCAGGACAATTATCTGAAACACATCAGCAAGTCCACCTCTGAATGGCTTACAAAAACAAAATGAAGGTTTTGGAGTGGCCTAGTCAACGTCCGAACTGAAATCCGTTTGAGATGCTGTGGCATGACCTTAAACAGGCCATTCATGCTCAAAATCCCTCCAATGTGGCTGAATGAAAACAATTCTGCAAAGAAGAGTGGGCCAAGATTCCTCCACGGCGATGTGAAAGGCGCATTGCCAGTTATTGCAAACGCTTGATTGCAGTAGTTGTTGCCGAGGGTGGCACAATCAGTTATTAGGTTTAGGAGGCAATTACTTTTTCACACAGGTACAGGTAGGTTTGGATAGCTTTTCTCCCTCAATAAATGAAATCATCATTTAAAAACTGCAATTTGTATTTACTCAGGGTACCTTTGTGTAATATTAAAATTTGTTTGATGATCTGAAACATTTAAGTGTGACAAACATTCAAAAAAATAAGATATCAGGAAGGGGGCAAATACTTTTTCACAGCACTGTACTTCGTTACTATACACCTCTGATGATAGTGTATCCCAAGTCCCTTCATTGTACCCGTCTTCTCTCGTATCGGTTGCGAGATTCAATAGGAAGATTAAGGAAATAATCCTGGTACCGGCTATGAAATTCAAAAGGGAGATGAAGGAATGTAACACTATCTATCGTGAAAGAATATTAACAATGGTCGGAATCAGTTTTTAATTCCCCTATTCAACCTTGCAACCGATACTGTCCTCCATGCTTGTTAACTGTCGTATCGGTTGCGAGATTGAAGAAGTGGTTAGAAAGATCAGATCACAATCCGTCCTCAATGTGTCTACAGTGCATTTACACCTGCACTTTCATGTGCTCAAGCGTTACCCGATTGCAATCCGATCACAAAAAATGCATTTTAATGCCAGGGGTAAACGGGGCCCAAAAGAGTTGCCAAATTTCTGCAACTAGTAAACAGTAGCAGAGATGGTCAAAACAGCTTTGCGAGTAGTTTATAGTAGTTACAGAGGAATTTCGCTGTGGTTTGGCCTGATGACATACAAACCCACAGATCAACTGAAAACAATACCAGCTTCACAAACACCACTGGTAAAGAACAGAATGAAAATGAGTCCATTAAAAAATTTGAACCAAATTATCTGTAGGAACATACCCATACAGAATCCAAAACTTTCGTATTTTGTCATCAAAGATCATTCTGCATTTTTGTTGCGCTTTTCATGCCTAGAGTGGAGGATGCTAGAGTAGAGATGACTCGTCCTGGAAAACAGCCTAATCAATCAAGAATTCACATACAAAATAACCATAATATGCACACATTGGTAAATATCCTGCATGTAAAACAATATCATTGAAATTAACTGGCCCAAAAATGATAGCATGCTTCACAATCATTTATTTTCCTACAGTACTTCACACAAACTTGAATAGCTTCAGTGTTCTCGTGATATTTCATGCCCCAGATTTATTAGACTGAAAAAAGCCCCTCGTGTGTAAATTCACTACCTTCAGAAACAGTCAGACATGCGATTGGAAAGATATGGTCTTAGGACGTCCTTCGGCGTCACTATGATTTATAACTTTTTCATTCTGTAAAAATCAACAGTGCCGCTATGACCTTGTAAAAGATACCCTTAGCGCACGCTTATCTCATCGGAAATTTCCAATTGCTTGTCACCCACTCGGGCAACAGTTCACAGCCGGCAGAGGCATGGCCCATAGTCATCATCTCAGAGCTTCGTACCAGCCCCCCAGGGAATGGTTATGGTGCATAATAATGACGCGCATCACTATTCAAAGAAAGATAAGCGCCTTCTTAAGTGATACGGTGAACAACCTCTTCAAATAAGAGTACTACAATTCCGTGGACATAAGACACATGCACACACGCACACATGCGCACACAGACACAGACACAGACGCACACACACACACACACACACAGCATTACACATGCAGAGTCCCATACACAAACACTCACACTCACAAATGAACACAGCAGCATACTAAAGAAAATTCAGAGCAACCATAAAAAGGGAAACATAAAATCTTCCTGGAAGTGCTTCAGTAAGCACACAATGCACCAGCTGAGGAGCTCAGGCAGTCTCATAAATGCCTACCATACACTAGAAGACTTTGAATAGACATTCAAAAGACTAATGTCTGACACCCTCTCACATCTAAAGACAATGCGTCATAAAGTTACAGCGTTTTTACACACACGCTATATTATTTTGCAAAGACTGGGGATCTTGAAACACTTGCTGGTTGTTAACAGTGCTCGTGTCATTGAACTTCATTATTTGCATGAGCCAAGACTGAAAACGTCCGATAATATTAAACACATTTGACTTTATTGGAAAGTCAAGACAAGAAAAAGGCTGCATCAAACCAAGTTTTATGACCACCTTACGCCAAACAATCGAGAAGAGAGGAGAGCGCCCCAACTCGAGCAAAACTCCCTTGATTTTATTCTGATATTGGAAATTTGTGACAGTAAAACAGCAGTTGTTTGGTGTAAGGCCGGCATAAGGCTGGCATGGGAAGCATTACCCGAGCCATCATCATAAGGCTTAGTCTCGGGGGCCACGTGACCTTCAGGCAGTCATCCTACTCTCAGCCTGTGCCTCAGGACCAAAGACAGCCTGAGGTCATGTGACCTTCCAATGGCAGCAGAGGGGCAGTGGGGTAGAGAGTGGAATGAGTCAGTAAATTGCCCATGAATCACTAGCGACCAGACCTCACAGGACTGCAACACACATACCAGACCAAACACATTGATCGCAGACCCCTGTAAGGAGATGAACACAAGCCAAGCGAGAGAACAATAGAACAAATGGACAAGCTATTCAGGCGATTTAGACTCAAAGCCCATTCTACACAGGCACAGCTCTCAGAGGTACGGAAGTCACAGCGTGTCACAGCCATTATTCAAAACTGACCCACGTTTCCAACAGAGGGTCTGACAACTTAATCTGCAATGCAAAACCTTTTAATTTTTTTACACTTCCTGTCGCACGAAACACCGAACAAAAGGCACGGGCCACTGACAAGAACATCATAGTAACCTCACGTCCGCCGGGCTTCCTTTGAGTGGCTTTCAGAGAGGATATCTAATGCAGGCTGCGATTTATGCAAAAAGCATTAGTTGCACTCCCTTCACGACTCATTTGGAGTAGTCTGTCAGTCAGCATGAGGACCTTACCCAAGCAGCACACAGCCTGCCCCTGGACACACCTTTCAAAACCCAGGGAAAATTCTTTTCACCGTGCCTCAGGCTAGTTCATATTCCATTATGTTATTTCTCCTGAGTCCACAGTTCCCTCTCTTTCCCCGAGAGCAAGAACAGAAACTCCGTCACAAAAAGCGATTGCTCCCGCCAGCCGTTGTATATTATATCCTTGTGTAATTTGCTTGAGAGTAAAAGACAGTACGTGCAGACATCGCGTGGGATGCTGAGACTACCCTTTATTTCCTGTTGTGCTATGTAAATGTGAAAATAGCTGCAGATTAGATTGATGGCACTGACAACTCCCCAGGTGGAATATCATTTCATATCTCCCTAAGGGCTGAGTACAGAAAACACAAACAAACAAAGCAACAGGTGCCTCTTTCTCTCCTATCGCTAGAGATAATGTAGCCCCAGGACCCATATTCATTCAACATATTAGAGTGCCACTGCTAATCTGGGATGAGCTTTGCTAATTAACTCTTTATGGATAAAGTAAGGCAACGTACCAGGAAGAGCTAGTATACCGCCGCCCCTGCCCAGAGGCTCTATAAATATGGCCCATTTGTGTAATTATAAATGTCTCAGGGTGTGAGTGCGAATTTAGAATGGCATCTCTCATGTCCACTTGCCGACCTACGACTGCGCGCTAAAATGTTCCCATAATGTTCCCATAATGTCCCCCCCCCGTGGTAGGAAATTGCTATTAAATTGCAGAGACATAGTGATGCCGTTTTGTGTTAGCGGGGTTAAGCCATACTGATCCAAGATTAGCAATTTGATTCCGCATTTAGCACAGCATTTCGCATTAGGAGAGCTCTGGGGCACATGAGTCATGACCTGAAACAAAGGTGGACAACCACCAACCACTGGTTCCCTCAAAGATGAAATCACAGCGAAGACATTTCATATAGATAGACCACAAGAGTCTTCAGTCCATATTTATTCAGAGCTAGATAATCCAGGTTCATGAAGTAAAAGTTCTTCCTCCAATATTTTGTTCGCCTGCATTTTCTGATGCGGGCAACGCTTGTTCCAGCCATGGTGTCAGGCCTAATAGTAAAATCAGCCGGCTGGGTTCTGTTGTGGAAGAAGCACATTATGACTATTACCAACAGACCCCCGGACTTTTAACCCCCACATTTAAGATCTCATCAATAAAACTCACGTCCGATGATATCCCATGCACGTTTGGGCGAATAAAGAAACTACGGCCAGAAATTGGTGAGATTATCAGAAGCAGAACCATTCATTGTAGCTCACCTCTGCAGTAGGATAAAATCCAATTCAAAACACTATGAGAGTTTGGAGATGGGGGCAGTCCTACGCAAGGGTGGTTATGGATGTGGGTGGGGCAGGGACTTGGTGTGGAAAACCAGAGGAACAAACATTACTGGTTACTGACCTTGAAATAAAATCTACTGCTCACATCTACTCCTCAACTGTGAAAGTGAGGAAGAGAGAGGGGCCATTGGAGTGCCGGTGTGGGCATTGGAGGGGCTACTGCAGCACGGATGCAGAAATGCGGGGCTATCAGACTATGATGGGTGGGGCCTCTGGAGTGTGGGCGTGGACATGGGAGGGCCTACTGATGCGTAGGAGTGGAAATGTGATGGGCTACTGGAGTGCGGGCATGGACATGAATGGGGTCGGAAAGCGGAGCCCTCACCTCAGTTGCTTGAGGAAGTGCACGTCCGAGCTGCTGCTGATCAGCTTGATGAACTCCTCGTAGGACGGGGCGTAGGTGTAGGCCTTGCGGTGGTGCTCGCTAACCTGTTCGCGGTACTCCAGCTGGGCCAGCAGAGTTCGGTTAATGTAGTCTGGGTCACTCAGCACCTCCACCAGGGGCTTTAGCACTGCGAGAAACAGCGCTGTACATTTACAAGGCCGCTAACACTTAAGCATACACACAGCCTGATATGAGCTGCCAGGGGTCTATGACAGATCACCAAATCTCCAACTCAAATCCAAATGCAGCCCTGATTTTCTTTTCTACCTGGTACTTAAGGGCTCTAGGACTCTCGTTCCTGGACTTGTTGTCCCCAGACTTTTCGTCCCCAAATTTTTTGTCCCTGGATTTTTCATCCCCCACAAATTTTCATCCCCAGACTCTTTGTCCCAGGACTTTTTGTCCTCATGAACTTTTCGTCCCCAGACTCTTCGTCCCTGGATAGTTCATCCCCAATAATGCTTTGCCCTCTCCCTGCATTATAACTTAATACCTAACCCTGTCAACAATGGTGGCAAGTTTCTTTATCATTAGGGGAAGAAAAATCCGGGGACGAAAAGCCCTCAGGGACGAAGAGTCTGGGGACGAAAAGCCCAGGGACAAAAAGTCCATGGGGACAAAAAATCCGGGGATGAAGAGTCCTGTAACAGTACTTAAGTGAACCTCTGATTGGCCAAACTGTCCATACATCTGACAACCAGCAGTTTTTGGACCTCAAAGACAGTGATTTGATGAGTTCAGCATAATGCTTCTGCGAGGGCTCCAATCAACAAGACAATAATTGCGGCTTGTTGATGTCATAGAAATTTGTAAATTCAGTCCACAATGTATATTTATAATGATGTGCACATAATGCACATTGTTACTGAATTTTTTCTAATAAACATCATGAGTCAGAGAGACAATATCTACAAGTGTTACTAAGGCAAAAAATATAAATGTCTCCCGCCACCGCAACCCAACCGCCCCTCATTGATGTTCACAGACATTTAGGAAGAAACTAGAAAAGTGAATAACCTCGAAATAGCAAAAGGCACATCTTCATGATCTGATGAAAATGTGCGCAAATTTTCATTGAAATGTGTGAGTTTCTGAGTTATGGTCTGGAAATGGTGGGAATGCGGGCGCGCATGGGAAACCGGCTAAAAACAATACAGTATGTCTCCCCTCCCTTGGGGGGGGGAAACATAAATAAAAATCATTGCAGTGTAACAGTAACATGGAGAAGAACCATATGTTACCAAGTCATATTCCAAGAGTGTGTTACACGATGGTCATTGATTCAAACTTCATTTATCATGGAAATGACAACTGGCTATAGCTGAGCTATAATCCAGCACACAAACCATTTGCAAGTTTCGATAGATGTGATGAGACTTTAGAGTCCAAATCCCAGCTTCATGCCTCAATAGGCCAGAACCCCAGAACAGGGTCGCTGGGAAAAAGGGTGACTCTACTCTGCCAAGCCTTGGGAGACTGAATGATGTAAAATTTTTTTACACGAAAGTGTTACAGCTCATTAAATAAGACAGCCTTTCATAACCATTCCACAGATAATGTCCCTGCATTGGAACAAGCAATGTTATTAGCCTGGTGTGCAGAGGCTCCCTGGAGAAAAACGTGGTTTAATTGGCTTCTAGGCTTCCACACGACACGATAGCTTAGCTCTTCTAATACTAAAGCTCTGTGCACTAACACATGTGGTAAAACAAAGGAATGAATCCTTTCTTTTGAATGCCCAGTAGACAGCTTCAGCAGATTAGATTACAGGAGCCGACGCCTGTAAATTTTCAGCTCGGCTGAATCGAGTCCCAACGTCTCCCGAGGACGTGGTTTTACAGAATGGTTCATCTCATCATGTCTTGCTTGGGCCACGCACAGAATCTATAACCAAAATGAAAAACTCAAGAGCGAGAAACTAACTAAAAATCGTTTCAAATCAGACAGACCTCTTATGGGGCAGTCATAACTAATCATCGGTGAGATTACTCAACAACAATCATAAGGGGGCAGATGGTAGATCTGCAGCAATTGGTTACCTGGGTGGGAGAGGTTGCTAAGTAACAAGTGCAATAAAGACTTTGTTGAGCACCATAATGAGGAGAATTTCTATTCTCACCTGCCTCCTTGCGCGAGATAAATCCTTCCAGACACCACCTCCTCCAAATAATCTATTCATTTCTCTTTGTATGTTCGTGGATGCAGAGACTCCTATGGTTATGATTAGCAATCCATTTCTCCCGCATTCCACCATTACCTCCACCTCTGAACGTTATTACCACTGTATCTCCTTCAGCAATGTGCAGCCTCTGGGTGAGAAGGCTTTGCAGTCCAGATATGAATAGCCCAAATAACCAAAAACATAATTTAAAACTTTTGAGGTGTGAAATTACAAATATTCGACCATGAAGTTCCTCACTAAAACACTCTGATGCTAATGTAACAATCATGCCTGGTGCTAGAAAGTACTGAAGTTCAGAACAGCAACATAAAGGTCCCCTATTAGGAAAATCGGGATCTTTCCTGCATATAAACATTTAATTTGGTCCTCTACCTCACTAACACTTGACAAAATGTGACTCCTCAGCATGACTGTCTCAGCACTGTTGCTGTAGTGCCCTTCCTAAGAAATTTTGTTCTTGAATGACCCATTTTCATTCTATGCCCCTTTCGATGTCACAATGGAAGATATTTGCATAGTACAGCCTAGAATAAGCGTTTTGGTCTCGGCACATATTGTTCATTTCATCTCGCAATGAGGCAGCCGATCAGAGCAAAGCCTCATTTACACCAATTCACTGCCCACTCGACACAGCTCATAGTTACTGAGAGGAGAAAATGAGAGACTGCAGACTAGCTGTAAGTGATGAATTTGAGTTTTTTTCTAGCCTGGAATCCATACTGATAAAGTGCTGGTCGCTTCCAACGGTCACTGACTTATCAGTCTGGCCTCAGTTGTATAGCCAGCGTTTAGCCCTTACGTCACTAATTAAGTGAATATATGAATATTCATGTTTTCTGCTCTTGGCGAGAACCACCAATCGAATATGAGTTAGCTGGCCAGCAACGGCATTCGTGAATGTTATTTGACATGAGCTTAAAAATTAGATTGTGGCTTGCTTGCGTTTACTCTTGGAGTGGTTGTTAGGTTTTGAACAGGATATTGTTTGGCCATATCTGCATTTTGTTTATTTCAGTGGGATTCCCCAGTATAATAAAGGCTAAATTAAATAATACTCAAATTACATAAAGTATTTCACTGTACTTGGCATTAGCTATAGCTCGAAGGGCGTGATTGCATCAGCTAGATTAAAGTGATACTCCACCCAAAAACTATAATTTATATATCAATTAGTCACCATTAGATGTCTTGAAAGGACGAAGTTGTTCTTCACCTGGCGCAACTTTATGGCCACTGGAGTGTTTTGAAAATTATCCAAATTCCTTTTTTGCTGGAAGCAAATGGGTCACGCAGTAGCAATGGGAAAGCTCCACAAAACGTCCGTTGACAAACTTTCAAACCATCGTCCAACGCATCGTCCAGTATAATCCAAGTCAGCTTTGTCCACTCGTATCCTCAGAACTCTAGAAACGCGATTATTTTTCGCTAAAAATAATAAAATACCAGTTTTGCTTCAAGTAAGCTTGCGCATTCAACGGAAGTCCCGCCTCCCGGCTCGTTCATTGCCCAGAGACTCTGCTGCCACTCAGATGAATACTCGTATAAACACGAGCCGGGAGGCGGGACTTCCGTTGAATGCAGAACTGTGGTATTTTTATTTATTTTTAAGTCTGTCTAAAGGGGGGAGGGGGCACCCTTGCAACTGTGAGCCAATCACAGATCTCGCATGGATTTTGTGCGAATATTTGAAAGTCAAAGGCTGGCCTACCGACTGAGGCCAGACATACAAGCAAGTGACCGTTGGGAATGACCAAAGCTTGATACGGATGGATTCCAGGCTAGTTTTTTTCCCCCCTAAAAGTTTCAAAACCTTTTTCTACAGATACCAGGGAATGCTCTTAAATTGGGTTAAAATTTTTGACAACAGAATTGGCACGCCCCTCGAAAAATAAATATTAGGATAACATCAATTCATTTAACCCCCCCCCACCACACACACACACACACACACACACACACACACACACACACACACTACGCACCTTTGGTGGTGATGATCTCGGCCAGCACGACGCGGAGGGTATGCGAGCGGGCGTCGCGCGCAGGAAGGAGGCAGAGCGTGAGCAGACGGCCACAGCTGCGTAGGAAGCGCAGCTCCTCCTCTGGGCTGCGGAGACATGCGTGCAGGGGGAAGGGCTTGGGTGGATCTTCCTGTCTGCAGAGAGAACACAGAGGGGCAGGGACCAGGGGAGGAGCCGCCAGTGGATTTGCAGGGAAAGAGGAGATGCGTGGGTGGATATTTACAAGAGGAAGAGAGGTCAGGGGAGGGGCCAGAAATGATGGATAGGTGGGTACCAGCATGAGGTAGAGGTCAGGGGAGGGGCCAGACATTTGGAGAGGTGAATATGCGCGTGAGGAAGTGGTCAGGGGAGGGGCCAGACATGATGGATAGGTGGATACCAACATGAGGTAGAGGTCAGGGGAGGGGCCACACATATGGATAGGTGAATATGAGCGTGAGGAAGTGGTCAGGGAAGGGGCCAGACATATGGATAGGTGGGTACCAGCATGACGGAGAGGTCAGGGGAGGGGCCAGACAGTGAGCGGGAGGGGCCAACAGAGAAGTATGAGAGAAGAGTTCGGAAATCGATGCACATTTAAGGTTTTGCACACTTAAGGGATAACTTAAGAAATCAAATTCTTTCCTTTTGACTTGTTTGACAGCCGTACATGAAGTTCTCCTATGCCACAAGTGTGAGATATTTTGTTCACAATCTGATTTACCAAAAACATGAAAAATACATACATGCCAGGAACAAGTATACGCCAAGTGTATTCTTAGCCTTTACATAAAACGCAGACGATACGCAGGACCAACCAAATGTTCTTGCGTAATTTAATTACAGTCGCACTCAAAAGTTTGCATACCATGGCTGAATTTATAAAATAGGTAACATTTTTTAAAGAAAACATGAATGGCCAGACAAAACGCATTTCTTTTATTTCTTATTGGATTCATATTGAACTGTAGGTCAAGTAGAATGGCACAATCATCATATAAAACATGGCAGTAAGAGGGAAAATGAAATGAACCCTGTTCAACAGTGTGCATACCCTTAGTTCTTTTTGCATCAATAACAGCATACAGTCTTTTGTGATAGTTGTCAATGAGCCCCCTATTTCTAATTTAAGTGGTATAGCTTCCCATTCTTCCTTACAAAATGGCTCCAGCTCCTGCAAATTCTTTGGTCGTCTTGCATGAACTGCATGTCTGATATCTCCCCAAAGCGGCTCGATGATATTGAGGTCAGAAGACTGTGATGGCCACCTCAGAACATTCACCTGTCTCTTCTTTAACCACTGGAGGGTCAACATGGCCAAGTGCTTTGGATCATTGTCATGCTGGAAAGTCCAAGTGCGTCCCATGCGCAGCTTTCGTGCTGAAGAATGCAAATTGTCAGCCAGTATTTTCTGATAACATGCTGCATTCATCTTGCCATCAATTTTCACAAGATTCCCTGTTCCTTTAGATCTGACACACCCCCAAACCATCAGAGAACCACCACCACGCTTTACAGTGGGAATGGTATATTTTTCACCATGGGCCTTGTTGACTGCTCTCCAAACATAGCGCTTATGGTTGTGACCATTAAGTTCCATTTTGGTCTTGTCACTCCAAATGACAGTATTCCAGCAGTTGTGAGGTGTGCCAAGGTGTTGTCTGGCATATTTTAGGCAACCTTTTTTTGTGGGATTGGCCCAATAATAGCTTCCTTCTAGCAACTCGACCATGCAGCTCATTGTTTAAGTACCTCCTTATTGTGCTCCTTGAAACGACCCCATCATCTTTTTCCAGAGCATCCTGTATTTCGAGGTAGCTTGTGGATTTTTCTTTGTGTCCCAAATAATTTTCCTGGCAACTTGGGCTGAAATCTTCCTAAGCCTACCTGACCTTGGCTTGGTATCAACATATCCCCTAATTTTCCACCTCTTAATCACAGGCTAAACAGTACTGACTGGCATTTTCAAGTCTTTGGATATCTTTTTATATCCTTTTCCATCTTTAAAAAGTTGAACTACCTTGCTACGAAGGTCCTAGGTCAGTTCTTTTCCGCTACCCATGGCTTAGTGTCTAGCCAGAACAGTGCATCCACTCGGGAGCTAACAAACTCAATGACTATACACAAACACTAGTTACTATTTAAAATGCCTTAGTTTTGGGTCATTATCTTGCTGTAGGAAGAACCCCTGACCAACTAGGCGCATACCAGAGCGTACTGAATGGTGCTGCAGAATGCTGTGGTAGCCGTTTTGGTTCAGGGTGCCTTTCACTCTGTACAAGTCACCGACCCTGAATCCAGCAAAACAGCTCCAGACCATCACGCTTCCTCCTCCATGTTTGACAGTTGATGTCACACACTGAGGAACCATCTTTTCACCTACTCGACAGCATACAAAAAACCTGGGTAACCTTACCTTTTGTTTAAAACTTCTGGCAGCTCACCACTTACCTTTGTACCATTTCAAGCTACTCATTGGACTGGAACAGCATAATTTTCAATAAAAACTGGAAAAATTGGGGTGTTCTAAAACTTTTGACCAGTAGTGTATATGATGATAAAAGACTTCACATGATCACCATCCTTAAGTAAAACACAAGGTTTTTGAATGATGAGTCATATTTTCAAAATGAATGGCAACATTTCACAAATTCAGCTCGGGTAAGCAAACTTTTGAGTACAGCTGTAGGTTTTTGTTCATGTTTGAAGACAAATATACACAGGTTTGGAAATGTATGTAAATAGCCTGAAATGGCAAAATGGTAAGATGTGATTACTGAGAAGTCAAAATGATGAATTTTATTTTGCAGTATAGTTGTGTTAAGGGTGTGTTATCGCAGGGACCCAACTAAAACTCAAGAGTGGATCATTTCCTCATAAATGTGGGTTATACATTTCCTCTGCTGCAGCTGGGTGTGGGACGGACTGGAGGGGGGGTAAAATTATTTCTCACAAATGAATCTGTTGGAGAGGCACTGCTAAAGGCACTTAGCTCTAATGTGCAGCCTGGAGAAAACTTTTCCGTTCTACTTCCGAAAAAAGTACTAAGTCAGCACTCTGGGGTGAAACTGACTTCTGCAAAGTTAAGCATTTAGATTCTGTAACACGTCATAGATCCTGCCCATGCTTGAAAAAATAGCATTCATGAAAAGTTAAAATTAGCATGAAGCTTGTGAAAACCGCAAGAGACGGAAATCACACTGAAAATGGCTAAACCAGTTTTCAGGAATGTGTGAAGGAAGTATCGTAAGTGTGGCACAATACTTCATGTCAGCAATGCCCCACTGACACCGTGGGCCAACCAGAAGGTAGACGAGCAGCACTTCAGTGGAAAATCTTTCATGACCACACTTCACTGACATTACTACAATGACCCCAACTCAACCCAATCTTGTCTTTTATTGATCAACTGCCCTGCAAGCAATTGATTTTCTGTTTGTGTTTGCAAAGCCAATTGCTTCCAGCATTAGCAAAATGACAGCCCCAGAATGAGCTGCAAAGCATGGCCAGTGTACCAGCTCGCATATTCCTGTAATGTCTCTATGAAGATGATAAAAACCAGACAAAAACTAGCGAGAAAAGCCATCACTCAGGAGGAAGACTCCCTCGCAGTGAAAATTAATATGAATAGAACCATAATCCACTCCCAGAAAATGGAGATCTTTGTACTGATAGTTCTCCAACCTGAAGGGTCTCGCTGTGAAATACAATGCCTGGTCAAAAAAAAGTCGCCATTTAGATTTAGAGAGACTGAAACCTGAAAGGATAGTGGTGAACTGTCACTTCGTGGAAAAAATGCTGCAGAAAAAAATCATAAATGATCGTGATCTGAGATCATCAAAACGCCTGGTGAAATTGCACTTAAGAGCCAGTTTTTATAAGAGTCAGGCAGATTTCTATTAGAGAATGATTCATGACCCCTTCGGATTTGTCTGAAATTCGAACAAAAATCACATTTTCTATCCTTAATAGGGTCTGCTTTTTTTTTTTTTTTTTTTTTTTTTTTTTTAAAGGGGTCCTGGAATATCGGGGTCAAAATCAGCCAAAATGGCAAAATCACTAAACTTAGGTTTTTGAATGCTTGTATTTCTGTGTGCCCTAAGTGAGCCAAATTGATTTCCATTTTTGCAAGTCTATCGGGTATGAACTCTCCAAAAATGTGAAAATTTTGGCGGCTGACTTAGGGCGCAGCCCATAGGTGGTGCTGCTAATTACTAATTTTTGTAATTATGTACACTTTCCCAGGGGTTGTGTGGCTTGCGCCCTAAGTCAGCCAAGGTATTTTATGTATGTCATGATAGATCAGCACCCCTTATTTGGATTTGGGTGAAAATTTTAGCGGCTGACTTAGAGCGCACAAGTATAGGTGGCGTTTTTTGCCGCCAAAAGGTGAAATTACCACATTTTTGCAAAGCGATTTCTCCATGCGCCCTAAGTCAAAATTAATAAAATATGGCTCATGTTGTCACTCAGCATCTCTAGTGTCAGTGGTAAAGAGAGTTCTGTGGCTGGTTTCGGTATTAACCCTTTTTGCACCATTTTTGTTAGGCCACTTCAAAAAAAAAAGCCAAATATGGTAAACTGTTAACTTTCTCCGATTTTCATGAAACTTGCAGGGTTTGCTTCCTTTACTTTATTTATGAGATATAAGGTTATTTGAAAGTGCTACTTTTTGCAGTTTAGTTCCAATTTTGCCACCAAGTGACAGCCTATAAACAAAGTGGCTTGCCACATTGCACTCAAACTTACAGAACACCTTTCTCCCAGTTAAGGAAGCAAATCCTGCAAGGTTCATGAAAATCGGAGAAAGTTCCCAGTTTACCATATTCGGCTTTTTCGTGAAGTGGCCCAAGAAAAACGGTGCAAAAAGGGTTAATACCGAAACCAGCCACGAAACTCTCTTTACCACTGACACTAGAGATGCTGAGTGTCAACATGAGCCATATTTCATCACTTTTGACTTACGGCGCATGGAGAAATCGCAGTGTACAAATGTGGTAATTTCACCTTTCAGTGGCAAAAAGCGCCCCCTATACTTGTGCGCCTTAAGTCAGCCGCTGTAATTTTCATCCAAATCAAAGTAAGAGGTCCTAACCTATAATGACATGCATAAAATACCTTGGCTGACTTAGGGCGCAAACCACACAACCCCTGGGAAAGTGTACATAATTACAAAAAGTAGTGATTTGCAGTGCCACCTATGGGCTGCGCTCTAAGTCAAGCGCCAAACTTTTCACATTTTTGTAGCATCCATACCCGATAGACTCGCACAAATGAAAATCAATTTGGCTCACTCTGGGCGCACAGAAATACAAGCATTCAAAAACCTAATTTTGGTGATTTTGCCATTTTGGCTGATTTTGACTCCAATATTCCAGGACCCCCTAAAAAAAAAAGCAGCCCTATTAAGGGTAGAAAATGTGATTTTTATTCATTTCTAACATACATCTATCTATGGAAGCCCATAGTGGACAATATTCAAATGAAAATGTAATCCCACTATTGCATTATAATTTTCCACACATGAATGAGTTATTTGAGACAATATTAAATTGAAAATGCATTAATCCAATTATCACTTTCATTTTCACATTCACATATGGGAAATCTATGACTATATTCAAATGATAATGAAAAGCTGTTTGACATTTCATTTTCAAAGTCATGCTCTGCAATACAGTGGACAATATTCAAATGCAATAAGCAAAACGGCACCCCCAGCCTATTGCATTTACATTTACATGTCATCACGCTCTTTTAGGGTCAACATGATCATGAAAATGCTGTTTTCTAATCACTTGGAAATAATAATGATATAATAATGATGACGACATTTGACATTTCATTTTCAAAGACTTATCTTGCAATACATGGGACAATATTCAAACGCAGTAAGAGAAACAGCGCCTCCCAGTCCATTGCATTTTCAAATACATGTTACCACGCTCTTTTTGGGACACAATGAAAATTAAAATGCAATCTGTCAGCGTCTCATCAAGGCGGGTTTTCCGCTAGGGCGTCACTTATTAGGGGCGCGAGCGGAAACCATGTTCCTTATTTGCATACCAACCAATCAGCTTCTGGGTAGCGCTTGTACGCACGGAGGCTTACTGATAATTTCATGATGGCTAGGGCCGGGCTGCTGTGTATTGTGTGCTATCGCGCATTAGGCTATGTTGCGCTTTGGATGTAGCCATCTTGGCAGCTAGTATACTAGCTAACGTTAACTAAGGAAAATATTTGTAAATGATCATCACATTAAAGCGATATGATTTGATTTTTGCCCCAACTCTATTAACTGAGCGAGCTGTAATATGCATGAACTTATCCGAGGCTTCGCGGCAGTGCTGTGCAACTGCAACCCAAGTGTGCTTGCAGATTTCAGAGACGTTAGCTAGCTTGCTAGTGAGTCTAAAAGCAATCGCTTAGGTACAGCTAGCTAGCTATGATGCCTACTGGAGAAGCTCTTATAGCCCTGATTTGTCACTTTAAACGCCATCTCGCATTAACCACGACCTCTTTCACCATTGATTAGCAGCTTCTTTTACCTAAAGAACAAACTGACAGTTCAGCCTGAGACATGTTATTTCATAGCTAGTTAAAGCAGCATTATCCTTCCATGCGTGTTATAGCGTATTACATTACTCCAGATAAAACGCTATTCGTCTTCCCACCCTGCTGACGCAAGTTAGGGGAAATGTTTGTCATTTTTATACTTAATCGCTGTGATTCGGTTTTTGCCCTAGCTTCACAAGCTAGCTAGCCGACAGCGATTGCTCTTGTGCTTGCAGATTGTTCTTGAGCTAGCCAGGTAATGAGATATCCATTTAAATCTCCCAGAAATCTGATAGTACTCTTGGGACGTACAAAAGTGCTGTCAAACATACAAAGAAGTTCATATTTCAGCAGGTTAAGTTAGCAAGTGAGGAACATTGTTTTCAGCCAGTCATCAAAACTTCTCCCATTGCTACGTGGCTTGGGAATCGCGATTAAACCAGGAACAGCGTCAGCCTGACTGCTGGCCGTTTATCGGACTATTCTGCATGATGCATACATTGTGCATGTTTCAGGAGTGGCGAACTTGCAACTCGGAAAGCACAAGAGCAATCGTCAGCTAGCAAAAACCGAATCACAGCGATTAAGTACAAAAATGATGACAAACATTTCCCCTAACTAGCGTCAGCAGGGTGGGAAGACGAATAGCGTTTTATCTGGAGTAATGTAATACGCTATAGCACGCATGGAAGGATAATGCTGCTTTAACTAGCTATGAGATAACATGTCTCAGGCTGAACTGTCAGTTTGTTCTTTAGGTAAAAGAGGTTGTGTGTGCGAGATGGCGTTTAAAGTGACAAATCAGGGCTGTAAGAGCTTCTCCAGTAGGCATCATAGCTAGCTCGCTGTACCTAAGCGATTGCTTTTAGACTCACTAGCAAGCTAGCTAACGTCTCTGAAATCTGCCAGCACACTTGGGTTGCAGTTGCACAGCACTGCCGCGAAGCCTCGGATAAGTTCATGCATATTACAGCTCGCTCAGTTAATAGAGTTGGGGCAAAAATCAAATCATATCGCTTTAATGTGATGATCATTTACAAATATTTTCCTTAGTTAACGTTAGCTAGTACACTAGCTGCCAAGATGGCTACATCCAAAGCGCAACATACTCTAACGCGCGATGGCACACAATACATAGCAGCCTGGCCCTAGCCATCATGACATTATCAGTAAGCCTCCGTGCGTACAAGCGCTACCCAGAAGCTGATTGGTTGGTATGCAAATAAGGAACATGGTTCCCGCTCGCGCCCCTAATGAGTGACGTCCTAGCGGAAGACCCGCCTTGATGAGACGCTGACAGATTGCATTTTAATTTTCATTGTGTCCCAAAAAGAGCTTGGTAACATGTATTTGAAAATGCAATGGACTGGGAGGCGCGGTTTCCCTTACTGCGTTTGAATATTGTCCCATGTATTGCAGGATAAGTCTTTGAAAATGAAATGTCAAATGTCGTCATCATTATTATATCATTATTATTTCCAAGTGATTAGAAAACAGCATTTTCATTATCATGTTGACCCTAAAAGAGCGTGATGACATGTAAATGTAATAGGCTGGGGGTGCTGTTTTGCTTATTGCATTTGAATATTGTCCACTGTATTGCAGAGCATGACTTTGAAAATGAAATGTCAAACAGCTTTTCATTATCATTTGAATATAGTCATAGATTTCCCATATGTGAATGTGAAAATGAAAGTGATAATTGGATTAATGCATTTTCAATTTAATATTGTCTCAAATAACTCATTCATAAGTGGAAAATTATAATGCAATAGTGGGATTACATTTTCATTTGAATATTGTCCACTATGGGCTTCCATATCTATCAATAAAAAAAAAATTTCGGACAAATCCGAAGGGGTCATGAATCACCGCCTGCCTGACTCTTATAAAAACTGGCTCTGAAATAAATAAATTAACAACAGTACGCATGGTTATGTTTAATTATGAAAGTGTGAGATGGCAAAATAGGTCGCATATGAGCATGCTTGTGTACATAGTTCGCTAATTGGGCATTCTGGATTTGGGTGGGATTGAAGATGCCAAATTTAAAGAAAAAAAATTATGAATGTGAGAGCATTTCCACAACGTGACAATAACTTGCAAGATTGGGACTAAACAGCTGCATCGCCACATGAAAGCCTCTTTTTAGTGAGGCTGATTGGGGGGAAAAAAAAATTCAATTTTTTTGGTCAAATGAGTCAGATTTTCCCTACTCCAGAGTGATGGGTGTGTTAGGGTAAGAAATGAAGCCCATGAAACGATGCACCTGCCATACATAATGCCCACAGTACCAGCCTCTGGACTCAGTGTTACTATCTGGCGTTACTTCAGTTGGTCATGTGTGGGCTCAGCAATGTTATGCAGCAATAAAATGAAGTCCCTGAATGTATTGAATTACCAGGTTTTCCCATCAATGGATTTTTTAATTCCTGATGGCACAGGCACATTCCAGGATGACAATGCCAAATTTGTTCGGGCTCAAATTGTGAAAGAGTGGTTCAGCGAAGATGAGGAATCATTTTTACACATGAATTGGCCTCCACAGAGCCCTGACCTTTAGCAATTGAAAGTCTCTGGGATGTTCTGACGAAGGCTTTACAAAGTGTTTTGACTTTCCCGTCATCAGTAAAAGATCTTGGCCAAAAATTAATGTAACTCTGGTTGCCAAATAATGTTGTAACATTGCATAGGATTGTGGAAGCGGTGTCATGTCGAATGCTGGCCGTGATCAAAACTAAAGACAGCCCCACAAACTATTCAACTGTGTGACTTTTTTTTGGCCAGGCAGTGCAACATTCAGTTATAAATGGGATAATGACAGTTCTGGGCTTTATCTTCTACAAGCCAACACAGGGGTAATAACCGCTCTGGTCCTTCTTATACTAGCTACTACTTGCCTAGAAAGGGACAATGGTCGCTTTGGTCCTTCTTATGCAGAGTAATGATTGTTCTGCCGCTTCACATAAGCTGAGATAGGCCAGAACAATCATTTCTTCATTCTTATACAAGCTCTTCCTACACTGGCTAGGAGCATCTCAGTGCTACAGGCTAGCTCAGGGGTGAATGAGTTCCACATAAACTCCGATCAAAAATGAATGAGCAAAAGAAAAGGACAATCTATTTTTTAGCAAAATAAGACAAAAATATTGCCAATGAGGAAAGATATTTTGACCAATTTCAATATTTCCCAATTACCTTAGCTAAAATTACCTTGAAACATGTCATTATCCTCTACCTAAGAGAAAAATAAAGATTTCATAGCCTCATTACACAACTGAAAACAACCCTCTAACAATGCCCCTTGAGGATGCAAATCTCTTCACTTTTCAGGCCAATGTATTCAGTTCTCAGCTGAAAATATTTCAAGTCAGAAAACAAGAAAAGAATAAGAACATAATTTCTTTGTGCAAAGAATTACAAAAGGTCTCAGGGGCTGAGAGTCAACAGCTTCTCATTCCCAGCATGCTCATTTCCCCCCCCCAAAAAAAAATCCACATAAAAATTCACCAGCCAACTCACTAATGAGGCAATCTTGTGCTACTCCACAGAAATTAATCTTCAGTCATTCATGGACCGAACATCAGGCACGAAATCAGAGACTGCCACATTACGAGAAAACCAAATGATATTACAAGCTCAAGTCAGCATTTACCAAAAATTTTGATGATAACCTGACCTTATGCCAAGCCAAGAATCATATTTTTGTGACATAGGTTGTGACTTGATTGACTGATTCGAAACAATTACATAGAGTACTAGACAGATGTCGGTGTACGGGGAAACAATTTCCCATGTACAGATATACACACTCTTTTCTTAACTTTTCAGCAACACATCTTTTATCAGGACTAAACTTGAAAATATGATCAGTCTCTAATCGGATTTCAGTTTTTTTCAAACACCAGGAGAAATTGGGTAGGAATTTCTCGATTCATAGTTTTTAGTTCAAGGTCTGCAATGGGTAACTGATCGGATCCATTTCACCTTTGAGCATGAATGAAGACAGCTCATAAACAGAAACCAAGCACAACTACCGACATCCTCAACACTGTTCCAGGAGACATAAATCTATGCTTTTAACAAAGCACATCTCATGTACTCATTCCCAGCAAGAAAGCTGTTCTTTTTGAGCAGCAAATAAGATGAGCTGATGAGTTGAAATGAAAACACAGGATGGTACATCTCCAGAAACAGAGGGGATTACCTCAGCCTTAGATAAAAAACTATTTCTCAGAAACTGGGGTAGGGAACTCAGCTCCAAGACTGCCACAGCCCGGTGTATTTTAGATGTTTCTCAGTTCTATCACACTGGATTCAAATGATTGCCTCAGTATCAAGCCCTTGCCAAAGAACAATCATTTGAATCAGATGCATTTGAGCAAAGGACAGCTAAAACGAGCAGGGTCATGGCTCTCCGGGAGCAGGACTCTCTACCCCTTATCTAAACCACAAACATCTGCTGCATTAAGCACCACATGCCAACCGTCCCCCGTATCTGGCCCAGACCTGGTGTTGGCAGCCTTGAGGTTGCAAAAGTGGGTGAGTAGAGTCTTGACGATGTCGTTGCAGACTACATTAACCACGTCGATGGCGGTCAAGCGGGTCCTAAGCTGCTTGACAATCTCCCAGAAGTCCTCGGACAGCATCTGGTAGAGCTGGCCCTCGTCCTGACTCAACGGCGCGTACCAGGGGAGGATATAGTCTCTGTAGCTGTAGTCAAACACTAAGAGAGAGAGAGAAAGGGGACGCATTTACTGAGGCCTTTTGCGCGTGCAAAACTTTATAGCACATGCAAAGCCAATAACAGGGGCAAGGACAGGAGCAAGAGATGTACCCAGGCTAATCATTGGCTATGTTTTTACTTTCCACGTGCGAATGGTTTTGCACGTGCAAATGGTCTGGTTAAATCAGGCCCAGAGAGCACACACTGGACGGTATATGGTCATATGTTGCAAACTGAAGGACATGAAAAACAGTATTTACATAAAGCAAGTAATATAGGCCAACTTTTTACTTGCTGCGACCAATTTCATGTGCTTAGCTTACGGTCAGATTTTGTTTCCGCTTAGCGTAGATCAATTTTTTTATAGCTTCAGTGTTACAGGCTGATGTCAGTATGCTTGGGCAACATCAGCGTACCGATACATTGCCAAGCTCATCTGAATTTGAAAAAAAGAGGGAAGAGGAGAGAGAGAAGGAAGGCACAGAGGGAAGGAGGGGGGAAGAGAGCAACATGAAGGACGTCAGCAGGAGGTATAAACAGCCAGGATTAAAACCTAGAGCTTCCATCATACCGCAGACAGCACGTTGCAATGGATTGTGGTTATTATGCATAATTAATGCGCTCCTGTCTGGGGGAAACAAGCCCCAATTCAAATGAAGCCACACTCTTACAAGGGTGACAAGCTACAATACAAACATAATATCCAACAAATCAGTCATCACAGTAATACACCTTCATTTTAAATTTCTTCATCTTCAATAAATATTTTTCTTTCAAATACAGTTTAGTCCCTTAGCATAAGCATCCCCCCCCCCAAGTGACCAAAGGAAATAAAATTTAGGTCAATTATATGTCAGCTTTAAATCATAGCCTGCCACATTGCAGTAATGCAGAAAGACAAGCAGAAAAACCTAAGCCTAAGGGGTCAACATTGAAGTTTCCCAGTTTTTAATGAATGCAGTAGAATTACCTTGAGTAGCACAGACTGGGAATGGCTGGTTGAACTCTTTAAATAGTATTGCAGCCTTCCAAACACCTCTGAAATGTATTGATCATTCAACTGTCATTTGATTCATTAGCTACAATTGCTCAATTTTCTCAGCAAAAGCCTATCCAAGTGATTTAAAAGCACTCACTTACTGCGCTCAGTAAGATCATTTCAGTTCAAATATATAGCGATAAGCTCAATCAACCATCATTTGCTGCACACATTCATTCGAGGGTGTCAATACAGCTTTTATATTTATGAGGTTGTTGAGAGTACTTCAGTTTCATAAAATAGTGAAAACAATGGTTTGCACATGTTCTGCCAATGTAAGAAGTTTGAGCCAATCAAAATCACTGTTGCGAAAGTTTATTCTCCATCCAATCAGTTTGTTGATGCAACATAACATGCCTTGTGTTGCCTTGAGTCAATATAGCATTTGGTAGAGCTAGCCAGTATCTGCAGTTACTTCAAAACAGTGATGTGAACAGAGGTGGAGAACCTTGGTTCAGGAAGTTGAAGATCTCCTCAGTGTCTTGTTATAAGCGCTTAAATTTGTGCAATATTTCAGCCCGGAGGAAGACCTAATTGGCGCAGTTATCAGAATCTGTGGGGTAAGAAAATTCATCTTTTCAAGCAAACAAAAACTTAAAACGAGCAAATTATTTTAGTTTGGGTGAAAAAAAAAAAAAAGTTTGAAGTCTCAAAACTGAAACACCATTACATGTTTTTTGCAGTGTAGTACCATCTTTCCCTGATGTAGAGACCGTGGAATTGCACTGTGGAGGAGATGACTCATCCAACAGTATACACGGCTGGCTCCTGCCCGTCTGTGCCAAGGCAATGAGTAAAGTGGTCAGGGAGCAATCCTTCCAAGCCGGGAAAGGAACTAATTCAAACTGACATCTTCCACCCACTCATCTTCTAATCCATTACAGCACAACCCAGAACAAGGCTCCCCTCCAGTGCAGCTCACCCTTCAGTGAATGGCGGGAGGGGAGGAGGTGGCTTAAGTCCTGGGTGTCTGGATTTGCTTCAGTTAACGCATGCTGGACCCCAACGGTGAGTCATGCTACATGTTTTCTCAAGCCACACTGAGTCCTTATGATTCTGTGGGCCACTGCAGTGGAAAAACTGAGGTCAATACATGAACTTAGACATGAACTTTAGTTTCCTTCACTGTACTGACACTGAATAGCAGAACACTGGAAGGTGAAGGGAGGCACTGAAGTGAAAATTGGCCAATGTTTACAATGTGAGAAACAACTTCTCTCAGGATGTTTTGTGTGTCATACTTTTGGGAATAAATGCAATGATAAACCAATTTGTCAATCTGCCCTCTATACGATCTCATCTGTTCTGAACATTTTGACAACACTGTCAGCTGGATCATTCCATGAATTTCGACATGCTGAGACAGCCATAAGCAGTAGTATTTTAAGCAACATCCCCATTACTCCTAAATGAGTCACAAAAAATTGCAAGTGATGCAAGACAACTTTTAGTCATTACAACATTTGTCAGTGCAGTAAGACGAGCAAAAATTTAACTGAAAATAAGATAATATTTAACACCTTAGAGGTAAAAACAGACTAAGTCTTTACAATACTAAAACACATGTTAAAAACGTTCTTTGCAGAGGACAGAGGCAGCTAGCAGGGCTCATTAGCATTGCCATCAGCTAAACGCACAGCGGAGAGGAGGAACTGAAAGAAACAGGCGCAGCGCTACACATAGAATTCGAGAGGCAGACAGAAATGTATTCTGGGAAGAAAAACACTGACCCAACACACATTCAGCCAGCCAAAAAAAAGAACATTCTGCACTCCATAAAAGAATCATTCCAACCAGAATCACGCTTTAGAAGATTCAGACCATATTCAATGCACCATATAACCAAAAAAAAAAACAAAAAAAAAAAAAAAAAAAAAAAAAAACACGTGGAATGGAAGTCACTGAACTTTGAACAGAGAGCTAATAATTCTGGGCTGCGTGATGATAAATATTACATGGGGAAAGTGCATTATTAAAGAGCAGTGCACCAGGCAGAACACACAGCAGAACTCCACCAATCATCCTCCATTAGATCTTCAGTGTGCTCTTACAGTACATCACAGAGATTCAGCAGAGCACAGCAACTAAGTAAATAGAAGGCAGCTCACCTCAGAAAGCTAATCAAATGCCAAATGTGAGAGATCATAGGCTAGATTTGAGTCGTCAGCGATTATGGGAGTGATTTACCGGGGAATCGCAATCCAATCATGCTATTGCAGCACACTTCATAAACTCAAACCACAAATTCCAATTACCGAGGACCTTTCCAATGACCCTTTGCAACCAGAGATAAACATGAAAGAAGAAATATGAAAACAATGATATTACCTCCTTGGATAAACCAATTATGCATTCATATCAGTGAGGATGCAGCAGCTGTGTGCTGCGTTGCAGAGAACCATGTGAGGAGAAACCCTTTTTTTGCTTATTTTAGCATTAACAAAGAAGTCCTCTTTGATTTGGCTTTTTTTTGTGTGGGCGAGGAGAATCTCGCCAACACATTCACTTCACACACTGACCCTGGGGAGTCCTTCAAGCAAAAAACATCCACATGTCTATTCAGAACGGACCGACAGCTGACAGCAAGACTGACTGGAGATGAACGGCACAAACCTAAAGTGTTTTACATCTAGACATCGGATTTCTTCTTCATTTTTGCAAAATTAGAGGCAAATGTCACCAATAAGGTGAGACGAGCTTGACTGACGTCAAGACTTGCTATTTTGAAGTAATTTTCAAGCCAAAAATAATTTAAGGTTACTACTTTCTATAAGAGAAAAAAATGAATATACGTTTTATTTCAAGGCTAAGACACATGGCAAAACTGTACAAGCTCATATTTTCTGCTTCATAGAAAACAAAAACTGTTCCAGGACTCATTAAAAGCTTGAAAACTTTAGACATACGTTTATGGCTGGCGGTAGGGGGGGAATTTAGGGCATAATGAATATGACTGTACAGTCTGTAGCTCCCGGCAGCACAGGGACTCCATTACCCAGATGTCATGTGAACACTCCATCACTCTGTATCGCCAGGGCTCATTAATCCCCTTGAACACAGGCAGGGGCGTGCGCTTCAAAGCCTTCACCCCTATGTTCTCATGTCATACTTCATGTTCAAGGGCTGAAACACCTTTTCCTGGAGCTGGCAGAAAAGCCAGCTTTTTCTCTATAAAGAAGCACTGAGCCAGTGAGCAAAGGCTAGGCCTTTGACCAGACAACAGGGACCATGATCAATCAGTGAACTCCATAGCCATGCCTGTAACGGCTTACTTGCTTACTCCTCACATACTTTGAGTGGACTGGATTAGAGAATCGTTGACCATAGAGTTTGTGCAATCGTTTACTTAATTACCCCATACGCACTTCCACAGTTTCACTGAGCGTGACTATGCTCTAATCTACTGCACTATGCATATATGACCCTCCTGCAAGGCGACTGTGTCATAAGGTGGTCACCTTATGAAAAAATAAATTAATAAAAATAGCCTCAGTGATCTTTCAAATTGTGATGTGACACAAAGACGGCTTAGGAGTATAGTTCACTTCTAGAAAAGTTCTCTTCCAAATTCACAAACCAAACAACAAAATAGGCGCTTAATCCAGTGATTTTAAGTACATTAAAGAAAAGATTCACATACTTAACAACATTCCCCTCCAGTGCACTCAACTCGCTGCTGCAGGAAACAGACTGTATTCAGGTGTGCCGACAGATAACTGGCAGTATGCTGTGTGGTATGCCATCATCCCAAGTAGGTTCCACGCTGTCATTCTGATGAAGAAATAATAAGGCTAGTTTGTGCTCCCCAGTCTGGTGGTTGACGGTGATGATGCCACAGACTGCATCATCTGATCTGGCACAGGCTGCTCCCTCAGGCCCTGAACTTTCCGCACATCAAAACTTTATCCCCACACAACTGAGAACTGAAACTGGCCTCAGCTAAAAGCATAGTGTTATTATCTCAAAACTGAAAGTTAATTGTTTACTGGGCCAAGAATTATGAGTTTTGAATAACTATTAATAACTTGCATAGAATTGGCACAGAAAAATCTTTTACCTGTGGAAGACTCGAACCCCTTAATTTAATTCAAAAAAGGTAAGCAAATGCCCCCATCCTTCCCAAGATACAAAATAGCCGAAACACAGGGGTGGGGAAAGTAATGTGAATTAAAGGGACTAGACAAGAAAAGGACACCTTTTTTCAAACCTTACAGTCATAGTTATTACCTCAGAGGCCACAGAAGCAAAAGGGCAACTTCTGCTGTAGAAAATCAAATGTGCCATTTCCCTTAAAAGCTCCCGAGTCTCATCTATAGCACATTTTATTTTGGGACCTCTTCATACTCCTCGCCTCATTAAACTTTCAAAGCATTCAAACCTTCAGCCACAGTAGGATTCAGGCCACAGGAAAAAATTTGTCTGAATTGGTCTTTGTCGTCACACTGGAAACAGAGCAATACCATTTTATTTATTTATTCATTTTGTTGTCTGTGAGAATGTGTTCATTGTATTATTTGAATACTAAGCAATATTTGTGATTCCTCAGATCACAGATAAAGGGGTTGTTGAAACCACTGACAAAAAAATGCAGGCATTTCTGCAGCCTGTGAGCAAGTGAGATTTTCAGGTGAGCTTTAGATGAGTGGCAAGTCGGCCATACCCATCTCGAAAGCAGTTACTGCGTCACATGTTAATTTCATTTCACCTGAACTCAGGGCTGAGACTAGCAATTTTAATAAAGTCTTTTTGGCCTTTTACAATGTGTTTTTCTAAGTACAGAGAACTGCCAATTTAAAAATTTTAGGGATGAGAAATTTGTGAGCGAGATTATAGGGAAAGAGAATAAGGACTGCACACAATTATACAAGCATCATCCATACAGGCAGCCAATGGATTGTGCCATAATTAAGCCCAGGCAGATGAGCACAGCCAGCAACATTTCTGAGAGGCTGCACCCTCTAGCCTTCCTCAACATAAATGTGCAAAGCCGAGTCAGGAGAAGACGTCACACTTCCACATCTCTGAGCTGCACTGTGACAGACAGGCCCCAAGGTGCACCCACAGTGTCCACAGGGCCCCTTACGCCCTCACTGAGCCGTCTGCACAGATGCCTGACAGATCATTACCACACACCACCTGCCTCTCTCAGCCTGGACTCCGCATCAACGCAGGAAACACTTTTCTCTCCCTTGGTAATGAAATATCACCAATTTGTTGCATGTACGTAATCAGCATTTTAAATATGGAGGGGAATGGGGAGCGGTTGGGGGTCTTGAACATAAAAATGGGTGAAAAAGTGTGGACAGTCATTCAATGAATTGCAGGGATTATTCACAAAATAGGTCATAAATTCCAAAATGAGCAAGATTTCACAGCTGGCACAGGCAGGTATGATAACCTCTTTATATCACTGATGCCAAAAGGCCAAAATTACACTGAAATTAGTCACTTTTCAGAGATTAAAAATACCTGAAATGCAATCAAAATTAGATAGATGCGAGCCTAAGCATCACTGCTAATGAATGCAATAAGAGATGGTCAACACTGATTGATAAAAAAAAGATAAGAAACTAAGACCAATACGAAATAGGACAATGATCATAGGCCAACAAAATCCACACCAGAGCAATTGCAAACATTCTTAATAAGATTCTGCTAGTGAGACCCCATTACCACTACTTTATTTCTAAAAATGAGTCACAAACAATGCCCCATTCACAAATACCCTGCCCAAGAGCCTCATTTATGTCAGGTTACTCACACCGTGCTCATATTGAGGCTTAAATGCAATCATTTGGACCATAATTTTTACCTTCTGAACACTTGGATAAGTTCATGGAATTCCAGAATCAACCATCCAAGCATGCCTACAATTGTCAATAAGAGTGGGCTAACATTAGCATTTACTTTTAAAGTAAAGCAATTAGTGACAAACGGGATTGAATCCAGGTCTCCATCTAGTACCGCTGTCATCAATAAGAGAGAGTAAATGGAGCAGTATTCCTCCTGAGCAATAGTTGACTACCTGCCACTCAGATCAGATAACAACCAGCTCCAGAGGTAAAAACCTCAGTGACAGACAACCCATCTCCTGCAGACGCTTATTTCCGAGTCTGCACCAAAAACACCTCCAGACCATTAGCGCAGCATGCGCACATACGCGTGAGATTAGCAAAGAGAGCCTGGTCCACGTGCACGAGACTCTGTATTTCTTTTTAAACCCTTAAACTCTGATTTTCCCTTGAATTTTGCCTTCAGTAGGTTATTGACGGATAATCTGACATACATACGGTACTTTACATCTGCTGGTTGCAGTGCTTCGCCGAGGCTACATCACATCAGTGGGAGGGATTTATTAGGTAGCAAGTGAATATTTTGTCCTAGAAGTCGATGTGCTGGAGGCAGGATAAACAGCCAAGTGTAAGGATGTGAGCTACTTTCACAAGGGCCAAATTCTGACAGTTTGACAACTGGGCCAGAGCATCTCCAACACCGCAGCTCTTGTGGGGTGTTACCGGTCTGCAGCAGTCAGCACCCATCGAAAGTGGCCGAATGAAGAAAAAGGGGTGAACCAGCGACTGGCTCATGGGCAGTCAAGGCTCATTGATGCGTGTGAGGAGCGAAGGCTGGACCCTGTGGTCCAATCCAAAAGAAGAGCTACTGTAAGCTCAAATTGCTGAAAAAATAGTGGCAAAGCCACTGCGCCCGCTTGGCCAAAGGTGGCCAAAATGGAACGCCCCCTATTGGCCAAAGTATGGGTCCGATTGGGCTGAAAATTGAACTTGGTCTGGACGCTATATACACATATGAAATATGAAAAGGATCCGTGGAAAACTGAAAGCTGTATCGCGCTGAAACGACACGCACGCACGCACGCACGTACAAACGCACGCACGAACGCACAACAGACCACCACTAATGACCCTAAGCACAGCATAAGCCCCTTGGGCCTGTCAGCCAAGCGGGTTAAAAAACAGTTCATGCTGGTTCTGATAGAAAGGTGTCAGAACACACACAGTGCATTCCAGTTTGCTGAATATTGGGCTGTGTAGCCTCAGACCGGTCTAGGTGCCCATCCTGACCTACGTCCACCACCAAAAGCACCAACAATGTGTTCGAGCATCAGCACAGGACCAAAAAGAAATGGAAGAAGGTGGCCTAGTCTGATGAGAAATGGAAGAAGGTGGCCTAGTCTGATGAATCACTTTTTTTCCATCATGTAGATGGCTAGGTGCATTTGCCTTGTTTACCTGAGGAAGACATGGCACCAGGATTCACTATGGGGAGAAGGTAAGCCTGTGGAGGCAGTGTGATGATTTGGGAGATGTTCTGCTGGGTAACCTTGGGTCCGGCCATTCATGTAGATATAACTTTGACACGTACCGCCAACCTAAACATTGTTGCAGACCAAGTATACCCCTGTATGGACACTGTCGTCCCTCATGGCAGTGGCCTCTTTCAGCAGGATAATGCACCCCGTGACACTGCAAAAAAGGTTCAGGAATGGTTTGAGGAATACAATGAGACCAAGGTGTTGAGTTGGCCTCCAAATTCCCCAGATCTCAATACAATGGAGCATCTGTGGGATGTGCTGGAGAAACGAGACTGATCCGTAGAGGACCCACCTCACAGCTTACAGGAATTAAAGGATTTGCTGCTAATGTTCTGGAGCCAGATACCACAGCACACCTTCACAGGCCTAGTGGAGTCCATGCCTCGATAGGTCAGGGCTGCTTTGGTGGCAAAGGAGGGATCTACAAAATATTAGGCAGGTGGTCATAATGTTATACCTGATCGGTGTATACTGAGAGAATTATTCAAACTCAGGACACCATGTTTTGATGACCGCTGAATTATTTCAAATAGAAACAAGCGTTGCCAGGCAAAACAAACCTCGCCCGCCCTCTGAAAATCCACAATCTTGAGTTTGACCTTTTACAGTCACTGAAGTCAAAGGTCATTGTGCCAAACGTAAGCCCCTATGGGACTTCCAATATGTTGATAATAGTAAATATCTGTCAACCATGAACCGTTTTCCAATTATAGCCCCCTGAAAATTTGTGACCTTGAGTTTGACCTTTCAAGGTCACTCAAGGTCAAAGGTCATGGTGTGAAATAAAAGCCCATATAGGAGTTCCTATATGGCCATAATAGTAAACATCAGTTCATCTGCAACTATTTTTGAATTTTAATGGAAATTATTTTATTTTCACCGATGATCTTGACCCCCCTGACATTTATCAACCAATCGTTACGGAAGCTATCAAAGCTACCCCATCATGCAGCATATGGTTGGAGGCAGAATTGAAATATGCACATTTTGGTTTTAGTTTGAAGACAATGTGATGGATTGGAAGAAAGTTACTGGAAAAAAAAAAAAAAAAAATTTTGACCTTTCCGGTGACCTTGACCTAATCACCCCCGAAATTTAATCAGGTTATCTACAGACCATTGCGCATCAACTCTGAAAGTTTGAAGTCAATCAGTGCAACTGTCTAGACGTTAGATTGTTAACACCCAGACAACACACACAAACAAACAGACAAACAAACCACACTGATTACTATACCTTGCTCCGCTCACTCCGTTGCAGGCGAGGTAATTATCTAGATCTTGTGCATCATTCTATATACATTTCCCTGAAATTCAGCAGGACATATTTCAAATCTTCGGAAACCTTGGGATATTCACTAGAATTTTAAATAGGCCTGAAGTTCCACAGGTTGAATACAGCAGCTAGATTTGACATAAGGGATTGGCTGAGCTGAAGAGGTTAAATAATGCACCTTGCTTGGCTGACAGTTCAAGAGCCGCAGCAGTTACGAATCTGAAATCCCACAGCACGCTGTTGTTATGGGAAACCTTTAAAATAATAATAGGAGCAATCTTCTATGCGGGGCATAATTAGACTGACTTTTGCCTCAGGTCAGAGGCAATAATCAGAGGTCGTGTTACACTTTCTGATTGTCCGTCATTGTGACAGACAGGGGCATAAAAATTCCGTCATAATCAATTATTAGGCTATCCGTCATTGTAATTTTATTTTTAAAAATGATAATTTTTTTTTTAATAAAATACACAGAATAATTTATAGATTACGCATTAGCTGATGGCGACAGTGATTCATGTTGACACACATTGCACACTGTGTTAAATACAGCACTGCGTGGATTTTCAAACTTACTGCTGTATGAAGCTTTATAGAACATCACAAATGATTTCTCCCCCCACACAGTAACAGTGTGCAAATGAACAATGCTTTCAGTTATTGCTGGGTTTCACCAAGCCTAACAACCGCAGTCTCGCTAAGCGGTCCTACGAAGCTGCTTATCAACTCGTTATGTCAACCAGGGCTTTCCCGACCTAGATATCTGCGTGTTCACGTAACAGAGACGGGGTTTGTAGCATATGACCAATCGTCTACCGGCAGCAGAGCAGCATATTTTACAAATAAAGAGCAAATGATCATATTACAAAAATATGAGAAATGCAGGATCATACCAGAGATGAAGTCTCACGCATTCGGCGCGAGTCTCGTTCCTGTGCCGTAGTCAGCAATTATTCAATCAACGCAAACTGAAGAAATTCACTCGCGGAATTCAAGTCATTGTGCATTTAGTTAATCAGTTTCATGTGCATTATGGTGGATTTCCCCACTAGTGACACGGAAATTGATTATGACTCGGGAATTCTCAGGCTTGTCTTTGCTGAGGGATTGAAAGCAATGGAATAGCATAAAGACGTCTCAAATGGTCTTATTTCATTTAAACTATTTAAACGATCATGAAACACATGCATTGTTTCCAATCCCTGAGTAAAGAGAAGCACGAGAAGTCCGAAGTCATAATCGCTTTCCATGGTGAGGTCCACCTTCATGCAAGTGAAACTGCAACTTCAATGCACAAGGATTTTAATTCCGCATGAGAATCTCATTAATAAGCGTTCATTGAATAATTGCAGACTACGGTGAGTAAGCCTAAAAAATGCATGAGACCTACGCCGAATGCGTGAGACTTGGCATCTCTGTCATAAAGAACAAAGACAATGCTCGAGACAATATGACCCCCACCACCAATTGGACGGGGGTGTGAATTACATTCTGTCAAAATGACGGACGGCCTTCTGTCATTGTTAAAAAAAAATCCGTCAATGACGGAAAATGTTCGGTTAACGCGACCTCTGAATATAATATTGCTAAGAGCAACTGCCTAACAGGAAAGGTTGTCCACATCAACAGAAATGGCTGTCATGGAGTGGCACCAATATCCCAAAACAAAGCAGGGGCAATCAATGAGAGTCAGTGACGTACTGCACAGTAGATGCATCACTAGAGACTTATGGATTGGGGGGCTGAGCCTGAACAAGTAGTGTCCAGTCAGTCAAGTTCTCCATCAGCTACTGATGATTTGAAATGGAGATGGACATTATTTCGAGGGCCTATGGTTCATTTTAGGAGGGCTAAAGCACTCCTATTAAAAGGCCTACCAGTGCCCCTGATGCAAAGTGCTTGCAAGTTGCCCTCGCAGAATAGTTGAGCTAAAGGTCATTGGTCTACTGCAAATTTCCATCCTGACCAGGGGAGCTGGACTCTATTCCTGAAATGATATAAGTGTTTTCTCCAGTCTGATGAACTTCAGCACTTGCGTGATTAAATGAAGTCAATGACTGGCAAAACAGACCAACCACTTTTGGACCAAGTCCCATTTGACAGCTGACTGAAAGGAGACCATAAAATCTGAAGACACACCAGTATTTCAGGCAGTTCATTGTGTGCCGGAGATTAATGCAAGCCACAGGAAGCAACTGTGAACAGCACGAATCCCTGTTCAAGGAGACTCACCTTCTTTGAGGGCTTTGTCCACATTGTGAGAAACCACCACTCTCCTGACGGGCCCAGACTCTGACAGTGACACTGGATATCGACCCTGCAGCAAAGAACAATCCGCACATCACCGAAAGAGACTGAACCACGTCAGACACCTTGACTGTCATGACAAGAAAGCAGAGACCTGCCTCTCTAAATACAATGAAAGAAAGCCTTGACCTCCAGAGCAACCACAATAAGCGGTTGTCATTGCCCAGGTTTTCAAATGGCTTTGTAGAATCAATGCATATTACCTCCTAGGATATGGTACCCATAAACTACGTGTTAATGCTTCTGAACTAGTTTAGCCATTCATGCAGCTGCATCAAGGGTTGCAACAACTTGTCTGTCAAAGCCCAAGAGCACTTCAGCTGTGTATTATTAATAACTGATACTGAGAATTTGAAAATTGTACGCTTTTTACTAACCTCTAATGTGATTGAAAACAGCAGGAATAGCATTAATGAGCTACTGAAAATCTTACCACAGGGAGACGGGAAGTGCGTATCACAGAGAGCTAGTGTATTACACTGCAAATGACCTGGACTGTATAAAGCAATTATCATGCTCGTTAATGATACGCAACTTCTGCAGACTCCATTATACAGGCCAGGCAACATTGACATCTTAGAAAGGAATGCATTAATGGTCTTTAAAAACATATAATGAAGTCTACACACATACACAGTCTGTCCAAAAAAAGTCGCACTCTATATTTTGTAAGGCGACCTTTAGCTTTGATCATGGCACACATTTGTTGTGGTATCGTTTCGACAATCTTACACAATGTTACAAAATTTATATTGGATTTTATAAATAAATACAGATTTGCATTTATTTTTGGCTGAGATGCTGTATTGACGATAGGTGAGTCAAACCATTCTGTTATGCTTTCTCCAGCACATTCCAAAGACTTTCAACTGGTTAAGGTCCAAACTCTGATGTGGACAATGCATGTGTGAAAATGATTCCTCATGCTCATTGAACCTATCTTCCACAATTTGAGCCTGATGAATGGCACTGTCATCCTGGAATACGCCTGGAATATCAGGGATTAAAAAGTCCACCGATGGGCTACAAGTCAATCAGTATATTCAGGTTGTCTGCTGAATTCATTTTATTGCTGCAGAACAGTGCTGAGCCTAGACCTGACCAACAAAAGCAACCCACGACCATAACACTGCCTCCAGAGGCCTTTACAATGGGCATTAGGCATGACGGATATATTGCTTCATGGGCTTCCTTTCTTACGCTGACCTGCCCAGCGAGACTCATTTGATCACATACTCTTTTTCCATTGCTCCTTAGTCCCACCTTTATGCAAACTGAAGTCATTTTTTCTCAACAAACCTTACTAATAAGTGGCTTTCTTGTGGCCACGCAGCTGTTTAATCTAATTGCACTGCACGTGTGGAAATGCTCTTGCCTTCATATTTGAACATTGCTATGAGTGCTACTGTTGATTTTTTTAAGATTTGACTCACTGAGCATTTTAGTGATCTATCGGGATCAGTCATGATTTTTCCTCCAACCCATTTCTTCCACTAAGTTAACAGTTCACCTCTATCCTTCATGGTTGGGCATTTCCTAACCCAATTCCAATGATTTAAGCAATCCCCGTTGATGTTTTCTTTGCTTGATGCTGGCAAATAATTTGCCCCCCTTGAAACACAGTAATATCTTTTCAACGACCATGAGACATCTTCCAACATGGTTTTTTTTAAGAAATTACACACTGAATCAGTTGGGATTAAAAGAATCACTGCCAGCTGAAACATACTCATCACTGCAATAATGATTCAATCATAAGCTCTTGAGGATTAGTTTAAATCCAAACGGCCACTTTTTTTTTTTTGACTGGGCAATGTACATCATCCCAAAGTGCACAACCTCTGGACAAACATGCCATCAGATGGCAATGACCTGCACATCATTCTGTAGTGCATCAGATAAATCATTCACCTGTAAGCAACTCACAGTTGAAAAGACTGTGCTGACATATGACATACAGAAAAATAAATTGCCTCAAGGGTAAATTACTTCTCATAAATAGTAAATGCAACCTCCCATCTAAGAGCACTTAAACATACAAAAGTTCAGTGAAGGCCATAAAGGCGCAGCTGCCTACATTGCAAGAGCCAGTGCAACCTTACAGACAACTTCAAGGTCCCCTATTATGCCACCAGGTGCACAGCTAATTAGTTATTACAAGCCATTTCAAAATCTTTTCTCTCTTGACATCACATGGGGAAGTAACCAACCAGAGGCAAGAAGAACTGATCACCTTCAGCCAAGCAGTCAATCAGATTTCATTATTCTGAGTAGTCACTCCCCCTTGTGATGTCAGGTAGGGGAGACTTTCAAATGGCTCATAATGGCTAATTAGCTGTGCACCTGGTGGCATATTAGGAGACCTTCAATTTCATCCTCATTAATGGCGCCCCCCCCCCAAAAAAAAAAAAACAGGCAGAAATTTCTGTTGCTCTTACGAATTTGATGACCAATACGCACAGGGTACTCCGAGACAGTGGGGCACCCTTTTGAGATACCAGAGTCCTCCGTAAGCTCAGGCGATCAGCGAAGATCGACATCTACTCATCCTGAGTAAGCTGGCTACAAAAAAAACAAGTGGTGCCAGGCATAACAAATCCCGCCCCTCACACATACTTTCACCTACTTGTACGAAACTCAATAGAGATCTATTCTGGGTCCGTGGCAATCCCTAAACCGAATTTGGGGTGAAAGTGTCCATTAGTTTTGCCGCTAGAGTGTTAACAAACAAACACAGAAACAAACAAACGCACACACACACAAACAGAAATAAGCCAAACCAAAAACAATACCCCTTGCCCTCACCCTTCGGGTGGGGCAGGGTAATAATTTTTTCGGAATAAGGTCACATCCATCTTACCTTACCTTTCCAAATGTAGTACGTAGAGAGATAAAAAAATGTTCAAAAGCTTAAAATGAAAAAGAAAAAATCTTTCAGGGATTAATCTAGATCACAAATGACAATTTCTCATCGATTCCTGGTCCAGAAAGATTTCTGTAACCAGCTGGTGCCTAGCCATGATGGCAGCGCGAAAAAATCTGATCACACCGAAACAAAAACTCAGTCAAAATGGAGCAATAGCTCGATCATTCCATTCGTATGAAATAGAAAAACAATCCTTCAAGGTCATCAAGTGAAATCTTCCGGGCCTTACTTTTAGCTCAGCTCTCATTTTTATTTTTGACGTGTTGCCAGTAAATTAGATAATGATCTTACCAGAGATTTTTGCAACCACATGTGGGCACCGAGCCGTGACGATGCTGTGAAAAACAAACGGATTTGCTAACGTCACCTCGGAAAAAAAACAAGCACTCATTTACAACAGAGAGACTGTTCGATCGGTAACTGAAATGAAACGAACAAAGAAACAATCATTGTTCAGAGCATGGAACAAAAGACCCTAAAAAAAGCACAGAACAAGTTTTTTTTATTTTACACCAGTCGTAATCTTACTCCAACTTGCCACTCTTTTGAATTTCCATATGTGTATGCACAACGTAGGAAATCTGGACTTATACCCATAGACTATTTTATAGTTTATGGCTATACCACAGTATTAGCTATAATGTATCAGCTGACGCTAGCTAGCGGGACAATTAAAATATTACTTATGATTTTTGCTAGCGAGTTCCTAAACTTAGCTAGGGGGTTAGGCAGTTATGAGAGTGTAATTTTAGGTTCAAGGTTTGCTCGCTAATATCTGGGGAGCTGTTAGGTCGTCACTCTTTACAATCAGTAGTCGGCAGTGATTAGTGCCATGTAGAAGAGCTGATTAGCTACACAAAGTTTGTCCTTGCAAGAAATTTTAGGATGCAAGTTCGCTAAGTAAGATGGCAAGCTGGCCAAGTTAGCTAGTTAATAACTAATGCTATCCAGCTTGAGTAGGTGACATCCTGAATGTAACTTAAAGTAAGTTAGCCAGCTAGCCGGTTTAGCAACGTTTATCATAAGGCATGCAGCGTAACTGGGCTGTTTTCATGCCCGTCAGAGAGTTGCAAAACTTGCAATTTTTTCCAACAAGGCCAAATTTCCTACATTGCACATGTGGATACAAAAGTTCGTAAGAACAGCCAATTGGAGTAAGTTTACGACTGGTGTAAAAATAGCCAAAGCCTTTTTACCTCCACCAAATGAAGTTGGCAGGAGGTTATCTGATCGGTGCCATTTGTTTGTTTGTCTGTCTGTTAGATTGTGAACAAGACAACTCAAAAAGTAATGAACAGATCTCTGAAATTTTGTGGGTGGGTTGCTATTACATCAGGGATGGACCCTATTGATTTTGATCGCAATCAGTCAAACAATATGGCCGCCACGGCAGCCATCTTGAAATCGTATGACGCGATAACTGAACTTTGCTCCCACTCATCAAGATTTGGACTGTGCTGCCTTGGCGGAGGTTTTCACTCTAGGAGTGCCTCTAGTTTTCCTTTGTAAATCTCTGTTTTGGCCATTTTTAACTGCATGCCTAATTTGATTAGTTGTTTACAAATTTGAGCAAGTCGCACCAGTAGCAACCCGCACACAGAATATTCTTTTTTTTTTTTTTTTTTTTTTTTTAATATAAATCTGGCATCTCCAATCCCACCTGAATATGGAATGGCCAATTCGAGAACGATGTACAAGCCTTGCTCGTATGCAACCCCGTTGCCAGCTCAGGAGAGAGAGACAGTTGGCGGCTCTCCTCCGAAGCACGCGCCTGTCAGCCCCCCCATCTTTACACTCACTGGTCGAAACTATCGCAAGTTCAGAACGAGGGCGGAGGATACCCAAACACAAGCAAGCCTAGAATCTCACTGATGAGCGCCCGGCTGGCCAACAGGAGGTGCTTGAGCAACAAACAAGGCAATCATTTTTAATATCACTTCCCAGCAGTCCCTTCCCAATTTGCATACCAGCAGCGCTTTAGCTAATCGTGCACCACACAGAGTATTCTGTAAAATAAAGCAATATCTTTGTATTATACTGGGATAGCAATTTTGATTTCAATAATGCATTCTGAGACTGTGGCGTTTTTTCTTTTGACATTTGCAGATCAATTTTTATTAGCAACTGAACTTATCGGTAATTATGCGTGACTTCAAAATGAGACGTTTGTGCATGGTACACTTTCTCAGACATTTCTTCGGAAGAGAAATGCACCAGTAGTTTACTTTCCAGACTGCATCACAACTTCTGAGATGGTGGCAGAACTTGAGGTAGCCACCTCAGACTGAAGCAATGCAGCCTCAGGAATCCATGAATGTGCATAAAGTAATAAACAAGGCTCTTGCCGGCATGGATATGATAAATGAGTCTGGCGCCAATTCGGAGTTTGGGTTTTACATGGAAGAGGAAGATTCATCGCCAACCATTCCTTTTATTTATGAGAACAAAAAAATTAGTCTGCTCTTAAAAGAGGGTGCTTGCAGTCCTTAAAGGGACCATGTCAGCCTGGGCGCATGCGCGTGACGGAGCGAAAAACTTGAAAACGTTAGGCTCGCCATTTCAAGTTTATAGGAGATGTAAGGTGTAAGCGTTTCAATCTGTTTATATCGCGTTCATCCTTGAGAAGTTTATTGAAATTTTTACAAAAAAAAAAAAAAACTCTTTATTGATCATAGAGCCTATTCGTAGCATCAGTTTGTCATTGTTTGGGTTTTTGTAGCGTTATTATTGCTTTTAAATCAGCCTGCATTGATTGTTATGTCGTCCTATGGCGGCCGTCGAACTGCAAGCGGTCGCAAAAGATGACAGCTGCATGTCAGACAAAATGTTGCGACAAACAGGCTCTGCAAATATTAAAGACAGTTGCTTGATAAAAAATTCCCCGAACTTCTCAAGGATGCACGCGATGCAAACAGATTGAAACTCCACCACGAATTCACCAGTTTACCTTACCTCACACTTTCAATGCATTTTCACCCAAAGAAATATGGATGGAGTATGATTTATTCTCCGTGGGTTTCGGCAAAGATAAAAGCAGTTACTCTAGCAAATCTGCGTTTGCAGGCCATCTTCTGTATTTAAAACAGTGACGAAGGTACACTTTACACACGTACTAATAAGCTTGGGGTTTGTATTTCTGCTCCCTTGATATCGCACTGCATGTATGAAAGTGTTTATCGACTGGACTCTACTACGCATGTGCCCCAGCTGACATAGTCCCTTTAACGAGGCATTACACAAGGCTTATTGAGAGGAAGCATGGCACCAACAAGAGATCTGGCAATTGAGACAATGGAAAGGATTACAATACTGCTTCGAGAGGGAAATTCAACATGGAAACTGGCAAGTGATGTTGGTTGTGCCCAATCCACTGTGTCTAAAATTTGGTGCAAGTATAAACAAAATGGAAAGGTTGTATAAGGCAGTGTTTCCCGAACCTGGAGTACCCCTTGTCCTGCATGCTTTGGATCTCTTCCTGCTCCAGATCAGATTATAGAAATGATTATTATTACTACCCAGCAGCTTCAGGGATTAAGAACAATCAACATTTGAATCACCAGTGCTGGAGCAGGGAGAGATCTAAAGCATGCAGGACAAGGGGTACTCCAGGAAAGTTTTGGGAAACACTGGAATAAGGATAACATATGGGTAGGCCTCTGAAAACGTGAGGACAGAAACTAAAACCAATACGCCTGGAAAACAGAAAATTCACAACAAAAGAAATGAAAAAAAAAAAAAAACAAAAAAGGCAGAAACAGGAGTCAACGTTTCTTACAGAATTGTCAGAAATTAGCTGAATGAAAGGGAATTTACATACAAACAAGCCAAATGAAAACCAGAACTAACACCAAAACAAAAAAAAAGCACGGTTACAGTAAAGAGAGGCAATCCTGGAGAGTGGATGATTGGATGAAAGTGCTATTCAGAGATTAATCACAAATCTGCACTGCTCAGGGCGATGATGCTGAAACTTCGTCTGGTGTCGTTACATTGAAATAAAGATGACTGGTTGAAGAAAACAAGCAAATTTCCCATTCAATTGTGATATTGGGTTGATTAAAAGTAAAGGACTAGGGGGGATGACTATCATTATCTGAGCAGTCAATGCGCGGGTGTACATTGAAATTTTAGATCAGTTTTCAATTCCATCAACAGAAAATAGGTTTGGCGATGAGGAGGTCATTTTTCAGGATGACAATGCATCTTGCCACAGAGCAAAAAGTGTAAAAGCTTTCCTTTACGAAAAGCATAACAACTCAATGACATGGCCAGCAAACAGTCTGAATCTCAGTCCAATTGAAAATATGGCGGAAATTAAAAAAAAAAAAAAAAGTATATGAAAAGGCCCCATTCTGCAAAGCTGATCTGTCAACTATTATTCGAGAACGTTAGAATCAACTTGATGAAAAATATTGTTCTTCATTAGTGAAGTACATGCAACAAGGAATTCAGGCACTCATAAAAGCTCAAGGAGGGGCAACAAAGTACCAGTTCTAATTTTATGTTGATGATTCTGTAATTTTTTTCCTGCAACTTAATCATGAAAAAAATGCCATTTATTAAAATAATTTTATCTAATTTGTTTGAGGTGTGTTTCATGAAGCCTTAAGCTAATAAACAAAATTTGTTTTGTGTCATATCTGCAATTTGTTTATTTGCTATGAAGTAAAAAAGGTGGATAAGCATCCTCCAAGTGGATTTTTGCCAGGGGTTATAGGGAAGAAAAGACAGCAGCAAACTTCTAAACTCGAAGCAGCCTTACATCATATACAGGAAACGGGCTCTAAGCATGATGGGCCGGACACCTGCTGACAGACCATACCCATAATCGATCACAATACAGTAAATGTACTTCAAATATATTAAGAAGTTTAAATGCTCTGCACGGATAAAACAGCAGGCGAAGGATGCCCGAACGGCTGACAGCATTCGGCAAATTCTGCTGTTTGCAACCCACGGATGCCATGCCATCTCATGAGGCAGCTGGCGCTGAAATGACCCCTGCCCCTCGCCCCAGGACCTTGAGAGTCACTGCTAAATGGAAAGGAAAGTTCACCCTGACTGATTCAGAGTTCACCTGGATTTGGATATCAATATCTTGACTTGCGGGGGGTGAGATTATACATTATTCTGGGTTCACACAACATAAGTTGACATTGCCCATTTTCTTCATTTCATAAAAAACCTGTGACCAGAAGATCAAGCTTCACCTCCTCGGCGCACATAACAGAACTGTTCATTCCAGTTCTGATAAAACCAAAGGTGACGTGCAACAGCCATGTTCCGGGAATTGCTGGCATCACAGAATAAACTGGCTCTCGTCCCAGGTTTAAAAAAGAAAAGCTATAACCTAACTTAAGACAGCTTCATTATGTCTGAGCTGAAAATGAAAATTAACCACGTGAAACGAACCAAGCAAATTTGCATTATCAGCACAATGTGGCTTACTTTAGCATTTGAGATGTCTATAGCTATAACCATTTGAGTCTAAAATACCACAGGACCCATGTTTTGTAAGAACAGATATGCACAGCTTTGCGTAAAGCCTAATATGTATACGGGAATAAATGACATTTTCTGTGGCGAAATAGTCAAGGATGAAGTGTGCACAATGACTTGAAAAAATAAGAAGTGATTCCTTCGATGATTAGACTAAATAATAGATCACTTAAAGGAGCTAACTGGAAGCCGAGTAACGATGACCGACTTACCATTAGTTTATTTAATAAATCCGACAAGTGCGTTGACCTCATCTTCAAAGTGTCGAATCTGCTACTTCTAGGGGGACTCTTCCTCACCAGAAGTCCAACGCTCCCCAGTGAAAAACAAAGCAATGGGAATGACACGTAAATGAAAAGCTTAAGAAAAAAATACGTAACCGTGAATTCCCCATTTCCAAACTGGAAGAGTACAGCAGCTGCTATTCCGACGGTGATGGCGTGAAGTAACCAACGGGAAGATGGGTTGAACACGCCGTTAGACATGGGGACATTGGCCGTGATGCTCTGAGTCCTTCTGCCATCAAGATGCATTCTGCTGAGATTGACATTTCCTCAGTAACGACCAGACAGACTTTACTCTTCTTGTATTTGACTGATCTTCACTGAGAACCGCGACGCGGTGTCCCTTAAGCTAGCAAACGAGCAAGCTAGTTTATCGAGCATACATCAACAACGATGTGTAGTCAAACGGTGAACTAGGCAAAAAAAAAAAAAAACGTCATTGTTCTAATTACTACGAACAGTTTAGCCAGCTAGTGTTGCTCGGCTACTGCAAGCCAACTACTCAAATACCAAACGTATCCCAGTGACATGGAAGCTAACTACCATACCACAGTATTTCGTTTTTGAAGTCGAAGTCTTGGCAGCTAAACAAGCGGAAATTACCAAGCTAGTTTGAGTATGATCAGTCATCAGCTGATGAGAACAACAGGACGACCTACAGCTGCTGCTAGCCTGCCTTTTCCAATTCATTGAATCTCGCAGTTCACACCACCGTTCAATTCACTGGGGGAACAAATTGAGGGCACACGCGGCTAGCACTTCTGCTGTCCTTCGATCAGAGGGGAATACTACGAAGCCAGATTAGTGGGGTGGCGCGGTGTGTTGAGCCTAAACTGGATTTTCAGAGTCATGAAGGTGGCTTTCTTCTCACCTGACACGGCAACTTCCTGCATCTCTGATTGCGAGTTAAGTTGTAGTCGAGCCAGCTCACACAGAGAATAAGACTGGCTAGTGTTAAACTTGCTTCGTGGTGTACCCCTCACGATTTCCAAATCCATTCGCCAATGGCTTTCATTCTGAGAGGAAATATGTGCGCAGCACATATGTCGCCTTATGCAATTCTATGCGGAACAAGATCCATTGTCAGCAGTTCGAGCCTTACCGCCATACAATATAGCTAGGCTACAGTATGACTTTTCTGTATTGCGGTGTATGCTCAGTTGGTTTTGTTTCTGAAAGACTATAGCAAGGTGATCTTTCCCAGAAAACCTAGTGAGAAACCCAATCACGATATCAGAACGTCGAACGGTAAATTAGAGTCGAATTATTTTACTACTACCGTTTGCATAACTCGGAGCTAACGTCAACAAAACTTCTGCTACTTCTACTACCACTACTACGACTACCGCCATTATTATTATTATTATTATTATTTAAAAAATGATGCTAGCACCAGTCACCATTTATGTGTATTAAAGGAGACTCAAATTAAGGAAAAAAAAAATTAGAAATTTAAATTAACGAAAATTAAAAGCAGCTGTCGAACCACGCATTCTGGCTAATGAAAACTTTCAGAGAATGACTGTTGGTGTTAGGCATTCTACAGTTAGAGGCATTACCAAATAAAATTATCCCACTTTTCCTGTAGTATATGAAAGCACACGTCATGAGACATCGGGGCTCGGATCGTGAAGTCCAGATTTATTTCATTTTTTAACTTGAACTGCGATTTGTGTAGCCTATCGTAAAATTAATTAGTATTCACGAACAACCAATGTAATGATATGAGCAGTGAGCACTGGCGTGATACGCATCGGTAAGAAGAGGCCATTAATGGACAATGTTTATAATGTTTGGTGCAAAACAAAATTAATGTGAATACTGTAACCGTTGCAGCTATGCAGTGAAAATTAAGTAACTAATTTTTGAAAATATAGCCTATCCAAAACAGCAATGGAAATTCAAATATCACATCATTTGGTTATACTGCCCTCTGCTGGAAAATCCACGAGTGGCACCAAAGATACTCTGGTGGCACTTTGTAGCCAGAGCCAGGCGCGTGGGTGTCAGGAAGTGACGTTCCCTAGTTACTGTAGTTTTTCCGCATACATTTTTCTGCGGTTGTCAAATAGTTGGTTAGGAGCGATTGAGTGCGACGTACTGATAACTTTGACGTTTGTATGAATTAATTGTATAGTTAATAATTCATGCACGTAAACGGGTTGTTTTTTAAATCACTTTCGGTTAAGTAATGCGCCTCAACCCAAAAGTACGAAGCTAGCTAGCCAAGTCAACGACCTAGTAAGGTTGGTGGACAGGTTACGTTAGCGAAGTTAGATTATTCGCGTTGACGTAACAGTGGTGAACGTGTGCCTGGTAAGGTTGGCTAATGGTCTCGTTGTTTTTTGCAGTGTTGTCTTGCTCAACGTCAATGTGAATTTGCGAATGTTTTATCTGGCCCACGATAGGTAGCTAATGTTTGCGTTGAATTGGTGGATGTTCTGTGGTTTCCCAGGCGGCATAACGGGTCAATCCGTTATCACGGAGAAAAATAGCTTTTGTAGGCAAGGCTGTTGAAAGTAAGTTTGCTTGTCTAACTAGCTGGCTAGCTAGCTGACATAACTAATCTAACGTGCAACGTTACGTGATCTACCGATAGTCTTCTGATCTAACGGAATAAGCTAACTTTGCTAACCTTGAAGTTTTATATGCCGAAGTTCCCATCCAAGATGTATTGAATTTATAGCCTGATGATGTTCAGACAGTTGTTTAACAAACCGATGTGCAATAACGCCACGTTCACTGATGGCCAGCTAGTAACTTGGCTAAACTAAAGAGCTAGCTAGTTCACAAGCGAGCGTGGAACCGTGCCCACAGAGATATAAGAAAACTGTGCCGCTAGTTAGCTAGTCTAAATAGCTTGCTACTTTAGAATTGATTTTATCTGACAAGCAGTATCCGCGTCGATCATTGTTGGGCTATCTAGCAAATTGCATCAAGCACTCAGCTTATCAAGATGTAACATTAGCTTGAATGGCTATATGTTTCTCTTGTAACTGAGGTTTATTTTTTTAACTGCTGACAACGTTGGCTAGCTTGATAACATTAGTCATGTTGGCTACATAACGTCAAAGCCCATAGTGTTTTCATATACTTTGCCTGCTGTGTTACTCCGTATCCACTGATTTGCGCGTGGAAGTTTCTGGCTGATGCGCTGCCCTGGGTTTCCAAAAAGGTAGTGGCTATTCGCCCCGCAGCAGGGTGAATTGAGGGAAAGAGATCGGCTATCTGCGGGGCCGACAAAAGAAGCAGTTCTCCTATTCGCACTGCGGTGGGACGGATAAGAGAAGCACTTCTGCTATTTGCACCGCAGTTGGGCCAATAAGAGATTTCAATTTAAAATCCGCCCCACTTTTTGATCTTTCGCGCGGAACCGCCGCCGGGCGAATAGCCTCTTCCTTTAAAAATTGTAGCCGACTTACACAGCTGCTGAATGCCTGTCAGCTCTTGATGGTCACATTATCTGAAGTTTAGCTATGTGGCCCTCGATTATAATTACCCGACTTACTTTTGTAGCTACAATTATTTGATTTTATCTAAATACTTAGACGTTTTTGCTTATCAGTTGTCATTTTGCTTTAGGGTTTTCTGGGGTTGTAAAATATTAAGGCGGAGATGTATAGTCCCAAAGAGCTTGAAGGAGAAGTGGATCATTCTTTCTTTGACAGTGATTGTGAGGAATATGGAAAAGAGTGTGGAGCTAGCCCAGGTGTCAGTGACGGTAAAGCAGATACCGCGGAACAGGTAGCAGAGCCTGCAGTGTCAGGAAACGCCCGTACGTCACGTGAACGTCTGTCAGAAGAAGTTAGGGGTGATGGATCTGTGGACGAGGACAGCAGTCGACCATCCAGCGCATCTTCGCTGCTTTCTTTTGAGGAGAAACTGGAGGCCGATTCGGATAAAAATTCCAGCACCCATGTTCATATCACAGCCAAAGTCCCTACCGGCCTTTCGGCTGAGGAGAACGGCAAGGATAACGATGAGGATGATGACGAAGATGGTTACAAAAGGAGCGAAGAAGACACCGAAGATGAATCCGATCAGACATCACCAACAAGTAAAGTTTCTAACCACTGCCTACCGAAATACAGCGGCAAGTTTAGGAGCGGGAAGCACGGCCCGGTTTCCTCCTCATCTGAATCTGACAGTTCGTACAGTAGCCCGGAGGACACCTCCTCCTCAGAATCATCTCCCCAGCGGAGCCCAGCCTACTCCCCTCCGCACCCAGCCAAACGTGGCCCGCCGGCACAGAGAGAGAAGCTCAGGCTCCCGTCGGAAGAGTCCGAGGACACGGTGACTGACGTGACCCCGCTTTCCACTCCGGACATGAGCCCCATCCAGTCTTTTGAGCTGGCCTTTAAAAGGGAGGGCGAGAGGGAGCAAGTGATCATGAAGCAGCAGTATGTTCAAGGCGGACTTGCTGCCGGTGATATGAGCTCCGTCTCAGAAGGTGAGAAAAGATAGGCAGTGTATTCCATCTGTGACTAGTGAAGACCACAATGAGATAAATAGTGAGCGATCAGACTTGTTTTAGTTTGTGACATCGGTGGCAACCTGTGACAGAACTCTTCTCACTCACGTTACTAAACACCTTTCGTGTTTACTTGGAGGTCACAGAACATCCCACTTGATGATGAGTAAGTTTTCTTTTTTTTGGGAATTAATCTAGGATGACTGATTTTAACGTGGATTCATTTAAATGGAGTAAATACCTGAAAGTTTTGTGTAAAGCTGAGTGAGTGCCCAGATGACTGTAGGTTTTGTAGGGATCCCTGTCAACGATCAAGCGTTGTATTAAAATTTTATTCCTGTTCAAATATTCCTGATGACTTTGTAAAAATATGTAAGAGGCTATAAGATGGCATGACTTTTGCTGTCTAACCCTCATGTACACTGCGGTTTTTGTCAAGTGCTATTGAAAACTGACAATTCCTGTAGCAGATGGCTTCATGGCTTCACATTGAATAGAATGGCACTTAATTCAGTTTGAAGGGAGATGGGCATTTAAATCATTTCTCGACTGCACCATCTGCACAATTTGTGGATTGTATATGTTTGACTAGTTGCAGTGCATGTCAAATTCAGCGGCTGTTCCCTCCCTCCATTCTGAAGCATTTCTTAAGGTGAACAAGGGGTTGGAGAGGGAGCTGGTGATCGAGAGGAGGCCACGGAAGAACTACTCGTTTAGCAACGACGAGGTGGTGCGCATTGACCGGGAGAACCAGCGCCTCCTGCGGGAGCTGACACACCAAAGTCCCCGGCCCAAGAGCGCTGTGACGGCCAAGAAGCCCAGCAGTCCGCCCGTGAGGCTGTGCCACAGCGCTCTCAACAGGCAGCGCGAGCAGCAGCGCATCGAGCGCGAGAACTTGGTGAGGTTCTCAGACTGCTAATGCGCTAAAACCAGTGCTACGGGGGGCAAGAACATGTTGAGGCTCTCAAACTGCTAATGTTCTGAGAACCTCTGGATTTTCTGGCTGGTCTGTTCAATCCTTTGGGGGAACTTCTGAAAAATGTTAAATAAGGTGCTGTTGGAATGTGTGCTGCTAATTGGAGGGGAACGGAAAATTGACAGGTGTTTGTTAGAAATGCACGCCCACTTGTGACTAATGGGGGGGAATCCTTTTTGGGAAAAAAATCCTTTTCCCCAAAGTGATGGCGAAAAGCTTTGTGAGGGAAATGATCAGATTTTTTTTGAATGATGTACTTTCAGAAGTAGTTACTGGGAATTGATTAAATTGATGTAAAAGTGAATTTTGATTTTATTACGACATTAAATGGCACTGAATCAAAATTTTGATTCTGTTTCGCATTGGAAGTGTAATGTGGATCCAGAAGCTTGGATTGGAATTTATACCAATGTGAATTTTTTTGTCTTCGGTGTTCTCCTTTCGTGAATATTTAATTTCTTAAATTTTGCATTTATTAGAATATCAGGGGCCTCAAACTGAAATCCTGACGTGCTGCTGTGTCTGCTGGCTCTTTGCTTGTTCTTGCACTTTAGCGCATAAAGTCATTGATTGGCTAAAAAGCGTGCACACCTTGTTGATGAGGCCTGACATAACTGCAGATTGAATAGAAATCCCTGAAACCTGGAGACCCTACAGCCCTGGAGCACTGGAGTTTGAGACTTTTGATTCAGATGTTTAGCCAGCAGGGGGCGTAGGTATTTCTCTGACTCAGTCGGGCGATTCCGAGGTATTTTAACAAAATGTCTCCTCTGTGACGAGACACTAAACCGTCCCCCAAACAACATTCTGTCGATGTATTAAAAAGTATTTTTTACAATTTATGAGTATGTAAGTGCACTGCTATATTCGAGAAGGAAAAAGCTCAATTTTTCCCTCCATGTCCATTTGGGGATCATTTTAGTGTCTGTCACGGAGGGCACATTTGGTTGACAATACCTCGAAATTGCCCACCTGTTATGCACGCATCACTGAGTGACATGAACTCCAGCTGTTAATTGTTAATGCAAACTGGCTGTGGAAGCTCTTAAACCGAGACCTGATGTGTTTGTTTCCCTTGCCCTCTGGGTAAGCATTGGAGGTGCTCAATACCTGCAGCAGCAGTGTGACATGCCTAACCCTGGATTCAAATAAAGCAAATGCCTTACTCTGGGTTCTGGGTTGCCCAGTTCTTGGAGAGCTACCATCCTGTGGGTCTTCATTGGAAACCCAGTTTACTTCACTCAATGACTGGAGACCTAATGTAAAGTATTAGAGCTGGAGTGAAAACCTGCAGGAAAACACATCTTTGGAGAAGCTGTGGCCTGGATGTATCAGGTTTTTTTCTTTCGGTCTTGAGCTTGTCGCAGAGAGGTTGTTGCAGTGATTGTAAGTTTTATGCCTATTTATTATATGAACATCGTGAAAGGTGTCGGACGAGGCTGCATTTCTCATAGTTACGTATGGTTTCACGTAGGCCTTCCTGAAGAGGCTAGAAGCTGTCAAGCCCACCCCAGGCATGAGGAGGTCTGAGCAGCTCTCCGATTTCCAGCGCCAGGCCCTCTACCTGGGGGCTACTGCTGCCTCCTCCAAACTGGAGCGCTCTCAGGCCAGCAGAACCTCTGCAGGTACACCCACTCTACCCACAATGCACCTGTGTGCTTTTGAGCTGTAGTAATCATCACTGTGAGATGAGGCATTCTGCATTCAACTTCAAGCTACCCCAAATGAACCCATGTAAAGAAGTCATTTTCTTCCCCCTCTCATTCTTATTTTAAAAAAATCAAGTATTGTGATAATTTTGGTCTAATATTTATATATGACTGTAATTGCTGGGTGTTTTATTTCTTCTGGCATCTAAAGTTATAGCAATAATCTCTGGGTGAGATGAGTTGTCTTTTTCTGCCTTGGGCTTTCTCAGAGTAACCCAGGGAAGATACCATTTTGATGAATGATGGGAGAAAAAGTTTGTTTACTTGCATGTTTAGATTTTGGTTGGTGCTGCTTGTGTTTGATAGGTAAGAGCAGTAGGGTCTCCAGTGCTTCCAGCCTCCACAGAGCCAGACCAACGTCCAGCGTCTCCACTGCTGTTTCCAAAGTCAGCAGGACCGCCTTTCCTTGAGTCTGTGTGTCTGTCTGTATGTCTGTGTTTGTAGGTACGTTTGTGTTAGCGCACATGAGCGAGGCTTTGAGTGTCTGTGTGGTCAGGTGAGATCAATTTGCTGACTCCCGTACCGATTAGATGTTCCAACTGCAGCTGCTCTTAATTCAAAGTTCAGGAAGGTGGCAGAACCTGTGGATCTTATAGCCAGTAGCCTCTAAATGCACTTCTTAAAGTGTCAGCATATCCAGTCAGCCTGCAATCACTGGAGTGAGATGCCCTGACAGAAGTATTCCAGGTCTAGAATTGAGCCCCCTCCTAAAGCTACTGTATATTCAATGTGTGGTCAATGCAGTGCTTTTGTAATGTGGCAGGGGTTTAGCGTGACACTCAAGTAATTGCTACAGTTCTTGTTGTATCAATAAGCTAGTGAAGCCTGTCAGTGTTGCAGCCTCATGGACCATACTTTGGATCTTATTCACATGAGAGAAGAGAGATGTAACTTTTTATAAGGTATATATATATTGGATATTGTGGCTCTTGCTTTGCTATGTTTGCCAATAAAACTGCTTGTTAAAAAAAAAACCCATTGTGTGCTGAAATGAGAACACTTCTTGGCTGCTTTTGTGAATGCTACACTGCCAAGGACACATCCTAGCATTTATCATCTGCCGGTATCGTATCTTTTTTGTTTCTAGTGCTTAGAACATTATCAGATACCCAAAGGTGAAAAAGTTTTAAGTATGTGCTGTCATTTCCTTAAAATATTTGGACATTGACTGAGTTATTGCTATTTTTGCGGTCTACCATATAGCATATAGGAGTTGAAATTAAATAATAAGCATAGGCTCGAAGTGAAAACTTTTTCTGCATTATTTTGAGAGCATTTACCAACAGAAATGAGGTCTAAAGGGCTGTGAAGAGAAAGTGAAAATGCCCCCATCGAAGAGATGGCAAATGATTACATTTGTCAAAATCGACTATTTCGTGTATTGTTTAGTAGAAGTAATGCCTTGTTGTGCTCAAGAAAAAAGGCCAGGATGACTTCGGATGATGTCTCTGGTGGATGAAGAATTCTTTCTCTGGTGAAGAAAAGCAGTCACAACAGCTGGCCATACAGGCAGTTTCACAGTAACTTACAGTGTTGTGAAAAAGTATTTGCCCCCTTCCTGAATTTTTTTTTTTTTTTTTTTTTTTTTTTATATTTGTCACACTTAAATGTTTCAGATCATCAAACAAATTTTAATATTAGACAAAGATAACCTGAGTTAATACAAAATGCTGTTTTTAAATGATTTCATTTATGAAGGGAAAAAAGTTATCCAAACCTACCTGGCCCTATGTGAAAAAGTAATTGCCCCCCCCTTGTTAAATCATGAATTGACTGTGATTAACCACATTTTTTTTTTTTTTAGTTCAATTCCACTGGCCACACCCAGGCCTGATTACTGCCAGACCTGCTGAATCAAGAAATCACTTAAATAGAACCTGTCTGACAAAGTGAAGCAGCCTAAAAGATCTCAAAAAGCAACACATCGTGCCGCAATCTAAAGAAATTCAAGAATAGATGAGAAACAAAGTCACTGACATATATTATTTTATTTTATTTTATTTAACCCTTATTTAACCAGGGAAGTCCCGTTGAGATTGAAATCTCTTTTTCAAGGGAGCCCTGGGGGTTGAGATGGTGAGGGAGAGGGCAAATGCACAGCCAATTAGCTCAGGGGATGATTAGGTGGCAGGTTGAAAGAGCCAGGTTGGGACTTTAGCCATGACACCGGGGACCCCCCCCTGGTTATTAGTCTGGATAGGGTTACAAAAACATTTCTAAGACTCAGCGCCATATTAATGCGGGGGCTGACGCATGAAAGGGCCCATCGCGAGGATCGGGATCAAAACAATCATCGGCAGAAACTCGAAATAATGCTTATACAGTGCTCTGATTGTTGTTTGTGTTGAGCCTGCCCTGGAACGGGACGAGGTGCATTAATATTTTGCATAAATAAGACACTGTGATTGGTTAATGGACAATGTGCGTGCCTGTTGTTACTGTCCAATGAATGAGTCGTTGAATTTGTACTATACACATATAGCTGTTACCTTGCTCCTGGAGTGGAAATTTAAGACAAAAGATGCTAAAATGTGGACAGAAATATATGTGACAGCGGGGCTCAAAAATGCACAAATCAACTTGAGAAATTGCTGCAGGAGTCCCAGCTATTAAGAAAAGAAAAATAACCAAGCTGACTTGATATTTCAAAACTACGAGCCTCAACAAGACAGAAAACCCTCCAGCATTAGCGGCTATCTGGGGGATGCTAACTAGCCAGCACCGGCAAGGTTGTTGAGCGCACTGGCTGCTGATGATGGTAACGAGCCGCATGCAGCAGCAGCTGCTGCCATGGGATGGGTAGCAAGCTGGGCGTTTGGTAGGTAGGTAGCGTAGTACAACGACAATATTAGAAAATGTAGGCTCTAGTTTCAGTTTAGCTTGTCCCAGTCCACTGTAACTGAAGTTTTTCACCGCAAACTGCAAAGTTTGTGATTTAGTGATTTTCATCTGCTTTTGCTGTTCAGTATAATCATTCAAATTTTGGTAGTATGCAAAACAATTAGGGTAGGCTTGGGAGAGTTGGGCCATGGGTATTTTAGCATACCAAGCTAATTCTATTCACGGCATATAACCATTAATTGCACTTACGATACACCCATCCAATAATACACTTCCTGTATCGGCTGTTTCTGAATGCGAGCATATGTGTAGGAGGGGGAGACGAGTTTTAAAGTAATGTTTTTTGGCCCAAAAGTTGGGCCAGGGCCAGGGGAGACTTGGGCCACTGCTGAGGAGAGTTGGGCCACATACAGGAGAGTTAAGATGGACACACAACAACCATCCAGGCAAGGAAAATATGAACAGTTTAATTCCAAATTCATGAAATAACAATGAACATGAAATGAATCAATATTCTAGTAGAAATCCACTAGCAAAAGTCAACATTGAACAAACTTTTTGCAACACATTTTCTGCTAACTTTAAGAATTTCGTAGAAAATGTGAACAATTAAATTCAAGATATTATATGAAGTATCTGTTTAAACATTGAACTTCACCAGATAATATCAGCATTGCTAAGAAACATATTCTACATTTTCCAATGGTCACATTCTCATGTCACTGCAAATTATGAACAATTTGATAACAAACTCTTGTAACCAAAGGTTATGTAGGCCTATCAAAATAAATTCTGATACAACCCCTCCAGGAAAAGTTAACCTTTATCAGCAAAATATATGTTCCAGGTATAACTTTATATGGCCCAACTCTCCCATCCACAAGTGTCCCAACTCTCCCAATGTCCACCATATAAATTTCAGTGACAATTATAGCAAAGAAACATATCACACAGATTTGGCCAATACCTTGATGGAGGAGGAATATCACAGCTATCTTGTAGAATAACTAAGGACAGTATACTGTATTGTATTGAAGAGATATAAAAATGCTTACTGTGAATTCCAGTTTTTACTCTTGAGTCAAAAATGCACTTCTCTGCAAAAACATGGACAGACGGCCAAAACTTCTGCAGTCCCTTATGTCAAAGATAATGCTTAATACTTCCATTAGATGGCACCACCTTCCCAATACAGTTTCCAAGTTCCAAGGGTGGCCCAACGCTCCCCAGCCTCCCCTATTGTTTGTATGATTAATCATTTCTGAAATCGGAAATATGTTTGTTATTTTTACACTGCCCTTCCTCGGCGAGTTGCGTCGTGATGGAATTTACCGTCAGATGGAGTAATACGATGTGATACAAAATTTTATCCGCTATAGTTTAACGGTAGCATGACCAATACTATTTTCCGTGTATGTAAGAAAGACTGCTCACTAGTTTTGTGGTATCACTGCACAGAAGTTTGTCATTTAGTTCTGAACAGAATTATGAGATGGGCAGCCAAAAGCCCCAAGAACGTTCTGATGCTTCGTCATTTTTCTGCAAAAAGATTGGAAGCTGAAGACCCTCAGAGAGCATCTTGAGAGCTTGTACCGTGAAACTGATACTTGTGAATATTATGCATGCTCATTTCTCACATCTTTTTACAATCATGTTTTTCCATTAAGGTGCACAATAAATGCTTTCCAATGGATACTCTTTGTTCGTTTCTTCATCTTCACGAGTGCACAACAAATCAAGCCTACTCTAAGCGTGCGATTTCATGCGCTGATCATGTTTTCTTTTAGTGAAGTCCTGCAATATTCACATCAATGTAGTTGTCAATTTAATAATTTTGATATTATTTATTTGGCGGGGGGTTGGGGGGAAGAGATATTCATGCCCGGTTAAGTTACGATGAAAATCCTTACATAACAAGGGAATTTGGTGCTTCTGCAACTCTGAGAAGGAAGATAAGTTTTTAAAAATTAATTTGTACGATGTAATTTTACAAAGTGAATCCCTGAATTTTTTTTTTTTTTTTTACTAATATTTCAGGAGCAATATGGTTGTTTGCAAATTTTATTTGCCATTAGTAAATAAAAAATTTATACTTAATGATCAGAGTGAAAACACGGTACAGAGGCTAATTTGCGCTGATATGAATACAGGTGTGCCTTGAGATCTTGGCTTGCCCTTTGGTGTGCCTTGGGCACAAAAAGTTTGAGAACCACTGCGCTAAACAATCGGAATCTGTAGGCAGTACGGGCATCTCCATCGCTGATCGGCTACGAGGATTTATCGCTGTTAGCAGAAAAACTGGCTTGGTGAAAAGCTGATTAATGCTGATGTCCAAGCATGCTTAACACTGGGATATTGCGTGTTGCTAAGGGCTGAATTCGGCACGTCAACTGGCTTGTCAAAAATGATCTTCTTGCAGTGGTGGTTCAAAAATGTCCAAAGTGGCGTTTTTTGCATTTTGCGATACTCGTGAGTTGATAGAATGATGCAGGCAAATTGTATGTGTTGTGTTTGAGTTTTCTTTTTGGAAATTTATGCTCCCTGTTATTGTGACTGTTCAGAATTATTCTACAGGGCGCTCATTCTCAGCTGTTATAGAGTGTGTGTTTGCTTGCGTGTATGAGCGCACAAATGTGTGAGTTATGTGTAAGAGAGATGTATATCCTACGGGTAGCTGGTCTTTATTCTTTTTGGTGACGCAATTTCTGTATTAGTAGCTCCGCAGTGACGATAGTCAGCAGTCAGCAGCAGTTCTAGTGCCAAGTCGTCTGGTGCCCGTCCATCCATCTGTCCGTCCGGCGTCAACTTTTCACTTCAGATTTGAAAATCTCAAAAATTGTCTGAGAAATTTCTTTCTAATTTGGTGTGAGCCTTCCTTATGATATTCTGAATATTCACTGTGAAAATTAGAAAATTCTACGTCCAGGTTTTTGAGAAATTCAGCATTTTGGACTTAGAAAATCAGTGTTTGTGCTCATTTTTTCAGTCTTTCATTAATATCTCAAAAAATGTCTGATAACTTTTGTCTAATTTCTTGAGAGCCTTCCTTATGATGTTCTGATGGTCCCCTGCGAAAATTAGTAAATTCTACGTCCCGGTTTTTCAGAAATTCAGCATTTGGGACTTAGAAAATCAGTGTTTGGGCGCATTTTTACCTCCGCTGTGACGATAGTCAGCAGTCAGCAGAGCTTTTTTAATGCCAAGTCGTCCAACGTCTGTCTGTCCATCTGCCATCAACTTTTCGCTTCAAATTTGAATATCTTAAAAACTGATAACTTTTTTCTCATTTGATGCGAGCCTTCCTTATGATATTCTGAATATTCACTGTGAAAATTAGAAAATTCTACGTCCCGGTTTTTGAGAAATTCAGCATTTTGGACTTGGAAAATCAGTGTTTGTGCTCATTTTTTCAGTCTTTCATTAATATCTCAAAAACTGTCTGAGAACTTTTTGTCTAAGTGGTTGTGAGCCTTTCTTATGATGTTCTGATTATCCCCTGCGAAAATTAGAAAATTCTATGTCCAGGTTTTTGAGAAATTCTGCATTTTGGACTGAGAAAATCAGTGTTTGTGCTCATTTTTTCAGTCTTTCATTCATATCTCAACAAGAGGCCTGTCAGCCCAGAGAGCTCCGCTGAGGATGACTGAAATGATCATATTGTTCTGGATCATGTTATTCTGCATCATGTTGTTCCTCATCATTGTTCTGGATCACGTTGTTCCAGATCATTGTTCTGGATCATGTTGTTCCGGATCATCGTTCTGGATTAATTGTTCTGCGTCATATTGTCCTATGACAGTGTTAGAAGGATTGTGACTGCTATATTTGTGATGTACTGGGGGGGAAGGGTATTTGTTGGTTGTTAGTATTGCTTGGTGGTAACATGACTGAAATAAATTATTGCAATTTGTTTCTATTGTTGTACTACATAAATTGAGACACCAAACTGGTTCACAGTATATTCTGGTTACCAAATGTGTCATATGTGTTCATATTGCAATAGTTTTCAAGAATTTCTGAAATTAAGTTATGACATGGACACTTCACTCATCCTCAGCGGAGCTCTCTAGGCCGACAGGCCTCTTGTTTTATTGAATATCTGTAAGCCTTTCTATGATGCACAAGTATTTTGTGCTATAATAGTCATGAATTGAAACTGCAGTTACAAGTGATTGTTGATGCATTATTGTATAGAAAGTAAGCACGGCTGATGTTGTGCAGATGGGACAGGTCAGTAGTGTAATTGTGACAGTACTTGGCGCGGCGATGATATGGGGGGGCCTTGAAAAAGTGGTAGCCCCGGGGCCCATGGTTCTTTAATGCGGCCCTGCTAAGGCTTTGGGACTCCAGCGAACCACGGTGAGAGCCATTATCCAGAAATGGAGAAAATTTGGACCAGTAGTGAACCTGCCCAGGAGTGGTCGGCCTACCAAAATTACTCCAAGAACGCATCAACAACTCATCCAGGAGGTCACAAAAGAACCCAGAACAACATCTAAAGAACTGCAGGTCTCACTTGCCTCAGTTAAAATCAGTGTTCATGATTCAACTATAAGAAAGAGACTGGGCAAAAATGACATCCATGGGAGAGTTCCAAGGCAAAAACCACTGCTGACCAAAAAGAACGCAAAGGCTTGTCTCACATTTGCCAAAAAACATCTTGATTATCCCAAAGACTTTTGGGAAAATATTCTGTGGACTGACGAGACAAAAGTTGAACTTTTTGGAAGGTGTGCGTCCTGTTACATCTGGCGTAAAACTAACAGCATTTCATAAAAAGAACATCATACCAACAGTCAAACATGGTGGTGGTATTGTGATGGTCTGGGGCTGCTTTGCTGCTTCAGGACCTGGACGACTTGCTGTAATTGATGGAACCATGAACTCTGCTCTCTACCCGAAAACCCTGAAGAAGAATGTCCAACCATCAGTTTGTGACCTCAAGCTCAAGCGCACTTGGGTTATGCAGCAGGACAATGATCCGAAACACACCAGCAAGTCCACCTCTGAATGGCTTAAAAAAAAAAAAATGAAGGTTTTGCAGTGGCCTAGTCAAAGTCCGGATTTAAATCCGATTGAGATGCTGTGGCATGACCTTAAACAGGCCGTTCATGCTCGAAAACTCTCCAATGTGGCTGAATTAAAACAATGCTGCAAAGAGCAGTGGGCCAAAATTTCTCCATAGCGATGTGAAAGACTCATTGCCAGTTATCGCAAACGCTTGATTGCAGTTGTTGTCGCCGAGGGTGGCACCACCAGTCATTAGGTTTAGGGGGCAATTACTTTTTCACGTAGGGCCAGGTAGGTATAGACTGCTTTTTCCCTCAATAAATGAAATCATAATTTAAAACTGCAGTTTGTATTTACTTGGGCTATCTTTGTCTAAAATTAAAATTTGTTTGATGATCTGAAAGATTTATTTGCAAAAAAATAAGAAATCAGGAAGAGGGCAAATAATTCACAGCACTGTAGGCCATCAATACTAACTGACACATTTGCCCAATTTCACGGTCAGTCAGCAGTTGGCAAGCGAAGCTGTAGATCAGAGGCATTCCACTCAAACCGGTACCTTTAAGAGGTAAACGCTGAACTGTTTTTAAAGTCTAGTGTGATTGTTCTTTAAGAAACCGCCAGAGTTCAGCTGATCTGCAGCAAAACTGTCTGGAAACAGTTTAAATGAAAATGAAATCATTTCAATGAAATAAGATCATTGGAAGCAATGGAATTGCATGAAGACATTTCAAATGATCTTATTTAATTTAAACAAATTAAACGATAATGAAACATGCATTGCTTCCCACCCCTGAGTAAAGAAAAGAGTGAGAAGTTCAGAGTCATAATCGGTTTCCAATTACTAGTGGTGAAGTCCACCATAACGCGCGTGAAACTGATAAACCTCCATGCACAAGGACTTCGATTCCGCGCGAGAATCTCTTACATATTCGTGGATTGAATAATTGCTGACTTCAGCAGGGGAACATAAATATGCCACTAGGTATGTGTTATTAATGAAAACTGACCATACCTGATAATGTTGTGAGTTTTCAGAGTTTCTGTAATGGTTACTTTAATGAATGATTTGAAAACGGGTCATGACCGGGTCATGATTATTGGGCTGGGCCGAGCAGCGGCCCAGCCCCTATAAACACGAATGTCGCTGAGTGACTGCCTGAGTGATCAAGTTCAATGATTGGTTGGCCGGCGGGGAAGAAGTTCAGCGATTGGTCGGCCGGCGGGGAAAAACTTCAATGATTGGTTGGCCGACAATTGGCTAAGAAGTTCAGCGGTTGGTCGGGTGGCGGGGAAGAACATCAACGATTGGTTGGCCGACGATTGGCTGGCTGGCTGGGCATTGACGTCACTCGTATTTACTGGTCTGTGTATTTGCATTATAAATACTAGTGCAAGTGCCCGTAGGGGGAGTGAAAATTTATGCAAAAACCTGCAAAATGAAGGATGCACACCATATCCCATCGGAGATCATGACAGCACGGCGCTTGTTTGGAACTATAGCGCTTCCCCACGAACCACGTGAGCAGTCTAGCAACGAAGTCAATTCCGCCAAAAAGAACCTGGTGCTAGTGCCATGCTGGTGCTAGTGGCAGTGCTTAGTTGGTTCAACCCACGAACCTCCTAAGAACCTGTCTGCTTTTCCGTCGCCGAGGAGCCTAATCAGAGCCACGCGATTACGTCACTGTAATTTAAGACCAACAGATCAGGAGAAAATAAACTTTGAGATCTGTGTCTCTCTCAGCAGCGCTGTCGTAACATCTGGCAATACAGAAATACAGTATGGACTGCGGGAAACCACGAATAAAAATTTCAAACTGAAATAATGCTTGTGTTCTATGCTCAGTAAGGCAGCTTGCACACTGGACGCGAAACAAATTTTTTGCAGGACAGATTACATTCAAAGTCAATGCAGACGCGAATACACGCGTGTATTCGGGTCTTTGCATTGACTTTGAATGTAATCTGTTCTGCGAAAAATTTGTTTCGCATCCAGTGTACTATTATTGTCACTTAGGTTTTATCGTTTTTAGTGGGGGAAAGGAATAGCTACAGCCTGATTGCTATGATATCGTACTGAGTTAAGATCACATATTGAAAATGTGTAACGTATCTTGCGTTGTTGTCCATGCATGTTAATACCGAAACCTTAAGCAGCAACAGTGTGTAATAATAGGAGCACGCTATCCATGGTTTCTCTTCCCAAGGATGCAGGCAGAAGAAATAAATGAGCAACCTGCGTATTTCATACCAACTTCATAAGTTTGAATGATCTAACGTAGTTTCGTTTTGAAATGCCATTCAAGTTCGCTAATGGTAATAATTCACGAATGCCCTAGCTAGCCAGCTAACTCATATTCGTAATGCTTAATATAGACGTAAGCGGTGCACGAAAACATGCCTGAAGCAGCAAAGTAAAATGCAATATTAACGCATCATGCAGATACAGTACAGATGCTTCTTTATTCCAACATTTACTGCGGGCAGAACGCTGAAAATACTTCCACGATCGCGCTGGTCTTGTTGGTCAAACTCCGCCCCACGTAATCCGTGCTTGCACTGGACCAGCAAGGAGTTGGTGCTTACTCTAGCACCAGTTTTGAGAGCCAGGAGCTGGTGCTTAGGCTGTGGAAAACCAAAGAACTGGTGCTAAGTCAGGCTCTGGCTCCGAACCAGCACTGGAACCAGCTCGGTGGAAAAGGGGTATGAGTGGCGCCACTCTGAGTTATCTACCGCTCTGGTGACAGGTAACATGCTTCGTTGGAAAGCGCAATGGCGACATCTTTTGGTCAACGCATGAACTCGTCAAGTCAAGGGTCAGTTGGCTTTTTCATCCAAGTAGTGCAAGTGCCCGTAGGGGGACTGAAAATTTATGCAAAGACCTGCAAAATGAAGGATCGTGCCATGCGCAAGCCATATCCAAAAGCTTAGGCCGATCTGACGAACAGTCAGAGAGATATGCAAGCCACAGACACACAGACAGATACACAGACGCTTCTTACTTTATAGATAGATGGTTCTCGGAATTTCGGCTTTGAGACATTGCAGCAGAAACTGAGTACTTTGTGGTTGTTGGATCTTGGATTTGAGAGATTGCAGCAGAAACTGAAATTAAAAAGTAAAATTGAACACGCCACACACATTTATGCGTGTGATTATCCCGTCCTTTCTTGTTGTTCTTTCAGATAGGTTGGTAACATTCACGTTAACCCTTAAATGCCCAACTATAGTAAAAGTTGAAAGAAAAATCTTTGTATTCTGTTAATACGTCCTGGGGAGGGGCTAATAACAACCCAATAGCAATTTTTAATTTTTGGTGACCTTTGACCTCATTTTAGTTTTGTGACATATATGTCACTCTAAGTTTCTAGGATATAAAGAAAACTTTTGTCCATCATTGTTTTGGTAGTTGACAAAATAGCTGAAGTATTAGGCATAGCTTATTTTTCATTAGCTTACCTGTTTGTCTACTTTATCCAGTGATGAATGGGTGCTGATCTATCATGTGGATTCCACCATGGGGGTGGCCATATTGGAAAGGTCAGCTGGTGCAGCCAGTGTAGTGTCAGTTCCACTTTTATGCATCAGATGGCAGCACTGATGGCCTAAAAATGTCACTATGGGCATTAGGTTGCAAAATTTATGTGGGGTCAGTGGTTTTGACAACCCCCAAAATCGTGTGACAAATTTGTCACAGGGGGCATTTAAGGGTTAAACATCCCTCAGTCCAACATAGGAACTTGCACGATGTTAGGAAAAATTGATAAATACTGTTACTATGACTATAGTTGGACTATTTACCTACACAGTGGAAGTGGCGCTGGCACTATTATGTTTCAGTGTTTTCAAGAATACCAGTAAGATGCCCCGACTGGTTTCCAAACTAACTTATACCCTTGCGCGTTCATGAGTTGGTCTGCTTGAACGGAAGCAGTTCATCCCATGAATAACAAAAGGTGGCAAGTGACATTCCTGATGAAACCTGTTTTTCTGCACCACAAAGTACTACAGCAGTGCCCCCTTTAGTTGGCAAACAAAGGTAGCAAGTGACATGATAAAGTACTTGAAAAGCAGTGACCATCACATGGTAGCAAGTGTAACTATGCTTAGATGATGCCTAACACAAGGTCATAAGTGCACACTGTAGAGAAACACAAGGTCACAAGTGACATCTGGGCGTGCGCAAAGGACGTCTTCCTGTTTACCCTGAGGAGGAAGCATGGCTTCAAGCAGAAGCAAAAGACTCAGCCAGGTTATGGCTACAATCAATGCTTCAGACTTGAATGTACAGTACGAATATACAACTTTACTCCATTTAGAACTAATGTAACAAAAATGAATATATGGGTGATTTCCTTCAATAGCTGATTTTTCACAGTTCCTCAGAGTTTCAAACTGAATTTACACAAAAATAACACAATGTAACTTGCGACCTTGTGTTATTCATGGGACAAGTTGTGGTGGCCGCTTTGATTGTATCTATGAGAGTGACTTTAACCGACATCAATGAAAACAATAAATTTAAGAAAATATTAAGTTTAAAAGATCGCAGCAAGCTGGATTTGACACCCCAAGAGGTAGCCACTTCTCGACTACATTGTTGTACCCACTATGTCACCGCAATGCCCAGTGTTTGAATCCAGTCTAGCAATAGACTGCAATAATCAGGCAAATGTACTGTTAAATTAACCCATTTAAACCGGGACAGCATGTGCGCATTTTAAGAACGTGTCGTTGCCGACACAGATATGCGCGTAATTTTGAAAGTACCGTAATTACTGTAAGTTTTGCGCAATAGAAAAAAATTCCAACTGTTCCTGAAAGCTGAGAAGCTGTGCTTCAGCCCAAATACAGGTTACTATGGTAAACATGGCAGCATTATTCTCTGCTGGGATTTTTGCATTAGGCCTTAAAGGGTTAAAACACATTTTTGTACATATAGAATGTTCACAATGTCCAATTTTTGACGCCAATGAATGTTTCTTGGCGATATTGGCCGCCATTTTAGAAAAATTAATGCGTATTTTCTTCTAAACAGCAAAAGGTGGATTAAATATTAATATAGCGGATTCATATGCTGCGCTTGCCCTACAGAGTTGGGTTCAAGTACTTTCAAGAATTGGATGCAAGTTTCTTTTTTTTTAAATGCCAAAGTGCTTGCACTTGTATCGGAGTACTTCCTATTAATGCCCAAAGTACTTGTACTTGTTATCAAGTACTTTTCAAAGTTCTTGACTAATCTGTCTCCTAGGTGCTGACAGAGATTGGTCAAGTACTTTGAAAAGTACTTGGATACAAGTACATGTACTTATTATTAGGTATTATTAGACATTAGGCCTCATAATATTATTAGGCTAAGAGGCTAATCTTCTTTCACGCTAGATTAGTTTGGTTTGTTTCAGTCCTCCATGCTTGTTTTCTCTGGTACCGGTTGCGAGATTCCATAGAGATAAAGGAATGTAACACATCTTACCAATCTAGCTGGAAGAATCATAACAATGGTTGGAATGTATTTTTAATTTACCTATTCAATCTCGCAACTGATGCGGCAGTTAACAAGCATGGAGGACAGTATCGGTTGCGAGATTGAATAGGGAAATTAAACACACATTCCGACCATTGTTAAGATTCTTTCACGCTAGATTGGTACGATGTTACATTCCTCTATCTCCCTTTTGAATTGCGCAACTGGTACCAGGATTATAGTGCCTTCAAATGGGGTCGTGTTTACCGTGTTCACGAGAAAAGTCCATATGAACGCCGCCTTCTTGTGGTATTTACGACGTTGTAAGTTGAACTTTTCTGAAAGCTTCGAGTTCACGAGTTGTGACATGTTTGATGACATTTTTAGAAATTGTATCCGGACTACAATTTTGCAGTTATGCCTTTCCATGTAATCCCTTAATTCACATGCTTGCGGGTTTTGTAGCTGCGTTAGCAACCCTAGTTTGGAGGAGCTTACGTTAGCGAGAGCGCTGGCCTGTGCAATGTAGTTTGCATAAAGCCTCGGTCACAACCGGCCGTACTTCCACTCCACGGCGTATCTACAGCAAAAAACGCCAAGGAACTCACGGGCCACGCAGGTTCTTCTTGCGAAATTTTGAGCCGGCAGACTGCCCGTAAGCACGTACGATGGATTTTGATCATGCACAAAAAACTCCACGATTTCCAGAGGAAGGCCAAAGTTTCACTTGCTCCCGTCGCAAGGCGCACGCAGATCAGACGTGCGTTTTTTTTTACTGGTCGTGGAAATAAAACCGTTTGTCCAAGACGCAAGTCTCCCGCGGGTGTGAAATAGGACGGGCGCACACACACAACGTACGAAATAAATAGAACTTCCGAGCACGGCTGGGGTATAGGAAGAAGTGCGCAGCTGTTGCAAGACTGCAGCACGACCTCCTTGCTACCTCTACGAAGCACGCACGTGCCAAATCGCGACGGTGTTGCTGCAAACTTCTTTCGTCACCCTCAAGGGCAGCACGGCACGATTACTCCCGCCTTACGAGTTGACTGCTACTTTTTTTTTTAACCTCCACGTCCTCTGCGACTCTCACCTACGGCAAAAAACTCAGAGAACGCACGATTAAAAAATCCGTGCGTCCGGTTGTGACCGAGGCTTTACATTGCCCTAACCTACTGGACAAGAAGGAACAGTGTAGACCATTGTCATCTTTATCGTTTTGTCTCTTGCTCCTCCGATTGGTGTTCAGATACAAATTAATAATGTAATATTTGCATATAGCCTGCCAGGAGAAACGATGCTTTGGCGTCCTTATTGCCGTAGCAACGATGTTCTCGCACGGTTATCACTTGAACGTTGAGCCATTTCTGCTCACGACTTCACGACATGACTTCACAACTTCACGAGTTCCATTTGAAGGCAGCATTATTTCCTTAATCTTCCTACTGAATCTCGCAACCGATAAGAGAGAAAACAGGTACATTAAGGGACTTGGGATACATTAACATATTAGCTATGTTACAAAGTGCAATACTCGGTCAGGCTGTAACTGTCGCTTATGCAAATCGTTCATGCTTTCTTTCCCGAATTCTTGTATTTTACTTAATTTATTTTAACATTGATTATATCATTTTTTTGACTGTCTACCATAATTGAGGTAAAATTGACCTAAATTGCTCACTTCGCAACACACTTTTTCTTTATCCGCAGCAACTGATATAAATACCAAACAATTCGCTATTTGGGGGCACTGTAAAATTCCACAACTTTCTTATTTCTCTGCCAATTCTCATGATCTTGGTGTCAACTACAAGGTCATTTAGAGAGCTTTCAATTGGTCATAAATTCATTAAAATTAATTGCATTTCAATTTTTTTTTCACATAGTTAACCATATTCAACCATCACCAATATCGAATAACGCTTTATGTAAACATATGGCACCTCCTTCACTCGAACATATTTATTAAGCGGTTTTACTCGAAACTGTGGATTCTTTGTCCATAACATGCCCAAAAACGAAACATGGGGGGAAAAAAAGGAAACTTTGAAGTTTGTTCTTACACCCTCACTATATAGGAACAGCCATGTGTTCACGAAAGTGACGTCACGTCCCCGGTTAGCACAACTGTAAAGATAACTTTATTGCTTCATTACAATTCATGAACATACATACAAAACCCAAAACCAGTGAAGTTGGCACGTTGTGTAAATCGTAAATAAAAACAGAATACAATGATTTGCAAATCCTTTTCAACCTATATTCAATTGAATACACTGCAAAGACAAATTACTTAATGTTCGAACAGGTAAACTTTGTAATTTTTTGCAAATATTAGCTCATTTGGAATTTGATGCCTGCAACATGTTTCAAAAAAGCTGGCACAAGTGGCAAAAAAGACTGAGAGAGTTGAGGAATGCTCATCAAACACTTATTTGGAACATCCCACAGGTGAACGGGCTAATTGGGAACAGGTGGGTGCCATGATTGGGTATAAAAGCAGCTTCCCTGAAATGCTCAGTCATTCACAAACAAGGATGGGGCGAGGGCCACCACTTAGTGAACAAATGCGTGAGCTGATTGTCGAACAGTTTAAAAACAACATTCCTCAACGAGCTATTGCAAGAAATTTAGGGATTTCATCATCTACGGTCCGTAATATCGTCAAAAGGTTCAGAGAATCTGGAGAAATCACTGCACGTAGTTTACAAGGCGAAAACCAAAATTGAATGCCCGTGACCTTCGATCCCTCAGGCGGTACTGCATCAAAAACCGACATCAGTGTATAAAGGACATCACCACATGGGCTCAGGAACACTTCAGAAAACCACTGTCAGTAACTACAGTTCGTCGCTACATCTGCAAGTGCAAGTTAAAACTCTACAATGCAAAGCGAAAGCCATTTATCAACAGCACCCAGAAACGCCGCCGGCTTCGCTGGGCCCAAGCTCATCTAAGATGGACTGATGCAAAGTGGAAAAGTGTTCTGTGGTCTGACGAGTCCACATTTCAAATTGTTTTTGGAAACTGTGGACGTCATGTCCTCCGGACCAAAGAGGAAAAGAACCATCCGGATTGTTATAGGCGCAAAGTTCAAAAGCCAGCATCTGTGATGGTATGGGGGTGTATTAGTGCCCAAGGCATGGGCAACTTACACATATGTGAAGGCACCATTAATGCTGAAAGGTACATACAGGTTTTGGAGCAACATATGTTGCCATCCAAGCAACGTCTTTTTCATGGACGCCCCTGCTTATTTCAGCAAGACAATGCCAAGCCACATTCTGCATGTGTTACAACAGCATGGCTCCATAGTAAAAGGGTGCGGGTACGAGACTGGCCTGCCTGTAGTCCAGACCTGTCTCCTATTGAAAATGTGTGGCGCATTATGAAGCGTAAAATATGACAACGGAGACCCCGGACTGTTGAACAACTTAAGCTGTACATCAAGCAAGAATGGGAAAGAGTTCCACCTGAAAAGCTTCAAAAATTGGTCTCCTCAGTTCCCAAACGTTTACTGAGTGTCGTTAAAAGGAAAGGTGATGTAACACAGTGGTAAAAAGGCCCCTGTGCCAACTTTTTTGCAATGTGTTGCTGCCTTTAAATTCTAAGTTAATGATTATTTGCAAAAAAAAAAAAAAGTTTCTCAGTTTGAACATTAAACATCTTGTCTTTGCTGTGTATTCAATTGAATATAAGTTGAAAAGGATTTGCAAATCATTGTATTCTGTTTTTATCTACGATTTACATAACGTGCCAACTTCACTGGTTTTGGGTTTTGTACATACATACATACTTTAACTGCTATGTACATCTGCTGCTGCTGTCTCTCTCAAATTGACATTCACAAAATCAATAACTGCTACCCTTACTCTAGCTCTTTGTCTATTCAAATGTATAACTTGCTTTTGATGTTTTCCTTACTCAAGATCCCCCCATCTCCCACTCCCGCTCCCTCACACACTCTCACTCACTCCCACTCCCTCACTCACACACTCTCACTCTCCCACTCTCCCCACCCACTTTGTAAATAATTTATCAGCTCCAGCTCATTACTATACTTGCACTCTATATAATTGCATGAACTTTGCCTCATTTAGCACCCTTTTCTTAGGCCCACATTCTCATACAGCACTTGGCGGCCCAGCCATATACTAGGTTGTATCTAGTCTTGTTAAGGTATGGGTTTGAGCTTCCCCTGTCGCCAGTTCACCACCCACTTCTGATTTGTTCGTATACACTGCAGCAATTCTCTCAGGCGCCAGTAACTCGTTTTGGAAATGCAGTGATGACCATCACTGCGTGCTGAAAAAGAAGTTGCACACACTAATATTTCATTGGACTGCCTCCAGCATTGATCACGGCACGGATTCATCATAGCATTATTTTGACTATCTTATGCAAATGTCATTTATTTCTGACCAGAGTTGCGTTAATTTTTTGCCAAGATCTTGTACTGAAGATGGGAGAGTCAAATCAGTCTACTGAACCTTCTCTAGCACATCTCAAAAGATTGTCAGTTGGCTAAGTTCAGGACTCTGTGGTTGTCAATTCATCTGAAAATGATTCCTTGCGCTCGATGAACCATTCTTTCACAATATGAGCCCAACCAATCTTGTCATTATCATACAGGAATATGCCTGTGCTGTCAGGGATTAAAAGGCAGTTGATAGGATAATTTGGTCATTCAATAAATCCATGTAGTCTGCTGACTTCATTTTTGCTACATAACGTTGCTGAGCCTAGATCTGACCAATTAAAGAAACCTCCAATCGAAACGCAGCCTCCAGAGGCTTGTGCGGTGGGCACTATGTACGTCAGGCGCATGGCTTCATGGGTTTCCTTTCTTGCCCTGATGCTTTTGCCAATCTGGAATTGAGTAAATGTAAACTCATCACATGACCTTTTTCAATAGCTCCTCTTCATGCTCCCTCGCTAATTGAAGTTGTTTTTCATAATTAACCTCACTAACCAGTGGTTTTCTTGTGGCCACACAGCTGTTAAGTCCCAAACCTGCAAATTCTTATTGTATGCATATAAATGTTTGTACTTTCACAATTAAACATAGCCATGAGTTCTGTCAATTTTTTTTTTAAAATGAGACTTCACTAAGCGTTTTAACAATCTTCTATCATGATCATTCTTTTTTTTCCCCCCGACCCATTTCTTCTGCAAAGTTGATGAGTGACCACTATCCCACCTGGTTTTAATAATGCGCTGGACAGCTCTTTACCCACTTCAAGAGATTATAGCTATCTCCTTAGTTGTTTTCTTTGCTTGATGTAGCTGAATAATTTAACCCTCTTGAAACTCTGAAACATCCTTTCCACAACCAAGGAATATGTCTACTGACATAATTGTCAAAGAAATAAGACGCTACACACTGCATCAGTCAGGATTAATAGAATTGTTCCCAGCTGAAATTATGAATCACTGCAATAATGACTCAACTAGACAGTCCGGTCGGCTGCGACCGCATGGGCGTAGCCCCCGAAAGCCCGCTTCTCCCCTTTTTTGCGCATTATTCGGCCAATAATGTCGCCATGGCAACCGAAATCGATAGGTGTTCAGTGAAGTATATCACATGCCCAAACCAATTATGAAAGTAATCGGTCCAAAATTGCAGCCTGTTCTGCGTCCACAAGGAAATCTCTATGTCTTGCCACTAATGTGCGTATTATTCGGTCAATACTGCCGCCATGGCAACCAAAATCGATAGATGTCATCAGTGAAGTACAACACGTACATACAAAATGTGAAAGTAATCGGTCAAAGATTACAGCCTGTACAGTGTCCTCAAGGAAGAGTGTATGTTTCAGCACAAATTTGCACATTATTCAGCCAATACTGTCGACATGGCAACCAAAATCGATAGGTGTCATAAGTGAAGTACAACACATGTCCATACCAAATATGAAAGAAATAGGCCTTTAGAGCATCCACAAGAAAGTGTCTACGGACGCGGACGCAGCGGCAGAGACGACACGCGTGAATCCGTAGTAGCCGCCCGACTTCGTCTGGGGGCAACAATTATAGGCGTTCAAGTATTTGCTGATTTAAATCCAAAGGGTGGCTTTTTTTTCTTGACCGGGCGGTGTAATTTGTTCAGGCACTGAGGCGTAGTCCTTTTAATAGATATCAGATAGTCAATGCCAGTTCAGTTCATTTGTCTGTTCTTTAGGGCCCTTCCAAATGATAATTTTCGTTAGCAATACTGATAGAGTTGCTCAAGTCGACCTGCATTCAAGTCCCTTCTACCTCAGCTTTATGTGTGCCGTATTTGCCCTAGTTGTACTGGTTGAGTGATTTTCAGTTCCATCATGCAAACATACTACCACAAAAGTACATTATGGTTGTTGTGGCAAGGCAGATCACATTTTTATATCAAAGTTTGTCTGGAAAGAAAGAAATATTGTTCATTGAATAAAATGTGAATGAATTAAATGTCAATATGATATTCGGTAATGCCTCATCATGTGTGTTCCCCGTCTTTTAAATTCTGTGGAAAATCTGAGAAAGCCAAACAGGTGAAAAAAGATTACCATGGAAATAGTGACTAAACTAGGTATATTTTGTTGTCAGCGCTGTGATAATTGTCAAATCGTAACAATCATTAAACATGGGAATTAAATTGTGGAAAAGCTCATTTCTGCAAGTGGGAAGCATTCACACTGTAAAAACATTAAAAGACATGTCTCATTTAGCAGAGAAATGATGCCAGTGATAAACACAAAATTGTGCCTGAATGCTCACCCAATGTGGCTGTTAAGGGACACTCAGGGAAGAGGACGTGGAACAGGAAGTTAGCGCACGGAGCAAGACGTTTAATTTCATAATACAAGTTATAAATACTCATGAACCAGGAACTTGGAACTAAACAAGGCAACACCATTAACACAGACAATGCGGGAGTGACAAAGCAATGATATGAATGAAACAAATGCAGAGATAAACATAGACACTCAGAAATAATACTATTGGCCAAATTAACTAGAAAACCCCAAAGTAACAAAATAACACAAGGCAAAGTAACAATGGAACAAAATCAAAAAATACAAACGGCACTCGCTGAGATGCAAAAACCCACAAGTGCAAAGGAATATTAAGTTTACAAAGTTCAGATCTGGGAGCTGAGTGCAATCAAGACAGGGAACCGAAGGAGATAGGAAGACAGGTAATCGCTAGACGACGCCGGTGACATACTTCTTTTAGTTTTATGACGGGTTTCATACTTCTTTCATAAGTGCATACTGTCACCAACTGTACGGAATTGTATACTTTATTCTATTGAACTGCTTTACTTAAAAACTAGAGTGCCAAGGGCCCTGAAGGTTGCCGGCAGTTACAGCTCCAACAGGAGAAAAGTAACTAGCATCAGTCCGCGGATTCAACAGCAAGCCAACACGAATTCTTGCGAAAGCAACACATTCTCTACACGATATTGGTGTTAAAAAGCTCCAGCTTGGACATCTGCGAAAAAAATTAGACCTGTTTAGTTTTTTCGTGAATTTCGGCAGTGATGGCGAATGGTCCCGTACCACTGCAAATCAATTCACGGTTCTGCGAATCAATTCTTCTCTGCGAAAGAAGAGAACTGTTTCATCTGCACACTTCCACGGGCCAACGCAGCTCAGTGAGAAAGGGGTTTTAGTTACCATTATCGGGCAACTCGACTGAGCAGTCACACTTTTTCATGAGTGACAGACAGCAACATTTCTGCTATTTAGCAAAAATATAATCTTTAAGAAGTCTAGATCATGAAATCCGATTAGATTTTTTTCTAACCTGAACTTTCACTGTCGTCTGCTGTCAATCTGTGAAGTACGCCCTCTTCTCAATTCACTTCTGGTTCTTGCTCTGCTTTCAATGATTTTTTTTACACAACACTGCCAACGAGTGGGTCTAATTAGTATTATTCTTTCTATTCCATGATGCTAAAAGGAACAAACATCCAAAAATGGGTTTTGACCAGTTTTTATTTCCGCAATTGATCATGAAAAAACGTCGACCATACGGTTACAATGCCCGTAAAAATTTTAATTATATATAGTTTAGTGCCTAATGCATACTAATTTCTAAAGACATTATTAAATGAGGAAATAAATAGATTGATTTTTTTCACATGCCCTTGACCTTGAAGACCAAAGTCAAATCCAATATGGTGTGTTTGATCAGCATACATGATTTGTCATTAGTATCCAATACATACCGAAGATCTAAAGCCAACATTAAAGGACTTTTAGGCCGTTTTGTCATTACCTGGACCTTGTTGCCCAAGGTCAAATCCAATATGTCGAAAACAACCAGCATACATGATTTGCTATTAGTGCCCAATACATACCTAAGCTCTACAAACAATATTAAATAAATATGAGCCATTTTTGTCATATAACCTTGACCTTGAGGCCCAACATCAAATTTGACTGACTGCCTCAGAATGTTCAGCATACATGGTTTCCTATAGATGCCCCAAACATACCTGAGCTCTAATTGCCATAATCAGCAAGTTATAGCAATTTTTGCCATTTGATCATAGCGCCCAATGTCATATTCAACTTGCAGAGAATGTTTGGCTTACATGATTCCCTATAGGTGCCACATTAAGCTGTTATAACACAATTTTGCCATTTGACCTTCACCTTGAGGCTCAAGATGAAATTCAAACAACCGAGAATGTTTGGAATACATGATTCCCTTTAGGTGCCTCATACATATCTAAGCTCTAAATGTCATATTAAGCAAGGTATTGCACATTTTTGCCATTTGGCCTTGACCTTGAGGTCCAAGGTCAAATGTGACTGACTCAAATGTTCGGCATACCTGATTCCCTATAGGTGCCTCATACATACCTAAGCTCTAAATGCTATATTAAGAGAGTTATAGCACATTTTTGCCAATTGACCTTGACCTGGAGGCCCGAGGTCAAATGTGACTGACACAATGTTCGGCATACCTGATTCCCTAGAAGTGCCTTATACATACCTAAGCTCTAAATGCTATATTAAGAGACTTATGGCACATTTTTGCCATTTGACCTTGACCTGGAGGCCCAAGGTCAAATGTGACTGACTCACAATGTTCGGCATACCCGATTCCCTACAGGACCCTCATACATACCTCAACTCTAAATGCCATATTAAGAGAGTTTTAGCACAAAACACCCCGAAAAATGATGAAGTCCAGATATGTTGCCTAGGTGGCGCTATGAAGGAGCGATTCAATCAAAATGCCGTTTACACCGTTGAAGCAGGTCATGATACTGATGCCATTGCTGCGATTAAAAAAAAATTCATTAGACAGTTTTTGAGAAAATTGCACCTAAGTGCCAAAAATGGCCATTTTCGGCATAAAAATGGCCGCCAAGTCTAAACGAACGATTCAATCAAAAAAATTTTTGCTCGGGCATTAACTCGATGACCGATTTGATCACATCCCCAAATTTAAAAAAATTCATCGGACCGTTCTTGAGATACGGCTTTAAACGGCCGACGCCGACGACGCTGCCGGACGCAAAGTGACGACAATAGGTTACTGGCCTACGGCCGGCAACCTAAAAAATACCTAAAGCGTTAAGAGAGAAGGATATAAGGCGCTCATGGGATAAAAAAAATCTTTAGGTTGAAAGAATAAATCTGGTGCTCTTGGAAAAGTGGGACGAGAGGACAACCAAAATAAGTAGGTCTTCCATAATATAAAAAATAAAAAATAGTTGGGTCCAAACGAAGCCTAAGATAAAAAGCCTTTATTAAAGCATGGCTGAAAACAAATTTAAAAAGCCGACATGTTTCGACCTACACGGTCTTCATCAGGGCGTAAAAAGTCACATGAGTAAAGACTGGCATATATATACTATTCAAAAAAAGTAGGGGATATTGGATTTACAAGTACCATGAAATGCAGATCATGAGGTCAGGAAGGAAACAAATTACATAAAAACATTAAGGAAACATTTGTCAATTTATTCGAAACCCTGTGTACAGTCAGTAAAGGACAGATTCTCCAGAATACGGGTCGACACAAACACAGGGTCACACAGCAAATTTACCACCATTGTGAAACAGAGTCAGTAGCGGGTAAAACCCCTCGGTTGGCTAGACAAGCTCGAATTCGGCGTGGCATACTCCTAACGAGATGTCCCCAGATCATTTTGGGGAACGTTATTCCATTCCTGTTGCAATGCTGCAGCAAGTTCTTGGACATTGGCAGGAGGTTGTTGGCGTTAGGCGTAGTCGCTGTCCAAGCATGTCCCAGACATGCTCGATGGGGGAAAGGTCCGGACTGAGTGCTGGCCATGGTAATGTGGTGATATTCTGCTGCTGGAGGTAATCTGTAACGATCCTGGCCCTATGACATCTGGCATTGTCATCTTGGAAAATGAAACGGCGGCCATAACGGCGTGCAAACGGCACAACATGGGGTGCCAAGATGTTGTCCCGGTAGAACTGCCCTGTGACACGTCCAGCAACAACATGCAAGTCTGTTCTGCCGGCAGCAGTGATGCCTCCCCACACCATTACAGATCCACCCCCATACGGATCATGTCTAATGGCGTTAACGTCGTGGAAACGTTCGTTACGTCGGCGCCAAACCCTCCTCGTCTGTCAAGGAAGTCCACAGTGAACTTCGACTCATCTGAGAACATTACATTGTTCCATCGGCGATTATCCCAGCGTTGATGATGACGACACCATTGGAGTCTGGCCCTAATGTAACGATCCCTCAAACAGGGAATGACACGAGGACGTCGGGCGTGTAAGTGAAATCTGTGCAGACGATTCCTGATGGTCTGGCCACTCACTACCAAGCCAGTATCCCTTTGAAGTTGAGACCTTATCTGATTTGCTGTTACCATACGATTTCTCAAGACAATAGTGCGGATGAATCTGTCCTGAGCCTGAGTTGTTGCCGCCCTTGGTCGACCGGATCGTGGTCTATCCTGAACAGACCCTGTAGCACGATGTCTGGACCATAATCTGCTGATGACAGACTGGGAAACATTCATTGCCCTTGCCACAACGACCTGTCTTGTGCCAACCTGTAGCATGCCAAGGGCACGTAACCTCTCCTCCTGTGTTAGACGGCGCATGGTCTCTGTTTAATTAACGACTTCAACCACTGATAATCTGATGCTTTCTCTTCAAAATCTTCCTTTACAGTGGCTCTAACCTTCCAATTCAGAGTCATGCGAATTTGTGGCACAACCCCCTTGATCATCAATAGCATCCCGTGCAGATCGTGAGAGTGTCATTGATGTGTTTGGGTGATGAATTTCTTTGGAAATGCTTCCTCAGTAAGGAACTATACAACATGGTTTCGTATCCCTTTGCATATGTGAAAATTTTGATCTCAAAATAAAATATCCCCTACTTTTTTTGAATAGTATAGATGGTACCAACCAATAAACAATCAGACTAGTGTCACCTGGTAAACTGCTAAAAGCAAAAGTACAAAAATGACACTTAAGTTAACAAAAATAATCAAACAATAAAATAGAGAGGTGACAGAGATAATACAATTAAATAGAGAAGTGACAGATATACTACGAGTAGGTTGTAAAAATACCAATAACAATGAAAAAGAAGACACATAAGGCAATATTGAAAAATAAATGGCAAGAGGTATCAATATTAAACGGGTGCAGGAGAATATCAATATAAATACAGAAGGAAGTGAATAATCAAGAGTAAGTAGAAAAATCATTTAGGCCAGGATAATGAGGCAATACCGAGAAATAAATGACAAGAGGTATCAATATTATGGGTACAGGAAGTAACAATATAAAACAAATACACGAGAAAACAGAAAAAGAAGAGAATTATAAAAATGATAAAAAATCAAGATCCTCGTTAAGGCCAGGATAATTAAGGGCATCAAAAGCATGTATCCAGAATGCTTCCCTCTGGCAAAGCTTGCGGAATCTGTTACCGCCTCTAATATGCGCTTGAACGTGTTCAATGCCCTCAATTCTGACAGCGGAATCGTTACTATCATGAGCCTCTGCGAAATATCTTGCAATAGGATAAGTGAAATTCTGCTTGCGTATGGCATATTTGTGCTCGGTTAGGCGATCGCGAAGACGTCTCTTAGTACGGCCATTATAAAAAATTCCGGGACAAGGACATGAAAGACGATAGACCACATAGACAGTATTGCAATTAATGAAATCTGTCTGCATGTACTTTTTGCCAGTTTTAAAATCAGAAAAAGATTTGGTCTGAATGATATTGTCAGTGATTGCAGTTATGACATTTGAAAGTACCAACGGGTTTACTAAGCCAATTAGTTGTTTTTCCAGCAGGTTTTTCCAGCACAAGTTTATCTCTTAGAGTGGGGGCCCGTCGAAAAGAAAACATCGGTGGTTCGGGAAAAACCTTGCAGAGGTTGGGATCACTCTCAATGATGGACCAATTGGATTTTATGATGTTTCTGATATGTGCCGCACGAGTGTTGTATTGAGTCACAAAGAAGGGCCGAGATTGTGGACCGTTCTTACGCTTGCGTTTATTTAACAGGTTGACACGACTGAGCGAATATGCCTTGTCTTGCGCTTGTTTAATGACTGAGGGCTTGTTGGCCCTCTCACAAAAACGATTAGACATATCATCAGACTGTCTAACATAGACCTCATCACTGTCACAAATGCGTCGTAGTCGTTGAAACTGACCAAAAGGAATATTATTTTTGAGGTGCACAGGGTGAAAAGAATCCGCTCTCAGAATTGTGTTACGGGAGGTAGACTTTCTAAAAATGTCAGTATGTAAGAACCCAACATTGTCCTTCGAGATAGTAAGATCCAAAAAATTGATACTCTCCTTAGAATATTCAATCGACAATTTTATATGATCAGTGATGGAATTTAGATATTTATGAAAAGCCAATAAGCTAGTTTCATCACCATCAAAAATGAAGCACAAATCGTCAATATACCGGCTATACCAAGTTATAGAATCAAAAAAAGGGTTAGCAGAATTCATCACATAGGTTTGTTCCCAGAGACCCAAATACAGACAAGCATAATTAGGTGAGAAACAAGAGCCCATCAGAACACCAATTTTTTGCCTGTAGAGTTTATCCATGAAGATAAAAACATTATTATGTAGAATCCACTCCGTCAGGTGCAGGAGGAAGTCCGTAGGGGTCATTTCATCAACACGGTGCGAAAGAAAATGAGCCAGGGCGGAGAGACCCTCTTGGTGCGGAATGTTCGTGTAGAGACTTTCAACATCCATAGTAACCAGGAAGTGAGTCTGGATGTTGTTCAAGCCGGACAGTTTGTTAAGTACATCCGTGGAGTCCTCGAGATAGGACGGTAAGGTTTTAACCAACGGTTTGATGAACGAGTCAATGAATTGAGAAGCCGGTTCCGTAAGTGTTCCATTGCCACTTATAATTGGACAACCAGGAGGGTTATTTTTGGGTTCCTTATGTATTTTGGGGAGCAGGTAAAAAGCTGCAGTGACAGGGTGATCAACACATAGGAAACCGAACTCGTTGTCAGAAATCCAAGAGGAGTCCTTAGCCCGGGTGAGCATGTTGGTAAATTGAGTCTGCATATCCATGAGGGGATTTGTACGGAGCAGTCCATAATATTTGGTGTCGTTAAGTTGACGTAAGGCCTCTACAACATACATGTCATGAGATAAGACAACAATAGCACCGCCTTTGTCAGCAGGTTGAATAATAATATCCCCGTTATTTGACAGTTCGTCCAAAGCCACGCATTCCCCCCTTGTCAAATTATGTTTATACCCTACGGAGGGTGCCATAAAAGATAGCTCAACCTCTCTGTCAACTTTATTCGTAAAAGTCATTAAAGCGGGATTTACCACCATGGGGGCAAAATAGGATTTGGGCTTAAAAGCAATATTGGCAAATTCATTAGGCGTGGAGGGTCCCTCAGAGTCGGGCTGAACCGCAACGGTAGGAGTAGAGCTAGGAGGAATAGACGATTGATCCTTATTGTAATACCACACTTTTAAATGGAGATTACGGTAGAAACGGAAAGGATCCACCCTCGTACGGAATAATGTAGTGTTATGAGTAGGTGCAAACGAAAGACCTTTAGAGAGTACGGATACCTGGTCATTAGTCAGGGTAGTGTCCGACAACTTGATCACCGCGGATACCGCTTGGGAGGCGCGGCAGACCTCCTCAGGCTGTCCCTCCGTTGTTGGGACTGGTGTGCGCCTCTTCCTCCCCCTGCGCGTTTTTGGCCTCTGCGGTCCGTGCGGGAATAGGATGGCTCGGTTAGAACTCCCTCCAAAAAATGCTGCACCTGGCCAGTGGAGGTGTTGGACGTAGGTTCCTCATCACTACTAGAGAGATTGAAGGAGACCGATCTAGTGCGTCTCTCCCGAGAAAAATCTGTGCGCGCAGTACGCGTGTGCCAGCGATAGACCTGGCCTCGTTTATAATCCTCCGTGTCCCTCTTAAACTTTTGTAGCTTAGTTTGTTTAACCATGCTTTCAAAGTCCTGCAAGTCTGCCTCGATTTTTTGTAAGGCAGATTGATGCTGTTGCGGTTCAAAAAGTAGAGTTGAACGAATGTCATCCGCTTTGGTTTTTAATTCCTCTCTTTGTTGTTTGGCATCTTCAATCAAAAGTAACATGAGATCACTGGAGCATTTATTGAGAATGGATTCCCATTTGTCTCTAAAAGCATCATTGTCATGTCCAAAGGCGGGGAATTTTGAGATCCGGAGGCCTCTGGGAATACGGCCTTCTCTCCAGTAATCGGACAAAGATATAATGTGCCATTTAAGTTTGACGTCTTTCTCCATAAGCTTGCGCAATTCAGAAAGTTTCCTATTAGTGTCCATTGTGGGAGCGTCACTCCTCGCATCTGAATGTACAGACTCTGTATGTACAGTAATTCGTCAGGTTTATTGGTGAAGCAAAGTGTGAAACTAAAGAAAAAATAAACAAAACAATCACCAAATCGTGAATGTTGAATGTCCATAAATATACAAAACATCAAACAAACGATTCTACGTAAGAATATCCCAAACACGCATAGATCGAACACGCCATCAAACCCACGCCGAATGCAAGAGACTTCGTAGCTATGAATTAGCATGGATGCACTATGTTAACCGAAAATAGCATAACTAATGAGAGCAGTATGCTAGCAAGAAACGCTGATGATATGAGCTACTAAAGAGTATACAGCATAAATTTTACCACTTAAACATAGCACATGAAAGCAAAGGTAAACATATCAATAATACATATCGACGATGCAACCTCAGAAACAAGATGTATGCCGGAGTGGCTGATTAACACCGTGAGCTGCCAAACCATCTTGACAACGTGTCTTAGTTTTCACTTCCTCAATAAAGTTTCTAATTCAAGATTAACAAACATAGACTGATGAACTAAAATCGACCAGTAGATGGTGGGATTGCGCTTTTAACTGTCTCCTCAATATAAAGCACAATTAAATGAATGAAATTAGATACATGAAATGATTTTTAAAATGAAACATTGAATATTATGAACTAAAACAGCACACTCCCCGCCTGGCGTTAATTGACGCCACTATCTTGTCAAACACAAAACATTTCTCCCAGTCCTTATGGCTCAGGGGAAATAAGAACTGCTATCTCTGAAATAGGTCTAGTGAAGAGTTTAGTTCCATGTGACCCAGCCACCTTTATCTCCACAGTCCGCACTTTGCCATCCAAGCTGAGAAACACCTTAGTCACAAGTCCAAGTGGCCACTCATTTCTCGGAGACTGAATGTCCTTCGAAACAACAACAGTCCCTGAGTTCACATTTGGTTGGCTGGACTGCCATTTGCGCCGGGGTTGGAGTGTTGAAAGAAACTGACGTCTCCACTTGTCCCAGAAAACATTAGCAAGATGCTGGACTTGACGCCACTGGTTCTTATAAAGGTCTGAGGCCACAAAGTTGCAAGCAGGGGCAGAGAGAGGGCAGACCTTCTGCGTGAGGAGAACAGCTGGGGAGAGTATGAATGGGTCAGTAGGGTCTGTTGACACCGGAACGAGGGGCCGCGCATTTATAATAGCAGATACCTCTGCCATGAAGGTGACGAGAACCTCGTGAGTGAGTTTTGCGCTTTTGAGCTCAAGGAACATAGTGTCCAGAATTCTCCTAGCCAAACCCACCATCCTTTCCCATGAACCACCAAAATGGGAGGCATGGGGGGCTTGAAAGTCCATGAGCATCCCTTTCCTAACAGGTAGGTTTTGACTGCTGTATTATCTATATTTGAGGGTATCTGGAGTTCTCTACATGCACCAACAAAATTGGTGCCACGATCTGAATGGATGCTCTTCACTGGACCCCTGATGGCCAAGAAGTGTCTGAGTGAGTTGATGAAACTTGATGTGTCAAGTGATTCAATCACTTCAATGTGAACTGCCCTCATACTTAAACATGTAAAGATGACAGCCCATCTTTTGTTTTGGACAACACCTCCTCTTGTGCGTTGTGTAGAGACGTTCCAAGGGCCAAACACGTCCAAGCCCACATTAGTGAATGGCGGGTCAGTCGAGAGACGCTGTGCTGGGAGATTGGCCATTTTTTGAACACTGAGGGGGGCTCTCAACCTTCTACATTTCACACAGTGGTGGATAACATTGCTCACTCTCTTTTTCCCACCAACAACCCACCAACCTGCTGAGCAAACAGCGCCCTCAGTGTAGAGTCGACCTTGATGGAGGGTCTGTTCATGACAATTTTGCACAATGAGGGTTGCAACGTGATGTTGGCCAGGAACAATGAGTGGGTTCTTTTCTGCTTGACTTAGGTCTGCCTCACTGATGCGGCCACCAACCCTAAGTAAACCTTGGTTGTCTAAGAAGGGGTCCAGATTACTGTTCTTAGCAATTTCCCGCTGCTCACTGATGCACTTGATCTCCTCAGCATAGGACAGATCTTGTACAGATCTGACAACAAGGTTCTTAGCTTGCTCGGACTCCTCCACTGTGACTCCAGTTCCACAATGGTGCCAACCTTTACAAGAACTGTCTTTATTGGTACCTGACCTGAAGGCATGAACAATGTGCAGAAGATGAGCAATGGCGCGAATCAGGGAGCTCCAGCGGGAAAACTTTGTGAATCTTCGAGAACCAAGGTGATTCACTTTAGTTGTGGTTTTTAGAACAGACACCTGAGGTCTGACGTTGGCATCTGAACTGGGTTCGACAAGGTCATAGGTGTGTTGGCTTTGATTGTCTTTGAGCAGGAATTTGGGGCCAGTGAACCAGTTGGTGAGCATGAGCTGATGTGCAGGAACAGATCGCGTCGCCAGATCTGCTGGGTTCCGGTCAGTGGGGACGTATTGCCACTGGTTTGCTTTTGAGAACCTCCTAATCCGAGCCACACGATTGCTAACATAGACATAAAAGCGTCTGGTCTCGTTGTAAATACAACCCAGGACAACTTTACTGTCTGTATAGAACTGGGTGTCGTTCAGATGGATGTCCAGCTCTCCTGAGACTAAATCAGCAAGCTCAACCGCTAGCACAGCAGCGCAAAGTTCCAATCTGGGGATGGTTTGTTCGGGACGTGGTGTTAGCTTTGCTTTCCCCATAACGAAGCCAATTTCACAGTTCCCGCCTGCATCCATCACCTTCAAATAGGCCACCGCTGCAATAGCTTTGGTCGACGCATCACAGAAGATGCACAGTTCTCTGCGTGCAGCTTCTGAAGGTGAGATTTTAGTGTATGTTCTGATGATTGCGACGTTAGACAGTGCACACAGTGACTCTCTCCAAAGGACCCATGACTCCTCCATCCCTTGGGGCAGTGGAGCATCCCAGTCACCATTATCTGCAGTGAGCTCTCTGACGATGGATTTACCGTGGATTGTTACGGGTGCTACAAAGACTAGCGGGTCATAGAGACTGTTTATGGTAGATAAGACACCACGTCAAGTGAAGGGTTTTGTCTCATCAGACACATTGAAGGTGAAACAGTCTATCTTGAGGTCCCAAAGAAGACCCAGACTACGCTGCATGGGCAGGGCATCTGCTTTAAGATCTAAGTCTTTGAGGTCTTTCGCATGATCTTGGGATGGGAACGCTTCCAGGATCTCCTTCCTGTTGACTGCGATCTTGTGCAACCTGAAGTTCAACTTGGCAAGGACATCATGGGTCTTCTGCAGCAGACTCACAGCCATTTCTACAGTGGGAAGGGATTTAAGGCCGTCATCCACATAAAAATCACGTGTCACAAACAGCTTGACGTCGGGGTCGAAGTCCGTCTCAGAGCACTGGACAGACTGATGTAGGCCAAATATTGCTACTGCAGGGGAGGGACTATTGCCGAAAACATGGACCCTCATCCGATACTCTACAATGTCGTTGCTGGGATTGTTGCCACGAAACCACAGAAAGCAGAGAAAGTTTCTGTCCTCTTCCCGCACATAGAAACAATAAAACATCTGCTTGATGTCTGCCGTAAAGGCTACTGCCTCTTTTCTGAAGCGCATTAGGACACCAAGTAGTGAGTTGTTGAGATCTGGACCCTTCAATAAGACGTCATTAAGTGACAGTCCATTGTACTGAGCACTACTATCAAAAACAACTCTAATCTGCTCTGGCTTTTTGGGGTGATAAACCCCAAACAGAGGCAGGTACCACCTCTCTTCATTTTCCTTTAAAGGAGGGGCAATCTCTGCATGGCCATTTTGGAAAACCTTCCCCATGAAAGCTACAAAATGATCTCTCATTTATGGTTTTCTGTCAAAGTTGCGGATTAAGGAGATGAGCCGATTCATAGCTTGTGGCCTGTTGTTTGGGAGCCTTTGGCGTGGTGATTTGAATGGTAATGGAGCTGCCCAACTGTTGTTGGCGTCGTTTTTCATCCCGTCTTTCATTATTTCCATGAAGGCATTGTCTTGAATAGAGGGGGAGACCTGATTGTCATTTTTTGTTTGTTCGAACACACAACACCCAAGGTGGTCTGATTCACAACTAGATCCGTCACTAGGTTGTAGTACGTTGTGACAGGAGATTTGGACCCCGCAGGGTTTCTCTTTCACTTTGAACAGATTGGGGCAAGGCTGGAAACACGTTGGCCGACCTCTCTCTGTAGTGTTTGTGTAGAAGGCGTTTACTGTTACCGATTTGTGAACGCCACCCAAACACATATTTCCCACTAGAACCCCCCCCAAGTCTAATTTTTGTGCAAAGCGTGCGTCGTTGGGGCCACTTATCTGTTTATGGACTTTGTGTACTCTGACAATGTCCCGTCCAAGCAGCATCAGTATGTAGGCGTTTGGGTCGAGCTCTGGGATGAGGTGTGTGACACTCCTTAAATGAGGGTGATGGAGTGCCGCACCGGGAGTTGGTATCTCCTCCCTGTTGTTAGGAATGTCATCGCACTCTATCAAACTGGGCAGGGGGACATGGACCGTACCATCTAGGGACTCTACAACGTAACCAGTGGCTCTCCTACCCATTGTCTCTTTAAGGCCAGCACATCTTCTTAGTGAGTAGGGAGAACTAGGGCCATTATCATTGAAGATCTCAAAAAACTCTGAGCGAACCAGGGACCTATTACTCTGTTCGTCATGAATTGCATAAAGCCTGATTGCCTGATCTGGTTGGCCGGTTGGGTATACCTTTATAAGGCAGATTTTAGAACATGACCTGTCAGTAAGGTTTCCGCCACAGACTTGAGTGCATTTGGAAGTGATTTCACTGGGCAGACTAGCACTCTGCTCCCTGCCATGCTCTACATCAGGATTGGTTTCTTTGTTCCAGGGAGCTGGGCCTGGGTGCAGAGCTGTGTTGTGATTCTCATTTCCACATTCAGAACATTGCACTCTGGTCTTACATTGCTTCGCAAAATGTGCTGAAGAGGCACAGCATCTAAAACAAACGTTGTGTTCTTTCAGAAATATTCTACGTTCTTCGATGGGCTTCTCACAAAAGGTTCTACATTTTAGTAGGGCATGGAGTTTTTTGTGTACTGGGCACAGTTTATTACAGTCATCATCTGTCTTCTTTGAATTAGCATATGACTCATAGCTGGGGTTTGGAAGTAACTCTGTTTTGTGTACTGACACCTCTCTCTGTCTGTTAAATTTCCAGGAGGGTTTCTCAGGTCTGGGGGCGGTGTCGAGATGAGAGGCAAAGTTAAAGCTTGGGTCATTTTTAATATTAGCTTCATGGCTAAAAAAAGTCTACAAAAACATTGAATGGGGGAAAAAAACCTGATAGTCACGTTTGTAATTTGCACCAACTGAAACCCACTTTTCTTGCAGGTAAAAAGGGAGTTTTTGCACAATTGGGTTTAAACCCCTTGCTGAGTCTAGGAAAGAGAGGCCAGGGAGGTCTCCCTCCTCCTTGGCGCTCTGGAGCTCCATGAGTATGTCACTGAATTTTCTCAGCTTCACATAATCTCTGTTTGTGATCTTTGGAAAGCTATCAATTCGTTTAAACAGAGCGTCCTCAACTACCTCTGCTGAACCATAGCATTGGTCAAGTCTCTCCCAGATCATGTTTAACCCAGCATCTGGACGGTTGATGTGTATGGCTCTGATTTGTTCGACGTGCTCAGCAGATTCTTTACCAAGCCATTTAAACAATAAATCCATCTCCTCACTTGCTGTCAGATCAAGACCCTTCACTGCATTAACAAAGGAGCGTTTCCAGGCTCTGTAGCTTGTCATTAAACTGAAGGAGGACCGTTGCTAGAATTTCACGACGAGCAAAGTATCTGACAAACTCACTAATGTTTCTATTACTGTTATCTGGAGGTGGATAGGGGGGCGAGTGAGATGAGGAAGTGGCTGGCGTGAGGTGCTTATACACGGGCTGTTTGATTTTTATTTCTGATGATGGTCCACAATTTACAAAGTTGGTATATGAGGGACGAGTATCACAGGAGGGGTCAACTATGTTAGCTGGAGGCTTATCAAATGATGCAGGCTCTTTGTGCATGTCAGCAGTTTCATTTTCTAATAATTTGGCCTGAGCCACAACATAATTTTTAGTCCGTACTGAACTTTCAAGAGAAGGGAAATCTCAAACATGTCCATTGCTTTGTCCATCTATTTGTGATAGAACAGCAGCCTCTAAGACTTCTGCTTCTACTGCAGCCGTAGCTGCCTCTTTCTCACATTGGAGGAGTTCAATGGATGCTTCAATCTGAGCCCTTTCCAGTTTTAAACTTGCTTCTTTCTGAGCGAAGGTGAGACGAGTCTTTGCTGCCGCTGCTCTGGCTCTTGCTTTGGCTGCTGCTGAACCAGTAGATGAGCATGAGGTCCGAGATTTTGTTTCAAATGATTTTGCGGACATGATGACGTTGATAACTTTTGATGAGACACTGCCATGATAGCGTGCTTTGCTGATGCGTCTTGGCGTTGTGTGCGTTGTTAATCAGGTTGGCGTTACCTTGTCCGCTGTGATGCCGTCGTTTCACTGTTCTGTCCTCGATGCACGCGATGCATGTGTGACAGGCAGCTTGACTCTTTACTCCAATCAAGACTCTGAATGTACAGTAGTTCGTCAGGTTTATTGGTGAAGCAAAGTGTGAAACTAAAGAAAAAATAAACAAAACAATCACCAAATCGTGAATGTTGAATGTCCATAAATATAAAAAACATCAAACAAACGATTCTACGTGAGAATATCCCAAACACGCATAGATCGAACACGCCATCAAACCCACGCCGAATGCAAGAGACTTTGTAGCTATGAATTAGCATGGATGCACTATGTTAACTGAAAATAGCATAATTAATGACAACAGTATGCTAGCAAGAAATGCTGATGACATGAGCTACTAAAGACAACATAAATTTTACCACTGAAACATAGCACATGAAAGCAAAGGTAAACACATACCGAGGATGCAACCTCAAAAACAAGATGTATGCCGGAGTGGCTGATTAACACCGTGAGCTGCCAAAACATCTTGACAACGTGTCCTAGTTCTCACTTCCTCAATTAAAGTTTCTAATTCAAGATTAATAAACATAGACTGATGAACTAAAATCGACCAGTAGATGGTGGGATTGCGCTTTTAACTGTCTCCTCAATATAAAGCACAATTAAATGAATGAAATTAGATACATGAAATGATTTTTAAAATGAAACATTGAATATTATGAACTAAAACAGCACAATTACATTGACACAAAATTGTACATTTCCAAAATTCCAGTAAAACAATTGTAAAGCTCACACACATCTAAAAGACCATTGATCACAGTAAATTCAAACTAAAGTTCTCAAACATTTGGGCCCTCAAAAATAATTTGATATATAGAGCTTTCATTCCTTGCCTTAGCTATAGGTTATATCCACAATATGCTCTGGCCTTTAATTAGTGGGCCTGAGCTGAGTGCAGGCCCACTACTCTCCCCAGTAGGGAGAGTAGTGGGCCTGGGCTTCTGAGCCTATATTTTTATTATTATTATTATTATTATTATTTATTCTTCCGTAAAAATTTCGGTTCGCCACTAGTCTTACAGCTTTGAGAAAGCCCATACTATATATATATATATATATATCATATCGTGCGGCTCAATCGGGAAAGGTGTAGTATGTCTTTTCTAAGCGATCCGACTTACGGATTTCCCACAATTCCCGAAAAACATGGATTTTCATCCCTCCCTAGCAACCAGGCAGAACTCCATAGCAACCGCCTAGTTACGCACAAGCAATCACCCACACCACCATAGCAACTGCCAAGCAACGCCTTAGCAACCATCAGGAATACCATAGATACCGCCTGGCAACGCCCTAGCAACCACGAGGAGCACCATAGCAACAGCCTAGCAACGCTCTAGCAAAAGCCCCGAACACCATGAAATATGTCTTGCAATACCTTGCCAACCACCAGGACAACATAGCAACTGCCCAGCAACACCTTAGCAACCACCCAGAACACCATAGCAACCGCCTAGCAACGCCCTAGCAACCACCCAGAACACCATAGCAACCGCCTAGCAACGCCCTAGCAACCACCCAAAACACCATAGCAACCGCCTAGCAACCACCTGGAACACCATAGCAAGAGCCTAGCAACGCCCTAGCAACCACCCAGAACACCATAGCAACCACGTAGCAACCACCCAGAACACCATAGCAACTGCCAAGCAATGCGCTAGCAACCACCCAGAACACCATAGCAACCGCCTAGCAACCACTCGGAACACCATAATAACCACCTAGCAACCACCTGGAACACCTTAGCAACTGCCTAGCAATGCCTTAGCAACCACCCAGAACACCATAGCAACCACCTAGCAATGACCTACCAACCACCTGGAGCACCATAGCAACTGCCTAGCAGCGCCCTAGCAACCACCCGGAACACCATAGCAACTGCCTAGCACGCCCTAGCAACCATCCAGAACACCTTAACAACCACCTAGCAACCACCTGGAACACCATAGCAACCACCTAGTAATGCCCTAGCAACCACCCAGAACACCATAGCAACCACTTAGCAACGCCCTAGCAACAACCCGGAACACCTTGGCAACTGCCTAGCAATGCCTTATCAACCACCCAGAACACCATAGCAACGACCTAGCAACCACCTGGAACACCATAGCAACTGCCTATCAGCGCCCTAGCAACCACTCCGAACACCATAGCAACTGCCTAGCAATGCCTTAGCAACCACCCAGAACACCATAGCAACCACCTAGTAATGCCCTAGCAACCACCCAGAACACCATAGCAACCACTTAGCAACGCCCTAGCAACAACCCGGAACACCATAGCAACCGCCTAGCAATGACCTAGCAACCACCTGGAACACCATAGCAACTGCCTGGCAGTGCCCTAGCAACCACCCAGGAAACCATACAACCACCTAGCAACCACCCGGAACACCATAGCAACCGCCTAGCATGCACTAGCAACCACCCAGAACACCATAGCAACCGCCTGGCAATGCCTTAGCAACCACCCAGAACACCATAGCAACCATCTAGTAATGCCCTAGCAACCACCCAGAACACCATAGCAACCACTTAGCAACGCCCTAGCAACAACCCAGAACACCACAGCAACCACCTAGCAATGACCTAGCAACCACCTAAAACACCATAGAGCAACCACCTAAAACACCATAGCAACTGCCTAGCACGCCCTAGAAACCACCCAGAACACCTTACCAACTGCCTAGCAATGCCCTAGCAACCGCCTAGCAGCAAACTAGGCTTCCCATGTTTTGAATAGGGCAATAACCATAACTTCACTATTAATGGTCACAGAGACATAAACCCACACATGTCCAATCTGCAGTCAAATCTGATTTAAAAAACAACTAACAGTTCGATGACTTTACCTCAAAGTATGGTTAAAATCGCCTTTTCCCTCCCCATTGGCTTTCAAACCCTTACTTTACCGCTCAATCCAGAGCGTCCTGACAATTCCAACTGTCAAAAATCAGTTGAAACTGTCGTGAACCTCAACTGAGGGCTATGTTCTCACTGCAGACCTTAATGCTCAATTCCGATTTATTGCTCAAATTGGATTTTTTATTTGGCTGTTCACATAATACTCTTTGATTCAACACAACACGGCTGTTCAGACCGCGGTTGCCTTCAAAAGAATCCAATATGAATCCGATGCAGTAACATATTTGAAAATGGCCCAGATCGGATTTGAAAAGATCAGATTCCATGTGACTTGTCCTGTTCACACTGTCATAAAACAATCTGACCTGAGTCACAAAGAGGGTAAAAAAATTTGATTTGGGCCACATTTGCCTGCAGTGTGAACGTAGCCCTTGCTTGTTTTAGTGCAGCAATGCCATTGGCTAGATATGTTTTATTTCAGCGCCATATATGGCACTAGATGAAAGTGATTCATTTGTCTCTGGTAATACCTGCCTGGCAACCAGTCATGAGCTGATTGTAATTGGAGCTGCTGTTAGTCTATCAGACAAGCCGGCAATCCTAATTAGTCCATTGTCTTTTGGATGTCATTAAAATACTCATTTTGGCTTGATTTGATCCCCTTTGACCTGGGTCTGAGGTAGGTGAAGTTTGTCTACTAGTTATGTGTTTAACGAACTTTTTAAACTAGCTTGTTAGCATTTCGTCTGAATACTGAATTTTTTGTAAAGTGTAATTTTACTCAGTGAGATTGTGTTTGTGCCAAACATTGAATAATGAATTCTCCGTGTTTTATTAGCTTGCTCCCTTCCTTGCTAGCTACCTAGCTCATGAGCTAATGTCAGCCAAGTAGCTCGGTGAGAGTTCCACACAGAACCGGTGGGCACAATAAAATGAAATTCAGAAATCTTCGGCTTACCTTAATGCTTGATAACAAGTCAATTACTGGGGTGTCTAACAACGTACAGCGCACATCCAGTAAAGAGAATATACACGTTAATTTCTCGTGCTGCTATACGGTATTCGCATAGGACGGAGGCAGCCATGACGATACTGGATAGCTGCCAACCAGTTTGGTAGCGCTCCGTGATTCGAGTGAGGATAATGGCTCACTGTGCAGAGGGTACTACTGTTAGGACCTCGTAAGGGGCCGATCACACCAGACGCGCTTTATCGGCGTGGAAATGCAAGGCGCGTCTGATCTGTTTTTTTTTTTAAACCAACGTTGTAAAAAGGCGCTGGATGCGTCTTTTTTGTGTTGCTAAGTAACGTTCCTGTCACTCATCTGCGAACATTCTGAAATTAACCGTTTCAACGAACTAGTCAGCGAACTTATTTCAGGTTTTTTCACATGATTGGACAGCAGGGAAAAGACTGACAATGACGTGAAGCGCCTTTTTTCAAGGCGCCTCAAAGAAGCGCATCAAAAAACAGCGAGGCGCCTGGGGCGTTTAAACACGAGGCGCTCGGTGCGCAAAAGCAACGTCCAGCACGCGTCTAATCATTGAGAATATTAACAAAACGGGCGCCCCCCGCCGCTAAAGCGCGTTCGGTGTGATCGGCCCCTAACCCATAACCTTAACCCTAACCCTTAAATGTTCCAATTGATTTTCAACTGGTTTATATCCTTAGCTTGGTTATGAAAAAAATTTTGCAGGAGTGTCATCAGTATCCCAACTGCCGCCATTGTATGCTATTACCACGTACAGCAGCACTGCAAATTAAACTATAAAAATTCTTGACTGGATGTAAGCTTGACGTTTTTTCGCACCCGAATGGTTCGGTACCCAAACACCGAAAAGGTTCTGATTTTATTCGATATTGATGGAGGCTTAATATGGTACTATTTCCAACACTGTTGCTCCAAAACAAACTCCACAATCGTTGAAAATAATGCATTATTTACATTAGCAGGAAATCTGTGTTTACGTGAAAACTGAACAGTTAACCATAAAAAAGGTTGCAAAATTAATTTATTTTTGCAAAACAAGAAGCCACTGCACCTGTAAAATTGGCGTGAACAACATTTTTGGCGCAAAGTCCGTGATAACTGACCTGTTGTGATTTGAATCACTGCGATACGAGTAGTAATGGCCGTTGCGGCGGTTTAACCCATTTCAGACAGAAGGACGCGAATCTGCTGCCTGCGTCTTGGCCTTGCAGGCCAAGGGGCTCGATCCCTAAATACCTTGAAATATAATCACTGACAAGGGTGAAAGTGCTATTCATGTATGTTAGCGGTATGGTTCGGGAGCTGCAAGGCATACGAACAAAGGCAGCGTAACAGAATTGTAAAGACAGCCAGCAGAATAATTGGTGCCCCTCTCCCCTTCCTGATGGAAATCTACCAACAGTGCTGCCTACATCATCAAGGATGTTCACCACCATTCTCATGGCCTCTTTTCCCTCCTGCCATCCAGAAAAGGGTACAGAAGCATCTGTTGCAGGTCCAAATGGACCTGCGAATGGACTGAGTTCCCGCCCAACACCACCTCTGACACCCCCCCCCCACCCCCAGCTTGACAACTAGCCACCTGTCAAGGACAAATTTTGAACTGTAATGTAAACGGCTCTTTACTAAGTTAATGCACCTTCTTCCTCACCTCTGAACTGCTACTAAACACTGTTTTTATTTTTTTTATCGTTAGTGTTTTTTTACGTCTAAAAAATGCAGACAAAATATAGACAGAGACAAAATAGACAATTGAGTAGTCCCAGCAGCATCCCAGGGCACCCCTGTGTTCCGACCTGCAGAGGCCAGGTCCACTCTTATAATTTCTGCGGGAATTGTCCAGTTCCTGTTCTTATTCCATACTGCACTCTCATGAGTCAGGGACATCCTTCCAAATCGGACAGATGACCAGCGGAGCAGAGTTTTTCGCTCCATCACTCAGATGGGGACTGAAAAGGGGGTATAGTTTTTCAGTAAAAGTCCCATGATAGGTGTAGATATGGGACCTGGTGTCCATGTTGTAGAATGAGATCTGGCCGGCCTCGTAGTCCACATAGATTCCCACCGTCTGTGGTCTTGAATGTGGGTAGAGGGTGAAAGAGACCTCTGCGCAGGCGCTGTACTCACCCCCATCTCTCAGACACAAGGTCCAGTAACCCTCCTCTGGGCTAATGGTGATGTTCCCCTTCCTGCTGCCTGACTGACTCACCACTCCCAAATCCCAATCCGTCTTGTCCCCTACCCGCACCTTCCAGTAGTGCCTGCCGGAAGAGAAGCCTTCTTTCCCTAGGACACAGGTGCAGTGGCTGAACCTCTCTGGGCCATCAGGAAGCTCCTGTTCCCTGCCTCCATCACAAACCTGCTTCCCATCCTCAGACAGAGTTAGCCATCGGTTTGCCGTGTTTGGGTCCAGAGTGACATCAACTGCGGGGCGCATAGAATGGTGAGCAATCAAGGCAGTTTCGCTATCAACAGTTACAACTGTGCAAGTATTTGGCAATGCCTACAGAGAACTCACCTGCACTTTGTTGAACTTTCTTTACCTCTGTGTGGTAGAAGAACAAGATTTTAAAGAGTGAAACAAATATCCATGAAAAATTTTCAAAAATCTAAAAGAAAATTTCAGTTTAGCAGCTGAAAGATCTACATTAAGATTATTTAATGTTTACAACAGCATAACTTTGTCTGAGAATATATTTACAAAAAGAATATTTAGCTAAACTGAACATTGAATATTTCACAATTATTTACCAGTCTCAGATAACTTCTGCAGTAATTTATTGACTGTTCTCCCAATTTGGGAAACAGCTCTTCTTGTGGTGCCCAAACTGAGATCTGTGCGGACAGTGATGTTGGACCAGTCTTTTGTGCATGGTAAAGTGCTTATGGAGGGGAAACTCTACAACAGATGAAAACAGATAACACATTACCATGTAGACTGTAAATACACTGTAGCCTGCGGAGGTGGAAAGTCCAGGTGTCAGACAATGAAAGCCCTGCCAAGTGTTTCATCCACTCATGAACTGTTGACCTTAATTATTCTGGTGCTAAGAGCCGTGCTAACAATTAACATATAATAAACAACTAGAGTGCCACTCAAAGAGCCTCGGCCAAGGCCAATAGTCCACTCTAGTATCATGCGCAAATCTGTAAGCGCAACCATTGTATTTCTACAATTAGCTATATATTTTGTGACTGAGGAACTTTCCTACCGTGTACTGAATTTTGAGATGTATGGCATTTATTCTGCCAAGAAAAAATGTCCCGTAACGTTTCTGTATCAGCTCCGTGATTCAGATCCACTCCAAAATTTTGTAGGTTCTTACTTGGCTCATACTACACCCTTCCAGAAAGTTTAATGAAAATCGGACCATTAGTATCTCAATAATCCTGCTGGCAAACAGATAAGCAAAAACTTGAACTGAAAACGAGACCTTTTCAGCAGAGGTCATAAATGAATAAATGAGTAAAATACAGGTGGTTCAAACAAAACGGTGGATAGGAATTTCTGGACCTGGATTTTACTCCCTGAGCACTCAGAGTCTGCAGTAATTTGCAGAGTATTCTCACTTGCAGAAAGTGGACGTAATCCTTGGTGTGTATGAGCTGATCCATATCTGATTTTCTGCTCTTCAGCTGGCAGATTTCCTGATCCAGTTCCCCGATCAGCCCCTCTGCTCGTCTCTGTGCAGAGTTATGCTTCTCGTCAATCGTCTTGGCCAGTTCAAACTGAATGATGGCAATGGAGTTCAGCAACTTGCTGATGATTTGTTGGCCATCTACAGTCTCTTTCTCTGCACTGACCTGATGGTAATAGGTGTACCGTCAGTGTTGTAAAGTGCAACATCTCAAAAACGATACACTCTCAAGAGGGATGGATAGTTAATACCCACTTTTATTTATGTTGCTACCTTTGTGTTGCTGTCAACCTATTTTGTGGCAGTTACTACTTTTGAGTCACAAATGTCATGTATGAGCGACAAAGGAAGACTTAAACTTTGAATACTTGGATGGTTTTCCTTATTCAGATGGAGAAACTTTTTCTAATTACTTGTGTAATTTCTAACACTTCAGAGGGAGGATTGTACTTTGCTAAGTGAACTTGCATTGGTGAACATTATGTAATAAGCATGCTGAAAACAGTGGGAAAAGGCACCTTATACAGTATTACCTGATCAGCTGACCTGTATGACAACGTTTCACATTTCATTTTCAGTGGAGTAGAACAGTGGTTCTCAAACTCGGTCCTGGTGCCCCACTGTGTATGCTTGTTTTTGTTCTGACCACAGTTGCAATCTTAGGACTTAAACAAGCTGTTGATCTGCCTTAATTAGGTGCATTCATGTTTAGAGCAGTTATGTGTCCTCTTAAGCCACATTTGACAAATCTACACATGCCACGAAGAATTAAAATTTCATATCCACAATGAGATATGTTAGGAACCAGTATGAATTACCGCAGAGGGAAACAATTTGACCGAACCCTTTATCAACATAAACAATCAATAGGTTCCTCATTGGTGAAACTGTCAACACATGGTTGCAAAAACCAACAATTTATTTGGCAAACAGTTAAGTCACACCTGTTTCGTTTCATGTTCATTTTATTCAGTTCAGGCAAATTATTTTGAAAGAATTCAAAACACCTGTGTTCAGCAACCCAGTTTGGAGCTTACCGATTTTCTCCGAGTCTAGTTTGATCTGTTTAGAAATGTTTTTTATGTGCAAATCTTCACAATATGGAAAAATAAGCATACCATGTTTTGAGGGTTTTTATTCTTCATGGCACAGTGGATATCTCCATAAAAATGCAGCTAAAGGTGGTAAATAACTGTTCTAAACATGGAATGCAGCTAATTAAGACAAATCGACACCTTGTTAAAATTCTAAGATTGCAGTTGTGGTTGTAACAAAAACCAGCATACACAGTGGGGCGCCAGGAACAAGTTTGAGAACCACTGGAGTAGAAGGTGAATGTACTTTTCAAATCATACCTTTTATTCTTCATTTGCATTGTCCATAATGTAAGAAGACAAAGAATTATACGCACATCACGTATAGATGCAAGGCTATCAAATAAAACTCGTCAATGGAGAAAGAAGGGACGCCTGCACACTTGCGGTACTCCAAGCCACCAAGAATTTTTTTTTGATTTAATAGGGACAACTTTTCGATCCAACTCGGATCTTTGTCTGGTCATAGACGAAGATCCGGGTTGGATCAAAACATTTTCCCTTTTTAATAATTAAAAAAATTCTTGGTGGCTTGGAGTAAGTGCGCAGGTGTCCCTTCTTTTTCCATTGTCCACAATGTGCCGACTTTTTTCGGAAATGGGGTTGTATATAGCACTTTGTGTTAGTGGTGAATTATGGGTTTAAATCGTACTTAAAAAAAAACTAGAGGTTTTAAATCGTACTTAGTGAGGGAATTGTGCACACTGAAACACTCAAGGCAACAAACACACTGTAGTGTTTACATTTACATGTATTTTTCTAATGGGACTAAAACAATCCAGTTATTGCGGCATCAGTACTCACTTTACAGAGCTCTATAGACTGCCTGATGTCTTCCACCTTCTTTACTCTGTCTCAGATCATAAGATCATATTGTGTCAAAGATTTCCCCAGCTGATCCTGTGGAAAAATGAAGCAATATCATCACTAGGGAGTAGTTTGTAAGGTGATTCTGGGATAGCCACTCTATATCACACACAATTATTGACTGGCTTTATTTAGGCAGTGAGCATACTGGTTCAGTAATTTCATTTGGATATATGCATATTCTGGCCACAGTTTATAAAATGTTTGTGCCTCAAACACTGACCTCAACATCATCAGATCAAACATGCAAATTTGTGAAAATTAGATTATGGAGAGTGCGACAGCCTGGATTTTTTTTTCACAATTTTGCAGTTTTCAAGATCTCCATTACGTCATCTGTGAATTCTGTCTTTGCCCTATCACTGCCCATACAGCCTTCAATCATTCAATGTGAGATGATCAGGGAGGGACCCTTTGTGACCACAGCTTGTGAATACACATGCAGTTAGATCTCCCCTATCATCAACATACCATACCTGCAATTTTCAGAAGAGATGGAAGTGCCCTCTAAGAAATTAGACAACTCACCTTACAATCTTGGACTGCTTCCTCCAAAGAAACAATACTGTGCCCCCTGTGGTCCATCTTTGCACACTGCAGGCAGATACACTTCCAGTCACTTTTACAGAACAGGTCCAGGAGTCTCTCGTGCTTTCGGCACAGCTTGTCCTCCAGGTTCCTCACTGGGTCCACCAGCTGGTGTTTAGTGAACCTGGAACAGTGTGCAGCCAGGTGGTCCTTGCAGTATGAGGCCAGACAGACCAGGCAGGACTGTACAGCTCTGAGTTTGTGGCCAGTGCAGAAGTCACAGGCCACTTCTCCAGGCCTGGCGTAAGTCTGCTCTCCACGACATGCTTGCTTCTTCTTAAAAAACTCTGTGAACTCAGCAAGGATCCTGTTGATACATAGCTTTGGCCTTTCCTTGTAAGGCTCTTTGCACAGCGGGCACTGGCACTGGTCCGTGCTGTCCCAGTAGCCGCCTATGCAAGCCAGGCAGAAGCTATGTCCACAGGGGAGGGAGACCGGTCTGGAGAAGACTTCCAGGCATATGGAGCATTCAAACTGCACCCCAGACAAAAAATCACTCTCTTCACTCATCTCTGTGGCAACAGGACAATTAAAAGACACATTTGCTTGTATGCAGATCTTTACGACACACGAGACAGAAGTGTAGAAACCAGTGACTTTTTTGTACATACAGGCATGCTAAACACATGCAAATCTTAATGATGGCAGCCAAATTATCGACAGATTTCATCTTGAGAAAGCATTTCCCTGCAGCATGCGCCTACAGTATATAAAAAGGTACAGTAAGACTTTGTGTGAAGACAGTGCTATGTCAAATGTCCTTTGACGTTTTTTAATGAAGTTACACACCTCACGGACCTGGTTTGTCACTGTCACTACCCAGCTAAAAAAAACTCGCTCACTTTAATCAGGCTTCAGATTATCCACAAGGGAGAGCTACTAACACTGAGTAAACTAAAATTTGAGGGTTCTTCACAAGAGTGTCCCTTTCAACAGTTGTCAAAGGAAGCATTGTCCTTATTTCCTTGTTACTTGGTATTTACTTGCAGGCAAGAATTCTTCTTCAAAAGAAATATTCATGTTTCACAAACCTAGTTGAGGAGAATTGCACTGGTTTTGTTGTCATTGGCTATTTTTGTATTACCGGTACTGCATAACAATTTTTTCGTTAAAATTGTTCCACTGTGAACCAGTCGCACCTAACTTATTGACTGGTTGTCAGTATTATTACAAAAAGAACAGAATTCACTTGAAACGGAGGTTCTCCAGGCTTTGGATAGGTTACCTGTTACCTTAAGGGAAAAATAAAATGGAAAATTTTCATCATCATTCCTCTACACACACGAACACACAGATTTTCTCTCTCTCTCTCTCTGTCTCTCTCTCTCTCTCATATCTTTGGGAACCTGAAAGGCCAGTGATATTTGCATAAGTTCAATATGACTTGAAATTTACAAGTTTTGCATGTAACTATACCACTACTACTATCATGTATGAACGAAATTGTACCATTTTCATCATTGTTATTCTGTTTCTAAATTCAATATTAGCTCGTTTCAAAGCTGTGCCAGAAGCTGGTACCTTTAAAAATCTCTGCAAATAATTCACATTACTCAATATTTCCAACAGTAGAGTCCAGCATGGTGCTACTCTATCCATTTTGGCCATTTGCAAGCGTTCAATTCACCATGCAAATGTCACCCACCTGTTCCTGTACCAAGGTTCTGTTCTAATAAAGGAACAGTTTCTGTTCTGCTTCGAAGTTCTGGAATATGAAAGAAAAATCATCCTTTGAAGTTAACTAAAAAAAAAGAACTATATTTACTTGGTCCTTACCTGAGTTTCTTCATATAGACTCTCCTTAATCACTCCAGGGCAGAAGCCTGAATGCCACGGTTCAGGAGTAAGGCACGGAGACTCTTGTCAGCACAGCAACTAATTAGCTGTGGAGAAGACACACTGCGTCTCTTCCTCCTGCTGCGATGCAAGTGTCCCACTAATTTTGGGTCCCTTTCTTAACTGTTCTTAAAAAGACAGTGGTAGCTCTTAGCATCTCCAAAGCTGTGGCTCCATTCACATGTCTCCAAAAGGCAGCAGACCTTTACAGTGACCTCTATCACTTTGGGAAGCAAGCAAAGAGGAACGCCAAAGTCATGGCTCCTAAGTCCACACATAGCTGGAAAGACCTGTTTCTGCCCTCAGGATGTCTCCCTTCGTGCTGGTTTTCATAATTATTATGGAAATAATTACTGCAACAAAACTGTTACAAAAAGGCACTCTTAGCGGCATTAACAAGGCACCTAGGTCATGTGTGGGCTGAGCATAAATTCTACTGTCTTCGCCTGTTCTACTGAACAATATCCTTCGTATCATCACTCAAACCACAGACTGCTCCGTCAGCAGATTAGATCAGATTACTGAAGTATGTTTTAGACGGCCAACAGTGGGAAAACATAGTGATGACTCTTCAACCGATGGACTAATTGGATACCAGGCGGTTGTAACTGAAGGACTTCAGTTTGACTTCAAACTGCAGCCAAAAATGCAAAGCATTCCTAATTTACTGAGCGAATTGTCCTTTTAATATCTACTGGCTCAACTTGGCTCATGCTGGACCATGCTGCATTTATCGTATATTAATGGGGCCAAGTGTGAGAATACCTCAGGGTTCCAGTCTAACTTCAGGCCGTGACTGTCAAGCCGAAAATGAACCATTGGCTAAAGGGTGACTGGTGGTTTTTAGCTGCACTGCCTCCATTTCTGGCAAACAATATTAAGTAATCTTTCTACGTGTGATAAACATGTGAGAAGTTACATACAATACTCTAGCTAAAATGAAATGGGGAGTAACAAAGAGGCAGTAATGTTAATAGCAGGCATATGTTCCCAGTTATAGCACCTGGCTTGTAGTATGTGCAGCTTCACACTGAAAAGTTGCTAGAGAGGAGGAAGTTTTAATATTAATCAAAACAGCCATACTTAATATGTACAAGTATTGCCTTCATAGTAATTCACAATGACTCTTCTCTAAAACTCGACAGCGAATGTGGTAATACATTGGTCAGAGATTTTAATTGCTTTTTCCAGGTGTTATGGCCCCAATTTGTTACGGCGTCAATTACAGCAAGGGATGACAGACAAAATTCTTCAACTTCAACAGATTTAATTAAACAAAACTTAGAACTAATCTACACTCTACCCTACTGACCAAGATTGAAATAATAATAAAAAAATAGTTACAGTCCCTTGGTAATTGAGATGGGCTGCTATGTTGCGATGTCCTGGGACAGGAAAATGCTCCAACACAGGCAAAAATCCACAAAAAGCTTCACAGGTCTTGAAAAGAGTGACAGGTCTGGTCAAATGTATCCTTCCACAATTTCTCCTTGCAATTTCTCCTACTATCACACTCTCTCGATTTTTCTCCTTATATACTCTTTTCCAGCCCCCTCTGAGGCATGCCCGGGACATGCCCCAAACCTAGCTCCAGACTGCTTAAAAAAAAAAAAAAAATGTCAATACTGCCATCTAGTGGCTTTTTTTTTCCCACATTACACCTCCATTCCAAAAGGGAAAAATTTTCTTTTCAATACAAAAATGGTTAAGTTGACACTTGTATATATATATACATATAATACAATATGCTAATAAACACAGGTGATATATATACACATACTCAAACACGGGATAAGCAATCGGCAATTACATTGTCAGCACCCTTTACATGCTTAATTTCCAAGTCAAACTCTTGTAAAATCAAACTCCAATTCAACAATCTCCGATTCTTGTTTTTAATCTTACTCAAAAACATTAACAGATTGTGGTCAGTATATACAATCATTGGCTTTTGCCCTGTACAAACATAAACCTCAAAGTGTTGTAAGGATAGAACCAGAGCCAACAGCTCCTTCTCAATTGTGGAATAGTTCTTTTGGTGGCGATTGAACTTCCTGGAGAAGTATGCCACGGGATGCTCAATGTCATCAGAGTCACTTCTCTGTAAGAGCACAGATCCACAAGCTTGGTCGCTAGCATCGACCGCCATGGAGAACGGTTTGTTGAAGTCAGGAGATTTGAGCACGGGGAAGTGACATAGCAGAGACTTCAGGCGATCGAAGGCTCTTTGGCATGCTTCATCCCAAGTGAACTTTACGCCTTTCTTCAGTTGGTTGGTGAGACTGAGAGCAATCTCAGCAAAGTTCTTGCAGAACTTGCGGTAGTACCGATCATTCCAAGGAAGCGGCGCAAAGCTTTTTGTTGTCAGGAACTGGAAAGTCCATGATGGCTTGGACTTTAGCATTTATGGGTGCCACCTTACCCTGGCCTATGACGTAGCCAAGATACGTGACAGTAGCACAACCAAAGTCACTCTTGTTCAGGTTAACAGTCAGGTTAGCCTGGGTCAAGCGCTGCTGAACAACGTCTCTACATCTTTCAGATGTTCTTCCCAGGAGTCACTCCATGTGATCAGGTCATCGATGTACGCACCCGTGTGTGGCAATCCGGCAATTGTAGACTGTATCATCCTTTGGAACGTGGCTGGGGCATTTTTCATGCCAAAGGGTAGGACTTCATACTGGTATAACCCAGATGGTGTGGCAAAAGCAGAGATGCTCTTGGCCCTCTCAGTTAAAGGCACACACCAATAACCCTTCAATAAATCAATCTTGGTCAGAAACTTTGCTTGACCTACTCTATCGATACAATCATCAATCCTAGGTATTGGAAACACATCAGTTCTAGTTACAGCATTGACTTTGCGATAATCTGTACAGAATCTAGTGCTTCCATCAGGTTTTGGAACTAGAACACAGGGTGAACTCCAATCTGAGTTAGAGAGTCTGATAATATCATGTTCTAACATGTACTCAACCTCTTTCTCAACAATCTTTCTCTTTTCAGGATTCATCCAGTACGGATGCTGTTTTATTGGTTTGGCATCACCAACATCTACATCATGAGAGGCTATAGAAACTCTCTTTGGAACATCAGGAAATAGATCTTTATATTTCTTGATCAACCTCTCAAACTGATCTTTCTGTGAGGGTTCTAAGTGCTGGAGTTTTACATCAAGATTTTGCAACACTTCAGAATTTGACAATTTACATGAAAGAACTTCAGCTTTAATTTAGGTTCATCATCTTGAAACTCCCCCTCATCTTCACAAGTCTCGGCCATAGGAGGATCTGAAGTGACAGCTGCACCCCTAGCATTCCTATCATGATAAGGCTTCAGCATGTTAATGTGACACAACTGTTTTGGCTTTCTCCTATCTGGAGTCTTCACAATGTAATTGAGATCATTGAGTTTTGTCAGAATTTCATAAGGACCATGAAATCTAGGCTGCAATGGATTGGATTGCAAGGGAAACAACACAAGGACCTTGTCTCCTGGTTTAAACTCACGGCTTCTAGCCTTATGATCATACCAAGTTTTCATTTTTCCCTGACTTGATTTCAAGTTCTCTTTGGCTAGGTCACAAGCTGCACGCAGTCTTTCCTTGAACTTGCTAACATAGTCTAACAGACTGATATCGGGCTTTTCTCTTGCCATTGTTCACTCAACAATAGCAAAGGTCCTCTCACTTCATGGCCAAACACTAGCTCAAACGGACTGAATCCAGTAGACTCCTGCACTGCTTCTCTAGCTGCAAACAACAGCAAATGAACACCTTCATCCCAGTCTTTCTCATGGTCATAACAATAAGTCCTCATCATTGTCTTGAGAGTGGAATGAAACCGCTCTAAGGCACCCTGACTCTCTGGATGATAGGCACTGGAAAGAATCTGCTTCGCACCTAGTTCATACACAACCTGCTGAAACAATCCGGAAGTGAAATTGCTACCTTGATCTGACTGAATTTCCCTGGGAAGGCCAAACAACGTGAAGAACTTTATCAAAGCCTTCGAAATTGCAGTTGCCTTGATGTTGCGTAGAGGGATGGCTTCAGGGAATCTGGTAGATGCACACATTATTGTCAACAAGTACTGATTTCCAGATCTAGTCTTGGGTAATGGACCAACACAATTAACAATGACCTTGGAGAAGTGCTCCCCAAATGCGTGGATAGGCTGCAATGGAGCTACAGGTGGGTCTAACTGGTGTTTTCCAACTACCTGACAAGTGTGACAGGTTTTGCAAAAGTTGGAAACATCTTTCCGAAGTCCAGGCCAGAAGAAGTGTTTCATGATCTTGGCAACAGTCTTGTTAACACCAAGATGACCTCCTAAAGGCAAACTATGAGCCATTGTTAAGATCTCATTCCTGTAGACCTTCAGAACAACAATTTGCTTGACCACTGCCCAATCTGCATTGGCAGGAATATCAGGAGGGCGCCACTTCCGCATCAACACTCCATCCTTGAGATAATACCCAACTGGAACTGTGTCTATTTCTTCATTAGGAAGGGCTCTCTTCTTTAGTACACAAATTTCAGGATCATTGGTTTGCTCCTGAATCAACCGCTTTCTGGACAGAGACAAGTCTCCAGACACATCAGAATCACCAGACCCATCTGGCTGGCTGAATAGAGAACTGATAAAAGTGTCTGATAAGTCCTCAAACGGAGAAACCATAGTAGGCTGAACAGAGTCATGAGGCGAACCACCTGAGTCATGACTATTCAAGGTGCTGGACGGCACCACATCATCTTCTTGAGCCTTCTTGGCCATAGCACGAGTCACTGCACAGGAAGGATACAGAGATGGGTCTTCTCGCCATCTTCAGTGCTCGGCTGTGAAGTAAGATGAACAGGGGGAACTACATTGCCCCCAGCCAGGTCATTGCCTAGCAACAGAGAAACACCCTTGATAGGTAGACTTGACATAAGTCCCACCTTTACCTGTCCTGTAACTAAATCTGACTTCAAGAATACAGAGCGCAGGGGTACAGATACAGTCCTCCCTTCAATACCTTGTACAAGTATGAAATCCCCAGAAGCGGTCTCATCACGTAACTCCAAGGAGTCCATCAACAAAAGTGACTGAGAAGCTCCGGTATCCCTTAGGATATATATGGGGACAGGAGGAGAATGCTCCTTCAGAGCCACTAATCCCCCTGACACAAATGGAAGAAATTCCTCCCTCACAAAGTCAGCAGTATCAGGCTTCTTAGCCTCACAAGGAGCAGGCAATTTAGCAGATCGGTCATCTACTACGGGGGTTTCTAACCTTGTCTTCACAAAGGCATTGGGTTTGGTATCCTTTTCTTGTTCTTTCTTAGCTTTAAGGAACCAACAGTTAGTTGTAACATGACCAGATTTCTTGCAATAATTGCAAACTAGACCACTTTTGTCACTGTCAGCTTTCACACTTTGTTCAGACCTTTTACTGGATTTCTGAGCACCATTACCAGATTTGTCTTTGTCTTTGGGTGAGGAATCTTGGGTATCACCGTTACCTTTCTTCTGAAATTGGGACCATCTATTGTTACTGCTAGACTGAAAGTTAGACTTATGTGTGAGAACATATTCGTCTGCAAATTTGGCAGCTGATTGCAAATTCAGTGCTTGCTTCTCATTAAGGTAGGTCTTAATATCATCCTTGACACAGTTCTTGAATTCTTCAACTAACACCATCTCTTTTAGTGAGTTGAAATCATCCTTGACCTCCATAGAAGTACACCAGCGCTCAAAGCAAACCTTCTTCTCGTTAGCAAATTCCACATAAGTCTGATTGTCAGATTTCTTCAGACCTCTGAATTTCTGTCGGTAAGCCTCTGAACCAACTCATAAGCTGTCAAAATAACCTTTTTTGACAACCTCATAATCAGAGGAATCATCTGCAGACAAAGCCGAATAGGCTTGTTGAGCTTACCCTTGAGGACAGTTTGCAACATCAGAGGCCAGTGTTCCTTTGGCCACTGACAACTCTTAGCTACCTTCTCGAAGCACTGGAAATACTTATCAACCTCCTTCTCTGAGAATGAAGGCACCAGCTTTACCTCCTGGCTAGCCCGAAATTTGTTTTCAGCTTGCATTTTGATTTTTAGTAGCTCCATTTGGAGCCTTTCTTCTCTATCTAATTTTTCTAAATCGAAATCTCTCTGTCTCTGTCTCTCTCTTTCTGCTCTTTCCTCTTTCTCTCTCTCAAATTCTCTTTGTTTTTCTTTTTCCTCCCTTTCTTTTTCTCTTTCTCTCTCTCATACTCTCGTTGTTTTTCTTTTTTTTTCCTTTCAATCTCTAGCATTTTTAATTTAAGTTCCAATTCTACATTTGGATTTTCCACCGGAAACTGTTCCAGATCTCCTGGTGCAAACACATTTTCATCAATGTAATATTCAACAATCTCTCTAGCCAGTCTAGCTTTTCGCATGGCTGGTTTTACATCTGTCAGCTCTAACTGTCTGCATATTTCTAGCAGTTCTGTCTTTTTAAAAGACTTCAAAACCTCTACGGTTGGTGATGCCAAGAAATCATCCATTGCTGTTGATCTGCCAATATATTTCTAGGAAAATTCAAAAAAACAATTTCACTATTTGAAATTTTAGATTTTCAATAAATGACTCGCACAATGGTCTATCCCGGACCCGAGCCCCCAATTTGTTATGGCCCCAATTTGTTACGGCGTCAATTACAGCAAGGGATGACAGACAAAATTCTTCAACTTCAACAGATTTAATTAAACAAAACTTAGAACTAATCTACACTCTACCCTACTGACCAAGATTGAAATAATAATAAAAAAATAGTTAAGTCCCTTGGTAATTAAGATGGGCTGCTATGTTGCGATGTCCTGGGACAGGAAAATGCTCCAACACAGGCAAAAATCCACAAGAAGCTTCACAGGTCTTGAAAAGAGTGACAGGTCTGGTCAAATGTATCCTTCCACAATTTCTCCTTGCAATTTCTCCTAATACCACACTCTCTCGATTTTTCTCCTTATATACTCTCTTCCAGCTCCCTCTGAGGCATGCCCGGGACATGCCCCAAACCTCCAGACTGCTTAACAAAAAAAAAAAAAAAAAATGTCAATACTGCCATCTAGTGGCTTTTTTTTCCCCACATTACACAGGTCAAAATCCTTTCTCGATTAGAGCGGAAGAATACCCAACAGCAGTAATACCGGCCCCAAGGGTCAAAAGGGTCCCTGTCCTGCAACTTGGCTCAAATATATACAGGCATAACATCGAGAGCACATGCATGCTGTTAGTCAGGACTAAGGACCTACTGTTTAGGTAATGATGAAGTGACTTGCTCATGCTGCTTTGCCTTATTAGTAATATATGTTCGTTACTAATGGAATTTTTGATTATGGCTGAAGTTCACCTGAAATGTGATGTAACCATGGGAACGATGCAGCTGTATCAGTAGATGCAGCCCTTGAACGGTGGATGTAGCTCTACCCCTAATAAGATAAACAGAGAAAAGATAACTTAAATATAAATAATAATAAAATTACAGTAGTGTGCAGTGATGATTATGCACATAACAAAATGAAGAAAAATTGGAAACCAAGTACTTTCAAGTATTTATTTCATGTAATATTGGATCATATAGATTAAAATAAGTAAGCAGATAATAATATATAATAACAACAAAAATAACAATGTCTTTTTGAGAGGAAAAAGTCATTTATTGTGGCCACCCTTTGCTTTGATTACAGCATTTAATCTCTCAGGCATGGTGTTCACATATTTTTCATTTCCTCACTCGCTAAACCATTCCATATGGTTTGAGGTCCATTCCAAAGAGATTCTTTTGATGTAAGGACAGAATTCTTTACTTTGATATCAAGCAAATCCCAGATTCGCTCAATTGGATTAAGGTCTGGATTTTGAGCCGGCCAGGTCATAACTGCCATGTTACCAGATGATTCTTTCCGACTGAGATAATTCTTGAATAACTTAGAAGTGTGTTTTGGGTCCTTATCTTGTTGAAAATAAAATCCCCGACCAATCAGTCTCTTTCCAGATGGCAATGTGTGCCTCACAAGAATGCTTCTTTTGATCCATGTTTTGTCGATCCCTGGCTCCTTGCGAGCAGACTGAACCCCAAACCATGATTTACCACCTCCGTGTTTTACTGATGGGGTTAAACAGTACATTGGTGCACATAATTTCTGCTTTTGGATGAGAAAATTTCAAATTTTGATTCATTGGTCCAAAAGTCTTGTTCCCAGTCCGATGGTGTCCAATCCTTGAATATATTAATAAACTCAAGTCTTTTTTTAATGTTGCCAGCACTAAGAAGTGGTTTTTTGGCAGCAGACTATTTTTACACAAGTGTCTGGAAATAGTAGAATTCGATACTTTCATCTCTTCACTTCTGGCACTATTAATATCATTGCAGAGTAGTTGCGCTGTCAACCGCCAATTTTTTTTTTTTTTTTTTTTTTTTACTTGTCGGATAACGAGCATCAGAGGCACTTAACTTTCATTTTGCACCTCTATTGCCACTAGATTTCAGCAAACCAGTCTCTTTGAAATGCTTGATGGTGTTTCTTGCAGGACCATCGCAGCATTCAATGCCTTTAGAATTTTTTCTAAGTGATCAACCAGCATCATGTAAGGCCACAAGGCGGCTATGAACAATCTAAGAGAGCCCCTTCCTTCATGCTATGGTTTTTAACACTGTGACACTGCTCAGGTCACCTTATATACTACGTTGTAGAACAACTGACTATCAGAGGTAATTTTGCAGAATAATGTTGCCTCAAAACAGTTAAAAAAATTTTTCAGCATCAATAATGTCATGCCTCACCCACAACGCTCCGCGTCACCTGAATTCTGAGTGTCAGCCACATTCCTCATCACGCTCCGCACCGCTTAATTGATTTCCAGTTATTTAATTAAGTGCATATAGTCTCGCACCGCAGAGTCTGCAGTGCAAAGTCTGAGTAGCCCTTTAACTCTCAGTCTGTGTAGACATAGTGATCTACTGCTGTTATTCAATAGTCTGATAGTGTGCCTAGCAGTGCTTAACTTGTATTTGTTTTGGGGGTTGTTTTCCCTGAGTTTGTATGTTGAACTATGTTCGTTTCTGAAGCGCCACTTCAGTTATGTTAATAAATAACCTCAAACTTCGCGCCTGGATCCTGCTCTTGCTCCTTTCTTTCAGTGCCACCACTCAGACACTGAAAGCATTACACAAGATTTCGCCCGTGTTATGGATCCAGTGAAGTTCCCTCTTCCAGAGCATAGCGAATTCACTGCTGGAGCAGTGAACCCGAAGAATTTCTGTCTGTGATGGTGGGTCAGCAACGGGAGATTGGCTGGCTGGGAGCAGCTTTGGATGAATTGATCAGAGACTTCCAAGACCTGGGGGAGATGGCTGGGGATCACCTGCTGAGTCTATGGCAAGGGTCTAGGTCCGCGGCGGAGTATGCCCTCATTTTTATGGCTCTGGCTGCAGCCAGTGGATGGAATGAGCCAGCCCTGGTCTCTATCTACTGTAATGGCCTGCAGCCAGACCTAAAAGCTGAGTTGGCATGCTGGGATGATGTCGCCACCCTGGTCACCAACACCAACACCTCCATCTGCCTGGACCAGCTTCTACAGGAGAAGCAAGGGTGCCACAACCAGCAAAAAACCGTCCATCTGTCTAGTGCTGAACCGGAGCCCTTGGAAGTCAGAACCTCCAAACCCTCCATCTCTTAGCACCGTAAGTGGAAGAAACAGGGCAGTGCTACCACTGTGGGGAATACAGATGTCCACCTTCGCGTACTGCTGCCAGAACATCTTCCAGACCGGAGGTGGAACTCACTATGCCTGCCAAGGTAAACACGTCGCCTCATACCATTTCAGCTCAATGTTTCCTGGTGACAGTGCGTGTGGCGCATAGTGACCTGTCCTTCCCAGTAGAGGCCCTGATTGACTCTGGCGCAGTGGGAAACTTCTTCAACCATCACCTGGCATGAAGGCTCCAACTCCCGCTGCACCAACTACAAGCTCCCATTACTGTGGCAGCTCTGGACGGCAAGCTGTTGGGAAATGGCAAAGTACAGTACTCTGGGAAACGTGGAGTTGCGTTGTCCTTTTTTAATCGATAAAGATTTCCTTTGGTGGCTTGGAGTAAGTGTGCAGGCGTCTTCTCCTTTCTTCATTGACGTGTTTTATTTGATTGCCTTGCACCTATACGTGATGTGCGTATAACTCTTACTTCATACCAAAGTACAGTACTCTGCCTGTAAGCGCTGATCTCCCTCACACTCAGTAGATGCCACCGCGAGAAAAGCCCCTTCCTAACTCTACCGGTTTCCAACCACTCCATCATCCTTGGACTCCCTTGGCTCCAATTACACAACCCCACCATCTGCTGGAAGAAGAGGCAGGTCAACTTTCCATCAGCAGGGTCTAACACCACCTCCACCCTCAACATCCCTTGGGAGTTCTTGCAATTGCAGGAGGTCTTTAGCAGAACCAAGGCCACCCAACTTCCCCCGCATCGCCAGTGGGACTGTGCCATCGAGCTGCTGTCCGGTGCTTCATTGCTTTGCAACTGGATCTACCCCCTCTGCAAGGCAGACACTGCCACGATGGAGCAGTATTCGAGATGTGCTTCAACAAGGCTTCATTTGACCCTCCACCTCTCTAGCTTCAGTGAGCTTCTTCTTTGTAGAGAAGAAGGATGGAGGACTGCGTCCCTGCATCGACTACCGGGGTCTGAATGAGGTTACTGTGAAGCACCTATATGCCCTCTTTGGTCCCTAGCACCATGGAGCAACTTCGGGGGGCCAAATTCTTCACAGAGTTCGGCCTGCGCAGTGCATACAATTTAATCCGGAACCAAGGAGGAGATGAATGCAAGACAGCCTTTAGCACCAACTCTGGCCAGTACAAGTACTGTGTGATGCCTTATGGGCTTGGTAATGCCCCATCGGTGTTCCAGTCCTTCATCAATGATGTGCTGAGGGACATGCTTAGGAGATTTGTCATCACGAATATTGATAACATCCTGGTCTACTCTCCATCCTACTGACAGCAAGTCCAAGGCGTGCAGAAGGTGTTAATCCGACAACTGGCACACTAGTGCAGCAGCGTAGTCTGATATTTCAGATCAATTGTTCAAATTTGCATGCACAAGCAAGTTGTTCTTAATAAATATAGGTTGTTAAAAATAATAGGGCATATTGCCACAGCGTTAAAAATGTGATTACCGGTTGATCCATTTCATCATCTCAGTAATTCCGAATAATTAATGTTTTCCCAAAGAAAATTTAACATACACAGTTTTGGCGGGGCAGCCAGTGTAAAATCACTTGGCACAGCAGCCTATGGAAATATCTTACCGCTTGATGATCATTTGGCTAGCCTTTTTGCCCGCTCAGAAAATCCATCTATGGCCCAGAACCCACGGCAGACAATCCAAGCAATACAGATTCCTTCTTGGCCCATCCTGACATGGGTATCGCGCGTAATGAGGTCGTTGCAAGTTACGTAGGTGGTCACATGATCCCCGAAGCAAAATGTACACCGCAGCATAGTGAAAATGGGGAAATCTTGTGCTGCTGTTGCTTGCACCAATAATAATGCCATTCAGTCGTCTGGAAAATACAGCAAAATAAGTTTCCATCAATTTCCACAAAATAATGAAGCCCTTTTGAAAGAGTGGCTTGTTAAATTAAGAAGAATTGACCGTGGAAAGCCTTGCAAACTAACAAAACATTCAGTTATTTGCTCAGAGCACTTCAAGAAAAGCTGCTTCACGTACCAGAAGTTCATAAGTAAGTCAACGGTTTTGTTGCAATGAAAGCTGGTTTTAAAGTAAACATTTAAATAAATTAGTGGAAAATATATATTCAATACAAATATTAACCTTAAGCCTGAACGCCCCCGTCACAGGGGCAATGAATTTGCATAATAAATACAGCATGTTTCCTAATAGCAACCTCATCATGCGGCATATCCTCTTAAAGCGAAGAAACTCGGCGAAAAGTTCTTGATGATCGTTTTTACCTAAACCAAACACAATTCAAGTACCAAGCAAGTAAATAAGCATCTAGCAAAACATTAAATAAAATAAGATCAGTGCTCTATCGCAAGCATTTCTACTGAATTTGTGCTATGCATACAAACGATACCTCAAATGAAAAAGGACAGTCCACAGATTCCAACGATATAAGCCTGGTCATTTTAAATTGACACCACACTAAAAGAACAGCAGACATACACTTTAAATGCTACAGAGATGAGCAAAAAATTTTTTTACCTTTGATATTTTGTCATAAAAGCTGTTTGTGGGTAAATCTGCGCTTGCTATTGTTTTAGCCAGTCTATCTTAGAGTCCTCTCGCCATTATGCTATGCACTGGAAGACCTCAGCAGTATAATCACTTTAATGGTTTGTTTTCTGTATTTTCGCTATAATTAACCGCTAAATATTCAACTGTTGTTTTCAAAGTCGGTTTATGACAGAGAATCCTTGCGCCAATATGCTCAAGTTCAAACACAGCACAGCTATACAAGTGCTAAATCGATCAGTGAATATATAGTCTGTTGAGCTAGTGTCATGGATAAGGCGGAGCATTTGGACCTGAGGTTCAGTATCCGGTTATACATGCGACCTTTCAGAGCAAGGAAATACTTTTTTTTTTGTATAAATAAATAATAATTCATCGATGCATTCCCATCCCATCAAAGCCATCTTCCTGGGTTTCTTCGGGGATCACGTGACTTACACTACGGTTTCTGCATACAGTGCAACGCCTCCATTGCTGGTGTTGAAATGCCTCTCAAAAGCCTTGGTTTTTTGCGCCAAATTAAGGTTTGGTGTAGGTCATCCCTCGATGATTAACTCCAACTTTTCATTGAATGTTAATCTGAAAAACGGCGTGTTTAGTAAACTCGAAACGATACCCTAATCACTCGCAGCGCTGAGCGCTACTCCCGTCTTCCATCATGAAACAAGAACACTGGCTAGATAGGTTATTTACCGCCGTTTTTTTTTTTTTTCAAGCTCGTGATTTACCCGGGGGACAGTGGGTGGAACTTGTCATAGTTCGCAATAATAAAGCCCATTCATAGGGGTAATATGATTGGTCAATTTTACTGTCATTTGAAATTACACTCTTTGAATTACTACTGCTAAAACCTCTGTAAATTTACCGCGGGTCAGCTGCAGGGGGAGACAAAGGGCTTCTTTTCTTTTAACCATTCACACTCCAACACAAACTTTCATTTTCCCCTGGTTGAAAGCTGAAATGTCGCCAAATTTGCTAGCTCGCATTTTTCTTTGCGACTAAATCCGCCATGTCTGCATACTTAAACGCTGCGTGCAGACTAACCCAAATAATTCAGCAGTTATTTTCGATCAATTTTCGCGCAGAAAGAAGGAGGAGTATGAAAGTAAAATAAAAGTCAGAGGATGCCATAACAGCTGTTCGATGGTCAATATTGTTAAAAATATTGCATATGACAACAAATATCGCGATATTCGATAATATCGAAAATCGGCCCAAGCCTAATGGTGGCCATTTTGGAAAATGGCCGCCAAAGGTGACCAATGCAAAATCTTGAGTGGCTCCATGTCCAGAATTGTTCAGAATACATTAGTCAACATGCGTACAAATTTTGGTGCTTATATGAAAAGTCAAACAATTGGTTTGCTATGCTGCAGTACTACATCAACTCTGTGAATGCCAAAAAAATGTGTCTTCTATAAAACTATCATATTCTTCTTAGGGTACGTGATTGGACCAGAGGGGGTGGCTAAGGAAGCCAACAAAGTCGAGGCAGTAGCAGCCTGTCCAGTCCCAGGCAACCTAAAAGACCTACGACACTTCCTGGGGTTTGCCAACTTCTTCCGCTGTTTCATCAGAAACTTTAGTGTGGTTGCTGGACCTTTGACCGCACTTCTAAAAGGGAAGTTATTGAGGCTGGCCTGGAGTGCGAAGGCCCAGCTTGCCTTCGACAATCTCAAAAGGCTCTTCACTTCAGCCCTCATCTTAAAGCTTCAGACCCCAATAAACCCTTTGTAGTAGAAGTAGATGCCTCAAATGCTGGAGTAGGAGCAGTTCTGTCTCAGTGCTCAGGGTCTCCTGAGAAACATCACCGTTGTGCTTTTTCAATTGTGAGCTGCTGGCGGTGAAGTTGGCACTTGAGGAGTGGAGGCACCGGTTTGAGGGGGCACTGCATCCATTCTCCATGCTTACAGATCACCGCCACCTACCTCAGTTCAGCTAAAAGACTCAATCTACTTCAAGCCAGGTGGGCCATGTTCTTCACCCATTTCAATTTCACCATAACCTACCACCCTGGCTCTGAAAATGTCAAGGCAGATGCCCTGTCCTGATGTCATGACTTGGAAATGGACCAAACCGCACTGATTTGCTGGCAGTTGGGCAGAGAAATCCATTGTGAGTCTAAAAAAGAACCTGCTCCTGCGAACATTCCAGCAAGAAAGACCTATGTCCCCTCCATTCTTCGGGACAGGGTCATCACCTGGGCGCACACAACACTGACTACGGGGCACCTTGGAAATTGAAGAACCACCTTAATCCTTAACAAAAAAATACTGGTGGCCCCGCCTGGCCTCTGACGTTGAGCGAGCAGTGAGTTCAGGTTCCACATATGCTATAACCAAATCTCCCAGACAACTCCCAGCAGGGAAGTTGCAACATCTACCAGTACCGCATCTGCCATGGCCCCACGTGGCGATTGACTTCATGATGGACCTCCCTGTGCCTGGGGAATACACCTGCATCCTGGTAATTGTCGATCACTTTTCAAAATTTTGCTCATTTATACCCTTCACCTCTGTGCCCTCTGCTTATCAAGTCACAGAAACACTAGAAAGTCTTTGAGAGCAAGTCTTCGGGAACTTTGGCCTTCCAGAAGACATCCTATCGGATCGTGGGCCTCAGTTCACATCCCGGGTGTGGCGAGCCTTTATCAGGAAGCTGAGAGCCTTGGTGAGCCTCACCTTGGGATACCATCCTGAGTCCAATGGGCAGGTGGAGAGAACCATCCAGAAATTGGGGAGGTTCCTCTAGGCACACTGCCACCGATGCCAACAGGACTGAGCCAAGTTCCTATGCTGGGCGGAGTACGCCCAGAACTCCCTTAAGAGCGCCTCCGCTGGAATCACTCCTTTCCAGTGTGTGCTCAGTCGGCAACCGCCCCTGTGCCCTTGGGTTCCTAGCCAGACCGAAGTCCCGGCCATGGATGCCTGGTTCAGCTGTGTGGAAAAATTATCGGCTGAACCTAATGTTCAGATCCGCAGAGCTCTCCGCTGTCAGAAGATCCAGGCAGACAGAAGATGCCGGTGCGCCCCTGAATACCAACCAGGGGATCGGGTCCGGCTGTCGACAAGGGATCTCCGCCTCTGTCTGCCCTGCTGGAAGCTAAGCCCACAATTCATCGGGCCTTTCAAAGTCCTCAGGAAGGTCAATGATTCCGCATACACTCTACAGCTGCCGACTGATTACAAAATCCCTCCCACTTTTCAATCCTTGCTCAGGCTGGTGACCACAATCCTGTTGGAAAACACACCCCCCCCAAAGACCCTCCCCCAGCCCTGGAAGTTGAGGGAGCCCCGGCATACCAGGTATGCGCCCTCCTGGACTCCAGATGATGCGAAGGTCTGATCCAGTGCCTGGTCGACTGGGAGGGCTACTTTCCAGAGAAGATAAGCTGGGTAACTTTACATGATATCTTGCACCCACAACTCATCCAAGAATTCCACCATGCACATCCGGACCGTCTTTCCCTTCTACATCGGGGTTGCCCTCTGGGCAGATGTCACTACAGCACTCCGGGAGGTGTGCCTCGGAGGGGGGGTACTGTCATGCCTCGCCTGCAACGGTCTGTGTCACCTGAATTCTAAGTGTCAGCCACTCTTCATCATGCTCCCCACCGCTTAATTGATTTCCAATCATTTAATTAAGTGTATATGGGCGCGCACCGCAGAGTCTGCGTTGTGAAGTCTCAGTAGCCCTGTACCTCTCAGCCTGTGTAGACTTAATGATCTACTGCTGTTATTCAGTAGTCTGTAGTGTGCCAAATAGTGCTGAACTTGTATTTATCCTCGGGGTTGTTTTCTCTGAGTTTGTATGTTTAACTGTGTTCATGTCTGAAGCGCTGCTTCAGCCACGTTAATAAATAACCTCAAACTTCCCGTCTGGATCCTGCTCTCGCTCTTTGCTTTCAGTGCCACAACTCAGACACTGAAATCGTTACAAATAATCATAGAATGAGCCTTCATACATGTACTAATTCTATGCAAGAGTCAAAAAAGTAAAATTTGCAACACCTTTCAATTGCTATTAAAAGATCGATGTTTTCAGTGTTCTTGTTTATTACCCATATTTTCAACTCAATATACTTTGATTTTTTTTGGGATTTTCATTGAATGATTTTTTTTTTGTTCTCATTGCCGACAATAGTATTTTTCAATACATTTTCACCAAATTACAGAGTAATATATTCAGACCCCTTGTAGATGAAAGTTGTGGTGTATAATCATCACTGCGCGCTACTGTATAAATTTTTTAGAAACAAGTCTCTCCAATTGTGGTTTGTCCAAGGCCCATCAATTCAAAACTAATTATCAATAATAAAAACAATCAAAAATATTTTTTGCATGTTTTTTAACATTGATATTTCAGTTAAAGTAAGAGCACTGAAAAAATTGCAAAGAAAGTAAATTTTACACATTAATCCAAAGTTGCATGGATCAAAATGAATCCTGAGGCAAGTTGCCGCTTAGGATCCCCTTCCCCTGGTGGGGATGGGGGGGGAGATGTCTTTTTACAAGATTTCACATTTAGTTTAATAATGAGCAAATTGTTCTCTGTTATGATCTAATTACCCTCTAAATGTGTTTACTTGAACATACTTCTTGGGTACATATTATATTGATATTCAGATGATATACAACAATGAGCCAAAACATTAAAACCACTCACAGATTCGGTGGATAATATTAATTAACTCATTACATTGGCATACAGTGCTGTGAAAAAGTATTTGCCCCCTTCCTGATTTCTTATTTTTTTGCATATTTGTCACACTTAAATGTTTCAGATCATGAAACAAATTTTCATATTTGACAGAGTTAACCCAAGTAAATACAAAATGCAGTTTTTAAATGATGATTTCATTTATTAAGGGAAAAAAGTAATCCAAACTTACCTGTCCCTATGTGAAAAAGTAATTGCCCCCCCCCTTGTTAAATCATGAATTAACTGTGAATAATCACAGTTAATTTAACAGTTAACACAAAATGAAGGTTTTGGAGTGGACTAGTCAAAGTCTGGACTTAAATTCGATTGAGATGCTGTGACGTGACCTTAAATGGGTCGTTCATGCTTGAAAACCCTCCAATGAGGCTGAATTAAAACTATTATTCAAAGAGGAGTGGGCCAAAATTCCTCCACAGCGATGTGAAAGACTCATTGTCAGTTAGCGCAAACGCTTGATTGCACTTGTCGCCGAGGGTGGCACAACCATTTATTAGGTTTAGGGGGCAATTACTTTTTCACATAGGGCCAGTAGGTTTGGATAGCTTTTTTTTTTCCCACAATAAATGAAATCATCATTTAAAAACTGCATTTTGTATTTACTCGGGTTATCTTTGTCTAATATTAAAATTTATTTGATGATCTGAAACATTTAAGTGTGACAAATATGCAAAAAAGTAAGAAATTAGGAAGGGGGCAAATACTTTTTCACAGCACTGTATGTCAAAGTCTATAGACAGATTTTAGAAAGTATGCGAGGAGTTGGCTCTCGTATTCAACATGTTAGATGTGGGAGAAATGGGAACTGAACAACTTTGACAAGGGCCAAATCATTATGGTCTGATGAGTGGGTTGGAGAATCTCTGAAGTGGCGAGACTTCTTGGGTGCTCACTGTCAGAAGATGAACATTGCTAAAATGCTAATTACAAAAGCCTACTAAAGAACCACTGTGAAAAATAAATGAACGAAAAAAATATAAGAATAATATATGGAGGATGTATACAACACAATCAGGATAAATGCACCTGTAATCTACATGAGGCTTTTGTAATTAGCATTTTAACTTAACATGACTATATGTAATTATTTATTATAAATAACTGAAACAATGAAAAGTCATGTATGCAAAACAAAACGTTCCACATGAATTTGCTTGCCAATTGTGTTTAATTGGTTGAGTCAACTACCACCAACTAGTCTACAGACTTTCATAATTATAATGTATATTATGTAAGAACTGGTATGACTATGTCTCAAGAGCAGTTAAATTGGCCAAAATCATAGATAATTGTCCTTCTGTAATCTTCTAGTGTCAATTGAAATGCCATGCATGTAAAACAAAATGTTCTACAAGAATCTGCTTGCTTGTGTTTGACTTATTGGACTAATTGACTAATACTAATTAGAAGTCTACAGATGTACATTATTACTTGTAGCATATATCATCGGTTTAAGAACTTGTATGACTGTTTCAAGTCATATTAGCTATTCTTCATGATTTTGATCAATTTTCTGGTATATAATAGAAATGTGATGCATGTAAAACAAAATGTTCTTTATGAATTGGCTTAATTGTTGGACGTGTTTGACTAATTGATTACTACTAATTAGAAGAGAGCCTACAGACTTTCACAATTGTATAAGTGCCCCTTTTTTTCATTTGTGCTTCACTCTGACGAAGGTCGTTTGACCGAAAGCTTGGTTTCTTTGTTGCCTCTTTTTTTTTTGTTTAACCCATTCAAACCGGGACAGCATGTGCGCATTTTAAGAACTTGTCGTTGCCGACACAGATATGCGCGTAATTTTGAAAGTACCGTAATTACTGTAAGTTTTGCGCAATAGAAAAAAATTACAACTGTTCCTGAAAGCTGAGAAGCTGTGTTTCAGCCCAAATACAGGTTACTATGGTAAACATGGCAGCATGATTCTCTGCTGTGATTTTTGCATGAGGCCTTAAAGGGTTAATAAAAGTTCAGCTGCATTATCCTGGGAGTGCCCTTAGTACTTTTTTGCATCAGTCTTTATCTTCTTTGGCTGCACCTCAGCAGAGTCGGATGTGCGGAAGATCTACTCAAATAGGCCAGTGACCTTAAAAATAGGCTAAGGTCACCTTTAGGCACGTCATTTGTAGGCCTTTATGAGATGCATGTGCAATAAAAATTAGGAGCCTGTAACTGAAATAGTTGATGAGATTAAGCAAAATGTTGAAGTTTTTGTGATTTTTTAGGCCAGTGATAAAAAATAGGCCAGTCACCTTTTAAAAAATTTGTAGGCCAAGATGCATGTCCAGTAAAAATTAGAGCCTGTAACTTTTAGTAGCATGAGATACATTTGTAGGGCTTTTTTAGGCCAGTGACCTTGATGCATGTCCACCTTTTTAAAATGTCCAGTAAAATTAGGAGCCTGTAACTGAAATCGTTGATAAGATAAGGCGAAATGTGTTGACGGACGCACGCACGGACGGAGCCCGATACCATAGCTCCCGCACCGCGAGTGGCGGGAGCTAAAAAAAAGGTAATCTAGCTAATTTTCCAGGCTGTTTATTTCTACTGGCAGGTCTAAGCTAATTCGGCATTATTTTAAAATGTTGCTTTCTGTGTCGAACAATCAAGCACAAAGAAGCATTTGATAGAAATGTAACGTTAAAAAGAGAAGCATTTGTGAATGCGATGTGCCACTATTTGCAGTCTACCTTAAATGGAACTACTGCTTAGCAAAGCTAGTGTTTGCCTAATGCAACGTTTATTAGCAAACGTTATGTCTGCACTAATTACAATACAGGTTCGCTAAGTCATCAGCATCTGTTTGCCAGCGTTACCATTAAGATTAGCTGAACCTCCAAGGAATATTCGCGCAGATAACTTTATGGCTCTCTGTCCACCGGCCACCACTGCTAGTGACAGGAACTCTATTCACCGTAGCTCTTTGCATGGCACATCAGCAAACGCAGATATGTATTTAGTCTGCTAATTTTGTGACATAAATATTTGAAATATTCTCAATCCTTCACAACTCTGTCTCATATTGTGTGTTTTGTTAACGGTGTTCTATTCCTGCTATTCCTGTAAAAAAAAAAAAAATCATATAAACAAAGCAAATAGCCTGTCGTGCCGTAGCCTACATAATTTACAAAGAATAATGAGTGAATAAATAAATGAACTGAAGTAATTTTATTTGCATCAAGAAAACTTACAAAGAAATAATGTGGAATCTCAATGACATCAGTGGCGGAGCTACAACTGGGAATTGGGGGGGGCACAGACACGTCCTTTTATGACAACAATTAGTCCTGGCTAGTTCTCAATCATTTTCCTTTAGTGACGCGTTTTCCAATTATCGTAATTGGCAACAGAAGACACTGTTTCACTCCATATGCGATCTAACAGCGATGAAATTGTGGTCTAAATTCAGTACAGAAAAATTATGTACATATTAATAGGCCAATGCTTCGCGTTGATTTTAACTGGTCCGCGTTCCAGTGAAATATCACCTATCACTCTCAGTATTGTGTGGGTTGATTAAAAAAAAAAAAAAAAGTGGCACTCGGCAGTTAAATAGGCTATAAAAAACGTGCAGCTCAAGCTATTTGCGTGAAAGTCGACAGGTATGCAATTTTGAATAAGGTTGATTTAAATACAGCAAATAAGCTCCAGATGAATGATTGTCATTTGACCTAATCGGTGAGAACAAGCAGCAGCTGTTAAGTGTGGAGTGCTCTCGGAGTGAACCTTTTGTTAATTATGAAAATGACTGAGAACAGGTCAGGACTAATAATTGTTTTAAACGGATGTTTTGTGCACCCTAATTCTCAGTTCTGGCTCCGCCACTGATGGTTGATGAATCACAGCCCATGATTTTATCGCTGTTAGATCGCATATGGAGAGAAACCGTGTCTTCAGTTGCCAATTACGATAATTGGAAAACGCGTCAATAAAGGAAAACGAAAGAGAACTAGCAAGGACTAATTGTTGTCATAAAGGGACGTGTCTGTGCCCCCCCCAATTCCCAGTTGTAGCTCCGCAACTGAATGACATACAATTGAAATAAGATTTGTACTGTTTTGCGATTTTTGTGGTCGCTGGTTTCAATGGTGGTTTTTATGGCTTGAGTTCGTATGTGCGAGTGGTTTTTTTTATTTATGTTTTTTTATATACGTTCCGGTCCGATCCATAACCTGTCTGTGCAGATGTTGATGCCAGCAGACATGGAGCTGCTCTACTCAGGGGCGTGTCTAGAATTTTTTTCTTGGGGGGGCAAGCTAGGGGCACAGACTGTGGAAGGATGGCACACTGGAATGACGTTTTTTTTAAATGCCCCACGGCCTTAGATCATAATAAACAGTAGGCTGAGGTTTGAATAATAGAACTATTTTATTTACCCAAATAATGCACAGAACAGTGTAGCATCCAGCATTTAGAAAACTTATCTGACTGAGTAAAATGTTTTTTGTTTGTTTGAGTGGGTTGATCTGTGCTCCGGAATAGTGTACTCGTGTATCTAGTACTAGTAACCTAGTAGTAGTATTAGTTTCAGCAAGATAAACGCTTGTGTTTCATAGGTATCTAAGCCTACCTCTTTATTAACCCCTTAAGCCCTGAGCCTCTTTTTTGAAAATGGCAAGCCCTCTGCGACTACTTGGTCTATTTCAATAATCTTGGAATCATAATAAAGGTAAAACCTTTTGGGATTTCTGCCGTGGTGTAAAAATCAGTATATATGTCATTGAGTCAGAGTAAATGAAGATGAAACACAGTGTAAATGAAACATCTCATTTTGCACCAAAGAAGGTTTTACTTCTATCCCTTGTGAACTTATTTAGCTGCAGTCTGAAACCTCTAAAAATTTACAGCACAGAATCTCACCATTATCTGTGCCAAATTTTATTCTAATCAAGTAAATCAGAGCAAAATTAGAGAGGAATGTCTTAGTGGGTTCTCCAAATTGGCAATTCGGGTACCTTGTGTGCCAAATCAGATTTCTCAGATATTAAAATGTAAAACTCATCTAATTTCACTTATATGTCACAGGCCAATTCCACCCAATACAACCAGTTTTTAATTTTTAGAATTTATCAATATTTTTTTATTATTATTATTTCTGCCAGTCCTATTGCCTATACAATTTCCCATTCGAAGACAATACATACAAACCCAATTCCGAAATAGTTGGGACGAAGTGTGAATTGTGAATAAAATCAAAATGCAATGACTTTAAGATCACATCAGCCAATATGTTATTTACAATAGAACATAGATAACATTTCAAATGTTGAAACTGAGACATTTTACATTTTTATCCACAAAATGAGCTTATTTCAAATTTTCTGGCTGCAACAGGTCTCAAAAAAGTTGGAACACAGGCAAAAAAGGGCTGAAAAAGCAATTAATATATAAGAGAATCAGCTGAAAGAACATTTAGCAAGTAATTAAGTAAACTGGCATCAGCTGTGTAACATAATTGGCTAGAAAAGGGATGTCTTAGAGAGGCTGAGTCTCTCAGAAGTAAAGATGGCCAGAGGCTCTCCAACCTGTGAAGGCTTGCGTAAAAAAATTGTGGAATACTTTAAAAACAATGTTCCTCAATGTCAAATTGCAAAGGCTTTGAAGGTCTCATCATTGACAGTGCATAACATCATCAAAAGATTCAGAGAAACTGGAAAAATCTCTGTGCGTAAGGGAAGACCTTTAATGGATGCTCGTGATCTTTGGGCCCTCAACGCCACTGCATCACTCGCCTGCATGATTCTGTCATTGACATTACTAAATTGGCCCAGGAAAACTTCAAGAAACCACTGTCTGTCAACACAGTCCGCCGTGCCATCCACAGATGCCACTTGAAACTCTATCATACAAAAAGGAAGCCATTGTTGAGCATGATCCAGTAGCACTGCCATGTTCTGCGGGCCAAGGCTCATTGAAAATGGACTGTAGCAAAGTGGCGAAGTGTCCTGTGGTCAGACGAGTCCAAATTTGACATTCTTGTTGGAAATCATGGGCGTTGTGTCCTCTGGGTTAAAGAGGAGAAAGAACACCCCTCCTGTTATTAGCGTTCAGTTCGAAAGCCAGCATCTCTGATGGAATGGGGATGCATTAGTGCATATGGTGTGGGACATTTGCATGTTTTAAAAAGCACCATGAATGCTGAAAGGTATATAAAGGTATAGGCTCCCCTCCAGACGACATCTATTCCAGGGAGGGCCTTGTGTATTTCAGCAGGACAATGCAAAACCACATACTGCAGCTGTTACAACAGCATGGCTTCGTAGTAGAAGAGTCCGTGTGCTGAACTGACTTGCCTGCAGTCCTGATCTTTCACCGGTTGAGAACATTTGGCGCATAATTAAATGAAAGGTCCGTCAAAGGAGACCCACAACTCTCCAGCAACTGGAAGCCTGTATTAAACACGAGTGGGATCAAATTCCAATGGCTAAACTCAAGAAACTTGTCTCCTCAATGCCCAGATGCCTCCACTCTGTGTTAAAAAGAAGAGGGGATGCTACACCATGGTAAACAGGCCCCTGCCCCAACTTTTTTGAGACCAGTAGCAGCCATCAAATTTGAAATGAGCTCATTTTGTGGATAAAATTGTAAAATTTCTCATTTTCAACATTTGCTATATTATCTCTGTTCTATTGCGAATAAAATACTGGCTGGTGTGATTTGAAAGTCATTGCGTTTTGATTTTATTCACAATTTACACTCCGTCCCAACTATTTCGGAATTGGGGTTGTACAAAGAAAATGAAGTTTGGCTCCACTGGAGCAGATTTATTTAAACAAAAAAAAGCAAATTAATAAGATTATGAATACAAAGGAAAGGTAAAAAAAAATGGGGAAAAAAGTAAAAAGAATAAAAACCCCAGTAGTTATTTATACAAGAAAAATGCTCATTTAGTCTTACTAAAGCGCAACTGACCGGAAACTCGAACCTCGGTCATCTATTTTGCAGCACCATAATCTGACCACTAGGCTTTCTCAGTTGACTACGGCTGATTGGCCAAATTGCCTATTTAAAGAATGAATCAAGAAAACACGTCATTCACCGTGTTTGTTGTGCTGTTGTGCCTTCAGTATTCACACAAAATGGCAGAAAGATTCTATCAGAAAACGACTTTAAAAAACAACTGCTGAATATTTAACGGATAATTATACCGAAAATACCACAAACAAACCTGTTAAGCGTTTATATTGTTGCGCTATTTAAGTACATGCGAATGGCCTATGGACTCGGTTTGACGCACTGGGAACGCAAGGCTCTTTCTCAAATTGGGTTTGTGCGATTAAGGTGGTTTAGGGCTCGTTGGAAACGTCAGAGCCCATTGAATCAAATGGCTACCGGCAAAGTTTTACTGACAGCATCACAAGCCGATCACAGAGAGGAAAATACATTGCAAGCAAGCTGAATGCTGAGGAACTGAGATCTTTGAAGCAATGCCCCAGAAAAAAAAACAAAAAACAAAAAAACAAGCTTGGAAACTGGAAGATCTAGTTTCGTTATAACACGGACACATTCAGCTTACAATACCAAGCACAGATTTTCCCTCAAACAGTTTTTTATTACAAAATATCAAAGCTAAGAAAATGTATTGCTCATCTCTGTTGCCTGCTGTTCTTTGAGTGTGGTGTCGGTTTAAAATGACAGGGCGTATATCGTTGGATTCTGTGGACTTTCCTCTTTCATTTGAGAGGTCGTTTATGTGCATAGCACAAATTCAGGAGAAATTCTAGCGACTCGGCGCTGATATGTTTTTATCCTATGTTTTGCTACATGCTTATTTTCTTGCTTGGTGCTTGAATTGTGTTCAGTTGAGGTAAAAATGGTCAACGTGAGCTTTTTGCCGAGTTTCTTCGTGTAAAGTGGATATTCCGCATGACAAGTTGCGATTTTGAAATATGCTGTATTTATCACCCGTAAGGGAATTGCCCATGGAAGGACAACGGAGTTCCCAACAGGTTAAATTACAGAGACAGAAACAACCAGTTGAGTTTAGCTATGAATGACTTCATTGCAACTCTAACAACATGTAAAAACTGCATTATCTGAGCCACTCTGAACACAAATAGTTTTTTTTTTTTAAACAGAGAGACACATTTTGTCATTAAGACATACATTTTGTTTGAGCCCACAGACCCAAATAGTCTATATACAACGTTTAAACTTGTAATATGTGACGCTAACGTCAGAGACGTTTGGTTTAACCTCCATTCTAGAAAAGCCTTGCCTGAACACATATTGTATGATGTTGTATTTTGTGAAACTGAAAGCCGCTGTGTGGAAGCTACAACACGGCTGGCCGAGCTAAAAGCTAACGCTACATGGCTAACCTCCACTCTAGAAAAGCCTCCACACTTGTATTTTGTGAAGCACCTTGTAACTTTTGTTTGAAAGGCGACAGACGCACACACATATACACAGAGTGAGTGTGTCGTTATAGTCTATTAGTCTTGGGGTTGCTGTGACGTTTGTTTTTTTCCACCTTTACCGGCGCAGGCTAATGTTTCCTATAGACTTCAATTCATTATGCTAAGCTAGCGCACTGTCCTAACTCTAGATACAAGTTACTTATCAACTTAATTTAAACATTTGTAAATCATTTAACGCTACACATTGTGAGCGACTGTTTACTTACCCTTGTTTTCTCTTTTTCAGCCGAAATAGTGCAAGTGCAACCAAAGTACATCCTGCATATTTTTGTATGTCGACTCGGACAAACTGATTGGCAGCTCTGGTGGGGGTGGCCAGGCAGGGTGGCCTATCATATTCCAGGGGTAGCCCCAGCCACCCCGGTGGCCACGCCCCTGGCTCTACTTATGCACGCAGTTACACTATTCTCTCGCTTGATGGCACACCCGGATCAGTTATTGAATATTCACCAGCAAGCCGACCTTGAACACAGTTTAGAATATTTGCGAGTTCAGTCCCAACCCTGTTTTCAAGAGTTGCATGAATTAAACTCCTCAGCTAAGCCTCATATGCAAACTGCTCAATATACTTGCCCATACTACCTATCCAGCAATTGAAAAAATGCTCTCTTGTGACTGAAAAAAAAATTGTTGTGCTCTGTAGCAACCACTTCATCTATAGAGAGCAAGTGGTATTCAAATTAGTAGTTAAGAAAAATCGGTTTTCTGAAGCAAAAATTTGACTTGATATTGATACTGTTATTCTTCTATCACTATCATTTATCTTCTATCGTTTCCCTCATGCAGGGGTAGTTCTGGGCCAGGACGTGGGCGCCGATGCGCGACGACCACAAATCCATAGTATCCCCGGACACTCTGTCCGCGGATACAATAATGTCTTTTTGTGAGAAAAAGTCAATATCTAGTTTTTTCTGCTTTTTTACAGCTTTAGCTAATTGGGCAAATTTTTCCACTCGGCTGCTGAAGTACCACATGATATTACTCTGAAAACAAACACAGCCAGGGGATGGCAGTATCAACATAGTTCAGCATTTACACAGGTTAAGAGCCATAAAACAGACTGAATGGCTACTATTTGCTCAAACAAATTATGGATGCCACTTTATGCACAGGCAAGTTACATCCTCTTGTTTAGAGGTTGAACCTTCAATCAAATAAAAAAGCATTTTAAGAAATCCGTAGTGGTTATGAAGTATAAGCGCCTGATAGATATCTTTTCAACGACTGTTTGTTTGTTTGTAAAATTCTTTATTCGCACTTAATAAAAAAAATTAAATGCACATAATTAATAAAATTATATCAATTAAAATTAGGTAAGATTATGTTGTACATAAAAATTCTATGATTTCATCACATTGCTTAAAAGACAAAAATATAAAATTACATTAATCCCACATATCACAGACTTCAACTATTTGTGAGGCTACTCTGGTGACCTCATGGTCATTATCACAGATTCTCTGCCATTCTTTGAGAATATTAGTCTCAACCATACTGTAGCGATCATTGAGATGACGATAAATACACCCAAGTATGGAGTTCAGCCCCAACTTCCCAATGTTGGAAATATACAGTACAATAGCATTTACTGAGTTCAGTGCACCACTGATAAATTTGATAAAACGTTTGGCTATCCACAGTTCAGGACTCATTAATCCAGCCATGTGAGGCAAGAGCTTGCAGTAAGTCTTCCACGGTATGCGCCATGACCTCCTCACTGCTTTCTTCCATGCAGTAAATACATTCTCAAAACAGCTATCAAAGATAGGTAAAACCTGGATGCCATAAAATGCAGAACAATATTTGTGAAATAAAAAATTTCTTATACAAGAATTTGCATTTTTCATATCAGCAAATAACATGTTGCACTGCCTATCAAAATCTGCAACCCACTTAGATGAATCAAACTTGTATACATCATCACACAGTTTATGTCCCAAATGTGTAACCTCATGGACTCTTGTTATGATTACATTATTGAGACAAATACATGGGTCAACTGGATTTCAAAATGTATGTTTAAAAATGATGAGTTGGCTCTTTTTACCATTGAACAGCACATCACATTCACTAGCATACTTTTCACAAATCAGAAGGAGCTTCCTTAGAACCTGCACAGTAGGAGCAAGCAGGGTGAGATCATCTGCATAGCCAAAGGCACCTGCAAAGACAGACCCAGCATGACATCCTACCCCAGACTGAGAAAGTTCTTTAAGTAAAACATTCATGTATACACAAAAAAGAATGGGAGAGATGACCTCACCCTGCTTAACACCATTTGATATATCAAAATAACTTGACCCAGTATTAGCCCATCTGACTCCAAGTTGCTGATTTGAGTACATGTGAAGCAACAGCCGACAAATCAGAGGAGAGACATTTCTGTCAAGTAAAATTCTAAACAGTTTGGCATAATTTACGCGATCAAAGGCCTTGCTTGCATCTCATAGCAGACCATAAACATTGCATTTATCATGCACAAAATAAGATTTAGTCTCTTGAACCAGCGATGTACAAAGGGTAGTGGATGAGTGTTTTTTAAAACTAAACTGAAGGTCAGATGTAATGTAAGCGCTAGCATCCCAGATGACCCGTCCACCATATTTGAACCAGGAGGCTGGCATTTTCCAGGAATGCTCTGAAATCCCTGCCCCAAGGCAAAGACTAAAATCGTTCCCAGAAAAAAGTCCAGAGACAACTCCTACAGGACTGTTCCTGCTAGCGTAGACATGCAAAATGACCCAGTTCTTGTTAAAAAGGTTCTGGGGGGCTCAGAGGTCTAAGCGCGCGCACCATAAAGGCTGTGGCCTTCCTGCGGCGACCCGGTTTGATTCCGGCTCGGGTCATTTGCCGCATGTCTTCCCCATTTTCCTCCCCAACTTTCCTGTCTCTCTCTACTGTGTGACTATCAAATAAAGGAGAAAATCCCAAAAAATGATCTAAAAAAATAGATTTAAAAAAAAAGGTTCTGGAACTACTTGTAATGGAGATCTATCAAGTATTAGGGCTTTGAGGGCCCCTTGGCGTTTAAAGAGTGAACTGACCACGAGGAGCCCTAGATAGCCTCTGGGCACCTAGCATGTGAGGGACATGCAAGCCATTTGCGGTAGTGGCTGCTTTTCCCCCCCTTTTTTTTTTTAAAGATTATTTTTTTGGGAATTTTTCCTTTATTTGACAGTTATACAGTGTAGAGAGACAGGAAAGTTGGGGAGAAGAATGGGGGAAGACATGCAGCAAATGACCTGAGCTGGAGTCGAACCCAGGTCACTGCAGGAAGGACACAGCCTTTATGGTACGCGCACTTAGACTGATGAGCCACCGGGGCGCCCCCTGCTTTTTCCCCTTTAAAACCCTGCACTGTCTTCCACACCTGATGAGAATGTCATCAGAGGCAACCTCAAGTTGCCTGGCCAAGCAAATGTTACTCGCCCCAATATTTTGTTGGACCACCTTTAGCTTTATTCAGAGCACGCACTTGTCAGGGTATTATTCTGACAATCTTTGCGATGTTGCAAAATTAATTTCTGACCGGAGTTGCATTATTTTTTGGCTGACACCTTGTATTGACAAAGGGAGAGTCGAATTATGCAGTAAAGCCTGACAGCACATCTCAAAAACTTTCAACTGGCTAAGGTCAGGAATCTATGGTGCCAATTCAGCCGTGAAAATGATTAATCATGCTCACTGAGCCCTTCTTTCACAGTTTGAGCATAATGAGTCTTGGCATTATCATTCTTGAATATACCTGTGCCATCTGGGATTAAACATAAATTGATGGGATAACCTGGTCATTCAGTACATTCATGTCATCTGCTGACATTTTTTTTTTTTAGTGGCATAGTGTTGCAGAGCCTAGCCCTAGACATGACCAATTGAACCAGCCTCAGATCATATAACACTGCCTTCAGACACTGGAGCAGTTAACACTATGACTGACAGGTGCATCACTTCGTGGGCTACCTCTCTTACCCTGATACACTTATCAATCTGGAAAATGCAAATCTGAACTCACCAAACCACATGACCATTTTCCATTGCTCTACAGTCCAATCTTTATGCTCTCTAGCTTTAAGTTGTTTATTCCCCAATTAGCCTAACGAGCTGCTTTCTTGTGGCCACCCATCTGATAATCCCAATCCTGCAATGTTTTATTGCACTGTGCATATGGAAATGCCCTTACTTTCACGAGTAAACATGACCACAAGTTGTACTTGTTTATTGGATGAGACTTCACCTAGCATTTTATTGATGCCTGATCATGATCATTCATGATTTTTTTTTGACCCATTCCTTCTGCAAAGTTGTCAGTACTACTCTTCTTCCAGGTTTTTACAAGCATGATCTACTCGGAGCCCCCACAACAGAATGGCGGATATATCACCCAGAAACAAAATGTGGTAAAGGTATGGACAGACAGACAGGAGGATGGAAAAGTATGAAAAGACACATCTACACAATAAGATGCAGCCATATATTAAATTTCATTGTGAATTATTGAACAATTTTGGAGTTCTGGCCCAGAAAAGAAGGATGATAACAATACGGGTAACAAAATCCGGAGGAAGAATGGACAGATGGATCAGAAGGATGGATAGAAGTATGAGAAGGCACATCTACATAATAAGATGCATCCAAATATTAAATTTTGTTGAGAAATATTGAATGATTTAGGTAGAGATTTGGTCCAGAAAAGAACAGAATGGCTGATATCTGCTTTGGAAACAAAATGAGTTGGATGGACAGATGGACAGGAGGACGGATGAAAGTATGACAAGGCACACCAACACAATAAGATGTATCCATATATTGAATTCTGTTGAGAAATATTGTACGATTTGGGAGTTCTGGCCAGGAAAAGAAGCATGACGGATAGACGGACAGATGGACATGTGAAAGGACCACACTCATTCCTATATCCACATACCAGCAGCCATACCACTATTCGATCTTCTCCAGCCGCGTGGCTGAAGCTAAGCAGGTGTGGGCTTGGCCAGTACTTGGATGGGAGACCACCGAGGAAAACCAAGTTGCAGCTGGAAGAGATGTTGGTGGGCCAGTAGGTGGCGATCTACCTTCTGGCGGTATAATCCCCAAAAGCCCAGTGCAGTGACGGGGATACTGTACTGAAGTAGACGCCGTCTTTCGAATGAGACGTTAAACTGAGGTCCTGGCTCACTGTGGTCATTAAAGCTCCTATGACACTCTTCGATAAGAGTAGGGGGTTCCCCGGAGTCATGGCTAAAGTCCCAACCTGGCTCTTTCAACCTGCCACCTAATCATCCCCTGATCTAATTGGCTGTGCAAATTGCCCTCTCCCTCCCCACCTCAACCCCCCAGGGCTCCCTTGAAAAAGAGATTTCAATCTCAAAGGGACTTCCCTGGTTAAATAAAAAAAATATATATATCCACTTCCTGACTGGGGATAATAAAGTGTCGGACAGTATCTTAACCTATTTCCAATGATTTTAGCAATTGCCATATTTATTTATTTTATTCATTTTTTTAATTTACTTTTTGCTTGATACAGGCCAATGATTTGCCCCTCTTGAAACACTGTAACATCTTTTCCATGTCCATGGAATACGTCTTCCGACACGGTCGTTCAAGAAATGAGAAGCTGCACTCTGCATCAGTCAGGGTTAAAATAATTGTCAGCTGTACATATTTATCACTGCAATAATGGCTCAATCATGCTTGTAAGTGTTTGCTCAATCAAATCCATACAGCTACTTTTTTTGACCAGACAGTATAGTTCGAGGGCCCATACAGCATTGCTTTTTTGGGGAAAAAAAGGAAATTATATTACTTTACATCCTGGAGAACATTGTATGTTCACAGTTTGTAATTGCAGAAAATGTAAATAGGCTACATTGTGTACTACTCTCAAAAAAAAAAAATGTTTCTGGCACTGTAAACCCAGATTGTAGGGCGAACTCAAATGTTTTGTGGAAATCTTTTGCCTCAAAAAAATTGTGTACACCAACTTATTAGCATTGTGTGGACAGTACTTAAATAAAATAAGGCAAATATTTTGAAAAGTTATTTTTGCCATGTTTTTAAAGGGGACCTATTATGCTGATCCTTCTTTTAATACATATTAGTAATGTTATAATGTTGGTTGTCCATACTCAACCTCTGAAAAGTTTCTAAACATAAGATACAGAGGTTTTGCCTTAATCCAAGAACGTGATTTCGTGAACGTGATTTCCTCTCTGAACAGCTCCTCCTGAGATCTTTGCGAGATCTGGGCAAAACCTGACGTCAGGTTGTGCCGTCCAATTAGTAGAGACCTAGCCAGAGCCATTCATGGCGCTGGACCTGCCCACACCGGAAACTATTCTAGCAGGCACTAACAACGGCATCATACTATGCCTTAGTAGCGTCTACACTTTTGAAAATACAAAAGAAGAACCGCAGATTATTTGAGGTGCAGTTTTGTCAGTATCTCTCCCAAAGCTGCTTGTCCGTTTACTTTTGGACGCGAAGAAAAACACCTATTTCTCTTCCAGAAGAGGATGCTGCCAGAAATCAGTGGGTAGCTTTTTTTGTTTGCTGGCAGCAAACAGCCACGGCCAAAGGGAACGTTAGCCGCTTGTGCTCAGCATTTCACCAAAGACAGCTTTGTCAATAAAGGATAATTCGACACAGGATAAGCGTTTCAGCTGCTTCTCAAACCCGAAGCAGTTGCATCGATCAAGCGCTCGGAGCCACAAGCTGTAAGTAATGATATAACAGCAAATAATGTAAGTGAAGCTAATGTGTTACGGGTGGCTAGCAGGACCGCTAGCGATAGTTAGCACTAACAACTGGCCTCAAACGCAGGCTATCTAAAATAACTGAAGATAAAGCCTGTATTGGTCGCGACTGTCCGTGACTCACAGACACAGAAGCAGTAAGTTGCTTTTACTGCATAAGCTAACCTGACGTGATAGCCAGTTGATTGTGGCTGTAGCACTGCGGTTAACGTAGCCAAGTTACTGTTGCTAATGTTTGTTCCCTAAATATGCAAGAGTAATATCAGGGGAAATTCTACAGAAGGTGTGTGAACATAAACCTCATTTGAAGCTAACTTTTAATACTTGTTTGTAATTTGGATGCTTGGTACCAACTGTCCACGGTAACGGAACTTACTGTCTGTAAAACCTGTATTGCAAGGGTTTGTCTCTGGTTGTTATGACCGCTCGGTTACCAGCTACTGCATGTTAGTTTGTGTACCGTGCTAATTAAAAATGCTTTTGGTTAACTTAAAATTAAATATGCAGTAATTCTGATCGGTATGCTTGTGTTACTTCGGTAAGCATCAATGTGGCAGTTTCATCATAACGTTGCCCAATTGTAGCCACTACAGTTAGTGATCTCTTTACTTATCCATGACCGGGATCAGCCGGATACTTCACAAATGTCTGGGCAAGCTCTCTGGTGCTACCGTGAAAGCAATGCGAAATGCAGAAGCTCTACCGTGTCTGGCATAACAAATGATTTCTCTGCACTACCTTGACATAATTTCATCCCCCTTTAGAAATTGTTGCGGCTAATAACAAGCCGAAAAAGGCGGAGATTAATTAGGAAATTCTTTCTTGTAGAAGTGATCGATTCGCTAGCTCCAACTTGTCCGCGCTAATGGAACTTACGGTCTGCAAAACTTGTATTATGTCCATAACATAACCAAGCTCTCTCTAGCTGTCGCGTACTATCCATAAAGCTGCTTTCACATCGGACGCGAAACAAATTTTTCGGGGGACAGATTAGCCTATATTCAAAGTCAATGCAAAGATGCGAATACCGCGTTATGGGCGCGTTAAGCAGCTTTCACACTGGACGCGAAACTAATTTTTTGCGTGACTGATTACATTCAAAGTCAATGCAAAGATGCGAATATACGCATAATGGGCGCGTTAAGCAGCTTTCACACCGGACGCGAAACAAATTTTTCGCGCGACAGATTACATTCAAACTCATGACCTCTTTTCAGCTACTGCATGTTAGTTCGTGTGCTCTGCTAATTAAAAATGCTCCTGGTTAACTATTCTGATCGGTATGCTTGTGTTACTTCGGTAAGCATCAATGTGACAGTTTCATCATAACGTTGCCTGATTGTAGCCACTACAGTTGAAGCTAACCAGAGAGGTGCAGTTAGACCAGACGTAGGTTTTGCAAAGCTTGGGGTGCGTTTTTGGGTGCTTGTGAAACGATCGCTTTACTTATCCATGACTGGGGTCAGCCTGATACTTCTCCAATATCTGGGTAAGCTCTCTGATGCTACCAGTGAACGCAATAGGGAAGCGCACAGGCTATAACGTGTCTGGTATCACAAACGATTTCTCTGCATTGCCGTCGATAGAATATTAAATCGGCGATTGAATATTAAATTCTTTCATGTAAAAGTGATCGATTCGCTAGCTCCGCATAAGCAACGGTTCACGCAAACGGAACTTACGGTCTGTAAAACCTTTATTTAGCTCATAACATAACCGGAGCTCTATCTAGTTCTCACGCACTATCCATAACGCGCCCATTCTGCGCGAGGAAACGCTGGTCATTCTGACGCAATAAGTAAACCATTACCACGGGCAATTTCCGAAAAGGCCGTTTAGCCTGGAGCTTTCGCCCCTCTGTCATATACCAGCGCAGAAGCTGTTCATTTCTACACGCTAACGACACACCACAGTTATGCACACGAACCAGCAGGTCCTTATTATAATACGCACCGAAGCAGTCCATTAGCTGTTGGTCCACTTTTAGCTGTTCCTCACTGTCTATGTTTCCCTATAAACTCAGACCCACCGGATTTCTACGGTCTCCGGTCTACACATGGGTATGTCGACCCGTTCTACAAATGTGTCTATATGGGGTGGATTCTAGCTTACCCTGCATCCTAGTTATAGAGTAGTAAAAACCGCTGTATTCACCACTGTTGCCGTGGCAAACTGTAGCTGATAGCAAATTTGAGCTTGAGCTGCCACATTTTCGCACTGCGTCCTCCACTTTCACCGCTGCATTTATTTGAACAAGTTTATTTCATTAGATCTATATTCAAGTATAACGTTAGATTGCGGAATTTGCCCGCCGCTTCTTTATCAGATGGCAGACGTGTCTCACGTTTCACTCTGGGGAGACGGACCCGGAAAACTGCGTTCTGCAGCCTCGTCCTGCCCAACTCTGCCCTCCACAGAGCTGGCCAGTCAGAAGAAAGTGGGCACACGGGGAGTGGGGGCCATAGCAGAAGAGCCACCCCAATGAGGCGTTTCAGGCAGAGACTTCAATGGACTAGAAATGGGGTTTTTTGAGGATGGCAGTATGAGCTAAATAAGGACCCTGTTTTGAACTTTGAATGATCAGGAGTATTCTAGGGGAGTCCAAGATCAAAATATAACCTTTGAAATATAGCAAAATAGGTCCCCTTTAAATGTTGTGAACACAAAATCACTAAGTTGCCTTACACATTTTTTTTGAGGAAATCGGTTTCCACAAAACAATTGAGTCCACCACATTATCTGGGTTTACAGTGTATCTGAAACGGTATAGTTTTATTATTTATCTTTGACTCCATCAACACTCATCATTTTTGAGCTTCCAAGGCAATGTAGTTTCCTGAAATTATGCAATTAAAATAACTTGAAGTTGATAAGTTTAATATCTTTAGCATATTTTTGGCTGCAATAAACTGTTGGGGGCTGTTATATGAAACTCTTTTAATTTTTTTGTTATCTTTTAAAATGATTGCTGGTCTCTGAACAGGCAGAAAATATAATACTAAATTCCCTTTTCTGCTTTATGCTTCATGTACATGCTTGGTAAATGTCGAAAAAACATGAATACTTACATAATATTTTTTTTACAGTCCAGGAATAATAAGAGTTTTAATAGTTGGTCTACCTTCCATAGCATCTTTAATACAACCTCAATTTCAAGTTGGGATGCTGTCTAAAATGTAAATAAAAACGGAATGCAATGATTTGCAAATCTGATAAAGTGACATTTTATTCACAGTAGAACATAGACAACATATCAGATGTTGAAAGTGAGACATTTTACCATTTCATGGAAAATATTAGCTGATTTTGAATTCGATGACAACAACACATTTCAAAAAAGTTGGGATAGGGCCATGTTTATCATTGTTTAGTATCCCCTTTTCTTTTAACAACAGTCTGTAAACATCGGGGAAGTGAGGAGAACAATTGCTGAAGTTTTAGGAGGGGAATGTTGTCCCACTCTTGTCAGATGTAGAATTCTTCCTGCTCAACAGTCCTGGGTCTTCTTCGCTGGATTTTTTGTTTTATGATGCGCCGAATGTTTTCTATTAGTGAATGGTCTGGAGTGCAGGTAGGCCAGTTCTGCACTCAGGCTCCACTACTGCAAAGCCATGCTGTTGTGATGGATGCAGTATGTTGTTTGGCATTGTTTTGCTGAAATATGCAAGGCCTTCCCTGAAAGAGACGTTGTCTGGATGGGAGTATATGTTGTTAAAAAACCTCTATGTGTTTTTAGCATTGATAATGCCTTTCCAGATTTGTAAGCTCCTCATGCCATAGGCACTAATACAACCCGATACCATAAGAGATGCAGGCTTTTGAACTGTGCACTGATAACAAGCTGGATGGTCCCTTTCCTCTTTAGACCGCACGACACAGCATCCGTGGTTTCCAAAAAGAATTTCAAATTTTGATTCATGTGGCCACAGAACAGTTTTTCATCATGGCTCAGTCCATTTTAAATGAACTTTGGCCCAGAAAAGACGGCAGCGTTTCTGGATCGTGTTCACATACAGTTGAGGACAAAATTATTAGCCCCCCTATGAAATTTGAAGTTTCTTCAAGATTTTAGTACTTTTTTAACAGAGCAAGGAATTTTCAAAATAGCATTTCTGAACATACTGTTTTTCTTTAGAAGGCACAAATTATTTATATTTGCACACCAAAACAGAATTATTTAAGAAAAAACTAAAATGACCAGGGACATTATTATTAGCCCCCTTTAGGATATGACCATTTATTAAGTCATTGCACAAACCACTTTTGTGCAATGATGTGCTTTAACTTCACAGGTGATGTGCTTAAAGGTGATCAGGTGAATCAGGTGATTTCACTCAACAATTAAGTTAAAACATGGTATAAAAGCCTCAGTATGGGTCATTGAGCTGTCAGTTGAGAAAGCACCATGCCGAAAACTAAAGAAATCAGTTTGGACTTGAGAAAAAGAATTACTGATGCACTAAAAGCAGGAGAAGGATATACAAAGCTATCCAAGCGTTTCCAAGTGTCAAGAACTGGAGTGAGAACTATAATCCAGAAATTCAAAGACAGCCACACAGTACAGAACAAGCCTGGCAGAGGTAGGAAGCAAAAGATTTCAAAGACCCTGGAAAGAAAACTAGTGAGAGATGTGTCTAAAGACCCCAGAACAACTGCCAAGACACTGGTGAACGACTTGGCCACGTCAGGAATCATAGTCTCTAAGAAGACAATCACCACAGCTCTGCACAGGAATGGACTGCGAGGTTGCAGACCAAGAAAAACTTCACTTTTGAAGAAGAGACACCTTCAAGCCAGACTTAAGCATGCTCAGGACAACCTGGAGAAAGATTATGCATACTGGAAGCTCTTTGGCCATAGAGACACTGCTTATGTTTGGAGAAAAAAGGGAGAGGCATATAACCCAAAGAACACTGTCCCCACAGTGAAACACGGTGGTAGGAGTATTATGCTGTGGGGATGCTTCAGTGCATCTGGAACTGGAAATCTTGTCAAGATGGAAGGAATCATGAACAAAGAAAGATATGTGGAGATTTTTAAAGAAAACCTTAAGCAGTCAGCAGTAAAACTGGGTCTGGGTCAGGGTCATCGCTTCATCTTCCAACATGACAATGGTCCAAAACATACGTCTCTCTTGGTGAAGAACTATCGCCAGAAGACCAAAGTGAAAGTAATTAGGCCCGTTTCCACCGCAGGAACTTCGGGGTAATTTTATGGGGCCGGGGCCGTTGTTGCGTGTCTCCACCGCCAGAACCATCCCCGAAGGACAGAGTTCCGGAACTTTTACAGGGGCTAAAAAAGTCCCTGCCTCAAAGTAGGTACTCTGAACGGCCCTGAAAAACTCCTGGATGGGGCTTTGGGGTTTACTTGGCGCTGATTGGATTTACTCAGGGCGGGATGTGACGTTAACAGAAAGCGACAAAATAGCCGGCATTTTTAAAACTCAGCAGACGACGAGGGGTCACATTTTTAAAAGGACGTCACACAACTTTACAGGAGCCTTCCTCCTACTTCTCCCTCTCAGTGGAGACACGGCAGCTGAGAGGGCCGAGTGAGAGGACGTTCCTGTAGTAGTTCCTGCCCCCAAATACTACCAGGGACTTCTTCGGTGGAAACGGGCCTATTGAGTGGCCTGTACAAAGCCCTGACTTAAATCCCATAGAAAACATGTGGGGTGACCTAAAGAAGAACGTCCATGCCAGAAGGCCATCAAATCTGGAGGCGCTTGAGAGATTTTCCAAAGAAGAATGGGCTGGGATTCCTCAAAAGAAGTGTCGGAGACTTGTTGAAAACTACAACAAACGACTGCAGGCTGTTATCCAGCAAAAAGGACACACAATTGACTATTAGGATCCGGGGGGCTAATAATTTTGACTCTGGTAGTTTTTGTTTTTTATGGAAATAAAACTAGGATGTCTAAAAAAGCTGTTAAAAATGTTTTGCTCTGTTTAAAAGCACTTGGGAAATACTTTTAAAACAATTACATTTTTGTAGGGGGGCTAATAATTTTGTCCTCAACTGTATGACTTCTTTGCATGATACAGCTTCAGCTTGCATTTGTAGGTTGCACGGCAAACTGTGTTCACAGACAATGATTACTGGAATTGCTCCTCAGCCCATGCAGTGTATTACAGTGCAGAATCATGCCTGTTTTTAATGCAGTGCCACCTGAGGGCCCAAAGATCATGAGCATCCAATATTGACCTTCGGACTTCTCTCTTGCGTGCAGAGATTTCTCTAGATTCTCTGAATATTTTGATGATATTATGTACTGAAGAGTCTTCGCAATTTTACATTGAGGAACATTTTTCTGAAATTGTTCTACAATTTTTAGACACAGTTTTTAGCAGATTGGTGAATCTCTGTCCATTTTTACCCCTCAGCCCCAAATAATTCGGGCTGTGGGGTATTGTCATCACGAGTGGCGTCCGTCCATCTGTCCGTCCGTCTGTCCACAATTGTATTCCGCGCATTAAGTCCAAAACGCCATTGCCGATCAACGCCATTTTTGGTGTGGGTGTTGGAAGTGGGTAGCTACAGAAGCCTATCGATTTTTGTTGCACTCCGATATCTAATATGGCTGCCACGGGTGCCATCTTGAATTTGCATTCCGCGCATTAAGTCAAAACCGCCACTGCCGATCAACGCCATTTTTGGTGTGGGTGTTGGGAGTGGGTAGCTACAGAAGCCTATCGATTTTCGTTGCGCTCCGATATCTAATATGGCTGCCACGGCTGCCATCTTGAATTTGCAGTCCGCGCATTATGTCCAAAACACCATTGCCAATCAACGCCATTTTTGGTGTTGCTTTTGGTGGTGGGTAGCTTCAGAAGCATATTGATTTTCGTTGCGCTCTGATATCTAATATGGCTTCCACGGGTGCCATCTTGAATTTATATTCCATGCATTAAGTCCAAAACGCCATTTACGATTAACGCCATTTTTGGTGCGGGTGTTGGGACTGGGTAGCTACAGAAGCCTGTCGATTTTCGTTGTGCTCCGATATCTAATATGGCAGCCACGGCTGCCATCTTGAATTTGCATCCACGGCTGAGGGGTAACACCCGCTTTGTGGGGCTATGTTTACTTCTGAGAGACTCTGCCTCTCTAAAATGTTCTTTTTATACGCAGTCATATTACTGACCTGTTGCCAATTAACCTAATTAGTTGCTAAATGCTCCTCCAGCTGTTTTTCTTAATGAATACCACTTAATTTTCCAGCCTTTTGTTTCCCCTCTCCCAACTTTTTTGAGATATGTTGCTGCCATCAAATTCAAAATGAGCTAATATTTTTCATGAAATGGTTTAATGTCTCACTTTCAACATCTGATATGTTGTTTATGTTCTATTGTGAATAAAATGTGGGTTTATGAGATTTGCAAATTATTGCATTCTGTTTTTATTTCCAAATTACACAGCATCCCAACTTTTTTAGAATTCGGGTTGTATATCGTATGACACACATAATGATGAAGCTGATGTTTCCAATTGAAATGAAATAAGTCAGATGATTTTGTTATAGAGTTTTGATTTAAAATGTCTCATAACACCAGGGTTACTAATTTGAGGTTTTCCTCCTATTTTTAATGATTTATCAAATATAGTCCATACCTGGTACATTTTTTAAATCTCCTTTTCAACCACCCACAATATCAAACGTGATGCACATTAATATTAAAATTGATCGTTGCATAGATAGCCTTTTTGGAAGGATTGCACTTGCAAAGCCTACATTCTCAAAGCTGGATAACATCTTGAGAAATGGCACACTAAGTATGAGGACCAGGACACGTGTACTGAACTGTTAAGTTTATCCTGTGTTAATGTATGGAAGTGAAGCTTGGTCAATAACATCAGGCGTGAGAAAGCCTTTGGAGAGCTGTGAAATATAGGTCTTACGGAGAATGATGAGGATTCCTTGGACAGATAAAGTGAGAAATGAGGATGCGTTAGGAAGAGCTGCAGTGAACAGGAAGCTGCTGAGCAAGATAAAAGCTAAGCACATGAGATTTTTGGGACATGAACTATGAAGGGATGGCTTGGAAAACCTGGCATTGACTGGAAAGATAGAGGGAAAGAGGAGCAGAGGAAAGAGGGGGCGCTATGGATGTCGAGTTTGAAGGAATGGTTGGGAGAAAGAGGTGTTTAATATCAGGCGGTGGAGCTGATGAAGAAACCTAAAAACAGAGAGTTGTGGTATGCCTACATCCTCAGACATGGCACTTAGAGAGAGCCAAACAGAAAGTCAAATCAGGAAATATATCAACCTGCAACTGTGATTCTCTCTCTCTCTCTCTCTCTCTCTGCGCGCATGTGTGTGTGTGTGTGCGTGCATGTGTGTGTTTTGTCAGGAAAACGGTTTTTCAGTGTCACCTTCAAAACACGGATACCACTTGATCGCGTGTGATTATTGCTCATTGCATGGAAAGCAACCTATGTTGTTATTCGTGCGTTTTTGAGATTCTCACATCCACCCATTCTCAGCGGGCTGCGCGTTGACATACGTCCTTACGTTTACCGACGATATGTAGACGTACACAATGGAACATGCAATGCACATTTCAAAAGTATGTACAAAGGTCACACACGCTCACGGTTCATCACTGTATATGGCCACAAATGTGAACCAATTGAAAGTCTTGTTAAGGGAATACTCGCTCGAACTAATCTTACAGCCTTTATGATTGGGTAAAACACCGGCTCGCCAACAGAAAAGACCGTGTTGTCCTTCTGAGAACCGCATGGTTTAGGCTGCATACAGCTTATGAATAGGTGGGTAATATATGAATGCTTACGTTACGTGCTACTGTTAATTTGTACTGTGTTGTAATACATAGCCCTATAGCTATACCGAAACGTTATGCTTGTGTTTTTCATCTGAGTGTAATTGAAGCGTTGGTAGCCTGATTTCGACATAAGTGAGTCTGAATCACAGAGTTTAAATGTTCTGTGGTCTGAATTCAACGAACTGAAATCCGTTCTCATACAATCAACTCAACTAGATGCGTAGCGTTTGCTAGCCTAACTTTGAATTGTATTTTGGACTTATGTCTGCAAATAACGCAATTATGAACGGTAGCAGTTTATGTTGTGTAAAATAGTCGTTGTTGAAGACATTATTTCCAAAGTTAGTTCATTCTTAAATTATTTGTATGTTACGAATTAATTATTCAGTTTCTTTACAAGTAATGATTTCTCGGTATCTTGACGAATAAACATCGCTAAGGATATCTTTTTCTTACGTGATTTACAGTCGGTATTTGGCCTCTTCAGCTCTTACCGACCAAGTTTCTTCGCAGGTCTGTGTGAAAAATTAATTTCATTTATTGGTTACACGCGATCAAGTTCAAAGTGCTCTTTATTTAAAAAACTTACAAATATCACTCAGATTCAATTTGGGAAACTGTTCCTTCCAACCAATGTGTTTTCTGACCTGCAGAATGATCGTTTCTTGAAGTGTCCACCAGTCTTTAAGCGCGAAATGGTGGCCACGTAGCTCAATTTTTAACACAAATAATTCAAAATTATACGCGGTAGTTTGTCTGATCGGATTATGCGCGGGCCGGAATATTGCATTTGTCTGCAGTTTTAACCGCGTTTTGACTTTAAGGTTTATGTGCATCTAAATTTCTGCCAGCCTTATGGGGTGATTTCTCTGTGAGGCGTTGGTAACTGGGTTTATATGTGTCTAATTATTTGTCGATTAGTTTGTCTTTGCATATGAGTGAATATTACGAATGGGTGCAGATTTGGATTTGTATTTGGATCGGTACCTTTGATGGAATGACAGTTCGTTATTTACTCGGTGTCTGCTCATGTTTCTCATCTCCTCTTTGAGCTGTTAATATTAATTGTGCTTAGTGCTTGAATTTAAGAGAATGCATCGTCCACACACCTTTGTTAGAGACATAAGCGCCCTCTGGGTTGCATCCTCTGCCACCTACACATGCCTCAGTTGTTCTTTGGGGGAGAAGGCAGCTTATTCTCATTGGCTGATGGTCATGACCTGTTGGTTTATCCCCACCTGACAAAGTCCTTCCTGCCAAGCACAAAGGTGAATTTTCTGGAAACGTCTCACTCGGTTGTTGTCGGAGAGTGGATTTTAAACTGAGGAACAACATTGCCTTTCTGTGAAGAAAAGGGAACAGATGAATATACTCCCTTAGCTGCTGCAGGTGATATTTTTAAGCAATCAATTATCTGAACTTGTGGCTTGAAGTTCCAGGATAACTCAATCAAAAATTGTGTTGATAAACACAATTGGGATAACACACTGCTTAAGTTGATAGACATGCAAAATGTGTTGTCCTCAGCTAGGCACAAGGATGTGTGGAGAAATAAGTATTCGTGTCTTGTCACATCACTATTCTGAGAGTGAATGGTTTGCTGTATCTAAAGTCATTATGACTGTGACTGTACTTTCACTTTGACCTGAGACATTGATTTTTCCACAAATAATGCCATGGGACAAAATAGGGATGAGTATTTTTGGAGCATTTCAGTTGCTGTTTAAATGTTAATGTCAGATTCGCTGAATGTCTATTGGCTTTAATCTCTTGAGACTGATATTGGCGTCCATTTGTGTTCATTCTGTCCTGGGTGCGGGGTCAGGGTGTCCAGCCAGGTTGCTCTTCCCCTCGTAGTTGATTCTGGGGGGGCTGGGGGACTTGCTGAGTAAGTTTTCTGCATTTGTGTTTTGTGCTCCGCTTGGAATTTTAATGCAGGTGCAGTGAAACCAAACTAAAGCTGCATCTAACTGGTGCTGGGGAGCTTGGTGCTCCTGCGATTCTTGGTTTACCTTCTCTTTTTGCTCTTTGCGTTTTTGTGCTGCAGCAAGATTTAATTAGCAAAGCGTCTTGTTGATATTTATACTACTCCATTGCAAAAGGCATGGACTTTAATGCATACTGGATTCAGAAGGAGTCTTTAATTACAGAGTAGTGATATACAGCTCAGGGCTTTGAAAAGTTTTCAGGGTAGGCGACCGACAAAATAGAGTAGGTGGCTATGGCTGGTGGAGCGAATGCGAGTGCTGATGATGTAAAGCCCTCCAGGGGGGCTTCGTGAGAGATTCACCTGAGAAATTTTTGAAAATTTGAAGCTCTGTGGTGCATTCTGAGGACCATTGTAGAGTCTACTTTCCTTGTCCATTGGTGATGTGAATTTTACTTGTCATAATATGCTAATGTAGAATTACTGTATTCTTTTATCAATTTTTGTTTTTTTTGTGTTGTCACTTCTCATTATCAATTATTGGAATTAGATGCATGCAAAATAGATGGGTTTTAGCAATGTCTACGCACCCATCCTCTCCCTAATAGCCCTCTGCAGAATGCCAGCTTGTTGATAACATACTGCATCGGCAGCAGATAGCACTGTTTAATTTGCATGTAGTTAGCTGACTGCTACCCCACCTTACTTTTCCCCTTTTATTACCAAAATATGTGTACACTTGGTGGTAGTACTAATGCTTTTATTGCTTGCTACCGACAACATTTCTGTTCAGTAACATGACCGCATGGAGACATGTTACATGTGCCCTAATTGTTAGTCGGGCACCAATGTGAGGATGGGGCTTCAAGTTAGCAGTTGGGGGGGTGCTCTTAAAGATTCTTTGCAGATGCAATAATGGTGATGCAATAATCAATGACTGTTAATTAATGTGAAGGATATCAGTCAAAATTTGTATTTTCTTAAGTTTGATATGTACATGGTATTACAGTAATAAACAGTTGCCACTTAGAATATTTTTGATAAAACTTCAAATAATACAGAATATCATAGGCGTCATAAGAAATAGGATGTAATGGAGTTTATAATAAAATTATAGGCAACCCATGAAAAAGCACCATGACATAAAATCTGCATAAAGGCTGCATAAAAATCATATTCAATTTCATTTTTAGAAAAAAATTTTCACTGTTGATGTATCACTTTTAACAAGCACAACATAATGGTTAAAGTTTAGAAAAACACGATACATGTCAAAAGCATCATATTTGTGGGCCCCGCAACTGATGTTCAGAATGAGGGGCAAGTGGGAATAATTTATACAAGCTTAAATATGTCAAATTTCAGATGAATGGATGAATTTTTACATGTGTAAAGACAATATGAATTGACTTCGATGAGACAAATCCGCAAGAACTCCTTAGACGCGACCCCTTCCCACTTCAAAGAGCGTCTGCATTTCCAGTAACAGAATCGGCTGCTTTACACTGGTTTTAAAAGTTCTTCGTCCAGCCAATGAAAAAATAGGATCATAGGTGACATAATCTGTAGTGCAGCGAATAGGGAAGCAGAAATGTAGGATGTCTGGTAAAGACAAAGACACGAGAGGAAGGAAGACACTTCATCCCCAATAGACCCCCATTATACGAAATTGGTCAGACTTCCTGTCTCCTAAGTGGGTGCAGTCACGGAAGTATTTTGAGCGTTCTGCTTGCAGTAAATGGTGGAATATACAAGCATCTGTCTAATATCTGAATGATGCGTTTGTATTTCATTTTACTTTGCTTCTTCAGGCATTTATTATATGCCGCTAACATTTCTATTAAGCATTGCGAATATGAGTTAGCTGGCATGCTAAGGGCGTTCGCGAATGACAGTAATGGCCATTAGCGAGCTTGACGGACTTTGGGATTGTGTCACACGGATTTTTAATTATTTATAAGATAAATGAAAGTCTTTTTTTGTCCTGATTTCTGACAGGTGAGTGTGGTTACTGTCAGCCAATGCCATCAGCCGACACTGGCTGCATGTACTAACGGAGCAGCACCTGCTATTAGCCTCACATTCTTTCGGCTTCGGAATCACATCTCAAACTATATGAAGTCGCCTGAAATGTAGTTCTCTCGAGGAAAATATGCGCCTCAAATGACCGCGTTTTTAGTCACCGATGATGCAGTGAAGTCTTATCTCTTCGCCTGAACAAATCGCACCCAGGAAGCTGGAAGCTACCTCCACTGTTTTTCCTGTCAGGAAATTGGTGGACACGATGTCCAGACAGACAGGTGTTTGAGCAACCAGCACAAACACAATAATTCACCATTTTACACGCAAAAAGTGAAGAAAACCAACCGAAAAAAAAAAAAAAAACCTGAAAGTTCCAATTCACAAAACACCACCACTCAAATGCATTAATGCAGGTTCAGCTTCCCCTCTAGCTACGTCATACCACGTGGTTTAAAAAAAAAAATGCGGTTTTAATGAGACAGGCTCAAAATGCCGCTCTTTTTTTAACTTACCAGTCCTATGGGCTGATAAGCTATTGTCGTGGTGTGGCGTCCGTCGCCCGGAACATTTTTTATATTTTTTTTGGCTTGATGAATTTTTGTGTAAATTTGCGATAACATACTACTAGACCATATATCCAGAAGTTTTTTTGGATTTTTGATTGAATCATTTTTGTCCGTTTTATGGGCCCTTGAAATTTTGGCCCCAATGTTAAAGATAGGACTGAGAAATTTTTAAAAATTATTTCTCAAAAACTGCGCGATAAATTTTTTTCAAAATCAGGCAATCAACTAACCTGAGTGCCGTCAATGTACAGTGCGAGCGCCATTTTGATTGAATTGACGGAAGTGGGTCTAGTGGGGGCGCTGTACTTTATGAATATGCAAGATGACCTGTGGAGGCCAAATGGTTGCAGATAGAGATGAAGTTTGAATTATCGACATATAGGAAGTCATATTGACCTATATTTTGGCAATATTAAATTTGACCATAGATGAGTTCAAAAAAGTAGATTGCCCTGCACAGCTCAGACTTCACACTGGTGCCAGGTGGTGACAGGAAGGAAGTCCATAGTAGATAAAAGAGGTTCCACTGCACACAATGTGGTAACTTTAATGTAACTTTATTAATTAAAATCAAATAGTTGGCAACGCGTTTCGCCACACAGGCTTCATCAGGCTCATAACAGTCAGTCCATATCAGCTGGTTTTTAAAGTTGCTTCTGCAATCAATGGAATCAGCAGCAGCTGATGAGGGGCTGGTAGGAACCAATTAGCATCAATTACAAATTAGCAGTTAAAACTCATGATTTAAAAATGTCAAAAGGCTCAATCAATACAAGATATTAAGTTAAACAATATATAAAACATTGTTATACAAAGATCACTTCAAAATCCTGCCTACTTCTGATCCCTACATAAGGGGTGGGAGGGCAGTGAAAGAGGAAAGAGTGTGGGAGGGGGTGTAGGCCTGCCTCTCCTCACTAGGTGGCCCATCTGGAAGCAAAAAGAACGTGAATATAATGGGCCATAAACTCCAGATACAAATACATTACATCACCCTCCAGATACATTACATTACATTACGTTCCAAATACATTACAATTAGCAAATATAAATCTAGATCACATCAAACATATGGTGCATTATCTTAAAAATACTCAACTCTGTCCCTGTGTAAAGAGGGAGGGGGCAGGCGCGGACTTGGGTGAGGGAATATATTTGCCAATTGTAATGTATTTGGAACGTAATGTAATGTACTTGTATCTGCATTTTGTAATGTATTTGGAGGGTGATGTAATGTATTTGTATTTGGAGTTTATGGCCCATTATATTCACGTTCTCTTGTGAACATCAGTATCTACTTTTCAGTTCACAAAATGCTTTCTGATAATGTTTCTTAAATAAATGCAGCAACAACTGATAGGCTGTTCAGGTATCTTTATTTGGGCTTGTAAATATTCAGAAAAGTATCATGGTACTTTGCGTGACCACAGTTTTGGCCTGCGCGCCTAAATTTTTGCCTGCGCGCCCAACTTTTTCAGGTTGGGAGCGCATGCGTTACTAGGTCCAAAAGTTAGTCTGGAGGGTTGACAAAGCTTCGGTAAACGATTAAAACAATATCGGGTTAGAAACGTGAGAAATTAGACTTTCATTCAGTACCGCTGAATTGACCGAAAACATAATGCAATTATTTATATTTGTAGTTAAAGGGAAATTTTAATAGAATGTGAGAGAAAAAGTGTCCAACTTTGGAAACAGTTCCGTTAACTGTTGGTAATCAAAACATTCTTCATGATGTGATCGCTCTTTTTAGATATGATAGACATAATATATGTTTACCTTTCTTGTTAGAAGAGTACAGTGTCACCGTAGTTTTGAGTCTTTTACTTAGGTGTTAAGCCATGCTTGATTCTTGTATCCTCGATAATTCTACACTGCCATTCAATACAATACAAGACGCGGGAAATAAAGGCTGCCTGCATTATGGCCTCTGTCACAGGGCTAGTTACAACTGATAATGTAATAATGGACCAATAATGTAATAACTGTCCGATAATGTAATAAGTTCAACCGATAATGTAATAGCTGCCTGCCCGGTAATGTAATAACATTTTGACCGATAATGTATGTCGTAATAAAATGTGTCTGCCCGATAATGTAATAACTTAGTGCCAAAGGAATGTAATAACTGCCCAATAATGTAGTAGTAGGTAATTCCACATTGTTCAGTTTTATAGTCATTACACATTGGTCAGTTTCTGAGTAATTGTTCAGTTATGATAGTCATTACACATTGTTCATTTTCATAGTAATTGTTCAGTTTTGATAGTCATTATGCATTGTTCAGTTTCAATAATTTTACACTGTGTAATTTTTATAGTCATTGCAATTATTATAATCACCAGTTTGTGGACCAATGTTTCACCAAAAACACAAACCACCTCTTTTGGTGCTATTGTAATCATCATTTGAGACTGATGTAAGAGGTGTTGACAAAATAGTCAAATTTTTTGCATGTGCTATGCACTTGTTGAATTTAAAACTCACAAATTTTGCAATTGTAAAAGTACATTTGAAATTATGTTGCAGATTGCATTATTTTTTGATTACACTTCGCTGATTATTCACACGACTGAACATTTTCTTTCCCACTAGCCTCAAACTTCAAATAGGCATGCTGATCCCCGATTCGGACAAGACGTTGACATTTCGATAAAGAGCTTGGCTGTGAACTACAGGCTGTGAGGAACCGCACTTGGAACGGAAATTTACATGAATCCGCCCAATGCCTCCCGCATTAGATTACCCAATTTCCCGCCAAGAGGCGCGCCTGAAATTTAAAATCGGTCAGCCCGACTTTCCCGAGAACAAAATGGCTGTTACAGACTGGCCTGAACCCAAACCAGCTGTTCCAACTGAAACTGTTCGTTCGAATCCAGATCGTCACCCACGTTTTCCAATACCGACTCTGTCCACTCCATCCAGTCTGACGTCTGACTCCGAAGCAACCACCAAATCCGCCCGGATTCTTAATAGGGCGTGTGAGGGTACCACATGACCTTAAGTGATTGTGACGTCAACAGGTCATCAGCCGTTGCCTGAGCAATGACGGGCGAACTGTTGACGTCACAGTCACTAGGAGTCAGGTCATGTGCACAAATGTAGAATAATAGCATGGTACCCTCACCAGCAACCCTGGTCGCTGCCTTCACACTCCCTATTGTGCCATTACTCTTGTCGCTGGCCGTATTCTATTGCCAGATGACTATGGATAGACGGATTTTCGAAAGACACATCTGGCAACATTTCGCCCACTGACCCCTGGATAAATTTGCCGCACCTTCACACACAAATGAATTTGGCTCGATAATCTGACAACAGTCACCCGCTCACGCCCACATGAATTTGGCTCGATGGTCTGGCAACCCAGCCTCCCTCTCACGCCCGCATGAATTTGGCTCGATGATCTGGCCACACTGTCACCCACTCACACCCAGATGAATTGAATGAACTAAGTTATTACGTTCTTGGTTGCGTGTTGTTACATTATCCAGTGTGCTCGGCTTGCTGTCTTCCAGCTCTACTGTGTTTTTTGCTTGCTATTACATTACTTTGTTTTCTCTGCCAAGATATTTCTGCTTTGCTGCTATATGATCGCCAAGCCCTTTTTCATATTAAAGCGTCTCATGGAAAAGTGCGAAAACATGATTAAAGAGATCATACTCGGGTCTCCCCCCTCCCTTGGCGTCTGTACCAGCCTACCTGCTGCGCTCACCAGCTGTTATTTCACGGAGGAAGCGCTCCAGAAGACGCGGAAAGAGGGCTGGTGTCTTGGTGAAACTCAAGGACCTCAGGCGATCCACTTGTTGGATTGATCCTCACCATCTTTTCAGAGGACGTCATGTGTCTCAGCGACCTCTATGCTTTCGCTGGATCCAGCCGTTTGTTCCCTCTCGCCTGGCCGCTGGCTGTCTTCACCTGCCGGCAGAGGTTCCCTCTCTGAGGCGCCGGGTCTGCAACCGCAGTGTGGATTTCAGGAATATTCGGCCCCTATGCCACGTCTCCACTCAGGCCTACGAGGATAAGACTCTTCGCCTGGCTCTTCTGAATGCTAGATCACTAGCGAACAAGACTTTTATCCTGAATGACTTCTCCACTTCACGTGATCTGGATTTTCTTTATCTGACGGAGACGTGGATTCAAGTTGGTGAGTCCGCTCAGTTCTCCGAACTGCTTCCTCCGAATTGCCAGTATTTCAACTCCTCTCGAACTACCGGCCGAGGTGGAGGGGTAGCGTCTGTTTTCAAATCCAGCTTCCAATGTCGACTGTTACCGTCGGTCTCTTTTTCCAGCTTTGAGAAACAGACATTTATTATAAACCTTAACGCTCTCGTCCTGTGCACCCTGGTCTATCGTCCGCCGCAGTTCAACAAGGATTTTATACAGGACTTTACGGACTTTGTGGCAAGATTAACAGTGAATTATGATCGGTTTTTAATATTTATGTCTGCTGTGAATCCCGCTCCTTGGTCAAAGTCTTTCTGAATCTCATTGACTCTTTTAACCTCAATCAGCCAGTGTCTGGTCCAACACATAATAAGGGACACACACTGGACCTTGTGCTATCCTTTGGTCTGAAATTAAATGTCAGTGAGATATGTGACATGCATATTTCTGATCACTTTGCCGTTTTATTTTACGTTATGTTGCCTTACTACAGTACCATACAGTACCATGGATAAAGGTTCCACTTTCGCCAACGCGCCGTTGGCCGTGTGTCAGCCGAAAGTCAGGTGGACATGCCCTGCTCACTGAACCGAGAAGTAGAGTGAGTGAGAAGGCATGTTGGCCGGCCATTTCACACATATCTTGGTGTAAATGCCCGTTGCAAAGAAGTCGAAATAAGTTCAGCGTTGAAATTTTTTCATCAGACAACATGACGTCCATTATATATATATATTTTTTTTTTAAAGATTTTTTTTGGGAATTTTTCCTTTATTCGATAGTTTTGCAGTGTAGAGAGACAGGAAAGTTGGGGAGAAGAATGGGGGAAGACATGCAGCAAATGACACGAGCCGGATTCGAACCCAGGTCGCTGCGGGAAGGACACAGCCTTTATGGTACGCGCACTTAGACCGATGATCCACTGGGGCGCCCAACGTCCATTATATTTGTAGTATAGTGTAAACGCCTGAAGTAATTTTTGCTACAGATTTTTTTTTGCGCAGTTGGTGATATATTTATTCCAGGAAAGTTAATGTCTCCAAATTCATGTATTTTTGCCATTGTATTTTTGCCGTAATATTTGCCGATAAGAATGAAGAAATGAAACCTTTAGTTCTAAAGCGCCGTTATCGGAGAAAGCAAAACAACAACAACATGTTTTGCCACCACCTTAATATTATTTAAATTATGAACAAAACCTGCATTTCTGAAAATAGAAATAAAATACGCAAATATCTATGTAGTTGTAACATACAATAACGGTGTCCCTTTTTCCTAAGTCCGCAAGAAATGTTTCGGTCTTAGGAAATCCGGAGGTTTTAGTCCTCGTTGTGTATAAGCCGAACAACTCTCAGTCAAGAAAGCGGTGACTTGTTCAGTCGGATCAAACGGTTGAATGTGAAGTGTGCTAACTTTCGTCACCTTTTACTCATAATTTGAGAGCTAATCTCAAGAATAAACTTTGGGTGTTACCAACAAATTAACGCGATAAAGCCCTTCTCAGTTGCAAGTGTCATGGGGTAGCGCGGATTAAAAACTGTTCTCACAGCGGGACTGATTATGTTTTCACATTTGTGAGAAATTATCACTTATCCGCCTTAGCTATACTGTGTAAAACATTTATATTCAGATTTAATGGTAGCCTGTAGTTATCAATTTGCGAACTGTGTGCAAGCCAATGTCTTACATTATTAAGACCAATATTTCGCCATGGCAAATTATCAACATTTACAGTGAAACGAGCAAGATTTAAAATTTTGGGCATCCAATGAGAAATTATAAATGTATTAATAAATAGTTTGTGACAATAAATGCGTAAGTTGTCATCCATAAGGAAAGCGTTTCTACTTCGTGATTAGTCCTTCTTCTAACTGCCTCATATAGAATTAGATATTTTAAAACTCTAATAACAAAAACATCGATTGACTTGTAAATAAGTCGTATCCGAAACAGTTGCGGTAGTTTATTCTTGCCCAAATTCAAGGCCTGCAATAATATCTGGTACACACCAATCATACTCAAAAACCGCTCCTCCCCTATCGACAGTCCCCCCAAGTTCTGCCTGCTGGGACTACATCGACGCCTGTTGTAATCCTACGCCATCCGCCAGGCTGATCAGAGAAATGTGGACGAAAACACGAAGCCAACTTCTCGTTAACTTTAGCGGTACCTTTATCCACGCTGGTACTGTAGGTGGTTATACCGTGCGCCCCGGACCGTCGTGTGCGCATGATTAACCCTTCAACTGCCTCTAGGTTTTCTGCAGAATTTAATCACTCTGTGCTACATACACAGGATCATTATTGTAATTTTAGTCATGATGAGTTGTTGGACGTCTTTAACCTTACTTGTACTGATATATTAGATTTGGTGGTTCCTTTTAGGTGTAAATGCTCTAAGCCAGCAACCGAACCATGGCTTAATGACACCACTCGTGCTTTAAGACGCATTTGTAGGCACGCCGAGAGACAGTGGAAGAAGGATTATCTTCCAGTTTCTTTAGAAATTTTAAAAAACAGCCTATTGCAGTATCAGAAAGCAGTTAAGGCTGCGAAAAGTCAGTTTTTATCTCATCTTGTGTCAGTTAGTAGCCACAAACCTCAGTTTCTTTTTAGTACTTTGAATTGTCTTTTAAATCCTTGTGACCACACAGGTGCTGTACCTTCACCTAAACTGTGTGAAGATTTTCTTAGGTTTTTTAATGACAAGATTTCTACTATCAGGTCTTCTCTTTTGTCATCTCCATCAGATCTTGCTGTTTCCCCCATTTGCAGAGTTGTTTTTGAGAGTTTTGAGCAAGTGTTTCTCTCAGCTTTAAATGATACAGTCCAACACCCTAGGACTTCTTACTGTCCCCTTGACAGCATTCCATCTCGTCTTTTTAAGGAAGTTTTCCATAGCTTTAGGCCCTGCGTTATGGATCAGATAAATTCTTCTTTGATGTCTGGCCGTGTTCCAGCTGCCTTGAAACATGCTGTGGTCCAGCCCCTCATCAAAAAAATATAAGCTTGACCCTACTGTTTTGTCTAATTTTAGGCCCATCTCCAAGCTTCCTTTTCTCTCAAAGGTCTTGGAGAAGGTAGTATATGAACAGCTGTAGTCTTATATTGATCTGAGTGGCATTTCTGAGAAATTCCAGTCTGGTTTCAAATCACGCCATAGCACAAAAACAGCACTTTTAAGAATTTTAAACGACCTTCTTTTAACTGCTGACTCTGGTAACTCTGCTGTCCTGGTCTTCCTGGACCTGACAGCCGCCTTTGATACAGTGGCTCATAATATTCTCCAGTTGCGCTTAAATAGGTTTGTGGACATTAGGGGCACTGTCCTCAAGTGGTATCAGTCTTACCTCTCAGACAGGAGCTTCTCTGTCCAGCTGGGCCAGTATTCTTCAGCCACATCCCCCCTGAGCTGTGGGGTGCCTCAGGGTTCCATTTTTGGCCCCCTCCCTTTTTCACTATATATGTTCCCTCTGGGCTCCATTTTTAGAAAGCACAATGTCTCGTTTCATTGTTTTGCAGATGATGTACAAATCTATTTGCCCTTGAAAACAAATGACCGAGCCTCAGTTCAGGTTTTACCAGACTGCCTCACAGATATTCGGTCTTGGATGGAAGTGAACATTCTCTCTATGAACAAAAATAAAACTGAGATCATCTTATTTGGCCAACATAACCTTTTAGATGGCCATGACAGTGCCATTGGCACCCCTGAGTCCTACTGTCATCCTTTTGCAAGGAACCTTGGTGTAATTTTTGATGGGGACTTTAGGTTGGATAAGCAGATCAGCTCTGTAGTCAAAACGAGTTTCTTTCAGTTAAGACTCCTTGCAAAGGTTAAGGCTTGGGCTATCTCCCAAGAAACGATTTTGAGAGAGTTATACATGCCTTTGTTAGCCTACATCCTGCTTAGACTACTGTAATTCTTTGTTTGTTGGTCTTGATCTGTCATCTCTGCGCCGTTTACAAGTAGTTCAAAATGCAGCTGCCCGCCTGTTGACGGGAAAGAAACGGCGTGATCATATAACTCCTGTCCTTGAATCTCTGCAATGGCTTCCTGTTAATTTTAGGATCCAGTTTAAAGTTTTATTATTTGTTTTTAAATGTTTAAATGGCTTGGTGCCATCTTATTTATCAGAGCGTTTACAGCCTCACACTACTGGTAGGGCACTTAGGTCATCAAACCAGCTGTTTCTGACAGTCTAGGCTCTCTACTCGAGGAGATAGAGCCTTTTCAGTGGTGGCCCCTAAGCTGTGGAACAGCCTACCTTATCAGGTTAGAGCTGCACAGTCTCTCGAGCATTTTAAAATACTGCTGAGAACTCAATGTCTTTTCACTGGCGTTCAGTCCTAGCTAGACAAATAACCTTGGCTTTTTACTTTCTTTGTTTTATTCTTTTACTTTTTACTTCATTTTATTCTTTTACCATAATCTTACTGTTCCTTTTATTAATTTTATTTATTTATTTATTTTATATGTGTGTGGTGATTATTTTGTATCTTAATTACTGTATGGCACTTTGGTCAACTGAGGTTGTTTTAAACGTGCTATATAAATAAACTTTGATTGATTGATTGATTATCAGGCTGACACTTTTTATTACATTATCGGTCAAAATGTTAGTACATTATTGGTCCGTTGTTACATTATCAGTTGTAACAGGGCTGCCAACTTTTCTGAATACCTTGGAGTGAGACTGGAAAAAATGTGTGTGCTTTGGCCGGCAATAAACCATCTTGGGGGCTTGCTCTCTGGGAGGAAAATTTTCTACATATTAAAGTTAAATGCATTAATTTGGTGCACTTTTAGAGCAAAATAAAGGGTTGAGATCAATGAAAAACTGTCTACTGTTGTAAATAATTTTATGCTATAGTGAAAATTTAATCACAAGCCCATAGTATAGATATGAATGGTGACGACTGGCAAAAAAAAACTTGCATCCAAAAATCATGCTAAATGAGACATCAACACAGCTCATAAATAGCAAAAACCCAAAATGACCATTGCACATATTTGAGCCATAAAAATATTGAGTAAATGTGGTTCCGTCTGTTGAACTGATTTGTTTTAAGAGAACAACCCTTCCTTAAGGCTTGCATCCCAATTGGCAAACTTTGCACCATAGATGTGGACTTACCAGCCCAATTCCGAAATAGATGGGACAAAGTGTAAATTGTGAATAAAATCAAAAAGGCAATGACTTTCAAATCACACCAGCCAGTATTTTATTGACAATAGAACAGAGATAACATAGCAAATGTTGAAACAGAGAAATTTTACAATTTTTTCCACAAAATGAGCTCATTTCAAATTTGTTTGGCTGCTACTGGTCTCAAAAAAGTTGGGACAGGGGCCTGTTTACCATGGTGTAGCATCCCCTCTTCTTTTTAACACAGAGTGGAGGCGTCTGGGCATTGAGGAGACAAGTTCCTTGAGTTTAGCCATTGAAATTTGATCCCACTCTTGTTTAATACAGGCTTCCAGCTGCTGGAGGGTCTCCTTTGACGGACTTTTCGTTTAATTATGCGCCAAGTGTTATCAATGGGTGAAAGATCAGTACTCCAGGCAGGCCAGTTCAGCACACGGACTCTTCTACTACGAAGCCATGCTGTTGTAATAGCTGCAGTACGTAGTTTTGCATTGTCCTGCTGAAACACACAAGGCCTTCCCTGGAATAGATGTCGTCTGGAGGGGAGCATATGTTGCTCTAAAACCTTTATATACCTTTCAGCATTCATGGTGCTTTTTAAAACATGCAAGTGTCCCACACCATATGCACTAATGCATCCCCATGCCATCAGAGATGTTGGGCCCTATCTTACACCAGAGTCCCTAAACCCGTTATTTGGGGATTTTGCATTGCGTAAGAGGCGTTCCCCCGCGAAAGTTGCTATCTTGCACACCTGCCTATATCCCTAAAACACCAGCGCTACCCGTTACATTATGCATAGGCGTGGTTTGGGCGTTACGCCAGTTAAACCAATCAGTGTGCCAGGTGCCACTGCCTTTTGGAGCAGGCTGCGCTATCCCAAATCCTCAAACCAAAACCCGTGATGGAAAGAGGAAGGTCGCCACGTTTCTCCGTTGACGAAGTTAAATTGCCCGTGCATGAGGTCAAATCCAGTCAGGGGAGGATCTGTTTTTGTTAAGTTAATCGTGAATTGTAGTACTATTATTATTATTATTATTATTTGACATTGACATATTGTTTAATGTTTGGTATGTAGTAAAAAAAAAAAAAAAAAAATCAAGCCTACCCCTTTTGTGATGGAAACTTCAAAAAAAAAAAGAAAAAGAAAAAATGTGTTTCGCCATGCACTTCCAACTCCCTCACCTGTCTGAAATGAAGCATAGAACAAAATCCCATTTTAGAAAAATAAAATTAGATATATGCACTGGCACTCATCGACGTAACTTTTTTTTCCCCCAGCGAGAGCGGCATTTCAGAACTCTTCAGCGAATGAAGGTAATTCTGGTGAGAAGTACGTGGTTTAGATCGTTTACATTTTCCAATCGGACAGCTGTCTTTTTTTTTTTTTTTACTGCAAGTTGCGTGACCGTGCTGCAAAAACAGGTGTACATACTTGTCGCCGAAATTACCTTCATTCGCAAGAGAGGTCTGAAATGCCGCTCTCGCTGGAAAAAAAATTTCCGTTGCTGAGTGCTAGTGCATAGCGCTCTTGTGAAAGCCAAATGCGGTAGCGGGTGGTTTTAGAACCCGCTATCGCTTTTCTAAAGTGTGTGGTCAAGATAGCAATTGTAGGGAAAGCACATAAACACGCCCACGGGCACACCTTCAGGCGCAAATAAAGGATTCGCCATTATGCATAGCGGGTAGTGTGGCCGCAAGATATCGTTTAGGGATAGTGGGAGCTGCTAAATGCGTAATTCACGGGCTGCGGGTAGTGGCAACGGGTAAGGCAGTGTGAAAGATAGAGCCCGTTGTCTTTTGAACTGAACGCGGATAACAGGAGGGGTGGTCTTTCTCCTCTTTAGCCCGGAGGACACGACGCCCATGATTTCCAACAAGAATGTCAAATTTGGACTCGTCTGACCACAGGACACTTTGCCACTTTGCTACAGTCCATTTTAAATGAGCCTTGGCCCACAGAACACAGCGGCGCTCCTGGATCAGGCTCAACAATGGCTTCCTTTTTGCCTGATAGAGTTTTAGGTGGCATCTGTGGATGGCACAGCAGACTGTGTTTACAGACAGTGGTTTCTTGAAGTATTCCTGGGCCCATTTAGTAATGTCAATGACAGAATCATGCCGGGGAGTGATGCAGTGGCGTCTGAGGGCCTGAAGATCACGGGCATCCAGTAAAGGTCTTCGGCCTTGTCCCTTACGCACAGAGATTTTTCTAGTTTCTCTGAATCTTTTGATGATGTTATGCACTGTCGATGATGAGACCTTCAAAGCCTTCGCAATTTGACGTTTAGGAACATTGTTTTTAAAGTATTCCACAATTTTCTTTACGCAAGCCTTCACAGGTTGGAGAGTCTCTGGCCATCTTTACTTCTGAGAGACTCAGCCTCTCTAAGACATCCCTTTCATAGCCAATCACGTTACACACCTGATGCCAGTTAACTTAATTACTTGCTAAATGTTCTTTCAGCTGATTCTCTTTTATATTAATAGCTTTTTCAGCCCTTTTTTTGCCTGTGTTCCAACTTTTTTGAGACCTGCTGCAGCCAGAAAATTTGAAATGAGCTCATTTTGTGGATGAAAATGTAAAGTGTCTCATTTTCAACATTTGAAATGTTATCTTTGTTCTATTGTAAATAACATTGCCTCGTGATCTGAAAGTCATTGCATTTTGATTTTATTCACAATTTACACTTCGTCGCAACTATTTCGGATTTGGGGTTGTAACATCAGAGGCCATTTGAATTGCTTCTGGGAAGAAAAGTGCGATTTGAAGTCCGCTAATACCAGCCAGGTTGGACAGCCTCCATCGCCTTGGCATAATTAGCTTACCTTAAACCCGTGTTCTTTGCCTAACTTGGAATCAAGCCAATTCAGCCAACTGACCAATCAAAATCAAAATCTGGCCAATAATGATTAAGAAGAGATAATGAGACGCAGACAGACCTAACCAGGCTGCCGTGTTAGATTGAAAGAATGTCAGTAATCTGAATAAATAGCAGACCTCTGAATTCTGCCTCTCATCGTGAAATTTTGACGTATTAAAAAAGATTTCTTAAAAATACAATCATGTTAAGATGGCCCTGGTTTTAAGCGTTTAAAAATATGCGCGAAGTGGAAAACATTGGGTGAAGCATATACTTTATATGAGTTAAATAGTCTTACAACCCATCACAATAGCATTCAGATTAAACAATGTTAAATCTGAAGTTTGATATACTCTCCATACTCACAAGTTCATCCTCAAATTCTGAACAGGTGTAATAAAGCATAAATAATTTGGATGAATGAAATGGCCTTACAGCTATCTAATTCCAATCCCACCCATGTATTTTACATTTTATTATAATCACAAAATGAAAGTTTTGTTGACTGAGTTGTTACATGCTAAAAATACAGAAAGAAAGTACATAGATTCATAGGATCAGTAAAACAGCATTAAATATGCTACTTCAGCTGATTTCTCAAACAACAACACTTTGCACAAGCAAGTTCCAATAGTCTCTCTCCTGAAGACTGCCCTGGAAGGGCACGAAACCCTTGCCTTTTGGAAAATACAGCGATGAACCGCACATGGAGCACAAACGCCTCTCGAAATTTGCTGCTTGTGCACTATATACTTTTGCACCAGTCTGTGGCGTATAAACCTATGGCCCCCGCGAAAGTTACATTATAAATTAAATTATTAAGCTTATTCATAGACTAAAGTCATGTTTAGTCATGTCCGATGAATTGGTGCCCTTACTATCCAGATAACCCGGGGAGTTCAGAGATGTATTATAACACTTTTCAAGCTTCACACGGTTTCTAAGTAACAAAGAGTGACTGCACAAAAAATAACTTGACGTTACCTAAACTGATACCAAACTGTTGCCAGCTGTCACTCACAACAAGTTATTAATGTCGCACATAAACCAAAATAATTTTTCAGTTATATACCTAAAAAAAATAATGCCTTGTAGGGACATTATAGCCAACTGTCACTCGCAACGTTTGGCTAGAGCAGTAGTTCTCAAACTCATTCCTGGCACCCCACTGCGCATGCTGGTTTTTGTTCCAATCACAATTCTTAGGATTTTAACAAGCTGTTGATTTGTCTTCATTTGCTGCATTCCATGTTCAGAGCAGTTATTTACCGTCTACAGCTGCATTTTGATGGACATATCCACTGTGCCATGAAAAATAAAAACCCTTGAATATATTGTGCTCATTTTTCCATATTGTGAGGATTTTCCAGTCAAAACATAAACAGATCAAATTAGACTCTGAGAAAATCAGAAAGCTCCAAATTGGGTTGCTGAACACAGGTGTTTTGAGTTCTTTAAAAATAATTGGCCTGATCTTAATAAAATAAACATGAAATGAAACAGGTGTGACTTTATTGTTCACCAAATAAATTGTTAGTTTTTGCAATCATGTGTCAACAGTGTCACCAATGTGGAACCTAATGATTGTTTACGTTGATTAAGTATTCAGTCAAATTGTTTCCCTCTGCAGTGGTTTGTACTAGTTTCTAACGTATCCCATTGCGGATATAAAATTTTAATTGTTTGTGACATGTATAGATTTGTCAAATGTGGCTTCAGAGGGCAAATAACTGCTCTAAAGGTAAATTCACCTAATTGAGACAAGTCAACAACAGCTTGTTAAAATCCTAAGATTGCACTAGTGGTTGGAACAAAAACCAGCATACTCAGGACCGAGTTTGAGAACCACAGGACTAGAGTCACCATACCAATATGTGCAGGTTCATTCAATCTACACTTCTAGCCTTTCTGTAAATTTCATGTTACATTTTCAGTTCTCCATTACAGTGAAGCTAACGTTAAATAGGCTACGGTTTCTTAACTTTGAAAACCGTCCTCTGTGTGGGTGAAAGACAAACTGATTCACAGCCAAACAGATCAATCCTCCAATAATACTCATTGCGCGTGACCAGTTCACAAGCGTTAAGCACCCGTGCACTCCTGTCATGCAAGTTAAAATACACTGAATATTATCTCAAAATTTAATCAAATTAAAACGTTTTATTTTTTCCTACTGTGCAATAGTCCTCTTTTGTCCACGAGCCCCGAAAAGTAACCCAAGTAACGATTTTTTTTTTTTTAGGTGAGAGATTGGAAGTGTGTGAAGAAGGTCAATTGCGTGTGTGGCAGCTTTGTTCTGTCAAATTGGTGAAAACGGCAAGGCGAATTGGTTAGTGGACGGGATACAAAGCTGACTCTCCTTGCAAGCACCTCTACTTATCAAAACCGTTTACTCTGGAGAAATTGTGATAGGAAGGCCGCATACGGAAATTACAAGGAAATTGCTTTAAAAGATTCTTATTTTATTGAAAATATGGTTTAAAACTAGGGCTGGGTATCGATTCAAATTTCAAGAATCGATTCGATTCCGATTCACAAGATTCAGAATCAATTATCACGATTCGATTCGATCCAATATCGATTCGGTCAATGTTATTAAAACTGTCTTTTATTTTAATTTTGTCATGGCCATTTGGCCCACAAACAGCTGCGAACAACTCTTGTAGGGTCAAAGTAAACTTTGTGCTGCATGTTGTGCAGACTCTCCAGTCAGAATAGCAGCATCAGTGTGAAAACCAGCATGACTGACTAACCACTATCACCATTGCTTCCAATCCAATGCAGTCACTTATCAATATGAAAAACAATAACAAAGATACAGCCATTGTAAATGTAAACAAAGTGCTCGTTACTGGCTTCAAAGTAACCAAACTATCATTATATGTCAGTGTTTCCCACAAACCGGGAAGTAATGTGTGGTGGAAGGGGGGGGGATTCATTTTGTTGGGGGGATTGCTTTCATTTTGTTGAGCGTGGGGTGGCATTGTTATTGCGCAAGTTCCGCGTCTTCCAGTATTTCCTATTTTTTCCGTCTTTTTCTTTACGTGCGCATTCATTATCAACAGCCGGCGATTGCGCAATGACTTAGAATTAACAGGAATCAATTTGTGGCGGGAAAAATATATAGGCTGTATTAAAAGACCGATCTTTGGACGTACGAATCGATCTTTAGGAATTAAAATGAGCATCGATCCAGAATCGGAGAATCGATTTTCTACTCGCCGTATCCCAAGTAGACGGCGATTATCTCCGGCTGCTGGCTACTTTTGAAAGCCCTGAAAGTTGAGCCTTTTTAGTGAACGTGACGCGCGAAAGCACTCATTCACTCGTTTAAGCCCCTTTTCAGTTGGCTGACGGTGATCTTGATTCATTCAATAATACCGCTTTAGGTTAGCAGTGTGTTTGGTATGTGAGCTCTATTTGCTCACCTCAAAAGCAGGTCAGGGTAGACCTTCCATTCCAAACTGGGTCCTTAATGAGTCATTAAATGGTGTTCATGCAAGCGTGATACACACAGGAAACAGTGGGTTACGTATAGTTCTGTAGGTGCGGTCCTCTTAGAGGAATGGACATCCTTCTGCTAGTGGTTAGCTTGGAAACCCTTACTTAGAAAAAATCTTGTCCACAGTGCTAGCTTTTGCATGTATCACTGGAAACCATTATGTTCACCTGCAGAATGAGCCGAAATGAGTTTTTCCTGGACCTGACTTTCCCTTGCATGTGCAATAACCATTAATAACTCTAATGGCCTGGGAGTGTGTCTCTGGCACAGAATAAATGAATTAGTCCTGAACTAAAATGTTTTGTTTAGCAAATCTATGATCTCAAAATTGAATTTGGCTTTCATCTGGTTTAATCTGGGACTTTTAAAATAAGCCCCATTATGTCTCTGGTGATGTGGTGGGATTTTGAAGAAACTTACATGGTTAAAAGACTGTTAGAAGTAAATCTCGACTGAATACTGTTGATTGGCCTTATTCATAGTTGTCTCAAGAGGTATGCTGACTGAGTTGGATATGAGCCAGGTCTCTTGGTGACCTGATTGCATGGCTCCCTGTCAATGGGGTTTGGGGAGAAGTGGGCATGTCCAGTGACAAGGGTGACTTATCGCGTGGCAGGAGGGCTCCGCCCTAGCAACAGCCAATGGTTAATTCCTACTTTTGGGTTTGTGGTGGGCAAGGGTCTGTCTTGTGGACTACGTGTGTTCCACTAATTGTATCGCCCCGACGATAGTTGAAAGATACTATGGTTTAGGTCCGGGGCCGCCGCCGCGCCCGCAGAGATTTTCTGTTACGGGCTCTGGAAGCAACAATTATTACAGGAATTTTTTCTAATTTTACACAGGTGAAGATATTTATTTGAGAATGCTCAAGACCGATTTTTGGCAATTTTGGACGTCCAATATGGCTGCCGGCGGCCATTTTCTCCAAAATTTGGGGAGCGGGGATATACGCGACTTGGTCCCTGTGGCGACCGAGTTATCTAGTTGAAGACCAGTGTGCAAGAAGTTCCCAAGTCACTTAATAACACTTTTATGATTTTGGGGGTCAAAGTTTTTAAAACATGTTGCAGACACACACACACACAGACACACACACACACACACACACACACACACACACACATATATATATATATATATATATATATATATATACACAGTATATATACAGCCCCAATTCCGAAACAGTTGGGACAAAGTGTAAATTGTGAATAAAATCAAAATGCAATGACTTTCAGATCACATGAGCCAATATGTTATTTACAATAGAACATGGATAACATTTCAAATGTTGAGATGGAGACATTTTCCATTTTTATCCACAAAATGAGCTTATTTCAAATTTTCTGGTGCAGCAGGTTTCAAAAAAGTTGGGACACAGGCAAAAAAGGGCTGAAAAAGCAATTAATGTATAAGAGAATCAGCTGAAAGAACATTTAGCAAGTAATTAAATTAACTGGCATCAGGTGTGTAACATGATTGGCTATAAAAGGTATGTCTTAGAGAGGCTGAGTCTCTCAGGAGTAAAGATGAAAGAACAAAAAACCCCAGCAAATTATTTATACAAGAAAAAAGCTATTCTTGGCTGAGGAAGTACATTCCTACTGGGAATTGAACCCTGGCGGTCTACAATGCAGCGCTTTACCTTGGGCTAACAATAGCAAGTGCAGACTTACCCTCGAACAGTTTTTTATTACAAAATATCAAAGGTAAGAATTTTTTTTTTGCTCATCTCTGTAGACTGTAAAGTGTAGGTCTGCTGTTCTTTTAGTGTGGTGTCGGTTTAAAATGACAATGCTTATATCATTGGATTCTGTGGACTTTCCTCTTTCATTTGAGGTATCGTGTGTATGCATAGCACAAATTCAGTAAAAATGCTAGCGACTCAGCGCTGATATGATTTTATCCTATGTTTTGCTACATGGTTATTTGCTTGCTTGGTACTTGAATTGTGTTCCGTTGAGGTAAAAATGGTCAACATGAGCTTTTTGCCGAGTTTCTTCACGTAAAGTGAATAAGCTGCATGACGTTGTTGCGATTACGGAGCATGCTGTATTTATTATGCGTAACGACCGGTACCGGGGGCGTTCGCGTTTAAGGGGTTAAGGAACAAAATAAGCGCCCCCACTGGTTATTATGTACTGATCTAACAGAACAGTAAATTTAGCCTATTGGCCCTCACTCTATTATAACAGGAAAGTCAAATTCTTTTATTTTACACACAGATATAGTAGCCTGAAAGTTCCAAAAGACAGATGTGTATGGGAGCCAAGGGATTAATTTTTTCAAAAAGGAATTGTTTTTGTGGTATCTGACAATGGGGTATTTTGTAAATGAAGCAAAGGAGTTTTGGTAGCGACGTTATTACGCAAATACGAGTACAATCCAGTGCAGGGAATCGGAGGGGTATATTGGAGTGAAAATTTAGCCACATAAAGGGAAAAAGACCTGAAAGCAGGAAGTTTTAAAAGTACTGTAAAAGTGAATGCCAGCATGGCTAAAAACACAAGGAAATTTGATCTCTGCAAAAAAGCTCGAAAATAACCTAGAAGAAAATCCGTAAAACGTTTATTTTTTGATACAGAATCATAATATTTGAACCTGCAGTTGTTTAGGCATCTGGCTGTGGCTGCATTTTCACCTTCAAAACACCTTTCAAACAGAACTATGATTATGTCTGTAGTCAAAGTGGTTCAAGAACAGTAAGCATATTAGTTTTGGAAGAAATTTGCTCAAAAAAGGACTGCATTTTAAAGGGTTAATGTTATATCCTACAAGCGCCTGAGGGCAGGCCAAAATTGTAGGGCAGAATTGTATTTTCATGGGGTTACAGTAGTGTGCAGTGATGATTAAACACCACCACTTTTGTCTAAAAGGGGTCCTAATATTTTACTTCTATATACAACGTGTGTGTGTGTATATATATATATATATATATATATATAATATGATATAATATAATATAATACTTCAGTGTTAACAGCACATAAAACATATATACTGAATTTTAGGACACCGACATAGATTTTGAAGGGGAAAGATAGAATTCAGAAAATTCTCTTCACATTTTCATCGATCGATAAGCCCAGTGGTGGAGCCTGAAATATTGTATGCATCAAGTCTTGGTTTTTCTAGAGCCACAATCACAGTTTCACGTGAAAGGACTATCAGATATTTGGCAAGTCAGTTTTAGTTGTATAAAGGTTGATATTAGCAGTTAGTCTTGGCGTGTAAAATGTAACAAGAACTTGGGACATTAAAAAGAAATACTATTCTAGGACTCTGCCTAAGGTCTATTTCTGTTGTCAAACTGAAGTGTAATGCGTCTGAAAAATGTGTCTCTTTAATCTGAATGTATAATCTGAATACTACAGTATTCTTGTTGTGTAATACCCCTTCACATTTAATGCAGGTTGGTATTAATGCATTGGCTCTAGTATTTGCCTGTTCGGACGGGGCTGACTTTTTTACCATCTGTGGTAAACAGACTAATGTTCAATTCTGTGAATCACCCTTGAGCCATGGTAACCTCTGTTCTAGTTTGCCGGACACTGCATCAGGGTCATGTGATCATTTTATCTGTGCCCATTGGACAGGTCTCTAGGTTTTTTCCTTTGAGCTGTCAAGGTCAGGCCAAGAGCCTTTAGATGAATGGACTGCTATGCTTCTCAGGTCGCAATCACCCACTGGGTGTTTACATGACAAAGATGATGTTGCCTTTGCTAAGGTAGAATGCCCTGTGATGTCTCTGCCCTATGTAGCTTAATGGCTGCCATGGTCTGAAAGACTTTGAAAAGATTATCGAAAGTCTTATGTCTGACACCCTCTCACAGTGTGTCATAAAGTCATGGCTGTTTTACTCACAGACTTTATTATTTTGCAAAGACTGAGGATCTTATGTATGGAAGCCCAAAGCTGCCAAAACAATAAATAAATAAATAAATGACAGTATAAATCAATCAATCAATAAATACGTAAATAAATAAACAAACATAAATGCAATTAAAATAAAAAATAGAAATATATACACATAAATAAATACATTTATAAATAAGGTTAATGAATAAATGGGTGTCCAGGCATGTACTTATTTCACTATTTATTAATTTTCTTAATAATTCATTTCTATATATATTAATGGCCATATTTCTTTATTTCTTGATTTATTTATTTCTGCATATATTTATTTCCGTATGTATTTATTTCTATATATCTATATTTATTTCCGTATTTATTTATTTCTTTGTCCATATGGTAATGAGGGGGTTGTCAATCAACTATGTCATCGTGTCACCTCATTGCCATTGGTTGACATACCAGGGTTCTTAAATGAACTACACGGGCTGTCACTCCACGCCTGCCTCAAGACTGGCTGTGCGTAGTAACCTGCTTCTCAGGCAGTCCAGCAGCCGTCAAAAGTACCAGCAAACAACTGGTTTGGAGTCTCCACAATGATTCATTTATACCGCAATAATATCAATCGATAATGCTGCTGGATAAAATAACCAACAAAGCTAACCAGCCAATTTTCTTTTAATTCTAATCACAAAATATCTTTTATCTTCCCTCCAAATTTTGATTAGAATTAAAAGGAAATTCCCTGTTGCCACAGACTAATTTTACAACAGCGCGATATTGCAATACCTCACAATGGCAGTCGGTGCATATCAGGACATTCTGATCTGGAATTTCAAAATTAAAGCCCTTTGAAATACAACCCCAATTCCGAAATAGTTGGGACGAAGTGTAAATTGTGAATAAAATCAAAATGCAATGACTTTCAGATCACGAGCCAATATGTTATTTACAATAGAACATAGATAACATTTGAAATGTTGTAACTGAGACATTTTGCATTTTCATCCACAAAATGAGCTCATTTCAAATTTTCTGGCTGCACCAGGTCTCAAAAAAGTTGGGACACAGACAAAAAAGGGCTGAAAAAGCAATTAATATATAAGAGAATCAGCTGAAAGAACATTTAGCAAGTAATTTAGTTAACTGGCATCAGGTGTGTAACATGATTGGCTATAGAAGGGATGTCTTGGAGAGACTGAGTCTCTCGGAAGTAAAGATGGCCAGAGGCTCTCCAACCTGTGAAGGCTTGCGTAAAAAAAAAATTGTGGAATACTTTAAAAACAATGTTCCTCAACGTCAAATTGCGAAGGCTTTGAAGGTCTCATCATCGACAGTCCGTAACATCATCAAAAGATTCAGAAAAACTGTAAAAGTCTCTGTGCGTAAGGGACAAGGCCGAAGACCTTTACTGGATGCCCGTGATCTTCGGACCCTCAGACGCCACTGCATCACTCACTGGCATGATTCTGTCATTGACTTTACTAAATGGGCCCAGAAATACTTCAAGAAACCACTGTCTGTAAACACAGTCCACCGTGCCATCCACAGATGCCACCTAAAACTCTATCATGCAATAAGGAAGCCATTGTTGAGCATGATCCAGAAGTGCCGCCATGTTCTGTGGGCCAAGACTCATTTAAAATGGACTGTAGCAAAGTGGCAAAGTGTCCTGTGGTCAGATGAGTCCAAATTTGACATTCTTGTTGGAAATCATGGGCACTGTGTCCTCCGGGCTAAAGAGGAGAAAGACCACCCCTCCTGTTATCAGCGTTCAGTTCAAAAGCCAGCATCTCTGATGGTATGGGGATGCATTAGTGCATATGGTGTGGGACACTTGCATGTTTTAAACAGCACCATGAATAATGAAAGGTATGTAAAGATTTTACAGCAACATATGCTCCCCTGCAGACGACATCTATTCCAAGGAAGGCCTTGTGTGTTTCAGCAGGACAATGCAAAACCACATACTGCAGCTATTACAACAGCATGGCTTCGTAGTAGAAGAGTCCGTGTGCCGAACTGCCCTGCCTGCAGTCCTGATCTTTCACCGATTGAGAACATTTGGCGCATAATTAAACGAAAAGTCTGTCAAAGGAGACCCAAAACTCTCCATCTGGCTGATGTCATTTGAAAGTCATTGCGTTTTGATTTTATTCACAATTTACACTTTGTCCCAACTATTTCGGAATTAGGGTTGTATCATTTATTTTTTGCAGTGTTCCCTCTAATTTCAGATTAGAGTAAAAAGAAAATTGGCTGGTTTCACTATGGTATATTGACTTAGTGCACGTTGGCAATTCTCATAATGTTCTGTTTATTTGTGGCTTATAGAATTGATTCCCATTTTTGAGAAAATACTGAGCATAGGGAAATGATCAATTATGCAATTAATATTGCGTAACCGTTTTTCTTCGATGGCAATGCAAAGTGCACTTAGCAAGCTAATGAACTACCACTATGACAACTGACAATAGCCAGTTATTCTAATTGGTCAATGTAGCTTTGTTGGTTATTTTATTTAACAGTATTATCAAGTGATATTATTGCGGTATAAATGAATCATTGTGGAGACTCTAAATGAGTTGTTTGTTGGCACTGACTTGTCACGGCTGCTGGGACTGCCTGAGAAGCAGGTTACTGCGCACAGCCAGTCTTGAGGCAGGTGTGGAGTGACAGCCCGTGTAGTCGATTTAAGAACCCTGGTATGGCTCAACCAGTGGGAATGAGGTGACACGATGACATAGTTGATTGACAACCCCCTCATTACCATATGGATGAAAAATTAAAGAAGTAAATATGGAAATAAATACATATAGAAATAAATATATGCAGAAATAAATATGGCCATTAATACATAGAGAAATAAATTTAGAACCAATTAAGAAAATAAATAAATAGTGAAATAAATAAATGCCTGGATACAAATTTATTCAAAATTTTTTAAATTTATTTATTTATGTGTATTTATTTTTATTTTCGCATTTTATTTGCATTTATAGTTATTTATTTATGTATTTATTTATTTATACAGTCATTTATTTATTCAATTATTTATTTTTTTATTTTGCCAGTTGGGGGCTTCCATACTTATGGAGTGCACCTATTGGTATTTGACATTGTTTACGTCATTGAGCTTCACTGTTTGCATGAGTCAAGACTATAGACTTTATATATGTTAAAAAGTTTGATTTTATCGGAACCTCAAGACAAGAAAAAGACTGAGTCAGATTGAGTTTCATGACCACAATACCCAAAATAATTGTTATAACGGGAGCGCACCCCTCATGGAATCAAATAAGAGTCATTCATATTTTGAGCTTGTAAAAAAGTTTTGTAGCCATAATAATATTTTGACACGGGTGAAAAAGTTTTGTGCAAACAGATATAATTTACGCTTGTAAAAAAAAGGTTTACAAGTTTTGTTGGTGAGGAAATATTTTGTAGAAGCATTTTATAGATTTTTAGACCTTGAACTTTGACATAGACACTTTAAAAAGTATAGGTCTGTGGCAAGTAACCTATCCTACATGTCTCCAAGTTTTGTTAAGATTGGTGCAGTAAAATGGCAAAAGGGTGCGTAACCAACTAACTGACAGACAAAAAGACATCTAAAGCAACCTACTGATATACCTGCTGATTTTGGCAAGTAACAAACAGGGATGAAAGCATAACCTCCTTGGATATGGATTCACGTGTGTTGTCTCCACCGCCGCCGCATCCGCGTCTGTAGACACTTTCTTGTGGACGCTCTACAGGCTGTAAATTCTGACTGATTTCTTTCATATTTGGTATGGACATGTGTTGTACTTTACTTACGACACCTAGCAATTTTGGTTGCCATGGCGACAGTATTGGCTGAATAATATGCAAATTAGTGGCAAAACATAGAGATTTCCTTGTGGACACAGTACAGGCTGCAATTTTGACCATTTACTTTCATATTTGGTATGGCCATGTGTTACACTTCACTTAACGCCTATCCATTTCGGTTGCCATGGCGACAGTATTGGTCGAATAATGTGCAAAAAAGGGGAGAAGCGGGCTTTCGGGGGCTACACCCATGCTTTTGCAGCCGACGGGACTGTCTAGTTTGTGAGCTTGTAACTTCAGTATTGCATTTGCATGCAGGAAATTTGTTTGCCCATCCCTCAGACTTTGTGAAACTTCAATTTTGAAAATATTCCCTCACAAATTTAAATTCAATATTTAGAAAATATTTCTACCGCTGATAAAACTTTTTACATTTATACAAATTATATTTCTGTGCACAAAATGATTTGACACATGAACAAAATCTTTATACTGCTACAAAACTTTTTTACATGTGCAAATGTATGCATAAAACATTTCTCACATGCTCTAAATAGTTCTTCTGCTGTAAGACCACGGCTCTAGCCGTCCAGCTCACCGGCCTACTGAGACCTGGACTGTACTTCGCCCCATTATTCAATTATCACCTGCACCGGTTGTTCATTTCATGTTGTTCACTGCAGTAGCAGTGTGCTATTTAAGACCAAGCTTCGCACTTAGCCATTGCAAAGTCTTGTCACTACATGCCTGTGCTGTATTCCTAGTCTTGTGTAGACGTATATACCGCGTGTCACGTGTATTATTCTCAAAATCTAACTAAGTGCTGTTTATTGTTTTAAAACCAGCACTTTATTTAAAGGAACCTCGTTTCCTTTTGTGCTCCTATTTGTAATACAATGTTACTACAGCGAAAGCCCAGAGTCTGTATTACTAATAGTATTAAGGAACCTTGTTTCCCTTTTGTTTTGTATTGCAACGTTTGTGCCTTCTGTTGTATAGTAGGCATAATAAATTCAACCAAGTCCATCCCGTGCACCTGAGTCCAGTCCTTAAATTCCTGTCCTCCGTGCATCTGAACTGTGCATGAAGCACAACCGTTACAACTGCCACAAAACTTTATTTCATATATACAAATTACATCTGTGTGTACAGCACTTTTTCTTACACAAGGTATTTTTACAGCTATAAATCTTTTTCACCAGCTCAAAATATTAATGGTTCTATTTGATTCCATAGCCTCAACTCTAGCAAAAACTCTGGTAAATTTATTCTGAAATTTGAAATTGTTTTGTGACAATAAAATCACTCTGAATGTTTTGTGTAACGCAAGTCTCTTGCACTTAGAACTAGTTAATTTAGTATGGTTGGACTTCTGTGGGATCTACCTTAAATAAGACTCATTTTAAGTTCACACTATTGTGGTTTGGGGTTCTCTTTTCTGATTTTCTATTTTAAAAAAACCGAAATGATCCAAAAATATTGACGTTGCAGTTGACTTGAGTGTTTGTAATCATTAAATCACAATTGGAAAAAAAGTTCAGAAACATCACTGCAATTGCAGTTGAGCTGAGAAACATCAAAATGTGGTCTGAGGGAAGCGTGCAATGAACCAAGGTTTATTGATTTTATGTAATGATCGCCTCTCTGCAGGTGAAAGTTCAGATTAGTTTTTGTGCAAACTCCCTCAAGTAATCATACAACAAGCTGCTAATTGTATGATAAGAAAATCTTAAATGATAAGGCTTTAGAACTTCAGAGGTACTGGGTTACTGAGGGCTCATTCTAAATGCTTATTTTTAACGTCTTTCCTTCCTTATCTTCATGCCTGATCTGGAAATTAATTAGACTCCTCTATTCCTTGGTCTTCAATTCCTTTTCTTGATTCTTTTCCTTGTCTCATTTTTCACAGCCGTCATGCGAATGCCCTACTTGCCTCTTCCTGTTCAGCAGCTTGCCTGTCTATTGCGCTCCTTTGATTGGTTTACATCTTGTATGTTTGTCACTCCTTGGCTGCGTCTTGTTTCATGGTAATTTTCTTATGACTTTGGGACGGCTAAGTAAACCTATTGCTTTGTGTTGCAAGTTGCTGGATTGTGATTCGCCTTTTGTGCTTAGAACTAGTCAGTATTCCTTGTAGAAACTCTTTTTCTTTGTTAGATGTGACGTGTACTTTAATGACAGGTATTCCTGGAAGCCTTACTCCTTACTTAGTTAACTTGAACAAGTTTCCAAGCCTAATCAGGGTCCAGGATTCGGACCGCATTCTTGTTACTTCCAAGTCTGTTCCACCATCCAGTTTGTTTGGAAAAAGCTCCCAATCCTTTTACGGTCATCAGGATTGGGACCGAGTCGCCCTCAAGCTTCTTCATCCTCCTGTAGGACAGTTTGGTGCTGGGGAAGTGTGCCCTCCACCTGGCTGCCATCCCGGAAACCATTGGCTGGTGATTGACAGCATAGCATCACCCACAATATCTGTACTGAACTGTGCTATCCTAATCAGGGGTTCCGTCCCCACCTATTCCTCTGGGGTTCCCTCCCCAAATTACCGCATTAGCTGTGAATAAACTACCTATTGGATTGTACTCTGCCTCCGGGCTTGATTCCTGGTTTGGACCATAACACTCATCCATGGGTGGAATTAATAATAGACCATATAGGTCCTTCATCATGTCACCAGATGCATAGCAAATTAGTTATTACAAGCCATTTCAAAATCTGGTCCTTTGTGACATTACAAGTGAAAGTGACCACCCAAAGGCAAGAAGGACTAATCAACTTCAGCCAACCAGTTAATCAGTTCCTTCATTGTTCTGGGTGGTCACTCTCCCTAGAGATGTCACAAAGGTCTGATTTTGAAATGGATTGAAATGACTAATTGGCTGTGCACCTGGTGACATAATAGAGGACCTTTTGGGGGAAAGAAAATGAAGGAACAATTGAATTGAATTAGCAGGGAGCCACAGTATTCTGTATCTCCTTGGACTGTGAGACCATATTGCAGGTCTTTGAAGCGTTATTTAGCTGAAGTTGAGGTGCTGAGGGATTAAGCTTGATCAATCTCATCTTATTCTCAATCCAAGCTTACAAACCACTGCCGCAGGAGAGTCCACATCTTACCATGTACTGTGTCATGAGTGAATCACCACACGGGAATGTTCTGTGGCAGTTTTTTTGCAGTTTGAGTATGTAAGCCCCTTCATATAATGTCCCCACTCTTAAGTTTTCTGTGTAATTCTGCAGCTCTTCTCAAGGGTATGAAACTGACCTTTCTACTAAATATCCTTTCCAGCCTTTTCAATGAAACCCTGACAATGGCTGTATGTTGAAACAAGTTAGACCAACAAGGTTGGTATGATTGTGTTGCATAAAAGGCGAGCTTAACTACTCCTTGTTTTGAATCTTGTTCCTGAGAATTCTGTCAAAGGAAGGCGCATACATTTATTTGTTCCGCAAACATTCTAATTTTTTGTCAGACATCCTTCACATTTATAAGATCGCACATTAAAAATTTCAGAGAGATGAATAACTGGTGACATGGTCATTTTTTTCCCCAAGAAGGGCATTTTGGGGCAAAACCGGAAAATTTTACTTAGAAATTATTTCATTAAAAAACTTCTACAAATGATATTACTTGGATTACTGCATTTTTACAGAGAGATATATCATAAAATCATAAAAAAATGAATTCTAGCCTTTTATCTTACTTAGTTCCTGAGTTACAGGTCATAAAATGTGGTGTCGTTTTTGGGCATTTTGTGTTTTTGGCCGATTTTGAAGCTTTACCATACAAAAGTGGATAAAGATACACAGAATCTTTGGCCATTTTCAGAGTCTAGGGGATGAATTTGGCTAGGATACCCAATTTCAGCCTTGTATAAGCAGTCAATTTGGAGCAGTAAGTTGCCAAATTTGGCTGAAAATGGGTTCGCCAAAAAACAAAATATTATTCAAATTTCAAAGGGCTATAACTTGAAAAGTATTTGAGATACTGGCCTAATATTTGGCATTTTTTCATTTTGTGTTAATATTTACTCGTGAATTTTTTCTAAGAATTTTGAGAGGTGACCTGCCTCCCCCTAGATGATTTGACATGGAATGACCCAGATGGAATACAGCATAAATGAAAGATCTTTTTTTGCACGAAACAAAGTTTTACTTTTATCTCTTTTAAAATCATTCAGCTGCAGTCTGAAACCTCAAAAAAAAAAAAAAAAAAAACTACAGCACAGAATCTCACCATTATCTGTGCCAAAGTTTAGTCTAATCAAGTAAATCAGAGCAAAATTAGAGTGGTTTTATTTTGGGAATGTCTAGGTGGCCTCTCCAGATTAAGACTGTGTGCAATTTCAGATTTCTCAGGTACCAAACTGTAAAACTCATTTAATTTCACTTATATGTCACTACAGGCATACGTTCCAAAATTACAATAATTTTATTTGTTTATTTATTTTTATTTCTGCCAGTCCTGCATGCATTTACCCATTCTAAGAAAATATATAAAGAGGAAATGAAGTTTGACTCTACTGGAGCAGATTTATTTTCAATAAAACAAGCAAATAAACAAAATTATTAATACAAAGATGAGGTAAAAAAAAATAGTACAAAGTAAAAACAATGAACAGCCTAGCAATTATTTATACACAAACTATGACCCTGCTGCTCAAAATAAAAGCCTTACAAGAGCCAGGAGTCAAAACGCAGAGCTGCAGCATTAAAGGGTAACACCTTTAACCACTACTCTATCAAGTTAGACAGCTTTCAGCGACCATATTGTAAATTTCAACAGTGAGTCAGCACGTCATGCACCCCGCTTGTATTTTTATAGCTCTTGTATTTTTTCTATACTTGCGCATAACAGCATGGATTCTTTCAAAAGACTACTATCTTACTTACTTTTTGAGCTATGATACAAAATACACTAATTTTGTAACTATGTTACCGCTTGAACTGGCCCAGCAGTGATTAAAGTGATGCCTCAATTTAGATATATGGCAGTGGTTCTCGGACTTGGTCCTGGGGGCCCCCTGTGCACGCTGGTTTTTGTTCCAACCATAATTTCGAACCTAGAGTTTTAACAAGGTAATTTTCCTCACTTGTACTTTTCATGTTGGTAGGGTTTGTACATTGTGTCAGAAATGGTTATCCATGCCCTAGCAATTTCTTTCTTCATATTGTACTATACTGCGCATAATATTTAATTTTATAAGAGGGAAACCGTTGAAACTGAAAAATTCTAATTGGTAAAATTACGGGCACATGGTCACTAAAACTAGCCATTCATTCAATTTCAAGGAAAGCAAATTACAATAAGTAAAACTTGCTCCATGTCATTTTTGTGTTATGATCAAGAATAGACATTTAAAAGAATTTAAGTACCTGTGTTCATAAAACTAATTGGCTGCTTATTAACCCCGTTGTGCAGATGTGTCCGCCCGTGGACCCGGAGCTGCAAATTTATGCACGAAGTTACAATATTCTATCACTAGATGGCACACCCGAATCAGCTATTGAATATTCCCAAGCAATCCAAGCTCCAACACGGTTTAGGATATGGACGAGTTCACTCCAATCTCTTTTTTTCAGGAGTTGCCTGAATTAAACTTTTTTTTACAATTTCAATGCTGAATTTTCATGAAAATTTTTTGTGTTTCCAGCCCTTTTTCTCTACCTACCAAAATCATGAAAATAAACTGAAATACCATGGAATTCTAAATGTTTCAAGTGTCCTGACTCAGTTGAGCCATTCCTTTCCTGTCTGTGAAGCTGCAATCTTGAATTCTAAAGCCTTAAATATGGTAACACATAAATAGCCAGATTTGGCTTCTGCTCAAAGGGGTTCATTCACCACAGTCTTGTTCAGCTAAATGTTGCCATTCTTGTAGTTATCTGGAAAATGGCAAAAAAAAAAAAAAAAGAAGATTGGGCTTTTATCCTTTGTGAAATGCATTCCTGTTTTTTGTCATAACCTGGTCTAGGAGGGTCAGTCATCCCTCCTAAGCAAGTCATTCCGAAAAATTAACAGCTTTTTAAAATTCAAGAATTGTGATTGTGGTTAGAACAAAAACCAGAATACATCGGGGGACTCCCAGAGTGGAGTCTGAGAACCACAGACATATGGGAGAGATATCCGTAAATAACGTCAAAAATTGTGGTAGAAAGCGCGTATTTGATTGCCATGATGCTTTTATGAGCTACTGTTCAGCAGGTTTCTGAGAATATCAATGCAATATGCGATCAGTCAGTGAGGGAAGTTCTTCTGCAAAGACACAAAGAGGAGCTAGGGAAGTTCTTCTGCAAAGATACAAAGAGGAGCGAGGGAAGTTCTTCTGCAAATACACAAAGAGGGATATTATACCATGGTTTCAGTACAAAAATCATTGACTCTGCTCAACAGAGAGGTGAGAAAAAGTGACCTGGTTAGGTGAGTTATCCTTCATCATCGTTTGCAAGAAGACCAGTGCTTTTGTGGTGTACATCAAGACTGTACGGACCTGAATCCTTGCTTGACCCCTGTGAGAAGTTCTGTTGGCTCTCTTATGGTGCAAGAGGCTTTTTCTTGCCAGGGCTTTAGCACATTTGTCTCCTTAGAGGGGCTGGTCACAGCACATCAAATAATGCAAAGTATTTGAGGTTATTCTGTCTATGTGATCTCCAATATGCAATGATGAAACATTTCTGCCCTGATAGGAGTAGTCCCTTCGAGGATGACAGTGCCCTTATCCACTGCGAATATTGTTTATTTTAATCGTTTGTTGGCAGCAGTCTTTTTTTGGCATAGTACCATCATGTAGCACTGCTGCTTGCTACATAATGGAGCAATGGACTCCTCATCCATAGCTCGTGCTCTCCGATCAAATATCTGCTGTATTCTTGAGCTGCTCCTTGCAAATTTCTACACAGACTGACTTTCAAAATGGACATTTACCTGTGGGTTACATTTTATGAGGGATTGCATGCTTTAAAGGAGTAGGAAGATTTCCTATGTTGGTTGGACTGGTTGAAGTAGGTCTAAGGGCTGAACTGGTACTCCATAATAGCAGTGGCTGAGACATTTTATTCTTGATTTAGTAATGTACCATACAACTTTTGAGATAATACCAATTCTCACACTGTTGTGCGAGTGTTGTGCGTATTGCTTTTTTGTCCTGAATATTATAGAGCCCAGCCCTGGCACTCAGCATCCCTAAAGGTAAAATTTAGTAAGAGTGCTGTGTACTGTGGTGTTTATGTCAAGTTGTGGTGTCTTTGGGTTCGCGTTTTTTGGCTCCCCTCCAAGCACCTGAACAACTTTGCTTCATAGATTGTCCTTTATAGGTCAAAGAGCTCAGCTGAACTTCTTGGCTGACACTGTGTTTTAACATAGCCATTCACTCTGCAGGCCCCTCTCAACCCTGCCAGTCTAGCTATCCTGTCAGTCTGGGCCGGCTCACGAATCCTCGATCTGCCATTGCCTTGTATTATTGGCAAGCTCAATGAAGGACCGGGGGTAAGATTGAGGGGCACTTGGTTGGTCGTGTTACCTTTTACCTGGAATCCAGAGAGTAGGGTCTGAAATCTGAGCCTGTAATTGGCTTGTCCTTTGTTAAACCTCAGCTGATTGTGGGTAGAGTCCACTCGATTGGGCAACCTGGACAAGGGTCGGCACAGCAGTGCTGGGGTATAACGAATAATGTGCGTGCGGAGTCCTTGATATCCAGGTACCTGCAATCACTTGTCATAAGTCAACAGTGAGGTCTCTAGGTATTTGGACAATGGCACCGTATTTAAAGAGCTAATGTACCCACACGATTCAATCAAAATAGATTTAAAGAACGTCAGTTAAATAGCAAATGCACTTCAAATGTATGAACATTAATATTGAATGACCCGTGTAGGAATGGTCACTGTCAAAATACTTACAGACCTCTCTATATGTGTTACTGGAAACAATAAGCAGATTTTTAAATCTTATTTCATTTTATTTATTTATTTATTTATTTATTCATTCGTTTTAAGATTCCCTCACACACCTGCAGGATGCAGTTGAGCTCTAAGGGAACTCCTTGGACTCTAGTTATCTGATCCCACTGTTTGTCCAAGCTTCGAGGAGTTGCACTTCAATCTTAGGCTTAGCACTGTTGTTATAGGTGTCATCTAACCCGACAGCCAGGTTTCTTTGGTTGAAAGACCTTTGTCAGTAAACTCTCCTTTGTCAGTAATCTATTGATCAACGTCCTAACAGACTTTGTGCATAGCAGTCATACTTCTCCATTGAGGTGGAAACAAATCTTTGTTGAGATTATTGGGTTTTTGACTTGTTCAGTCTCTGACGAGACATTCTGGGTCATCCCTCACAGTGTGAGGTGTGGCCTAAGAATAGTTTAAATGGGCTGCTGTCATTGTCAGGGCTTCAGCACTGGTCCATGTGCGCGACTCAGGTGAGTAACGTTCATTCATCTTCTGAAGCCAAGAGTTTCTTCATACCCATGTTTAGAAATGTCATTGTTTTTACTATGTATGGGAGTGGTCAAGTCCGCACTCTGCTGAAATTAAAGGTGTCTGTTTTGGAGATTGCTGGGTTTTTGGGTTTTGCAAAATGGTTGAGTGCTGGGTTTTGACTGAATTGTACAGATGTAGCCACATTAAGCATAAGTGAGAAAGAAATGCCACTCTGACTAAGGCAGGACTAGGGATTTACAGTGAGCGTCATAATTCATTGGCCTGTGACACATTTTGTTTTTTTTTGCCTCAGTAATCTAGCACTTTGGGTTTTAAATGATATAGTGACAGTTGAATTTTTAGTATTTGGTAGCATATTCCTTGCATGCAACGACTGCTTTAACTCATTCCCTATGGAATACTTTTATATAAAATTGTTGTGTTTGTACGGAATTCTTTTCCCGAAAATTACACAATATAAACACACGTTTAGTTAAATGTCTGTATTTTCAAAATAAAGGTTTTTAGCAGGTTCAAATGCAAATGTCAAACCAGCAGTGTCATTTCGGGTATTTGTAACATCATTCCAATTGTCATTTTGGTTGCCTGCTACATGACGCTGAGCAGCTCCTCGACTAGGTGCTGGACCACGACCTGTCCTGGTTCGGCCACGGCCCCTCCCCTCCTGTGGTTGAAGTACAGGTGGCCCATCACCGCGATCGTCAACTGATTTTGCGTTTTCATCGGACTGCGAATGGTCGAGGTCGCTATTACTGCTGTCAGATTGGTCAGATTGACTCAATACTCACGTATACTCATTATGCATGTTTTCAACGGAACTCCGAATGACGTCGTCCACGCCGCTGGCACTGGCTTACCGGAGGGAATGGTAGAATTTGCCACACTGTTGGCAGCGGCTTGCCGTAGGGAATGGTAGAATTCACTGCGCCGTTGGCAGCGGCTTGCCGTAGGGAATGAGTTAAGTCGACACATAGACATTACCATACACTGGCTGTCTTCCCTGCAAGGCCTGTACTTCAGCCATCGTTAGTTCCTACCTCTTTTGACTTTTTAGATTTAGTCTCCTCTTCAGCATGTAAAATCCACCTTCAATTTGATTCACATTTGGATTGGAGACTTACTCGGCCAACAAATCCAAAAGAACGAAAATGTGTCACTGTCCTATAAGGCTGCAACTAACAATTATTTTCAATATTGATTAATCTGCCAGTTATTTTCACGATTAATTGATTGATCATTTTATCTATAAAATCTCAAAAAAAGAGCTGCCAGATAGCTCACTCGGTTAAGGCACTGCGTTGCAGTGCAGAAGTGACTGTCACGTCGCGGGTTCGAGCCCCGGTCGTACCAACCGGCAGTGGTCGGCAGCTTTTTCAGAGTAGCGCACAATTGGTCATCGCGCTACAGGGTTTCAAATTGGGAAGGGACTGCTGGGAAAGGGAAATAAATAAATAGCTTTGTTCATTGCGCAAGCGCCTCCTGTTGGCCAGACGGGCGCTCGTTAGGAAGATTCTAAGTCTGTTCATGTCCGGGTATCCTCCGCCCTCGTTCTGAACTTGCGAAGATTCAACCAGTGAGTGTATAAGAAGCAGTGGCTGACAGGCACGTGCTTCGGAGGAGAGCCGTGAACTGTCCTTGCTCTCCTGAGTTGGCAGCAAGGGGTCGCATACGAGCAAGCTTTGTACATAGTTCACCAATTGGGCATTCCAGATTCGGGTGGGATTGGAGATGCCAAATTTATAAAAATTAAAAAAAAAAAAAAAAAAAAAGTGAAAAATGTTCATCACAGTTTTTCTGAGCGCAGAGTGATATGTATTCAAATTGCTTTTCCAACCAACCCAAAAACCTAAGACTCTCCATTTACTATCATAAATGACGAATAAAAGCAGCAAATCTTTACATTTAAGAAGATGAAACCAGCAAATGTTTCAGATTTTTGCTTGAAAAATGACTGAAATAATTTATCAATTTTCAAAATGGTTCCCAACTATTTTTCACCTAGTGAACTTAGCGATTAATTGACTAACCATTGCAGCATTACTGTCCAATGAATTATAGTCCTCACTGCATGTCTATTCCTTGTGTAGAAGTATTGGGAGACACTATAAGAGTCTTTACGCTGGCACTACATATATCCTCATAATTGCTCTGTGGCCCAATATTTTTTTTCCCAGCAATTTCAAATTTGGTGTGGACCCTGCTTGTAAGTGGAGGGCAAAATCCAGTGATTGGAAAAAAATTGCATAATTTATTAATACTGCAGGTACTTTAATTACGGATAAGGCCCTACTCTCATCTTGGTTGTGGATTTCTAATGCATGAAATCAAATCTGACTTTACTTTGATAGCACTTGATAAGCATTTTTTCTCTTGACAACAGAAAGAATTCTGGGCCAAAAGGAAGATGCCTGGGCCTATAATACGATAGCATGGAGCCACCACTGTCTGAGGACGCAAGATAGGGTTGTCCTTAACTACAGAAACGCCTCACATTGTACAATCCATGTCAATAGCCTTATGGCTTGGATACTGTGACTATGATTATTATTTACTGATATTCCAACAAGTAAAGTTCAAAATGCACGGGGATACACCTGCAGTTGCAGATGACCTAGTGTTTTTTTTTTTTTTTTTTTTTGTGAAGGGCAGGAAAATATAATATTGGGTCCTTATTTTTAGTATGCACCCCTGTGGGCCCGTTTTAAACCCTAATCTGTGAAATCCTTTATTTTGCTTTTTGTCGGGTTTATTTGCACACTGGATTTCTTTAGAATGAAGGACGTGGAAAATTTTAGAGTTTTACTTTCCTGTTGTATAATCAAGTATGATCTCTTGATACAGGTAGTTTTGTCACCCAAGGCTGCAAATTTGGTACTTTGGCCCTGTCTAAACCCCGTCATTGAGGCGTCACATCTGCAACGTTTTTTTGCAAGAAGTTTTTTGGTTAAATGCTATTTGAAATAATAGCATCCCATTTAAATTCTAAAAGAAACTTTGCATCCTTTGTCCCATAGTCCTATCACTTTTCCATCCTTTGGCCACGTTACCAGGATTTTCACCATTTGTCCGCAACGGACGTGACTTTTTTTGTTGTGGATGTGACAAAATATGGCTTTCTAACTTTATTGCAGTGTCATTTTTTTTAATTCATCCATCTATGTGAATTGCTGCCTGTTTCATTTACTAGGCTTGGATATCAATAGTCATGTTAGTGAAATGCCAGAAATATTCATGACATGATGTTTTTCTTTGGCTACTGTTTCCACTGAGGCTAATGCATTCAGTGTCCTCAACTGTTTGGCACCGGGTCCTGGCGAAGAAGGATGTTGTCTCCAATGGACTCCTTTTCTTCCATGCCACAAAGTCAGCTGCAACAGATATTTAAGTTTTGTATGTTCCAGCACCAGAAATATTAGCCAGCCAGGATAAGCTGGAAAATGGGTGGCAGGGCTGTAAAACCCTTCAGGGCACTCAATGTATTCACTGCGTGCAGGCTGTTGAACCATTCATATACTGTTGAGTACGAAACATATTCATCAGCAGAAGCTGCCCATGTGTTCAACTTCATGTCAGATCAGAATCCATCAATAGTTGAGCTTACTGATGCATGATACAATGCAAATGATGCAATCATACATTTAGGTCCGCAGCCAAGACTCCAGATATCCTTTTCAGTCTACCAGGCAAAAATTTGTAGTTCTTGTGCAAGAAGACAAAGATTTAGACAAAATGGAAGCCATTTTTTTGCATTGGGGCAAGGGAGTTGGGATGGAGAACATGCTCACAGGGCCAGCTGCACAGGACAAAGGCTGGTTTAAATGGTCAAGTATGATTGAGGTTCTTGACAGTCCTTCACTGGACAAGCGGGACAGGTATATGTTTTCAAAGCCACTTGATGTGGAATGAATTTTGGTCTCCAAGTGATATTTCAATCACAAACACTCCGGAATTAAAGGAAAAAAGACTTATGAACAATTAAATTAATTTGATATTATCTTTGGCGATGACTCCGTCCTCAAGGACGGTCGAGGTGGGGTGCAGATCTGCCGGAGTAGCAGGCAGAGGCGAAGCCATCCCCCGTTTGGAAGGAAGGGTCATCTGATCAGCAGGGCAATGGTTTTGGTGCTGATGAGGGTGGAGTCAGATGTTGGTGGTGATGGGGAGGTGGTGAGTGATGCAAAATCTCTGCAAACAGCAAACGGAAACACATTATGGGTATTTAAATAAAAGACCTATGGTTGCGATTGAGTGAATGAAATTGCCTAAGCGGTCCTATGGCTGGTGATTGAACTTTAGTTTACACTTTCATTAGTGGTGTGCTGCTTACTTACTGAGAGACAGTTGCAGATAAGTCTAATGAAATTTAGACAAAAATCTAGTTGAAGTGTTCTGAATAGTTGAAATATTGTTAAACTGGTTCTGAATAGTTGAAATAGTGTTAACTGGTTTTGTTTCAGCAATGTGTGTGGAACTGTTGTCAGTTCAGAGGTTGTTCGTGTTTAGAGTTTTTGCACTCAGTCGCGTTCGTGTCAGGCCCTGTCACATCTGCAACCGTGGATTAACTTTTATCTGCATACATGTGGATTAAGGCAAATAAATCTGAATAGCTGTGTTTTAATAGTTGTTTAGTTTTTTTCCTGCAGGAGATGAATTTTCCAAAGCAGCACAACAAGATTCACAGAATTTTTCATTTTACCTGGGGGACCTCTTAAAATTCAATTTGTCTGATGTCACATCCGCAACGCTTTGAAAAAATGATAGCAGTTTTACGGGACAAGTATAATTACTGGAGGTATCCTGACGATAGGCATACCCATGGCCTCTTTCAGGGTTAATGCAAAATACAGGTCTTGTTGCAAAACTTGAAATTGTAGTAAAAAGTAAGTGCCCATATGTCACGTCCGCAACGGTGGAATTGCCCATTACTTCAACCTTGTATTTGACACTGAGCTAAGGCATTGCTGGTTCATTACTCGTATGTGCATCATGAAGAGATGACAGATAAAATAGCTCTAAACAGATATCTCACTTGTTGACCCTGTAGTTCAGCAAGTGAAAATTGGACTCATTCCTGTAGTAGAGAGTACTGGGAGTCAGCGGAAGTATATGGTTTGTCAGCTTTGCTGGTTGACGTTGTATAATGGTTAGGATATACATACCCAAGTGCACATGTAACTTGGATTATGACATGTTGCAGGATTATTTCTAAAATACTGTATGTTTCTTGTCATGTAGTTAGGTGGTAGAAAATTTTTCTTTGGTGTCTAGCACAGACCGTAATGTATGTTCTCAGTTTGGCTTCACTGATGTAAAGAGTTGCGAATTTTTGAATGGTTACGCATGTTAAACAAAACTCCAACCTTGTTTGCTGAGATGACTCTGTCCATGATTAAAAAAATTTAAATGTTTTGAAAGGTGATCCGCCACCTTAGTTTATTGCATTAAGAAGAGTTTCCTTTGTTTTAATGGAGCTATATTTATTTGATTTATCCCTCAGACCCTTGAAAATTTTATATACAATTGGCTGTAGACTGTTGTTTCAATTCAGTGCATTTGGCCTGCGAGAGTAATACGACTGTCCAATATAGTTCTGTTTTACTTTTTTTTTTTTGAAGTATGATTCAACCATAAACACCAAAAACAAACAAAAAAAAGAATTCTCATCCTAACCAGTGTTTTGTACTACTGTGTAAGACGTGGTTGCATGCAGGCAGTGCAAGATTTGACGTGTTTGGGGCAAGAATAATTAACCACAACCTCCAAATAGCTAATAATCACCAAAACGTACTTTGGTTATGTATCTCCAATGGGGACGCCTTGTCCGTTTCAAAGTCTATGTTTCGATATGCAGCCAGACCAGATTCTTACTTTGTACGCTGTTTTTTGGAGTATGCACACTTAACTCAAGATCTGGACCTCATAAGAGATTATGAAAGGTCAACATGATGAATGGTGGGGCAAAGTTTATCCGTTGATCTATATAAGACAAAAACATCACAGCTGCACTGCAGAACATCCACACATCACCTTTGACCAATTACGTCTACAGTAAGAGCCATTCTTAATGGCTGAGCAACATTCCCACATTGGGGCAAACCTTTTCTGAGGAAATCATTGAGCAGGAATTGCATCAAAACAGCAAAGGGAGTAAACTGTGCAAATGCAACTTCTTGTCAATGTCTAAAGGCCAAACACTGAAAGCTGAAAATATTAAAATTGGATTACAATACTCGGGTTAATCCATGACAACATGATTGGCATGCGTAAAATGTGAGAAATCTGGTTCCGAAAAAGTGGATGCAAATGTTTTTGTGCCTCCTCCCTTTTACTCTCTATTCATGGTTCAACCTCCGTAGCCTTTTATTTCTGGTTGTTGCGGGAGAATCTGTTGTTTCCTATGGTTGGTTATCTTGGTGAACTGGAAATTCAAGCTTGACATATTATACAGGAATAATGAATTCACAATAGCAGGGTTGCTCAGTATAAACTGGTGGACTCAAGCCATGAAAAAGAGCACCTTGGTTCAGAGTGTTGGTCTGAACTTCTACTGAGGAAATGGGCACCTTTATAATAGGGTGGTTATGGAGAGGCATTCATGTGGTGGGTTTTTTTTTTTTTACGTGTGTTATGCTTTAACTGTTACACTTAGTTTTATGGAAAGCAATTAATCTTAAGGATAAGAGAAACTATAGTAAAGTTACATTACCGCATAAAGTACATAATCTTTACCATCCAAAATGATTAGCTGTTTTTTATTAGAATTTTTTAGCACCGTGCACACTGTGTGTAAATGTTGGGCATAAGACAGCACGAGAAACGTACCATGTCTGTTTGGCTTGAAGTAAATGTCTACGTGACCTGGGCTGGTAGCTCTTCTATGTTAAAGGTAAAATGGTGAAAGGTCTCATAAGTCAGGTTTGGATCACCCATTTTGTTCGAACACCCAGCAGCCGCACATTGCAGCATTGTTGAGGGTTAATTATAGATTTCCAGTAAACAGTCAGTTGTACTTCAGACTGCTGGTATACCTCAAAATACCCTTATTCATCAATGCAACTTTGAATACTTATACGGTGACTCCATATACTTGGAACACATTAACAGCCCTCATGACGTCATGCGCCTGTCTTTGCAGAATATTTCTTATTAATTGATTGGTCGATTATTTTCTATGGCGTCGATAGTAGATTCTGAAATTTCTAGGATTGTATGATGTTTGAAAGTGGAAAACACGGTGTAAAAAAAAATAAAAGAATAATGGCTAGTAATAATAAAGGGATAGTTCACTTTTTTTGAAATGGGTTTGTATGAGCTAAAAATTACCACTACTTACATTAGATGCAGTAGAAAGCTCTCTGATCTCCTCCAGGTAGCCGCACCAGGGCATAGTGCTGGGTGGAAATTTAGGTGATACACTGTTGTGAACGGAAACACAGAAACAGCGTATTTTCGCGGCCTAAAAGAGGTCCTACCTGAAAATAATACACCATTTCAATTGTACGCTATATTTTAAAAAAATTACAGCACTTTAGCGGGTCGGAAAAAAAGCGCAGTTGCTCTTGAACTAACCAACTGACGTATTCCTGCGCGAGGCGCATCGTAGTTCACTGCACGCAGTAGCGATCAGCCGTTTGGGTCAGACTCCGAGCGGTTTGCGGCAGAGTCGGATTTTCAATGGCATAGAATCACGTCTCAAATTAAAAAAAAAAAAAAATCCCTACAATAACCAGGACAGCAGATACATAGTATGTGGCTGCGTAGACCCTATGCGATATCAATTTGTGCTGCAATGTTTCATTAGACTTTTTCACAGGTGTTTCACTCTTTTACGTGATGCTTGGGTACAGCAGTGCTCTTCAGCATGCACCGTTGAGATTTCCCTGAATGTAGCCAAACGAAACCCTCTTTGGAAAAATGAATACTGCAAACACGGAGTTCTTTTAGGGATACGGGTGGCGTATCAATATCCGTGTTGAGGCAACTAGCCACAGCTACAAGTCCAATGTTCCGCAGAGGAATGCGGTGGAAGCTGGAAGTGCACCAGGATACAGCTTTGCTTTCACGTCCAAGAAAGTGACACACACGGACCATTTTCGAAATATTTGCACATGTTAAACGGCCGTCCGACCTCGCAGCCGCAGTTAAGCAGCTTGCAGACTGGACGCGAAACGAGTTTTTCGCACACAGATTACATTCAAAGTCAATGCAACGACGTGAATACACGCGTTTGTGCTAGCAGCTTTACTGTGACCCAAACAGCTGATCGCTACAGCGCGCGGTGAACCACGATGCGCCTCGCGCAGGAATACGTCAGTTGGTTATTTCAAGAGCAGGGGTGTTTTTTTCCGAGCCGCTAAAGTGCTTTAATTTTTTTAAATATAGCGTACAATTGAAATGTTGTATTATTTTCAGGTAGGACCTCTTTTAGGCCGCGAAAATACGCTGTTTCTGTGTTTCCGTTCACAACAGTGTATCGTCTAAATTTCCGTCCAGCGCTATGCCCTGGTGCGGCTCCGTGGAGGAGATCAGAGAGCTTTCTACTGCATCTAATGTAAGTAGTGGCAACTTGTAGCTCATACAACCCCACTTCAAAAAAAAGTGAACTATCCCTTTAATATTTTGGACAGCAGACATTATGCACTTTATTTAACAATATTAGTTTTCCACAGGTTTTTTTATTCTTTTAGAAACAGCCAGAATCATTTGCTAAATAACACGGTTTGCTTAAAAGATTTATTTGGTAATATGTTAAATTGAGGTGTTAAATTGCCTACCTGGGACCTTAAATCATCAATTCTCTTCATATTGGTTTTTTTTTTTTTACCTCAGTGTATACAGTGTACATATACAATATATGACAAAGACGACTACTTTTCCATAAATAGATTGACAAATCTAATAAATTTTCTGTCCCAGTGGCTGGAATCAATATCAGCGTGTGAGTTTTCATAACAAGGTGATGTCATGTTTTATTCGAGTAAATCACCTTAATTCCTTGGTATGCGCTTCTCCAATCACAGAGTTAGATGACACCCCTACCCCCAAAACATTCATTACGTTCACACCTATACACTCTGCAAGAAAGCTCAGATTCTATTCAGCTGTCTATGTTGCACATTTTCTCCAGTATGTGTTAGTTTTGTCAGTTTTGAAATATGACCTCTGTTTAAAAGATTGATTCTATATTCCCAGGGACTTAAATTGTGATTGCGCTGGGCTTTTTACTCTGCACCTAATTCAGTTTCCTAATGGGTGAATCGCTTGCTTCACATTGTAATGATAATTTCCTCTGGTCAACGCAAATTATTTTGAGAATTCTGGTGGAAACAGCAGCTGCCAGCAATCTTGTTGCAACCAGGAAGCCATTTAAATTTTTTGAATGGTCTGTTGATCGCACAAGCTGATCCACCCGCTGGTATGGTCTTGCTATTGTAGTTACTCCAACAGTCTGAAAACCATTTTGTTACCACCCTGACCATTTCCAAACTGGCTTAGACCATCTTAAAACTGGGCTGGGGCATCTCAAAACTTCCACCAGGGCTAGTTAATCTCCTACTTCTTCCATCAGACGAAATGACTCTAAGTTAGCTATGGTCATAAACTATTGATCAAACTTTTGAACTGTTGCGCTGCTTTACCTGGAAGATGTTAACATATATGACCATTGGTTTTGCATGGTCTTGGTAAACTAAATTCCAAATCCAGTTTTTGGACTACTTTTACAAGTAGACCTTTGTTTTAATGTGTTTAACATTCCAGCTTGCCCTTGTGCTTACCTGAACACAGCCCTCTGTCTGTGCAGATAGTGAATTGTAGGTCCCGCCATGCAAACTCAAGAGCTTTTGAGGCAGTTGCGGATTCCCGAACTAGCCGATGTCCAGCAGTATGTCCGCAGCCTCGCCAACACCCTGTTTGGTATTGGAGCCTTCGCAGCTTTTACCACCTACTGGTACATGTCCAGACCTAAGGCCCTCAAGCCACCCTGCGAGCTCGACATGCAGTCAGTGGAGGTCAAGGTGAGGAAAATGAGCTGCTGATGTTTTGGTGGTATATAAGGAATTTTGATTCAAAATGGATGTGATTCGAGATATGATGTGCTCTACTGGAATGCATTGTTGAGATATCAGCTGAAGATTATCTGCACTTCATGGTGGAATTGAAACCTCATGATATGTTGTTTCATGGAAAATGACGTATCTGTTTTAGATAAGAGCTAACTAGATTTGCTACGAAATACAACCCTGTGTCTGTCTTTGTGTGTGCTTTCATCAGGTGTAAAGGTCATACCATCTTTACATTTGTCCCTCAGTTTAATTTTCCTTTATCCATTGTACTAATGGGTTTATTTTTGGTTGGCCATACTCTTTCCCCCCGTATCCTTGGATTGAAACAACTGTAGTTGCAGTGTGCACAGCACAGGAATGCCAGTTATAGGTGTGCAAGCCTGTGGCTAGTGCACTTGAGCTTGACGGGGCACTCTGTACATTTCAAGTTCACCTTGCCCGTAGACTCTTGGAAAAAAATCTGTTTGCTCAACATTACGAGTTCAGCCAGTTCTGTGCCATTGACTCGGATTCCCATACCCCGCCTGAAGCACTCGTTGCACCTGCAAGTTAAAATGGCGCTAGCTGGCTGCTCAGACAACCTTTTATACCGATACATTATTTCACCTTTGCCACTATCCCGCTATTTTTTAAGGCCATGACAGCTGTGGCGCAAGGAAAGTGCAAATATTTATCTAATGGCGTTCCGCGCTGCTATCTGTCAGCAATTGGGTTGTTTACCTTTAGCCTGGTTTGTTCTTGTTTATTTGCATTATGCAAAGAAAATGAAATGGAAAGGCCCTCTCACTTCAATATTTGTTATGTCTGAGCATACCACCATAAGCAGGCCTATTCATGTGTAGCCTGTAGCTATGTGGACTGTAACATCAGCAAATGAGGGTGCTTGAGGAATGCTTGGCTAACTTCACCAAGCAAGCCAGGAGACAGAATTTGTGTTCTATCAGAAAGTAAAAATAAAAAAAAGTATTCTTTCTGTAAATGCTCACAAACAGTATTTGTTCTTATATTTGTTCTCATATATTGTGCGGTTATTATAAGAACCCATTTCAGTCACATATTTTATTTTGCATTAGTCTTTTACTGTGGGCTCAAAAATTACTGGCACCCCCGTCTGACAATGCGCAAACAATACTTAAAAAAATTCAAAGAAGTATATACAGTACATGGCGAAACTCTAGATAACAATGTGAAAAATACTGTATGATATTAATGTTCAAATTGAACCAACCAAAATCATTTGCTGATTTGATTAAAAATCAATTTCCTCCAAATCAAGGTTTCACGATTAATGGCACCCTTAAAGATTATTGTAAATAACATCTACCAAAATTAAACCAGGAATTAAATTTCACTCATTTGAGTTTTATCAAGTGTTAAGGAACTACGTTTGTATATTTAGCCTTTACATCACTTCCTGTTTGATTAGGGTATAAAAATGAGGTAACACACATGCAATATCCCATTATCATCCAACACGATGAAGAAAATAAAACAACTGTCAGTTCAAAAGAGGCAGCTGGTCATAGACCTTCATAAATCTGATAATGGCTATAAGAAGGTTCAGAAACGATTTGAATGTGCCTCTGAGCACTGTCAGAGCAATTATTAAAAAATTTCAAAGATATGGAACAGTTGAAAACCCTAAGGGTAGAGAATGCAACAGCATTTTGCCCCCTAGGATACAGAGCGAGATGGTGAGAGAAATGACAAAAACCCCAAGAATCACTGTGAAGGAATTTCAGGCCGTGGTGGCATCTTGCGTCACCAAGTTTCAAACAGCACCATCTGCTGCCACCACCACAACCACAGGCCCTTTGGAAGGGTTGCCAGAAGAAAGACCAGAAGACACAGAAGCAAGCGCTTTTGTTGGGATGCTGTGTAAATTGTAAATAAAAACAGAATGCAATGTTTTGTAAATGTCATAACCCCACATTTTATTCACAATGGAACATAGACAACATACCAGATGTTGAAAGTGAGGCATTTTGCAATTTCTTGAAAAATATTAGCTCATTTTCAATTTGTTGGCAGTGACGCATCTCAAAAAAGTGGGGAGAGGGGCAACAAAAGGCTGGAAAAGTTAGTGGTACTAACTTAGTGGAGGAGCATTTTTCAACCGATTAGGTTAATTGGCAACAGGTCAGTAACATGACTGCGTATAAAAAGAACATTTTAGAGAGGCAGAGTCTTTCAGAAGTAAAGATGGACAGAGATTCACCAATCTGCAAAAAACTGCATCTAAAAATGGTGGAACAATTTCAGAAAAATGTTCCTCAATTTAAAATTGTGAAGAATTTGAATCGACAGTACTTAATATCATTAAAAGATTCAGGGAATATGGAAAAATCTCTATGTGCAAGGGACAAATCCGAAGGTCAATATTGGATGCTCGTGATCTTTGGGCCCTCAGGCAGCACTGCATAAAAAACAGGCATGATTCTGCACTGGAATACACTGCATGGGCTCAGGAACAATTGCAGAAATCATTGTCTGTGAACACAGCTCGCCGTGCAATCCAGAAATGCAAGCTAAAGCTGCATCATGCAAAGAAGAAGCCATATGTGAGTATGATCCAGAAACGTTGCAGTCTTCTCTGGGACAAAGTTCATTTAAAATGGACTGAGGCAGAATTGAAAACTGTTCTGCGGTCAGATGAATCAAAATGTGAAATTCTTTTTGGAAACCACTGGCGCTGTGTCGTGTGGTCTAAAGAGGAGAGGGACCATTCAGCTTGTTACCAGCTTGTTCAGCTAACTTACCGGAAGCGACGAGACTAGGCAGCAGGTTTGATGTCATTGTTGAGGAAGAATCCGAATCGGAACCCAAAAGCAACATAAACTTTGAGGATATTTGTCAGAAAGCTATCGATGGTGCGGTTGATGCTGCACTTCGAGAGTGTTCCAGGACAGCTCAAGATACAGGGAAAAAACAGAAAACGGACAGAAAAGCTGTGGAAATGTGGGGGGAAAGCGAAATCTGCTCCTAAGACTGTGGGTCTGCAATACGACCATGCTGTGTTGACTGGAGAGATTGTGAGGCAAGTGCTGATTGACATCATGCATGTGCTTAGCAACGTTGTAACCTCTGCGGTAAAGGCGGCCACAAAGCATATTTTTGAGCAAGTGTTGATGTTACAGACGGAGCTCAAAGAAAGGACAGTGAGGTCGGTTGACAAAATGAAGTCGGCAGTCCAGACTCAGAAGTTCGAGTTGGACAAACTGGAGCAGTACGGGCGGCGGGACAGTGTGATAATCAGTGGGCTACTGGAAGAGGAGGCTGAGAACACGAATGACGTGATCAGAATGCTGGCCAGGGACATCGGAGTGCAGCTGGAGCTGCATGACATTAGTATCGCACACAGGCTCGGCCGGGTGAGAGGTGGCAGGGAAGACGGTCAACAGGCGACGCCAAGACCGATCATTGTGAAGTTTGTGCGCAGGGATATGTAGACGGGTTTACTCAAGGAGAAGAGAGGACTGCGCGGCAATCAGAAGTATAGGAATGTGTATATTGAAGAGGATTTAATTGCGCTGAAGGCCAAGCTGACGAGGGAACTTAGGAAGGAACCGGGCAGACAAGTATGGACAATTGATGGCCGGATTCACACCAAGAAATGGTCGAGTGGAGAAATATATAATTGATTCACCAGAGGATCTTTTCAAAGTCGGTTGGTCAGAGGAGAAGATTAGGGAGTTGGGCCTTTACCTAGGCTGGTAGGACAGGAGAGACCCCTCCCAACAATGTTCTGAAATTGTTTATTCTAATGATATTGATTGTAATGTCAATGTGTATCAGAAAAAGCTACGGTTTGGGTGTGTAAATATGTGTGGATTGTTTTGTAAGGCTAAGTATAATATTTTATATAGTTTTATTCAAAAACATGACGTAATTTGTTTGAGTGAGACTAAGACTGATCATGTACCTGAAGATGAATTCCCAGGTTTTAAAGCTTTTATCATGCCTAGAAAATGAAAGTCACATGTATACGGGGGTATTCACGGTTTATGTATTCTGGTAAAAAAAACTATATTTACCATGTGAGAGTAATGGATCGCTCAATATCTGAGAATGTTCTATGGCTTGTATTTGATAAAAATGTAGCTGGTCATGACATGGTTATAGGGGGAGTGTATATCCCGCATGAGGGATCTATTCATCACCATGAGGATATTTTTGACAAAATAGTTAAAGATGTTACAAATATCAACTCTGAACTTAATGCCCCTATTGTGTTGTTAGGTGACTATAATTCCAGAACAGGTAGACTAGATGATTTTATAACACTGGAAGATGAAATGCTTGCTGCCTGTGGTATGGTTTATGATGTTCATAGTCAAGATGATAGTAAAGAGAAATTAGAGTCCCTTGGTATTATCACATTGAGGTACAATAAGGATCCTATTATTAACAACAATGGGCATAAGCTGATAGAGCTGTGCAGAAGCCTCGACCTGAAAATTGTGAACAGAAGATTTGGAGATGATAAGAAAACCGGTGAGTTTACCTGTCATACTACGAAAGGTGAAAGTGTTGTTGACTATGCCATTGTATCAACTTCCGTTCTAACAAGAATTTCACATTTTCGTGTGTGTGATATGGATAGATGTGTATCGGATGTTCACTCAGCATTACAGGTTACTATTGACTGCACATTTAACACTAGAGAGAATGAGTGTAAGCGGGATTACTTTGATCTGACCGAAACTGTAGTGGTTGGTGAAAGACTTAAACCTACATGGAACTCTGAACTAATACCTCAGTACAAGGAGAGTTTTTTGCCAAGAAAGAATTTTGAATATGAGGAACAGAATGACTAGATTAAGCAGTGAGAGTCTCATGCTAGAAATTGTGGATTCACTTAGCAAAGAATTATGCAGTTTATTCACTGAGCCTGCTAAACAACTGGGTTTATGTAAACCCATCAATGCTAATTGCAGAAGTAAAAAAAAGGACTGCCAGAAAATATACACATAAACCCTGGTTCAATGAGGCATGTGAGTTAAAGAGGGCAGAATACCTATCCATCAAAAGCAAAATTAGGCATGCCAGAACCCAGGAGACGAAGGATCAGCTCAAAACTACCCTAAAAAATGACGGATTAGAGTATAGAAAGTTAACAAAAAAAGCAGAGAAGGATTTTAATAAGGAGCTTCACAAGAATCTTAGAAAGCTCAAAACAAATAGTCCAAAAGAATACTGGGACATAATGAATAAATCGGTTGTACATCAAATACTGTGGGGAATGTTACTCTCCAGTCATTCAGGGATCATTTTAAAAATCTCAGTGTAAGACCTCAGGGAGGTGATGCTAATGATGGTGGGTCTGAGCCTGAACTTGAATTTGACCCAAGGATTTTTGAACATCAGGTCAATGAGGAACTAAATAAACCATTTTCCCATCCTGAACTCAACCTAGTCATAAGAAGCCTGAAAAATAATAAAGCCTGTGGTATTGACAATATCATAAATGAACACTTGCAACATTGCCCACAAGGGGTCATGGCAATTTTACTCGAGTTATTCAATATGGTACTTAAATCGGGTATTGTGCCCACAAGCTGGTGCATTGGTTTAATTCAACCAATCTACAAAAATAAAGGGTCACCTGATGATCCAGATAATTATCGTGGCATTACTGTATTAAGCTGCATTGGAAAAGTGTTCACTGCCTGTATTAGTAGACGCCTTTCATTATACCTGGAAGGAGCTGGAGTACTGGGGGATGAGCAAGCTGGCTTTAGAGAGGGCCATAGTACTGTGGACCATATTTTTGTTTTCAACTCACTTATAGAGCTCTACCTGTTTAATAAGAAACAAATTTACTGTGCCTTTGTGGATTACAAAAAGGCCTTCGATGTAGTTGACAGGTCATCATTGTGGCTAAAATTAATTAAGTACGGTGTTAATGGTAATGTCATGCGAGTGATCTATAATTTATATGATCATGCTAAATCGTGTGTTAAACAAGGAGGTAGACTCTCCGATTTCTTTAGCGGTAATATCGGTGTACGGCAAGGGGAAAATTTATCTCCCCTTTTATTTGCACTGTACCTAAATGATTTTGAAGTGTATGTAAGTAGAAAATACAATGGACTTGATTTCTTTAAAAAAGAGATTAATCGTGTATTGAGTGACGATGATGTGGAATACTTCGTGAAGATGTTTGTACTGCTATATGCAGACGATACAGTTATTTTGGCAGAATCTGCAAAAGAACTCCAGTTGGCATTTAATGCCGTGTATGAATACTGTAAGTTATGGCGCTTCACAGTTAACGCCACCAAAACTAAGGTAGTTGTATTCTCAAGGGGTAAAGTTAGAAATCGAGATTCCTTTAAATTTGGTGAAAGTGATGTGGAGGTTGTGGATGATTTTGTCTACCTGGGCACAAACTTTAATTATAATGGGTCATTTAACAAGGCGGTAAGAAAACAGGTTAATCAGGCAAGGAGAGCTTTGTACGCTTTACAGACAAAGGCCAGAAGGCTGTCCCTACCTACTGATATTCAGTGTGAACTTTTTGAGAGAATGATAGTCCCTATACTGTTGTATGGGTGTGAAGTCTGGGGGTTTAATAACTTAAACCATATTGAAGTATTTTATCGGGGATATTTGTAGAAATTGCTCAAACTATGGTGATCAACACCAAGTTGTATGGTCTATGGTGAGGCTGGTAAATTCTCACTTTGTAATACTGTAGATGTAAGAATGGTGGGCTATTGGATAAGAGTCTCAGAAGGAAAGTCTTCGAGGCTATCTAAGTTAGTGTATGACCTGTTATATAGGCTTAGCCTACAGAACTATTTCCAATCAAAGTGGATAAAAAAGATTAGAAGTATACTGGATAATTGTGGACTTTCATATATATGGCTTGAGCAGGAAAGCAACCACGATAAGAGCTTTGTAAAGAATTTGATGCAGCAGAGACTGAGAGATATCAGCAAACAGAACTGGAGGAGTGATGTTACTAACCATAGTCATTGTACGAATTATAGACTTTTTAAATTTAGCCATGAATATGAGAACTACCAGTCCTTACTTAGTGCTACCGAGCGCATTAAACTATGACAATTTCGATGTGGTAACCACCGATTGCCAGTTACAGAAAGAAGGTTCCAACAAGATAACACTGAAAGTGGGCATTGCATGAAATGTGGCTCGGGGGACTTGGGAGATGAGTATCACTATGTCATGACCTGTAGTGCCTTCTTGCCACTTAGGGCTTCATATATAAAAAGGTATTATTACACCGGACCTAGTGCTTTGAAATTCCAGCAGCTGTTCAATGACTCGAAGGGTAAACAATTGTCAAATTTAGCTAAATTTGTTGCCATAATAATGTCTAGTTTCTGATAAGTAGATATGTATTTGCATGTAATCTATATAAAAATAGAAAGAACTCAGGCTGGCCTGGGATGTCAGTCAGTGTGGTTTCTGTTATTATAGGCTGTAAATGCTACCTAGTGTTGGAGTAGTTTTTATTAGTTTGCTGATCTTGTCAATGAGTAAGACTGATAAATGAATAGTAACATAGAAGTGTTGCTTCATTTGGAATGTCTTTATACTCTGTCCTGCTATTTTGATATTGGGTTCATATGTACACGCATTATGTATTACCCAGTGTCACTGCATTACCTCAAATGGTGTTGGTGAAATGTGTGTGCTAGCTGCCTTGTTTGCCTTTTTATATTTTTTATTGTGTCAATGTATTTCTCACATACCCTGGAAGGGGTCTCTGTATTTTTAGAGAAATAAATAAATAAACTCTAAACTCTAAACCAGCGCACAGTTCAAAAGCCTCCATCTCTGATGGTATCGGTTTGCATTAGTGCCCATGGCGTGAGGAGCTTACACATCTAGAAAGACATTATCAATGCTGAAAAGTATATAGAGGTTTTACAACAACATATGCTCCCATCCAGACAACGTCTCTTTCAGGGAAGGCCTTGCATATTTCTGCAAGACAATGCCAAACCACATACTGCATCCATCACAACAGTATGGCTTCGCAGTGGAAGAGTCCAGGTGCTGAACTGGCCTACCTGCAGTCCAGACCATTCACTAAGAGAAAACATTTGGCGCATCATAAAACGAAAAATCCAGCAAAGAAAACCCAGGACTGTTGAGCAGCTAGAATCCTACATCTGACAAGAGTGGGACAACATTCCTCCCCCAAAACTTCAGCCACTGGTCTCCTCACTTCCCAGACGTTTACAGACTGTTGATAAAAGAAGAGGGGATACTAAACAATGGTAAACATGGCCTTATCCCAACTTTTTTGAGATGTGTTGCTGCCATCAAAATCAAAATGAGCTAATATTTTTCATGAAATGGTAAAATGTCTCACTGTCAACATCTGATATGTTGTCTATGTTTATTGTGAATAAAATGTCAGTTTATGAGATTCGCAAATCATTGCATCCTGTTTTTATTTCCATTTTACACAGCATCCCAATGCTTTGGATTTGGGGTTTTAAATTATTTTAAATGCAAGCCATGTGTCGAACTTTCAAGATGCACTAATATCCAATTTACTAAATGATTCAATCTCCAATGCTTTGACGTAAGAAGCGTTGGTAATTTGATAAATTAATTATAATCACTTCGCGCAGCAACCAGTGTGCAACTACGCTTCCCTGCAGATGCAACCTATTCTTTTGAATGCTGAAAACATGATGATTAATTGCAATCTTAAAATAAATTAGGTTGCACTGTTAAAAAAATCCTAGAATGGGAGATGGAATTCAGGGAAAGCACTGGGTTAATTAATTATTTCTATTATTATTATTATTATTTTTCTCCATCCATACAATATCCCTTTAAGTCTGTTGCCAATGTTACCCTTCAGTGACCTGTTATTTCTTAATACTTGGTTAATTATCACAGGCTTATATATTGGTCTTGATTATTCAGTAAATAAATTGTGTGATTATTGATCAAGTAATCTTGAACAGGGTCATCTTGAAAGCAATTATGCATTTAAGGGTCAGAGACTCGCAGAACGTCATTTGAAAATCTCGTAACGCCGGCTTTACCGCCTGGGCTTTATGATGGATGGATGTGGGGCTTTAGGGAGTTAATTCAACAGGTCCAGGGGCACTGGTTAAGACTATTGGCACACTGAATTCCACCAAGTATCAGGATTTTTTGACTGGCAATCTGCTTGCTTCCGCCTGAAGGCTGGGACTTGGCCATAGATGGACTTCCCAACAAGACAATGACCCAAAGCATACCTCAAGAATCACACAGACATGATTCTATGACAACAAAATCAACTTTGTGCCATGGCCATTTCAATCTCCGGACCTCAATCAAATTGAAAACTTGTGGGCTGAGTTGAAGAGGGCCGTTGATAAACGCAAATCCAAGAATGTGAAGGATGTTGAAAGGATCTGCTTTGAGCAGTGGTCCAAAATACCTCCAGACGTTTGCCTTAATCTTATCAAAAATTACAGCAGAAGATTCCATGCTGTTATTCTTGCCAGAGGTGGTTGCACTAAGCACTAAATGAAGAATGCCAATTATAATGAAACCTTGATTTTGTTGAAATTCATTTTGTATCAAATTGTTGTCATGATTTTGGTTTTTTCCATCAAAACATTGATAAAGTAAAGTATTTCGTAAAGTATAAAGTAAAGTAAACATGTAAAATAGTCCTCTGCTGTTTCTTATGGGGGTGGCGTTGTCAGGCAGTGGGAAGTGCAGTTCCTTCACAGCTAGAAGGCTGTTTACATCCGGCCTGGGACCTTCCGGGGGGGAGTTGACACGTTCACCCCTGTGTTTGTAAGGGTTTCCTCCTGGTACTCTGGTTTCCTCCCACCATCCAAAGATTGCTTTTAAGCGACTCTCCATGAGCGTCTGACTGAATGATGTGTGATCCCAGCGATGAATTGGCGAACGATCCATGGTGCATCTCTGCCTCTCACACATTGTATGCTGGGATTGGCTGCAGCCTTTTCACTGCCCTGACTGTGATAGATAACGGATGGATGTTCCTTCAGGGCGACAAGCGTGCCCGCAGATCAGCTGTGATGGACCGCGATGAGTTTCTGGTCAACATCTTCAGTGATGCCACCACCATGTACGAAATCTTCCGGAGGGGAGTGCGGATCTCAAGTAAGTGGCTTTTTGAAATGAGACAAATTGACAAATAACAATTTCCTGAAGGCAACGGAGTGCTCATTCTGTTCACCAAGGGCGGATGCCCTATTTTCATCATCATTTGAAATTTATCTCAATTCTATTGGTAAAATACCACACCCTACCTCATGCGCCATGTCATATTTGGAGTTTAAAACATGGTAGGATGTGGTATTTTGTTCATAGCACTGAAAAGCTGCATTGGACCTCAGGCACATATTTATTATGTGATACATTTTACTGCAAACTAATATTCTTTTCCAGTAAATGATAAGGAATTCATTTTTGCAGCTTGATATATACCTATTATTGGAGGGGAAAAATCTTTTACACTGATTATTGTAAATAATGTGGAAAAGATTTAAAACAGAGCAGTTTCTTGCATTTGTGCTTCACAGATAATGGTCCTTGCCTGGGATCCAGAAAACCAAATGAGCCATACGTCTGGCTGTCCTACCAAGAGGTGATAATCCAGAGAATCAGTTCAATCTCTCCTCTCCTGCTCACTGCAAGGGGGAATAAATCACGTCAGAAATTAGCATGTCTGTGTTATTACATTTAGGCAAGGATCTTTGATCCAACACATTAACCTTGCATTAAGGCAGACAGCCATCTGAAATTTGACCCTTCTCAACATGGCTTGCTGTTACCACGTATGGTATGGTTGAGCTGTTTTGGAGAGAGTGTGAAGTTTTGTATGAACAGAGGCCTTGCCCACTCGAAGACGGAGATTTTCGAAAAAATGGTCTTTTGTTTGGTCGTTTCTAAAAAAATCTCCTGTCCACATGGCATCGTTTCTAAAAATATCTGCGTCCACGTGGAGACGCCTAAAACGACCGAAAACGCTGTAGTAAATATTCCAGGCCTGTGTGTGGCGCTGTAGCGTTTCTACGGAAATAGACCAAAAAAGGGAGAAGAAAGTGCATGCTCGCTGCCTTCTTATCCATTTTTGGTCTATTTCCGTGGAAACACTACATCGCCATGCAGCGCCACACACAGGCCTGGGGGCTGTGATGAGGGCTTTTACGTCATCGTTTTCAAAACAACCCATTTTGGTTGTCCACACGAAAACGCTGGCGTGGCGTTTTCAGATTTTCCCACTCTGGAACCCATTTTCAAAAAATACCATTTTCGGGCTGCGTTTTTGCCGTCTCCGTGTGGACGCAAGGCCGAAACGATAAATTATTTATGTGTTTTCAAAAAAATCATTCTCGTGTGGACGGGCCCAGAGTTCATTCAGCTGGGGCTGCCCAACCCCGTTCCATCTACCATCGTGTTGGTGTTCATATCAACCCTAATTTGCACATGTGATTTGTAGCTAGAGAAGATCTCTTGCTGATGAATGAGAGGTGCTTCCCTGGGGATGGAATAAAATTCTACACGATGGTAAATCTCCTGGAGTGCAGTTTAATTGTCCTTGTTTTGGCAGTCTGCTAGGTTAGTAATTTCAGGTGCAGGATTGTGTCATGTTTCTGGGATATCCCACAATGCACAGGGGCTGAGTGAGGGAATCTAATGTACTGAATTGGCTTTTCCTGTAGGTGGCGGAACGGGCAGAATCTCTTGGCTCTGCGTTTCTCCACAGAGGCCACAGTCCTGCGGGCGATAAGTTCATCGGCATCTTTGCTCAAAACCGACCGGAGGTGAGAAGTGCTTTGTCAAATTCTAACATCTGGTAATACCAACAACTCTCATTGTGTCAGTGATTTTTCCCTATGCTTATAATTTGAAGAAATTATTTTTGTGCATTAGTCTTATGGTTATTCTGGAATAGTTTTATTGTTGTTCTCAATCCAATATCCATGTGAAGCATGATGTCTTGTTTTGAGAAAGCCAAGCACTGTCAGTGTGACCATTAAATTCAGTCATACCAAAGATTGTTTTAAACACTCATGACCCCTAAGTGGTAAAGGTGATATGACTGTCACATGACCTGCATTCTGCGCAGTGGACCATGACTGAGCTGGCCTGTTACACTTACTCCCTGGTGTCCGTCCCCCTTTACGACACGCTCGGCACTGAGGCCATCAGCTACATCATCGAAAAAGGTGGGCAAACTGTGGTCGCTGTTAAAGTCAGTCTCTCAATACGCACCACAACCATTGGAAATGAAATCCAGGCCAGATTAACTGCCCCTCATTTGCGCTTCTATTTTCTATTTTGCCCAGCTTTTCAAATGCAAATCTTATACAAATGTCATATACTAAAGCCTCTCTAATATGGGCCTAGCAATGCCCCAGTGTGTAGTGCATTTGAAGGGGTTATTTCCATTAGTACTCAAGTCCATATTCATTAAAAATCAGATAACACTACAAATCCATTCTTTCATTGATGGGGAATAAGCCACATAAGCTAATTTTGGTCAAGAAGCACTCAAGTACAATATAAAATGAGCAGTGAATTTGATTTTCCCCAAGAAGCTACTTCTAGGTGACCAAGTCCAGTCTAAAACTTCTACGAGTAAACAAGTCCAGTCAGCCAATCAAAGCATCGCTTAGAAAATTGGATGGCCGATAGCAGCCACTGTAGCTTTCTTGCCTAACCAAAATGGCTGACTCTACAGGCCAGGATGTGTGTGTGTAGACTCAACCCAAAAGAGCTAAAAAAAGACCTTGGCAGCCAGAAACATGGGCTAAAAACAAGCAAAAAAGAAGTCTGGCAAAAGGAGCCTGTCCTCCAAAAAAATACGCCTGGAAAGGTTATTTGTCAAGCAGCTTATTACGACCTAAAGTTACGTTTAGGAGTTAAAGGGGACCTCGGACGCTATGTTTCCAAGGTTATATTTTGATCTTGGACTCCCCGAGAGTACTCCTGATCGTTCAAAGCCCAAACAGGGTCCTTATTTAGCTCATACTGCCATCCTCAAAAAACCCAATTTGTAGTCCATTGTAGTCTCTGCCTGAAACGCCTCATTGGGGTGGCTCTCCCGCTATGGCCCCCACTCCCCGTGTGCCCACTTTCTTCTGACTGGCCAGCTCTCTGGAGGGCGGAGTTGGGCGAGACGAGGCTGCAGAACGCAGTTTTCCGGGTCTGGCTCGCGAGAGTGAAACGCGAGACACGTCTGCAATCTGATAAGGAAGCGGCGGGAAAATTCCGCTATCTAACCTGATACTTGAATATAGATCTAATGAAATGAACTTGTTCTAACAAACGCGGCAGCGAAAGTGGAGGACGCAGTGCGAAAATCTGGCAGCTCAAGCTCAAATTTGCTATCGGCTACAGTTTGCTACAGCGACAGTGGTGAGTACCGCGGTTTTTTTTTCCTTTATGGCTAAGATGCAGGGAAAGCTAGAATCCACCCCATATAGACACATTTGTAGAACGGGTCGACATGCCCAAGTGTAGACCGGAGACCGTAGAAATCTGGTGGGTCTGAGTTTAGAGGGAAACATGGACAGTGAGGAGCAGCTAAAAGTGGACCAACAGCTTATGGACTGCTTCGGTGCGTATTAGGACCTGCTGGTTCGTGTGCATCGCTGTGGTGTGTTGTTAGCGTGGAGAAACGAACAGCTTCCGCGCTGGTATATGACGGAGGGGCGAAAGCTCCAAGCTAAACGGCCTTTTCGGAAATTGCCCGTGGTAATGGTTTACTTATTGCTTCGGAATGACCAGCTTTTCCTCGTGGAAAATGGGCACATTATGGATAGTGTGCGAGAGCTAGATAGAGCTCCGGTTATGTCATGAACATAATACAGGTTTTACAGACCGTAAGTTCCATCTGCGTGAACCGTTGCTTATGTGGAGCTGGCGAATCGATCACTTTTACAGGAAAGAATTTAATATTCAATCGATGGCAATGCAAAGAGATCGTTTGTTATACCGGACACGTTATAGCCTGTGCGCTTCCCTATTGCTTTCACCGGTAGCATCAGAGAGCTTGCCCAGACACTGGAGATGTATCAGGCTGACCCCGGTCATGGATAAGTAAAGAGATCGTTTTATAAGCACCCAAAAACGCACCCCAAGCTCTGCAAAATCTACGTCTGGTCTAACTGCAGCCCAACTTGGCAGACACATACAGCACCTCTCCGTTTAGCTTCAACTGTAGTGGCTACAATCAGGCAACGTTATGATGAAACTGACACATTGATGCTTACCGAAGTAACACAAGCATACCGATCATAATTGCTGCATATAAGTTAACCAGAAGCATTTTTAATTTGCAGAGCATGGGAACTAACATGCAGTAGCTGATAAGCGGTCATGACTTTGAATGTAATCTGTCGCGCGAAAAATTCGTTTGGTGTCTGATGTGAAAGCAGCTTTATGGATAGTACACGACAGCTAGAGAGAGCTCGGTTATGTTATGAACATAATACAGGTTTTGCAGACTGTAAGTTCCGTTAGCGCAGACAAGTTGCTTATGTGGAGCTAGCAAATTGATCACTTCTACAGGAAAGAATTACCTATTTAATCTCTGCCTTTTTCGGCTTTTTATTAGCCACAACAATTTCTATAGGGGGATGAAATTATGTCAAGGTAGTGCAGAGAAATCATTTGTAAATCGGTAGAGCTTCTGCGTTTCGCATTGCTTTCATGGTAGCACCAGAGAGCTTGCTCAGACATTTGTGAAGTATCTGGCTGATCCCGGTCGTGGATAAGTGAAGCGATCACTAACTGCAGTGGCTACAATCGGGCAACGTTATGATGAAACTGCCACATTGATGCTTACCGAAGTAACACAAGCATACCGATGAGAATTACTGCATATAAGTTAACCAGGAGCATTTTTAATTAGCACAGCAGGCAAACTAACATGCAGTAGCTGGTAACCAAGCGGTCATAACCACAGAGACAAACCCTTGCAATACAGGTTTTACAGACAGCAAGTTTTGTTACTGTGAACAGTTGTACCAAGCATCCAAATTACAAACAAGTATTAAAAGTTATCTTCAAATGAGGTTTATATTCACACACCTTCTGTAGAATTTCCCCTGATATCACTCTTGCATATTTAGGACACAAACATTAGCAACAGTAACTTGGCTACGTTAGCTGCTGTGCTACAGCCACAGTCAACTGGCTATCACGTCAGGTTGGCTTATACAGTAAAAGCCACTCACAGCTTCTTTGTCTGTGAGTCACGAACAGTCGCGACCGATACAGGCTTTATCTTCAGATATTTTACAAAGCCTGCGTTTGAGGCCAGTTGTTAGTGCTAACTATCGCTAGCGGTCCTGCTAGCCACCTGGAACACGTTAACTTCACTTACATTATTTGCTGTTATATGGTTACTTACAGCTTGTGGCTCCGAGCGCTTGATCGATGCAGCTGCTTCAGGTTTGAGCAGCAGCTGAAACGCTTATCCTGTGTCGAATTATCCTTTATTGACAAAGCTGTCTTTGGTGAAATGCTGAGCACAAACAGCTAACGTTCCCTTTGGCTGTGGCTGTTTGCTGCCAGCAAACAAAAAAAGCTACCCACTGATTTCTGGTGGCATCGTCTTTTTCAAGAGAAATAGTTGTTTTTCTTTTTGGCGTCCAAAAGTAAACGGACAAGTAGCTTTGGGAGAGATACTAACAAAATTGCACCTCAAATGATCTGCGGTTCTTCTTTTGTATTTCCAAAAGTGTCGACGCTACTAAGGCATAGTATGATCTGCCGTTGTTAGTGCCTGCTAGAATAGTTTCCAGTGTGGGCAGGTCCAGCGCAGTGGTTGGCTCTTGCTAGGTCTGTAGTAATTGGATGGCACAACCTGACGTCAGGTTTTGCCCAGATCTCGTGAAGATCTCAGGAGGAGCTGTTCAGAGAGGAAATCAGGCTCACGAAATCACGTTCTTGGATTACGGCCAAACCCCTGTATCTTATGTTTAGAAACTTTTCAGAGGTTGAGCATGGACAACCAACATTATAACATTACTAATATGTATTAAAAGAAGGATCAGCATCCGAGGTCCCCTTTAAGCGGCCTCAAGCAGTCATTTAAATAACAACAATCTGGTTTCCTTTGTCAGCGTCACCGTCAGTAAATCCCTAACCTAAACCTAATCCTAATAATAACTCTAACCCCGACCCTAATCTTTACCCAAACCGTTATTTTAAGTGTAAATATGACTGAAACTGTATCTGGAACTGAAACTGTAACTCTAACAGTACCTTTCTGCTGCCAGTAGGGGCGCGATTTTAGGAAACGCTCCTATGGGTCGTAAATCAGAGTAAATGAGAATAATCAACCTATTTGAGCTTATGGTTGGAGGACAGGTTGGGCAAAAGGTAATCTTTGTTAGCTGCTATTCTTTGGCTGAACTTTCTAATTACCATGCCACATCCCTGTCAATGATGAATGAAGTCTTTAAACCTGTTTGGATGGTGGTACTGCCCATTCATAATTTATGGAGGTTGGTTTTTATTGTGACCTTTGCTCAGCTGCATTTACCTGCCATTTCACTGTATACGTATATCTTCCATTCATTTTGTTCAAGAAGCTTTTTTGACATCCATGACTATTAGTGTACTGGTATGACTACATTTGCTGCTTATTTATTTTCATGAGAAAGTGGTTCGTTTTTTTTTTTTTTTAAAGATGCTCTGTTTTAATACTCTGAAATAATAAAATTTGATGCTGTTAATTTTTTAAATCGAGTTCAATTTTCATTATTTTGAGGCATTTGCTTCTAAAGGTAATCAGGTCCGCAGACTCTTGTTTGAAATACCTGGGCCAAGAATCAAGATAGAGGCTAGAAGGTCTTCTAATAAGTTTTAAGACATCTTTTCAGATATTTCATTACGTTTACATCAGCTTAACACATGTAACATGATCCCCACAAGTTGTCAAATTTTTAAAATCTCGTTTCTCTAAAAAGATGAAAACAGACTTGCGCACTTCTGGAAATCAACCCTTCATTTGCTCTATTGATCTGAGTGTATTATGACTAATTTTGATTGCGTATTGCACTTCCCTCAGTTGAAATGCTCAATGCAGCCAAAATACTGTTGATGTTTTGAATTATTATTTCCATCTACAGAAAATTCTGTAAAATCTAGGGGTTAAAGAGTAACAGTTCTGTCATGTGTTTGTTCTACGTATGAACAAAGCTGATGTCACTCCTTCTGGCAAAAGAAATGTGCTCATTAGCAAATCATGGTAGTTGGGATAAAATGCTGGGATTTTACTTTCTGAACCTAAATTATCTGAAAACCAACTCTTTTCAGGACGTCTGGTTGTCTTAACCTTTGGTATAATTGAGGATTTGTGGAGGGAGTTGGATGTTTTGTCAGAATAGTGATGTTAGGCTAGGGCTGTACAGCCCTGATGCTGGAGATTGGCCAGCCTGTCGGCATTCATATCAGTCCTAAACTGGCACAACTTTAGCGTGTGTTATGTCTTTTCCTTATCTAATCCTTTCTGTCTGCATGTCCCTGAGTGCAGCTACCATCTCCTCTGTTCTCTGTGACGTCCCTGATAAGGCCCGGCTCATTCTGGACTGCATGGAGGACAAGGAGCACACCGTCACGACCATCATCCTGGTGGAGGACTTTGACGACGCCCTGGTGGCCAGAGGCAAGAAGTGTGGAATCGAGATCCTCAGCCTTAAAGAAATGGAGGTGAACAGAGCCTTGTTTTAACGTTAAAGAAACTGCAGCCGCAGGCCTTTTCCGCAATGAGCTGATCTCATCTCGGCTGTTTTCCCTCTCTCCCCAGGACATTGGCAGGGCTTATCACAAAAAGCCAATGGTAGGTGTGCTTCCTGTCTGTGGTGTTGTGAGGGTTTCTGTGGTGTGGGGACTTGTGGTGCTGAGTGAAGGTTGACGTGTAGAAGGTTATGGTGTCGATTAAGTTTTTGTATGGGTAGGGTTATTGTGTTAAGAGTTGGTCAGTGTCTTGAGGGATATAGTCTTGTGCGTGTACTGATCTAATAGAGAATGAACAGGTTGTCATTGTATTGTGTATTAATTGGAGTAAGTGCTCAAGTATTTAGTATTTGGTGATGTGGACAATATTCTAGTTTTGTGTATTAATTAGTGTGAGTGTTCTGGTGTATGTGGTTATGTGGGCAGTGCTATGGTGTTGTGTGTTGGTTACTGCGAGTGTTTATAGCGTTGAGAATGCAGTTAATTTGGGCAGTATTAGTGTCGTAGTCTGTTCGACTTGGCTCAAAAGGATGATTAAATTTTTTCATTGGTGTTTGCTCTCACATCTGTATGTTCTCCTGCAGCCACCAAAGCCTGAAGACTTGGCTGTTGTCTGTTTCACAAGTGGCACCACAGGTATTAAGAATGCAGTGCTCTTCACATTTCACCTGGGCGTGTACTGCACATGTGCTGGCATTTTGCCTGTGTCTGCCGCCCCTGCAACTGTGCTTTCCCTTTAGGGAATACTTTGCCCCAGGAGAAAATTGGTGGCTACTGCTGCTGCTTGTCTTGTTTAAGAAGCCGGGCTGGAATGTGCTTCTCTTTCTTCCTCAGGAAATCCAAAGGGTGCAATGCTCACGCACGAAAATATCGTGTCCAACTGCTCAGCTGTCATTAAAATCATTGAGGTAAATCACAACCACAAGTCAAGAGGCGTGCTCAGCATAGAGTGTGTGATAAAAATGATTGACAAATATAAGCCATGTCCGCACATCTAAAGTCTTTCAAATCATTACTGCTCAGTACGTTTCTGTTGCAGTTTTGTCCTTCTGAATCTGCATGAATGTAACTGTGGTAACCTGGTATGTTCCGGGAGGTGTGCTGTCCTGTGGGTTTTCAAAGCAACCAGAGCATAGTGCAACTCATTCAGTTGCTATGGATCTGTTTTATGCTACTAATTAGCTGATCAGATGTGCTGCATCAGGACTAGAGAGGAAAACAAATGGGGCAGAGCATTTCCTGGAAGAGGGTTGATCACCACTGCCTTATGATAAAATATATATATTTTTAAAGTTTATTTTTGCGAGTTTTTTCGCCTTTCTTACAGTAGATAGAGACAGGAAAGATGGGGGGAGGAATGGGTGAGATATGCAGCAAAGGGATCAAGCCGGATGGACTCAGCCTTATATGGTGCGCACGCCTCAAGCAAATGAGCCACTAGGGTGCCATATGATAAAATGAGGAGTCGACTTGCAAAACCTGCTCAGTCAAGTTTTGAAAATAAATGAGTTATCTCCCTTAGCCTCTCTTTCAGGCACCTGCGCATGTCCCACTGATAGCTCCACTTTCAAAACCTACTAAATCATCTTATAAATAGTAACGGAAAAAGCGAAACTCAGTCAAAACCCGCCAAGTCAAGGAGGAGAAAACAGTCAAATTCTGCTAAGTCATCAGCCAATGTGGAAACGTGATTCTGTTTTTGTTCACTAGAAGGAATCAATCACAGTCAAGCTTTTATAGCCTCCTCAGCTTTTGCTTTCCTAACTCTTACTGGTTTGGGCAGTTCAGAAAAGTGTAATGATGGTGATACCATAAAAGGGGGATTTGAACCCATGGACTCATGTTTATAATGTCATTTTCATAGCAGCTATTCAACCACTGTGCTGTCTGTAGCATTGAGTTGCATGTAGAGTGGGTCCTGAGTCAAATACCTTCACCTATTGAGCAACGGGGCTGGTTTAAACTCTGTCAAAACCTGCTAAATTTCCACTTCACTTTCAAAACCTGCTAAATAAAAACTTTGTGTCATTTCTTAAAAAAAAAAATTTGTGAATTGCCTCATGGATTATGTCTGCAAGGCTAATGGTTTCAGTATAGAGAAAATTGGTATCTATGGAAGATAATTTCTATGCCTACCAAAAAATCAAATTTTTCTAAAAAATGGACCAACTTGACTTAGGAGGCTTTGCAAGTGGACTCCTCAAATACAACCCCATTTCTAAAAAGTTAGGACACTGAGTGAAATGTGAATAAAAAAGGAATGCATTGATTTTCAAATTATTTGAACTTTATATTTATTTGAAAATAGGACAAAGACAATATATCAGATGTTGAAGCTAAGGTATTTTATTGTTTTTTGGAGAATATGGGCTCATTTTGAATTTGATGCTCGCAACACATTTCTAAAAAGTTTGTACAGGAGCATATTTATCACTGTGTTACATTTTATCCTCTTCAATCAACACTCTGTAAGCGTTTGGGAACTAAGAAGACCAACTGCAGTAGTTTTGAAAGCAAAATGTTTTCCCATTCTTGCTTTATGTGGGATTTTAGCTGGTCAATACTTTGCAGCCTCCTTTGTCAAATTTTTCATTTCATAATGCATCTAATATTGTCAGTGGATGACAGGTCTGGACTGCAGGCAGACCACTTTAGCACCCAGACTCTTTTACTACAGAGCCATGTTGTTGTAATACATGCAGAGTATGGTGCTTGGCATGGTGTTGCTGAAATGAGCAAGGCCTTCCTTAAAAAAAACGCATCTGGATGGTAGTAAATATTGCACCAAAACCTGTGTATATCGTTCACCATTAATGGTGTCTTCACAGATGCGTAAATTGCCCATTCCATGTGTACTAGTGCACCCTCATACTATCATGGATGCTGGCTTTTGAATTTTTTGCGGATAACATGCCAGATTGCCCTCTCCTCTTCTGCCCAGAGAACGCGGCATCCATGATTTCACAAAAAGAATCTCATATTTTCATCAGTCAAACTACAGGGCAGTTTTCCTCTTCACCTCGGTACATTTTAAATGAGCTCGGGCCCAGAGAAGAAGGCAGTGTTTTTGGATCTTGTTTATAAATGGTTTAATCTCTACATGGCAGAGTTTTAACTTGAATTTGTGGATGTAGTGACAACCTGTGTTTGTTGACAATGGTTTACAGAAGTGTTCCTGAGTCCATGCAGTGGTTTCCTCCACAGGAACCTGTCTGTTTTTAATGGAGTGCTGCTCGAGGACCTGAAAATTACAGCCATTTAAAATTGGGTTTTGGACTTGGCTCATGTGTGCAAAGATTTTTTTGGATTCTCGTAATCTTTTAATGATTTTGTGTACCATAGAGGATAAAATCTCAAAATTCTTTGCAATTTTGAGCTGAAAATGTTATTCTTAAATCATTGAACTATTTCCCCATACAGTCTTTCACAGAGTGGTTAAGCCCTCACCATATTTACTTTTGAAAGACTTTTTATACCCAGTTATGTTACTGACCTGCTGCTAAATAATCTAATTAGCTCTGAGATGTTCTGTCATTTGTCTTTTTTGAGCATCATGCAACTTTTCCAGTCTTTTATTGTCCCAACTTTTTGAAAACATGTTGCTGTCATCAAATTTAACATGAGCAGATATTTTTCAAAAAACAATATAATTTATCAGTTTTAACATTTGATTCATTGTCTTTGTCCTATTTTCAATTAAATATAGGGTTTTAATTGATTTGCAAATCACTGCAGTCTGTTTTATTTACATTTAATGCATTGTCCTAACTTTTTTGGAAATGGGTTTTTTCCTTTTTATATTTAGAGCAGGGGTTTTAAACTTCAGTCCTGGAGCGCTGCAGTCTTTGTTGATGTGTTAAGGTTTCCATTCCATAAGCTGCCAATGTGGTCTTTGAAGACAAGTTGTGCTGCCTCATTGCCATGAAACAAGAGTAGCGGCAGAAACACATTGAAAACTAGGACCCACTGTAGCCCTCTGGACTTTGAATTTGAGTTTGTGTATATTTTTCTAATATACAATAAGCACTGTGACTCTTTGGACAATGACACATTTGACTTTTTTGTTATTTTGATTCTGTTGTCCTAGTCAATCAAGGTATTGAAATCCAATTGAACATGCATTTTACATGCTAAAGAAGAGACTGAAAGCAAAAAGTCCCCAAAATAAGCAGGAACTGAAGATGGCTGCAGTACAGGCCTGGCAGAGCATCACCAGGGAAGATGCACAGGGTTTGGTAATGTCTGTGTATTAATGACTTCAAGCTGGGGCTGGACTATATAGACAAAACCAAAAATCATTTTATTTTTGATCTTGATATTGTGGTGATGGTAAATGGCAAATGGACTGCATTTATATAGCGCTTTCTAGTCACATGACATGACCCCAAAGCGCTTTACAAGTATGCTTCTCGTTCACCCTGATGGCGGATAGTGTACTGATAGTGTTGGGAGAACTATTGACACTTTCACAAAATATTTATACAATGTGATTTTTGATAAATGGTCATTAGAAATGATTACCATGCAGGTGTAGGAAACAGCTAGAATAGTCTAATAAGTGCTGAAAACTGCATCCCTTTTCTGTAAAGCAGCCTATAAAGCCAGAAAAGACAAAAATTATATCATATTGTGGTATTAAGATATCCAAAATCTCAAACAATATCTCGCGATATTGATATTATATCGATATATTGCCCAGCCCTACTTAAAGCAGTCATTGCCTGTATAGGATATGTGGCCAAATATTTAAAATGATTACTCTCTCTACATACATAGTCTAACATTTTTTTAAGAACCCATAAAAAATGTACAAAAGGTCCTGTCATTTGTAAACAGTTCATCCAGTGTGGATGAAAACACCTTCAAATTAAAGCTCACTCAGTGCACCTCAAACTTACAGTAATTTTACCCTGTCCAAGTGCTGGAATACAGAACCAAAATAAACAATGGGTCACTATCCAATGAATTATGGCGGTCATTGCTCACGGTATGCATGTGCATATGTATGCGTACATACAATGGAAGATGCCACTTGCTGTGTTCATTCACTCGCCTCGCTTTGCTTTCGACTCTCCATGCTGGGTTCTTTGCCGAAGTCTTGCTTTCCCTGTCCTGCAAATATCCTCTCCCTCCTCTACTGCTGCTAATGTTCCTGCGCTCTTGTGCTTTTTGCCCCCTTCCCCCCTTTTCTTTTTTTCTCCCTATGCACAGGGCTGGCAGCCTCCCTGCCCAGATAATGTCCTTGTCTCCTTCTTGCCCTTGGCTCCATGGAGGTAATGTAATAAAACTGGAGAGAGCAAGGAATTACCACCCCTATTACTTTCAATGGGAGATGCTAGGCTAGCTACCTCAGCCCAGGAAGTACGGAATTGACCGACGCCATATATAAAAATAGCGTTCCATGGGTTCTTATTGCTGGCACCATTTCATAAGATTGCCAATCTGATTACACAGCACAAATGGCCAAGAATGTGTGTCGGCTATGCGGATTGGCGAATGTTTTCGAGGGGAAATGACGAGCAACGCTGTTAATCTGGAACGCGCACGCACTTCTCACTGTTTTCATTGAATTACTGGAGTCAGAGCAACAGCTGGACAACCAAACTCGTGCACGAGCTATCATCAAGCTCTAAGTATCAGTTCTTATTTTACCGGCCCTCTTGAAAACATCGAACAGTTGCGTTAGACAAAGAGCAAAATAATGAAGGATTACCGAATACATTTTCTATTGTTTTTGCTTAATTTGGCAAGAAAAAAATGCGCACTTTTCAACTGGTGTCTATGGAGCTGCCGCGTGGTTGGCCACAAAATTGTCTCCAGTGGGAAACGAGGAAGCAGGAAGCTAACATGCTAACTGGCTGAAGCAAAGGTACTTCCTCATTCTCTCAGGTTCTATTATATATCTCTTTGCTTGGCTCACATGTTTGAGGGAGTGGTTAAGGCAGGGAACCGTGTGTGAAGCCCTTGCCCCCCTTTTTCCAAATGGCTTTGTGTTTGTGTTCTAGGGAATTTGCCCGCTGAACAAAAGCGACACGCATATATCCTACCTGCCCCTTGCCCATATGTTCGAGAGGATGGTGCAGGTATGTTTTCATTCATCATGTTATTTATGTGACTTCAAATCCATATTTTGTGCATTTCATTATATATATTTGCTGCTAGTTTCTCATCCAAAGAGACGCACAGTAAATGTGTTCAACAAGGTCCTTGAAACAGCTTATGCAAAATGGATCAGGCAAGGCTACATTCATGTACAGCACCAGTCGACTCAGGCATGAGCTGTAATGTGCCGATTGTATTGTATAGTGCATTGCACTGTGAATTGTCAGTGCACCTCACTGAGAACCATGTGCTAACTACCCCCAAGACCAAGCCTTAGGCAACAGTGGCAAGGATGAACAGTCATCCCCAAAATTATTCAAACCCCTACCAATTTTTGTTTTTTTTTGAGATTTTTTTTGACAAATCAAATTTATTCTTGCACAAATGACACAGTAAGTTGACATAAGACTCTAAGAATTGCAGTAAACAATTTTTCGTGAAATGCAATACTTTTTGGAATTTTATTTGACAGATTTACAAAAAATGCCATGTCCAGAATGGTCAAACACGGTGGCGGGAGTATAATGCTCTGGGGTTGCTTTTCAGCGAATGGGCCCGGAAACCTTGTTAAAGTTAATGACATTATGAAACAGGACCAGTATATCCAGATCCTCTGTGAAAACATCAAGCAATCCGGTGAATAACTTAGTCTTGGGCAGGAATGGATCTTCCAACAGGGTAAAGATCCTAAACACATGGCCAAATCCGTCAAGAAATGGTTAGTGGACAACAAAGTGAATGTTTCGGAGCAGCCAAGCCAGAGCTCTGACCTCAATCCTATCGGGACTCTGTGGAGGGAACTGTAGACCAAGGTCATGGCAAGGAAACCCTTAAACTTTAAGGACCTCTAGAAGTTTTCCAAAGAGGAGTGGGCCAAAATCCCCATGGAAATGTGTAGAAACCTTGTGATTAACCACAGGAAGCGTTTGGAGGTTGTAATCGTGAATAAAGGCTTTGCCATCAATTACTGAGAAAAGGGTATGAATAATTCTGGACATGGCATTTTTTGTAAATTTGTCAAAAAGAATACCAAAAAGTATTGTATTTCTCAAAAAATTGTTTACTGTAATTCTTACAGCCTTATGTCAACTTACTGTGTCATTTGTGCAAGAATAAATTTGATTTGTCAAAAAATATCACGAAAAAAAACAAAAATGGGAAGGGGTATGAAAAATTTTGGGCATGACTGTACATGCCTGGTGGAGACGTGTCATTGAGTCAGACAAGCCCGTGTGAGGGAAGGTTGAGACCTTCATCTTATGAAGATTTTAGTTTCTGCAATCATAAGCCAGCAAGCCAGCTGTGTCCATGGTTATTAACTGGGGAATAACTGGTTTTGAATATGCCCTAGTGCTCCACTCCTTTGGTTATTTTTGTCATCAGTGTTTATATAGTTTTTGTTCTCTTTGTATTTGCCTTGGTCTTGGTTAGTTTGGTGGGTAGAATTGGGTGAAAGACCTCACTTTTTTTTTAAAGGGTTATGGTACTTCTGGCCATAAAAGGGTTGCGTTTGAGAATTGTCCTCGGGCAGCGAGGGTGGGATGATTTAAAGGTGCACTTACCCCCTTATTGCAGGCAATGGTCCTGTGCAGCGGAGCCCGAATTGGCTTCTTTCAGGGAGACATTCGCCTGCTGATGGACGACCTAAAAGTGCTCCGCCCCACCATCTTCCCGGTAGTGCCGCGGCTGCTAAACCGAATGTTTGACAAGGTGAGAGCATGTCACCCAACATGCCAGTTAACTTTGCTGCCAGTCTGCTTGCATCCCCCACTCTGCATAATCCAAATAATGTCAATCTCAACTAGCGATGTAGTCTTAACACTTTGTCAGAAAATGTTATTTCTATTCCTTAACCCATTTAGGCCTGAGGCCTATTCAAAAAACGCCTATGAAAACCTATGGGCGAATCTGAAAAGAACCCCTAAAACCTGAGGTTTTCTGGAAAACAGCATCCAGGTGTCAACGTCTAGTAAAAAGCTGATATCTCAGCCTCTGTAGCAGATAGAAACAAACTTCAAAAAGTATTTGAGAGCTTACACCTGTGGCTTTCATTAGAACTATGTTTTTTATTTGTGCAAATCTTCATCACAATATTTAAAACACTGAACAAACTATAACAAACTATAAAATATAATAAAACCAATAAAATAAATAACAAGTCTCTGTCTACATTACATGCACAACTCAAATGGAATAAAGAGGCCTAATAAATAAAAGTATAAGCTCTGCACTAGAGAATAACAAACATTTTTTCTTTCTCTGGAACAGGTGGCACGCAGTGGCGGAGCTACAGGGGGGGCGAAGACACGTCCCTTTTAGTCCTGGCTAGATCTCAATCATTTTCCTTTATTGACGTCTTTTCCAATTATTTTAATTGGCAACTGAAGACACGGTTTCTCTCCACATGCAATCTAACAGCGATTAAATCGCGGGTTAAATTCAGCACAGTGGCGGAACAGAGAATTGGGTTGCACAAAACAGCCGTTTAAAACAATTATAAATCCTGACCTGTTCTCAGTCATCTTCATGATTAACAAAAGGTTCACTCCGAGAGCGCTCCGCACTTAACAGGTGCTGCTTGTTCTCCCCGATTAGGTAAGACGACAATCATTCCTCTGGACGCGTATTTGCTGTATTTAAATCTACGTTATTCAAAATTGCATAGCCTACCTGTCGACTCTCACGCAAATGGCTTGAGCCGCACGCTTGTTATAACCTAGGCTATTAAACTGCCGAGTGCCACTGTTTTTTTTTTTTTTTTTTTTAAATCAACCCACAAAATACCGAGAGTGAAAGTCCGCTTTTCATTGGAACACGGACAAGTTCAATCACGCGAAGCATTGGCCAATTAATAAGTAAATTATTTTTCTGCACTGAATTTAGCCTATGATTTCATCGCTGTTAGATCGCATACGGCGAGAAGCCGTGTCTTCAGTTGCCAATTACGATAATTGGAAAAGACGTCAATAAAGGAAAATGATTGAGATCTAGCCAGGACTAAAAGGGACGTGTCTTTGCCCCCCCTGTAGCTCCGCTACTGGGTGGCAGACATGATAAAGTGTCCGTTCAAATAAAATAAAAATAAACATAAAAATATAAAAAATAAAGTGTCTTGAAGTGTTACTATAGCATCTGCCCTAGTATAAAGTGCCAGTAAAAGAATAGCTATGAGCCCGGAAATGGTCGGAAAAGTACTGAAAACAACAAAATGACGTATCCGCTTTCCCGGCCTGAAGGGTAGAAATGCGTAACAGCGTTCCCGGTTTTAAGGTTAAAATGCGCACATGCTGTCCCGGTTTAAATGGGTTAATTAGCTAAATAAAACAAATAATACTGCCAGCTGGACTCATTTTAATAACTGGCGGTGTTGTACAACAACATTTTCACTTGTTAGCTAAGTAAATTATGACTTTAAAAAAGCATTTTTTTTCTGCTTTCATGAAAAGGTCTTATTTCTAGATTAACCCTTTCACTACCGCTTACTGGGAATTAGACAACCCTTGCTTACCGTAAATTTTTGTGCTATCACAGCATGATATTGCATGTGGATTTTCACCCCCTTTTTCGAACTAAAAACGCCAGAAATGGACAATTTTATGTACAGAAAACATGTTCAAAATACATTTACCTTTCCATTGACACATATCTTGGCTTAATTTTTTCAAATGTAAAAACAGAAAATGAGGATAAAAACCGTATTTCGGTTTGTCAAGACAAGACGATTTCTCCTCTATGGGATTTATGTACAAACGGAGATACACGCGCATTTCTGTACAAACGGAGATACACGTGCATTTGTGTACAAACGGAGATACACGTGCTGCAGCACGCACTGCCTGCAATGGCGGTGAAGTCAGCGAGGGACTGTGCATAACCGGAGGATTGGGAACTACGGGAAGCCTGATGACATCACTGATGTGTTGTGCGATACCAGACTCGTCCAAAGGTGTGTTTTGTTGCGGAGCTTTGACAGATTTTGTGCGGGACTTTCTCTAGGCGCAAAATAGCGACAATGGTAAGTGATGCGGGATCGGTGCTGTTGCGGAAATGCGACAATGGTAATGAAAGGGTTAAAACACTTGAGGCAATTTGCAGTGTGCTTCCGATTGGGTGAAATGCCACAGTACCCACTGGGGTTGGAGCTGGTGGTCCTCCTTTCTCCTGCCTGAATGTTCACGGTTGCCATTGTCCCCAGATATTTGGGCAGGCGAACACCCCGCTGAAGAGGTGGGTACTACAGTTTGCCTTCCGGAGGAAAGAGGCAGAGATGAGAAGCGGCATCATGAGGAAGGACAGCCTGTGGGACAAGCTGATCTTCAAGAAAGTGCAGGTATCTATTGCGATATGGTGGTAACGGGCTGTTTTTCGTATGCTACAGCACTAACCCTTTCGAAGATCATAACATTAACCCTTTGACCTTCGCCAACCCCTTTTCGGATTGTTTGTTCTTCCAGAATTCTAAATTTGTGTTCTTGAATTCTGTTGCTTTCAATAGCCAGAAGCTGGGGTTGAAAAAGGTTTGAAGAACAAAAATGAAAACTGGAAACGAACTTTTCTGAACTTTGGAAGGGGAATGTAAAAATAATATTTCTGCTCAGAAAGAACTGAAATTAAAAGCAATGTTTTTAATCCTTGGCCAGAAGTGGTGGTTACACCTTCATTGGTATATTCAGAACATTCTTTTTACCTTATTCATCATTGATATTTAACCTTCGAAAGTCAACTAGCTTCCTTCTTTGCCTGTTGTTCTTTAACACTACTGTGTTTGCTGCTTTCACTCATGCTTACTGTTAGTACGCAGTCAGATCAAATCAGATCTAAGAAAAACATTCTGAGTAAATGAAAAACTATTTTCACGGAACATAAATAGAATTTCGTGTATTTTATGGTCTCTTGGAGCTGGTGCACTATGGGATAAAATAAGCAAAGAATTCTGGGTAATAAAAATCAAAACATGTCATAATGATGTCATAATAGGTCATAATAATACCAAAATGATTGTAGTGATTTAGTTTTTTGTGAACATCATCCCCTGCAAATTTGGTGGTCATACGCCACGTCGTTTACGAGTTACCGAGTTACCCCCCGCCCCCCGCCCCGGCCCCAGGAAGCTGCGAAAAGCCAGGTCTAGATAGGGTTAATATGATTTTGTTTTTGCTCTGGAAAATTGAAATTAAACCATAAATATGGGAATAGAACTGTTATGTCAGCTTTCAGATGAGCATTTATATCCACAGCAGTTGATCTTAGTTGGAAGTATTACTTCATATCATATTCATTCTTAGCCATATTCACACATATTACTATCCAAATGTTGTCGGACTGCTCTGTGCATGGACAGAGTTGAGATGCCTGTATTGAAATGTTCCTTTCTCCTGAAGATGCTGTTATCTCTCTCGCCCCCTGCAGGCCACTTTGGGAGGCCGTGTGCGACTAATTGTCACGGGGGCCGCCCCAGTATCGTCGACCGTCTTGACGTTCATGCGTGCGGCACTGGGCTGCCAGGTGAGCAGGGCATCCTGGGACAGATATCCAGCTCCCTCCTGCCTCACAATGATTATTCATTACATTGCAGATTTTTCAGTGTATCGTGCCCACACAGAAGTTAATGAGCAGCTGTATGATTAAATAAAATATTTTAATGTTCGAGCTTGAAACAGTGTGAGGATCACTTGTGCTGTTTGCCACAGCAAACAGCACAGGTGAGGCAGAGGAGCTGTTTGATCAGAAGCACGAAAGGAAAGGTGTGGACAGGCCGTAATATACGCTATAAAATTAAAACTGTGCCATTGCTAGCTTGTATATGGTTTTTGCCCAGTGAGCAGACATGTCACCATTTCTATTAACCCTGGCTTATTTTACCCTGATAATGGCCGGGGGTGAATTTCCTAAAGCCTTTATTCCATTCTGTTATTTTGTGCCAGAAGTAACAGCACATCATCTTCCCAATTGAAGTCACCATGAAACAGAAGTGGCGCAGAAGTTTCTGCAATTTGATGTGTATTGGAGTTGAACAATCAATGAAATTTTCTGAGGGGAGTCGATTCTATTGATGTTAAATGTAAACACGCTTGAATTCTGATGGTTTTGAACTGATTTGAACCGGTATGTAAGCATGTTGTTTGGTTAAGAACTGATTATTGACTGATGTATACAACCAAGACCATTGGTACACGATGGCATCACAGTAAAAGTAAATTCCAGGAAGTGCAGGGAAACCAACTTCAGCATTTAATTAATACATTAGTTTTACACATATCTATGGTTCTATAATTTTAATCATTTATGGATTATGTTTTTTTCTTAATATGGTTATTCAGAATTGACTATTTAGAGGAAAATAAATTTGCAGCTTGTCTGTAAATTTTTGAAACATGAGGGGGGTTAATTTATCAGACAAGTCATGCAATTTATGGGCTGAGAATTACTTGAACTTTGGCAGGGTCAAGGTGAGATTTAATTGTTTCGTGTTAAATAGTCGTTCTTTGAAGTAACACGACACTCCTTGTGAACAGGTATACAATGGGAATTATGAGATTGTATGCTATGGCTAATAGTCTGTTACTAAGTCCCCATTGCTTCTAACATCAAATTAAGAGGTGTGTTCTCTAGTGTGAGTGAACATTTTTTAATTTCCTGCTTTCTACTGTACATGAATTCTGCTCTCTATTGATTTTAAGGAGAACAGATTTCTAAATGCATTTCTTTTAAAACAAACCTGTTTTTTCTTGAATGTGCAGTTGTTTGAAATCTCAACAGAATTTCATATAGCAGTCAATGCAATTTTAGATTACGGTTCCCATTATCAGTCCAATATAGGGAATGGGTAATGATTGACAGAATACCAGAGGCACTAAGGGCTTTTTGGCGGTGGATTCTGTGTACACTTGAATTGGCTCAGACGCAGTTTATTTTGACTGCTGTCACAGTCCTCACCAAGGTCAATGTATTGTCCTTGTGTTTTGGGTTTATCCGTGGATACTTTTTTGAGAACTCTGACCTCTGTTACACTGTTTAACTTTTTTGTATTCTGTTTTAAGCCATTTAAGCTTCATGCATTCACTTTCATCAAAAATTTTAGAAATTGAGCATTTTCACTTGTTGCTGCATCCAATAAGCGACTTCTTTAAACTCTAACCTCTGTGTATTTCTTGTTTCGGCAGTTTTACGAAGGATACGGACAGACTGAATGCACGGCTGGATGCACGATGTCAATGCCTGGTGACTGGTCAGCAGGTAACATGAACTAACACCCAGTGGGCTTTGTCAGAACTTCTTTCTAACTGGCCTTCTGGAAAAGAAGGGTCCCCTGTGAAGTGCAGATGATTAGTGCCATTCAGGGTTGGAAACTGGTAGATTGAAGCCTTAGTGGTTCCTTTCAACAGGACCAAACAGGAGGCTTTAGAGAAATGTATGCCTGTGATTATTGACTAAATTAGATTTACTCAATCTGTTCAATATAGTTTCTATTATTTATATAGTGATAGATTTTTTGGACTTATTTCTTTTCTGTACTGAGCAATATAAGCCACATACATTCTCTTTTAATGCAGGATTGTTAACCCCTTCGCGCAGAAGCCAAATATGGCTATTTATGGGTTACCCAATGCTTTATAATTCAAGATTTAAGCTTCATAAAGAGGAAAAATGTGGCTCAACTCAGAAAAGACGCTTACAGCATTTAAAATTACATCGTATTTCAGTTCTTTTTCATGATTTTGGTAGAGAAAATGGGCTGCAAACATGAAAAATCTTCATGAGAATTCACCATTGAAATTGCAAAAAAAAATAATACTGAGAATTGAAAAACTGCCGGGGCTTAAATCTATACATTTCTGGGATCATAAACTCCTTGACGACAAGTAGAATTCATCTTCAACATTACATTCTAGATTACCTACATGCTATTAGCCAAATTATACAGCTATCCAAGTGGCTCCCCAAAGTCTGAGATCCCTCAAAATGTTGCACTGTCAAATCATAAAATAATCATGTATTTAACACAAATAAAGTTTTGAGGCATGAAATTTAATATGACAAATGATTTTCTGGTTGAGTTTAGCATGAATTTATCAATATCAGTGCAGTTGAACATCAGTGGTCACCAGTAACCTCTCCAAACACAAAACATGCCTTTTCTCCATAATAAAGTTTAGAGTTTTGTCCATTTTTCTTTAAAGTCCCCCAAGCCAGCACACATACTCATTAAATAAACTGCTGATTAAATGGTCAGAACATTCACCCTGCAATGAAAGCTAACAGTTACCACTTCCGAGCTCACAAACTCATTTCAGAACTTACAAGGAACAAGAACAACTCACTAACTCAGTAATATCTGAATTCTGAAATATACCTTATTTTAACAGAACAGACATTGCACTTTCAGGGAAGATCAAACAATATATGCCTCCCTAGATTCAACAGAACGGTGCAATGAACGTACCAGGGGGTCCACCCAAATGCATGGGCAGTTCACCTTTTAAACAGGAAAAAAACCTTGGCATTTGACTTTGTTGAATACGGTATACATTCCAAAACAAAAAGCAAAAGTAGCAACCTAACCTTTTTCATTGAATCCCTCCTCCAGAGACCGATGTGTCCAGTAGAAGGAACCCTCCAGTCCTGTTTCATTTGAAATAATTCCCATTGACCATGTCCTTATCTCATTTAAATCCTGTAAATGTAACTGAACACTTCAAGGCCAGTTTTGCGAGTCTTTTTTTCTATAAATCGCGTCTATTTCAGCAACGCAATGTGTGCAACGTAGACAGGATACAACTGAGCATGCTGATACGCATAGGCTTGTAAGCTCTTATGTTTGTCCAATCAATGTGTTTCACTTACTGTGGAACGTTTAAACACTCGGGAATTGGATAAGAAACGAGCCAATCAATACATTGTTACCGGGGAAGTTTCACGAGGGCGTGAACTATAACTGTGCAGTTACGCAGAAGAGCCTGAGTGTATGATTGAGTGATTGGCTATCAACACCAGTACTTGGGTGGATATAAGGAAGCACTGAATTTGTCAATGAAGGAATCTACACGTAAATCCACGGTAGGGAACTATGCATTTTTTGTATGTGATGACTGAAATTGACTGTAGAATGTGAGAGAATCAATACTATGTCAAATTTTTTGCTTCAGAAAACTGATTTTTCTGAACCACTAATTGGAATACCGTTGGCTCACTGTAGCTTAAGTGGTTGCTACAGAGGACAACGCTTTTTTTGTCGCAGGAGATCATTTTTTTAAACTGCTGGATCGACACTATGGGCAAGGATATTGACCAGTTTGCACATCAGGCTTAGCTGAGGAGTTTAATTCATGCAACTCTTGAAAAACAGGGAGTGGAGTGAACTTCCCCATATTCAAAACTACGTTTGAACTCTGCTTGCTTGTGAATATTCAATAACTGATCCGGGGGTGCTATCTAGTGATCGAGTACAGTAACTGCATGCTTAAATTTGCAATTCCATAGATGTGAGCGTCTACATCTGCAGAAAGAGGTTAAGAAATGGAAAGCATTTATGAATTTGAGTGTTTTCACTTATTGCTCTGTACGATAGCTGTAATATAGCCTAGAAAATGTAGGAGTTGTCATTTGGCTATCTGGGCATCACTCTCTTACACTGGCTGTCTTTCCCTGTAGGTCATGTGGGTGCACCACTTCCCTGCAACTTTGTGAAGCTGGTGGATGTGGCCGAGATGAATTATTTTGCCACCAATGGGGAAGGAGAGGTGGGTTATTGTCGCTGTGTTTGGGTAGACTTTTACAAGGCAGAACCCATACAATTCCTCTCATGGTATTTCTTTATAATTATTTAGCTAGTGTTCAAAAACCATGCCTTTTTTATTGCAAAACAGCAAATAGTCCATGAGCCTGTAGATGGAGCCAGTTCCTATCGCTGGTGCAGTTCATGAATTGTGATATTTTTGTAAGTGGTGCTTTGTCCCTGATGAAGAAACGAGTAAAATAACTGCTCTGGTTGCCTTTCAGGTGTGTGTGAAAGGGCCAAATGTGTTCCAGGGCTACTTGAAGGACCCAGAGAAAACAAAGGAGACCATTGACGAAGATGGATGGGTGCACACAGGAGACATTGGCAAGTGGTTAGAGGTGAGTAAAGTCCCTCTGCTTCCTGTACCTATCATTGTTGTACGGTTTTGACCTCGTTGCTTTCCAAGAGCGGCGTGCTGTCAAATGTTCAGAGGGCCTGCAGCAACCTCACCCTTTACCGCTCGATTACCCTCAAGTTGTTCTCGTTTAAGTTCTCCTAATTGACAATCAAACAATTTATTGACGGAACAACCAGTCCATAAAATACATTGTAAATCCAGTCATTCACTTCCGGTTTCCATGCTTATTTCTATTATTGTTTATGAAAGCCACAATTTTGGCTGAATTTTTAACTTCGAAGGCCATTATAACCCTATTGTTTCACACTCTATTTAATAAAATGTCTGCAAGGTCTCAGTGAATGGGACTGATTAATTGCCAGCGGAAGTTTTGGCTTGCTGGTTGGTCAGTTCGGTTGGTTTGTCTGTCTGTCTGTCTGTCTGTCAATAGCCTGGCACTTTCAGTTTGAGACCAAACACTGTCAATCTTCACAAGGTCAGATGTCATACCCAGTTGACAACTATTGTTTTTGGTGAATCTTAGTCAAAGTTCAAGAGCGAAATAGTCCTAAGTTCAGAGAATATTTTCTCGCAACAACTTTCTCCAGAATTGTTATATATACGTCAAACCAAATTCAAATGATAGAGGACTTTATCCGGAGTCCTCTCTTATGCAGCTTGATGTCAGGGGGGTCTCAGTCTTCTTAGCGGCGGGGAGGTAAACTCAACTATTAGTGGCAAGCGACTACCTTTCCAAACTCTTCTTGCGCTTGAATGACCTGGAAAGGTGAAATTTCGGCTAGCCATCAGTCTCCGACTGAGTCGTCTTGTTTTTTAGAGTCTTTGAGTGTCTGCCAAGCAATTTGCGCAAAAAAGTTTGGATGAAATTACAGAAAATTTTCTAGAAAGGTGTGCAACAGTCCCAGGATCACCTGATTAAATTTTTGACCTAACTGGGTTGAGGTCAAGGTAGTTGCTTGCTTTCCCTGCTTGAAGGCACAAAGTCTCAGATCTGCGATTTGAACATTCTGAAAATTCTGAAAATGATGTAACAATCGATACCGATGACTGAATACGGTGGAATTCTGGAACAAATCCTAAAGCATGTTTACTCTGTGATAAGGTCAGTGATGATACTCTTATCTGATTGCATTTTGTATCTCATGTCCCCAGAACGGCACCTTGAAAATAGTGGACAGGAAGAAGCACATTTTCAAGCTAGCTCAGGGAGAGTACATTGCACCTGAGAAGATCGAGAACATTTATATCCGGAGCGACGCAGTGGCTCAAGCTTTCATCCATGGAGACAGTCTGCAGGTCTGTATCTGTCTAGGGCCTCTTCTTTATTTTTGACAAGCACAACAGCATATTGATCAACGGGGGGTGAATGAGGTCATATTTATCTGGAATCCTTCAAAAAAACTATCTATTTCTATATCCTGAATCCTTATTAGTATTCACTATTCAGAAAAGACACCAGAGTTATACAGGAAATGCATAGTGGAGAATTATCCCTGGTAAGAGACTGGTTAATTGACAATAACTTGTCTCTACCTTTGGGTAACACAGAGGCCACTTTGTTTGGCACTAAACACAAGCTCAAGAAAAACAATACAATCAAGATTCAGCGCGAAGGAAATATTATTGAGAGTAAAACTAGTGTCAGATACCTTGCAGTCTCTCTTGACCGGTTTGTCTCCAGGAAGAAATTGCAGCAACAATTTTACCTAAAACTGCCAGAAGGCTTAAGTTTTTATGTCATCACACTTGTAATTTTAATATTAAGGTAAAGAAACCTTTAGTCACATCATTAATCCAGTGCCACTTTGACTATGCATGCTCTGCATGGTATATGGACTTTCCCAAAAGCTTAAAAACAAAACGCTGGTAGCACAGAATAATGTTATAAGATGCATGCTTAATGCTCCAACTTGGACACATATAGGACTTGTAGAAAGAAATGGTTATGGTTAGAAGCCAACATAAATGCAACCCAGGAGCAAGTGTGTCATGTAGTGTTCTACGTGTTAAAAGTAAAATAGCACGAAGCTCTCTCTTTTGTATGGGGATCTCATCATGGAACAACTTGCCTCTGCATATAAAACAAAGTCAAACAAAGGCAATTTTTAATAAGAATGTGAAGACGTCTTTGTGGGGAGAGGTAATGGTTCACTTCCAAGGGAGGGAGTATGAATCATGCGTGAGGGGTTGCAAGGGTTTAGCTGGTACTTTGTTTGATTGCATCAACTTTCTTGTTGTTTATGTCCTTTGTCTTGCTCATTGGTTTCCATCGAGGACCACTTTGGAAATAAGTGTGTTTAGAAATGTCTTCAAGTGCAATCCTCTGAGATTTTTGTCTCATGATACTCTTTTCAGTTGTTGTGCTGTTAAATTCCTAATAAATTCAGTTGAATTCAACGAACTGCTGTAGGGCAGATGCATCATTTTTTTCTGTTTATATTGAAGCAGTGATGGATGCTTCTGCTTCTCTTACCTTAAAGGCTTGCCTGGTTGCTATCATAGTTCCAGATCCTGATGTCTTCCCCAGTTGGGCCAAGAAGAGAGGAGTCGAAGGCTCCTATGAAGAGCTATGTAAAAATCAGGTCTGGAGAAGGGGCTCTGGCATTTTGGTCTGTATTCATTGAACATTTTAGACAAGAAGGACTGATCTGAGATCAGTTATGCCTTTTCAGCTCATAATGGACGAGGTTTCGGTATACACCACAGAAAGCTGATACTAGATCGGCAGTACTTCATTGAGAGGCCTTAATATGCCTCTTAGTCTTTATGATGATTTCCTAATCATGAGGAAAGGACAGCACTATGGAGGTGTCTTTTAATCGGCTCTTAAATCTGTGATGCAGGTTGTGGAGCTATCAGAGCTTCTCCAAGCAAGACTGGATCATGTTCTATGATATTCAGCACCTAACTAAGGTGTGTTTGCTCATGCAGGAACTGAAGAAGGCCATCTTGGAGGACATCTTGAAGCTGGGCAAAGAGGCAGGCCTGAAGTCTTTTGAGCAGGTGAAGTGTTCCCTCATTCAATACTGTACCTTTAGCTATGACCACATGGTACTGCCTGACTGCTGCGTATCACATAAAGGCATTCAAATATGACCTGTGTTCATTTTTGTTTGGGAAACTGTTGGTAGTCTCAACAAGTCAGTCTGGGCAGTCCAGGTGTCAAAGTTATGCAACTGCCTTGTGTGTCTTCCCCCCATGAATGAAAGGGCCAACTCATTTTACAAACTGTTTCTACCTCCTGGTTGAAGAAATGTGTTGACTAATAAATTCAGGTGAATGGAACAAATACTTGAAGGGACCATTAATTTCTGATCCTATTTTTCCCACTTCTGGTATTTGTCTGTATGGGTTCTTACATTGAAATGCAAAGTGGTCAGATATTATTTTTAAATTATGCATTTCTGTGTTGGGAATCAGCTGTTGTTGAGTGTTAAATCCCTGTGTTTTGAGCAGGTAAAAGCCATTGCACTGCACGCAGAGATGTTTTCTGTGCAAAACGGTCTTCTGACGCCAACCATGAAAGCCAAGAGGGCAGACCTCAGGAATTACTTCCGGTCAGAGATTGACGAACTTTACTCAAAGATCAGAATGTGACCACGGTGACTGAAAAGACAAGGGAAAGGCACAGCTCACGCTGATCTTCAGAGAAAGCCGATAATAGGAATAAAGCATGCCTTTGGCAGGAATTGCCAGCATAATGTCCTGCCAGTACATACCACTTCTCATTAGACTTTTGAAGTAGAGGGTGACACGGGAGTGGATTTTCACTGCTGTCCCATCCCAGTCCCACAAAAATACTGCTGTGGCATCCCAATCACATCAGAGAAGAGGAAAATTCCTATCCCATCCCAATCCTGGTAGAATGTCTCCTGTCCCATCCCGTTTGTTTTTTTTTTTTTTTTGTTGGGAGGGTGAGGGGCATGCCTCAGCTGATGCAATAATTTTGATTTGATGTACTTGCCATCCTTTTTTATTAATTACTTGTCTTCTTACAGGACAGTTTTTTTGTTTTATTTTGTTAAAGATTTATTTAAGCTGGGGGTCTGACTGAGACCGAGTCTCCTTTTCAGCAGGGCCCTGCATTTCAAACAATTAAAATATCACAGCTTACAAGGCAATTGGTAACACAAAACATTCACAAAATGTCATCATAACATAAAAAAAATTAATTAAAAAAAAACCGAGTCACATGGCAACCCACTTGCCTTGTTAGAAGAGTAGCTAGATGAGGGATTTTGAATAAAATACATTTTTAAACAAATAAAAACCAACAGTAGTCTCGTCTAGATTTCAGTGACTCCCACCCTACTGACTTGTATAAGGTACAATGGTGGGGGTGGCTTTTATTCTCACCATTTGTACAGTACGTTGGCAGTACCAAAAATGCTGGTTCATTTGCGTTAACATGGCATTAGGAAGATATTTCCTTAATCCAAAGATCTAAAATTCCCTCCTGCACAGAAAAAAAATGACAAAATTTGGAAGGGGTCCCTATACTTTTTCTAATGAGAGCCAGCTGCTGTTGGCGGCCCTGTTTCTAGCTTATTTGGAGGGCCGGTCTCAGTCAGTAAAGAAGATACAGTAGGCCTACATGTCATGGATCGCCTACCTTTGTTGAATATAAACTAAAATATGACATCTAATGTATTTTTTATGTGTTAACTGCACATGAGCGCAATTGTGGTGTATAGTCGAGACTTCACCACCATTAGCCCTGTTTCCATTAACGTATTTTAATTTGCATTTTGAAGTATCGTATCAGAGGTTGATGGAAACAGGTAAACGGCTAAAATTCTGCAGTTTTGCAAAAAACGTTGCACTGGTTTGGGGAGGTTTGTGCTTTTTTCGAAGTAGATTAATGCACATAATGGGAGACGGAATCACCTTCGCCAGTTAAATTTTGATTTAGGGAGCATTTAATTCATGTCTGCTCAAGTTTTAACTTCAGTTCTGTTTCCATGCGTAACATAGCTTGTACCAAAGATTATATAATGCCCCAAAATGCGCAAGATGGCTTACTCAACTGAAAATACGCGCCGTAGGGTGTGGTACGGAATGGGGCTTAACGTCCACCATTTTAGTGAGCAACTCCGGTGGTCGTGACAAAACAATACATTTCCTATATCATAAATTCATTGCCCAGGAGTCTGCTAAATCTGAGGTTGTTGCTCATCAGAACTGATAATCTGTGGAGCCAGGTATAAGCTGCCCCCCTACCTCTCCAAACTGCCGTAAATGGAGAGATTTTTGCTCTGATGTGATTTATACATAATGCAATGTTTCACTACCAACTGTTTAGACCCATGGTTCGAACTTTAGCATCAAAAGTTTTTTTTTTTTTTTTTAGTTTTTTTGACAGTCAATGCGAGGGGGGCTCACGTAGTACCAATCCATTCCCTCTCCAAACGTCATCTTATAGAAGTTCTGGAACAAACTTGAGAAATGACAAAACGCCAATCTTGTGTACTAAAATGGTGGCGAGTCACACCCTTGCTTATACTACACCAATGTGCAAGAGTATGCCATATTGCGCTGCTTCACGGCGCTTTAACATCTTTGGCCTAGACTGCCAACCTCTGACGAAACTACACCATGCCTAGCCCGATATTCACTCCAAACCAGTAGATGGAAGCGTGCCTAATTCGCATTTTCTTTTTGAGAAAAAAGTTCTCATAAAATTTGCATGACAATGAATAGCAACAGGAAACTGACATTTGGCCAAGAGAGATCATTTTCAGCTTCATTTCTTAGCCACCTGATTAATGTGTCTCTGAAGACCACTCGTGCCTGAATCTGTTTGTATTCGATTACTACTTTGCGCATCTAACAAACAGTGAACGCAGTTTTAACACAGTCACTCTTGACTGAAAGGAACTTATCTCAAACTTCAGGCTTGCCCAAAATTTGCTCAGGGTTATACTCGGATGATTGTCCTTCAGCCCTGCAACGCTGTCTTTCCTGAATCTGCTTCTGACTACATTGTCGGCATTGAATAAAAAAATAATATAAAAACAAGAAAAACAAGTGGCATTATCTCCGAACTAAAGAAGTTTATTTGTATTGTAACTTCATATTTATTTATAAAAACTGATCCAGTCCATGGTTATTATGATTCCCGGTCCTCATCGCAATCTTGTGATGAATTGTGGAAATTGACTCCTATCCTGCGGGAATCCCACAGGAATACCTTGACCCACAGGATTCCTGAAAAAAATTCAGCTTTTAATTTGAAGCTCTGAACCATGCTACACTGAGAACCATACTTACCCATGAGCAAATTAAATGGGCCTCTTGCCACAAGAAGGCACCAGATGGCTTCCCAAAAATGCATTTTAAAAAAATGTATTTTTACATTAATTTACATGGAATTCTTGTATTTGGCCCCAGCATCAGATTTATACTTTAGAAGAGCAACTGGTTCACTCTTACATGTCCTGTTAAAGGAGGAGACCTCACCTTGGCAAAGTATATTTCTGTGGAAAGTAGAATTTTTGAAGTGTCTAAAACGCATATTTTAATAAAGACAATGCATTGGTAATAATCCAGTGCAACGCATTTTACAACCAGCAAGTCTTCAAATTAGCTTCAATATCTGGGGGCGGACATTTTTACTTGGGGAATCTAACTTTATCCAATCAAACGCCAGTTTACTAGACTGTGCCACAGTGCTCGTGACATCAGTGAAACTCATTCCTTTTATGAAGGCGTTTGATTGTGTAAAATTAGATTCCCCAAGTAAAATGTCTGCTCCCTGATATTGAAGCCAGTTTGAGGACTTGCTGGTTTTGAAATGCATCGCACTGAATTATTATCATCAAAATTTATAAAACTATGCGTTTTGGACACTTCAAGAATTCTACTTTCCACTGAAATATACTTTGCTGAGGTTAGGTTTCCTCCTTTAATGTAAAGCTGGTTGCATTTCTGTCTCAACAAGGCAAGAGTTTTGCTAAATACCATGGGCATTCATGCTCTTGGAATTTAATATCATCTCGTAATTTATGGATTTATTATTACGTCACCGCCTCAAGTGAGAGGAGGGCATTATGTTGACACCCTGTCTGTCGTCTGTTCGTAAACTTTTTTGTTTCAGTTCGTTAACTCCAGAATGCCTTCCCTGATCGAGCTCATCTTCTGGTGGTGTATTGGGTGCGGGTAGGGGAAAGTCCCTTTCCATGACCGGCAAGACTGGAAATTCAATATGGCCGCCACCACTACCATCTTGTTTTTTGTTTCCGCCTAATAACTTGAATACGCCTTCGCCAACCGATCGCATCTTCTGGTGGTTTGTTGGGTGCGGGTAGAAGAAGGGTTCCTTTCGATGACCAGCGCGACTGTAAATTCACTGTGGTTGCCACGGCTGTCATCTTGTTTTTCGTTTCCACCAATAACTTTGAAATAGACCAACCACTCGTTGTAAAGCGGCAGTCTTTTACTATAGAAATAGACCAACCACCCATTGTAAAGCGATGCTCTATTGCTATAGCAGTAGACCAACCCACTCTTTTTAAAGCAGGCCTCTTTCGCTGTAGAAATATTCAAACGACCTTATTTGTCTTTTCAATAAAACCCAGTAACTGCACTGAAGATACACTGACAAAACTATCATTACATAAGAATTAACCCTTAAATGTGCCATCCAAATCATTCTATACTGATTAGGCAAAAATTTGCCCCATCTACCATCAACACACGGGCGGGGGCATATACCACACCCTGCGTTGCTCTTGTTTTTTTCTCTTGGAAGAATCTATAAAAGCTGGTGGCAGAAACTGAATTGTGCTTCCACAATTGAATCTCTTGAATTTTAATTTTGCTGACTATGTACTATGTTCCTGTCCGTCATCATTATTTTTCAAATTAATTAACCTTATGTAATATCAATAGCAGGTTTAAAGTATGCAATTACACAGAGGAACTCGAATGGAAAATGTATGAGCAGAATTCTTTGGTAAGCATACCTTGTTTGTTCAGGTCAGCGCTTCAGTTTTCAGCCCAAAAAGGGAATAAGTTTTGTACAGTACTGTGCTATTGGTGCCGTACAGTTTGCTGGAATAGAACAATTATTTGTAGAAATCAATCATTATGGGCTCATTGATTTGAATTATTTGGTCTGTCGTCGATGTCCACGAGATTATTTCTTTAAATGTTTGAATCTTGTGAGCCAGTTTAATGTACCGACACAGAGCTATTGAAGCAATTGTATAACTCTGGCACACAAAATTGCTTATGGACGCAAAAAAGATGCGTGTTTTCTTTCTTTCATTTATGTTGGTTGAAATATGCTGCTGTCTCAAGATTAATTATTTGCAACAGAATATCTATTGGTACCAGACCTCTATACATTGTGACCACTATTCTGCCTGTTGGGTAAGACACCATGGTGATATGGGTGGTTAACCATGTGCCTGTTTGTAAACTATATAAACATAAACCTGATTATAGCCACTGAGCTAGTGTTGAGGTCCAGGGAAGGCTTCATTGAAAATAGCTTTTGTGCTACTGCAAACTGTTTTTATGTGTATGCTGAGAATATGCAAAAGAGTTTTCCTATTTTAAATGTTCAAAGTCCTGTTTCTATTTTGTCTCTGGGTTTTTAAAAAGTGAGGTTCTTGATACGCTGGAGGCAGAGTTAGTTGCTTCCAAGTGACCGTAGTAAATCCAAGGTAACACAAGCACAAAAAGCAAGATTTCAATCTGCGCTTTTTTAAAAGTTCTTTATGATAAAATATACACTATATGAATGAATTGAAATCAATACATTTTTGGAAAATGTAATTTCTTAATTGAAAATGTGTTTTTCATGGGGATATGACTGTTTATTTAATTTACACTGTTTTAGCAGAGGCTGCCCTGGTTGTTGGCAAACTAAAGCCATATTGAGTAGATGGTAATAAAATGAAGGAATTTTTAAAAATGACTAAAATAGTTTGTCTTCATTGGAAATGATCTTGACTGTATGAATTCTGAGAAGACAAGATGTGCATATTTCTTTGGGGCTACATTAATAAATAAACATTCTGCTTATTTTGTCTTTTATGTGATCTTTGAGTTGTTTGACAGTTGCCCTTGGCTCTGAAAAAAAAAATATTGAAGGTAAATTGTAACATGCATTGTGGGACAACAGCATTATTACACCAATGAGCCAAAACATTAAAACTAATCACATATGAAGCATATAACATGGATTATCTCGTAACAATTGCACATGATCAGTTCAGTCATACAAACAGGCTTGTCTTTGGACTGTGGGAAGAAACCAGAATACTAGGAAGGAACCCACATGAATACAGGGAGAACATACAAACTTCACACAGAAACGCCTGTTTATATGCTTCACTGTGTTTTATGGCTTTTCATGTGTTCTCCATGTCATTCTGGTTATGAATTTCAGTGAATCTTTGTCTCATTTCCTTGTTAGCCCTCGATGCATTTCTCAGGCCTTTTCTCGCCCCTGTTCCTTGTCTTACTCATTGTCTCTGAATGCAAGTAACCTTTGCTGCTTCTTTGCGGGGTCTTGCTGTGCTTGATATGAATTTGCTTGCTCTCTTGTGTTTATTCCCCATCCCCTGATTTCTCTTGCTGTTTGTTCCTGCCTCAGTTCTGTGTGTTTGCCTGTGTCGTCTTGGTTTTGTTTGCCTCACCTTGCCCCAAGATTCCTGTTTTCTCCACTCCTGTGACCCCTGAACTGATCTTTGGTTTTGATTCCATCTCGGATTCCCGACTTCAGTCTGCTCACCCTCCAAAATCCTGACTGGCGCAAGTCAACCTCTGCCTGTCACTGAACTATGCTAAAACTGTTGTGCATTACTCCTGACTGCCAGTTCTAGAGCCTGGAGTGCTTCGGATAATAAAGTTCTGCATTTGATTAGTTCTGAGAATTGTGACACATTTCTTTTTTTGACTTGATTTTTTTGAAACATCCCAACTTCTTCAGAAATAGGATTGTATGTCATTGCAGGGCACTCAGCAAGCATTGGAGTGCGTGGGAGCCATAGACAATGTAAATGACCCCTAAAGGTGTCGGAGATTGCACTTAGTTTTTCGTTTAACCTGCACTATGTCTTTAGTTTGCATTCAGTTTGTCAGAAGAACACAAGATGCCTTTCTCAGATGGCAAAGATAGACAGAATCTACCCCTAATGTCAACATGGGAACTTTGGCAATAACACCATATCATGTTAATGTTTAATCGCAATATTGACTGATTTTATTTGGGGCTAATGTTGAGGCAAAACTTTATTTTGTGAAGGCAATAGAAATGGAACTCAAGTACACCATTTACCAACCCCAGTTCCAATGAAGTTGGGACGTTGTGTAAAACGTGAATAAAAACAATATGCAATGATTTGCAAATCTCATAAACCCTCATTTTTTTTTTTTTTTTAAATTTGGCATCTCCAATCCCACCCGAATCTGGAATGCCCAATTGGTGAACTATGTACAAAGCTTGCTCGTATGCGACCCCTTGCTGCCAACTCAGGAAAGCGAAGACAGTTCACAGCTCTCCTCCGAAGCACGTGCCTGTCAGCCACTGCTTCTTATACACTCACTGGTTGAATCTTCGCAAGTTCAGAACGAGGGCGGAGGATACCCGGACATGAACAGACTAAGAATCTTCCTAACGAGCGCCCGTCTGGCCAACAGGAGGCGCTTGAGCAACGAACAAAGCTGTTTATTTATTCCCCTTTTCCCGGCAGTCCCTTCCCAATTTGAAACCCTGTAGCGCAATGGCCAATAGCGCGCTACTCTGAAGAAGCTGCCGACCACTGCCGGTTGGTACGACCGGGGCTCGAACCCGCGACGTGATAGTCACTTCTGCACTGCATCGCAGTGCCTTAACCGAGTGAGCTATCCGGCAGCTATAAACCTTCATTTTATTCACAATAGAACATAGACAACATATCAGAAGTTGAAAGTGAGACATTTTACCATTTAATGAAAAATATTGGCTCATTTTGAATTTGATGGCAGCAACACATCTCAAAAACATTGGAACAGGGCCATGTTAACCATTGTGTAGCATCCCCTCTTCTTTTAACAAGTCTGTAAATGTCTGAGAAATGAGACCAGTTGCTGGAGTTTTGGAAGAGGGATGTTGTCCCAGTCTTGTCTGATGTAGGATTTTAGCTGCTCAACGGTCCTGGGTCTTCTTAGCCAGATTTTTCATTTTATGATGTGGCAAATGTTTTCTATTGGTGAATGGTCTGGACTGCAGGCAGACCATTGCAGCACCCTAACTCTTCTACAGGGAAGCCATGCTGTTGTGATAGATGCAGTATGTGGGTTTGCATTGTCTTGCTGAAATATGCAAGGCCATGCTGTTGTGATAGATGCAGTATGTGGGTTAGCATTGTCTTGCTGAAATATGCAAGGCCTTACCTGAAAGAGATGTTGTTGTAAAACCTCTATATACTTTTCAGCATTGATAATGCCTACCCAAATGTGTAAGCTGCCCATGCCTTAGGCACTAATGCAACCCCATACCATCAGAGGTACATGCTTTTGACCTGAGCGCTGATAACATGCTGGATGGTCCCTCTCTTTACCTGCACAACACGGCATCCATGTTTTCCAAAAAGAATTTCAAATTTTGACTCATCTGACCACAGAACAGTTTTCCATTTTGCCTCAGTCCATTTTAAATGAGCTTTGGCCCAGAGAAGACGACGGCATTTCTGGATCGTGTTCACATATGGCTTCTTCTTTGCATGATACAGACTTAACTTGCATTTGTGGATTGCACGACAAACTGTGTTCACAGACAATGATTTCTGGAAGTGTTCCTGAACCCTTGCAGTGAATTCCAGTGCAAAATTATACCTGTTTTTAATGCAGTGCCGCCTCAGGGCGCAAAGATCACGAGCATCCAATATTGACCTTCGGCCTTGTCCCTTGCGCACAGAGATTTCTCCGGATTGTCTGAATCTTTTGATGATATTATGTACTTTAGATGGTGGGATATTCAAAATCTTTGCAATTTTACAATGAGGAACATTTTTCTGAAATTGTTCCACAATTTTTAGACTCAGTTTTTCACAGATTGGTGAGCCTCTGCCCATCTTTACTTCTGAGAGACTCTGCCTCTCTAAAATGCTCTGTTTATACTCGGTCATGTTACTGACCTGTTGCTAATTAGCCTACTTAGTTGTAAAATGCTCCTGCGGCTGTTTTTTATTAGTACCTTTTACTTTTCCAGCCTTTTTTTGCCCCTGTCCCAACTTTTTGAGATGTGTTGCTGCCATCAAATTCAAAATGAGCTAATATTTTTCCTGAAATGGTAAAATGTCTCACTTTCAACATCTGATATGTTGTCTATGTTGTATTGTGAATAATATGTGGGCTTTTGAAATTTGCAAATCATTGCATTCTGTTTTTATTCACATTTTACACAACGTCCCAACTTCATTGGAATTGGGGTTTGTATTTAGATTTGAATCGGGGTAAGATATTCAAGACATCACAATATGGGGGAAATACATCATGGGCCAACGATTGAGTGGTGGAGTATATTTAGAAATGGTTATGAAATTACAGAGAAAAAAACAACCTTTTTCATGATTGTCTATCCCCATTGGTATTGTGATGTTGAGCCAGATGCAGACTAAATCATTTGAACATTTTCTGCTACTAAATTAGCTCATTAAGAATTGTGCGGCGAAGGCAGTATCAAGACTGCTTTCTTGTTGGTTTCAAGTGGTAAATTTGTATCTTTTGTTTTTGACCATATACAGTACTGCCCCCTTCCTGATTTTTTTTTTTTTTTTTTTTTTTGCATATTTGTCACACATTTGTTTCAGATCATCAAAAAAATTTTAATACTAGACAAAGACAACCCTAGTAAATACAAAATTAATGCAGTTTTTAAATGATGATTTCATTTATTAAGGGAAAAAAGCTATCCAAACCTACCTGGCCCTATGTGAAAAAGTAATTTCCCCCTAAACATAATAACTGATTGAGCTCTGTGTTGCTGCCATCAAATTCAAAATGAGCTAATATTTTTAATAAAATGGTAAAATGTCTCACTTTCAACATCTGATATGTTGTCTATGGTCTATTGTGAATAAAATATGGGTTTATGAGATTTGCAAATCATTGCACTCTGTTTTTATTTTCATTCTACGCAGCATCCCAACTTTTTTTTTTTGGAATTGGAGTTATATAGGTTTATTTCGATATCATTCATTATTCAATGTAAGTAAATGTGAATCATGATTCACTCGATGGGAAACATATGAACGAACGATCACTCCAGTGAACATCCATTCCACTAGATGGCAGACATAAAAGTTCTATCTGATTAGAAAACTAGAGTGGCGAATCCCGTCGTTTCCGTGTTAGCACGCCGCCGCCATCTTGTGTATGTATATCGGGGCAGACGTTCAATGAAAAATGCAGTATAACTGGCCTAAACCGTGCTAGAAAAAAACGAAAACTCGCTCATACGGGACAACAGCTGAAGTTCCGATTTCTCTGTAATGTCTTCCGATTAAATAAACGTCGAATACACCGGATTTAAAAAAATATATATTTTTTTAAAATAAAGTTTGTTGTTTGATTACAATTCCTTATTCTTGTCCATTTTAGGTATGAAAGGATAAAAAGAACACGGAAAACAAGTCTTTAAGTTGTCGACACCCATGTTTAGCCTACTGTTTACATGTGCCTCATTGGACATTTATACATACACAAGATGGCGAAGCTATTCTGCCGTTTCCGCTTTGGTCCAGCCCACACGTCGTCCACTCTAGTTTTCTTATATCTCTGTGGGAATATCCATTACGTGCAAAGGGAGTTGGACGAGTCTATTATAAGTATTTTGGTTTCTGGTAACTTAAGACCTAAGTGGAGTATATGTTGGTAAAATTTGAGAAACCGCTAATATGTGTAAATTAATGGTCACGGTAACATGAATCGGAGAGGTTTTCCGAATAATTTCGTGTAACGTCAAAAATATAAAATGAGACGATCCCCATAGTTTTGACAGGAAAAAGGATGTAGAGTCTGTCGTAAATTGAATCGTAATCGCGGGAAAAAAATAGCGCAAAGTCAAACTAGCAAGCGAACTGGCGACGAAGGTATGAATGGAAGTGCGAATTCTCTTGCTGACTAGTTCACCGCTGTCTAATTGTCGTTAGTGCAAGAATCTCACCGTTTATTTGGGCGAATTTAATTTGAATGTGCGGTTAGTTTTTTAATTATTATTTTTGTTGGCTAAATTGGCTTTTGAGACAGTAGCTGGCCAACTTGTTATTGGAAATTAGCTACGTTACGCTAACCTACTAGCTAACCGTGTTCGGTAATCATGCACTTAGCTAGCTAGTTTACCTGTTGAATGAACATTTGACCGACATCGGTAGCTTGCGTGTGTGTCATTATTCTCTTCTCCCAGTTTGCTATCAGATGGCTTCACAACTGACTATGATGTTATTAGCTAATTTTCAGTGTTTTAATTTGGAATGCGCGAACTGTGAATAATGGGATTTTCTTCATGGGCCGTGTTTTTTATGTTCGCTAGCTATCAATTTATTAGCAATGGAGGATGCCAATTAGACTACCATAATAATGTAACTATGATCATGATTGAACTGGCGAAAGAATTGAAGCTATGACAGCTAGCCAGCCAGGAAGTAACGGCTATTCAGCGTCATTAGTGTTGACCGGCAGTAAAAATACTGAATTCTTAAATGTACTTAAACAAATCCTTAACGTTACGTATTTTTCTTTGTGTGGAACAAGTTCAAAGAAGAGCAGAATGAGAAAGAAAACCGTTCATAAAGAAATCTTGAAAACCGTTCATAAAGAAATTGAGGTATGTTGCTTTATTTCTAGTAGTCAACGTTGATTTACGGAATATGTTCGGATTTTCACTGCCGTCAGTGTTTTAGCGAAGGTGTGAAAGTGCGCAACTTGAGCTATTGTGTGACTGCTTATTTCAATAAGCTTGATTTGTTTGTCATTCTTACTTCGATGTGGCTACCAGCGCAAGACTACGTTATATTTGATTTACAGCGACAGGCGTTTTGATCTTTTCGGTCCGTTGTAGAATACGGCAGCAGAGAAGTCTGGGAGACCACCGAAAGCGCAGGCACTCTTGCCAATATCTTCCTTGGACGTTTCCTCCATCGAAAAAGTCAGTTTCTTTGAAGATGATGAGGTTGGCAGTTTCGGTGAGTTTAATTGCCTTTATTTTGATTGTAAATTGAAAAACGTGTTACATTTGACATCGGTGGGACGTAATTTGCTTAATAGGATGTGCATTTCATCTGCAGTAGCCCTGCCATCTCTTCAGTCCATTTCCACATCTCTTAGACATGAGGGTTTTTTGCGATGTTATTTTCTTAGTTATTTTATATTTGTAATCATGATCTCTCCTCTGCTGGGCGTGATGGTTGCATCAGTATTAAATTGCTCACTTTGAACATTCTTACCTGGTCTTCTGCTGCTGTGATATTGCACATTGTAAGCTTTTAGAGGTTCTCAGTATTTCCCCGATGCTTGGCTTAGGTAACCCACTGCACAGCACAGCCCTGGAGGATGATTTCAGCCCTCACCAGGGCCCAAAGGCCACACTCAAGAAGGTGGGAACACTAGTCGGCAAGAAGGGCAAAGGCAAGAAGACAAAGAGTGCTCGCCATGTTGACGAGGGCCAGCCTTCCAGAAAGGTCCCTTCTCAGCTGCCTCCAACCAGCTCTGCTCCAAAGGGTGGTCAACTAGGCGCTCGGCGAAAGAGCTTTGGAGTAAAGTCAGGCACTAGGTTTGGTATTGTCATATTACCGCCGTCATAATAAAGCGGTTCACTTGTGCTCCGTTCCGTCCACAAACAGCACTCCCCACTCCATCCTCCCTGCTCAGGGTGTGTCAGTCAAGTGACCTTCCCTCACCAAATTGAATATCAGAGAATACTTAGATTTTTTGCACGCTATATAGTCTAGCTGTCATATTTGGCTTTATGTTGACATACTCTGAAGGAATTAAGCTCTGTGAAATTTTATTTAGTTTTCTCATTATTTTTGGCATCTTAAATGCATTGATTTTGAGTAAATATGGCCTGTTATTCTTAAATATGTTGTCCATTACTGTCATTAATAAGCAGCAATTAATATAAACTAAAACCAAACTTGCGCACAGTCAGGCTTTTACAAACATATTTTTGAAGGATGCAAAATATACAGTTGTGCTCAAAAGTGTGCATACCTTGGCTGAATTTGTAAAATAGGGAACATTTTTTAAAGAAAACATGAATGGCCAGGCAAAACACATTTCTTTTCATTCTTATTCTTATTGGATTCATATCCAACTGTAGGTCCTGTAAAATGGCACAATCATCAAATAAAACACGGCAATAAGGGGGAAAAAATGGAATGGACCCTGTTCAAAAGTGTGCATACCCTTGGTTCTTAATACAGTGTATTGCCCCCTTTAGCATCAGTAACAACATGCAGTCTTTTGTGATAGTTGTCAATGAGGCCCCTAATTCTCTCAGGTGGTATAGCTGCCCATTCTTCCTTGCAAAATGCCTCCAGCTACTGCAGATTCTTTGGTCATCTTGCATGAACTGCACGTTTGAGATCTCCCCAAAGTGGCTCGATGACATTGAGGTGAGGAGACTGTAACGGCCACTCCAGAACGTTCACCTTTCTCTTCTGGGTCAACTTGGCCTTGTGCATTCGATCATTGTCATGCTGGAAAGTCCAAGTGTGTCCCATGCGCAGCTTTCATGCTGAAGAATGCAAATTGTCTGCCAGTATTTTCTGATGGCATGCTGCATTTATCTTGCTGTCAATTTTCACCAGATTCCCTGTGCCTTTAAAGCTTGCACATCCCCAAACCATCAGAGAACCACCATCATGCTTTACAGCGGGAACGGTGCTGACTGCTCTCCAAACATAGTGCTTATGGTTATGACACTATTTTGGTCTCGTCACTCCAAATGACCGTATTCCAGAAGTTGTGAGGTGTGTAAAGGTGTTGTCTGGCATTTTTTGTGGCATTGGCGCAATAATGGCTTCCTTCTAGCATTGTAGTTTAGCATTATTATTATAATTTTTTTATTATAAAATACTTCAGCAAAAATACATTCATTTATGTGTTGACAATGTTATGTTTTTAATTTAGGACAGCATCATTGTATTAAATTTATTTCAGGACATCTTTAGCATAAATAGGTTCTTTAATATAAATTGGATTATTTGTTTTTGGACATTCCCCCCCCCCCAGGCCGGTCAGAGATGGAAAATGCCAGGGCTGAATTTGCACTCCCAGTACACCTCTGCGGCACTCCTAGTGTGCAAACCTCCCCCAAGGCAGCACAGTCCAAATCTTGCCGAGTGTGAGCAAAGTTCAGTTATCGCGTGTCATAGGATTTCAAGATGGCTGCCGTGGTGGCCATACTGTTTGACTGATAACGGTGAAAATAAATTGGGTCCATCCCTGATGTAATAGTGAGCCACCCACAAAGTTTCAGAGATATCCGTTTATTACTTTTTGAGTTAACTTGTTCACGTGGCGGCTATATTCTTTGCTGCCATGGTGGCCACATTGTTTGACTGATCGTGGTGAAAATCAATAGGGTCCATCCCTGATGTAATGGCGACCCACCCACAAAATATTAGAGATATCCGTTCATTACTTTTTGAGTTATCTTGTTCACTAACAAACAAACAAATGGCACCAATCACATAACCTCCTGCCAACTTCGTTTGGCGGAGGTAATAATGTTAGATCAGTGGCTGCCCTCCATGTAAAAAGCACTGATCTGTTTTTTTTTTATTGTGAGATCAATAAAGTTGATAATTATTCTGAACTTAAATGCTTAAAAGGCCAAAAAATGTACACTTTCATAGAAATCTTCAAAACATGAAGGTCCTGAAGAAGATGATGACCTGTTTCAAAAAAAGTCTGGAATTTTCATTTGGGGGGGAAAGGCTAAGCACCCTGTTTTAACTCAATGTTGCCAAAACTCAAGTAGACTGTGGCTGTAACTTGGGAGTGGGGGGAAATCTTATCTTCTATGCAGTTGGGGGTTGGGAAATCGGTCCCCGTTGTGTAGTTTTTATGTGCAAAATCGCTGTCTAGAATTGTATAACTGCTGGGAAGTAGCCATATTTTTGAAAAAACTATCAGATGCTGCAGGAGTTTCAATACCCATGGTAACCACTGCAGTTTTTGAGGTTTTGTGAAATGTCCGTCCCCTGGTCACCACCCTTGTGTTTGATGTTGTGTTATATGTTGATCAGATGACTCCAAATCTGTCCTCAACCCTGACTTCAGTTTGTACTTTCCTCAGAGGCCTGCCGAGGGTGTCGGAGGGGCCTGAGTCGGACGAGGCAGCCATGAGATGCCAAGCGTCCTCACTCTCTGGCAAAGCAATTCCCCCTCACTTTGGAAAAGGGAGCACTAGTGACTCGGTATGGCCTCTGTCTATTAAGTTTACCAGCTTATTATATGATCAGGGTTCTCACCAGGAATTTGTAGGAGAGTAATGGGAGGGGAAAGTCACTTTAAATTGCCGGGGGTTTGAGGGCCGTCTAGGCCCTCGATGGGGTTTAGGGGCAGCACCCTAGTGGGGGGTCCAGGAGGGCAAAGCCCCCCTGAAGCTTTTGCATTATGGGCTTATAAAGGGCCTTCTTCGGTAGTCTGAATATACTAAATAGCTCTGGAATTAACTTAAGTAGACCATGACATTTTTACCTTGTAGACACCATGTTTCCAAAATATTGGTAAATCAGGTACTTAAGCTCACAATAACACTCAAAATCATGGGCTCACTACTAGATTTATTGAAACTATAACAGTTACTTGTACACTTCTATAATAGATTGGATTAAAAATGCTCAGGCAGTAATGTCAGTTCTTCATCTTGGCCCAGTTGTTGCAAGCGGTCTCAAAGCTGAAATTTTCTTCCTCATCTCCTTCAATAGAAATCATCAGGAGGTTGTCCAGTGTCTCTCATTTCAGTTTTTTTTCTGAGGGGGGGTCTTTTATAAGTCTAAAATAATTGTTATATTTATAGTCTTATGGAATTATCATTAGGGATGCACCGAAATGAAAATTTTTGGCCAAAACCAAAAATGAGAAACTCTTGGCCGAACACCGAAAGAAATTATTATGCCAATTTTAAGTACCATTGCATCTATGACTGTGTACTTGCCTAACTAAAGTCAAGGCATTGCAATTGCATAAATTAATATTCATGCTTCAAAGAATAAATCAATTACAAAATTATGAAAATATTTATTAAGCACTGACATTCCAACAATGCACAACATAAAATAAAATAAAATTATAAATAAAATGTTTTACTTGGCCCCACTCATGAATAACTTACAGGCCTATAACTGACTGGCCTATTACTGGCTGCTGAACAATTGTAAAGTTAATTATGTTACGTTACAACACAGCAGCCCAATGATTAGTCAGAGAGAATCGTCTCCGTGAAAGACAACTCACTTCCGCATTATCTCGAGGAAACTGGCTTCGCTTGCCATCATTGAAACAGGTCTTCAAATTGTATTTTTGAAACGTGTATTGTTTTAGGCAGCTTGATAAATATACTGTGCGTTGCCTTACCTTTCAAACAAGGTTGCGTTTGTTCACCAAAGCTGCTGCATTGATGAAATGCGTTTCTTTGTCTGTGACCCTGTTCATAGCGAAAATAGAAGCAATGGTGACCAATTCTGTTCCTCTAATTCCCCTTGAGAAAGTTATTATGCTGCCTTTATTTTTCGAAAATTGCGCGGAAAATAACTTTACGGGTGCTGATGAAGCACTTTGTTCTTAGGAAAGGTATCACAGATGAGGTGACGCATTGTAAAGCGATAAATTCTAATACTGCCTGCGATTTGCGCATTTGCTACCTGTTTTGCCTTCAATTTCAAAGTGAAATGTTTCATGAAGCCTGAATGTCAAGCTAATAAACAATAATCGTTTTGTCATATGTGTTATCAGCTTCTTTGTTATGAAGTAAAAAAGGTAAATTAACATCCTCGGTGAGTGGTAATTCCATAATTTTTGCCAGGGATTGGTGTGTGGCAAGTCATATTTTTTGCCAGGGGTTGTAGTTACATTATGGAATACTGATTGTACACAAATGGCTTGAGAATATATTGCCCTTTCTATGAATACTCTATGCCTGTTATGGATATCATTGCTTTGTGTTTTTAGGTGGTACGTTATTTAATGTGCAACAAATTGGGCACAACACCAGTTGCTATCCTATGCATCAGGACAATGTCAAACAGAAATTACAATTAAACACTCGCGGACTTTAGTGCCGTAACGTGGTGACGGTAGTGCGCGTCCCCTGATTTAAACACGTAAATATTTAACAAAATCGACGGAATAAAAGTCCAGACAGGCGCGTGCTGGCTGCGGTTTTTGCTTGCGTCATCACAACTTCCAGTTTCCGCTGTATTGTTTTGGTGTTAAAGGTCTTTCGGCCGAAAACGGAAAATGCATTTTTTTGCCATTTTCGGTGGCCGAAATTTCAGCGCATCTCTAATTATCATGGCCCCCTGCCCTGCGCCTAACACCTGTCGACAGAGCCGTTTCCCGTACTAGCATTCAGGCACCTATACTGTAGTATTGACAAAAAATCTTGGAACAATTTTAATAGTAAAGATCATAGTATATATGCCGTCTGGAGTATTTTCCTATTGAATGTACCTATAATATACGGATTTAGCTTACATTCAAAACAGTGAAAAAGGAAAGAAAATCATCCTCTTAATTATTTCTGACCGATATAAATATATTTTAGGGTCTGCAGTAAGAATATGAACTAATTACAGTATTAATTTTGACAGTATGACATCGACTTATCAATTCCCATTCTTTGTTTTTAGTCTCAACAATCCCTTTGGCAAGCTGAGTTGTTTTTTTTTTGCCTGTAAAAAGTACTCAATTCCGTACAGATCTGTGCATGAAGAAGAGTTTACTGTTTTATTGTGATGTTTCTTCTCACCAGTCTTAGAAGCCAAACTACGTTGAATCGAGGAAACTTATTTCTTTATTGAGAGTACGAATTTGTTTCATCTTTGAATAAAATAATATTGTACACAAAGCTTTACGATCTTACTTCTATCAGATGACCAAAGACGTGCTCAGTCCAAACTGAGGTACAAGCACGCACCGAAACACTACTCACCACGCGGTTCGATTGAAGCCAGTTGGTCTCAGAACATGATGCAGCAGAACATCAATCTTACCAAAATACAACCCCAATTTCGAAATAGTTGGGACGAAGTGTAAATTATGAATAAAATCAAAATGCAATGACTTTCAGATCACGAGCCAATATGTTATTTACAATAGAGCATAGCTAACATTTCAAATGTTGCAACTGAGACATTTTACATTTTCATCCACAAAATGAGCTTATTTCAAATTTTCTGGCTGCAACAGGTCTCAAAAAAGTTGGGACACAGGCAAAAAAGGGCTGAAAAATCAATTTATATATATATATATATATATATATAGAATCAGCTGAAAGAACATTTAGCAAGTAATTAAGTTAACTGGGATCAGGTGTGTAACATGATTGGCTATGAAAGGGATGTCTTGGAGAGGCTGAGTCTCTCAGAAGTAAAGATGGCCAGAGGCTCTCCAACCTGTGAATGCTTACGTAAAAAAATTGTGGAATACTTTTAAAATAATGTTCCTCAACACAAATGCTTTGAAGGTCAAATCATCGACAGTGCATAGCATCTTCAAAAAATTCAGAGAAACTGGGAAAATCTCTGTGCGTAAGGGACAAGGTCGAAGACCTTTACTGGATGCCTGTGATCTTTGGACCCTCTTACTGGCATGATTCTGTCATTGACATTACTAAATGGGCCCAGGAAGACTTCAAGAAACCACTGTCTGTAAACACAGTCCGCCTTGCCATCCACAGATGCCACCTAAAACTCTATCATGCAAAAAGGAAGCCATTGTTGAGCATGATCCAGAAGCGCCGCCATGTTCTGTGGGCCAAGGCTGATTTAAAATGGACTGTAGCAATGTGGCAAAGTGTCCTTTGGTCAGACGAGTCCAAATTTGACATTCTTGATGGAAATGATGGGCAACGTGTCCTCCGGGCTAAAGAGGAGAAAGACCACCCCTCCTGTTATCAGCGGTCAGTTCAAAAGCCAGCATCTCTGATGGTATGGGGATGCATTAGTGCATATGGTGTGGGACACTTGCATGTTTTTAAAAAGCTTTTCAAGTTTTTAAAAGGTATATAAAGGTTTTAGAGCAACATATGCTTCCCTCCAGATGACAGCTATTCCAGGGAAGGCCTTGTGTATTTCAGCAGGACAATTCCTAACCACATACTGCAGCTATTGCAACAGCATGGCTTCGTAGTAGAAGAGTCCGTGTGCTGAACTGGCCTGCCTGCAGTCCTGATCTTTCACCAATTGAGAACATTTGGCGCATAATTAAACGAAAAGTCTGTCAAAAGAGACCCAAAACTCTTCAGCAGCTGGAAGCCTGTATTAAACAAGAGTGGGATCAAATTCCAATGGCTAAACTCAAGAAACTTGTCTCCTCAATGCCCAGACGCGTCCACTTTGTGTTAAAAAGAAGAGGGGATGCTACACCATGGCAAACAGGCCCCTGTCCCAACTTTTTTGAAACCTGTAGCAGCCATTAAATATGAAATGAGCTCATTTTGTGGATAAAATAGTAAAATTTCTGTTTCAACATTTGCAATGTTATCTCCGTTCTATTGTGAATAAAATACTGGCTGGTGTGATTTGAAAGTCGATGCGTTTTGATTTTATTCACAATTTACATTTTGTCCCAACTATTTCGGAATTGGGGTTGTATTATTAGCTGGCTTTATCTCTGGTCACGATGGGACAAGAGATTTGAACAAGAACCCCTAACTTAAACATTCCACAGAAATGTTCAATATAGAAATATAAGCAATATGAGAATGAACAAACAAACGGGGATGGTACAGGAAACCTCGAAAGCCAACTGTGTTGTGACAGTGCTGATTTATTTTGCAGCATTGTCACGTAGCATATCACACATCTGGAATCAGATCGAGGCTAGATGTGCGACATGCGCACACACACAGTATAGCACATGAGCCAGCATGCATAGTGAGCAAGCTAGCTGCGCTGGCGTTAATAGTGGGTGCGATAATGATATCCGCGTACGCGTGCTGTTATGACCGTTGCTGGAGCCACATAAGCGAACAGCATCACCTATGAATTTTTCCTGCCTCGTGCAGGAATCTTCAAGATTGATCATCGAATAAGAATCATTCTAAAATGCATACCATTCAAACTAACAATCCTAAACCTTTAGTAATGATATCACTGATTGGTGAAATATGCCAGCTACTGGGGAATCCCCAGGTCAACACACTCAGCCAGTGCTGTGGTTTGTCAAACACACAAAATTGCATGTTTACGGCGTCGATGGGTAATATTCATGAAGTGACAACAAAGCAATGAGAAATTCTTGGTAGCGGCACGGGCACCAGTCGACGACGGAGCCAATCTTGGGCCACCTGTTGGTATAAATTAACCTAGATAACCCACATAGGATGCAAACAAACACACGTGGATAGATATCAAAACAAGCCAAAACTCAGAAGCAGCGCTGGCTGGTAAATATTGGCCTGAATACATGTAAGTTAGCCAGGTACAATCAACATAGAAAATTGATAATTTTCCTGTTACACACCCGCGAAAACAACAGCGGCCCAATCAGCAGCATAATTTTTTCAGTTGTTGCGCTGGCGAGAACTCTGATGATTGCCATCTCTCCTCCTCTCCTCGGCTGATTGATGTATGGAGACTGACTCGGTGAAAAATGACTACCGCGTGTCACCATGGTGTGCGTTACATCTTGGTGGCGGATAAGAAAAACTTCTTTCTCATCACTGTGATGTGCTTTGTGTATCGCTTAAGCCACAGCAAAATATATATATAAACGAAGGTAAACACCTCTTTTTAAACTAGCTCTTCACTAATTCTGCTTCTTTGCAACCTCACTCGGGAAAGCTTCTAGTCTGCTGGTTTGTATTCTGGTACTTGATGAATGGCAATCTCATTCCTATTGTGGCTCCTGCATTAGGTAGACTGTGATGAGACTTGGTGGATCAGACCATCTAGTTCAGTGATCCTGTTCCTGGAGATGTACCGTCCTGTAGACTTTTACTCCAACCCTTAAAAAGCACACCTCCAATTGTAGACGGAGGTCCTTTTTAGCAGCTAATATAAAGAGTCTGGTGGGCCAGATTAAGGTTGCAAAGAATACCTACAGGATGATGGATGTCCAGGAACAAGACTGGTGACCACTGCCCTAGACATTTTCATCAGGTTAGCTGCAGGTCTGATTTTGTTATGCATGGGGATGGCCTCTTTCAGTATACTGGTGCTTTTCCACTACGCGGTATCAGCTCTACTCTACTGGCCTTTTTTAGCTTACCGGCCCTATGGGCCGATAAGCTATTGTCGTGGCGTGTCGTCCGTCGTCCGGAACATTTTTTATCTTTTTTTTGGCCTGATGAATTTTTGCGTAAATTTGCGATAACATACTACTAGACCATATCTCCAGTCGGTTTTCTCGGATTTTTGATTGAACCATTTTTGTCCGTTTTATGGGCCCTTGAAATTTTGGCTCCAATGTTAAAGATAGGACTGAGAAATTCTAAAAAATTATTTCTCAAAAACTGTGTGATAAATTTTTTTCTAAATCAGGCAATCAACTTACCTTGGTACCGTCAATGTACAGTGCGAGCGCCATTTTGATTGAATCGACGGAAGTCGGGGCGCTGTACTTTATGAATATGTAAGATGGCCTGTGGAGGCCAAATAGTTGCAGATAGAGATTAAATTTATATTATTGACATGTAGGAAGTCATATATGACCTATATTTTGGCAATATTAAATTTGACCACTGATGACTTTGAAAGGTCAAACTCAAGGTCAGGGAATATATTAACAATGTTATAAGATATGACTTGAAATTTCAAAAAATTATTTCTCAAAAACTGTCATAACTTTTTTTCTAAATCTGGCAATCAACTCACCTTGATTCACTTTATGTACAGTGCGAGTGCCATTTTGATTGAATTGACGGAAGTGGGTCTAGTGGGGGCGCTGTACTTTAACATTGGGTCTTATGGAGAATGGGCCAAATCGCCTGTGGAAGCTAAATGGTTGCAGATAGAGATTAAGTTTGTATTACTGACATGTAGGAAGTAATATATGACCTATATTTTGGCTGTGTTAAAGTTGACCTCAGATGACCTTGAAAGGTCAAACCTGAGGTCAAGCAAAACGTTACAATTTTCAAAGGTTTCTAGGCTGGAAAAATATTGAAGATTGGGAACATATGTGCATTGAACACTTATAGGAAGTCATGCATGAACTTTCATTTGGTGGCCTTGAACTTGACCTTTGGCGACCTTCGAAGGTCAAACTTCACATTGTGAAATTTCAATGACTTCTATCACCAAAACTATTACAGATGGAGCTTAGGTTTGTATGGCAGCCATATAGGAAGTCATGTAAGAAGTTTCGTTCGGTGACTTTGAACTTGACCTTCAGTGACCTTGAATGCCCAAACTTCACAGTGAAATTTTAATGACTTATATCAGCAAAATGGTTACAGATAGTTTCAGTTTGTATTGGAGATGTATTGGAAGTCATACATGAACTTTCATTTGGTGGCCTTGAACTTGACCTTCGGTGACCTTCGAAGGTCAAACTTCACATAGTGAAATTTCAATGACTTCTATCACCAAAACTATTACAGGTAGAGCTTAGGTTTGTATTGTGGGCATATAGGAAGTCATGTATGAAGTTTCATTTGGTGACCTTGAACTTGACCTTCATTGACCTTCAATGGCCAAACTATACAGTGAAATTTCAATGACTTATATCAGCAAAATCGTTACAGATTGAGTGTAGGTTTGTATTGGAGACGTAGAGGAAGTCATGTATGAACTTTCATTTGGTGACCTTCATATTGACCTTCGAAGGTCTAACTTGACCTAGAGAAAATTGAATGACTTCTGTCACTGAAAAGGTCACAGATGGAGCCCAGGTTTGTGTTACTGACATAGGAAGTCAAATATGAACTTTCATTTGGTGACATTCAGCTTGACTGTTGATGACATTTGAAGGTCAAACTTGACATAACACAATTACAATGACTTGTATTGCCAAAATGGTCACAGATGGAGTCTAGGTTTGTAATAGAGACATATAGGAAGTCATATATGAACTTTCATTTGGTGACTTTCATATTGACCTTCAAAGGTCAAATGTGACCTCGTGAAAATTCAATGACTTGTATCACTAAAACGGTCGCAGATGTAGCCTAGGTTTGTGTTACTGACATCTAGGAAGTCACTTATCAACTTTCATTTGGTGACATTCAACTTGACTGTCAGTGAACTTTGAGGGTCAAACTCGACAGTGAAATTACAATGACTTGTATCACTAAAATGGTCACAGATTGAGCCAAAGTTTGTATAGAGACATTAAAAAAGTGATGTATGAAGTCCATTTGCTGACCACAACTTGACATTCTGTGACCTTTAAAGTTCACAATTGACATATTGAATACATATTGACATATTATAATGACTTTGTATCACCAAAACTGCTTCAGAGCTTAGGATTGTATTACAGAAGGTTTTATAAATGTATATGAACTTTTATTGAGTGACCTTGACATTGATTTTCATTGATTCAAATGTCAAACTTCACATGAAATTTTCATAACTTGTATCATCGCTGTTAGACTGCTTGCCGGTAAGCTACAGGACCCTTGGTCCTATTTTTTGCTTTTCCATTAGGAAAAAGTACCTAGTACTTGGTACCTGGTACCACCCTTTCTGATACCTGCTCTCCTGGGGTTCCAAAAAAAGCCGACCGGGTACTAGTAGGTACTAAAATGTGATGTGACAACACCGCAGCCCACTGATTGGTCATAGAGAATCGTCACTGCGAAATGGTGTAACGGAGCAAATAATGCAGTGAGGTAGTGTAAAGGAATGAGTAATGCTGTGAGATAGTGAGTGTGTGAGTCATGTAGAATGATATTGTAACAGTGCAAGTAATGCAGTATGATATTGTTACAATGTGAGTAATGCCAAATTGCATTACACAGAGTGAGTAAAGCGTAGTGTTGGTGTTGCAGTATGTGGCTAAATCAGTATGATTGTACCACATAATTTGAGTAACATAAATGGGATGGTGTAACTTGGTGTGAATAATTTATCATGATGATGAAACATAAACAAGTTATATGATAGTGTGACAGTGCACATTATTCTTGTGACTGTCAGTATTACGGCGTGAAGCCCTGAGGAAACCAATTAGTGACCGATTCAGCATCAATATAATGGTGTGAGTAATGCAACATGATACCCCGACACAGTTGAGCAATACCGTGCTATGGTTTCACACAATGCCATTAAGGCAGCATTTTTTTCATGACTTTGTCCTTAGGCTGGTCCTTCGCAGAGTTCAACCAGCGGGAACGAAGAGCACGCTACACAGGGGCAGCTGCCCTCGAGCAAAAACGCAGCGGTAGCACGTCGCGGACAACTCTCCTCGCTGTCCTCTGAAGACTTGACTGAGGAAGACCCCAGCTGGGTAATAGTGGGTCTGGTCACCTTTGGACGGATCACCCGCTGCCCTCTACTTTGTGTTCATACTGATTAATGCTCTGCGGCAGGCAGTTCTGGCACCGTACAGATGCCTGTGATGTGTTTTGCCGTGGGGTATCCACAGTTATGTGCAAAGTCAATGTCTGCTTCCTTGCCCATTAGATATCACTTCATCTGAAATCTCAAACAGTGCTAGCTACGAAGTTCTTTTCTTCCTTGCATGTTTAGCTTGCCTGTTAGAAGAGAAAATAGCAGCTGGATGATTAGACTTGCTGTTACCAGTTCTGATCATGAAGAATGTATCGGAGAATCCATGCCACTGTGGACCTTTTCTCTAGAAGTCTCTGTCTTTCCTCAGCATAGAGAGCAAAACGAGAAGTCATCTGGGCCTCATATGGGGGCGAAGAGGAAGTCTGTTGCTGGCAGGCAAAATTTAAAGGCACAGAAGAGGAAGTCCTCATCTGGATCCTCAGGTACCGTGAGACTGGGTACATCCAAATTTTCTTAAATAAGCTGCCTCTTTCCTCTCCACTTTTCCTCGACTTCAATAGAAAATGTCAGGCTGGTCAAGTGAACATTACAGGGACATTTTGAAGTTACCTCGGGGACATGGTTGAGAAAAATCGAATGTTCTTTCTTTCAGTGTCATGAGCTCAATGGTGATGGATAGTGACACGATTGATCCAAGAGGAAAACTACGACAAATGACATATCCGGTCCCTTCAGTTGAGAGGATAGTGGTCTGTGATCTAGGATTCCTTTCCGACAAGGTTGTTGTGTTTCCTTGCTCGAAGGAAGTAACAAAGGAGCTAATTGCCTCCTTCGCTTCATGAAATGGGCCATTTTGATGCTCTTTGTCATGGCTGCCAGCTAAACTATTTGCAGTTCATATCTTGAACTATGGAAGCCCATAGTGGACAATATTCAAATGAAAATGTAATCCCACTATTGCATTATAATTTTCCACTTATGAGTTATTTGAGACAATATTAAATTGAAAATGCACTAATCCAATTATCACTTTCATTTTCACATACACATATGGGAAATCTATGACTATATTCAAATGATTATGAAAAGCTGTTTGACATTTCATTTTCAAAGTCATGCTCGGCAATACAGTGGACAATATTCAAATGCAATAAGCAAAACGGCACCCCCAGCCTATTGCATTTACATTTACATGTCAACATGAAAATGCAAATGCTATTTTCTGACTCTTTGAAAATGATATTGAAAACGGCATTCAACATTTAATTTGCAAAGACTTAACTTGCTCTGCTGAGGACAATATTCAAATGCAATAAGATAAACAGCTCTCCCAGTCTGTTGCATTTACATATACATGTCATCACGCTCTTTTAGGATCAACATGATAATGAAAATGCTGTTTTCTAATCACTTGGAAATAATAATGATATAATAATGATGACAACATTTGACATTTCATTTTCAAAGACTTATCCTGCAATACATGGGACAATATTCAAATGCAGTTAGGGAAACAGCACCTCCCTGTCCATTGCATTTTCAAATACATGTCACCACGCTCTTTGTGGGACACAATGAAAATTAAAACGCAATCTGTTAGCGTCTCATCGAGGCGGGTCTTCTGCTCGGACGTCACTCTTTAGGGGTGCGAACGGAAACCATGTTCCTCATTTGCATACCAACCAATCAGCTTCTGGGTAGCGCTTGTACGCACGGAGACTTACAGATAATGTCATGATGATAGGCTGCTATGTATTGTGTGCCATCGCGCATTAGGCTACGTTACGCTTTGGATGTAGCCATCTCGGCAGCTAGTATGCTAGCTAACGTTAACTAAGGAAAATATTTGTGAATGATCATCCCATTGAAGGTTGCTTGCAGATTTCAGAGACATTAGCTAGCTTGCTAGTGAGTCTAAACGCATTCGCTTAGGTACAGCTAGCTAGCTATGATGCCTACTGGAGAAGCTCTTGGAGATTTAAATGGATAGCTCATTACCTGGCTAGCTCAAGAATAGGGATGTAAACAATTAACCGATTACCGATTAATTGTCGAAAAAAAGTTTACTCGATTAATTTAAATTATTTGTCAATTAATTGAACATTTTACGGTCTTACACCCCAAGAGCTTTTTTTTTTTTTTGTGAAATGTAGTGGCGTCGCCAGTCGAGGGCGCCATTGCCGAATCTAGACCACGCTTGACGTACCTGACGCAATGCATGCGCGACAACCATAGACTGTATAAAAAGGGACGCAGCACTCGGGTCTGAAAACTGAGGCCTATGCGGATATCTCTAAAATTTGCATTCTATTTAATGGCCAGCAGATGGCGACGTCGGTGGTTGCAGAAAGAAGTTCAATCCTATAGAAGTCTATGAGAAAATGACCCTACTTTATCACCAGATTTATAATTTAATGATTTTCCACAGTACTTTATTGTATCTATTGCAAGTTTCAAGTCTCCTTCGATACATCATGATGTTCATTTTTGTAAATTATGGTCCCAAATAGACTAGAATAAAGGATGAAGCCAGTATATGCTTTAGGGACGTGGCTATCCTCTGGTCCTTGTCTGATACGGTAGGGTCCACCCGTAGATCCACCCCTTGCTTCTCCCCGGATATTCAGTTCACGCTCTCGTCCAATATGAATCATGTCTGGTTTCAAAATGACAAAATGGCGCAATTCAAATTGCCAAAATCGAGGCTTCCTCAATGGTATGCTGAAACCGATGGGTGGCGTCATGGTTGCTTCGTCCATCTTTTTATACAGTCTATGGCGACAACACGTGAGCATGAAGCGATCAAAACGGAGAGCGGTGTCAGCAGCTAAAATTACTCGATTCACACCAGCAGCAGAACAAAAATACATGGGTCTAGGATCTATGTTATTGAGATGCCTATTTAAAACCTAATTGGACAGGGATGTTTTTGTTTTAGGAAAGGCAGCCAATATTTTAATTTGATTGTTCCAAGGTAGGCCCTCTAATTTTACTGTCTTTTTTCTCAGGGATTTTTAAGTTTTCAGTCAAAGTTATTTTGCTTTTGCCTTTTTCAATTCAAGGGGGCTTATGAGTTCTACTTATGTTTCACATGTCTTTCAAAATAAGTACCCTACTAGGTTAATATTTTGTTATTTTATACACTATTTTATGTAGGCTTAGCCTACATAATAATTTATTTTCTATTTAGAATTCTGTTACGCTGCTAATGTTTCACATGCGACAGATGGGCCAGTGTGCAATTTATTTTCATGTGAAGTAGCCAACATATTTCATTTTCTATGCAGAGTTAATTTTCTTAACGTAAATGCTATTGTCTGGGATGGATCCCAAATGGTACAATAAATCATTCATAAATGAGTATAACATTCATTTTTTATTCAGCGTATCATAAGCAATGTTTAGCTTTTTATGTTGTAGAACCTATTCATACCAAGGGAAATTTAGGTTCTCAGGAGAATTGCTGCTTATCAATTAATTGTTAATCGATCAATAAGGTGAACCAACTAATGATTAATGAATTAATCGATAGTTTGCATCTCTACTCAAGAATAATCGGCAAGCACTAGAACAATTGCTGTCAGCTAGCTATCTTGTGAAGCTAGGGCAAAAACCGAATCACAGCGATTAAGTATAAAAATGATGACAAACATTTCCCCTAATTAGCGTCAGCAGGGTTGGAAGACGGATAGGGTTTTATCTGGAGTAATGTAATACGCTATAGCTCGCATAGAAGGATAATGCTGCTTTAACTAGCTATGAAATAACATGTCTCAGGCTGAACTGTCAGTTTGTTCTTTAGGGAAAAGAAGCTGCTGATCAATGGTGAAAGAGGTCGTGTGTAAAGTAGATGGGGCGTTGAAAGTGACAAATCAGGGCTGTAAGAGCTTCTCCAGTAGGCATCATAGCTAGCTAGCTGTACCTAAGCGATTGCTTTTAGACTCCCTAGCAAGCTAGCTAACGTCTCTGAAATCTGCAAGCACACTTGGGTTGCAGTTGCACAACATTGCCGCAAAGCCTCGGATAAGTTCATGCATATTACAGCTAGCTCAGTTAATAGAGTTGGGGCAAAAATCAAATCATATCGCTTTAATGTGATGATCATTAACAAATATTAGTTAACGTAAGCTAACATACTAGCTGCCGAGATGGCTACATCCAAAGCGTAACATAGCCTAAAGCTGGATTTATGGTTCTCGCGTCGAACCGACGCCGTCGCTATGCAGAGCCTCTGCGTCGCCTGCCGTGCGCCTGGAAAATTTTCTAACTGCACGTCAAAGCGACGCAGACCGCAAGGGCACTGATTGGTCCGACCCGAGCCTAGTGACGTGTATGATTCAACGTCATTCAAGAAAATGACAACGGTGGCTAGTAGCTAGAGATGGGATTTATGGCTCTTTGAAGGGAGCCGGATCTTGAGGAGCCGTTCCTTTCAAAGAGCCGTTCAAAAGACTGGCTCCTTGTTATATTTATTTATTTTCTGGAAGTCAACCAGGGTAACTTCGTTTTTTATCAAGGAAACAATCACTGGTAGCAGTTATAAGATAAGATTTAGATCAGAATAATTCAAACTTACACATCCCACCAATATATACTCTATTGGTGGGAATTATTCTGAAATATTGATTAGAATTTAATTTGGCTTGTGTTTTCATTTGTAAACATTCCATAAGATGGTGCCATATACCCATGCCTTGGCAGTGAGATCACTATTTTGAATTTTCCCTCACCTAAAAAACTTTGTGGCACAATAAAAACTACATGAGGCTACAGATAACTTCCACGTCAAACAACTTTACTGTAAAATTTTCCACACAAGAACATTTTAACAATACAGAAAAAATATAAAAATAATAAATAATAAAAAAATATATATGTATATGAAAATATAATAAAACTAGATTAAAAATTTGGACATGATAAAAATGTGAAGGCAAAATTGTACTACCCTACCTGGTGTTTGTACACCTGAACTACTTTACAAACAGGAGCTCAGCTCGACTCGAATCCACATCAGAACAGATACAGCGGCAAATGTCTTCAGTCCAGTTGGGCGGCGCCAAGACTAATATTCTCCTCCCTAAGTTAGCTGCGATATATAGCTAGCTGCGTTCACGTGAATGGAGCATGCTGTGGACAACTCAAACTCGGAGATGTCATTAGTCGCTCACGTGAAGGCAGCATGGACAACTCAGACTCATGGGGCACACAGATGACACATGAAGGCAGCATGGGCAATTTGCATATAAGAATGGCTCGCAAACGACTGGCTCGCAACTGCGAATCGGTTCTCATCGTTCACTTAAAAGAGCCGTTCAAAAGACTCGACTCGTTCGCGAACGTCACATCTCTACTAGTAGCTACCTAGCACACAGAAAGCTGACGAACCTAGCTTGATGGTTTACTACAGTCGTCTGGCTATCGCTAGTTATGTCGTTTTTTTTTAAATTTTTATCCGCGGCTATTTGTCGCCTTATAAAAGCGATGCGGTTGCTTATTAAGCTACCGCGAAACCGATAAATGGCCAGTGAAAACAGTTTTCCCGTGAACTGGCTGCGTTTGTTTACACTTGCTTAAGCAGAAAGCAGCAGCCGCGAAATATGTCAAAGGACATTCCAAACGACCCTTAATTGAAAACCCAACTCCCTGCTGCCCTTCAGAGTTTTCACTTCGAAGGGAAGTGATTTCGTGTAGGATGTAGGGATTATTACCCTACAGAATGAAATACAGCCAATAACGCAATGTAAACACTCTACCAACGAGTCTCGCATGATTCCACAACAGGTCCTACGGAAACCTGACGCCACCTAGCGGTTTGGCGGTGAATTGCTTCGCGGCACAGCACGACGCAAACGACCTCAACGCAGAACTTCGAAAGGTCCACGACGGCGTTGAGGCGACAGCGTGCCCTTTGCGTGGAGTCGACGCAGAACCATACATCCAGCTTAATGCGCGATGACACACAATACCTAGCAGCCTAACCATCATGACATTATCAGTAAGCCTCTGTGCGTACAAGCGCTACCCAGAAGCTGATTGGTTGGTATGCAAATGAGGAACATGGTTTCCGTTCGCGCCCCTAATGAGTGACGTCCTAGCGGAAGACCCGCCTTGATGAGACGCTAACGGATTGCATTTTAATTTTCATTGTGCCCCAAAAAGAGCGTGGTGACATGCATTTGGAAATGCAATGGACTGGGAGGCACTGTTTCCCTTACTGCATTTGAATATTGTCCCATGTATTGCAGGATAAGTCTTTGAAAATGAAATGTCAAATGTCGTCATCATTATTATATCATTATTATTTCCAAGTGATTAGAAAACAGCATTTTCATTATCATGTTGACCCTAAAAGAGCGTGATGACATGTAGCAATAGACTGGGAGAGCTGTTTATCTTATTGCATTTGAATATTGTCCTCAGTAGAGCAAGTTAAGTCTTTGCAAATTAAATGCTGAATGCCGTTTTCAATATCATTTTCAAATAGTCAGAAAATGGCATTTGCATTCTCATGTTGACCCTAAAAGAGCTTGTTGACATATAAATGTAAATGCAATAGGCTGGGGGTGCTGTTTTGCTTATTGCATTTGAATATTGTCCACTGTATTGCGGAGCATGACTTTGAAAATGTAATGTGAAACAGCTTTTCATAATCATTTGAATATAGTCATAGATTTCCCATATGTGTATGTGAAAATGAAAGTGATAATTGGATTAATGCATTTTCAATTTAATATTGTCTAAAATAACTCATTCATAAGTGGAAAATTATAATGCAATAGTGGGATTACATTTTCATTTGAATATTGTCCACTATGGGCTTCCATATTGAACTGTGCCCAAAATGGCTTTTTTGCAAAAAGGCTTACTCACAACTTGCATTCTCATTATTGGGGTAGTTAGCAGTTTTGGGCAGATGCTGCCATTTGGTGATGCATTATGCCCATTTTGAAATGAAAGAGGAAGAAGTGGCCTTGAACGTTGTGAGACTGGATATGTCATTTTCTGAATATTATGGCCTGTTTGGAAATTGCTGCTCATTGTAGACTTGATTAATGAGTAAATGAATCTGCGTTAGACTTGTGCAGGGTCTTTTAGATGGCACACCATGAAGAAAATTATAATTGTGTTTCTTAGGTGATGCTGGTCCCTCCAATGAAAAGAAACGCAGAGAAAGAGATGTTAAGAATCCCACTGATCTTGATGTTGTCTTGGATGCATTCCTGGAATTTGCTTCTGAATACAAGTGAGTATGCATCATTAGTCCAGTGCAGGGTGCAAAAAAAATAGAACTAATGAATAAGTGAGCCAGCATGCTGGCTCACTTTTTCCGCCAAATCTCTTGTGTGCGCTGACAAGCTAATGATCGTGCATTTTATCTGGTTTTAACTCCCACTGGTTTTGTGATCAGGGTGACCGTTGACTTGGAACCAGTCAGAAAAGCGATAGATGCAGTCTCGAACATGTTTGAGGATCAAGTCACTGAACTTGTAAGTAACAGTAGTTGACTAGGAGCTAAGTTAAATGCATGTATGTTCTTTTCTGTACTTATGATTGGAATTTGGCAGTATGGTCTGAATGGTGAGTCACTGTGTTGCCTCATTGCAGCAAGTTTGTGGTTTGGAATTTGGCCTGGGCCTTTCTCTGTCGTTTGAATGTTCTGCCTTGTCTTAATGTGGGGTCATTCCATATGAAGTCAACCAGAGGTCTCCAGGTCACCGACTTAGATTTGGCTCAAATTTATTTTTGGAGTACTTCTATATTCATAATGAACACAGTAAAAATCTTTGGGTCCTACTCCAAGGGGTTTCTGAGATATGGCTCCCCCAAAAATCAGGGGCCACGCCCCCCTTTTTGCCCCTGCAAATTGCGCGCATTCATTTATAGGGATTTTGGAGGCCAGTATCTTTGGAACAAATCATAGCTATGGGCTGAAAATTGTTATGCAGGGTAATTTGGGTCCAGGCTTTCATAAACTCTTGTCAAAATGTATCTATCTCTTTTCATTTTCAAGATATTGGCCTCGACAATATGAAACTTTTTATGGGCGGATATCAAAAATTCACTTTTCAAGGGCCTCCTAAGAGGCCAGGATCCCTTACAGAGGCTAAAGAAGGTTTTGCAGGGTATAGGCAAATTTGACCACAGCCCAATTTGAACCCTCTTCTGGTTATATGTACCTACTTGTGGGACTGTCCAGAAAATAGATTTGAAATGTGAAATTTGCTTACAGGAAGTGAACTATGACCTATTTAGTGATTTCAAGATTTTTGTGGGACAAGGCCTTGAAAATTCCATGTTTAAACCCATAAATGATTGTTCTGAAAAACTAGATGATTTTAAATGGCTACACAACAACATGACGGACATTTTGATACCAAACATAAGTATATATGTGAAAAACTGAAGAAGTTTCAGACAATTTTCCATTGAAAAATGCATCTGTCTTGACCAAAATTGATGCAAAACGTAAAGTTCATTTTAAAAAACAACCAGGTACCTATAAAAACACACCTAAGATATTTTCACAAAAGTTGCCTCATATAGTTAGCTAAATAATGTGCGAGTGTCGTTAAATTGCGAGACCGGTAACATGGATCCGGATTGCGAAAATTGGAATATAGGCCCTTAACAAACATTCCAGAGGTTGATTCGTAGAATCAGGTGTGTAGCAGCTTGGTTGGCATGAAAGCCTGCACCCACAGTAGCTCTTTCTGGAGAAGGTTCCCTACCCCTGGCATACAACAATGTTGAATGCTTTGTGGTTCACAAAATCATTGAAGAGTGACCACAAGCGCAGACTACGCTTTGCTCAGTGGAGTAAAAACAAGGCCTGGGAGAGATAGAACCAATACAATGTACAACAGTTTATGAAAACATCTAAATGGCTTTTCTGAGAAATATGTAGTATATAATAAAAATGGCTTGAATACACCACCGTTAACTGATCTTATCACAATTACAAGTGATCCTGAAAGTGTTATTGTATTGTAATAAATTAACATACAACTATATATTATAAATAGTAACAATCTATATTTGTCTAATCTTAAAAGGACTAATGTGTTTCAGATGTAGTTATGATCCGGAATGCCAATGTCTCATCAATTATGTACGTATACTATATGACTCTTAATTTGGGTAAGTATCTATAACAAGCATTCCATGTTTATTATTTAGTGACCTATTTTGACACCCAAAGGAGATAGTCAAAATTTCTAAATATAGGGATGGTTCCAATTTTCGCACTCCGGATCCATGTTACCGGTCTCGCAATTTGACAACACTCGCATATTATTTAGCCAACTATATGAGGCAACTTTGGTGAAAATATCTTGGGTGTGTTTTCATAGGTACCTGGTTGTTTTTCAAGATGAACTTTACGTTTTGCATCAATTTTGGTCAAGACAGATGCATTTTTCGGTGGAAAATTGTCTGAAACTTCTTCAGTTTTTTACATATATACTTATGTTTGGTATCAAAATGTCCGTCATGTTGTTGTGTAGCCATTAAAAATCATCTGGTTTTTCAGAACAATAATTCATGGGTTTAAATATGGACTTTTCAAGGCCTTGTCTGACAAAAATCTTGAAATCACTAAATAGATCAGAGTTCACTTCCTGTATGCAAAGTTCACATTTCAAATCTATATTCTGGACAGTCCCACAAGTAGGTACATATAACCAGAAAATGGTTCAAATTGGGCTGTGGGCAAATTTGCCAATGCCCTGCAAATCCTCCTTTGCTGGATTCCTTCTATTTGAGGACAAATCTGTCTGTGCAAGGAAGATTGACTGCACCCAGGGCATAATAGTGGAGTTAGGAGATCCTGATAAGGGTCTCTGCTTTTAAAGGTCACTTTTTTGCCAATTTTGGATTGGCAAGTTCACCATGTGGGCAGTTACCCATGGTAATGAAACCTGTTCTACATAAATGTATATATCGTGGCTTTATTTGTTCAAAATTACAACTTGTTTTCTCATCCCCTTCACTATTTAATCATGTTATCAAATATTGGCGTTTGTAAAAAACTACATTTTCCATAAGTTCAATTGATTGAGCCAATATGTGCTTTTCTACAAACTTAAACTCATAGCCAATCAGAGCGCCTTTTGTTGGTGATTGCGAGCAATGAGCACCGATTATATCAGGGGTGGGGGGCAGAGTTATTGTGAAGCTGTAGAGAAACTCTCGGTATGCAAGACGCTGAAACGTAGGCTGATGTATAGTGTGGAACCCATTTTTAGCTTACCGGCCCTATGGGCTGATAAGCTATCGTCATGGTGTGGCGTCCGGCACCCGTCATCCGGAACATTTTTTATCTTTCTTTTGGCCTGATGAATTTTTGTGTAAATTTGCAATAACATACTACTAGACCATATCTCCTGACGTTTTTCTCGGATTTTTGATTGAATCATTTTTGTCCGTTTTATGGGCCCTTGAAATTTTGGCTCCAATGTTAAAGATAGGACTGAGAAATTTTTTAAAAATTATTTCTCAAAAACTACATGATAAATTTTTTTCTAAATCAGGCAATCAACTTACCTTGGTACCGTCAATGTACAATGCGAGCGCCATTTTGATTGAATCAACGGAAGTGGGTCTATTGGGTGTGCTGCACTTTATGAATATGCAAGATGGCCTGTGGAGGCCAAATCGTTGCAGATAGAGATTAAGTTTGTATTATCGACATATAGGAAGTCATATATGACCTATATTTTGGCAATATTAAATTTGACCACAGATGACTTTGAAAGGTCAAACTCGAGGTCAGGGAATATATTTACAATGTTAAAAGATATGACTTGAAATTTCAAAAAATTATATATCAAAAACTGTAACTTTTTTCTAAATGTGGCAATCAACTCACCTTGATACACTTTATGTACTCTGCGAGTGCTGGTTTGTTTGAATCGACGGAAGTGGGTCTAGTGGGGGCGCTGTACTTTAACATTGGGTCGTATGGAGAATGGGCCAAATTGCCCGTGGAAGCTAAATGGTTGCAGACAGAGATTAAGTTTGTATTACTGACATATAGGAAGTCATATATGACCTATATTTTGGCTGTGTTAAAGTTGACCTCAGATGACCTTGAAAGGTCAAACTTGAGGTCAAGCAAAATGTTACCATTTTCAAAGGTTTCTAGGCTTGAAAATATTGAAGATTGGGAACATATGTGCATTGAACACTTAAAGGAAGTCATGTATGAACTTTCATTTGGTGACCTTCGTATTGACCTTCAAAGGTCAAATGTGACCTAGTGAAAATTCAATGACTTGCATCACTAAAACGGTCACAGATGGAGCCTAGGTTTGTATTACTGACATCTAGGAAGCCACATATGAACTTTCATTTGGTGACATTCAACTTGACTGTCAGTGACCTTTGAGGGTCAAACTCGACAGTGAAATTACAATGACTTGTATCACCGAAATGGTCACAGATTGAGCCAAGGTTTGTATCGAGATATTTAGAAAGTCGTATATGAAATCCATTTGCTGACCTCAACTTGACATTCTGTGACCTTTTGAAGTGCACAATTGACATACGGAATACATATTGACATATTATAATGACTTGTATCACAAAAACTGCTTCAGAGCTTAGGATTGTATTACAGAAGGTCTTACAAATGTATATGAACTTTTATTTAGTGACCTTGACATTGATTTTCATTAATTCAAATGTCAAACTTCACATGAAATTTTCATAACTTGTATCATCGTTGTAAGACTGCTTGCCGGTAAGCTACAGGACCCTTGGTCCTATTTTTATTTAGTGCAGATGTTGAGCCGTATCATCGATTCTCCCTTGCATCACTCCCTTGAACCACAGATGCAGCCCCCGAACACCGCGTCCAACACATTTCAACTGGTTAAAGGTTTCCTATCCATTCAGAATTTGTAGCTGATCATTTAAAATGTGAACTGCAAATATTGTGTGCTTCTTTGGTGCTGTCCTGCGAATACTGAATAACAGCAACTCGGCGAACATTTTAGGGGTCATTCCATATGAAATCACCCAAGCTCCCCGCTTGATGGTCTCAGAATTGCTTCATTTGGTGATATTTTGTTACCTGTGATGAGCAAATTAAATCGCAGGTGGTTTCAAGTAGATATCTTGTTCCGTTCTCATTTTATGGACCCCCGAAAAAGGGGGCGTGGCCCACGTTAACCCTCTGGTCGCAGTTTGAGACCATTTTCTAAGGGTTATAACCGATAAATTAATAAGGATACAAATTTCATTCTTTCAGAATATGTTTATTCTGTCTAATAGTCTGCAATAAACCTTTTAATATAGTGGTTAACCCTTTGAGTGCTTTGCAATTAACCCCTAAACATTGAAATTTGGTGCCGAACATGTCGATTTCAAATGAAATATTATGCAAGTATCCTTAGAATGTCCCCTTTGCCATTTACATTGTTGATAGTATACCTGATGGAGTTTCAAATGAAGGTAAAAACATTTTTTTTATCTTCATCCAATTTGGAGAAACATTAACCCCTTTTCAGCCAAATACCAAAACGGTGCAGTTTTTGACCCTCATTTTGACCATGTGGGCCTGTTTTGATTTTCAAAAAGTTGGCCTCAAATGAAAGCTTATTCAAAGAACTTCAAAATGCAACACAATCAAACTTGGAACAAATACTCCTACTTGGAAAAATAAGACCCCTTTTAAGTGCTATTTGCACATCGGCACAACTACTCTCAGCGTACAGGTAAATGTACATAAATGGACAAAGACTCATTCACAATGCCAACAGTGCATGGGGGATTGGATTCGGAAGATTATGATGGTTCAGCCATTGTTTTCAGAAACCATGTAGGCCTACTAAGGGGATCCGCCTACCACCTTTATGCTGACATCTACAGGCAGTATTTATGATCGAAATCTTGAGCACAAGAGAGAAGGAAACCAGGCTCAAGCAGTTAAAGTTACCCAGTTCCTTTACGCAAAAAAAAAAGGCATGAAGAAGGGCAGGTACGGGTTTGAAGGGTTTCATCCACATTAGTAACAATTCTGCCTGGTCTATCAAATTATCTTGAAATTACTGGGGAAACAAATACAAGAAAATGACACAGGCTGCAAATGATCAAAGAGCATGCAACTGAAAGTAGAAGTAAATGAGTGGAGTTCAGTATTCCCTGTACATTATTGTACATTTACCTGTACACTGAGAGTAGTTGTGCCGATGTGTAAATAGCACTTAAAAGGGGTCTTATTTTTCCAAGTAGGAGTATTTGTTCCAAGTTTGATTGTGTTGCATTTTGAAGTTTTGTGAATAAGCTTTCATTTGAGGCCAACTTTTTGAAAATCAAAACAGGCCCACATGTTCAAAATGAGGGTCGAAAAGTGCACCATTTTGGTATTTGGCTGAAAAGGGGTTAATGTTTCTCCAAATTGGATGAAGATAGAAAGATGTTTTTACCTTCAGTTGAAACTCCAAAAGGTATACTATCAACAATGTAAATGGCAAAGGGAACATTCTAAGGATACTTGCATAATATTTCATTTGAAATCGACATGTATGGCACCAAATTTCAATGTTTAGGGGTTAATTGCAAAGCACTCAAAGGGTTAACCACTGTATTAAAAGGTTTTATTGCAGACTATCAGACAGAATAAACATATCCTGAAAGAATTAAATTTGTATCCTTATTAGTTCATCGGTTATAACCCTTTGAAAATGGTCACAAACTGTGACCAGAGGGTCAACGTGGGCCACGCCCCCTTTTTCGGGGGCCCATAAAATGAGAACGGAACGAGATATCAACTTGAAACCACCTGCGATTTGATTTGCTCATCACATGCAACAAAATATCACCAAATGAAGCCATTCTGAAACCATCAAGCTGGGAGCACCCCCCATTTTGGGTGATTTCATATGGAATGACCCTTAGATCTTATCTGACAAGTTGCTGTAAAGTTACGACATTGTGCCAAAGTCTACAATTAGTCTAAGCTGCTTTTCTACCGAACGCGAAACAAATTTTTCATTCGACGGATTACATTCAAAGTCAATGCAAAGATGCGAATACACGCAAGTTCGCGTGTATTCGCGTCTTTGCATTGACTTTGAATAAAATCTGTTGTGCAAAAAATTCATTTTGCGTTCGGTGGTAAAGCAGCTTAACGTAGCTAGGTAGGTAGTAAGGCTCCATTGTTTTCCGTGGCCATTTGGAGCATTGCTTTTATGTAGCTAGTTTGCTTGTGGATGAGATTATGGATATCTTTCCAGATCGTGGACATAATATACGTCGCTTGGCAGTACAGGAAGTTGCAGCTGATGATGATGATGAGTTGTAGATGCCCTTATTACAATGATGTCAAGACTGTTGTAAGAAATAATGCGCACCCGTGCCAGAAGTTCAGTAATTTTCTTTTCAGATTTTACACATTTTTCAATTATAAATTATTGAAAATTACTGAATTTCAGTAAAATTCTGTAAAAAAAAATTTTTTGGGCTGTTATCCATGATAATGTGTTAAAGAGGTAATCTAATGGGAGATTTGTAATCTCAGATTTATAATCTCAGGTAGATTGTAATATCTATTTTATTTATTTATTTATTTATTTATTTATCTATTTTTATTTAGCCAGGAAGGTCCCATTGAGATACAAGATCTCTTCTTCCAGGGAGTCCTGGTCAAGAGGGCAGCATGAATAGTTGTAACATATAAACATAAAAAAGAAGGGGAAAAAATCACATTACAGATTATACATTAAAAATAGTAATAGTTACTGTTTCCAATCATTATATTTCCAATCATTATGTTAAAATTAGAATATGTTGAAATTTGCAATAATTTCATGTTCCAAGTTACCTCAAATGACAATTTTGAAAATTGGAGGATGGACGAGGGTTCAAAAATGTTCAAATATGTTCAAGAGGGTTACAAAGATGTAAAAAAATTTATGTTAGACTTTTTCAAATTTTGTGTTAAGTTAAAGAGGTAATCTCAGGGTAGATTTGTAATGTGAGGTAGATTGTAATAGAGTGTTTTCAATGAAAATTTCAATTTGGGAATGACTTGACAGTCGTGCCACAAATTATTCATACCCCTACCAATTTTTGTTTTTTTTCGAGATATTTTTTGACAAATCAAATTTATTCTTGCACAAATGACACAGTAAGTTCACATAAGGCTGTAAGAATTACAGTAAACAATTTTTCGAGAAACACAATACTTTCTGGTATTTTGTTTGACAGATTTACAAAAAATGTCATGTCCAGAATTATTCATACCCTTTTCTCAGTAATTGATGGCAAAGCCTTTATTCATGATTACAGCCTCCAAACGCTTCCTGTGGTTGATCACAAGGTTTCTACAAGGATTTTGGCCAACTTCTCTTTGGCAAACTTCTCCAGATCCTTAAGTTTTGAGGGTTTCCTTGCCATGACCTTGGTCTTCAGTTCCCTGACAGATTCTCGATAGGATTGAGGTCGGGGCTCTGGGTTGGACACTCCAAAACGTTCACTTTGTTGTCCACTAACCATTTCTTGACAGATTTGGCCGTGTGTTTAGGATCATTATCCTGTTGGAAGCTCCATTCCTGCCAAAGACCAAGTTTTTCGCCGGACTGCTTGGTGTTTTCACTGAGGATCTGGATATACTGGTCCTATTTCATAATGCCATTCACTTTAACAAGGTAAAGCCAGAGCCCCAACCTCAATCCTATCGAGAATCTGTCAGGGAACTGAAGACCAAGTTCATGGCAAGGAAACCCTCAAAACTTAAAGATCTGGAGAAGTTTGCCAAAGACGACTAGGCCAAAATCCCCGTGGAAATGTGTAGAAACCTTGTGATCAACCACAGGAAGCGCTTTGAGGCTGTAATCGTGAATAAAGGCTTTGCCATCAAATACTGTGAAAAGCATATTAATAATTCTGGACATGGCATATTTTGTAAATCTGTAAAATAAAATACTAAAAAGTAATTGTATTTCTAGAAAAATTGTTTACTGTAATTCTTACAGCCTTATGTCAACTTAGTGTAGCATTTGTGCAACAATAAATTTGATTTGTCAAAAAAAATCTTGAAAAAAAAACAAAAATTGGTAGGGGTATGAATAATTTTGGGCATGACTGTACATAAATAAATAAATATATATATATATATATATTGAAATAAATATTTTCTAGTTTCTTAGTACAGAAGTTCAAGTTATTTGCGAGATTTTGTTGGCTTTTGTGCCTGAAAAATTCCAAAATAGTGATGTATTATAAATTGTTCTTTTAGTGCTCAGAATGCACCATTTAAAGCCTAGAAATAAAAAAGATTCCCGGGGGGGCATGCCCCCGGACCCCCTAGAAAGGCATGGCCCTTTGGGCCGTGATGTCAATACTTCCTGATTTTTATATCCTACCATGTAGAATTTCCTTATTTTTAAAAAAAAAATCTCTGAGCACCCCTGGGAAAGAGAACAACTGACGTCACAATCGAGAATAACTGACACCACAAGCACCGTGGCACTGGCGTTTGATTGGATAAAGTTTTTTTTTTTTTTTTTTTTGCGTTCGAAATGTACTGTCATCCACTATATAGGGCGCTATGTAGTGCATGTTCTACATTGAAAACAATATAAAGAGAGTGAGTGAGCGAGTGCACAAGTATGCATTCCGACGCAGCCTTAGATTCCCCAAGCAAACATGTCTGCCCCCTGATATTGACACCGATTTGAAGACTCGCCGGTTTTAAAATGCATCGCACTGGATCATTACCAAATTAAAATTTATAAAACTATGCGTCAGACACTTCAAGAATTCTACTTTGCGCTGAAATGTGCTTTGCCGAGGTGCGTTGTCCTCCTTTAACATTATTATTTACTTCACCCAGCCGCGAGTTAGCTAGCTAGCTAACTTAACACTGCTAAGTTCTTATCAGTGTACCTTGAGTTAGGTTCTGTCTAACTCGCTTGATAACTAAAATGCCTGCAAAATTATTAATTTTCGTTCAAAAATCTCAACTTGGTTAAAAAGCGGTTATACTGGTTTTGACTACTAGATGTGAGGTTTCTGCTAAATGTGTGCCACTAATCACGACAAAGCAAAATTGTTAAATAACCTAAAAGGCAAATGCATTTCTATTGAGTTGACGGTCAAAAAATTGAACAGTGGCGAAAAATGAAAAACTGATGTGCGTCACACGCTGCCAGTAGGCGTTGCTCCATTGAAATGAGTGGAACCTATTTTCTGACGCGCGTCACATGCCACCAGTGGGCGTTGGGCTTAATGGGCAAGTAAATATCCTATAGGTATGAGTATGTGAGTGAATGATGGGTGACCCCTGCAATGGATTGGGGGGCTGAGGAGTTCCTGCATCTCGCCCTTAGTCAGGGTTCTGCCCAGGATGCTCGGAGAATTGTTTGTATGCGAGTGAGCACACACAGCGCGCGAGCTGGAAAATTTTTGCGTCAATTCGAAAGCAGATATTGCCTCTGAGTCCCCAGATTACTGTGTTTCTTTGATGTGCTCCTCGGTGCGCAGCGAGATGCCGCTAATTTTCATAGATGGATGCCATATTCATAAACTTGTTTTTCCATTTTGCTTCCAATTACTTTTGATTAAATTTCTGAATACGACTTAACAACTGTCATTTATGTTTCAAACATTTCTTCAGTGGCACCCGTTGGACAGAGAACAAGGAGGGCGTTAAACGTCTTTAAACTGCTTATTAGTCTTGATCTGTTACAGTCATTTTGCTTGATAAAAGATACTTTAACTCTCCCTTCTGAGGTGTAGCTAATTGTCTTCATTAAGACGAGAGATAAAACGCTTCAACTGAAGGCAAAAAAGTGTGCGTTTCTTGCTTTGTGAGATGTGGCAAAAGTTAACGCGGAAAATCCACAGTAGGTTTTTTTCCGTGAAACGGGATTCCTGGGAGTTGACCTCCAAACCATTTCCCGTTTCCCAGGAAATAGAAAAACGGGAAGCCGGGAAAAAAAACATTTAAAAAATATTTATAAGATAATGGAATATATTTAGAAAATATGTAGGCCTAATTTACTTTCTTAGAACATATTCAACAGCTGTGTGTGTGCGCAGGCGGAACAGCTGTGTGTGTGTATGCGTGCAGGGAAAGAGAATTCTTAACTTAATCAAACTGACTATTTGCACTTATTTAAAGTACGTCCAAGCCCAAAAATTGATCGAAATTCGCGTTAGACGCACTTATAAGTGTGGCCAAGATGCACATTGTTCCAATGCCCACACTTATTTTAACCCTTAAATGCCCAACTATAGTAAAAGTTGAAAGAAAAATCTATGTATTCTGTTAATATGTCCTGGGGAGGGGCTAATAACAACCCATTAGCAATTTTTAATTTTTGGTGACCTTTGACCTCATTTTAGTTTTGTGACATATATGTCACTCTAAGTTTCTAGAATATGAAGAGAACTTTTGTCCATCATTGTTTTGGTAGTTGACATATGGCTGAAGTATTAGGCATAGGTTATTTTTCATTAGCTTACCTGTTTGTCTACTTTATCCAGTGATGCATGGGTGCTGATCTATCGTGTGGATTCCACCATGGGGGCGGCCATATTGGAAAGGTTAGCTGGTGCAGCCAGTGTAGTGTCAGTTCCACTTTTATGCATCAGATGGCAGCACTGATGGTCTAAATATGTCACTGTGGGCATTGGGTTGCAAAATTTACGTGGGGTCAGTGGTTTTGACAACCCCCAAAATTGTGTGACAAATTTGTCACAGGGGGCATTTAAGGGTTAAGCGTGTCCAAAGGTAAAAATTTTTCCTTGGCCAAACTTTAAGCGGTACGTTCTAAAAACTGGAATGGTCATCAACTGGCGCAGCGAGTAAGTGTGGCCAAGAAAAAATTTCAGCATTGGCCACACGTGTAAGTGCGAATAACATCGGCCTTAATTGATTAACAATCATAAAACACCGTGAATTCAAACACTTCTGACCGTTAACGCACTTAGTTAAGTAACTTGTGGCTCTATAATCTGAATTGGACTAACACAACACGATTTTTGACATCAGCGGTGAGTGGAAATACTTCATAATAGCCTACTTCAAAATATTAAATAATGAGGACATGCTGCGCTGTCTGAGGGAGGGATCAAATGCGCAAGACTGAGGCTCAACAGTCGGCTCTCTGCAACATTTAAAATCTCAGACAAAACTCCAGGTGAAAGCTCAAAACTACAAGAACACTGGATTCATACTTTATGCAAAACACTTCAGACAGAGATGCAGCTGGCTTTGGTGGAATGGGGCTCTCATTGAATAAAGAAAAATCTCCTGAATCCATCTGAAACCTCCCACCCAGTGAGTGGATGCGTTTTATAACTTTGCCTTTTAACTTTGAGTGATCACTGACTTTATTTAGCCGACAGTCTGACACCGCGGCACACGCCGTGCCGGCCACCCGCAGCATCTGAATGTGAGCAGATTATGGAATCTGAGCTCAAAACCATGACTATGAAAGCACCAAACTACTTGCCTTAACAAATTTCGTTAGTTTATAATATGAAGAATTGTAAAATATAATTTCCATGAGGCTGTTCAGTCAGACAGCGACAGATCACAGGCGTTTTCTCCCTCTCATCTGGAGCGAACGTCAAGCTGCATGCGGCTTGCACAGTTTATATTGTTATAATATTGATTAATGTTGAAATTACGTTTTTGTGCCTCAATAGTTATATATACCACCAGATAATACATTAAATCATTCATGTTTGGGACCCACATGTCTCTTTGTTAAGTATGGTGTTTCCTGAACTATGACCAATTTTATATAACGGTAGCCAAAATTATACCTTAAAAACAAGTTAATTTCCTGGGATTCCCGGGAAAATGTGCTTCTTTTCCCGGGATAGAAAATGTCTCATTTTCGGGAAAAATATTAATCCCTAGTCGGCGCCGACCACCGCCAACCAGCATCAGCAGAACCCTGCTTAGTATGCTGGGATAGGCTCCGGCCTCCCCCATGACCCTGACCAGGAAAAAGAGGGTTATGAAGTGACTACATGGGCTGAATTTGGTTATGCAGTGATGATTCTAGGACGCGTAATTTGCGGGATCCCGCAAGTTTGACAGACTTGGCGCTAAACGAAGATTTCACTGCGCCAGCAACTACGCATTACATATGATTTGGCACGAATAATTTGTTTTAGTGCGTAGATTGATATGAAAACAGTGCCTATAACAAACTTCCGTGCATTAATTCAACAAATTTATAAAACTACTGCAAAGATTGTTGTCAAAAATGTCGGCAGCAAGAGACTTCTGTATATGCCTGTATATGACTGTGGCTGGATGCATGTTTCTGTAACCCCCTGTCATGCTCGAGTGCTGCTTTCCAGCTGGTAAAACCATGCAAGGTAAAAACAGCATCCCTCTCACCGGCAGTAACATATTTCCCACAGGGAAAGCAAAGGCATGCATCCCGCTGAACTGAGTACTCCAGCCATGGTCGTGTACGATACCAGGCTGGATTGAATGATCACCATAAAGCACCGAATGCACGCTTTGGGTAGCTAGCTAATATTGGCTGGGATGGAGCATCGCCATTCAAGTCGCTAACCGCGTGAGGTTGGGCTGAGGCAGCAGAGAGAGGGAACTGGTTTGGGGCAGTGATTGTGGAGGGCACTGGAGCCAGAGCCATAGCCATAGTCATAGCTTCTGGTGTGCAAGCTACCACAGTGCTGGAGGTTGAAGCAGCACAAGACTTGCTAATAGGTTTTAAAGAACGATACATGGCTCAGAACTCGTTTGAATGAATAAAACGAAATGTAGGTAAAATTGTGAGTCTCTGCGTGCTGCTCAACGTACACCTATGCAGAGAATGGCTTCACTGCTTGGTGAAGTATCCGTACTTACAACTTTACCAGCAGGACTTCGGTTTGGAGGCGGGCTTAAAGCCATGCTCCAAATCAGGCGTTAGGAACTATTATTTTATGCGCTATTTTGTCATTGACTTTATAATTGTTATGATTGGCACAGACTTTGAAGGCTTTCTATTAAAACTTTAAACTCAAACTGTCATTCATGTCTTAGTTATGTCAATAAGGTGTAAAAACTGAATGTGTATACATATAAATAAGTGAGCCAGTCAAGATACTGTTTAAAAACTTGATAGAAATGGCATTTTACCAGGTATACTCAGTTGGCCCACTTTTTTTCCCCATTGGCCCACTTTTTGAAGTCGGGGGGGGGGGTGGAGTGGAGTTGGCCCACTTTTGAAATTTTCTAGAATCATCACTGGTTATGTGTCAAAAAAGTCATTCCCTCTGTTGGTGTTGATTTCCTCTGACAAATCATGTTTCAGATTACCAACACAAAGGAGTTGAGCGGCGTGAAAAGGGAGAATATTAAGGTAAACATGCAAATACATCACCATGTTTGAATTTTTTGTGAGCTTTGTTAGGAAGTACATGGTTTAAAAAATTTTTAATGAGGATTATGATGATGATCATTATCATAGTTGAGATTGTAAATTGCTACCCCTCTGGTTTTGTTGCCTTATTCAACATCATTGTTTTACCAAGAAATGTTGGTATTCTATTCCATATTTAATTTATTACAGGTCAATAGTACCATTAACAAGAAACGCGCCAGATTGGTGGAGATCAGAAGCGAGTTGATAACGTGAGTATTAGGAAAGTTATTTTCTGATGGCTGCGGAAATCCTTTTATATGAAAGCTAGCCCAACCTGAAAATGCAGAATGATGATGGCCTATTTCAGAGTCTACGTAATCTACACTGTGTGTGCCAAAAAAAAGGAAATCCTATTGCTTCCCCAGAATTTCATCAGTAAAAACCATAGGACCATCATAACTACTGATCACCAAGATTTTCTGTTAGTATGAACAACTTTTGTTTTCATTGTAAGTCCCCAGACATTTATTGCGTGTCTGTTTCTTTGGCCGACAGGCCCAGTCGAGCTTATGCTGTGCTTAGGGTCATTAGTGGTGGTCTGTCGTGCGTGTGTGCGTGCTTCCACAATTGTCGTTTCAGCGCGATACAGCTTTCAGTTTTTCACGGATCCTTTTCATGTTTTCCATGCATGTATATGGGCCCAAGATCTAGCTTGAGTTTGATTTTGGGCGTGCTGCGATTCTCTGTTTGGCAACCAGGGGGCTTTTTCTGGAAAAAGTCAAATGGCTCTTGCTCCCAAATTCTTTGACCTACGATGCTCAAATTTTTACTGTGGGTTGTTCTGCCAAGGCTCCTTTATATACATAACGGGTTTTTGATTTGACCTAATTTTAAAGGTTCTATAGGTAAAATGTCATAAAATGTGCCGATTTCGTTTCAGCACCATAGCGCCCTCAGTTCTCAACAGATCCTTTTCCTATTTTATATGCATGTATATGGGCCCATGATCTAGCCCGAGTTCGATGTTGGTCATGCTGCAATTCTTGGTTTGGCCACCAGGTGGCCTTTTCTGCAAAACTTCAAACATCTCTCGCTCCCTTACTCTACGAGCTAAGATGCTCAAATTTTTACTGTAGGTTGTTCTACCAAGGCTCCTTTATATACATAACGGGTTTTTGATTTGACCTAATTTTAAAGGTTCTATTGGTAAAATGTCATAAAATGTGCCGATTTCGTTTCAGCACCATAGTGCCCTCAGTTCTCAACAGATCCTTTTCCTATTTTATATGCATGTATATGGGCCCAAGATCTAGCCCGAGTTCGATGTTGGTCATGCTGCAATTCTTGGTTTGGCCACCAGGTGGCCTTTTCTGCAAAACTTCAAACATCTCTCGCTCCCTTACTCTACGAGCTAAGATGCTCAAATTTTTACTGTAGGTTGTTCTACCAAGGCTTCCTTATATGTGTAACGGGTTTTTGATTTGACCTAATTTTAAAGGTTATATAGGTCAAAGGTCATAAAATATGCCGATTTCGTTTCAGCGCCATAGCGCCCTCAGTTCTCAACGGATCCTTTTCCTATTTTATATGCATGTATATGGGCCCAAGATCTAGCCCGAGTTCGATTTTTGGTCTTCTTGGCGATTCTTGGTTTGGCCACCAGGCGCGGCTTTTTTCTGCAAAAACTTCAAACAGCTCTCGCTCCCTTACTCTACGAGCTAAGATGCTCAAATTTTTACTGTAGGTTGTTCTGCAAAGGGTTCGTCATATATATAATGGGTTTTTGATTTGACCTAAATTTAAAAGTTATGAAGGTCAAATGGTCGTAAAATGCACAGATTTTTTTTCAGTGCGATAGTGTCTTCAGTTTTCAACGGATCCTTTTCATATTTTATATGCATGTATATGGGCCCAAGATCTAGCCCAAGATCGATTTTGGCTGTTTCTACACCCTGTTACATTTTTGTCACATCGGGTTTTAATGGACATAATCATTCATGGAAACAACTCAGGAAAAACATTGATCACAGCTCAGGTGTACCAGAGTTTTGTGAAACTGCTCCCTTTGTTGGCTTTTGATGCACAAAGAGTGGTCTTGTCAAGCGGTAGACCTCACTACCCTCCAGGTGGCAGTGTCCATTGGATAGGTCATGGTGGATTCCTCCAAGGTCCTTGATGCATCGAGGATGCATGCCTTCAGTCAGCAGACAAATGCAGCAACAATCATCTGCAAGTATTACTGTACTAATACATTTTGTATGTGCACTATTGGGGACCACCAAGGCCCGATGTTACACCCGCGTCACACTAACCAAAAGTGAACTACAGTTTTCAAGGGAAGATAACTTCATCACTGTCAACCACTTCTACGTGTTCTACTGATTACATCAATCTAAAATATCAAGTAAATTTTGCGGATGCTTACCTGAAGGCTGTGCCAGGGACCGCTTTTGTTGACCAACTTTCAGCCTCTCAGAAATTCATGGGGGCTGCCATATTGGGAAGGCTCACCTGGTCTTGTTAGTGTATGAAACTGACTCTAGATGGCCCTACTACTGTGACAACAGCGTCACTTTGGGCTTAAAGGGGAACTATGCAGGATTTCGGCCGTAATTACTGTGCCTCGGAGTCACTGTGATGGTTAAGCGACTTGTTATGGGGAGAATGGGGCTTATCTGCCCGCTCCCTAGCGTATCTGGGCTGAAAACCGACCTTGCAAGATTAGGTCCACCGCTCCGGTGTCCCAAATCTCGTCGCTGGATGGAGCTATCGCGAGAAACTAACTGCTTTACAGTACGAGATAAAAACACATCCCGGCTAGTAATAAAAGGAACGCGGCTTCTCTTCACTGGTGTTGTGATGGCGGAGCCAGCGAAAAAGACGAAGTGGCCGTTGTCAGAGGAGGCGAGGAAGAGAAAACAAGCGTTTGACCGAGCGAGAAGTCAGACACGAGTCAATCTTGGTCGAGCTTTTTCAGAATGGAGAGAGCTCAAGGAGAAAGAAGCATGCAAATCAGATGCCGACCTGGCTTTGTTGCTGTTGCACTTGTAAGTATCGTTGCGAAAAAATGTATGTATTCCTTGTATTCATGTCGTTGCCCACTCTTCATGTTTGCTGTTGTTAAGGCTTTTGCGCGATTATTGTATGAGTGGTGCTTGATGCTTGTTAGCTAGCAGAGATGTTAGTATAGTTACTGGTAAACACGTTTGTTTGTCACGTAGCTGTTATTTATTTTATGACATCGTCCTATTTCTGCTCCAGGAGTGCAATTTTATTATGAGCCGCATAACTTCATCAGCCGAATCTAGGTTTTATGAGTTTTGTGCAGTTCGCTATTTACATTGTGTAGTTCAAGATTCGTTAGAAGAGCAACTAGAAGAGCGTGTTACGAAAACATTATGTCTGATAAATATCGGTGCTGGGGAAAAAAACTCATAAACAAAAAAGCCGCAGTTATCCTTAGCCTTTTACTTTTTCCTGTAATTGTTTTGTTTATGACAGATATAGGTCACGTAAAACTTATGATATATATGGCTACAAACCTCGGTAGATATCGCTTCAGGACTGCCTGCTCGCCGGCTTCGTTGTAAACAAATGCACGTGGACGGGGGGGGGGTGGAGGAGGTGGTTGCGGTGAGATTTTTACGACAGTTGTGTGACATTTGCACACCTGAACTATAGGGGAAGCTGCGGAGAGCACCAAACCAACGAAGAAGCGAGCGATTTCCGACCAACTTAGATAGTTCCTCTTTAAATGGTAAAATAGTTCAATTTATGTTTTTGACCCTATCCCCTACCCCCAAAAAATTTGTGTGACATGGGGCCTAAGAGGGTTAAACAAGAAATTGTGAGAGTAGGAGTTACCTCTATGAATATGCCATTAATTAAAATAGTTGTCCTTTGTTTGGGGAGTGCTTCACGGAGGCTGAATGTTGGGCAAATCAACAATTGTTTTGTATCTATGAAGTAAAAAAGCCGTATAAACATCCTCTGACAGCGCTCCAGACTGCGACCAAAATGATTTTCGTTTTGATTTACGTTTTGCGACATACATTCTCACATCGGTCGCGCACTTCATGCATTGTGCGCCTATTCTGGGCAGCGATTCACTCCCTAATTATCAGCCGCTGGCCGCGAATTTTTTTTCTGCAGGTCGGTTGGTACCATTACGTACATCAGCCAATCACAGATCGGCTGGTGCCATCAGCCAATCACAGCTCGGCTGTACTCATGCATCGATGAGAATGGCAAAGCATTCGACCTTGTCACTGTCAGCTGAGTTGTGCGGGCGGCAAAATTGTAAAACCTTGTCTGACAATAACGATGCAAATGCTCCACAATCTGCCAAATTACAAGTACACTAGCTGGTCTGCTGCAGTAGTCCAATAGTCTACGTAGTAGGCCTTGGCTTCGGTGACTAATACTGCAGATCGGAGAGCAAATTTCATGATATCAGAAAGTGTTTTCATTACCGGTTTTTTATTTCGTTATTTAGATTTTGCGCATTTCAAAGGGTAATGGCAACGCACGTTGAGATTGAGAACGATGTCCGACGTTATTAGCCCGAAAACACAGTCTGCTTCGTGACCGTAGACTGTTCGTGACACAGTTTTGAGGCTTGTTGGTACCAAATATTGGGTGCTAGCGTCCAGTGGCGAATGGTTTTATTTAGCGTTTCAATATCAATCGCTAACCTTCTATCCTGATGGATTAGGTTGGATGCGCACATCCACTCTGATCGGAAGTTCCGCATGTACATGATTATTCATGCAGTATGTATGAAATGGGTGACTTTTTGGACCGATTTCTTGAAACTGTGCTAACGAACTTGGCATACTGCACCTACTTTTTGCCAAATATTTAGGGTGGATCACTTTGGGAACTATATTAATTTTAATGTTAAACTTTCAATTTGTGATGAAAAAATGTAGCCAAATTATGCTTTTTACAGCTTCAATTCCTCCTGGGTCTCATATTTTCAAAGCAATTAAGCCATGTTTGGTGTCAAATTGCTCCTTAGGATGGCTGCAACAATAACAGTTATACATTTTAGAACTAGCACTGTGATAATTGGGAGTTATTCATTGATTTATCCCTATATGTTGGTTTTAGGGGGTGCTCATCTAAATCTGGCCATAATTTTTCTATGAATTTTTCAGTTTATGTACTGGGGAGGGTTTGATGAAAAGTTGTCCCTTGGAGAAATGGAGACTTGTACGTACATTTAGACTTGTATGATAACTCTCCAAAATGATAACTGCATTTACACATTTTTCAAACATTCTTGTGAACATCAATATCTACTTTTCAGTTCACAAAGTGCTTTCTGATAATGTTTCTTAAATAAATGCAGCAACAACTGATAGTCTGTTTAGGTATCTTTATTTGGGCTTGTAAATATTCAGAAAAGTATCACGGTACTTTGCGTGACCACAGTTTTGGCCTGCCCGCCTAAATTTTGGCCTGCGCGCTCAACTTTTTCAGGTTGGGAGCGCATGCGCTCCTAGGTCCAAAAGTTAGTCTGGAGGGTTGTCTGAGTGGTGATTGCATAATTTTTACCCCGCTTGGCCAAAAGGCCCAAAGGGGCTTATGCTATGCTCGGGGTGTTTAGTGGTGGTCTGTCGTACATGCGTGTGTAAACTTTTGGCTTGTCTGCGCTCTAGCGTCTTCAGTTTTTAGGTTGCCGGCCGTAGGCCAGTAACCTATTGTCGTCACTTTGCGTCCGGCGGCGGCGTCGGCGTCGTCCGTTTAAAGCCATATCTCAAAAACGGTCTAATGAATTTTTTTTAACTTTGGGGATGTGATCAAATCGGTCATCAAGTTAATGCCCGAGCAAAAATTTTTTTGATTGAATTGTTCGCTTAGACTTGGCGGCCATTTTTATGTCAAATGGCCATTTTTGGCACTTAGGTGCAATTTTCTCAAAAATTGTCTGATGAATTTTTTTTTTTAATCGCAGAAATGGAATCAGTATCATGACCTGCTTCAACGGTGTAAACAGCGTTTTGATTGAATCGCTCCTTCATAGCGCTACCTAGGCAACATGTCTGGACTTCATCATTTTTGGGGGTGTTTTGTGCTATAACTCTCTTAATATGGCATTTAGAGCTTAGATTTGTATGAGGCACCTGTAGGGAATCAGGTATGCCAAACATTGTGAGTCAGTCACATTTGACCTTGGGCCTCCAGGTCAAGGTCAAATGGCAAAAATGTGCTCTCACTCTCTTAATATAGCATTTAGAGCTTAGGTATGTATGAGGCACCCATAGGGAATCAGGTATGCCGAACATTGTGAGTCAGTCACATTTGACCTTGGGCCTCAAGGTCAAATGGCAAAAATGTGCTATACCTTGCTTAATATGACATTTAGAGCTTAGATATGTATGAGGCACCTAAAGGGAATCATGTATGCCAAACATTCTCGGTTGTTCGGATTTCACCTTGAGCCTCAAGGTGAGGGTCAAATGGCAAAATTGTGTTAAACAGCTTAATGTGGCACCTATAGGGAATCATGGAAGCCAAATATTCTCTGCAAGTTGAATATGACATTGGGCGCCAAGATCAAATGGCAAAAATTGCTATAACTTGCTGATATGGCAATTAGAGCTCAGGTATGTTTGGGGCATCTATAGGAAACCATGTATGCTGAACATTCTGAGGCAGTCAGTCAAATTTGATGTTGGGCCTCAAGGTCAAGGTTATATGACAAAAATGGCCCATATTTGTTTAATATTGTTTGTAGAGCTTAGGTATGTTTTGGGCACTAATAGCAAATCGTGTATGCTGGTTGTTTTCGACATATTGGATTTGACCTTGGGCAACAAGGTCCAGGTAATGACAAAACGGCCTAAAAGTCCTTTAATGTTGGCTTTAGATCTTCGGTATTTATTGGATACTAATGACAAATCATGTATGCTGATCAAACACACCATATTGGATTTGACTTTGGTCTTCAAGGTCAAGGTCATGTGATAAAATCAATCTATTTATTTCCTCGTTTAATAATGTCTTTAGAAATTAGTATGTATTGGGCACTAACCTGTATATAATTAAAATTTTTACGGGCATTGTAACCGCATGGTCGACCTTTTTTCACGATCAATTGCAGCAGTAAAAACTGGTCAAAACCCATTTTTGGATGTTTGTTCCTATTAGCATCATGGAATAGAAAGAATAATACTAATTAGACCCACTCGGTGGCAGTGTTGTGTAAAAAAAATCATTGTCTGAAAGCAGAGCAAGAACCAGAAGTGAATTGAGAAGAGGGCGACTTCACAAATTGACAGCAGACGACAGTGAAAGTTCAGGTTAGAAAAAAATCTAATCGGATTTTCGGATGTAGACTTCTTCAAGATTATATTTTTGCTAAATGGCAGAAATGTTGCTGTCTGTCACTCATGAAAAAGTGTGACTGCTCAGTCGAGTTGCCCGATAATGGTAACTAAAACCCCTTTCTCACTGAGCTGCGTTGGCCCGTGGAAGCGTCGCGGATGAAACAGTTCTCTTCTTTCGCAGAGAAGAATTGATTCGAAGAACAGTGAATTGATTCGCAGTGGTATGAGACCATTCGCCATCACCGCTGAAATTTGCGAAAAAATTAAACAGGTTTAATTTTTTCGCGTATATCCAAGCTGGAGCTTTTTAACGCCAGTATCGTGTAGACAATGTGTTGCTTTCGCAAGAATGCTTGTTGGGTTGCTGTTGAATCCGCGGACTGATGCTAGTTACTTTTCTCCTGTTGGAGCTGTAACTGCCGGCAGCCTTCTGGGCCCTTGGCACTCGAGTTGACCGATCCTTTTCATATTTCACATGTGTATATATGGTCATAAGGTCTAGACCAAGTTCGATTTTGAGCCGAATCGGACCGATACTTTGGCCAATAGGGGGCGTTCCATTTTGGCCATGTTTGGCCAAGGAGGCGCAGTGGCTTTGCCACTATTTTTTTTTTTTTTTTTAATTTCTTGATTTTGGTCTCTTCAGTTCAAGTAGTAAACATTGTAAATGGGAACATGATAAATAAGAGTTTGAAGAATATTTGTCTGGGATATATATAGAGCCCCTCTGACCATTCATTGTGATGGTGGCTCAATTGCATGGCTACAGTGCTTGCTGAGCAACTGCCAACCCTGTTACTGTAGATCTGCCATCCTGAGGGTCTTCATTCCTGCTTAAACTATAAACACACTTTTAACAGCCAGGCCTTTACATCGAGCTGCTTATTAGCCATTTTGCCGTATTAGAGTTGAAATGTAAAGAGATTCTCACTAACACTGATGGTGGCTGCTGATATAGCTGGATGTGCACGTAAGCATTAGGTAGTTTCCTGGTTGACCTCCCTGTGAACCTCAGGAAGGAGAAACAGCTGAGGAACATGCAGAGGGAGCACGACCAGCTGCTGGAGAGGTTGACCGATCTTAGGAAAGGAACTGCATTCCTGTCAGCCCTGAGAGAACTGCAGAGGAACTACAGCATGCACCGCCAGGGGCACCCCACTGAGGAGGAGGTGGTGAGAGGAAGGGATTCCAGGGTTTTGGACCAGATGGAGATGGGCTGTACAACCAAAAATAGCGATTATAATTAATGATATAGTGGCTATATATACAGTATTTTGCAAAAGTTTTTGGCCCATTTAAAACGGTTATATGCGGCAAAGATGCTTCCAAAACCATGACATGAAACATTTCTAAAAATTTGAAAAATGTGCTACAGAGTAAGACTAAATCAATGCAATATTTGGAATGTGCCAAAAAAAGGACTCTGTCCAATAGTTGTACAATTTTTAAGAAGATATTTGGTTGTTCCAAAAATACTGGAAATTCTGTCACATTTGTTATGCAGACTGTCTCGCATTTATCGGACTCCAGGTAATCCCAGGATAGCCTTTATGATGAGTGCAGTGCTGCGTCAACACAGTCTCATCTGCATCAACTCTCTTTCATGAAACCCAGACATTTATTTGGTATCTCAAATATGCTGCCTACCTACAGCAACTTACGTTGATCACAAAAAACCTCCAAGACCAAATTTAAATGGAAAAAAATTTAATCTTGGGTACCTAATACTTTGCCATTTATTTTGTTTTTTCTTACAAAAATGGAAGTAATTTGCTGTCCACCAAACACCAATTTTATTACAGTATATTATTGGTGGTTTGTTTTCCAATATCTTGAGAGACAATCTTATGCCTTGCAGGAATGTAGTCTCCATGAGCCACTATTCCTGAAGTACCCAAAATTCCTAAATTGTTTTCGACATGGTAATTGAAATGGTCGTATCGGTTTTCACATTTGGTCATTGCCCAATTCATGCATCTGGAACTGAACTGAAAATCAAAAATTCACATTCATTCACTTAAAAGATCAACTGCAATTGCTCTTGAGTGCTCTTATTTATGTTATTTATATATATTTTATTTATATGTAGATTATTACCTTTCAGAGGCAAGCAGTTTTTGAATTTGTGCCAGTTTAATTCGGAGGCAGTTTTTTTTGTTTAACACAATGGCTTTCCTTGTTCATTGGCCTCATTGTGAAGTACAGGATGAAAAGTGAGTATACTTGGTCAAATTACTGTTAGTGTTGTTCCTGAGTGTCGCACTGTTTCTTCTTTCCTCAGTATGGCTATTCAAGTGCGCCGGCTCTCCTCCTGGAAGCTCGCGGGGTCCTAGGCGTCGAGTGGCAGCTGAAAAACATCAACGACAACCTGCAGCAGGCCCTAGAGCGAGCCAATTGTCAGTAAATTCTGCCCTGCAGATTCACCTTGAGCCAATCGTGATGGAGCTCTCCCTCTCTGACCAAATAAAATTGAGCCTTGGAGCCAATCAAAATGGGGCTCTTCCGCCAGATCAACCCCGTGCCACCTGACTGACGCTTATCGCCTGGAATATTGTTGATCTCCCAATTTAAAAAAAAAATTCCTGTAGAATTGTGATGTTGCCTGAGTAAAGGTTTATGGCACAAATTAGTAGCCACATTTACCATTACGGTGGGGTGAAGGCTTTTTATTTTTAAGTAAGTCCAATTTAAACCATGCTTGCACTAGGTGGGTGGCGGGGTATGTAGCATGCCCATTTTAAAATCAATAGTCAAGTTTCCATCTCATCAAATGAATTTTAAGCGTATTTTTGAAAATTCGCTGAAAAGAAAATTTGAATTACCTGCATTTCCATGGTCTGGCTTGGAGCAAATAAACTCCAGTAAATTAGGCGAGTTTCGCCTCAAGATGGCGGTAGAGGGCACTTGCAACATATACAGAACAGCAGAAGAGGAGGTCACAAAATGGAAAAGAAGCAAACTGAAGCGAAACAACCGGAAGAGAGAGAACAGGTGGAGAAACGAGACTGTAGAAATGGAGAGAGGTCTACAGGAGTTGAATGCAAATCAGCAAATCGTCATAGAGCTTTTCTTTCAGTTAACGATTGCAGTGTTTGACGCCAGCCGAGTCGAATGCAAATGCGCACAGTGGCAATAAGGCAGCTACGTCAGAACTTCGGCTAAGCTGTTTCCATCCCATATTTTGCACATTAACATTTAATCGCAAAGGGCAAAAACCACCTCAAGCAAGCATATAAACTTTTCTGCGACTTAGAGGAAGTTCTTATGCATTTTGCCGTTTCCATCGGCTTTTTCCAATGCAAATTTTCAAAATACACCTTAGAACAGTGAGATGGAAATGCGATTAATGTGCGAATAGCTTTTGAGTATTTGTTGAGAACATTTTATTAGATAATGGAATAAATAGAAGAATTATTTAGGGAAAAAAACTTGGTTCTGATGGTTTATGTTCATTTTGTCAAAAGTTACATTTCGTGTCGCCAGAGACGGTAAAGGAACAAGACCCCTCACCAAGGAATAATTCTTCTATTAATCATGTGAGTGCCCTGCCCCTTTAGGGGACTTGCGGCGTGCAAATTTTAATTATTAATTTTTGCAACTGAGGGTGCTTTTCATTACACAAACTTCAGCCCAGAGAATCTGGCTGCAGCAACATGGGCGACCTCTACTGCGGGGCCGGAAACCATGTGACCTTTATCTACAATCGTAGCTATGAGCCGTCACTCCGAAAACCTTTGTGGCAACTCGTACCCCATTGGGCGGTTATTTAGTGGGCGGGACGGTGGCACTGTGGTTAGCACTACTGCCTCACAGCCAGAAGGTAGTGGCTTCGAATCCGGCCTGGGGCCTTTCTGTGTGGAGTTTGCATGGTCTCCCTGTGTTTGTGTGGTTTTCCTCCGGGTACTCTGGTTTCCCCCACCCACAAAAACCATGCATCATAGGAACACTCCTACCAGTACCCCTGACCAAGGGTACTGGCTTTAAAACTGGAGTTGGTCCCCGGGCGGTGCTCTGTGGCTGCCCACTGCTCCTAACTATAGGATGGGTCAAATGCAGAGGACAAATTACCCCACGGGGTTCAATAAAGTATATCTTATCTATTTTTAGCTCTATGGTCTGGTTGCGAACTACTTTCAAGGTACATACCAGTAACTGACATTTTTGTCTATGGTTTGTTGGCGCAGTTTTCTTATTTACACATTTTGTAAATAACATTTCTGCAGGGTGACCGTGGGTCCTTAAAAAGTCTTCAATACACATTTACCAATGAGAGGCCTTAAAAAGTATTAAATTGTCTCAAATTCAAATCAGATAGGTCTTAAATGTGTTTTAGTCACGTCACCGCGAGAATTTCTGGTATGCTGGGAAAAAGCGCTATTTTCGCCCCCTCTGGGAAATTTTTTTCAGCAGGTCAGAAATCATCATTCATTCACAGCTAGGCTGTACTCATGCATGAATGAGAATGGCGTCGCTTTCGACCTTGTTGCTAGCTGTATTTCCATCCTACTGTATCGCAGATTGTAAGGCCCATTTAGACCGGGTCGAAGCAAAAAAGCGGCACGGCTTTGCAGAATATTCCCCGCACGAAAATTCCGCCTTGGTGTGCAAGCTTACATCAGAACCCATGATATCAGCTTCTATTAATATCCGCACGAACAATCTGCACGAAATTTCGCGCTTGGTCTCAATGGGCCTTTAAGCGCATTTTCGTAAATGCGGCAAAAAAAAATGCGCATTTGAGCGTGTTTCCATCCACTACAGTCATGCGCTTTTGTTTCATGAGATAAGCTGTAGGTGACATTAGCTAATTCTCGAGTCAGTTGCAAATGTCTGCAGAAGAAGACTGCGCACGCGATGACGTCAATAAGTGCAACAAACGAAAAGGAAAACAAACGGGAAAGCTGGAGGCTAGCTAGCTAGCTAGCTTGTTCATAAGGTTACAGTACGCTTCCATTGTATTAACCACTAATTCGCTAGCTAAAATGCGAATGAATAAAGTAAGCACATCAGTGAAGCGAGTTTGCTAGCTAGCTTGCCTGCTTACTGATAAGGTTGCAGTTCACTTCTGCTGTAATAACCACTTACTGACTAATGTGATAACGAACTCTTAAACACTGTAGCGTGCACACCTATGTACCAAGGTAGCAAACTAGCTAGCTAGCTCACTAATAAGGCAACAGTGCACGACCTGTAAGCAGTCCTGGGGGGACCAGATTTTAAACGACACCGGCGCCTCGTCGCCCTCCCCACACATGGGAACGTAGGCAAGAAAAAAAAAATGACATTGTTGGGAAACGTCATAATAACGGTTTCAATTGTCTGTACTAAATTATCGTGACTTATCTGATCAGAAATGCAATTTGTAATGACCGTCCTGGGCGTAACCAGTCGCGTCCTCACATGTTACGTGCATCCCTATGTATCACTTTGCACAATATATGCAAGTAGCGTAACATACGGACATCCTCACGGCAAGACTAAATGACACCAACACAAACAGGCAGAAACTGTCGGCGTGGAGCTAGCAAAGTAGTTTTTGTGTTGCTATGTGCAGGATTTATTCAGTTTTGGGAAATCACGATGTCTGGAAAACATAAGCCCAAGTTGACTGGCTGACAAGGACTAGTTCACGTCAGATCTCATATTTCCACTGAAACGGGGAGAATACTAGCAAAAAAATGTATATTTTGAGAGCGAAATGCCCACGGTATGAATACATTTTGATTATACAAATATTAGCAACAAAATAAAATGTATAATCGCATTAATATCTATCAGACAGATGCGGCAGTTTTTGGGGAGAGCTCTTCAGTTAATTCAAACAGTGCTTGTCTGCCAGAACAAAATCTCTATCAGCTCACTCTGTATATACATCGAGTGGGTTTGTCCTGTCACGGTCGAGTCTTTCTCGTCTAAATGCCCTCTCGTTAAGCATCCGGTAAACAAGACGCCCTGCCATCCTTGTTTCTCTTTTCCGGCTGTGTGATTCCATTAAAATTACCATGGATAAAAGTCTGAGTTCTCAACTTACGCCTGCTCCACACTAGGCGTAAAAGTTACACCCAGGCGGAACACACACAGGGCTTAAGTCTAACTGGTGCACTCGTCTTAACCTTAAACTGGTCGTAACTTTTCGTTCTAAGTCGGACGTAACGTTACACCCAGGCGTACACCCAGCTGGTGCACTCGGCTCCTGTAGCTTGCTGGGAAGCAGTCTTATAGTGAGGATACAAGGTTTGAAAATTTCATGTGAAGTTTGAAATTTGAATCAATGAAAATCAATGTCAAGGTCACTAAATAAAAGTTCACATTTATAAGATGACCTGTAATACAAACACAATCCTAAGCTCTGAAGCAGTCTTGGTGATACAAGTCATTGAAACTTCAATATGTCAGTTGTGAACTTTAAAGGTCATACAAGGTCAACTTGAGGTCAGCAAATGGACTTCATATATGACTTTCTAAATGTCTCTATACAAACCCTGGCTCAATCTGTGACCATTTTGGTGATACAACTCATTGTACTTTCACTGTCAAGTTTGACCCTCTGGTCACTGACAGTCAAGTTGAATGTCACCAAATGAAAGTTCATATAAGACTTCCTAGATGTTAGTAACACAAACTTAGGCTCAATTTGTAACCATTTTAGTGATATAAGTCATTGAATTTTCACTAGGTCACATGCGACCTTTGAAGGTCAATACGAAGGTCACCAAATGAAAGTTCATATATGACTTCCTATATGTCTCTAATACAAACCTAGACTCCATCTGTGACCGTTTTGGCAACACAAGTCATTGTAATTGTATTATGTCAAGTTTGACCTTCAAAGGTCACCAACAGTCAAGTTGAATGTCACCAAGTGAAAGTTCATAAGTGACTTCCTAGATGTCGGTAACAAAAACCTAGGCTCCATCAGTGACCTTTTTGAAGATGGAAGTAGTTGAATTTTCACTAGGTCAAGTTTGACCTTCGAAGGTCAATATGAAGGTCACCAAATGAAAGTTCATATATGACTTCCTATACGTCTCCAATACAAACCTACACTCTATCTGTAATGATCTTGCTGATATGAGTCATTGAAATTTCACTGTATAGTTTGGTTGTTGATGGTCAGTGAAGGTCAAGTTCAAGGTCACCCAATGAAACTTCATACATGACTTCCTATATACCCACAATACAAACCTAACCTCTATCTGTAATAGTTTTGGTGATAGAAGTCATTGAAATTTTACGATGTGAAGTTTGACCTTCAAAGGTCACCAAATGAAAGTTCATATGTGACTTCCTATACGTCTCCAATACAAACCTACACTCTATCTGTAACAATTTTGCTGTTATAAGTCATTGAAATTTCACTGTGAAGTTTGGCCGTTGAGGGTCACTGAAGGTCAAGTTCAATGTCACCAAACGAAACGTCATGCATGCTTTCCTATATGCCCACAATACAAACCTATGCTCTATCTGTAATAGTTTTGGTGATAGAAGTCATTGAAATTTCACCATGTGAAGTTTGACCTTCGAAGGTCACCGAAGGTGAAGTTCAGGGCCACCAAATGGAAGTTCATATATGACTTCCTATAAGTGTTCAAGACACATATGTTCCCAATCGTCAATATTCTCAAGTCTAGAAGCCTTTGAAAATTGTAACATTTTGCTTGACCACAAGTTTGACTTTTCAGGGTCATCTGAAGTCAACTTTAACACATCCAAAATATAGGTCATATATGACTTCCTATATGTTGATAATACAAACTTAATCTCTGTCTGCAACCATTCAGCTTCCACAGGCAATTTTGCCCATTCTCCATAAGACCCATCGTTAAAGTACAGCGCCCCCACTAGACCCACTTCCGTCGATTCAATCAAAATGACACTCGCACTGCACGTATGTGTATCAAGGTGAGTTGATTGCCAAATTTAGAAAACATTTATCCAGACAGTTTTTGAGAAATAATTTTTTGAAATTCAAGTCCTATCCTTTAACATGCTTAATATTTTCCCTGACCTCGAGTTTGACCTTTCAAAGTCATCTATGGTCAAATTTAATATTGCCAAAATATAGGTCATATATGACTTCCTATATGTCAATAATATAAACTTAATCTCTATCTGCAACCATTTGGCCTCCACAGGCCATCTTGCATATTCATAAAGTACAGTGCCCCCACTAGACCCACTTCTGTCGATTCAATCAATGGCGCTCGCACTGTACATTGACGATACCAAGGTAAGTTGATTGCCTGATTTAGAAAAAAATTTATCACGCAGTTTTTCAGAAATGATTTTTTAAAAAATTTCTCAGTCCTATCTTTAACATTGGGGCCAAAATTTCAAGAACCCATAAAATGGACAAAAATGATTCAATCAAAAATCCGAAAAAAAAACATCCGGAGATGTGGTCTATAGTAGTGTTGTGGATAATTTAGGGTTAAATTCATCCGGCCAAAAAAAAGCTAAAATAATGTTCCGGACGACGGACGCCACACCACGGCAATAGCTTAGGGTCTTTATTTTCGCCATCCCTATGATTCTCTCTGAGGTGCGCATCGTGCCTAACAACGCCCTTTAACCGTGAGGGCCAAATGAGCCTCGCAAACTAATTTACCCAGATCTGTGCTGCTTCACAAGCTAAACGAGCGCAGAATTTAAAAACATAGGCCTTTTAAGATTTTACGTTGTCTATTATGTACGTAAGAATACGCCTCAATGAGGAGGTGAAACTTACCTTTTCTATCCCTACTTAATCACCAGTGAAAAAACCTCGAAATCCAAGCAGGTATTTATAGCACAAGCTGAATACTTATGGGTAGTGAAGAACTTGTAAGTTGTCACATTTTGGCTATATTAAGATAAGATAGATTCTTCAGGGAAATTACTGTTAGATACCTATATTCTGTGGCACCTATGGCACATCTGTAACAGTTACTGGCACTCTTGTGGCAGCTAATGGCACTCCTGTGACACCTTGTGATACTCCTGTGGCACCTACTGGCACTCTCGTGACACCTACTGACACTCCTGTGGCACCTACTGGCACTCCTTTGACACCTACTGGCCCTCCTGTGGCACCTACTGGCACTCTTGTGGCATCTAGTGACACTTCTGTGGCAGCTAGTGGCACTTTGCTGGCAAATATTAAGATACTTTCACGATTGCAACTTTATTAAATATTATAGTACAACCCCAATTCCGAAATAGTTGGCCCAAAGTGTAAATTGTGAATAAAATCAAAACGCAATGACTTTCAAATCACACCAGCCAGTATTTTATTTACAATAGAACAGAGATAACATAGCAAATGTTGAAACTGAGAAATTTGACAATTTTATCCACAAAATGAGCTCATTTCAAATTTGATGGCTGCTGCAGGTCTTAAAAAAGTTGGGACAGGGGCCTGTTTACCATGGTGTGGCATCCCCTCCTCTTTTTAACAGAGTGCAGGCGTCTGGGCATTGAGGAGACAAGTTACTTGAGTTTAGCCATTGGAATTTGATCCTACTCTTATTTAATACAGGCTTCCAGCTGCTGGAGAGTTTTGGGTCTCCTTTGATGGACTGTTCGCTTAACCCTTTCATTACCATGGTCGCATTTCCGCGACAGCACCGATCCCGCATCACTTACCATTGTCGCTATTTTGTGCCTAGAGAAAGTCCCTCACAAAAACTGTCAAAGCTCCGCAACAAAACACCCCTTTGGACGAGTCTGGTTTCGCACAACACGTCAGTGATGTCATCAGGCTCTCCGTAGTTCCCAATCCTCCGGCTATGCACAGTTTTATTTTATTTTATACAGGTTATTGCAGGCAGTGCGTGCTGCAGCTCCGTTTGTACACAAATGCGTGTGTATCTCCGTTTGTATATAAATCCCATAGCAGATAAATCGTCTTGTCTTGACAAACCGAAACACGGTTTTTATCCTCATTTTCTGTTTTTACTTTTGGAAAAACTAAGCAAAGATATATGTCAATGGAAAGGTAAATGTATTTTGAACATGTTTTCTGTACATAAAATTGTCCATTTCTGGCGTTTTTTGTTCGAAAAAGGGGGTGAAAATCCACATGCAATATCATGCTGCGATAGCACAAAAATTTACGGTCAGCAAGGGTTGTCTTATTCCCAGTAAGCAGTAGTGAAAGGGTTAATTATGTGCCAAATGTTCTCAATCCGTGAATGACCAGGACTGCAGGCAGGCCAGTTCAGCACACGGACTTTTCTACTACAAAGCCATGCTGTTGTAATAGCTGCAGTATGTGGTTTTGCATTGTCCTGCTTAAATACACAAGGCCTTCCTTGGAATAGATGTCATCTGGAGGGGAGCATATGTTGCTCTAAAACCTTTATATACCTTTCAGCATTCATGATGCTTTATAAAATATGCAAGTATCCCACACCATATGCACTAATGCATCCCCATACCATCAGAGATGCTGGCTTTTGAACTGAACGGTGATAACAGGAGGGGTGGTCTTCCTCCTCTTTAGCCCGGAGGACACATGCCCATGGTTTCCAACAAGAATGTCAAATTTGGACTCGTGTGACCACAGGACACTTTGCCACAGTCCATTTTAAATGAGCCTTGGCCCACAGAACACGGCGGCGCTTCTGGATCATGCTCAACAATGGCTTCCTTTTTGCAGAAAGAGTTTTAGGTGGCATCTGTGGATGGCCCGGCGGACTGTGTTTACAGACAGTGGTTTCTTTAAATATTCCTGGGCCCATTTAGTAATGTAAATGACAGAATCATGCCATTGAGTGATGCAGTGGCGTTTGAGGGCCCGAAGATCACGGGCATCCAGTAAAGGTCTTCGGCCTTGTCCCTTACGCAGATTTTTTCAGTTTCTCTGAATCTTTTGATGATGTCATGCACTGTCGATGATGAGACCTTCAAAGCCTTTGCAATTTCACGTTGAGGTACATTGTTTTTAAAGTATTCCACAATTTTTTATATGCAAGCCTTCACAGGTTGGAGAGCCTCTGGCCATCATTACTTCTGAGAGACTCAGCCTCTCTAAGACATCCCTTTTATAGCCAATCATGTTACACACCTGATGCCAGTTAATGTAATTACTTGCTAAATGTTCTTTCAGCCAATTCTCTTATATATTAATTGCTTTTTCAGCCCTTTTTTGCCTGTCTCCCAACTTTTTTGAGAACTGTGGCAGCCAGAAAATTTGAAATAAGCTCAATTTGCGGATAAAAATATAAAATGTCTCAGTTTTAACATTTGAAATGTTATCTGTGTTCTATTTTAAGTAACACATAACAGCACTTTCAAGACTGAAAACAAAATCTCAATAATCCACTTCAATAGTAGAAGCCTGTACGCCAACTTCAATAACATAAAGGATTATTTGAACCGATTCACACAGCCTTTTAATATAATTCTAATATCAGAAACATGGATTAACAATGAAAGGGGCATGGATTTTGGACTGGAAGGATATGACCTGATATTTATGAATAGAAGAAATAAAAATGGTGGTGGTGTAGCTATGTATATCATTATTATATAATTAATTATAAGGTGATTGAAAGTATGTCAACTGTGGTAGACAATGTGCTTGAATGTATAACAATAGAAATAAGATTTTTAAAAAAAACATCATTGTAAGTTGTACGTATAGAACACCACGTTCAAATATAGACACATTTAAAAACTGGATGGAGGAACACTTTATAATTACAAATCATAAAGTCATGTTTATTGGCGGGGATATCAATATAGATTTGTTAAATCCAAATAAACATAAGATGACTGATGAATTTATCAATATACAGTATTGGCCTATGTCCAAAAATTACCAGACCCAGCCGAATCGCATCTCATTGTGCAACTTTAATTGATAACATATTTACAAATGAAATGGACAACAATACAGTAAGTGGACTATTATTAAATGATATCTGTGACCACCTTCCAGTTTTTAAAGTCTATAATGATAACCACATGAAAAACAAACGGGACAAGATACCATTGTACAGAAGGGTTAAGACAGAGGAATCTATGGATGCACTGAAAAGTAAACATAATTGGGATTTGATATATAAAGAAAATGATACTGATAAAGCATATGATGAATTTCTAAGGGTATTTAAAATAATGTATGATAAAAATTGTCCAATTAAACAATACTTTAAGAAAAAAAAAGTATAAAGATAATCAATGGATGTCAAGGGGACTGCAGAATGCTTGTAAAAAGAAAAACACTATATTGAGAATTCATAAAACACAGAACTAAAGAAGCAGAAGATAAATATAAGAAGTATGAAAATAAGTTGACTAATATCATGAGAAATTGTAAGAAAGATTATATTAAATTACTAGAGAATAATAAACAATATAAAAGGCATATGGAATATATTAAACTGTATAATTAGAAATGAATCTAGACAGATTAATTATCCACAGTATTTTACAGAAAATGATAAAATTATAAATAACATGGATGATGTAGTTAATAAATTTAATGATTTTTTTGTAAATGTTGGACCAAACCTAGCAGAGGAAATTCAAGACCCAGGAACATTCAATGATAATTTAATAAATAGAAATCCAATGACAATGTTTCTTAAGCCTGTAGAGGAAAAGGAGATTGTAGATATTGTGAATGGGTGCAAAAACAAGACATCCACTGATTACAATGAAATAGATATGAAAGTAGTTAAAAGAGTAATCCATGGGATTTTCAAACCATTAACGCACATATTTAATTTATCATTACAAACCGGTCAATTTCCCAATAATATGAAAATAGCTAAAGTTGTTCCTCTGTACAAAACTGGAGACAAACAGCATTTCACAAATTACAGGCCTGTTTCTCTTCTCCCACAGTTCTCAAAAATTCTGGAAAAAAGTTTTCAGTAATAGGTTAGACAGTTTCATCGAGAAGCATAGCTTACTCAGTAATATTCAATATGGATTCAGAAGTAACCGGTCAACATCACAAGCCTTAATTGAACTGATGGAAGAAACCACTAATGCCATAGATAAAAAGAAATATGCTGTTGGGGTATTCATTGATCTAAAAAAAGCATTTGACACAATAAATCATGAAATATTAATCAATAAATTAGAACAATATGGGATCAGGGGACTGGCACTAGAATGGGTGAGAAGCTATCTAAAAAACAGGAGGCAATTTGTGAAAATGGGAGAATACCAGTCAAGATGCTTGGACATTGTGTGTGGTGTCCCACAGGGATCGGTGATGGGCCCTAAATTATTCATCATGTACATCAATGACGTGTAATATATCACAAATTCTCAAATTCATTTTATTTGCTGATGACACAAACATATTTGGTTCAGGTGAGAATTTCCAGCAACTTTTGGACATTATCATTTCAGAATTCATCAAAATAAAATCTTGGTTTGACAAAAATAAGCTATCATTAAATCTGAGCAAGACAAAAATTATGATATTTGGTAACAGAAAAATAAATAATCAAGTACAGGTACAGATAGAAGGGGTTGATATAGGAAGAGTACACAAAATCAAATTTCTGGGGGTGATGATAAATGACAAAATTTGCTGGAAATCGCACATTGAATACATCTGCACTAAAATATCTAGAAAAATTTCTGTAATGGCCAAAGCAAGGCATTTCTTAGATACCAAATCACTCCACACTCTGTTCTGTTCACTGGTCTTACCTTACTTAAATTACTGCACAGAGGTATGGGGCAACACATATAAAAGTTCATTAGAGCCGCTATTCATACTGCAAAAAAGAGCCATCAGAATCATTCATAATGCCGGTTATCTTGAGCACACCAATCCATTATTCATCAAGTCTAAAATAACAAAATTATATGACATTGTAGAATTACAAACAGCACAACTTCTGGACAAAGCCAGGAACAATTTATTGCCAAGTCACTTACAGAAACTGTTTCATGAAAGAGAGGGAAGGTATGATCTAAGGGAGCCATTAAATTTTAAGATCCAGACATGTCGAACTACAATGAAAAAATTCTGCATAACAAATAATGGAGTACGGCTATGGAACAGACTGAGTGTGGATCTGAAGCAATGTCCAACCATCCACCAGTTTAAAAACAAATATAAACAAATGATTTTTGCAAGATACAGGGAAGAGGAGACATGAGGTTGTGTGTGTGCATGTGTTTTGTGCATGTGTGTATATGTATATATGTGTACAGCTATATATGTATGTGTGTGTGTGTATGTATGTATGTATGTATATGTGCGTGTATGTATATGTATACAGTATATATTTTCATATATTTTGTGTTTTTTGTACAGAAATTACAGATGAACAAATTATTTTCTGACTGATTATAATGAAATAGACATAATAAAATAGAGATGAGGGGTAGGATTAAATCATTTTTACTTCTTCCTACTCCTTTTCGAGCATGTTAATGATGATAGATGCATCTTACTTTATTTTTCTTTATTTGCTTTATTTTTGGACCTTTGTTTTCTTATTTACCTTTATTTAGTATTGATTAGTATTATTTTGTTTTTGTTTGATTTACTGTTGTTTATGTTCGAAATAAAGATCTCAATCAGTCAAACATATTGGCTCATGTGATCTGAAAGTCATTGCATCTTGATTTTATTCACAATTTACACTTCATCCCAACTATTTCGGAATTGGGGTTGTATTTTACACCACATAACATTCAGCCATGTCTTTTGCTGCTGAGATGTTACGAAGAAATAAAACAAAAATGGGAAAAAAGAAACAAAACTCATGAATAAAAATGTGTAAACTTGTTGCCAAATTATTCTCCCTTTTTATATTTTTTAATTAAGTAGTCTGCGCTTTATTTTTCTAAAACAAAATTAAATAAAAAATGAGGATTTGTTTTTCATTACTGTAACTGATTATTAAATAAAAGTAGAAATTCGTAAATAGCGTATTTTTGTCCTTTTCATTCGTGGCATCCACTGACACTCCTGTGGCAGCTACTGGCGCCCCATGGCATCCACTGACACTCCTGTGGCAGCTACTGGCACTCCTGTGGCAAATATAAAGACATTTTCACAATTGTATTGATGATTAAATATTTTAATATTTTACACTGTAGAACAATGAAGTAGGCGAGTGTTTGATGTCAGTCTTCTGCTGCTTATATGTTATGAAGAAATGAGAAAACAAACACAAAAAATAAAAACAGCCTTGTGAATAAAAACGTAAATCTGCGACCAAATTTTTCTCATATTGTTATTCTATATTTATTAAGTAACCAATGCTTAAAATATATTTTAATTGTTGTGACTGATTGTTCTATAAAAGCAGTTATCAGTAAGTGGCATATTGTGTTCCTTTTCATGTCTAGCACTGTATTTAGGCCTACATGAAGAATAAACAATTCGCTGCATGACAAAAAAAAAGCCTTTCTACAGGGGTGAAGTCAATTCCCCCAGTTGTAGTAGTTTGCAGGGATAAAAATCACCTTAGAGGACAAGACGCTCGAATTTCTGATGTTAATCTATTAAAAATGTTGGCTAGCTAAGGTCAACGGACTGGGCATAAACAGACCTAGCTAGCTAGCGACTGTGTAAATACTGATACGAATAAAATGACAATGCCAGAGGTATGTCAAATGCATGTTAATTATCGTAGAACTGAATGACAAGTGTTTATCCATGTCAGTTAGGCTAACTTTAGGAAAGGCAAACTGAACTTGGCAATTTTCCATCTTTTCCACACTGCCAGAACAAGATAAAGACAACGTCACATTTGACTGAAGTAGGATCACGCTACAACCAACGTGGTTACTCACGAACGTTCACAATTTAAAATCAAATATTTATATCTATACAACTTTAATGAAATAGATTTACGGCAGCTGACTTGTTGCGAGTCGAGGAAAGAGTCTGTCAGTTGACGAAGAGTGCCGCTCGCCTGCCACAGTTCGCCCCGATACGCCTGCCACAGTTTGCCACGATTAGCCACTGCGGTGCTGCTTGCCTGCCACAGTTTGCCATGATTAGCCACTGCGGTGTCGCTTGCCTGCCACAGATTGCCACGATCTGCCACTGCGGTGCCACCGCCTGTCAGTGCCATTAGGAGGATCTCGCTGTCTCTCAATAAAAAGCCAAAAAAGAAGTGGAGGTCGGATAAGGATTTCCAGTAGAAGTTATCGATTCGCTAGCTCCACATAAGCAACGCTTACACAGTTAGTGTGTTTTTGCTACGAACTCATTTAGTAGCTTTGTGTCGGAATTGTTTCGTTTTGGTAGAAATGTTTAACAGGAGCTTTTAGCAAAGTTTCCTCCAGATAGCTAAGTGGGTATATAACATGACTATATAACAGTACAGCTACAATCACATGCATGCAAGGCGAGACAGTATGAGCAAAACACTAAAATTTCAACTTGTCACTTATTGACATCTTGCTGTAAACGTTGCTGTAATACATCAATTGCTTCCTCCTCCTGTTCGGGGTCGGATTCGGGATCAAACAAATACGGTCTTTCAGCAATAGATGCCGCAAAGAGCTGTCCTAAAATACCTGCCATCTTGGTTTCCTGGTTTTTCGGGTCTGCACCCTCCCCTGGAATCGAAGCGGCCAGGCAGCCAATCAGAGCAGAGCCTCATTAGCATAGCTTCCACGCCCACTCAAAAAAGCTTGTGTTTCAGGCCGGCACAGACTGGGTGAGAGGAGGTTTCACTAGGCCTGGATGTGTATGAATTCTTAAATTATTTTAAAGACCCATTGGATATATTTTAAATGACTAAATACAGCGTGATAGGGGACCTTTAACGAAAATTCCCTATATATTGCAAATGGACTTGGTGAGTCACTGACATTCATGTTAGTAGATAACATAACTAGAAAAAGTTTATAAATTCACAGTCAACTTAACATCTATCTCGCTAAAAAGCTAGTAATAAACTGCCCAGAATTGGAACTAAAAATAAGCAGGTAAACATTTAACGTCAATTTTCAAGTAATATATCGAAAGTTTGATGAAATTTCGCCATGGCAATGCAAAGAAATTGTTTGTTATACCAGGCACATTATAGGGCATTTCATGGTTGCTTTTACCGCAGTAGCATCAGAGAGCTAGCCCACACAAAGGCATAGTATGCAGTTGACTCCGGTCATGGATAAGTAAAACGATCGTTTCACAGCAGCAGTAAACAAACCCAAACATGTACCCTAAGCTCTGCAAAGCCTACGTCTGGTCTGATTGCAGACTTATCAGCCCAACTTTGCAGACACGTACAACACCTCTGAGGTTAGCTTCAACTGCGGGGGCTACGATCAGGTAACGTTATGATGAAACTACCACCTTGATGCCAGCCAAAGTAACACAAGCACACCAATCAGAATTACTGCATATAAGTTAACCAGGAGCATTTTTTAAAGTAGTACGGCAGGCAATCTAACATGCGGTAGTACAGATACACTTTTATGGCAATTGCATGCAGTACCAAGCATTCATAGCAACAACACAGACAAACGTTAGGCCACTGAAAGTTGATTTCATGGTTCTCGTCAGCCACTTTCAGAAAAGTGATGAGGGTTTTTTTTTTTTTAATCATCTTTCATCTGTGAATTTCCCCAAAAATTTTGAGGAGGAATTTTTGGAAAATTTTTATCATACTGCATGACAACTTGAACTAATTTCAATAACCATTTAATGAAGTATAATGTTCAAGAAAAAGATAGGCACGGCACTACACGAAGATACTCCAATTCAATACCTGGAAGTGCGGTCATGCGTGATCTTGGCGGGCACGACCAGCGGAGTGGATATATTTGTACAAAATTATAGAATCACTGCTCTGGGTCTTATGGACGATCTTTTCGACGCGGCTTTTGAAAAAAGATGAACGACGAACTTTTTTTGATGCGGGCTGAAATTTAGATGTGGGCGCGGAAAAGATCCATGAAATCAACTTTCAGTGGGCTTACCCTGCAATACAGGCTTTAGATGGTTCTGTTGCCTGCTCCTTCCTGGAGCCTCCCTGAAGTTTTGAATGAATATGCTGTGACAGTTGATCTGGTCATGAAGGCTCATTTACCAACAATCAGATGGAAAAATCGCAAACCAATGTCGAATAAGGACTTTAACTTAGGACTAACTTCAAACTTATTAGCTGCAATTAGCAAAATGACAGGATTCAAGTGGGACATTAGACAAAACAACACCTCTACTGAAGGAGCATTTACCAGAGCAATGGAAGGCCTTAAGAAACTTTGACAGGAAAACAAATGAAGTTCACATGCTGGCCTACGAGACAGACTGTTGTCACACAAAGTGTTTGTAGTCGGAAAAGACCAACAAGCCATATTTTATGTTCGGACTCATAAGAAATTCAATTGTTTGTGGTATAGGGGTCATACTCCATGGGTAGACAACAGCTGGGCCATTTTTCGACCATGATTGACATTCGGCCATTATTAGGATGACCTCAATGGGAGGAGTGTTGAGGATCATATTTCGGTATTATACTCATCATGTTCATCGGTAAATCAATAGTGGGAAACTGTCCTGTGGTCTGACCGATCAAAAATGTGAAATTATTTTGGGAAATTATGGACGCCGCATCCTCCAGGCTTAAGAGGAGAGGGACAATCCAGCTTGTTATTGTTGAGGATCATATTTCAGTATTACTCATCATATTCAACGGTAAATCAATAATCATAATCAGTAACCTTATTATGTAAGCAGCAGTGGCACACACACACACTCATCTAAGCAGTTGATTTCTGTAGCTTTCATTAATATCTGTTCAGTTGATTTGATCAATATCTGTTCAGTTGATTTTTGTAGCTTTGATGAACATTTGGTCAGTTGATTCAGTCAATACCTGTTCAGTCATCAGCATTATTCACCATGGTTCATCAGAAATCATGTATGCTTGCTTCATGTTAGTAGTTTTGATTATAGTAGCACCGCTATATGTCTTATATGAATTAAAAATATGTAAAAGCAATATTAGACTGTAAAAGGGGAGTCTTTTCTTTTTTTTTTTGGTTGCAGTTCTCAAGGCAAGTAGGCAGTGTTTTGGTTTGCCTGTCTCTTGGACGACCTATGACCCATTTAAAAGTCCTCTTAAACAATGAAGTAGTTACTTTGCAAACGATGCCTACCAATGAGAAAAGAGAAAAACAAGTAAGATGTGGACATTACGATATTGTACCATTGAAAAACAAGTAAGAAGCAGACATTGCAGCATTGTAACATGAGAGCGCTTGAAAACCATATTTGGAAAAAATGTCCTGTGATAAAGGTATCAAGACCGGGTGTGAAAAGTAGAATGTCAGTTCTTCTTGCGCAACAAGAACTTGGCTTTGTAATGGTTCACATACCTGAATAAAGTCTAATTTTATGAAGAGTCTGTCTCTCTCCAATTGTTTGAGGATGGAGGAACCTCAAAAATACAAAAACATTTCTGCATGGGAACCACAACATTATCAGTGCACAGTTCAAAAGTCAGCATCCATTATAGAATGGAGGTGCATTATTGCACTTGCACATCTGTGAAGACATCATTAATGCTAAACCATATATGCAGGTTTTGGAGTTCCATATACTGCCATCCAGACATCTTTGATGGGGAAGACCTTGCTTATTTCAGCAAAACAATGCCAAACACAATAATCTGCATGTATTACTACAACAAGGCTCTGTAATTTGAAAATCGTTTGGCCTCTCCATACAAATGCAGTGAAATTCTAGTGTTATGATTCTGAAGGAAGGTGCAGAATGTCTTTCTTGGGTAGACAATAAACTGATGATTGCTTCTTGCCAGTTTCTCACCAATGCATTTGGGATGCATTGAGTTATACACATCATCTCCACTGTTTAAGTGATCACTTAAAGGTCCCATATTATGCAAAATTCACTTTACTATGGTTTTCTCACAGTAATATGTGTCCCCTAGCCTTTCTGTACACCCCCGGACATGAGAAAATTCTGTCTTCTCACTCTCTTGCTTGCTCCACCTTTCAGAAAATGTGTGCTCAAACAGGCAAATCAGAGATTCTCTCTCCATGACGTCAAGGAGGGAAATGACTCCCCCCCAGTTGATGACACTCCCTTTGACACTCCCCTAGACAGATGAGCTCTTTTGCGGTGTTGTTGGCTGCAATAACTAGCATAGAAGTCTATTTTTACTCCCTTGATCTGAGCCTCTGAAGACTCAGTGGATTGATTTTACGACTGCTTTTTCAACCTGGGCCAGTGCAAAGCAGGCTTTGCAAAATATCTGAAGATAAAGCCTGGATCAGTACCAACTGTCAGTGACTCAACGACAGATGTGGAAGCTGTAAGTTCTACCTTTTTGTGTTGCTTTACTGCATAAGCCTAACTAACATTATAGCCTGTTGAATGTGGCTGTAGCACTGCGTCTAACGTAGCTAAGTTACTGTTGCTAATGTTTGTGTCCTAAATATGTTAGAGTAAATAATATCAGGAGATTCAACAGAAGGTGTGTGGACATAAACCTCATTTGAAGCTAAATTTTTATTTGTTTGAAATTTGGATGCTTGGTACAACTGTTCACATATAGATAGCGGGTTACTGACACCTGCATTGTTTATCATTAGATGTATCAGATTTCAAAATATTTACTTTTTCTGCAAAGAATGTGTAGACACTTTGTAGTCAGAACGTTTTAAGAACAGTTCCATCCAGACCTCCCCAAGTCCTTACCTCCAAAATACCATGTTGCCTCCATGCAATAGCCCATCATAATAATCACTTAGATCCTTCCAACCTCCCATTCCCAGGGCGCAGTTCCAGGCTAGATCCCTTTCCACAGAGATCTTCGCCCAGGCTCCCCCAGATTGAGAACTCTGCCTTCTGCCTCCTGGTGTCTTCTTTTCAAAGCCCACCGATCACAGAAGCACCATTCACCTACTTACGCATTCACTTTAGGCTTGTGGTGGCTTGACTGTAAATTGAGCGGAGCGCAGGGGCCACCCTTCTTGTGGTCTTACTGCCAGCTGCAACCCAACCAGCCAGTGACCCAGTCGATGGCGATCCCCGAATCCCGTAGTGATTGCCAGCCACCCAGGTGGGAACAGATGGTCTGATCCCTACCCCACTTTGCAATGGGTATAGAAACTTTGACCGTTTTCACCAGCCTCGCTTGTTCACAGAGGTCGTCTCTCACGCCCCTCTGCTAGGTGTGGGCTGTCGCCCGCGTACCACATGTTGCCCACACACTTACATGTGACAAACACACTGACTAGACAGTTCTATGGCAGTATGTCAATTCATACTTCACTGGACACGAGGGCCTTCAGTCCTCTCCCCAGCACTACAGAAAGTCTTTAACGTGCCCTCTGAACTTTGCAGTTCCGCCGCCACCTGTTTTGGACAAGGTTCGGGGGGCCCAATCCCCTACCCCATCCAAATTTCACTACACAGCCAAATTATTTTTCTAATGTATTAAATTACGAGAGCACACCACTTAACCGGAAATCTATTGCATAAACACCCTTGTGCTGATTTTTACTCTCCTAATCTGTTATACATAGGTGGGTCACACTTTAGATGAAGTGTTGCTCATTAAGGCTTTATACAGCATATATAATGCCTTCATAAATGAGACATAATGTCTTCATATAAAACATACATAAGCAAATGTCATGCTTTGTAAAGGGTGAAATTACACATCCTTATTCAGCATGTGATGCCAGATGTGACAATGACAATGTCACCTTTTATAGCATTTAGCCACTAGCGAAGTGACATTGTCAGTTATATAGACCCAACAAAGCAACACTTCCCGTCAATGTCCTTGCTAGACCCATCAATCTATCTGCTCCAATATGCCACTGTTCCAAGCACCCAAAACACAACTAAAAAAGGTTTGTCTGCGTTAAAACTTCTGCGTTAAGTTTCCAGCCCAGATTCAAAAAAAAAAAAAAAAAAAATACTCATGGATCCTGCAGTTAGACTTCTCACTTAGGCGTCTGTCCAGGCCCAACCTCAGAGAACCTGCCGGTTTCCCTATTTTACCTTAAGTTCCAGCACAGGCCTCACACTCATATCAAATCAACAGTCATACACCAATCAAAACGTGCTCTAATTCCACGCAATCACTCACAGTTATGACCTGGTTAAGAGGACTAGAGCTGCCTATTTTGCAAAACTCATCTCTTCCAGCAAGCACAATCCCAAAGTGTTGTTTAGTGCCATAAAAACCATTGTCAGCCCACCTCTCCCATCTGCACCTGCTCTCTCAAATGAAGGTTGCAATCGTTTTCCTTTTTTTCTGTTAAAGTGGCTGATGTGAGCGCGAGCTTCACCCCCCTCCCCTGTTTTTCTGTGCCCAGTCAGGATATTGTCCCCATACCAATGTAAAAATTGGTATAGGATGAGAGGTGGAATTCAGAGGTCAGCCATTTATTCAGATCATTGAAATTCTTTCAATCTAACACGGTAGCCTGGTTAGGTCTGTCTGCTTCTTATTATCGCGTCCTAATCATTATAGGCCACATTCTGGTTTTGATTATTCAGTTGGCTGAATAAATGGCTTGATTGCAAGTTAGGCAAAGTACACGGGAATTGATTTAAGGTAAGCTAATTATGCCAAGGCAATGGAGGCTGTCCAACCTCACTGGTAATTAGCGGACTTCAAATCACAGTTTTCTTCCCGGAGGCATTTCAAGTGGCCTCTGCTGTTTGTTCAATACCGCATTAGGTATGTGTCATAGAAAAAGTAATAAGCAAGCTCATCTGTCTGCCTCATAGTGGCAGTTACTTTTATTGCGCTTAAAATAATCGTGCTTTGGTTAATCGCCCACACCCAGCCCTATGTCAAACAACTTACGACTGGTTCATATAGGGGTAATCCTGTTAAAGAATGACGAATCAGCCAATCAGAAGGCATGTCACAGGGACTATCAAACAAAGAACTTTGCCAATATCAAGACTAATACCTATAGCAGCCCCTGTCCCCTGAGCAGCTTGAAAATGCTCTGGTAAGCAGTCTACAAACTACCTGCAGTATGAGGCTGGGCTCTCTCTGTGGTAGGCTGCCCACAGTCTACTGATAGTATGGATAGTGTTTATATCCATTTTTTTCAATTTCTTGATCGCTAATAAACCTAAATGTCTCCCAATCCGCACTGCTGAACAATCATGTTTGTAAATGTGTCATTAGTTCACCTGTCAATTCTATTGAGAGTCTATTACATGGATTGTAAAAATTCACAATTTTGATTTTTCCTTCTCATCCCCAAATTTCAATAACTAAACTAATTTGTGAATTCAGTAAGGGCCCAACTCCACATATTTTCAACATGGAGTTGGGCCCTTATTGAATTCACTGATTCAAATATTCCAACTCTGTTCTTTACCCCACAACTCTATATTGTATTCCTTGCTTTAAAAATATTATATATTCTCCCTCCACTGCCCTCCCTTCTATCTCTGCAGGTACCATCATACCCTTTAATAAAAAAATCTAATGTTGGTTTTAGCCAAGTTTCCTGCACACATATAATTTCTGTTTTTTGTTAAGGTGCTTAATGAATCCTTTAAACTCTTGACCATTAGCTATCGAACTTCTTGCATTCCATTGCAGCACAATCATAATACCTCTCATTCACGCTTCCCTGCTTCCCCCCTGCTTCACGTCTTTTATTGATATACTCCCAGGATACATCTACACCCAGAAATATTTCAGCTCCCTTCACAATTATTTTAATTTTCTCTGTTTTGTGTTTGACTTGTTCAGTACAGTTTATTACAAAAGCAATGAACAATCTCAGCTTATCCATATATAGTGCTGAAGTTCCCTCTGTTTGGCCTACCTCTGCTCTGAAAAATTGCTTAACCTTGTCACCTTTATCCCTTTCCCTTTGTCCTTGGACTTTCTTCACTACCTCTGCATAACTAATATTATTTACTGCTTTCACTTGCTCAATTTCCACTGCTCTCTTCCTAACTTCACAACCATCGTGTTACCTTATGGTTTCCACCACAATTACAACACTTCTAGACTTTTTACTGCTTTCACTTAATTCCTCTCGCCTGTTTTTTTCTCTTTCCTTGTCCTTCACTATTCGAAGGTGGAGTCTATTCACTAAAATCAGTATCATCATCATCCTCTACTACCTGATTCGCCATCCTGATCCACTCACTTACCAGTTTATACCAACCGCCAATTCAAATGTCAAATATTGTCGCCACTTATAAAAATGTATTTGTTTTTCTTTCCTTCAACACCAATAAACCCTCCAATATACACCTCTTCTACCAGCAACTACTACCTTGTCCAGCTACCATTTTCTTCTTCTTTGGGTTTTAATGGCGGAGGACATCAAACTTGTTGCACTACTGCCATCTTCTGGATTTAATTAATTCCTATACTGTCTAGTCTGCTAAATTCTTGTCATCAGTCCAGTTCTTGTTTAAAACAGGAGCAAGCATCTCCTGCCATGCCCACTCTCCCCACAGTCCAGTATATTCTTCAGCCCTGATCTTGATAGCCCTGCCCCCTTCATTCTCTCCAACATGTCCTTTCTCGCCGCTTCGTATTCCCTGCATTCACAGATCACATGCTGCACAGTCTCTTGTACCTGGCACTGTTCACACAACCCAGGAGGATGTTTTCTCACAATATAAAGTGTACTGTTCAGATTGTTATGTCCTATCCTCAATCTAACAAAAATGGTTTGCTCTTTCCAATTGCCTCCCCTGTTTCTCATAGTACCTACCCTGCTCTGAATGGAGTGTAGGTGTTTTCCTTTTATCTTCTGATCCCAATGCTGCTGCCACACTTTATTAATTTTTCCCTATACTATACTCTTTCCTTTTGATTTTGAGAGTGCAATATAAATGTCTATGATTTCTTTCTTAACTGCTTGTTTAGTTAGCTTGTCCACTCTTTCATTTCCCACTATGCCTATGTGAACAGGAACCCACAAGAATATGAAAGTACCTTGTTTCCTTATTCTCGTATGTACAGTCATTAGTTCATAAAGTAAATCCTGCCAGTTCTTAGAGGTACCTGACATGAAACTATAGGCTACAGTGCAGAAGTTGAATCTGTGCAGATTAGGACTTTCCTTGGTTTATTTTCTACTATCCACTCTAAAGCCATTAGAATGGCAGACAGCTCCGCAACATTCACACTGAGACAACTTGAAGTTTGTCAACACATCTCATCTTTACAGCGGATTATAACTGCCGCTCCTGTGTTTTCTGTAACTGGATTCTGTGACCCATCTGTAAATATCCGCATATAGTCTTTATACTTGCAGTCCTCATACTGATAAAACTCGCACAAAAGGTGTGCACTTGTATTCATAGTCTTGACTTGAAGCAACTTCAAATTTGCTACTATCCGCCAACATCCACACAGGAGTTACAGGCCATATAACTTGGACAAAATTCCTTTTCATAGACTCCCAAAAAGTCTCTTCAGCTACCATCTTCGAGTCCCGCCCGCATTCAGAACGAGTCACGTGGTAAGTTACAGGTGGCAGGATGGCTGCTTGGATGCACTAGTGACTAGTCAGTTTTCCCCACTCCTTTGCCACGGGGCGCGGACATTTGCGTAATTTGACGGCAGTCATTGAAACATAGAGGTAAAACAGAAACTGGTTGCATACTTACCTGCGGCGAAGAAGTTGGAAAGAGCTCGGTAAGTAACTTCCAACCTACCAGGGTAGCTGCCAAACTTAATCGTTGACATATGTGTTACAGACCAAGTCGAAGATATCAATGAAAGGTGGTACTTATTTGACGAACACTTCAAGAACGGTGTGGTGCTTAAAATTATGAGTGGAATCTGGTGGAATCAGGCATTTGAGGCGAGTGCAAATTCGAATGACGCAGTCAATTTGTTGCGGACCTACAACGTTCAGTTGCCAAGACACAACTGACAGAATACCCTGAGTAGGCAAAAGGAATTTGAGACTCTGGAAAAGTATTCATTTAGTTTATGCAGTTATTTTATTTTGTAATCGTGAATACGAATGAGCCAGGCTTACTGAATTGATTTCACCCGTCAGTCGGGCTACGGCATATCCCTCCGGTCTTCTCATCTATTTGTGTAATCTAATTTTACTAAAAAAACAATTAAGATTAAAACACACTCTGTTTGATTTTAGATACCATGGAAGGAGGAAATCAGACTGCACGTGAAGACTGTGTAGATGCCGCGGCTGTTTCTTGCCAAATGTGAGATTTCTTTTAAATGTTCCTAGTTCACCGTACATTGATGTGGGCTGCCTGTGAGTAGCCTATTTAAAGCTGATCAGACAAATAATACCTTCGATCCTGTATGCGCGCAATTAAAAAAAAAAAATTAAACCGCACTACTGGGGTACCTGGACTAGGGAACATAGCTGGTACATGCAGTTGATTAAAAAAAAGTTTCGCTTATTGGTCTAGCTTTACTCAGCCGCAAGTCGGAATGCTGAATTCCATCAGAATAATCCTGAATAAAACGTTTGTACTCTGCCGTGGGGAAAACAAAAAAGCAGTTGTTACGGGTACGGCAGTTTTCCAATGCATTTCAATGTAGAGAGGTACAGCAGTCCCAATTTCAAACCCTGTCCTAACCTAACCCTGACCCTAACCCTAACCATAATCCGTAATCCTTCTCCTAATCCCTTCAAATCGACAGCCGTACCCATAAAACTGCCGTATCTCTAGACACTGCGAAACAAAAAACAAAAAAATCCTTAAGCCTATATGCATGGTCAGAACGGTCAGATCCGTTAAGTTGCTCATTGTGTGTCGGACTTTTCTCTTTTTCTCTTTTAGCGCAAATTCATCAAATATTCAAATGAAAATGTAATTGCATTATAATTTTCCACTTATGAATGAGTTATTTGAGACAATATTAAATTGAAAATGCATTAATCCAATTATCACTTTCACTTTCACGTACACATATGGGAAATCTATGAGTATATTCAAATGATAATGAAAAGCTGTTTGACATTTCATTTTCAAAGTCATGCTTCGAAATACAGTGGACAATATTCAAGTACAATAAGCAAAACAGCACCCCCAGCCTATTGTATTTACATTTACATGACAACACACTCTTTTGGGGTCAACATGAAAATGTAAATGCTATTTTCTGACTATTTGAAAATGATTTTGAAAACGGCATTCAACATTTAATTTGCAAAGACTTAACTTGCTCTACTGAGGACAATATTCAAATGCAATAAGATAAACAGCTCTCCCAGTCTATTGCATTTACATATACATGTCATCACGCTCATTTAGGGCTAACATGATAATGAAAATGCTATTTTCTAATCACTTGGAAATAATAATGATATAATAATGATGACAAAATTTGACATTTCAAAGACTTATCCTGCAATACATGGGACAGTATTCAAATGCAGTAAGGGAAACGGCGCCTCCCAGTCCATTGCATTTTCAAATACATGTACCACGCTCTTATTGGGACACAATGAAAATTAAAATGAAATCTGTTAGCGTCTCATCAAGGCGGGTCTTCCGCTAGGACGTCACTCATTAGGGGCGCGAACGGAAACCATGTTCCTCATTTGCATACCAACCAATCAGCTTCTGGGTAGCGCTTGTACGCACGGAGGCTTACTGATAATTAGTGATGTGACGTTCTGTGCCGTATGGAAAGCCGAAAGTGCCATAACTCGCCACTAATTCCACGCATCTTATCTTAAAACGCCGTAAAAAAACGCGCATTTCTAGGTAAAAGCGGCGTAAAAAAAAAACGGCGTTTTACTTATGTAAAGCGCCGCTTTTTCACGGCGCTTTTGCAGGAAGCTATAAAACGCCGCTTTTTACGCTACAAAAGTGCCGTAATAGACGCCCGTTTTTTATGGCGTTTTAGAGAAGCACTGGAACGCCGCTTTTTACGCCGTCATAAGCGTCCATAAAACGCCGCTATTCACGGCGTTTTTCCTGATGATAATGAGCCCTGCCCTCTGTTTAACACAGCCAGCAAGTTCAATGTTTCTGAAACCAATCAGCAGAGAGCACAGCGAGACCTAAACAAAGGATCCATGAGACTTTGCCTGCTGTGTTGCTCTTCCGTGTTGCTAGAGGAAATTACTAAAATTCAGAGGATTAAATATCGATCTGCATAAAAGTATAATCACCGTGGCTGGATACGCTGTGCTCAAAATATATCGGTATATAAAATAAATAAACAAAACCTTGATCATCATATTGTACACTTAACCGTGCGCCAACCAGGGGCGTGTTTCCCGAAAGCGTATGTTGTTCATTCACAATCAATGGGCCCAACCATGTAAGTTAGCATCTGTGATTTTGGGAAACGCACTCCTGAGCCAGTGGCGGGCGGTGGACTGAGAACAGGGAGGGCGATAAATATGTCGTTAAACTGCTTCTTAGTCATGATCTGTTTTCAGTCAAATTCCCTGGTAAAAGACAATTGAATTCTCCCCTCTCAGGTGTAGCTAATTGACTTCGTTAAGACGGGAAATAAAACGCACCAGTTGAAGGCAAAGGAGATCGCACTTCAATCTTTTTCAATTAAACAATCATTACGCACAGGTTTGACGACTTGCTTAAGATGTGACAAAATTTAACGCGGAAAATCAACAGTGGTTGTTTCGTGAAGAGTTGCTCATTAAGGCACGTTAATGAAACATTTCGTCGAATTTATTATTCGCTCGCCTAATCATTTCATTATAAGGGAAACTAACATGTTGACCCAGAACAATGATTGAAATCGGTTCACTAATCTCATCCGTTTCAAGGGCTGTTTTCCGCCCACCGCCCGCTACTGACCAGAGCCCTCGAGAGACGTGGGCTTGCTCAATAGATAACTGTCTATCACTATCTTAATTTTTTTCCCCTTTGCAGCACTTTTAAACGTGGTTTGCTTCTAGCTCTGTGTCAAATAATGCCTACAATCATTTTAAAGATGTATGAAGTCCAAACATATTATACATACGCCATACAATTATTAGTCTTGCTTTTTTGTTGTTTTTTTTGTGTCTTAATTAGCCTATCTGTAATCTCTTGCTAAAAAATGTATTTTGAGATACTACTCGTTACACTTAGCCTACTCCCATGTTCACCTGTAATCAGTAGTAGTAGCAGTAATCAATCTTGAGTGCAGCACAAAATAAAATACCGTATATGACCATTTAGTAGCCCGGGCGTTTATTTCGCAAAATCGACTTGGACCCCAGGCGTTTATAGGAACCAGGCTGGTTTTTGCGACAGGTCTTTATTTATTTTTGCACCGACCTGCATCAGGCCGGATCGGCTTTCCTACACAGTTGTAAACTGACTGAATTTAACAGTTAAATTAACGCATTGTCTCCTTGTCATTTTAACCGTAAGTGGAATCCTGCGCGCATTTAACCGTGGTTTACACTGAACATGCACTGAACTCCGTGGTAAAATTATTGTAAAATTACAGGTAAAATAACTGGATAAAAGGTGCCAGTTAAAGTACCTGGCAAAAAAGGCTTCAGTTTATTCGTTTATTATGAACAGTGTATTCGCGGAAACTGAAACTGGCGCGGTTCCATTTACTTACTTTAGTTTTGAGACTTCTACATTGATCCCAGTATAGGCAACACGCAATATCATCCTGTTATCCATCGTATCAGGGCAAAGACGGACTAAATGAAGACAAGTAGGTAGGAACACTTCAGAATGAAGTTCTTCCGATCTTAGTACACAAAGTATACATATAAATTCATATATGCATAGCTATAACGACTAGTTTATTTCAGGTATAGACCTGAGTCAGACTCGCAGGCACAGTTGAATGCGAACGCTTTTTCAGTGAACGAAACGAAAACGTAGGTAACTGAGCGATTATATAAAGCCTAAGGCAATCGTAGAGCTTTTTCTTTAGCTTTGCCAAATAATAGAGCATAAATATTGCTGATTTACAATTCCTTATTCGTGTCCTTTTTTAAGCACAAAAAGATAAAAAAAGAACACGGAAAACAAGCCCCCCCCCAAAAAAAAAAAAAAAAAAACTTGCCATTTATTACTTTAGAAATTGTGCCACTGATTACAGGTGGACATGGGAGTAAGTGTAACGAGTACCATCTCAAAAAAAATTTTAGCGAGGGATTACAGATAATTAAGACACAAAAAAACAACAAAAAGCAAAACTAATAATTGTATGGCGTATGTATAATAAATTTGGACCTCATACATTTTTAAAATGATTGTAGGCATTATTTGACACAGAGCTAGAAGCAAACCACGTTCAAAAGTGCTGCAAAGGGGGAAAAAAAATTAAGATAGTGATAGCCAGTTATCTATTGCGCAAGCCCACGTCTCTCGAGGGCTCTGGTCAGTAGAGGGCGGTGGGCGGAAAACAGCCCTTGAAACGGCTGAGATTAGTGACCCGATTTCAATCATTGTTCTAGGTCAACATGTTAGTTTCCCTTATAATGAAATGATTAGGCGAGCGAACAATAAATTCTACGAAATGTTTCATTAACGTGCCTTAATGGGCAACTCTTCACAAAACAACCACTGTCGATTTTCCACGTTTTATTTCGTCACATCCTAAGCAAGTCGTCAAACCTGTGCGTAATGATTGTTTAATTGAAAAAGACTGAAATGCGATCTCTTTTGCCTTCAACTGGTGCGTTTTATTTCTCGTCTTAAAGAAGACAATTAGCTACACCTGAGAGGGGAGAATTCAATTGTCTTTTACCAGGGAATTTGACTGAAAACAGATCAAGACAAATAAGCAGTTTAAAGACATATTTATCGCCCTCCTTGTTCTCAGCCCACCTCCCGCCACTGGCTCAGGGGTGCGTTTCCCAAAATCACAGATGCTAACTTACATGGTTGGGCCCATTGATTGTGAATGGATGAACAACATAAGTTGCTAACTTATTTGGCAACTACGCTTTTAGGAAACGCGCCCCTGGTTGGCTCACGGTTAAGTGTACAATATGATGATCAAGGTTTTGTTTATTTATTTTAAATACCGATATATTTTGAGCACAGCGTATCCAGCCACGGTGATTATACTTTCATGCAGATCGATATTTAATCCTCTGAATTTTAGTAATTTCCTCAAGCAACACGGAAGAGCAACGCAGCAGGCAAGTCTCATGGATCCATTGTTTAGGTCTCGCTGTGCCCTCTGCTGATTGGTTTCAGAAACATTGAACTTGCTGGCTGTGTTAAACAGAGTGCAGGGCTCATCATCATCAGGAAAAACGCCGTGAATAGCGGCGTTTTATGGACGCTTATGACGACGTAAAAAGCGGCGTTCGACTGCCTCTCTAAAACGCCGTAAAAAACGGGCGTCTATTACGGCACTTTTGTCGCGTAAAAAGCGGCGTTTTATAGCTTCCTGCAAAAGCGCCGTAAAAAGCGGCGCTTTATACAAGTAAAACGCCGTTTTTTACTCCGCTTTTACCTAGAAACGCGCGTTTTTTACGGCGTTTTAAGATAAGACGCGTGGAATTAGTGGCGAATTATGGCACTTTCGGCTTTCCATAGTGCCGATGCTTCGAGGCGTGTGCCGAGTAATACAGGAATTATTTTGTGAAGCGCGTATCAAGGCGTGTATTGATGACCTATGCGATCACGTCGGAAGCCTCGCCAGCCGGCCATACCTCGTGACCGGTTCATGAAGTGGTTCGCAATTTGGCGCGCGATTCCTCACGTGGGCGGTCTATGGAATGTTGGACATTACCCAGAAACACTTGCTGTCTCAATGACGATATCAACAGCTGAATAAAATTATCATTGTTTGTTTTATGAAGCATTTTCCAAAAAGAAATCTAAATTATTTCATGTTATTACGACTTATGTTCAATTAAAATGATGAATAATGTACCATGATGACATCGACTTGCCAGTACCATGACTGAGAAATGAATGCAGTTGCAGTGGTATATATATCCAGTAGCAAGCTTTCACCATATTAATTTGTAGGCTCTGGTAGGTTAGGATATGTACAATGTAATATGACTGCTGACAACAGTGGCGTCATACTTTGATTTTTCAGTTCTTTGCTTTCATTGCATACTGATTTGATACGCCACTGTGATAATATGATCTGCAATATTTTTGCCTGTATTACACTTTATGTCCAGTAGATGGCGTAGTGAGCAGATGAAGCCTTAAAGGGGACCTATTATGCTATATTTCCAAGGTTACATTTTGATCTTGGACTCCCCTAGAGTACTCCTGATCGTTCAAAGCCCAAACAGGGTCCTTATTTAGCTCATACGGTCATCCTCAAAAAACCCCATTTGTAGTCCATTGTAGTCTCTGCCTGAAACGCCTCATTGGGGGTGGCTCTTCCGCTATGGCCCCCACTCCCTGTGTACCCACTTTCCTCTGACTGGCCAGCTCTGTGGAAGGCGGAGTTGGGTGGGACGAGGCTGCAGAACGCAGTTTTCCGGGTCTGGCTCCCCAGAGTGAAAGGCGAGACACGTCTGCAATCTGATAAGGAAGCGGCGGGCAAATTCCGCAATCTAACGTTATACTTGAATATAAATCTAATGAAATGAACTTGTTCTAACAAACGAGCGGGCGAAGTGGAGGACGCAAAGTGCGAAAATCTGGCAGCTCAAGCTCAAATTTGCTATCGGCTACAGTTTGCTACGGAGACAGTAGTGAGTCCAGTGGTTTTTCTACTTTATAGCTAGGATGCAGGGAAAGCTAGAATCCACCCCATATAGACACATTTGTAGAACGGGTCGACATACCCACGTGTAGACCGGAGACCGTAGAAATCCGGTGGGTCTGAGTTTAGAGGGAAACATAGACAGTGAGGAGCAGCTAAAAGTGGACCAACAGCTTATGGACTGCTTCGGTGTGTATTATAAGGACCTGCTGGTTCCTGTGCATAACTGTGGTTTGTCGTTAGCGTGGAGAAACGAACAGCTTCTGTGCTGGTATATGACAGAGGGGCGAAAGCTCTAGGCTAAATGGCCTTTTTGGAAATTGCCCGTCGTTATGGTATACTTATTGCATCGGAATGACAAGAGTTTCCTCGCGGAGAATGGGCGCGTTATGGATAGTGTGCGAGAGCTAGCTAGAGCTCCGGTTATGTTATGAGCATAATACAGGTTTTACAGACCGTAAGTTCCGTTTGCATGTACCGTTGCTTCTGTGGAGCAAGCGAATCGATCACTTTTACAGGAAATAATTTAATATCCATTTGCCGATTTAATATTCAATCGACAGCAATGCAGAGAAATCGTTTGTGATACCAGTCCAGTCAATGTACCAGACACGTTATAGCCTGTGCTTTTCCCTATTGCTTTCACCGGTAGCATCAGAGAGCTTGCCCAGACATTGGAGAAGTATCAGGCTGACCCCGGTCATGGATGAGTAAAGCGATCGCTTCACTAGCACCCAAAAACGCACCCCAAGCTTTGCAAAACCTACGTCTGGTCTAACTGCACCACTCCGGTTAGCTTCAACTGCAGTGGCTACAATCAGGCAACGTTATGATGAAACTGCCACATTGATGCTTACCGAAGTAACACAAGCATACCGATCAGAATCGCTGCATATAAGTTAACCAGGAGCATTTTTAATTAGCAGAGCACGGGAACTAACATGCAGTAGCTGATAAGCGGTCATGACTTTGAATGTAATCTGTCGCGAGAAAAATTCGTTTCGTGTCCAGTGTGAAAGCGGCTTGACGTGCCTCTATTCGCGTCTTTGCATTGACTTTGAATGTAATCTGTTGCGCGAAAAATTAGTTTCGCGTCCGGTGTGAAAGCTGCTTAACGCACCCATAACGCGTGTATTCACCTCTTTGCATTGACTTTGAATGTAACCTGCCTTGCGAAAAAATTAGTTTCATGTCCGGTGTGAAAGCCGCTTAACGCACCCATAACGCGTGTATTCACCTCTTTGTATTGACTTTGAATGTAACCTGCCTCGCGAAAAATTAGTTTCATGTCCGGTGTGAAAGCCGCTTAACGCGTGTATTCGCATCTTTGCATTGACTTTGAATCTAGGCTAATCTGTCCCGCAAAAAATTCGTTTCCCGTCCAATGTGAAAGCAGCTTTATGGATAGTACGCGACAGCTAGAGAGAGCTCGGTTATGTTATGAACATAATACAGGTTTTACAGACCGTAAGTTCCGTTAGCGCAGACAAGTTGCTTATGTGGAGCTAGCGATCGATCACTTCTACAGGAAAGAATCTCCTATTTAATATCTGCCTTTTTCGGCTTTTTATTAGCCACAACAACTTCTAAAGGGGGATGAAATTATGTCACAGTAGTGCAGAGAAATCACTTGTTATACCAGACACGGTAGAGCTTCTGCGTTTCGCATTGCTTTCTCGGTAGCACCAGAGAGCTTGCCCAGACATTTGTGAAGCATCCCGCTGATCCCGGTCAAGGATAAGTAAAGCGATCACAAGCAGCCGTAAACAAACCCAAACACGTATCCCAAGCTCTGCAAAACCAACGTCTGGTCTAACTGTGCTTTTCAGCCCAACTTTGCGGACACATACAGCACCTCTCCGGTTAGCTTCAACCGTGGTGGCTACAATTGGGCAAGGTTATGATGAAACTGCCACATTTATGCTTACCGAAGTCACTCAAGCATACCGATCAGAATTACTCCGTATAAGTTAACCAGGAGAATTTTTAATTGGCACGGCACGCGAACTAACATGCAGTAGCTGGTAACAGAGTAGCTGTCATAACAACCACAGAGACAAACCCTTGCAATACAGGTTTTACAGACAGCAAGTTCCGTTACCGTGGACAGTTGTACCAAGCATCCAAATTACAAACAAGTATAAAAAGTTAGCTTCAAATGAGGTTTATGTTCCCACACCTTCTGTAGAATTTCCCCTGATATCACTCTTGCATATTTGGGACACAAAAATTAGCAACAGTAACTTGGCTACGTTAGCCGCTGTGCTACAGCCACAATCAACTAGCTATCACGTCAGGTTGGCTTATGCAGTAAAAGCAACTTGCAGCTTCTGTGTCTGAGTCACGGACAGTCGCGACAGATCCAGGCTTTATCTTCAGATATTTTAGAAAGCCTGCGCTTGAGGCCAGTTGTTAGTGCTAACTATCGTTAGCGGTCCTGCAAGCCAGTAGCCACCCGTAACACGTTAGCTTCACTTACATTATTTGCTGTTACATCGTTACTTACAGCTTGTGGCTCCGAGCGCTTGATCGATGCAACTGCTTCAGGTTTGAGAAGCAGCTGAAACGCTTATCCTGTGTCGAATTATCCTTTATTAACAAAGCTGTCTTTGGTGAAATGCTGAGCACAATCAGCTAACGTTCCCTTTGGCCGTGGCTGTTTGCTGCCAGCAAACAAAAAAAGCTACCCACTGATTTCTGGTGGCATCGTCTTTTGGAAGAGAAATAGTTGTTTTTCTTCGCGTCCAAAAGTAAATGGACAAGCAGCTTTGGGAGAGATACTGACAAAATTGCACCTCAAATGATCTGCGGTTCTTCTTTTGTATTTCCAAAAGTGTCGACGCTACTAAGGCATAGTATGATCTGCCGTTGTTAGTGCCTGCTAGAATAGTTTCCGGTGTGGGCAGGTCCAGCGCAGTGGTTGGCTCTGGCTAGGTGTGTACTAATTGGACGGCACAACCTGACGTCAGGTTTTGCCCAGATCTCGTGAAGATCTTGGGAGGAGCTGTTCAGAGAGGAAATCACGCTCACAAAATCACGTTCTTGGATTACGGCAAAACCCCTGTATCTTATGTTTAGAAACTTTTCAGAGGTTGAGCATGGACAACCAACATTATAACATTACTAATATGTATTAAAAGAAGGATCAGCATAATAGGTCCCCTTTAAGAAGCGTCACTCATTAGTAAACCACTTTGGGGAAAGCTTCAATGCTCCATGAGGCTTCATCTCGCCATCACTACTGACAATGTCATGATGGCTGGGCTGCTATGTACTGTGTGCCATCCCACATTAGGCCACGTTGCCCTTTGGACGTAGCCATCTTGGCAGCTAGTATGCTGGCTAACGTTAACGAAGGAAAGTATTAGTAAATGATCACCACATTAAAGCGATATGATTTGATTTTTGCCCCAACTCTATTAACTGAGCTAGCTGTAATATGCATGAACTTATCCGAGGCTTCGCGGCAGTGTTGGGCAACTGCAACCCAAGTGTGCTTGCAGATTTCAGAGACGTTAGCTAGCTTGCTAGTGAGTCTAAAAGCAATTGCTGAGGTTCAGCTAGCTAGCTATGATGCCGACTGGAGAAGCTCTTACAGCCCTCATTTGTCACTTTCAACACCATCTCGCACACACGACCTCTTTCACCATTGATCAGCAGCTTCTTTTCCCTAAAGAACAAACTGACAGTTCAGCCTGAGACATGTTATTTCATAGCTAGTTAAAGCAGCATTATCCTTCCATGCTTGCTATAGCATATTACATTCCTCCAGATAAAACGCTATCCGTCTTCCCACCCTGCTGACGCTAGTTAGGGGAAATATTTGTCATCATTTTTATACTTAATCGCTGTGATTCAGTTTTTGCCCTAGCTTCACAAGCTAGCTAGCTCACAGCGATTGCTCTTGTGCTTGCCGAGTTGCAAGTTCGCCACTCCTGAAACATGCACAATGTATATGCATCATGCAGAACGGTCCGATAAATGGCCAGCAGTCAGGCTGCCGCTGTTCCTAGTTTAATCGCGATTCCCAAGCCACGAAGCAATGGGAGAAGTTTTGATGACTCAGACTGGCTGAAAACGATGTTCCTCACTTGCTTACTTAACCTGCTGCAATATGAATTTCTTTGTTTGGCAGCACTTTTGTACGTCCCAACAGTACTATCAGATTTCTGGGAGATTTAAATGGATAGCTCATTACCTGGCTAGCTCAAGAACAATCAGCCGAGATGGCTACATCCAAAGGTCAACGTAGCCTAATGCGCGATGGCACACAGTACATAGCAGCCTAGCCATCATGACATTATCAGTAAGCCTCCGTGCGTACAAGCGCTACCCAGAAGCTTGGTTGGTTGGTATGCAAATGAGGAACATGGTTTCCGTTCGCGCCCCTAATGAGTGACGTCCTAGCGGAAGACCCGCCTTGATGAGACGCTAACAGACTGCATTTTAATTTTCATTGTGTCCCAAAAAGAGCGTGGTACATGTATTTGAAAATGCAATGGACTGGGAGGCGCTGTTTCCCTTACTGCATTTGAATATTGTCCCATGTATTGCAGGATAAGTCTTTGAAAATTAAATGTCAAATGTCGTCATCATTATTATTTCCAAGTGATTAGAAAATAGCATTTTCATTATCATGTTGACCCTAAAAGAGCGTGATGACATGTATATGTAAATGCAATAGACTGGGAGAGCTGTTTATCTTATTGCATTTGAATATTGTCCTCAGTAGAGCAAGTTAAGTCTTTGCAAATTAAATGTTGAATGCCGTTTTCAAAATTATTTTCAAATAGTCAGAAAATAGCATTTACATTTTCATGTTGACCCTAAAAGAGCGTGTTGACATGTAAATGTAAATGCAATAGGCTGGGGGTGCTGTTTTGCTTATTGCATTTGAATATTGTCCACTGTATTGCAAAGCATAACTTTGAAAATGAAATGTCAAACAGCTTTTCATTATCATTTGAATATAGTCATAGATTTCCCATATGTGTATATGAAAATGAAAGTGATAATTGGATTAATGCATTTTCAATTTAATATTGTCTCAAATAACTCATTCATAAGTGGAAAATTATAATGCAATAGTGGGATTACATTTTCATTTGAATATTGTCCACTATGGGCTTCCATAGCCAGCGAGTGTTCAACTGTCAAATTTGAATTTGTGAGCTGTCAAATTCGACCAATCAGAATGCTGCGTTCATGGACGAACACGGGGCACTCACAAAACCCTGGCTTTCGTGCAGCATGGACCTATAAGGAGAACTGGACAAACAATGAAGGGAGGAGCGCACGCCGATATGGGCTTAGCGGTCAAGCTGATATTGCAAGTCACGTGATGCCATGGGGCCAAAAAGAAATTGCTCCATAGGGAATAATAGAAAAAGACACGCTGATTAATCTGTGAATAATTTTTTTGACAGTCACAAATTATCGATACCAAAACTGATTATTTTTCTCTTTTAAAGCAACACTAAGGAACTTTCATTTTTGGTTGAGTTTGGCAGTGCCTGTGGACCAAAGCAGTAGTGTTTTGCCTGAAGGAAGACCCCATTTCCCATGAGCACCAGAGCGTAGCGTGGTAAATATCCTGATCTCCTTGTCGCGTGCAGTTGTTTTGGAAATTAACAGAAGACGGGTCCAAACTAGGGCTGTTAGAATGAGCCTAAAATGCCGTTCGAATATTCGCGACAATTAAACACACGATATCGATATAATATCAAATATTTTACTTTCTGTATTTCCCACACAAAATAACGACATACCATACTAACATAAGATACATCAACATAAACATATATTTGATGGATAATAAGCACAGATTAAGACCTAGAGTTTCCTATATCTGTAATAAGCCCCGACACAGTGAGTCTGAACTCAGGACCCTGAGGCATTGCAGAGCTTATGAAATAACAACACACCAGGCTCATCCAAGTTCGAACGAGATGCCAACCGTTCAGTTTTATTCCGTGAGACAGTAATTACTGCAATTAATAACAGTACACAAAATCATTAGCTGCCTCACCCCAGTAAAATCTAAAACTATTGTCCGCAAATGAAACTGCATTTCAAAAGCACATTTTCACTTCTCCGGTTTTTAACATTACACAATAAAAACCAACACCCGCTGCATTCCTGGTAGGCTAACTCGAACTTACATATAGTTTGCGAACAACTTTCGCTCAGTCCTCAGTTTTACCGTCGTCGACTGACCCAAACCCAAAGTATTTCCAAACGGTGCTTTTTAGATTCTTTGGGGTGTAAACCGGTTATTTTCTGAACAGCTGCGGCTCGTGAACTGATAGGGGAAGCTCAAACCCATCCCTTAAAAATAATGATTTAGTCGTGACCAGTTTTCAATCATTCGTTTAAATTACTATTACAGAAACTCTGAAAACTCTCAACATTATCAGGTGTGGTCAGTTTTCATTGATAACGCATACCTGTCAACTCTTACGCATTCGGCGTCAGTTTTGAGCGGCATATTTACGTTCCTCTGCTGTAGTCAGCAATTATTCAGTCAACGCATAAGTAAGAGATTCTCGCGCGGAATTGAAGTGCATGAAGGTTTATCAGTTTCACCTGCGTTACGGTGATTATGACTCCGGACTTCATACGCTTTTATTTACTCAGGGGTTGGAAAAAATGGAATTGCATAAAAACGTTTCAGATGATCTTATTTCATTTAAATAATTTAAATGATAATGAAACACATGCATTGTTTCCAAGCCCTGAGTAAAGAAAAGCGTGAGAAGTCTGGAGTCATAATCACCGTAACGCATGTGAAACTGATAAACCTCCAGGCACAAGGACTTCAGTTCCGCGCGAGAATCTCTTGCATACGCGTTGATTGAAGCGGGGGAACGTAATTATGCCACTCAAAACTCACGGCGAATGCTGGCTGTCAAACCTGAATGCACTGCACACGCCCGGCACAAAGATGTAACAGTTTCAAGACAGTGAACGGTCTCTGCAGTATAGCGCGTTGGTAGCCACCCGCTACACACTGCACACACTGACAGTGGGTTAATTGTCTTGACGTGCCTTTTTAGATATTCGATCATTAATTTTCACGTTCGGAGGTTCGTTTTATTGATAGAAAATCGGTATGTATTCGAATATGGAATATTCATTGACAGCCTTAGTCCAAACTACGTTTCTGTTTCCAGCGGTTGTTTGAGGGATGAATAGCGATGAGGTAATGTATCTAATTGTGGCTTAACAATATCATATGACGATGTTGAAATAAGAAATGTTTAAACAAGCGACAATCCCTGTAATTTTAGCTACAATCACCGCAAGGTGCTGGTGATAAGCAGGACTATGAAAAGTCATCACTCAATGCACACGGGTTTCGTTTTACTGATTATTTAGAGCAAGCAACGCGGTTTGACGCGCCGACGCATTTGATAGACTTCTTTTGCAATCACTGTACTCAACTCAACAAAAAACACGACAAGAATCCCGTTGGTCTCTGCAACTATTACCTAACAATCATCAGAAACTACTTGGTCAAGTACATACAAACTGAGACGATAATCCCACAATGATCCAGTAGGACTGATCTTCCATCTTTGGTACCTTCCACAGGAGGAAGCTACATATTTTACTCAAACATTTATATTTGCGGTTTGCAATCATCGCTTGCAATGCTCAATCACAATGATAATGCTAATGTTAGCTATCGGAAATGTGCATGGTAGCAATAAATAGCCACCAGCTTGATAGTTCGCAGCTCCACAGTGACACGACCAGCCACACAACAAACTCAAATGTACTGTAACGTTATATAGAGAAAACAATGTGTAGCGTTACTTACTAGTCCAGTAGTAACAGGGCCAAGGCAGCATCAGTCGGACATCCCTCCTTGTCTTTGAGCTCACGCCAGCGAGTGAAAGCCTGGCCAATATTGATCCTTGTCTGGGCCTTGATTGTTACTCTCTCTCTTTGTTTTTTAGTCTTCTCAGACAAAACTTAAAATTTCTTTGGTTTTTTTGCTGCTTCTGCCATGATAGCGGTAATCCCACATAGGCGTTCGCATTGACTTCCGTCTTTTTAACGACTGAGGAAGGGGGGAAGTGACGTATGCCGTGAAGCAGTCAGCGCATTTGTAGTTTTTTGTGTGGAGGGGTTCCTACCATCCACCTCGAAACTGCTTCGTGCCAGTGAAAGTGATACAGACGCCCTCAGGCCATGACAGAGGTGTCATTGAACCTGTTGTAAGTCGATGTACCATCACAAAAGTTCTGAAAATATTATAGGAAGGTTGAAAAGTTACTTAGTGTTGCTTTAAATCATTGATGCCTCGTTCCTCGGCAACGACAAAAATTTTTATTTATATTCAGGCTACGTGAACACCAACGCGTCCTCACATGAAAGCGCGTTCTCGTCTCCTCTGAATTTAGCACTGCAGCGGATGTGAGTGGGTGGAGCAATGGGCATTCCTTGCCGTCCGTTTGTGATCAACATTATATACGTAGCCAAGTCGGGAAGTGAGCTGGTGTTATGGTGAAAATATTTTAGCCATTTTATTTAATTGATGAATGGCTGTAATATGTCGCAAGTCGATTGCCACACTTCATTATGTAGCACGGCAAAATGTACAGTAAGCTAAGGCCGCTGTTGTGACATCCTAGAACCATGTACGCAGCCAACACTCAACTTACTTTTTCATATTAAAATGATATGGATATATCCATAAAATGAGTTGTATATTTCCATTACTTTGAAGAGCACCAATTCACATCACTGTATTTTGATGCATTATGCATAATGTGTCGGCTGAGTAGCATCTAACGCAATGTTCATATGAGTGCATTTATAGCACTACATAAATTCAGTTCGAACACTGCTTAGCAAACCATTTATTAACCATTCTTCATTCTTAAATTAGTTACAGACCTTCATACTTGACAGATGACATCCAAAATGATAACTTTTTTGTGCATGATCCGAACATCCATGAAAGCACTGAACATACATACACATTTTTTGTGGTACAGCCTTTATTATTAGATCAAAGTTTTGGATAGGTGGAAACGTCAGAGTAGCCTATATGAAATACGAACATCTAATGTTCGTGAGCAGCATCTGAGATCAACGGGAGTGATGCAGGTAGATTCGACGGTGTGGCTGATTTTCATCTGAATGAAGATACGAGTCCTAAAAGAATGCAACAGTTGGTAGCGTAAATATGCACATTCATACACAACAGAGCCCTGCGATGGGACAGAAAAGTGATCCCATAGCGTCCCGTTCCGTTTACAAATTATGATTTTAGATGGATAGAAAATCTACATAACTTTTAAAAAACCAAATAAAAAACACTGGATGAGCTGCCGGATAGCTCACTCGGTTAAGGCACTGCGTTACAGTGCAGAAGTGACTGTCACGTCGCGGGTTCGAGCCCCGGTCGTGCCAACCGGTAGTGGTCGGTAGCTTTTTCAGAGTAGCGCACATTTGGCCATCGCGCTACAGGGTTTCAAATTGGGAAGGACTGCGGGAAATAGCTAAATAGCTTTGTTCGTTGCTCAAGCGCCTCCTGTTGGCCAGGCGGGCGCCGTCAGGAAGATTCTAAGTCTGTTCATGTCCGGGTATCCTCCGCCCTCGTTCTGAACTTGCGAAGATTCAACCAATGAGTGTATAAGAAGCAGTGGCTGACAGGCACGTGCTTCGGAGGAGAGCCGTGAACTGTCTTCGCTCTCCTGAGTTGGCAGCAAGGGGTCGCATATGAGCAAGCTTTGTACATAGTTCACCAATTGGGCATTCCAGATTCGGGTGGGATTGGAGATGCCACATTTATTTTGACAAAAAAAAAAAAAAAAAAGCACTGGATAAGAGTAAATGGTATTGCACTGCTCTGATACACTCACACACACTCGCACATGCACAAACACACAAATATATACAGACGGGTGAGAAATTGTTCATTGCTGCTAAGCTGACATATTAGCTTGAACTCTCTTTGGCTTGGAGTGCAGAGTTGTAAAACTTCACCAGAGGAATAGGAATACAGTAGCTACGTTTCCTCATGTTCCCTCACTGAAGGCGGTGACATATGCTCTGGACCATTTTTTATACACTCCAGGAAAGCTTCATTATCACCAAGACAGACTTTATTGGAAAGGGAATTTTGGGGGGGGGTTGGGAATAGCACGACCTCTGGTTCGCTGACATGCAGAACTTCATGGATGAACTGTTCAATGCACTCCAAGAGGCTCGGATATCTCTGGGGAAAGACAGAAAAAAGGGGCGTTGAAACAAAGGTAAAAATAACGCAGTACAATGTGCGTAACATTTCACAATAGACCCACATTTTACTATACTCCACGGAATGGTTATGAGTCTAGCGCGAAGCTAAGTTACGTTAGCTAAAAGTTAATTAGCTTGCCAGAATTGGCAAAAGTTTAAGGCTCCTGGCTTTAAAACATATCGGTTTATAAGGCGCGTGCAGTGCGTTGTGTGTTCAGTTTATCGTCTTGAATCCGGAGAAGACAATGGAGTTTGCACGCAGACAAGCAAGAATCGTCCGACTCTATTAATGTGGTTATTCATCGTTGAACTAAAGAGGACACGAGCCTGGGGCGCGTTTCCCAAAAGTGTTTGCTGAGTCAGCAACTTACATAGTTCGTCCATTCAGAGTCAATGGTTCCAACTAGGTAAGTTAGCGTCTGTGATTTCGGGAAACGCACCCCTGAGCAATGTCATGTACGCAACAGCAAGTCAACTATTTTGCCGACATTTTTGAGTTGAAATCAATAGTATTACTTCGCTGTTAAATAATGATAGTTTTAAACATTTGATAATGCATTTGGGTTTTAAAATTGTATCTCAAACTATAATTAAGCCTTTACCGGCGGCTATGTTTTTTCCGTTCCGCTCATAGTTACATCAGGGGTTTCCTACGCAAGGTTCTGCAGTGGTAACCCCTGGATTCCACCGGACGCGTATTTGCAGCGTGACGCAAGCGACGCTATTTTGCTGCGACGCGAAACGTCAGCGCAGCGTCCTGCCAGCTGATGCAATCGACTTGCTCAGATTTCGCATATTTCGTCATTTTTACCGGCATAATAGACCGATCCAGAGTACAGCCCACCCAGGCCTATCCAGCCAATGAGATCTAGGGCTGCAGTCACGTGACCGCACCTAGCTAGCGCTCGCTATAACCTCGGACAAACAAACACTTATCCGAACTGCTTTCTCTATTGGGAAGAGTACATTCGTGCTTTGTTTTCGCATTTTTGTAATTATAAAATCTCACAATGGCAAAGCGGTGTTGTTACGGTGAGTGTTAATCGGACACGAGATACCCAGACAGGGTCGTAAACATTACTTTCAGGAAGGAGAGGGCTGGATATTGCAATTTATTTGCTAATAATTACTCATTATTCTGAAAGCTCAACTCGCGTTGTTTACGAACAATAACGCCTCTTGATGGCTTTGCACTGGGCCGTAAAAGGGTCAAAAGGCTGCAGGTTTTCATTCAAACAGAGCAGAAACACACCTGATACGATTAATGCAGGCTTCACACAGAGCTCCGTTTCAATCAAAGACTGTCTTGGGCAATAACACTTGGGTGCTCCGGAAAAGGTTTATGATCTTATCACACCATATGTAAATTGAATGCTACGTACCCTGCTTTGCAAGAGCACTAGCCATGAACAATGCTTCTCTGTTCCTTGTCGATCGTTATTATCAATGAGTGTGGCTTCTGGGACTTCATTATTGAGCGATAGCATTTGCATTTCGCTTCAACTTCACGGGCGTTTATAACAGAAAATGACACTTCGTGAATATACCCAAATAAAAAATAATTATAACCCTTGTCTTTTGCTTTTTTTTTTCGATGCGATCCGTTTTTAAAACTTCGAGATTGATGTTTTCAGGAAGCGCTTCAAAGAGGTTATAAGGGACGTTGGCGCCATCTTCAGCAAAGCTTGACCTAGGTCCGGCCGTTGCTATGCGTAGTTAGGGGGTGGGCGGAGCTATGGATCGGTCTATTGCGCAACGGCCTTGAATGCTTTGTTATTTTTTCTGTTTTAATTGCATTTAATGTCATTTCTGTCTTTTTTGTGCTGTAGAACCTACTACAGTCCAGCCGTGAACACCATAGATTTAAAAAAAACTGTGCCCGTGTTTTAGTTAAAACAAAATCACAACTTTGAAAAGTAAGTTATAAACGAATTCTATATCAAAGATTTGTGGCTGGTTTCTTTTAGTTAAAAGCATATTCCACTTGATAGTTAGGGGAGACCGGGGCTTGTTGTCACGCTTTTTTTACACTCTTATATATTTCTTGGAATCAATACATCATATATAATAAAATGTGTGCCAGATGAAAGTCTCAGGTATATATTTTGTATTCATGTCATTTTCATATCTTGTGTCAGTGCAGAGTTATAAGCAATCAAATAGAGATTGTCACCATGTGACAAGTTGCCCCACCAAGGGGTAAGTTGTCACACTATATGGGGTAAGATGTCAGGCCGGATTTTGCAACTAATAAAACAAGGACAAAATTATTATTTTTTTACTTGAAAGTAAATAAATCTTAACATAAAATATTATGCAACATGCATTATGAAACTTATGAAACTTAAACTAGTCCTGGAAGATCTATTAAAAAAACTCAAAACAAAACCTGACCTCACTAGTCAGTCCTGGAACATCCAGTCAGAAAATCTCAAACAAAACTTGACCTCACTAGTCAGACTCCTCATCTGAGTCGCAGATCTGGCATACGTAGATTGATTTGCCAGGGGTGCATTTTTCATGGGCCTGTCCTTTGCATATTATGCACTGCACCCAAGTTTCTCCTGGGCGGCTGTTTCCAAATGGCTCTACACAGACCAGGCACAGGGACTCATCTTCTTCCAATGAGGAGTCATCTGGAGTTTTTCTTTTTGTACCTGCCCTCTGTTTCTTCTCTGTGCTTTGCTTCTTTGGTATTTTGGATTTGGTTGCCTTGCCTTTCTTTTTGAATAGCCTTTTTTCCCTTGTGCCTGCCTTTCAGCTTCAAGTGCCTCCTTCACAGGTGTGTCGGTGAGAATAGCTGTTTTTCTCTTCTTTCTCTGCAGGTTAACTTGTTCTCTTCACATGAGACAACTAACCCCCAAATGACTGAGACAAGTTGCCCCAAACTACCATGTTTGCTAATGCTAGCTCTAGCTTAAAGTTAGCTTAAAACAGAACAATGACTGAGGTATGACAGGATGCCTTAATATCTTCTCTAACAAGTCCACATGTATCACTGCTAGGATTTTTATCTGAAAGAAGCTTATTTTAAAATACATAAAGTTAATATTTTTTACTTTGGGTAGTGGAAAATGGTTAATTGGTGCTCATCTCAACTTACAATGTGTTGTTCTCTTCTCACGCAAGACATGAGACCTGACCATGTAAAGGAATAAAACTAGTATTCCACTTTTTAGTTGCGCCCTCTAGTGGAGAAGATAATTGCAGTGTGACAACTTACCTGTGTGACAACAAGACCCGGTCTCCCCTACTTCCTGCCTGGCACGATTTGGTGTGCGATTCCCATTAGCACAAATACTAACGTAGTTGGATCCAATAAATGTATATGGTCGAACTACAGGAAACGTGTCCCTGCTATATTCAGATCAGCGCGACTGCGGCTCGCCAGCAGCAGAAATAGACTCGGCGTGTATTTTCGGCGGAGCAGCACGGAGACCCGCTTCTGGGATGCTGCCGAGACGTGCAGTGGCGCGGCTGGAGGAATCACAACCATTGTCTAGAATGGCCGCGGATCAACTCCGCCAAGACGCTCCCGGTGGAATCAAGCCTTAAGAATTCCATTTCCGGAGAAAAGTGATCAAGAACACGCACCATGGGTAGGAGTTCCACGAGCGCGAGCCGTTGTCATGGACATCTCAGATACCAGCGCGTTCATGAGCTCCATAAAACGCATGTGTGAGCAAAAAGTCACACAGCGCATGTCCGCGTGGTTCCGGAAGTTGGCCCCCATGTCGGCGTGCTGCGCCATTAAGCAATTTCCATTGAAATGAATGGGCGGCCATTTTCCAATTGTATATCCAGTGAAATATAAAACATCCTTGTTGTGCAGGTTCTCTTTTCACTTCCTCTCCCCAACGCTGTCGCCGACTCGCTTCGCTCCGCCCCTCAACTCGCGCCTCCCATCGCAAACAAGAGAGCCTGCAAGCAGGCTACATTCGACCCAAAGGAAAAGTCATTTCACAGCTCAATTTAGTTTTATGAACTAATGCAAAAAAACACCAGCATTCTTGAGCGCTTGGCTTTAGACTATACAATTTCACCTTCCCTAGATAGATGGATAGTCCTCAGTCTCAGACAGGCCAGGGATACTCAGGCTTCCAAACTAGTTGGGTAACCGTCAATAGTCCTGGAGAAGACTGCTCATCTACATTGCACGGGAAAACATACTTTCAGTTAAATGCGTGTTTCAGACACACACATACACACACACACAAAGCTTGGAAGAAAATAGACATGTCAACTTTTATATGCTTTATCACAAGGAGTAACAATGGTTATTTATCACAGAACATCCTTATGAGTGATCAAATTGTTTACGTAACTTGTTCAGCATTTAACGGAGTCCATTGCAGACCAACTTGTATAACCTGCAGTCTACCCGCTTTATGAAACTTTCCAGAGTGTTGCAGAGTTCAACTCTGGCTTATGCAAATGAAAGCACAGCAGACCAATAAAATATTGATCAAAATGACCTTGCAAGTAAAAAAAAAAAAAACTGAATAATGAGGGAAAAAAAACTCAAAGGACTCTGCTGCATGCCAGCAACTGCTTCAACAAGCAATATTCCAAATTACACAGAACTTGCAGTTTCCTTCTTTCGGCCGCTGCCACCCTACCTCTCCAGTGCATATTTTAAGTACTTGGCCTTATATAGTTCAGCTTTTGTTTTGGTAGTAGTGTTGAATGAGGTGATGACGGCATCTGAAAAGGGAATAAATGAAATCAGATCACCATGATCAAAAGATGCATTCTGGAAGAAGTTATTCTGTATCTCTGTTTTGGCATAGGCACGCTGCCAAACATTTTACAAAAAAACAATGTGCTTAAGGTGATAGAGTGGTATAAGAACAAGGTTTGAGAACTCCAACTAACAATTATGTTGATAATTTTCTGTTTTGCTGCTTATTATAATCAATTATTCTGCCAAATATTTCCGATTGTTGAAACAAATATTGTGAAAAAAATTTGGTTCCATTTTTTTCCTTGTCAGCATTTCTGCTTTGTTGGACAGTCACAGTTTACACAGGAAATACAGAGCAGAGTACGGGGATGACATGCAGCCAAGAGCCCAGGCTGAAATTCAATGTGTGCAGCTGCACTCAAAAGTAACGTTACATTGTACACAATGACCCAACTGGGTGCCCAACTGCCATCAACCTAATAGTTTATTGACAACTAAAAGGCTAAAATAAAATGGGTATTATGGGCAGTATAAAAATTAGTAATGACCCAACCCACAACCAAGGAGAAAAGATGGAGAACAGCCAACATGGCCCTGCCAAACTATCAGGTGCAGTCTTGGCTGCGCGGAGGCCCCTCCTACTAGCGGGGCAAAAATTAAAGTTTTGTATGCCAAAGCAAAAACACGTAGTCCATATTTAGACACATCTTTGAATTTATTTTCCCCAGACCTATATCTGTATTCTTTTTATTGTCAAACTTACCACAGATGATCTTGCACAGACGGGTATCCGCAAAGGCGAGCTTTCCACTCCTCCCCTACACGCTCATGTAGGACATCATCTTGTTCGTCAGAGTTCTGACAATTTAATAACAATTTCAATAAATATCAAATTACAAATTACTCCACGTTGTACACAATATAAATATATCATGCATAAGAACGTATTTGTGAGAATGTTAGACAACTCACTTTTCAAGGAGACCGCTTTCTGTTGTACAAAGCCCACAGCCCAGAGCTGATGATGCCCTCTCCAGAGTATCTCTAGAAGGGAAGACAGTGGAATGTGAAATGGCTACTGCACCTTATTACTGCTATTACAGGTCAGGTCTTTTCTGCATGTTATCACGCTCTGAAAAAAATGTGTATGAGAAGTTTCTCAGAGTGGGCATCTCTCTGCATTCTTAAAACTGGCATGTTTCATCTAAGGTATTCCAGCATCAAGTGTGCCATCAGAGAGTGCATTGTGTGGGCTCTTGAAGAGACACATACAGGGACTGTAGTCTACAACCCAGTGCCAAGTGTATTTTTTATCCAGTAAATTTTAATTTCCATGCAAAGTGTTATATTTAAATGCAGAGGACAACAATATTATAAAAAGCCTTTACTGTTATTGTGCAGAATACAGTTAAATTGGAAACGCTACTCCAGTTCTGATAAGTGTTTTGAAAGACACGGAAAACTAAAAATACAACAAAATTAACCACAGCCAGCAACACTAATATAAAAAATACAATAAGTGAATACAATGTCACTTTCCCCAAGAATTGGTGTACTTATACTACTGGAATTTCTGCACTAGTATGACTGTAATCATACACCATTTTCGCTACGATATTACAGATAATGCATCTCTATTACTTACCAATTAAACAGTAAAATGACATTTTTTCATGGATCGGATAAGACACGAAATCAACAAAACTTTTCTACAGGCAGCAATAAGGAAACGTTACCGTCAATGTTTAAAGGGGCAAAAAGCGAAATCGTTTCACCGCTAGGTTTGCTGTTGTGCACTGCCTGTAGACCAAAACAAAGTGTGTCATAAGCCACACCTCCCTCTACCTCTGCTCTCCACCCGTGACCCCACTTGCCTCGTCTGCGACCGACTGTCTGCAAATTGCAAACACATCAAGCAAAACAACATCACCATTTTGTGGAACATGTTGAGTAACGAAGTAACTAACTTATAATGTTATAATGCCGCAAGAAAGAGAACTTCCTTTTGGCAAATTTTCTATGCTGTTTTGTTAGTAAATTAATCATTATGCCAATAATTTAGCGCGTCACCATTGGCATCAAACGTGTCTGTTCGCCGCTAATGGTGTTAGCAGCAGTGACATGCGGTCGGAGGTTAGTTTGGTGAGGCAGAATCCTTCCCTTTGCTTGATTAGGAATCAGACGATTAACTAGTTTAGTAAGACTGTTCGGCAGAATGACGGGCCAGTTTAAGTTTCCGCGGCGTTATTACTCAGAACCTACACACAACCGTAATGCCTGACCCATTGCTCGGACCGAGCCGCTAACAACTCAAGCTCCGAACATTAACCCATGCTGCGATTGTAACATTAAATTTAATTGAATCGACATAGGGACATGTGCCTAACCTTACTGTAACACTAATTAAAGCAGACATTTGACTTCATGTTGTTACTTGCCTGTCCAGGAGAGGAAGAGCTAGCTCTGAGTCAAATTGTAGCCCCTTTAGCTCTCGCAGTGCTCTCTACCTTGGAAATGCAAGGCAAATGTTAATCCAGATTCTGTCCCTTTCTTTCTTCGACAACTTCTTCGCCAATGACCGTTGTTTCTTTTGAAGTAATTTTGGATCCAGCTCGTCTTCAGGTGAAAGTTTCGTTCCGCTCTCCGCCATTTCGCTTTTAAAAAAATGCGCACTGCCACTGCTGCCACTGCTCACTGGCTGTAGCCTTTTATAGGGAGGGAGGGCCAAGGGCTCCGAGAGGAGGGAGGAGGCAGCGATTCACATGAATGTACATGAACACGCAGCCAGACCGGGCTTGTAAACAAGGGGCTGGAGATCAACACAGAGAGTGGGTGTGTGACGTCCTGCTATACTCCAGATGAAATTACACCTCTTGTTCTTCACATAGCGATTTTTTAATTCCTTCTATCTAGAAATGATGCATTTCCGCTTATTGCCCCTTTAAAGGATCCATTACCTGGAAAACACATTTTTCCCAGTTATTGCATGTATAAATCAGTCATCCCTAATCTGCGATGTTTTGGAGTCAAAGCAGCTCCCTTTTGTCCTCACCCAGAGGCTTTCTACTCTGGAGGCATGAAAATTGGAGATTTCAGTTTGGGCATCCTGATGACGTGTACCTGCGCGAAGGAGGAGTCGAGGTGTGGCTTGGGAGTAGCAAACCGCGCCCACTGTTTTCCGCAAACACGCCCAAGACAAATATGGAGACAAGAGCTAAAGGTTCTGGTGCACACGAATGCTCTGTAGTTGGCTGCCAGAATCCACATAAAAACGTTTTTGACATTCCATTGAGCGATGAATCTCAGAGGAACAAGTGGATTGCATTTATTTTGGCTGATAATGTTCCTGCAGCCCCTGCCACAAACCTATTTCTGCGTGCTCATTTCACGTCGGACTCTTTCTCCAACTTAGGCTAGTACAAAGCTGGCTTAGCTAAAAACCTGCACCTCCAGAAAGGTATTGTTCCAACACTACGGAACCCGCCACTTTAATATTGTCTGTAAATGTCAACTTTCGCATTAGCTGACAACTTTGTTCCCCCAACTTCAATGTTATTACATTACCGTAAGCTATTGGATGGAGTGTGGTGCAGTTCAAAAGAAACTTTCCAGTGTACCCAATACGTAAACGTTACCCTCACAGCCCCAGGGCTCACCTGACATGCCGTATTTCCATAGCTGTAGTGGGCTCACTTTCCGCTACAGTGAAGATACACACATCATATGAAACTAGACAACCTAAGGAATCTATAGATGCCAAAAACCGGTACGCCCGGCTGTGGTATGTCCAGTAGATGCATGCACAGCTCCAACACATACACCCATCTCTAAGCTGCAGCAGTAGTTTGCATGCCTACTGACTACTAAATGTACAGGATAAGAGGCGTTTAGCTGGGATGAAAAGCGGTCGCACAAGTGCGACTATGTTCATTTAAAGGTGGCACAGTGTTAATTTTGGTCGCATATGCGACCAAAACGGTCACAATTTCGAGCCCTGCCAGTGTGTATCCGTATATTGGCGATATGCACCCTGAGACTGTATAAAAAGATGGACGAAGCAACCTTGATGTCACCCATTGGTTTCAGCATACCACTTAGGAAGCCTCGATTTTGGCAATTTGAACAGCGCCATTTTGTCATTTTGAAACCAGATGTGATTCCTATTGGACGAGAGCGTGAATTGAAGATCCAGGGAGGAGCAAGGGGTGGATCTACGGGTGGATCTGACTGTATCTGACGAGGACCAGTGGATAGTCACGCCCCTCAAGCATATCCTTTATTCTAGTCTATTTGGGACCATAATTTACAAAAACGAACATCATGATTTATCGTAGGAGACTTGAAACTTGCGATAGATACCATAAAATAATGTTGAAATAATAAATCAGGTGGGAAAGTAGGGTCATTTTCTCATAGACTTCTATAGCATTGAACTTCTTTCTGCAACCACTGACGTCGCTATCTACTGGTCATTAAATAGAATGCAATTTTTAGAGATTTCCACATTAGCCTCACTTTTCAGACCCGGGCGCTGCGTCCATCTTTTTATGCGGTCTATGTGTGTACCCAGTTTAAACGAAGACAGAATGTCAAGACATGGCATCAAAGCCTACATCCTGGTCAGAGAATTAACGTCCTCTGGTGGTGACAAAAAACACTTAGGGGTCCGGGCTGTTTCAGTATATTGAGGTCAATGGTAGACTGAGGAGACAGAGCAAAATATCTCATACATTTTCCCCTGCATCATATGGCTCCCGATCGATACGATTTTCAGTTAGTCAAAGGTCTTCTGATTTTTTTTATGCCTCACCTGAAGTGACCATGATTGACATTTTTTGCGAAAATAACCTTTACTGAGCTCTCTGTAGGTTGTCCATCTGGCGTTGCAAGTTAACAACAGGTAAACAATCATAACAGCTCTCCTCCTGACCCAAGTGAGCCAGCAGTAGCTTGCTGGCTAGCTCAACGAGAAAACTGAGGATACTACGAATTCAAAAACAATATAAATATTTACTCATTCAACAATTCTGTGTTTGTTTTTAGAATTTGTTTGCAGAATGGTTAATGTTCCTTTCTGTGTCCTGATAACAAATTTGCAACAGTTTAGATAGCAGGCTAAGCTAGCTACATCGCTATTTTTGTAAAAAGAGTGGCAGCTGAGTGTTTTTGGTGACCTAGCGGATCAATTGACAGTGAATTAAGAGATCGTTGCTCATACAAACGGAATGGCTGCGCCTAAATGATTGAGTATCAGAGTCATTGCGATATCTTAATGCTAACACATATTGGGAATTGCCATTAAGGTGCTAACGGAAATTAGCAATGTTAATACACAGTGGGAATTACCATTAAGACGATAACGGAACTTAACATTGCAATTATATCAGTGGTCGACCCACATACTAGCTAGGTTTAGACAAAGCTAGTCTTGTTTAGCCAGAGGCAATGAAGGAGACGTGTTGATTGGAATCAGTAAATTACGTGAATTCAATTTGTGAGAATAGTACAGCCATTTCAATAAATTGTATGTTGGCTAACGGTTGCTACCATGCAGATGCTTGCCACAGATCAATTTTAATGTTCAGACACTGAACTCCAAATGTGTGAATGCCTGTCGAATTTCTTTCAAAATGTAACCGTCATCCTCGCTTCGTCTGCTGACGTAACTTTTCCATACCCATTGAGTAGTTTAATTGCTAACAAGCTAATTATTCAGTCATGTGTCTTCTGATACTTGAGATGGAAAAGCATAGCTTTCATCTTTTGGTCTCACCCTCTAACCATCTGATGTGCAACCACCTGCCAAAATGGCTGCTAAAATACTGAGTACAGGCAGCATGCGTTTACGGCAGCACCCACTTTCGGAGTATGGAACCACGACCAAAAAAATCCCATTCATTTTTACATTTTGCTTCATCGTGTCATAGGACTTCAGTATCTTTGGTTTAAACTGGTACTTGCTGCTTGTCTGGGACTCAGGGGCTGTTCATGCGGGAGACGTGCTTGCATGTAAAAAATGGGAGACGCAAAACATGCATGTCTTAAATTGGGGAGAAAAGGGGAACCATTACTATTACGGTAATGGTTCTCGGCGTCTAAATACGGTAGAGGTGACACGTGGTAAAAAGCCGTGTCTAGCACATATTATCATTGCTAAATAATTTTAAAAAAACGACGCACTAAAAAACCGGCTCGACTCCAGTGTGAACGGCCCCTAACATAGTGAAACCTAACTCCAGTCCTGGAAGGCTGGTCCATGCTATGGTTTTGTGCCAACCAATAATTTCAGTTTTTGTTTCAGGACGCCACTGTAACTGTCCTGGTGTACCCAGCCTGCAGTAGTTGTTGGTGCTAATAAAAATGCCAGATCTGATTAAGCTTTTTAGGAATGGCAAAAGCCAACAGTTGGATTGAAATCCTAAAATGGATCAGCCATTTAATGCTCCACGGAATTAATGAGAGAACCTACGATCCCTCTCTTCTAGGCCAGAGAAGCCCTCCCAGAAGGATCAATCAAGCAAAATGGAGACTCTGACTCAAGTAACTACAAATACAGTATGAGCTACACCAGTGTTGGCCAGTGTGTCGTCATCAACAACAAAAACTTTCATAAAAATACAGGTAAAATTCATATATAGTCTGTGCATGGGCCGTACAATAAGCAAATGATATTTTTGAAAAAACAAACAAAAAACAAACTGTCCAAAACATTGAAAAATAGGACCAAGGGTCCTGTAGCTTACTGGCAAGCAGTCTTACAGCGATGATACAAGTGATGAAAATTTCATGTAAAGTGTGGCATTTGAATCAATGAAAATCAATGTCAAGGTCACTAAATAAAAGTTCACATAGATTTATAAGACCTTCTGTTATACAATCCTAAGCTCTGAAGCAGTTTTGGTGATACAAGTCATTAAAATATGTCAATATGTATTCAATATGTCAGTTGTGAACTTTAAAGGTTACAGAATGTCAAGTTGTGGTCAGCAAATGGACTTCATATATGACTTTCTAAATGTCTCTATACAAACCTTGGCACAATCTGTGACCATTTTGGTGGTACAAGTCATTGTAATTTCACTGTGGAAATTGACCCTCAAACGTCACTGACAGTCAAGTTGAATGTCACCAAATAAAAGTTCATATGTGACTTCCTATGTCAGTAACACAAACCTAGGCTCCATCTGTGACCTTTTCAGTGATAGAAGTCATTGAATTTTCTCTAGGTCAAGTTAAACCTTCAAAGGTCAATATGAAGGTCACCAAATGAAAGTTCATACATGACTTCCTATACATCTCCAATACAAACCTACATTCAATCTGTAACGATTTTGCTGATATAAGTCATTGAAATTTCACTGTGTAGTTTGGCTGTTGAAGGTCACTAAAGGTCAAGTTCAAGGTCACCCAATGAAACTTCATACATGATTCCTATATTGCCACAATACAAACCTAAGCTCTATCTGTAATAGTTTTGGTGGTAGAAGTCATTGAAATTTCACTATGTGAAGTTTGACCTTCAAAGGTCACCGAAGGTCAAGTTCAAGGCCACCAAATGAAAGTTCATGTATGACTTCCTATACATCTCCAATACTCACCGAAACTGTCTGTAACCATTTTGCTGATATAAATCATTGAAATTTCACTGTGATGTTTGGGCATTCAAGGTCAATGAAGGTCAAGTTCAATGTCACCAAATGAAAATTCATACATGACTTCCTATATGCCCGCAATACAAACCTAAGCTCTATCTGTAATAGTTTTGGTGATAGAAGTCATTGAAATTTCACTATGTGAAGTTTGACCTTCGAAGGTCGCCGAAGGTCAAGTTCAAGGCCACCAAATGAAAGTTCATTCATGACTTCCTATATGTATTCAATGCACATATGTTCCCAATCTTTAATATTTTCAAGCCTAGAAACCTTTAAAAATGGTAACATTTTGCTTGACCTAAAGTTTGACCTTTCAAGGTCATCTGAGGTCAACTTTAACACAGCCAAAATATAGGTCATATATTACTTCCTATAAGTCAGTAATACAAACTTAATCTCTATCTGCAACCATTTGGCCTCCACAGGCCATCTTGCATATTCATAAAGTACAGCGCCCCCAATAGACCCACTTCCGTCGATTCAATCAAAATGGCGCTCGCACTGTACATTGACGGTACCAAGGTAAGTTGATTGCCTGATTTAGAAAAAAATTTATTACGCAGTTTTTGAGAAATGATTTTTTAAAATTTCTCAGTCCTATCTTTAACATTGGAGCCAAAACTTCAAGTGCCCATAAAACGGACAAAAATGATTCAATCAAAAATCCGAGAAAAACTTCTGGAGATATGGTCTAGTAGTACGTTATTGCAAATTTACACAAAAATTCATCTGGCCAAAAAAAAGATAAAAAATGTTCCGGACGCCACACCACGACAATAGCTTATCGGCCCATAGGGCCGGTAAGCTAATAATTCTGACGTTTAATGCTCATCTACAACCCAATTTCTAAAAATGCTGTGACTGTGTAGAATGTACATAACTGAATGCAATGATTTGCAAATCACTTGAACCCTACATTTTATTGAAAGTTGCGGCAAAATATAATATGTAGAACCTGAGAGATTTTTTTTTTTTTTTTTTTTAAATATCTGCTCATTCTGCCTTTGATGCTAGTAACATGTTTCAAAAAAGTTGGGCCGGGGCAACAAAAAAAAAAAAAAAAAAACATCTGTTGTAAGATCTGACAGCTAATTGGGTAAATTGGCAACAGGTCAGTAACATGATTGGGTATAAGAAGAACTAAAGCTAGGAAGGGCTTCACCACTCTGAAAGGCTGCATGGGCAAATAGTTCAACAATTTAAGAATTCTCAAAGAAGCCATAAGTAAGCAGACAAACAAGCTCTTTCCATTTTCCAACAGCCAAAGTAAAGACAAGCTGTTTTGGAATTTATTGGACAATAAAGTCGATAAAAACAAACCACAAGTGCAGCACATCCTTGGGAACTTAGGGCCGCTCAGCAGCAAACTCATTATAGGCATATAACTGCTCTAGTAAAAAAAATGCGAGTATGCTCTGCAAATATGATAGTAAATGCTGGTTAGTTTGATGGATTTAACAATTCGATTTTTTTTTTTTTGCAAAATAAATGGTGCCTATTTGCTTATTTAACATGTCTTGAAAGAAAAATGCGGGTATGTTCAAACTTACTGTACATTATACACTACCGCTCAAAAGTTTGGGATCACTTGCAAATTTCTTTGTTTTCCAAAGAAAAACACATTTTCATGCATTTCACAAACTTTTTTTTTCCATTTCACAAACATTTTTATCCATTTCACAAACGATTAAAATTAATCAGATGATTTTCAAAGAATGATCTACATTTTTGCATAGAGGCCTATTATCAGCAACTGTCAGTCCTCTGCATCAATCTCCTGGTATGGCTGCTAATCCAAGTTAAGCATTTTATAAGGCTAATTGATTGTTAGAAAACCCTTCTGCAAATGTGTTGCACTGCTGAAAACTGTTGAACTAATAAGGGAGCGCAAAAGGGAGCATGGCATTCTTGAGGTTGGTTTAGTACCTGAAGCATCAGCAGTTGTTTGTTTGTTTACAGGCTCAAAATGGCCAGAAAGAAAGAACTTCCTTTAGAGACCCGTCAGTCTATTGTTGTGCTTAGAAAAGAAGGCTATTCAATGCGAGAAATTGAAAACTTAAAATCTCTTACCATGCTGTCAACTACTCCCTTCAGACAGCAGCACAAACTGGCACTAACAAGGACAGAAAAAAGGAGTGGGAGGCCCCGATGCACAACTGTGCAAGAAGACAAACATCTGAGAGTGTGTAGTTTAAGACAAAGACGCCTCACAGGTTGTCAACTAGCAGCTGCGCTAAATAGTTCCCGTCAAACACCAGTTTCAGTATCTACAGTGAAGGTAGTTTTTTTTTTGATGAAGGCAAAGTTTGAAGTACGTATTCATCATTTTCCATTAAAATCATTATTTCTAACTCAGACAATGTCAGCAGTTCTGTTCATTTGCTATATTTCTATTCAGACTAATTTCATATGTGTTTCCATGGAAAACAAGAAAATTTCCAAGTGATCCCAAACTTTTGAGCGGTAGTGTATATCATAAATTCATACTCACGGTCGTAACTTATAATGGTTGTAATTTATGTTGACACACAACCACTACCGGGACAATTTCTGCTCGCAAATGCGATGGGCAGCGGAAAGGTCGGTTTGGCAGAAATTCCTAGCGTACCCAATAAGATCACTCACAATTGGGGCAAAGCTGGAGTTCCCATTTATTTTTGGCGACGTTAAACTTTTCTCACGGTTGAACCAAAACGGTAGCAAACAAATGACTTTGTAAGTTCAACACATTATTTTAGTGATATCTGCCAAGTGCAGAGTTTAAGGATTTTGGTGTGGTTTCAGGACCGACAGTTTATTTTAAAAACAAGTTGTTGTGTCAATTCGACAGTCATGAGAAAAAGGGCACTACTTTGTATGTGTGTATTTGCTTTGACATACACTGTTACGACCGTTATGGGTTTCTTGATACCATTGTGTCAAGAATCATAAAATAGATAACCTCCATTGAAATGGTGATTTACTGAGGCTTTACATTCACTTGAATAGCACAAACAGTTTCAAGCTATATGAATAAAAACAAAAAGGTGTATGCAGGGGAAATAAGAGAGGACTTTCACAATGTGAGATTTCAAAGTATAACAAGAAATTCCTAACAAGAAATAGAAAAAAAAATGCAACAACACACTTCATCTTCAAAATGTTATCTTAACTCTTTCAACCCCAGATATTCTAGCATCACTATACCCTTCAACCCCACAGCCCTCTGTAGAGGGCTGGTCATTATCTGGACATTGTATCTTACTGTTATCTCTGGAATCCCATTAAATGTAACCTGATATGTTCCAATCAATTAGTCAGATTGTTTGAATTTTCCCTACAGGAATTTGGGGTTGAAGGGAATATGTTGGTCAGCCCTCTGTAGAGGGCTGTGGGGTTGAAGGAGTTAATTATCAGTATGCATCAGTACAAATGTAAAACAGCAAAAATGGAATAAAAATGAGAATTTTTCCCAAAAATGCATGTGCAAAGATTGAGCACCACTTTTGGATAGTTTTTTGTGTTTTACCCAATTAACCCTTTAAGGCCTAATGCAAAAATCCCAGCAGAGAATCATGCTGCCATGTTTACCATAGTAACCTGTATTTTGGCTGAAGCACAGCTTCTCAGCTTTCAGGAACAGTTGGAATTTTTTTCTATTGCGCAAAACTTAAAGTAATTACGGAACTTTCAAAATTACGCGCATATCTGTGTCGGCAACGACACGTTCTTAAAATGCGCACATGCTGTCCCGGTTTAAATGGGTTAAGCTATTTTCCCCCTCTCTGTGAGAGTCAAATCTTGAATTATAAAGCCTTAAACAGGGGAACACATACATTTACAGATTTGGCTTCTGCACAAAGGGGTCTGTTGCATGCATCTAATTCTAATAATTGATAATCAGAAGTGACAACACGTATATAGAGTAACTCAACATGAGCAAATTATGACAAGTATCTTCGATAACATTTAAATTACATCTCCGATTCCAAAAAAGTTGGGATGATGTGTAAAATGTAAATAAAATCAGAATGCAATGATTTGCAAATCTCAAAAACCCACATTTTATTCACAGTAGAGTATAGACAACATATCAGATGTTAAAAGTGAGACATTTTACCATTTCCTGAGAAATATTAGCTCATTTTGAGTTTGATGGCAGCAACACTTCTCAAAAAAGTTGGGATAGGGACAACAAAAGGCTGGAAAAGTAAGTGGTACTAATAAAAACAGCTGGAGAAGCATTTTTCAACTAATCAGGTTAATTGACAACAGGTCAGTGACATGACTGGGTAGAAAAAGAGCATTTTAGAGAGGCAGAGTCTCTCAGAAGTAAAGATGGGCAGACATTTACCAATCTGTGAAAAGCTGCATCTAATAATTGTGGAACCATTTCAGGAAAATGTTCCTCAATGTAAAATTGCAAAGACTTTGAATGTCCCACCATCTACAGTACATAATATTATCAAAAGATTCAGAAAATCTGGAGAAATCTCTGTGCACAATTTGGGACAAGGCCGAAGGTCAATATTGGATGCTTGTGATCTTCGGGCCCTCAGGTGGCGCTGCATAAAAAAAACAGGCTTGATTCTGCACTAGAATTCACTGCATGGGCTCAGGAACACTCCTAGAAATCACTGTCTGTGAACACAGCTTGCTGTGCAATCTACAAATGCAAATTAAAGCTGTATCATGCAAAGAAGAAGCCATATGTGAACACGATCCAGAAATGCCACTGTCTTCTCTGGGCCAAAGCTCATTTAGATTGGACTGAGGCAAAATAGAAAACTGTTCTGTGGTCAGATGAATCAAAATTTGAAATTCATTTTGGAAACCATGAATGCCGTGTCGTGCGGACTAAAGAGGAGAGAGACCATCCAGCTTTTTATCAGAGCACAGTTCAAAAGCCTGTATCTCTGATGGTATCGGGTTGCATTAATGCCTATGGCGTGGGCAGCTTACAGATCTGGAAAGGCACTATCGATGCTGAAAAGTATATAGAGGTTTTACAACAATATATTGTTCCATCCAGACACCGTCTCTTTCAGGGAAGGTCTTGCATATTTCAGCAAGACAATGCTAGACCACATACTGCATCCATCACAACAGCATGGTTTTGCAGTAGATGAGTCCAGGTGCTGAAATGGCCTGCTTGCAGTCCAGATTTTTCACCAATAGAAAACATTTGGCACATCATAAAACGGAAAATCCGGCAAAGAAGACCCAAGGCTGTTCAGCGGCTAGAATCCTACATCAGACAAGAGTGGAACAACATTCCTCTCCAAAAACTCCAGCAGCTGGTCTCCTCATTTCCCAGATGTCTACACACTGCTGTGAGAAGAAGAGGGGATGTTACACAATGGTAAACATGGCCCTGTCCCAGCTTTTTTGAGATGTGTTGCTGCCATCAAATTCAAAATGAGCTAATATTTTTCATGAAATAGTAAAATGTCTCACTTTCTGATATGTTGTCTATGTTCTGTCGTGAATATAATATGGGTTTATGAGATTTGCACATCATTGCATTCTGTTTTATTTATGTTTTATACAATATCCCAACTTTTTTGGAATTGGGGTTGTAAAAAAAAAACCAATTCACATCACTAAATGACGTGGAAATTAGATGCTAGAAGCCACCAGAATGCATCATAGAGCTTCAAATTTTCAAAATTCTCCAAGGGGAATGCCCCCTGGAGGGCTTTGCGCCCTTCATGCTCGGACTTTTGGCAGCTCCGCTACCAGCCATAGCCATCTACTCTTTTCTGCCAGCCACCGACTCCAAAAACTTTTGAAAGCCCTGCCTACTGAAAATACTTGGCCCACTATGAAATGAAGAATATGACAGAAGCCTGCAAAGTATTCTGCTGCTGAAATCCTACATCAAGCAAGAATGGGCAAACATTTTGCTTTCAAAACTACAGCTGTTGGTTTCCTCAGTTCCAATACGCTTACAGACTGTTGTTAATAGAAAAGGTGCTGCAACACAGTCGTAAGTTTGCCCCTGGTCCAACTTTTTTTTTATATATATATAAATTTGGCATCTCCAATCCCACCCGAATCTGGAATGCCTAATTGGAGAACTATGTACAAACCATGCTCATATGTGACCCCCTGTTGCCAGCTCAGGAGAGTGAAGACAGTTTGTGACTCTCCTCCGAAGCACGCGCCTGTCAGCCTGCTGCTTCTTATACGCTCATTGGTTGACGTTCAGAATGAGGGCGGAGGAGACCCAAACATGAACAAGCTTAGAATATTCCTGATGAGTGCCCGGCTGGACAACAGGTGGCGCTTGAGCAACAAACAAAGCAACCATTCTATATTACTCTTCCCGGCAGACCCTTGCCAATTTGCATCCTTGTGGCGCAATGGCCAATTGTGCGCTACTCTGAAAAAGCTGCCCACCACTACCGGTTGGTACGACCGTGGCTCGAACCCGCGCCGTGATAGTCACTTCTGCTTCGCAATGCGGTGCTTTAACCGAGTGAGCTATCCGGCAGCTCCCAACTTTTTTGAAATGTGTTGCTGGAGTCATTAATAATTAGCTGATTTTTTCTATAAACAATTACATTGGTCGTTTTCAACTGCTGATATGATGTCATTATACCATTTTCAATAAATATAGAGTTTAAAGGATTTGTAAATCATTACATTTTGTTTCTATTCACATTAAACACAGCGTCCCAAATATTTTGGAAATGGGGTCGTAGAAAAAAGCATTTTAGCGATGGAAATGTTTGCAGCTCTAGCACTATCATTTGGTTTTGTGTATTTATAGGAATTGTGATTATTTTAGTGTTAGTGCAGTAACATTTGCCAAGAATGGAGTATGTACAATAAGTAAGGATGTCAGTCCTGGATGGCCATTGTGTATGTTATCTTCTTAGCAGTTTTAGTATTCTATGCTGTCTTTAACCACAGTGAAGTGTTACCAACATGAGCAGCCTATGCATGCAATCTGCAGCTGTAATTGCTTATGAAAAGAAAAGCCCAATCATTATAGTAATGTTCATGGTAATTAAGCAATTAAGACCAGCGGTATGCATGAAATTTTGAAATGGAATGGACTCCTGCTGTGCATTTCTTGATGTCGGGCATGGGAAATTCTGGTCTTGTGTTTTGATGATCTGCTTCCAGGACCACGGGTTTGCTCAGAGATCATATCATGGTAAAATGCTTTGTTTGGGGGCACAAGAACAGTCCTTGGTTTTCATTCAAGAGCTTTTAAAGAAATTCCACAAATTAGTCAGATTTCATAAATGGTTTGGCTAATTGATTAATTAAAAACCAGAAGTTAGTTGGAAACCAAGGAGTAAATACGGCTCTCTTTGCCCACGTTTGATATAAGCAGCAGAAGGACTTCAATCAGAATCTTGTTCAGCAGTGTAAAGTCTGGAGACCAGACAATGAACACTGCCAGCACTTCCCAGTCCAGATACATGCACAGTGTCAAGTTCTGGTTACCTTTGGCCGGAGTGGTTGCTCGCAGGAAGGCAGGGTTTTGGGGGGCGAGTGCTCCAAGTCCAGGGTTATCCAGTCTGAGTCAAATGTAGTTTGTTTGCAGAAAACAAAAATATATTGCATATCTTCGTCATTCGTCATCTAGCTAGCTTCAGAACCACAGAGAGGCACCACTTTCTTGTGGATTACCGTTGGGACAATACATTTATAACAAAAGATATACAGTGCATCGCCAGAAAAGAACGAACAACAATAAGGGCCACCCCACGGGAGAAAACTACGGCGATCTAACCCGCTTACCGGAGGCAGATCCATCGTAACAGGCCCAGTTTTTGGGCCTGCGCCATAAGTCTTCTGCCTTGAACGTCGTCTGCTCTCCGCTGTGGGCTCCCACTGTGGAGCCCTCGCGGTTAAGTCCCGCTCTGTGCTGCAGCCTGCTAACATTATCGTCGCTAAATATAGTAGCATTTACCCCTGTCATTACTCCTTTACTGGCCATAGCTGTTCTTGTTCGCCAGCGACCACCACCGGATCCATAGCTATGCCTCCACTCACCTCTCCATCCGGATGCGAAAGCTGTCTCCATCTGACCCGGAAAATAAATGAGCTGGAAGGAAGAATATCCACCCTGTATCAGATCCGAGATGATGAACAGCTCATCGACTCCTTAATCTCCGTAGGCCCCGCTATCACCACCACAGCCACCGGAGAAGACGACTCCGCTATCCTGTGCCTGGATGTCGCCTCAACCCTGGCCGCAGACCACAGGAATGTTGGGAGCTAGACCCAAGGCCCTGATTAGCTCCACTCCTTGCCTGGAGCAGCCATGGACTGCTGCCCGTAAAGGCAAATGCGGTGGGAAGCTCCGGTTTCATCCGTCTCCTGTCCATCCACCCCAGGTTCAGCTGAACAACAGATTTTCCATTCTGGCTGAGCGGGATTTCCCCCCTAGAACCGGTCACCACAACCCCCTCTCGTCCCATGGGTCTAATGGCCTCCTGGACACGGCTGCGTCCAAGCAGTCCACTTCATCAAGCAATCGTCTCGCCACTCATCCGCGAAACGGTACCATGCACTCCACTGCCCGTTCAGCAGCTACCCCTCCGGTTCGGAACTCCGAGCCCTGTCGTACCGTCTCTGATTGTTGGGGATTCTATTATCAGAAACATTCAATCAAATGCTGCCACAACTTACTACTCTCCGGGCGCTACGGTTTCAGACATGGTTCAGCCACTGGTCCCGTCTCTTCTTACTGAACATTCTCACTCTAAAAATGTTGTAATTCATGTTGGAACCAACGATGCTGCCCGTCAGCAATCCGAGGTTTTAAAACGTGATTTTATCACTCATGTTAAACTTCTCAAGGACTGTTTTTATTTCTGGGCCGATTCCTTCTTATCGTCGGGGTGTAGGGTATTTTAGCAGGTTGCTCAGCCTCAATACCTGGTCGCGGTCGGAGTGCTCCTTGCATAACTTTGTTTTTATTGATAACTTTAATCTTTTCTAGGAACTTCCATCCTTTTTTTAGAAGAGACGGTATTCACCCCAGCCCACGGGGAGCCCGTGCTTTAGCTGCAAACATTTCGTATGCTATCTCCACCTCAGTCAAACTTCCAGATAATCAAAGCACCTGTACATCATTTACATGTCACGACGAGGCATATGGCCAGTGACTTCCCCTGGGTCCTAGCGCCAGTCTTGTATATTCCTCGTGCTTCCCTACCGTTGCTCATATGGTGTCAGGATATGGAGTTAGATTTGTCTCAAAAGTATCTGCAAATGCACAGACGGTGATCTACAAATATTCCTTGATTTGCACGCGTGTTGTGCTATCCACAAACATAAATTTCCCATTTGTAACTTGTATGATAATTTTTACAAATACATGCGTACTTGTAAATATATCGTTTTCCATTTGTGAAAAAAAATGGCATTTGTAAAACTGAAAATTCTGTTTGTGAAATGTGATTCAGCATTTGTGGATCACCAATTACACGCATGCATCGCTTTCTTCAATTACGTATTTTTGAGACATTCCGCGAAATCCACACACATCCACCAATGCTTAGCTCCTGATTCACAAATACATTGACATTCCCTTCCAGTAGATGGCGATGTTATTCTGTGCATTGACTACGTTTACATGCACACCCTATTCCGATTGAGGTCCATACTCAGGTTAAAGGGGACCTATTATGCTGATCCTTCTTTTAATACATGTTAGTAATGTTATAATGTTGGTTGTCCATGCTCAACCTCTGAAAAGTTTCTAAACATAAGATACAGGGGTTTTGCCGTAATCCAAGAACGTGATTTCGTGAGCGTGATTTCCTCTCTGAACAGCTCCTCCCGAGATCTTCAGAAGATCTGGGCAAAACCTGACGTCAGGTTGTGCCGTCCAATTAATACAGACCTTGCCAGAGCCAACCACTGCGCTGGACCTGTCCACACCGGAAACTATTCTAGCAGGCACTAACAACGGCAGATAATACTATGCCTTAGTAGCGTCGACTCTTTTGGAAATACAAAAGAAGAACTGCAGATCATTTGAGGTGCAATTTTGGCAGTATCTCTCCCAAAGCTGCTTGTCCGTTTACTTTTGGACGCAAAGAAAAACAACTATTTCTTTTCCCAAAGACGATGCCACCCGAAATCAGTGGGTAGCTCTTTTTGTTTGCTGGCAGCAAACAGCCAGGGCCAAAGGGAACGTTAGCTGGTTGTGCTCAGCATTTCACCATAGATAGCTTTGTTAATAAAGGATAATTCAACACAGGATAAGCGTTTCAGCTGCTTCTCAAACCTGAAGCAGTTGCATCGATCAAGCGCTCGGAGCCACAAGCTCTAAGTAACGATATAACAGCAAATAATGTAAGTGAAACAAACGTGTTACGGGTGGCTACTGGCTAGCAGGACCGCTAACGATAGTTAGCACTAACAACTGGCCTCAAGCGCAGGCTTTCTAAGATATCTGAAGATAAAGCCTGGATCTGTCGCGACTGTCCGTGACTCACAGACACAGAAGCTGCAAGTTGCTTTTACTGCATAAGCCAACCTGACGTGATAGCCAGTTGATTGTGGCTGTAGCACTGCGGCTAACGTCGCCAAGTTACTGTTGCTAATTTTTGTGTCCCAAATATGCAAGAGTGATATCAGGGGAAATTCTACAGAAGGTGTGTGAACATAAACCTCATTTGAAGCTAACTTTTTATACTTGTTTGTAATTTGATGCTTGGTACAACTGTCCACGGTAACGGAACTTGCTGTCTGTAAAACCTGTATTGCAAGGGTTTGTCTCTGTGGTTGTTATGACCGCTCGGTTACCAGATACTGCATGTTAGTTCGCGTGCCGTGCTAATTAAAAATTCTCCTGGTTAACTTATATGCAGTAATTCTGATCGGTATGCTTGTGTGACTTCGGTAAGCATCAATGTGGCAGTTTCATCATAACGTTGCCTGATTGTAGCCTCTGCAGTTGAAGCTAACCGGAGAGGTGCAGTTAGACCAGACGTAGGTTTTGCAAAGCTTGGGGTGCATTTTTGGGTACTTGTGAAACGATCGCTTTACTTATCCATGACCAGGGTCAGCCTGATACTTCTCCAATGTCTGGGCAAGCTCTCTGATGCTACCGGTGAAAGCAATAGGGAAAAGCACAGGCTATAACGTGTCTGGTATCACAAACGATTCCTCTGCATTGCTGTCGATTGAATATTAAATCGGCGACTGAATATTAAATTCTTTCCTGTAAAAGTGATCAATTCGCTTGCTCCGCATAAGCAACGGTTCACGCAAACGGTACTTACGGTCTGTAAAACCTTTATTATGCTCATAACATAACCGGAGCTCTAGCTAGCTCTCGCACACTATCCATAACTCGCCCATTCTCCGTGAGGAAACACTTGTCATTCCGATGGAATAAGTAAACCATTACCACGGGCAATTTCCGAAAAGGCCGTATAGCCTGGAGCTTTCGCCCCTCTGTCATATACCAGCGCAGAAGCTGTTCGTTTCTCCACGCTAACGACACACCACAGTTATGCACAGGAACCAGCAGGTCCTTATAATACACACCGAAGCAGTCCATAAGCTGTTGGTCCACTTTTAGCTGCTCCTCACTGTCTATGTTTCCCTCTAAACTCAGACCCACCGGATTTCTACGGTCTCCGGTCTACACGTGAATATGTCGACCCGTACTACAAATGTGTCTATATGGGGTGGATTCTAGCTTTCCCTGCATCCTAGCTATAAAGTAGAAAAACCGCTGTACTCACCACTGTCGCTGTAGCAAACTGTAGCCGATAGCAAATTTCAGCTTGAGCTTCCAGATTTTCGCACTGCGTCCTCCACTTTCGCCACTGCGTTTGTTTGAACAAGTTCATTTCATTAGATCTATATTCAAGTGTAAGGTTAGATTGTGGAATTTGCCCGCCGCTTCCTTATCAGATTGCAGACGTGTCTTGCGTTTCACTCTGGCGAGCCAGACCCGGAAAACTGCGTTCAGCAGCCTCGTCCCGCCCAACTCCGCCCTCCACAGAGCTGGCCAGTCAGAAGAAAGTGGGCACACGGAGAGTGGGGGCCATAGCGGAAGAGCCACCCCAATGAGGCGTTTCAGGAAGAGACTACAATGGACGACAAATATGGGGTTTTTTAAGGATGGCAGTATGAGCTTAATAAGGACCCTGTTTAGGCTTTGAACGATCAGGAGTACTCTAGGGGAGTCCAAGATCAAAATATAACCTTGGAAATATAGCATCCTAGGTCCCCTTTAAGGTAGGCTAATATTCCGAATAAGATGTTTATATGTGCTGAGCGATGGGAATATTCCCGTTTACATGTTAATTCGCATATCCACCACTTTGGTCCAATCTCAACATCGGGTTTTCAGCAAATATAACGCTCGAAAGTAATCGTCATGGCTTTGTTTGCCTTCAGTTCGAGCTTCAAAGCCGACGTCGACTCCACTATCTTGGCCAACTGCCATCGCCAGCGGTCTCTGTCCCAGAATTTCATCCATGACCGCGAAATAAATGAAACTCACCGGATTAGGGCCGCTGGTATTGTTTTGTTTTTGGCAGTGGCTATTTTTATGCCTGTTGTGAGCTTACTGTAATTTGCTATTCTTACGAACTTCCGTATCAGCATGCACAATAGGAAATTCAGCCTCAGAAAAAAATTGCTACTCAACTGGGTTGAAAACATCCCGCTTTCGCTGCGTGCCTTGCGGTTAACATTACTAGACCGGCTAGCCGGCTTACTTACTTGAAGTTACAGTCAGGATGTCCTCTACTCAAGTTTGGTAGGGTTAGTTATTAGCCAGCTTTGCCAGCTTGCCATCTAACTCATTAGCCAACTTACTCAAAAATTTCTTGCAAGGATAAACTTTGTGCAGCTAATCAGGTCTTCCAGTCTAATCACTACTGACTATTGATTGTATAGAGTGACAACCTGACAGTTCCCCAAATATTAGCGAGCAAATGTTGAACCTAAAATTTTACACTCTCATAACTACCTAACCCGTTAGCTAAGTTAAGCAACTAGCTATAAAACGTAAGTAATGTTACAGCCGTCCTGCTAGTCATTATAGTTAATGCCGTGGTATAAGCATAGACTGTATAAATATGGGTCCAAGTCCAGATTTCCTACATTGTGCATGAACATACGGAAGCTCGTAAGAATAGCAAATTGGAATAAGATTACGACTGGTGTAAAAATAGCCACTGCCTTTATTTTCCTTCGCTTTGGAATATACTTATATTCCGATTAATACAGGAATAATGGTGTGCATGTAAACTAGTCTAGTCATTGGTCAAATCAGCTCTCTGCTACATCAATGCATGGAACAACACCGCCATCTACTAGAAGGGAATGTCGAAGTATTTGTGAATCACGAGCTACGCATTTGTGGATCTGTGTGGATTTCGCGGAATGTCTGTCTCAAAAATACGTAATAGACCAGTTCGGTTGCTGCGTTCCATTTGTACTCGGAAGTCGGAATTTCCGAGTTCCGAGTTGGAAGTTTCAACTGGAACGCCCCCCGAGGTCGGATTTCCGACTCGGAAAGTCGGATAATCATCACTACCCCCGAGTTAACATTCAAATACGGCTGCCCCAGGTGTAAACAGTAATTAGAAGCTCCTGTAATATTCCGTTTTTAACTTCTGACTCGTGTTTGTCGCACTAAATCAGCCGTATACATTGTTTGACGTATATACATGGAAATCCACCGTGTTTGAAGGTTGCAGAGGGACCGCATATTTGTCTAGAAGTTGCTTACATTTGGACAAGGCAAACGCGAGAATAGTTTTTGTAGACGTGACCATCTTGTTTTACTAATCTTCTTCCCGGTTTATGAAGGTTGGCAACTTTTCTCCGACTTTGTAACTGGAACGCTGATAACTCGGCTGTGACGTCATTCCCAGCTCCGACCTCCGACTTCCGAGGTAAATGGAACGCAGCATAAGGCCGGAAGTCCGCGCGCGCATGCCCAATATAGTTGATGTGGGGCAAAAGGAAATGTAGTGGCTGTTTGTTACGTAGAGGGGTGCACAAACCGGTATCATAAAGACGGGGACATAAAGTTTTTTCGTGTTCCCCGTGGCAAGAGACAACGACAGCCGTGGATTCGAGCTATAAATCAGAAGAACTTTGTCCCGAATGATCACACTAGAGTCTACAGTACTCATTTTGTCAGGGCTGGCCCGACTTCGTTGATCCAAATAATGTTGGCTTCGCTCTGTGTTTCCCTACAAATGAAAGGATCTCACACCGACGCAAGCTAAAAGGAAAGAGCGATCTGATTGGAGAAATACAGTTAAGGTACTGGTCGATTTTATAAGTTATTTAAGTTGGCCCACTAATCGTCAAATAATTGTTTAATCTTTTGTTGTTTCAAGGTGTTATTGTTTTGCAGTGTCCAGTTTTTGTATCCACATTTTGAAAAGGGACTGGCTTTGTTCGATCCCATAGGCTATATACGACTTTAAGTAGGTGTTAAACTCCACGCAAAAAAAAAAAAAATCAAGCCAAGGGGGGAGTGTTAGTACCATACGCCGTTTTCAGTCTAGGTAAGCTCTGAGGGGCTCACATTACAGAACTTAGCCCCTCAGAGCTAAGTGTAGGCGTGGTTTCCACTTCGCTGCTTGCAGTAATAATTTGGTTTCCTTGTGATTTCGATTTCATAATTACTTGCTATATATAGCCAACAAATTGGCATTTGCTTGCCAGTTATTTTTGCGGACGTGAAATAATGTCATTAACACCACTATGATTGGGTCCCACGCCATAAGTCAGCTAATGGCTGCAGTGTTCTTGCGACGAATTCGCATTGTTCAAAACAACCGGCAAGCACACATGATCCTAATCGCCTCTTAACCACTGGTGCCGGAAAGGGGGGGGGGGGGCCAGGGGCCATTGCTCCCCCAACTTTTACCCTCCTTCCACTTTCTTTTTAAGCATAATCAGTTTAGGAGGTTTGCGCATGCATGGTCTATTATCACTCTGTCTTCAATGGGCATCATTTAAGCACAGCGCTTCACCACCCAGTGGCGTAACAATAGGGGGCGCAACGAGTACAACAGCATTAGGACGCAGTGACGGAGAGAGCCATGATAGGCACACTCGCATTAGTGTTTGGCTTTGATCGGTGTCAGCATAGGTATGTTTCAAAACTGATTTTGTCACGCTAATTGAATACTACTGGATATTTAAACCACTGCAAATGCATTCATTTCTCAGTCATGGTACTGGCAAGTCGCTGTCATCACGGTACATTATTCATCATTTTAATCGAACATAAGCTGTTGTAACATTAAACAATTTAGATTTCTTTTTGGAAAATGCTTAATAAAACAAACAATGATAATTTTATTTTGCTGTTGATATCGTCATTGAGACAGTAAGTGTTTCTGGGTAATGGCCATGAGTGTGAGCGCAGATCAACTGTTTTTACGATGTCCACTCGCTCGCTGATTATTGTTCCCACAATTTCTTGCAGTTCACAAAATTTCAGATCAGCCCAATGAAGTTATGTTAATGTGTCGTTCATTTGCTCATTATGCCTTATTGTTCTTGATGATGACCATTATTAAGATAATTTTATGATGATAATGTTAAGAAAGAAATAGGAAACTTTATATTATAGAATGAAATTGTGTAGTAATCCTTAATGTGTTTTACGTGGATCTATAACACTTTGAGGAGCGTACAATGCGTGCATACTGTTAGATTGGAATTTACGAAATAGCAGCATCATAAACCCCTTAATCCGTGTGGACAAAACACATGCACAACTTGGCGCGATTACAGTTTGTTAGTAATAATGGGCGCGCGATGGTCTGCCGATGTCAAGAGCTTGATTGATTTTGCAGTTGGTTTTAATAATGGGTTCTACGTAATATATATTTTTGCATGCATGTACTATGCGATTTAAGCTCTGACTGATCCTGCCTACCTAGCCACGGACCTCATTATGCGTTAATTCATGATGTACATTGAAACGAAAAGTCCAAAGCATCAGTTTTAAAGAAGAGGTGATGGATTTGGGGCATGCGTGTCTGGGTTAACGGGAATGAGACAAACGTCTTTTTATTTTTTATACCGTAAGTGTTGCAATATAGGGGCACGGATGAGGTGCACGGAATAGAGGCACTGAGAATGAGCTGAACACACAACACGGCACTTTTTGGCCCCCACCACTTCTTAAGTGAATCCGCGCCCCTGCTCTTAACATGGATAAGTGCGCAGGTACACATGTAAAACAGCAAGCCATATCATTACTGTTTGACTGAACGCTACACATTTGATTTCGGATTTTCATCTGTGCTGAAAATAAATGTCAAGGACTTGCCTTGACAGTATCTCGCCGATATAGTCTCTCAAGTGTCTGTTGCGCTGAAGAAGTCAATGCTTGTAGGAGAAATCTAATAGAGCTTAGTCTAGCTGTATTGTCAGGGGGAAAAGAATTTCGCATCCAGCCTCCACTTTTTTTCCGGCTTTTCATTTGCCAGAACGATTTCAAAAGGCGGGCGCCAATATGTTCAGTGGAGTTTTATCAGTGAGAAAGGGGGTTTAGAATTTAACATTAATATTTAATATCGCGAATGCATATGCTGCGTCTGCCCTAGCAACCCAGTGTGTCATCAGTGACATGACAGCCGCTGTTAACGACATGCAACTGACACGAATAGCAGCACTTGAAACTAAACTCTAAATTTCCTTAACTGGACGTACGCTTGACGTGTTTTCATATCCTAATGTTTCTCTGGGTACCCAAACATCAGTCGATATTTGGAGTAGATTGAATACAGAATTCTTAATCTCGCTATCCAGACACAAAATGTTTGCTGCACACCCTAGAATGTTCCCGAATGAAAAATATTCCTGTTTATAGTCCGAATCCACGCTGTAAACTGCCTCTTACCATGGGGAAAGTGAAAGAACTTATAATTACCCACCTTTTAAATAGGATTTGTGTATCTTCTGCCCCACATAGTCCGCAAAGGGCATGCGCACTCCAAATCTCGCTTTTTCACGTCCTTAAACCGAAAGGGTCAACTGAGGAAAGCGATGCATGCGTGTAATCGGTGATCCACAAATGCTTAATCACATTTCACATACAGAATTTTCAGTTTTACAAATGCCATTTTTTTTTTTTGCAAACGGAAAATGATATATTTACAAATACACATATATTTGTAAAAGTTACCATACAAGTTACAAATAGAAAATTTGTGCTTGTGGATAGCAAAACACGCGTGCGAATCAAGTAATATTTGTAGATCACCGTCTGTGCATTTGCAGATTCTTTTGAGACAAATCTAACTCCATACCAGGACCCTTATTTTCTATCTCGACCCGAATTACTTTAAGATTCCCTCACCATAATTCAAACCGCAATGTCACTGCCTCAAATCTTGTAAAAATTCCTTTGAAGCCGTATTTGACCACATCTCCCTCTATCCGTGATCCGAAACCGCTAAAAATGAACATGGCACTCCTGAACATAAGATCATTAAGCAGGAAAACTTTTATTATTAATGACCTCATATCTGAGAAAAAACGACTGCATGTTTTTAACGGAAACCTGGCTGAATAGCGACGGTCCTGCTGTCCTCATTGAGATGTCTCCCACTTACTATACTTATAATTTTTCCTCAAGGCATGGGAAAAAAGGCGGAGGGACTGCTTCCATATGTGCCGATGCTCTCAACACTAGGCCTCTCTCTCTCTGTGATTTTACCTCCTTTGAGCATCATACCGTCTTGTTACATTCCCGCCTCCTTGTGCTTGTCATAACAATATACAGACCTCCCAAACAATGTTCAGTCTTTCTAGAGGAATTCAGCGAATTATTATCCATTGCCACGACCAATTATGACAAGATTATTGTCGTAGGTGATTTTAATTTACATGTGGACAATGTAGCTGACGTCAAAGCTGCTGAGTTCCTGAATGTGTTGAGCTCAATGGATTTTGTTCAACATATCAATGAGCCAACCCATAATCGCAGTCATACTTTGGATCTTATTATCTCTCATGGTCTTAGGGTTGATGTCTCTGCTGTTATAGATTTGGCTATCTCAGATCACTATTGCATCTTTTTCTCTCCTGTGTTGACAACACTTGACATTGATAGTGAAGGTGGTGAGGAGATGTTATTTTACCTCTGACGCTGCTGAAAATTTCAAAATTCATATGAATAACATACCATCACAGATCCTCCCCTCCTCTTGTGATGATCTGATCGACAGTTTCAACTACAAGCTGAAGGCTACGATTGACGCCATAGCACCTACCAAACTTAAAAAGATTTCTTGCAGACAGAAACCACCATGGAGAACTGATGAGATTATTAACTTGAAGAAGAACTGTAGGAAAGCTGAACGAAAATGGAGAAAAACTAAGCTCCATGTCCATTATGACATTTTAAAGGAAAGCCTTTGTATTTTCAACAAAGCAGTCAGAAATTGAGGGCAAGCTCATTTCTCAAATCTAATTAAAAAAATCTTAATAATCTCAGAATTCTTTTCTCAACCATGGATAGCCTTAATTAATCCAACGCCAAAAAAAAAAACCTTGCGCTGCTTCCACTTCAAAATGTGATGAGTGTGCAACATTTTTCAAAGGTAAAATAACGAAAATCAGGGTAGATTTAAATCAGGGCTCTCAGAACACATATGAAACTCAACCTGTTCACCATTTTCCACTGTCCATGCCTGTTATGAATTGCTTTGTTGCTATTGATAAAGATATGCTTAGGACAGTAGTTATGCACCTTAAGCCCTCCTCCTGCTCCCTTGATCCTATTCCTGCTACCTTTTTTAAAACCATCTTTGATTGCCTTGAGGATGAGGAACTAGCAATTGCCAGTTACTCCCTATTAACTGGTATTTTCCCCCAGGCACTTAAAACTGCTATTGTTAAACCCCTCCTAAAGAAAAGTGATATGGATTCTAAAACACTCAATAATTTCAGGCCCATCTCTAATCTTCCTTTTTTGAGCAAAATTCTTGAGAAAATAGTACTTGAGCAGATAAATGGCCATCTAAATTCCACGTCTATATTAGAGAAATATCAGTCTGGCTTTCGTGCTCACCACAGCACTGAGACAGCCCTTGTTAAAGTGATAAATGACCTAAGAATTAACATGGAAGAAAAGAAGCTCTCAATTTTAGTACTTCTAGACTTAGGAGCTGCTTTTGATACAGATGATCATGATATCCTTATCGACAGACTTCAAAATTATGTTGGTCTCTCTGGTTCAGTCTTAGATTGGTTCAGGACTTATCTGTCTGGTAGAGACTTTGTGGTCTCCCTTGGTGACAATTCTACAGTGCACACCAGCATAGTATGTGGGGTCTCTCAAGGCTCTATTCTTGGACCTCTGCTGTTTAATCTATACATGTTGCCACTAGGAAATATCATCAAAGAACACCAGATCAATTTTGACAGCTATGTCGATGATACTCAACTGTATATTTCCCTGTCCCCTGATGATACCAGCCCTATTAACAGACTAGTTCAATGCACTGAACATATTAACCTATGAATGTCACACAATTTCCTGCAACTGAACAAAGACAAGACTGAGGTTTTGATTATTGGAGGAAAAGTACAGAGGGAGATGCTTTGTGCACATCTAAAATCTTTGGCACACAACACCAAGCCCCTAGTAAAAAATCTAGGTGTGCTTTTTGACTCTGACCTAAATTTTGAGCCACACATTAGCAATGTCTCTCAAACTGCTTTTTATCATCTTAGAAATATTGCTAAGGTACAGCCTTTTCTCTCCCAGACAGATACAGAAAGACTAATGCATGCTTCTATCACTGGCAGGCTTGATTACTGCAATGCTCTCCTTTCTGATCGACCTAAGAAAGCTATGAATAAGCTACAGCTTATCCAGAATGCAGCAGCCTGTATATTAACTAAGACCAGAAGGAGAGCACACATCTCACCCATTTTAAAATCCCTTCATTGGTTACCAGTCTGTTTTAGAATAGATTTTAAAATCCTTTTATTGGGTTTTAAATCATTCAGTGGACTGGCTCCTGAATATTTGTCAGACATGCTTATAAAATATGTTCCTCCAAGATCACTCAGGCCCTCTGGCACTGGCCTTTTAGTTGTTCCTTCTTTGCGAACCAAAAAATTTGGCGAAGCAGCATTTAGTGTCTATGGTCCTCGCCTCTGGAACAGCCTGCCGAGGGCACCACAACCTATTAATACTTTAAAACTAAATCTTAAGACCTACCTTTTTAGTTTGGCGTTCCCTTAATTTTAGTTTTAGGCACTACTTTTAATGAATATTACACCTTTTCTATTTATTTGTTTTATCATTTTATTATTATTTGTGTATTTATGTGTGTGTGTCTGTTCAGTATGTGTTTTCCATGATTTTATTGCCTTGTTTTATATATGCCCATGCTCAGCACTTTGTATTGAAACTTTGCACGAAAAGTGCTATATAAATAAAGTTTGATTTGATTTGATTTGATGAAGATCCTGCTGAGTGTTTTTACATCTACAAATGCAGCCATCTGATTTCACTTCATATTTTAACCTCTTGGGTGAAGAACTGTACAAATGCTTGTTGCTGGTGGTCGGAGTAAAATGCTGGGGATGACATATCTTCTGACCTTGGATTTTATGGCTATGCTCCTGTTCCTTTTATTGTTCAGAAGTGTGTGAGGATGGTGAGTCAGGAAGTCATATCTTTCCTTTGTTCTTTTTTTCCCAAAAGGCATGTCCACCCGAGAAGGCACAGACACTGATGCGGGTCTTGTGATGAAAACATTCATGGCCCTGGGTTATGACGTTAAGGTTTTCACGGACCTGACAGCAGCAAAGATTGTAGAGAAGCTTGGAGAAGGCAAGTTGGGGATCTACCCTCACTTTCTTGATTGATACTCCCTTGCAATGCATTCCTGTAGTAATTAATTAAAACTTTGCATAATTGTACTTGAGGCCTGCCCAGCAGTCCCTCTAGAAAAACATTTCCCTTCTGGTTTTCATTGGAGCCCCAATTCTGATTCCAAAAGTTGGAAGCTCCACAATATCTCCAGACATTGAGTGAGTTATATGCCATTTGCAGTGAAGCAAAAACCTGCAGGATGGTAGACGTCTAGAAACAGGAATGGGCAGCCCTGTAGCACTGAATTCCATTATAAAATTGCTTATATTCAAGATTTTGGACGTTTTTAACCCTGGCCCTGGTGAGCCACACTGTTTATTGCACAGTCAATTCACGTAAGCTGGTTACTTGAGCCTGGGTTTAGTGAAAACAGAAAGAAGCAGAGCTTCTAGCCCTTTGAGGGCAGGGCCAGAGACCCCTGGTACTTTAGTAAATCAAAATCCATGTCTGCTCTTTGCAATGAAAACTGCTGTCAACTGGAGGACCTGGGACTAGTAATGAAGAGATTGATGAGATCGGTGCCGTTAATGCTACATCTTGCTTTCAGTCTCTAAGCAGGACCACAGCCAGTCGGCTTCCTTTGTATGCGTGCTCCTGAGTCACGGAGAGGAAAACATGGTGTATGGGATCGACGGTGTGGTGGAGATCAGCAAACTCACTGGACTCTTCAGGGGAGACCGCTGCGCTAGCCTTGTGAGAAAGCCCAAACTCTTCTTTATCCAGGTAAGATCCAACAGATGGCAGAAATGAAGAGAAAAGGTCATCTTCATATCTTGACCTGAAATGTCACACATTTCTGTCTTAAATGGGTAGCACTGTTGCTTCACAGCAAACAGATTGGGGGTTCAAATCTAGTTTGGGGCCTTTATGGGTGAGTTTCACCATTTCCTCTTCGCATTTGCTTGGGCTTTTCCTGAGTCCTCTGGCAGGGTTGGGTTCAATTACTTTTTTCAATTACAATTGATTGTCATTTTAATTGCAATTGCAATTACAATTACTTTCTGAACAGAAGGTTCAATTACAATTACAATCACTTTTCGATAAAAAAATAAAATTAGAATTACGAAAGTAATTGATTACAGTTACTGTAATTGTAATTGAAAAAAGTAATTGAAACCAACCCTGTTCTCTGGACCCCACCCCACAGTCAAGAGACATTTTGGAGACTCTAAATTGCGTTTTGGTATGAACGTATCAGAGAATCGTGTGTGAACCCTGTGATGTACTGGTGAGCTGTCCAGGATGTGTTCCTGCTTCTCGCCCATTGTTTGCTGTATTTGGATCGGATAATGGATGGATAAAAACGTGTAGCTTAGCTGGTGTGGCACTCAGCTCTGAAGGGATTTTTCCTGCCATGTCTCCTGTGTGTGTACCAGGCGTGTCGAGGGACTGGACTGGATGATGGAGTCGAGGTGGACAGCGCGTCGGAAGGATCACCCTCAAAGATCCCCGTGGAGGCAGACTTCCTTTATGCCTACTCCACCGCTCCAGGTATATCCCCCACCACGCTCCAGTCCTTCCTGTTGTTGAGATTATGGCTACCACATCACTCAAACATAATTTTTCAAAAGTACATCACATTTTTGAATTCACAGCACTTATATACTCTGTATTAGTCCCCATTCATCTGTGTGCATTTCAGTAATCTTGCAAAAATGACCCGTACTGACCCTGACTTAAGTTGTTGTTAACATTGACTGAAGTTTTAAGTGTACATTGCAGTTTATCTAAAATTAATGCTTCTATGAGCCTCTATCCAACAGTACTGGCATGTTTTTCTCTTGCCATTTGTAAAAATGTTTTTAAAATATACTGTGCTTTAATATTTTAAACATTGTGCGCACTCCGGAAGTATTTGGCCACTGACTTGAGACATTTTTTGCCTGTTGGCTCTGTACTCCGGCATGTTTTGTACATAAAACGAGTCTGTCATCTTTAAATTTACAGGTGTTTACATCCAAATTAGGTGAACCGAGTTGAAATCTCAGCCCTTTTTATGCAGTCACTGTCAAAATACTTACAGTGCACACTGCAGTGTATTGTAAAGGCTCGGAGAGCGCAGTCCACCGCCAAGGCCAATTTTCTTCTCTTCTATGATACACAGATCTTTTAGGGCAACCATAATGTTTATACAATTGGATAAGTTTTGTCACATTGGCCCTCATTTATCAAACTTGCGTAGGATCTGGTGTAGATTCTGGCGTAAATATCAGTGTTTGCCAGGTTTCACGTCTGATTTACTAAAAGTGTGTACGTCACTGATTTCGGCGTAGAACTGGCGTGGCGTTGGTAAATCTGGCGGCTGAAACCACTGTAATTTACATGACACGCCCCTATAAATTCATACTGCGGGAGGCATAGTCCTGCCCACTTTACGACATGGACTCTCGAAAGACGGCAAAGAAAGAACTTCACTGAGGAGGATATATAAATTATCATGTCCGAGGTGGAGAAAAACAAAATAATTTTATTTGGAAGCCTTTAGAGTTGCATATAGGGAGCCTAGAAGGCTGCAGTTTGGAAAACTATTGCTGCAGCAGTAAACACCATTGGGGCGGAAAACCGGAGTGCAGCAGACGTTTGATTTAATTCATTAATAAATTGAAGTGACTATTCGCACTAATTTAAGTGCGTCCAAGCACAAAAATTGATCGAAATGCGTGTTAGACGTGCTTATAAGTGTGGCCAAGATGCACATTTCTTCATTGCCCACACTTAAGTGTGTCCAAAGCTAAACATTTTTTCTTGGCCAAACTTATTTTAGGCGGTACTTTCTATAAGCAGCACTGGAATGGCCATCAACTGGCGCACTTATAAGTGTGGCCAAGAAAAAAATTCTGCATTGGCCGCACGTCTAAGTGCGAATAACATCAGCCTTAATAAATTCAATTTATAGATCCATGATATTTCATGTTATATAGCCTACATAATTGACAATCCAAATGCTTTACATGTAGGTTAAAAAAAAAAGTGGTCCAATTTTAAGATTGCCACCAAAAAACGGGTTGCGGCGCTCAGACGCAGCAGCGCACAGACTGGTGGAGGCCAACCAGACTTGAACCTCCAGCTGTCACCGTTCGAAGAGCTGGGGCAGTAGGGCTCCCCCTCCATCGTGGTTACTATGGTGGGGACACAGATAAGTCCCCACCGCCTCGATCGGAGCTGCATGAGGGCAATTGTTAAAATGCAGTCTGCAGAGATCACTCTTCATTGTACTTTTATTAGTATTACTCAATGCCATTTTATTGGGTACCACACAAAAAGCGAGCAGCCACTAGGAGATCTTCACTGTGCCGAAAGTTCCTCTTCAGTCAGAAGCTTATTCCTCTAGCAATAGAAGATCTGCCATTGTCAAAATGTGATCACGGTCAAAGTGTCCGTAGGCCTATATATACTGAGCGACCAAAGAAATGCAAGTTAGCTAGTTGGTTAATGTACTCTTATGGTTACTCAGTCAAAGTGACCGCAAAATAAAGAAAAGTTCGATGAAACGAGTGTAAATGTGCACGCGCTGGTAATAAATTTGATTTTCTAAAATGATTACACGCAAACTTATTTTCCAGTCTGCGTTTAATTAACTTGCGTTTCTTTTGTTGTTCAGTATATATCTGACTGGATGAGCATTTAACATACCACACTACATATCTGCCAAGCCACGCATTGCGCTTAATCAAATTGATTGTAATTGTCAGCTGTCTGGCCTGACAAGCAGGTTTCAAAATATAGGTTTAATTAATTTCTCAACACAGGTGTCTTATTTATTTATTTATTTATTTATTTATTCATTTATTTGTTCATTCATTCATTTAGCTTATTAATCTATGTAGTCTATTTATTCATTTTGAGCAACAACAGCATGACGTCCGCCTCGCTGCATATGGTTTATTACTCATTTTGACAGCTGCACTCGTTCCTGGTCAGACCTGGCGTGAGATTTTTGCGGACTGTTCGCTCACGTTCAGATTAATAAATGCCGATCCTTGCGGGAGATTTGGCGTACACCCATTTTTTTGGTGTACGCATGATTGATAAATGAGGGCCATTGAACTTAACTAGTGGATATTGTGGATTTTAAAAACTGCATTTTGTATTTACTCAGGTTATCTTTGTTTAATATCAAAATTTGTTTGATGATCTGAGACATTTAAGTGTGACAAATATGCAAAAAAATAAGAAATCAGGATGGGGGCAAATACTTGTTCACAGCACTGTAAATGTCAAGTTGATATCTGAAGAATTGTAGACGTTAGTGAGCACAAATTAATAGACACAACAGTCAACATACTTGCAAAAACAAGTTTTCGCAAGTAGCAAGGCAAAAACGTAACCTCCTTGGCAGCGGTAATGTAGTATGTACAATTATCCACTGCACACTGTTGCTGCTGCTAATTGGTTTTTACTGATCTGTTCTTCATTCATGCTGTTTCTCTGTCTCAGGTTACTATGCTTGGAGAAACAAAGAAAATGGTTCCTGGTTCATCCAGTCTCTGTGCTCTGTTCTGAACAAGTACGGCAAAGAGCTAGAGATTATGCAGCTTATGACCCGGGTGAACAACATGGTAGCGCGCGGCTTTCAGTCAGCTAGCCTCCTGCCAGGGTTTGATGGCAAGAAACAGATACCCTGTATCGTCTCTATGCTGACCAAAGAGCTGTACTTCCCTAAATAACGCTTTCTGTACTGACACGAAAGCTAGTCTTATCTTGGCTTAGCTAACAGTTTATGAAGGGTTACTTTGTAAAAATGGCAGGGTGTCAAGTTCCTGTGTTATCCTGTATGTTGGTTGAGTTCCTTTTTACTCCTATTTTCCAACCAAACTCCTATTTTTTCCAATTTTTTACATTGACCATTAAAAATTGCATTGATTGCCAATATGTGTACAAGTATATCTTGTTTTGGATAGTTTTCACATCTTTGTGGGCAGTTTTGAGTCGATATGGATATTTTACGCACCGTGTACGGATTTTCCAACCGTTACACCGTAGTGAGCCGTAGACTATATATGAAGTTGAACCACGTGTCTCTCTCCTAGTGCTGTACAGAAATGGGGCCAAAATATCCTTTGAATGGAAGCTGCCATCTTGCACATTTGGAGCCAGAGTCTGCGCAGTGGCTACTTCAGTGTTAGCATTCAATAGTCTATCTACAGAGGCTCGCGACTGATTCTACTCTGACTGAAGGGTTAAAGGGTTAGCATGTTTGAATTTGTATCTAATAGAGTTATTATGAGGCTAAAATATGTTTTCTGCTTTCCTCGTCTTGGCATTTCATTGCTTAGCTTCCATGCCAATGTCTGGTACTAGCTAGCCAGGTAGCTAACGCTAATACATTGACTATGGATAAGTAGTTAGCTAGCTACCTCATTCAACCCTATTTCAAAAAATTTGAACCAATCACTCAAACTAAGGTAAATGCAGTCTATGAGTAAATAAACTCCCCACTATCATGCGTTTTAATGTTACTTCTAACAACCTAGTTAGCTAGTTAATGAGGGTGGCCCTTCTGAATCTCGATTTACTGCTTGGCTAGCTATACTCAATATTCAATATATTCAGTTCTACTCCGACTGAAGACTTGTGAAAGGGTTAACATGCTCAGATTTGTTTCTCAATAAAATTGTTTGAGCTTAAAATATGTTTGCTACTCTTCTTGTCCATAGCAGTTCATTGCTTTGCTCACATACCAATGTCTGTTGCTATAACGGTATGTTGCTATTGTTTATAAAATTCCTAAGTTTGACATATTTTCTGTCTGGTTTTTCTATTTTATTCCTAATTTTTCAAAAAACACATTCTGAGGGCAGATGGAACTTGACTCCTTGAGATGGTTATCTCCATTTTGATTTGTTTTCCATAATATTTTACTTGAGCACTCAAAGGAATGTCAGTCAAACTGGTGTTGCTTTATAAATTTTAATAATAATACACTTCTTTTTAGCTCACCGGCCATATGGGCCGATAAGCTATTGTCGTGGTGTGGCGTCCGTCGTCCTGAACATTTTTTATATTTTTTTTGTCCAGATGAATTTTTGTGTAAATTTGCAATAACATACTACTAGACCATATCTCCAGACTTTTTTCTCAGATTTTTGATTGAATCATTTTTGTCCATTTTATGGGCCCTTGAAATTTTGGCTCCAATGTTAAAGATAGGACTGAGAAATTTTAAAAAATAAATTCTCAAAAACGGCGTGATATATTTTTTTCTAAATCAGGCAATCAACTTACCTTGGTACTGTCAATGTACAGTGCGAGCACCATTTTGATTGAATCGACGGAAGCGGGTCTGTTGGGGGCACTGTACTTTATGAATATGCAAGATGGCCTGTGGAGGCCAAATGGTTGCAGATAGAGATTAAGTTTGTATTATCAACATATTGGAAGTCATATATGACCTATATATTGGCAATATTAAATTTGACCACAGATGACTTTGAAAGGTCAAACTCGAGGTCAGGGAATATATTTACAATGTGACAAGACATGACTTGAAATTTCAAAAAATTATTTCTCAAAAACTGTCTGATAACTTTTTTCTAAATCTGGCAATCAACTCACCTTGATACGCTTTATATACAGTGCGAGTGCCATTTTGATTGAATTGACCGAAGTGGGTCTAGTGGGGGCGCTGTACTTTAACATTGGGTCTTATGGAGAATGGGCCAAATCGCCTGTGGAAGCTAAATGGTTGCAGATAGAGATTAAGTTTGTATTATTGACATATACAAAGTAATATATGACCTATATTTTGGCTGTGTTAAAGTTGACCTCAGATGACCTTGAAAGGTCAAACTTGAGGTCAAGCAAACTGTTACAATTTTCAAAGGTTTCCAGGCTTGAAAATATTGAAGATTGGGAACATATGTGCATTGAAAACTTACAGGAAGTCATGTATGAACTTTCATTTGGTGGCCTTGAGCTTGACCTTCAGCAACCTTCGACGGTCAAACTTCACATAGTGAAATTTCAATGACTTCTATCACTAAAACTATTGCAAATAGAGCTAGGGTTTGTATTGCTTATGGTTTGTATTGACCTTCAGTGGCATATAAATTTGAATGGAAAATGTCATGTTTTGGTGTGTATGAAGTTTCATTTGGTGACATATAGGAAGTCATGTATGAACTTTCCTTTGGTGACATTGAACTTGACCTTCAGTGACCTTGAATGCCCAAACTTCACAGTGAAATTTGAATTACTTATATCAGCAAAATGGTTACAAATAGTTTCGGTTTGTATTGGAGATGTATGGGAAGTCATACATGAACTTTCATTTGGTGGTCTTGAACTTGACCTTCAGTAACCTTTGAAGGCATCAAAACTTTCACATAACTTGTTCAGAAAATTCAATGAAATTCTATCACAAAACTATTTCAGATAGGGCTTAACTTTCATTTGGTTTTGTATTCAGTAACCTTTTGAAGGTCAAACTTCACATAGTGAAAATTCCATATAGGAGATAGGGCCATGTATGAAGTTTCATTGGGTGACCTTGAACTTGACCTTCAGTGACCTTGAACGGCCAAACTATACAGTGAAATTTCAATGACTTAGTTCAGCAAAATTGTTACAGATTGAGTGCAGGTTTGTATTAGAGACGTATAGGAAGTCACATATGAACTTTCATTTGGTGACTTTCAGCTTGACTGTTGATGACATTTGAAGGTCAAACTTGACATAATATAATTACAATGACTTGTCTTGCCAAAACAGTCACAGATGGAGTCTAGGTTTGTATTAGAGACATATAGGAAGTCATATATGAACTTTCATTTGGTGACCTTCATATTGACCTTCAAAGGTCAAATGTGACCTGGTGAAAATTCAATGACTTGTATCGCTAAAACGGTCACAGACGGAGCCTAAGTTTGTGTTACTGACATCTAGGAAGTCATATATGAACTTTCATTTGGTGACATTCAACTTGACTGTCAGTGACCTTTGAGGGTCAAACTTGACAGTGAAATTACAATGACTTCTATCACCAAAATGGTCACAGATTGAGCCAAGGTTTGTATAGAGACATTTAGAAAGTCATATATGAAGTCCATTTGCTGACCACAACTTGACATTCTGTGACCTTTAAAGTTCATAATTGACATTGAATACATATTGACATATTTTAATGACTTGTACCACCAAAACTGCTTCAGAGCTTAGGATTGTATTACAGAAGGTCTTATAAATGTATGTGAACTTTTATTTAGTGACCTTAACATTGATTTTCATTGATTCAAATGTCAAACTTCACATTAAATTTTCATAACTTGTATCATCGCTGTAAGACTGCTTGCCGGTAAGCTACAGGACCCTTGGTCCTATTTTTTATTTAATAATAAATTTATTTATATAGCGCTTTCAATCAAAGTGTTTTACAACAATTTAAAATAAACAAGAAATGACAACAATAAAAGCAGTAGTAAAAACACCACGAAATACAGTGCCGTGAAAAAGTATTTGCCCTCTTCTGATTTCTTACTTTTTTGCATATTTTTCACACTTAAATGATTCAGATCATCAAACAAATTTTAATATAAGACAAAGACAACCTGAGTGCAAAATGCTGTTTTTAAATGATGCCTTCATTTATTAAGGGGAAAAAGCTATCCAAACCTACCTGGCCCCATGTGAAAAAGTAATTGCCCCCCCCTTTTAATTCTAAATCTTAAATTAACTGGGATTAACCACATTTTTTGAGTCCAATTTCACTAGCCACACCAAGGCCCGATTACTGCCAGACCTGTTGAATCAAGAAACACTTCAATAGAACCTGTTTCACAAAGTGAAGTTGGCTAAAAGATCTCAAAAAGCAACACGTCATACCGCGATCTAAAGAAATTCAAGAACAGATGAGAAACAAAGGGATTGACAGCTATCAGTCTGGAAAGGGTTGCACTGCCATTTCTAAGGCTTTGGGACTCTGGCAGATCACGATGAGAGCCATTATTCACAAACGGCGAAAACTTGGAACAGTGGTGAACCTTCCCAGGAGTGGCTGACCTCCCAAAATTACTCCAAGAGTGCATTGACAACTCATCCAGGAGGTCACAAAAGAACCCAGAACAACATCTGAAGAATTGCAGGCCACGCTTGCCTCAGTTAAAGTCAGTGTTCATGATTCAACAATAAGAAAGAGACTGGGCAAAAATGACATCCATGGGGAAGTTCCAAGGTAAAAACCACTGATGACCAAAAAGAACGCAAAGGCTCGTTTCATATTTGCCAAAGTACATCTTGATGATTCCCAAGACTTTTGGGGAAATATTCTCTGGACTGACAAGACAAAAGTTGAACTTTTTATGAAGGTGTGCGTCCTGTTACATCTGGCCTAAAACTAACACAGCATTTCATAAAAAGAACATCATACCAAAAGTCAAACATGGTGGTGGTAGTGTGATGGTTTGGGGCTGCTTTGCTGCTTCAGGACCTGGACAACTTGTCGTAATTGATGGAACTATGAATTCTGCTCTCTACCGGAAAATCCTGAAGGAGAATGTCTAACCATCAGTTTGTGACCTCAAGCTCAAGCGCACTTGGGTTATGCAGCAGGACAATGATCTGAAACACACTAGCAAGTCCACCTCTGAATGGCTTAAAAACACAAAATGAAGATTTTGGAGTGGCCTAGTCAGAGTTCGGACTTAAATCCGCTTGAGATGCAGTGGCATGACCTTAAACAGGACATTCATGCTCAAAAGCCCTCCAATGTGGCTGAATTAAAACAATTCTGCAAAGAAGAGTGGGCTAAAATTCTTCCACAGCGATGTGAAAGACTCATTGCCAGTTATCGCAAACGTTTGATTGCAGTTATTGTCGCCGAGGGTGGCACAACCAGTTATTAGGATTTGGGGGGCAATTACTTTTTCACATCGGTCTTGGTAGGTTTAGATAGCTTTTTCCCCCTTAATAAATGAAATATCATTTAAAAACTGCATTTTGTATTTACTCGGGTTGTCTTTATCTAATATTAAAATTTGTTTGATGATCTGAAACATTTAAGTGTAACAAATATGCAAAAAAATAAGAAATCAGGAAGGGGGCAAATACTTTTTCACGACACTGTATATACACACACAACACATACACAGCATACCAGGATATCACAGACATGTACAGAGAGCCTCAAGAATTGTACACAACAGTGAATAGGCGGGTCTTTAGCTTAGCTTAAAATACATCAATTGAGGATGCCTGTCTGATGTCCAGAGGCAGGCTGTTCCACAAAATTGGTGCACGGAAAGAAAAACCCCATTCACCAATAGTCTTTTTTCTGACCTTGGGCACTGATAAAAGACCAGCACCCTGTGAGCGCAGTGCTCTTGAAGGAACATATTGACTTAACAGGCCAGACAAATAGGAGGGTGCAGCACCATTCACAATTTTAAATGTGAAAAGCAGAACCTTAAAATCTGTTCTGGCATGAACAGGCAGCCAGTGAAGGGAGACAAGTATCAGCGTAATAGACTCATATTTACGAGAGCCAGTTAAAATGCGGGCTGCCGCATTTTGAACGCATTGCAGGCCTCTCAGACTCTTCATGGGCAAACCTGAAAAGAGCGCATTACAGTCATCCAATCTGGATGAAACAAAGGTATGGATAAGGACCTCAGCATCCTTAAATGATAGTATGGACCTTATTTTAGAAATATTTCGGAGGTTGAAAAAGGCCACTCTAACCACCTTCTTAATGTGTGGCTCAAAAGACAGGGTTTGATCAAAAATCACCCCAAGGTTCTTTACTCTGTCTTTGCAATGAATCACACAATCACCCAAAGACAGAGTGAAGTTTTCAAACACATGATTTAATCTTGCCGGTCCAATTATCATCATCTCTGTTTTGTTCGAGTTAAGGAGCAGGAAGTTTGAAGACAACCAGTTCCTCACAGCAGCCAGACAGGCCTCCAGTTTTGAGGTGACAGATCTGTTACGGGCAACAACGGGCATGTACAGCTATAGATCATCAGCATAACAGTGAAAATCAATCCCAAAAGATCTCACTATCTCACCCAGTGTTGCCAAGTATAAAGAAAACAAAAGTGGACCTAAAACAGACCCCTGAGGGACCCCATGTTTAATTGGACAGGAGGCAGAGAAAACATTGTTAAAAAGAACACGCTGAGATCTTTCTGACAGGTAAGATCTCAGCCAATTAAGTACCTGGCCTGAGATACCAAAATAACTTAAGTCTGTCCAAGAGCAAGCAATGATCTACTGTATCAAACGCAGCACTAAGGTCCAGCATTAATAGGACAGATGTTGAGTCAGAGTCTGACACTAACAGCAGATCATTTACCACCTTTGTCAGAGCAGTTTCCGTACAATGATAAACCCGAAATGCTGACTGCAGAGGCTCAAAAAGGTTATTCATGGACAGGTAATTTAAAAGTTGATTTGAGACCACCTTCTCAAAAACCTTTGACAAGAAAGCCAAGTTTGAGACTGGTCTATAGTTTGCCGGACATGTAGCATCCAAGCCTGGTTTCTTTAACAAAGGTTTTACCACAGCAAGTTTAAAATAAGAAGGAAAAACTCCAGTCGAGAGTGACATGTTAAGGATAAAAAGTACATTGGCTCCTAGTGTAGGCCATGACTCCTTAACAACCCAAGATGGCACAGGATCCAGAGAGCAAGTTGTAGATTTTGCTGCCATCGAGACTTTAGTCAAAACATCCAGAGTTATAGGCTCAAACACGGAGAAATTCAGTCCTGCACAAATGATCCTATCAGAAACAAATCCAGATGCACCAACAAAAGAACAAGGAATTTTATCTCTGATAACCTCCACCTTGTCATTAAAAAACACTACAAAGTCATGGGCAGACAGGTTAATGTTACTGACTGACTGATCACACTGTGTCAGCCTTGACACAGTATCAAATAATACTCTAGGATTATGCCTATTATTCATAATCAAATTAGAATAATTGGCCATCTTTGCTGCAGACACACTGGACTGATAAGCGGTCAGACTGTCCCGCCATGCTTGACAGTAAACCTCAAGCCTAAAGTGACGCCACAGGCATTCAAGTTTTCTGCAGCCCTTCCTCATTGTAATTAATCCCTCATTCGACCAGGGTGTTTGGCTATTAGGAGGACACATATGCGTCTTCACTGGAGCCAGTGAGTCCAGGAGGCCTCGGAGCACATCATTGAAATTTTCAGTGAGGTTGTCCACTGCAGTAGACTGAAAGAAAACTTGTTCAACTGTGTCCTGCAGTTTCAAGTTAAAATCATTTAAAACACTTGGGCTGATGAAGCATGAATACCTCAGAGTCTTCAATGCTCTCCGTGGACCATTAAGATTAGGGACCTAAATGTCAAATAAAATTGGTAAATGATCTAAAATAGGCAAGACAGAGATTTCATTTATAGACACACACACACACACCGTGGCCCAACACAAGGTCTAAGGTATGTCCACGCTGATGTGTTGGTCCAGACACAAACTGTGAGAGATTAAAGGAGTATGGCTTTAAATGTTTTAGCAATTAACTCTTCATTTATACTGAATCATGCTTTTGCTATGAAATACCTTAGATGCTGACATGGCCTGTAAACTTCAATCATCTGTTGGCCAGTGGTTACCAAAGCCTATTACTTGAGATCGGCCGCATAGGTTTTCGCTCTGATCTTAACCAGGGTTATATTTTTTTTGCAATTACTGGGTGGGTTGAGTCCAAACCGCCTTCTTATCAGCTATATCTTTGAGATATGTACAGCCTAGAAATATACTGCCAATTGTCTTCTACTTAGCCAGATAAAGACTGTTTCTTGCGACCTCAAGTTGTGTACACTGGATAAAAAAATTTAAATGGGCATTTTCTCTGTGTGGTGTTCTGAAAGGAGCGGTGTCACGATTACTGTGCATGCTCTCAATTTTGAACAAAGTAAATCCGCTGAAGTGCAAGTTGAAATCTAGAAGGTATTTTTCTTCTGATTTTTGGCGATTGCAACCAACTTACACTCCTCGTATCCCTTGGCTAAAGCTTAAAATAGTACTTTGAATCCTCAAATTTCCATAGAAAGCTCCTTAATATAAAAAACATAATGCCGGAGTAACTAAAATATATAAATACAATGCAACATGAAGATGGATAAGCAAGGATTGAATCAGAGTATGACTTGCAGTCAAGCGGCACTTTCTTGGGATGTAGGGTCTGAGCATGCGCAGTAATCATGACACAGCTCTAAAGTTCCCTGGATTTTGTACATTTTTAGGAAACCTATGTATTTTGGAAACCTCTTCTGACCCTTACGGATAAAGCCATTCAGCCATGGCCTCACTCAGCAGAACCACAGAGGTATGTGTCCTTCCACATCCAGTTTGCTTGATTTCTCATTTCACAGTGATGGTAACAGCAGACAGGTAAGCGGTTTCAGACATGGCCCCCTAGGTTATTACTTTTGTACAATCTTTGTTCATTGGTGGTAGTTAAAAACCTTGTTACTGTTATTGATAGCTGAATGGTGGTGTGCTGTAAAGTTCTGTGACCATCACAGCAGTGCAGACCTGCCTGCACACTCTGTTAATGATTGATGTTGTCGCAAATACCCTCTCAAAGTTCAACTGGCCAATAAAGCTGCTGCTGAAGAAAGTGGGGTGTGTTTGTCTCTTTAGCGTCATCGTGTTGAAACTGAAAGAAAAAACCCATTCACATTTCTGTTTCTCCTCAATGCTTTTTTTTTCCTCCTGTGAATAACTGAGAGAACTATGAAATCTGCTTCACAGATCATTGGTGGAAAAGGGTAAGTATATTGTGTGTGATGGTCCTGCTTGTTGTACCTGGTCACCTCTAGTACTCTCAATGGTCAAATGTAAATACTCTTATACATTTAATGATATGAAGCTGAAGGCATTATGTGATGCAGGTATGATAAGGTACATATAGGTAACTTGCACAGTGTCAGTTGAATGGTACATTGTTCTGATTATTCTCATTATCTATTCATTTACACAATGCTAGCTTGAGGTAATTTCCACTATCATGCACTATAGCTTCAAATTGTTGGATAGTATTATATGTCGATGGCCTCATGCCAGGAGGGCGTAAGTGACATTTTACAAATTTTACAGGAGAGCCAAAAAACTGCCACAGCACCATCTGTTAACTATATGCTGAACTATCCATGATAGAAGTATAGAACTTGGTAACCTATTGGGATGCCTACTAGGCATTTTCATAATTCTTTATAATTTGGGAGATAATTAGCAAAATGCACACAAGCCCATTTAGCTTGGGTGAAGATGACCATTTCGATCACACCTGCACCAACGTTAAAAAGGCATTTTAACCCCTTTGAGACTCCAGACTTGGTTAGGAGATGGGCTAGTCTCAGTTATTCCAAAACAACCAAAAAAGTCATTTTTGACTGAAGTGTCACTTTCGCCCTTCTTGCATGAGGCCATCGATGTGATAATTTTTCATTTTACAAATTATATTTAGTATGAGTATAGATTTATAATTATGAATTGTTGGGAGAAAGCAAAATGTGCAGATAATGTGGACATATCTCTATTTCTCTGCGTGTAATCATTTTCTAATGAATGCACCCAATTAATGATTTATAACATCTTTTGATCAATACACTGGGGAATATTTTTTTTAGTTTGCCTTAAATATTTTATTGCAGTTATTGGATATCTGTTGCCAATTTCCGTAAGCTTACAGGGTTTTTATTGAAATCAAATCTAAATTGAAACATCAAAATTTAATTAATAATTTAAAGAATATCTGTGACTCTGAAAAATAAGTTCCTTTTTTGATTCATCACATGTTGCTTGTCAGAGTGATATTTGCATGAATGTGCTAACCTGAACTTTCAGTTCCTCACTTCTTTAAAATATCAAACCACTTTTTCAGGCCTGTTTTATCAGGAAAAATAGAAGTATACAGTACGTGAAGAATATACAGTGTGTACATGTGTGAAAATTAAATCTAAATTATTTGACAGCATTGAAGGAAATCCACACCTTTTCCAGTACAGGAGGGATTACGGTCATGTTGGTAAATGCCTCATTATCAACAATGAAACCTTTGCTGGTGAGTTTTAATGAAACAATCGTGGATTTCAAAAGTGGACACATGCACCTGCCAGTTCATCAATGTACACAAGGCACACAGCTGAGTACGCAATGAGGATATTCCTGTATACATACAAATATATAAAAAGTGAAATTGTATGTTATTTTCAGATGTGCAGGCTAAATATTACACTACTAGTCAAAAGTTTTTGTATACCCTAAGGTCTTGTCAAGTCTTTATCTTACATGTATGTTTACAACAGACATCACTTGAACCCAATACTTGTTTCAAGGCTGGATTAATACCCCCAGGGGCCCCCGGGCACTGAAGCTCATGGGGCCCCCCTCCCCTCCCTAACACCCACACCTTCCAAAAGAAGGTGATGACAAAGCTACTGACACCCAGAAAACAGCAGGCACCTGATGGAGCCTTTGCCCCACCAGACTGACTCCACAAATACACAGACACACACGGTGCAAAAGCTCACCTTAATTATATGAACGTCCAAACAACCGATTGGTCAAAGGTTGAATGACAAAATCCAGCTGAGTCGGGTGCAAGTATGCCTGTCAAGTCAAGGTGCTACAAAAATGATTTTCCTGCTTTTCCCTTCAGGCAAGCAAGTCAAATAAATGGTTGCCCAAACTGAAAAGTCACTTTCCCGGGATTAAACAATCTGTGCACACAACAAACTTATCCTACCGTGGCAGTCAACAAATGACGAACCATGCAACAAGATAAAATGCGCCTACATTTCTGGTGATCTTAACGATGTTAACTCCAGCACTTACTTGTGCTGCGTAACTTTAATATAATGTACAGATCAATCAAACACCCACCCACCAACTGAAAGTATATGATAATTTCAGCAGCAAGATAAGACGGCACTGCAAGTTCACTTAGACTAAGACCGGATCCAAACGAATTTTGATACACGTAATACAATCAGGAGGTGAACGAGAACGACGCATAATCAATTTACTAAAAAGATGCCGTTGTTTTTTTCAATTTTTTCAATTTTTTATCAATTTAATATTTTAATTACTGTATTAGACGACGACACGCGGTGTAATTCGGGTCTTCAGTGGGCTACTTGTATTTTTTTTCTGCAAGATTATCCTGACAAAGCACGAATCAAATCAAACTATTAAAAAGTCTCAACTGGATGGCAAAGCAGCAACTTACTAGTACATGGTCTCCGCAGATAACGATATGTTTTGCAGGAGTCCAGGTAGTTCCATTGCGACTAACTACTAATTTTTATCAGCGGATTAATACACTTTCTGCGGCGAAGCAGGCAAAGCAATAACGGCGCGCGTCGCACATCAGAAGGATGAAGTACCATCAATGATCGATTTGCTTTTGTCGTAATGTCGCAGTGTCCTCGCTTAAATGAATGTAGCTTCGCGCTAATGATAATCGTCTCGGTGCGAAAGATATTCTCTCTTGTCGTAATGAACAGCAAAAAGTGTTAAAAGCATTTCCCATCACGGAGGGCCCCTCCCTGCCCAAGGGCCCCTGGGCACATGTCCAGATTGCCCATATGGTAGATCCGGCCCTCAAATAATACATTTACTAGAAAAATCTACAAGGAATTCAGCACAGGTGATTGAAATGATCAGCTCGCTTTCAACCTGAAGCTGCTTGATGATGAGCAGATCATTTGAATCACCTGTGCATGAGCAGGGAGAGATCTGAAACATGCAGGACAGGTGGTACTCCAGGAGAGGTTTTAGAAGCACTGGATTAGACCATCGTTACTGATCAGATTCAATATTGCCAAAATGAATGATCTGGTTTTTCTCAATGTGTTTTGTTATATACATGGTTTATACATTGGGCTTCAGTTTTCCTACCTTTGTTATACAACCAATATGAGACTATTCCACAAGAACAAAATATTAAAAAAAATGGAACAATTACAGAAAATATTGGGGTATGCAAAAACTTCTGACTGGTTGTGTATCTCAATAATATTTAATGATACTGGCATTTCTGATAGGGAGCACACTGATGGTAGCTCTGAAAGATTTTAAATTTAAGGCTAGGCTCAGAATTAGATGCAAGTTTTACCAGTGGTTGCTGATGTTTAACCCACATCCCCATACCAAAATAATGCCTGTCCTATTTTGTAATGTCTTGAACCACTTTTATATTATTTTCTTCTGTTATTTCAGTATCTAAATTCTTGTATGTTTGTTTGCAACTACATCGGATGAATATCAGCCTGTCTTGCCAGGATACTAATAGTTCACCATTTCCTGGGTACATAATGCAACAACAATATACGCTGATCAACCAAAACATTAAAAGCACCTTCTTAATATTGTGAAGGTCCCCCTTGTGCTGCCAAATCACACCCTCGAAACTGACGCCCTCTTGAATTCTCAGTTCCTGGGTTTCCCAGCTCAACATATCCCAGGACATCATAGCCCCTCCCCCAGCTGTGTACCGGGACTCCCTGGTCCCAGCAACCTTTAGCAATAGCTCCAAGGTCCAGCTGCAATGTTCATGCGGCCATTGTAGGTGCTTTTAGTGGTGGACTGGGGTTAGAGTAGGCACTCTGAGTGGTCAGTAGCTACAAATGCTACAGTATATGCGCCTTGGTCTGATGCACTGTGTGTTCTGACACATTTTTTGCGTATCATTAAAATTGTCTTCAACTTGTGCTATAGTAGCTCTTCTGGCAGTTTGGACCAGACAGGATAGCCTTCATTGCCCTCTTGCATCATTGAGCCTTGGGTGCCCAACACCTTTTTGTAGGTTCATGGTTCGTCCCTACTTGGACCACTGTCGGTAGGTTCTCACCACCGCTGACTGGGAGCACTCCAGAGGCCTTGCCGCTTCTTAGATGCTCTGACTCATTTATCTGGCAATAATGGTTTGGCCTTTGTCAAAGTTGTTAACGTCGCATTTCTCCCATATCTGTCATATAGACTACAAGAACCAACTGTTCGCTTATCTTCTAAAGTTACAATATCATCACCATTATTTGCTTCATTCGTAAGTGGTTTCAATGTTTTGACTCATCGGTGTAAGTCTAGGTCTCTTGGACCATTGGTCTCAACCAAAAACAGGTGCAGAGTGTTTGAAGTATGTTGGCAGGAAGTACTTACCTTGAATGATTGGATAGTTGCAAGGCTATGGTAGTGTTTGTAGAAAATGGTGCCCTGATGGGTAAATTACATCCTAAATTTGGGTCCTGAAAATTTAAAAGAACTCTAATATGGATCATAATAATTATTAAAGATCCGGCAATATAATTATTCGGTTTCTTACTCTCTTTTCTCAAGTCATGCCTAAGCGGAATGGTACTGAGCAGGACAGGAAGTTACTACAGATGACCTTTGAATCGCTGAAGTTCATTGTGCAGGTGGAGAAAAACCTAACTGTTGATGGCATGCAAAGGGTCCTTCAGAAAGGTAAAATTCAACTTAGTTGACTAACAATTGACATTGGGCCGTCTCAAATCAGAGTGATAATATCCAGCATGCTTCCTGTATCACCATTTTTGTGTTTCACAGAACATTTTTATAAAATGTTTTGTAAAAAATCCACGTTCTAGGCAGGACACTTGCATCAGAGTTTACCATTTATAAAACAACAATATGCATTTGTGTTCGGCAGCGACTCTGAGTGACGCTCTGGAACAATACGAGCAAGCATGACACATACAGTCCCTGAGATCACAAACCCCACGGCAGAGCCTGAGATTCAGGAACAGGAATTTTAATTAATAAACACAATATTAACAGATGGTACTTCCATTGGACAATTCCATTTATGAAGGAGGAGGCTGGGGAAGTGGGAGAGATGAGATGTAGGCCTGTAGTAGGTCAGAGTAGGAGCAGTGTAGAGGGCATAGAGCAAAAGAGATGAATGAACATTTCCTTGGTTTTAAAAGCTCGCCAATTTGGCGGGATCTGCTGAAGTCAAGAATGATTGGACAGAAAGGGGTTTGTGACTTCACCTGACTTCAGTGCTTGCCTGAACTACAATAATGCTAGAGCTCCATTTTATACACAGTTTGCAGTATTGTAAGGTTATGAGGGAAATCATTTTTAACTTTAACCCATAAGAATCCTTGGTGACACAGGTATCACAAGGCGTTTTCAGAAATGTGTTCTGTGTGGTCCATTTAGTCTGCTTTATAACCCCCCCTTAATTTTCCTTCAGGGAGAAATAGGTCTGGGTTCTTATAGATTAAGACTATGATGTAAGTAATGAAAGAAACAATAAATACTTTATCCCAAAGTAAACATGAAGGCATGTTGAAAAATGACATGTAACATGCGCATATTTGTTTTAACACATCTGTATTGAGACCATCCTCTCAAAGACTTTTTTTCATGGGTTCTCCCAGTGTCGGAAGAAGACCATGGAGACCGGGCCTGCTTTGTTTGCGTACTTCTCAGCCACGGTGAAAATGGGGCCATTTTTGGAACGGATGGACTGGTTCCACTCCATCGGCTGACCTCTCTCCTCACCATAAATAGATGTCCGACCCTAGCAGGGAAACCCAAACTTTTCTTCATCCAGGTAAAAAATACCAGCTCTCACCTTAACAGGAGCACTCGGCAGTTCAATATGACAGGCACCACCTGCCACATCGAGCCCTCCGTCTTTTGAAAATCTCAATATTTTTGAAGGTTCCTGGAGATCAGAACCTTTTGAATCACCCCCCAAGCCCCCCCAGACCCCCGAAAAAAATTAATATTCCAGTGGTCCAAAGGAAAGAAGGTATTGCCTTATTTTAACTCCATCCATAAGCCAGCCAATTTCCCCAGTAAGTTCAACCTCCTGAGTTGAAGGGTTACTCAAATGAACAAATCCAGGTGGTTGGAAAAAATATTGGGGTGAACTTTTACACTCTGAACCTGGCTTGTCCACCTCTGAACTGAGTAATTAACTCAGAAGAGTTTTTTTTTTTAGCTCTATTGTACTTGCTCTACACTCATCTTGGAAGCACTGTTACCATAAAACCAGAAGTGGATCCCACGAGACATTGTAACAGTTGATCTACCACTCTTGGTCTGTGCAGGCTTGCAGAGGAAATGCGTTTGATCCGGGGGTTGAAACAGACTCGGCAGAGGAGGAACAGTCTGCAGATATATCACATATTCCTGAGAAAGATTTCCTGTGCAGTTTCTCTACTGTCTCAGGTAACAGCACAGAAACTACACCATCAATATACAGCGGGGAAAATGTGTATTGAACGCGTCAATAGTTTTCTCAGTAAATATATTTCTCATGGGACTATTGACATGAAATTTTCACCAGAGGTCGGTAACAACCCAAGTAATCCACATATACAAAGAAATCAAAACAAAAATGTCCATAAATTAAGTTATATGTAATAAAGTGGAATGACACAGGGAATAAGTATTGAACACATGAAGAAAAGGAGGTGGAAAAAGGCATGAAAAGCCAAGAAACCAGCTGAAATCTGTCAGTATTTAGAAAGTCCTGCCCCCTATCAGTGCAAATTAATATCAGCTGGTTTAGTCCTGATTGATGGCCTATAAAAAAAGGTTTCTCATTACCAAGGTGTCACACAAGAAGCATCTCATGATGGGCAAAAGTAAAGAGCTCTCACAAGACCTTTGCAACCTTATTGTTGCAAAACATACTGATGGCATTAGTTACAGACGTATTTCTAATCTTCTGAATGTTCCAGTGAGCAACATTGGGGCCATAATCCGGAAATGGAAAGAACATAATTTCACCAAAAACCTGCCACAGCCAGGTGTTCCTTGCAAGACTCCATTGCTGAAGAAAAAGTATGTTGAAGCTCATTTAAATCTTGCTGCACAACACTTGGACAAGCCTATGAAATGCTGGGAGAATATAGTCTGGTCAGATGAGACCAAAATTGAACTCTTTGGATGTCCTAGCACATGGCATGTTTGGAGTACAAACGGCACTGCACATCACCCCCAAAACACCATACCAACAGTTAAGTTTGGAGGTGGGAACATCATGGTGTGGGGATGTTTTTCAGCATATGGCACTGGCAGACTTCATATAATTGAAGGAAGGATGAATGGAGAAATGTATCAAGACATTCTTGATAAGAATCTGCTGCCAACTATCAGGATGCTGAAGATGAAACAAGGGTGGACATTTCAGCAAGACAATGATCCCAAACACACAGCCTAGGAAACTCATAATTGGTTTCAGAGAAAGAAAATAAAGCTGCTAGAATGGCCCAGTCAATCACCCGACTTGAATCCAATTGAAGATCTATGGAAAGAACTGAAGATCAGAGTTCATAGAAGAGGCCCCCGGAACCCTCAAGATTTTAAGACAGTTTGTGTTGAAGAATGGGCCAAAATCACATCTGAGCAATGCATGTGACTAGTTTCTCCATACAGGAGGCATCTTGAAGCTGTCATTACCAACAAAAGCTTTTTTACTAAGTATTAAATACATTTCAGTAAGCGTGTTCAATACTTTTCCCCTGTGCCATTCCACTTTATTACACATAATTTATGGACTTATTTGTTTTGATTTCTTTGTATGTGTGGATTACTTGGGTTGTTACCGATATCTCGTGAAAATTTCATGCTAATAGCCCCATTAGAAATATATTTACTGAGAAAAGTGTTGATGCATTCAATACTTATTGTTCCTGCTGTTGTATTATACAGGGAAGCCATTCAAAGTAATATAAATCAGCCCACACTCATTGTTGCCACTCAGAAACAAACTTGTATCAAATTTATTTTGAAGACTTTGCAAATTTAAAAAAACAAGACATTCTTATATTTGAAAAATACAAAATTATATATATATATATATATATATATATATATATATATATATATGTATATTTTTTTTTTTGTGGATCAACAGAGTAGTAATTGGATGGACCCAGTCATGGAAAATGAAAATGCAAATAATTTTCTTTATTGTAATGGCCAAAATTAATTACTTAATTACCTGGTCTTAAAAATATAATTGATTATAATTTTGATTATGAGTGATTTTGTTGTTTTTTTTATTTTTTTCAATTTTATTCTGACAGGCTATTCTTCATGGAGGAACCCAACAACTGGCTCGATTTACATCAGGCATCTGTGTCAGATGATGCAAGAAAGTAGAGGCTTGGAAATAACAAAACTCTTGACCAGGGTCAACCACAGGGTGGCGCACGATTTTGAGTCAAATACGTTTGACTGGAGCACTACTGGAAAAAAACAAATGCCCTGCATTATGTCCACTCTTACAAAAGACCTCCATCTTAATGCTTAACACAAATAACATATTTTCCATCTTTTCGTTCCCAATTGAACAAAGCATGATAAATTACATTGTAAATATACAGCAAGCAATGATTGAACATGTCAACTAACATAAAAATGACAAATTATGCTATTTTATTTTGACAACGTCACTCACGACTGCTTGGCAAACTATCATCTTATTCATTTTAAACTGTTTTGTTGGATAACTTCATGTATACTGCAGGTTATAAACTAGATTTCAATCTCAAGTGTCTAGAAATGGGTCTAATAAGGCAAAAGTTGAGAGGATTCCATGCATGTATGGGGTATGATGCATCCTCTTAAATCATAATGCTGGGTCAGAAGCAATATTTGTTTGTACCCGAGGCCAAATTATGGCCATGGGGTATTGCGAAAACCTTGCATTCGTCCGTCTGTCTGTCTGTCCGTCCGTCTGTGTAGACAATAACTCCTTTCCTATTAATGTCAGGGTAATGAAATTCTCAGGGACTGTTCTTGGGACATATAGCTTGGACAAGTTCGAAGATGGGTAACCTTGACCTACTTTAAGGGGTCAAAAGTTCATTCTTTGTAAACACTGTTTCCTTGATTACATCCACTATTTTTGTTGTAGCCTCGTAAAATTTACAGCGTGTATGTTCTGGATAATCAGATTGCAGAACATTAAAGGTGGATGACCTTCACTTGGTTAATGGGGTCAAAAGGTCACAGTGTTTCTGAACAGTGTTACTTTCATTACGCCTTTGCACTACCATGACATTTTTTCGTGTAGCTATGTCAAATTCATAAGGTGTACTCACTGGATAATCAAGTTGGAGGACATGGAAGCTACATGGCCTTCACCTACTTTAAAGGGGTCAAAAGGTCATATTCTTTGTCAGCAGTGTTTCATTGATTACATTCACTATTGGTTTTTTTTTTTTTTTCTGGCCTCATCAAGTTCACAGGGTGTATGCTCAGGAAGTCGATTTGGAGAACATTGGATGTTGAACGTACACCTCATGTTACAACCCTTCCATTGTGATTTACCATGTATATTTCTAAGGAAGCAACCAATTACATGTTCACATCGTCATTTCCTATTAAACATACCTTTTGCAATTAAATGTTTCTTTATTGATTTCATCCATAAAACTTAAACCTACTCTATCTAGAAATTGCTACTTGATAAGCTTATGAATATCATACAATACCTTCTAATAATAATTTAATGTAGCAACATTATCAACCAAACTGTTCACTCACCTTCAACATAATATCGAATTTTGATGACTGCGCATCATGTCAGACTTCATATTCTGAATGCCAAACGATGTAAAGTCCCAGCTGTCCTGTTCCACACTTTCCATATAACCTTCCAGGCCCTAGTTGAAATTGGACAATTACCTCTGTCTTCATTTTGACTCTTGAAACTTCTCTCAAGCCTGAAAGTATTAAACACATTGTGTTGCATAGGCATACATTAGAAAAACCCTTTATACGTTGTAATTCCTTGTCTTATGCCCATATGGCTGAGGGTACTTTAGCATTGCGTTCTATGTTTTAAATTTTTATTAATTTGGGATTTTAAAAAACTGCAATGACAAAAATATTTGTTTTTAATTAACGATGTAGCCTGAAAGCCTAAATCAGTAATATCTTACAAATCTAGTAGGGCTGGGACGATTCTGAATCGCTTTTTTTTTTAAGGCGTAGTAGCCTACCACCACCTGCTACCATGGGGCGAACATCCGAGCTTTCCCTTTTCCTTGATTAAACCCGACGTAGGTTGAACGAAAGTGCCAAACATCAAAGGACATTTGAATGCTTCCGGAAAAAAACTTGACTGACATTAGTATTTTTCGGCGACATGCTGCACGGAGCCAAGCAAAGGACTACAGAATCGTCTCCTATTAACCAATTACTCAAAGAAAAGTAACCTGTTCCAGTTTACTTGCTTGATTAGCAATCAAATGGTGGATGCGTTTACTCTCTACGTTGAATGAGTAGAGCTGTTTATTAAGACAGCATGTTTGATTGCTGCATTTTCAAATTTAAATGGCCATAGAACAGCACAGCATGAACACCATTGCCATTGCCACGGCATTTCGTGCGACTGTGATAATTTATATCTCACATGCACGTTTCATCCGCTTTTCAGAATGTTTTCCTCCTTGTGTATTTTTGAGACGTATAAAATCCAGGGCGATCTTATTACAAGTCTGTTTTAAATTTATCTTTAATAATGTCCTAAAATGCTACAATGAGAGATGTAATTCAGAGGAAGATTTTTTTTTAATTATTCAAATTATAGGCATTCTTTCACTCTAACACCGTAGCCCAGTTAGGTTTGTCTGCTTTTCACCATCCCATCTTAATCGTATAGGCTACTGAAATTGCTTGATTGTTATTTAGGACAAGTACACGGGAGCAGATTTGGGGACGGGCAGAGCACCTGCAATTAGCGAAATCTAAACTCAGGCTTCTTCCCGACGGCATTTCAAATCGTTTTAAGCCGCTTCAGGTGTGTATGTTTCAAGAAATTACACGCGACTGCCGTCACACCCCATGACGGCAAGTGGTCTTATCACACTTTAAAAAAAAAAAAAAATCCTCGTTCAACATCACCATCCCAACTCTGCATTTAATCTCTCATTGTAGGGCCTAGTATTTTAGGAGATCTATAATAAAGAGATTTGTTTTTAGATCGGCCTGAATTTCAAGCGTCTAAAAAATACACAAGATGGAAAACATTCTGTAAAGCGGATGAAACGTGAATGTGAGATATAAATTATAACAGTCGCACGAAATGCCGTGGCAATGGCAATCGTGTTCATGCTGTGCTGTTCTGTGGCCATTTAAATTTGAAAATGCAGCAATCAAACATGCTGTCTTAATAAACAGCTCTACTCATTCAACTTAGAGAGTAAACGCATCCACCATTTGATTGTTAATCAAGCAAGTAAACTGGAACAGGTTACTTTTCTTTGAGTAACGTAATTGGTTAATAGGAGGCGATTCTGTAGTCCTTTGCTTGGCTCCGTGCAGCATGTCGCCGAAAAATACTAATGTCAGTCAAGTTTTTTTCCGGAAGCATTCACATGCCCTTTGATGTTTGGCACTTTCGTTCAACCTGCGTCGGGTTTAATCAAGGAAAAGGGAAAGCTCGGATGTCCGCCCCATGGTAGCAGGTGGTGGTACTACGCCTTAAAAAAAAAATCGATTCAGAATCGTCCCAGGCCTAAAATCTACCAACACTGATAGTGTTTAAAACAGACAGCAATAAAAATAACATAAGATTACATTACTCATTGTCTAAAATGATCAAATATTATCTGAAATGTCTGTGATATAGTACTATATATATATCATATCTTGATATCTGTACAATTGAGCCCCTAAGAACCATACTGGGCCAACCCATGTTGGGATACTTTTGAGAAAATGGGACTCAAAGTTGCCAGAGTAAACACTGCACCTAGAGTCATCTAGTTTAAACACTGCATTTGGTACAAACTCAAGATATGTAAAATCATGCACATGCACTTCTTGTGCAGGTTTTGGGTGCCCTTCTGCTGCATTAAATTGAAACCAACCTCCTTCTGAGGAGGAAGCATAATCTTCTGATTCATTTGGGACAAACTTTGGGTCTCTGTCATCTTCCACTTCACCATCATCATCAATCACAATAAGCAACTCCTCATCAGTGAGATACCGAGCTGCCATGTTTACAATGAATTATGGGAAGGTTGTGGGATGGCGTATTATGGCTAAGGCAGTGCAGTGCATATATACAGGGGCAGAGAAGACATTTGCTTGTATTAACAATCCATGTGGGCAGATTGGGTTGGGCTGGTAGGAAATGTAGATCTCAGTTTTCTGCACATGCTGACTACCACAACTCAATTTCGGCAAAAGTGCGGGATGGCCCGGTATGGTTCTTAGGGGCTCAATTATTCATTCTACCATGAAACAACACAGTATTGACAAGCAGGTTGTACAGTGTCCTTACCTGGACTTAAATCTAGACTTCACTGAATCTAACAGTTGGTCCAGTTTCTGAGAAATATGTTCATCATGTACAAGTACATTTTCCTGATTTGTTTGATGAGATTTAGGTAAAATGCAATTTTAAATTAAACCTCGTACCTTATGCAGTGCAATGGAGTGAACTTAGCTATGCTTTGTAAATTGTACCCAGTGATTATCAGCAGGCCAAACTTCACTTGCATGCAAACTGAGCTACGCTTTGCAAATATTTAACTGAGCTCAGTAATAAACAATTATAGTTTTGATAAACAACTTAGGGGTATTGGTTTCATTGCTGTTACTCTTAGCTTCTGAGAACTAATGATAAAAAAGTCAATAAGAGATGTGTGTGTGTGTGTATGTGTGTGTGAGTGTTTAACAAATTGTAAAGTATTTTTCTAAACATCAAACTATGACGGACCTGCATATAAATTTTGCTTTTGAAGTTTGTCAGCCCCTACCCCTTGCACACAAATGATTCGAGTAAAGTAGGAAGTATGAGAGTGTCTGTCTGTCACATTGATTCATAACACTAATGGTGAGAAGTAACTGATAAGCAGAGGTGGACATTCCAGGGGTCAGAAAGTAAAAGTCCGGCCATGTTTTACCTCCAGCCATGAGCTCAAGCAGCTGATTTTCCTAATTAGTTCAACCTCTGGGCTGAGGAGTTGCTGCAATTCTTAGATCCAAGCAGTTGCAGCAAAATACTGGGACAGACTTTTACTTTCTGGAGCTGGATTGTCCACCTCTGCTGATAAGTATGAACATCAGACTAGCACCCATTTCCCTTATATCATATTTATGTTGCATCCTTTCTACCCTTCTGGATAGTGGATGGGCTCCCCCCTATGTCCTCCTATATGAGATTTGCTTATACTTCAGGGAATTTTTTCCTACTGCAGAGTTTTTGCTTTACCTTATAGGCTTGCTGTTTGGCTGTTCAGGCCCAGTTTTTGCCATTTTTTGCCCTTTTTTTATCAGATAAAGCATGCTTGCCATCATGTTTCCAGTTTTCCAGGGAAAGTGCTTTACAATAAAATTAACATAAAAAAATTTGTGTCCTTGGACACGGATGCCCCCGCCACTGAGAGTTTATGATTTTTTGATGAATAGACCATGCTTCTTTAAACTTGCTGAATGGGTAATACATAACCCTAACAGCAAAACTGTATTTTAACTGAGTTCAGATTTGAAAACTAGAAAGCATTAACTAAATCTCGTTGAATTCAGTCCAATAGATTTTAAGCCAATAAACGATACCCTCTATTGCAGTTGAGTATCAGCAAATTTTGACAAATTTCACCAAAGTTCAAAAGCCCCTAAAACTGTAAAATTAAACAAAATTTTAAACAAAATATGAGATGTACACCTTTTATCTATCTAGAAAGCATTTACCAAGGCTTGTTGAATTCTGTCTGGTAGTTTCTGAGGAGAAGAGGATAAACAACATCCCCTATACAATGCCATATGTACGGATGGATGGACGTACGTACGGATATAAGGACAGACGGATGTACAGACGGACTTGGGGTAACTGTATATGCCCTTGCCATGCAGTATATCGTGGGGCATAATCACCCAAATGAGAGATTGTTCATATGTCATTTGGAATCGCGAGCAGAGGGGTGCATGTCAGTGGTAAGTCCCATTCAATGCCTGTAGTATTATGTCCAACATTGAAAATATTTTCCTGGCATCTCAACGTGAGAGATGCTACAGAGAAAGGTCAAATAGGATCAGAGGGCTATTTGTTTACATACATATGATATGAAGAGCATTTTTGCTCAGACATGAATAAACAGCTTATGGGCGAAACCAGTGTTTCACAGGAAAAACAGTGTTGTATTTGACCTGGCAAGTCATTGGGAGAATGAATACAACAGGAGTCCATTGAAACAGAAACATAGACATACTCCCATTAATTTTCCACATAACCCTCCTCACCTAATCATACACACACATCCAAACACCACACTGGCCAAACACACACTTCAGTTGCTCAAACCTAATCAGATCTTGCTGCCAATTACAATTGTATTGGTGGAAAAGATATCTATTACTGTTTCTACCATCACAATTATGTTAATGGGATGGTTGTGGTCAGTCAGTGCAATACAGTTGTGCTCATAAGTTTGAATACCCGAGGTGAATTTGCGAAGTGTTCCCATTAATTTTTAAAATATGACTCATCATGCAAAAAACTTGTTTTTTCTGTAAGTGTAGTAATCATGTGAGTCATTTATCATCACATTGATGTTTGGCTCCTTTTTAAATCGTATTGATAACTGAAATCATCCAAATGGCCCTGATCATGAGTTTACATACCTTTCAATGTTTGACCTAGTTATATAGGCACAAGGTGACACATTCAGTTTTAAATGGCTATTAAGGGTTAATTTTCCACACCTTTTTAAATTGTAAGTAGTGTCTGTGTATAGTCATTGAGTTTGTTAGCTCCCAAGTGGATGCACTGATCTGGCCAGACACTGAGCTATGGGGAGCGGAAAAGAACTGTCTAAGGACCTTCATAACAAGGTAGTTCAATTTTTTAAAGATGGGAAAGGATATAAAAAGTTATCCAAAGACTTGAAAATTCCAGTCAGTACTGTTCAGTCTGTGATTAAGACGTGGGAAATTAGGGGATATGATGGGGAGTGGAAAAGAACTGTCTAAGGACCTCAATAACAAAGTAGTTCAACTTTTTAAAGATGGGAAAGGATATAAAAAGTTATCCAAAGACTTGAAAATTCCAGTCAGTACTGTTCAGTCTGCGATTAAGAGGTGGGAAATTAGGGGATATGTTGATACCAAGCCAAGGTCAGGTAGGCCAAAAAAGATTACAGCCCAAACTGCCAGAAGAATTGTTCGGGACACAAAGTCAAATGTACAAGCTACCTCAAGAGAAAAACAGGATGCTCTGGAAAAAGATGGTGTGGTAAACAACAATGAGCTGCATGGTCAAGCTGCTGGAGAGAAGCCATTATTGTGCCGATCCCACAGAAAAGCTTGCCTAAAACATGCCAGACAACACCTTGACACACCTCACAACTTCTGGAATACTGTCATTTGGAGTGACGAGACCAAAATAAAACTTTATGGTCACAACCATAAGCGTTATGTTTGGAGAGCAGTCAACACCATTCCCACTGTAAAGCATGGTGGTGGTTCTCTGATGGTTTTTAGGGGGGGCTCTAAAGGTGCAGGAAATCTCGTGAAAATTAATGGCAAAATGAATGCAGCATGCTATCAGAAAATACTAGCAGACAGTTTGCATTCTTCAGCACGAAAGCTGCGCATGGGACACACTTGGATTTTCCACCATGACAATGATCCAAAGCACAAGGCCAAGTTGGCCCTCCAGTGGTTCGAGAAGAGAAAGGCGAAGGCTCTGGAGTGGGCATCACAGTCTCCTGACCTTAATATCATCAAAGCGCTTTGGGGAGATCGCAAACATGCAGATCATTCAAAGCAACCAAAGAATTTTTATTCTTCAGTTATACCACCTGGGAGAGTAAGGGGCCTCATGGACAACTATCACAAAAGACTGCTCACTAGCTGTGTTCCCATCCACCTATTTTAATGCGCATTTTCATTTTGCGCTTAAAAAAAACCTGAGTGGAAACGGCAAAAATGCGCATCAACTTGAAGTATCGCATCAATTTTTTTTTTTTTTCGCAAGGAGGGGGTGGAAAATTGTCCGAATCGATATAGATGAATGCGCTTTAGTGCAGTGGAAACGGGTCAGCGAACAAGTTATGCGAATAAATGATGACATTTAGTATCTACGTCATTTTTGCTTGCCTACGTTGGCAAGCTAGCTAGCTAGTTTGCTACCTCGCAACATTGGTGTGCTAGCTATAACGTTAGAGTTCGTTATCACCATAGCTAGCTAGCTAGTGGTTAATACAGTAGAAGCAAACTGTAACCTTACACTACTGTGCTAGCTGTAACATTAAAGACTTCGTAACCACTAGCTTAAGTGATTACTTTAATTCGTTTTCACCGCCAGCTTTCCCGTTTGTTTTCCTTTTCGTTCGTCGCACTTATTGACGTCATAGCGTGCGCCGTCTTCTTCTGCAGAAGCAATGGCAATTGAATCGAGGATTAGCGCCACCTAACGGCACTTTCGGCTTATCTCGTGAAACAAAAGCGCATAACTGAAGTGGATGGAAACGCACACAAATGCGCTTTTCCTTTTGTCGCATTAACGAAAATTCGCTTAAGATTTGCGATACAAGTTGGATGGAAACACAGCTACTGTTATTGATGCTAAGGGGGGAAATACGCAGTATTAAGAACTAAGGGTATGCACACTTTTGAACAGGGTTCATTTCATTTTTTTCTCATATTGCCATGTTTTATTTGATGATTGTGCCATTCTACATGACCTACAGTTGGATATGAATCCAATAAGAAATTAAAAAAACGTGTTTTGCCTGGCCATTCCTGTATTCTAGAAAAAATGGCACCAATTTTACAAATTCAGCCAGGTTATGCAAACCTTTGAGCACACCTGTGCAAAAACCTCGTGCACAAAGCCATTTTGTCACACCCATGTGCAAAGCCTGTACGGTCGCAAAATATATGCCCAGCTTTATGCATGTGCAAGATTTTGTGAGTTTTCGAACATGTCAAAAATGCAGCTATAGATTAGGGGGTGCTGTAGAGGCAGTGGGTCACGCCCAGTGCCAATTAGGATATCAAACTTATGAGCATCACAATTGAAAATTGTGTACAGAGTTTCGCAAGTTTTCCAGCATGCAAAGGCCCTCAAAAATATGTTCGAAAAATTTGTAAAAATGCAGGAAATGGCTCATAGCTCACTTCCTGTTTGACGAAAAAAATGTCAAAAAAATATACAAAAAAATTCATTATGAACCCTATCACCCCACTACTTTTCACGAAAATCAGAGTACCTTGATGCCAAAATGACCAAGTGTTTGGAGGCGCTATAGAGCCACTAGGTCACACCTCAGCTCAATTGATATGCTGATTTTGTTTGTACACAAAAATGAACAAATGTGCTAAATTTGGTGGAGATTGAACAATGTATGTGCAAATTGTAGCAATCTCATGCTTCAAGCTGAGACATCAGAATTCGACATGCCGTCATGGCCACACCCATGGATGAAAACTCACGATTTCAATAACTTCTGATTGCACAAGCCTTTAAATGACCCCGATAAAATTGGAAGTCGTTTGGAGAAAAACTGTCGGAGGAGTTCGTTCAAATACAATGCCTCCAAATATTACTGGAAAATTCAAAATGGCGGATTCCCTGTTGGATTTGGGGTCATGCTCCAGTGACTTTTTTGAAGATTCTGGTATGATACATCATTTTGCAAAGGTTTTAAGACTGTAGATTGTGTGCATTTCTGCCAATTTTCCATTGAATTCTGAAAATTCTAGGTGGCGCTACAGAGCCATTTGGATGTGCTTATGCAAATAAGCAAAAAATTCAAATTTTCCACCTGGCCCGATGCATGTGCCTATTTTCATGAGTTTCCGCTCATTGGAAAGGCCTGAAAAATCCAATTTTCATTTGCTAATAATAATAATAATAATAATAATTAAAGCTGCAAGCAGCGTTGAACGGGCCCTCGCACCCTTGTGCACGTTGGGGTTAGTGATGAGATCCTGACGGGTGCAGGTGTGCACTCACGAACATTGGACAGGTCAAGTAAAGGCACCAACCTGTGATAAAGTTTCGAGCGAATCGGACAAAGCACTAAGGAGTAATGACAAGTTGACAGTGCATCCACCAGGGGGTGCTCGGAGCGTAACCAAACGTGGGCAGGTACATTCAGGGGCAGACCCTCAGCACAAATGTGAAGTTTCTAGCAAATCGGCCAATGTCAATGTAAAATATGGCATTTCCTGTTTTCACAATGGGGTGCCAAGAGCGAGATTGCCTATGAGCATATGTAGGCATTCAAGGCAGGGCTCTTATCATGTACAGGAATTTTGAAGCCATTTGGATGAAGTATGAGGGAGAGAGAGCAGCTCGAATATGCTTGGCGAAGCATCAGAAATGGGGACGCCATAGCGGCCACGCCCATTTACTTACAGACATGCAGAGCACAACTTTTGATCAGCATGGTCTCTTGATGATCTCTAACAAATCTGAGGTTGAGTGGACAAAATCTCCAGGAGGAGTTCATTAAAATACATTGTGTGGAAATCAGGCCAAAATGACACGTTAAAATCAAAATGGCCGACTTCCAGTTTGGAGGAGACCAATGGTGCCAGAGACTTTTTTGTGCGTCTTGGCAACATACAGATGTGTAACAATTTTCATCTTCCTATTCCAAAAAAACCCCTACGGGGGGAGGTTTTTGAAAATTTCAAGGGGGCGCTATAGAGGCATTTTGTTCCCGCCATGGGCGCTGCCCCTATCAGATGTAAGAGCTCACCACCCTTGACCGGTGTATTGATTTTCATGATGATACGAGTTCATTAAAGACATCAAAAACCCAAACGTATTTTCATGGCGAGGGATCCATAGTCGCCGTGTCGCCACATGGACGCCATTACTCGTACCTTCACAGCATTCATAATGTAGCTTCACCAACTTGTTCTGCATGTTTTAGAAGTGGAATGAAGTTGATGGGTTCAAATATGTGTCATCAGTATAAATGAAAGTAAAAACTGGTCACTTTCTGTTACCACAGGGGGGGCGCTATTAGTAAAGTGGGAAGTGAATATATGCGGATGTTCAAGGCAGAGCCCTAATCATGTCCAGCAAGTTTGAAGCTGCTACAATCAAGTGTGTGGGCGTGAGAGCATTTTGACATTTTTTTGGCGAGTCGCCAAAATTTGTCATGCCCTAGCAGCCACGCCCTTTGCCCTACAGACATGCAGCGCACAAATTTTGATCAGCATGGTCTCTAGATGATCTCCACCAAATTTGAAGTCAATCAGTCAAAAACCCGAGGTGGAATTCGTTTTAAAATTCAAAAATTCAAATCAAAATGGCCGACTTCCTGTTGGGTTTAGGGCATGGCTCCAATGAGTTTTTTTGTATGTCTGGGTATGATACATATGTGTATCGAATTTCATCTGCCTACGACAAAGTAACCGAACTGGTCACTTCCTGTTACCACCAGGGGGCGCTATTAGTAAAGTGGGAAGTTATTATATCGTGACGTTCAGAGGGGCGCCATCATCATCTCCACCATGTTTGAAGCTTCTACGATCAAGTATGTTGGCGTGAGAGCATTTTGAAATTTTTTTGCTGAGTCGCCAAAATTTGTCACGCCCTAGCAGCCACGCCCTTTGCCCTACAGACATGCACAGCAGAGCTTTTGATCAGCATGGTCTCTAGATGATCTCTACCAAATTTGAAGTCAATCAGTCGAAAACCCTAGGAGGAGTTCGTTTTAAAACTAAAAAATTCAAATCAAAATGGCCGACTTCCTATTGGGTTTAGGGTGTGGCTCCAATGAGATTTTTTGTATGTCTGGGTATGATACATACGTGTATCGAATTTCGTCTGCCAACGACAAAGTAACCAAACTGCTCACTTCCTGTTAACACGGGGTGGCGCTATTATTAAAGTGGGAAGTTATGAAATCATGACATTCAGGGCAGAGCCATCATCATTTCCAGCAAGTTTGAAGCTGCTTCGATCAAGTATGTTGGCGTGAGAACATTTTGAAATTTTTTTGGCGAGTCGCCAAAATTTGTCACACCATAGCAGCCACGCCCTTTGACCGACAGACATGCAGAGCACAACTTTTTATCAGCTTGGTCTCTAGATGATATGTACCAAATTTGAAGTCAATCGGTCGAAAACCCTAGGAGGAGTTCGTTTTAAAATTAAAAAATTCAAATCAAAATGGCCGACTTCTTTTTGGGTTTAGGGTGTGGCTCCAATGAGATTTTTTGTATGTCTGGGTATGATACATATGTGTATCGAATTTCGCCTGCCTACGACAAAGTAACTGAACTGCTCACTTCCTGTTACCACTGGGGGGCGCTATTAGTGAAGTGGCAAGTTATGATATTGTGAAGTTCAGGGCGGAGCCATCATCATTTCCAGCAAGTTTGAAGCTGCTACGATCAAGAATGTTGGCGTTAGAGCATTTTGAAATTTTTTTGGCAAGTCGCCAATTTTTGTCACGCCCTAGCAGCCATGCCCTTTGAGTGACAGACATGCAGAGCATAACTTTTAATCAGCTTGGTCTCTAGATGATCTGTACCAAATTTGAAGTCAATCGGTTGAAAACCCTAGGAGGAGTTCGTTTTAAAATTCAAAAATTAAAATCAAAATGGCTGACATCTTGTTGGGTTTAGGGCGTGGCAACAATGAGTTTATTGTATGTCTGGGTATGATACATATGTGTCTCGAATTTCGTCTGCCTACGACAAAGTAACCGCACTGCTCACTTTCTGTCACCACCGGGGGGCGCTATTAGTAAAGTGGGAAATTATGATATCATGACGTTCAGGGCGGAGCCATCATCATTTTCAGCAAGTTTGAAGCTGCTATGGTCAAGTATGTTGGCGTGAGAACATTTTGAAATTTTTTTGGCGAGTCACCAATTGTTCTCACGCCCTAGCAGCCACGCCCTTTGACCGACAGACATGCAGAGCAAAACTTTTGATCAGCTTGGTCTCTAGATGATCTGTACCAAATTTGAAGTCAATCGGTCGAAAACCCTAGGAGGAGTTTGTTTTAAAATTAAAAAATTCAAATCAAAACGGCCAACTTCCTGTTGGGTTTAGGGCGTGGCTCCAATGATTTTTTTGTCTGTCTGGATATGATACATATGTACATCGAATTTCGTCTGCCTATGACAAAGTAACCGAACTGGTCACTTCCTGTCACCACAGGGGGGCGTTATTAGTAAAGTGGGAAATTATTATATTGTGACATTCAGGGCGGAGCCATCATCATTTTCAACAAGTTTGAAGCTGCTATGGTCAAGTATGTTGGCGTGAGAGCATTTTGAAATTTTTTTGGCGAGTCGCCAAACTTTGTCACGCCCTAGCTGCCACGCCCTTTGACCTACAGACATGCAGAGCACAACTTTTGATCAGCTTGGTCCCTAGATGATCTGGACCAAATTTGAAGTTGATCAGGCAAAATCCCTAGGAGGAGTTCGCTTTCAAAGTAATTACTTAACACTTCCTGTTACCACCGGGGGACGCTATCAGTAAAGTGGAAATTTATGATATGCAGATGTTCAGGGCCGAGACCTTATCATGTCCAGCAAGTTTGAAGCTGCAAAGATCAAGTATGTGGGCGTGACAGCATTTAGAAATTTTTTTGTCGAGTCACCAAACTTTGTCACGCCCTAGTAGCCACGCCCATTTACCGACAGACATGCAGAGCACAACTTTTGATCAGCTTGGTTTCTAGATGATGGCCACCAAATTTGAAGTCGATCGGGCAAAGTCCCTAGGAGGAGTTCGTTTTCAAATTAAAAAATTCAAATCAAAATGGCTGACTTCCTGTTGGGTTTAGGGCGTGGCTCCAATAAAGTTTTTTGTATGTCTGGGTATACTATATAGGTCTTCTGAATTTCGTCTGCCTCTGACAAAGTAACCGAATTTCCCTATGGGAATTTTGAAACGTGTTTAGGGGGCGCTATTTCGGCATTTGGGGTCGGACGTGTGAGAACTCCCAAAAATATCGAATTTCGGATCTGGCCGGACGAATCTGGAAAGTTACAAGCGTTTTCATTATTGGGAAAGGGGCGAAATTGGCCTTTGAAATGTCGGAAGAATAATAAATAATAATAATAATAATAATTAAAGCTGCAAGCAGCGTTGAACGGGCCCTCGCACCCTTGTGCATGTTGGGGGTGGTGGTGAGATCCTGATGGGAGCAGGTGTGCACTCACAACTATAGGACAGGTCAAGTACAGGCACCAACATGTGATGAAGATTCGAACAAATCGGACAAAGCACAAAGGAGTTATGACAGATTGATAGTTCATACACCAGGGGTGCTCGTCAGCGTAACCAAATGTGTGCAGCTGCATTCAGGGGCAGACTCTTAGCACAAATGTGAAGTTTCGAGCAAATCGGCCAATGTCAATGTAAAATATGGCATTTCCTGTTTCCACAAGGGGGCGCTATGGAGACATTTTGCTCCCCCTATAGGCGAGGCCCCTATCAGATTTAAGAGCTTGCCATCCTTGACCTGTGTATCTATTTTTCTGATGATACGAGTTCAGTAAAGACATCAAAAACACGAACGTATTTTCATGGCAAGGGATCCATCTTCGCCGCGTTGCCACAGGAACGCCATTACTTGTAGCTTCACAGCATTCATAAAGTAGCTTCACCAACTTGTTCTGCAATTTTTAGAAGTGGAATGAAGTTGATGGGTTCAACTATGTGTCATCAGTACGTGTTAAAGTAAAAAATCGACACTTCCTGTTACCACCAGGGGGCGCAATTAGTGAAGTGGGAAGTTATTATATCCTGACGTTCAGAGCGGAGCACTCATCATGTCCAGCAAGATTGAAGCTTCTACGGTCAAGTATCTTGGCGTGACAGCATTTTGAAATTTTTTTGGTGTGTCGACAAATTTTGTCATGCCCTAGCAGCCACGCCCTTTGCCCGACAGACACGCAGAGCACAACTTTTCATCAGCTTGGTATCTAGATGTTCTGTACCAAATTTGAAATCGATCGGACAAAATCCCAAGGAGGAGTTCGTTTTAAAATTCAAAAATTCAAATCAAAATGGCCAACTTCCTGTTGGGTTTCGGGCGTGGCTCCAATGAAATTTTTTGTATGTCTGGGTATGATACATATGTGTACCGAATTTCGTCTGACTACGAGAAAGTAACCAAATTTCCCTATGGGAATTTTGTAACGTGTTTAGGGGGCGCTATTTTGGCAATTTGCGTCGACCATGAATGACCACCCAAAAATATCGAATTTCGGATCCGGCCGGACGAATGTGGAAAGTTAGACGCGTTTTCACCATTGGGAAAGGGCTAAATTGGCCTTTGAATTGTCGCAAGAATAATAATAATAATAATAATAATAAAAATAAACAGTACGATTTCAATAGGGTCCTCGGACGACTTGCAGTCGGCTCGGGCCCTAATAATAATAAACAGCGCGATTTCAATAGTGCCCTCCGCAGATGACTTGCAGTCGGCTCGGGCCCTAATAATAATAATAATAATAAACAGCGCGATTTCGATAGGGCCCTCCGCAGACGACTTGCAGTCGGCTCGGGCCCTAATAATAATAATAATAAACAGCATGATTTCAATAGGGTCCTCCGCGGACGACTTGCAGTCGTCGCTCGGGCCGTAATAAACAGTACGATTTCAATAGGGTCCTCGGACGACTTGCAGTCGGCTCGGGTCCTAATAAAATAGATGAGTAGATCCAAGACAATGTATGTTAAGCGTATTGTAAAACATAATATAAACATAAAAAGGAAAGCATGCTACAAAAAAAAAAAAAAAAAAAAAAACATTAGAGAAGTACAGTGCATACAGAATAGTATTTAAGCGGGTTGTCATCTAAACACAATGAAGTCAGTGGCTGTCCTAATTAGCTTGATTCGTGCAGCTCTGATTTCTCTTCCACGTATCTCAGGAAAGGTTGCCAAATCTTATTGAATTTGCCAGCTGAACCTCTAAGTGTGTGTTTTATTTTTTTCCAATTTCATATAATAGCTATAAAGTACTTTTGATCCAAAGTGTGTGGGATGGAGGGATCAGGGGCGTCTCTAGGAATGACGATTGGTGGGGCCCAGAGCTCCCCTTTAAAACAATTACTAACCCTGACTTGCACGCAATCATTCGCATAATTGACAAACAATCCTTCCAGGATTTTCCCGGCTTTTTTAAATTGTTTTATTGATTTTTTGCGGTAACTTTTTCAAAAAGTGGCAATAAAAGTTGCAATGTCTTGGCGATGTATTTTTTTGTCCGCGAGAAATTTGCGTGGATTGGTTGAATTTGCTTTAATAGTTGCAATCGCGACATGCAACTTCCTTGAGGGACTGAGCAATAGATTCACTCCGAGAACATGCCGGTACGGTACGGTCCATTTCGGTACGGCGACAATCATTAATCTGGACGCGTAATTTAGTGCATTTAAATCAGCGTTGTTCAGAATTGCACTCAGTCACAGACGTTTCAAATGGTCATTTATTTTATTTAAACAAAACGATCATGAAGCGCCAATTAAATCACTTGATGTGTGGAAAAGGTAGCGCAGACGTTTGAGAGCAGTTTGTCTTTCACAAAGCGTTGAACAATTTTTGAGTGGCCTAAATAATTTTTCTGATCCGAATTTATCCCATTATTTATTCGTCAATAGATCGCATGGAGAGAGAAACCCTAACTTCGATTGCCAGAGGATTATTGTCATAATTGGAAAACGTGTTAATAATGGAAAATAACTGAGTACAAGCCAGGAACAATCATTGACGCAAAGGCAAGGTCCGGGCCCCACCAATTATCACTTCCAGAGACGCCACTGGGAGGGATGGCATCTTTCCATTTCAGGAGGATTAGGCGACAGGCGAGCAAGGTGCAGAAGGCCAGCAAGTCACACTGGGAATTGTTCAAACTGTAAGCAACAGACGGTACTCCAAAAAGAGCTATGATGGGGCAGGGGGCTATAAACACCTCCAGGACCTCCGAAAGTGTTTTAAACACCGAAGTCCAGAAGGTCGTCAGTTTGGAGCAGCTCCAAAACGTGTGTAAATATGAGGATGGGGTCATTTTACAACGATTGCACGCTGGATCTATGTCTGGGAATCTCTCTGATAGCCTCTCTTTGGTCCAGTGAGCTCGATGCAATATTTTGCACTGTATTAGTCCATGCCTTGCACAGATAGAGGAGGGGTGGACTCTTTTTAATATTGCATCCCAAGTTTCATCATGTATGGTCTCACCTAAATCCTGCTCCCATCTATGTTTAATAATGTCAAGGGACAGGGTTTTTTGGGATGAAAGTGCACTATATAGGTTAGATATTATACCTTTAAATGACTCAAGAGGTGCCAATAGAGAATCAATATCAGAGCTTGGGGACATTCTGGAAAGTGAGGCAGCTGTTTGCGGATGAAATCACGCAACTGTAAGTATCGAAAAGAAGTGTGTATGTGGAATAAGAAATTTAGTGCTCAATTGCTGAAAGGAGGCAAAGGAACCATCTATAAAGAGGTCCTGTTGTGTGCACAGTCCTCTGTTTTGCCACTGCAGAAACACGCTGTCCTGAAGATAGGGGGGAAACATGAGATTTGCATGGATTGGGGATTTCAGTGAAAAATTATGCCATCCATAGTGCCGGCGGACCTGCTTCCATATTCTAAGTGTTGTTCTGACAAAAATATTTCTTGTGTACGGGGCAGTATCTGAGGCTAGAGGTGCATAGATTAATGCTGACATTGAGGACGGGGCACAGGATCTAGCTTCAAGAGTGCACCACGAGGGGGCATCGGCACCTGGATCCTCATATAACCAATGGAGAATAGGTCGAATATTAGCAGCCCAATAATAAAACTGAAATTGGGTAGAGCCATACCACCTAATACCTTTGGACGTTGTAAATAGGCTCTGCTCAATCGTGGACTTTTATTGTTCCAGATGAAGCTGGACATAAGAGTGTCTAGGCGTTTAAAAAAAAAAAGACATGGGAATATACACTGGGAGACATTGAAAAAGATAGTAAAATTTGGGCAAAACATTCATTTTTATAGCATTTATTCTACCAGCAAGTGACAGATGTAGAGGCATCCAGTGTTTAAGGTTCTGCTCTACTTTGGTTACTAATGGGTTAAAATTCTCTTTGAAGAGTCTGCTTATACTGTTTGTAATTTGCACCCCTAAATATGTGAACTGATCATGAGTAACCTTAAAGGGAAATGTGTGAAAAGAATAAGAGCGGGCCAGGGAATTAATAGGAAACACCTCACTTTTCTGAAGGTTTATTTTATACCCTGAGATTTTACCTAAACTCTCAAGGATGGAGAGGATCCTGGGCATAGAGATGTCCGGATGCAAAACGTACAGTATCATATCATCCGCATGAAGTGAAATTCTTTGCTCTAGTCGCTCCCTAAATAAGCCAATCATTGTAGTGTCCTGTCTTATTGCGATTGCCGAGGGCTCTATGGCCAATGCAAAAAGTAGGACATATTACATTTTTATCCACAAAATGAGCTTATTTCAAATTTTCTGGCTGCTACAGGTCTCAAAAAAGTTGGGACACAAGCAAAAAAGGGCTGAAAAAGCAATTAATATATAAGAGATGTTATGATTCTGTTCTGCTCTGCCCATGTTCTGTTCACGTTTTGTATTTACCTTGTTCCATGCCATGTATTGTTTCTGTTTATTCCTGTTTATCTTGCCATAGTCCATTTCCCCAGTTTGATTCTGGTCATTCTTTTGTATTTCACCATGCATTGCACTTTGTCTCCCCTGTCTGGTCTTGTGTTATGTGACAGGTTATTTCCCCTAGTATTGTGTGCCACGCTTTCAGGTGATTTCATGGTTTCTGGGATTTCAATAGTTCTTTCTAATCTCATTTGCTTCCTTCACCTTGCTTTTCTATATTACTAAGCAATACTTACAGTTTGTTGTTTTGTTAAAGTTACTAACCAAAACTTAACATTGTATATAATACTAACTTACTAACGAGCACTAGGGATTGTATAGCTGCACCTTTCTAATTGATTAACAAGCTCTCAGCACTCGCCCTGTTCTAGTCTCTGCCTCTTGTCTTCACTTAATCTACTTTGCTGCTTTTCAGCGGATCCCCCGCACCTGCTCAACTCTGTTCTGCCTCTCATTATCTGTGCACGTTAGAACTCCCTAACCGGAGCTGTGTGTTTGTCAATAGGCTGTCTCGTGATCCCTGTTCGCGTTTTGGCTTTTGCCTATTTCATGTGATTAGGTTCTCCCTCGTGTTTGCTCCTTCGTAATTAGTCTGATCCAATTCACCTGTCCCTAATCATAGCATGTGACTTCCCTTGTGTGTATTTAAGCAGTCTTCTCACAGCAGTTCCCCGTTAGAACGTTTCTCTGGGTTTGCCTGTGCTACGCTTGTTTTCGCCTCGTATTCTCTTGTGATTCACTTCTGACTGGACCGTCCCTGATTTTCGATTTTGGCTCTGTATTGGATTGCTTGTTGCTTCTGTGTATCAAACCCTTTTTGTCTGACTACGAATTCTGTGATTGGTGCCCTGTTAACGACTCGGATTACGCCCTGTGGATTTTTGATTTTTGGATTGTGGACTTTGTACCGTTGCCTCCTGCTCTGCGGGGGTTCGCCCCCTTTCCCAATAAAAATCCTATTTTACTGCAATTCCTGGTTCTCGCGTCTGGTTCCAGATTGCTACCTATCAGTACATTCTGACCAGTTTGGAACCAGCGAGCTTCCAGCCTCTGAGAGCTGCAGTAAAGGAACAGGGCGAGCAGCTGGAATTTCAACAGCAGCAGCTGCGGGCCATGATGCAGCATATGCAGACCATGTCTCACCAGATGGCCGACCTCACCCGATCTTTACAAGCCGCACAGCCCTTCCGCGCTCCCCAGCAATCCGCCACTACTACTTCTGCTTCAGTTCCTGTACCGACCACTGCCCCACCCGCTCCGGTCCATGAACCATGCCTGCCTCCTCCTGAGAAATATGATGGTGACCCTGGATCCTGCCGTGCCTTCCTAACTCAGTGCAAGCTGATCTTCAGCCTACAGCCTACCACCTTCCCCTCTGAGCAATCTCGCGTGGCATACATCATCACGCAGCTAACCGGGAGAGCTAAAGAGTGGGCAACTTCAGCCTGGGAAGCAGGACTCCCGTGTGTCCAGACATCTGACCTGTTCGGAGAGGAGATGAAACGGGTGTTCGACCATTCCAGACACGGGCATGAGGCCGGAAGGGAAATCCTCCGTATCCGCCAAGGGGGTAGCTCAGTGTCTGACTACGCTATTGAGTTTTAGACTCTAGCCACCAACAGCAGATGGCATGAGAGAGCTCTCTACGATGCCTTCATCAATGGGTTATCTGAGCGAATCAAGGATGAGCTGCTACCGCGTGACCTGCCCGAAAACCTGGACCGGATAATCGAGATGGCCATCCGCATCGATTCACGTTTGGAGGAGCGAAGACGGTCCGTCCACAGAGCCAGAACCTCCAAGTCTCCAGTGATAATGCCACTCCTACCGCAGCCTGACAAGACCAGACCTCCTCTTGAGTCATGAACCCATGCAGCTGGGCCGCACCAAGATCACCAGTGAGGAGAGGGACCGCAGGCGGAAGGAATGGGCCTGCTTTTACTGTGGCCAAGACGGACACTACATCTCACGGTGCCCAGTAAAAGACCACGCCCACTAACGAGGAGAGGAGCGTTAGTGGGCGTCATTCCGGTTAATCACTCCTCAAAGAACCGAACCTGCTTTTCTGTCTCCCTGGAGTGGGCTGGAGGAGGGAGAAAGACCACCGCTCTGATCGACTCAGGAGCAGAGGAAAACTTCATTGATCAGGAAGCAGCCCAGAAGTGGGGCATCCCTGTTGAAAAGGTCTTCCCTGATCGTGTGGCCAACTCCCTCAACGGCCAGAGCATTGGCCACATCACCCACGTCACTGACCCTATCAAGTTACGGATTTCTGGAAATCATCAAGAGTCGATCAGGTTCTACCTTATCCAGTCTCCTCATGCCCCAGTCGTCCTCGGGCACCCCTGGATGGCCAAACATTTGCCCGAAATCGACTGGGGAAAGCATGAAATTAAGGGCTGGAGCCCCAATTGTGCACGCACCTGCCTCAATGACGCACTTGTTCATGTTCCTGTTCCCCGCTCGGAAGAGATCCCGAACCTGGAGAAGGTTCCCCCGGAGTTTCATGACCTTAAAGAGGTTTTTTCTAAGTCTCGAGCCACCAGCCTGCCCCCGCACAGACCCTACGACTGTGCCATCGAGCTCAAGCCTGGTACTATGCCGCCCAGAGGTCGTCTGTTCTCCCTGTCATGCCCTGAGACCCTCGCCATGGAGAAGTACCTCAGTGAATCCCTTGCGGCGGGCATCATTCGCCCTTCCTCATCTCCTGCTGGAGCGGGATTCTTCTTCGTGGGCAAGAAGGACGGGTCTTTACGGCCCTGTATCGACTACAGAGGCCTCAATGAAATCACTATAAAGAACAGATACCCGCTACCTCTCATGAATACTGCATTCGACCTCCTCCAAGGAGCTAAAATTTACACCAAGCTGGACCTGCGCAATGCGTACCATCTGGTCCGTATTCGTGAGGGAGATGAATGGAAGACTGCCTTCAATACTCCCACCGGGTACTGGGAGTATTTGGTCTTACCGTTCGGCCTTACCAACGCCCCAGCAGTCTTTCAAAACCTAGTTAATGACGTTTTGCGGGACATGATTAATAAGTTTGTGTTTGTGTACCTAGATGACATTCTAATCTTCTCCAAATCACAGGAAGACCACGTTCTCCATGTCTGCCAAGTCCTCAAGTGCCTACTAGAGAATCGCCTGTTCGTTAAAGCTGAGAAGTGCGAGTTTTCTGTCCAGACCACTTCCTTCCTGGGTTACATCATTTCCCCTGGCACCATTCGTATGGATCCGGTTAAGATTGAGGCTGTCACAAACTGGCCCAAACCCTCTGACCGTAAGTCACTTCAATGCTTTCTGGGGTTTGCCAATTTCTACAGGCGATTCATTCGCAACTATAGTTCTGTTGCTGCTCCGCTTACTGCCCTAACCTCTAACAAAGTCAAATTTCAGTGGTCCGAGAAGGCTGAGGAAGCATTCCTCAATCCCAAGTCACGTTTTACTTCTGCCCCGATACTAACCATTCCTGATCCCAAACTCCAGTTTGTGGTGGAGGTTGACGCCTCCAACGTGGGGGTCGGGGCTGTCCTCTCCCAGAGATCCACTAAAGATGGCAAGATCCACCCGTGTGCCTTCTTCTCCCGTCGCCTGAGCTCTTCTGAACGGAACTATGACATCGGCAACGGGGAACTGTTGGCAGTTAAGCTGGCTTTGGAAGAGTGGAGACAGTGGCTGGAGGGAGCCGAACTACCGTTCCTTGTTTGGACTGACCATAAGAACCTGGAGTACCTCCAGTCCGCTAAGAGACTCAATCCCCGACAAGCCAGGTGGGCATTATTTTTCTCACGTTTTAACTTCCATCTTGCCTATCGCCCCGGCAGCAAAAATGTTAAACCAGACGCCTTGTCACGCTGTTTTGAGTCGGAGGAGGATCTGCCCTGCCCTGACACCATTCTTCCTAAAGAGACTTTCATAAACGCCATCAACATGGACATTGAAACCGAGGTGAGAAATGCTCAAGATGATTCTGCTGCTCCCAGTGCCTGCCCCGATCATTGTCTTTTTGTACCTGTCAACCTGCGCCCCCAAGTCCTTGACTGGGGGCATGCCTCTAACCTCTCGTGCCACCCAGGAATTCGCCGCACTCTGGATTTCATAACACGTCGCTTCTGGTGGCCTGAGATCAACCAAGACGTCCAGAATTATGTCTCTGCCTGCTCGGTCTGTGCCCAAGGAAAGGTATTACATCAGCCCCCTCACGGTCTATTACAACCCTTGCCCACTCCTCACCGCCCTTGGTCACACATAGCCTTAGATTTCATCACTGGTCTTCCCCCATGCAATCATTTCACTACCATTCCCACTATAGTTGATAGATTTTCTAAAGCCGTCCATTTTGTTCCCCTCACTAAACTCCCTTCCGCTCAAGAAACTGCCACCCTCATTATTCAGCACGTCATCAGACTACACGGTATCCCCACAGACATCACTTCTGATCGCGGCCCCCAATTCACAGCTAAATTTTGGAAATCATTCTGTAAGTCCCTTGGCACATCTGTTAGTTTGTCATCTGGTTTTCACCCCCAGACTAACAGCCAGACCGAGCGGGCCAATCAATGAATAGAGACTGTTTCAAGATGCCTATGCCTAAAGAACCCCTCCTCCTGGAGCCACCAACTTCCTCGGGCGGAATATGCCATAAACAGTCACACCTCTGCTGCCTCTGGTATTTCTCCATTTAAAGCTTGCCTTGGCTACCAACCGCCGTTGTTTCCCTGCCAGGAGGAGGAGGTCGTTGTACCATCTGCCCGCGAGTTTGTGCACCGCTGCAGGCGTACCTGGAAGAGCACACGGGAGGCGCTGCTCAGGTCGGTGGCCCGCATGAAGGCTCGAGCGGACAAGAGACGAACTGCCGCTCCATCCTACCGACCTGGGCAGCGCGTATGGCTATCCTCCAAAGACATTCCCTTAAGGGGGAATGGGGGTAAACTCTTCCCGAAGTTCCTTGGCCCCTTTACTATTGAAAAGGTGCTTAGCCCCACTGCTGTCCGCCTCCGTCTGCCCCTTTCTATGCGCCGCATTCACCCCTTGTTTCATGTCTCTCAGATCAAGCCTGCTGTAACCCACCCCCTGTCTTCTGGTCCTGATCCCCCACCACCCTCCCGCATCATCAACGGAGGCGAGGCCTTCACTGTGCGCACTCTGTTGGACTGTCGTCGATGAGGACGAGGGTTCCAATACCTCGTCGACTGGGAGGTCTACGGTCCGGAAAACCGTAGCTGGGTCCCTGCACGCCACATTCTGGATAAGACTCTGATCACAGACTTTCATGTTACGCACCCTAGACCAACGAATTGAAATGCCAGGAGGCGTTTCGTGGGGGGGTACTGTTATGATTCTGTTCTGCTCTGCCCATGTTCTGTTCATGTTTTGTATTTACCTTGTTCCATGCCATGTTTTGTTTCTGTTTATTCCTGTTTATCTTGCCATAGTCCATTTCCCCAGTTTGATTCCGGTCATTCTTTTGTATTTCACCATGCATTGCACTTTGTCTCCCCTGTCTGGTCTTGTGTTATGTGACAGGTTATTTCCCCTAGTATTGTGTGCCACGCTTTCAGGTGATTTCATGGTTTCTGGGATTTCAATAGTTCTTTCTAATCTCATTTGCTTCCTTCACCTTGCTTTTCTATATTAGTAACCAATACTAACAGTTTGTTGTTTTGTTAAAGTTACTAACCAAAACTAACATTGTATATAATACTAACTTACTAACGAGCACTAGGGATTGTATAGCTGCACCTTTCTAATTGATTAACGAGCTCTCAGCACTCGCCCTGTTCTAGTCTCTGCCTCTTGTCTTCACTTAATCTACTTTGCTGCTTTTCAGCGGATCCCCCGCACCTGCTCAACTCTGTTCTGCCTCTCATTATTCGTGCACGTTAGAACTCCCTAACCACAGCTGTGTGTTTGTCAATAGGCTGTCTCGTGATCCCTGTTCGCGTTTTGGCTTTTGCCTATTTCATGTGATTAGGTTCTCCCTCGTGTTTGCTCCTTCGTAATTAGTCTGATCCAATTCACCTGTCCCTAATCATAGCATGTGACTTCCCTTGTGTGTATTTAAGCAGTCTTCTCACAGCAGTTCCCCGTCAGAACGTTTCTCTTGGTTTGCCTGTGCTACGCTTGTTTTCGCCTCGTATTCTCTTGTGATTCACTTCTGACTGGACCGTCCCTGATTTTCGATTTTGGCTCTGTACTGGATTGCTTGTTGCTGCTGTGTATCAAACCCTTTTTGTCTGACTAGGAATTCTGTGATTGGTGCCCTGTTAACGACTCGGATTACGCCCTGTGGATTTTTGATTTTTGGATTGTGGACTTTGTACCGTTGCCTCCTGCTCTGCGGGGGTTCGCCCCCTTTCCCAATAAAAATCCTATTTTACTGCAACTCCTGGTTCTCGCGTCTGGTTCCAGATCGCTACCTATCAAGAGAATCAGCTGAAAGAACATTTAGCAGGTAATCAAGTTAACTGGCATCAGGTGTGTAACATGATTGGCTATAGAAGGGATGTCTTAGAGAGGCTGAGTCTCTCAGAAGTAAAGATGGCCAGAGGCTCTCCAACCGGTGAAGGCTTGCGTAAAAAAATTGTGGAATACTTTAAAATGTTCCTCCATGTCAAATTGCAAAGGCTTTGAAGGTCTCATCATTGACAGTGCATGACATCATCAAAAGATTCAGAGAAACAGGAAAAATTTCTGTGTGTAAGGGACAAGGTCGAAGACCTTTACTGGATGCTTGTGATCTTCAGGCCCTCAGACGCCACTGCATCACTCAACAGCACGATTCTGTCATTGACATTACTAAATGGGCCCAGGAATACTTCAAGAAACCACTGTCTGTAAACACAGTCCGCCGTGCCATCCACAGATGCCACCTAAAACTCTATCATGCTAAAAGGAAGCCATTGTTGAGCATGATCCAGAAGCGCCGCCATGTTCTGTGGGCCAAGGCTCATTTAAAATGGACTATAGCAAAGTGGTAAAGTGTCCTGTGGTCAGACGAGTCCAAATTTGACATTCTTGTTGGAAATCATGGGCGTTGCGTCCTCCGGGCAAAAGAGGAGAAAGACCACCCCTCCTGTTATCAGCATTCAGTTCAAAAGCCAGCATCTCTGATGGTATGGGGATGTATTTGTGCATATGGTGTGGGACACTTGCATGTTTTAAAAAAGCACCATGAATGCTGAAAGGTATATAAAGGTTTTAGAGCAACATATGCTCCCCTTTAGACGACATCTATTCCAGGGAAGGCCTTGTGTATTTCAGCAGGACAATGCAAAACCACATACTGCAGCTATTACAACAGCATGGCTTTGTAGTAGAAGAGTCCGTGTGCTGAACTGGCCTGCCTGCAGTCCTGATCTTTCACCAATTGAAAACATTTGGCGCATAATTAAATGAAAAGTCTGCAGAGGAGACCCAAAACTCTCCAGCAGCTGGAAGCCAGTATTAAACAAGAGTGGGATCAAATTCCAATAGCTAAACTCAAGAAACTTGTCTCCTCAATACCCAGACGTCTCCACTGTGTGTTAAAAAGAAGAGAGGATGCTACACCATGGTAAACAGGCCCCTGTCCCAACTTTTTTGAGACCTGTAGCAGCCATCAAATTTGAAACGAGCTCATTTTGTGGATAAAATAGTAAGATTTTTCAGCTTCAACATTAGCTGTGTAATCTCTGTTCTATTGTGAATAAAATACTGGCTGGTGTGATTTGAAAGTCATTGCGTTTTGATTTTATTCACAATTTACACTTTTTCCCAACTATTTCGGAATTGGGGCTGTATAACAGAGGTTCCTTGTATTTTAACTGTAAACCACAGTTAAATGCGCACTGGACTCTACTTAAAGTTGAAATAATGAGGAGACAATGCATTAATCTAACTTAAATTCAGTCACTTTATAACTGCAGTAAGGTGTAGATAAGACAGCTGTACTGCAGGTTACAAAGTGTTTACAGAAATTTCACGGGAAACGGAAGTGTTCTGTATTAAATTAAGATTGTTCAGGGTAAAATTGATGCCTTCTGGAAATAATTTGTTTGGCTTACAGAGTGGAGTGGCATTACTCTTGTAATTGTAATTTGTCTGGAATGAATAAAAAGCCTTTTATCATTTAAAATCTGCAGAAGGCAGGTAGGGTTACATTCACAAAGCCACAAAGCAAGGAAAGTGACAGGTGTTAGGGATGAAGGCTTGCAAGTTACCACTATAAAGGAATTGCCCTTTCTTGGCAGGCTGCTACTTGCTCGCTACGACCTCTGTGGCCTTTTTCAAGACAACTACTCGCTTGACGCGACTGCTGTGCCCTTTTTCATACCCAAGCATCATGCCCTTGGGAAGTCCTAGAATTAACACAGCAATCACTTTACGGAAGTTTCTATTGATAAATAATGACACCCCAGTTTACAGTGCTGCTCGTTGTCTGCTCATCTTGCCTACCTAACAGAGTTGGAGTGATTAAATTGAAATAATTTGGATTTGATTAGGTTAGATTAAATGGTTATATGTTTTGGAATATATTATATTAAGATTAAATCAGAATTTCTTGGATTAATTAGGTTAGATGAAAGGATTAAAGTGGACTAATTTAAGATCAATTCAGATTAAACTGTCGTCAAACTTGATATTAATTTAACATCCATCATTTTCTTATACATACAAGCATAAAGAAAATAAACACATTTCATTCTTAGTCTATATATAAGTTTGTTTTGAGGACAGGGGAGACAATGGTTAGACAATGGGAGAATACCCATGACACTTGTTGTTTTGGTTAATTGCATTAACTCAAGGAACAAAGGTGATTGAAAAGTGAAAGGAAATTTGACGAGGTAGATGTTGCATTTTAATGTCTTTGTGATTTTCTTTTATAATGTTAACACAGAGAGTGGAAAGGATAATGGACTTGGTTTCTTTGTTACTTTATCAATTAGTAGTATCACATGGATCTCATGGAATTTGACAGACTTGAAATTTGATAATGGAAGAATTGAAAGTTGATTGTGGATAAAGGCAAATGCAAATTTTGTGAAATCTTTCATCTTAATCCAATTCTAATCCAAGTTTAATCCAAAATATTGTATTAAATGGGAAAAAAGTGGATTAAGAGTAGATTAGATTAAAGATAAGGAAAATATGGATTAGATTAGATTAAGTAATCTAATCATAATATAATCAAGATTAAGTGGTTTAAGATTAAGAAGACTCCAACTCTGCTACCTAAAATATAGCGTTACCTAAAACAAATTGATTTAATAATTTATATATAAATATTTATGCCAGTTAATTACATTGGTCAAAATATTTACTGGCGTGATGATTCTGTAGCTATAAACCTTTCGTCAATTCAAAATGTGCTTTTGATTTTAAAAGGAGTTCTGCTTCTCATTGAATGGAAAATTAATGAAGTCGTTGGAAAAGCTGAAGAATGTAGCCTTTTATTTAGCGTTTTTTTTTTTTAAGGAAGAAGCTATTCGCCCTGCAGCGCTTCGCGCGAAACTTCCAAGAGTGGGCGGATTATAAAATCAAATCTCTTATTGGTCCAGCTGCTGGGCAAATAGCAGAACTGCTTCTCTTATCAGATAGCCGATGTCTTTGCCAATAGCCACTTCCCTTTTTCATGTCGCGCCCGAATAATTCCCATAATCTTCAGCAATATGTGTAAATATAATATTGATGCAATTTTGCAATAAATAATCTAAATTCTCACACAATATTTTTCTTATGGCGCCCGTGTATTTTTGTGGCATCGTCATCAATTTATGTCGAATAAATATATGAAGTTGGTTTGATGTGTCGTAACGTTGCATCTTGGGGAGGTCTTTCTAAATAAGTGCTTTCATAGAACTTCAAGTCAAAAAATCCGAACTATCCCTTTAAACTATACAATATCCCACTGTCATGAATAATTTTAATTTTAAGAAGCTTTAACCTCATTCCCAGCATCTTTAACCTCACATTTCAGCAATCTGAACTTCACATTTTCGCCAGCTTCCAGCTTGCCCACGCAGTTTCCCCTAGAACTGCACTTTTCTCGTTAAATGAGGATACCCAAGCAGTTCCAGAGGAGCCACTAGATGGCTTAATTAGGCTGTTTATATATTGATTAGACAGTGTTGTTGGAAAGAATGTGTGAATGAAAGAAGCGAAAATGAAAACAATTATTCTAAGAATTTGTAGATTGATTGACCATGACCGATAATGGCTGGGCTATTGAAACTCCGAGAATTTAACATTCGTAATCTGATTTAGATTACGAAATTGATTACAAATGGAATCATAGGATGAAGATGGAAAACTATGCTATTTTATGAGTGTAAATGGAAACCAACTGGAAACGGAAAATAATTTAAGTAGAGGAATTCCCCGGAAGCTATTATATATTAAGGTTACAAACATGAACATATTCGCGTGAGACAATTTCGCAAGTAAACTACCCTTGTTGAGCGAAACCCCCGCCGCATTTGAAGCCTCCTGGAAGTGAAAATGAAATTAAGTTTCCGAGAATATGCAGAAATGAAGACCAATCATTTACCGCAAAGAGCATTCAACACAGTAGACGCTAACACTACGCCCTCTGCTCATGGGCTAAGGCGAAACAAATGGGTTGGGAGGGGATTTCCAGAGCAACTGTTTCCTTTACTTGTTTTGCTTTCGATCTGGAGTAAAAGAAACTTAAGTTTTCAAATATTCGGTTTTAACTTCGAACCACAGACGTATTGATTTGCACTCTAAGTGAAGATTTGCTGTATTTGGATCGAGTTGATTCTGCAATATCACAGGTAAACGAATTTTATTCTCGGATTGGGAATAATTGGGCCATTACTGTATGTTTCGATCTTCAGGAAGCCGCGCTGAAAAGTGTTTATTATCCAAGGGTAGGGATGGAAGTGGAAGTCAGAACAAAGCTGAAGTTTGATTTCACTTTTGGATTGATTCGGCTTTCCTGAATGGATGCGGTCTGTGAGCTGTCAGTGTGTTGGGCTGACTACCGAGACCCACATCATAGCTGCCAATCGCTGGCCTGAGTAATTATGCATATGATGAATTTGGTTATTGTCCACTATGTAGGCCTGAGCCACTGCTATCGCCTAAAAGACAAATACCCACGCAGATTCAGCGGTAATGATTTATGCAGTGAGTGGTAGTTACATGCTGGAAAACATAATTACTGGACAGATTGAGAAAGAAGAAATACGGGCTAGTCCGCATTGTTGGATACTTCTCAAGCATGGATTTTATCTCTGTTTTACATTGCTGGAATGGTGCCTCTTTCAAATATTATTACATTGTCGGCCTTCATATTGGCTACTATTTTTTCATTCATAATAAATATTTTTAAAACTGATTCGCTCTTTTGGAGGTTGTGGGTTTGTTCGATCCGCCTTGTATTAAAGGTGACAAGTGCTGTATGGAGACTTTAGGGATTTAGGTGAATTATCTGGACTAAATGAATGCATTTGGTTTCCATTCGTTTCTTTCCTCCGAAATGGCTCTTGTTTCATTTTTTCTGTAGCTATGGCTTATAATTATTCTGTATAGTGCCTTGTTCTAGTGGCAACGAGTTCCCATTATCAGGCCCCAGTTGTGTGCTAATTTTTCTTAACGGAGTTGTGGTACCGCTTCCGCTGTGAGCCACACTTCAACTAATCAGATTGTAGCTAACTTGAATTTTAAACCAATCAGATTGTACGTAACTGAAATTTCCCCCCTAATTCGGTTATGAAAAATAATCTGGTGCTTCGGCTCATGACAAGTTGAGGGCTGTGTCTACCTGCCTATAGGCTTTTATGCTACAAACGGAAGGTTATTGCGTATGAGACTCGAAGCTTTCTCTCTGTTTGTGAATAGCTGTGGTGATTTGTGTCCCAAAATTACGGATAACTGTTACATTTTTGCGGAATTGTAAATGTGAACTTGAACACCTCGAATTTAAGATGTTGAGGGATTTACGGAAAAACATTGCGTCTTTTAGAAGGCGCAGAGTAGAGCAGCTAATAAAGTTGTCCTCGATAAAGTATCAGTGTGTTCGTTTTACAATTATATTCCTCGCAACTGCACGGGAAATCTTGAGAATCCAAGAATGTAACATGAATTTGAAATTTGAATTATGAATTGAGTGAAATCTGTTATTCATTTATGTCCTGAAGAGTGGGTGTACAATCCACACCACCTTGCTGAAGAGGAAGTCACCCACGGTACAACATTATTGCCAAAAAAAAAAAAAAAAAAACACCTATGGGTTCACTTCAGAGCGTATGCAAACCTTCCCCTTTAAATCCGGAGGTTTCTTCAGTAACGGGTATGCGGCAACACTTTTAAAGGGGTACCACATCGAAAACACGATCTGGGCTCATTTCAGTTATTTTTTAAGTAAATAAACTCCTTCAGTCAGTTTTGCAAACCGTGCTTTCTGTCTAGAGTTATTGTAGGATATGTGTTAACTGCCCTCATGCAACCAGATGGACTCCAGAGCGCTGGCAAGTAAAATCAACGCATCTTCCGGTGTTAAACTTGTTCTTAAGGACTTAACTTATCAACCAGGTGAATAACTGACTTAGTGTGTAAATATGGTTTGTTATGTGATTCGTTTGTTTATAGGGCCAGAAACATGTTTTTAAAGACTAAAGTGACAGCATGGCTACTCGAGTCTCTCTGGTTGCATGAAACCTGCTAGCAGGCTAACACATAGCAACATACGATGACGTGATAGAAAAGACGGTTTTGCAAAACGGTTGTGGGGAGCGTATTTACTTAAAGATAAATAAAGAAAAAAAGTTTTTAAAAAAGATGGGAATGAGTCATAACCGTGTTTTCGGGGAAGTTCCCCTTTAATATTACGCCAGTGCAAAGGGTGATCGGGGATTCATATGCAATTCCTTGGGGAATAAAACCAAATGGATGACATGTATTTTTCAATTTTAGATAGTGTTTTTTTAATATCTACAAGGCGTGGTTCATCATTTACGATTGATTACTCTTAAAACTACGGAAATCCTTTTTATTTCTCATTGCAGATTGACACTTCTGTATCTCACGTTAACTCCTTATTGTGTGTTGTGACTGTAAGTTCTATAGAGAGTTCAGTTTGTTTTTCATTGAAATCTTATCTATGAGGCTCCAATCGTAAATATGAGTTGCTATAAAAAGCAAGGGTAAATTGGATCATTGCACTTACATCTCCTTATAAAAATCTAATTACTTTTTGCTTTTGCCTGTGTGATCTAAACAAATCAGTCTATGAAGATCGCTGATGGGTGTTGGCCTATAATAATAAATATAAACCAAAAATGAAATGGCATATGGTAGTTGTCTGCAAAAGGTGAAGGTATTTGTCTGCCGCACAGTCCAGTCCTTTTGATTGAGAGACTGTGGACCTTTTATTACACTTCATTGTGTTTATCTCAAGGTGAATATTAACCACTGTCTGAATAGATAGCAGGGATAAAAGATGTATTGTATCAGAGGATTTGCCTGTACTTTAGAACATTCTGGAAAGTTCAGCTCTTGGTAAGGGTGCTGGGCGTGGGGGTGATGTTTTTGAACGTGGGCTGAGTACCACAATATGAGGTCTTGTGACGCAGGTAGAAGTCTGATTTCTGTACTTAAGAGCTGTTGGGTGTTGTATTTCCAAGGTTAATGTAGTTCTATGAAGTGAGGATACCGAGTGTGTGTGTCCCTATTCAAATTCTGAAACCAATGATGTTGCCAGCTGCTTCAGGTCTTGCTGTGGCACCCTCTAACTGCCATCCCGCATATTTGAATATCCTGTGGAAACGTTCACACCCCTAACAATTTTCTCTTGTGTGTTCTTGCCTGCCAGTAATTTGGACTGGTCTGAAAAAGGCTGAAGAATGTCAAATGACAGTTGACCAGTAGACACATGTACCAAAAAAGAGTCAATTTTGTTAAAAATGACAAATAGACAATTATGTTCTTTAAAGCATGTTTGTTGAAAAAAATTTTATTTTAAGTGAAGCAGGATGAATATTTGTTCTGTTGATCATTTGATCATTTAATCAAGGTGACCACCTGTGAGTTGTCGTCTTCTGGCCATCAGGGGCACTGTGCCTCAGCGCAGGCCCCCCCCCCCCAAGAATATTGCTCTGTATCCACTAACCTTCTGAAATTTTAATGGAGCCTCTACCTGTCAGTACTCATGGTAGGTTTTATACTGCATGTGAGTCAAACTGTAGATGCTAATGCTCCTCTCCCTTCCTTTAGGTGACCATGCCAGTCGAGAGAATGCGAATGAGGCCATGGTTGGAGGAGCAGATAAACTCTGATAAAATACCTGGACTGAAATGGATCAACAGAGTGAGTATGGAAGGAACCAAGCTTTCTTTTTGAAATGAGGCAATCTGTAGTGCGCTGAAATGTAAAAAAAAAAAAAAAAAAAAAAAATGTGAGCTACATCCGTCACCCTGCTTTTTGTTATCGTTCAGCAAAGTCGGAATGTGGTATGCATTGTACAACCCCTGGCAAAATATGGCATCATTACAACTGTAGGATGTTCATCCAGATTTTTTACTTCGTAGCAAATAAACAAATCGCAGGTATGGCACAGAACTATTTTTGTTTATTAGCTTAACCTTCAGGCTTCATGAAACAGACCTCAAACAAATTAATTAAATTTTTTTTTTGATGGCATATTTTTCATAATCAAAGAGAGGAAAAAATACAGAATCACTCAATGTTGAGGAAAAAATTATGGATTGTAGATGGAATTTTTAAAAGAAATACCAGCACAGGTCTGGATGTGCAACTTAATCTGCAGTTAAAACGGAGTGCTTGCAGACCTTAACAAGGAGTTGGACTAGACTAATTGAGAGGAAGCATGGCACCAGCAGGAGAGCCGGCAATTGAAACAATGGAAAGGATCATAAAACTGCTCCAAGAAGGAAATTCAACGTGGAAAGTGGTAAACAATGTTGGTTCCCAGTCAGCTGTGTCTAAAATTTGGTGCAAGTATAACCAAATGGGAAGGTTATAAAAGGAAAACATATGGGTAGACCATGGAAAACATCAAAGCTTCAGGACAGGAAACTCAAATCAGTATGCCTTGAAAATAAAAAATTCACAACAGAACAAATGAGTAGAATCATGAGTCAATTTTTGTGACCGAACTGTAAGAAATCGGCTGAATGAAATGGGATTTACATGCAGAAAAGTCAAACAAAAACCTGCACTAACACCTTAACAGAAGAAAGCAAAGTTACAGTGGGCTAAAGAGAGGCAATCATGGAGTTTGGATGGTTAGATAAAAGTGATATTCAGAGATGAATCTCCAATCTGAATTGGCCAAGGTGATAATGCTGGAACTTTTTTCTGGTGTTGTTCCAATGAAAGATACAAAGGTGATGCCTGAATTAAACAAGCAAAGTTCTCCATTCATTTATGACATTGGGTTCCATGTCAGATAAAGAACCAGGAGAGATGGCTTCCATCACCTCAACAGTCAATGCACAGGTGTACATTGAAATTTTGGACCATTTTCTGACCCCATCAATAGAAAATTGGTTTGGTGATAGAGAAGTCATTTTTCAGGATGACAGTGTATCTTGTCACAGGGCAAAGAGCGTAAAAGCTTTTTTCAGGACCAGCATATCAACTCAATGACAAGGTCCATGACAAGGCCCCATCCTGCAAAACTGATCTGTCAATTACTATTCGAGAAAGTTGGAACCAGCTTGATGGAAAATATTGTTTTTCATTTGTGAAGTCCATGCCTCAAAGAATTTAGTCTATCATGAAAGCCCTAGGAAGAGCAATACAGTACTAATTCAGATTTTTTTGTTGATGAGTCCATAATTTTTTCCTCAACATTGAGTGATTGCATTTTTTTTTCCATCTACTCAAATGAAAAACTATGGCATTAGTTAAAATTATTTAATTTGTTTGAGGTGTGTTTCATGAAGCTTTATGTCAGGCAAATTAAAAAAATAGTTTTTTGTTATATCTGAGATTTGGTTTTTTTGCTATGAAAAAAAAAGCTGAATGAACATCTTCTAAGAGGTGATTCCATAATTTTTGCCGGTTGTTGTATTGTGATGTCATTGACCAAACATTAGAAGGTATTTAGCCATTTTTCTTCCTTAGCTTGTGTTTGCAGGGTAGTCCGTGAGGGGTTTTAGTGTGTTGCTGTGAAATGCTAAAATTTTTGCGCGTCATCCCAAAAAACCTGTAACATTCTAAGTGCCATGCCGAAAAGTCACAAATTTGCTAAGAATCTGGCTCAACCATCGAGAGGATGAATTGCACAACCCATTTATTTTGCTCCTTATCAAAAAAAAAAAAAAAAAAAAAAATTTCCGCGCGCGCACAGGCTCATAGGCCTAGGGGGAATGATTGTGTAGGTACCGAGTCTATCTGAAGACTGATGGAACTTGGTGGAAAGCAGTCACCAGCACTGACCAGATATTGAATGGACTGGCGACTGATTTCTATTTCTCAATAATGCCCCAATCAAAGATAAGCAAGTTTTTTGCTCCTGCCGTGGCCAGTAGGTCTACTTCTTCTGATACTAGTTCCACATCTAATGATGATGATGACAAGGCACATGCCACCACGGTCATGGAGCATGAGGGAGATGAACCTGTCCCTTCTAAAAGGTTGAAAAGCACAAGCAGATGCATTCGTCAGAGAACCAAGTTCTATCGCCCATGGCTTAAGGTGTACCCATGGCTAAGTTACGAGGAGGACAGTGGTAAGCTGGTTGGTTCAGATATTTGCTAATAACTAGTTCAGTAGACTGGAAGTCATATATTAACACATTGACTGCCAGCACTTTTTAAAAATCTCAACCACCAGCATTTTTCCTGATTTTCACCAGTGGCGGCTGCCGAACAGAAAACAGGAGGAGGAGAAAATATCCCTTGAAGCGTATGATATTGACCCGTTTCAAATCATTGTCTTTAACATGTTTTCCCAATGATATCAATAATCCGTCGATGGGTTAACATGCAGCTTCCCTCTCAAAGTAATGTTAAGGCGAGTAAATAATGCATGCAAAAAAAAAAAAAGGTTTTAAAGGTTTTATTCACTTGCCGAAATAGGCTACTCTTTTTTGAAATGAAATAAACTACAATGGATTATCTGTGTTAATTTGGCATGTCCTGCAAAGCAGTTGAGCAAACCTGTGCTTCATGATCCTTTAGCAAAAGTATTTCACATCCAAATGAAGCATTTCGTTTCTTGACTTCAGCTACCTCAAAGAAGCGATTCAGCAGGGGCATTACCAAGGGGGGGCAGGGGGTGGGCAGTGCCCACCCTGAGAAAAGCTTTGCCCACCCAATGAAAACTCAAGATAAAAAACTGATTTACTACTATTTGACAGCAAACACGCGATATCCCATGTGATTCACAGCCGGAGGTAGACAGTCCTTAAGAGAGAGCTTTATGTATGCTTCATCTATCTATCACTATGTGTGATTGATGGATTCCTTTGCCGGTCTATTCTGATGTGAAACTAACCAATGGGCACTCTGGAATTACTAGGGACCCTCCCATTCTCTTAGACTGCCGCAGAGCCCTTGATATTCGTCTTCACTCAGTCTGAGGTCACATCTACGCTGCTCATATCCACCTTAATCCCTGAACGTTCTATCTCCCCTGATCCATAGTGGTTCAACGGACTCGCCAGTCTCCTCCCTGTCGAACTGTTGCTAACATCTGTTTTCATTGAACCGAGTAGTAGTTTGCGGCTAGAGTCTGTGGTACAGCGGGATGTGTACATTGGCATACATGCAGTGTATATTCAAATATAGAGGCTAGCGAACCTATTTTTTATTCGGCCAAAACATTCTTTAGCTTGACGAAGACGTGATATTCATTTGGGTGGCTACACACGTTCCTACAGACAAAAAAAAAAAAAAAAAAAAGCGTGACAAGACGGCGAGTTGCAATTCATATGATGGAACTGATTAGCTAGCAAACTGCGTACCAAAATGCTTTTGATTCAGCAAACAGTCTGGCGAGCAGTTTGTTTGTTTTGCACAAGGGTTAAAACCCAGCCGTCACCCGCTCCACTACTGAATGGTATCACATTAGCTGTGGGCAACAATCATTATTCAGAGCACACTGGAAATCATCAATGCACGGAACGAAATTGAGATCTCAGTCCAATCCTTCACAACTGCTGTAGCTGACAAGCCAAATATTTGCCACAAGAATATAGTCGACTAAAGCTGAGGTTTTTACAAAAGCCAGGACTACGATTATGCGCCTTTCAATATTCACTAACGCTACTGGTAAGCCCCTCCACTGCTCAATGTCAACTTGTTCAAAAGTGCTAACGTTAGCCTGTATAACTGCTAAATGTGTGGGTTTCAGTATGCATACTGCGTGTGACTGTAGATGGCCACTAATTATATGGCAAACGCTGGTTACTTCACCGGAAAACTAAACTGACCACTGGCTGACAATACTGCTATTTGTTCGAAAAAAAGGATACTTGTTGGACGGATCTTTGAATTGACATATCAGAGGACTGTATAATGTATAATACAGTGGGATCGGGATGATCATCCCGTTCATCCGTCGGGCGCTTTTTTACGAAATGGTGTGAACATACGTATATCTTCTTGGGTGGATACTTCAGTCTTAGCGCGGCTAGCCACTCCAAGCGCCTACTTGCCGGCATCGAGTGTAGACTGTAAGGTGCTGGGCAAGGGCAATCTTTCCTAATCACCTTGTAAATAAGGCACACAGTTTCCATACAAACGTTTTATGTTTTTTGAGTTATTGGTACAACCAACAAGGGAACAAGTGGAGCCTGAACGCATTCAGCTTGCCGATCTCTCTTCATTACAGCGAGCAATGACCGGAAGTAGGAGACCGTCAGGGTTATCATGGCAGCGCGCATCGTTAGAACAGGAATTAGGTGGTTCAAATGAAATAAGATCATTTGAAACATCTTTATGCAATTTCATTGCTTCCAATGATCTTATTTCATTTAAACAGTTTAAACGATCATGAAACACATGCATTGCTTCCAACCCCTGAGTAAAGAAAAGCGTGAGAAGTCCGGAGTCATAACGCAGGTGAAACTAATAAACCTCCATGCACAAGGACTTCAATTCCGTGCGAGAATCTCTTACACATGCGTTGATTGAATGATTGCTGACTACAGCAGAGGAACGTAAATATACCACTAAAACTCACGCCGAATGCATAAGAGTTGACAGGTGTGCATTATTAATGAGAATTGACCACACCTGTTAATGTTGAGAGTTTTCTGAGCTTTTGTAATGGTAATTTAAATGAATGATTGAAAACAGGTCATGACCAATCATTATTTGCAAGGGATGGGTTTGAGCCTCCCCTATCGCCAATTCACCAGCCGCCACTGATATATATATATATATATATATATATATATATATATATATATATATATACATACACACAGTGGCGCCAACTTCTGGTCAACATTGGGGGGTCACAATATGTTTTTTCAGGCTGCTGTATTCCCAAGGGTAGGCTGCCTTGTCCAAAGTCCATCATTTTAGAATGTTAAAAAGGTTAATTTAGAAAATATCAGTTGGCTAATTTATTTGATTAATGTTAAGTCTGGTTGAGATCGGTGAAATAACGTTAATTGGCAGAATGGATGCAATGTATGAAGGCATACACTTATTGAATGTCGGAGGGAGCATCCATTTTCCATCTGCGCATTTATGGACGTGGGCTAAACTGTTTTCAGTCATTTATTTAGCAGAGGATTTGAAATTGCAAACGGGCCCTTAAACATTGCGCTAGCCTATAGGATACTCATGTGTCGCATTTTTCTCCAGCCTGCTTCAAGACGCACGCAATATGCGCACTCAATAATTATGCATGCAACGCGTGGTTCATGGGCTAAGGCCGCTGTCTCTTAACGCTACTCCTACTACAACGCTATAGGCTATATATCTTCCGTCATCCACGCATCTGCTGTGTTTAAATAGTGCCGCATGCTGCTGACGCATGGTTAATAGTACACCCTATCTCGACTATGAAAATGAAATCCCAAGCTCTAAGTTAAAAGCCGATATAACCTCAGGGCTAAACTGAAGCATAAGCTATTGATTAAGGCAATGCGGGGCCTTTTTTAATAAGGCTAATGCAAGCCGTCTACGATTGCAGTTGCTGGTTTAGAAGCTGAATCCATATTGGAATTAATATTAAAGTCCAGAAAATTTCACGAAAGTTGGCAGTGGGCTTATTCATTAAATCGGCTGTTGCTTCATAAACACAATACAGACCGGGTAACAAAAGACAAGTTGTCAATATCAATGGGCGCTTTTAATGAACTTGTTTGAGAGATATAATTGCATAATATAGCCTGCATGTCATTTCCCGGAAATATAAAATTATGTTAATTAAGTACGGTACTTTATATTTTACTGCGTTTAATCTCAGCAAGGGAAATTCTGAAGCCAACGTCACAATTCATTTCCAATATGTATCCAGCTGGACGATGAAAATGAGGTCCAGACTTGCGATAGAGCGCTGTCCCTCGATGGAAACATTTGAGCGAAGTCACGAAAAACGGAACACTTCTGTAAAAAATTAGGGGGTGCATTTTATTATTGCCAGTTATGGAATTGCTTACTTATTATTTTTAGGTGTAATTTTTTACACATTTATGTTTAAAAATAGCCTGTTTTTTAACCTTAATTTGTCTACTGCATTGCCAAAAACCAATGAATCCCGCCAAAATTTACTTTACAAGTACCTTCTTCATATAAACCACACGTCTAAATTATCATGTTGAAAAACCTATTTATTTATTTATTTATCCACATTTCTGTGAAAAATAAAATTGTACCGTTTTTCGTGCCTGCGCTCATATGGAAGTGGGGAACACTTCTTATTAAGGCGATTGCATATTATTAACGTGTTCTTGTACGCGAAAGCATTAAAACGAACCAAGGTACATTGAAAGTAACCGTTCAGGGCTACGTTTCCGAAAACCTTGGTTTGAACCGGACTATGGAAGTTGCTGAAAGTTAGCAAGTAGCAACGCTTTTGGGAAACAACCCTAGCTCAGTAAATTGCAGTACGGTTGCCCATTCTGTTACAATCTTCCTGAGTTGCTTGGCTACAACAGCAGCTAAAGACGATGTGTTATTCACTAACATATTTTTTTTTAGAGTAGGCCACGGCAACGAATCAAGGACGCACATTTTCTGGACATGAATATTAATTCCAATATTGATTCAGCTTCTAAACCTGCAACTGCAATTGTAGACGACTTGAATTAGCTTTTTCTTTTTTTTTTTTTTTTTTTTTTAAAAGGTCCCGCATTACCTTAATTAGTAGCTCGACTGAACGGGGCAGACGAACTACAAAAACCTGCGGTTTCAATATTGCGGGGTTTTTGCAACCCCAACCTTAACTTTGGATGTGCAGGAGACCCAATGCCCCCCCACAAATGGCGCCTGTGTGTGTGTGTGTGTGTATATATATATATATATATATATATATATATATATATACACACACACACACACACATACATACATACATACATACACACACACCCACACACACTCATAGTATCTCACAAAAGTGAGTACACCCCTCAAATTTCGACAATTAATTGATTAGATCTTTTCAAGGGACAACGTTAAAGAAATGAAACTTGAATATATTCTAGAGTAGTCATTGCACAATATGTGTAGCAGTGTAAATTTACTGCACTGTCCATATAACTGAACAAACGGTCATTATTTCCAAAATGGGTGGCAACAAAAGTGAGTGCACACCCCAATTGGTAATGGTCAACCAAGCAATGAAACATGTCTTATTATGTTCATGCTTTTGTTTGTTCGACTGGGCCATATGAGGTTGTGTAACGCGTTGAAGGTTTAAATTGTGGTGCTTTGGGTGCAAAGCTTTCATTCTGGACACTGGATGGTCAACATGGCACCTCATGGGAAAGAACTCTGAGGATCTGAAAAATAGAATTGTTGCTCTCCACAAAGATGGTCTAAGCTACAAGAAGAAACCATGAAACTGAGCTACAGCATGGTGGCCAATGTTATTCAGCGGTTTTCCAAGACGGGTTCTACTTGGAACAGGCCTCGTCAGGGTTGACCGAAGAGGTTGAGTCATTGTGCTCTGCGTCAGGTGCACAAGTTGGCTTCAGAAAACAGATGCAGGAGTGCTGGCAGCATTGCTAATGAGGTTGCAGCAGTGGGAGAACAGCTTGTCAGTGCTCAGACCATACACCGTGCACTGCACCAAGTTGGTCTGCATGGCCGTCGGCTAAGACAGAAGCCTCTTTTGACACTAGACCACAAGAAAGCCTGAAAACAGTTTGCTGAAGACAACCGGTCCAAGAACATGAACCACTGGAACCATGTTCTGTTGTCTGAGGAGACCAAGATAAACTTGTTTGGCTCAGATAGTGGCCAGCATGTGCGGCGGCGCCTTGGTGAGGAGTACCACCACAAGTGTGTACTGCCTATAATCAAACATGGTGGTGGCAGCATCATGGTCTGGGGCTGCATGAGTGCTTCTGGTCCTGGGGAGCTACGCTTCATTGATGGAATAATGGATTCCAACATGTACTGTGACATTCTGAAACAGAACATGATGCCCTCTCTTCGGAAATGGCAGTTTTCCAACATGATAAGGACCTGAAACACACCTCCAAGATGACAAATACCTTCCTGAAGAAGCTGAAGGTGAAGGCGATGGTGTGGCCAAGTATGTCTCCAGACCTGAATCCAATTGAGCACCTGTGGGGCATCCTCAAGAGGAAGGTGGAGGAGCAGCAGGTGTCCAGCATCCACCAGTTCCGTGATGTTGTCATGTAGGAGTGGAGGAGGATACTAAATATTGACACTATGGACACAATTTCGCTTGTTGATGGCGAGGTGTACTCACTTTTGTTGCCACCCATTTTGGAAATGGTGACTGTTTGTTCAGTTATTTGGACAGTGCAATAAATCTACACTGCTACACATACAGCACCCTCCATAATTATTGGCACCCCTGGTTAAGATGTGTTCTTTAGCTTCTAATAAATTCAGTTTTCTTCTAAATAATATAGGACCACAATGAAAAAAAGAGGAAAATCCAACCTTTAATTCAAGTGCATTTATTCAGTGGGTAAAAAATCCCACATTAAGAAATAATTCTTTTACATCAAATCATGTGTGCAGCAATTATTAGCACCCCTGATGTTAATACTTTGTACAACCCCCTTTTGCCAACAAAACAGCACCTAATCTTCTCCTATAATGTTTCACAAGATGGGAGAATACAGAAAGAGGGATCTTCGACCATTCCTCTTTGCACAATCTCTCTAAATCATCCAGCGACCTGGGTCCTCTCCTCTGCACTCTCCTCTTCAGCTCACTCCACAGGTTTTCAATGGGGTTGAGGTCTGGGGACTGAGATGGCCATGGGAGGAGCTTGATTCTGTGTCTGATGAACCATTTCTGTGTAGATTTGGCCACATATTTAGGGTCATTATCTTGCTGAAAGACCCAGTGACGACCCATCTTCAGCTTTGGGGCAGAGGCCACCAGATTTTGATTTAAAATGTCCTGGTATTTCAAAGCCTTCATGATGCCATGCACCCTAACAAGGTTCCCAGGGCCTCTGGAAGAGAAACAGGCCCACAGCATCACCGATCCTCCCCCATACTTCACAGTGGGCATGAGGTGCCTTCTGCATACTCATCTTTGTTGTTCCGCCAGACCCACTTAGAGTGTTTGTCGCCAAAAAGCTCTATCTTGGTCTCATCTGACCAAAGCACACGGTCCCAGTTGAAGTCCCAGTACCGCTTAGCGAACTCCAGACGTTTATGTTTATGATTGTGAGTGAGAAAAAGGTTTTTTCCGTGCATGCCTCCCCCAAACAGCTTGTTGGCATGTAGATAGCGCCTGATGGTTGTTTTGGAGACTTTGTGACCCCAAGATGCTACCATTTGTTGCAATTCTTTAACAGTGAGCTTTGGAGAACTTTTTATTTCTCTTACCATCCTCCTCACTGTGCGTGGTGGCAAAATAACCTTGCGTCCTCGTCCAGGTTTGTTTACCACTGTTCCAGTTGTTTTAAACTTCTTAATGATTCCTCTGACAGTAGATATGGGCAGGTGCAGGCGAGTGGCTATTTTCTTGTAGCCATTGCCTGACTTGTGAAGGTCGACACACATCTGCCTTACTTGAATGGTGTGTTCCTTTGTCTTTCCCATGTTGAAGAGTGGATAAGAGAAATGGCCTCTGTGTCACGTCATATTTATACCCCAGGGAAACAGGAAGTGATGAATTACTAATTAAATATATATCTTTATTCGTACTGAAATACATGGTATAAAGTACAAAAGAGTATTGGTATAAAAACAAAACAAAAAACAAAACAAAACAGACAAAAAGAAAAAAAAAACCAAAGTAAAAATATTATTCAGTACATATCACGTCTAAAATGGAGTTCAGTTCATCAAAGGTAAAAAAGGTTGGACATTCCCTTTGATAAAGTATAATACGTGCAAAAGCACCTGTCCTATAACACGACTCAGAAGGTACATTAACATTATTTAAAATAATTTTAAGAACAACATTAGGATCCATATATTTTGCCATATAACGTGAAATACAACATTTTGATAAAAGATAATTAAAACTGTCTGCCATTGGAGACAAGCTACCATTAAAAGCAATATTGCACAACAAATTCAGATACACATTTTGACTATACATAGCACCTCTTATAAATTTGAATAACCTGCACAAAAGTTGGGTTTCTATGTGTGTACAGGTGGCAATAACTGGCAATAAATCACAGTGTGTTCTACTTGGAACATCAAATATTTTTCCAATTGCTTTACGCCAGGTTACATAAAACAGAGACATATGTTTACTAGACATATTCCATAACGGACTACCATAATAAGAAGTACAGTACAATTTAAAAAGTTCATATTTAACCTCAAATGAGCAACATTTAAAATTATGAAGGATAAAATTAACCTGGCGTGTGACGACATTAGATGCATTAAGCATAACATTTTCAACAACATTTGGACCAATTATATGACCGAGATGCATGGCTTTCTTACTGGCGCGAAGTACCACGCCATCAAAGTTGAAAGTAACATTATGTTCAGTAACAAATGTTCCTAGATACTCTGATCAACTTTGTAAACTACTGTAGAAATGACAGAAATACTTCAATTACATTTATTTCCTAGGAATTGTTAGGGGTGCCAATAATTGTGGAACAGGTGATTTTATGAAAAATAATTATTTCTTAGTCAGGATTTTTTTTTTTTCCTTAAAATTTACTTGAGTTGAAGGTTACATTTTTCTACAATTTTCAGTGTGAGAGTATGCTTCTGCAATAAAAATTGAATTTATTTTAAGGCTTTTAACACATCTTAACCAGGGGTGCCAATAATTATGGAGGGCGCTGTATTGTCCAATGACTACTCTAGAACATATTCAGGTTTCATTTCTGTAACATTGCCCCTTGAAAAGATATAATAAATTAACTGTCGAAATGTGAGGGGTGTACTCACTTTCGTGAGATATTGTGTATGTATATATATCAAAGTTTCAAGATGTGCATGTTGTATTTTACGCCAATTTAGAGGTTCTTTTTTTGCCCCCCTAAAGAGGACAAATGCCCACCCAAGCTTGGCATCCTGGCATCGCCTCTGCCAGTCAGCCATGCGTGAAGTAGCTGAATGTTTGAAGAGTTACCAAATCTTTATTACCCCCGCCAAACGAAGTTGGCAGGAGGTTATGTGATGTGATCGGTGCCGTTTGTTTGTTTGTTTGTTTGTCTGTTAGTCTGTGAACAAGATAACTCAAAAAGTAATGAACGGATATCTCTGAAATTTTGTGGGTGGGTTGCTGTTACATCAGGGATGGACCCTATTGATATTGACCGCGATCAGTCAAACAATATGGCCGCCACAGCAGCCATCTTGAAATCGTATGACACGTGATAACTGAACTTTGCTCCCGCTCACCAAGATTTGGAATGTGCTGCCTTGGCGGAGGTTTGCACTCTAGGGGCCTGATTTACTCAGACCTTTAGCACATGCAAAATCTTTTTGCCCATGCAAAACCAATAACATTGCCCATGATTGGCCAGGGTACTTGCCCTGCACCAATCAGTGGCAAGGTTTCCGATTTTGCACGGGCAAAAAGATTTTGCATGTGCTAAAGGTCTTAGTAAATCAGGCCCTAGGAGTGCCTCTAGTTCAACAAAAGTGATTAAAACAGATGAGCTCTAATCATCAGCTTAAAGGCATGCGTTCCGCCGTCCCGGCTTTCTGTTCAGTAGCCGCAACTGACTCCCTCTATCAAGAAATGCATACACATAAAAAAGATGAGATATCTTGTCTTTGGCGGTGAACAGGTTGGGTATTAAACGATCAATGTGTTAAAGTTGCTTAGAGGGTAAAAAATAATCGAAAGTAAGACTATGAGTTATGAGATAAAGTAGATGTAGCCCAGGCATAACTATTGCCTAGGCTATGATTTTCAGTGTAGACTACATTGTATGCTAGGGCTTGTACGAGCACTTCTATCAATTTATCATCATTAGCTGTATAATTCTGTCGGGTCTGAATTTATGTGAACATGATTCTTGGTTGCATGAATAAAAGTTCATGATAGTTATTTCATATCTGATCTAGATATTTGTAGAGCATATTTTTTTCTGAAGGTGTAGCCACAAGTATTAATGTAATTCTTTTCAAATTCTCATTTACTTTCCCCTCATTGTCTCAGACTCTCAAGGGATGTACATACCAGTTTACATGTGAAAGACCTTAAAAACAGTACCATCAACCAGAAGTAGACAGTTCCTGGTTATTATATTTTAGATAATTGGTACATTATTAGCATACGCTCTAAGGTCTAAGGACCATCAATGAATCATGCAATATTTCAAAAATTATGTAATCCTAATCACTTGTGATGATGAAGTTCATTTCTAAAAAAAAAATATTATTTTATCCATGGATAGCAGCTCATTCTGTGTGGTCAAATGTTCCAAATTAGGGCTCAGATAGCACCAGAGAGCATCTAGAACCCTTCAGCCCCAGCCGCAAGGGACTTTGTGCTTCGCACACATATGGTCATCACGCACAATATCAAGATTTTCTTATGCGACATGCTAAAATCTGAAGTTGTGGACCACGCTTGTTTGTTTCATAGTAAAAATATTTTTTTTTTTTTGTGCCTTGGGTCATCAATGGCCGTAGATATGGGTCAGTCCATATCTAAGCATCCAGACCCTCCCAGATGACCCCTTCAGAAATTTCTCAAAAAATTCATATGGGTACCTCTGGTGGACTTATGAAATAATACCAAGTATTAGACCAATATCCCTAATAGTTTTGAAGTGATGGCCTGTCACAATTTTAAGTATTTTTTTTTAATTTTGACGAAATTGTGTTTCGTGCAACTTTGGGCTTCCACTACTCCTCTATTATTTAACCTACAGATCAGATTTTTGGTTTCTCTGTCCAACTTTTCCCCTAGAATCAGAATTTCTGGTCAGATTAGGTGTATCTACCTTGGTTGCTCCACAATAGGGCTCCAAAGTTGGCGAAAAAAAAAAAAATCGCAAAAATTGCTGTACTTTTTTTAAATGCTACGGATCAGAAAGTTTAGGGAATTCAAGCTTGAAATTTTTTTGTGACCATTCCTGATACCTCTCATGGGTAATCCACTTTAATCTTGTTTGTGTCTTGGCAGGAATGAGAAGAAAAAATTTTTTTCTATTTTGCTCATTTTTCATTTTACGGAAAAAATAGCAATTTTGAAGTCCATGGTTCACCATGTGCGCAATTGACCACATCCTTCAAATCTTTACCATAGATTGCTATAGTTGTCAACTTCATCTGACAAAAAAATTGGGATGGTGTTCAGCCTAGTTTATTTTATGTGAATTTTTCAATAGACACACCATATTGGCCATTTAAACGCACCATCGTACATCATAAAATGCTATAGATTCGTTGAAAGTATGAATATTAAGTAATGTTCAGTTCATCATGTTAAAACTTGAACAAATAATGAAATCTTGAGACAAGCACAAACTTGTTTCATCTTACATCATCATTAAATCTGCAATCTGAGGTAAGTGAAGTGTGATGACTTCATCCATAATTCGTCTGAACTCGTTTTGGTATTGCGTAATGATGACCAGTATAAAAGAGCTCCAATGATCAGATTATCATAATCACTCAAACCATGGAGGGTAAGAAGGATTTACCACAGTGTGACTTAGGCACCAAATTGGGTGATGAATGTCACAATACACGTATGGCAAGAAAAACTGGCTTCTTCAGAGTGGATACCTTAAGCAATGAGGATCAAGAATTGCTCGCCTGGAGATCTGGAGTTATGCTTGAGGAAATTGAGCAAATTTGTTTTCATCATGAGAAGATGTTTTTATCTCGGTTCATGAGTAAACAGCGTACATGTGCAGATCCAGGAAATATTCATACCAAACAGATTTCTCGTAAGTGTAATTTCCATGTTTTGGTGTAGCAATTGTATAAGTTTATCCTGATTCCATTACAGATTTGCATAATGTGTGATTTTTAGTCCTCTAAGTTCCTGGCAGTGAATGTAAATTTGATAGTTAGCAATGTTAGCAAAAATTACATAATGAGATTAAAAGCAGCATTCTTATGGTCTCTAACAAAAACCACGTGAACCATTCCAATGTAGTAGTCGTACATGTAATCCATTGTTAAGCTTCAAATAAAACAATGATTTTGCTTGAAAAATTGTATTGAAGTTATTTTTTGCATGTATTTAGCTGTTTCAAAGAGCCTAGATGTGGCGAATGTGCTGAATTTGGCAATTGATGCTACACGATACTGAATTTTCATCAATATCTGCTCGAAATCGGTAACATCATTCAAAAAATTGCAGTAAAAAAACTAGGCTGAATACATCCCAATTTTTTTGTCAGATGAAATTGACAACTATAGCAATCTATGGTAAAAATTTTGAAGGATGGGGTCAATTGCGCACATGTTGAACCATGGACTTCAAAATTGCTATTTTTTCTGTAAAATGAAAAACGAGCAAAATAAAAAAAAAATTTTTCTTCTCATTCCTGCCAAGATACAAACAAGATTAAAGTGGATTACCTATGAGAGGTATCAGGACTGGTCACAAAAAAAATTTCAAGCTTGAATTCTCTAAACTTTCTGATCTGTAGCATTTAAAAAGTACAGCAATTTTTGCGATTTTTGGCTTTTCAGCCAATTTTGGAGCCCTATTGTGGAGCAACCAAGATAGATACACTTAATCTGACCAAAAATTCTGATTCTAGTGAAAAAGTTGGCCAGGGAGACCAAAAATCTGATCTGTAGGTCAAATAATAGAGGAGCAGTGGAAGCCCAAAGTTGGACGAAACACAATTTCGTCAAAATAAAAAAAAAATACTTAAAATTGTGACAGGCCATCACTTCAAAACTATTAGGGATATTAGTCTAATACTTGGTATTATTTCATAAGTCCACCAGGGGTACCTATATGAATTTTTTGAGAAATTTCTGAGGGGGTGACCCAGGAATTTTCTGATTTTCTGGATGCCTTCACTTGGACTGACCCATATAATAAATCCTCAAAGATTATTTCTAACCTGGGTGACGAAACTTACAAACTGGGCTACAATAGGAGAGATGTTGTCTCTGAAGTGGAATTGCAATATAGGTTCAGACCATTTTGTCTATGGTAATTGTTTTTTCTTTTGTAGACATGGAAAAGGTTCAAGTTCACTAGCGTAAATATCCGCATAATTATTATTTAATAATTAACTTGAAGTTTTATCGGGGCTACAATACCATCTAGGGAGTCCTGATAAAATTAGGACAGTGTTGATTTTACGAACCATGTCCCGCTTAGTTCAAGTATGAATTCTACTATAAATAGCATTAAACCAGTACATGCCAGGAGAAAACTGCGCAGGCACTATCAATCATTCCCGCCAATTCTCTGGCGGGCACTATTTTGATGGTGATGGTTGCTGTAGGACCGGGGCGGGGGGTTGGTGGTAGATGCTTTTTATTTTTTGTGGGGGCGGGTCTTGGTTGTTTTTTTTGTTTTGCGCGCACGGAGATGAGAATGCGATACAGAAAATTCCGTTGGGGCGGAATCAATTTGTGGCGGTCCGAGTTGATTCTGTGGCGGCCTGCCACACAATGGTCTATGTGTGGGTAACACATCTGCTACCACTAAGCCACCTGCTCCATTCTTCACCTGCCCTGGTGTCCTGTCCAGTCCTTGGCTTGTAGACTGCCTTTAGTATGTTGCAAAGTCCATACATGTATTTTCTTTTGGCATTTGTAAAACTTTGTATATTTTTTCCTTTTAAAAAAATTGGGGGGCCCTTCAGGAGGCTTATTCCTGGGGCCCAGAATTTGGTGCTACACCCCTGATTCTTTATAAGAGATACACGATTTGATATACTTATATAGCCGGTCTTATAGTTCAGCGTTGTGTTGCGTGAAATGAATAATAAGGCGAAGACCACTCCTCTCTTGCCAGCCAACAGATTTTTATTCTGCGTGCAAGGCATTAATATCAGTAGAGCAACTTCACATGTCATGTTTCTACATCGACAGCTATCCACAGCAGAGCTTAGTACTAACTAAGTATACAGCATGTCATAACATTTTCCAGTTAATGGGACTGAAAATATAACCTCCTTTTACAATAGATGGCGGAGGAAATTTTGAAACGGGGAGCTCACTTACCTACGTGCAACGCATTAATGTCAGCACAGCAACTTCGCATGTCACGTTTCTACAAGCACACCTTTAAACTAGAGATGGAAGAAATGGCAAACCGCACAAGAAACCACCTAATGCTCCATTAGTCTGGACTTACGATGGGTAAATTGGCATGCTTCACAAAAGTGCCGTACAAGATAAAATAAAAATGTGTAAACTCCAAAGTAATCATCGAAGCAATAATGAACAAAATCTTTGACCTCTATAAAGAAGTATCTTCGCCTCCGTTTAGCATTTTATTGCGTTTTACAAAACCACTGAAGAGCACTTATTTCTTCTTACCTCTCCACAGCAGAGCTGAATACTGAGAGTACCGCGAATTTGGAGGAAGTTACGTTGCCAAAATGTCAAAGATCAAACAGCATTAATATAAAAATTCTACTGAATTAAAGAAAACTCCCCATGCATTGATAAGAGGAAAAGAATAATAATGTGCAAACAGAAATAGATTTTTGGTGAAATGTAAAATCGCATGTTCACACGGGTTACATTTAAGATACCTAGAACAAAACCTGAATGATAAAGACTTTGATTTTTTTTTTTCTCTCTCTCAATTTTTCACCAAGGTCGGAGATTGCTAGTTACGGCTATGATGATGGGTTGGATATGCCGAACTGAATATGAGTATGCTTCCTCACAGCTAGCACTGGTTGCCTTGATCTGAGAGAATGTTGCGATTGCTAGTTTTGATTATGACATTGTCGTCATCGTCATGGTCTACCGGGGTAGGTCAAATGGGCTAACGCTCGGATTAAATAGTGGCACGCCCATAAAGTGACTGACGGGCGTGTTAAATCGCGCCTGTGAGGACGACTTGACGGGCGTTTACGGGCGCCGGCGCAATCGCGCCCGTCACGTGGCATGCACTGGTTAAACCATGTCAAGTAGCCTAATAACATTGCTATTCCTCCTTTTCTATCATATGAGACCAGTTCGCTAAAAGATGTAGGCTATACCATCACCTCTTTTGAACTGACAGTTGTTTTGTTTTGTTCAAGGTGTTTGGTGTTTTTTAAATATCATGACAATAATCTTTCACATTGTCATTTTTTTATTTTTAGTTGTTTGCTTGTGTGGACGCTGCAGTTCGTCCATGTGTAATATGTAACAAGCAGAAGGTATATGCGTTATGCACTAGCTGACAAAAGCGCATACTACTCATAATGCACCCTTAAAATTGCAGTTAACCCCTTGTCCCTGACGTCCACGGGCCGTCAGGGAAGTTAAAAACAAACTACGTCATTTACACAGCTTGTATGTAACTTGAGATACTCATGCCACATATCTTCGGAAAGCTAAGATTCTTGTGATTCAATTGATGCCAACCATTTCAAAATATAATCTTCACAGCAGCTTTAATCAACGCCTGTGTCAGACCACAAACAAACAAACAAACAGTTACAAAACTGATGTAACTCACCAATGAAGCCTCCTAGTACTCCTCCAGTCGAACATATCCCCTCAAACATGGTCTTTTTACATCCACAAAGTTCCAGTAAGTCCAATCCAGTAAAGCATTTAGTCCAAAACACACTAATATACCGGTAAATATCCACGAACAGCTGCTGCATCATTTGAAATGAGCCGGTGGATATCCACAAAGTCCGCTGTATTTGTAGTCGTAGCGCATGTAAACAGTACGGAGCCATTGGATAGGCATTTTAGGCAAATTTTACCGGAGTGATAAGGGGTTAAAAACTGACCATTGACTGTAGACCAGGTTTTTGTTGGTCAATCGCGCAAGAGCATTACACTACCTTAAGATAGCAGCAGGCCAGCATTGCGCCTGACCACACCTCATTTTAAGACCAACACGCCCATGGGCGCTCAATTTGGCGCAAATGAATTGGCTATTTACGCAGCGAGGACGCTGGATGGGAAATCACATTTTGCGCCCCACTGCGCAGGGTGTAAGATCGGGGTCTTCAAACTTGATTGGTGCACCTGACAGCTGTGATCCCACGGCCTCAACCTGGTCCGACATTTTGAACCACAGGTCCAATTATTTGGTTCAGTTCAATTCCTCCCCATACCATGATGCTTTGTTCTCCCCATGAATCTCTTTCCATCATGCAACCAATGACATAACGCTCACCATTTCTACGCCAAACCCTAGTTCTGCCATTTGCCGCAGTAACGACTTTCATCTGAAAAAACTACAGTCTTCCACTGCCAATGATGCCAGTTTTGTCATTGCTGAGCCCACTGCAGACGTTTCCATGAGGGACAATCTGTCAGGGTGGGACGCCTAGCTGGACATTGACAGGATAGGTCATTAAACCTCAAACGGCGACAAACCATGTCTGTTCTTTTGGGTCTTTTTTGGGTCCCTATGGTCTGCTGAGCCATTTCAGTGGCCTTATTGAACCGGTTCTGGAGGTGTTGCCGCAGTATATGCTGGTCTTGTCAAAGTATCCTGACCCTGGGGCAACCACTGCATGGTCGGTCATTAGTACTGTCGTTGGTTTTGAATCGCTGCCTTAGACGTTTGATCGTTTGAATACTGCAATTGAAGTCATGAGCAATGACCCTTGGGCGTTGACCAGCATAGAGATGTCCAATGGTTCACTTGCGTTGATTTCTGGTAAGTCTTGGCATGACTGCTGTATTTAGGAAATGCATGACAGACTGGTACCTGTGGGTGCATTTTATACCCATTGGCCCAACAAGAAGCAGGTGCATCCTGATTTTTATGAAGATGCATTTGCAAGCATCACCATTTTCATTAAAAGAGAGTCAGTTTGAACACTTGGCCAAGTGCTTTTACATTTGTTTGTGGATTTTTATCAGGGCACAACCATCATCTCGACTTTAATTGAATCAGGAATGTTGAAAATATCCATGCATTTTCATTCTCAGAAGTGTGTCATATAAACTTCAAAATTTCTTTTGCTGTTCAGTATAATTCTGTCAATTTGTCCAGCTACTCTCTACAATGCATTTTATGTCATACGCATCTGTACAATTCTTTTAGTTTCAATGTTCTTCTACTTTGCAAATTTTACCCTGACTCGCTCAATTGAGATGGACTCAACAGGCAATTATGGATGGAGAGATTTTTTTCATGTGATCTTTATCATGCATAATTGAATTATGTATGTACATAATTCAATGTAGGCTACTGTTCAATTGAAAAAAAGATTTTTGTGAATTGAATGTTAAGAACGTTCAATTGTTGTACAATCGCGTGAATATTTGTGTTATCCGCCCTAACGCGGTCCAGAAATGGTATTGAAAGTCAAACGGTGTGATAAAAATGTTAAATGCACTTTAATGTTTGTTGATTGTCGCAAATGACTTTAAAGACAGCGTTAATGCCTTTCATATTAACACAAATGAAAGTATTTTTTCTCTATTGTGTGCAGAATGACACTAAAGAATGTCCAAAAATGAATGATTAAAATGCTAATGACGTTACTGAATCTGCGGTATGCGCAAATGTTTGATTTTTGGTGCTGATGAATGTTTCTTGGTGAAATTGGTTGTTATTTCACACACATGAATGTGTATTTTCTCGTAATGAACAGCAAAAGGTGTAATATGCAAATCAGTGGCAACGCATACAGATTTCTTTGTGGATGCAGTACAGGCTGCAATTTTTTTACTGATTACTTTCATATTGGTATGGACATGTGTTACACTTCACTTATGGCACCTATTGATTTCGGTTGCCATGGCGACAGTATTGGCTGCATAATATGCAAATTAGTGGCAAAACAGAGATTTCCTTGTGCACACAGTACAGGCTGCAATTTTTGACCAATTACTTTCATATTTGGTATGGACATGTGTTACACTTCACTTATGACACCTGTCATTCATGAAGGTTCCCTCTGCTATTCGCAGAGATATTTTAATGCAAACGCAAATTACCAACAATAATAAAGAGTTACCAGGGTTAGCTTTATCTAACTCAAGAGGCTAGTCTAGGGGTAACACCTTCTGTACGACTTTCCCTGCGGTGTGCGTAGTTCCGTGAACGTGATGCCAAGTCAGTGAGTGTAATGATGTTTGCAACTAATAAGAAGGCCGTGGGAAAAGACCAGCTGAACTTACCGTAGCGTGGCCTGGGCTAGCGCAGTCCTTGCTTCTGGAAGCGGCCTGCTCTCCCTTGGGGTTGATTGTCGTTCAGGTTTATTTTAATAAAAAAACAGAAGAAGGGGGAAAACAAGTGCCAAGACGTGTGATAGCTGGGGTTGGGAAGGACAGCAAGGCCCATGGGCCAATGGCCCGTGTCATGGAAAATCAATGGGCCATTTTCAAAATGTATGGGCCATTCCCAAAATTCAATGTGCCAAAATTTTAACGATAATTGACCTTTAATCAAAATATGTACTGCATATACACATACATATACAAACATTTTGCTTTGTGTGTTTAACGCTGAAAACATACTGATGCATACTGTACATTTGCTTTTAATGTTTAGCATTACAATATTGCTTAGAACAAAAAGGATTGTTACGTAATACAAAAGACAATATTATGCACTCACACAAGAGAGAAATCAGCCAATGCAATTTCAATCGTTCAGTAAAACTACTGGCTTTAGCATTAGTCTACTGATACCCTGGTAAGTAGTTCTAAGTTGATGGTTACTGGCGGCACTGGCTGCAGCTCTACATTGACGAGAGTGAAAATTACTAGACACTGAAAGAATCATGGCTAGAGTATGAACCTGGTATCAAAATGAGACCTTTCATATGCCGTAACTTGATTTGATCATCATCCACATAGTGATACAACCCCGTGAAGTTTTCCTAACGCGCATTTTTTCAAGTTTTCTCTGGTGAATTATGAGAAAGCACATGACGAATCCATGGCTCCAGAAGTTGTTTTTAATACACTATATCATAGTTATTAAATTGGTGCAGTGTTGCCATTGAAACTTCCCCTGTTCTCATGATGTGGAAGCTTGAAGTTGGTTACAGAACAAATCCCGTTGAATACAGATTTTGGCTTAAGACTGTGACACCTAGAATGGGCATACAATTGATTTCATTGCAGTTTTTAACAGTGCTCCGATATGTCTTTCAGTTCTGAAAATTTCATTTTGCCATCTCTAATACACATTAAGTTATGAGGGATCAGAAATGCTGGGGAAAATTGATGCGAGTTTGAAAGCTTGAAATGATGTGATGTCAATACTTCCTTATTTTTATATCCTACCATGTAGAATTTCCTTATTTTTTAATTTTCCTTTTTATTTTTTTGTGATCAATTGTTTTTTATTATGAAGCATACAACAGATGGATATACAGAATGCCTGTGTTACAAAGTTCCCCCCACCCCCATCCCAGAGGAAAGAAAACAAACCAAAAAAAAAAAAACAGAAAAAACACAACCCCACAAAGCCCCCCCCCCTCAAGAATTTCCTTATTTTTAAAAATCTCTGAGCACCCCTGGTAATAATGTATTATGAATCAACGAATTTAAACGCAAATTCCACCCCCGGGCCACAAAATGATAATGAAATGTCTCGCCTACTCCCCACATTTCGATCCCTCAAACTTGGGAGGTATGTGTAATCGCATTATACAAATAAATGATGGCCTTCAGGCAAAAGATGCAAGTTGTATTTGGTTAATTGGCTCTAAATCTCTAATGGATTTGGCTAGACAGACTGGCTTCAGTGACGAGCATCTTTCGGAGGTAGATACCAGCGGGCTTCAACCCCAAGTTCGCATGAAGGCAGTGGCTATTTTCATGACGGTGGTTAACTTTAAGTTGCATTTGGACTGCTCGCGATGCAGTGGCGATGCACTAATAAATGCAGTTCCAAATTAATTAGCCTATAAATAACTCGGTTCACATTACTTGAGATAACATATAACAACTCCATCTTAAAGCAACACTAAGAAACTTCATTTTTGGTTGAGTTTGGCGGTGCCTGTGGACCAAAGCGGTTGTGTTTTGCCTGAAGGAAGACCCCATTTCCCATGAGCACCAGCGCGTAGCATCGTAAACATCCTGATCTCCCGGTCGCGTGCAGTTGTCTTGGAAATTAACAGAAGACGGGTCCAAACTAGGGCCGTCAGAATGAGCTTAACATGCCGTTTGAATATTCGTGACAATTAAACACATGATATCGATATAATATCGAATATTTTACTTTCTGTATTTCCCACACAAAATAACAACATACCATACTAACATAAGATACATCAACATAAACATACATTTGATGGATAATAAGCACAGATTAAGACCTAGAGTTTCCTATGTCTGTAATAAGCCCGGACACAGTGAGTCTTAACTCAGGACCCTGACGCATTGCAGGGCTTATGAAATGGGCATGGGCAACGCTCTGCATAAACTCTAATGGAATGCGTAACAGCTGAACTGGGGCGGTAAACAAGCCTCAGAAAACTTATTAAAAAAAATGATGTAAATACCATTTTCATACAAAAAAGAACACCATGGTTTGATTAAAAGCAACCTTTTCAATAGGATACCCGCATTTCATATATGAACTCTGCGTATTACGGCCAATAACGCGATTTGAACAGAGCTATTATTAAGCCATTGGATGAATCGTGACCTCAATTTGCGCCGTGTTTACAAACTTTCAAGTGCACGGCGTGGCAAAAAATATCCATTTTGGAGGTAGATTTCAAATAGCCAGCGATGACGTGATATCCCAGCTACGGCCCTGATTGACTTACAGCCATCTAATTTGAGAAATTACGAGTCTGTTAGTCCAGTCTAGACCTCCAGGGATGTGAAATTAGTTCGACAGAAGTTGTTGAAGTTAAATCGCGAGTTCGCTGTGACTTCTTCTCAACAATAGCAAGAAAGGTGAGTGTATTTTTTACTGTAAACCTACATAGTTAGTTGACAGAATATCCTGTGACCCTATTTGTGAAGTTTCAGTAAAATATACCAAGGAATAAACCAGCGCCAGGCGTTCAAAACCTACCAGTGTTCTGACAAATTTTGCTACCTATGCCACCTCGCGAGCACCGGTCACAAGATTCATTCACTTATACCCTTCAATTCGAGACTGCGAGGATGGAAATCTGAATAATCAATTAGGAAAAATTCTCGGCTCTCGGTAATTCTGTATATCGTTTAAACATTTTGTTAATCGAATTATGAAAGAAGACTGAAAATAAGCGCCCGCTTTTTGTTTGGGTGTAAAAGCGCGTATTTAAAGGAGAATACATTGTATATTGATTAAGCATTGAACTCTGCATAAGTCGAACTGTTTTAATATTTGTTGATGACATTGCTTCGGCTTCCTGGAAGCAAGTACGGACAAATCTGCTGTCCTGTGAGCATTTCAGGTTCGATATACTGAGTATAATAACGCCGCGGAAACCTAAACTGGCCCGTCATTCTGCCAAATAGTCTTACTAAACTAGTTAATCGTCCGATTGCTAATCAAGCAAAGGGGAGGTTTCTGCCTCGCCAAACTAACCTCCGACTGCACGTCACTGTGTTTTACTATGAATTATTCACAGTAGCTCATTGAAACTATCATGGGAGGAGGGTATATGGACATTATAAAAACAGTGTAAAGTTTTTTTTTTTTTAAATCACCACGGGTTATTGAAGGGGGACCGTTTTGTAGCAGTGGGAGGGCAAACAACTGCCGGCATCAGCGACTTCACTGCATTTTATACAGTAATGGGCGAGTAGCATCAATGTTTGCCCTCCCATCGATAATTTTGACATTTTTGCAGGCCATTGATCCAAAAAAAAAAACTCACAGGCAACCCATTCATACCATTTTTTTAATATCAATGCAAAACCTAATGTTTGTTGAACATACTTGGGTGAAATTCAATGCATTTTCCATTAAAAAGGGCCTAGGGGGCGCTGCTGTACTTCAGAAAAGGGGTTGATGACTTTAGCATCAATTATTTCTGTTAGGGTACCCTAATGGATAATTTGGCCAGGTTTATTTCTGAGTAGACTTCATTTTCGAAAATGCCCTCAGGCTTCACCCCCCAATTTTCACAATGGGTTTTGTTGATAAATGCCAAAATCAGCCATTTTTGGGACCCTGTGGCTCTGAGACCCTTTCCTGTAAAGGCGTTGGACTTGTGGCAAACTCTTCGTCTGTGTCTTCTGTAATTACCTGCAAAAAATCATTCGAAAATAATAAAAACTTTTTTCTCAGCAACTCAAGAAATGTTGTCATTTTATTCATTTGTATTGCCCATGCCTATATGAAATAACAACACACCAGGCTCATCCAAGTTCGAACGAGATGCCAACCGTTCAGTTTTATTCCGTGAGACAGTAATTACTGTAATTAATTACAGTACAGTACACAACATCATTAGCTCCCTCACCCCAGTAAAATCCAAAACTATTGTCCGCAAATGAAACTGCATTTCAAAAATCACATTTTCTCTTCTCCGGTTTTTAACATTACACAATGAAAACCAACATCCGCTGCAGGAATGGTAGGCTAACTTTCGAACTTGCATATAGTTTATAACAACTTTAAGCTCAGTCCTCAGTTTTACCGTCGTCGACTGACCCAAACCCAAAGTATTTCCAAACGGTGCTTTTTAGATTCTTCGGGGTGTAAACCGGTAATTTTCTGAACAGTTGCGGCTCGTGAACTGGCGATAGGGGAAGCTCAAGCCCATCCCTTAAAAATAATGATTTGGACATGACCAGTTTTCAATCATTCATTTAAATTACTATTACAGAAACTCCGAAAACTCTCAACATAATCAGGTGTGGTCAGTTTTCATTGATATCGCATACCTGTCAACTCTTACGCATTCGGCGTCAGTTTTGAGCGGCATATTTACGTTCCTCTGCTGTAGTCAGCAATTATTTAATCAACGCATATGTAAGAGATTCTCGCGCGGAATTGAAGTGCATGAAGGTTCATCAGTTTCACCTGCGTTAGGATGATTATGACTCCGGACTTCTTACGCTTTTCTTTACTCAGGGGTTGGAAAAAATGGAATTGCATAACAACGTTTCAGATGATCTTATTTCATTTAAATAATTTAAACGATAATGAAACACATGTATTGCTTCCAAGCCCTGAGTAAAGAAAAGCGTGAGAAGTCTGGAGTCATAATCACCATAACGCATGTGAAACTGATAAACCTCCACGCACAAGGACTTCAGTTCTGCGCGAGAATCTCTTACATATGCATTGATTGAAGCAGGGGAACGTAATTATGCCACTCAAAACTCACGGCGAATGCTGGCTGTCACGGCACAAAGATGTAACAGTTTCAAGACAGTGAGCCGTCTCTGCAGTATAGCGCGTTGGTAGCCACCCGCTATACACTGCACACACTGACGCTGGGTTAATTATCTTGACGTGACTCTTTAAATATTCGATAATTATTTTCACGTTCGGTGGTTCGTTTTATTGATAGAAAATCGATATGTATTCGAATATGGAATATTCATTGACAGCCCTAGTCCAAACTACATTTCCGTTTCCAGCGGCTGTTTGAGGGATGAATAGCGATGAGGTAATGTATCTAATTGTGGCTAAACAATATCATGTGACGATGTTGAAAATAAGAAATGTTTAAACAAGCAACAATCCCTGTAATTTTAGCTACAATCAGCGCATGGTGCTAGTGATAAGCAGGACTATGAAAAGTCGTAACTCAATGCACACGGGTTTTGTTTTACTGATTATTTAGAGCAAGCAACGCGGTTTGACGCGCTGACGCATTTGATAGACTTCTTTTGCAATCACTGTACTCAACAAAAAACATGACAAGAATCCCGTCTGTCTCTGAAACTATTGCCTAACAATCATCAGAAACTACTTGGTCAAGTACATACAAACTGAGATGATAATCCCACAATGATTATGGCTGATCTTCCATCTTTGATACTTTCCACAGGAGGAAGCTACACATTTTACTCAAACATTTATATTTGCGGTGTGCAGTCATCGCTTGCGATGCTCAAATCACAATGATAATGCTAATGTTAGCTATCGGAAATTTGCGTGGTAGCAAAAAATAGCCACCACCTCGATAGTTCGCAGCTCCACAGTGACACGACCAGCCACACAACAAACTCAAATGTGTAACGTTACTTAGAAGTCTAGCAGTAACAGGGCCAAGGCAGCATCGGTCGGACATCCCTCCTCGTCTTTGAGCTCACGCCGGCAAGTTAAAGCCTGGCCAATGTTGATCCTTGTCTGGGCTTTGATTCTGTTACTCTCTCGCTTTAGTTTTTTAGTCTCCTCAGACAAAACTTTTAATTTCTTTGGTTTTCTTGCTGCTTCTGCCATGATAGCGGCAATCCCACATAGGCGTTTGCATTGACTTCCGTCTTTTTAACGACTGAGGAAAGGGGGAAGTGACGTATGCCGTAAAGCAGTCAGTACATGTGTAGTTTTTTGTGTGGAGGGGTTCCTACCATCCACCTCGAAACTGCTTAGTGCCAGTGAAAGTGATACAGACGGCCTCAGGCCATGACAGAGGTATCATTCAACCTGTTGTAAGTCGATGTACCATCACAAAAGTTCTGAAAATATTATATGAAGGTTGAAAAGTTACTTAGTGTTGCTTTAATGTTCACCGATCAAGCACATGAAACACGTTAATGCACGGAGAGAATATTCAGTAGGTTTGCTGATTTACCATTCTCAAGTGTAGCCTGTGCCATGTCCCTTGTTGAAAAGGGTAAGCGAAACTTTGCTTGCAAATTCATTCCAGTTTTTTTCGACTGTCTGCTACGAAATGCAGCCGAGCTCCAGATTTTGTATTTAACGTTGTTTCAAGGCTTTATCGAAATGAGCAAGTAGGCCTGTGCCTATTGTTGCAAACCATAAGCCACAACTGAAACGCACATTTGCATGCATATTTAAGAAGGGTATAATGCAGGTATGAGAGGAGGTGTTACACGTTAGTTTTACATATATATGGAAAAAAAAAAACAATTAGGCCTACCCACTATAAAATGTTACTTTTATTAGTTTAGATGAATTGTGCACAACATCAATATTACCTTAACTACCTTGTATAATTTATTCAGAGTAAACACAGGTTGGGTTGAGAGTGAAGGATGACAATACCAGCCGCATTGCAAATGTATCATTCTCGAGTTATTTGCGATTGCTCGGCTAAAACAAATCCCGGTCGCATCAACCAAACAATCGACCAGACCGCCTTGGTGGTATTTCTAAATAAAACATTACTGCTCGTTTGTTCGATACAAAATTAATCTGACCTGCTTTCTAGTGTCAGAAACCTGTACATGATGATTTAAAATGAACCCTGAACCTTTCCCGTCAACAACTGACAATTTGACAACAAAGTAAACGGTCTCTGACTTTGAAAAACAATTAAGAAATAATTTTTAAATACATACCCAATCAGTATTGCAACACTCGGTTCCGGGACAGTGTTATTTGATAGTACCTACATACTGATATAAATCCGGCCTGATATCAAAGGACTTTGTCATGAACTCATTTGCTAAGAAAATACACTCCAAATCAATCTTTCCCCCGATGGGCATTTTTACAGCCTCGCAATGGTGATACGACGCGCGAGGGCCTGGAATTAAAATTGATCGATCCAGCATCAGAATGCACTCGACCAACTGCGATCAGAGGAGAGTTTTTTTCAAAAAATTTTGGTACAGTATAATAGAAAAAAAAATTAAGATTTAATTGGCATAGGGGTGCATTCATGGCCCGCTCAGTGGCTTTCTAATGCGCATATTTTGACTTTATACGCCATTTGCGCATGGCGCGTGGCGTTCTTAACCCCTGTGATAGAAGGAAAGTCGACATACAGGGATCCAGGCTATCTAGTCGCCTGCCAATTCCCCATGAACGCTATGGCCCAGTGCTCTCTCACACACCTGGAAGCTAGCTTGAAAATTGCCGCGTAGGCCACGCCCAGCAATCAGCTGACCTCTCTCACGGCCCCAATCAATGTGTGTCTTTCCCTACTACTGACTTCATAACGCACCTATAAATTTTTGTTGCCATGGCGACAGTATTGGTCAAATGATGTGCAAATTTGTGCTGAAACATACACTATTCCTTGTGGACGCTGTACAGGCTGTAATTTTTGACCAATTACTTTCATATTTGGTATGTACATGTGTTATACTTCACTCATGACACCTATCAATTTTGGTTGCCATGGCAACAGTCTTGGCCGAACACTACAAAACATAGAGATTTCCTTGTGGACGCAGTACAGGCTGCAATTTTGGACTGATTACTTTCATATTCGGTATGGATAATGCACAAAAAAGGGGAGAAGTGGGCTTTCGGGGGCTACACCCATGCGCTCGCAGCCGACTGAACTGTCTAGCGTCTTTCTATATTAGACCAATATCGCCACTATTCTTAAAACTTTTCTTTGCAACCAACTGTGCTCTTAATACACATCTTGATGTTTTGTAGCTTTTATTTAGCTGCCACTGAGGAATCTTGGTTTGGTCTTTCCCTGAGACAAAGGGAAGCAGGTTAGCACCTTAGGCCTCTGGAATTTTTAATGCATTTATAACTCTGAACCTTTCTGCTCCGCAGTAGATTTTTCAGCAACGTAATATAATCTGAGCATAGCCCCTCCGTATTGTATATTTTTTTAAGCAATTTAATGCACTTGGACTTAGCTTGATAAATTCTCATTTGTGCTCAAACTGTGTCACTACAATGTTGATCTGACAATCACTTAAAAAGAAGATATTGAGCATTCAGGAATGGTGTTCGCAGCCTAATTTTTCTTGCAGGATTACAGGAAAGTAAGCTAGTGGTCTCTTGCATGTCCTAGGCGACAAGTATGTGGCTCTTGGCATTCGAAAATGGGGACAGTGAAACTATGGGGCCGTTGGGTGGCTAATTATGCTAAAGTGCAATACTGTTGTGTACTGTTGTGCAAGCCCCGTGATCCAGACATGATCCAGCATACCTTATTTAATGCAAAGCACCCACTTCTCTGCAGGCTACATTGCTGCCGCTGGTGGCACACTGGTCTGGACTCTTCCAAAGACATCGGATGTCTTAGCTGTGAGAAAGGGGAGCAGATGTAATTGGGTATTTTATGAAGCATAGAATATCATTTTACAGATATTCAGGGAAAAAATTGTTTATCTTCCACAAACATTCAAGGAAGAAACCAGGTATCTTTTTACAGAAATTCTAAGCGGAAATGGGATATTTTTTTTTCAAATACTCAAGGAAAAACTGTCTGGTTTTGTTAGCAGCTTAGGTAACCTGAGTGTGATTCTCCAACAGGAGAAGAGGATATTCCAGATCCCCTGGATGCATGCAGCAAGACATGGATGGGATGTGGAGAGGGATGCACCTTTGTTCAGAAACTGGGCCATTCACACTGGTACTTCAAAAAAATACAATAGAGGGTATCGCCAATACGAAAAAAAATGCCCGGATGTTGCATTCGTGCCCCATTTCAGATGCATTATGGGATAGTTCGGTGACCCAGTAGCTTCCGGTCTCTGCAGAGCCCAACAGTAACTGAACTGTAGTCATTAAGGCCATGGGTCGTTACTGTGAAACTGCCATGTGTTTGTCGAATGAAAATAAGCGGAAAAAACTTCAGAAATACCCCTGTATGAGAGACTTATACGCACAATGACCGTATATATATATATATATATATATATATATATATATGCGTGCGTACGTTGATGAACTATAGGTAGCTCACGGTAAATGATAAACGTGCTCTCAACAACGTACCGGAAGTGAGTGGGTTCTGGATGTAGCAAGACATTTTGCTAAAAGCGCTACATCCGGGCATTTTTTTCGTATTGGCGATACCCTCTATTAATGTTTCTTTCATGGAGAAAAAGGGGTATTTGTTTGCCACTTTTGTATTTTCTGTTTTCAGCATACAGTAATGTGCAGTGATGATAATACATTTGACAAAATTAAGATAAATCTATGAGGGGCTGTACAAGACATAATTCATTCTTGCCCTCACAAACACATACATTCTTCTTCTCACACACATACATTCTCCTTCCACACACAAACATTCTCCTTCTCACACACATACATTCTCCTTCCACACGCATACATTCTCCTTTCACACACAAACATTCTCCTTCTCACACACATACATTCTCCTTCCACACACATACATTCTCCTTCCACACATACATTCTCCTTCTCACACACATACATTCCCCTTCTCACACACACATACATTCTCCTTCCACACACATACATTCCCCTTCTCACACACATACATTCCCCTTCTCACACACATACATTCTCCTTCCACACACATACATTCTCCTTCTCACACACACACATACATTCTCCTTCTCACACACACACATTCTCCTTCCACACACATACATTCTCCTTCTCACACACAAACATTCTCCTTCTCACACACATACATTCTCCCTCCACACACATACATTCTCCTTCTCACATACATACATTCTCTTTCCACTCACATACGTTCTCCTTCTCACACACATACATTCTCCTTCCACACTCACATACATTCTCCTTCTCACACACATACATTCTCCTTCCACACTCACATACATTCTCCTTCTCACACACACATACATTCTCTTTCCACACACATACATTCTCCTTTCACGCACATATATTTTCACTCTCGCACGCACATACATTCTCCTTCTCACGCACATACATTCTCCTTTCACGTACATATATTTTCACTCTCACATGCACATACATTCCTGCGAGAGAAGAATACATGTGTGCGAGAAAAGAATACAGGTGTGTGAGAGGAGTATATATGTGTGTGTGAGAGAAAGTATAGTGGAAAAGGAAGTAGTTTAGTGGAAAAGGAAGGCAACTCATTTATTTGTGCTGTGATTGGCTGTTCAGGTGGGACTGGGTGGGACTCCCTCAAAACTACTTTTGTGAAGGGACGCCATTTTTCTCTCGCATGCGACATCCATTACGCAGCCGGCAAACAATCTAGCGACTGATAAGCCAGCGTTGGTAAATGAGAGGCTGGCGGTGGTAAATGAGAAGCCAGCTATTAATTCTCCGAGGCTTGTGACTCATTGGATTTGCTACTGGCTTGGCTGGTCACTGGCATTCCTCCGCTGGCCGCTAGCATTCCTCGGTAGCAGCTCATTGGATTTGTGGCTAGGCACTCACGTACCTAGGCTGGTAACCCCCAGACCTAGCGTGGCAATCCATTGGATTTGCGACTTACTCGGCTGGTCACTCATGTACCTAGGCTGGTAACCCATAGACCTAGCGTGGCAATCCATTGGATTTGCAACTTTTTTTTAATTGTTTCTAAATTAACGTGGGATCTCGTTTGCAATTTCAGTCTACCGGCAGTTGTTCAATTCAAGCGAATGACTGGACAAAAGCAACGACGAGATTCAAAAGTGGCTCGTGTAATAAAAAATATATACACGTGACTTTAAAAGAAACATTAAAACCAAAACAAAAATCTGAGTTTATAATTCTTTAAGTAGTCAACTAATTATATTTAATTCTGTCTTTCAATGACGAGGCAAAAGAGATTGCAATAGATGGCGCTAATGCCAAAATAATACGGATCAATTTCTTGTTTTCTATAGGCTACTTTTTGGTGAGGGGCAATGATTAATCAAGATTGATGCAAACCTACTGGTTCACTGTGTCATTTGATAAGGTTTAAAATTTTCATTTGATTAATCCAGTTATTATATTCGAAGCAAACTGCAGTAATATTCTGTCAGTAATGCATTATGTGTACAATGTATATTGCTCTCAGAAAAGAGGGTTCCAGTAGGGTTCTTCACAGAGATATGGGGTTCTGACATTTGCCAAAGCACCCTCTTTCTTTTAGTCTTCTAAAGGGGTTCTTAGGGTGGCAAATGGCTTCATCAAGATCCCTTTGTTTTTAAGAATCCTTTTTGGAAGAATTTATACAGGGTATCTTTGGAAGGAAAAATAAGGCAAGGCAACACACACACACACACACACAGATATTGTAACGTTGTGACTATTAAATGGAGGCTTGGAGACAGCAGTGCTTGGAACGACAAAATTTCCTGCATTTTTACAAACTCGTTTGGCAGCCCTCCTTAATTAAAACATCCTCCCTCCCGCATTTCCAGCGCCGATTTTCCTGGAGATCGGCAGAGATATTGGGCAATTTTTTTTCCCCGAGACATAAACGTCTGATTTTCTAGGACTTTTTTTACTTTTTGCAGGATTTTCCAGTTCTGGAATTCACTATTTCGTTTTTCCAGGTTTTTCAATGAGTTTCAAGAACTATGTGCACCCTGACATGCTTTGTAAGAAACGTGAATGGTGTTAACGAGCATATCATATAATGATTATAGCTACCTATTTGCAGACATGCATTGGTTTTGGAGATCGTATTTTTAGTGTGGCAATTTTCAAATAACACACCAGTATTTGCATCAATCTTGATTAATCATTGCCCCTCACCAAAAGTAGCCTATAGGAAACAAGAAATTGATCCGTATTATTTTGGCATTAGTGCCATCTATTGCAATCTCTTTTGCCTCGTCATTCAAATCTTAAGACAGAATTGAACGTGGTAATATAATTAGTTGACTACTTAAAGAATTATAAACTTGGATTTTTGTTTCAGTTCTAATGGTTTTAATGTTTCTTTTAAAGTCACGTGTTATATATTTTTATTGCACAAGCCACTTACGAATCTCATTGTTGCGAGATCCCACGTTAATTTAGAAACAATTTTAAAAAAAGTCGCAAATCCAATGGATTGCCACGCTAGGTCTGAGGGTTACCAGCCTAGGTACATGAGTGACTAGCCGAGTCAGTCACAACTCCAATGAGCTGCTACCGAGGAATGCTAGCGGCCAGAGGAAGAATGCCAGTGACCAGCCAAGCAAGTAGCATATCCAATGAGTTACAAGCCTCGGAGAATTAATAGCCGGCTTCTCATTTACCACCGCTGGCCTCTCATTTACCAACGCTGGCTTATCAGTCGCTAGATTGTTTCCCGGCTGCGTAATGGATGTCGCATGCGAGAGAAAAAATGGCGTCCTTTCACAAAAGCAGTTTTGAGGGAGTCCCACCCAGTCCCACCTGAACAGCCAATCACAGCACAAATAAATGAGTTGCCTTCCTTTTCCACTAAATGAATTCCTTCTCCGCTATACTTTCTCTCACACACACATATATTCTACTCTCACACACACATATATACTCCTCTCACACACCTGTATTCTTTTCTCGTGCACATGTATTCTTCTCTCGCGAGAATGTATGTGCGTGCGACAGTGAAAATATATGTGTGTGAGAAGGAGAATGTATGTGTGTGTGAGAAGGAGAATATATATGTGTGGAAAGAGAATGTATGTGTGTGTGAGAAGGAGAATGTATGTGTGTGGAAGGAGAATATATGTGTGTGAGAAGGAGAATGTATGTGTGTGGAAGGAGAATGTATGCGTGTGAGAAGGAGAATGTATGTGTGTGGAAGGAGAACGTATGTGTGTGGAAGGAGAATGTATGTGTGTGAGAAGGAGAATGTATGTGTGTGGAAGGAGAATGTATGTGTGTGAGAAGGAGAATGTATGTATGTGGAAGGAGGATGTACGTGTGTGAGAAGGAGAACGTGTATGTGTGAGAAGGAGAACGTATGTGTGTGGAAGGAGAATGTATGTGTTTGTGAGGGCCAGAATGAATTATGTCTTGTACGGCCCCTCATATAAATCAGACACCAAATGCTATTCAAGTGTTAATTTAATGTAATATTGGATCATATAGATAACAATATATAGTAAAAAGAAAAATATAATGTCTTTTTCAGAGAAAAATATCTAGTGTGGCCACCCTTTGCTTTATTCCAGCATTTCATCTTTCAGGCATAGTTTTCAACTTCTTTATTTTTTTTATGTCCAAACTTGCTAAACCATTCCATGTGGTTTGGAGTTTATTACAAAGAGATTCTTCCAATGTTACAACAGATTTTCTCAGTCAGATTATTGTCTGGGTTTATAGCAGACCATGTCATTAACTTTTATGTCACCAGATACTTTTTTCCTTCTGATAATTAGGAATTCTCACGCAACTTAGAGGAGTTTTTTTCCTGTTGAAAATAAAATCCCCGACCAATCAGTCGCTTGCCAGGTGGCAATGCGTGCCTCACTAGGATGCTGTGATGATACTTTTGATCCATGATTCCTTTGATTCTTATGAGATCACCAGCTCCTTTCGAGCAGACTGAACCCCAAACCATAATATTACCACCTCCATGTTTTACTGAAGGGGTTAAACAGTCATTTTTGAACGCTCTTCAAATCTGTGGCGCGCAGAAGTTCTGCATTTGGGTGAGAAAATTTCAAATTTTGGTTCATCGGTTCTAAGGACTTGCTCCAAGTCAACTGCTGTCCAATCCTGGAATTTCTTGGCAAACTCAAGTCTCTTTTTGATGTTGCCAGCTCTTGGCAGCAACATGACCAATCAGACCTTTTCCACACAGGAATCTGGAAATAGTAGATTTTGATACTTTCATCTCTTCTTTTTTTTACTTGTCATACACAGATAACTAACAGCAGTGGCACTTAACTTCTGTTTTGCACCTCTGTTGCCACTAGTTTTCAGCAAACCTGTTTCTTTGAAACGCTTGATGGTGTTTCTTACAGTGCCATGGCAGCATTTAATGTTTTCATCACGTAAGGCTACAGTGCTGCTATGAACAGTCTCAGAGAGCTCCTTCCGTTGTGCCATCGCAGTTTAACACTGTGACACTGCTCAAAGTTCATGTGACCTTATATACTGGACAACTGACCATGAGTGGTAATTTCGCAGAGTAATGTTGCCTCAAATCAGTTTAAACACATTTTTTAGCATCAATCATCATGGAATGAGCCTTCAAACATGCATTTAGGTTCCGCAAGACTCAGAAAAAAAAAAATTTTGCGACGCCTTTCAATTGTTATCAAAAAATTTATATTTTCAGCGTTATTGTTTATTACCCACATTTTTACCTCAAACATACTTGTGGGAATTTTTTTTTTTGTTCTCATTGCCTTCAGTTGTATTTTTCAATACATTTTCACCAAAAAATTATAGAGAAGTAATACATTAGCACCCCTTTTAGATTAAAGTGGAGGCTTGTAATCATCACTGCACACTACTGTATTGTGTTTGTAAACCTCATTAAATGGTACAAACTGAATCCGTGTTCCCCCATTTTAATTCACCTTTTTTTCTCCAATATCATTTAGGAAAATATCAGCCAGGAGTAGACAAGCCCGATCCGAAGACATGGAAAGCCAATTTCCGTTGTGCCATGAACTCTCTACCGGACATTGAGGAGGTGAAGGATAAGAGCATTAAGAAGGGAACTAATGCCTTCCGGGTCTATATAATGCTGCCATCCGAGAGGCCTACAAAGAAAGGTAAAGTTGGGATGAGTTTTAGCCTCTATGGAGCTGATGGAGTTCTCCATTTTCCCTACTATAGAGAGCGCAGTCTGTAGGCATTTTGACAGTGACGCAATTTTGGCTTAATAGGCACTGGTGTCTTGACTCCAGTACATAAGATACAAAAATAGAGCGAGGTTGTAGTGGAGCCTGTTGCCTGTAGCTGTAATTCCTGGGTATGTACATCCATGTTATGTGAGCCATGTAGGCATTGCAACCTTTGGGTGGCGGCATACTGTTTTTCAGATGTCCATCCGTGCATGCGTTTGTTACACCATCTGTCTAGAATATCTTGTCCACGCTAAATCTACTGAAGGATCGGAGGGATTTTCACCAAATCAGACTTGGCCACTCTTTACAGAGGGCAGCTGAACTCAGTAGGTTTCAAGGTCTTTGGGTCAAAGCTAAGGGTCACATAAGACTAGATGTATGTGGGGGTTGAAGATTAACTTTTAGGGTGTATGGAGCTTTGGCAGGCGGAGGCATAGCAACCAACGTTGAGTTGTACCTTGTTTATTCCAGTTTTGGAGAAAGACCATGTTTCTTCTCTGTGAGATAAGGCATGCCTCTGTTTTTGTATAGGTTTAATACATATGCCAAAATACTGGCAATGTAGGCTCACCAATGCAAACAATGTGCCTGAGGTGTCTCTGGTGAAAGGTTTGGGTATTATCATTGGATTTCCATTTCATGTAGATTGTTTTGGAACTGGCCTGGTGCTTTGTAAAATGTATTATATTGTAAGGTGACCTCAGCAAAGCAGAGTTAATGACTGGCATTCTTATTGCCTATGCTTTCTTGATTTTCAGGCAAGAAAAGGAGTGAAAAAGAAGATAAAATGAAGGTAATGATCAATAATCTGTTTGAGTAAACATTGCTGTACTTGCACTAAATATACTGTCCATTTAAATATACTGTCCATCCATGAATACTGTCCATTTGATTGATAAATATCTCCTTATCCACTCTAAATAGAATGAGCAATGTCCGCATATAGCACAGAAGATTATTTTGGGTTACTTCTACGAATCCAGTGTCTGTGGCGATTTGTATATCTGATAACCAGTTTTACAATGAAATCTCCCTACCATTGTTTGAAGTGTATTGTAGTGTAATTTTGAGCCTTCGAGCAGGAGAAAACTGTCTGTTTTTGCCGTTGTGTAGCCTTTTTGTAAAAACTGGGGGGGAAAAAAATGTATTGTCATACTGTCAGGTGCAGTACCATTCTGCCTCACGGAGGAGTGAGAGGAAGGTGGTGAAAGTGGAGAGTTCGGTGGATAGCACGGTGCTAACGGGTAAGGGCTGTGAGGCTGTTGTTTTGTACAATGTGTGTGGACCTCCACCTCAAGTCTGAAACCATATGAGACTAATCACTCATATTTTACACTGTTGGGAATGGGCAACTGTTTCATCCTTTAAAGTGTGACATCACATTGTGTGATTGGAATGTACTTCACTGAACATATTAAGAATGACATAACTGTCACAAATCAAGTCGGAAAATGAAGAAAAACTGATTTTGTATCTTGGTTATTATTTGAACCAAGACAGATGAGGATCAAAATGCACAGAAATATCCTCAGTCTGAACATGAGTGACTCGTGCATTTATCGCATAACTGTAGTACTTTTCCCATAGCCCAGCTCATGACATATTTTTGATATGTACCCACAGTAATATCACTTTTGCAAAAATTTCATTGGCTGAGAGCGTGGGGAAAAAAAAACACACTGTGTTATGTCACGCTGCTAGTATTTAGCCAAACTGAATATCAAGTGTAACGTTGGTTGAATTGGTATGGCTCAGCGCTGTAGCTAGCTAGCTAGCAGGCATGCATGCAGTTCTTTTTTATAACCATTACGTAACAGTAGTTTGTTAGCTAGCAAGCTAACGTCAGCTAGCTACTCAGTTGACTGAATTTACAATCTGCTGCTTGGGCCTACTAAAAATAAATTTCGGTTTCCGGTAACCCGCCCGTCCCTGTTTTTTACTGCCGAAAAAAAAAATCTATCCCCCTTGTGAAAAAAAGAAACCTTTTTAAGAGTGGTTTATGTCGAAATTCTGAAATCTAGCTGCCGGAAACCACATTTATTTTATTTTTTCCCAACTGTCTTGCATTAAGAAGTACTGTATATTAGCCTATTGCATGATGATGAGCACACTAGGCATTATGGGATTGATGTGGGGTCTTGTTGTCTCCCTTTGCACATTACCACATATAGTATAGCAGACGAACAGATGAAAATTTGGTTGAATCTGTGAAGTCGCAACATAAAATATTAACCCCTTTGTGCAGATGTAGATGCCAGAGGACATGGAGCTGCTCTATTATGCACGCAGTTACACTATTCTATCATTAGATGGCACACCCAGATCAGTTATTGAATATTCACGAGCAAGCCCAGCTCGAACACGGTTTAGAATATGGATGAGTTATGTTCCATCCCTCTTTCCCAGGAGTTGCATGAATTAAACTCCTCAGCTAAGCGTGATGTGCAAACTGCTCAGTATACTTGCCTATAGTATCTATTCCAGCATTTCAAAAAATGATCTCTTGTGACAGAAAAAATTGTTGTGCTTTGTTCCCTCCATCGACAAATGTAGCGCCCCCTTATATCCTACTACATACTCTAATTGATTAGCCTGACGCTCAATTGCTTACTTAGGCTCATCTGCGTAACGCACAGTTATAGTTCATGCCCATGTGAAACTTCCCCAGTAATGATCTATTGATTGACACCTTTCTTATCCAATTCCAGAGAGTATAAACTTTCCACAGTAACTGAAAGCCATTGATTAGACAATCAGAAAAGTATATAAACCTTTGCATTACAACAAGTTAGGTCCTATTCCCTTAACATTGTGCTGTGGAAAAAGACGCGATTGCTTAGAAAAAAGATTTTCAAAATCCACCTGAAGTGTTCAGTTACATTTACAGGATTTAAATGAGGTTCGGACATGGTCCATGGGAATTATTCCGAATGAAACGGGACTGGAGGGTTCCTTCCACCGGATAGATCCATGTATCTGGAGGACGATTTCAATGAAGAAAGGTGTTTCCTTGTTTTATGCATAAGTGCAATTGCATATTTTTTACTTATGGCTAGCTGGCTAGCAGTTTTTTATTCTCGGTTTACCATAGCCATGATGATCACAAAGCTTGTTCACCACATTGGTCAGTAAGAGTAACCGTTAGTCTTTGCTACTAATACTGCATGTGGTGGCATTTTGCTCAATGTGGCTTTTTGTTTTAGAATTTATACCGTATTCAGTTAAATCGAATGCCAAGGTTTTGGCTCATTTAAGATAAGAACAGCTCAAGCACTTCGGTAGGCCCCCTGCAACGTTCGTTGCACCTTTCTGTTCAATCTTGGGTAGCATATTGCCTGCTTTTTCCTGATTGTGGAATGTCTGTTCTGTTAAAATAAGGTATATTTCAGATGTTACTGTGTTAGTGAGTTATACTTATTTTTTATAAGGAGTGGAAAGTGATGATATAAGCTTACGAGCTTGGATGTTGGAACTGCTGGCTTTTTATAGCAGGATTAATGTTCTGATTCTTAAATAAGCACTTCCTTTAATGAGTATGTGGGCTGGCTTGTGGGACTATGCAGAAAAATGGTCAAAATTCTAAACTTAATCATGGAGAAAAGGCATATTTTGGGTTTGAAGAGGTTACTGGTGATCATTGATGTCCTGCTGCGCTGATATTGATAAACTCATGATAAATTCAACCAGAAAATCATTAATTCATATTGAATTTCACATGTCAATAGTTTAATTGTGTTAAAAAAAATGATTATTTTATGATTTGATAGTGCGCCATTTTGAGGGTTCTGAGAGTTTGGGGAGCCACCTGGAGGGCTGCCGTATTTGGTTCCTAAAGGGTAGATAATTCAGATTGTCTGAATTCTACCAAAATCATGAAAAAAATTCTAAATGCTACAAGTGTCTTGACTCAGTTGAGCCATATCCCCCCTCTCTGTGAATCTTAAATCTTGAATTATAATAGGGCAACACATAAATAGCCATATTTGGCTTCTGCGCAAAGGGCTTTACCAAAATCTTAAAAAGCAACGGTTTTCATGTAGCTCCATAGCTAGCTGGCGGCTATTGCAGTTGCGAGATAAGTCTGCGCAAGTAACGTTGATGCAGTACTGAGCCAGAAACGCAAAACAAAAATTGTTAGCATATCTATTGATGAAATCAAGCCTTTGTAAGGCTTTGCCTGAATCGCTTATAATTTTAACATGCTAGCCAGCTTGGTTAGCAAGCTAGCAGATAGCAACGTGCAGTCCTACTGGATTGTTCAAGACCGTGTGATGTGCTGCGTTTTTCCATAGTAATATACAATTATTGACTTAAGTTGAGGTGATACCAATGATTTGTCCACCTTGGACATGTGAATATCTCTTGTCCAAGGTGGATAAATCATTGGATTCACCGTTAACTGAAGTCAGTTTCTGTTTTATTATATGATCCTACTTGAAAATATAAACTAAATGATCTTCACTGTCTTGTGTAGGGAGTCATCGTGTGGATATGTTACGTTCCTCACAAGGATGAAGTGACACGAAATTTACACCTCTTAATATTCAGGTCATGAATATTCATTTATGTCCAAAGCGAGGCTTGAGACGCGCAACTAGATCGCCGGCTTTGTTTACATGGTGTTTGCAATGGCTTGACCATAGAGGAGAACAAAAATTTGACATTGGTTCTAGATTGTCTACATCATGTAACAATAGCACTTTTTCCATAGCCCAACTCATGACATATTTTTGATATTACCTTAGGTACATATCAGCTATTTCATTGTCTGAGAGTGTGAGAAAAAAAAATTGTACCATGTTAAGTAATGCTGTTGATATTTAGCCAAACTGAATGTCAAGTGTAATGTTGGATAAATGTATAGCAATGTAGCAGGCTAGCTAAGTGCCACTCTCATAGCTAAGTTAACGTTACTTAGCCAGTGCGCTTGCAGTACCTTTCCATAACCATTACGTAACATCAGTTTGTTAGTTAGCGAGATAACTTTAGCTAGCCACTCAGTTGACAGTGGAAGAAAATTGTGATTTGGCAATTGTTCCATATTTTTCTCTATCATTTAACCGCAGTACTTGTCCCATAGCCCAACTCATGATGTGACAGTGATCAATGCAAACTGTTGCTAGTTCAAACACGAAAGTGATAGCTTGACCGCTGTGCAAATTTGCAGAATGATGGCATTACTGTTCTGGTGCTTATGGAAATTACGTAATTACGTCTATTACGTAAATTGCTCAATTCAGTTATGTGATAAACAGCATCTTATACTACTCTCAGTCTTGACCAGATCAGGCCACTGCTAATGCCTTGATAAACAGAACCACTGGAAATGTGTATTGCAATCATAAAACCCCTGTAATTCCGGCCCTTCATCTTCCCCTACGAAGATAATTTTTCGGAAAACGACGAAAAATAAGATCAGCGTGCAATCTAGTATCCTCAGTACACTGCAGGACGCAACAGTAAGTGCATTTACATGCCCATCATAATCCTGTACCTGGGAATAATTTGATCATGGCAATAATCTTATTTGAAGCGTTTACATGCACTTTAACCCCTTTGCGCAGAAACCAAATATGGCTATTTATGCGTCACCCTTTTTAATGCTTTATAATTCAAGATGTAAGCTTCATAGAGGGGGAATATGACTCAACTGAGACAAGACACTTGCAGCATTTAGTTTTCCATCGTATATCAGTTTATTTTCATGATTTTGGTGGAGAAAAGGAGCTGCAAACACGAAAAATCTTAATGAAAATCTTGCATTGAAATTATTTTAAAAAATAATACTGAGGATTGAAAAATGGCTGGGGGTTAAAACAATACATTACATTGGGATCATAAACTCGTCGACCACAAGTATGCTTCATCTGAGCATTAAATCTAATTTGGCTTTGAAAGTGGAAGCCAAATAAGACAGCTTTCCAGGTGGCTTTCCAAACACTTACGGCCCTCAAAATGGCGCACTGTCAAATCATAAAATAATTGTATATAGGGCCAGTAAGCTATTGTCCTGGTGTGGCGTCTGTCGTCCGGAGCATTTTTTATCTTTTTTTTGGCCTGATGAATTTTTGTGTAAATTAATCATAACATACTACTAGATCATATCTCCAGAAAGGTTTTTCGGATTTTTGATTGAATAATTTTTGTCCATTTTATGGGCCCTTGAAATTTTGGCCCAAAATGTTAAAGATAGCACTGAGAAATTTTAAAAAATTATTTCTCAAAACTGCGCAATACATTTTTTTCTAAATCAGGCAATCAACTTCCCTTGGTACCGTCAATGTACAGTGTGAGCGTCATTTTGATTGAATCGACGTAAGTGGGTCTAGTGGGGGCGCTGTACTTTATGAGTATGCAAGATGGCCTTTGGAGGCCAAATGGTTGCAGATAGAGATTTTTGTATTATCAACATATAGGAAGTCATATATGACCTATACATTGGCTATGTTAAAGTTAACCTCAGATGACTTTGAAAGGTCAAACTTGAGGTCAAGGAAAATATTAACAATGTTGAAAAATAGGACTTGAAATGTCAAAACATTATTTCTCGAAAACTGATTACTTTTTTCTAAATCTGGCAATCAACTCATCTTGATACACTTTATGCACAGTGCAAGTGCCATTTTGATCTGTGGGAAGTGGGTCTAGTGGGGGTGCTGTACTTTAACATTGAGCCTTACAGAGAATGGGCAAAATGGCCTGTGGAAGCAAAATGGTTGCAGGTAGAGATTAAGTTTCTATTATCAACATATAGGAAGTCATACATGACCTATATCTTGGTTATGTTAAAGTTGACCTCAGATGACCTTGAAAGGTCAAACTTGAGGTCAAAGCAAAATGTTACAATTTTAAAAGGCTTCTAGGCTTGAAAATATTGAAGATTGGGAACATATGTGTATTAAACACTTATCGGAAGTCTTATATGAAATTTCTTTTGATGGCCTTGAACTTGACCTTGGGTGACCTTTGAAGGTCAAACTTCACATAGCAAAATTTCAATTACTTCTATCACCAGAACTATTATAGATAGACCTTAGGTTTGTATTGTGGGCATATAGGAGGTCATGTATGAAGTTTCATTTGGTGACCTTGAACTTGACCTTCAGTGACCTTCAATGGCCAAACTTTACAGTGAAATTTTAATGACTTACCTCAGCAAAATCATTACAGATAGAGTGTAGGTTTGTATTGGAGACATATAGGAAGTCAAATATGAACTTTCATTTAGTGACTTTCATATTGACCTTTGAAGGTCAAACTTGACCGAGTGAAAATTCTATCACTTCTATCACTAAAAAGGTCACCGATACAGCCTAAGTTTGTTTCACAGACTTAAAGGAAGTCACACACGAACTTTCATTTGGTGACACTCAACTTGACTGTTGGTGACCTTTGAAGGTCAAACTTGACATAATACAATTACAATGACTTGTATTGCCAAAACGGTCACAGGGAGCCTAGGTTTGTATTAGAGACGTATAGGAAGTCATATATGAACTTTCATTTGGTGATCTTCATATTGACCTTCAAAGGTCAAATGTGACCTAGGGAAGATTCAGTGACTTGTATCGCTAAAATGGTCACAGATGGAGCCTAGATTTGTGTTACTGACATCTAGGAAGTAACATATGAACTTTCGTTTGGTGACATTCAACTTGACTGTCAGGGACCTTTTGAGGGTCAAACTCGACAGTGAAATTACTATGACTTCTATCATGAAAATGGTCACAGACTGAGACAAGTTTTGTGTAGAGACATTTAGAAAGTTGTATGTGAAGTCCATTTATTGACCTATACTTTACCTTCTGTGACCTTTAAAGTTCACAATTGACATATTGAATTTTCAATGACTTTAATCACCAAAACTGATTCAGAGTTTAGGATTATATCACAGGAGGTCTGATAAATGTATGTGAACTTTTATTTAGTGACCTTTGCATTGACTTTCAATGATTCGATTGTCAAACTTTACATGAAATTTTCATGACTTGTATCATCACTATAAGATTACTTTCTGGTAAGCTACAGGACCCATGGTCCTATTTTTTTAATTCATTTATTCATTAATTTTCATTTTTTTATTTCAAATCTCTGTCTTTGATTCAATTTAAACAATTTAATCGATCATGAAGCACAGGTTAGATCGCCTGATGTGCCAATAGGGTATCGCGGAATTTCCAGAGCAGTTTACCTCCCGAAAAGTAGCCTATAGGCCAACTTATGAGCAACATATTTTTCTGAACTGAATTACGCCTATTGATTACTCGCCCATTGATCACATCACAAAAGAAGCCATGTCTTCAGTTACCAATTGATTATTCTAATAAATGGATATTGTTTTAACAAAGGAAAATGACTGAGAACAAGTTAGGACTTGTTGTGGTAAAGTGATGTGTGGCCACTCAATTTTCAGTTCTGGCTACGCGACTGATTTGAAATGCACAAAATTGCGCGTCCAAATGAATGATTGTCCTTTTGCCTTAATGAGGTAAATAAGCAACACCTGATTGTGCGGAGCGTTTGCATGGATACTTAGTTAGAAAAAATGATTGAGATCAAGTCAGAACTAATAATTGTTTTAAAGAGAAGTTCATTGCCCACCCAATTTTAAGTTCTGGCTTCGCCACTGCCACAATTTAATTTTATTTTGCCGTCAGGTATACGAGAACGATGCCACAACAACTTTGTTAGTTGCGTTTTGGTAACAATCCCTCTACGATGGTTTCGGCTAACCGTAGTTGTCCGTCTCGTTAGGGTCTTGGTAAGCGACCTAACGATATTGTAAACTGTTACTTTTTAGATGGCTTCCGGAACATGGGCCCAGAGCCAGAAAATTAAACTGTGCAGTGTTCGCGCTGGTCTTGTTGGTCACAATAACTCTGCCCCCAGCCCCTGACATAATTGGTACTTTGCTCTAGACCAGCAAGAAGTTGATGCTTGCTCTGGCACCAGTTTTGAGAGCCAGGAGCTGGTGCTTAGGCTGTGGAAATGCAAAGAATCGGTGCTAAGTCAGGCTTTGGCGCCGAACTAGCACTGGAACCAGCTCGGTGGAAAAGGGGCATCAGTGACTAAGTTTGCAGAGCAAAAGAGTTAGCTCAATGCTAACATGTAACGGGTGTTAACAGAAATTACATTTTGAATTCAGTTGTGTGATAAACAGAATCTTTTACTCTTGGTCCTGTCATAAGAAAGTTATGAAATTTGTTGAGTAAATTTTGGGTTTTTCGCTCACTAAAGCTTGCAACAAATGCAAAATTTACTCAAGTTGTTTCTTAACTTTCATATGACACGCCCACTCATGTAAGAACCTCTATTTATATTTCCAGTGTGTACAGTACTATCACTGTGTGCCAGGCGATGGGTGGGTCTGTATACTAACTCAGAATACTGCACCGCAATGAAGGATGTGTCAGCAGTGGAAACAGTGATCTTTGTCTGCCACGAGTTGCTCTGCTTGCCTTTTATTGCAGCTGCATTTGCTATTGTTGAAGAGCTACACGAGGTGAGCATACATATGAAGTTGATAGTGTTTCTGCTTGCCTTTTGCGTAAGGCAGCTCAACAGCTGGGAGAGCGAGAAAGTGTCTCTGCATTTGTGAGTTTGAGTGTGCGTGTGTGTGTGTGTGTGTGTGTGTGTATTTGGGCATTTGTGCTGTTCTTAGTTTCATTTGAAATAAGAAAGATCTCAACAGCTTAAAGGACTAAGGGCTCTATCTTTCACACTGCCTTACCCGTTGCCACTACCCGCAACCCGTGAATTACGCATTTAGCAGCTTCCACTATCCCTAAACGATATCTTGCGGCCACACTACCCGCTATGCATTATGCCGAATCCTTTATCTGCGCCTGGAGGTGTGCCCGTGGGCGCGTTTATGCGCTTTCTTTAAAATTGCTATCTTGACCACACACGTTAGGGAAAGCGTATAGCGGGTCCTAAAACCACCCGCTACCCGTCTGGCAATTGAAGACACGGCTTCTCTCCCCCTATGCGATCTAACAGCGACAAATGGGCTACGTTCAGTTCAGAAAAATAATTAATCATAATCAGGTCTATGCACTGGCACTCAGCGACGTAACCTTTTTTCCAGCGAGAGCGGCATTTCAGAACTCTCTTGCGAATGAAGGTAATTTCGGCGACAAGTATGTACACCTGTTTTTGCAGCACGGTCACGCAACTTGATGTAAAAAAACAGACAGCTGTCCGATTGGAAAATGTAAACGATCTAAACCGCGTGACTTGTCACCAGAATTACCTTCATTTGCTGAAGAGTTCTGAAATGCCGCTCTCGCTGGGGAAAAAAAAAGTTACGTCGCTGAGTGCCAGTGCATATACCTAATTTTATTTTTCTAAAATGTGATTTTGTTCTATGCTTCATTTCAGACGGGAGAGGGAGTTGGAAGTGCATGGCGAAACGCATTTTTTTCTTTTTCTTTTTTTTTTTTTTTGAAGTTTCCATCACAATAGGGGTAGGCTTGATTTTTTTTTTTTTTTTTTTTTTTAACTACATACCAAACATTAAACAATATGTCAATGTCAAATAATAATAATAATACAATTCATGATTAACTTAACAAAAACAGATCCTCCCCTGACTGGATTTGACCTCATGCACGGGCAATTTAACTTCGTCAATGGAGAAACGTGGCGACCTTCCTCTCTCCATTACGGATTTCGGTTTGAGGATTTGGGATAGCGCAGCCTGCTCCGAAAGGCAGTGGCACCTGGCACACTGATTGGTTTAACTGGCGTAACGCCCAAACCACGCCTATGCATAATATAACGGGTAGCGCTGGTGTTTTAGGGATATAGGCAGGTGTGCAAGATAGCAACTTTCGCGGGGGAACGCCTCTTACGCAATGCGAAATCCCCAAATAACGGGTTTAGGGACTCTGGCGTAAGATAGGGCCCTAACTCTCTACCAGGTTTATTCATACCAAGTGTAAAGTTTTTGTTTTCTGTTTTTAAATCAGGCAACAGTTGCTTTGTTAACTTCTAAAGTGCTAATCACTGCTATAGTCACACAAGGTGCAAAATATATGAAGCAGAATTTCAGATTTCAGCTTTCAAAAGGTCAACAATTTTGTCCATTTTTAGTCCGCAAATAGGGTGCGTAAATATTAAGCACTTCAAGGATTCATTTGTGTAAAATTTACAAACTGAAGTTTTATTTGCCATGCTTGATTGTTGACCATGATTTTGATTAGTATAATGCAATTATGTTGAGAGCAATAAACAATTGCAAACCAAAACACTTAAGGAAAGGGTATTGTAACTTATCAGGATGTGGATATTATTGGTTTGTGTGCTGTTACATCATAACTGCACAATAAAATGCACTTTTGAACCCCAGCAACAAGCAAGCAGTATTTTTTGAACACGCAGTCATTAGCCACATATCGATTGAGCATTTATTAGCCATATTGTCGCACTGTTCTGGTGAAACCGGAGGGAAAGTTTTTCTGCCTTAAACTTTTTTATCTTGGATAAAATGGGATATACAGTCAGCCCTATTAATATATGGGAGTCTTTTTTGACAAGCAGAAGAATGACTTCTCCAGTACAAATATACACTGGGCTCCAAAATTACTGGCACCGTTGGCTTTCAATGCACAAACAATACTTTAAAAAATTCTATAAATACATTTATTGAGAAACTCTAAGTAACAACAAGTGAGAAATACTGTATGATATTAATGTTCCAATGGAACCAACCAATATCATTTACTGATTTAATTAAAAATCAATGTCCACCAAATCCAGGTTTCACGATTGATGGCATCCTTAAAGATTATTGTAAATAACATCTGCCAGAATTAGACCATGTATTAAATTCTATCAAGTTTTATCTAAATATTATGGAACTGTATTGAGCCATTACCTCACTTCCTGTTTCACTAGGATATAAAAATGAGGTAACACACATGCAATATCCCTTTGTTATACAACACCATGAAGAAAACAAAACAACTGTCAGTTCAAAAGGGGTAGATGGTCATAGACCTTCATAAATCTGGTAAAGGGTGCAAGAAGATTCACAAATAATTGAATATACCACAGAGCACTTTCAGGGCAATTATTGAAAAACTTCCAAAGATATGGAACTAATGAAAACCTCAAGGGTAGAGGACGCAAGTGCATTTTGCCCCCCAGGATAATGAGGAGGATGGTGAGAGAAACAACATAATTCCCAAGAAACACTGTGAAGAAATTGGCGGCTTGTTCGGGTCACCAGGTCTCTAAAAGCACCATCAGGTGCAACCTCCACAACCACAGGTTCTTTGGAAGGGTTGCCATATGAATGCCCTTTTTGACCAGAAGACACAGAAGTAAGTGCTTGGAATTTGCCAAACGTCATTTAAATTATGACTGGAACAAGGTGCTTAGGTCAGATAGGACCGAAACGTTTTGGTCAGATACAGCAACGGCATGTTTGATGATACAAGGAGAAGCACCTCATACCCACAGTGAAATATGATGGTGGGCCAGTCATGTTTTGGGGCTGTTTTAATTCGAGGTCCAGGGGCACTGGCTCAGACTAATGGCATAATGAATTCCGCCAAGTATCAGGATATTTTGGCTGACAGTCTGGTCATCTCTGCCAGAAGGCTGGGACTTGGTTGAAGGTGGACTTTCCAACAAGACAATGACCCAAAGCATACCTCAAGATCTGCACAGAAATGCATGGAACAGCACATGGATTCTTTCAAAAGACTACTTTGAAAACGACTGTTGAATATTTAGTGGATAATTATACCGAAAATACTACGAACAAACCAGTTAAGCATTTAGATTGTTGCACATGTCAATGGCGCATGGAAACCCAATTAGAGGCACGGGGAACACAAGACTCTATCTCAGGCTCAGTGCGTGCGATTAAGGTGATTTAGGGCTCGTCGGAACCCATAGAATCTAATGGCCACAGCGTCCCAAGCCAATCACAGAGAGGAAAATATATTGCCTGCAAGCGGAATGATCAGGACATGACATCCTTTGAAGCAGTGCCCGGAAAAAACATGCTTGGAGACTGGAATTCTACTTTCGATATAACACAGGCACATTGGGCTAACAATAGCAAGCGCAGATTTACCCTTGGAGATATTTTTTAATTACAAAATATCAAAGGTAAAAAAAATAAAATATTGCTCATCACTGTGGAATGTAGTGTATGCCTGCTGTTCTTTGAGTCTGGTGTCAGTTTAAAATGACATGGTTTATATCGTTGTATTCTGTGGACTCTTTCATTTGATGTATCGTTTGTATGCGTAGCACAAATTCAGTAGAAACGCTAGTGCTCGAGCACTGATATCCTATGTTTTGCTACATGCTTAGTTCCTTGCTAGGTGCTTGAATTGTGTTCAGTTCAGATAAAAATGGTCATCATGTGCTTTCGCTGAGTTTCTTCCCTTAAAGTGGATATGCCGTATGACGATGTTGCTATTAGGAAACATTCTGTATTTATGATGCATAATGATTACCCGTTACCTGGGGCGTTCGGGTTTAAGAATCTTCTCCAAAACTACATTACTGATTTAGCTGAAACTTTGCATAAATTATTGAAAAATGGGTTTGAATGGCATTTTGATTGCAGCCATGGTGGCCATATTTGTAAACTGTTTACACTGTATAAACTTTCGTGTCTAGGTGAGCCTCAATGCCCATGGCACTATTTATTTATTTATTTATTTATTTTCGGGTTGCGCTAGGGTTTACCCCAAGGCCAGGTTGGAACAGACTAAGGCTGAAAAAGCTAATTAGCACCATGTCTATTGAGTTCTATTCATGGTATTACGCGGCTCACATTCAGAATGGAATCTCTCTTCATGGAGCTTATGCATAGTGCTTTTTACAGGGTGTGCCACTACCATCTCGCAGCTGCATGCCTGTGTCGCTTTGTATGCCGTATGTTCCTGCTGTGTATTATCAATGTGGAGTCGGATTGAACAGATGTGAGCGTATTTTATGGACTGGGTTCTCAACCTCATCCAGAAACGGTTGGTACTGGCGCAGGCTTTCACTCCAGCCAAACAGTTATACTCCCTATCCTCTTAATAAAGTCTTTAATGAAGACTCTTGAGCTTGATTAGTGGAATTAATTAGGTAATTGCATGGCTGCAACCAATGCCTGCACCCACACTGGCCCATTCTGGATAAGGTTTTGTTGCCATTTTTGAAGCTTTGTTATTGTAACCCTTCTCTTGGCTATGTTGTCCTCAGGCCCCCACTGCTTGGCGACCCGCGACTCCACCGTAGAACATCTGATGGTCAGTGAGCTACCGGACGTGTGCCAGACCATCGAGGTGACGACGGAGAACGATGAGCAGTCGGTCAGCTCCAGCCATGCCTACCCACTCCAGATCTCCCCGGTCTCCCCCTATGGTAGGTGTGCCATGACCTATGCAGAGTGTTGCCACGGAGACTGCAGGTGCTGTTCTGCTTACCTCTGTAGAACCATTGAGTTGCGGGAATTGCATCGTGCTCGGCTTGGGTCTGTACAGTATGGTTGATGTTGTAAGGATTGCAAGGTGGAGGTTCACAGGGATTTGAACCCTAAACACTCTCACAAAATCATTTTTTAGCCTAGTGTTATTTAGTCAGCTAAAGATAAAATTGCCCTCTAGCCAATGGCAACAAAGTTAAATTGAGGATTTCACCCCTGGAAGGTTTGTATTCACGTGCACCTGCCGCGGCTTTGCCCAACACTTTGCTGCGGCTACTGCTAGCAAACAAGCCAAGGTACCCCCACTACATGGGGTTATTGCTGGTATCTTTGTCCCGTTGGAGGTGGTGCCCGTAAAACCAGATGCATGCAAGAAAAACATGACAGTTCCTGAAATAACAGAGAGCTAACAGCTGTGGTTTGTGCCTGCTTCAGTCACTTGCTATAAAGGAGTCTGTTTAACAATCATGATACATCATTTAAAGAGTTATAAATATTTCTGTCTCTCACATTAATTGTAATTACTGTGCTTTAATGCAGTGTTTCCCAACCCTGCTCTTGGAATGCTCCTGCCCTGCATATTTTAGATGTCTCCCTGATTTAACACACCTGATTCAGCCGATCCAGTGGCGGAGCACTTGATGAGCTAAACTGGGTGTGTTAAATCAGGGAGTCATCTAAAATGTGCAGAGCTGGAGTATTCCAGGTGAGGGGTTGGCAAATGCAGGCCTAATTTCTTAAAGAATTACTGTGATTACCAACCTGGTGCTAAAAAGAAAAAGGAATGGTGCATGTCAAGCCATGTATTCAACCCTTGAACAATGAATCATTCATAATGAATATTATTTATCATTATTCATTTCTCACTCAGAACTTTATTTTTAGCTCAAAACCCTGAAGTGGGGACACTTGGCAGTTTCTGTTTATGACAATGGGGGGATTGGTCCTATTGTTATACTCTGATGAAGGACAGAACAGAAATTTGAATTTCCTGTCCAGCGTTGGGGTCAATTTTGTTTTATCAATTCCAATTCCACCTCAGTTCCAAATAATATATTACAATTCCAATTCGACCCCTGATTTATCAATTCCATTTCCAATTTCAATTATGGAATTGACTCCTACATTTTTCTTGTCCTAGTTTTGCTCTAGATTAATCTCAGGTTTACATAGATCAGTTTCTTACTATTAAACTTGTTACATCTGTTGGGTTGCATTCCTCCCATCTGGAGTAAAGCACCCTCCTTCTCATTTTCCCGCCCTAACCTGTTTGTCAGGAAGTGATTGGGTGAGGAGTTTCATTGTGTTTACCTTTCTCTTTATCCCACAGACAGTGACACAAATAGCGTACACAGTGAGGAGGACACTAAGGAGGTAGGTATCAGGAAAAAATATACCTTGGTCACGTGTCAAATGCTGCTGGATCGCTTCCAGTAATCAAGCCAAGCCAGTTAAACATTTACGAAGGTTTAAGCTGCCATTTCAATGTGCACTTGTGTTGAGGAATAGACAGGTGCTCAAGATGAGAATTTTCAAAGCTTGTTTAAATATAGAAATGCTGTGCCTTGTCTGGAAAGGAGCACTGTCTGAGTTTAAATGCACATTTCTTTGCAGTGCTTTACATTTCTGTTTTTGTAAAGGGGCCTAGAATTTTCCTGTTTGTAACCCCCAAGTTATGGTTGCTGTCTATCCTGTGGTTAGCAAGGGCTTAAACAGAATTGTTAATGGAGAGGACAGTAATATCATTTAGTCTCAAGAAAATTTGTCATAGATTTTTTTTCTTACCCATAGAAAATGTCTTCTATCGTAATTCACTTGGCTAGTTTGCCTGTGCAAGGATTAACTATACTTCAGTCATTTATGCAAAATGTTTTTTTTTTTTTGGTGAAGAATAGCCTTTTTTTCTATAACAGCTTGAACGTATCAGCTTGAATTCAGTCAAAGCAGAAACCCTGCTGAGGTCCCTAAAAAAATAACGATACAATTTGAGGTTCCACGACTAATTTAAACTCAGATATTCAAATGTGCAAACTAAGACGGCATGAGCTGCAATCCTTGGAATATACAGAACCAGGTAAAAGCGTGGACACACTTTGCTAATGTTGTAGTACTAGTTTTAGTGAAATTGAAGTGGATTAACTTCTCTATATAATCTAAAATGGCATGTAGTAAGGGGTAAACAGCCATAAGTTAGAAAAGAAAAACTAACCTCTCTGAATAGTCTCCAAAATTTTGGAATTCTTAAAGAAGCCATATTTTGATGAGTAAACAGATGGAAAAAAATCCTTCCATTTTCCAACCACTGAAAAAAAGTCAAAGTAGTTTGGGACTTATTAGGCAAAAATATCAATTAGAAGCAAACCACGAGGGCAGCACATCTTTGGGAACTTTGACCGCTGTGCAGATGTGAATTGATTATAATCATATGACACCTGATGTAGAGAAAAATATGAGAATGCTGAGCAGTAGTACCGTAAATGGTTGTCAGTTTGATGGATTTAAGGTGTAGTTTTTTTGCGAAATAAAAGGTGTTTATTTCTTTTTTGTTTTTTATAATTTATTGTTTGGAAAAATGTGGGTGTGTTCAAACTTGTGACTGGCACTGTAGATGCGTCGCCATGCAGGAGTAAGTCTTGGCTATGCTGACCCCTCCCACTCCTCTTTGATTGACAGGGCCTGCATGGGCTGTGGAACATGTGTCAGGCAGAAAGGCAGAACCCACTGCTGAAGCTGCCGAGCATGGCCACCTTTGTGACGTCGGGGGTAGGTGACTTCAAGGTGACCAACAGCCAAGAGGGGTCCTACAGCGCTACTCCATGGAACGTCCCTTCCGGACTGTCCCCCATTCTCCCAAGCACGTCTGACCATGCCAGCCCCTCCCACGAGACCCGTGCCAGCGTCATCAAGAAGACATCTGACATCTCCAAGTCGAGTGTCAAAACTTGCTGATCCAAGGCTTAAATTTTTTTTTCCCCCACAGACTACTGCCCTATTGAGAAGTGAGGTTGAGCTACAGGTGCCTGGTTGTTACTTGAATGTACCAGGCCTGGCCTGAGTCTGAAGAAAGATAGGGCATCTCTTGAAATGGCAGCAGGACTTGTGCTCTTACTCTCCACTGCTGCCCCCTAGTGGATAGGAGGCCTTACCCTTATGGATGATAATTAGAACTTAATAAATTGCACCAATCTCACTTGAGGGATTACTACATCATCAGGTAACTTTTTTATTCTACTGTCCTCATGTGAATATGTACATAGTGGGTCACCTGTGTAATTTCCAAAGTCTCCAGTACCTTACAGAAGTCACCTATTCTGTATTGGTATTTGGCTAATTGTGGCACTTCTGGCTCTTTTGGCTATGGTTATGCAATTTCTGATGGTGCCTTGTTTGTGCCCATGATCTGGGACATCTTTTACAGCACATCTATCTCCAAAGTTGTGACATAGTTAAGATGATGCTCTTGCCGAAACATTTTGGGGCTTCAGCTTGAAAAGATTTCCAAGGTGTATTTTTATATAAAGGGGACTATTTTATCCAAGGTGAATTACCTTTTGCTTTTTTTACTGAGAATAATGAATTTTGTGATTATTTTTTTTTTAAACGGTGAATTTTACGTGAAACATGATGATTTTATGTGATATAATTGCATTGAGGCCTCCGGTAGCACTGAATGTGTGAATGCAAACAAGAATGTGTGTGCTTGTGTAGAGTTTATCCTTATGCGTGTGTATGTATGTTAACATATAATGTGCACACATATTAATAAATGTATGTTTCCATGCACATACATAAGCAGCTATTAATCCTGTGGATCATTGAATATATGAAACTTTAAAATTTTATTTTAATTTACGTTGTGTTTCTGTAAAATTGTTCACAGAAATAAATTTGGGACATTTGTTTTCAATGGTTTTCTGCGCTTGTTGTCTGTCGAAATTAATATAAATAGTATTCACATCTTACAGATGGGGGAGCTTTGTGTAGAAAGGACTACTAATTTTCTCCAAGACAAGTAAGCACAATTAGAAAAGAAAAAAAAATAAAAACCCAATGCAAACAAACTCACCTGGACTTTAACCTGTTGTGGCACTGCAGTTGGCAGTCAGGTGATAGTCACCATTTCATTTCCAGTAGGTTAAGGGCTGCAAATGTTTCACATCAGAGTGCTGTCCAAAGCAAGTTCACATACATAAACTTCATTTCCCATCAGCCACTCTGCGAAACATTTTACTTTTGTTGCATGTCAGCGTAGCACAGGCAGAGATCAGCGCTTGCAACGCAAAGGAGTACATTCATTTTCCTGGAAAATCTTTGCTATCGTATGCTTTAGCAAGGTGCTTAGCTGAACTGAATGACTTTACTCAATTGAATTCTTAAGTATCCAAATTTTTCAATGGAGTGGACGCACAAAACAAGAAAATAAGCTGTTTAATAATTTCTTAATTAAGCATTTGGCTGTTACAACTCCAGAAAATACTGTGCGTATTCCAAATAATAAATTCTGCAGCATATAATTTGAACAGCTCAAATGCACAGAGGACAAATCAAGCAATGAACCAAACATCCCTGAATGAACCAGTGGCCACTACTGAATTTCTATTTGGCGCTTCTTAAAAATGTGAGTTCGCTTTTCATTGAGTGTTTTATTGCTTTCACGCTTTTTCTTCATTGGAATCACATTTGAAAGAAGCAAATGACTTGTATCATTGATGGCCAGTTTCAGATCTTCTATTTCTTGTTAGAAACTGAAAGAAGGAAGCAGGCAATCTGAAATGGAACAGAAAATGTGGTCTATGGTTTGGGGAGTGTATTTCATCTCTCTTGTCTTTGGTGTAATGTAAGACCCTTACATATCTGTAGTCAGTCATTGTCCATTTTCATCATTGTTATTAATATAAATACTCCATACCCATTAAATGAATAAAACTGGTTTATACCTCAAAGTAAGAGTCATCAAACACAATAGATTAGTCCCTTAAGTTTTTTTTTTTAACCACATACATTAGAGCTATATTTATTTGAAAGGAAGAAGAGATGAGATTAAACCTCATCTATGCATCCAGTCTAACCCGATTTGAAGCGTCTTTACATTTGCATAGAACAATCCAATTGGTGTATATACTGAAGGCTTATGCATGACTGGTCTGCACCTGACTGGAAATTCACAATGAAGCTGGGGGCATGTTGGGACAAGAAAAGTCAAAACAGAAAACATAATGTAAGCCCCAGCAACATGTACTCTTCTTCCATGTGCACAACACGACATAAGGTATGTGTATGGCATCTGCACCACCAATTTTATGCCAGGTGTTCCCAGCTCTGTTCCTGGAAGTCTGACATTGTGGAGGTTTTCATTTCAACCCTGATTTGGCACACTTGATTGTACTCTTCAGCAGCTCAAACAGATCACCAGTTGTTGAATGAGTTGTGTGTATATGTTGTCATGACTGTGGTAAATACATAAAGGAAGGGTGATACATGCAGTAGGTACATGAAGGATCAGATTAGGATACCTCTACTTCACACAAATAATTTTCCTGCTACTATGTGCTACAGGAGTGCTCCATTCTTACCCACAACATTCCCCTCCAAAATGTAATCTTCCAGCAGATTTACGAAAACCCTCCATACCAGCCGTCTGACGCTTGAGAAAGAACCATTGATTACGGCGCTGAACAAAAGAGCGGCAAGCGAGAAAAAAACAATGTTTTTTGTTTCAAATATAGCCCTCTCAAGTAATGCGATATCAGCTAGTATTGGTGCCGCAATGTGCCCATCTTGGTTTTGGTTGCTGCTGTCAGTAACTGGATGTCGCTTCTAATGGAGCGGGACTGTTCCCTTGACAACAGTGCAGAAAATGAGTAAACAGGGAAACTAAAGCAAACAATGTTGTGCCCAGCTCATTCCAAGTTAAGGAGTTCATTGGGTGGAACAAGAGCAATTACTTCCCATTTGCTCCCTGTTCATCTCCTCTCATCCTGTTCCCATCCAAAATTCAGCCAAAATCTAGAGAACCTATGTGACACTGCCAGTGGTAGTCTTACCTACAAGAAGGTATTCTTGTGATTGACTGGTCAATAGGTGAGATTTCCTGGTGTTTTCATGCAGCCAGTGCAAAATGTTCTTTTAGGTGGGGGAAATTAAGCTAGAAGATCATTCTATTAGCAGCAGTCTTCCTTTGCATATAGAGGGCATTATCCTGTCTTTTTTTTGGTATTATTTTAATATACGTCAGGGAGAAATAAAAAGGCTGAGAGAGTACAATGCCATAATAAGGTTGTTCTTTGTCCTAACTTCAAAAAAAAAAACCCTACACTCCCCACCTACTTAAGTGACCACACGTGCTGATGTACCCCACAAAGGCGTTATCACACGGATACCCCTGTAATACTGCGCCAAGAATTTACACCACTTCTGAAGCGGCCTAACTGGGTCCGGCCTAAAGTCGTTTTATGGGGTGATCTGGGGTAATTCCACCCCCAGGGCAATTCCACACCCTTTCTTGTCCAGTCTAGTGCACCCCAGAAGTACGAGTTCACGGGGAATCCCCACCTACCATGTCATTCAGTAAGCATTCTTCTGATTGGCTGAGCCATCTTAGTCTGCTACAGGAAAGAGTTGACAGGTTCCTGGCTGACTCATGAATTATCCCTAAAAATCGCCTAGAAAAGTATAGCATCCGGACTTACAAAGTGGAGGGTATTTTTCATTGGATACTTGAGCATCCACTTGAGTCATTATTTTTATTTTATGTATGAATAAATTGAAGTAATAGGCCCCACAAATAACAACATAGGCATTCCCTTTTCTTGCTATACCTGGTGCAGTATGCCATGTGCTCAGGGAAATTCCACCCCTTGGAGTGTGAAATTTCCCCACAACACTATTCTGTATATAGAGGTAATAAATATATTTTACATTGTAATTTTTAATTTCTATTAGCATTGCCGCCTCACAGCAAGACGGTCATGGGTTCGAATCCAGCCTGGGGCCTTTCTGTGTGGAGTTTGCATGCTGTCCCTGTGTACGTGTGGGTTTCCTCCGGGTACTCCAGTTTCTTCCCACAGTCCAAAGACATGCATATTAGGCTAATTGGAGACGCTAAATTGCCCATAGGCATGTGCGTGAGAGTGAATGGTGTGTGAATGGTGTGTGCGCCCTGCGATGGATTGGTGAGCTGTCCAGGGTGGGTCCCTGCCTTTCGCCCCTATTCAGCTGGGATAGGCTCCAGCTCCCTCCATGACCCTAATGAGGAATAAGCGGGTATAGAGAATGGATGGATAGATTTTTCATTTCTAGTTGAAATGGACATACTTTCAAGTGTTGCAAACTTTACTTCTTGGGTTCAGAAGAGCTGTTATGGTTATAACTGGACCAGAATGATTGCGTGACCCTGTTCTAACTTTAAAAAAAATCCAGCCATTGTTCAACCTTTTTGCATTAATTCAGGCAATTAGTTTCATTTTCTCAAATTTTTTTGCCACAGACTTGTTTGAGGGAGGGGGTGGCTTTGCCCCATTAAATACAAATTCTATACTCTCATTGTTCTATTAAATTCTAGCAAAGTCCTTGATATTTTAAATCATATTCAGACCAAATTCATAACATGGTAAATGGCCAAGGAAAAGGAACCCCACAACTGATTTTTAAGGCCTTTACATTTATGTCTGTGATGAAAAATGTGAAGTTGGGGTGGAATTACCCACAGATCACCCTACTGCCCTTTGCGACCACCCAAGATGTGTGCAAGACTGATGTAGTTGCCACGGTAACCTATCGCCCCCCTCATGTATGCATCGCATGCGCGCAAAATTATGAAAGGTTATGCAAACATGCATGTGTGGTTACGGTATACGCTATATCCGGATAGGCCTATGTAGTGGTAAATAGTGCGTCACGTTTTGCATGAAATTCAACCTTTCTTTGAACGTTACATGGAAATATACTTAATGGTACTTATCTTTTCTTGATTAAATGCACATCACTTGACAATGGAGATCACCTCATATTGATATTTGCATGTATATTTACTTGCAGCTCACCATAACCCTTTTATGCTGGGATTTAGAGCGCTTCAGGGTTGCCTCTGAAGTGCTCTAACTCTCAATATGAAAGGGATATAAGACCCAACGACACATACCCATAGAGCAGTGTGTGGTGTGTGTAAATACGTGGCTGGCCAACATTTTCACATTTGTTCTTCATTTTCAAATTCTTTGCTGGCAGCGTGCATAGGAAATCATATTACATGTGTTTAAAATTTCCGTGTTTTAAGAAAGTTGCTCTAGTGAAAAAGAAAGGTTGACCCGTCGTGCCACCTAGTGGTTCTGTAAGGGAAAAAAAAAAAAAAAACTATTCAGTGACAGTGCAGTATAGAAGCAGGCTGCCAATCCCATCAGAAGTCCTCTTACATAATAAATAAATGAATAAATAAATAATAATAATTATTATTAGCTATTATTATTAAACAGCTGTGTAGCCTTAAGAAAACCACTTATCATTGAGGCTAATCAGAAAAAAAAAATTCAATTCACCAGGCAGCATAAAGATAGGATTCTGGAGCAAAGGAAAATGTCCATGACGTCTGGTAAGTCCAAATTAATCCTTTTCCAGAATCATGGGTGCATTAGGGTTTGAAGAGAGGACGATGATGTGATGCTCCTGTCATGCCTAGTGGCTACTGCACATGGCTGTGGGCGCTGTGTTATGATGTGAGGTTGCTTCAGTTGGTCAGGTCTTAGTACAGCAACGATATGTGCCCAAAAAATGAGAGCTGCGGACGAGCTCATCTGCGAAGTCGGCAGAGCTCTACGTTGCACAGTCACATGGTACGTTCACAGGGGCAGTGCGAGTCTGCTCGAACAGTGCGTTTAAACTGCTGCGCCGCACATCAAGAGAATCATCACGGGACTTCACGTGAGAAAATACGGAAACCTGAGTAACAGCAAAACAGAGACAGATGATTTGGATATTCCACCCGTTATTCACGGATTTATGAATGAATATTTGGTCAGGATACAAAGGTATAAAATAAATGACTTGCCTCTGCGTGCATTTATGCTCCAATTACAGGCTAGTTGTATTGTTTATTGTATTCTTTGATTATCCGAAATGTCACGTTTTCGCCAAAAACGATGGTTCCGTAGATGCCTGAATGATAATAATCAAATGATGAAAATAAATGTACGGATCAAAAAGAATTGCTGGCTTCCGAGGCTGTTAGTATGTATGCATTTGGTAAGTTCTATGTAGCTACAGTGTTGTTATAATCGCTTACTTTCTTGCAGCTTGCTGGTTCTATACACGCACAGTAATGCTCTATAATGCCCTGTAAACACACTTACATTCACTGTCTTATTCTTAAAAGCCACTGTCTTTATCAATCCTGACTTGTATTGCTTTACCAGAATCCTCCATGCTTGCATGGTTTCTTTGCAATATACTTGTAGGCATAAAATGCATGATAAAGCAAGAGAGAAGTATGGTTTAAAAAAAAGTTTTACCTCCATTACACTTTTATATCATAAAGGTTTTAATGTAATATAGGCATGCCTAAAATCATATGCCATTAGAACAGTGAGCCCTGTACTTAACTGTTATCAATATTTGAATGTGATATTGATACATTCCAGAAACATTGGACTTAAGTGCTGAATGAACACTAACATATCATAGTTGGTGACGACAGTACTTAGCCCACAGTACAGAGACCCATGAGAGCAAAAGTGGCCCCTTCTTTTTTTTGCTGCACTGTGCACTCTTGCAAATCATGAGCCCTACAGAGAGTTGGCTTACCAATTTAACTGCAGTAAGTCCACTCTGCCAGTATCTGCTCAGTTGCAGCAGGCAAATGATACACCATCTGGCCTTCAGCTGTCAAGGTGTTACTTAAACTTTAATCAGTAAAATCAAAGTTTTCTTTGTATTTTCATGTTCCATACTGCCCAACATACTTCAGTACTGGCCGAGAAGAACATGCCCCGCAGTTTACCCTTGCGTCCCATTTCAAATGGCCTTGTTATATTGTATTTACTTTGTTACTAATCAACTGAGACTTCAAATTCTCAAATCATTCTATTAGCTCTTCAGTAAGGCATGGTTCACTTGTCTAATGCTGAAGTTTACATGAGCCTGTTGGTACAGCGGGGAAAATTAGTATTGAACGTGTCAACATTTCTCTCAGTAAATATATTTCTTACGGGGCTATTGACATGAAATTTTCACCAGATGTCGGTAACAACCCAAGTAATCCACTAATACGAAGAAATCAAAACTAAGAAGTCCATAAATTAAGTTATTTGTAATAAAGAGGAATGACACAGGGGAAAAGTACTGAGCACGCTTACTGAAATTTATTTCATGCTCAGTAGAAAAGCCTTTGTTGGTAATGACAGCTTCAAGATGCCTCCTGTATGGAGAAACTAGTTGCATGCATTGCTCAGCTGTGATTTTGGCCCATTCTTCCACACAAACTGTCTTAAAATCTTGAGGGTTCCGGGGGCCTCTTCTATGAACTCTGATCTTCAGTTCATTCCATAGATTTTCAATTGGATTCAAGTCAGGTGATTGACTGGGCCATTCTAGAAGCTTTATTTTCTTTCTCTGAAACCAATTGAGAGTTTCCTTGGCTGTGTGTTTGGGATCATTGTCTTGCTGAAATGTCTACCCTCGTTTCATCTTCAGCATCCTGGTAGATGGCAGCAGATTCTTATCAAGAATGTCTCTGTACATTTCTCCATTCATCCTTCCTTCAATTATATGAGGTCTGCAAGTACCATATACTGAAAAACAGCCCTACACCATGATGTTCCCACCAGTGCAGTGCCGTTTGTCCTCCAAACATGGCGTGTGCTATGACATCCAAAGAGTTCAATTTTAGTCTCATTTGACTAGACTATATTCTCCTAGTATTTCATAGGCTTGTCCAAATGTTGTGCAGAAAACTTTAAACAAGCTTCAACATGCTTTTTCTTCAGCAACGGAGTATTGCACGGTGAGCATGCATAGAGGCCATGGCAGTTGAGTGCATTACTTGTTGTTTTCTGTGAAACAACTGCACCTGCTAATTCGAGGTCTTTCTGAAGCTCTCCGTGAGTGGTCCTTGGCTCCTGGACAACTCTTCTGATTATTCTTTTGACTCCTCTGTCAGAAATCTTGCAAGGAGCACCTGGTCATCACTGGTTTATGGTGAAATGATGTTCCTTCCACTTGCGGATTATAGCCCCAACGGTGCTCACTGGAACATTCAGAAGTGTAGAAATACGCCTGTAACCAATGCCTTCAGTATATTTTGCAACAATAGGGTTGCAAAGGTCTTGAGAGAGCTCTTTGCTTTTAGCCATCATGAGATGCTTCTTGTGGGACACCTTGGTAATGAGAAACCTTTTTATAGGCCATCAATTAGGATTAAACCAGCTGATATTAATTTGTACTGATAGGCGGCAAGATTGCTTTCTAAATACTGACAGATTTCAGCTGGTTTCTTGGCTTTCCTTGCCTTTTTGCTCCTCCTTTTCTTCATGTGTTCAATACTTATTCCCTGTGTCATTCAACTTTATTACACGTAACTTAATTTGTGGACTTATTTCTTTTGATTTCTTTGTATGAGTGGATTGCTTGGGTTGTTACCGACATCTGGTAAAAACTTGATGTCAATGGCCCCATTAGAAATATATTCACTGAGAAAAATGTTGACACGTTCAATACTTATTTTCCCTGCTGTATGCTTTCCACCACTTTGACACCTAACCTTGAAAATGTTGTGGATAGCTATAATCCTAAACCAAGCACATCCGTGGCCCTCAGTTTTGATAGGGTCTTTTTTACTCTGTATCTTTTCAAACCATCGGTGTTCTTTATCTCCTTACGAAAGATTTATGTGCATATACTATGCCTTTACAACAGAATGCGTTGGCCTCCTAATTCTAGTTTTGTCTCCTCTCTAGCCTTTTTCCATGGTCAAGAGAGGACTTTTGCCTAACCAGGGCCCTCAGCTGATTCTTAAGTTATCACTTAAACAGAAGATGAAGTGTATAGCACAATGCATCTCAAATGCATGTGCTATCCTCATAAAACTCATTAGTGTGAAACTGTTTGGCAAGAAACAGTCTTCAGTTGACCGTCTACCCAAGGAAGAGATTTCGTACTTTGCATTAGAATTACAACACTGGATTTTCACTGCATTAGAGAGACAGAATGATTTTGAGATATTACACATAACAGGTGGAAGCTGGACAGGGCATGACTGCAGATGGCTTGTATGTAGTCACTACAGCAGCTGGAATTCACTAATGAATGGCCCTAAATCCTCACATTTCTGTGTTTTTGAAGGAAAAAGAACATTGAAGTATTGCAGGAATAATTTACAAGCCACTTATTTGTTCATTTCTATGATTACTCCTAGATTTTGGGTCATCTTCTGCAGATTCAATCTTTTCAGTTTACTTATGCAACCTGTCAACCCAGCACCATGGGCCCTCTCAGTTAATTGAAAAGACACGTTTATGAAAGTAGATGAATATCACCAGAATGAGTGATGACAAGGGTCTTTCTCTGCATGAAAAAGTGTTCATAGAGAATAAAGTGCCTGACACAGCAAGTGCATTATGTGCACGAAAGAAATACAAAACTGGCCTGTTTGTTTCAGCTTATCAACATAATGAAGCATGGATGAATCATCAAAAACTGTGTGTATTATATCTCTAAAAGAATTGATAATCACAATTCAGGTACTGAATGATTATTCAACAGATGAAGATGGGATACTAAAGGGTAATCAAAGGCCCACAACGCTGTAAGACAAATTGAGCACTGCGACAGTTTAGGCAGGCCTAATTCACGCCTAGCTTGCAAAGCCTGCCTTCTTTCATGATGGTACAGATCACAAGCCAAGCCCACATCAGCTGACAGCTCAGCTGATTCCCTCCAGGCACTCAACTGGCAAATCTTACACAAGGCGCCCTATTTAAAGATGCTTCGCCTGCCTACTATTTCCGCTTTCCTCTGCTCATTTGCAAAGGCAGTGTGTCCTCTACACTGGGTTACTAAGAATCTGTTCCTCATTTCTAAGCAGCATGACACTTTCTTTGGTTTTTGTGAGATTGATTGCTCCCAAGGTAAACTTTTTTTTTTTTTTTGCCATTATGGGGCAGTGAGCAGCTTTTTTACACTTCCTCTCCTATTTGAGGCTAAACAGGCCCACCTGCAACGGAGGTTGTGGTTTTTCACTGTCACGGAAGCAACTACCATAATATTCACAAATAAAATATCTAGGTTCGTCTCTTCTATATACTGCAATTTGGCGGAGGTTCCTTTGGCTGATGAAGATATAGATTGATTTTATGCTTCCGCACTCCTTTCAGGTCTACTAAATGCTGAAGTTTGACAGCCTGAAGGAGCCAGTATTTATTTAATGCCTAATTAAGTTGTTTTGTCTCATCACCAGCAAACCACAGATTCTGAACTCAAGTCTGAAACGCATTGTTAGGATCTCCTTCTAATCATAGTTAATGTGCACCATTGAGTAACCTTCGGTGCATTCAATGAATTCCTGTATGGACTTGCATGCAGGCCATTTTTACACCATACAGTTTATTCAGAGTTTTTTATACTTTGTTGAAGCTTTGGCTTTGAAGTTTAAGCCTCCAAAAAATCATGCTTTTTAAGCAGGGCTTTTTGCAGTGGAATCGCTGCCTGCATATATAGCCTAATCAAATGCTTCATAGTGATGTGACGTTCCGGGCCGAGGTTTCGTAGCGTAAGTCGAGTAATACAGGAAGTATTTTGTGAAGCGCGTATCGAGGCTTGTATCGATGACGTACGTGATGGCGTCCGAAGCCTCACTGCCTGGCTGTACCTCGTGACCAGTTCTGGAAGTGGTTCACAATTTGGCACGTGATTTTAAATAGGTAGGACTGTAAATGCAATGGCGATCCCTCACATTTTGTGGATTCTGACCATTTGCCATTTGGATTGCGCGTTGACCGTCGAAAACCTTCTCTTGTTTGAGATGGAGACAGTGAGAAAGAAAAGGATCTCCCCAGAGTGGGAACATTTTGATCTTATTTCTCCCAACAAGGTATGTACAAAGTAATTACTGCAGATGCCTTCTCCACAAATAATATGGATTGTGCAATGCAACTTATCTTCTGCTCTCTTCTTTTGTGGTTGGTGAAGTGTCTATTGTGTGCCAAGGAGTTGGGATACGACAACAATAACACTTTATCCATGCTAAGGGATTACAGGACTTTGCATGAGAATAAGGACAAAAACGAAGGTGGACCGAGACCAGGTGAGCTAATTGAAAACGCAAGGATAATATAGCATGCAGTAATAGGATTGAATGATATAACAACATTTTACCATGAGTTTGATTAATGATACAACTGTAATTAAGTAATAACGTGTTTGATATTTACATTATTTCTGCTTTTTTTTTTCATTTTGCTTTCTTCAGCAGAAAGAAATGAGATGGATAAAGCCCTAGTTAGCATGGTGATAGAGGACACCCAGCCATTTAGCATTGTGGAGGATCAAGGATTTAGAAAATTTGTGAAGCATTAAATCCTATCTGTGTTCTCCCCACAAGGAAGGTGTGTATGTGAGCATAGAAAGCAAAGTGGTGCTTTTTCTCTTACGTGCATATTTTGAGTTTAAACTTTTTTTTCCTCTAGGCTCTGAAAGCCATGGTGGAAGCCAAGTACAAGGATATGAAGGAGAGGGCCAAAGACAGCATTGAGAAGACGGCTGCAGTGAGTCTAACCTCTGATATGTGGACATCAGTCAATACAGAGGCCTATCTCGCGGTCACCTGCCATTTCGTAGATGACAGCAGATCCCTGAATTCATTTATTTTAGGAGTGCAGCACTTCCCCCAGGGACATATCACGGAAAATATTGGCCAAATTAAAGCCTCACTCATGGAGGAATGGGCCATAACACACTAAGTTACATGTCTTAAACTGTTATATAACAATAACTGTTGGGGCTCCTAACATGGGTGCTTGTGCGAGGGAGCTCTGGCTTCACATACCATATGTGTAGCACATACATTGAACCTGATAGTGAAGAAGGCCCTTGACCAGACCCCCGTGCTCTCTGCCACACGAGCCAAGTCGAGGAAGATGGTGGGATATTTCAGGAGCAGTACAACTGCAAAGGTAAGTTCTGTGACTTCATTACAGTTTCTTTGATGCTGTTTTTGTTTTTGTTACTGCTGCTGTGATCATTTTAATTATTATTTTGTATTTTTTTAAGGAGAGGATTGCAGTGGTACAAGGACAAATGGGGAGGCCCAAGCTCAAGCTGATACAGGAAGTCGAAACATGCTGGAATAGCGCATACCACATGCTGCAAAGACGGTTTGATCTAAGAGAGCCAGTGAAGGCAGCCTTGTTCAGCCTGAGTACTGACTTCCCCCCCTTCACCTCCAAGGAGTATGACACTATTGCTGGGCATCTGCAGGTTTTAGCTCCATTTTACCATGCCACCATGGAACTAAGAGAAAAGAGTGTCTGGGTCAAGGGTTATACCTTTACTCTCCACGCTGGATCATTCTCTGGAAGAAGAAATGGCAAAACCACCATCCACCGCAAATTCATTGGCAGAACAACTGAGGAGGCTCCTACGAGAGAGGCTACATATGCTGCGATCGATGAGCATCATGTCTAGCGACACGGCTGGACCCAAGGTTCAAAAACATTGGGTTTTTTAGCCCAACAAAAGCAGGTGAGGCAGTAAGAAGACTCAGATTGGAGTCTTCTGCTGGTGTAATGAGAACTACCACCACCTCCATCTCCTCTTCCTCTTCCTCCTCCTCGTCACCAAGGCCACAAACATTAACTTATCAACTTCACAAGCCGTCGAGCCTGTTACCCCAGGTAATATTTTTTATTGCATTTGAGTCACATTTGTATGCACTTCTATACTCACTAACAGCCTCTGTTCATTTATTAGGTAAGAAAGTGTGGCGTCACCTGGATGACAATGCAATGCAGTCAAAAAGACAGAACATGACTGCTGGTGCAAGCACTGAAGTCCAGCAATACATGATGGAGCCAAACAACAGAAGGCTGGAAGACCCCCTCAAATACTGGGAGACACAAAAATTTATGTTCACCAATGTACACAAGCTGGCGATGACATTCCTGAGCACTCCTGCCTCATCTGTATCCTGTGAAAGACTCTTTTCAAAAACAGGCGAAATATTGTCCAAAAAAGAAATCGCCTGAGCCCCAAAACTGTGGGAAAACTGTTGTTCTTAAACAAAAACCAATAAAGTCTCACCTCAACCACATTCACTGCCCATACCTCAAGTTACACAAGCACATTTACTGCTCATACCCCAAGTTACACAAGCACATTCACTGCCCCCACCCCACTTTAATTAATCATTTCCACTTTCCATAATGCCAACATTTTTTTTTTATTATTATTTAGTGCTCAACAAAATTGGGGCAATATGCCAATATAAGTGCAATGCATATTTGATATCATTGACAGTTTCGTTCACAGGCCTTTTGCAAAATACCACACACTTCAAACTGATGAGGTCATCTGTGATATTTTTGCCTGTTTTACGCTCTTTATCCAGTAGATGGCTTAGTGAGCAAGTGAAGCCTCTAGATTGAAGCTTCACCCGTTAGTGAACTACTTTGACAGAAAGCTTCAATGCTCCATGAAGCTTCATCTCACAAATGCATTGCTTTAGTAACAGGTGTGTGTGTGAGATTTGTAGTTGCGCCCATAAATCTTGCTTACTGACAAGATAGAGCAAAACAGACTGCTTCCTGGTCGGAGAATGAACGACTTCTAGCGGCGACAAAAAAACATTTGGGAGGACAGGCAGCTGTTTCAATGTATTGAGGTCAATGGTAGACTGAGGAGACAGAGCAAAATATCTCATGTTCCCCGCATCATGTTGGCCAAGATAGAACTGATGTCAGTGTAGCACGATATAAAACGGTAATTCCACCACAGAAGGACGATATAAAATGGCACAAATTGCCCGCCAACATGTTTTACGGGAGATCGTGATTGATTTCTTTGCATTCTTCTTTGTATTATCGTGTTTGTATCACATGACATAATAAAAGGAATCCTTGTCGCCGTTAATGCCAACGAAGTCGGATGGCCGAAAAGCGTGTGCACAAGAGGGGGAGTGGAATTTTGGCAGGGAATTTTGACACAAGGGAAATCATCAGCCAATATACAGTGGTGTGCACAATGTCAGAAACCTTAGCATAAGGTGATATTTAGTATCAATAGTAGGCCCACCCTTTCCCGTCAAAATCATTAGTTTGATTTCTGTGGCCTACTGTGTCTGGTGGGATACAAAGCTTCTTTCAGGACAGTCTCCGTTGTTGTGCAGAGATCAAGGAAATTGACTCATAGCGCCATCTGCTGTTGAGGAGGGCAAATAACTTAGCTGGGACATATGTTCGCAAATCCTAGGGACACGAGTGAGAAAATCGGCACCACAATATCACCAGTAGAGAGCTGCCAAAAGTCACGAACTTATAGGAAGGCCACGAGTCTTAGTTTCGGCTCCGTTCTTCTTTTTCGGGGTCGCGATTGTCCTGCGCATGCGCGGCCCGAGTACAGGCTCTGAGGAGCCTCTTGTTGTTTTGTATTTGCAAACCACTCTATTTGTTTGCAAATCGTTTTTGCACTTGCAAACCACACTTTATTTGTGCGTGAATTATTTTTATATTTGCAAACCACTCTGTTTGTTTGCAAATCTTTTTTGTATTTGCAAACCACATTTTGTTTGCACGTGAATCAGCTTTGAATTTGCAAATCACGTTGTGTTTGTTAGTGAATCGTTGTGCATTTGTAAAACATGTTCTGTTTCTATGTTAGGTTTTGACAGTAGTTTAACTCCATACTGGTGCAGTTTGCTTGCTGAGTTTGGTATACCAAGTAATAAGCGCAGCTGTGCATGCGTGTGGTGCAGACCTGCGTTTAGGTCTACAACTAAGTCATAGAACTGTATGTACTTTAGCTTGTGGTATAGCTTACAGATACAGTGAGTGTCCTAAGAGTGAATTTTTCTGTGCAGTCCTCATACGCCGCCTGCATGGACCTGGTGAACTGCAGCCGCGATCGCGCCGCTACCTCTCCGTACTTGACGTGCACACGCCTGGGAAAACTAGTCTGTTCATACTGTTGGAGTCTGCTTTCCACTCGTTCGAAGGAATGTTCTCTCGCTTATACAGATGTAGTTCAATTTGTGAGTTTTGTGTATCAAGCAATAGGCTTGCTCCTGTGCACTTGGGGCTGAACTAGGTGCACGCGCTTGTTCTATTACGTTTTGGTGCATGAACGGGATAATACGCAGATGGCTTTCTCAAAATTTTCTGTTACAGAGATCGACGAGTCTTTCATCTCAAAGCCCCAGTCTAATCACGGAAAAGAAGGAGCCTCAATGCGGCTCATAAAACACCAAGTGCCGTGTCTTCGACCAGTATATTTTAAAATTATGCTGAACCTGATGTTCAGTAGTGCTCAAAAGCGCGTGCGTGGGAGCGCTGGCTGTCAGATAATAAACCTGAAAAAGTTTTCTTGTTGGAGATTGTTACTTAAGCTATTATGAAGCAGCTCTGTTTTCTTGAAATGTTGCAAAGGTATGCCAAAAAGTGTGAAATATAGCTCAAATGTAGCCATATTGGCGGTACCCAACAACAAATTCCCAGTCTGAGAGTGCACTCCACCCATGGCTCACTGAATTGTTGCCCCATCATAAAGACCGGCGACACTGTCACTGGATAGTTAGGGGACATCATGACTGCACATACATCAGCTCGTGTCATTATCTTTATCTTATGTTTATCGGGTTATTGCCTAGCTAACCGAAAACTTCTTATTTTTCTAATCGACGGATTTCGTTATGACTATATCGATGATCTTGAAGTCCATCCTGGGTTTAGAGAAATCGTGGAAAACGGTGTTAAAGTGGATTACATGACTCCCGATTTCCCCTCCTTGTCGTTTCCCAATTACTATTCTCTTATGACAGGTAAGAGCTCCACATACCTTTAACTATATTTACCACAGTGCACTTTTCACGTTTTTGTACATTGCATTGATTTTATGATTATTGTTTGATGCAACATACATTACGATAATTTGAAGTTAAAACATTGTACAACATTACTTGTCTTTTGTGGTCCCATTGGCACACACACACACACACACACACACATAAAGTTTGCCACCAAAACGGAATAAGTGCCGTAATTACAAAACTTGAGATAATACCATAGAGCGATAGCCCTGTGCTTCTTACACATGATGCAAAAATCCGTTTTTAGAAATTCAAACTATAAGGTGTACTTTTTCATGGTCAAAGTTTGTGTTTTTCTATAGAATTCAATAGGCGCCAAAATAGAAAAAGCTGATTTACTCAAAATGAGTGCAATGGATATACTACTATCATGATATCAATTAAGCGCTATAGTGCCTCCATTTGACACCAGCAGCTATTGTGCTGACAAAACTTAATTTCCAGGCACAGGAAATAAATTGAACCGGAGTCTTGGGATCATAACATGATTGTAGCAGTCCAGCTGTCGGATTAATGCTTGGCATTTTACATTACAGCTGAAAATTCTTGCGAGTTGTGAGTCCAAGCGGTGGTCCAAGTTTTGGACTCTTTTCGTCAGCTATGAGTGTCCAAAACACAGCCTATACCAACTTGACCTGCCTCTTTTTGGCTGGAATTTTCAGTGGAGATGTGGAACATTCCCTTGTTTAAAAATAATTGGCCATTAGGCCTGTATGCCTTCATATACCTGAAATTATGGGGCGTGTGATTCACTGGAGCCCTCTATAAATGTGAGAAATTAAATATAAAGGAATTTTAATGTCATGGTGAGAAATAAAAGCTTTCCAGCACTTTGCTGATTGTTTTATTTTTATGATGTACAGCAAACTTTTTATTTTGTCTGTTCACGGCAGAAATATTGCATTACATATCAAAAAGACATCCTCACAATATGTCCAAAGTGTGTTACAAAGTAAATATTTACCAGTGATGGGCGGGGCTACTCTACCATTCACTGTGAATAAAGTTATAGGTTGTTTATCATGAAACATGAGCATACATCTGTTGAGGCACAATTCTAGAATAGTTAACCAAGCTAGCTTTTGTTTGATTTCAAATAGGTAAGAGTTCAAATTTTAAAGCATACTGACAGTTCTAATTTAGTGTTTTGACCCGAAAATATGAAGGTTTTTTCATGAAATACCTTTCAAATAATAAAGTAAAAATCAATTGAATCTCAATTTTGGTTGCATAAACAAAACTAAATATTGGAAAGAAAATGTGGTCTGATTGGTCCATGAGGTCTGCATTTCTCTGGGTTTTCATTCTAATCCTAAAGAACTGCTTCTCTTTTAACCGCTTAAATTTTATGTTGAACCGCTCATTTGGAAGAATTTTTTGCACCAAATCAGGGTCATAGTCGAGATGGTCTGAATGATAGAGCTCCAGGAACTGAGTTGTGCAGCACTACATTGCAGATTGGAGGAAATCTAAAACAGAATTGGAAGAAGGAAGCTTTACCCCTATGGCTGAATGTGCCCATTGACTGGTGGGAGCCTGGCACTGCTCTCCTGTGGGTGACGCGGTCTTGAGGCCAATATCGCTACTCTAGGCCAGCTAACGGGCCACTCCAAAGTCCTGTGAGAGCCAACAAAAGAGCAATTGTTACCAATCTCGGAACAAATCATTAGGGACTTACTCTACTACGGCTAGGAGGAAGATGCTTACAACTGAAAAGCTTCACAAGAGGCTTTTGGGAATCATGTAAATTGGGATTTGAAAATAGATAGTGGTTGTGGAGGACTGCAGTGTTTGCTGGTTTTCAGTGCATTTCTACTTGAGATCCGTAAGTGAAGTTTTAGACCGTGTCAGTATTTGAAAGGACTGTCAGCCCTACGTGGTTCTCTCAATATGAATACACTCTTTAAGTGCCGACAGTCAGCCTTTAAATTGTGTTACTGTCACTCCAAATACTTTTTTGACCTCAGGGTGAGTCATTCATTGTTCACTGTGTTTACAATGCCTAAATTACCTGTTGATCAAAAGGAAGCTTCAGATGCCTGCAGGAACTGTGACCCCTCCAGAGTGGATGGTCACCTCGGATCTAAGGGCTTGGGTAGATAGGTGCTCATTGTTTTGGCATGGATCCGTAATCTTGTATCTGGGGGGCTACCAGGGGAGGGTGGGAAGAGGTCTGCAAACTTGATTAATCTCTAAAACTCAGCCAAGTAATATCCTTTGCAGAATGATGTTGGTTTTTAATGCAGTGCCGCCTGAGGGACCGACAGTCACGTGCATTCAATGTTGGTTTTCGGCCGTGCCGCTTACGTGTAGAGATTTCTCTGGATTCTCTGAATCTTTTGATGATATTTTGGACTGTAAATGATAAAATCCCCAAATTCCTTGCAATTGCACGTTGAGAAACGTTGTTCTTACACTGTTGGACTATTTGCTCACGCAGTTCTTCACAAAGTGATGAGCCTCGCCCCATCCTTGCTTGTGAATGACTGAGCCTTTCGGGGATGCTCCTTTTATACTTAATCATGACACTCACTTGTTTCCAATTAACCTGTTCACCTGTGGAATGTTCCAAACAGGTGTTTTTTCAGCATTCCTCAGCTTTCCCAGTCTTTTGTTGCCCCGTCCCAACTTTTTTGGAACGTGTTGCAGGCATCAAATTCAAAATGAGTGAAAATATCCAAAAAACAATAAAGTGTATCAGTTTGAACATTATATAGCTTGTCTTTGTAGTGTACTCAATTGAATATAGGTCGAAAAGGATTTTCAGATCATTGTATTGTTATTATTCACGTTGTACACAACGTCCCAACTTCATTGGAATTGGGGTTTGCATTTAGATTTCACACACTAAAACTCCATTACATGTCTGGAGTAACATGAATGTATATTGTATGGATAAAATGGCAGAATGAGTCACCATGTTCTGAAAGCAACCTTTCTTGAGATGCGACTGAAACTAAAAAAATTCCCTAGGCAACAGACTGAATCCAGTGAGGCTATCCCTGCATTGATGGTAGCATTTTCAGCTGAATTTGCTGATGTAGGGTGTTTTAATAAAGCTCAGTTCCCCTCACAATGCAGTCACTCAGTTAGAAGGGAATCTGCTATGACAACTGCACAAGGACAGTGAAACCTTAACCAAACAAAACTCACAAAGGATGGCTAAGACTAACTGGATTATTTTAGTAAGACAAGTCGCTATTGAAATTAAGCAACGGATCAATTTTGGGAGGTTTGCTGTGAATGCAGCTTTGGTGTCAAGACCATGCCTCTTATCATTGCTTGTTTTCATAAACTATCCAAAATATCATTTTTATGATAAGTGGGAGCTGACTGCTGTGCATCTTCCATTGGGGACATATGCCCACAGGTTATTCCTGGTGTGGTAGTGGGAGTGTAAAAGTACTTCTTGAAGGCGTAAATACAAAGGTTACCGGAGAGAGTCTTACACAGATTGGAGCAGCTGCACGACAGAATGAGCAAATGGCATGAACAGGTGTGGCTGGTGATTTAAATAGCTCGACCATTACAGGGTTCTCCACACTTTTGAAATGACCTGTCTGTATTGTAAATGATATGTGTCTGCCGAAGGCAGCGCAGCAAAGAATTAGCTAGGGGTCTGGGGGCCTGTGGCCCCCAGCCGCCAGTATGTCAAGACACTTGGAAATGTATTCTCCGAGATTTTAAGCACTTGCAGAATACAAGCAAAGTAATTCCATAACCATTGACATTAACAGTGATTATTCATAGGAATTATCAGTCATGAATGAAGTTGTGAGGAGCGCGTTTCCCGTCATCGCATTCATTGAGGACTAGAGTTCTATCTGGCAGTACAGTCAGTCGTAGATGTGGATCAGAGTCACATCAAAACAGAAACGACAGGAACATGGTAAAAAGGCTTTTGCCTGCCGGCAACATTGATCGCACATTACTATCACCAGGCAACTCTGTCTTTGAGTTTACAATATGCTGTATATGTTTATTACCATCAGCTATCATAAAAAAATCAGGTATAGGTTTTTCTCTAAGCTTTTTAAAAACAGAATCGCCAGCGTGAGGAAACGAGATCATTCTAAAGCCAGCTGCCCAAAGTCAATGCTTTCTGCAAACCGAGACAAGTGAACAACAGTATTGCCACTTGCAGAGATTTTTCACTAGATCTTATGAAATCAGGTCAAGCCTAGCGATCTAGTGAGGTATTTCCAAAATACAAGCAATCTAGTGAAATTCCAGCACTTCAGAAACTATTAAAGTAATTTAGGCCTACAGCTTTTGCCCCAAGCCGAACAGTCAGGCCAGTCGTCGAGTTGTATTACTTTATAAAGTCACTTATAATTTGACGAGTCCCTGGCAACAACTGCCATGGACCTCAATGACCCTTTTTATGTTGCAATGTACATACATTATGTTCAAAGAACGTAGCGTGATCTTTATATGACGTTGGTCTGTGAGTTACCCGAGAGTTACCCATTGTTAAAAAAATTATAGCAACCTAGGCCTACATACAGTTGTGTAAAAAAAAAAAAAAAATAGCAGTACAACATCAATAACCAGATGAATCACTGTTATTTATAGTGGTGATATTTCTGTATGGCAAATTATTTACCTTTGTATTTGTATTTATTTATTTAAAACAGGGACAATATATATTAATAAACATTTACATGTAAATATGCAAGATTGTAGCCAATGGCAAATTTCAATCTTTAATCTCCTTGGCAGGTTGATATTAACATCAATAAAAGTACAACAAACAAATATATAACAAACAATAATGCTCATAACAGACCAAAAGTGGGGGACCATACAAAATAAGTTGTTGAAAGTGCTTGAGTGTAAAAGTGCTTTAGTGCTAACGTGTTCCGGAGCCAAAGATTTTAATCGCTCTTATTATTGCACATTGCCCATGTATTGCACATTGCCCTATTGCACAAGTTTATAAAGTGCTAGTTTGTATTGCACAATGCCCTGTCGCACATATGCGCATGCAGATATATGTCTGCAGGTATTATAGCACTAAATTGGCATACATAGATGTATTTAAGTATGCGCTATTACACAATTGGTATATGTATGCATACAGAGGCAGGCTTGGTTTGTATCCCGACAGACAGGCCCACACATACACAATACATAAACAAGGCAATCAAAGATGGCAGACTTCACCCCATTCACGCAAATATTGGCAAGTGCGGAAACACAAACAGACAGACAGACAGACAGACAAACAAACAAACAAACAAACAAACAAACACACACACACACACACACAGAGCCTCTAAAAACAGTACTTCACGCCCACTCCTTGGGGTGAAGTAAAAAACATCAAACAAGTTTAAGATAAATTGTGAGTGCAGTTTTGATTATCCAGGAACCATCTTTTTAGATATTTGGTAAATGAGGTAAGAGTTAGCAAATCCCGTATATCACTTGGTATTGTGTTCCAGGTCTGGGACGCTCGGTATGAGAACACTGACTGCCCGAAAACGCTTTTTCTAAATGGAACTAGACAATCACGTCTAGAGCCTGCTCTAGTTGACCTATTTGGATTTTTCTTCATAAATTCCTCTAACGGAGGTGGAGCTAGTCAATGGAGGATTTTGTAGACCAAAACAGCATCTGCATGTTTTATTATATTTTCCCAGCTGAATAAGTCGTATTTCTTCAAAATGTTACAATGGTGGTATGTATTGGGCTTTTCATCTAAAATTTTTATTGCTTGTTTGTAAGCAATCTCAACAGATTTTAGCGTGGTCTTACATGCCAGTGCCCAAGTTGTTATACAGTAAGTTAAATGTGACATTATCATTGCACTGAAGTATAGTTTGGCTGAATCAATAGTTAAACGATTTCTAATGTATCTAAAATTATACAAATTAAATTTAATTCTACAACGTACTCACAGTTCTATTTACTTCTTGTTAATAGCATAGCTGTGAATTGATAATGATTCCAAGATATTTAAACTCATGTACCACTTCAAGCTTTGTCCCATGTACAAACAGATCAGGAACTATGTCACTTGTAGATGTAGTAGTGTTATAGAAAAACAACAGACCCAACTGTCATGAAATGCACACTGCTTGTTCTGAGTAATTGACTAATTCATTAAAAGGGGTGTGTTCAGAATAATAGCAGTGGAGTTAAATTAGAGATTTCATTCATTCTGTGAAGAAACAAGTGTCATTAATTGTCCTTTAGTAAGGAAGAAGGGAAGCAAATGTTTCACTCATTGTTATAAAATATGTTTCCTTCTGAATTGTTAAGTGAAATGGGCCATTCCAAACATTGTTCGGAGCCAACAACATCTTTTGATTGAAAAGTGGATTGGAGAAGGGAAAACATATAAAGAAGTGCAGCAAATTACAGGATGCTCAGCTACAATGATCTCAAATGCTTTAAAATGGCATAAATAAAAAACTTGAAACAAGCTGAAGGACACTGGCAACTACTGTTAAAATGGATCAAAGAAAAATCAGAATGGCAAAGATTCAGCCAGTCATCACCTCCAGAAAAACTGAAGATGATTTAAAATTACCTGCAAGTGCTGTTGCAGTTGGAAGACGTTTGATTGAAGCTAAACTATCAGCAAGAAGCCCCAGTAAAGCAGCACTGTCAAAAAAAAAAATGGCTTGTGCAGAATTGGTTAAAATTGGCCAAGGAACACATCATTTGGCCCAAAGAGAAATGGCGAAACATTCTGTGGACTGATGAGAGTAAAATTGTTCTTTTCAGGTCTAGTGGTCGTCGAAAGTATGTACCTCGAGTCGTCGCTGATATAAAGTAAAGCTTCCGAAATTAAAATGCAATGGAATAATGTGAGTGAGGGAAGAGAAATGAGGGAACAGAGGAATGCCGGGGTGTAATATCTCATTGTTGAATTTTTTTTGCGAGTCTAAGAAAAATACACACAATCATGTAGGGATAAGGAGACAAAAGGACAACGGGAATGAAGGAGGGGGACAAAGGGGAATGAGGGGTGTGCGATTTCATTATTAGAATTTATAGCTTTTTTTAAGCAGATGTTGCATCTGTAAATGTGTTAGCAATATTTAAGTTGCAAAATACATTGGGATTTTAGCCAAGAGGGAGGGGTGGGGTGGGGGGGTAAGGGAGGGGGTTAAGGATAGAATAGTCGGAAAGAGAATTGCCAGATTTGTGGTTTGGATTACCTGCAATGAATACGTTACAGGCTGAAGGATCCAAAGTAGCCGTGTTTGATTTTGAAATGGCAAAGGAAGAGGAGAGGAAAGGGTCATGGCAGGTCGCATGTGCTCAGGGATTTATTGCAGCCTGCAGAAACAGGGACAAAGGGGGAATACAAGAGGTCAAAAAGATCAAAAACAGAGGGTGCAGGCACAGGGGATACGACTTGACCTACTGACTGTGGGTAGCTGATGCAGGATCAATGACGTTGTACATTTGGGTGATGATGTCGTGGTTGATGTAGGCCAATGTTGTGACGAGGACCCAAAGCTGCTGTATTTCATTAGGAATGGTTCCGTACGCTAGACGAAATGATGGGAAGGAAGAAGAGGTCATGTGATTTTGTTATTGAAAGTTACCTGCATTATCCTTGCTGATAGAGCATCTATTAAAGGAAGAAAATTGGCAAAACAAACATGGCAGAAAAACACATTGGCATTTTTGCAAGAGGGAAGGGGGGGGGGGGAAAAGTAAAGAGTGGTCGGGAAGAGAATTGCCAGATTTGTTCCTCCATGCTTTGAATATGCACTGAATATGTCTAAGGCTGGAGGAGCCAAAGGAGCCACCTTTGATTATTAATATGGCAAAGGAAGAGGAAAGGAAGGGACAAGGGGACGGCAGGAGGCTCAGGGATTTAATGCAGCCTGCAGAGACAGGGACGAAAGGGGGGACACGAGAGGTCAAAAAGATCGAAAACGGAAGGTACAGGCACGGGGAATACAACCTGGCCCATTAGCAATGGGGAGTTGCTGCGAAATCGGTGTTGCAGGTAGTTGGTGTGATGACACTGTAGTGGTGCAGGAAATATGGTGAGGTTCCGGAGCCGCTGCATAGCAGTTGAATGGTTCTGGACAATGGAAGGTTGCTTTGTTTGAGACTGACGTGCAACAGGACTGGAATCATTTTGCGGTTTTAAAATAGTGGCTGAAATTAAGGTCAGTTCTTCAAGTTACAACACTTGAGAGTAGCTCAGTAGATACGATGGCTAAGGCAGAGATGGGTAATGAGGGCTGTATCTATTCCTGGCTGTCTTGGAGATTTCTGGCCTCTAATTACCAAATAACCTGTAATTGGCTTAACCATTTAGATAATATTACATTTTAGTTGCCTTTTTTTCAGCAGAATAATTGATGGACATGACAAGTGGCTGGACGCAAATCCTCCAACTTTGGCTCCGCCTAGCTTGAAAAGTGTAGATACTACCAAATAAATGCTTCATATTCCTGAAAATAGAGTTCCAAAAGTACAACAAACAGCTTTTAACACCACAGTACATATCTGGGTTATTGAGAAAATATACCGCAAATATGCACCAAAATTCAGTTTAAACCATCTTTCTGGCCATCCGTTGCACTAACCCAGCAAGATACCAAGGTACTGAAAATGATAGTCTTGTTGTGAGTTAACACATATTCAAGCATTCTAGATTGGTATGTGTCTGGGATATTATTTTATTCCCATTCCCATTTTCAATTTTTATTGCTATTTCTCAAATAATTCTGGCTCAATAACATAGTAACCCAGCTTGGCCACTAGGTGGTACTTATGTCAAACCGGACTTGAAGTGTCACAGGTCATGATGAAAGTATAACACCTTTGGTACTGTGTAGCCTTAAGTCATGATAGTTGATGCAAAATGTGGTGTCAACAGCTTTTGGACAACAAAACTGAGCCTCTTTAGTGGCTTTCAGGTGGCGCCACCAGCAGGCAAAATGAGATACAGACCTAATAATTCAGCTTTTTCCGTGAGACACCCACAGCTACCTATGTGCCAAGTTTCATTCAATTCCAAGGTGGTCAACTGTGCACCAAATGTCAATCTCTCATGGAATGGCTCTTAAAGTGAAGGTCAATCTTGAGTTACATTTAGTGTTCGAGTTTGAAGAGAAGATTGTCAACACTACTATTTTTTGAACAGATTAATAATCCTTTTCTTTGCTAATGTTTTGATTTGGATTGAATATGTTCCCACTACATTTGAAATATGGAACTGAAGGCTATAAAAAAAAAAAAATTGTGATTTATTCACATTTTATGATGTACCTCTTTTTTTAACACAACTGTATATTGCTGTTTATTTTTGAACTTTGAGATCTTTGTTTCTCATGCTTCATCCTCAAGATAATAGCGCCTAGAATATAGTCTATGCCTCGTCTATGCCAAATAAATTTAGATCCCTATTAGTGAATGAAAAAGGCCCAGGTCTATTATTGATAAGTAGGCCTATCAATCTACTTGGGTTTTCTTGATGAATATTTGATTAGGCCTAGGGGTCATTCCATGCCAAATGAACGAGAGCCTCCAGGGGATTCGTCTCCGATTTGGCCAATTTTTTTTCTAAAAATACCTTAGGGTGTCAAACAAAGGAATCTCAAGTTTCAGCTAAATATCTCAAACAGTTCTCATGTGAGAGCCCTTTTAAATTGGGGTGTTGCCCCCCTTTTTTTGCGATCACGAATTGCAACATTGGGTCGTGAGCATTTTTGGAAGGCTATAAAATGTTTTCTAAATAAGATAGAAAGCTGAACATTAGTACTCTTGTTAATTCTGACCTGGCTTTCAGAATCTGGCATCAAAATTGCACTGTGATGAACCATTTGGGATCTACGAGCATTTAAAAATGGGATTTTGGGTGGACAGAATTGTTTTTTTTCACACTGCTCACTGTGTGGTCAGCTTTATACCTAGACCCAAATATGAAATAGATATGTGATATTTAGGTAAAAAAAAAAAAAAACTACAGGCAAAAGCAATATAACACAAAATAAGCCTTCAATGAAAAAGTTATGGGCCTCTGAAAATGGTCACAGTGTTAAAAATGCCTGTGGTACCCCTACATTCAGGGTGGCTGTTGACCACGTAGATGGTTAGACAGCTTAATGAAATTTTGATCACTTGAAGATCTTGGCAATATTTGGTAAAAGTATTACTATATCAACTCAACTTTTTCACCATAAACTAGAGTTTTGAAAAAAGGTGTTTTTGTCTAAACTGACTCTAATGAACACGAACCTACTGTGTACATAAGATATATACAATACGTATAAACCCAATTAAGAAAACACTGCATAAGTCATGTTCCTTGATGCTTACAATACAGGGTAGAGTTAAATTATAATGCACTGCTGCTGATGGTTTTACTACTGAAAACACCATGTACATGATTAATAGGCCTACACCACAGCTGCACTATTACATACATGTACAGTATTATAATACTGGTAGCTGTAAAAACAGCCCACAAGTTTAGTGTGGTCAAGATGCTGAAGAACAGGAATTAGCCTGATTAACAGTTCACACTTCCTGGTTAATTCCAAGAACAATGTTTTTCTGTTTTATCTCTTGCACAAGTGTTTGGCACATGGATCTCTGTATCTCCTGTGAGGGTGCATTCAGTTGTAGGTTGGCTCTTGCAGAGTCAGGATGGCTTCACCAAGTATATCATATATATAATATAAAGCTGACCACACAGTGAGCCATCAAAATGTGAAAAAAAAAAATTTCCATCAACCAAAATCCCATTTTCAAATGCTCATAGATCCCAAATGGTTCACCATAGTGCAATCTTGATGCTAGATTCTAAAAGCCGTGGCAAAAATGAACAATATCAGCAATTTTCAGCTTTCTGTCTTATTTAGAAAAGATTTTATAGCCTTCCAAAAACTCTCACAAGCCAATGTTGCGATTTGCGAATGTAAAAAATGGGGGCAACACCCCAACACCCCAATTAAAATGGCTCTCACACATGGTTTATGGTACCTGAGGTGGCTGATAGCTTGCAAAAACCGACGATGGCCATGCTGTTTGCAAGATGTGTGACAACCAATTTAAAGACCCCAACAAATATGCACTGCTTAAACATGCAATGTCTGAAAAGCATATCAAAGCAGTTAATGCCAAAAAGAGTTGCATTAACATTGAGACCTTTTTCAAGCCCAAAAAATCATCACCAGACAACGAAGAGTTAACTGCAAAGGCAGAACTCCATATGGTGGGTTTAATGGCCGAACACCGAACCTTTTTTTTCCCCAGGCTCATTACCTGGAAAACTTAATAAAGAAAATGTTTCTAGATAGTGAAATCACTGCAGACTTGAAACTGAAAAGAACAAAGGCATCATATGTTGTGCAGGATGGAGTGGTGCACAAAGAAAAAAAATCTTTTCAGTTTGCTGCTCAAAATATTTTCTCCTTGATCATTGATGAATCAACAGACATTTCTATCAGCCAGGTTCTGGCTGTGGTCATCCGCTTTTGTGAGGGAAACAGAGTTCATGATGCCCTGCTTGATGTTGGTGAAGTGGAAGGCAGATCTGCAGAGAGCCTCTAGAAAGCAGTGAAGGAGCTATTGGATGATAGGGAAATACGAACATAATTGGCTTTGCTTCCAACAGTTGTTCAACCATGAGAGGTTCAGCCAGTGGTTTCCAGCTCATTTGAAGTCATCAGATCATCTGTCAGATGATTTCATGCTTGGTTGTGTTTGCCATTCTTTCGCATTATGTGCTAGTCATGCAAGGAACCATTTCCCTTCCTGGCTCAAAACGTTCATCGAAGATGTCTGTGGTTATTGGTTCTCCCAGTTCAAAAGAATCAGGGAGTTCACTTTGCTTCAGTAGGCCGTCAATGCCGTCCAACACAAGATCTTCAAGATCTCACAGACCAGATGGCTTTCACGTGGTATGGTCATTGACAGTATATTAGAACAGTTGGAGGCTCTCCTTCTCTTCTTTCAGGTAGAATCACCTACAGATAAGATAGATGGACCAGTGAACATCTAGAAGGTGATGAACAACCCAGGTACCAAACATATGTTGCCCTTCTGGCACTAATGTGCTGCCAAAGGTTCATTCTATAAAGTTAGATTTTCAGACAGAGGATCTTTGTGTGCACAAGGTTTCCAAAAGCATCAAGGATGTATACAGAGACATTCTTGAGATATTTGTGTAGGATGAAGTCATTCTGAATGCTGACATTCCTAAAATTGATCCTTCCTTGAAGGAGAACCACTGTCATATTATGAATGTTAATCTCAGGGGTCACTGCCAAGCCGAGTTGCAGAGGGTCTCTTTTGGAAGCAACAAAATATATTTCTGAGAGGATTGTGTTTCATTTCTAGTGGAACTCTGCAAACAGATTCGCAGATGATTTGATTTCTCTGAGGACAGTGTACTTTCCATGTTATCATGTCTCAAGCCAGAGGAGGCAATATCTGTTGATCATAGGATGAAATCACTTGTGAAGTTAGTGGTGAAATTCTTGCGCATTATTCCAGAGGAGGAATTAAATAAATTCAAGGATGAATGGAGGGCTCTACTTCACTGTAGAGAACAGATGAATACACTTATTGGGAAATCTCATGCCGAATTCTGGCAAGGATTTAAGAATACAGGATGCAACTGGCAGGCCAAAGTTTGCAGTACTCTCATCTGATGTGTTCCCAATTTGCTCTTCCGTACTCATTGGCTTGTGTTGAGTGAGTATTTTCTGAAGTGAATATGGTTAAAACAGCAACCACCAATCGACTCAATGCGTCAACTACGGCGAACCGGCTTCTTGCCAGGCAACACCTGATACATCAGGGGGCACAGTTGGTCACAGTTGGAGTGCCACAGTTGGTCACCCTCAAAAGAGCTCATCAACGCAGTATGCTTCGGACAGTGTCACTCACGCTATGTGCAGCGACTGAACAATGCCCAGCAAAATGCAACCATCTGAGTTTATGATGTTGAAGGGGACGGCTGACTTTAATTATCATCCAGTTACATTACTTTATAGGCTGCCATCTCAAGAGGCCTATATTTTAAAAACTGATGCACTTAAGAATTTTACTATGATAAACGTGCATAAATGATCGCTTATCTATGTTTCAAGAATTTTTAGGGCCTATTTTATAGTTAAGAGCCATTCCACGAGAGATTGACATTCGGTGCGCAGTCGACCCCCTTGGAATTGAATGAAACTTGGCACATAGGTAGATATGGGTGTCTCACGGAAAAACCCAAATTTTTAGGTCCGCATTTCACTTTGCCTGCCGATAGCGCCACCTGGAAGCCACTTAAGTGGCTCAGTTTTGCTGTTGACACCACATTTTACATCAAATATCATGACTTATGGGTACACCCCAGATAGCAAAAAGTGATTGAATCAACATTGTGATATTGTCAGGCTGAAGATTGCAATCAACATTGATGTCAGATATTGAAAAAAACATTGAAAGTGCTCGCTATGATCAACATGGAAATAACGTTGAATTTCCAATCAATTCTGACAATGAATCAACCTTGATTCAACTATGATATGATCAACATTGAAAGAATGTAGAATTGCATCAACATTGATTCAACTATATATATATGCATTGAATTATACATTGAAAAAATGTTATTATTAAAGGGCCATTTCAACACTTTTCAACCCTCCTCTGTATGTTTTTAATATGCCGCACTAAAAAATAGTCACTTTATTTCTCTATTTATGGTATAGTTCAACAAGGAGCATGCCAAAGTAGTCTACTAGTCAGTGATATCACTGCCATATGCCTGATGGCAGTGATGTGTCATAGATTTACTACTTGGACCAAGCTAGGACCAAGGGTCTAAATAAACAAAAGGCTCAAATGCCAGGCTGGTTAGAAAAAACTGGAGTTTTAATTTATAAAAACAAAACAGAGCTAAATACAGAGCAGCACAGGTCGCTAACGCCAGAACAGAATAAAATGCAGAGGTCGTCAGCCCTTATATACTCTGCCCTCACCTCCACCACACCTGTTGCCCGTCAAGGTGGAGGTGAAGGAATGCAGCAGGGGAGGGACTGCAAGGTCAAACCCTTACATGATGTCACTAATAGACAAGTTTGGAGCAACCCCCGCAGAACTTTAAAACACCAAATAGAATAAAATGATTATTTTTTAAATAAGGCATACATGCCAACTCTACCGCTTTTGGGGCGTTTTTTTCAGAATGAAACGCCCCGAAAGCGGTAGTCTACTGCCAAAAGCGGTAGAGTTGGCATGTATGATAAGGTATATTAAAAACATATAGACAAAGGTTAAAATGCTGAAATGGTCCATTAAGTATGCTATACTGCAGTGGTTCTCAACCTTTTTATACAAAGACCACACTTTACAGGGACATGTTTTGGAGGAACCCATACTTGATTATAATTATTTCATAGGTGAATATTCAAAAATGTGTTGTGAGCTCGTAGATTGGCTATTTCCATTTTTTTTTAAGAAAGCTAGGTTGAGAACAGCTGCTTTACTGCATGCTCTATTAACAAAAAAAAAAAAACAATAAAACAGACCATTATTCATGTAGTTATTTATTAAAGATTCAAAAGAAATTACACTTTTGAACTTCTTTTGTACATTTTAGCACACACCTTTTCTTTTGATCTTATAAGGTTTCCTGCCTGGCTTAGGTGGAGGAAGCACCTTAGAGCACCAACTTAGAGCACTTATCAGCACCACTGAAACGATGTCAATTCATTGTAGGGCATTTCAACATTGAAAAATCATCATCTATACTACATTGATTCAACAACAGTTTTTCAAACATTGAAATGGTAACTGTAATTAAACATTGAATCAACACAGATTTTTTAACCTCAACCAAAAATAAACAATCTGACCAAAATCCAACATTGAATTAATGTCTTTTGCTATCTGGGACAGTATCAAATATGTCATACTTCTATCATGACCTGTGACACTTCAAGTCCGGTTAGACTTCAGCACCACATCAATGCAAAGCTGGGTAACTATGTTATCGAGCCAGAATTATTTGAGAAATAAGAATAAAAATTGAAAATGGGAACGGGAATAAAATATTACCCCAGACATATACCAAACTAGAATGCTTTATTATGAGTTTACACACAACAAGACTATCATTTTCAGTGAATAGTACTTTGGTATCTTGCTGTGTTTGTGCAATGGACGGCCAGCAAGATGGTTGAAATTCATTTTTGGTTCATGTTTGCAGTATATTTTCTTTGTAACCCAGGTTTGTACTGTGAGGGTAAATGCTGTTTGTTGTGCTTTTGGAACTCTATTTTCAGAAATGCCAAGCATTTCTTTGGTCGTATCCACGCTTTCAAGCTCGACGCAGCCAAAGTTGGAGGAAATCTCAAAATGGTCAATTTCATAGCAGATTGTGCCTATGTTTAGGTGGCATTATTTTGTTTACCCAGCAAGATCGAGATCTGAAATTCTCTGGATACATACTACCTTTGGGGTACATTACAGCATTAGTAAAATCTCAATGGTAGTATTTTCAGTGATGATTTTAAACATCAAAAGTCGGAAAAATTTGCCTCCAGGGGGCACTGTATGCTGGATACAAGTCCTGGCCATCCCCAGCGAAGTACCAAAGAAATTGTTTTTGAATTGAGATGCACATAGCTAGTTTTCTCAGAATATGAAGAGTTTAACTTGGTACTATGCTGGGTAGATAGCTATCTGACCAAAGGTGGTGCTCTAAAGAACTAATGTTCCACCGACCTAACATTCCATATTCCCAGGCATGTACCAAAATTCTGTCTTTTGACGTACATAAAGTACATGCACAGTTATACATACAATTTGTAATCGCTTTAGTATAAAGCTGGGTTGGTTGTAAATTGGAAAAGAATGTTGGTGGTGATTGTGGCATTGTGTCAACATGCAAGACTTACCAGTAATCAGTACAGTGTACAGTTTTGTGGTGTTGGTGAGTTTCAGAAAATAACAAATTCTCTGCATTTTTGCATTACTATTAGAATCGGAGAGCAGGCTTCATTGTTAATTCTAGGATTTCCCAAGGGTATGACGCTTGGGTATGAAAAAGGGCACAGCAGTCGTGTCTAGCAAGTGGTTATCCTGATAAAAGGCACAGAGGTCCTAGCAAGCAAGCAGCACCCTGCCAAGAAAAGGGCAGTTCATTTGTAGTGGTAACTTGCATGCCTTCATTCCTAACACCTGCCCATGATGCCTAGCCTACGAGATGCCCGATGGTCGGGAGGGCGGGGTTTCTTTTACAGACTTCCCATTTCCGTGCATACCAAGCCATGGGTGTTGACGCAACTATTGCGCCATATAGGCTGCAGCCTGCTATTCAATTCAGAGACAGACAAGCTCACTATCAATGGCCTGTAAGCAGCCCTGTAGAGACCCAGGATGCAGTGTAGTAGGGCTTGCCTCGGGCTCGACTGGCTCCGTGGGTAACATTGACCCGGATCCAGTGAAGAAGGCCATGGATGACTGCTCAAAGCCAAGGCCAAGGAGCACCTCTGGTGCGCACCACCAGGTGCCGCCAACCCACAATCGAATTCCAAAAACAGATTGAGGGATAGAGCTAGTCACATGCTGGGTTGACATCATTTCGCTTTGGATAACATGAAAAGTATAAAACAGTTTTAACTTTTGTACTAGACATTCTGTCTTCATGTACACGGTTGTGTGACGAAGATTTTTTTTAGAGTTCAAATTATGGACTTTTATTTTACGTAAGTGTACGTATACTGTTGACGCATGTCTGCGTACTTACGGTGGTACGCCTTTTACATTAGTTCTTTTAATGGCATTCAAAAATTTTGGACTGGTCATATTTTATAACATACTGTATGTGACTGACTGCACTGTACCCGTACTTGGTAATAGCCCATGTATTGTGCGTTTGATAATGCTCACAGTCACCACCAGTTTACAACCAAATAAGCTTTATGCCAAAGGGATTACAAATTTTCTGTATAACTGTGTATGTGCTTCGTATATTTCAAAAGACAGAACATTGGTATATGTCTGGGAATATGGAATGTTAGGTCGGTGGAACATTAGCTCTTTAGAATGGCACCTTTAGTCAGAAAGCTATCTACCCAGCATAGTACCAAACCAAGCTCTTCACTTTCTGAGAAAATTAGCTGTGTATATCACAATTCAAAAAAAAATTTCTTTGGTACATTTCTGGGATGGCCAGGACTTGCATCCAGCCTACAGTGCCCCCTGGAGGCAAATTTTTCCGACTTTTGATGTTTAAAATGATCTACACTGAAAATACTACCATTGAGGTTTTACTAATGATGTAATGTACCCCAAAGGGACTATGTATCCAGAGAATTTCAGATCTCTATCTTGCTGAGTGAATAAAATAATGCCGCCTAAACATAGGCACAATCTGCTATGAAATGGTCCATTTTGAGTTTTCCTCCAACTTTGGCTCCGTCTTGCTTGAAAGTGTAGATACTACCAAAGAAATTCTTGATATTCCTGAAAACAGAGCTCCAAAAGCACAACAAACAGCATTTATCATCATGGAACATATCTAGGTCTTTAAAATAATTTTTAAAATAATGTTTTTATTTCATGTTTCAGTATATTATTTTATTAATTCCTTCATGATTATTATTGTTCATTATCATTCGTTATTATTTAGATTGTCTTATCATTCTAGAAAACTAAATAAATTTTAAAAATTGAATATATCATGTATGTGTCATATTATTTTATGAATGGATTCATGATTTCCATCATAATTATTATTCCTTATAATTTAGAAGGGCTTGGAAGATTAGACTATGTACAATAAGTTTGAACATATTTCATTTACCGTTTCAAGAAAAAGTGTATGAACCCTTCCACTTTATCTGCAGAAATAAATAAATTGCTACCACAGAGGAAGCCATTGCTCTCAAAAAATAAAAAAATAAACTGCTGCCCATCTCAAGGTTTCCAAAACCTACCAGGATGTCCCACAGCACTGTTGGAACTATTGGATCAGTGCTAGGTTTATGAGGGAAAAATATTGCATACCAATACCAAAAGAGCAGAGGCTTCCTCCTCCAACCTTTCTTGCAACTGTATTTCAACATATTCTTTTACGAGTGCCATTGCTTAAAATCAAATGATTTCCTTCTTTAAGTAGACATTTTATGAATTTTATACTTATATTGTCTACTATTTGGATACTTCAAACACTCCCCTGGTAATTACAGGTTGGCAGGTTTAAGTAGTGTGTGACAGAGATGATTTCCGTAGTGTGTGTGTGTGTGTGTAAGAGGTTTCCAGTAGTATGTGTGAGTGGATTTCAGTTGTATATGTGAGAGGTTTTCAGTAGTATATGTGAGAGATTTTCAGTTGTGTATGTGAGAGGTTTTCAGAAGTATGTGTGAGAGGTTTTCAGTTGTGTATGTGAAAGGTCTTAAGTAGTGTATGTGAGAGGTTTTCAGTAATGCGTGTAAGAGGTTTCCAGTAGTATGTGTGAGGGGATTTCAGTCGTATATGTGAGAGGTTTTTAGTAGTATATGTGAGAGGTTTTCAGTTGTGTATGTGAGATGTTTTCAGTAGTATGTGTGAGAGGTTTTCAGTTGTGTATGTGAGAGGTTTTCAGTTGTGCATGTGAGAGGTTTTCAGTAGTATGTGTGAGAGGTTTTCAGTTGTGTATGCGAGAGGTTTTCAGTAGTGAATGTAAGAGGTTTTCAGTAGTATGTGTGAGAGGTTTTCAGTTGTGTGAGAGGTTTTCAATAGTATGTGTGAGAGGTTTTCAGTTGTGTATGTGAGAGGTTTTCAGTAGTGAATATAAGAGGTTTTCAGTAGTATGTGTGAGAGGTTTTCAGTTGTGCAAGTGAGAGGTTTTCAACAGTATGTGTGAGAGGTTTTCAGTTGTGCATGTGAAAGGTCTTCAGTAGTGTATGTGAGAGGTTTTCAGTAATGCGTGTAAGAGGTTTCCAGTAGTACGTGTGAGAGGATTTCAGTCGTATATGTGAGAGGTTTTCAATAGTATGTGTGAGAGCTTTTCAGTAGTGTATGTGAGAGGTTTTCAGTAATGAGTGTGAGAGGCTCCTTTTTCAGTCGTGTGAGTGAGAGGTTTTCACTAGTATGTGTGAAAGGTTTTCAGTAGTGTATGTGAGAGGTTTTCAGTAATGAGTGTGAGAGGTTTAATTTCAGTCGTGTGTGAGAGGTTTTCAATAGTATGTGTGAGAGGTTTTCAGTGGTGTATGTGAGAGGTTTTCAGTAATGTGTGTGTGAGGGTTCATTTTCAGTAGTGTCTATGAGAGGGAAGTTTGAATTATGGCCTATACAGCCCCTCATAAATTGGCAATATTAATGCAAAAAAAAAAAAAAAAAAACTGCGCGGCAATCGTTTTCGCGATTCTCACAATTGCCACTCTGCTGTACATTGTGCCTAACAATGCTCTTTAGCTGTGACTACATTCAGAATATAAAATGTATTCTCCTGGCTTATTGCTTAATGAGCCTTGCAAAATAATTAATGCAAATGTTTGGTGTTTCAAGAGCTACATGTCCGCAGAATTTCTAAGGACGTATTGATATTTTAAGTCTTCATTTATGTACAGATGAAAACGCCTCAATTTTGTGGTGCAATGTATAACAGTGCAATCGAGAGCAAATTTGACGTCTTACATTGACTTCGATCAATTAGTCTGAGCAGCTGTTGCTAATCGGGTAAAGTAAACTGCGAGAGGTTTATGTTATTAAGAATTGAAAGGTAAGGTTTCAGCGGGCCTTTGTGACTGCCGACTGACTGCTGCTGCGCTACGCTTTTGTACCCCTGGATTGTGCTAATGGTCGAGAACTATTGCATTTTAGTGAAGAAAACTGACAGGCTAGGCATAGCATTAGGCTTGATTAGGCTGAATTCTCTCTACTCTGCCCGGGCATGCCAGGGAACAACACAGAGGAAGTGAACGTATGTTGGTCAGTGTAGCCCAAACACAAAACATTTCAAGAATGAAAAAAATAACGGTATTAACTGGTAACCATTATTTTTTATAAACGATTCTGCTCCGGAACATTAAGAATTCTAAAGTTTCTGGTTTTGTTTTTGTTCCTTGCAAAATAGCGAAAGTTTCTGGTTTTCGGTTTCGTTCCCCGAACCGGTTCAAAGCCCTGGTTCAAACTGAAATAAACTTTGTTTTTTTTTTTAATATTCACTCATTTTGAATTCTATGCCTGCAACAAGTTCCAAAAAAGCTACGACAGGGGCATGTTTACCACTGTGTTACATCACCTTTCCTTGTAACAACACTCAATAAGCGTTTGGGAACTGAGGACACTAATTGTAGAAGCATTGTAGGTGGAATTCTTTCCCATTCTTGCTTGATGTATGACTTCAGTTGCTCAACAGTCCGGGATCGCCGTTGCCGTATTTTGCGCCTCATAATGCGCCACACCTTTTCAATGGGAGACAGGTCTGGACTGCAGGCAGGCCAGTCTATTACCCGGACTCTTTTACTATGAAGCCACGCTGTTGTAACACGTGCAAAATGTGGCTTGGCATTGTCTTGCTGAAATAAGCGGGGATGTCCCTGAAAAAGACGTCGCTTGGATGGCAGCATATGTTGCTCCAAAACATGTATGTACCTCTCAGCATTAATGGTGCCTTCACAGATGTGCAACTTACCCATGCCATGAGCACTAACGCATCCCCATACCATCACAGATCCTGGCTTTTGAACTTTGGGCTAATAACAATCTGGATGATCCTTTTCCTCTTTAGCCAAGAGGACACGACGTCCATGATTTCCAAAACAATTTGAAATGTGGACTCGTCAGACCACAGCACACTTTTCCACTTTGCGTCAGTCCATCTCAGATGAGCTTGGGCCCAGAGAAGCTGGTGAGTTTCTGGGTGTTGCTGATATATTGCTTTCTCTTTGCATGGTAGAGTTTTAACTTGCACTTGTAGATGTAGCGACGAACTGTGTTAATTGACAATGGTTTTTCGAAGTGTTCCTGAGCCCACAAATATCCTTTACAGAATGATGTCGGTTTTTAATGCAGTGCCGCGTGAGGGACCGACGGTCACGGGCATTCAATGTTGGTTTTCGGCCTTGCCGCTTGCGTGTAGAGATTTCTCCGGATTCTCAGAATCTTTTGATATTATGAACTGTAGATGATGAAATCCCTAAATTCCTTGCAATTGCACATTGAGAAATGTTGTTCTTAAACTGTTGGACTATTTGCTCACGCAGTTCTTCACAAAATGGTGAACCTCGCTCCATCCTTGCTTGTGAACGACTGAGCCTTTCGGGGATGCTGCTTTTATACCTAATCATGACTCTCACCTGTTTCCAATTAACCTGTTCACCTGTAGAATGTTCCAAACAGGTGATTTTTGAGTATTCCTCAACTTTCCCAGTCTTTTGTTGCCCCTGTCTTAGCTTTTTTGGAACGAGTTGCAGGCATCAAATTCAAAATGAGTGAATATTTCCAAAAAAAAAGTTTATCAGTCTTTGTTGTGTACTCAATTGAATATAGGTCGAAGAGGATTTGCAAATCATTGTATTGGTTTTTTTTTTCATGTTTTACACAACATCCCAACGTCACTGGAATTGGGGTTTGTGCTAAGGAATAAATTGGGGTTTGAAATGGGAATAAACCTGGTACTATACTTGTTAGTCCACGCGAACATTCACAACACCGATAAAAGACAAGACACATTAAGAAGCAGATAGCAAAGTGCGTTGCAAACCTCTATTTTCTTCAAATTTGAATGGAAACTATTCGTTAATGGTTCAAAAGTCTAGCTTTTAGAAAATTTTGGAACATTTCACTCATATTGTCCATCCATTTTATGTGTTTGATAACCGTCCCTGTAACATTTCCTACGGTCCTAAAATGAATTTGACCCTGACAACTAAACCAAGTTACGAACATCATCCTTGACCATGTAACATTCTTAAATTTTAATATTGAATAATGCAGTGTTGTTTGATAGGTTTCTAGTCGTTATTCTGGTAGTTTCAAATTGATGAAATACTCTTAATTTTGTGTCAGTGGGATTTTTGAAGCTTTTCACATTTTTTCCATCCGTTACACCTGTTGATGTTGCACTTATTTTAAAGTTTGTGAAGAAATTAAATGAAGTATAACCTGTAGTTGTGTTGCTAGCTGTGCTTCCTATCAGTTCATGAGCATATTTGGAGAAACATACCATCATTAGCCTCAGATCAGAAAAATTTGATGTGTCATCCGGAATTCATAGGGGCCCATTTTCCAGTTCAGTTAAGAACTGCCATTAAATAAATGATTACTGCTCCTGATAATAAACAAGACAAAGTATGATTTGCGAATTAACAAGATTGTATTCAATACTATCAGGTTCAGGAGACCTTCTGCACATATTTACACCCAATTTTCTGTCCATGTTACGTACATTAATTTCAGCTGAGCTCAACTTCAGCCCATTTTTTTCTGGTCAACCATCAATCGACTTGTCTTCACCTTTGCACAGCTAGATTCGGTGCGTCTTCAAGATTATACTGCTCCAGAGAAGAACTTTCTGCATGAAGTTTGATTTTACAGTCACTTAGTCCCTAAATTCTCCCCAAACCTGTGGAATCGCCCTTATACGTGGCCTATCATTGAGAGGCAGTATTCTTCTCACAAAAGGGGAAGGAATATCAAGGTTAACATATGTAGCTCTTTCACTAAGTGTAGATATTCATGTGTGTAAAATAATAGACAGTTTTATTCGATTTCATTTGGAAAAACCACACTCATTACTTAAAAAAAAGTTGTTTTAATGAATGAGTACAATAAAGATGGCGTAAATGTTTTAGACTTTACCACATTAAATTACACTTTCAGGATTAATTGGCTGAAGCGCTACATTGAATATCTAACCTTTTTGTGGACTTTTATTCCCCTTTGTGTCTTTGCATCAGTTGGTGTCTTAATTTCATGTTATTGTGCCCTTATAATATCGAAAACATTCCTATCAAACTTGCATCTTTCTATAAACAAATGTTGATGGCCTGGACTTTAATCTATAAACATAATTTCACCCCCCACAGTTTTTATATTTGGAATAATAGATATATTCTATTTAGAAATAAATCTATATTCTTTCGACAATGGTTTGATAATATTTTACTGGTAGTCAGTCATTCAGCTATCAAGTTTGACTCTTCAGTTATACTGAGTTTATTCATCACTATGGAATTCCTGTTACACAAAAAGATTTTTCGATTGTCTTTGATGTTGTTCCCTCTGGTATTATTTCTTTAAGGGAACTGAAAGTGATCGTACCCGGCCTACATTATTAGATGTAACAGAAACAAATGTCGGTAAAACTTGCTTTTCAATGCAAAATTAGAAAAATAGAGCAATCTGTCAACTCTTTCAAGGAGACAATTTAAGTACAGCCCCTGCTGTACCATATTGGTGCTCTTCTGCTGATGACATTTGTTGGAACAAAGTTTGGCTATTGCCTCACAAGTTTTTTTCAACCAATAAAGTGAAAGAAATATTTTAAATGATCCATAGGTTTTATCCAACTAACACCCACTTGCAAAGACTGAAGAAAGATATTGATGTTAGTTGTTCCTTTTGTGGTGGAAATAGTGAAACTTTGGTCCATCTATTCTGACACTGCCCGCAAACTAAAAAAAACTGTGGAGCAAACGGTCTTATTTTGTTGCACACCACGTTTACCCTCAATTTGTACTGCTCTGGAAGAATGTATTGTTTGGATTCACTGAATTTGACAGTAATCTTAATTCCCAATTCTTAATAATTAACCTACTTATTATTCAGACCATATTTTACATACATAAATCTAAATAGGAAAAAACACCTAATTACCTCGAGTTTAACACCCCGTTCAAACAACACATTCTGTTTCTGACTAACAAAAAAAGCTGCTAAAACTCTCGACCTCTGTAAGCTTTACGAAATTTTTACTTGAATTTATTTATTTTTTTTTTTTATTGGACTCTTGTTTGTGCTCATGGATATACTTCCCCCTGGCGTTGATTTACCTTTATTTTGTAAAAACTTGCTCTGGCCTTTGCAAAACTTTATGTAAGGGATAATGTAGAGTGAGCCGGCCACAAGAAATAAACCCCGACAGGGTGATGTAGAACACCGACGCGAAGCGGACACAGCTACATCATCCTGAAGGGGTTTATTTCTCTATCCACCTTAACCGCTGAACGTTCTATCTCCCATGATTCATAGTGGTTCAACGGACTCGCCGATTTCCTTCTTCCTGTCAAACTGTTGCTTACATCCGTTTTCATCGATCCGATTAGTAGCTTGCGGCTAGCGTCTGTGGTACAGTGGGATGTGTATTGACTAATCTGGCAAAACCAGGAATTTGCGTTTGCCACCATTGCTGCGAGCCAAACGACATTGGAAATGAACGGATGTCTATGAAGAGCGCCGGTGGCACTCTACATTTTAGCCCTCACTATTTACAAGTTTTTCTTTTTCTGAACTCAAATGCCGGGAAGAGACTGTTCTGTGTTTGGCTGCTCAAAGAGCAGTGGGAAAATTCAAATTTGGAAAATGAGTATATACGAAATCCACACACCTTTGGCACATAGTGACTGCCCCTGTTTAGCACCATATTCACTGCACAGATTCCCTGCAAAGGAGGACGACGTTTGCCGGCAGATAGCGGTCCTAAGCTGCTGAGGTGAATGTTTGTGCTACCTGCTAATGCTAATAACGTGGTAAAACACACTGCTGCATTATTAACGCAAATATTTGAACAGCTAATATGACCGTCGATATAAAATAATCGGAATCGGCTACCTGTAAAAATAGAGTATTTATTTGAATCTGGCTAGGATAAGAGTTATCCGCAAGCCTATGTTAGCGTAGCCTACATATCTGTAGTTATATTGCTGTAGGCTAATTATTAACACAAATATTTAGCTAATAACTGACCATTAATACTAAACACATTAATTTATAATACATACCTTTATCGGTAATGGTAGGCCACTGCCGGACATCATCCACACAATCTGCCATTTCGGCAATTATCGATGGTATTGACATAATAATGACACTTCTGCCAGCGGCACAACCTATTAAGCAGGTGATTTAATCAGAACTGTCACTGCAGTAATGGCGCCGCCACAAGATGGCAGCGTCCACAAATCTCTTGCCAGATAGTCATACATACAGTGTATATTCAAATGTAGAGGCTAGCTAACCTATTTTTTTATTCAGCCAAAACATTCTTTAGCTTGATGAAGACGTGAAATCTATTTGGGTGGCTACACACGTTCCTACAGCTAAAGTAAAAAAAAAAAAAAAAAAAAAAAAAAGTTGTTATGACTTAAAAATCACAACAAAGAAAACCAGCAATGACAACTTAAACAAATTTATTCTTCGCTGATTAGGTCCAAAACTTTCTACAAATAATCCACAGTGTAATCTTAAAATAACACTCTAATGCCACTATGTAACTCTGATGCCAAAACAAAAACTCTCCTCCTACTGACCAAAATCACAGCATTTATATGGACTAGCAACATTCTGGAAAGATCTACAGGATTCCTGGGTGATCCGGCCCCCTCCAGGCAAGAAGATGCCAGAAGCTTCTAGAAAGCACTCGTCTATTTCATCACAAACAAGTGGTATTGAATCAGACCATGCAAAATCGACTGTTACACAGACATACCACCAGAGGATGCTAAATGATAACCAAAATAAACCGCTGACCAGTCATAATGGGCATTTAAATAGTGTCTAACAAATCTCCATTTACAAATGATATACAGTGCTGTACAAAAAATACTCATACATAACAGCGTGAAAGACGGCGAGTTTCAATTCATATGCAGGAAGTGATTAGCTAGCAAACTGCGTATCAGATTGCCTTGATTCAGCAAATAGTCTGGTGAGCAGTTTCTTTGTTTTACAAAAGGTTAAAAGCCCAGCTATCACCCGCTCCACTACTGAATGATGTCACATTAGCTGTGGGCAACAATCGTTATTCAAAGCACGAAAGTACAGTCCCCAAGCTTCACTATCATGCAAAAAAAAAATCACCAATGCACGGAACAATATAAAGATCTCAGTCCAATCTTTCACAACTGCTGTAGCTGACAAGCTAAATATTTGCCAGAAGAATATAGTCGGCTAAAGCTAAGGTTTTTACAAAAGCCAGGATTACGATTTTGCGCATTTCAATATGCACTAACGCGACTGGTAAGCCCCACTGCTCCATGTCAACTTGTTCAAAAGTGCTAACGTTAGCCTGTATAACAGCTAAATGTGTGGGTTTCAATATGCATCCCGCATATGACTGTAGATGGCCACTAATTACATGGCAAACGCTGGTTACTTCACCAGAAAACTTAACTGACTACTGGCTGACAATACTGCTTTTTGTCGGATTTCGAAAAAAGGATACTTGTGGGACGGATCTTTGAATTAACGTATCAGGGTACTGAATAACGTATAATACAGTGGGATCGGGATGATTATCCGTTGGGCGCTTTTTTATAAAATGGTATGAGCATATGTATATCCTCTTGGGTGGATACTTCAGTCTTAGTGCGGCTAGCCACTACAAGCGCCTACTCGCTGGCATACTGTAGGGTGCTAGGCAAGGGCAATCTTTCCTAATCACCTTGTAAATAAAGCACTCTGTTTCCAAACAAACTTTTATGTTTTTTGAGTTACTGGTACAACCAACAATGGAACAAATGGAGCCTGACCGCATTCTGTCTGCTGATCTCTCTTCAGTACAGCGAGCAATGACCGGAAGTTGGAGACCGTCTGGGTTCTCATGGCAGCGTGCATCGTTCGAACCGGAATTAGGTGGATAGTGACCGGCTCGCTCTACATTATCCCGCTTATTACACGGCTACTTACTGAAGAAATCAAAAGTTTGACATACATTGTTCATCTAAAAATGATTTTATTGATTTACAAAAGTTTTCGTTGCTTCCACTTGAAAAAATACACCGTTGCTTGAAAAAATAGTCCGTTCGTTTCTACGGTTGGAACTGCCAGAGTCGATCAGAAGTGTCCATAGTAGAGATGTGACGTTCGCGAACGAGTCGAGTCTTTAGAACGGCTCTTTTAAGTGAACGATGAGAACCGATTCGCAGTTGCGAGCCAGTCGTTTGCGAGCCATTCTTATATGCAGATTGCCCACGCTGCCTTCATGTGTCACCTGTGTGCCCCATGAGTCTGAGTTGTCCACGCTGCCTTTACGTGAACCACTAATGACATCTCCGAGTTTGAGTTGTCCACAGCACGCTCAATTCACGTGAACGCAGCTATCTATGCGCAGCTAACTTAGGGAGGAGAATATTAGCGACGCCCGCCCGACTGGACTGAAGACATTTGCTGCTGTATCTGTTCTGATGTGGATTCGAGTCAGGAGCTGAGCTCCTGTTTGTAAAAATAGTTCAGGTGTACAAACACCAGGTAGGGTAGTACAGTTTTACATTCACATTTTTATTATGTCCTCGTTTTTAATCTAGTTTTATATATATATATATATATATATATATATATATATATATATATATGTGTGTGTGTGTGTGTGTGTGTGTGTGTCTTTATTCTTATTTAATATTTTTATATTTTTTTGTATTGTTAAAATGTTCTTGTGTAGAAAATTTTCTAGTAAAGTTGTTTAGCATGGAAGTTATCTGTAGCCTGTGTAGTTTTTATTGTGCCTCAAAGTTTTATCGGTGAGGGAAAATTCAAAATAGTGATCTCACTGTCAAAGCACGGGGATATGGCACCACCTTATGGAATGTTTACAATGAAAACACAAGCCAAATGAAATTCTAATCAATATTTCAGAATAATTCCCACCAATAGAGTATATATTCGTGGGATGTGTAAGTTTGAATTATTCTGATCTAAATCTTATTACTGCTACCAGTGATATTTTCCTTGATAAAAACGAGTTACCCCTGGTTGACTTCCAGAAAATAAATAAATATAACAAGGAGCCAGTCTTTTGAACGACTCTTTGAAAGGAACGGCTCCTCAAGATCCGGCTCCCTTCAAAGAGCCATAAATCCCATCTCTAGTCCATAGCAACGGTCTGCTATACAGAAATAACAGACCTTAGAATGTTGTAACTGACCTATCAGGATCGAGCATTTGACAATGCCGTATAATAGAATTGCAACAGAGTTGTGGGGAAGAAAAAAAACTATGCCTATAAGTGACGCCATTTCTGCGCCAATGTTCCGAATGGTTCGATAGGAAGACGTTTAATTTTTTATGTAAAAAATGTTAAAACAGGAGATGGAATTCAGAAAAGTATTGGATTAATTTAGTTCATAACTGTTATCTTTAGGCTACAGTATCTCATGTATTGTATGTACGTTTTCAATTTAGCCTACCAGTGGTCTCCTGTTCATTTCCGAATGCACAATTTCTTAATCTTTATACACTAATGTTTTGGTAATTCAGTAAATAAAATTAAGTAGGCTAAGTAAAATTGTTTAAAATCAGGCGATCTCAAATGCGGACGAGTTGTGAACTACAGTGCCAAAAACGAGAGGCTTCTACCTAATGGCGCTCAAAATTATTAGGCAGTTGCTATGGGTACGGCAGTTTTCCAATGCATTTCAATGTAGAGAGGTACGGCAGTCCCCATTTCAAACCCTGCCCTAACCTAACCCTGACCCTAACCTAACCCTTCCCCTAACCATAATTCCTAATCCTTATCCTAATCCCTTCAAATCGACTGCCGTACCAATAAAAACTGCCGTGTCTGTAGACACTGCGAAATTATTATCTCGTAATGCAAGAATTACCAGGAGTTGGGGTTGAAAAAAAAAAAAAAAAATGTAGCAAAAAGCATGAAAATTGCTTATAAATTACTTATAAAATGATAGCTTTTTAAATGACAGATATAGGCATAAGTAGCGGGGCTCACTCTGCGTTGTGTGTGAAATGAACTGAGAGCGACGACAAACTGGTAAACACCACACTTTATTCTCCACCCTGCATAGAAGGAAATAATTGTGGCTGAATAGCGGTTCACAGCTCAGCCTGTGCAAAGTAATGCTCAATGCACGCGGCACCTCCCTGCAGGAATGGTGGAATTTAAGGGGAGACAAAGTAAAATCAGTACATCCCCATGCAGTGAGTATGCACCCACACTGAAATACAAACATAAAAAAACCAATCAACCACGTAGATATGGCTAGCTAATGCATTTTACAAAGGTCATCAATGAGACGAACGCTACTGGCTACTAGCTAAACTGTGCTAATATAACTGGCTACAGTTGTGCCCCAGTTTGCATTATGTAATTCTCGATAAAAAGACAACATACCAACCGTACCTGCATAGAAGGAAATGAACTTGACTGAATAGCGGTTCACAGCTCAGCCTGTGCAATGTAATGCTCAATGCACGCAGCACCTGGTAATACGATGGGTACATCTCAAAGCATAGGCTGCAGCCTTCCAAGGCTGCATTTTTAGGGGTTCTCACTTAATTCCATCCGCCAAAACTGATATGACGTCATTTAATCTTCGTCGAACAGCTTTGGTTTAGGCTAGTCGTCACTGGTTTCCCTAACCTTAACGCTTACCCCTAACCCTAAATCTAGCCCTAAACCTAACCCTAACCCTTTATTTATCTTTATCTGTACTCCTAAATGTTAGTTTAGCAGATGGAACTACGTGACGACCTCTAAAAATGCTGCCTTCGAAAGCTGCTGCCTACGCTTTGAGATGAATCCAAATTACTGTCACGAAAAACCCCCAGCAGCCTTAAGAGCATAGTGACAGCATTAATACAACCCAAAATGTAACAATAACGCAAAGCAAAATGTAACAATCAAAAAGTTGTTACATTTTGCGTTTGTAGTCACAACGCAAAATGTAACATTTGAAATCTCATTATATTTAGTCTGTGAACTTGTGAAATACAACCCCAAATCCGAAATAGTTGGGACAAAGTGGAATTTTGAACCAAATCAAAATGCAATGACTTTCAGATCACATGAGCCAATATGTTATTTACAATAGAACATAGATAACATTTCAAATGTTGAAACTGAGACATTTTACATTTTTATCCACAAAATGAGCTTATTTCAAATTTTCTGGCTGCAACAGGTCTCAAAAAAATTGGGACACAGTCAAAAAAGGGCTGAAAGAGCTATTAATATAAAATAGAATCAACTGAAAGAACATTTAGTAAGTAAAGTTAACTGGCATCAGGTGTGTAACGTGATTGGCTATAAAAGGGAGGTCTTAGAGAGGCTGAGTCTCTCAGAAGTAAAGATGGCCAGAGGCTCTTCATCCTGTGAAGGCTTGCGTAAAAAAAATTGTGGAATACTTTAAAAACAATGTTCCTCAGCGTCAAATTGCAAAGGCTTTGAAGGTCTAATCATCAACAGTGCATAACATCATCAAAAGATTCAGAGAAACTGGAAAAATCTCTGTGCGTAAGGGACAAGGCCAAAGACCTTTACTGGATGCCCGCGATCTTCGGGCCCTCAGACGCCACTGCATCACTCACCGGCATGATTCTGTCATTGACATTACTAAATGGGCCCAGGAATACTTCAAGAAACCACTGTCTGTAAACAGTCTGCCATGCCATCCACAGATGCCACCTAAAACTCTATCATGCAAAAAGCAAGCCATTGTTGTGCATGATCCAGAAGCGCCGCCGTGTTCTGTGGGCCAAGGCTCATTTAAAATGGACTGTAGCAAAGTGGTAGAGTGTCCTGTGGTCAGACGAGTCCAAATTTGACATTCTTGTTGGAAATCATGGGCCTCGTGTCCTCCGGGCTAAAGAAGAGAAAGACTACCCCTCCTGTTATCATTGTTCAGTTCAAAAGCCAGCATCTCTGATGGTATGGGGATCCATTAGTACATATGGACACTTGCATGTTTTAAAAAGCACCATGAATGCTGAAACGTATATAAAGGTTTTAGAGCAACATATGCTCTCCTCCAGACGACATCTATTCCAGGAAAGGTGTTGTGGAAATTTTTATTTATTCCTGTAAGAAACACTCAGAGACAGAGATAGTAAAATGAATTCGGCCTTTACTGTATGCATATAGGGTCCAAGATACATTCAGTACAAGGACAAAGGGATTCTCCTTTGCTTGGATATTTGTATGAGCACAATGTCTTAAGTGTATGCCCCTGCGGCAAATTTCCCCCAATAGTTCATAACTCTTCTCCTTTCTACGGGTACTTCTAATCCAACCCCCCCTGCTCGAAACTGATCTACACAGAAGTCTCTTCTTTCAGCATTCCACAGCTAGGGGAACGCATCCCATGTACTTCTGGTTGCTATCAGCACATCAGTCCCAGCGGGGAGGAGACTCCCCCCGCAGTTATCTCACTCAGAGGCCTTCTCTCAAGGCCTCGGGGGATCCCAAGGCTCAGATGGCGGCTAGCGCATCTCATGACACTTCTTACCCACAAGCTAGATTATAAGGATAAGCAATTACGCACAACCTAAGTTACAAGGATAAGCAATTTATAACTAAATTTATCTCACAAAAGGCCTTGTGTATTTCAGCAGGACAATGTAAAACCACATACTGCAGCTATTACAACAGCATGGCTTCGTAGTAGAAGAGTCTGTGTGCTGAACTGGCCTGCCTGCAGTCCTGATCTTTCACCAATTGAGAACATGTGGCGCATAATTAAACAAAAAGTCCATCAAAGGAGACCCAAAACTCTCCAGCAGCTGGAAGCCTGTATTAAACAAGAGTGGGATCAAATTCCAATGGCTAAACTCAAGGAACTTGTCTCCTCAATGCCCAGACGCCTCCACTCTGTGTTAAAAAAGAAGAGGGATGCTACACCATGGTAAACAGGCCCCTGTCCCAACTTTTTTGAGACCTGTAGCAGCCATCAAATTTGAAATGAGCTTATTTTGTGGATGAAATTGTAAAATTTCTCAGTTTCAACATTTGCTATGTTATCTCTGTTCTATTGTGAATAAAATACTGGCTGATGTGATTTGAAAGTCATTGCATTTTGATTTTATTCACAATCTACTCTTTGTCCCAACTATTTCGGAATTGGGATTGTAGTTGTAACCTAATTTCAATTAATTTAACAGCCTTATCATTAAGAAATAGAACATTATATGCCGCTGAACTTACCATGTGCTCGTACTGTACAGACTTACTGGAAATACAAATCACACCCACTCTGTTGATGTCAGACCAATCCAAACCATTGTTTTGTGGCAAGAAGTTTTGTAGCAACAATAGAGTAGTGAAGTGATCAAGTCACAGCAACTTAGCTTCTGGTGTCGGAAGTAAAATCCCCATGGGAATTTATAATCGGGTTTGGACACTTTCCAGCATTGCTCGAACTCGTATTAATTTTATGAGCCGCCTTGCTCCGAGATTAACCTACGGGGTATACAGATACAAATGATCACATCAAATTTGTAGTTTACTGCCAAAAATTCTTTGCTTTTGCACTTTTAGTCCAGTTTGTAGTCCACTTCTGCACACTACATATCCACTACACAAGCAGACGAGTGGCCCGTGATTTGTTCCTAGCCAATGGGGTACCTCAGTTTCAGCAAGCGTTCACGATGTACCACGACGGTAGCCGATCAGTGCCTCAAATTGCTGTTGTCTATGTCTGTGCAACCGTTACTGCATAACAGGCCAGTATTAGCTAGCTACATGCCTAGAAATGAATGGATAACAGTGAATAGTTATTTCGCCATTTAGCTATGCTAGCGAACCACCTAGCTAGCCAGCTAGTGAGCTTATTATATCTTGTGCACATAGCTAAATCAATAGAAAACAGTAAACGGTTAGTTTAATGTCACTTACTGTTATTCAGCGAGCCTCACATGGTGCCCTTATGGAAAAGTCACATTTATTTTATTTTATTTAACCCTTATTTAACCAGGGAAGTCCCACTGAGATTGAAATCTCTTTTTCAAGGGAGCCCTGGGGGTTGAGGTGGGGAGGGAGAGGGCAATTTGCACAGCCAATTGGATCAGGGGATGATTAGGTGGCAGGTGGAAAGAGCCAGGTTGGGACTTTAGCCAGGACACCGGGGAACCCCCTACTCTTACCGAAGAGTGTCATAGGATCTTTAATGACCACAGTGAGTCAGGACCTCGGTTTCACGTCTCATCCGAAAGATGGCGTCTCCTTCAGTACAGTGTCCCCGTCACTGCACTGGGGCATTGGGGATTATTCCACCAGAGGGAGGATCGCCACCTACTGGTCCACCAACACCTCTTCCAGCAGCAACTTGGTTTTCCTCGGTGGTCTCTCATCCAAGTACTGACCAAGCCCACACCTGCTTAGCTTCAGCCACGCGGCTGGAGCAGATCGAATAGTGGTATGGCTGCTGGCAAATAAAAAAATAACGTGATCACATGTGACAGTACACATGTGAAATTGGGACTACCACATGTGGTCCCATGTACTCCAAATAACATGTGCTCACATGTGCTCCAAATAACACGCAGTCACATGTGAGGACAAGTGGTTCCCCAAAACATGTCCACATGTGATTCCACAGAACATGTGGTCGCATGTGATGCCATGTGGAATGATAAAGTCTCATGTTGGTTGGATAATGGCTTCAGCTCTGCAAATGGAAACCACACAAGATCAGGCACGCAAAACATTTTATTAAACACTATGGGCTCTATCTTTCACAGTGCCCTACCCGTTGCCACTACCCGCTACCCGTGAATTACGCATTTAGCAGCTTCCACTATCCCTAAGCAGTATCTTGCGGCCACACTACCCGCTATACATTATGCCGAATCCTTTATTTGCGCCTGGAGGTGTGCCCGTGGGCGTGTTTATGCGCTTTCCCTACAATTGCTATCCTGACCACACAGGTTAGGGAAGCGTATAGCGGGTCCTCAAACCACCGCTACCCCTTTGGCAATTGAAGACCGACTTCTCTCCCCCTATGCGATCGAACAGCGACAAATGGGCTACATTCAGCTCAGAAAAATAATTAATTATAATCAGGTCTATGCACTGGCACTCAGCGACGTAACTTTTTTTTTCCCCAGCGAGACCGGCATTTCAGAACTCTTCAGCGAATGAAGGTAATTCTGGTGACAAGTACGTGGTTTTGTCCGTTCACATTTTCCAATCGGACAGCTATTTTTTTTTTTTTTTTTTACAGCAAGTTGCGTGACCGTGCTGCAAAAACAGGTGTGCGTACTTGTCGCCGAAATTACCTTCATTCGCAAAAGAGTTCTGAAATTCCGCTCTCGCTGGAAAAAAAAAAAAAAAAAAATTACCGTTGCTGAGTGCCAGCGCATAGACCTATTTCTAATTAGATTATTTTCTGTACTGAATGTAGCCCATTATTTTGTCGCTGGTAGATCGCATGGGGCAGAGAAGCCGTGTCTTCAATTGCCACTTGATTATTCTTGAATTGGAAAACGTGTTAATAAGGGAAAACCAAATAGAATTAGCCAGGACTAATTGTAGTCAATAAAGGGATGGATATTTTCTCCCAAACTTTCAGGTCTAGCGCCGGCCCTGAGTATTACTTCCCACAGAACGAGAAAGCGTGACGAAACCGCGCCTCTCCCGTCAGGCAGTGACGAAATTATGTCACCTGGTTGCGGATGATGTATGCACCGCTGCCAGCTGTCCGTATGCCTTGCCCGTTGCTGTTAGGGTTACTGTGGCACAATTTTTCTATGCTAGTGGGTCATTTCAACACCCACTCAGCTCAATTGGAGGCATGACCCAATCATGGCGAAACGCATTTTTTTCTTTTTCTTTTTTTTTTTTTAAAGTTTCCATCACAAAAGGGGTAGGCTTGATGTTTTTTTTAATTACATAACAAACATTAAACCATGCGTCAATGTCAAATAATAATAATAATAATAATAATAATACAATTCAAGATTAACTTAACAAAAACAGATCCTCCCCTGTCTGGATTTGACCTCATGCACGAGCAATTTAACTTCGCCAACGGAGAGTGGCGACCTTTCTCTCTCCATCACGGGTTTCGGTTTGAGGATTTGGGATAGCGCAGCCTGTTCCTCAAGGCAACTGTACCTGGCACACTGATTGGTTTAACTGGCGTAACGCCCAAACCACGCCTATGCATAATATAACGGGTAGCGCTGGTGTTTTAGGGATATAGGCAGGTGTGCAAGATAGCAACTTTCGCGGGGGAACGCCTCTTACGCAATGCTAAATCCCCAAATAACGGGTTTAGGGACTCTGGCGTAAGATAGGGCCCTATATCTGCAAGAATTATTTTTTTAATTCCTTAAATTTCAAAATGGTCTTCCTCTCATCTTTCAATTTCTGGGCCATGACACTCTTTATATGAGTAGGCTCTGTGTTGGGGAACTTGTCCCTCACATGATCTGGAGAACAATATAAGTAGGCATATATAACTAGAAATGGCTTGTGAAGAAAAAGTGACTCTGAAACAGTCATGGAGCATTGGTATTCAGTATGCATATTCTTCAGATATCAAATTCCTGTTCATGGAAATCAATTTGAAAGTGTTCGCCCATGTACTCATATTCAAAAGTAGTATTCACATCCAGTGTATAAGTTTATTAATACAAGATCTAATTTTACATGATTCGGATACACACAACTTATATAGGTATCACGACTGGTGTATTAGGTTTAATACAAACGAATACTTGAATTAAAAGTTGCATTCTTTCAAGTGGTAATCCACAAGATTTCCGTCTCGTTGCTGTCTGTTAAGTCAGTGTCTATCAGAAAGGGGGGATAAAACAACGGTGACTGGGCCTATGCCCCACTGATGAAAGCACTTGTATTTCATTCTCTGCCAGGTAAAGCGATGAGTGTGTCTGTGGCGACATTCCCGCGCTATATTCAAATATAGACACACATATAGTGATGCTTTTTACGTCAGTACGCAGTGTTTGGTCTATTCAGAAGATAGGAGGATCCTCAAGCTAGCTTGAAGGAAGTAAGGAACCCCGGGAAAAGCAATGGCAAGGTAGACGTCAGAAGGGATCCAGTAGCGGTACTTTCCCTAACCTGAACCTTGGCTCTATCCTCTAACCCTAAATCTAACTTGTCCCTTACACTATATGTCAGTTTTACGGATGGAATTAAGAAGCGGAAAGTACCGCTACTGGTTCCCTTCTGATGTCTACCCAATGGCAATGGCAAATACCATACTGTGTAGCTATACTGTGCACAGTAGAAACTAACGTTAGCTGAGTCTCTGCTGAGGCTACTACTAAAACTAAAATTATAACGTAATTTAAGGAAGCAAACAGGAAGAAAGCTACGTTAACCGCCTCGACAAATTTTTTTAATTAAAAAAAAGTTATAACGTTACCTGTTAACCAACTTCCGTTTTCATTATTTACCAGGGGCTCTCAACTTTCACATATTCGGCTTGAGTTTAAATGACATATTCAAGTTCCCGTGCTGGAGTCAGTAATTATTCTATCAGACCATTTGTAGAGAATCTCAGGTGCAACTGAAGTCCTTGTGCATTAAAGTTTATCAGTTTCACATGTATTACGGTGGATTTTGCGACTAGTAATATGAGAACAATAATGATTCCGGAATTCTCACGCTTTTCTTCACTCAGGTGTTGGAAGCAGTGGAATAGGAGCGATCTGATATACCATACGGCACATCGCCAGGGGGATATGACGGCAGAAAATCACGGGTCAAATGTAAAAATGTCGACGAGTGAACTTCCACTCATATCTGCGCGCGGTCGAACGCTAGCTAATATAATGGCGATTTATAGCATTTCGTTCCAAAACGTGAACTCCAGCTTTGACTCGTTTGTAGCGTTTATTTGAATTTTGCTGTATTTTCATGTTCATATCTGTGTATCCCCGATGGTATTCGACTGCGAAGCTGCGCAATGCTCATCGCATTTCGTCATGCATGCATTGGCTTGGCGAAGCTGGTCTTATAACCGGAAGTGCTGATGTCGACAAAAAATCCCCTTCCTTCATCGCATCTCCCGATTCACGACAGTTTTGCGCTATATCAGATCGCTCCTATCGCATAAAAATGTTTCAAATGGTCTTATTTCATTTAAACAATTTGAACGATCGTGAAACACACGCATTTCGTTGATTGAATAATTACTCACTACAGCATGGGAACTTGAATGAAGTACAGATTCTCAAGGCGAATGCGTGAGAGTTGGCAGCCCTTTACGTTAATCGATTTATCATAATAGCCTAACATTTTATTGGAATGAGATGACACAAATGGATGACTAACGTCTCATAATTTTAACTTTTACTGAGTTCAATTGCCCTGTCAAAGTGCATCTTTCCCGTCTGCATGAGAGTTGAGGAGGCGTGGAACTGGTAAGAGCCGTCATACAGGCGACACTGTTAGGTCTCAACAAGAGTTATGGGAAATGAGGTCCAGAAGCGCACCTGCAATTTCAGCTTACTGCCAAAGATGTCGATATAAACAAACCAATTCAAATCTTACGGATTACCACTTTAATGGTAAATAATCATATTTATGGCTTTCATGGAATTTTTACCCCTCGGCCAAATTTTGGCTACAGGGGTATTGTCGTCACCTGCGTGTCTGTCATCTGTCCATGACTTTGTCTGGGTCAGTACTCAGCAACTAATGATCGCAGCTTCACCAAATTTGGTATGGTAACTCACTATGACCCATAGATGTGCAACGTCAGGTTTTTTGCTGGATTTGACCTTTGACCTTAGCGCTGTGACCTTCATCGTGGAAATCTTGTCCGGCTAAGTAAAAAGTATCTATTGGTCATATCTTCATCAAATTTGGTATGGTAACTCGCTGTGACCCATACATGTGCAATGTCAGGTTTTTGGCTGGATTTGACCTTTGGCCTTAGCACTGTGACCTTGATGCAGGAAATCTTGTCCAGACCAGCACTCAGTAACTATTGATCATAGCTTCACCAAATTTGGTATGGTAACTCACTGTGACCCATAGATGTGCAATGCCAGGGTTTTGGCTGGATTTGACGTTTGATCTGAGCGCTGTGAGCTTCACCGTGGAAATCTTGTCCGGCCCAGTACTCAGTATCTATTGATGGCAGCTTCGTCAATTTTGGTATGGTAACTCTCTGTGACCCATAGATATGCACAGGCCGAGGGGTATTCAGCAACGCATTATGTTCTATTTTTTGTTCCATTAATAAAATGGAGTACATGATGTCACATACATCATGAATGTATGTGACTATTCTGCAAAGTATTTGTATTCATCAGAATGCACCAATTTTAGTTTGTATTCATAAATGCATTCATGTTCATACAAATGACAAAAATTCTCATATTTTTATTTAAATCCTGGCACACTTATTTGAAGTATGTACCTCATGCCTAGTTTGAAAGCAGAATGTTTGCAAAATGTATCGAGTTTAAACTGCAGACCCGCACTGTTATATGGAAATTAATAAGCCTACCTATAATGATGTTGACTCTCACTGAGTCCAATGCTGGCAAGGCTTCCTCTTGCCCATTTCCTCTCTTCCCAGTCACTCAACATTTAGTCATCTCCTTTGAGGAAAATATCGCTTTCATCAGGTTGCGTGTCATTTTTCTATTGCAGGAAGCCCTACCTAAGACGCTTGGTGCTTGGTACCATCTATAGCTAAGTTACATTAGCGAGTTGGCCAAAGCTAGCTAGCTCGCTAGCTTGAGAACTTCCTATTTTAGCTGATTAGTTCAACGGCAGACAATAAACAACAGTGCTTCTCAAGCACCCGGTACACAGAAGTTTATCCGCAAACATAACTAAGTCCAAAAACGCAATGCCTTCTCCCAAAATGAGCACGGCTGATTTGCTTTATCTCAGCAAAGAAATTACATTGCAATACAGTCGGCTTATGTTATCTAAACACGCACTAACCCTTCTTTCTTGTTTAAAAAATATACAATCAACCCGTGATTTGCAAACTGCTTGACGGCATAAAAACTGCCAATCATATAGTGTCTTTTCACAATGGGCGGGGTCACACATCCTAGCAACAGGAAAGAAAATGAATTTACTGTGGTGCAAAAACTTATTAATATTCGACCTCAGATTGTGACTGATGGAAAGTAAATAAATAAATAACAAATTTGAATGTTGGAGCTACAATCGTATAACTCCATGAAAATCTAATTTAAATTAATGATGCCAGTGTATATGTTAATAAATAATATGGATTTTAACGAACCTTGTAGTGAGGTAGATACGTGAGTTGAGCGATGAAAATTGAGATGAAGATGTCAAAAACAATGGAACAGAGAAAAAAATGTCCGAAATATTTGGAAAAAAAAATTGAAAGGAATTTTTGAGAGTTGGGGTGAGCCCCTTATGCAATATGCATTCCATGAGGCGACATGACCACAAGCTGAATCTTGATAGAAATGTGCAACAAACGTGTTGACGGTCACATTTGAATTTTGCTTTCACCATGTAACCACATGTGACCTCATCTAACCAACATGTATTCACGTGAAATTTAAGGAAAATCTCCCATTCCACATTAGGTGACATGTGCTCACGTTATTCACATGTGATCACGTGTATTTCATATGTAAAATCATGTGTTTCACATGTGACTTTTTCATTAGGGCGACGTCACTAAAAACAGTGAATAGCGAGCGTTAGATGAGCAAGCAGACCTGAATTAGCCACGTAGCTAGGTCAGTTATGCGTTGACAAAGCTGATTAGCTTGTTCACTAGCTACCGAGTTTTTAAGCAAACAAACATTGGCCAAAGATGCTTGGCTATAAAAGTAAAATGGCGCTAGTTGTAAAACTTAATATCTGGCAAGGTAACCATAACTAAGTAGAACATAGAGTGGCTAACTAATTCACAATCTAACCAGGCTAAGCAAATAAATAGCTATGGCAAGGTGCAGGAAATTCGAACGCATTTTAAACTCGTTCTGCCCAGGAATCAGGAGGATCGTGCAATGTGCAGTTTTTAGACTACAAAGAGGATTAGCATGGCAGCAAAAAATTAAAATAATTTAAATTATAGCTGACTCTGGTCAAGAAAAACAACACTTTTTGTTACTCGGAAATATGACGTAAAATCTCGAAATAGATGGAGGCCTGAAAACAACGGAAAGTGCTTCAAAAGTGAATATTTAAAAAAGCCAATGGGAATTTTTACTTCCAACACCAGCGTGACGTCATCACTTCACTACTGTATTCAAACTCAGTTTTGATGATTGGCTGCTGATTTTGGATGCATCAAATCATCACAATGCTTATCTGTCCCACTTTACCTGATGTCCCACATAACCTGAACTCACCCTATATTACAACAAAAAATTGTACATGCCTAATGTAGAGTAAACAACATTCACTCGGCTACACTCACTCCCACTGTTTTACACTACATTAGGCACAGTATAAAACTGAAATTTACCCATGTGACGAAAAACCCTCAGGGAATTCACTGTAATCACTTTGTTCAACAACCGAACAGGTTGACCAGTTAAAGGAATAGAATACCCTTCTTTCAGGTCTTATCCAAAAAAGTACATGTTCTTCTCGTTCAATAAATATTTTCTGCGAATTTTTGCAATTTTTATGTACCGAGTAATCAAACCTCAAACCTCTGAAATACAACAAATTAGGAGACATTCTGAAACGCTTAACGTGAAAAAAGCTTAACGTGGCTTAATGTACCAAAACAGCGACCAGTAATCACCAAATTCCTCTTGTACGTTTTTAGTCTTGAGCACTTTCTCCAATCAAAAAATTAAAACCGAAGACTGAGGAATATGTTAGTTATATCATGTTAAGCTTTTCCCCCTTCACTGGCATACATTATGAGTATAAAGCTTAACGTAGTTTAATGTACCTAAACAGTGACCAATAATTGCCAAATTCCTCTCTGACATTTCTTGAACACTTTCTCCAAACAAAAAATTGGAACCGAAGTCTTAAGAAAACAGACGTTATATCACATTAAGCGTTTCCCCTCCATTGATGCACACTATGAGGAGAAAGCGTGGCTTAATGCTCCAAAAAAGCGACCAATAATCACCAAATTCCTCTCGAACATTTCTTGTCAGGAGCACTCTCTTTATTGAAAAAATTCGAACCAAAGTCCGAGGAAAACAGATGTTATACACGTTAAGCGTTTCCCCCTCCATTCACGCACATTACAAGGAGAAAGCTCAACGTGGTTTAATCTTCTCAAACAGCGACTTATTATCACCAAATACTTCTCAGACATTTGTTGTCAGGAACATATATTTTTAGTTCATCAGTTTGATTAGTAAGTCTGAAATGGTCAACCATGTCTTCCTATTTCACTGGGGAATCAATATGGGATGATGCAGGCCAAATTCTATTAGTCATTCATCACTATGGGAAAGACATAGAACACAGTGACAGTGTGCTTTAAAAAAAGATGTTGAATACCCATTTCCACCATTATGCCAATAAATAAGAAGTTTAAAACAAAAGGAGAATCAACCTGGAAAAGAATGTGTGTGTATATTTACCGCACGCACCGTGAGGGTTATGGTTCCACTGAAAATTGAATCTCCAAGGATCACAGCTTGAGAATTGCAGAGATTAGTTGAGTCTTAGGGTTATAAAGTCTCCAACACCACCGTCAGACGCCATCTCCATCACCGCAAGTTGTTTGGGATGGTTGCCTGAAAAAAGCATCTGCTGTCAATCAAGAACAAATAAAAGTGCCTAGAATTTGCCAGATGACACGGGGACTTCCAGTGGGACTGGATTATATGGTCAGATGAGATCTAAACTGAGCTTTTTGTCAACAAACATCACAGGCGGGTTTGGCACAGACAGAAAAACAGCCATACAGAAAAGTGCCTCATACCCACTCTGAAGTATGATGGTGGGTCTTTGATGTTGTGGGGTTATATTTCTCATATAGGCTCTGGACATCTTATTAGGATACATGGCATCATGGACTCCATCAAGTATCAGCAGATATTAAATGAAAACCTAGCAGCCTCTGCCAGGAAGCTTAAAATGAGCCATGGTTGGACCTGCCAGCACGACAGTAATCTGACACACACCTTAAAATAAATATAAAAATGGTTAAATGACAGAGAATAAAGGTTTTGCGAAGGCCATCACAGTCCTCTGACCTAAACCCCCCAGAAAATCTGAGGGATAAGCTGAAGTCCAGACGTGTCGACCTTGAAATCTGAAGGCACCAGAGAGACTCTGGGGGAAGAAATGGTCTCCAATTCCATGCCACGTGTCCACAAACCTCATCATGCATTATAGGAGAAGACTCAGAGCTGCTATCTTGGCAAAAGCAGGCTGCACAAAATATTAAATTAAGGGGTAACAATAATTGTGGCACACATATTTTTGAGAAAAATATTAGTTTGATGATAAGAATTTAATGTTTATTTCAGTTATGTTACCACAAGTTTAGATTTTTGTGAATATTCTGAATGAAAGATCATGAAGATAAACAATGAAGACATTTCTTGTATCTTGTTTTGCTCAATGCTCATTTTACTATAGGGTGCAAATAAAATGGATCTTGGGCACTGTACGCATGTTTGAAGTTTTTTTTTTTACATTAATGTAGGTCTGAGCTTCGTCTTTATTGCAGCCGCCTGACTTCGTCTGACCTCAACTTTGTCACCGCTGCTGCATCCGTAGACACTTTCTTGTGAACGCTCTACAGGCAGTCATTATTGACCAATTTCTTTCATATTTGGTATGGACATGTGCTGTACTTCACTTATGACACCAATCGATTTTGGTTGCCATGGCGACAGTATTGGCCGAATAATGCACAAAAAAGGGCAGGAAGCGGGTTTTCGGGGGCTACACCCATGCGGTCGCAGCCGACCGGACTGTTTAGTTTCTCCCTGCTGTTTTAATGTTCTCACATTTGATCATTGGACGTTATTCTAGAAAACTAAACCACGTTAAACTGTTTCCTTGTACAACGTAATTTGCGTCAATGGAGAGGTAAATGCTTAATGTGATCTAACGTCCATTTTCCCAGGACTTCAGTTTTGCTTTTTTAAAAGGAGAAAGTGCTCCTGACAAGATATTTCAGAGAGGAATTTGGTGATAATTGGTCACTGTTTCGGAACATTAAGTCAAGTTTTAAGCTTTTTCCTCATAATGTGAGTCAATGGAGGGGAAAAGTGTGATATAGCTACCAAATTCCTAGGCCTTCGGTTTTAATTTTTTGAATGGAGAAAGTGCTCCTGAAAAGAAATGTCCGAGAGGAATTTGGTGATTATTAGTCGCCGTTTTGGTACATTAAACCTCGTAAAGCTTTTTCCTCATAACATGCGTCAATGGAGGGGAAAAAGCTTAACGAGACATAACTACCATACTCCAGGGTCTTCGGTTTAGATTTTTTTGAATGGTGAAAGTTCTCCTGACAAGAAATGTCCGGGAGGAATTTGGTGATTATTGGTCGCTGTTTTGGAACATTAAACCATGTTAAGCTTTTCCTCATAATGTGCATCAATGGAGGGAAAATGCCTAACGTGATATAACAACCGTGCATATTCCTAGATCTTCAGTCTTCACTTTTTTTTGAATGGAGAAAATGCTCCTGACAAGAAATGTCTTAGAGGAATTCGGTGATTATTTGTCGCTGTTTTGGAACGTTAACCAACGTTAAGCTTTTTTCTCATAATGTGTGTGAATGGAGGAGAAAGCACTTAGTGGCCGATCACACTGGGGCGCCCTTTTCGTTAATATTGTCAATAATTAGATGCGTTCTGGACGCTGCTTTTGCGCACCGGGCGCCTCGCTGTTTTTTTTTTGATGCACTTCGTATCAAACACAATCCTATTTTGAGGCGCCTCGATAAAAAGGCGCTTCACGTCATTGTCAGTCTTTCGCCTGCTGTCCAATCATGGGGTGCATACGGTGATGGTATTCCCTCTGCTCAGAGTTTCATGGATCCAGATTGATCTCCTTTTGTTATTTACTTGTCTTACACTCTCAAAAAGAGCAAAAGCAAGTGCCCAACAATAATTCAGTTTTTTTTTTTTAAATTAAGACAAAAAAACCTGAAATCAGTTCGCTTTTGACTAGTTCGTTGAAACGGTTAATTTCAGAATTGTTTCTACGCCGAAAAAGCACGCTCGGTGTGATCGGCCCCTCAATGGGGAAACATCTGTTTTCCCAGGACTTCGGTTATGATTTTTTAATCGGAGATATTGCTTCTGACAAGGAATTTTATGACTATTGGTCGCTTTTTAGGAACATTAAGCCACGTTAAGCTTTTTCCTCATAATATGTTTCAATGGAGGGGAAAACACTTAATGCGGTATGTCTGTTTTCTTAGCACGTCGGCTTTGAATTTTTAATAGGAGAAAGTGCTCCTGACAAGAAATGTCTGAGAGGAATTTGGTGATTATTGGTCGCTGTTTAGATACATTAAACCACGTTAAGCTTTTTCCTCATAATGTATGTCAATGGAGAGGAAAACACTTAACGAGATGTGACTACCATCTTCCTCAGTCTTCAGTTTTAATTGTAGCCCCCGGATGAAGTCTTGCGGCTACTATGGATTCAAGTGTGTTGTCTCTGCCTGCGTCCGCAGACACTTGCTTGTGGACGCTCTACAGGCTGTAATTTTTGACCAATTACTTTCATATTTGGTATGGACATGCGTTGTACTTCACTTATTACACCTAGTAATTTTGGTTGCTATGGCAGTAGTATTGGCCGAATAATATGCAAATTAGTGTTAAAAATCAGAGATTTCATTGTGGATGCAGTACAGCCTGCAATTTTTGCCTGATTACTTTCACATTTGGTATGGACATGTTACACTTCACTTATGACACCTACCGATTTTGGTTGCCATAGCGACAGTATTGGCGGAATAATGCGCAAATTTGTGCTGAACCATACACGCTTCTTGTGGACGCTCTATAGGCTGTAATTTCTGACCGATTACTTTCATATTTGGCATGGACATGAGTTACACTTCACTTATGACACCTATCGATTTTGGTTGCCATGGCGACAGTATTGGCCGCATAATACGCAAATTAGTGGCAAAACATAGAGATTTCCTTGTGGATGCAGTACAGGCTGCAATTTTTGACCGATTACTTTCATATTTGGTATGGACATGAGTTACACTTCACTTATGACACCTATAAATTTTGGTTACCATGGCAACAGTACTGGCCAAATAGTGCGCAAAAAAAGGGAGAAGTGGGCTTTCGGGGGGCTACACCCATGTGGTCGCAGCGACCGGACTGTTCTAGTTTTTCGATTGGAGAAAGTGCTCCTGACAAGAAATGTCCGAGAGGAATTTAGTACTTATTGGTCGCTGTTTTAGTACATTAAACCTCGTTAAGTTTTTTCACGTTAAGTGTTTTAGAATGTCCCCTAATTTGCGCAATTTCATGAATGCTGCCATTCCTATATTTTAGCCAATCCAAAAATACTTCGTATAGCAATGTCCCGGATATTTTGAAATGCTTGGCCACCAAAAAAATCAGCTGATCTATATAAAGTGTATACAAATTAGACTTCATTATCACTCATGCTGCAGCTTCATTTTACGTCGAACGGTTCAGGTCCGATATCACCAATAATTTTGAGAACCTGAGCGGCACAGTGGTAATGCCTCTGTGTGCGGCTGTTGATTGCTCCAACATAACGGAAAACTCAGACCTACTCGTGGGCATAAGCTTGCACTGATTTCCCTTGGTGAAGACTGACTTGATAAGATAGAGGTGCCCACAGAATAGGCATGGGCAATACAAATGAATAAAATTACAACATTTCTTGAGTTGCTGAGAACAAAGTTTTTATTATTTTCCAATGATTTTTTTGCAGGTGAGTACAGAAGACACAGATGAAGAGTTTGCCACAAGTCCAACACCTTTACAGGAAAGGGTCTCAGAGCCACAGAGTTCCAAAAATGGCTGATTTCGGCATTTTTCAACAAAACCCATTGTGAAAATTGGGGGGTGAAGCCTGAGGGAATTTTTGAAAATACAGTCTATTCAGAAATAAACCTGGCCAAATTATCCATTAGGGTACCCTAACAGAAATAATTGATGCTAAAGTCATCTACCCCTTTTCTGAAGTACAGCAGCGCCCCCTAGGCCCTTTTTAATGGAAAATGCATTGAATTTCACCCAATTATGTTCAACAAACATTAGGTTTTGCATTGATATTAAAAAATGGTATGAATGGGTTGCCTGTGAATTTTTTTTTTGGATCAATGGCCTGCAAAAATGTCAAAATTATCGGTGGGAGGGCAAACGTTAACGCTACTCGCCCATTACTATATAAAATGCAGTGAAGTCGCTGATGTCGGCAGTTGTTTGCTCTCCCACTGCTACAAAATGACAATAACCCGTGGTGATTTTAAACAAAAAACTTTGCACTGTTTTTTACTATGTCCATATATCCTTCTCCCATGATAGTTTCAATGAGCTACTGTGAAGAATTCATAGTAAAACAGTTTCAGTGACGTGCAGTCGGAGGTTAGTTTGGTGAGGCAGAAACCTCCCCTTTGCTTGATTAGCAATCAGACGATTAACTAGTTTAGTAAGACTATTCAGCAGAATGACGGGCCAGTTTAAGTTTCCGTGGCGTTATTACTCAGTACATCGAACTTGAAATGCGCACGAAACTGCAGATTTGCGAGTATTTTCTTACAGGAAGCCAGAGACGTGCAGTGAGGTAAGGCAGTCACCCAAACTTTTATTACAGGATTTTGTGAACCTGTTCCCTCGTATTATTCCTGATTGACAATCAAAATAATTAAGGCCAAGCCTATAGGAAGCCCGTATACTGATAGAGGCGATAATGACAAAAATATTAATTCACGTTTCAATTCGAGACTGCAAGGATGGAAATCTGAATAATCAACTAGGAAAAATTCTCGGGTCTCGGTAATTCTGTATATCGTTTAAACATTGTTAATCAGATTATGAAAGAAGACTGAAAATAAGCGCATGCTCTTTTTTTTTGCGTGTAAAAGCGCGTATTTAAAGGAGAATACATTGTATATTGATTAAGCATTGAACTCTGCATAAGTCGAACTGTTTTCATATTAGTTGATGACATTGCTTCGGCTTGCTGGAAGCAAGTACGCGCAAATCTGCTGTCTAGCGAGCATTTCAGGCTCGATGTACTGAGTAATAACGCCGTGGAAACTTAAACTGGCCCGTCATTCTGCCGAATAGTCTTACTAAACTAGTTAATTGTCTGATTGCTAATCAAGCAAAGGGAAGGATTCTGCCTCACCAAACTAACCTCCGACCGCACGGCACTGGTAAGACAATTCATTTCATACACTGACGAAATCTGGTCGAGCATCACAGCGCCGGCATCTAGCCAGTTGAAGTGGAGATGGCACAAATTGTGACCAGTGGGCTTCAAACGCCTGGCGCCGGTTTATTCCTTGGTATATTTAACTTCACAAATAGGGTCACAGGATATTCTGTCAACAAACTATGTAGGGTAGAGTAAAAATATGCCCACCTTTCTTGCTATTGTTGAGAAGAAATCACGGCGAACTCGCGACGAACTTCACCAACTTCTGTCGAATTTATTTTTCATCCCCTGGAGGTCTAGCCTGGACAAACAGACTCGTAATTTCTCAAATTAGATGGCTGTAAGCCAATCGGGGCCGTAGCTGGGATATCATGTCGGCGCGGGCTATTTGAAATCTACCTCCTAAATGGATATTTTTGCTACGCTGTGCACTTGAAAATTTGTAAACACGGCGCAAATTGAGGTCACGCATTCATCCAACGGGCGAACAATAGCTCTGTTCAAATTGCATTTTTTGGCCGTAATACGCAGAGTTCATGTATGAAATGCGGGTATCCTATTGAAAAGGTTGTTTTTAATCAAACCATGGTATTCTTTTTGTATGAAAATGGTATTTACATCATTTTTTATAAGTTTTCTGAGGCTTGTTTACCGCCCCAGTTCAGCTGTTACGCATTCCATTAGAGTTTATGCAGAGCATTGCCCATGCCTACACAGAATATCCCTTTACAACAGCAGCTAGTCCTGGCTCGCACAATCAACTTCCTTTATTGACACGTTTTCCAATCAGACTTGTGACAAATTCCTTTTCGTCAATTCCAAGGAATTGGAAAAGGAACTGGGGAATTGGAATTGGAATTGAACTTTTCGAGGCAAAAGGACATGGGCATGTCTTTTTTAAATATTTTTAAATATCCAATTCCAATTCCCCAATTCCTTTTCCAATTCCTTGGAATTGACAAAAAGGAATTTGTCACAAGTCTGTTTCCAATTACAGTAATAATCCATTGGCAATTGAGGACACGGCTTCTCTCCCCCATGCGATCTAACAGCAACAAAATAATGGGCTAAATTCAGTGCAGGAGAAGAATTTTCTCAAAAATAGGCCCTTGCTTTACGAAAGACAAACTGCTCTGAAACTTCCGTGCTACCTTTTTTTTTTTTGCACATCAGGTGATTTAACTTGCACTTCATGATCATTTAAATTGTTTAAATGAAATTAAAGACCATTTGAAACGTGTTTATGCAATTTCTTAGCTTCCGGCCCCTGTGAAAAGAGAAGCGTGACAATTCCAGAGTCATGATAGGTTTCCATATTACTAGAGGAGAAATATACCGAAATGTACTTAAAACTGAAAAACTTCCATGCACAAGGACTTCAATTTCGCGTGATAATCTCTTAAATACGCGTTGATTAAATAATGACTGATCCACGACTAATTCCAATGAAATTTCACCTTTAACTCTCGGTACAGTGTGGGTTGATTAAAGCGTGGAACTCGGCAATTAAATATAATTTTGTTTTTCGATGTAAAATTATAAAGTGTGAGATTGCAGACTACAGCGTGAGAACGTGATATGCCACTTAAAAGCGTGCGACTCAGGCCACGTGTGAGAGTTGACAGGTATGCAATTTTGAATTATACGGATTTAAATGCACCAAAGTATGTGTCCACTTGAATGATTGTTGTCAACGGGGAGAATTAGCAACACCTCGCAGTGTGGAGTGTTCTCGGAGTGAAAATATTGATAATTATGAAAATGATTGAGAACAAGTCAGGACAAATAACTATTTTAAAGGGGTGTCCAGGGCCCCACCAAATTTCCAGTTCTTGCTACGCCTATAGCTGGGTTTACATGGAGCCTAATATTCCGATTAGAATCGGTTTAGAAGCCCAAACTGAATAAAAATGCTCCATATAAACGCCTCAATCAGAATAAGCAGGCTTAAACCGAATGGAATTTCATTCGGCATCAGAGGGGTAGAATATTCCCTTTCCCAAACTGATTAAAAGTAAAATTTTATCATGTTAACGGTGAAACGGAAAGTTGTCTGGCTGCGTTCTGTCTGCGCATGCTCTGTCTTGATGTAAATGCACAGTGACGTTTCTTCACTTCCAAATATGTTGTTGGTGGCTTCCAAGCACAGCACAGCACTTCTGTTGCATTCTCCGCAGGGAGCTGGCTGCTGATTCGATTAACACTGCTATTACTAAGAGAACAAACTCAATTTTAAAAAAGAAATATTTCACTTCGCGCCCTTCTAAGTGCCTGAAATCGCAAGTAAAAAAAATTTAAAATTCGCTAAAATTTTACATTTTGATGCCAGGTGGCGCCCTTCGCGCATGCGCATTCTGCAAAAAAGAAATTGGGTTTATGATACATAATTAGTTTCTGCCCCCAAAAAATCCACTGATCTGCCGCTTATTGCCAGGTCTTGCAGTGATCACTTGATCCGATATAGGCCTAGCTTGATCCAGGATATAGGCCAGGTCTAAGCTGACAATCTTTTTTTGACACCTGACCTAGCACAAATTGTGATGCACAATTATCACTTTTTGCGATGGTTACCTTGGTTACAGAATCTGAGTTCATTACTATCCAGGTGAGCATAGTCCACAATCCTTCCATTTTTCCAACAGGCAAGGCCAGAAATCATTCAAGTTGGCCTCGCAACAGGCTGTGCCCTCTGAATTCCTAAATTCAAGGCCTCACTGCCATTTGTTTACTTTCTAGTCTAGTATTTTTCCTGGTTTATTTGTTTGTTGATTCTCAGCAAATTTAAAAATTCAGAGAGTGACATCTTTTTTGCCACTAAATTCCTCAATTACTTACAGACAAATAATTGAACATTGCTGAAATTTACCTCAGTCATCAAAAATATTAGTACAGTCTTCATCTTCGAAGAAACTTCATCCTGTCATCCATGATGTGCACGTTTTTGTCACTGTTTTCATTTCACCACTAGACTGGGTTCTGGCTGTTGACATATGGTGGCGTTACGTTGACAAAGTGAACGGCCGGCACAGGCCGCCATTGTGGCCAGGATTCTGGCCAGATTCTACTGCACATCTCTCTGCACAAACCTCGTATATCACATCACATCTCGGAAAAATTGGGCAATTTTGACTGGGACTTTTGTGTTTTCATGGGTTTTTAGGCCCCCCTCTCGGTTAGCCCCCCCCCGAAGTTGGCGTCAAGTATATTTCGTTGCAATGCCCCTGTTCTGTCGTTGTTTGTATTCATAAGTTCTTTTCAAAATTGATATAAGAATAGGGTGGTTCAAATAATTGATATGATCCCTGTTATCTGGGCCCCTTCCAAGCACTTAGAACTTGAGTTGATGGGTCGAATGCATAAAGACTAGCAAATGCTTTTTACTTCAAGCTTCGTGTACATTTACACTAGCCTCATCTGTAGAAAACTGAAGCAAAAGCAATTGCTAGACTTTAAGCATTTGGCCCAATGGTCTTGTGAACCTGAACTTACAGAAAAACCTCGGCTTGTGCACTGTGCCATTTCAGTGCAATCCTACCATTGTACTTGTATAAAAATTAATTTACTGGTTCTCTTGCTTTGCTCCAAGTAGTACTCGTATACATGTAGAGGCTACTTTCAAAGAAACCGTTGATGCCTAGGGGCATTTTGAAACATTCCATTTTACAGCACTATTAGGCTGTAGAATGGGGGGGTTCAAAGACAAAAAAATAGTTTATTTATTCTGTTGTTTGCGTGCTGGAGGACCAAGGAGTAAATCAAATCTGGCCTTATGATTGATGATGGGTTTTGCTTTCATAAATGCGTAACTGTCATCTTGCCTTCCAAATGGTACTGTAGCCCATTGTATATATTAGACATAATTTGACTGTTGTGTACTGTGAATAATCTCCTGCATTTGAAATATTGTCGCTTTCTGTGGACTCCCTAGAGAGATGCCAGTACTTGCCATATGGCAGCACCTGTATTCTATTTGAAAAGTCCATTGAGTCGAGTATGCTGCAATCTTAATCAGGGAAATGCTGGCATCACTCAAGGGACAGTATTCTATTTTTCAATGAGCCAATCCTTTTTATCTTGTTTTGTTATTCATGTTTTTAAAATAAATACATCAGTCAGTTATGATATAGACTAATAGCAGCACCATTTTTTTTTATTTTACAAGGTGCAATGTACATTCTTGACTGGATATAACATGTAGCCCTATAAAGTCCCTTCCAAAATGATATTGACAGGTGCGGATCCAGTATTTTCTGAGAGAGGGATGCAACTCTGTCACTGAGAACCACCGAATGCGTGAAGCCCAGACTGGTGGGTCTAGGGGTCCCCTACTGGAGAAAATTTGTGATCTGGTTAAGGAAAACTTGGGACAAGTCGCATGGCAGGAAAACATGGTATCATCCCCCGGACAAAAGTAAATCGGATTAAGTTGTCTATTTCACAGTAGAAGAGAGGATTACTACCATAACTTATGTTGATTGTACGACTTGTTCCGGGTATTCCACGATCAGGTCACATTTTAAAATTAGAGGAGAAAAATCCATGACTGGCTTCTGCATACACCCAAGGTGTAGACCAGAGGTGGGCAACGAGGGCCGTCTCTGCCCCTGGTTTTCACACCAACTTCTGGCCTTTAGTTTATTGTCTTAATTAGCCAAATTATTTGTAAAATCTGACTTTTCTGCTGCATTTCTTTAAATTGTCATTCATTATCACCAAAGACTGTTCTAGTGTCCCAAAATAAAACATTTTTCTTTGAGCTAATTTATGTGTCAATGTATGTTTTTGTATACACCAATTAGCTCAATTAGTCTGGGGTAATTGATAGAAATAAAAACCTGTATACACACTGGCCCTCCAGGACTGGAATTGCCCACCCCTGGTGTAGACTCTATGGATCCACAAAGAACCTAGCACTCTGCAGAAAAGTGCCCTTGATAAGACAATTATGACACTATGTCCTCAGGTGATAAACCCTATAAATATACAGTCTATCGTTTTTGTGCATTACAAAATGGAAATTTGCCATGAAAGTGTGAACAAAACAAATTCACGCTCAGTTTTATCTTCTCCGATCGGTGGCCCCATCCGTGGAAATGGTGAAACATAGCGAAAATAGCGTTTTGCAAATCGGCTGTAAATCTCAGTTGGTTGTGTGAAGTAAAATTTTACAACTGATCCTGAAAGTTCACAACCTACTGCACATTTCAGTGTCAGTTTTGAATCCAAAATCCCTGCGGAGAGTGCCCTACGGCGCTTTGAATATGACCTTCTCAGCAGAGGGGGTTTTGGGGTAGGCGCAACAAGTCGATATTTTCTTGTGGAAAAAAGAAATGAAACGTCCTCATATTTTATCAGTTGACCTTTGAAGGGATGGGGAATCACAAGATACAGGGGCAATATTTTGAGATATTCTATATTTTGTGGGCGCGCCCTCTAAAAGTGCCACTTGAAATGGCTTCAAAATGGCGCCGACCAAGTAGATTTTGCTAAATGTCCCCGTACTCCCAAACCACTGAACAGAATTAGGTGATATTCTGCAGTTTTTCATATCTTGGTAGGAGGTACCTTCACACTAAATTTCATTGAAATCGGTGGACCCCCACCTTATCACCTTTTGCACGGTCTATCCGTGGACGGACTCTTGAAGAGTATAATTTGTAAAGTTGTAATTTTTTCTCCCAAAAACACAACTCCGTAGTCACACCTGCTCAAATATTGTGGCACAAACACAAGTCGATACCTACGACTGCTTGAATCTGCTGCCGCAGGTCTCAGATACAAGTTCCGCATGCTCTCACTTTTGCACCATTTATCTCAGTGAATGTGGTGCAGAACTGATTTGTATCTTAAGAGAAGGGGGTGGGCACTGTTCAGACATGGAGAACCCTTCGGACTAATCATAGCCTCGATTCAGAAGGCGCTCGAATTGCTGACTAAAAAAACTCAGTGTACCATCGTTTCCCAACTGACATGGTTCGATCACTTACACTCAATCAGTACGTGTGCAGATGGATGGCATTATTCCAACATTAACCCTATTAAGATAGTATTCCGAATATGACACTGCCTCGTAATCGACAATAAAAATGAAAACAAAATCACATCAAACTTCATATCTGCCACGAGAAAACAAAATCAGATCTTCAATCTCTGCATCCTAAGCTGTGAAAAACAGACATTGGAGATGAGATGCTATGGCAACATCTTTTGCATCTCATACTTGGGCAACAATGCATAAAATGTAACAAAACTAACCATGAAATTACCCATTTACATGTACATGTGATGTCAATTATGTAGATTTACATCTATAAATCTTTGTCTCTTTCGTCATCATAACCACCGGGTATGAGCTCAGGATCTTGAGGGTCAGAGTTCTGGCAGTCAATACAACGACACAGGTCAGTGCAAGGTAGTCCCCGACAGACAAGAACAACTGCGTGTAGTACAGCGTCCCTTCTTACACTTGCAAATTACACCCTGCAGAACACTTGGAGGGGCCACTGGTTCTGATGTCCACTAGAATTCAAGGTTCTCTCCTTCCATTTGCCAGTCATGACCAACTGGGCTGGGTGACTGCATCCATGCCTCAAGGCAGCGCCTATATATGGCAGCCTGGTCTGATGCCCGTGTAGTCGGTTGGCATCTTTGTTTGGTGGGAGACCCTCGTCAAAAAGGCACAGCAATGCTTCGTTGATGTTTATGGTCTTCTCACCATATAGCCCACAAGCAAACTCCGCACCCCTCAAGCAAATCATGACCTGGTTTCCAGTGAACACCAAGATGCTTGAAGATGTTTACAGCATCAGGTGATTCAAGCATCATACGAAGTGGCCTTTGCCCTTGAACTCACTGATGCTATCACAACCAGTGAAAACATGGAGGCCCAATATTGCGTGACAAATTTCTTCTCCATATTTTGAAGACACGTTTGTGATGTTCAGGACCCTGCTTGTCATTAAGGTTCCTGTTGCCAGGAATAATTTGCAGTTTAGCATTCCTGAAGCATTTGCCAAGCACAAGTAAAAACACATCAGTATCAGGACTTCGATTGATGACTGTAAGGTGTGCTTCACTGGCATGATGTGCATGCAACATTAGTCTCGTGTTAGCCTCTTCATGGTCTGTCTTCAGATCTTGAACATCTTCCACAGCAACAGTGTTGCTCTGGAGTTGCAGGCAATGGCATTGTTCACCATGGGAAACAGATTTCCATACCAAAGGGAATGGGGGCATAAGGTCGGCTCCATGACTCAAAGATAAACTCCAGTAGGAGTTCCTTATTCTGCCCACTTGCAAGGAACTTCGTCATCTGCTTTGGCAATGGCTGGTCTGGCCGCACAATTCTCAGTGGCTGTACACCAGCAGCTGCACGGCGGCTCCGCTCACAATTTTTTATGCTAACAGCTGGATACCTGTCCACCACAAAGTCCACACGAGTGCAGTGCATAGACTTTCCAAGGGAGATGACTGTTCTTTGCAACTGACTTGCATATTCCTGGAATGTATTTGGTAGCTTAGTTTGGGCATGAATAACTGCCATGGCGTCCAAGATGAGAGCTGATTCTCAAGCAGACACTGGATTCTGAACCAGCATTCCTCACAAACGTCGCAAACGCACGTCACGTTCATGTGCGCCGCCATTTAGCCTGAATGTCCAATGTAGCCACTTAGCTAGTAGCCCTGTTTATTTTCATGGAAGAAGTTGACCTCACTACGGTGGCCAACTAGGGTAAACAATGCTGCAATGGCTCTAAACATCTCCAACTGAAGAAACGCGCTGCAGTTTTGAATGTTAGTATTCACTGACTGAAGAGCTTATTCACCCTCGTTGGCCGCAATAATGAGGTCAACTTCTTTCATGAAAATAAACAGGGCTCCTAGCTAAGTGTCTACATTGGACATTTAGGTGAAAAACATGGTGAAAAGACATCTTTTCGAGTCAAATTTGAATGTTGGGGCTGACGGACACTTTGATTACGCCACAGGAGCAGTATGGAAGCATTTTGTGTTTTTTAAATGTTGTTTTTCACGCTTGAAAGAGTGGTCACCAATGACTTCAGTTGATTTGGATTCGTCTTCAGTACAGTTTTTCTTCGTAACTCCAAAAGTGTTTTGAGGACGAAAATGATTCACAGACCCTTCGATTAGCCTTGGGGTGTGTAGCTGATGAGTGAATTTTCATTTTTGGGTGAACTATCCCTTTAAGCAACGGCAGATTTTGCAACGGCAACGGCAGCTGGAAATAGATCTGCGCTATGCTGATCGAGACTTAAGCCGGTGTGCTGGCATTGGTTGCCGTAGCAGGCTAATCTACTGCGGGGAAAGAACCAATCTCACAAAATCACTATAACGTGTGGTTCAGGTGACTGAATTAAATGGTTTTCATTGTATTTCTGAAATGAAATGTGTTCTACAAATTCAATTGATAGTGACACACTATACATTACATGTTTCAGCAAACCTTTACCACTGACACAGGATACTATGTATATTTCACTGCTGCTATGGGCTATATTCTCCCCTCATCCTTGCATTGCATACGATATATAATTTCTCTGTATACCCTATGAACATCTATATTTACTCCTATATACATTAGTCTTTATTCTACTGCCGTTGTAGCGGAGGGCTACAATCCTATATGGACTGTAAAATTAGACTAAATTAATTCTAGGTCGCTAGCCACTACCACTGGCGTCCCACTATGGACATAAAGGAAAATATGGACACTCACTAAATAACTAGGGGAGGCACAAGGGTGGAAAGAATACTAAACAGAATATTTAATAAACGCAAATTAAACACATACAATTATAACACATTTACCTGAGCAGTTTCACGTATCATCCAGATAGTAGGAGTACAGCTTTAAGGTTTAATGATCAGAAACAAATGCAATACTTTAATTCTCTAATGCTGACGTACCAAATACTCTGTGTAGATTATAATTTTCTGGACCCAGTAAGTTTATATCTGATGCATCTGCTCTTTAGACCAAATTCAATGACTTCAACACATCTTCTCATTGACTGAGTAAGCCGTGTAAAGTAACATTACATTTGGCTCGTAGGATTTCACATAAACACACATAACATACACGCTAAACCTATACTGATGGTACCAGTTGCCCGGGGGTGGAGCTCGTAGACGTCGTCCAGCTGATGAATAGACCGATCCAGAGTACAGCCCACCCAGGCCTATCCAGCCAATGAGATCCAGGGCTGCAGTCACGTGACCGCGCCCAGCTAGCGCTCGTTATAACCTCGGACAAACAAACACTTATCCGAACTGCTTTCTCTATTGGGAAGAGTACATTCATGCTTTGTTTCCGCATTTTTTTGATGATAAAATCTCACAATGGCAAAGCGGTGTTGTTACGGTGAGTGTAAATCGGACAGGAGATACCCAGACAGGGTCGTAAACACTACTTTCAGGAGGGAGAGGGCTGGATATGGCAATTTATTTGCTAATAATTACTCATTATTCTCAAAGCTCAGCTCGCTTTGTTTATGAACAATAACGCCTCTTGATGGCTTTGCACTGGGCCGTAAAAGGGTCAAGAGGCTGCAGGTTTTCATTCAAACAGAGCAGAAACACACCTGATACGATTAATGCAGGCTTCACACAGAGCTCCGTTTCAATCAAAGACTGTCTTGGACAATAACACTTGGGTGCTCCGGAAAAGGTTTATGATCTTATCACACCATATGTAAAATGAATGCTACGTACCCTGCTTTGCAAGAGTACTGGCCGTGAACAATGCTCCTCTGTTCCTTGTCGATTGTTATTATCCCCCGCCACGAAGTGTGAGGGGGATATAGGTTTGAGCTCCGTCCGTCCGTGCATCCGTCTGTCTGTGCGTCCGTCCGTCCGAGAAAAAGGGGACAGCTTTTCTCAGAAACTATTAGAGATAGGACAACCAAATTTGGTGTGTAGCTTCAGACCATAAAGGCCTTGATGGAGTTCGAAAATGTGATGCGCGCGATTATTTTTTCCGCAGTTATTGCCCTTGATCCGTATTTTTGGACTCTGTCCACGGTACCTCTAAAGGGGACAGCTTTTCTCAGAAACTATTTGAGATAGGATAACCAAATTTGGTGTGTAGCTTAAGACCATAAACACCGTGATGGAGTTCGAAAATAAGAAGCCCACGATTATTTTTTCCACAGTTATTGCCCTTGTGGCATTTTTGGGAGCCTCTGTCCATAGTATCTTTAAAGAAGACATTTTGGCGGGGGATGTTGTTGACTATGTCTACTTGTTATCAATGAGTGTGGCTTCTGTGACTTCAGCATTGAGCGATAGCATTTGCATTTCGCTTCAACTTCACGGGCGTTTATGACAGAAAATGACACTTCGTGAATACACCCAGATAAAAAATAATTATAACCTTTGTCTTTTGCTTTTTTTGCGATGCGATCCGTTTTTAAAAACTCGAGATTGATGTTTTCAGGAAGCGCTTCCAATGAGGTTATAACATGGACCTCCTTGGGTTATAAGGGACGTTGGCGCCATCTTCAGCAAAGCTTGACCTAGGTCCGGCCGTTGCTATGCGTAGTTAGGGGGTGGGCGGAGCTATGGATCGGTCTATTACTGAAGTGGAGGAGTCCCGATGCAAAACGGGGTAAGCGTGAGAAGGTCCGCAGCTTGTGAGAAGGACGGTGCACGGAGCGGTAGGATGAATGGAGCAGACTGTTGTTGTGCTAGCTGCAGAGATGCGGGCCCACATTTGCGGCTAACGGAGGCATAAGAAAATGTCGGCAGTAAATGTCCGTCGTTTACTCCACAATGTTCCTCCTTTCGAATGTCTCCGGGTCCGTGAAACCGGGCAAAACTATATTAACTAGCTTACAGCTGACGGAAACTAGCTAGCACTCCTTCGCTGGTAAACAGTCGCGAAATACTTATAATCTCACTTCTCCATCACACACTAAGCACCAAAGTAAAGCGGAGTTCACTAGACAGTATCAGAACTATGACTTTGGCTAATATACTAAATTTTCATTACAACTAATGACAGAAATTCACATACCAGCGGACGCTTCTCATACACAACTTTCTTTCTCCAGTAATTCAAGCAGGCAGACAGTAAGCGACAACAGGGCATAGAATCTAGCACTAGTCTAGGTAAGTGCTGACCGTTGCTAGGTTACGAGGTCACTTTCAGGGCGTGCAAACTCACATTACAAGATGCAACGTAAAATATCGGGCAAACCTATGTAAATAACAACAGCCCTTGTTAAACATGAAAAATAATAAACTAATCCAAAATTAGGAGAAAATGTAAATCTGGTTCTGGGCAGGGGGGAAAGGGCACTAAATCTATGATTCTAAAATATACTCAAACTGAGTTGATCTGATCTGAAATGTGTAATAAAATTTCTGAGACTTCAGTACAGCCGTGCATACATAGCACACATATGCTGTATATATATATGCATACTCCCATGCAGTTTACCATTCCTTCTCACTCTGATAAGATGTGTGCTTAAACTGTCCAATTGTATGTCTTTTTTAAATTGAATTGTTCAAAATAAGGTTTATAAAAGATGCACATTTCTTTTCGTTATGCTCTGTACCTGTACTTGGCATAATGACAGTAAATTTGAACAATCTAATATAACAATTTCCCATTTCCCCTTAAGCTATGTCATTTTCCTCTTTTGCCAGTGGGAGTGTGACTAATAAGCGCTCACAGTAGGTTACAGTTGGGCAATTCTGAGGTACTGTCAACCAAATGTCCCCTCTGTGACTGTCCGAATTTTCTTCCTAGCATGAAAGAGGTATTCGTGTCATACGGAATTTGTCCATATGCAAGGGTTTCTTAGAGTCAAATGTCCCAACAGTATATTACAAAATATTATGGGACTTATGTCTCCATTAGTACAGAAAGGGTCAAATCAATTCTGCAAAAAGGATTGGGCCAAAATTCCTCCACAGTGATGTAAAAAACTCATTGCTCATTAAAGCAAACAGTTGATTGCAGTTGTCGCTGCCAAGGGTGGCACAACGAGTTATTAGATTTAGGGGGTCAATTGGGTGATAGGTGATAAAGGTTTCGAATTATTCTTTTCCTTCAAAAAGATGATCATTTAAAAGCTGCACTTGTGTTTACTCATGTTGTCCGTTTCTAATTAAAATTTCTTGTATGATCTGAAACATTTAAATATGATGACAAATGAGCAAAAATTGAGAAAATTGGGAAGGGGCGAAATACTTTTTCACATTGCTGTTACATGTCACCAGTTATCGTAGCAGATTAAGTCAGTTTATGTGAAATGATGTCAAGAATGCCATACTTTTTTCATTGAATGTCTGACAAATTTAACTGTCATAATATTTACTTACAAACTTTGCAACTGTTGAAAATTCCTATGAATCTATGGAAACGTATTTGGGATTATTCCAATAATAGCTTGAACTTGAAGATGTGAATGTAATTCCGCACATTATGATTATCGACATATGTTTGTGTTATTTGAGAAAGAATGAAAATGCAATAATCCAAAGTGCATTTTCATTTTAACGCACTCATATGGGATGTTTATGACTGCATTAAAATGAAAATGGAAAAGGTGTTTGAATTTTCAAAGTCATACTGGACTGTACAGTACAAGATAAATGTTTATTCAAATTTCAAAATTAAAATGCAATATAATCAATATGACATTTTTCCGTTTATGTGAGAAAAATATGGGTGTACAATTCAAATTAAAATTCAATTTTCAAACAATATGATGGTGATAACCGTATTAGAAATGTCATTTTCAAAGACTTAAATGGCTGTTCAGTGGAAAATATTCAAATGCAATGAGCAAAGCAGTACCCACAGTATATAGCATATTTACATGTCACCACACTGTTTTGTTGTCATGAAAATGAAAGCGCAATCTGTCATTCTTCTTATTAAGGCAAATCAACAATTAGGCAATGGCATGCGGTCACATGTTCAGAGGGGCTTCAGTAACCTTACCCTTTACCGCTCGACTGTTCTCTCGTTGTTCTCATTCAAGTTTGCCTGATTAACAATCAAACAATTTATCGACTGAACGACTAAGACCAATCAATTTTCCATAATAAGGAATGATAATTAAAAAAAAATAAATACCTATTGCCAACATTTATGTAATTGATACAACATTGTTAGGATGGAAAGATAAATGCAAAAAATACGAAACTTTCGCTGACTCGCTCAGCTGTGCATCCTACCTAACAACGCCCTTTAGCTGTCACTACATTCAGACTATAGAACGGATTCTCATGGCTTATTGCTCAGTGAGCCTCCAAAACTAATTTACGCAAATCGGTGCTGTTTCACGAGCTACACAAGCGCATGAAATTATAAAGACATATTGATATTTTTCGTAGTCATTGATGTGCGGGAGAAAACGCCGTTTTCATGGCTTTTTTTTTGAAGCCCTGATGAAGACCCACTGAGGTTGAAACGTGTTGGCTTTTTACCTCACCTGGACGAAGTCCATGAGCTTATGTCATGGCCTGCTTGTCCGTCGTCATGCGTCGGCGTCTGTAGACATCTTCTTCTCCAAAACTACTGGGCCAACGAAGTTGAGACTTTGCATGCATGTTCCTACCCACGAGGACACCAAAGTTTGTTCGAGGCATTCCGCTTTGGCAGCCATATTGAAAATGCTATTTTGGCTCATTAGTCACTCATTTCTGGAGTGATTCAGCTGAAATTTGCTGTGTGTGTGCCAAATAGGAAGACTGAATATATTTATTACAGGTTTAGTTGTGCATCGCATTTTATGGTAGCTTTGGCAGCCATATTGAAAATGCTATTTTGGCTCATTAGTCACTCGTTTCTGGAGCGATTCAGCTGAAATTTGCTATGTATGTGCCAAATAGCGAGACTGAACATATATATTACGGGTTTAGCTGCGCATCGCATTTTACGCTAACTTTGGCAGCCATATTGAAAATGCTATTTTGGCTCATTAGTCGCTCGTTTCTGGAGCGATTCAGCTGAAATTTACTGTGTATGTGCCAAATAACAAGACTCAACATATATAAGTCTGGTTTCACTATGCATGGCATTTTGACCTTCATTTGACCTCTGTCATGGGGCCAAAATCATCTTCTCTGAAACTGTGTGACTGATCGAGTTGGACCTTTGCATACACCTTCCTGTAGCTAGGGAGATTAAAGTTTGTTCGAGGTGTTCTGATTGGATTTCAAATATGGCAACAGTGGCAGCCATATTGAAATTTCCTTTGTTGATGCTAAGTAGCAAGGCTGAACAAATGTTACAGGTTTTGCTGTGCAATGCATTTTGACTTTCATTTCACCTTTCATTTCACCATTGGGCCACACCTTTTCATAGAAAATACCAATAAAAGCACTTTTTCACTGATCATGCTGATAATGTTCAACTTTATACAAAGTATATTATTGCTACAGAAAAATATAGAGCTATCTAGACTAAAATTCACTATGAAGCCAGCTGTTGTGGGAAGCCTCAGGAAAGAATATTTTGTGGTACAATGAAGCATTAATTGGTGAGTAAACTGTTGGATGGCTGTTGAAAATGATTACCACACAACATCCCATCTGTCCTCTTTCTTTCGATTCTGGAGATTGTCACATTTTTTATTTTTTCCCAATGCATTGAAGGTTATTTTAAATAGATCTACAAACATGATCACTTACTCTTTTTAATTTAGATATATGGATCTGGGAACAGAAAATATTTGCAAAATAATTCTGAGAATTTTTTTGTTTCCAAAACATTTTTATCAATTAAAAATTGTGCCCAGCTTATAATGTACGCTGTAAGTTTTTGTTTCAAAAATATTTTCATTACCATGTTAAACCATGTCTGTGTTTAATTGGCAACTGAAATAATACCATTCAATGGTTGACTTAAACAAAAGGAGTGAAAAGCTTTGGTGGAGTGAATGTCCAGGTGAGCTACAGTGCCGTGGCACTATATTTAGTTTTCTAGCCACTACAATAAAGGCTTTTTAATCCATTTTTCCTTCCTTTTTGTTCACACGTGAGTGCCTGGATTGCCTTTCCAGTTTCAAATAGTTATTTTCCACCGTCCTCCAAGAGCACCTGACGTAATTTTTATATTCACATTTATTATTAAGAGCAACCACTCATCTCTGCTTTTTCTCCCAATAAAAAAGGTTTTGCAAGATGGAAGCTAAGTTATGAAGGCTTATAGAAGTTTTTGGCTGAAAATGTTTTTTGAATTCTTGAAAACAGTTTATACTTTATTATATAATTGATTTTGCAGTGCATAAATGATCTCATCCGAACAGTTTGTGTACTGTATTAATCTGTGGAAATTCACAAGTAAAGCTTTTGCACTTTAATAGATTCATGTACGGAAATAACATTTCCATTTTATTTTTTCCATAACATTTTCAGGTCGAAATTCTGAAGTCCATCACATGACCGGAAATTACATGTGGGACCAGGCCACTTTGAAGGAGTTTCACCTTGGGACCAGTAACGAGAGCCGCTTGAGGATGTGGTGGGATGGCTCTGAGCCGCTTTGGGTGACCATGCAGAAACTGCAGAGAAATGCCTACATGTATTACTGGCCAGGTGAGCAAATTAAAGTTTAAATGAATGGCAAAATTCCAGCCAAGCTGGTGCAGCCATTGAGCAGCCTAGAAAGTCTGCTAGTCCACCATTTGATGCCAGCTGACTCTGTCAGCTTAAGCAGCCTTGAGCACCTCTTATGAACCCCAGGCCAGGTATGATGGGCTAGAACAGCTGAAAACGCAGATTAGTCATCGCAAAACATCCAAGAATTCCAGCTGATTTAGATGGATTGGACCAATGGTCCTCAATTTTACCCACACGGGGTTGGTGTGGGTGCAGGCTTTCATTCCAACGAAAGAGTTACTTGATTTCACAAATCAACCCTTTAAGACTTTGCTAAAGATCTAGATTAGTACAATCAGGTGTATAACTACTTGGTAGGAATGAAAGCCTGCACCCACACTGGCCCCTTCTGGATAATATTGAGGACTGCAGGATTGGACTATAAGACTACATACTGTATCTCTTAAAAGAAGTTTATTAATCTGTGTGCTAACATTGCTGGGTTTACTGGATCTTGCTGTTGCCAAATAACCATTTTTGGTTTTTTGGTTCCGTTATGACGAGGGTGTGTTACACTCTGCGAAAATTTAGTGATTGCAAATCTACGTAGGCCGATAGAGGCAAACGCACTGCAACAACCCAAAACATTTCCAATTGGAGAAATGCGCTGCAAAAACAGAAACGATGCAAATTCAAATACATGCAAACCGCAAAAGCAAATACAAGAGAAAACGCTGCATATCCATGTCAACACAAACGCACTGCAACGGCCTAAAACATCCCCAATTGGAGAAATGTGCTGCAAAAACAGAAACGATGCAAAGTCAAAAACACGCAAACCACAAAAGCAACTGCAAGAGAAAAACACTGCATTTAGACACCAACACAACAGAAGTACTCCAAGCCACTATGTGGAGCACCAACTAGAACAGTTTTTATTTTTGGCCTGAGCGAGACTGGCTAGAGTATTTTATTTGATGGTTTTTACACCACAGCAAAGGGTTTGCTCAGGATAGTCACCTTGTGAGCATGCGCAAAGGGCTAGCTCAGCATTTCGACCTTGTGAGCATGTGCAAAGGGTTTGCTCATGATTACGGCCTTAAATGTGATGCAGAGAAATCAATGGATAGCACTGAATAGTTATAACTTTGCCATTTAGTTAGCTAGCTAGCGTTCACATGCATCAAATATGACTACGTCAGCAAAAAGGCTTTCTAGCTAGCTAAAGTTAGTTCTCTTGCTTAGCTAGCTAGTTCGTTAGCAAAGCTAGCTAACAGTTATATTTGGTATAATATAAATGGTTGCGGTACAACTGTAGCTAGAGATAGTGAAATAATGGATACTTTTTATTCACTTATTTTCTATTGACTTCTGTGCACCAAATATAACTGTTAGCTTGCAAGGGTAGTGAACTAGCTAGCTAAGCAAGAGAACTAACATTAGGTACCTGGCCAGTTAGAAAGCCTTTTTGCTGACTTTGCTAGCTAGCCTCGCTCAGGTCAAAAGGAAAAGCTGTTCTAGTTGGCACTCCCTATAACGGCTGGGAGCACTTCCGTTGCATTGATGTGGTTACGCAGCGTTTTTCTCTTGTATTTGCTTTTGTGGTTTGCATGTTTCTGAGTTTGCATCGTTTCTGTTTTTGCAGCGTGTTTCTTCTATCGGAGATGTTTTGAGCCATTGCAGCGCGTTAGCCCCTGACTGCCACCGTACAAAACAGTGAACACTTTTTGTTTTTGCTGGGGACCAGGTTGCGAGGTGGACATTTTGGGCATAAGACCAGCGCATTGTGAAGAGTATGTCTACTATCCATCTGAGAAAAACTTCACAGATGCAATTGAGGATTCCCTCAATGCCTTAAGGTAAAACAACAATGAAAATGAAAACAAGAAAAAGTAACCATATTTACTCTCCTGAATTTACTGCATTCAAAATTTTCTTCAGTGTTTATAAAAAAAAGAACTTTCTTTGAGGTTACCGTAGTACTCCACATGCAAAGATGGAAACTCAGACATGAGCAGTCATGTCTGCTCATGTATTTTTATTACGGCATTGAGGACCGTGGAAACAATGTCGATATGCTTTAACTTTTTATCCTCTGGGTTGTAAATGTGTACATTGTTTGGACCCCAAAAAAATCAATCAATATTCTATCCAGTGTATCAGACACTTGATATCCTTAATTTATTGAGTCAGGCTGAGGAATTGTACCAGCTTGCAAATTTAGGTGATTCTGAATAGAATACCAGAGAGAACTTAAAGGTCACCTATTATGCTGATCCTTCTTTTAATACATACAAGTAATATTATAAGGTTGGATGTCCATACTCAACCTCTGCAAAGTTTCTAAACATAAGATACAGGGGTTTTGCCGAAATCCAAGAACGTGATCTCCTGAACGTGATTTCCTCTCTGAACAGCTCGTCCCGAGATGTTGGGACCTGATGTCAGGTTGTCGCGTCCAATCAGGACAGACCTGGCCAGAGCCAATCACGGCGCTGGACCTGCCCACCCCGGAATTTATTCTATCAGACACAAACGAACCCGAATCATTTAACGTGTAGATTTATCAGTATGTCTCCCAAAGCTGTTCGTATGTGTTTTTTTGGATACGAAAAAAAAGCACAACTATTTTCTCTTCCAAAAGAAGATGCCACTAGAAATCAGTGGGGGAGGTTTTTTATTTGCTGGCGGCAAACAGCCACACGCAAAGGGAACATTAGCTGTTTGTGCTTGACATTTCACTGAAGACAGCTTTGTCAATAAAGGATAATTCGACACTTGATATGTGTCTCAGCTGCTTCTCAAACCTGGAACAGTTGCATCGATCAAGCGCTCGGAGCCACCAGCCGTAAATAACGATATAACAGCAAATAATGTAAGTGAAATGTTGTGGTTGGCTAGCAGGACTGCTAACGGTAGGTAGCACTAACAACTAGCCTCAAACGCAGGCTTTGTAAAATATCTGAAGATGAAGCCTGGATTGGTAGCAACTGTCTGTGACTCACAGACGTGGAAGCTGTAAGTTTTACCATTTTGTGATGCTTTACTGCATAAGCCTACCTAACATGATAGCCTGTTGAATGTGGCTGTAGTACTGCGGCTAACGCAGCTAAGTTACTGTTGGTAATGTTCGTGTCCTAAATATGCAAGAGTAAATAATATCAAGGAGACATTCAACAGAAAGTGTGTGAACATAAACCTCATTTGAAGCTAGTTTTTTACACTTGTTTGTAATTTGGATGCTTGGTACAACTGTTCACCATAACGGACCTTACTGTCTGTAAAACCTGTATTGCAAAGTAAAATTTGTCTCTTTCGTTGTTATGAACGCTCGGTTTCTAGCTACTGCATGTTAGTTCACGTGCCGTGCTACTTAAAAAACGCTCCTGGTTAACTTATATGCAGTAATTCTGATCGGTATGCTTGTCCTACTTTGGTGAGTATCGATGTGGCAGTTTCATCATAACGTTGCCTGACTGTAGCCACTACAGTTGAAACTAACTGGAGAGGTGTTGTATGTGTCTGCAAAGTTGGGCTGAAAAGGCTGCAGTTAGACCAGATGTAGGTTTTGCAGAGCTTGGGGTACGTGTTTGGGTTTGTTTACTGCTACTGTGAAACGATCGTTTTACTTACCCATGACCAGGGTCAGCCGAATACTTTACCATTGTGTGGGCTAGCTCTCTGATGCTATCGCGGTGAAAGCAATCGCGAAATACACAAGCTATAACGTGTCTGGTATTACAAACGATTTCTCTGCATTGCTGCTGCGGAATTTCATTCCCCTTTAAAAATTGTTCTGGCTATAAAAAGCCGGAAAAAGTGGAGATTGGACACGGAATTCTTTCCGGAACAAGTTATCGATTCGCAAGCTCCACATAAGCAATGCTTACACTGTTTGTGTAATTTTGCTACAAGCTCATTCAGTAGCTCGGTGTCAGAATTGTGTTTCGTTTTGGTAGAAATGGACATCAGGAGCTTTTAGCAAAGTTTCTTCCGAAGGTGTGGGTATATCACATGACTACATAACAATACAGCTACAACCACACGCATGCAAGGCGAGGCAGTACGAGCAAAACGCTAAAATTTCAACTACTACTCATTGACATCCTGCTAAACGTTCAATAGCATCCTTCTCACGTTCGGGGTCGGATTCAGGATCACATATGTACGGTCTTACAGCAATAGATGCCGCAGAAAGATGTCCTGAAATACCTGGCATCTTGGTTTCCTGGTTTTTCGGGTCAGCACCCTCCCCCGGAATCGAAGCAGCCAGGCAGCCAATCAGAGCAGCCCTTCATTAGCATAGCCTCCCCGCCCCCTCAAAACAGCTCGTGTTTCAGGTCGGCACAGACGGGGTGAGAGAAGAGGTCTCACTAGGCCTGGATGTGTGTGGAGAACTGAATTCTCAACATTATTTTAAAGACCCATTGGACATATTTTAAATGACTAAATACAGCATAATATGGGACCTTTAACCTCTGAGCCTGGATTAAACTTCTCTACCACCCGACTATTTCAGCCATTTGGATAATGTCAGTGTCATATCTGATATCATTAGCTGTGGCAACGCAGACATGGCAGCAGTGTACTACGAGACCATTGATGTCATGGGCCACCACTACGGCCCCTCGTCTCTTCAAATAAAGGAAACAATCAACGACCTTGACAACACCTTTCAAATTTTAAATCAAAGGATCAAGGTGAGAAATTTTACTGTGCAGAACACATACTGTATGTGCCTGCTACTGTTTATTTTGTTTGTGCATATGATGCCCTAACATGACTTAACTAATTTTATAAAACTGCTCGCAAAAATATAGGGATATAGTAAAGGTTTTTTTTTTCAGTTTTTGACTGATTACTTTCATAATTGGTATGGACATGTGTTACTCTTCACTTATGACACCTATCAATTTTTGTTTCCATAGCGACAGTATTGGCTGAATAATGTGCAAATTTGTGATGAAACATACAGTACAGATCACATCAAAATGGAATTCTATCACGGTAGGGTCGGGAGAAGGTAACGGTAACTTCAGAGCAACATGAGGGTAGAAACGCGGTAGGTTGTCTGAGAAAGCGTGGCACAGGGATACAAAGCATTTATAAATATAGTACCCAGTCATGAAACCCTTCCAGGATACACATCACAGGTGGTCTAGCGTGTGCTGAAGAATGTCATGGTTGGCTGAGTGGCCGGTAAGCATCTCCCAGCAGGGGATGCTTTCACACGCAGTCACTGTAAATGGTGAAAACTTACCAACACTAGCAAGTAAGATTATTTCTTCCTATTCATATATTTATTTGCTTAAAATAGGTGCTTGCCGTTGTATTTTTATTGTTGTACGTAGCTTTAAAATCACAAGTTTTTCATCGGTAAACCATTGCATGTAAAAGAATGATGTATGAGATAGAACCAGAATTATACAATATGTAGATCCGACCGAGCGATCTGATTGGTCAATAAGACGTTTAGAATGTTCTCAAATGAGCAAGACAGTATGGGTAGCCTGTGCTCAAATGAAAAATACCTCATGACTGAAAATATTACTCCGCCTATCTTAGTTGCCTAGGCCATTGATTTAATTAATTTGTCAATTTGTTTGCATTTGTACATTGAAAGGTACATTTAATAAATCAACACATCTGTGAAAACTGTCATCTTTATTTCAGAGGTAAATTGATAATAGCCTGAAAAGGTGATTAGCGAAAGCCCCCGAAAGGTGGGGTTGAAATTATGAAACTCTATTCAGCCTTAATGTTACTTTTGTTACTTTTGCCGCTTGGCCACATTAATCGGAGCTAACGTTAAATTGGAGTGACACACCCCCAGCTGAAATGAAACATCTGCTTGTGAGTTTATTTAAAAGACAGATCTTTGTTCTGGCACAGACACTGGAAAGCCGTTGCCAATTAAAGGAATAAGCCCCGAGAAGCAGTGGGTTACAGTGATTTTACAATGGCGGAGGGGCGTTCTAAATTCTTCCATTACAACCTTCCATTAGGTTATAGCGTTCTCCATTCTTCCTTGTGGATGCTGTACAGGCTGCCATTTTTGACCCATTACTTTCATATTTGGTATGGACATGTGATGTACTTCATTTATAAAACCTATTGATTTTGGTTGCCATGGCGACATTATTGGCCAAATAATGCACAAAAAAGGGGGAAAGCGGGCTTTTGAGGGCTACACCCATGCGGTTGCAGCTGATTAGACTGTCTAGTTTTTTTTTCAATTGGCTCAATGAAATGTTTAGGAAGAACAATTAATGATACATTTAATGTTAATGTCAATATATTATATGTGATATAACCATAATATCTCTACATTTTTGTGAGCAGTGTATTACTGGTGTTTTGTTGATGTAACTGGTGTCCAGCTTGCTTTCTTGCGGCACAGTTCATATCATGCAACTAAAACACCTTGAAATTGAGAAATAAAATTGACAGCATGTCAGGACTGTGAATAGACCCAGGCGTAGACAGTAATATAAAGCCCAAAATGTTTAATGAGACAAGAATCAGGATCAGAGAGTCCGGGTAGATAACAAGACATGGTATTGCAGCACAGAATCACTGGGCAAGTAACAGAGTTGAAAACAGTCAGAAATTCAAAAACTAGCCAGGCAGAATGCAGTACAGAATCAAAGGCAAAATACAACACCAGTGAACAGGCAAAATGGTAACCAAAAGACAGCAATACACAAAGGGGAAATCCAAAACTCATAAACAGAGGACAAAAGAAAATCAAACACAGGAAGAACACACAAGAATCAGGCTCATAAGTGACTCAGAAACAAACTCACAAAGTGTAGAAGAAAACAGGGAACTTATAAGGCTAACAAATAAGGAGAAAAAACTCAAAGGAGGTGTGGGGGAGAAGAAGAAAGCATGACTTTATCGGAAGCGTGACAATAACAAATAAGACAATGAACTAACTAATTAACAAACAGAGTGGGGAGAGCTAGCAGGGTGAGTTAAAAAGAATAAAGACACCTGGAAACTTAAAGAACTGAAATTATTGCACAAAGATAAATACGAAGAACTTGGAATAGACAAACAGATACACAGAACACTGATACAAATTAGGGAATGCAAGATTGGTGAGGAGGCAGGGAAGGAGCTAGTCAGGAAAACAAAACAGATGAGACATGGGGGAACAGAGCACAAGAGGGCATGGCAACAATTAAAGAAATCAAGAAAATAGGGCAGGGAGGATGAGAAAAAGGGAACATGGAAACACAAAGTAAACTAAATAAAATAAACAGAACAATGAAAAATATTCAAATAAATACATTATGATGACAAAACATAACTAAACACAACTAACAGAATGACAACACTGACACATTGGAGGAGAGAGCATTTACAACCCCAATTCCAAAAAAAGTTGGGGTGCTGAGTGAAATGTAAATAAAAACAGAATGCAATGATTTGCAAATATCATAAACTGACATTTTATTTACAATAGAATGTAGACAACATATCAGATGTTGAAAGTAAGACATTTTACCATTTAATGAAAAATATTAGCTCATTTTGTATTTGATGGCAGCAACACATCTCAAAAAAGTTGTGATAGGGCCGTTTTACCATTTTGTACCATCCCCTCTTCTTTTAACAACAGTCTGTAAACATTTGGGAAGTGAGGAGACCAATTGCTGAAGTTTTGGGGGAGGAATGTTGTCCCTCTCTTGTTAGATGTAGGATTCTAGCTGCTTGACAGTCCTGGGTCTTCTTTGTCAGATTTTTCATTTTATGATGCGCCAAATGTTTTCTATCAGTGAATGGTCTGGACTGCAGGTAGGCCAGTTCAGCACTCGGACTCTTCTACTGTGAAGCCATGCTGTCGTAACGGATGCAGTATATGGTTTGGCATTGTCTTGCTGAAATATGCAAGGCCTTCCCTGAAAGAGACAGTGTCTGTATGGGAGCATATGTTGTTGAAAATCCTCTATATACTTTTTAACATTGATAATGGCTTTCCAGATGTGTAAGCTCCCCACACAATAGGAACTAATGCAACCTGACACCATCAGAGATGTAGGCTTTTGAACTGTGTGCTGATGACAAGCTGGATAGTCCCTCTCCTCTTTAGATCACAGAACATGATGTCTGTGGGTTCCAAAAAGAATTTCAAATTTTGATTCATCTGACCACAGAACAGTTTTCTATTCTGCCTCAGTCCATTTTAAATGAACTTGGCCCAGAGAAGATGGCGGCGTTTCTTGATCGTGTTCGCATATGAAGACCACAATGGAAAAATGATGTGAAGAAATGATGAATTAAACATTCAAAAAGATCTTAGAAACAAAGCACTGAAAAAATATGCAAAAAATATAAGATATTTTAAAAATAAATAATATATTAAATAGACAAAAATGGGAAAATTTGGACTCTGATCGTTTTTCCTTTGTGGTCTTCATATGGCTTCTTCTTTGCATGATACAGCTTTAGCTTGCATTTGTAGATTGCACGGCAAACTGTGTTCAGAGACAATGATTTCTGGAAGTGTTCCTGAGCCCATGCAGTGTACTCCAGCTCAGAATCATGCCTGTTTTTAATGCAGTGTCGCCTGAGGGCCTGAAGATCACGAGCGTTCAATATTGACCTTCGGACTTGTCCCTTGCGCAGAGATTTCTCCAGATTCTCTGAATCTTTTGATGACATTATGCACTGTAGATTCAAAGTCTTTGCAATTTTACAATGAGGAACATTTTCCACAATTTTTAGATGCAGTTTTTTGCAGATTGGTGAATCTCTATCCATCTTTACCTCTGTGAGACTCTACCTCTCTAAAATGCTCTTCTTATACCCAGTCATGTTGCTGATCTGTTGCCAATTAACCTTATTAGTTGCAAAATGCTCGTCCAGCTGTTTTTATTAGCTTACTGGCCCTATGGGCCGATAAGCTATTGTCGTGGTGTGGCATCCGTTGTCCAGAACATTTTTTTTTTTTTTTTTGGCTCAATGAATTTTTGTGTAAATTTGCCATAATATTGTCATGGTTCTGGAGGCTGGCATTTGCTTGGGAGCTTTCTCTGTTGCTCTCGTCCGGGACGATATCGTTTTGCCCACAATCAGATTCTTTGGCCAGCTGGCATCAATTGTGGGCGGCGCCCGGTCTCTATTTAAGCCCAAGTTTCACCTCGCCACCTTTGCTAGAGTGTCAGTGTTTCGTTTGCACTATAGCCTGTCAGTTGTCTAGCTAGAAAGTTGGTGAGGAATTAGTTGCAAAGAGGATAGTGTTAGTTAGTAAGGGAATCTTTCCTTCTCTTTTCTTCCGTCTGGGTGCTTAATCTTTTTATCTCGGTTCCTGAGATTTTTCCTTTATTTCGTTCAGTCTAGCTCGCGTTGCCTCCTTATTTTTACTCGGACTTGATTAATGTCCTTTGGAAGCGCGAGCCTCTCTCTCTTATTTTGTCTGTGTTCGTCATATTGCTGTACTTCCTTTCATTCCGGCCACTGCATTTGGCGTCTTGAAATACCAGCCATCACAGTGCACTCTTGCGAACATGGAGACGTCAGCTGTGGCTGCAATTGAAAGGGTTGTTACCAGCCTGCAAGCTATGCTTTCTGATTTCGTCGAAGGGCTTTCCAGCCTGGGCAACCAGCAGGCTGGTTTGGCTGAGAGACTCCGCCTTCAGGAGAGTTCTTTGCAGAAACAGGAGAGCGTTCTGCTAAGTTTGACCGAGAGTATTAGATCCCTGTCTACACAAGTTTCACAAGATGTCGCACAAACACCATCCATACACCTTCCCCAAGAACCTAAGTTGCGATTGCCCCGAAGATATAGCGGCGAGGCTGGAAAATGTAAAGATTTCATTGCCCAATGTGAGATATTTTGTAGGGCTCAGCCATCACGGTTTGTTAATGAGGATTCTCGGGTTGCATTTATTTTATCCCTGTTGACTGACAAAGCACTCACTTGGGTCGGCCCACTTATCGATCTAATTCACCGGTCGTAAATTCTGTGGAGGCTCTTGTTAAGGAAATGGTGTCAGTGTTTGATCAGGATGTTTGTGGTCAGGACGCAGCTACATGTTCAATGCATCTGAAACAGGGCAACGAAAGTGTCGGGAAGTTTTCTATTTTATTTCGCTCCCAGGCGACAGAGACAGGCTGGCCGGAGGCTCCTCTTATGACTGTAATTAGTCATGCTCTCACTGAGGAGTTAAAAGACGCGTTGGCTACATTGGAGCCCTGTTCGACTTTTGATTCTTTGGTTCGCACTGCGGTGCGAATTGACAATTGCATCCGCGAACGTAACAGGGAGAAACTAAACAGATTGCCGCTTGCGGACAACGGGGCCAAGGCTGCTAGTGGCAAGTGTGCGGTTCCTATTCCACCCACTGAAAATTCCACTCCGGTTGAAGCCATGCAGGTTGATAGCTCGTTTGAGAGTCAGACTCATAAACCTGCTCGCAGAAGAATCTGCTTTAATTGTAATAAACCGGGTCATACCCGTCCACGTTGCCCAAAGCTTCAAGGGAAACGGGAAATCCCTCTAGCGGTATGGGGGGCGCTAGAGGGGCAGACCCAATTTCCCTTCCAAACACTAATCCCTGTTGAACTGACTGTGGGGAGCAAGAGGGTTATTATTGAAGCGTTTGTGGATTCGGGCGCTGTGAATTGTTTCATGGATGTTAAGTGGGCTAGGAGGCACTCCGCTCCTACCTGTCCTATTTCACAGCCACGATCTGTGAGAACTTTTGACGGTCGCCCGCTTGGAACAGGATTTATGACCGAAGTTTCTGAACTGCTAAATATGTTCATTTCCTTTGGTGGCCATTCTGAGGAGGTTTGGTTTTTTCTTATCAGTTCCCCTGCTTTTCCCATTGTTTTAGGGCATTCTTGGCTACGGGAGCATAGGCCTCCCATCACTTGGGGGGAACAGAATAATCCTTTCGTCCACTGGGGTACTAATTGTAGGTCCCATTGTAGAAAGAATGTGACTTGTTTTCCCAGACATCAAGCTATGGGGCAGACTGATGCCTGGAGTGAGTGTGAGGAGGTTGTCTCACCTTACCCTCCTAAACTAGAAAAAGGGGCAGAGGAGGGGTTGGAATGGGATCCTCAATTTGATTGGCGACAGCCAGAGGACGATTACCTTTTAGAGGATTTTTTCGATTCTGAATCAGTCACCGAGACGTCAGGTTCTGAACAGGGTAAGGATTTGGGGGCCACCCTGAACTTTGATTTGGCTTCTAATGTTCCTAATGATTATGCTGATCTCGCCGAGGTTTTTAGTGAACAACGAGCCTCGACTTTACCTCCTCATCGCCCGTACGATTGCGAGATCAATCTCTACCCTGGTACTACTCCTCCTAGGGTTCGCTATACTCGCTGTCAGGGCCTGAGCGAAAGGCCATGCGAAAATATATTCAGGAGGCTCTTGCTAATGGTTTTATGCGGCCATCCACGTCTCCTGCCGGAGCGGGGTTTTTTTTGTAGGAAAAAAAGATGGCAGTCTGAGACCCTGTATTGATCATAGGGGTTTGAATAAGATCACCATTAAAAACCGATACCCCCTTCTGTTGATGAATTCCGCGTTTGAACGTCTGCAGGAGGCGTCATTTTTTACCAAACTAGATCTCTGTAATGCTTATAACTTAGTTCGCATTCGGGAGGGGGACGAATGGAAAACGGCACTTAATACGCATGACGGGCGCTACAAATATTTGGTCTTGCCGTTCGGATTGGTTAACGCCCCCTCGGTGTTTCAGGCATTCGTAAATGACATCCTCCGAGAAATGTTGGAGAAATTCGGCTGCGTTTATCTTGACGGCATTTTGATTTTTTCTTCAACGCTCTCAGAGCATAAACAACATGTCTGACGTGTGCTTGAGGCCCTCCTTAATGCCAAGCTTTTTGTCAAGGCTGAGAAATGTGTCTTTCACGCCCAAACTGTCTCGTTTCTTGGCTTTATTGATTCCAAGGGGTCGGTCCGTATGGACCCAGACAAGGTGGCTGCGGTCAGGAATTGGCCTGCCCCTCAAAGTGTTAAGGAGGTCCAACGCTTCTCGGGCTTTGCTAATTTTTACAGGAGGTTTATCCGTAATTTTAGCGCGGTTGCTGCCCCCATTATTGCGCTCACCAGAAAGAATACCTCCTCAGCGGTTTTTTGGTCTCCAGCAGCTGAGGCTGCCTTTCAGGAATTAAAGAAACATTTTAGCTCAGAGCCCATTCTGGTTTTGCCCGATCCCTCCCTCCCATTTGTGGTGGAGGTGGATGCTTCGGAGGTTGGGGTGGGTGCTATTTTGTCCCAGCGCCCCCTTTGGGACAATAAGCTACACCCATGCGCATACTTCTCCCGGTCTTTGTCCGCCGCGGAACGGAATTACAGCATTGGTGACCGGGAGTTATTCGCTTGAAGAGTGGCGCCACTGGTTGGAGGGAGCTGAACACCCTTTTGTGGTATGGACAGACCATAAAAATCTCCAGTATATTCAGCAAACCAAACGATGTAATTCCCGGCAGGCGCGGTGGTCATTGTTCTTTAACCGTTTTAATTTTACGCTAACCTACCGCCCTGGCTTTAAAAACATTAAGCCTGACGCCTTGTTGCGGATTTACGACGGCTTTGATCGCGATCCTACCCCGGAGCCAGTTATGCCGGATGCTCAGATTGTGGCACCCATTCAATGGGAGATTGAGGCAGTGGTTCAGGAGGCTTTGAAGACGGATCCCGGTCCTGGGGGAGAGCCTCCCGGCTGTTTGTTTGTCCTGCCTAGGGTTAGGCCACAGGTCCTCCAGTGGGGACACTTTGGCGGGGCACCTGGGAGCCCATCGGACTAAGCAGTTCCTGGCCCGACGTTTTTGGTGGCCCGGTATGATGAGGGACATTCAGGAATTTGTTGCTGCCTGTGGCATCTGCTCCAGAAACAAGTCTTCCCATCTCCCTCCCTCTGGTCTGCTGCGACCATTGCCCGTTCCCAGGCGCCCTTGGACGCATATTGCGTTGGATTTTATTACGGGACTGCCTGTGTCTGACGGCAACACGGTCATCCTGGTCATGGTTGACCGTTTTTCCAAGGCCGCTCATTTTGTCGCGCTACCCAAGCTGCCTTCAGCACGGGAGATGGCCCTTCTTGTGGTTAACCATGTGTTCCGGCTGCATGGGCTTCCGCAAGATGTTGTCTCTGACCGGGGTCCTCAGTTTATGGCCAGATTCTGGCGGGCGTTTTGTAAGCAGTCGGGGGCCACTGCGAGTCTCTCCTCTGGGTTCTACCCAGAGACCAACGGGCAGACTGAGCATGCTAATCAGTCATTGGAAAACACTCTTCGATGTTTAGCGGCGCATAATCCATCTTCATGGAGTCGATTTTTAGCATGGGCCGAGTATTCCCATAACTCACTGAGTAATTCCTCCACGGGCCTTTCCCCGTTTGAAGCTCTGGTGGGTTACCAACCCCCACTGTTTCCTGAGACTGAGAATGATTCTGAGGTTCCCTCAGTCAACCATTTCATTCGTCGCTGTCGGTCCGTTTGGACCAGGGTCCGTTCTTCTCTGTTGCGCTCGGAGCTCAAACAGAAATCCACCACCGATAGAAGGCGTCGTTTGACCCCATCTTATCAGGTGGGTCAGAGAGTTTGGCTGTCTACCTGGGACCTCCCCTTGAAGATAGAATCACAAAAACTGGCCCCCCGCTATGTTGGCCCATTCAAGATAGTGCGGAAGATCAATCCGGTCACTGTCCAGTTAAAGCTCCCTAGATCTTTGCTCATCCATCCGTCGTTTCATGTCTCCCGGATTAAGCCGGTTAGCACTAGCGTCCTGGCACCTGCCGACACACCCCCGCCGCCACCGCGAATGGTTGAGGGGGGGCTGGTTTACACCGTGCGCCACATTCTGGCCGAGAGGCGTGTTAGTCGTGGGGCCCAGTTTCTCATGGACTGGGAGGGATATGGCCCCGAGGAGCGCTGCTGGGTCCCTTCCTGGGATATTCTGGATCCCACGCTTATTTCCGAGTGCCGTGCACGGGGTTCCCTAGGGACTTCTGGAGCTGTCCCTTAGAAAGGGGGGTCCTGTCATGGTTCTGGAGGCTGGTGTTTGCTTGGGAGCTTTCTCTGTTGCTCTCGTCCGGGACGATATCGTTTTGACCACAATCGTAATCTTTGGCCAGCTGGCATCAATTGTGGGCGGCGCCCGGACTCTATTTAAGCCCAAGTTCCGCCTCGCCAACCTTTGCTAGAGTGTCAGTGTTTTGTTTGCACTATAGCCTGTAAGTTCTCTAGCTAGAAAGTTGGTGAGGAATTAGTTGCAAAGGGGATAGTGTTAGTTAGTAAGGGAATCTTTCTCTCTTTTTTCCTCTGTCTGTGCACCGTCTGGGTGCTTAATCTTTTTATCTCAGTTTCCGAGATTTTTCCTTTATTTCGTTCAGTCTAGCTCGCGTTGCTTCCTTATTTTTACTCGGACTAGATTTATGTCCTTTGGAAGCGCGAGCCTCTCTCTCTTATTTTGTCTGTGTTCGTCATATTGTTGTACTTCCTTTCATTCCGGCCGCTGCATTTGGCATCTCGAAATACCAGCCATCACAAATATATAACTAGGCCATATCTCCAGGCTTTTTTTTTCGGATTTTTGATTGACTCATTTTAGTCCATTTTATGGGCCCTTGAAATTTTGGCCCCAATGTTAAAGATTGGACTGAGAAATTTAAAAAAATTATTTCTCAACAACTGCGTAATAAATTTTTTGATAAATCAGACAATCAACTTACCGTCAATGTACAGTGCGAGTGCCATTTTGATTGAATCAACGGAAGTGAGTTCAGTGGGGGCGCTGTACTTTCACATTGGGTCTTATAGAGAATATGCAAGATGGCCTGTGGAGGCCAAATGGTTGCAGATAGAGATGCAGTTTGTATTATTGACATATAGGAAGTCATATATGACCTATATTTTGGCGATATTAAATTTGACCACAGTTGACTTTGAAAGGTCAAACTCAAGGTCAAGGAAAATATCAACAATGTTAAAAGATAGGAATTGAAATTTCAAAAAATTATTTCTTAAAAACTGTCTGATAACATTTTTCTAAATATGGCAATCTACACACCTTGATAGACTTTATGTACAGTGCTAGTGCCATTTTGATTGAAGCGATGGAAGTGGTTCTAGTGGGGGCGCTGTACTTAAACATTGGGTCTTACGGAGAATAGGCAAAATCGCCCGTGGAAGCAAATTGCAAATAGACATTAAGTTTGTGTTATTGACATGTAGGAAGTCATATATGACCTATATTTTGGCTGTGTTAAAGTTGACCTCAGGTGACCGTGAACGGTCAAACTTCACATAGTGAAATTTCAATGACTTCTATCACCAAAACTATTACAGATAGAGGATAGGTTTGTATTGTGGGCATATAGGAAGTCATATTAAGTTTCAGTTGGTGACCTTGAACTTGACCTTCATTGACCTTCAACGGCCAAACTTTACAGAGAAATTTCAATGACATAGAGTGTAGGTTTGTATTGGAGATGTATAGGAAGTCATATATATGAACTTTCATTTGGTGAGCTTCCCATTGACCTTCGAAGCTCAAACTTGACCTAGTGAAAATTCAATGACTTCCATCGCTAAAATGGTCACAGATAGAGCCTAAGTTTGTATCATAGACTTAAATGAAGTCACATGAACTTTCATTTGGTGACATTCAACTTGGCTGTTGGTGACCTTTGAAGGTCAAACTTGACAATAGAATTACAATGACTTGTATTGTCAAAACATTCACAGATGGAGCCTGGGTTTGTGTTCGAGACATACAGGAAGTCATATATGAACTTTCATTTGGTGAGCTTCTTTTTGACCTTCGAAGGTCAAATGTGACCTAGTGAAAATTCAATGACTTGTATCTCTAAAATGGTCACAGATGGAGCCAAGGTTGTATAGAGACATTTAGAAAGTCCATCTGCTGACCTCAACTTGAGCCTCTGTGACCTTTAAAGTTCACAATTGACGTATTCATTTTTTATTAATGACTTCTAACTCCAAAACTGCTTCAGAGCTTCGGATGGTATTACAGGAGGTCTTATAAATGTATGTGAACTTTTATTTAGTGACCCTGACATTGACCTTCAATGATTCGAAGGTCAAACTTCGCATGAAATTTTCATAACTTGTATCATCATTATAATATTGTTTGCCGGTAAGCTAAAGGACCCTTGGTCCTATTTTTAATTAGTACTATTTACTTTTCTAGCCTTTTGTTGCCCCTCTTCTAACTTTTTTGAGATGCGTAGCTGCCATTAAATTCAAAATGAGCTAATATTTCTCATGAAATGGTAAAATGTCTGACTTTCAACATTGGATATGTTGTCAATGTTCTATTGTGAATAAAATGTGGGTTTATGAGATTTGCAAATCATTGCATTCGGTTGCATTGCATTTATTTACAATTTACACAGCATCCCAACTTTTTTGGAATTAGGGTTGTAAAATTTTGTGATATTTAAATTTCAGCCCAAGTGATTCACATCAGTTTAAAACCCTTCTGACCCAAGTGATAAACAAGACTAGGTGCAACCTAGTATATGGCTGGGCCGCCAAATGCTGTATGAGAATGTGGGCCCAAGAAAAGGGTGCTAAATGAGGCAAAGCTCACGCAATTATATGAAGTGCAAGTTTAGTAATGAGCTGGAGCTGATAAATTATTTACAAAGTGGGTGGAGAGAGTGGGAGAGTGTGAGTGAGGGAGTGGGAGTGAATGAGAGTGAGAGTGTGTGAGGGAGTGGGAGTGGGAGTGGGAGGTGGGGGGGATCTTGAGTAAGGAAAACGTGTCAAAAGCAAGTTATACATTTGAATAGACAAAGAGCTAGAGTAAGGGTAGCAGTTATTGATTTTGTGAATGTCAATTTGAGAGAGACAGCAGCAGCAGATGTAGATAGCAGTTAAAGTATGTATGTATGTTCATGGATTGTAATGAAACAATAAAGTTATCGTTACAGTTGTGTTAATGGGGGACATGACGTCACTTTCGTGAACACATTGGCAGTTCCTATATAGTGAGGGTGTAAGAATGAACTTCAAGGTTTCCTTTTTTCCCCCATGTTTCCCCTTTGGGCATGTTATGTAAGGGATAATCAACTCGTAGGTGTGTTACACGGTTTTAAGGCACGACGCGGGGGCGAATAACCGGTTGCCCTTATAGGAGCTTAATGCATCTCTAGGTTAGAGGAGACACTGGGTGATTACATCTGAGTTTGACATCTGAGCTTTCCTGTAAATGTTTTTTTTTTCCTATTAGTTTTATTGTTTACCTTGAGTTGTAATTGGAGCTTTGGCAATATTGTTATAAATACTCATGCCAGTAAACCGTCTTGAACTGAGAGAGAGAGAGAGAGAGAGAGAGAGTGAGCATGGGAGAGCGAGAGAGGAACCCTTTTATTATATGACTACCCCACTGGATTACCGTATACTGCGATTGCCCCTGTTTGTCGGTCGATCCGTCCACAATTTATTGTTCTCACTCTACAGACTACACTTCTTGTTGGACTCTTTTCATTTTTGTTTGTGGGTCAATGGTAATATGAAGAGGATCTCTGTATTTTCTTGAGGTACAAATATTTACGGAACTTTTGGTACAGAATAACTGCAAAAAATGACTTGTAATGCGTCAGGAAATGGTTCTTTTTCAGGAGGCAAAAGACTTTATGGAAAAAGAACCTAACAAAAACCTTGGTTTGTTCCAGGAGAAAAGCCTGCAAAATGACCTCAACGTCATCATCTTCTCTGATCACGGCATGACTGATATCCAATGGATGGACAAAGTAATTGAGCTACAGCAGTATATAAATATGTCAGATATCATAAAAATGATGGATAGAGGACCTGTGGTTAGTCTGTGGCCAAAGCAATCAAAGTTAGAACTGGTGAGTTTCTTGATCATTTGTTTTTGGCCCGCTTGGCCTTTAGCTCAATTGGGCTTATGCTGTGATTAGATGCCTTCGTGGTCTGTCGTGCGTGTCTTTACGTCCATAAACGTTTTGCCTTGTCAGCACTCTAGCGCCTTCAGTTTTTGCCAGATCCTTTTCATATTTTATATGTGTATATGGGATGAAAATCTAGGCCAAGTTCAATTTTGGCCATGTTGCGATAGACTAAGTGGGCGCAGTGGCTTTGCAACTATTTCTTTGGTTTAATGTACCTATCTCTCTTTCGCACATCACCATATTAAACAAGCCAATCAACCTTAACAACTTTATGTCTTATATTTAGTCTTCAAATTTTATTCCTGTCACATTTTTGCCTAAAGGATCCATTACCTGGTATTTACACCCGTTAAAAATAAGTGATTTGAGCCTAAAACATAATGTTTTGTGGTAATTTGGAAAAATTACGCAACATTCATTTTTATTTTGCCCTTTTAATCAAGCCAATCTTGCTCTCGCAAGAAAATTTTGAGATTTTGACTCGGCCATAAGATAGAGGTGTGGCTGGGCGGAGGGGGTGGTGCGAGGGAAGAGCGTTGAAGGAGGGAGGAGTGGCTTGAAAACACAGCCATAGCAACGCGTGCACAGTAACACAACATGTGACCTCACCATGGCTGAATCTACGGACCATTCTGGGTGGCTTTGATGTGCTCCTGCCATATGAGTGCAATGCACTGACCCCTGCCCTGCATGAGATGTACTAGCGAACTAGCCTAAAAACAAGGGGAATACATATGTCACATGCAACCTAACGTTAGTACATCTAAGTTCCATGATCATATAATCAAGAGTAATACGCTGCGTTTGGACAGCATTAAAAGATGATAATATACACCAATCCATCAACAAATTAACAGAATGTTAACGATTAAAGCTGGCCAAAATTAACTTAGCTAGCTAATGTTAGCTTTTTGTTAGCGGAAATTTAGCGTATGTTTGGAGCGTTATTTTGCCTGCTTACCGACATCATAGCATTGCGTTTTTGGCATCTATAGATTCTTTAGGTTGGCTAGTTTCATGTGATGTGTGTATCCTCACTTTAGCTGAAATTGAGCCAGCTACAGCCTCGGAAATACGGCATGTCGGGTGAACCCTTGGGCTGTGAGGGTGACGTTTATGTATTGGGTGCAACCTAACCTTAGTAAATCGAATTTCCATCATCATATAATCAAGAGTAACACGCTGCGTTTGGACAGCATAAAAAGACAATAATATACAGCAATCCATCAACAAATTAACAGAATGTTCACGGTTAATAGTAAGTTTAGTTTATTGTCCCCGAGGGGAAATTTGTTTTCACAGAAACTATACAGGTTAACAGGATAAACATTTAACATATAGAAGGACATTCAGTAAATACAAAGCATACAGTGGAGACGATACAAAAAAGAAAAAGACATACTATACACATAGTACAGGGTAGTGGTGGGTTCATATGGCAGGTTTGAAACAGTGGGTGATATGATTAATACATTAGCGCTTTCTTCTGTTTAGGGTGGCTATGAGAGAAGGTATCAGGCTCCTGCTGAAACGTGCTCTTCTGTATTTCAGAGTCCCGTATCTCCTTCCAGAGGGCAGAATAGTGAGGTGACAGTGTAATGGGTGGGTGGAGGCCTGTGCTATTTTGTTTGCGATGCGCGTGATGGCCTTGTCATTCAGTTCAGACAGATTGGGAGTGGGGAGACCAATGATTTTGGCAGCAGTATTGGCTATGCATGTGAGTTTGACCCGGTTTGTAACAGTGAGCATGTTAAAGAAGCAGGTGGAACAGTACAGTAAAATGGGTTGTGCAATACTCTGATATAACAGGAAGAGGAGACGGGGGCCTAATGCTGGCCTAATTTACTTAGCTAGCTGACGTTAGTTTTCTGCTAGTGGAAATTTAGCCTGTTTGGAGCGTTATTTTACCTGCTTACCAACATCATAGCATAGCGTTTTTGGCATCTATAGATTCCTTAGCTTGTCTTGTTTCATTTGATGTGTGTATCTTCACATTAGCTGAAATTGAGCCTGCTACAGTCCTGGAAATACGGCATGTGGGGAGAACCCTCAGGCTGTGAGGGTAACGTTTACGTATTGGGTATACCGCCAAGTTTCTTTTGAACTCAACCGCACTCCATGCAATAGCTTACAATAATGCAATGATAACTTTGAACTCTGGGGAACAAAGTAATCAGCTAATGCCAAAATTGACATTTACAGACAATATTAAAGTGGCGAGTTTCGTAGTATTGGAACAAGACCTTTCTGGAGGTGCAGGTTTTTAGCTAAGCCAGGTTTGTACTGGCCTAAGTTGAGAAAGAGTCCGACGTGATGCGATTCATCACCCGATGGAATATTAAAAACGTTTTTATGTATTTTATTTTGGCAGCCAACAACAGAGTATTTGTGTGCACCAGTACCTGTGGCTCTTGTAGTCTCTTGCGTGTTTGTGGAAAACAGTGGGCACGGTTTGCTACTCCCTAGCCACACCTGGACTCCTCCTCCGTGCAGGTAAACGTCATCAGTATGCCCAAACTGAAATCGCCATTTTTCATGCCTCCGAAGTTCATGAGGGAAAAAAGGAAGGAAGGAAGCTGCCTTGACTCTAAAACATCTTAGATTTTATTAGAGTGAGAGATGACTTATGTATACATGCAAGAACTAAGAAAAATGTGTTTTTCAGGTAATGGACCCTTTAACAAGGCAAACTACTGCAAATGAGATCTGAGTTCAACTTATTTCAAGATTTTTTTGTCAATTATGAAGATATTTTATTAACGAACAGTCACTTAAAGGAGCTGTTTCATGATTACTGCGCTTGCTCAGAACTTCGAACATTCTTAGCCCATTAGACATCAATCGCAGTGAATCTGCTCGACTGCAAGTCATTATCTGATTCCATGGTTGTCAATCTGTCTTTGTTCTGCATTATATTTATTATATATTTTAGTTACTCAGGCATTATGCTTTTTATATTAATGTTTTCTTTGGAAATTTGAGGATTCAAAACCCTATTTAAGCGATTTAGCAAAAGGATACGAAACAAAATAAAACGGCCAGCTGTTTTCCTAGGGCATCCGGCTCTTTTTCTTCCAGCTTTTGTTTAACAAGTGCCAGTACTCTGGAAAAGTTTGGGGAATCATCGTGTGCTAACAGTAGAGCTGTTACCTGCGATACCACTTGGCTTCGGAGCTTGCGTCAAAAATGTGAAGCACTTCCCAGTGGAGCTCCATGTCGAGGCTTGTATCGTCTCAGCGAAATGACGTCACTCATTACGTTCCAAGCTGCATTTGGGATGCTGCTTCTAAAGGAGGTTCTCTTTTGGCAGGTGATCCGACTGTTAAATGTCCCAATCCGCTTCTGCAACTTGTGGGTTGTTGTCAGTAATCTGAGTTTGTCAGTGCGGTTGGCGATTTTGTTCGGTGTGCGAGTTTGTCATTGTTTGCGATGAGGCCAGCAACAAAGAGAAAGTTTTCACCCATTTGGGAATACTTTGATTTGATTTCTCCTAATGAGGTCACTTAGTTCGGCAACGAGGCAAAATTGTTAGACTATTATGTGATGTCATATATTCAAACCTTTTCAAGTAATTTCCAACACATAATGAATTCCCTTAATTTGATAGTTTTCCTTTTTATTATTAGGGGAAATGCTTATTATTTTTGAAGAAAAATACAAAGGTCTTTGTTCCACAAGCACATTCACTGCCCTGAGTACAGTCCCTCACAGAATCACTTTTGCTTCCCTACCAGTTATACAAAAGCACTTTAACTATATTCCACTCTCTCTCTCTCTATTTTATATATATATAATATTTATATATATATATATATTTTTTTTCACACACGCAGTGCTGTGAAAAGGTATTTTCCCCCTTCCGAATTTCTTTTTTTTTTGCATATTTTAAATAAATGAATAAATAATTTTAATAAATTTTAATATTAGACAAACCCAGGTAAATACAAAATGCTGTTTTTAGCTTACTGGCCCTATGGGCCGATAATCTATTGTCATGGTGTGCCATCTGTTGTCCATCGTCCGTCGTCCGGAACATTTTTTATCTTTCTTTTTGGCCTGATGAATTTTCATGTGCATTTGCCATAACATACTACTAGACCATATCTCCAGACGTTTTTTTTTTTTCGAATTTTTGATTGAATCATTTTTGTCCGTTTCATGGGCTCCAATGTTAAAAATAGGACTGAGAAATTTTAAAAAATAATTTTTGAAAAAAGTTGTGATAAATATTTTTCTAAATCAGGCAATCAACTTACCTTGGTACCAGGTCAGGCGCTAGAACAGGGAATTGGCGGGGCACAGACACGTCCCTTTATGACAATTAGGATAGTCCTGGCTAGTTCTCAATTATTTTCCTTTATTGACGCGTTATCCAGTTATTGTAATTGGCAACTGAAGACACGGTTTCTCTCCATATGCGATCTAACAGCGATGAAATCATGGGGTAAATTCAGTCTAACTGAGAATTTGGGTGGACAAAACATCCGTTTTTAACAATTATTAGTCCTGACCTGTTCTCAGTCATTTTCATGATTAACAGAAGGTTCACTCTGAGAGTACTCCACACTTAACAAGTGTTGCTTCTTCTCCCCAATTAGGTAAGACGACAATCATTCATCTGGACAGGTATTTGCTTAATTTAAATCAACGTTATTCAAAATTACTCTCGGTATTGAGTGAAAAAAAGTGGCACTCGGCAGTGAAATAGGCATAAAAAGCATGCGGCTCAAGCTATTTGCGCAGGTATGCAATTTAGAATAACGTTGATTTAAATTCAGCAAATACGCGTCCAGATGAATGATTGTCGTCCTACCTAATCGGGGAGAACAAGCAACACCTGTTTAGTGTGGAGTGCTCTCGGAGTGAACCTTTTGTTAATCATGAAAATGACTGAGAACAGGTCAGGACCAATAATTGTTCAAAACGGATGTTTTGTCCACCTCATTTTCTTTCGGTGGCCGTGAACTTGACCTTCGGTGACCTTCGAAGGTCAGACTTCACGTAGTGAAATTTCAATGACTTCTATCACCAAAACTATTACAGATAGAGCTTAGGTTTGTATTGTGGGCATATAGGAAGTCATGTATGAACTTTCATTTGGTGACATTGAATTTGGCCTTCAGTGACCTTCAATTACCAAACTTCACAGTGAAATTTCATTGACTTATATCAGTAAAATCGTTACAGATAAAGTGTGGGTTTGTATTCGAGATGTATAGGAAGTCACATATGAACTTTCATTTGGTGGTCTTCAATTTGACCTTCGGTGACCTTTGAAGGTCAAACCTCTCATGTAAAATTTAAATTACATCTATCACCGAAACTGTTACAGATAGAGGTAAGGTTTGTATTGTGGGCATATAGGAAGTCATGTATGAAGTTTTATTGGGTGACCTTGAACTTGACCTTCAGTGACCAACAACGGCCAAACTATACAGTGAAATTTCAATGACTTATATCAGCAAAATCATTACAGATAGAGTGTATTGGAGACATATAGCAAGTCAAATATGAACTTTCATTTGGTGACCTTCATATTGATCTTTGAAGGTCAAATTTGACCTGGTGAAAATTCAATGACTTCTGTCACCAAAAAGGTCGCAGATGGAGCCTAGGTTTGTGTTAATGACATCCAGGAAGTCGCATATTAACTTTCATTTGGTGACATTCAATTTGAATGTTGGTGACCTTTGAGGGTCAAACTTGACAAAATACAATTACAATGACTCGTATTGCCAAAACGGTCACAGATGGAGCCTAGGTTTGTATTGCAGACATATAGGAAGTGATATATGAACTTTCATCTGGTGACATTCGTATTGACCGTCATTGGTCAAATGTGCCCTAATTAAGATTAAATGACTTGTATCACTAAAATGGTCACAGATGGAGCCTAGGTTTATGTTACTGACATTTAGGAAGTCACATATGAGCTTTCATTTGGTGACATTCAACTTGACTGTCAGCGACCTTTGAGGGTCAAACTCTACAGTAAAATTACAATGAGTGTATCACCAAAATGGTCACAGATTGAGTCAAGGTTTGTATAATGACATTTAGAAAGTCCTATAAGAAGTCCATATGCTGACCTGATCTTGACCTCCTGTGACCTTTAAAATTCACAACTGACATAATGAATTTTCAATTACTTGTATCAATAAAACTGCCTCAGAGCAGGATTGTGTCTGTGTTTCAGGAGGCCTTATGAATGTATGTTACCTTGACATTGATTAGAATGTCAAACTTCACAAGAAATTTTCATAACTTGTATCATCACTATTAGACTGCTTGCCGGTAAGCTACAAGACCCCTGGTCCTATTTTTAAATGATGATTTAATTTATTAAGGGAAAAAAGCTATCCAAACCTACCTGGCCCTATGTGAGAAAGTAATTGCCCCCCCCGTTAATTCATGAATTAACTGTGATTAACCACTTTTTTATTTCAATTTCACTAGCCACACTCAGGCCTGATTACTGCCAGACCTGTTGAATCAAGAAATCACTTAAATAGAACCTGTTTGACAAAGTGAAGTAGGCTAAGAGATCTCAAAAAGCAACACATCATGCCAGGATCTAAAGAAATTCAAGAACAGATGAGAAAGTCATTGACATCTATGAGTCTGGAAAGGGTTACAAAGCCATTTCTCAGGATTTGGGACTCCAGCAAATCACGGTGAGAGCCATTATCCACAAATGGAGAAACCTTGGAACTGCGGTGAACCTTCCCAGGAGTGGCCAACCTACCAAAATTACTCCCAAGAGCGCATCGACGACTTATCCAGGAGGTCACAAAAGAACCCAGAACAACTGGGTTCTGAAGAACTGCAGGCCTCCCTTGCCTCAGTTAAAGTCAGTGTTCATGATTCAACAATAAGAAAGAGATTGGGCAAAAATGGCATCCATGGGAGAGTTCCAAGGCGAAAACCATTGCTGACCAAAAAGAACAGGCTCGTCTCATATTTTCCAAAAAACATCTTGATGATCCCCAAGACTTTTGGGAAAATATTCTGTGGACTGACGAGATAAAAGTTGAACATTTTGGAAGGTGTGCATCCCGTTACATCTGGCGTAAAACTAACACAGCATTTCATAAAAAGAACATCATACTAACAGTCAAACTTGGTGGTGGTAGTGTGATGGTCTGGGGCTGCTTTGCTGCTTCAGGACCTGGACGACTTGCTGTAATTGATGGAACCATGAATTCTGCTCTCTGCCAGAAAATCCTGAAAGAGAATGTCCATCAGTTCATGACCTCAAGCTCAAATGCACTTGGGTTATGCAGCAGGACAATGATCCGAAATGCACCAGCAAGTCCACCTCTGAATGGCTTAAAAAAAAACAAAATGAAGGTTTTGGAGTGACCTAGACAAAGTGCAGACTTAAATCCGATTGAGATGCTGTGGCATGACCTTAAACAGGCCACTCATGCTCGAAAACCCTCCAATGTGACTGAATTAAAACAATTCTGCAAAGAAGATTGGGCCAAAATTCCTCCACAGCGATGTGAAAGACTCATTGCCAGTTATCGCACATGCTAGATTGCAGTTGTTGTCGCCAAGGGTGGCACAACCAGTAATTAGGTTTAGGGGGCAATTACTTTTTCACATAGGGCCAGGTAGGTTTGGATAGCTTTTTCCCCTCAATAAATGGAATCATCATTTAAAAAACTGCATTTTCTATTCGCTCAGGTTATCTTTGTCTCATGTTAAAATTTCTTTGATGATCTGAAACATTTAAGTGTGACAAATATGCAAAAAAATAATAAATCAGGAAGGAGGCCTATACTTTTTCACAGCACTGTGTGTGTATATATATCTATATAAAAACATATATATACATACAGTTTTGTTATGACATAACATATAGTCAAAATAGTTTATTTTGCATTTTTTGACTCTGCCACTTTCACACTGTAGTCTTATGCTTGCCTATCATTTTCTACCAAAACACAATTCAATATCACAGTGCTTTTATTGACCAGTAGGGGTCTCTAGAGTGCATTCATAACCTCAAGAAATGAACTACACCTCAACACATCTGGCTGGAAAGCTTCTAATGAAGCTCCATCTCACCAGCACTAGCTGACGAGAGGCAAATAAACGGACTTCATGTCGCACAAAGACGTAGCTTACACATCTAAAGTCAAAATGTGGTTGACATTTGGCTTACAAAGGCTGTAAAAACACTGTGGCCAAAACAAAACGCAGACCCTTACCGCTAAAGAGGTGCCTTGGTAATTTCAACACTTATATTCGATTCATTTCAAACATGTTCGACACTTCCGGTAACGGCACGGGTTTACATAGCAGTTTTGAACATAGACTGTATAAAAAGATGGACGCAGCACCCGGGTCTTAAAACTGAGGCCAATGCAGAAATCTCTAAAATTTGCATTCTATTTAATGGCCAGCAGATGGTGACGTCGGTGGTTGCAGAAAGAAGTTCAATCCTATAGAAGTCAATGAGGAAATTACCCTACTTTCCCACCTGGTTTATTATTTCAATAATGATTTTCCACATTACTTTTTGGTATCTATTGCAAGTTTCAAGTCTCCTTCATTATATCATAATGTTCATTTTTGTAAATTATGGTCCCAAACAGACTAGAATAAAGGATAAAGCCAGAATATGCTTTAGGGGCACGGTTATCCTCTGGTCCTTGTATGATATGGTCAGATCCACCTGTAGATCCACCCTTCCCTCTCCTCCCTGGATATTCAATTCACGCTCTCGTCCAATAGGAATCCCATCCGGTTTCAAAATGACAAAATGGCGCTATTCACTTCGCCAAAATCGAGGCTTCGAGGCAAATTCCCAAAATCGGTATGCTGAAACCAATGGGTGATGTCACGGTTGCTTCGTCCATCTTTTTATACAGTCTATGGTTTTGAAACTTCAGTCACATGACCAAGAAACAATCGTCCCAGATTTCAAAGTCCTTACCACGGGAAGGTTTGAATGCTTAGTTGAGCGTTTATGATGTGACTGCTTAATAGAGAAAGCTTTTGATTTGCGATTAAATTTGAGAGATGTATTGTTAATTGTGTGCTTGCAACCCAGTGTTCTTCTTAAGTCCGTTTATTTATTTTTATTATTATTTTTCCATTTCTTTTTTGTACCTTATCAACTGCCCGAGTGTTCGAGATAGACACGCGGTTCAAACACTGAAACTTCCAGCCCGACCGTGTCTGTTGGCCTTGTATAAACGGTTGCATAGCCCTTTTTCATTCTTTCGCAATCCCTGTTTTTCATCCCTTTTTCTCTCCATTAAAAATGCATGGTGGAGTTCTGCCATTAGAGGGCAGCCTCAACACCACAACCAGTATATAGCATCCTTTATATAATGTCAGATGATACCTGTGTGTATGTGTGTGTGTGACAGACAGACAGACATTTTAGCAAGCACACTCTCAAGGTTCGTCCTGACGAAACGCAGTTCTAGTTTATTAAGACATTTAGATTAAAATATACAGGCAGATATAGCGCGATCGATCTATACGCTTTGGCTATGTGTACGCTCATCAGCTTCATTATATCGTATATCCGTTGTTGCACTGGTCCGAAAGCTTTCCTCCAATTAATATGAGATTTGGAAAATGGACGTCTCTTGGAGCTACGGTTCCAGTATTATGAAAACAACTTCCCCCTTGGTTAATTTCGGAGAAGACTTTTAAAACTTGTGGAGTTTCCACCTCATCACCTCCTAACTCCAAGCAGAGCAGTGGTTTTAAACAACTAATCGTCCAATTCCTCCAATAAAATAATGGCAAAATGTGCGGTTCAATAACAAATTGAGTTTGGTCGCTGACAAGACGGCAATTGGTTTGAAACCAGAATAACCTACATATCCTAAATGCTACTGTAGATATTGGTAGTAGAAACCATCAGTAATAGCGATCTGTCGTTGAGGCTCATCTGCAATTATTCTTGCTTTTTTCAGTTCAAAACATTTATAATAACAGCATTAAAATTTTCTGCCAGTAGGCTGTGCACAACTGGTAGAAACCATGTTTTGAAACATATGGCAACGTTTTTAAACAGTGGTTGCTTCAAAAGTTCCGAAACTGTTTGAAAGGCTTAAATTTCCATCTCTACCTCGGTCTGTTGAAGCACTCATTTCTGCTGTTTTCTGACAGAAAATCCTTTGTGAAGTCTCAAGTAAAACTATAATCAATACGAGCCAGCGGTTTTGTCGTGTTCACTCATTTGCATTTGTCAAACACAAGCATGTGCAGTAATCGTGATACAGCTCATTTACAGCAACATAATACTTCTTGCCGCCAGAGAGGGAGAGAGAAAAAAAATAAGAATAGACTGTGGTAGCTAAAGAATAAGACTAGAACACAACCCTTAAGTCATTCTTTGGCAGGTTTCTTAATCTAAATAAATGGATGTCGAAATTAGTGTGTGAAATAAGTGAGTAAATGGGTATTCTCTGCTGCCTATTGTGCCATCTGTACAATAATTGATTCTCCCTTTTGACTGACTTCCTTTCAGTTCATTATCACTGGTCTGTACATCTTTGGCTGCTTTTCTTTAGATCTACAGAAGGCTGAGTGCTGTAGAAAATATGAAAGTTTACAAAAGAGATGAGATCCCGGATCGATTCTACTATAAGAAGGGCAAATTTGTCTCCACGCTGACACTGGTGGCTGACCTTGGCTGGTTTATCACAGAGGTAAGTCCCTATCCTCACTCTGGTGTAGAAGGATGTCTTCTCTTTGTGAAGCAAGACCCTAAAATCCATTATTTAGCAGCTCATTATGATCACTCTGAGCTGAAGCAGGTGTGCTTTGTTTGGCTCAGATATCTGATCTCATGTCCAGGAACCTTCAGGATTAGAAATCTCCAGGACCAGGACTGAGCAGCCCTGCCATGCCCTCCCTCAAGGTTCCATAAGTTAGCTAATTCACTAATGATTCAAGGTCTCCTCCTACAGTCCAAAAATGTGAACGCTAGGCTAAATGAAGGCTGATGATATGAATGTGTGTGAAACTGTGCCCGAATGGTGTATGAATGTTTGTGACACTGTCCATGATATATTCCTGAGAATAACTGAACGGGCTGGCTGATGCATTTATTATCGCCCACCACAAATTGGAAGGGGATATTGGAATGAATGCTGTCCTTCCGCTTGTCCGTCCGTCCATCCATACGTTTGTCTGTCTGTCACACTTTTTTCCAGGCCAGAACTTCGAAATCATTCAACATTTTTTCCAGAAAATGTGATCTATAGATACATGTTATATTGTAGATGTGCCTTTTCATACTTCTGTCTGCCCTCCTGTCTGTCTGTCCGACCCTCTGTCATGTTTCTTTTCCTGGCCAGAATGCCAAAACCATGGCGGGGGATCTGAGTATTCCATGCTTGGTATGGTTCTGTATTGAGGCACTCTCCACAGACTTTTCAGTAAATACGATCTACTCCTCCTCTCCTCTCTATCTCTGCCCTCACATCTGTCCTTCTACCTCTCGTCTCTCTCCTTCCCCACTCCTTTGGCAGTCTTTCCCTCTCCTTCCCTGTCCTTCCTCTAACTCTGCCTCTCTGTCTTATTTTCGCTCTTCACTGTCACTCGAGTTGGGCATTCATGTGCTATGCCAGTTGTGCCAGCTGAATCTACATTGCTAACACTGTTTTTTCTTACTTAATCCAAGGGATGACTGAGGTGTGACATTCCATCCTTGATGTTCAGAAATTGCTCTAAGTAAACTTCATCGACACAAAGGATTTGCTAGTCTGGCTTGAGGCATGCATCCTGCCACAATAACATTCCAAAGCTGTTTGGCACAATGCAAACTGGAACTGGGAACCCTGACCCGAGGCTAGACAATCTCTCCCCCCCCACCCTCTCCCAAAATATATGCCACATCCATAGACTGTATAAAATATGGACGTAGCCACCGTGATGTCACCTATAGGTTTCTGAATATCCACTGTGAAGCCATGGATGTATTATAAGAACTGGATACTGAATGGCAAAATGACCCCCTTTCATTTCAATGGAAATTGCTCAGTGGCGTAGCACGCCGACATGGGGCCTTATTTCCAGAGTCACGCAGATATCTGCTCTGTGACTTTTCGCTCATGTATGCATAGTGTTGGGCTCACGAACGTGCTGGCATCTGAGATATCTATGACAATGGTCTGCGCCCGTGGCACTCCTGCACAGGGTGCATGTTCATGACCAATGTTCTCCGGAAATGTGATTATGTTCACTGTGAAACCGTAGCAAAACCCATGCCACGGCTCTGTACTGAACGGGCAAACAGCACTCGGTGAAGGCTTACATATAGTTTTGAAAGACAGTTTAGAAACCTGATAGGAATATAAAATGTTGTGTAAATAATTGTAAAACTATTTTTATGTAACAGAGAAGTAACACTGTTCACTACGTTGCAAAAATGTCAGCAAAACAGTCGACTTGCTGCACTTTAAAGGGGACCAATAATGCTGATCCTTCTTTTAATACATATTAGTAATGTTATAATGTTAGTTGTCATTACTCAACCTCTGAAAAGTTTCTAAACATAAGATACAGGGGTTTTGCCGTAATCCAAGAACGTGATTTCGTGAAGGTGATTTCCTCTCTGAACAGCTCCTCCCGAGATCCTCGTGAGATCTGGGCAAAACCTGACGTCAGGTTGTGCCGTCCAATTAGTACAGACCTAGCCAGAGCCAATCACGGCGCTGGACCTGCCCATACCGGAAACTATTCTAGCAGGCACTAACAACGGCAGATCATACTATGCCTTAGTAGCGTCGACGCTTTTGGAAATACAAAAGAAGAACCGCAGATAATTTGAGGTGCAGTTTTGTCAGTATCTCTCTCAAAGCTGCTTGTCCGTTTACTTTTGGACGCGAAGAAAAACACTTATTTCTCTTCCAAAAGAGGATGCCACCAGAAATCAGTGGGTAGCTTTTTTTCTTTGCTGGCAGCAAACAGCCACGGCCAAAAGGAACGTTAGCTGCTTGTGCTCAGCATTTCAGCAAAGACAGCTTTATAAATAAAGGATAATTCGACACAGGATAAGCGTTTCAGCTGCTTCTCAAACCTGAAGCAGCTGCATCGATCAAGTGCTCGGAGCCACAAGCTGTAAGTAACAATGTAACAGCAAATAATGTAAGTGAAGCTAACGTGTTACAGGTGGCTAGCAGGACCGCTAGCGATAGTTAGCACAAACAACTGGCCTCAAACGCAGGCTTTGTAAAATATCTGAAGATAAAGCCTGTATCTGTCGCGACTGTCCGTGACTCACAGACACAGAAGCTGGAAGCTGCTTTTACTGCATAAGCCAACCTGACGTGATAGCCAGTTGATTGTGGCTGTAGCACAGCGGCTAACATAGCCAAGTTACTGTTGCTAATGTGTGTATCCTAAATATGCAAGAGTGATATCAGGGGAAATTCTACAGAAGGTGTGTGAACATAAACCTCATTTGAAGCTAACTTTTAATACTTGTTTGTAATTTGGATGCTTGGTACAACTGTTCACAGGAACAGAACTTGCTGTCTGTAAAACTTGTATTGCAAGGGTTTGTCTCTGTGGTTATGACCGCTCGGTTACCAGCTACTGCATGTTAGTTTGCGTGCCGTGCTAATTAAAAATGCTCCTGGTTAACTTATATGCAGTAATTCTGATCGGTATGCTTGTGTTACTTCGGTAAGCATCAATGTGGCAGTTTCATCATAACGTTGCCCGATTGTAGCCACTACTGTTAGTGATCGCTTCACTTATCCATGACCGGGATCAGCCGGATACTTCACAAATGTCTGAGCAAGCTCTCTGGTGCTACCGTGAAAGCAATGCGAAACGCAGAAGCTCTACCGGTTTACAAATGATTTTTCTGCACTACCTTGACATAATTTCATCCCCCTTTAGAAATTGTTGTGGCTAATAAAAAGCCGAAAAAAGGCGGAGATTAAATAGGTAATTCTTTCCTGTAGAAGTGATCGATTCGCTAGCTCCACATAAGCAACTTGTCCGCGCTAACGGAACTTACGGTCTGCAAAACCTATATTATGTTCATATCATAACCAAGCTCTCTCTAGCTGTCGCGTACTATCCATAAAGCTGCTTTCACATTGGACACGAAACAAATTTTTCGCAGGACAGATTAGCCTACATTCAAAGTCAATGCAAAGACTCAAATACACGCGTTATGGGCGCGTTAAGCAGCTTTCACACCGGACGCGAAACTAATTTTTTGCGCGACAGATTAAATTTAAAATCATGACCGCTTATCAGCTACTGCATGTTAGTTTGCGTGCTCTGCTAATTAAGAATGCTCCTGGTTAACTTATATGCAGCAATTATGATCGGTATGCTTGTGTTACTTTGGTAAGCATCAATGTGACAGTTTCATCATAACGTTGCCTGATTGTAGCCACTACAGTTGAAGCTAACCGGAGAGGTGCTGTATGTGTCTGCCGAGTTGGGCTGCAGTTGGACCAGACATAGGTTTTGCAGAGCTTGGGGTGCGTTTTTGGGTGCTTGTGAAACGATCGTTTTACTTATCCATGACCAGGGTCAGCCTGATACATCTCCAATGTCTGGGCAAGCTCTCTGATGCTACCGGTGAAAGCAATAGAGAAGCGCACAGGCTATAACGTGTCCGGTATAACAAACGATTTCTCTGCATTGCCATCGATTGAATATTCTTTCCTGTAAAAGTGATCGATTCGCTAGCTCCACATATGCAGCGGTTCATGCAGACGGAACTTACGGTCTGTAAAACCTGTATTATGTTCATGACATAACCGGAGCTCTATCTAGCTCTCGCACTCTATCCATAACGCGCCCATTTTCTGTGAGGAAAAGCTGGTCATTCCGAAGCAATAAGTAAACCATTACCACGGGCAATTTCCGAAAAGGCCATTTAGCCTGGAGCTTTCGCCCCTCCGTCATATACCAGCGCGGAAGCTGTTCGTTTCTCCATGCTAACAACACACCACAGCTATGCACACGAACCAGCAGGTCCTAATACACACCGAAGCAGTCCATAAGCTGTTGGTCCACTTTTAGCTGCTCCTCACTGTCCATGTTTCCCTCTAAACGCAGACCCACCGGATTTCTACGGTCCCCGGTCTACACTTGGGCATGTCGACCCGTTCTACAAATGTCTATATGGGGTGGATTCTAGCTTTCCCTGCATCCTAGCTTCAGAGTAGAAAAACCGCTGTACTCACCACTGTTGCCGATTTGTGCTTGAGCTGCCAGACTTTTGCACTGTGTCCTCCACTTTCGCCGTTGCATTTATTAGAACAAGTTAATTTCATTAGATCTATACTGTACTGCGTTAGATTGCAGAATATGCCCGACGATTCCTTCGGGAGACGCGTCAGCTTCACTCTGAAGAGCCGGACAAGGAAAACTGCGTTCTGCTGCCTCGTCCCCCCTAGATCCGCCCTCCACAGAGCTGGCCAGTCAGAAGAAAGTGGGCGCACAGGGAGTGGGGGCCATAGTGGAAGAGCCACCCCAATGAGGCGTTTCAGGCAGACACTACTATAGACTCCAAATGGGGTTTTTTGAGGATGGCAGTATGAGTGAAATAAGTACCCTTTTTTTACTTTGCGCGATCAGGAGTACTCTAGGGGAGTCAAAGACCAAAATATAAACTTGGAAAAATAGCATAAAAGGTCACCTTTAACGTGGCATAGTTCAATCTCATTTTCCACACCGTTCAAAGCTAAATGTATTCGTGAAAAGTGAAGCATTTTGTGCTTGTTAGCTTGCAACCTGCTCTATCCTTGCCAGATTCAAGACGATAATCCAACCGCATAGAGCCTTGCCCGTGCTTTATGAAATGATATGTTTTAAAGTAGATGACTTTAAAAAATATTTAACAAGTTAAATTGCTTTCAGCTTACATATGCTCAATGCTCATGAAATCCATCCATCCATTCTCTATACCGCCTCTTTCTCACTAGGTTCGTGGGGGACCTGGAGCCTATCCCAGCTGACTCTGAGCAAAAGGCAGGGACCCGCCCTAGACAACAATCAATCACAGGGTGCACACACCATTCATTAAATCCCTTTGTGAAAACATTTTTCATCAAAGGTATGTCCACAGAATGGATACAATTTCAGTGTTTTCTGCCAAACAGTTTCTACTGTCTCTAAAATAGTGGCCTTAGGACACACATCTGTTTTACCCTCCTATTGTTTAAGTTAACATACGCTGGATCCTTACCCTGGAGGGAATTCCATATCCACACTTCACTTTTTCGGCTTTTTATTTGCCACAACGATTTTAAAAGTGGGCGCCAATATATTTTGGGGGGTTTTATTTGTGCGAATGGGGTTTAGAATTTAATATTAATATTTAATATCGCGAATGCCTGTGCTGCGCATGCCCTGCAAAGCCAGTGTGTCATCAGTAAAATGGCTGTTGTCATTATATGCCATTACCATGACTAGAAATTAATCTCAAAATTTTCTTAGCTGGATGTACGCTTGACTTTTTTAGACACCCGAATGTTTCTCTCGATCATTCGATATTGGTGGAGGTTGAAAACGGAATTCTTTCCCTTCCGTTTATACATGGTTTGTAAACTCGTTAGTTATCTCATAATCGGCAGCCCAGTTATAAAATGTGCATCAAATCGATCTTCGTTTCGCGCTCATCTGTTTCTTTCTTTTAGGACTCTCGTATTTTCTTTGTGCAGATGGAGTTCAGCCGTATCATCAAATCTCCGTATCAACACTCCCGTGCACCGAGGCTCACTAACAGTGTGTCGTTCACATTTCATCTTGTCCAACATTTGCAACCCACTCAAAACTTCTTGCTAGTAAAGGCTGAACTACAAATACTTTGTCTGTTTGTTCAGTGTTATCATGCAAGTTCGGCTCATGCACAAAATAACAGTTACTTTATATTTTGGATCTTATCTTACAAGTTGCTTAAAAGTTATGACATCAAGTATGCTCATCTGCTATTGCTTTAAGAATTAAGAATATCCATACAATGGTAAATAAATGATTAGCTATGCTGTTTTTGGGCTGAATTTATACTGTGCTGAAAGTGCACATATACTCAGTCAAAAAAGAAACTTCACGCTCATAAATTTCTAAATATTTTCTTGAAACTTAATACAAGAGATATTATTATTATTATTAGGGGTAAATGCGTTGTCAAAGACATCATGACACACAGCAACTCCGACGTGCACAAGCATGCAGCACGTGCGAGCATACATCAAGGTAAAAGCATGTTTCCTTGTGTTCCTTGTCACGTGACCTTATGAGACACGTGCAATTGAGCCCACGTTAGCACAGTAGAGTGACATCTCGGAAAAACAAGTTCTTACAGTCAATTATCCGTTGATTTGCAATGCCACGACTGTCAAACATTCAACGCGAACGTGCCATTGGCATGCTGAATACGGGAACGTCAGTCACTGACGTTGCCAGGGTTATGGGATGCAGTCGACGGACTATCCGTGATCTTCGGACACGTCTCCAACAAACTGGCACCACAGCAGACCGACCTCGCTCGGGTAGACCACGGTGACGACACAAGCAGAAGACCGACAAATCGTCTTACGCCATTTTAAGTAATCGATTTCTCACTGCAGCTTCCACTAGGAATGAATTGATTAGAGGTCGTGTGACTGCCCAAACCATACGTAATCGCCTGCGCACTGCTCGTCTCCATGCACGTCGGCCATATCGTGGACCAATTTTAACCCAGTTACACCGACGTCAACGGCTTCTCTGGGCACAACGACATCTGAGATGGACTCAGCGTTATTGGAATATGGTCGTTTTTAGTGACGAATCCAGATTCACTTTGCACTTCGCTGATGGGAGAGTTACAGTTTGGAGGAGACGCGGTGAACGCAACGCCCAGTGTTGTGTGCAGGAAGTGGACCGGTTTGGGGTGCCTTTAATGGTCCCCGTTCCCGACTGATGGTCGTTCAAGGAAACCTAACTGCTGCAGGATACAGAGATCAAGTGCTCATTCCAGTGCTTTTGCCATTCGTGGCAGCTCATGGCCCAGGTCTGACATTCCAACACAATAATGCCAGACCTCATACGGCCAATTTAACGCGGAATTTTCTTAGGAATGCTGGCATCAATGTCATGGAGTGGCCCTCAAGGTCTCCCGACCTTAATCCCATAGAACATGTATGGGATGTATTGGGCAGAAGACTCCGTCAAGTAAGGAGCCCTCCACAGAATTTGCAGGAACTTGGTGCCATGTTGGTTCAATTATGGTGACGCATCCCCCAAGCTGTGTTCAGACGCATCATTCAATCCATGAGGAGACGTTGCGTCGTAGTTGTGAACGCTCATGGAGGGCATACGCTATTGACATGCTTTCATCAAGTTGTAACTTACCATTTTTACTCTCTTACATTTCTGTAGCATTTCCGGTGGAACTGGTTACATTATGAACATGATTTTTATGGTACAATCGTCCTTAATGGGTACAGAATGGAATTAAATCATTATTTAAAACCACTTTTCTTGTATGTTCAACTTATCGACCTCCAAACGAGTGTGAAGTTTCTTTTTTGACTGAGTATATATGGACATAGTCAGTGCTACTTGGCTTGCTATGTAGCTTGCACAGAGTACATGAAGCAGCAGAACACAGTACTGTGAATCAGTGTAAGATATTCAAAGTAATGGAAATATGAAAGTCAGTTAAGGTACACCCTGAACATTTTAATATGAAAAAGCAAATCAAGTATTAGCTACATGGACGGTTATAGGATGTGACCTTCAACAGTTGCTGAATACATGCCAGATAGCCAACGTTAGTCAGCTAACAGCAGGCTTTTACTGTATATTCTGTAATGTTACATAACATTACAGGGGGGGGAGGGGGTAGGCTCAACGAGGTGCCAAGTTGCAGAATGTATTTAATGCCCACATACATGCACACATTTCTTTTTTTTCCCCTACATTTTCCTTTGTAAGACAGCCCCCTACAAACTCCATCCATGAGCCACCATTTTATTAATTTTTATTTATTTGTTTATTATTTATTTATTTAATTCATTCATAATTTTGTTAATTACTTAAATATTATTTATTTATGGATTAAGTTCATTATTTTATTGAACATATTACCAAGATTTAAACAACCTATATATTAAGAGGATGAAGGACAACCCGAGAGTGCAGCCACAAAGTGGTCACTTCACTCACAAGCCATCCATCATCCATAATACAGGGTAACTAGCTGACCGGCAGGAACACCAGCAGCAAAATATAAAGCTGCTTAACAGCTGGACAGAGGTTACAAAGAGCTGCTTCGCATTTATACAATCATAATTGCATTAATTGTAATTTGTCCTTCTAGCCAATCCCAGCTTGTTTTAGGGGGAGGACTCCCATAGCCCCAGGTAAGGGGGAATCTGGCATTGTATGAAAGGTAATACACATAAACATCAGGCACAGCCAGTCCCCCTTTGCTCCTTGGCATAGACAATTTCTTGTGACTGATTCTGGGTTTTTTATCTTTCCACAGAAAATGACTAAATATAGTACTTATTTCTTTAAACCAGTTTAGGGGGATTTGCAGGGGAATAGATGCAATGATATGAGCTATCCTTGGAAGGACGTTCATTTTTAGCACATCTACTCTCCCCCATAAAGATAATGGTAATGTTGTCCATCTTCTCAGGTCATCTTTGATGGATCTTAACAGAACCGGACCATTCACTTCAAATATTTTATGTATTGGTGTTTTAATATTAATACCCAAGTATTTCAGACCTTCGGGTTTCCATACAAAAGGAGCAGGGCCTAGATGAAAAGGATGAGTGTAACCGTTCAGTGGAATAGCCTCACTTTTACTCCAGTTGATTTTATAGCCCGAAAATGAACTAAATGAGTTAATAGTCTCTAATAATTTAGGTATAGAAATTAGCGGATCAGATAGGGTCAATAAGATGTCATCAGCTTATAGATTAACTTTATACTGATGTCCACCCACAGAGATACCAGCAATTTCAGGATTTTCATGAATAACGCAAGCTAAAGGCTCAAGAGCAAGAATAAAAATTAAGGGGGACACGGTCGATCCCTGCCTCGTTCCACGATGTAAGTGAAAAGGGTCTGAAAGAAGGTTGTTGCTTTTCACTGAGGAGACCGGTTCATAGTAGAGCGCTTTAAACCATTTCATACAAATAGGGCCAAAACCATATCTCGTTAGAATTTTAAATAGGTATGACCACTCAATTCTATCGAATGCTTTTTCGGCATCCAGCGATATCGCTACCGCTGGATGTCGAAAGGAACTCCCACTATACATTATCTGAAACAGCCTCCTCATATTATTCGCTGGTTGGCGCCCAGCTACAAAACCCACCTGGTCCAGTTTCACTAAAGCAGGAACCACTTCCTCCAAACGAAGGGCTAGAATTTTTTCGAAGACTTTGAAGTCATTATTTCAGAGACTTATTGGCCGAAAGTTGCTCATGAACTGGTGGTCTTTACCAGGCTTTGGTATAAGACAAATTATAGCAGAGCGCATTGTCAGTGGCATTGATTGTGTCTCAATTAAGTTATTGTACAATCGAACCAATAATGGAGACAACGCAGTCGCAAAGCATTTATAAAATTCGCTAGTGAAGCCATCAGCTCCAGGGGACTTACCACAAGAAAAAGATTTTATAGCAAATTCTACTTCACTAGATGCAATAGGGGCCTCAAGCCCCATTTTCTGCAATTCATTTAATACCGGAATTGATAAGTCTTCAAAAAATGATCCAAGCTATTATCTTGTGCTGAACATTCTGCTTGATATAATCTAGAATAAAAATCTCGGAATGCCTGGTTAATTAACTTAGGATCCTTTATAATGATACCTTCAGAATCTCTAATAGCAGGAATTTATTGCTTGCTCTCCATCTGCTTTAGCTGAAGAGCAAGCATTTTTCCTGCTTTATCACCACATTCAAAGTGTTTCCTGCGAAGCTGATAGAAAGAGAAAGCCGTCTCATCATGTAAAATTGTTTGCAGGACAGCTCTAACTGTGAGTAGAGCTTTCCTTGTTTGCTGATTTTTTGGGTCCTGTATATGTTGTCTCTCCAATGATTTCAGTTCCATTAACAAGTTATTTTTCTTTTCAAGAGCTTGCCTTCGCTTAACTGAAGCATAACCAATTATCCAGCCCCGACAAGTGGCCTTAAACGCTTCCCATACAGTTTGGATAGAGGGAACTGAGTCTAGATTTATCAAAATGAATTCTTGAATATTCTTGACGATTAGAGATCTGAAGGCATCATCTTTTAGCAGTATATTATTAAATTTCCACCGTTTACATTTACTGTCATCTGCAATTAAACAAAAAGAGATCGATTGCGGGGCGTGGTCAGATATTACTATGCTGTGTATTTCTGCATTAATTACATTTTTAATAAGAGAATTAGATGCCAAGAGATAATCAATTCGAGAATATGAATTATGCACCTTAGAGTAAAATGTGTATTTTACACATAACGAGAGTTAGGGTTCAACAGTCGCCACACGTCGACCAGACCCAGTGACTCCAGAAAATCTTTAAAGGCACTAGAAAGTGCCCTGTCTGTTGGGAGAGCATGGCCAGACCAATCTAAAGAGGCTTCATTCACAAGATTAAGATCAGACCCCACCAAAAAAGGGCTATCGGCATACTGCGCAAGAAGAGCGCTCAGAGGTGTTAGAAATGATACTTGGGCAGAATTTGGAGCATAAATATTGACTAACGTACATTTTTCATTCTGCAGTATGCCATGTAACACCAGATATCGACCCTCCTTGTCACATATTGAATCTATCAAGTTAAAAGATATTCTTTTAGAAAGCAAAATACTGACTACTTTAGTACCTCTAACGCCAGGAGAGGAAAACACCTCACCCACCCATCTTTGTTTAATTTAAGTGACTCTTCCATACTTAGGTGGGTTTCCTGTAACATAGCTATATCACTATCAAGAGCCTTAAGATGAGACAATATTTTAGATCTTTTAACAACATTTTGAATTCCATTAACATTCCAAGAAGTTAATTTAATAGCATTCATCACCATTTATTCAAAAATCCCAATGTGTTTATATGAAAATAACCTACTAAAGTACTGCAATGAAATGGAAGGGGGTGGGGTAGAGGGAAGGGCAAGGGGACACATACACAACCAACACATAAAAGCATAATGCACACAATGCCAAAAGGCATCAACAAAACATAATAACAATCCCAAGACAGGGAAGTAAGCCCCCATCTTCTATCCGCGACAGTAAAGTGTAGCCGCGGATTAGCCACAACGCCAGACCAGTATAATAATTTTCCTTTTTCCCCCCCCTTTTTTTTTTTTTTTTTCCCCCTTTTTCCCCTTTCATTTTTTCCCTCTCTTTTCCTCCCCCCCTTTTTTTCCCTTCCCTCCTCTTTTTTTCCCCTTCTTTCCCCTTATTCTTTTCCCCCTGTTAAAGTTCAGTAGCCATTCAGAACGGAAGTAGACTAAATGTAAATGTACTCTAAATGACTATATCTATTTAAACAACTGACTCGCCAGGAATGGAATCAAAAAAGAGAAAGAAAAAAATATATAATACCATAATGCTACAAGTATAAATTCATTCCATTTTCAATATATTCCGAAACTTAAAACAACCCATTTCCTAAAGATAGAACATAGACCCAGGACTCCACGGGCTGAAGAGTTCTCAGTCCACACTCCAAATCTAGCATGAGTTAACATTGGGCAAAAAATAGAAAATAAACAGTCACTTACAGCTTCTGCCCGTTAACCTCTGAAAGCGAGAAATAACTCATACATCACCTTATGGAGTCGAAAAGACCTGTGGGAGCCTAATCCTCAATCCCTTCAGAGTCTCCTCCGGTGTATCGTAATTAAAAGTCTCTCCGTCAATGGAAATAATGAACTTCGCTGGATAACGCAAACCAAAACGAAGACCAGTAGTCTTCACTTTATCGATGATAGTTTTATAGGCAGCGCGTTGTTTTTGGACCTCCACTACCAAATCCTGCCGAACATAAAAGCGTTGATCCTCCCAGCGGAGCGTCCGCTTCTGTCTTGCTGCATCTAGGATGGCCTGTCTGTCGGCCCACCGTAGCAGCCGCACGATGATGGCCCGAGGGGGTTCCCCAGAGTCCGGCATGGGTCTGAAGGAGCGATGGCTCCTATCGATTTCAGGTGAAAGCTCACCCTCTTTCAAGTTCAAGATATATCTGAAAATTTTGTCAAGGAAACTATACAGATCCTGACCTTCGGTGCCTTCTTTTAATCCAGTGAGTCTAATATTATTCCTTTGTACTCTGCTTTCGAGATCTAGGAGCCGCATCCGCCTAAGTTTAACATCCCCATAGAGTTGCTTTACCTTACTCTCGGCGGTATTAGCTTGGTCTTCTAGATCACTTATGCGCTTCTCAGCATTGGCAATTCTGTTAATGGCTGCTTTGGTGTCCTTACTGAGTGTTTTGATAGACTGCTGAATGGAATCGAGCCCTGTTTTGATGTTCTGAACCTCGGTACACAGGTTCAGAGCCCACTGTGGAGTTTCCTCTGGCGTGTTGCTCGGCATTGTCTTGTCCCTAACACGGGCGGACTGGCCTCTTCTCCTCTGCGATTTTGTTGACTCCCTGGTCTCCCGATCAAAAGGCATTCGCTTAAAACAGTGTCCGTCAAATAACAGGGTTCAGATAAGTCAATTTAAAAAAAAAAACAAAAAACTTATTCGGGAAAATTAGATTTGAAAGTCTCCGGTCCGGCGAGTGGCAATCGCTTTAGCACGCCATGTTACCCTGATCACGTGAGGGTGTTCCACACTTAAATACTCTCATCCACAGCTGCACTACCTGAACGTGCTTAAAACAAGGTCCCCTTGGTGTTCACGTAACCTGAATAAAAATACAATTTTTTGTCCATGCTAAGGAAAAAAGCCACCAGTGATTTAAAAGAGAAAAATTAGCAGATTACATATTGATCATTTATGGTTGTGGGAAAAATTTATTCATGGATTTATCAGTGTCTTTTTCTATTATTCCTCATGGAGAAATTTCTTTTTGCCCCCCATGGCATCACGTGACTTGCAATATGAGCTTTGACCGCTAAGCCCATGTCGGTGTGCGTCTCAGCCCTGGTTCTGGGGGCCAGTGTGAAGCTCATTTGGTTGCCATCTTGGCACTTACTTGACTCCATCTACCTCCCGGCTAGTCCAAAATGGACAAAAAGGTGGACAAAAAGGTGGAGCTGAGGCAGGCCCAATGGGCGGGCCGAATGAAGCCTGGTTGCTGAAACACACCCACCTAACTCGAAGCTACCAAGCTTGCTGCGGCTTACAAACTAGGCTAAGAAGCTAACTCAGATTGATGCTACATAGTTCGCTATGGCCTAGATGCTGGGTCATATCTGTCTTAGTAAAGGAATGGAGCCTGCTAAGTAGCTTGCGGTGGCAGGTCGAACGTTGTTTATATCCGTGAAGCGGTTGCGAGACAAATGCTGTACACTCCTGGGAAGTTGCAGCGGTTGTCTCACAGTATCAATATCCCCCTGGGAGAGCGAGCGGGTGCTCAGCTTAGCTTTTTGATGCATCTTTGCCTTGTCACATTAATGGCAGTAAGGCCACTCAAACCATAATATTGCATTACGTTAGCTTACTAGCAAACCTGGTGGACCTTTATTTTCCGTCCTTACGCACGCACATTTTGATCAGAAGTATTATCACCCTATATTTTGACTTCGGCGAATGCTGAATTAATTGGCTACTGTGGCCAGCATACGCACGGGTTATCCATGCTGGCACAGCTGGGCGTCTGGCTCCACAGCTAAACCATGGTTATTTCGTCAGTTAATCTTTGACCCTTACGTTAGCTAACGATACCACTGCGACATGCAACTTTTCTTTCGTATCGTATAATTTAAGGTACTTCTGGACCTTGAAAAGGAGCCCTTGCTCTTAGCTTCACTTTTCACTTCAGTTTTTTTGTGTAAGGGTGCTATCACACTAGGGACTCGGCACAAATCCGAGTACACTTGACCCCAAAGTCCAGTTCATTTGGTAAGTGTGAACACAAGTGTACCGTACTCAGGCACGATACGCGAGTGCATTTGGAAGCAGTGGACTCAGGCACGATTCATCTGTACTCGGGCATGGTTCATCCGTACTCATACCAAATGTGAAAGCAACTGCACTTGAGCACGGAAGATGCTGTAATGTGTTACGGCTCTCTTGTTCTAACAAATGCAGCGGCGAAATTATATCTCCATTCAAACGAAGAAATTCAATGCTTGCTCGAAATGTAGGCGGACAAAAACATACAATCACAACTGGATACTACACGCAAACACTCAGAGATGTATGGAATGATTCATGAGTAGTTACATTCGCGTGGTTATCACAGAACAATAGATCAGTGCCTTGACAAACTAAAGAAATGCGGCTGCGATATTTCAAAGTGCAGGACGCAGTGCGAATGTCTGGCAGCTCAAGTTATGACGCACAAATTTTCAGGTATGAGGCAGTGGATAGTATAATCAGCCAAAAAAGCTAGGGTGAAAGAATTCCGTACTCACCATCCACCAATATCGAATGCAATCAGTACATTTTCGGCTTACCTTGATGTTTGGGTACCCAGATAAAGATCCGGATGTGTAAAAACATCAACATTCAAAAATTTTGAGTTTAATTTCTCGTGCTGCCATACGTGGTAATCCATGTTACTGATGACACACGGGGTTGCTAAGGCACGGGCAGCATATGTATTATGTATGTATGTATATATGTATCATAACCCCCTTCTCAATAATAAAACCGCCCTAAATATATTGGCGCTTCCTTTCAAAATCCAACTGGCAAATAAAAAGCCGAAAAAAGTGAAGGTTGGACACGGAATTCTGTCCACGCAAGAGTTTGCTTCTTTTTCTTTCCATCTAGGTGCATGCTGCAACGCGCTGTATCGGAATTTTGACATATGCAAGAGTACTTGGGTACGGTACGACATTAGTAGTATGAAAGCTGACCAGCGGGGGGAGAAGGGAGGGGGACAATCGTACTGTGGCACGGAATGGAACAATCGTACCTAGTGTGAAAGCGCCCTAAATGAGGAGTTGACTTGCAAAACCTGCTAAGTGAAATTTTGAAAATAAATGAGTTATCTCCCTCTGTTTCAGGCATCTGCACATGTCCCACCGATAGCTCTACTTTCAAAACCTACTAAATCATGTTATAAATTGTAACGAAAAAAGCGAAACTCTGTCAAAACCTGCTAAGTCAAGGAGGAAAACTGTCAGATTCTGTTAAGTCATCAGCCAATGTGGAAACATGATTCCGTTTTTGTTCGCGAGTAGGAACCAATCACAGCCAAGCTTTTATAGCCTGTTCAGCTTTTGCTTTCTCTAACTCTAGTTGGGGGATGCAGACTCAAGTTTCGTTTTGATTGCAGAAAATGCAAATAAATCTCCTCATAAGTGTTCAAAAAGGAAGCTTATTAGCTTTTTAAAGTTGTATACATTTTTGTTGGGATTTGAACCATGGCAAAATCCGTAACTGTTCAGCTTAACAGTTCAGCCACTTTGCCTTCTATAATAGATAATAAATTATCATTGCCTTATGGTGACAATCAAGTATGGTAACACATTGGGTTCTAGTTTGTTGGTTTGCGCAGTTCAGAAAAGTGTGATGATAGTGATACCATAAAGGGGAGATTTGAACCCATGGACTCGTGTTTATGTTGTCGTTTTCATAGCAGCTATTCAACCACTGTGCTGTCTGTAGCATTGAGTTGCATGTAGAGTGGGTCCTGAGTCAAATACCTTCACTTATTGAGCAACGGGGCTGGTTTAAACACTGTCAAAACCTGCTGAAATTCCACTCCACTTTCAAAACCTGCTAAGTCAAAATCTTGTGTTGCAAAAAGTCATTTCTTAAAAAAAATAATGAATTGCCTCATGGATTATGTCCGCAAGGCTAATAGTTTCAGTATAGTGAAAAGTGGTATCGATGGAAGATAATGTCTATGCCTACCAAAAAATCAGATTTTTCTAAAAAATGGACCAACTTGACTTAAAAGGCTTTGCAATTGGACTCCTCAAATGGAGCGTCACTGGACACTGAATATATCTGAATGCGGCTAGTTAGTGACACTGTTATCCGTTGCCATTTGGCTTATTAATGAGGTTAATGTAGCCAGCTAGCTTGTGGATGATGCACTTGATGAAGAAACACATTTTGCGACAGCTAGCTAGCTTGCTAGATAACGTGGGATAGGTTTAATTAGCGATATAGCCAGCAAGTTAGCCTCTCTATATACAATGATACTGTATCAGTAATCACATTGAAAATGGAATGAATCCATTTGCGGCAATCAGCAGCAATTGTTGCACTATGAGCTCTTGCTGTGTGTATCTATTGCCTGTTTAGTCACAACAATCTCAGAGGGGCCCTCCAGTGCTCTGGGGAATCAGCTGATGGACTCCTTCATCTTGTCACCTGATATGGTGGTTCGAATGCTATGGCTAACTAGCCAGCTATTTTGGTAAACCTGATAGGGAAGCTGTGACGGTTTTCCAACCTCTGAAGGACACCTTTTGTACAAAAATATTTTTACCCTAAATTCTGACACTTTTTTACTACGCTATTACTTCGGTGCATGCCAGTACAATAACTTTGGCAGGCGTACACTCCCATTGGCACAGCTGGGCATCTTGGGCAAAAGCCGACTGAGGGCTTCTTGTGTTCATTCTTTGGCTAGTTGGCTAGTTAACAAAGGAATGCTGACACGTGCTACTTCGTGCCAACATATAACGTGATATGAAATAATATTAGAATTTCATCACCTTAGAAATTAGACCACAGACTCCAAACCACACAGCAAGACATTATTTTCCTGATATTTCATCACAAATGCAGCCAAAGAATGAGTCCATCTTGGGTAACGCCCCACAGACGGCTGGGTTAGGCCAGGGGTTAGCGGCTGGGCTTGGCGTTCCTACTTTATAGCCCGGAGCCATGTAGGCCTGTGCTCTAGCCTAGCCACATGACATAACCGGATGTGATGAGCACAGAGATATAAAAAAACTAGAGTGGACAATCGCCTCGTTTCTGTGGCAGCACACGGCCGCCATCTTGTGTATGTATGTCGGGGCAGACGTTCAATGGAAAATATCGTAGAACTCGCCTAAACCCTCCTCGTAGAAAACGGAAAATCGCTCATACCGGACAACAGCTCAAGTCCCGATTTTTCTGTAATGTTTTTCGATTAAATATTCATCGAATACGGATTTTATATAGGCTGACGGATTTTCGCTTACATCGGACAAAATGTCCAGTCCGTCACAATGCACTTCCATTCAAAAGCACTCGTGTATACCGGACAAGCTGGTTTGCACCATGCACATATTGCAGTTGCAACAAAGCAACGAAATCAAGTTTGGCTTTCCTACACTGTTATAAACTGACTAAGTTTAACCGTTAAATTAACGCATTGTCTCCTTATCATTATAACTGTAAGTGGAGTCCTGCGCGCATTTAACCGTGGTTTACACTGAACATGCACTGAACTCTGTGGTAAACTCATCATAAAATTACAGTTAAAATAACTGGCAGAAAGGTGCCAGTTAAATTACCTATCAAAAAAGGGTTCAGTTTATTCGTTTATTATGAACCGTGTATTCACGGAAACTGAAACTGGCGCGGTTTCATTTACATACTTCAGTTTTGAGACTTCTACATTGATCCCAGTTGGGGCAACACGCAGTATCATCCTGTTATCCATTGTGTCAGGGCAAAGACGCCAGAGTCCCTAAACCCGTTATTTGGGGATTTAGCATTGCGTAAGAGGCGTTCCCCCGCGAAAGTTGCTATCTTGCACACCTGCCTATAACCCTAAAACACCAGCGCTACCCGTTACATTATGCATAGGCGTGGTTTGGGCGTTACGCCAGTTAAACCAATCAGTGTGCCAGGTGCCACTGCCTTTCAGAGCAGGCTGCGCTATCCCAAATCCTCAAACCGAAATCCGTGATGGAGAGAGGAAGGTCGCCACGTTTCTCCGTTGACGAAGTTAAATTGCCCGTGCGTGAGGTCAAATCCAGTCAGGGGAGGATCTGTTTTTGTTAAGTTAATCATGAATTGTATTTTTATTATTATTATTATTATTATTATTATTTGACATTGACATATTGTTTAATGTTTGGTATGTAGTAAAAAAAAAAAATATCAAGCCTACCCCTTTTGTGATGGAAACTTCAAAAAAAAAAAAAAAAAAGAAAAAAATGCGTTTCACCATGCACTTCCAACTCCCTCTCCCGTCTGAAATGAAGCATAGAACAAAATCCCATTTTAGAAAAATAAAATTAGGTATGCACTGGCACTCTAACCTGACACGCCAGACGGACAGATCCATATATCCGCCACGGAAATATTTTGCAAGTCCATCTGGGAAAGAGCCGTTCAAAAAAGTTTTCAGAGGAGGAACCTTCAAAAAAATCTGCGGCTGCTGATTGGACGATGGTTCTTCTCGTCACACTCATCACCGACCAATTGGGTCTTTCCCATCTTTTTCATGACCAGAGGAGCCAGCTGGTAGATGGAACTCTTACCTAAACCGGTCGGGAGAACAGCAAAAACATCGTTTCAAGTCAGAAAAGCTTTTAGTGACGTTCTTTGCTCCTCTTTTAATGAAGAAATTGAGTCTATTTCTGATGAAACTGCTGATATTGACCCATCCACAGGAACCGCTTCGCACGCCGCCATTGTATTCAAACATAAAGTCGCTTCCTGGTGATGTCACATCTGCAGCTCCCACCTCTCTTTCCCCTGATTGGGCCGTAAAAAATTTCGCCATGAAATTGTTGGACGACGGTAGTTGGCAAGGCGGACCTGCAGGATTTCAGACAATGAATCAGGCAGGGCCGTCTGCTCTGCAAGGCTACTGGCACTCAGCGACGTAACTTTTTTTTCCAACAGCGAGAGCGGCATTTCAGAACTCTTCAGCGAATGAAGGTAATTCTGGTGACAAGTACGTGGTTTCGTCCGTTTACATTTTCCAATCGGACAGCTGTCTATTTTTTTTACAGCAAGTTGCGTGACCGTGCTGCAAAAACAGGTGTACATACTTGTCACCAAAATTACCTTCATTCGCAAGGGAGTTCTGAAATGCCGCTCTCGCTGGAAAAAAAATTTCCGTTGCTGAGTGCTAGTGCATAGCGCTCTTGTGAAAGCCCAAATGCGGGTAGCAGGTGGTTTTAGGACCCGCTATACTCTTTCCCTAACGTGTGTGGTCAAGATAGCAATTGTAGGGAAAGCGCATTAACACGCCCACGGGCACACCTCCAGGCGCAAATAAAGGATTCGGCATAATGCATAGCGGGTAGTGTGGCCGCAAGATATCGTTTAGGGATAGTGGAAGCAGCTAAATGCGTAATTCACGGGTTGCGGGTAGTGGCAACGGGTAAGGCAGTGTGAAAGATAGAGCCCTAAATGAAGACAACAAGTAGGTATGAACACTTCAGAATGAAGTTGTTCCGATCTTAATACTCAAAGCATACATATAAATTCATATATGCATATAACGACTAGTTTCTTCCAGGTATAGGCTAGACCTGAGTCAGACTTACAGGCACAGCTGAATGCGAACGCTTTTTCTTTAAACAAAACGAAAGACTGAGCGATAATTTAAAGGGAAAGGCAATCATAGCGCTTATTCTTTAGCTTTGCCAAATAATGGAGCATAAATATTGTTGATTTACAATTCCTTATTCGTGTCCTTTTTTAAGTATGAAAAAATAAAAAAGAACACGGAAAACAAGTCCCCCCAGCCTAAAAAATAACATTTGTCGTCACCCACGTTTACTGTTTACATGTGCCTCATTGGACATTTATACATACACAAGATGGCGGAGCTATTCTGCCGTGTGCGCTTTGGTCCAGCCAATGACGTTTCCACTCTAGTTTTTTTAGATCTCTGTGGTGATGAGTCCTGTCCATAGACTCTAATTTAAGGTTCTGTCACTCAAAGTGGCCATGCCCTTAATTATGCAGAACTTTAAGCCTATATGTAATGTAAATAGGAAAGTGACATAAAAATTTTACCCCACCCCCCCAGTTTTTATGGAAGGGAAACTTAGCCATAGAGACCAAAACCGTATTTTGAACCAGGCTGTAAATATGTTTATTTCTGCTGTAAAACTGGGCTTTTTAACAGGGGGATTAATGGGGTTTGACTCACTTCTGCAGTTAGCCTCAAGCGGCCATTCAAGGAACTGCAGTTTTTGGCACTTCTGTCTTGCTTCACTTTTCAACCCCGGAGATTGCCGCTTGGCCAGTCCCTGTCCATTGGCGGAGAACGGTGCCTCGCGTGCATTATGACACCATCCGGCTTCCTTTGTTTTCAGAGCAAAGCCATGCTTCCCTTCTGGAAGAACGGAACAGGAGAACCACAGGGCTGGCAAAGTGGTTGGCATGGATACGACAACGAGTTAGTGGACATGAGGGGATTCTTCCTGGCGCAGGGTCCAGGTAGAGACGCTCTGCGATTGTGTTACTGTTATTTTGATGATTCTTTTATTGACTGTTACCTTGCTCAAAAGCCCAACAACTGCACTTACTGTGGCAAGAACCACCAACAAAAAGCTTTAACTGATAACTTTGAGACAATGTGAAGTATGTATTAATGTGTCAGGCAACTGACTGAAACCCCTTCCTTCATCAATGGCCTCATATCTAAAAATACATGTTAAATGCATTTTACGATATTGAATATCGTTGCAATATTGTTCACGTTTACATTGTTTTAATATCACGGTTTAGGCTTATGTAATGGCCCCTGCTGCGAGTAGCAGTGTGGTTGAGCAACATAATCATTTTCTTTACAATATGTTCTGTGTAAAAGCATCAGATAAATGTGTAATTGAAAGGGAGAGAGGAGGTAAAGAGAGGATTGGAGGGAGAGAGGAGCGACTAAAAACTGAACATAGAAACGCGCATCCATGAATTTTTTTTTTCTTTTTGTGCAGACTTTAAGAAGAACCTGCGGGCAGGTCCAATCCGGGCAGTGGACGTGTACAACTTGATGTGTCATATACTGGGGATCCAGGCTCTGCCCAATAACGGGTCTTGGGCGCGGGTGGAGTTCATGCTGAACCCTGGGCGTTCGGGAGGGAGGCATTCTGGAGGGGGTCGGCCGACTCTGACTTTTAGCTTTTTATTGGGACTACTGCTGCTTGTGCTGTTGAATGGGATGTAGCTTCACCCCGAGTTTCTGTTGAAGCAGTCGAATCATATGGTCATTCAAATCTATCTTGCAAACATGCCAGATGCATAATCGTCCTCCATTTTGAGGCAGAGTCAGTAGTGTTGACATTTAATGTTATAAAAAAAATATGCAAAATGTAAAATCAACCTATACTCTCACGCACGTGGACAGAAGCCACGCACAATGAAATGACTGCAGTCACAGAAAATCTCTCTGTCTGTACATTAATCAAGGATAGAATTTTTTTTTTTTTTCACCAGACATCAGGACTAGTAATCACTCAGGTTTACTAGTCCTCCCCATCTTTTACCAGACAGATTTTTTTTTCTTTAATTTATTGCACCAATAACATATCTGTACCTCAAATCTTTTTATTTGGTTTTTTACAACTGAAACTCACACCAACGTTAATTTAACTCCCATTATGTTCTCATACTAAGTAATAATCAGTCATGCCAATAAATGTAAGAGACAGATAACACAAGCTCTTCTGTAAAACAGAAAGTAACCTTTTCTTCATAATTAATAGCAAACAATAAAAACTTCAAATTTCAAGGCCCTTCAGTACCGTGGTCAATGAGAAATCCCTAGCCAAGTATAGACATGATCTAAAATGCTAATTTGTCATTTTGTTGGGTTAGAATCAATGTTGTCAGTGCTTAGCTGTTTGACCGCTGCCAGTGGCGCCTGCAGAAAATATTTAGTTGGGGGAGCCAGATGGGGCCGGAGAATATCATGGGGGTGGCCCACTAAGTAGGATATATAAGGATTTTCCCGGTATGCAAATGAATGCAAAGACACTATTTTATTGCATAATAAATTCTATAAAGTTTTGTCTTATCATATGAATGTCAGATTATGATATTCACGTGAGATTAGTTCAGGAACCCATCAAATAACATTTTGAATGCATCACTTCCAATCAGGCTATGAGTTGCTCAATAATAAATATTAGCTGACAAAATATTTATGTTTAGCGCATTGTATTTTATATTATTTACAAGTATGTACTGTTAATCATACCATTTCAAGTATCAAGATTATAGATAGCCAAATATTTGACAAATGAGTAAATCACGATTAAAGTGCTCCACAGTACGCTAAATAGCAAGTAAACCAGCAGGTCTGCTGCAGGAGTCCAATACTCTATTCGTGAGGGCTTGGCTTCGGTGACTAATAATGCAGATCGGAGTCCTTTCGTGACATCAGAAAGTGAGGACGATGTCCGACGTTATTAGCCCAAAAACACAGACTGCTTCGTGACCGTAGACTGTTCGTGACTGATGCTGACAAGCATTTGGTCGTCACTGGAGTACATTGGGGATGCACTACCAGTTGGTTTCTGAACCAGTAGTTTGAACATCTGCTGCAATCGACAAAATACATTTCAGCTGACCGCTGGCTAGTTATTGGAACCCTAAAGAAAATAGATTGTGAATCTAAGAACCGCAGCTTTTCTCATCTTTATCGTACTCTAATGAAAATAAATCACCTTGCACCCGGACCAACCAGTCACCGATTTCATACATGCTGCGCGGCTAATCATGAACATACGGGAGATCAGATCAGAGTGGAAGACCGTATCCAATCTAATCCATCAAGATAGAAGGTTCGCGATTGATGTTAATACGAGCTAGTCAAATAAACCATTTTCCACTGGACGCATGCATCCATAGCTCCTATCAACATCAATCTCTTATCTTCTATCGTGATGGATTAGATTGGATGCTCCTTTCCACTCTGATATGAAGTCCCGCATTTTTGAGGATTATTCACGCAGCATGTATGAAACTGGTGACTGGTTGGTTCGGGTGCGAAATGATTTATTTTCAATCGAGTATGATTAAGATGAGAAAAGGTGCGGTTCTTATAGATTTATAGTCTATTTTCTTTGGGGTCCCGATAATTAGCCAGCGGTCAGCTGAACAGTATTTTGTCCACTGCGGCAGATGTTCAAAATACTGGTTCAGAAACTAACTGGTAACGCCTCCCCAATGTACTCCAGTGATGACCATATGCTTATCGGCTCAATGCCTCAAATATGAGCCTGTGTCACGAACAGTCTACGGTCATGAAGCAGACTGTGTTTTTGGGGCTAGTAACGTCGGACATCATCCTCACTTTCTGATATCACAAAATTTGCTCTCCGATCCACAGTATTAGTCACCGAAGCCAAGGCTTAGTAAATAGTTGGACTAATAAAAAGTTGGACTTCTGCAGCAGACCGGCTAATTTACTTGTAATTTAGCGCATTGTGGAGGACTTATATTGTTATTGACGAATGAGCATTTACAAATTTGCCGCAAGCACAACTCACCGGACAGTGATAAGGTCGAATGCTTTGCCATTCTCATTGATACGTGAGTACAGCCGAGCTGTGATTGGCTAATTCCATGTATAATAGCACCACAGCCGAGCTGTAATTGGCTGATGTATGTTATGGAACCAACCAACCTGCAGAAAAAAATTTTGCCTTCCACCCCAAAAACAAGGGAACTATGTGTGGTTACACAAGTGTGCTGTAAATACCTGGACAAAACCACATTTGTTCCGCCCATTATACAATCTATGGTTTTTATGTTATGGCAAAAATTAGAATAACTGACAGGTGTCGTCGGTTGGGGGGGGTCATCATTATTTTTATATTTAATATCTGTGTTAGAGGACACCTAGCTAGGTGATTGAGTGATAACAATCACTCAGAAACACAAGCATACGGTGACAAAGTGATTTCAAATTATGCCACGTAATATGTAATCTCTCCAGAAGTTGACCTTTGTCTGCAATGCGAGCGCAAACATATTTAGTAAGAATTTATTGGGGAAAGAATTCTGTATTCAACCTCCACCAATATCGTATGAAGTCAGTACTTTTTTGGCTTACCTTGATGTTTGGGTGCCCAGAGAAGCATTCGGGTGTGTAAAAACGTCAAGCGTACATCCAGTCAAGAAAATGTATAAATCTTGTGCTGCTATATGTGGTAAACGCATATAACGGCGGCAGCCATGTTACTGATGACACACCGGGTTGCCAGGGCATGCGCAGTATATGCATTCATGATATTTAATATAGGCATGGGCAACGCTCTGCATAAACTCTAATGGAATGCGTAACAGCTGAACTGGGGCGGTAAACAAGCCTCAGAAAACTTATAAAAAATGATGTAAATACCATTTTCATACAAAAAGAACACCATGGTTTGATTAAAAGCAACCTTTTCAATAGGATACCCGCATTTCATACATGAACTCTGCCTATTACGGCCAATAACGCGATTTGAACAGAGCTATTATTCGCCCGTTGGATGAACGCGTGACCTCAATTTGCGCCGTGTTTACAAACTTTCAAGTGCACGGCGTGGCAAAAATATCCATTTTGGAGGTAGATTTCAGACAGCCCGCGCTGACGTGATATCCCAGCTACGGCCCTTATTGCCTTACAGCCATCTAATTTGAGAAATTACGAGTCTGTTCGTCCAGTCTAGACCTCCAGGGGATGTGAAATTAGTTCAACAGAAGTTGTTGAAGTTCGTCGAGAGTTCGCCGTGACTTCTTCTCAACAATAGCAAGAAAGGTGAGTGTATTTTTACTGCAAACATACATAGTTAGTTGACAGAATATCCTGTGACCCTATTTGTGAAGTTTCAGTAAAATATACCAAGGAATAAACCAGCGCCAGGCGTTCAAAACCTACCAGTGTTCTGACGAATTTTGCTACCTATGCCACCTCGCGAACACCGGCCACAAGATTCATTCACTTATACCCTTCAATTCGAGACTGCAAGGATGGAAATCTGAATAATCAATTAGGAAAAATTCTCGGCTCTCGGTAATTCTGTATATCGTTTAAACATTTTGTTAATCGGATTATGAAAGAAGACTGAAAATAAGCGCCGCTTTTTGTTTGGGTGTAAAAGCGCGTATTTAAAGGAGAATAACATTGTATATTGATTAAGCATTGAACTCTGCATAAGTCGAACTGTTTTAATATTTGTTGATGACATTGCTTCGCTTCCTGGAAGCAAGTACGCACAAATCTGCTGTCCTGTGAGCATTTCAGGTTCGATATACTGAGTAATTACGCCATGAAACCTAAACTGGCCCGTCATTCTGCCGAATAGTCTTACTAAACTAGTTAATCGCCTGATTGCTAATCAAGCAAGGGAGGTTTCTGCCTCGCCAAACTAACCTCCGACTGCACGTCACTGTGTTTTACTATGAATTATTCACAGTAGCTCATTGAAACTATCATGGGAGGAGGGTATATGGACATTATAAAAACAGTGTAAAGTTTTTTTTTTTTTTTTTTAATCACCACGGGTTATTGAAGGGGAACGTTTAAAAAGCAGTGGGAGGGCAAACAACTGCCGGCATCAGTGACTTCACTGCATTTTATACAGTAATGGGCGAGTAGCGTTAATGTTTGCCCTCCCACTGATAATTTTGACATTTTTGCAGGCCATTGATCCCAAAAAAACTTCACAGGCAACCCATTCATACCATTTTTTAATATCAATGCAAAACCTAATGTTTGTTGAACATAATTGGGTGAAATTCAATGCATTTTCCATTAAAAAAAAGGGCCTAGGGGGCGCTGCTGTACTTCAGAGAAGGGGTTGATGACTTTAGCATCAATTATTTCTGTTAGGGTACCCTAATGGATAATTTGGCCAGGTTTATTTCTGAGTAGACTGCATTTTCGAAAATGCCCTCAGGCTTCACCCCCCAATTTTCACAATGGGTTTTGTTGATAAATGCCGAAATCAGCCATTTTTGGGACCCTGTGGCTCTGAGACCCTTTCCTGTAAAGGCGTTGGACTTGTGGCAAACTCTTCGTCTGTGTCTTCTGTACTTACCTGCAAAAAATCATAAGAAAATAATAATAACTTTTTTCTCAGCAACTCAAGAAATGTTGTCATTTTATTCATTTGTATTGCCCATGCCTATTTAATTTTAACATTAAACAACTCGGATTTCTCTGAATCTTTTGATGATATTATGGACTGTACAGTAGACAATGAAATCTGTAAATTCCTTGCAATTGCACGTTTAGAAACATTGTTCTTAAACTGTTGGACTATTTGCTCACGCAGTTGTTCACAAAGTGGTGAACCTCCCCATCCTTGCTTGTGAACGACTGAGCCCTTTGGGGCTGCTCCTTTTATACCTAATCATGACACTCACCTGTTTCCAATTAACCTGTTCACCTGTGGAATGTTCCAAATAGGTGTTTTTTGAACATTCCTCAACTTTCCCAGTCTTTTGATGCCCATGTCCCAGCTTTTTTGGAACGTGTTGCAGGCATCAAACTCAAAATGAGTGAATATCCCCAAAAAAAAACAATAAAGTTTATCCATTTCAACATTAAATATCTTGTCTTTGTTGTGTACTCAGTTTATTTTATTTTTATTTATTTTTATGTAACCCTTATTTAACCAGGGAAGTCCTGCTGAGATTTAAATCTCTTTTTCAAGGGAGGGATTATTCCACCAGAGTGGAGATCGCAACCTACTGGTCCACCAACACCTCTTCCAGCAGCAACTTATTTTTCCTGGGTGGTCTCCCATCCAAGTACTAACCAAGCCCACACCTGCTTAGCTTCAGCCACACGGCTAGAGCAGATCGTATAGTGGTGTGGGTCAAAAAGGATTTGTGAAACATTGTATTCTGTTTTCATTCACGTTTTACACAACGTCCCAACTTCATTGGAATTGGGGTTCGTACTTTGTGGTGGTATAGCAGTGGACTTACATGACCCTATAGGAAAAGTGAATCTGCAACAGCTGTAATGGACTGGTAGCTGGGTATGAATGACCTGGCAGTCATTATAACCTTTATATATGTTATATATATTTGACCTTTGAAGGTCAGATTTTTATTTTGGGAATGTTTTATTCAGAAATGTATGGCTGTATTGAGACATCAGAATTATGGGTAAATAAAGGGTAAAATAATGGGTAAATAAAGCAAGATATTTCCTGGATTGGTTTAACAATGACTTATCCTGGAAGAAAGCAAATTTATAAGTGTCTGTACATCTACAATTATTTTTGAAATGGAATGAACACCTTGTAAATTTAGGAGGTTCAATAGACTTTCATTTTGTCTCTATGAACTCACCATCCCCTTTTAGTCTTTTTAATATCCTATTTTTTCTTGTAATTTACAAAGAAATTTTATTCTCCTAAACATCTCTTTTGTAAGCAACCTGAAACTAATTTAATTTATAAATTTTAAAAAGTTCAGTTTTTTATTCTTTTTTTTTGACACCATATGATTTTTTTTGACACCAGATGATTTTCTAAGTCAGAGAGAATGGCAAATCTTATGAATTTGTGTTGTTCAGAGCAGCCGTAAAGCAGTTGCATCACGATTACTCCGCATGCTCTGACCTGCAAAATTTGCTGGCCTAACAAAATGAATCTGCTCGACTGCACGTCAAAATCTCATTCCATCCTCGTCAATCCGTCTTCGCCTTGCATTGTATTTATATATGTTAGTTACTCAGGCAATATGCTTTTTATATTAAGGAGTTTCTGTGGAAATTGGAGGTTCAAAGTGCTATTTTAGCGCTTTAGTCTAAGGATATGAAGATTGTAAGCTGGTTTGCCAATCGCCATTAACAGCATAAAGGAAGTAAAAAAAAAAAAAACCTCCTTCTTCTATGATTATTGGTGGTTGGCTAACCAGCTTACACTCTTCATGTCCCTCGGCTAAAGCGCTAAAATAGCACTTTGAATCCTCCAATTTCCACATAAAACTCCTCAATATAAAAAGCATAATGCCCAAATTACTAAAATCTTGAAATACAAAGCAAAATGATGACAAATTAGCAAGAATGGAAGTACAACCCCAATTCCGAAATAGTTGGAGCGAAGTGTAAATTGTGAATAAAATCAAAATGCAATGACTTTCAGATCACATGAGCCATTATGTTATTTACAATAGAACATAGATAACATTTCAAATGCTGAAACTGAGACAGTTTACATTTTTATCCATAAAATGAGCTTATTTCAAATTTTCTGCCTGCAACAGGTCTCAAAAAAGTTGGGACACAGGCGAAAAAGGGCTGAAAAAGCAATTAATATATAAGAGAATCAGCTGAAAGAACATTTAGCAAGTAATTAAGTTAACTGGCATCTTGTGTGTAACACGATTGGCTATAAAAGGGATGTCTTAGAGAGGCTGAGTCTGTCAGAAGTAAAGATGGCCAGAGGCTCTCCAACCTATGAAGGCTTGCGTAAAAAAATTGTGGAATACTTTAAAAACAATGTTCCTCAACGTCAAATTGCAAAGACTTTGAAGGTCTCATCATCAACAGTGCATAACATCATCAAAAGATTCAGAGAAACTGGAAAAATCTCTGTGCGTAAGGGACAAGGCCAAAGACCTTTACTGGATGCCCGTGATCTTCGGGCCCTCAGACGCCACTGCATCACTCACCGGCATGATTCTGTCAATGACATTACTAAATGGGCCCAGGAAGACTTCAAGAAACCACTGTCTGTAAACACAGTCCGCTGTGCCATCCACAGATGCCACCTAAAACTCTATCATGCAAAAAGGAAGCCATTATTGAGCATGATCCTGAAGTGCCGCCGTGTTCTGTGGGCCAAGGCTCATTTAAAATGGACTGTAGCAAAGCGGCAACGTGTCCTGTGGTCAGACCAGTCCAAATTTGACATTCGTGTCAGAAATCATGAGCGCCGTGTCATCCCGGCTAAAGAGGAGAAAGACCACCTCTCCTGTTGTCAGCGTTCAGTTCAAAAGCCAGCATCTCTGATGGTATGGGAATGCATTAGTGCATATGGTGTGGGACACTTGCATGTTTTAAAAAGCACCATGAATGCTGAAAGGAATATAAAGGTTCTAGAGCGACATATGCTGCCCTCCAGACGACATCTATTCCAGGGAAGCCCTTGTCTATTTCAGCAGGACAATGCAAAACCACATACTGCAGCTATTACAACAGCATGGCTACGTAGTAGAAGAGTCCGTGTGCTGAACTGGCCTGCCTGCTGTCCTGATCTTTAACTGATTGAGAACATTTGGCGCATAATTAAACGAAAAGTCCGTCAAAGGAGACCCAAAACTCTCCAGCAGCTGGAAGCCTGTATTAAACAAGAGTGGGATCAAATTCCAGTGGCTAAACTCAAGAAACTTGTCTCCTTAATGCCCAGACGCCTCCACTCTGTGTTAAAAAGAAGAGGGGATGCTACACCATGGTAAACAGGCCCCTGTCCCAACTTTTTTGAGACCTGTAGCAGTCATCAAATTTGAAACGAGCTCATTTTGTGGATAAAATTGTAAAATTTCTCAGTTTCCACATTTGCTATGTTATCTCTATTCTATTGTGAATGAAATACTGGCTGGCATGATTTGAAAGTCATTGCATTTTGATTTTATTCACAATTTACACTTTTTACCCAACAAATTCGGACTTGGGGTTGTAGATTTTGATTTGCAGTCAAGCAGATTCATTTTGTTATTCCTTTTGTTTGTGCAAAGTTGTGAGCATACGCAGAAATCATGACACAGCTTCTTCAACCAACCCTGTTACCGGGGGCAAAATTTTTTGCGGTAGGTCGGTTAGTACCACTATGTATGTCAGCCAATCACAACTCTGCTGTGGTACCACTATGTACATTTGTTCTACATGCCATCAGCCAATCACAGCTGGGCTGTACTCATACATTAATGAGAATGGCGACGCATTCAACCTTGTCACTGTCAGCTGAGTTGTGCACACGGCAAATTTGTAAATGCTCGTATGACAACAGCGTTTTAATGCCCCACAATACACTAAATTTAAGGTTTGCATTCACGCTTAATTTGTTTGCATACAATGACCATGATGAATGATGTAAAGTGACAAACATTATTTATTTAAATTCATTTTCAAATTTTCAAAGAATTGGTAAATTTCCTTTCAAGAAGTTTTCAGGGAAATCACTTGAACTCAAATTTTAGCAACCAGTAGATGGCATCAAATAAGATTTGGATAGGACACTGTAATGTTCCAGAAGCCCATAATTTTAGCAACCAGTGGATGGCATCAAGTGGGACTTGGATTGAATACAATGCACATAATTGTACCAACCGACCTGCAGAAAAAACTTGTGCTTCTGGGGGGTGAGCGGGGGGGTGACTGCCAAGTGAATTTTTTTTTTTTTTTTTTTTAGTTTTTCCGAAGTATTGATTTCCACGACACCGCATGCATGGCAGCAGTCCTCAAATACAAATTAGACTACAGGCGCGGAATAAACTAGCTGCATATGGTGGCAGTTTTACAAAACAAAAGATCAAATTTCGCTGCCCTGGCATTATAAGGGCATTACCTTCAACTGGCAAGAATTTATCTGACACTGACGTCTGTGTTTTTAAAAGATATGTAATGACACAAGGATGTTTTGCATGTACTAAAATGCCATCTCTCTGCTCGTTCACTCAAGGTGGCAAAAAAGATACCATGCAGACGGAACAGTCCCACCATTAACGGGGAGTCCTGCACTTAATATAAATAATTGTATTTAGTAAGTCCAGAGCTAAACAAGAAAACCACATAAGCAACATCCATTTCATTGCTGTTGCACAAACAAATCGCTTTTTCAAAAATTAGGTTTTTTTGTGTAATCTCAATTAAATCACAGAAAAAAAAAACTTGACACGAGCTGTGCGGCAGCATTTTAATGGAAAAAGCTAGTAAGTCTCATTTTTGAGGAAAATGATTTTGATGTTACTTTGGACTAGCTTCTTCCGTATCATTTTACACTGGAACTGTATAGAAATAATGCACACGTTTCTAAAAAACCACAAACAAAGGAATGGCAAAAGGCATTGCCTTATTGATGGTGTTGGATGAGTTTTCCCCATTTTTCTCAAAAGGTCTGAAATGTGACTTACCAGCTTTTTCCATTTAACACGAGAGTGCTAACAGTAAATCAGAGCCACCGCGAGAACGACTAGCCTTCGTTGCAGAAGTCCTCCAAAAGTGCCTGGTTGCCGCAAATAGTGATGGATCGTTCATGAACAATTTGGTCCTTTTGAACAAATCCTTTTGGTGAACGAGAGGAACAGACTGACCTCCACATCAAGATTTGTTCTTTTTGTTCAGCTATTGGTAAATAAAGTAGGAAACTTTTCAAATCTCCTGCAAAATCTCATATTTATCAATTTAGTTGCACCAAAATATGCTTCTTATCTATAGCTAACCACAACACTAACCACATTATGCACCCTGGCATCCTTGAGCTGTCGGTGTGCAACCAAACCATGGCTGCGTCCGAATAGGCTTTCTTGCCAAGTAAAGGTCCTTGCGGGTGCCCTATCTGTACCTCCTTTGCGCATGCACAGAACCGATCGGGCAGGAGGTACAGATAGGGCACCCACACCCCTAACTCCTAAAAAATGATCCGGAAATAATTACGCGGCAGCCATGATAAGTGGATTTGAATTCTTTAAATGTTAAGGAAAGATGTCTCAGTGCTCCTAAATTTACCTCCTTTAGCATAGGGTACACAGAACCATCCTTAACAAAAAGAGATAAGGCTAGCCCACAATTCTGTGCAGCGGCGACCATTCATCCAGCCAATCACATAAAGAAACGTACATGATGGGCAGGGGACTTATGATGTTGCCTAAGTTTAAGTGCATTCGGATTCTCTTATTTATGCGGTTGTCTTCCTAAGCAGTTAGGAATTCCGTTTTACGCCTTTCCTTTTGACCTAATGACATTTTCCACAAAGGTAAAAGAAAAGTGGTTAGGAATTAGTGGATAGGAAGTAATTTTTATACTATTTCGACGCAGTCCATGATTTCGATGGGCATTTCCATGTAGGCTGGACACGCGCATTAGTTAGGTGAATGACTCCAAGGAACTGGAACCGGACATGCACAACAGTTTGGTGAATGACTGTGGAACTGGAACGAGACATGCGCAACAGTTCAGTGAATGACTCCATGGAACGAATGCGAGGAACTGGGCTGCGACCGAATAGTCTTTTTTGCAGAGGAAAGTTCCTAACTCCTAAAAAATGATCCTGAAATAATTACGTGGCAGCCATGATTAGAGCATTCGAATTCTTGAAATGTTAAGGAAAGGTGTCTCAGTGCTTCCTAATTTACCTCCTTTAGCATAGGGTACACAGAACCATCCTTTTCTAAAAGAAAGGAAATAATGCTATCCCACAATTCTGAAAGCGGTGACCATCCGGCCAATCGTATAAAGAAACGTATTTGACGGGCAGGGGACTCGTGATCACGTTGCTTAGTATAGATACAGTCTGCAACAAAGGGAACGCCCACAAAAGTAGAGCCGAGGGGGAAAACAAACCGGTCTCTCCCTGCTGAAAAAAGTCAGAGAAACCATTAGGCAACCATTAGGCATATTCTGTTGGTTTCTCATGGTTCCTGGTGGTTTTGTAATGGTTTCTAATGGCTACTTATGTTTGCCTAATGGTTCGGTTTGTTTTTCTAATGGGATTCTATTATCTCCTACACAAATCTACAGGACTTTAACTGGTCCCTACTAATGGTTCCTACGGAAGTCTTAATGGTTCCTACAGGCGTTTCTATACCAGTCTAATGGTCACTATACAGTGGTCTAGTGGTCACTACAGGGTGTAGTGGTCTCTAATGGCTCCTAATGTGATGGAGGAACACAGATGTTATAGCCCTCTTTGGTGATCACATCTATGTGATTTCTAGTGGGTCCTTGTGTAGGCTATACAGTATATTTGTAGATTGCAGTGTTCAGTGATTTCATTTAATACATTCCAAGATCACCTTTGGCCTTTTGCGATTAAATTTGTGATTAAATCATATTTGGCCTTTTGTGATTAAATCATTGTTCATGACTCATCCATCCAAGAGGAGGGAAAAGAACACAACCTGATGGTTTGATGGTTCATGTTCTGAAAAAGTTTAATTAAAATCACAAACTGCAATGAGTTGTCACGCCCCATATGTCCTGTTCCCAATTCGGAGGGGAAAATATCCCAGTACATACACAATTTCACATATGTATGGACATGTCTCTGGTGCCCAGTGTTAGGACTCTGCAGTAATTTTTGTTGCAGCAGTAGGTTTCTCAGTATGTTTTTCTAATAGTTTTAGGTCCTAATGGGACCAGTTTTCTAATGGTTTTAGCTCCTAATGGAACCAGTAGCTTTTGAATGGTATTACATTCTAATGGAACCAGTAGCTTTCTAATGGTATTACATTCTAATGGGACCAGTAGCTTTCTAATGGTATTACATTCTAATGGAACCAGTAGCTTTCTAATGGTATTACATTCTAATGGGACCAGTAGGTCTCTAATGGTATCACATTCTAATGGGACCAGTAGGTCTCTAATGGTTTTATATCCTAATGGGACCAGTAGGTTCCTAAAGGTTTTACATCCTAATGGGACCAGTAGGTTCCTAATGGTTTTACATCCTAATGGGACCAGTAGGTTCCTAATAGGTTTCTTCTAATGATTACTAATGGTTTTTTTTCTAATGGTATTCTACTGGATTTTTCAGCAGGGCTGCAATTAGCCATAATGCCGAAGAGTTGCTGTGTGCCCTTTTGCACCGCAAATTAAGAAAAATCACCAATTAAAGTTTTACATTTCACCAAATAATAAAATGGAACCACAAAGGAGGACAAAATGGCTTCAAGCTATCAGAAGAGAGGACGAGTTTGGCAGATTATGGTGGGACCCCACAACAGAACATGTATGTCTGCAGGCCACTGAGTCGGATCATTCGCCCAGTCTTTTAAAACGTATGGACAACAATCCAACCCCTGTATATTTAATTTTTAAATATAAAAAATTTAATAAATCGATCCTTGTCAGCAGGCAATAGCGACTCAAAGTACGTCATGTAAAGTACGCGCAAATTAGAGAATCCAAATGCAGTTATACAGTCGGCAACAATGGGAACGCCCACAAACGTCACATCTGGTTAGAGCTGAGGGGGAAAACAATCCTTCCCCCCAGTCCGCTTTATTGTAAAAACGCGGAATTTAAACTTGTCTTGCTAATGCTAACAAGTGTAAAAATCGAGCAGGAAAATGCCTAAAAGCTTTTGTGTACCTGGTTGTACATCAAATAAAAAGACCAGTCTTGATCACAGGTTCCCCATCCTACCTGGAAAAGAAAAGGATATAAAAAGGAGAGCTTTATGGCTTCAAGCTATCTGGAGAGAAGATAAGGAGGGAATTCCAGTGTCTTCCTATGTTTGTGTGTGTGGGGAAACACTTCATTTATTAAGGTATCGCAAATGCTCAGGTTCAGGCAAGGTAGCAAAATAATTGCTAGACATATCTATGTAAATCATTGTGAACAGGAAATGAAGTAAACAAATCTGTTAAGTTTCACAGCTAAACACACGTGGCCACAGTTATATCAGCCATATTAAATGGCATGACTCATTAGAAAAAAACCATATTAGAAGGAAAGATAGAAGGGAAAAGAGGGAGGGGAATATCAAGAAGAACATGAGAAAGAGATAAAAGATTGGATGGAGATGGGTGTTGTTGATGCTGGAAGGTTGGCATAAGATAGATCAGCATACAGAGGGGTCATCCAGGTGGTCACGTCTAGGGGTGCATCCTTTTGCAGCAACGCCCTTGCCAGAGACACGCCGTTGGAGTAGTTGTAAACACACGTCAAATTACATTAGACGTTACATTACATTATTACATTACATTAATTACATCAGTGGGATCTGAGGTTTTCTATCACCCAAAAGGGGACATGGCCTTGAAGCTTTGCAAAGTACCCGGGTGTGCCGGTCTGGTCTAAACTGAGGTTCATGAACAGAAAACACAAGACCGCACTGCTGAAACAGGGAAGGAAGCTAAAGGGAACAGACGTTCTTATAAATGAACATCTGGTCAAACACAATGCTGATATAGCCAGAAAAGCACGCCAACTCAAATACAAGAAAAAAAATACATAACATTTGGACTTCAAACTGTAAAATATAAATTAAACTAAACGGGACCCCTGAGGAAGCCAGAGTGATTTGAATTAGAAACATTGCAGATTTGGACAAATACCAATGACTGTCATGATCTGGAGTGTACTGGACCAATATTCTTTATGATCTGAACTGGACTGTAATGGATACTGTGTGAGGTATTGTTCAGGAACCAGTCGCGATAACCAGGAAATGCAATGGAAGTGATTTTTATTAGCGAGGGGGTAAACCCCCGCAGGACCGAAGGCAACAGTATGAAGTCCACAATCCAAAAATCACAATCCCAGGGGCAGAATCCAAAGTCGAAAAACCAGGGCAGCAATACAGTAATCGTAGTCAGGGTTTGATACACAGGAGCAGATAACAAAACCAAATCAGAGCCAAAAAGCGGTAGTCAGACAGTCCAGTCAGAAAAGCAACACTATGAATACAAGGCAAAAAACAAGAGCAGCACAGGTAGACAAGGGAAACGTTCTGACAGGGAACTGCAGTGAGAAGACTGTTTAAATACACACAAGGGAAGTCACATGCTATGATTAGGGAAAGGTGAACTGGATCAGACTAATTACGTGGGAGCAAACATGAGGGAGAACCTAACCACATGAAATTGGCAAAAGCCAAAACGCGGACAGGGATCACGAGACAACCTACAGACAAAACATACAGCTCCGGTTAGGGAGTTCTAATGTGCACAGATAATGAGAGGCAGGACAGAGTGGAGCAGGTGCGGAGGATCCGCTGAATTGCAGCAAAGACTAAGTGAAGGCAAGAAGCGGAGACTAGAACAGGGTGAGTGCTGAGAGCTTGTTAATCAATTAGTAAATGCAGCTATACAATCCCTGGTGCTCGTTAGTAAGTTAGTATTATATACAATGTTAGTCTTGATTCGTAACTTTAACAAAATAACAAACTGTTAGTATTGGTTAGTAAAATAGAAAAGCAAGGCGAAGGAAGCAAACGAGATTAGAAGGAATGTTTGAAACCCAGAAACCATGAAATCACCTAAACGTGACACGCGGGACTGGGGAGAAGCTGTAACTTAACAAAAGACCAGACAGGGGAGACAAAGTGCAATGAAGGGCATGGGCAAAGACATGGACCGGACTAAATAGAAATGTGGATCTGGCAGGGTAAAAACAAAAACATGGCAAGGAACAAAACTAAACAAAACATGGCAAAAACCTAACAGACATGGCAGAGACATAATCAGGGCATGGCAGAATCATACAGGCATGGCAGAATCAAGACAGGGCATGGCAGAATCAAGACAGGAATGCAGAATCATAACATACTGAGGTAACATAAAAAACACAACCATGACATACATGGACAGAGCTCACTCTTCATTGGAGGACAACAGCCACATAACATGGAGGATAAGTGAAAATGAGCAACTGGAACTGAAAGCACTTGAATACACTGATCACAACTTACTGGACTTGGAACAGGATATAGACCCGGATAATTTTTTTTCCACCATAAATAATAATTGCTGCTACTACACAGACAATCATGACAACCAGAACGTTAAATCTGATGGCAAATTATCAATTATTCACTTCAATAGTAAAAGCTTATATGCAAACTTCAATAACATAAAGGACTATCTACGTACATATATTTTCAAAGCTATTCAAAAAAAATAGCAACATCTGAATCATGGATTACCACTGAAAAAAGGATAAAGTTTGAACAGGATGGCTATGAACTCAGGTAGGGAGGTGGAGGAGTTGCTATATACAACCCCATTTCCAAGAAAGTTGAGACGCCATGTTAAATGTAAATAAAAACCGAATGCAATGATTTTCAAATCATTTGAACTTAATATTTATTTGAAAATAGTACAAGGATGATATATCAGATGTTGAAACTGAGATATTTTATTGTTTCTCTGGAAAATATATGCTCAATATGAATTTGATGCTAGCAACACATTTCAAAAAAGTTGGCACAAGAGCATGTTTACCACTGTGTTGCATCACGTCTTCTTCAATCAACGCTGTGCGCTCTTTGGGAACTAAGGAGACCAACTTCTGTAGTTTTGAAAGCAAAATGTTTTCCCATTCTTGCTTTATGTAGGATTTCAGCTGCTCAATACTTTGCAGCCTTTTTTGTCATATTTTTCATTTCAGAATGCACCAAATATTGTCAGTGGGTGACAGGTCTCGACTATAGGCAGACCACTTTAGCACCCAAACTCTTTTACTACAGAGCCATGTTGTAATACATGCAGAATATGGTGTTTGGCATGGTGTAGCTGAAATGAGCAGGGCCTTCCCTTAAAAAAGGCAGCTGGATGGCAGCAAATGATGCACCGAACCTGTATACATCTTTCACTATTAAGGGGACTTACAGTTAAGCAAACATTTCTCCAAGATATTCACTTTTTAAACTAAGAATTATTATCAAAATAATCTATTAGAAATTGCAACTTAAAACACTGAGTTTCTGTAGCATCACCTCAGTGGTTGCAACCACTGTGGCAACGGCTGTTTTAATGAATATATAGATACTTAGAGAAACACAGTTATTGAGATAACTAAACAGTGTTTGGTTATAATTTCAGCTGCAATGTGAAGGAAAAAACATTCCTAATGTCACTACAGAGCTTTTTTCCAGGTTTCTATGTTCTAGTATTGATTTTGACCCCCCTAAATCAATTTCGGTGGGAAACAGCTAATTAAATATGCATATTTTGATTTACTCATATTCAGAGGTACATATTGCAAAAAGAGCTCTGTACTATACAGACATAGATCATCACAAAATGAAGAAAACTGCCAAATACAGTTGCTGCAAAATCTGTATTTGGTTGTTGAAAATCTGTATTTTTAGAAAAACGATTTTAGTTCAGCAGTAATAATGTGATCAAAATTCGACCGTCATGTTCTCAGGAGGAATACATTTAGTATTTTGTTTTTAGTGGTTTTTAGGATTTTTTTACCTTGTTAAAAGGCACCAGCCTCATAAGTAACTCCCTCTTCTTCAATCTGTGTTTCTTCCCTAGTTTTACGTGCTTGTCGAGCATCTATTCGTTTCTTTTTCCAAGTTCTACTGTGCGTTTTTCACTCTGTTTCACAGGTTTTCTGTCCATTTTGTGATAGCCTTTCATTGAGTGTGCCCCTGCCTTTATGCCAAGTTTCATAAGAATGGAAGCAATTCCTCGTTGGCCATCATTGAAAGTCATCACATTCATAGGTGTTCCAGCCTTGAAGACAGTGTTCGTGACAAATGTTTCCTTCGGAACACGACTCCATGTTACGGACTATTTGAAGGACCTCTTCATGTTCTTACCTCAAAACTAAAATTTTGAACCAAAATTGGCATTTTGCTTAGCTATAGGTCCCCTTAATGGTATCTTCACATATGCGCAAGTTACCCATGCCATGTGTACTAATGTACCCCCATACTATCATGGATGCTGAATTTCATGGATGTTGAATTTCATGAAATTTGCTGTATTTAATGGATGCTGAATTGTTTGCTGATAACAAGCTGGATGGCGCCTCTCCTCTTTAGCCCAGAGGATGTGGCATCCATGATTTCCAAAAAGAATTTCACATTTTGATAAGTCAAATCACAGGGCAGTTTTCCACTTTGCCTTAGTGTATTTTAAATGAGCTCAAGCCCTGGGAAGAATGCAGCATTTCTGGATCTTTAGCTCCGCTGTGACGAAAGTCACAGTCAGCGGAGCTTTTCTAATGCCGAGTTGTCCTGTGTCCGTCTGTCCGTCCATCCGTCTCACCGGCGTCAACTTCTCACTTAAAATCTGAATATCTCAAAAACTGTGTGATAACTTTTTTCCTAATTTGGTGTGAGCCTTCCTTATGATATTCTGAATATTCAGTGTGAAAATTAGAAAATTCTACAGCCCGGTTTTTGAGAAATTCAGCATTTTGGACTTAGAAAATCAGTGTTTGTGCTCAATTTTTCAGTCTTTCATTAATATCTCAAAAACTGTCTGATAACTTTTTGTCTAATTTGTTGTGAGCCTTCTTTATGATGTTCTGATGATCCCCTGCGAAAATTAGAAAATTCTACATCCTGGTTTTTGAGAAATTCAGCATTTTGGACTAAGAAAATCAGTGTTTGTTCTCATTTTTTCAGTCTTTCATTCATATCTCAAAAACTGTCCGATAACTTTTTTGCTCCGTTGTGACCATAGTCAGCAGTCAGCGGAGCTTTTCCAACGCCGAGTCATCCGGCGTCCGTCTGTCTGTCCGTCTAGCGTCAACTTTTCACTTCAAATTTGAATATCTCAAAAACTGTTGGATAACTTTTGTTTTAATTTGTTGTGAGCCTTTTTTATGATATTCTGAATATTCACTGTGAAAATTAGAAAATTCTACATCCCGGTTTTTGAGAAATTCAGCATTTTGGACTTAGAAAATCAGTGTTTGTCCTCATTTTTTTCAGTCTTTCATTAATATCTGAAAAACTGTCTGATAACTTTTTGTCTAATTGTTGTCAGCCTTTCTTATGATGTTCTGAATATCCCTTGCGAAAATGAGAAAATTCTACGTCCCGGTTTTTGAGAAATCCAGCATTTTGGACTTAGAAAATCAGTGTTTATGCTCATTTTTTCAATCTTTCATTAATGTGTCATATGTTCTAATATTGCAATAGTTTTCAAGGATTTCTGAAATTAAGTTATGACATGGACATTTCAGTTATCCTCAGCGGAGCTCTCTAGGCCGACAGGCCTCTTGTTTTATGTATGGTTTAATCTCTACATGGCACAGTTTTAACCCATTTAGGCCTGAGGCCTATTAAAAAAACGCCTATGAAAACCTATGGGCGATTTTGAAAAGAACCCCTAAAACCTGAGGTTTTCTGGAAAACAGCACCCAGGTGTCAACGTCTAGTAAAAAGCTGATATCTTAGCCTCTGTAGCAGATAGAAACAAAATTCAAAAAGTATTTGAGAGCTTACACCTGTGGCTTTCATAAGAACTATGTTTTTTATTTGTGCAAATCTTCATCACAATATTTTAAACACTGAACAAACTATAACAAACTATAAAATATAATAAAACCAATAAAATAAATAACAAATCTCTATCTACATAACATGCACAACTCAAATGGAATAAAGAAGCCTAATAAATAAAAGTATAAGCTCTGCACTAGAGAATAACAAACATTTTTTCTTTCTCTGGAACAGGTGGCAGCAGTGGCGGAGCTACAGGGGGGGCGAAGACACGTCCCTTTTAGTCCTGGCTAGATCTCAATCATTTTCCTTTATTGACGTCTTTTCCAATTATTGTAATTGGCAACTGAAGACACGGTTTCTCTCCACATGCGATCTAACAGCGATTAAATTGCGGGTTAAATGCAGCACAGTGGCGGAACAGAGAATTGGGTTGCACAAAACAGCCGTTTAAAACAATTATAAATCCTGACCTGTTCTCAGTCATCTTCATGATTAACAAAAGGTTCACTCCGAGAGCGCTCCGCACTTAACAGGTGCTGCTTGTTCTCCCCGATTAGGTAAGACGACAATCATTCCTCTGGACGCCAGTATTTGCTGTATTTAAATCTCGTTATTCAAAATTGCATAGCCTACCTGTCGACTCTCACGCAAATGGCTTGAGCAGCGCTTTGTTATAACCTAGGCTATTTAACTGCCGAGTGCCACTGTTTTTTTTTTTTTTTTTTTAAATCAACCCACGAAAATACCAAGAGTGAAAGTCCGCGTTTCATTGGAACACGGACCAGTTCAATCACGCCAAGCATTGGCCAATTAATAAGTAAATTAATTATTTTTCTGCACTGAATTTAGCCCATGATTTCATCGCTGTTAGATCGCATACGGTGAGAAACCGTGTCTTCAGTTGCCAATTACGATAATTGGAAAAGACGTCAATAAAGGAAAATGATTGAGATCTAGCCCGGACTAAAAGGGACGTGTCTTTGCCCCCCCTGTAGCTCCGCTACTGGGTGGCAGGCATGATAAAGTGTCCGTTCAAATAAAATAAAAATGAACATAAATATATAAAAAATAAAGTGTCTTGAAGTGTTACTATGGCATCTGCCCTAGTATAAAGTGCCAGTAAAAGAACAGCTATGAGCCCGGAAATGGTTGGAAAAGTAATGAAAACTACAAAATGACGTATCCGCTTTCCCAGCCTGAAGGGTAGAATGCGTAACAGCGTCCCCGGTTTTAAAGGTTAAAATGCGCACATGCTGTCCCGGTTTAAATGGGTTAACTTGCATTTGTGGATGCAGAGACAGTGTTTAATGACAGAGGTGTTTCTGAGTCCATGCAGTGATTTCCACAACAGTATCCTGTTTAATGACAGAGGTGTTTCTGAGTCCATGCAGTGATTTCCACAACAGTATCCTGTCTGTTTTTAATGGAGTGTCGCCAGAGGACCTGAAAATCGCAGTAATTCAGAATTGAATTTTGGCCTTGTCCCATGCGTATAGAGATTTTTCTGGATTCTCTGAATCTTTTAATGATATTATATAACATAGAGCAGTGGTTCTCAACCTCAGTCCTGGGTGACCCCTGTGTATGCTGGTTTTCATTCCAACCACAATTGCAATTCCAGAATTTTAACAAGCTGTAAATTTTGCTTCATTATATGCTTTTCATGTTCGGAGATGTAATTTACCATCTTAATCTGTGGAATGCCAAACATAGCTTTGCAATGCCCCAAAGATGACCAATTTTACATTTTGCTCATTGCACTACAGCCAAAAATTAAAGAGGTAACAAACCAATAAGTTTAATTTGTCAACTTAATGACGTAATTAGTAACTAGATTCATTGTTGTATATGCAATAATTAGCAATTTTTTCTTGATACTGCACTGCGAAACAGGTGGGCCTCATTAGCATTTGTGTTGTCATTCAATTCTTCATTATCTTCCTGATGGTTTGGATTGATTGCCAGGTGAACATACTAATTAAGAGCCTGCTGATTGACCTCAGTGTCTAATATCATTGATTTTAGATTACCTCTCTTCATGCATATTGAAATTAACTGTTTGAAATTTCATCCAGTAAGTACTGCATGCCCAGAGAAGATACATTTTTCATCGCATGTATAGACACTTCTGGCAGAATGTGATTTAAGATTTAAGTAATCCCACAGTATTAGCTCCTCGTTTGGATACTTAACAGCTTGTTACAATCCTGGAATTACAATTGTCGTTGGAACAAAAACCAGCACACACAGGGGTCCCACAGGACCAAAGTTGAGAACCACTGACATAGAGGATAAAAGCTCCAAATTCTTTGCAATTTTAAGTTCGAAACGTTATTCTTATATTGTTGAACTATTTACCCATGCAGTCTTCCATAGAGTGGTTAAGCCCTCACCATATTTACTTGTGAAAGACTTTTTACACCCAATCATGTAGCTGACCTGTTGCTAAATAATTTAATTAGCTGTGAGATGTTCTGCTAGTTTTCATTTTTTTTTAGCTTCATGCAACTTTTCCAGTCTTTCATTGTCCCGTCCCAACTTTTTGAGAACATGTTGCTGTCATCAAATTCAAAATGAGCAGATATTTTTTTTTAAAAAATTGATCAGTTTCAACATTTGATATGTTGTCTTTGTCCTGTTTTCAATTAAATAAAGGGTTTTAATTGATTTGCAAATCATTGCATTGTTTTATTTTCATTTTACATAGTGTCCCAACATTTTTGGAAATGGGGTTGTACATTGATAAATCTTGAGACTTCAAGGTTTTGGATGGAATGACAACTGTGGTCGATAATTTACTTGAATGTTTAACAATTGAAATCTGCAAGGAGAAAAGTAAAAATGTTATTGTTAGCTGTATATATAGAGCTCCAGATTCAAGCATTGGTACTTTCAGTGAATGGATGGAAAGCATGTTTTCAAACCTAAGTAAAAAAAACTATTTTTATATCTGGGGATTTTAACATTTATTTGTGAAATCCCAATATGCATAACAAAACAAAGTTATTGATACAATGTACAGTATATGCCTATTTACGAGAATCACTAGACCCAGCAGAATTACATCCTACAGCGCCACTCTCATTAATAATATATTCACCAATGATATTGACAATAATGCAAGTAGCGGGTTATTAATCAACGACATTAATGACCATCTGCCAGTGTTTACAATTTACAATAATAATAATTATAATAATCTTTATTTCATACTCAAGGTACAATTCCAACACCTACATTTTCACACTCCCAATTACAATTCATGATGTACACAAATATTCAATAATAAATCTGACATTGTTCTCATCATGATGACAGTCTCTGAAATCAATTAAATTAGATATTATGCCTGAAATCACTGCATTGTGATCATCTTTCTTTTCTTTGTTTACCCAGTAAACATTTCTTGATTTAAACAAGATTTTGATGCAATCAACCATTACATATTAATCAATAAATTAGAAAGATATGGTGTCAGGGGAATAGTGCATGATTGGGGAAAATGTTATTCAAGTAGGAGACAACAGTTTGTGAAGCTTGGTGATTGTTCCTCTTTATGTTTGGACATTGCTTGTGGTGTCCCCCAGGGGTCAGTGTTGGGCCCTAAATTCTTTATCTTAAACATCAATGTCATGTAAAGTTGTGCTATAATGCAGTTTGTGCTATATGCAGATGACACAAACATTTTCTACTCTGGGGATAACTTGGAATAATTACAGGAGGACATCACTACAGAAATGAAGAAAACTAAAAATTTGTTTTGACAGTAACAGGTTATTATTAAATTTGAAGAAGACAAAAATAATGGTATTTGGCAATTGTGGAATAAATACTCACATAAAGATAGAAATAGATGGGGTTGAAATTGAGAGAGTCCATGAAATTAAATTTCTGGGGGTAGTCATAGATGATAGAATCAGCTGGAAGTCACATATTAAACATGTACATACTAAAGTTTCAAGAAGCATTGCCATAATAAACAAAGTAAAGAAGGTTTTGGATCTGACATCCCTCTGCATCCTATACTGTTCCCTTGTCTAACCTTATTTGCAGAACTGTGCTGAGGTTTGGGGCAACAACTACAAAACCTCACTATGTTCATTTACTATCCTTAGAAATTAGCAATACGAATCATCCACAATGTTGGTTATCAGGAACATACAAACACATTCTTACAGTCAAAACTATAAAAATTTACAGACAGTGTAGAATATTTATTGGCACAAGTAATGTACAAAGCAAAAGAAAATCTACTACCAGATAATAAACAGAAATTGTTCACTGATCAAGAGGGAGGTTACAATTTAAGGGTAAAATTTAACTTTAAAAAGCAGTGTATTCGTACAACCTGAAAAAAGTTTTTGTATATCAATTTGTGGGGTGAAATTGTGGAACAACTTTGGTGTGAAGTTAAAGCAATGTCCAAATGTGATGTAATTTAAAAGTATAAAGACATTATCTGCAACAGGTACAAGGATGAAGGATGTGTGGGAAATCATTAGGTTTTATAGGGGCTACTGTTTATTTATTTGGTTATTTTGTGAAGTTTCTCTGATTCTTTTCCGGGGTAATTATTTCTGTATGTGTATGCAGGAATGTGTATGTGCGAATGCATGTACCGGTGTTAGAATATGTGTATATAAGTTTGTATGTATGTACATTTATGTTTACACATTTTACTAGATTATGTATTATTAAACAATAAATATTAGGCATATATAGGTATTGACATCAAGGAAGCTTATTATTATTATTGTTTTGTTGTTATTTTCGACTAATGGAGAAGGGGTAGGAGCAAATAAGTTATACTTCTCACTCCATTTCGATTATGCATGTTTCTTTGCTTCATGTTTCTGTACATTTTGTTTACCATGCTTTTGTGATTTTTGTCTTCCTTTTGAATTTATTTTTCATTTACAACTGTATCTATTCATATTTTATTCTTTACATATTCAAGACAAACAAACAAACAAAAACAAACAACTTGGTCTCGGTTATTCAGTAAATACATTGTCTGAGGGCTCTAATTTCTTGGCGCAGCGCAGGGTGGCGCAGCGTGGCGTAGCGTGGCGCATCCTACGCAGTGGTAATTTCGTCCGGTGCAGCCCGCGCAGTGGTAATTTCGTGCGGTGCAACACCGTGCCCAGCCACTTTGGCAATTTGGTAGACGGACGTGCCCCGAGATGGGTGTGGCGGCGTGGTAGGGAGAGGTGTCACATATTCATCAAGACGCAGTGAAATTTCGTAGAAAAAGTCTTCGCTGAAGTTGCGCAGAAAGCTCGCCAGCTCCAACCTGGTTTACTTTCTGTGCAGTGGTAATTTGGCTGACCGGCGCTCAGTGCGCACACGTCACCGAAACCTCACAGGCAGGTTTCCAGAATGTCAGGCACATTTCAATGCTATAAATAATTACAGCAACCACTATTTAATGTAACTATCTGAATCAGGACATAAATTATTGTATCTATATCGATTGTCCTGATGTCAGATTAAAGGCGGTTGGCACGCGTAATGGAAACTCCAACGCAACGAAAATCAACGCAGCTGAATCTGTGATGCAAACTAACGACTTCACATCTTTCTCAGCCAACCACAAACTGCCTACATATATATATATATATATATATATATATATATATATATATATAATGCTTATGTTCCATGCTCAGTAAAGCCGCTTGCACACTGGACGCGAAACGAATTTTTCGCACGACTGATTACAGTCAAAGTCAATGCAAAGACGCGAAAGTCGGACAGGGTTTTAATATATCTCCGTGTCCGAAAGTAATAAAAGTTTTCCAGTATTCCAGGAATTATTAGACGTGCAAACTTGGCCATGTTTGTGTTCGACCTTCACAAAATGCAAATTGATAGCTATCGACTTTTCTTGGTCTTCTTATTCATGTGTTTTCTTCCGTTGAAGATAGACAACAGTCTTTATTCGGTCTCACTTTTGAAAATTAGTCAGATGGATCGAACAGATTCACGCTTTATTTCCACACCAGAGATAAAATAGTGCTTGTAGTCAGTGAGCAAATCAATTCCATGACCATTGACAGTGTGAATAAATTATCGCATGCACGATCAAGACTGTCCCAGGCGAAATGCAAAATACTCCATGTCCGGCAGCCAGCAAAAAGTAAAAGTTTTGGTATGAGAACAGATTTATAACGAAATAAAGAATGAAAATATATCACCAACAAACAGAGCATCCAAAAAAGATGGCCCGCAAATAAATTAATCGCAGTGTTCGTTGGATGTTCTGTGTGCTGTTAAAATGTTTCTTTTTATTCTTTATTTCGTTATCAATCTGTTCTATCGTCCTCTTTATTTATTTATTTTTTTTTTTTTTGGCTGTCAGACACAGAGTATTTTGCATTTAATGTCCAACAGGCATTGTACATTGTACCGCGCCAATGTCGACTCACTTTATTGAGCAGAGCTTAAACAGAAACATTGATTGAAATTCTCGGTACTCATCTTGAAGAACTGAGCCCTCTTATCAAAACATTCACATTTAATATCTAAAACATTCAGTAGATTTGAAGAAATTAAAAACAATAATCGACTGTCGGACACGGAGTTATATTGAAACCATCCGACTGTCGGACACGGAGATATATTAAAACCCTGTCAGACTTTCGACACGAGACACTGCGTTCAACGCAATCTGTCGTGCGAAAATTTTGTTTCGCGTCCAGTGTGCAAGCAGCTTAATACTAGGCTACTATTATTGTCACTTAGGTTTTATCGTTTTTAGTGGGGGAAAGGAATACAGCCTGATTGCTATGATCTCGTTCTGAGTTAAGATCACATATTGAAAATAAATGTGTAACGTATCTTGCATTGTTGTCCATGCATGTTAATCCCAAAATTTTAAGTGCAGCAACAGGGTGTAATAATAGGAACACGCTATCCATCGTTTCTCTTCCCAGTGATGCAGGCAGAAGAAATAAATGAGTAACCGTCGTATTTCATTCCAACTTCATAAGTCTGAATGATCTGACGTAGTTTCGTTTTGAAATTCCATTCAAGTTCGCTAATGGTAATAATTCGCGAATGCCCTAGCTAGCCAGCTAACTCATATTCGTAATGCTTAATATAGACGTAAGCGGTGCAGAAAACATGCCTGAAGCAGCAAAGTAAAATGCAACATTAACGGATCATGCTGATATAGGACAGAGGCTTCTATATTCCAACACATTAAAGGTGAGGAGAGGAGCTCATTTGATTGGTGAAGATTTGACTTGGCTGTGTTATACCCAAACACGCCTTCTCTCCTCCCTCTTTGCCACTTGCGCCAGCAGGAGGGACCGAGGTGGGACAGAGGAGTACTTGCACCAGGCTACGCCGGGCACGAAATTGCAACATACGCCTGGACACACCCCGTTGGCGCGGCGCACCCCCCATTCGCCGCGCCTGCGCCTGGTCTACGAATTTAGAGCCCATAGTGTTAATAAGGCAAACTTAAAAAAGAACAGCTTGAGGAATAATGCTTTAAAATGAGGTCACTGAAGGGCTTCGATACCTCTGATAGCACATCACTCAGGTGCACTAGAATTATAGCTCCTCAGGAAATTATAGCAATTTGCACAAGCTTTTATAAAGGGAGGCAAAAACATGTCATCACTTAGTATTCTTTATTGAAGAACAGAAAAAAACCCCACACAAGTCAAATTCAAGTTTGATCACGGCAAAACTTTATCCCCTGGGCAATGGTACATTCTGCCTTATAACGACTGAAGCCTTCTTGCTTTCCAGGATCATGAAGATTACCTTAAACAGTAAAAACAAGTCATTAGTCTCCTTGACATATCACTGTTATTATTCATCATGTAACCAATTCAAATCAGAAGTGGCTCCATACTGACATCTCACCTCTTGAAGAATATCAAACGGGTAGTCAATCAAGTTTTTTTCTCCCCCATCAATCCTGTCTCGCAGATGAGTGGCAGATGCCATCAGCTTCATGAATGCAACTGTTTATTGGGAGTCAATGATAAGGATTTTCAAATATTTAGTTTATTTTAAATATTTAAACCATTTAATGCAACTTATTTTGGATTGCACTTTTCAAAATTATGGTTGTAGTGCTTTACATTTAGACACATATTAAAAGCTATTGCTCAGCTTTAGAAGAACAGATTAAAAACAAAGGTCAGATTCAACATGGTTCTCATCGAAGTGAAGCATATTTGACTTCAACTTCTGCTTAACATTTAAGGATGCTGTAGGGTTCACCCACATGTACATCCTGCAAGACCGCTTGCCCCCAGTTAATTAGTCCTCATGCAATCTCTGGAATTGAAGAGGGAAACTGATTTATATAACTCTGTGTATATAAACATTTAAAGGCAATGCACAAAAACCTTCTATGATTCAAAGCAGTGACAAGTCTATACAAGTTTCTCAGAGCATTCTGAAAACAATCTACATTACGGAGTCGAGGACAAGTCATTCAACCCCATTTCCCAAATAGTTGGGGCAGTGTGTAAAATGTAAATAAAAAAGAATTCAATGATTTAAACCCAGAATGCAAATCATTCAAACCCTGTAATGGAAATGGTACAAAGACAACATATCAAATATTGAAGCTGCAATTTTATTGTTTTTGATAAATATTTGCTCATTTTGAATTTGATGGCAGGTATACATTTCAAAGAAGTTGGGACAGGGCAACAAAAGACTGGTAAGGTTGTGCAATGCTAAAAAAAAAAATACATCCAGTGGAACATCTCTCTGCTAATTAGATTTTTTGGAAACAGGTCAGTGACATGACTGGGTGTAGAAAGAGCATCCAAGAGAGGCTGAGTCTTTCAGAAGTAAAGATGATGAGGTCTTCTCCATATACAAATATTTTTCAAACAACAAAAATTCAGTTTCAATGATAAATGTCTTCTATGTACCATTTTAAATTTAATATAAGGTTTAAATGATTTGCAAGCCAGTCCGTTCTGTTTTTATTCATATGTTACACAGCATCCCAATGTTTTTGGAAATTGAGTTGCAGATTGGACAGACTATACATAGAATTGATAGTATAGAAACTGAAAACATGGTACCAGTGGCGGCCGGTGGACAGAGAGCAGGGAGGGTGATAAACATGTCTTTAAAACTGATTATTATTCTTGATCTGTTTTCAGTCATTTTTCTTGATTAAAGATACTTTAACTCTCCCTTCTCAGGTGTAGCTAATTCTCCTTGTTAAGACGAGAAATAAAATGCATCAATTGAAAGCAAAAAAGTGAGCATTTCAATCTTTCTTTTCAATTAAACAATCATGAAGCACAGGTTTTGTAATGGGCGGTGATAGGACGCCGGGTGCAGCGACTAGTGAGAGAAAGAACAAAAAGCAGCCCAGATAAGAGACAAACACAAAAGGAGGAACACACCTCCAGTAAAAGCTTGTGCTTGCAAGGACGAATAAAAGTCCGCAACACGGAAGCAATGCGAGAGAGAATAAACAAAGAGAGAAGAGAAAAAACTTCTAAAAGAAGCAATTCCTAACAATAAATGGACGATAACAAGTCACTAGGAAAACTGACTAAAGATATCTTTGGCTGAAGTGCTAGAAACAAACAGACACTCTGACGATAGGCGTGGCAACCCCCAGCCATATATATAGAGTCCGGAAAACTCCGCCCCAGCTCAATTAGCCAGCTGGGCCAGGAATTCGATGCAAAAGAAAGCCGATATTGTCCTGGATGATAGAACAAAGAAAAGTCCAACAAACAAACGCACGCCTAAACCATGACAGGACCCCCCACTCTAAGGAACGGCACCAGAAGTTCCCTGCGAACCCTGTGCACGGAACTCAGAGATGAGGCTGGGATCGAGGATATCCCGAGAAGGGACCCAGCACCGCTCCTCAGGCCCATATCCTTCCCAGTCCACTAAAAAGTGGGCTCTGTGACCCACACGCCTCTCAGCCAAAATGCGACGCACAGTATAAACCGGGCCCCCCTCAATTATCCTTGGCGGTGGCGGAGGTTTGTCAACCGGGGCCAGGACGCTAGTGCCGATCAGTTTTAGCCTTGAGACATAAAACGAGGGGTGGATACGCAAGGACTTGGGGAGTTTTAACCGGACAGTAACAGGGTTGATCCTCTGCACTATTTTAAAAGGGTCAATGAAGCGAGGAGCCAACTTTCGTGAGTCCACCTTTAAGGGAAGGTCCCAAGTAGAAAGCCAAACTCTTTGGCCAACCTGATAAGATGGGGCCAACTGGCGCCCTCTATTGGCAGCGGTCTTCTGTCTCTGCCTAGATCGCAACAAAGAGGACTGGAACCTGGCCCAGACAGAGCAACAGCATCGAATAAAATAATTGACAGAGGGGACTTCAGAATCCTTTTCAGTCTTAGGAACAAGAGGGGGTTGATAGCCCAACTGAGCCTCAAATGGTGAAAGGCCTGTGGAGTAGTTGTCCAGAGAATTATGGGAATATTCAGCCCAAGCTAAAAAAACGACTCCATGATGATAGATTATCAGCCTCCAAACATCGAAGGGTATTTTCCAAAGACTGGTTGGTCTGCCTGTCTGTCCATTAGTCTCTAGATGAAAGCCAGAAAAAAGGCTCACAGTGGCCCCCAACAGACTGCAAAAGGCCCGCCAGAACTTAGCCGTGAATTGAGGGCCCCCATCAGAAACCACATCTTGCGGGAGGCCATGCAGGCGGAAAACATGGTCCACAAAAAGAAGGGCCATCTCCCGCGCTGAATGCAACTTCGGCAGAGCGATAAAATGGGCGGCCTTAGAAAAACGGTCAACCACGACCAAGATGACAGTGTTGCCTTCAGAATTAGGCAGACCCATGATAAAATCAAGAGCGATATGGCTCCACAGGCGTTTAGGGATGGGTAACGGCTGCAACAAACCAGAGGGAGGGAGGTGGGAAGTCTTATCCCTAGCGCAGACGCCGCACGCTGCTACAAACTCCCGGATGTTTTCAGTCATGCTGGGCCACCAAAAACGTCGGGCCAAGAACTGTTTGGTCCGATGAACCCTCGGGTAACCTGCCAGACGGGAAGGGTGCCCCCACTGGAGAACCTGGGCGCGTACAGAAGGCGGAACAAACAAACAGCCAGGTGGCTCCCCACCAGGACCGAGATCGGACCTTAAGGCCCCCCGCACATCAGACTCAACGTCCCACTGAATGGGAGCCACAATCTGATCAGTCGGAATAACAGGCTCCGGAATGGGGTCATGACCAGAACGGTCGTAAATCCGCGACAAGGCATCAGTGTTGGTGTTTTTAGACCCCGGGCGATTGATAAGTCAACGAAAGGTTAAAGCGATTAAAAAACAACAACCACCGCGCCTGCCGGGAATTACGTCGCTTAGTCTGTTGAATGTATTGGAGATTTTTATGATCCGTCCAAACCACAAACGGATGCTCAGCCCTTTCCAACCAATGGCGCCATTCCTCTAACGCCAGCTTAACAGCTAGCAACTCTTGGTCACCAATACTGTAATTCCGTTCGGCCGCCGACAATGATCGGGAGAAGTAGGCGCACGAGTGCAACTTATTGTCCCGAAGGAGGCACTGGGACAAAAAGGCACCCACCCCGACTTCAGAGGCATCTACCTCCACAACGAACGGGAGGGAGGGATCGGGCAAAACGAGAATGGGCTCTGAGCTAAAACGTTTCTTTAACTCCTGAAAAGCAGCCTCAGCTGCTGGGGACCAATCAAACGGCGTGGAGGCATTCTTCTTGGTGAGCGCAATAATGGTGGCAGCTACTGCGCTAAAATTACGGATAAACCTCCTATAAAAATTGGAAAACCCCAAAAACCGTTGCACCTCCTTAACGTTTTGAGGGGCAGGCCAATTCCTGACCGCTGCCACCTTGTCAGGGTCCATGCGGACCGACCCCTCCGACACAATGAAACCAAGAAACGAGACATGAAAAACACATTTCTCAGCCTTGACAAAAAGCTTGGCTTGAAAGCAACACTAAGTAACTTTTCAACCTTCATATAATATTTTCAAAACTTTTGTGATGGTAACTCGACTTAAAACAGGTTGAATGATACCTCTGTCATGGTCTGAGGCCGTCTGTATCACTTTCACTGGCACTAAGCAGTTTCGAGGTGGATGGTAGGAACCCCTCCACACAAAAAACTACAAATGTACTGACTGCTTTACGGCATACGTCACTTCCCCCACTTTCCTCAGTCGTTAAAAAGACGGAAGTCAATGCAAAAACCAATGTGAAATTAAATTAAAAAATTAAAAGTTTTGTCTGAGGAGACTAAAAAACGAAAACGAGAGAGTAACAGAATCAAGGCCCAGACAAGGAGCAACATTGGCCAGGCTTTCACTCGCTGGCGTGAGCTCAAACATGAGGAGGGATGTCCGACCGATGCTGCCTTGACCCTGTTACTGCTAGACTTGTAAGTAACGTTACACATTTGAGTTTTTTGTGTGGCTGTTCGTGTCACTGTGGAGCTGCGAACTATCAAGCTGGTGGCTATTTATTGCTACCACGCAAATTTCCGATAGCTAACATTAGCATTATCATTGTGATTTGAGCATCGCAAGCGATGACTGCAAACCGCAAATATAAATGTTTGAGTAAAATATGTAGCTTCCTCTTGTGGAAAGTACCAAAGATGGAAGATCAGTCATACTGAATCATTATGGGATTATCGTCTCAGTTTGAATGTACTTGACCAAGTAGTTTCTGATGATTGTTAGGTAATAGTTTCAGAGACAAACGGGATTCTTGTCGTGTTTTTTGTTGAGTTGAGTACAGTGATTGCAAAAGAAGTCTATCAAATGCGTCGGCGCGTCAAACCGCGTTGCTTGCTCTAAATCAGTGGTTCCCAAAGTCGGTCCTGGGGACCCACTGCGTATGTCGGTTTTTGCTCCAACCACAATTACGATCCCAGAGTTTTAACAAGCTGTTCATTTTTTAATTAGCAGTTGCTTGTCAGATACGAGGGACATTTTACCCCCTTAAACCACATTATGACAGAAATGGCTACGCATTCCATGAAATTTCAAAGCCCAACATTCATATTTTTTATTTTGATGTATTCCACGTAAGCACAACAATCAAAAGGTGGCAGTATGTTTCATGTGATCAAATGCAAGACTGCAATCAGTCAGTAATCTGGTGATTGGGGTTCTGAATGCAGGTGCTCAGGTTCTTTCCTGAAACCAATCAAGTGACATTTAACAGGTTTGACTCATCGTTTGCTTTGTCTTTGAATTCTTAATTGCCTAATAATTGTTAGCTTTAATGACCTTGGGTCCACAATTTTATCTACTAGAAGCCCATTTATAGATTCATGTCATCAGTTGCAAATTTCCATTTTTTTATGTTAGAGAAGTAATTTCCAATTTAGCACACTATGAAATGATTTTCATCATGGCCATTTTTGACATGTGGTTTAAAAGGATAAATAATCAGCGTGAACAAGAATAGTGCAATCAAGAACAATGAGCAACTCATTAGCATTCTAAGATTGGAGCTGTGGTTGACACAAAAACCTGCGTACACAGTGGGTCCCCAGGACCGAGTTTGGGAACCACTGCTCTAAATAATCAGTAAAACAAAACCCGTGTGCGTTGAGTTATGACTTTTCATAGTCCTGCTTATCACTAGCACCTTGCGCTGATTGTAGCTAAAATTACAGGGATTGTTGCTTGTTTAAACATTTCTTATTTTCAACATCGTCATATGATATTGTTTAGCCATAATTAGATACATTACCTCATCGCTATTCATCCCTCAAACAGCCGCTGGAAACAGAAACGTAGTTTGGACTAGGGCTGTCAATGAATATTCCATATTCGAATACATATCGATTTTCTATCAATAAAACGAACCACCGAACGTGAAAATTAATTATCGAATATTTAAAAAGTCACGTCAAGATAATTAACCCAGTTTCAGTGTGTGCAGTGTATAGTGGGTGGCTACCAACGCGCTATACTGCAGAGACGGCTCACTGTCTTGAAACTGTTACATCTTTGTGCCGTGACAGCCAGCATTCGCTGTGAGCTTTGAGTGGCATAATTACGTTCCCCTGCTTCAATCAACGCATATGTAAGAGATTCTCGCGCGGAACTGAAGTCCTTGTGCGTGGAGGTTTATCAGTTTCACATGCGTTACGGTGATTATGACTCCAGACTTCTCACGCTTTTCTTTACTCAGGGCTTGGAAGCAATGTATGTGTTTCATTATCGTTTAAATTATTTAAATGAAATAAGATCATCTGAAACATTGTTATGCAATTCCATTTTTTCCAACCCCTGAGTAAAGAAAAGTGTAAGAATTCCGGAGTCATAATCACCATAATGCAGGTGAAACTGATGAACCTTCATGCACTTCAATTCCGCGCAAGGATCTCTTACATATGCGTTGATTGAATAATTGCTGACTATAGCAGAGGAACGTAAATATGCCGCTCAGAACCGACACCGAATGCATAAGAGTTGACAGGTATGCGTTATCAATGAAAACTGACCACACCTGATTATGTTGAGAGTTTTCGGAGTTTCTGTAATAGTAATTTAAATGAATGATTGAAAACTGGTCAAGTCCAAATCATTATTTTTAAGGGATGGGTTTGAGCTTCCTCTATTGCCAGTTCACGAGCCGCAACTGTTCAGATAATAACCGGTTTACACCCCGAAGAATCTAAAAAGCACCGTTTGGAAATACTTTGGGCTTGGGTCAGTCGACAACAGTTAAACTGAGGACCGAGCGAAAGTTGTTCGCAAACTATATGCAAGTTTGAGGTAGCCCACCATTCCTGCAGCGGATGTTAGTTTTCATTGTGTAATGTTAAAAACCGGAGGAGAGAAAATGTGCTTTTTGAAATGCAGTTTCATTTGCGGACAATAGTTTTGGATTTTACTGGGGTGAGGGAGCTAATGATGTTGTGTACTGTACTGTAATTCATTACAGTAATTACTGTCTCACAGAATAAAACTGAACGGTTGGCATCTCGATCGAACTAGGATGAGCCTGGTGTGTTGTTATTTCATAAGCCCTGCAATGCGTCAGGGTCCTGAGTTCAGACTCACTGTGTCGGGGCTTATTACAGACATAGGAAACTCTAGGTCTTAATCTGTGCTTATTATCCATCAAATATATGTTTATGTTGATGTATCTTATGTTAGTATGGTATATCGTTATTTTGGGTGGGAAATACAGAAAGTAAAATATTCAATATTATATTGATATCATGTGTTTAATTGTCACAAATATTCGAACGGCATTTTAGGCTCATTCTGACAGCCCTAGCTTGGACCCGTCTTCTGTTAATTTCCAAAACAACTGCACGCGACCGGGAGATCAGGATATTTACGACGCTACGCGCTGATGCTCATGGGAAATGGGGTCTTTCTTCAGGCAAAACACTACCGCTTTGGTCCACAGGCACCACCAAACTCAACCAAAAATGAAAGTTCTTTAGTGTTGCTTTAAGTAGGGCCTCAAGCACTTGTCTGACATATTGTTTATGCTCTGAGAGAGTTGAAGAAAAAATCAGAATGTCGTCAAGATAAACGAAGACAAATTTCTCCAACATCTCTCGGAGAACGTCATTAATGAGTGCCTGAAACACTGAGGGGGCGTTAACCAATCCGAACGGCACGACCAGATATTCCCAGTGCCCGTCATGCATATTAAATGCTTTTTTCCATTCATCCCCCTCGCAAATGCGAACTAAGTTTTAAGCATTCCAGAGATCTAGCTTGGTAAAAAATGATGCCTCCTGCAGACGTTCAAAAGCAGAATTCATCAACGGAAGGGGGTATCGGTTTTTAATGGTGATCTTATTCAAACCCCTATAGTCAATACAGGGTCTCAGACTGCCATCATTTTTTCCCACAAAAAAAACCCCGCTCCGGCAGGAGAAGTGGATGGCCGAATAAAACCATTAGCAAGAGCCTCCTGAATATATTCTCGCATGGCCTTATGCTCAGGCCCTGACAGCGAGTATAGCGAACCCCTAGGAGGAGTAGTACCAGGGTAGAGATTGATCTCGCAATCGTACGGGCGATGAGGAGGTAAAGTCGAGGCTCGTTGTTTACTAAAAACCTCGGCGTGATCAGCACTAATCACTAGGAACGTTAGGAGGCAGACAGAAATTCAAAGCGCCCCCAAACTCTCCACCTGTCCGGGACCCGCCCTCTCCATGACTGAATAACAGTCAAAGAGATCCTGCAAATCAGAATTATCCTCTGGCTGCTGCCAGTCAAATTGAGGATCCCACTCCAACCCTTCCTCCGCCTCCTCTTTCCGACTAGGAGGTCTGTATGAAACAAACTCCTCAGAATCACTCGCAACATCAGCCTCCCCCCTAGGTTGATGCCCGTGACTACAGGTCAAACTCTCCCTACAGTGGGACCTACAATTAGCGCCCCACTGGACAATAAGGCTAGTCTGACTACCCAAACAAATGTGAGGCTAATGTTTCCGTAACCATGAGTGTCCTAAAACAACAGGAAAAACAGGGGAACAAATAATAAAAAATCGGACCTCCTCAGAATTGCCACCAAAGGGAACGAACATGGTTAGTGCTTCAGAGACCTCAGTTATAATTCCAGAACCTAGCGGGCGACCGTCCAAAGATTTAACAGTACGTGAGCGTACCAGAGGGCGTATAGGAATAGAATGCCTCTCAGCCCACTCCGCATCCATAAAACAATCCACGGCCCCCGAGTCCAAAAAAACCTCCACAGGAATTATCTGTCTACCCACAGTTAATTCTACGGGAATCAAGGTTCGGAAGGGAATTTGGGTCTGCCCTCTAGCCTCCCCTCGCCCCCCCCCCAGCCCCCCATACAGCTAGAGGGACTTCCCGTTTCCCTTAAGTTCAGGGCAGTGTGGGCAAATATGTCCCGGTTTGTAGCAGCTATAGCAGATAATTGGTTTATGAACGGGCTTACGAGCCTGGCTCACATATGAGCCATCGACCTGCATAGGTTCCCCAGGAGTGGAAATTTCAGTGGACGGAATAGGAGCTATATGCATACTACGAGGAAGACAGCAGTGCGAACCAACGAATCCAGAGAAGTACTGGGTTCTAATGTAGCCAGAGCATCCTTAACATCTTCTGCCAAGGCATGAATAAAAACAGTCATTAAAGGCGCCTCTGGCCAGCCCGTCTCTGTAGCTAGAGAGCGAAAGGCTATAGAAAACTCAGCAACGCTCTCGGAACCCTGCCTAAGATGCATTAGATGCGTAGCCGCGTCCTGCCCACACACATCCTGATCAAACACCGACACCATCTCCCCAACGAGTCTCCACTGAACTCATGACCGGTGAATTAGATCGAATAAGTAACCCGACCCAAGTAAGGGATGTGTCAGTCAACAGAGATAAAATAAATGAAACCCGAGACCCTTCATTTACTAAACGCGAAGGCTGAGCTTTGAAAAATATTTCACACTGAGCGATGAAGTCTTTACATTTCCCTGCCTCGCCTCCATATCTTGGAGGTAGCTGGAGCCTAGGCTCATGGTGAGAGTGTAGAGATTGTGCTTGTGCAACATTCTGCGTAATTTGAGTCGACAAGGCTCGAATACTCTCAGTGAGACTTAACAGGACGCTCTCCTGTTTTTGTAAAGCCTCGTCCTGATGGCGAACTCGCTCCGCCAACTCAGCCTGTCGACTGTTCAGGGTAGACAAGCCCTTGCCACAGCCCGAGAGTGTGGCTTGCTGATCAACCAAAACTTTCTCTAACGTAGCCGCGGCTGACGACTCCATGTTGGCTAGAGTGTGCAGTAATGGGCAGTGATAGGATGCCAGGTGCAGCGACCAGTGAGAGAAAGAACAAAGAGCAGCCCAGATAAGAGACAAACACAAAAGGAGGTACACACCTCTGGTAAAAGCTTATGCCCAAGGATTTAATAAAAGTCCGCAACACGGAAGCAATGCGAGAGAGAATAAACAAAGAGAGAAGAGAAAAAACTTCTAAAAGAAGCAATTCCTAACAATAAATGGAAGATAACAAGTCACTAGGAAAACTGACTAAAGATATCTTTGGCCGAAGTGCTAGAAACAAATAGACACTCTAGCGATAGGCGTGGCGAACCCCCAGCCATACATATATAGAGTCCGGAAAACTCCGCCCCAGCTCAATTAGCCAGCTGGGCCAGGAATTCGATGCAAAAGAAATCCGATATCGTCCCGGACGATAGAACAAAGAAAGGTCCAACAAACAAACGCACGCCTAAACCATGACAGGTTTGATGGCTTGCTTTGCAGGATGTGACAAAAGTTAATGCCGAAAATCCACAGTAGTTTCTTTCGTGAAGAGTAGCCTTTTAAGGCAAGTGATTTAAACATTTTTATTGAATTTCTTATTCACTCGCCTTAACATTTTATTAAAAGGGAAACTGTGAACTTCACTGCCAATGGATTATTCATATTGTTGGAAAACGTGTTAACTAAGAACAATGATTGAAATCGGGTCAATAATCTCATGCGTTTCAAGGGATGTTTTCTGCCCCCTCAGTTTCTGTCCACCAGCCTCCACTGCTTGGTAGGACAGTCTGTTTTTTACATGGCTGTAAAGAGGTTGCCACGATTAGAGCACATTAGTCTACTGCTTGATAGTGATATCATCAGGTGAAATGTGAAGAGAGCTGAAATTATTCGTGCAAACGTTTGAATTTATTCATTTTGAAAGTGGTCATTTTTAAGAAAAATAATCACCTTTCTATTATCTTCAGAGACCAGAACATGGATTATGTGCAAATCTAGCAAATCCATAGTTCTGAGACAAGAGAACATTGACCTTAAGCTGGCCACACACTAAAGGATAAAATGTGCGATTTGCTCTCCCTCGACGAGCGGGGGGCGTGGCCTGATTCTAGGCTTGTCTTGGCCGACTATCTGTCCAAATAATCCTCAAGTGTGTGGTGTCAAAGCGATTGTTTTTCTGCCCCAAATCAGGTCGGAGGAGACAATTGTAAATGTTAAACATGTTCAATATTTACGATCTGAAATCCTGTTTTTTGGGGTGGAACCCCGAGGACATCCAAGCACAGACTCTGTAGATTGTCACGTGAAACAAAAGATTGCCAATTAGAAAGCATGCTGACTGAAGACGGAAGCAAAACCAACAAACAATGGTGGTAATAAACGCAAAGCTGAAAGTGAAATGGACCTCAGAAATGGAGGACAAACCCGTTGATTTATGGCAGAAACATGAGTGTTTATACACTGCGTATCAAAAAAAAGGTAATCTAACTTCAGCGGGTTAATATACCATGTTTATATCGTTTCACCATTTTTATACAATTTGCCAAGGAAGAGGACGTCCTTAGCTCTTCATGGATACCATCGACTGCAACATTACTGTTGCGCATGACTGATTAAATGACCTTTGAAAATGGCAGATTCGAATTTCATTTTTCCAAGTTTTGTTTATCGATGGAAGTCAGAAATAAAGAGTCCATGAAAGTCAATGAAAGTCAACACACTGCCCTCAGCCTACGCACCGACACCTTCAACATGTCCACCTCCCCATTCAACGCAAAGCTGACAGCAACGGAGCATGTCCTCAACTGCACATCTCACCATAGCCAGATCATTTTGCAAAGCCTGAACTTCATTTCGAATGCGCTCTTGCAGTTCATCAAGATCGCTGGGAGGGGTCACAAACACTTTGTTTTTCAAATGTCTCCAAAGGAAAATCAAGTAATGTGTCGATTTCTGAATGTCTTTCATGCATTACCAAAACTTGGAAAAGTGAAATTGTAATCTACCATTTTCAAAGGTCATTTAATCAGTCATGCGCAACAGTAATGTTGCAGTCAGTGGTATCCATGAAGAGCTAAGGATGTCCTCTTCCTTCCTTCTGTGCAAATTGCACAGAAATCATGAAACGATATAAATGTGGTATATTAACCCGCTGAAGTTGGATTACCTTTTTTTGATACACACTGTATAATGTGTCCTCCAAAACTCTTGCGGCACATTGCTGTCTCTCACAGGTCAGTCCGGGCACTACGTAAGGTCACGTTTGATCATGTAAGATTTCTGGTTTTGGGGATGAGACTGGCTGTAGGTGGACGAAATCTGTTAGAGTGTGGCGTGCTGTGTTGGTCATCTCGGGGCACACCACACACTATAAAAACAAAACTGTAAAATTAATGATTTTTTATCGTCATGTGTGGAGTCTCTCACATTTTCAAAATCGGTTAAGATTTTAAAAATCTTCTGGTGTGTGGCAAGCTCTAGTTTTTGTTCACAAAAACATCCTTCTGAACAAAATGTCAAACATATGACGATAGACTGACACAGACAAACACTATTGTGGAAAAATAATCTTAAATACTCTAAAATCAAAGTATTACTATAATCACAGTTCAACAGAGAGAACTCAGCCAGGCTCATATGGCCCTTTAAAATTACTTAGAGAGAGTGTGGAGCTGAGAAGAGGCAAAACTCATAAATCTGTCAAAAAAATCGGATAAAGAAGCTCCTGCAGTACGCTCAAGGCTGGCTTGAGCAGCTAATCTTCCGGAATGACCATATCGGTAGTCAACCTGGTGCCCATGACCAGAGCATGCACACTCGAGTGTTCTGGAATCATCCATGGCCCGAGATAACTTACTGAACTTCAGGTGAACCCAAGGTTTGGGAGGCTCACATGTGGTCTTCAAGTGTCCCTGGAGGCCTAAAATTAATTTAGACTATGATGTAATGGCAAACTTGTTACTAAGGGTGGAGGGTTGTATGACAATGTACCAATCAGAATTAATAATGTTGGATAAGGTAGAAAGAGACACGTTGAATCCCACCTAAAGGAATGTTCTAAAAGGCTAATAAATATGAGGTTTTGGACAATTGGTGGTCAGTCAGCATGGGGTGATTGATGAAGAATGAATGCTACATGGTTTGCGCAGGCCAGCCTGGGTTTTTATGGTTCATCTGGATTGACTTACAATAAACTCAATCGCACCAGACTCTGGAAATGTGTCCATTTTTTGGAGATAGATTTACAAGGGTCAGTGGAACACTTTATTCACTTGCTCGGACGAAGTTTTGTTGTCCTACGACAACAACTTTTGCAGATGTTTGCAGCATCACAACCACAAGAGAATGTCCTATTAGCATACCTTTGAAAAAAGTGTGTTTTTAACATGTGCTTCTAGATGCTTTAGAATCTTTGCTATCTTTGCTGGTTTAAACTCTAGACGCAGCCGGCAGTGGAATAATCTGCAGCAGCAAGTTGTACATTCTTCAACTGCTGGCAGAGAATCAGTATTCCAAATGGATATATGCATCTAAAATAAAAACAATTTTAAATCTTTGGAACAGTAATGAGTTCCAAACTGTAATGGACCTTTCCAACCTATCAATCAAATGTAGAACTAGAGGGTGTGTCCAGAAGGCCATATCACCCCGCTCGTGCCCTCAACGCCATGTGAAGGTCAATGTCATGGTGGAATTGGTGTCCCTATATATGGTTTCCTATTTGTGATTGAGCATAACATAGGGCCTATCTCTGGTGGTTTCTCAGTTACAGAACCTGAAAATATGAAGGTCGGCTGAGTTTGACCTTTCAAGATCAGCTGAAGGTGAAGATCACGGTGCCATTAGATTCCCCATATATGACTCCCTATTAGTGTTCAATTGTAAGTATGGGTCTATCTTGCACCGTTTGGCTGCTAGAGCACTCAGAAAAGTGGTGATGCTGAGTTTGACCTTTCAAGGTCAGTTGTAGGTGAAGATCACGGTGCCATTAGAGTCCCCATATATGACTTCCTATTAGTGTTCAATAGTTAGTATGGGTCTATCTTGCATCGTTTGGCTGCTAGAGCACTCGGAAAAGTGGTGATGCTGAGTTTGACCTTTCAAGGTCAGCTGAAGGTGAAGGTCATGGTGCAATGAGATTCCCCATATGTGACTTCCTATTAGTGTTCAATAGTAAGTATGGGTCTATCTTGCACCGTTTGGCTGCTAGAGCACTCGGAAAAGCGGTGATGCTGAGTTTGACCTTTCAAGGTCACTTGAAGGTGAAGGTCACAGTGCCGTTAGATTCCCATATATGACTTCCTATTACTGGTATATAGTAACCATGTCTCTATCTCCCACCGTTTGGCCCCTAGAGCAGCCTGAGAAATGGGTGACCTTGAGTTTGACCTTTGAAGGTCGCTGAAGGTCATAACATTTGGTGGTAAAAGAATCTCCATACCCAACTTCCTGGAAGTGATTAATAGTAAGTACATGCCTATCTCCAATCAATTTGAAGTTATAAGCAGTGGAAAGTCTGCCCTATCTCCCAGGGTTAAGGAAATCTTCAAACTGATCCAGAATCCAGGATTTGATCCGGATCTTCACCAAAAACTAATTATTTCTTCCCTTCCGCCAAAGGATTGTCCATACCAAATTTTAAGACAATCCGTCCTGAATTGTGGCCCGTAGAGTGCAAACACACACACACACACTGATAAAGAAATAAACTAGAGGGCGTGTCCAGAAGGCCACATCACCCCGCCCGTGCCCTCAACGCCATGTGAAGGTCAATGTCATGGTGGAATTGGTGTCCCCATATATGGTTTCCTATTTGTGATTGAGCATAACATAGGGCCTATCTCTGGCGGTTTCTCCATTACAGAGCCTGAAAATATGAAGGTCGGCCATTTTGACCTTTCAAGGTCACAGTGGCATTAGATTCCCCATATATGACTTCCTATTAGTGTTCAACAGTAAGTATGTGTCTATCTTGCACCGTTTGGCTGCTAGAGCACTCGGAAAAGTGGTGATGCTGAGTTTGGCCTTTCAAGGTCAGTTGAAGGTGAAGATCACGGAGCCATTAGATTCCCCATATATGACTTCCTATTAGTGTTCACTAGTAAGTATGGGTCTATCTTGCACCGTTTGGCTGCTAGAGCAGTCGGAAAAGTGGTGATGCTGAGTTTGACCTTTCCAGGTTGCTGAAGGTCATAACATTTGGTGGTAAAAGAATCTCCATACCCAACTTCCTATTAGTGATTAATAGTAACTACATGCCTATCTCCAACCAATTTCAAGTTATAAGCAGTGGAAAGTTTGCCCTATCTCCCAGCGTTAAAGAAGTCTTCAAACTGATCCAGAATCCAGGATTTGATCCGGATCTTCACCAAAAACTAATCATTTCTTCCCTTCCGCCAAAGGATTGTCCCTACCAAATCTGAAGACAATCCGTGCAGAATTGTGGCCTGTAGAGTGCAAACAGACACACACACACACACACAAATAAATAAACGAGACAACCACATACACCCTTCCGCAACTTTCGTTGCGAGCGGGGTGAATAAACGCGACAATCACATACACCCTTCCGCAACTTTCGTCGCAGGCGGGGTGAATAACAACCAATCAGATTGCCTTACCTTACTAAGGTCCTGCCGGCCCCAACAGTACCGCCATGTTGTCCCACAAACAATGCAATTATTAGCTGTGAGTAATAGGCAAGGTTGCTGACTCTCTCGAGAATGTTTTAGATGTGCTTGGAGAACTTGTAATACCGACGAAAGATACCCTGCCTGGCTACAGGGAACTCAATTAATCCTTTTTCCAAAGCCAACAAGGCAATCAGAGATGGCAGACTTCACCCCATTCACGCAAATATTGGCAAGCGCGGAAACACAAACAAACACGCAGAGCCACTAGATGGCAGACCTCACCCATTCATGCAAATATTGGCAAGTGCGGAAACACAAAGAGACAGACAAACAAACAAACAAACAAACACACAGAGCCGCTAAGTAAAAATGCAGTTGGTAAGGTGTTTGCAATGGATTATGGCATATGGATGTATATGTTTACATAATATTGTTTTTCCCCAGTGGAGCCATGCAAGCAATACCAGATGTAGCTACAAACCAGTATTCTGCTGAAAACATGATTCTTTCATGCCACCCAGCACAGGCATTCACAACACTGGATAATATAAAAAATTTAACTGGATGGTGAGGGTTTTGCAACAGCATGATGTCATCTGCTTGGAAACTTTAACTTGAGAAAAGTTTGCTAGGTAGCTAGCTAGCTAACAGGCAACAGTCAAATTCAGAACGACAGTCACTCAGCCGAAATGAGTAAAGTTTGCTTGTCATTGAAATTGATTGGGAGGAAGACACCGATATAATGAACGTTAGATTGATTGATTGACTTCACTTTGACTCTTGTATCTCCACCCGTTCCTTTAAACATTTTTATTTCATGGATATATCCTTGTGTAAAATAGTTACGGCCTCTTTGGGCAGCTTTGCTGGATAAGTTTGACGCATTCGGTAAGAAACAAACTGCAATATTATTGGGAATACGTGTGAGAGAGGGATGCCAAAACCTCTGATGTGCGGTCGTCATTTTGGAGCTGAGCAGCTTAGCTTGTGTGGCTTGTGTGTAGCACCAGTAACAGGGGGGCCAGAGTTTGTAGGAGCTAGTCGGAAAGGTCCATTAGGGCCTGTGTCCACAACCAGTGCTTTTTCAGCTAGAAGCGCCCATGACCTCATATTCAGAGCGCTACTCTCAGGCGCTGATTGTTTCTAAGTTATAAAAACTGTACTTTGTTGCACTTCCGCTATGCATCATTGCAATTTCAAGATTTGCTCATACAATAAAAAGAAATATCAAATTTTCTTTGCAACTGAGCTAATGATTGTTCATTACCCGAAAGCGAAACTGGAACGGAGTACAGCCAATGGTGTGAACTTTTTAGCTAAGTTGCTAATGTAACTCACAACCTTGGTTTGGGAAACGTGGCTACTCAGACTAATATAAATGAGAACCGAAGCGATTACAGGGTACCTAGCTACAGCAGTTGGGCCCTACAGTTGTAGTAAACATTAATATGGACAAACTAACTTCTCAGCAAACCTAGTGTCCCTAAATGGAGAACAGTGAGCAAACCTAAACTATAGCTAGCTAGAGACTGCGACACTTCTGCTGCGCAGCTTGCGAGTGCCTAGGTCTATTGCATGCACATAATAAAAATGAACGACAGCAATCTTATCATCTACATCAGTGCTTTTCAAACCTCTCTTGGACTGGCACTTCTCCTGCATGTTTTAGATACCTGCCTGCTCCAGCACAGGTGAGTCAAATGATCAGCTCATTACCTGTCAAGATGCTTGATAATGAGCGAATCATTTGAATCATTTGTGCTAGCGGGGAGAGATCTAAAACAGGTGGTACTCCAGGAGAGGTTTGAGAAGCATCAATCTACATCATCTGTGATTGTTGACGGCAATGCCAAAAATTCTACTAGAAACTAGAAAAGGCTAAATTTTCTGAAGAAAATGTGCTTCCTTCAGCGAGGATTGTTGAAGAGGTTGGCTTTTAAAATGAAGGTGCTTGGAAACTGAGATGCAAAAGAAATTGCAGAAGAAATGTTGAAAAACTGCTGAAAGGAAACACAGGACTTTGAAGCTGAAAGTAATTGTTTAAGGTATGCTGACTTGTTAGCTGAATGCAATGGTTAAACAAATGGTTGTTAATCAATGAATGTAACTCCTATTGCCAAATAAAATGCATCATGAGAAACATTATGATTTGATTAGTAAAATGTGCGTAATTGTTTGTGGTCAAAAATGCCAGAGTAGTAGCAAGCTAAAAAAAAGTGTCTTGTTCTGTTTTTGTTCTCATTTATAATGGGAGTTATGGGAGAATCACGGCACTCCTGACACTTTAAAGCTCTCAGAGGCAAAAGTTTAAGTCTAAACCCCAACGCCCACTGGCCGCGTGAGACGCGCGTCAAAAAATAGGTTCCATTCATATCAATGGAGCAACAACCACTGGCGGCAGGTGACACGTGTCAGTTGATCTTAAATATATCTAGCTGGTGCAAACAATTGCTTGTATATACTGGAATAGGACCTCGAGCAACTTTTTTTTCTGCTTTGCAATTTTCTTTTACTGTACAATGTTCTCATGGACGCGCCTTGCAAAAAGACTGGTCTTTGCCGCGCTCAATGTGCTCACTTGGACCAGGTTTGAGCGACCGTACAAACGACGATACCGAAAACTCTTTCACCGAGTTTGAAGCAAAATTAGATTTGTCTTAACCGTCGTATCAATATTAATCCAAACAACGATATTGCTGAGGCCTGGAAAAAAATGTCCAGCAGAGGGCAAGATTGAACCACAATACCGCTACGCCACAATTTTAGCTTAGTCACTGAACCATTTGAGTTACTGGCTGAAGCATTTGCACCAATGGAGATTTTAGCTAAGGCGTCTCTTACATACTACTACCGCTACCTCAAAGATGGTAAATCTAATATACGAAATAAAGGTACCATACTGAAGAGGAGAGTCTGCTGAACAAAATATGTTAAAATTGTGCGTGTAGTGCCAAAAATGTGGGAACACGAGCAAGTTACAAAACTGTGTCTTTCAGCTTCCCAATCGGCATTTTCTTGTCTCATTTAATATAGGAGTTGTTAAGACTGTTTTCTGTCGTGGAGTCAAGTCGGGACCGATGAAGTGACACACCAATGACCACTTTCCAATTGAAAAGGCTTTTATTACAATGCGCAAGGGAGGATTCTAGCGTCCGACATAGCATTCGCAGAGAATCCTAACACACTGTTGGGCCATTCTCAGTCACGTGTGTGACCAAAAATGTAACAAATAGTAGAAAAAATCTCCTCCAATTACAAAAGCATTGGAGGTTCATGATTGTGGACCTTGTATAAGAGTACTACTTATCCAAGTCTGTCAAGTAAAAATGTTATTTGTTACATTAACTTTAACTACTTAAGGTCAGAGGTCAAATACGACTGGTCACGTGTGTGATTTCACACGGAAACAGGTTTTTCATAACTTTATTTGACTTCAAAAACTCTGTGAAGTTGAAAAATCTAGAATTTTCATAGTTTTGGGGTATGGAGAATAGCAAGGAATAAATTTGATACCTTTCATTAATTTTCAAAGTATTTCTTTATTTGATGACATCTGGTCATGTGTGTGACATTTTGGTTCACTTCTCAAAGAATGGCCCTGTTCACATCTCGGGGTTTAAGTACAAGATCAGTGATAGAGCAAGTGGTGGATGTAACACCTTCCCTTAGACATCCGGCCAAACTTACAGGATGTTGATATTACCTTTGATCATGTACCTTCCTTCTGAGCACAATACACCAATTACCAAGTGTGACCAGGTGCCAGGCGCCCCTCACTGTGGGAGGATATTGATGTGAGTGTGTATGAGTGAGGGGAGGGGGCTGGGAATGTGTGTGTGTGTGTGGGGGGGGGGGTGGCTGGAGCGAGAGAAAACCTTATTCCAGTAGCTCAATCCTATCATTCCCTCATTTTGTATTGGTGGTGAGCTAAGGTCCCACCCACCATGATTTAGACACCGGTTAGGCCACCATTCGCAAGAGAATGGGTCAGATAAGCAAATGTTAGACTGTGCTGTACATTCCTGATTAGCCTATTTAATTTATAATACATATAAATAACTAAAACAAAGCCTACAATACTAAGTCCCCAGACACCCTGGGATAATACCACCCAAAGTCGTCCCCAAGGGACACTACTCCCAGAAATGTTTGTACCTGTTATCCAGTGGGTCACAGTTGTTGCCTTTTTTGCTGCAGTATGATAACATTCATCAGCCCGGAGAGAAGCATCTGTTGCTTCCCGAGTAGAAATCAGAGCATGTTTGATTCTAGCACCGCTTTCCTTTACCATCCTCTCAATTCTGTCAGAGACCGCCATCAGAGCTCTCTCAAAATAATTATTGTGGTCCAGCACCCAGCTCTCCAAGGCTGGAACAGAAGTGTTAGTGGTGACATCGGGAGCGACTAGAATGGAGCCGATAGTGATAGAAGTGCCAGTAGGGTTAATGCAGTAGGAAGTGTTAGTCATTGCACAAAGCTTTGGACCAGAGTATAAAGGCCCAAACCCGCACGAAGTGGTAGTGTTGGTTCTCACTGCTATTGCTCCAGGAGATTTAGGTAATACTTGTATTTGCAGTTCAGGTCCCACTGAATGTGATAGGGCTTGTCCTGACTCAATTGAGGCTGTGCATAGTACCCAGCCTCCGACAGTAGAGCATTGGTCTTCCGAAAAGGCAATGTTTCTGTTGTTGTCAGTGATGATGTATTTGACATTGCGCACTCGGCACACATGTCCGTTACATGGGAATGGAAGCGGGTGTATGGGTTGTGCTTTCAGTATGGGCTTCCGCCCGACTGGAATTAGAACACCACCACGGATGTCCTGGCCATCGTGACATGCCCCGACTATCGATAGGGACCCCTCCCCGGCCGCCACCCAGGGAGCTGACTCAGCCTCCAGAAGGACTGCAGACCGTACCCACCCTGGTACACGTGACGCGAGCAGGTCACCTATCAGAGCTGCCACCTCCATGCTGAATGCCATGCCAGATCTGTAACACATCTCCTCCACCCTCCTATGCACATGCTCTACCAATAGAATCTTTTCGTAAGTTTTAGTATTTTCAAGTAAATGCTGGAGCAAAACAGTGATCACCTCCCCAGTGTCATGTGTAGCAGAAGCAAGATGGCGAGTAGCTTGGTTAGAAAGTAGTCCTCCCTTTGCCACCGATATTGTGCCTATTGCTAACAGATTGTCAGCCCAATCACGGTTAGATTCTATAGCCATTGAAATGGCATTCACTGTTGAGCCAGTGGCTCCCACCCATCCTGCAATATCTGATAGTAGATCTCTACGTTTCCTATGTACATCATATTTATAACATTTTGGCAACCATTGTAACATAAAATTGATCAGGGTTTGGATAGATAGTTCTAATTCTGTAAAATTTGAACAATTCCTAAGCCAGAATATGTGTTTCACTTTAATAATTAAATGAGAATGTCGAGTTGACACACCAACGAGAGCAGGCAGAGGCTCTCCTTCAGAAGCTTATCCAATTTTTGGTCCAGGATACAATACAGGGCATGTGCCGGGCTTCCCTGGAGGGCTACATGTAGCATGGTCCTCACCTCTCAATTTAAGGGCATACTCATGTATGGCCATCGGAGTGGGGCAACCATCTTCCTCCAGTCCCGCTGCCGTTTTATTCCAATTGATATTGAACATTTCATGTACTCTAATAGCCTCTTCCCAACCTAATCCTGTGTCAACCCACACTCTCGGATCCTTCCAGATTAATACACCAGATCCATTACCTTCAACAACACTACAACATAGATCTCCTGCTAATTTACCAGGGTTCCTTATACCCCAAAAATGACAATCTGTCACCTTCCAAATGTCCTTATTGCACTGGATGGAGCCCCATCCAGTCAGGTTAATACTCCTCAGGTTGTCCCAGGTCCAGCTGCAGCCTGCTGAGTTGGTGCACATTTGTGTACTGCGGAAACGTGTGTCTGCCTTTAGACACAAAATGAAAGAACTGGCTCCCAGGAGCCAGAGGGCGAGACAGGGATTATTGTGCCCCATGTTGTGTCTCCGCCCGATATTTTTTCAAACGTGTGATATGGATCCACACTGGAATCCCAGTCACCCGGGCAGCTGATAAGGTTGTGTGTGTGTGACAGTGTGTGGTCTGGACCAGGTAGGATGAAATGTCTTCTTCTGATAGGTTTTCACCAGCACCTGGTCTCCATGTTCTACCTGGCACGTTTCCACGTTGTCCTCTCCTGCATCCGGTTCTGTCCTGTGATCCTGTGAGACACACTGGGACAAATGTCTGCAATATTCAACAAGACAGTCACCCATCACATGCAAATCACCACCACCAATGCACAGATCTCCAGGAGTCCTCATGGGTCGGCCTGTAAGCATTTCAAAGGGAGAAAATGGGTTAGGGTCAGTTGGTCCTGCTCTCATAGAGAGGAAAACCGATGGTAGCTGCGTCACCCAGTCTTTCCCTGAAAAGGTTGGGGGTGTCGGGGCTGTTGTCTCATCCTAGTCTTAATGGTGGGTCCTGGATTGCATCGCGCACACACGCCATACACCTGCGTAACATAATTGTGAATGTTAACACTCAATTTAGGATGCCAGCATGTTTATGCCATCCTGTGCCGCATCCGCTTCACTCCATCATGCCCTAGTGAGTGGTGTAAATGGATCATTGTTCCTATCATACTACTGGGCAGAACATAAGCACCTTCAGGGCCCCTCCAAATGTTGTCTTGCCCCAATTTCCCACCATTCTCCATCCAAAGCCATTTCTCAGCTCTGGGGGCTTCATGTTGCAGCTGCTGTAGTTCTAAAAGAACATTTCCTTTTTTCACTTGCTCTGTTTGCAAAGCCACTACCGAGGAAACTTCCCCTTCACTGGCTGCAATCTTTGCCCACTCATCTGCCTTCCTGTTACCCTCAGTGTGAGGATCAGTCCCATTGGTGTGGGCTTTTACTTTCAACACTGCAACCTGTTTTGGTCTCCGTACAGCTTTGTGCAGTTTATTCACTACCCCCTCATTTTGTATTGGGGCCCCTACGCTGATATTGAGCCCCCTATTTACCCACAAACTCAAATAGTCATGTACAACCCCAAAGGCATATCTAAAGTCCGTATAGATATTCACATTATAGTCAGTCATTGTTTCACAGGCTTCAGCAAAAACATTTAATTCAGCAATTTGAGGAGATTGCCATGCTATAGTACATTCTACCCAAAGAAAACTGTGGGATGGCTCAGAAACAACCTCCCAATATTTTTAATTGCCTAGTCTGTTCCTATTTTTTTTTTTAAAATCTAACATGGATCTTTATTCTGACATTTTTACAACACACCTACTGGCAACAATGAACACCATGGTTCTTTACAGTCTCTCAGAAATTACTGTAATTTACAGTAATAATCCTCATGCTTCTTTTCTCTCTTATTCACACAGAACCTACTTCCCGCTCCATTTCACCACTTCCCTACTTACATTTTGCTTTCAGTCTCACTGGCTTATGAGCAGTGCGCCACTTCCCCGGTTTCTGAGCAAGGCCCTCCATCTTCCACTGTACTGTATCCCAGCACCTGGCGTCAAAACCCCTCTTCTCTATTTAACATTTCCATCCTTTAGTTCAATCTAAATCCCATTCGCAATCCCTCTGATGCTACATACCATTTCCTCCGTCACAGGCATATTTACAAGACCTCAGTAACCCCTCAGCCTTATGTGTTAACCTCATCACCCTCCAGCCTCCTATCATTCTAGGCAAATTACCCTTTTGTTCCTAAGCATCCTTTGAACTTCAAGCTATAAGTGATCACACCTTCCCTCAGTTGTTGGTTCCCGTTCATCTGCACCTGGGGAACAGACCCACCAGTTCTGCCTGCATTTATTTTTCTACTTAAAAAGTATGGAGGAATACAGCGAACTCTTAAAAAACAACCCATATTATTGCCACATTAAAACAGTGCTCTCATAGCTCAAGACAACACACATCACAGCTTCCTTGTTTTTCTCACTGCCCTTTTTACGACTGTTCCACCATTCATTCATAGCCTCAGCTAAAGTTTAATCTGCGTTTGCTTTCAAAGGAAACGGGGATTAGCTTTAATTGCTTTACTATATCTCGGTACAGTCGCTTCCAGAGCGGCTTTCTGAACCGCTTCGGCCAATATCTCCCTCTCCATTCTTAGTTCAGACAGTTAAAACTCTTATTATCTATTATGGGTATCGACTACAGACGCTTATGTGTATTATTTATACTTGTCGGTAGCTACGTCCCAATGTGTAAGCGCGTTTAAAGGGTAAAAGGTAAACTATGTGCTTGTACTTTATCAGGTCGAAAGGGAATGGTAGGGCAGCGTGTATTTAAAATTTTAGTAATTATTAGGTTTATTTTATCATTACCCCCTTATCTCGGGTTCATTGACTATATAAAAGTCCCTTATTTCGGCTCATGGACTATCAAGAGTATTTGGGCTCATGTACTGTTCATGGTCCTTATCCTACGGAACCGAACCTCGACAAGTTCATTATATTATGTACGCAATTTATATCATTTTCTATCTACATACATATATACTGTATATCGCTAAAATGAACAATGCAGGGTGTATAATGTATTCGTATAACCCAGCCTAACACACAAACTTAGCATAACAGTATAACAAGTCCGCTGCAGACATTCACATGCTTCAGCGACTTTACACACAGTTATCAGACGAAGTACGAAAACGGAACAGCAAAACAAACAACAGTCAGTGCACTTTCACGCATTCAATGACATTGGCAAATAACCAAGGTTTCTACTTCAGCATTCCCGCTCGCCACAGCCCAGTTTCACACAACTCAAAAGTTTACCAGAGCAAACTCCCCTTTTACGAACATGGCAAAACGGTCCAAACAGTTCCTCGAACAACCCTATTTTCCTAAAACTACCGCAGCGAGGCTCGTCAGCACTCGCTAACAGCAGGCTATGCAAATGCCAATGGTAACGACAATGTCCTCTTATGGGGAGTCCAACCCAACTCCACTAGGGCCACTGACTAATGACACCAATGTGTCCTCTTACAGGGAGTACAACCCAACTCCACAAATTTCAGTGGTCACGACAAAGTCCTCTTGCGAGAGTCCAACCCGACTCCAAAACCCAATGGCAGTGACGCTTCCGCGTCCTATCAACAAATGCCCGGCAATGACGCTCCTGCGTCCTATCAATCTTTTAAGGTCTCCAGACCTCCAAATGCCTCAAAGGCAATGACATAATCGTCCTCTTCACGAGTCCAACCCGACTCCACTAGGGCCACTGACTAATGACACCAATGTGTCCTCTTACAGGGAGTACAACCCAACTCCATAAAATTCAGTGGTAACAACGCCAATATACCCAAAGATCATCAGTGATTCAATCACAACACCGTCCCATTCCACACGTTATTTTTTTATCAAAATAATAGGATTCACTCTAATAATTGGCTCAAGGACAATCAACACCTAATGAGGATGGTAAAATAAAAATACTCACCCTCAAGTTGATTATCGTTGGTCCAACCAGGAGATGTTTCCTATCCCATCCTCGCCGCCATCTGTTAAGACTGTTTTCTGTCGTGGAGTCAAGTCGGGACCGATGAAGTGACACACCAATGACCACTTTCCAATTGAAAAGGCTTTTATTACAATGCGCAAGGGAGGATTCTCTGCGAATGCTATGTCGGACGCTAGAATCCTCCCTTGCGCATTGTAATAAAAGCCTTTTCAATTGGAAAGTGGTCATTGGTGTGTCACTTCATCGGTCCCGACTTGACTCCACGACAGAAAACAGTCTTAACAGAGTTAATGGAGTTTCAGTTAGTGCTCCCGCTGCTTTTCGGCTCATACTGCCAAAACCGTTAATCCGATTGCTTGTATAGTTACATTTTCGTAACCAGCACAACTTTTGCTACAACTTGGATATAAAAATATTTATGTGGAGTGAAAACTGTGGGAGTTAGAGCAAGTTTAAGAGAAGACTTCTTGGTGATTTTACAGCCGTTCGCCACTCTAACACTGACATCACCGCACTGTAAGTTCCCAGAATTTATTGTAAAAGAATTATTTTTGAAAATTATAATTAAAAAATTATAGAAGTTACGAAAAATTTGAACTGTGGAGAAATTATACAAGCTTAACTTTTTTTTAAAAATAAATTTGGCATCTCCAATCCCACCCGAATTTGGAATGCCCAATCCGAGAACTATGTACAAGGCTTGCTTGTATACAACTCCCTATTGCCAGCTCAGGAGAGAGACACAGTTCGCGGCTCTCCTCCAAGCACGTGCCTGTCAGCCCCTGCATCTTTACACTCATTGGTCGAAACTATCGCAAGTTCAGAACGAGGGCGGAGGATACCCAAACATGAGCAAGCTCAGAATCTCACTGACCAGCGCCTGGCTGGCCAACAGGAGGCGCTTGAGCAACGAACAAGGCAATCATTTTTTTAAATTTCCCTTCCCGGCAGTCCCTTCCCAATTTGCATTCCCACAGTGCTTTTAGCCAATCGTGCGCTGATCTGAAAAAGCTGCCGACCACTGCTGGTTGGTACGACTGGGAATCGAACCCATGCCATAGTAGTCACTACTGCATCGCAATTGCGGTGCCTTAACCAAGTGAGCTAACCCGGCAGCCTATACAAGCTTAACAAAACATTTTCCAGTTTGAATGACATTTCTAGCTAAAAGTATGGCAGAGTAAAAAAATAGCAGAAAATAGCTAAATCTACTGAAACTGCACAAAAATGGCTTGATTTAATAGGACCCCAAAAAATCACATTTAAAATTAAATATCTCAAAAGATGAAAAAAATAAAAAATCTGTACAAATGCAACATAATTCAGAACAAGCTGGATTTTTAAAGTTTTGAACGGAATCAATAGCTTAAACGGTGTAGGTGGAGTTAGTCGGCTAAATTTAGGCTGAAGAAGAAAAAGAAGAAGAAGATGTAAGAGAATAGAGTGTGCTGCTCCCCTGAAGCAAGCACACAATTATATCAATCACCTGAAAATCACCATGGAAGGCCCCTCTCGAAACTTCGAGAAAATGACCGTTCCCCAGCTGAAAGCTCGGTATCGTACGCCCAAGTATCTGTAGCCATGCATGCTAAAGTAACTTTCTGCAGCTCAGCGAGACCGGAAGCGACTCAGTCACTGAACTATCCTATAAAGCATTGGAAATGCAACATCAGGGTGATTTTTTTTCATGCTGACGATTGCCAGCATTGATTAGAAACACGTCTGTGGCAGCAGGAGAAGTTTAGCCTCTGACTTTGCTGTTAATATTCTAAGTCCCTCACAGTTCTTGATTTTGATTTGTCGGTGTGAGAGAAGTGGCACTGATGAGCCTTGGATGAGCCCGGCGGTGTTCCAAAAGTTGATTTATTTGCAGATGAGAGAGCCGTGACCACAGACGGAAAAAGCTGTGTGCTGAGGGAGTTTTGTGTGCTGAGAACTTTGAGCGCTGTCAATGCTGAACTTCATATTTGCATTAAAAACTGATGCTGCCAGCGCAAAAAACGCTTCCTGTGGACACAGGCCCTTAGAAGGGCAGTGAATTATCATCAGTTCACTTCATGTAAGGAGCTCATAATTGAGACGGTAAAGAAAATGTTAGCCATGATTTAAAGCTAGAGTATGCAATCTTGGAACAGCTTGCAAAATTTGAATGTAGCCTCACCTCTAAACCCACCCCCTCCCCTCAAGTCTCTGACTAAAGCCACGCCCCCTCAGGAAAGCAATACCAATATTGACCCTTATTTTTATCTCGTGGTCTGTCCGATTCTCTCTTTTTAACTTTTCTTTTGTTCTCAGTCTGCTATTTTTTACTTTCTTGCAGGTATAAGCAGTTGATGGCAACGGAGGGATCGGTAATTTATTCTTTGCCGGAGGTGGATTTTCCGCCATTGCTTCGGTAAAACTCCAGAGGCCGGACGAAGACACAGATTAAAAGCGCAAGGGAGGGGGCAGCCCGCTGCATGTGCATGAGAAATGATTGACATCGTCAGTCACTCCTCCTGGCTCTGATTGGTTGTTTTGTCCCGGTCGTGGTGAAAACTTGCAGAAGGAATTGGAAGCACTAGATGGAGCCAGATGACTCTGATTTTCTCAAAGATCATCTGACTCACATCCCACTGTCAGTTCATAGTAACAGTTTAAACAAATATGACAAAAAGTGATTTTTTTAAAAATTGCAAACTCCAGCTTTAAACTATGCTTAAAATCAATGATTTCTTACAAGGACTGCGTCTACTCGAATGTGCATACTTGATAATCAAAGATATCGGGAAACCCTTAATATCACTACATTCCCCGCAATGTTTCAAACTATACTCCATTGCCAAACAATGTCACTGTGGTGCAACATAATACTGCCGTGGACACATAATTTCAACCAATTGAAAAGACTAAAATGCATACAAATAAATCTGTTACAGTAAAATGTTTTCGACATTAAAATGGTTGACCACTTGCAAGGAGGGCCATATATAATGGTTGGGGGAAGAGGCTGAGGAGCTTAAGTATACTAAACTTCAAACGTTATTGTAGTCTACAGTATGCACAAGCCAAAAAACCCCACAGTCATTTTTACATAAATCGCTTTGTTTTAATTTTAGTTATTAAAATGAATAAATATTTACACTACCTAGCCTTGGCGATTTGATGTCGCGCCTTAGTGACATCGCACAGCGATGAGGTAGGCTATAGTTTTTAAACTTTGGAAGGATTGTAATGGTATGAATAAATCCCCAATATTTTTAAGTAGGGTCTTTACATGTTTGGGTGCACGTACCCATGGTTGAAATGGTCAAGGTTAAGAAACATTTGTCAAACATTATCAAACATTTGCATAAATATAGGTGAGCTAACGTTAGCTAGTTAAAAAAAAGTTGGTCTATCCTCCTAACAAACCATTATTAAATCAAAGTGAAACTATCGTTAAAGGATTCGTCAAATAACTCCAAATATACACACTTCACAGGAATTTTGAGTTCAGAAATTTAAATTTGGGTAAAATAATGCATTAAAGACACCACTTATTGAGTTAATTGATCAAAATCTGCATTTTCCAATCGTTGGTAACCGTATGCATAATTTTCCGGCACTGTTCAGCATTTGCCGTCAGTGACGTCACATAAGCGAATCCCCAGTGTTATGTGTGGAAAATTCATATAGGCCATTACCGTCACCGATGAATGATCAATAACCTGTATTGAAAATATGCCATACTGTGCCATTGTTGGCTGCAATTTCAACTCAGCGAAAGACAAGGGATTATATTTCCATGCCTTTCCAACAGAAAAAGAGAGAAGAAATGCCTGGATTCACTTTTCTCGTCAGAAAAACTTATCTCCTTCAGCTCACAGCAGATTGTCTTCTCACCATTTCTCTTAAGTACAATGTGCTTCTCATCCCTAAATAAAGGCATATTGGGGATACTTGAACGCCAGGCCGTAGTTAAAGGAGCTGTTTCCTGAGTGGCAGTGGCGGCACCAGAATGGGAAATCTGGGGGCTACAGAAGATCCCTTTATAACAACAATTAGTCCTGACTAGTTCTTAGTCATTCTCCGTTATTGACATGTTTTCCAATTATCGTAATTCATTGGAAATTGAAGACATGGCTTCTCACCCCATGCAATCTAACAGCGATGGAATAATGGGCTAAATTCAGCATAGGAATAATTTACGTATGTTTTAGGAAAGACAAACTGCTCTGAAACTACACGCTGCTAGCCTGCAATAATCCTTTGATGATTTGAGTTCTGCCCCCCGTTCCGCTTGAGTTGTCATCAAAATGAATCAGCCAATCAGGACTTAACAGAAGTGAGCTACTGCTCTACCAAGACGCTGTCAAAACACTGCGACTTTTGACGACACATGTGGTTGTTATGTTCGAAGAAGCTCAAAATACCCCAACAAAATCTTACAAACGCAAAGGAAGAAAACCCATTAGCATCGAGAGCTCAGTAGATGAATTTTGTAGAATTTGCAAATGTTCTTTAAGAAAAAAAATACTGCAAAGACTTGGAAAACGAGGCTTTTCCTGAAGCCAGTAGGTAGCACAGCTAGAACATCTCTGCCATTCATTAAACTGTGAATAGCAAGCCCTTGCTCTGGCTTCAATTTTAGGGCTCTTGCGGACCTTGAAGATATAATTCTTACGGCTTTTTTAAAACAATCTGTGTGATCAATAAATTCAGATGATGCCATATTTAATGGGCTCTATCACGCATCAGTTCCGTGTTTGAGTTAAGGCCGTGCACCTACTTTCTGTCCACGAGATAGAAAGTAGAAGAAACCGGCATAATGGCTGTCGTCGCTGTTCAAGAACATCCCCATGTTCTTTTATTCGCTTCTGTCAACACGATCAATCTCAGTTACCCAGTACTCTGTGTTTAGTGTGATTAACGCGCCATGATGTTTCGTGCTTGACTGCGCTACGTAGCAAACAAATGCTCAGGCTCTCCCATCACAATTCATTTGTATGAGCTAGAGGGAATGTCACAATACACTCCCCAACATAAGTTAGTCATCAGGAAGAATCGGACGGGCACCCTCGCATCCCTGTTCTGCTGTCTTTGGAACAAGTTACAATGCGTAACTTCTGTCACGCTTTATCTCAGCAGCAGGTACAAAATGTGAATGGAAAGACTGTGGATCTAATCTATTCATTACAATGCAGAAGGTTAGCCCAGTTGGATAATCGACCGTCTCTCAGACACGAGAACTCCAGTTTGTGTTCAAGCTGAAAACACTGTCATATTCTTTCGCTAAATGGGTTTAGCTAGCGCAGTCATGTTGAACATTTATTTGATTCCCGTGCTCCTGGTGTAAGTCGGGTATGTGTGAATGCTTTTACGCTGGTCACAGTGGGGCATTGAAATAGAACATTGGTAACGTATTGTAACCCCAGATTCGAAGCTCCACCATCGTCAGCTGGAGAGAAAGCTGTTTGTTCGGGAGCCGAACTCAGACTGCGCGAATGTAATATACAGTGGATCAGGGGTGCGTTTCCCAAAAGCGTAGTTGCTAACAAAGTTAGCAACTTACATATTTCGTTCATTCACAGTCCATGGGCCCAACTGTGATTTCTGGAAACGCACCCCTGATCTGTAGTCTGAAAACGTCTGCTGCAGACTCTGGTGTGATTCATAATGGTGAAATTGTTGTGACGTTTCTTAACCATCCACTTGTTTTTGGGAAATGTGAGGAAACTAAGGATTGAATTGAACTTAGCCAAAGCTGAACATTGCGGCACACAGCAGTAGCATCCTGAAGTGCAGTCCTCGCGTTTTGGAAAAAGCAGTTTTGCTTGTTTTGAGGTCATGACATAAAGTAAACATCGACACACAAGTTGACAGGTATGCAATTTTGAATAATTCAGATTTAAATGCTCGAAATTGTGCGACCAAATGAATGATTTTCTACATCATACCTAAAGGGGGAGAATTCGCAGCACCGGATAGTGTGGAGTGCTCTCGGAGTGAATCTATTGTTAATTATGAAAATAATTGAGAACTAGCCAGGACTAATTGTTGTTTTAAAGGGATGATCTGTAGCCTCCAAATTTCCAGTTCTGGCACCGCCACTGTATGCATGTCCGATCCCAAATATGTTTTTTTTTTTTTCCATTTACATGATGACAGATATGAGTTCCCTCAGTGCTCATAGGTTGTCTTCTTCCATAGTGCAGCGATAAACATTAGACGACATACGATAGCTCTCAAAACCACGGCTGATCTTGTAAAAACAGTTGCATATCCCGCTTTGTTTTTGCTGGTATGACGCCATGCAGTCACATGTTCGCACATGTTCGTTGATTAACTTTCAGAACTGGCACAGCGCGTTTTGCACGGCTTATTTGAAATGCCTACAAGTTTTTTGGGTTTTTTTTTGCGGATAAAGAGCAAACTTCGTTTTTATGTTATTAGCATTGTATATGCGATGCTCAGCAAGCTCCAAGGGCATTTATTTATTTTATTTGACGATTCCTTAAAAGGGCATCTAAAGTCGATTCTCAGACGGGTCGTTAAACGTCCAATGTATACAAACAAATCACTTGCTTTTGCTGACATCTTGCATTGTCACATGACCAATTTCATTCATCAACCAATGTTTTGTGTACACGCATAGATAATCCTTTTATTTCGGTTCATTTGCGCAGGTGCAGCTCGCTGATTGGCCGATAAACAAAAACAATGGGAATCGACTTTAGATGCCCTTTAACTCCTGGATGAGCTGTTAGTGAATCTTACCGCTTGTGGTCGTGCTAACGGCAAATTGATTGATTAGTGAGTGTCACTTGAGTATCATCACAACAGTCCTTCCTGAGCTTCGCTAATCTAGCAGTAAAAAAGCATGATTGCCAATAGCTCGTACTGAAATTACTGCAAATAATAAAATTTACGTCATGCCTTTCGCTTCATTTGGTCAAGAATTTACCTTCCTTACTTTGTTTATTATTTAGCCGTCCGATTCGAACCAATCCTTTGTTCTTACTTTCAGCTGAATCCACAGTCAACGAGTAAGTATGCGTCAAGGGGAAAAAAAAGGGTTCACATTTGTATTTTTTGTTTCAGTGACATATTCCGGGAAGGGTACATAATTCCTGGTCCCATAGTGGAGGTTGCCTATCGTCCCTTGAGAATCAGCTGGTTCTATGTCCACTTTTCGCAGAAATGGAGTTAAGCATACCAGGACATTCTAAAATCAGTTAGGTTTATGTCACTTAGTGCTTAGCTCCAACCTAAAGTCTACACCATATTAACACGTAGAAACATTTAGTTCTATATCCTGAGTGGGGCTCGTTTCAAATCAGGTGGTTCTATGTCCAAGGAACCAATCAGGGTCCGTACCTGGATCATGTGACATTCGCTCAAAATGGCCAAGGAGCACATTTAAAGCACAAAATGAGAACTCCTCAGAAAAAAAACGTTCGATTTTGATCCCTTCTGAAAGACTAATGGATTATTTTGATGGGTAAGTTGTTCACCAACAATGTATACACACTGTAAATCTTAATTTTGTCGTGTTAGGACTGGTGTGGAAAAGTCACATTCGTCAATATGCATGGACATAGAACTACTTAATTCTCAAACGATCAACTCTAGGCCTAGTGTGCTGATGTACAGTGCACTTAATATACAATTTGTCAGCGACATCGGGGCAACCCAGGGATATTGGGGGAGACCCCCCTACCCCCTCCCCCGCCCGCTCGCCTGCCCTACCCGAACCCCCACCCCACCCACCATTTAGGCCCTAGCTAGGCCTATCCCAATATTGTAGTTGATTTTACAGAACATAGGCCTATGCAATTTTCACAGAAATTGTTCATGTTCAAATTCGGCATTTTTGGACGGGCAAGGCTGTCCCGGTGTCAGGTCTAAATGAGAAAGGTGGCTCATTTATAAACTTATTTATTTGATATACATGTAGTTATTTTATATGTGAGTGTATGAAGCATTTTGATGCCAAATTTTGCATTTCGTATATATACTTAATTTTTCTAATTTTTATTTTTCATGCTATTGATTCTGGTCAGTGGGCAATGCTGTACGGTGTCACAGGTTCAAATGAGAAGGTGGCTCATTTATCAATCTGTTAATTTGATGCAACACTTTTATCTATGAGTGTATGAAGCATTTTCAATACTCATTAATCCTCAGTCTTATAAAAGTCGTTCATGGTGTCCCAGTACATTTTTTGTGAAATAAGTATAAAATACAGGTAATCATTCATTGACTAAAACGTTCTTAGTTTGTTCATAACTTTTTTAAAACAACTCTGATGGACATAGAACTTCCTGATTTCGATCATACGTAAAACCAGTAAAGGCACCAGGTCCTATGTTGGACATAGAACTTGTTGACCAAGGGCAGCTTATGTTCCTCGGAATCAGAAGGTTCTATGTCCATTTTTGACTGCTTATATCTCTAAGCCTATGGAGATTTTGAACATGTTTGCAATATGTTTAGGGTACCTTCCACAGACAACAATATTCCACACAAAATAAATTTTGATAACTCTCGAAACATCAGAGATAAGACAGTTGAAATTTTCAAACTCCATTTTCTCAAAATGAGGAAAAGTGGACATAGAACCAGCTGATTCTCAAGGGACGCTATGTTGCTGCAGCCAGACCCATCTCGTCTTATGTGGTTCGCTTCCCTCACACACTAACGTCTGCGCACTCGAGCGGGGTTTTGTGTTGAACCAATCAGAGAGCTCTGAAATTTCTGAAGCTATGGGTATTATGTTTCTATCTATGTGTTATAATTTGCAAACAGTTCAACCATATGCACAAATGTACAGTGCCTGACAAAAGTCTTGTCGCATAAGGACATAGTAACTAAAAATAGCATATAACTTTATTTATAACCAATCAATTGTTACAATAAATGGTCCATTTTAATGTCAAGGGCTTTCACATTAATAATTTGGTGCAAAATGAAACCGTCAAAAAGTATTCTGATGTTCACAGCTTGGCTAAGCTCATAACATCTGTTTTTGCTAGGACAAAAGTCTTGTCGTCTCTTCAGATGATGCAACAAATCGCAGATTAGAGTTTAACCTATGACAAATACTGTAATTAACACATTCCCAGATGTGTATAGAAATAACCCCAGCACACCAGACTTTCATATGAGGTGCGACTAGACCTCTGACAACATCCCAAAGATTCAACCACAGACCAAAGTGCTGATCATCAAGAGCCTGAAGACTGAGTCTGCTGCTGAGGTGGCAGACATCTTTAATGTATCCAAATGTCAAGTGGAGGGGATGAGAAAAAGATTCGAAGAAACTGGTGACATTCATGGCAAGCGCAGGTATGACAACTGTTTGAAAGGACCGTTTGTTGCTTCAACTGTACAAGGCTAGCCCTTCTTCAACTACAGCCAAGCTACATGAGGAAATGTCACCAAAAATCCCGGTATCTACAAGAAGAGTTTGTCAAATTCTCTCTCAAAGTGGTTTTCATAGCCAAATTAGTACACAGAAGTCTGCATTAAACAGAAAACAAAAAACCTGCATTGCATTTGCCAAGGCCCAAAGCTCGCAGAAGGGATTGATACTGGAAAAGTGGCTGAAAGTTTATTTTTCTGGTGAATCATCCATTGAACTGCATGCCTGTCACCGTACAAGACCTGTTGGAACCCTCATGGACCCAAGATTCTCCCAGAAAACAATCATGTTTGGTGGAGGAAAAATCATGGTTTGTTGTTACATCCAGCATGGGGATGTGAGAAAGATCTGCAGAGTGGATGGCACCATCAACAGCCTGAAATATCAAGAAGTTCTTGCTGCCCTACTTATACTGCTGCTCCTTCTCATTCTTCTGCCTCCATGTCACAGTTCCTGAAAGCGAAGAAGGTGAAGGTACTCCAGGATTGGCCAACCCAGTCACCTGACATGAACATTATTGAGCATTTCAGGGGTAAGATGAAGGAGGAGGCTTGGAAGATGAAACCATAGAATCTTGATGAACTCTGGGAGTCCTGCAAGACTGCTTTCTATGCCATTCCAGATGATTTCATCATCAAGTTATCTCAGTCATTGCCAAGACGTATGGATGCAGTCCTCCAAGCTCATGGGAGTCATACGCAATATTAATTATTTTTTCCAAGGCACCATGGCTTTATGTTCTGATATTATAGTGGCATATTTGTGTATTCAAAATAAAGTGTATGTATAATTTCCACATTTTTTTTCAATGCGACAAGACTTTTGTCCAAGTAAAATCTGACCTTTCTGTACAAATTAAATTATAAAACTCAATCAATGACACAAAACTCTATTTTGATATATTTCGCATAATCTAGAAGGCTTTGCCTTTCATATAAGCCATTTTTGATTCCAATTGATCAACTACAAGTCAGGTTATTATTTGTTGTTCCTACAACTTGGATAAGTGTCAAGACTTTTGTCAGGCACTGTATATGGTCACCATGGCTTAGGCAACTCACATTTTTTTCTTCTTTGATGAACTAACAACAATTACGATGGTACAGAAGTAACCAACTCGTGCGCCACCTAACGTTCGTGAAATCTCCTCCCCAACTAACATATGTTGTGGTGAAATAAACCTTTTTTTTTTTTTTTTTTTTTTTTTAGTAACACAAAATAAAGATGAGGAATTTTCAGTGTGTAATTTACGTTAGAGCCTATATCTCGTAGAACTAAACAAAGTCTCTTTTTCAACAATTTCAGTCCATTCAACCATCACAGTAACAAGCAGGTGGTCTAGTAATCCTCAAGGGATAGCATCTGACAGTCTCTGTCACCTGAGAAGGTTCAGCATGGGAAAGTTTAATGGGATGATGTGTTTCACATGGCATGGTAGTCAAAGGAATTTGACTATCACTTCTTTTAAGGTGAGGTGTTGTACTGGGGTGAGATGTGGTACTCCCAGCACTTATAGAGGTAACATAGGTAGGCTGGTGGAAGGTTGGTCTGCAGAGTGGGCATTCACCTGCTGTGTCTGCTCTGGACGTGCCAGCATCTGGTCCACATGGCGTTTCCATACTCCCTGTGCTCCTGCATTCACCTGATATGACAATGGTCCAGTTTTTGCCATTACAACACCATATGTCCACTCTTCCTCCCACCTCCGGTAGTCTGTCTCGACTAAGGCCAGGGTCGCCAACATCAAACTGTCTGACCTTGGCGTGCTGTTGGCGAAGTTGCTGCTGGAAATCCTGCGATTGGTGCACTGTTCCAGTCACACTGGGCTTAAGGAAGTCCAGTCGAGAGCGCAGCTTGCATTTCAGGAACAACATAGCTGGCGGCTCCTTTGTTATTGCGTGGGGAGTGTTACGGTAAGTTAATGGAAAGGTGTCAAACTGCTGTTGCACAGGCGTACCTCTTGTACCTTGTTGTACCTCTGGAAGATTTTAAGGCATTTTTAAACGTCTGTACAAAACGCTTGGCCAACCCCTTGGTTGCAGGGTGGTATGGCGCTGAGCGAATGTGCTTAACTCCATTGGACCTTAGGAATGCCCAGAATTCTTCCGAACAGAACTCAGGTCCATTGTCGCTATAACGAGTATGTGAGGGATGCCATAACGCCTGAAAAAGACCCCTCAATACTTGGATGGTCTTGTTTGCTGTTGTGCACCTCAGGCCACTTGGAATGTGCATCCACAACAAGGTGCATATGTCCTCCAAATGGGCCTGCAAAGTCCACGTGAATCCTTTCCCGTGGACTGGATGACCACACCCAGTGGTGTAACGGAGCAAGACTTGGCTCTTTTTGAACCCGCTGACAGGAGGGGCAGGACTTAGCCTGGAGCTCAATCTGGGAGTCAATGCTGGGCCACCAGACATAGCTCCGAGCCAAACTTTTCATTCTCACTATACCTGGGTGTGCAGTGTGAAGCTCCTCTAAAATCCGGGCGAGTAGTTTGGGTGGAACTATCACTCGAATACTCCACGAGGCATCCTTGCTGAATTGTAAGGTCATGGCAACTGTATGGCGTTAAATTAGTCTCAAAACTCGAGCACATAAAAACTGAGCAAGCAAGACCCTCTTTAGGTGCTCGCAACTTCAAAATGCGCGCAATTTCAATACGTGCTCTCAATTTTAAAACGCACTCGCTTGCAACTCCTACACACGCTCTCAATGTCAAAATATGCTCGCAATGTCAGTATACGCTCGCTTGCCGATTTGACTTTTGAGACTTTGGAGGCGGGACTTTCAATGCTGACCATGAGCTTTGATTGGATGTTTGATTTTATAACTGGTTTTCAACTGCCGTAAACTACAGAATAAGAAAGAAATCAAAGAGGTCGACTGTCATGTCGGAGCAAGGAAGTTTTTCACAAAATGAAATCTTTCATTGATCCCATTTTAATATAGTTTGAAGGTATTGGTTTCATTCACTGTGCATAGCTACGATGATGCTGTATCATGGCTAGCTAAATATTTTATGTTAGAAAAGGTCGCTTGCATCAGTCCCAACATCAACTATTTTACTATGCTATTTTAGCGCCAAATTTCCAGTAGAGGGAAACTTAGCTAGGCCTTTTCCGTAGCAATATAATTTTCCTGAGTTGTTCTTATTCATCAGGTTCTTCAAGCAATATTCTTCTCTAACGCTGAAGATCCGGTAATCTGCCGATTTGTGCTACCCATCTATAGACAAATAGAGATGCTGTTTAGCAGTTCAGCGCATAAACAGACCCAAAATCTTGGGCTGTTTCTTCACTGGCATCATAAATATCTTTATAGCTCTATAGGTCCTGGAATGCCGCCTCCGCTTCTGCAGTCCACCGCACCCGGTTGGGGCACCGGGAACCCACCATGTCTGTGAGCAGAGCAGCTCTCGTAGAGAAGTTGGGGATAAAACGGTTATAAAAGCCAGCCATGCCAAGGAATGATCTTAATTGCTTCTTGGTATGAGGAAGAGGGCAGTTTTCAATAGCCTGGATTTTCTGAACCTGGGGCCTAACCCGACCATCGCCAATGACAAAGCCCAGGTATTCTATCTCTGCTTTAGCAAAGGCACATTTATTGGGGTTGATGGTACCTGCTTCTTGAAGACGGTGGAATACAGTTTGGAGATGCTCCAGATGTTGGTCCCAGGACGTACTGTAAATAACCACATCGTCAAGATAAGCACCAGCAAATTCTGATAGTCCATTTAATACCTGGTCCATTATTCTTTGAAATGATGCGGGGGCCCCATGCAGTCCAAAGGGGAGAACCTTAAATTGAAATAACCCCCATGGCGTCCGGAAGGCCGTCAGCTCCCGAGACTTCTCAGTTAAGGCGATCTGCCAATAACCTTTGCACAGGTCGATGGTGGTGAGATACCTGGCCTTCCCAAGGCGGTCAATCAGCTTGTCAATTCTAGGTGTTGGATAGGAGTCGAACTTGGACACAGAGTTAAGATAAAAGTCAATACAGAATCTTAGGGATCCATCCTTTTTACGCACTAGTACTACCAGGTGGCACCACTTGCTCTTTGAAGGTTCAGTGATTCCTAGAGCCAGCATCTGATCCACTTCTTCCTTCAGAGGACCTAGGAGCCACTCAATAATCCGGTAGCTCATCCGCTGCACCAAGGCACCCTCCTTCAACACAATGTTATGGACCACAAAATGCGACATTCCAGGTGTTTCAGAAAAGACTGCAGGATTGCAAAGAGCACCCACCTCATGCTGCTGGTCTTCTGACAGGTGTTGGAGTTCCAGGTTCAGCGGTGTGGGCTTTGGTAAGTATTGTTCTTCGTCATCATCCTCTTCAAGGACTCGTCTGATTAACATGGATTCTGCTTTACTTGACGTGGAGGATTCTGCTGGATCGACACCGCCCCGGGACTGAAACACGGTAAGTAGTTGGCCCAGTCTTCTCTTGGACTTCATACGGCCCCTGCCACTTCGCAAGCAACTTGCTATGATGGCTTGGCAGCATCACCAGTACCTTTTGACCTGGTGTGAAGTCCCTCTGGCGAGCTTCCCGGTCATACCATGCCTTTTGACCTTTCTGCGCCTAAGCCAAGTGTTCGCGTGCCAAGGTGGACATCTTCTGCAGCTTCTCCCGCATCTGTATAACATAAGCAGCAACATTAATGAACCCTTCCCTCCCCTCTTCTCCCTCCCAGATGTCTTTCAGGAGCAATAGGGGCCCCCTCACCTCATACCCGTAGAGGAGCTCAAACGGTGAAAAACCGGTAGAGGCTTGGGGTACCTCCCTGTATGCAAAAAGGTGAAAGGGGAGCCATTGGTCCCAGTCAGAACCAGTTTCGTCGACAAATTTTCGCAGCATTTGTTTCAGAGTTTGATTGAAACGTTCTGTGAGGCCATCTGTCTGGGGATGATATGGTGTTGTTCGAAGACTTTTAATTCCGAGCAGTTGGTTTACTTGTTTGAGCAGATTGGACATAAAGCTAATGCCTTAGTCTGTTAAAATTTCTCGGGGAAACCCAACGCGCGCAAACAGTTGCACTAAACAGAATTCCACACATTTTGCTTTAACTGACTTCAACAGAAACATTTCAGGATATCTGGCAGCATAGTCAACTTTAACTAGCATGAAGCAGTTTCCTGATTTGCTCTTTTCAACAGGGCCTACAATATCCATTCCCAGGCGGTCAAACGGAGTGGCAATGATAGGCAAGGGCTGCAATGGAACTTTACAGGGAGCTCTGATTGCAGTCTTCTGGCACTCAGGACAGCTTCTACAGAACTGAGCTATGTCTGCTCTCATGCCTGGCCAGAAAAAAATGCATGCCAATGCGGGCTCTGGTCTTGTGCTGCCCCAAGTGCCCAGCCCAGGGAATTGCATAACTGAGAGTCAACACCAGCTGACGGACTTCTTTAGGCACTGCTAGCTGCTCTACTGCTCCATGTCGCTGGTACAGCACCCCTTGTCTCACCACATACCATGCTTCCCCACTTGCCTCCTCAGCTCTCTCATCCCCATGGACACAGTGAATAGGCACAGTGTCAAACTTATTTATTCGACTGAGCTGTACATACTGTGACCGGATCAAGGTTTGGTCACTACCGGTGTCAAGGAGTGCCTCAGCCATCTTGCCATTGACCTCCACTGACGTGAGCTGACTGGACTGGTTGGTCCTTCCCACTGGTGGTTCCTTCTTAGGCACACTGCACACCTGGGTCAGCTTTACAGAGTTCTGAGGGCAGGCTGGCTTGAAATGACCTTCCTGGTCGCAGACATAGCAGATGGGCTGTCTCTTGCTGGGGCCTGCTGGAGTGTGTTTGTTAGGTGGCTTACCAGCATTCGGTGGCTTCTCTGTGTTCTCTGGCAGTTTCTGGGGCTGCTGGTGGTGGGTAGTTGGTCTCCGGGCATCTCTGCTGGCCTTCCAGGACACATAACTCCAGGGCTGATCTTTCCTCCTGGCAGACACATACGTGGAAGCCAGTGCGGCGGCCTCCGCGGCTGACTCTGGGGCATGCTCCCTCAACCACACCTGCAGCTCGGGGACACCATACGCAACAACTGCTCAAGGATGACAACTCACCCACTTTCTCCACTGTCTTATTCCCAGGCTGGATCCACTTCTGAAACATCTCCTTGAGATGGACGTAGAGCTCCTTGGGGGTTTCGCCAGGATCCACTTCCAGAGAGCGGAACTTCAGCCTGTAAGATTCTGTATTGACTTCATATTTGGTTAGGATGGCTACCTTAACTCTTTCATAGTCATCAGATTCATCAACATCCATGTGAACATATGCCCTACGAGCTTTACCAGTCAGGAGAGGGATGAGATGGAATGCCCAGTCGGCCCTGGGCCACCGACAGGCTCTTGCAATCCTTTCAAAAGTTATCAGAAAATGTTCAATGTCATCTTCATCAGTAAGCTTTTGTAACTTTGGTTCAAAGGAAGGATTGGAACAATCTGACCTGTGGTGGGCTCTGGGTCGCTGGGGTGGGTAGTGGTCATATTCCTCCTCATCCTCTACATCAGAGGAATCTGGGTCATAGAAGACCCCCGAGTGAGCAGCAGAACTGGCTTGCATCTTAGGCTGTCCTCTGCTGGATGCTGACCTCTTGGTCCACCTAGATGGCTCCGCAGACTGTTCTGTGGCTCTTGCCATTCTGCTGTGTTGGGGATGGGCTGACTCCGAAGTGCCTTACGGAGGTGGCTGAACTGGTCTTGGAGTCCTTTAATTGTTTACCATTGCTGATCGGCTCCCTGGTCCCTTGTGCCGCTTGCTCCTCTTGCTGGGCCATATGAGTCCGCAGGATGCCTGCCAAGTCTGCAAGGGTTGGTTCGTGGGGGAATACATCGCCATTGCTCACCTCCGGATCTTATTTTTCATCCGCAGCTTGCTGATCTTCCTCAACATCATTTGCCTCTTCAGCTACTTTCCTTGGTCCCTACTGGGCTGCTGCACCTCTGGTAGCTCTTCCTGTGCCAGAGTTCATGGTGGGGAGTTCAGGGGTAAGAAAGTACAAAGAAAAAAGAAAAAAAAATGCACCCTCTACTGGTGATCCCTCTGCTGCCACCACATGTGAGGGACCAGAGCAGAAAGGCAAAGAGGGTGCCAATGATTTGATTACAAAAACTAAAACGTTTGATTTTTTAGCTTTATAATAAAAACATAATTAACACAATTGGGGTCAAAGTAAATACAAAGGTGCGAATTTGAGGCCTAGAATATTTAACAAAACAGAACTCAAAAACACACAGTGCTCAAATCTAAACCAAACTGAACTCAAAAACTGACCTACCTAAATGACACAAACAGAGCACATGTAAACCAGCTGGCTAAACCAAAAAACAAACACTAGGGGAGACAAGACTAATAATCAACTATGAAAATAAAAGACAAGACAAGGCCAGTTCACCAAAAAGACAAAGGTAAGTAAAGAACATTTGCAAATATAAAAATAATCATAAATCACATATTTGGATTATAAACTTAAACCGGGAAACTAATCAAAACATCCCCTTCCCCCCCATGATGTATCCAGCTGGATGGCCACTTCCAGAGGACTTTTATTGTGCCAAGATCCCTCTGTGCACCCTTTTGCCGGAAGGAGGAAGTTGTCATTGCTGCAGCCACACGCACTCGCTCGGTCTCGCACGCCACAGTAACTTAAATAACTCAAAAACAAAGAAACTGTAAGTAACGATTCAACATGAAGTAACAGACTGTGTGCACCCAGTTGCAACTTTAAACGCCAAATAAAGTTAAGAATGTTTAAAGAAAATAAGTGTGGTGTTTTGTTTGTAGCATAACTGCAAAGTTTTGAATGACTGTAACGTAATCAAATAACATGCAGCTGAATGATGAATAAAACCAAGGAATATTTTTAATGTGCCATACGAAAATGAACAGAAAATTAATATAATCGTGGCGTGAGGCTGTAGGGTGTTTGCTTGTATGTAGCATGGACCATAGCCACCTGTTTCATGGTGCGGCTGCGGAGCCGGCCGTCACAGCAACAAACTAGGTAGGGTGATAGCTCAGCACCTGCATCTTTTGGAGCTGGAAAATGACCAATAGTAACCATTTCCAGTACACAAGACAGAGTGGGGTCAGACATGGAGGTTTTGCTGTTGCTGACCTCTTGGCTGTGCTGTAGCGCTGTTCGTTGGTGTGCATTCTGCTTGAGTTGAGACAGAGGAAGACGTGTGGGATCTAAGCTGAAGATTTACTCTTGTCTAAACGGAGTTTTCTGAAAATAATTTGTCTGTTAAGGCTCAAACAGTATTAGAGATTAGATAATTTGCTCCCGAGGTATAACCTTTGTCGCATTAGGGGCAGGGAGAATCTTCCTCCTTCTTTTTCCCCTTTTTCCCCCTGTAACAACTCGGTGAGCAAACAGCCAAATTAAGTCGCTAATCTGGTCAAACAAAGGTGACGGGGGTTTTTTGGGGTTTTTTTGGGGGGTTTCAGTCTCCTGGGAGCAAAGTGAGGTAAAGTAAAATAAATTTAAACGCTAAATTTTAATAATAAACGCTAAATAATTGTCTAACTAAGTGAATTGTGTGCTATACAAAGTAAAACAGAGTTGTTTTCAAGGACTGAGGTACACTGTCGCCTGCTTTTTCTGTAGCTGATTTAGCTAACGAACTATAGTAAGCTCTCAACGCCAAGAATATATCAAATTACCGGGATATCTAACTATAACCCGGTTTGGTTTCATACTTGGTCGCTTGCCTTATATACAGTCTTCTAGCCAATAAATATTGACGTTCACCGGGGTTTTTTAGTCCCCTTCGTTCTCTATCCTGACCGCATTACCGCATTGCCAAGCTTGAATATGAACGCGAACCGGGGTTTTTGTCTTTTTCGCATTTTATTATCATCGAAGGGCACTTCTGATTAAACACATTGCAAATTACGTTATCTTTGTATTTTCCTCCGGTTGCGGTGCCTTGATCAGCTGATTAAAGTTTAACTGCTTGTTTGAGTGCTCAGCGACAGCTTGTTGGGGGAGGTACCATGTATAGTTCGCTCACTAAGTAAACGACTTGTTTATTCGGTCCGTTTTAATTAAAGGGAACCGAGGCTTTACTCTTATCTCGGTTACCCTTGGATGTATTTGTGGCTAGCTAGCTAGATAGTTACTGTTTGCATTTTTGGCTGGGGATCTGAGATTTAGTATTTAGTTAGTAGGGCAGCAGTCACTTTAGTCGTCCATTCGGTTTGGTTGGAATTTAAACGGAAAGCTTTTTACCGAGTGCTCCGCCTCCTCCTCCTCCAGTTTCTCCTGGGCGTAGTAGCCAGTCTGTTTTATCTGGGTTCTCCGCTAAGCCCTGTGATATTTTTAGGTTAGTATATTAATAGTACCGGGACTAGATAAATTCAAGTTGGCTTATTAGGAGTGCTTATTATCCATAGAGTTTCTCAATTTGGTATTTCATTTCTGTTAACTGAAACTAAGCCCCTGTTAAAAGAGGCTTATTATCCATTCACATAGTTTCCCCACAGTTTCTATTGTGACTGCTGCTTAGGGCTTCTCAGGTTAATAAATAAATAAATTGTGGTTCCTGAGCTTCTGTCTCGGCATTAGTAATTTTCTTTGTTATCTAGGGTGAGCGAGGTCATTAGGTGGGGGGTTCAAAATGTGGCCAAAACTATGTGACGGTTGCAGGATGATCGCACTTTTGGAAAGAGATTTCCAGGGTGGGTTTGTCTGTCACCGGTGCCAGCTAATTGAGCATCTGGAGAGCAAGATCCTTGATCTTCAGGGCCAGTTAATGCACAACATAGTTCGAATCAGCAGAGTTCCTAGAGGAACTAAGTAGTATGTCGTTTAGAGAAATGGTTTGTACGCCAAAGCAGGGTGGTGTGGGGACCCTAGAGCAGGCAGGAGAGAAAGTTGGGTGACGGTAGGGCGTCAAGCGCAGGAAAGGGCGTGCACACCGTACAGCGACAGCTCCTCCAGTGGTTGAGGTGTCCAACCGATTCCGCCCTTGCAGGAACTTTCGAATTGACCCCTGACCCTGAGAGTGAGGGGACTGATGAGCAGCAGGGCACCCTGTTGACCTCTACCCCTCAGAAAAGAGAGTTATTGATAGTGGGGGACTCAATACTTAGAGGAATAGACAGTTTAGTCTGTTCGCGACAAGGAGTCTCAGACGGTGTGTTGCCTGCCTGGTGCCCAGGTAGGAGACCTCCTGGAGCGTCTTGGACAAGCTCCTGGCCAGAGCGGGAGGGATCCAGTTGTCATGGTCCATGTTGGGACTAATGACATAGGTAAGGGTAGGTTTGAGGTTCTGCAAAGCAAATTTGTTGAATTAACTGAAAAGCTTAGGAGCAGATCCTCCACGGTAGCGTTCTCCGGGATTCTACCGGTACCACGTGCAAGCAGAGGGAAGCAGAATTTTATCTGGAGGTTTAACACGTGGCTACGAACCTGGTGTAGGAAAGAGGGGTATAGGTTTATGGGGCACTGGAACTACTTCTGGGACAAAGGTGACCTGTTCAAGCCGGATGGGCTACACCTGAACCGGAGGGGTACCTTTGCATTGGGTCAGCGTATGTTGAGGGTAGCAGAGAGTTATTTAAACTAGGGACTTGGGGGGCAGGGAGGTTAGAGAGCGTTATACAGAGGGAAATGCAGACTGCCCTGATGGAAGCTGACAGCGTTACATGTACTATTGATGATATATTTTTAAAGCAAAAAAGCATGGTGTGGGGCTTTGAGCAGCGGGCACATGGGAAATCGAAGGGGAAGAGCGTTCGTGATAACCTGAAATGTTTTTATCTAAATGCAAGAAGCATTAAAAATAAATTTCGAGAACTTGCGGCCGTTATGATTAGTGAAGGCTATGACATAGTTGGGATTACAGAGACATGGCTTAGTGAAGAGGATGGAGATGAATATAATGTAGAAGGTTATAAGCTCTTTAGGAAGGATAGATGCAATAGGCGAGGAGGGGTGTAGCACTCTATGTGAACGAAAAACATAAATGTGCAGGAAATTCCTGAAATTGAACATTCCTTGCCCTGTGAAGATAACTGGGTCAGGCTCACTGGCTAACACGAGACTGGTTTAAACATAGGTGTATGCTATCGACCACCAGCTTTGGACAGTACAGTCAATGAAATGCTCTTTAAGAGGATTACGCAAGCTTGTAGAGGAGGAGGGACTATTATTATGGGAGACTTAAATTATCCTGGTATTGATTGGGAAAAGGTGAAAGGACAGGGGAGGGGGGAGGAAGAATTTCTAGATGTCATAAATGATAATTTTTTGGTGCAGTATGTTAATAAACCTACAAGAGAGAAGGCAATTTTAGACTTAGTGCTCTGTAATGACCCAGATAGAATTAGCAATGTTGAGGTACGGGAGCCACTTGGGACAAGTGATCACTCTACTATTAATTTTGAGGTTTCATGGGAAGTTAAAAAGGTGCATTCAAAAACAAAAATTTTCAATTTTAGGCGAGCAAACTTTGACAGGATGCGCTCATATCTAAGTGAAATAAAATGGGAGACACTCCTGGACTGTGAGTCTGTAACTGAGATGTGGGAAAGATTTAAGGGGGTTTTACTTGATTCACAATGCAAATTCATTCCAAAGGTGTCCAAAAGTAAGCTGAAAAAGCAGAATCCTCAGTGGATGACAGCAGCTATTCGTAGGAGTTTGAGGGAAAAGAGGAATCTTTATAATATGTACATAGAGGATAACAATGAGATTACTAAGGCCGAATACTGTAAAATGCGGGCTGTGGTCAAAAAAGAGCTGAGGAATGCTAGAAGACTGTATGAAAGACAAATTGCAGAGGGGGCAAAAACTAACCCTAAGCGCTTCTTTCAGTACTGTAGTAGAAAAAGGAAAGTCAAAGAGCAGGTTAAGTGCATAAAGAATAAAAATGGATCGATGCTATATAATAACAAGGATATTGCGGACACCTTAAACGGTTACTTTGTTGAGAATTTTACCTTAGAGCGGGTCTTTATTCGGCCAGAGGGCATGTCCAATGCTCAAGATTATTTAGTGGAAATTGAGGTTAGGGATAACGTAGTATTAGACAAGTTGCATAAACTAAAGGCAGATAAGGCGGCGGGTCCTGATGGCTTATATCCTAGAGTGCTCAGGGAAGTTAGTGAGATCATCTTTAAGCCGCTATCCGCCATCTTTAGACGGTCTTTAGAAACTGGAGAAATACCAAATGATTGGAAACAGGGTAATATAATACCAATATATAAGAAAGGGGGACCGTACTGAGCCAGGTAATTACAGGCCAGTCAGTTTAACTTGCATTAAGTGCAAAATATTGGAATCTATCATAAAAGATGAGCTGGACTTATTTCTTGAACGTAACAGTATCTTGAGGGATAGCCAACATGGTTTCCGTAAAGGAAGGTCTTGCCTGACAAACCTTCTGGAATTTTTTGAAGAGGCCACCAAGACTTATGACCAGAGCAGGGCTTATGACATCATATATTTGGATTTTCAGAAAGCATTCGACACAGTACCGCATAAGAGACTAATTTTTAAAATGAGCTCCATTGGAGTTACAGGAGGTATTCTGAAGTGGATTCAAAACTGGTTGCAGGACAGAACACAAAGAGGGTGGTCAGTGGTATCTCATCTGAGCTAGGTATGGTGGGGGAGTGGCGTCCCCCAGGGATCAGTGTTGGGACCCCTGCTGTTCCTCATCTACATTAATGACCTTGATAGGAATATTGAGAGCAGATTAGTGAAATTTGCTGATGATACTAAATTGGGAGGTTTGGCAAATAGTTTAGAGTCCACTAAAGTGATTCAGGATGATTTGGATAGAATCCAGAATTGGGCAGAAATGTGGCAAATGAAATTTAATGTAGCGAAATGTAAAGTAGTACATGTAGGTAATAAAAACATTAGACGGGATTACTTCATGGGAGGTTTTAAACTGGAATGTGCTCCACAAGAGAAAGATCTGGGAGTGATTGTTGACCAAACCCTCACAGGCTCTAGCCATTGTGCCGTAGCAGTTAAAAAAGCCAATCGGATGCTGGGATACATTGCCAAAAGTATTGAGTTCAAATCCAAGGAGGTGATGCTTCTTTTGTACAACATATTCGTCAGACCACATCTAGAGTATTGTGTACAGCTCTGGGGACCATACTTTAAGAAAGACATAGAGGCTTTAGAGAAAGTTCAGAGAAGAGCCACAAAGCTAATTCCGGGTATTAAAGATGAAAGCTATGAGAAGAGGCTGAAGATCCTTAATCTCTTTAGTCTTAGGAAAAGGAGACTAAGGGGTGATCTGATTGAGGTCTTTAAATATGTTAAAGGGATTAACAAAGTGAATTATGTAGGATTCCTTCAACCAAGTGTTGTTAGTAGAACTCGGGGTCACAAATGGAAGCTGGCCAAAGGTAAATTTAGCACTGATATTCGGAAATATTTCTTCACCCAAAGAGTAATTTCGGTGTGGAACAGCTTGCCTGACCATATTGTTGAGGCAGAGACCGTGGGAGTTTTCAAGAGCAGGCTTGACTTAAAGTTAGATACCATTGAGTCATTGAGTATCTGAAGTGATATATTCACGATAGTACAAAGAAACTGGCGAGCCTAGTTGGGCTGAACGCCCTGTTCTCGCCATTCATGTTATGTTATGTTATGTTAAGGTATCGCTTCTGATCTCCGTGCTACTGATTGGTAGTGTAACCAACTGGGTTGAGTAGAACACGTCTACAGTGTCCTCCTTCTCTTCACGAGTGTGGGGAAGTGGTAGCCGCAAAAGTCCGTCAGCATTACCATGTAATTCTCCCTTTCGGTACTCGATGGTTTAGTCATGAGCTGACAGTTGCAACGCCCAACGCTGTATTCAGGCTGCTGCCATTGAGGGTGTACTTCTCCGTGGACACAGTATGGTGGTCAGCAGCCTATGGTCAGTAAGCAGTGTAAACTTATTACCATAAAGATACTGGTGAAACTTTCATACGCCAAAGACTATCGCTAACGCCTCCCTCTCAATCTGGGCGTAGTTCTGTTCAGCCTTGCTGAGCACTCTCGAAGCATAGGCGATTGGTCTTTTTATGTCCTCAGGCATAATGTGTGAAAGTACAGCCCCCACCCCATAGGGTGAGGCGTCACAAGCTAGACAAAGGGACAGGTCAACATTGTTGTGGGTCAACACCTTGTGAGAAACCATGAGTTCCTTTGGTTTTTGGAATGCTGACTCAGATGCTGCTGACCACTGCCATTTCTTCCCCTTGTGAAGCAGTGCATTTAGCAGCTGAGGGATGGTGGCTAAGTTGGGAATAAACGTCCAAAATAGTTTATCATCCCCTGAAACAAAGTAGCTGACCTGCATTTGTTGGTGCTGGTGCATCCACAATAGCACGTTCCTTCTCTGGTGATTTGTGGAGCCCCGCTGCATCGATCACGTGGCCCAGGTACTCCACCGACTCCTGGGAAAACAGGCACTTCTCCTCTTTGACAGGTAGGTCATACTCCTCCCGTCTTCCCAGGACCGCATCCAAAGTTTTCAGGTGAGTTTCCTCATCTGGCCCACTCACAAGGATATCATCCAAGTAACAATGAGTGAAATTAATCCCAAAGAGCTCTTGGTCCATAGCCTTTTGGAATAATGCTGGTGCCGATGCTATGCCAAATGGTAAGCAATTATGGCAAAACAGTCCCTTCTGTGTAGAGATGGTCAGGAGCTTCCTTGACTCCTCCTCAACTAACATCTGTAGATGAGCATTTGACAAATCGATCTTACTGAAGTGTTGACTTCCGGCTAGAGAAGCAAAAAGGCCCTCAATACATGGAAGAGGATACTTGTCCACACAGAGTGCTTGGTTAACCGTGACCTTGAAATCGCCATAGTCTCGCTATGCCATCCTTTTTGCTGACAGCAACCACGGCTGTGGCCCAGTCACTGTGCTCCACTTGTAAGATCACTCCAAGCTCAGTAAGACTTGTCAATTCAGCCTCCACTTTAGGTCGAAAAGCATAGGGCACATTATGTGGTGGACAGATCTTGGGTACACAGTCTGGTTTAAGCCTCAATCTGGCCTTAATCCCCTTAATTGTGCCCAGGTCCTTAAAGAAAAAGTGGACAGTCTCTTTAAAACACTCTTTAAACAGTCTTTCTCTCCTTGCTATACTGCATCCACAGTCTTTATGTTCTTCCAGTTCAGCCTAATGGCTCTCAGCCACTCTCTACCAAACAGTGGGGGAGCATCGACTTTCACTACGTACAAGGGTAAATCAGCAGTCTGATTATTTAAACTTACTTGCACTTTAATGACCTTGATGTGAGAGGCTCACCTGTGAATGTTTTCAGTACAATATTGGTTGGCTGTAAGGGCACATGTCTCAGAGTGCTTTCGTACTGTCCCCAAGAAATCAAAGACACCACAGCCCCAGTATTCAGTTCCATCTCCATTTTTTTCCATTTACTCTTGGTGACACAGATATGTGTGAATATTTCCCTTTATGAAACAATGAATTCAGTCCCAGTTCATCATCTGAGTCAAATTTTATCACTTTCACTTCCATTCTCACTTGCCCCCACACAATGAACTCTCCCCTATTTACCTCTCAGACTGCCCTTGGTTGAATTACCTTAAACTCTGATTTCCCCTCTCTCTGCTTTTCCTCTCTTCCTAGGTGATTTTTAGCCTTATTTCTACCAATGCGGCTAATGTGACCTTTTTTTCATATGTATGACAGTCGCGATCCTTGTACCAGCATTTATCATCAGTGTGATTCATTTTCTCACATCGCCAGCATTTGTCATGAGATTTTGGCGAGAGAACGGCATTTACTTTAAGCGAGCCACTTAATAGCTGCGCGTCTCGTGCCACCGTCTCCGCCAACACAGCGTAATTGGCTGCTTTTTGAAAGGTAAGATTTTCCTCAGTCAAAAGGCACTTCTGCGCAGCTTCGCTATTTAAACCACAAACAAATCTGTCTCGCAATGTGTCCTCTAAATGAGCACCAAACTCACAATGTGCCTCATGCAAGAATCGATATAAGAACACATTTTCTCTTATTTTTGTTCCTATCCTTGATTTTTTCTTATTTTGTTCTAACACTAGAAATCAATGGGTAAGTTCAAGTTTTACCAGGACCAAATATTATGACCGTTGTCCAAAAGAAGCAGACCCGATGTTCGTATTAAAAAACAGGAAAGTATTTATTACATAAGCCAGCAAGGCAACAAAATCTGCAAAAATGTTCATTGTAACAAAGTTTATATCATTACATTTGCATATATGTAAATTTGTGTGCAAGATAAGTTTTGACCTGGGATTGGTCACAAGCAGTTGTGTGCCATGTTTGGCACTATGGATTAGATAATTCAAATCCTAAATGATCGGGGGTCTTGCCCTTTTTCCCCCTGTGGACTAGACGGAAAATCCCCAAAGGTGGAGCTGCCAGCTGTCATTAACATATACATGTGAGGTGGCCTCATACACAAATCTGTCTGTCTCTCTACTGTATTCAGAGGCACAAATTTATCTGTTTCCCCACAGTCCCTCCTTTTTGGCACAACATGTACTTCATAGTGAAGCCAATTTCGTAGTTAAGGTTTGTTTGGTCATTGTTCAAGGTGGGGTCAAAAACCTGTAAAAATTCAGGAAAAATTCCCCCACGTCCCCCCTAATGGGCGAGCAAGGTATACTCCAAGAACATGACTTGTAAGGGAAAGCCCATCTGTTGCTGGCTGGCTAAAAAAGGAAAAGAAATAAAAACAGACAGACATTGGTGTGTCACCTGTAGCTGAATATGGTATCAGTCCACAAACAGCAGCCAGTTCTGTCAACATGTTTGGCTGTTGTGTACTAGTTGCATGTAAACATCATTATTGTCCATGGCACAAATCCTTTTGAATTTTATAACAGCAAGCAGTATGATGCGTGACATTGTTTGATGGCGAAGGGTTGCATCAAGGCTTGGTGGGTTGACTTGTGCAGTAATCTTCTAGCGCAGGAGTCCACAACAGCATGGTCCAGAAGTTAGGTGTCCACAGCAGTATGGTCTGGTGCCGGTGTCCTCTCCGGCATATGAGGGAGAGAATAGAAGACAATGTGAGGGTTCTATTCAAGTACACCTGATTCATTACACCTTGGATCTATGAAGGAATGCTGTTGGAGCCCTGTTATAGTGTGTGCCGCTTTCTACCTCGCTTTACCTCAGATTAATTGTATACGAATGAATTTCACAGCTTTAATTAATAGACTAGTAGAACGTAGTCTTAATGCACAGACAAAACATCAAATTTTGTCACTAATAATGCAAACTTGGCTGTCATTTGCACTAACTGAATGTAAATGTTATTGCTGTCCGAAGCACTGATTCTGTCATATCTCAAAACAATGATTATTATTAGAAATGAAATTGTTGGCATGGTAGATGGTTGTATTCCACACTTAGTAGTGACAGATGAACGCACACACACACACACACACACACACACCGGTGAACTAAAGTATTCAATTTGGTCATGTGGGTGTATAGGAACGCATGCACCTGATTAATGTAGGCTGCGGGTGTCCGAGGCAGCGTGGTTTGAGTCAGCCTTCAGTAGTTTTGGTGGTGTCTGCTGGTGATGCGCACGGCTTAGCACGGGAGTGGTGGATCCAGACCGGTCTGTAACTCGAAGAGCTGACTCAGAGCAGTAAATGCATCTTCACACTCATATGTCCAATCAACTGACTCCAATGAGCGACATGGGCCCTTCAAAAGAGCATTGATTGGGGCTGCAATAACAGAGGAGTCAGGTATGTGGTTCCTGCAGAAGTTAAAAAGTTCCAGAATCTTAGACATCTCGTGCAGTGCGGGGACGTAGAGCAGCGGCAGTTGCAGTTTTCTGTTCAAGTTGGCGTAGTAGCCTTTGGAAGCATGCGCCTTCGGTGGGTTAGCATCACGATGTGGTGCTCGGTGTCCTTTTTCTCTGCAGCGAAAGCATTGATCGTCATCCTGGTTTTGATGAGTAAAAGGCCTATTTTTCCTGTGGTCCCTTCCTCTGCATTGATTAGCCCGATGACCTATTTTTCCAAAATTATCGCAGTCTATTTTATCATTCGAAATATTTTCGCGCATGGCCACAATGGAATGAAGGGTAGACCCATTTTTACGGATCTGTTCCTCTAAGCGTGAAGCCCACGCAACGATTTCAGTAAAGGTGTTACCTGGGTTTAACGCCAATTGCCAAAACATTCTGTATATATGATCCTGCATCCGCCAGCAACTGTTGAACAAATACAGCAACATCTCTATTGGGGTTAGGGAAGCCACTGGGCATTTCAAATGCTTCATATTTCCTATCAGCGAATTCTGTGAACGGCAAACTACCCTGTAATACTGCCGTAAATAAATGCCATTTAGCCGTGCCGTTGCCCAATGCGTTTTTTACAGCAACACAGAAATGATCAATGGAAGCTTGAAGCTCAGTACGAGCTGCCCAGGGCCCAGCTGCCCACATTTCTTGCCTGAGGCTTTCCGGTTCTATTGCATTCCAACTCGAAGTGGGACACTTAGCTCGTACAATAGAAAACATGTCTAGTGGGTGTAAGGACATACTTCGCTGCAACTCGGCTGTTGCCAAAATTGTGAATTACTGTCATTCACGGTCAGACTTGGCAAGTCTTTTAATAATGCCCTCATGTCAGTTACGATTAACGGTATATGGTCAACGTGAAGCCACTGTTCGCTTCCTCTACCGCAAATTTTGGTTACCATTGGAGCCATGGGGGCGGTGTTATTAATTTCTTTATTTTCAAAGCAATTCAAATCGGGGTGCAAACATTGGGCACCTTTCAATCCAGCCGGGATACATGCGAGCTCAGAGTTTTTAGATTTTTCTTCTAATTCATTTATCTTTTTACAAAATTCGTCCAGTTCTTTATTCTGTGTTCGTACGCAGTTTTGTAATTTATCGCATTTTTCAATTAGCCTTCTGTGTTCGGTTACTAAGATAAGCGTACCACATGCGGTTCTCTTATTTTTCTGTTTGGTCCACCATTCTAGCGACTCCGGAGTGGATCCGTTCAGATCCCATCCAGCCTTTCACATTTCCTTTTGTTCTTTTGTATATTTTTCCTGTAAATAAGTAGTAATAACTCCTGGCGTATTTAAGGGTGTTCGAATTTTCCTTGTTTGCCATGTTTAATTGCAATTTATACGACGTTTGTCTCTGGGTAGCTTAATATCTAGTGAAGATTGGCCTTTATTAATGTATAAACGCACGTTATTAGCCAGCAGCTTACTAAGCGTACGGTCAAGAATAAAACCAACACCAAACAATAAAGGCTTAGGACAACATAAAACTTAAATGACAATGACGAGATTCACAGCGGGCACGAGTTGGCTTCTCAAATACCCACAAGACGAGCTGGAGGTGCGCCACGTGCACTCTCTCTCAACCTATAACAAAGACAAAAAAGTACCCGAGTGAAAGACGCTCCTTATCTCTCACTCTGGGCCCGGGGCGCTAACACTAACTCTCCGGAACATGAACCGAAGAAACAAAGACACGATATGTGCTTCTTAGGGAGGCTACCTTCTACCCAATTCCCAGTCGTGAAAATAATTAGTCACATCTGCGCCGTGGGCAGCCCACATACGCTTGCCACAACCAGGCAATCACATACTCGCCTTTTTGGCATGAATTCTCACTCAACGCAGGCAGGGATGACCAACATTCACCCCATCACAATATACCTATGTTTTCAATACATAGGCCTGTATCACACAACAGCATTGGCACTACAAAAAGTAGCTGATAAAAATACCATATAAACACGTTACAAAAAAGACACAGTTTTTTAACCACGAACAACTGACCGCTTCTACGCCGGTCAAATTCTAGTTTATAGGTTAACGTACAACTGGGTGTAGCGCTCCAGATCTCCGTAGTTCTGCCTTCCAAACTATATTGTGATAAAACAAATTACTCACTCTTCTTGAATTGGTCAGGAAACTCACGGAGGTCTGGAAAGGAATCCACCCTGCTCGCAGCACCAAATTTGTTAGTAAATTCAAGTTTTACCAGGAACAAATGTTATGACTGTCGTCCAAAAGAAGCAGACCCGATGTTTATATTAAAAAACAGGAAAGTATTTATTACATAAGCCAGCAAGGCAACAAAATCTGCAAAAATGTTCATTGTAACAAATTTTATATGACTACATTTGCATATATATAAATTTGCGTGCAAGATAAGTTTTGACCTCTGATTAGTCACAAGCAGTTGTGTGCCATGTTTGGCACTATGGATTGGATAATTCAAATCCTGAATGATCGTGGGGTCTTGCCCTTTTTCCCCCTGTGGACTAGTGGAAAATCCCCAAAGGTGGAACTGCCAGTGGTCATTAACATATAGTGTGAGGTGGCCTAATACACAAATCTGTCTGTCTCTCTACTGTACTCAAAAGCACACATTTCTGTTCCCCGCACTAGGATGCACCAATGTTTTCTTATTTTTGCTCTTCTCTTAGGTAAGAGAAAATTTTACAAGTGGTCGAGAGCACTCTTACAGAGATAATAGAAAATAGAAAACTGTTCGTCCACAAATTGCTTGTCCAATGCATGGAAACACAAGTTTTAAAACCTACGCATAAAAAATGCATCATATAATCTAATGTTGATTGTTTTATGTTTTTGAGAAATTATAATGATTTTATTATTTAATTCTTGGGCTAAAGAGTTTGGCCAGTTGATCCTAATTAGGACTAAGCTATAAAAACCCTTAGATATTTACGTGCGTTCTGCTTCTGAATGGCTTACCTATTGCTGTTGGACGCTTTGGCCATCCAGGCCTTGCACAGAGAGCGCATTTTTAGAGATCGCGCAGATCTGTTTTGCTGAGACAGATGAACGGCTACTCGTACCAAATGTGAAAGCAACCGTACTTTAGCACAGAAGATTAGGCGAGGCTTGGGAGAGTTAGCCACTTTTTATATTTTAGCATATCAAGCTAATTCTATTCACGGCATAGAGAGGGGAGACTTGGGCCACTGCTGAGGAGAGTTGGGCCACATACAGGAGAGTTAAGATAGACACACAACAACCATCCAGGCCAGGAAAATATGAACAGTTTAATTCCAAATTCATTAAATAACAATGAACATGAAATTAATCAATACTCTAGTAGAAATCCACTAGCAAAAGTCAACACTGAACAGAAACTTTTTGCAACATATTTTTGTGTTAACTTTAAGAATTTCGCAGAAAATGTGAACAATTAAATTCCAGATATTATATAAAGTAACTGTTTAAATGTTGAACTTCACTAGATAATATCAGCATTGCTAAGAAACATATTCTACATTTTCAAATTGTCACATTCTCATTTCAATGCAAATTATGAACAACTTGATAACAACCTTTTGTAACCAAAGGTTATGAAGGCCTATCAAAATAAATTCTGATACAACCCCTCCAGGAAAAGTTAACCTTTATCAGCAAAATATATGTTCCTGGTATAACTTTATATGGCCTAACTCTCCCACCCACAAGTGTCCCAACTCTCCCAATGTCCACCATATTTATTTCAGTGACAATTTTAGCAAAGAAACAACACACATTTGGCTAATACCTTGATGGAGGAGGAATGTCACAGCTATCTTATGGAATGACTAAGGACAGTATACTGCGTAGTATTGAGGAGATATAAAAATGCTTACCGTGAATTCCAGTTTTTACTCTTTTGAGTCAAAAATGCACTTTCTGCAAAAACATGGACAGACAGCCAAAACTTCTGCGGTCCCTTATGGCAATAAAATGATAATGCCTAGTACTTCCATTAGATGGCACCACCTGCCCAATACAGTTTCCAAGTTCCATAAAATGAAGGGTGGCCCAACTCTCCCCAGCCTCCCCCACAGTTATGTGTTACGGCTCTCTTGTTTTAACAAATGCAGCAGCGAAAAGATATCTCGATTCAAACAAAGAAATTCAATGCTTGCTCAAAATGTAGGCGGATGAAAACATACAATCACAACTGGATACTACACGCGAAAATTTGGCGATTTATGGAATAATTCGTGAGTAGTTACATTTGCGTGGTTATCACAGAAGATCAGTGCCGTGACAAACTAAAGAAAATGCGGCTGCGATATTTCAAAGTGCGGGACATGGTGCGAAAGTCTGGCAGCTCAAGTTATGAGATAAATTTTCGTGATATGGGGCAGTGGACAGCATAATCGGCCAAAAACGCAAGGGCGAAAGAATTCCCTATGCAACTTCCACCTAAATCGAATACAATCAGTACATTTTCGGCTTACCTTGATGTTTGGGTACCGAGGGAAAGAATCGAATGTGTAAAAACATCAAGCATTCAGTCAAGAAAATTTTGAGTTTAATTTTTCGTGCCGCTATACGTGGAAATCCATGTTACAGATGACACACCAGGTTGCTAGGGCACGCGCAGCATATGCATTCGCGATATTAATATTCGATATTAATATTCTAAACCCCCTTTTCAATAATAAAATCCCCCAAAATATATTGGCGCCTCCTTTTAAAATCATTCCCCATTTAAAACCACCTAGGTGCATACTGCAACGCGCTGTACCGGAATTTTGACATGTATGCACATGTATTCGGGCATGGTATGATATCACTAGTGTGAAAGCTGACCAGCGGGGGGAGAGGGGAGGGGGGACAATCGTATTGTGGCACGGTACGGAACAATCGTACCTCGTGTGAAAGCGCTCTGGATTGCCACAAGCAGTCGGCTCTTTGCACACGGCACGTCACCTGCCCTTAGATGGTGTTAAGTGGGTATCATATATGCTTATTTAAAACAACCGGCCACGCGCTTCCAATTTTACGAGCAAGTGGGATTCAACATTCAACACATATGGGTAAGAGCAGATTTGGACGGAAAGGGCGTTTGATGCATCCGGAGTTTATTTCTCTTATTTTTTCTCTTAACAAAAAAATAAGAGAAATTATAAGAGAAATTTAAGAGAATGTTGCTGCATGAGGCCCATTGTTCGGAAAGTTTTTTTAGTACTACCACATACTGCAAAACAGATTCTCCACTCTCCTGATTCCGTTTGTGGAAGCGGAACCTTTCTGCTTTCACGAGCTGTTTTGGAGCGAAATGGTCTCGCAGAACATCCACAATAGATGAGTTCGGTTCAAGGCTGGAAGTCCGCACGCGCATGCGCAATACAGCTGATGTGGGGCAAAAGGAAATATGATGGCTACTTGTTGCGTGGTGGGGTGCACAAACCGGTATCGTAAAGACGAGGGCATAAGAGACAACGACAGGCCTGGATTCGAGCTATATATCGGAAGAACTTTGTCCAGAATGATCACACTCGAGTCTGCAGTACTCATTTTGTCAGCGGCTGGTCCGACTTCGTTGACCAAAATAATGTTGACTCTGTTTTCCTACAAACGAAAGGATCTCACACTGACGCAAGCTAAAAGGAAAGAGCGATCTGATCTGAGAAATATTGTTAAGGTACTGGTTGGTATTAAATTATTTATGTTGGCCCACTAATTGTCTAAGAATGATTTCATCTGTTGTTGTTTCAAGGTGTTACTGTTGTTGCAGTGTTCAGTTTTTGTATCCACATTTTGAAAAGGGACTGGCTTTGTTCGATCCTATAGGCCAGTGGTTCCCAACCCAGTCCTCAAGGACCCCCTGTCCTGCAGGTTTTTGTTGCAGCTTTACTTTTGCACACCTTATCCATTTAATGCCCAATGCACCTTCATGCACACCCTGTTAAGGTAGATCTTTTTCAACCAATTAGCATGAAGCCCTTAAATGGATCAGGTGTGAAAGAATGGAGCTGGAGCAAAAACCTGCAGGGCAGGGGGTCCTTGAGGACTGGGTTGGGAACCACTGCTATAGGCTATATACGACGTTAAGTGCATGTTAAACTCTACGCAAACAAATATCAAGCCAAAGGGGGAATGTTTAGTGCCATACGACGTTTTCAGTCTAGATCAGCTCTGAGGGGCTTACATTATAGAACTTTGCCCCTCAGAGTGAAGTGTAGGTGTGGTTTTCATTTCGCTGCTTGCAATAATCATTTGGTTTCCTTGTGATTTCGATTTCATAATTGCTTGCTATATATAGCCGACAAAGTTGAATTTGCTTGCCACTTAGTTTTGCGGACGTGAAATAATGTCATTAACGCCACTATGATTGGGTCCCACGCCATAAGTCAGCTAATGGTTTCAGTGTTCTTGTGACGAATTCACATGGTTCAAAACAACCGGCAAGCACACATGATCCTAATCTCCTCTCAACATGGATAAGCGCGCTGGTCTACATGTAAAATACAAGGCCATATCATTACTGTTTGACTGAACGCTACAAATTTGATTTCGGATTTTCATCTGTATTGAAAATAACAAAGTCAAGGACTTACCTTGACAGTATCTCACCGATATAGTCTCTCAAGTCTCTGTTGCACTGAAGTCATCAATGCTTTCAGTTTGTAGGAGAAATCTAATAGAGCAAAGTCTAGCTATATTATCAGGGGGAAAGAATTTTGTATCCAACCTACACTTTTTCCGGATTTTTATTTGCCAGAATTATTTTAAAAGGGGGGCACCAATATATTTTAAGGGGTTTTTATCAGTGAGAAGGGGGTTTAGAATTTAACATTAATATTTAATATCGCGAATGCATTCGCTGCACCTGCCCTAGCAACCCGGTGTGTCACCATTAACATGGCAGCCGCCTTTAACGATCTAATTAGTAATGGCGGGCCAAACAAGTTTTCTTTTGGCTCTTGTAATTTACACGTTTTACTTGCATTTATTCTCGATAGAGAAGACAATTTATGGCGAATTTAATCCATCCAGATGCATGGACTCTGATAGTGCAAGTAATATGGATATTTTTAACTCCGATTGGATAATTTCGTGGTCCTGCAAATTGATAATAGCAAACCTTGTTGCTATTGACCCCAAGGTTAAGGACACCGCTGTTAAGCGGAAAAGTTAACAAACAGGGCGCCCAGTGAACACTTGGTTGTATCTGGCTTTCGTACTGGTGCTGCTAGCTGGTGATTCACATCTGAATCCTGGCCCAACAAAGTTTCCGTGCATTGACTGTTCGAAGCCAGTGAGATCCAACCAGAAAGGCATTTGTTGTGACACGTGCAATCTGTGGCTACACTGCAAATGTATCAATATGGATATATCAACATACGCCAGGCTCTTGAACTCTGACGAACCTTGGTACTGCAGTAAGTGCACATCAACAGTAATTCCAACTAACAATTCACTCCCTGATGTTCAAGTTGGAGACCAACCCCCAGAGCTAAACTTCGACTGTTTCAAACAGAAAGGCCTGCATTTCATCCATGTGAATGCACGGAGCCTGCTGCCTAAGGTGGACGAGCTTCGTCTTATTGCCGAGGGATCCAGAGCTGCCGTTATAGGTGTGAGTGAAACGTGGCTGGACGACTCTGTGATGGACACTGAGATCGCGATCCCCGGATACTCCGTTCTGAGAAAGGACCGTGACCGAACCGGTGGAGGAGTGTGTGCATACATTCATGCTGACATCGCCTATAGCCCTCGTGTCGATCTGGAAGACGGCAGTGAAATTAAATGGCTTGAACTGAATTTTCCTAAGACTAAACCTATTCTTATTTGTATTTGCTATCAACCGCCTTCAGACCCAGACTTTTACGGTAGGCTTGAATCGACATGCTTAAAATGCTCAAACTTCTCAGGTATGGAATGTTATTTTCTAGGTGATTTTAACTCTGATAATGGATCGAAGGTTAACTATGACAAATTGTGTAATTTTGTGTCTATGTATGACTTGAGTAATTTGATAAATGTACCCACCAGAATCACTGCGTCAACATCAACAGTTTTAGATCTGGTTTTAGTGTCTGACGCATCAAAGGTATCTCAGTGTGGTGTTTTGAATGTTGGCATGAGTGATCATCTACTAATATACTGTACTCGTAAAATTAAAAAACAATGTGTGTATAAGCATAGATTGGTCTCATTACGTAGTATGAAAAGATATTCTAAAGAACTTTTGGAACATGAACTGGTGAACGTGAGCTGGGAAGAAATCCTCAGTAATCATAATGTTGAAGAGGCATGGTTACTGTTTAAAACAAAATTCCTTACTGTTCTGCACAAAATTGCCCCTTATCAATCAGTCCGAATTAAACAGGACACAGCACCCTGGGTTACAGGAGAAGTACTCCACCTTATTCAAAAAAAGAAATCATGCTTTTAAACAATTTAGGAAAACCAAAGAACAACATTGGTATAAAACCTATGTATCATTTAGAAATCAAGTTCAACATGTAAAAAACAAAGCCAAATCAGAGTATTTTGTGAATAAGGGGGAGGAAAATAAAAATAATCCCAAAAACCTTTGGCAAATTTTAAGAAGCCTTGGCACTGCTTCAAAAACAAAGTCTAATGATGACAACATTGGCTTCAAAATTGACAATGAAGTATGTTTCGATAAGACCAAGGTAGCTCACAAATTTAATGATTTCTACCGTTGCCTCTTCACTCATACAAAAATTACCTAAAGGTTTTGGTAAATTTGGGTCATGCCACATCAAACAATATTATTCTAGTACTGCTGGTTTTTTTAAATTTCAATATGTCACCAAGGATGTTGTACAAAAGGTTCTTCTTTCTTTAAATTCTGACAAGGCTACCAGTTTAGATCAGATCCCTGCGCGTTTCTTAAAGGACGGTGCCTTGTATTTAACCAAACCATTAACACATATTGTAAATTTGTCTTTGCTCTCTGGTAAAATCCCGCGAGACCTTAAGTCTGCGAAAATAACTCCTATTTACAAGAAAAACAGTAAGACCGATCCTGGAAATTATAGACCTGTCTCGATTCTCAGCGCTGTGAGTAAACTATTGGAGAAGATTGTTTACGATCAACTAAATCAGTACCTCAGAGATCACAAACTTATATATGAGTACCAGTCAGGGTTTCGTCCCTCATACTCCACAGATACTTGTTTAAGCCATCTGACAGATTACATAAAGTCAGAACAAGACAAAGGCAATTTCACAGGTATGGTGCTTCTAGATCTACAAAAAGCCTTTGATACTGTGGATCACAGTATTCTCCTCTGTAAATTGGAAAACATGGGGCTCCAAGAGCCTGCTGTAAACTGGTTTAGAGCCTACTTAGGGAATAGGCTGCAGCGAGTTGAGATTGGTGACGTATCCTCAGCTCCTGCTAATGTGACCTGTGGGGTCCCCCAAGGATCAATTTTAGGTCCTCTTTTGTTCCTGGTTTATGTTAATGACATGCCCTCAGCTGTTAAATGTAAGCTACTGTTGTAAGCAGATGATTCGGCTCTTCTTGTTTCTGGCAAAGATGTTGTTTCTATACAGAAACGTCTGTCTTCCGAATTACAATCTGTCCAAGAATGGTTGGTTGACAACAGACTCTCTCTCCACCTCGGGAAGACAGAATCTATCTTATTTGGCTCAAAGCGACGACGCAATGGTAATGAGTCAATAGACGGCACTTGTGATAGAGTTTAATCAGTAAAACCAGTGTAAAATATCTAGGTGTTACTCTTGACCAGTCTCTATCAGGTAGTCAAATAGCAGACTCAGTACTACGTAAATCAAATGCTAAATTAAAGTTTTTGTATTGTCAGACCAGACAATTCGACCCCAAATGAAAAAACTGATTTCTGCGTTGATTCAATGTCACTATGACTGCCAGTACTTCTTGGTATTCTGGTCTTACTAAGAAGCTTCAGAATCGTCTGCAAACCACCCAAAACAAATTCGTTCGATACATCTTGAATATCCCTCCCAGGACCCATATAGGGCATGCTGAGTTTGAACAGGTCAAAATTCTTCCCGTAAGTCTCAGAGTAAAACAGTTAAAAATTAACCTAGTGCATTACATCATTTATGGTGCGGCCCCTAATTATCTATCATCCTCTTTTTGTCTAAATTCCTCCCGCTATAATACTCGTTCAGGGCCATACTCTCTCATTATTTTTCCAGTAAAATGTTTTGGACATACTGCCTTTAAACATATTGGTGTAATAGCCTGCAATGGTATCCCTACTTGGTTACAGTCGATAAGCAACAAGGCAGTCATGTTATTAGTTGTGTTATTTTTAAACCAATTTTTTAGTCTATCATCTAGTCTCTCATCCAGTTTATTCCGCTGTATTTATTGCTATTTATACTAATTATTACGAATTGCATCTGATTAGTCCCATTATTTTGTCATGTGATAGTTTTACAAGGACCACAATGGAAATAAGCGTTTATGCTTTATTGTGTTATCCATGTATTTTTAATATATTCATCAACTGTATGTTTATATTGATTTTACAAAATAAACTCAATCAATCAATCAACGACATGCTACTTATACGAATAGCAGCATTTGAAACTCAACTCTAAATGTCCTTAACTAGATGTAGGCTTGACATCCTAATGTTTCTCTGGGTACCCAAACATCAATCGATATTGGCGTAGGTTGAATACAGAATTCTTAATCTCGCCATCCGGACACAAAATGTACGCTGCACACCCTAGAATGTTCCTAAACAAAAAATATTCCTGTTCATAGTCCGAATCCACGCTGTAAGCTGCCTTTTACCACGGGGAAAGCGAAAGAACTTATAATTCCCCACCTTTTCAATGCGATTTGCGCATCTTCTGCCCCACATACGTAGTCTTCAAAGAGCATGGGCACTCTAAATCTTGCTTTTTCACGTCCTTAAACCGAAAGGGTCCATACCTTTATAATCCATGTCCCCAAGCTTCGCAGGGGCAATCAGGTGGCGCGGTAAACCATACGTTTTCTGTCCCACTACACTAGTAGCATAGGCACTTTTTTTGCATCCCTGATCTCATTAGCCAGGACATAGTGCTCAAAACGTTCAATATACGTACGTTGCCCATTGCTCACTGGATTCATCATTGGGATCCATATGTCTGATAATTCCAGCCATGATGCGTCTCTTGGTTCGTTTTCAATCTTTAGTCTTGGAAGGAAGAGCTGCTCATTGGCCAGCTAGCCACTATAACACAGAACTCTGCCAGCGAGCTGGCTAGCTTCCTCACAGCGTGGATGTTCTTTCTCATCCAAACAAGACTTGCAATGGCTGCATTCACCCGCAACAGGCGAGAAAGCGTTTCCGGACTAAACAACTTGTCGCCAGTTTATATTATGTTTCTATTGATGTGTTATAATTTGCAAACAGTTCAACCACAAATGTGTACAGACACCATGGCTTAGGCAACTCACGTTTTTTTCCTTCCTCTTCAATGAACTAACAACAATTACAATGGTACAGAGGTAACCAACTCGTGCGCCACCTGGAATTCACTGTGGCACACAACGTTCATACAATCTCCAGTTCATAACAACGAGCACACGCTCTTGTGGGAAGTAAGCAAAACAGGTAAGACGTCTGTAAAGGAGGCTAACCAACACTAACATATTAAATGTTCAAAAGGTGGAATTTCTCCACGTTTCTTCGGTGTTTCAAGTTCTTTAGCTAAAGAGCAGCACACTTCAGTCGGCGCTTCAGTAGTTAGACTTTTGATACAGGGCCCATCGCTTGATTTCCTATATGTTCTCATCCAGTCAGCTTTTTATTGTTGAAAACTCTTCGAATAAATGGTATCATCCCGTACGACATACAAACAGTTTGCTTGAGGAATATACAGCAGGGAAAGCATATATGCTGGCAGGCCTGAGCTTGGGGGCCACTGGTTGATTTCACAGATTGGTGTCGGCTGATGAGATCAAAAGCACAAATGCAGATGATCACAGAGAAAATAAAGCATCAATGTGGGTATTTTTCTTTACTTCACCTTTTTTTGTGTTTAAGAGCTGACATGAAACCATGGGAGGCTGACTGTGACGACTTGGCAAGCCAGCTATCAACAAAGTTTCTTTGTGATGACTGGCCAAAAACTCACCTACCCTCCCTCTGGATATATCATTCAATAAAAATGTTTTTTTGATTGCATTTTGTTGCCCTTTTCGCATTCCACAATTTGACAATTTCTTTCTTGGCTTAAAATGAGCAGTTGCTTACATTTATTGATATTCATTTGATGAGGATTTGTATGTGAATGTTTCAACATAAACAAGGATGTGAGTAAATATGACCACAGAAGTACAAGAAAAATATTAATGCATAGATCCTGTCAGTGGTGGATGAAATATTCAGATCCTTAAAAGTAGCAAAATCACGCAATGAAAATACTCCAATAAAAGTCCTGCATTAAAAACTTCATTGAAGTAAAAGTAGGAAAGCATTATCATCAACATTTACTCAAACTATCAAAAGTAAAATAACTCACTGCACAGTGAATTAGTCTATATCAGTTTTTTTAACATTTATGATAATTTTGGATTAATATTACTGGTACATTAATGTGTATGTTGCATTTTACTGTTGTATTTTTTAAGGTCATGCTAATTTTGGCTACTTCAATTACTGATGGTAGTTAAACGTACAGCAATGCATCATGTTCTGTAAGATCATCATATCGATGGCCTCATGCAAAGAAGGGCGTAAGTGACACTTCAGTCAAAAATGAATTTTTTGGTTCTTTTGGAATAACTGAGACTAGCCCATCTCCTGACCAAGTCTGGAGTCTCAATTCCTATCTTAAATGGGTTAAAATGCCTTTTAAAATTGGTGTAGCTGTGATCGAAATGGTCATCTTCGCCCATGGTAAATTGACTTAAAAGCATTTTGCTAATTATCTCCCAAATTACGAAGAATTATGAAAATGTCCAGTAGGCATCCAAATAGGTTACCAAGCACTATACTTCTATCATGGGTAGTTCAGCATATAGCTAACAGGTGGTGCTTTGGCAGTTTTTTGGCTCTCCTGTAAAATTTGTAAAATGTCACTTACGCCCTTCTTGCATGAGCTCATCGATATGTTCATAGCATTGCTGTCCTCTGAGAACCAGCATCTCATAAACGTGAATTTTTCATGAGCTCAGAAAAATAGCCGTTTTCTTCTTTGTGAAGATGCATTTTCTAATCCAAGAGGGGTTTAGATAGTTTGTTTTGTACAAGAAGTTGGGCAACTATATAAATCCACAAAGGAACACATAATCTTTCTGTTTATCAGAAAAGAAAAGCAAAATCATCAAATTTGGATAGGCCCTGTAAATGGTTTCTCTGTATAGGTGGGGTATAAAAATGTGATCTGAAAATAAACCAATAACTAAAACTGTCGAATTGAGTAAAAACTACAATATTTACCCCAGAGATGTAGTGGGGTAAAACTATAAAGTTGCATAAAATTGAAATATGCAAGTAAAGTACTTCAAATTTGTACTTGTTAACATTTCATCACTTTATACAACAGTCCCCCTTCCTTCCAACATTAAACATAGAAAAACTGATGTAAGCCATCTCTCTGTCACACCCTGGGAAAAAAAAAACAATTTTCTTTATTGAATATAAGTGGTGTAATACTAATAAACTTTATTTGTATAGCACCTTTCATACAAAATGCTGCTCAAGGCACTTTCCAACGAACAAATTGCATGCATCAAGTGCCACATGAGAAACGACATAGAATTAACATAAAAATGGCAGAAATAAAATTAAAGGGTTACCAAATAGGCAGACAAAATACTGATTTGCGAGCTGCACGTATTGCATTAACTTCCTTGAATGATCAGTTCAATTGCTAACCACTCAGAACGTGCACAGTGTTAAATACAGCGGGGAAAATAAGTATTGAACGCGTCAACATTTTTCTCAGTAAATATATTTTTAATGGGGCTAGTGACATGAAATTTTCACCCGATATCGTAACAACCAAAGTAATCCACACATGCAAAGAAATCAAAACAAATAAGTCCATAAATTCATTTATGTGTAATAAAGTGGAATGACACAGAAAAAGTATTGAACACGCTTACTGAAATTTATTTAATAGTTAGAAGAAAAGCCTCTGTTGGTAATAACAGCTTCAAGACGCCTCTTGTATGGAGAAACTAGTCGCATGCATTGTTCAGGTGTGATTTTGGCCCATTCTTCCACACAAACTGTCTAGAAATCTTTAAGGTACCGGGGGCCTCTTCTATGAACTCTGATCTTCAGTTCTTTCCATAGATTTTCAGTTGGATTCAAGTCGGGCGATTAACTGGGCCATTCTAGCAGCTTTATGTTCTTTCTCTGAAACCAATTGAAAGTTTCCTTGGCTGTGTGTTTGGGATCATTGTCTTGCTGAAATGTCTACCCTCGTTTCATCTTCAGCATCCTGGTAGATGGCAGCAGATTCTTATCAAGAAAGTCTCAATACATTTTTCCATTCATCCTTCCTTCAATTATATGAAGTCTGCAAGTACTATATGCTGAAAAACAGCCCCACACCATGATGTTCCCACCTCCAAACTTCACTGTTGGTATGGTGTTTTAGAGGTTGATGTGCAGTACCGTTTGTCCTCCAAACATGGTGTATGCTATGATGTCCGAAGAGTTCAATTTTGGTCTCATCTGAACAGATTATATACTCCCAGTATTTCATAGGCTTGTCCAAATGTTGTGCAGAAAACTTTAAACAAGTTTCAACACACTTTTTCTTCAACAATGGAGTCTTGCACGGTGAGCGAGCGTAGAGGCCATGGCAGTTGAGTGACAACTCTTCTGATTATTCTTTTGACTCCTCTGTCAGAAAAATTGCAAGGAACACATGGTCGTGGCCAGTTTATGGTGAAATGATCTTCTTTCCACTTCAGGATTATGGCCCCAACAGTGCTCACTGGAACATTCAGAAGTTTAGAAATACGTCTGTAACCAATGCCATCAGTATGTTTTGCAACAATAAGGTTGCCAAGGTCTTCAGAGAGCTCTTTGCTTTTACCCATCATGAGCTGCCTCTTGTGTGACACCTTGGTAATGAGAAACCTTTTTATAGGCCATCAATTAGGACTAAACCAGCTGATGTTAATCTGCACTGATAGGCGGCAGGATTGCTTTCTAAATACTGACAGATTTCAGCTGGTTTCTTAGCTTTCCATGCCTTTTGCACCTCTTTTTCTTCATGTGTTCAATACTTATTATAGGTCAGGTCAGGCTATGCCTGCCACCGGTAACGATGTAACCTGGCGCCACCTGCCTGATGCAGAGAGGGAAAACTGTCAAAAACCTCCGCTGCCTTGCGGCCACATCTCTTTTGAAGAAAGGCTTCAGGAGTAAACCTCAAGGAAAAATCTGGAGCTGGAGTCCCATAGGCAGTTCATGGTTGCATGCAATCTCGCTCTGGCAATTCCTGCGACGATGCTGGTCCCAAACTGTATCGGCCCTGCCGCTCCGTTGGATCAATCAATGTCGTGGAGAGGGGGGTCCTGCTACTTGGGCGACAGCTGGTCCTCCACACCACCCTGCCCTGGCTTGCGCCCTGGAGAGGACACTCCAGCTTCGCTTCACAGCATCGAAACAACACAGGAAGCAGCAGTCTACCGGTTATAAGCTACAATGCTCGATTGGCATAGAGTGTAGCGCCAGGGGTTGCCTCTGATGGTGGGAGAGATCTTCGCATCTTATTGGACAGCTACCGCTCGCCTCAAGCTGGGCAGCCCCCCGCCAGTAAGGTGCTGTCCCGCCACGGTCTGCCTTCCTCATTGGGTGCATGGGGATTAGGATACACCGACAAGCAGAACGTAACTTCCGCACCAGGCAAGAAAACTTATTTATCACAAAGAACAATCAACGAGAAGAGACCAGCCCTTAAACTGGGATATTGGAATGTCTGCAGCATGACAACTGGACTTGACGACCTCCAGAACATCAGTGACGCAAGAAAGACAGCGGTCATCAACAATGAGCTACTGAGACTGAAGGTAGACATAGCCGTTCTGCAAGAAACACGCCTAGCTGAATCGGGATCTTTGAAGGAGAAAGACTACACCTTCTTCTGTCAAGGAAAGAGCACTGAGGACCACAGAGAGCACGAAGTAGGGTTTGCAGTCAGGAACACCTTGCTGAAGATGGCTGCATCAGGCGACAAGGGATCAGAATGCCTGCTGCCTCTCCGCCTCTATACCTCTGCAGGACCAGTTACACTCTTCAGCGCCTATGCCCCAACCTTGACCTCCACACCTGAGGCAAAAGACGAGTTCTACACCAACCTGAATGACGCCGTCAAGAACATCCACAGCAGCGATCACCTCGTCCTCTTTGGCGACTTCAACGCCAGAGTAGGTGCAGACCATGATTCTTGGCCTTCCTGCTTGGGTTCCTTTGGAGTTGGCAAGATCAACGAGAATGGGCTGCGCCTGTTGGAGCTTTGCTCTTATCATGGCCTCTGCGTGACCAACTCCTATTTCCAGACGAAGCCACAACACAGAGTGTCATGGCGCCACCCCCGATCCAAGCACTGGCACCAGCTCGACATGGTCATCGTTACACATACAAGCCTCAAGCACGTGCTTCTCACCCGCTCATACCATAGCGCTGACTGTGACTCCGACTACTCACTGGTATGCTGCAAGATCAAACTGCTATCAAAGAAACTTCATCGCTCCGAACATATAGGGAAGCCACGCATTGATACGACCAAGATGCAACATCCAGAGAAGCTTGAGGAATTCACAAAGTCTCTTGAAGATGCTCTGTCTGCAGGCCACCCACGCAACACCGCTTCCGAGTCGTAGAACCACCTGCGTGAGGCAATTCAGAAATCAGTTCTTGCTACCTTTGGGAAGAAGACCTCAAAGAACTGCGACTGGTTCGAAGCCAAGTCTGCGAACTTGACTCCTGTTATTGTAGCAAAGCGTGCTGCCCTTGCTGAATACAAGTGCTCACCAAATGAGAAGACCCTCCAAGCACTCAGATCAGCCAGGAGCAAAGTACACCAGACAGCAAGAAGATGTGCCAACGAGTACTGGCGGGAGCTCAGTCATGACATCCAGACTGCAGCAGCAACAGGCAACATCAGGGGCATGTACGAGGGCATCAAGAAAGCTCTTGGACCAACTTAGAGCAAAACAGCACCCCTAAAAACCAGCAACAGAGAAGTGATCACCGACAAAGCCAAGCAGATGGAGAGATGGGTGGAACACTACTCAGAGCTCTACTCCAGAGAAAATGTTGTTGTCACCTCAGCACTGGACGCCATAGAACCTCTGCCCATCATGGAGGAGTTAGATGCTGAGCCAACACTGGAGGAACTCAGCAAGGTTATCGACAGCTTAACCTGCAGCAAAGCCCCTGGGAACGATGGCATCCCCCCAGACCTGATCATGCACTGCAAGACCGCCCTTCTGCAGCCTCTATATGACACCCTTTGCCAGTGTTGGAGTGAAGGTGGTGCTCCACAAGACATGAGAGATGCCAAGATCGTCACCCTGTACAAGAACAAAGGCGACAGGAGCGACTGCAATAACTACAGAGGCATCTCCCTCTTGAGCATTGTGGGCAAACTGTATGCCAGAGTCCTGTTGCGTCTTCAACAGCTGGTGGAACGCGTCTACCCCGAGTCCCAATGCGGCTTTCGAGCAGGACGTTCTACAGAGGACATGATCTTCTCCCTTCGCCAACTACAGGAGAAGTGCAGGGAACAGCAGAAGCCCCTCTACGTCGCCTTCAAAGATCTGACCAAGGCCTTCGACCTGGTTAGCCGGGACGGGCTCTTCATCATCCTCCTGAAGATCGGATGTCCCCCGAAGCTTCACAGCATGATCAGATCCTTTCATGACGGTATGAAGGGAACCATCCAGTACGAGGGCAGCATGTCCTATCCTTTTGACATCAAAAGCGGCGTGAAGCAAGGCTGCATCCTTGCTCCAACCCTCTTCGGCATCCTCTTCTCCCTCCTTCTGAAACATGCTTTTGGGAATTCAGCCGAAGGGGTGTACGTGCACACAAGAATAGACGGCAGACTCTACAACATCACAAGACTCAGAGCAAAAACTAAGGTGCGTGAGACCATCATCAGAGACATGCTCTTTGCCGATGACGTAGCAGTCACCTCACACACTGAACAAGATCTACAGTGTCTGATGGACAGATTCTCTCAGGCCTGCAAAGACTTTGGACTAACCATCATCCTGAAGAAGACCAACGTGCTGGGCCAAGACGTGGTCACACCACTTGTCATCACCATCGACGAACTACGAACTTGAAGTGGTACACCAGTTCACCTACCTTGGTTCCACCATCAGCGACAACTTGTCCTTAGGTGCCAAAATTTAACAAACGCATCGGCAAGGCCGCAACAACCCTAGGACGACTGACCATTCGCGTCTGGGAGAACCTCTAGCTGACCACTCCAACTAAGATGGCAGAGTACAACGCATGCATAGTCAGCACCCTCCTGGAGTGAAACCTGGACAACCTATGCCAAGCAAGAGCAGAAGCTGAATAGTTTCCACATGCAATGTCTTCGCCACATCCTTGGCATCAGCTGGAGGGACAAAGTGCCCAACGCCCAGGTTCTTGCCCATGCCGGCCTCCCCACCATGTACAAGCTGCTCAGACAACGCAGACTGCGCTGGCTTGGCCACGTGCGCCGTATGGAAGACGGTCGGATCCCCAAGGACATCTTCTATGGTCAACTTGCTTCTGGCCAAAGACCCCAAGGTCGCCCCCAGCTGAGATATAAAGATGTCTGCAAGAGCGAAATGAAAGCTCTGGACATCAATACCGAGATCTGGGAGGACAGCAAACCGCAGCAGCTGGCACTGCTTGCTCAAGAAACTGCTGAAGACAGGGGAGGAGAAGATCCTGAACCTGGCAGAGGAGAGGAGAGCCAGGCGGAAGGTACGCGGACACGGACACCCCCCCACGACCAACTACACCTGCACTTTGTGCAGCAGAGACTCCCACTCCCGCATTGGTCTTATCAGCCACCGATGACGCTGTTCTAGTCGCAACACCACAAACTCCTAGGGCGCAGTATCCATGGTCGACATCGACCAAAGGAGGCCTACTACTACAGTATTTATTCCCTGTGTCATTCCACTTTATTACACATAACTTAATTTATGGACTTACTTGTTTTGATTTCTTTGTACGTGTGGATTACTTGGGTTGTTGCCAACATCTGGTGAAAATTTCATGTCAATTTCCCCATTAGAAATATACTTAGTGCCATTAAAAGCGGAACGGTGAGGTATGCACTGTATTTGCGGCAAATTGAAGAATCGATTGATTTTTATTGCTTTTCCAGTGAGGCACGAGTGGAAGAAAAGAAAAAGCATATGGTATTGTAATCCTGACATGTGCCACTTGAACGTGCCAAGCACTTCACTAATAACAAACATTGAGCTGTTTGCGATGGGTACAGTGACGACTTGTTCTTCTGGGTGTGGTCAATAGCCTACATAAAGCTAACAAAAAAATGCTACTGCATCAAGAAAATGGAACCGCTTGTGAAACAGGAGAAAACGAGCCATTGGCATGTTACGGGCAGGTCTCAGCCGCCAAGATTTGGTGCGTCATTTGCACTGTCACCATTCAACAATCAATTAGCTGTCTGTCCGAGAATGGAACACAGGCATTGTCACTGACCAACCCCGCTTAGGGCAGCCATGAGTGACTATGGTAGCTCAAGAGTGCCACATCTGGTTACAGCCTGTACGTGACAGATTCCGGACAGCAACCCAAACTGATCATGAGACGAAGGGTCCGAGATGATTGAGGGTGAGCGCAAGTACCGTTTAACGCCATCTACGTGAGCAAAATGTGTGCACACGGCCCCTACAGAAAACCCATTTTTTTGCCCATCAACAGGAGTAGGAACTCTTCACTTCTGACTGGAGGCACCTGCCTCTGTGTCATTTTTTGGCACTTTATTTCCCTGTTTCTGTCTGAGAATGGAAAATAGGGACTGTCGCTGACTGGGCAAAAACTGGGTTTTCTGTAGGGAAATACTGTTATACTGTTGCTGTATTAGCAAGCTCATTAGCTAGCTCGCTACTTTGATGTGCTAGCTACTCATTACAAAATTCATTTTCAGTTTAGCTGGCTGGCAAGTGGATATTACTGTAGAAGCTAACTGTAAACTTATTAGCAAGCTAGCTCGCTTGTTACTTCAGTACAAGCAAACGATTGTATAACGTCCGCTAAGGTTTGTACAAATCATTTAATTGCTATGAATTGGCTACCCATTTCCAAGAATACTTTTTTACATTGTAAATCATGTAGATGACTCAACTGACGCGATTTGACGCAAATTGATACGAAAGTCATGTGGGGGGACCAGATTTGACATAACACGAGATCTAGCTTTTTTGCCGAAATTTCCAACAATTCTGAGACTACCACACTTCCGGTGCGCGGCTAGTTTAGGTCTATTGCATGTGCATAATAACATTGAACGACAGAAATCTTATCTAGGCATGGGCAACGCTCTGCATAAACTCTAATGGAATGCGTAACAGCTGAACTGGGGCGGTAAACAAGCCTCAGAAAACTTATAAAAAAGATGTAAATACCATTTTCATACAAAAAGAACACCATGGTTTGATTAAAAGCAACCTTTTCGATAGGATACCCGCATTTCATACATGAACTCTGCGTATTACGGCCAATAACGCGATTTGAACAGAGCTATTATTCGCCCGTTGGATGAATGCTTGACCTCAATTTGCGCCGTGTTTACAAACTTTCAAGTGCACGGCGTGGCAAAAATATCCATTTTGGAGGTAGATTTCAAACAGCCTGCGCTGACGTGATATCCCAGCTACAGCCCTGATTGAATTACAGCCGTCTAATTTGAGAAATTACGAGTCTGTTCGTCCAGTCTAGACCTCCAGGGGATGTGAAGTAAGTTCGACAGAAGTTGTTGAAGTTCGTCGCAAGTTCGCCGTGACTTCTTCTCAACAATAGCAAGAAAGGTGAGTGTATTTTTACTGTTAACGTACATAGTTAGTTGACAGAATATCCTGTGACCCTATTTTGTGAAGTTTCAGTAAAATATACCAAGGAATAAACCTGCGCCAGGCGTTCAAAACCTACCAGTGTTCTGACAAATTTTGCTACCTATGCCACCTCGCGAACACCGGTCACAAGATTCATTCACGTATACGCTTCAATTCGAGACTGCGAGGATGGAAATCTGAATAATCAATTAGGAAAAATTCTCGGCTCTCGGTAATTCTGTATATCGTTTAAACATTTTGTTAATCGGATTATGAAAGAAGACTGAAAATAAGCGCCCGCTTTTTGTTTGGGTGTAAAAGCGCGTATTTAAAGGAGAATACACTGTATATTGATTAAGCATTGAACTCTGCATAAGTCGAACTGTTTTAATATTTGTTGATGACATTGCTTCGGCTTCCTGGTAGCAAGTACGCGCAAATCTGCTGTCTAGTGAGCATTTCAGGTTCGATGTACTGAGTAATAATGCCGCGGAAACTTAAACTGGCCTGTCATTCTGCCGAATAGTCTTACTAAACTAGTTAATCATCTGATTGCTAATCAAGCAAAGGGGAGGTTTCTGCCTCACCAAACTAACCTCCGACTGCACGTCACTGTGTTTTACTATGAATTATTCACAGTAGCTCATTGAAACTATCATGGGAGGAGGGTATATGGACATTGTAAAAAACATTGCAAAGGTTTTTTTTTTAATGACCACAGGTTATTGAAGGGGGAACGTTTGATTCATTTCGTAGCAGTGGGAGGGCAAACAGCTGCCGGCATCAGCAACTTCACTGCATTTTATACAGTAATGGGCGAGTAGCGTTAATGTTTGCCCTCCCACCGATAATTTTGACATTTTTGCAGGCCATTGATCCAAAAAAAAAACACAGGCAACCCATTCATACCATTTTTTAATATCAATGCAAAACCTAATGTTTGTTGAACATAATTGGGTGAAATTCAATGCATTTTCCATTAAAAAGGGCCTAGAGGGCGCTGCTGTACTTCAGAGAAGGGGTTGATGACTTTTGCATCAATTATTTCTGTTAGGGTACCCTAATGGATAATTTGGCCAGGTTTACTTCTGAGTAGACTGCATTTTCGAAAATGCCCTCAGGCTTCACCCTCCAATTTTCACAATGGGTTTTGTTGATAAATGCCGAAATCAGCCATTTTTGGGACCCTGTGGCTCTGAGACCCTTTCCTGTAAAGGCGTTGGACTTGTGGCAAACTCTTCGTCTGTGTCTCCTGTACTTACCTGCAAAAAATCATTAGAAAATAATAAAAACTTTTTTTCTCAGCAACTCAAGAAATGTTGTCATTTTATTCATTAGTATTGCCCATGCCTATCTTATCAAGATTTTTGCTGGTGCCCCTTGTATTGCAGCCAATTCCACAATGTGTTCACACACTTCGAAACTGCATCTAGCTTTATGTCTTACAGATTTTATTTATTTTAATATCACATACCCTCACAAACAGAGATTAAAAACCGGAATAATAAGAGCAGTAATATATGTGGCATAAAATTTATTATAAATACAATACAAATAAATGTACAATGTAAAAAAATTTTTATAAACATAATAAATTCAATATTAACATTCTAAACAACAGAAGTAATTACAGGGTTTTGCCTAGCTTTCTGGAGGGTAGAGGCAGTGTGGTGGCTTTTTTTTTGGTACTGTTGTAACTGACTAAAGTTTTCGGCCAACATTATTTTAATATTTAAACAAAAGCTAACGCAAAGCAAATATGCTCATGATCAATTATTCTTTTACTAAGGCGATAGTGACTATGTCTGTAAAGGCTGGTAAATGTGGAGTTCAGATGCAGCGGCAGGCGAAGGTGCATCAAGCACAGAGCCAGCACAGCTGAACATGACAGAGAGAATGGAAGGGAAAAAAGCTCGCGTTTCTGAATACACGAAAGACTAAGTGCCAGAAACAAGGCGAGCCTACACAGAGAAAAAGAAATCTCAACAAACGAGAAAAAAACAAGGCACCAAACAATAGTGCGAGAAAATACCTAAAGAAGCAGAGCTTCCCAGAAATAAAGAGAAGATAATAGTCAAACTAACCCTGACTACAGATCTCTTAAGCCGAAGCGAGTAACTACAAAGCAGACACTCCAGCAAAGGAGGCGTGGCGGACCTCCGGCTTATATAGACTCCGGGAAAGCGCCGCCCAGATATAATCAGCCAGCTGGGTGAAAAAATCCGATGGAGAAAGAATTCGATGTCGTCAGGCACGAGAACCACCAAGAAAGAAAAAAGCACACACGCAAACCATGACAATGTCAACATGTCATGCACATTTATGGAAGTTATAGAGGATGAAAGATTGAAGTATCACTATGAACAGACTTAAACCACATAGCCAAGCTACATTAAGGGAGCTGTGTCATGAATCCTCCACATGCTCTCAATTTTGAACTAAGTAAATCTGCTCAACTGCAAGTCGAAATTGAGAAGGTATTCTCTTCTTCTATGATTATTGGTAATTGCAATCAGCTTACGCTCTTTGTATCCCTTGGCTAAAGTCGCACTTTGAATCCTTGAATTTTCATAGACAGCTCCTAAATATAAAGAGCATGATGCCGATGTAATTAAAGTATGTAAATACAGGGCAACAAGAAGACGGAAAGGCAAGGATGAAATCAGATTATGACTTGCAATCAAGCGGATTCACTTTCTTGGGATGTACAAACTCCAGTTCCAGTGAAGTTGGGATGTTTTGTAAAACGTGAATAAAAACAGAATACAATGATTTGCAAATCCTTTTCAACCTATTTTCACTTGAGCCCATGACAAAGACATGATATTTAAATGTTCAAACTGATAAACTTTATTGTTTTTTTGGAAATATTCACTCATTTCGAACAATAAAGTTTACCAGTTTGAACATTAAATATCTCGTCTTTGTAGTGTACTCAATTGCATATAGGTCAAAAAGGATTTGTAAATCATTGTATTCTGTTTTTAATTCACGTTTTACACAACGTCCCAACTTCATTTGAATTGGGGAGTGACGTTACAAGGTTTGTACGTTATAAGCATGCCAGTAATCGTGACACAGCTCCTTTAATGCTCCAAACAACCTATGGTACTCTTTGTAAAATACTGCATTTACGCTGTACTTGTCCTTTGAGATGTATATTTTATATGATCAACAAGCTATTCCAGTTTAGTTGATAAAACCTCCATTTTTAAATAGCTTATTTCCAAAAACATTGTGGTATATTTTATCTCCAGAACAGTAAAGAAAACACAACACAATCTTTTTGTCTCTTCATTGTCTTATAATGTAGGCCCCACATTGTAGGGGAATCCCTTGTGCACCAAGCATTCATGGCAAAATACCTATTTAATGAGCTCTTCTCACAGATGCAGCATGCCATTTCCTATAAATCAATAATCAAAATGCAAAGGCGTAAATCTATTAAGTACAAAAGGGGATGCAAAAGGGAAAACATTATCAACATTCTAATTTACAGTAACAGGAGGGACGATAGGTAAATAGACTAACATGTCAATAAAAACATTATGTCAATAAAAACATACATCAAGTCTGGCCGGGAAAACGTTTCTCGCTACCGTAACCATGTAATCCAGTACTGCCAGCTCATGGTCGGGTTGTCAGCAACTAAACCGGCAAATCCCTTGAATGACTCAGTTCTCAGGGAGGGTGATCAGGCACCCCGTGGGACCAAAAAACAATACCCATAAAAGCAACACCCCTGTTGGTGCTGACCCTGAGCTGCAGTCAGATTACATCTCCGCCATTGGGATCTCTCTTCCTGCCATGGATCAAGATGCCTGAAGACCAAGATGGTGGTTCGGAGGTCGCGCTCCAACTCCACCATAAACCTCACACGACTGGCTTTTCCTCAGACTTTCTCTCTCTCCTTTTCTAGCTTTTCCATCTCTCCCCCTACCCGTTCAAGTCCAACAGCGATGGGCGACAGACGACAGGAGCAGGGGCAGGTGAGCTCTTGGAGCTCCTAGCCTGGGACCCACATGTTGGCGGCAGGTGCAAGATGGTCGCTGGGCCGACGAATATGGTGGCGACGTCGCCCTTCGGTAGCTGTGTCTGTGGCAGGGCTTTTAAGCCATTGCGCTGCCCTCTCCAATCTGGAGAAGGCCCTAGAAAAGGTGTGGCCAAACACGCTCGCTGCCTCCTAGTTTGACCGGGTGTGTTGTTTCATTTTGACCCTCATATGCGGTCAAAATAAAACAAGAAGACAGTTGAACCTACAGTCTCTTCGTCTCATTTCCTGGAATGTTCGCACCCTCATGGATCGTGATGACAGCGATCGGCCAGAACGTCAAAGTGCTCTTGTCGCGAGGAACTCGCCTGGTATAACATCGATGTGGCTGCCTTGAGTGAGACTAGACTAGCTGACGAAAGCCAAATCATGGAAACTGGGGCAGGATATACATTTTTCTGGAAGGGGAAGCCCGCTGCTGAACGTCGCCTTCATGGAGTCGGATTTGCCATCTGAAACTCTCTCGTGAAAATGTACAACCTGCTTCCCGTCCACGTCAATGAAGGAATTACAACACTATGTATCCCCCTTCAACACGGACACGTTACCATCATCAGTGTCTATGCCCCAACTCTGGATGCCGATGATGATGTCAAGGAATCTTTCTATGCTTCTCTCCGAACAGCCCTTTCTGCTGTTCCCCTGTATGACAAACTTCTTCTAATGGGAGATTTTACTGCGCGAGTAGGGATAGACTATCAACTCTGGCATGGCATTATTGGGAACCAAGGAATTGGCAGCTGCAATGCCAACGGCCTGCTTCTTCTTGCTCTACGTGCAGAATTTAACCTTCTGATAACCAACACCACCTTCAGACTCCACACCAGGGACAAGACCTGGATGCACCCGTGCTCACCTCAAGTGGCATCTGATCGACGATGTCATAGCTCGAAGGAAAAACCAAGGCATGGTACTGATCACTAAGGCCCTCCGAGGGGTTGATGATTGCTGGACTGACTATCGTCCCATCTTTTCCTCTCTGCGAATTCACCTGAAGTCAAAACCCCGAGTGCATTCAAACCCTCCCCGGAAGGAACTCAATATCGCTGCACTGAAAGATCCAGATATCTCCGCTTAATTCTGCTCTTCTCTGTCTCAACGACTTCAGGACGCTAGCCATAACCCCTAAGAGCCCAGACCTCCCGGTGCGCCAATAAGACTGCAATCAACTCAGCTGCCAGTGAGATCATTGGCTATTTGAAACGGCGCCATCAAGACTGGTTCGATGAGAATAACCTCGAAATCCGTGATCTCATTGATCAAAACCAGAGGGCTTGCCTAGCATGGGAAAGTCAACCAGCATCCAAAAACAAGGAAGAAAACTATCGCAGGATCAAGGCTACAGCTCAGCGTACCATCCGGAAGCTCCAGAATGACTGGTGGAACAAGAAAGCCAAGGAGATCCAATGCTATGCTGACCAACATGAGCGAAGAAAATTTTTTCAAGCCGTCTACACCATCTATGGACCCTCCCATTCCTCCTCACATCCTTTAAGCTCTGCAGACGGCCAAGTTCTCCTGAAAGACGAAGATGCCATTCTTGCCCGTTGGAAGGAGCACTTTGAAGACCACCTGAACCGGCCATCCTAAGCTTCAGAAGACTTCCTCTGTGAGATTCCTCGGCACTCAATCAGACCATGGATGAGTTTCCCACCCTTGCTTGATGAAACACATCAAGCAATCAAGCAGATGAAGTCCAATAAGGCTCCTGGCCCTGATAACATCCCGGATGAGCTCATTCAACATGGTGGGAACTGCCTCCTGAGCCAAATCCACCTCCTCTTCCTTTCAATCTGGGAATCCAAGTGGATTCCCCAAGATCTACGGGATGCAAATATTGTAACAATCTTGAAGAAAGGCAATCACTCAACCTGTGGTAATTATCGTGGCATCTCCCCACTCTCCATCATAGGGAAGATTTTTGCCCGAATCCTACTCAAGCGCCTTCAAGATCTCAGTGAATCAGTTCTCCCTGAGTCTCAATACAGTTTTTCGACCGAACCGTGAACTGCTCAGCCATTCCAACTGTCAGTTGTCATCAACTATGACTCCTGCCAACTGTTTCCTCTGTCCAAAACTGTTTCAAAATAAAAGTCCACACTGAAATAATTCACTGTTAAATAATTTAACTATTTAAACTACTCAACTATTTAACTGTTCAGCCATTCCAACTGTCATCAACTATGACTCCCGCCAACTTGTTTCCTCTGCCCACAACTGTTTCAAAATAAAAGACCCCACTACAATAATTCACTATTAAATAATTCAACTATCTAAACTATTCAAGTATTGAACTGTTCAGCCATTCAAACTGTCAGTTGTCATTAACTATGCCTCCAGTCAACTAAAGTAAACCACCACCCACCTAGCAACCAATATAGCAACCATTGAAATAAAGCATCTACGTCAGTTTCGATATCAATCGACATGATTATACTACCAACCACTATAGTAACTGCTTTGTGATTGTAGCCATTATGGACACCCTAGCAACAACCTAGCAACCACCTCAAGTACCCTAGCAACAGACTAGCAACCACTTCCATGGTTGCAACCTACCAACTAACATAGCAACCAACATGATTAACCTCGCAACCAGCATAGCAACCACCACAACTACCCTAGCAGCAGCCCAGCGAAAACCTCAAGTACCCTAGCAACAGCCTAGCAACCACTTCCAGGTACAACCTAGCAACCAACATAATTACCCTTGCAACCAGCATAGCAACCAGTCCAGTTACCATAGCCACTACCATAATTATCCTACTAACAACCTAGCCACCAATATCATAATGCAATTATTTGCCACAAATTCCACCTTAAGCAACTACAGTTTGCATTTTCATGCACTCGTAATTCCCTGGAATTATATTCTCTAGTTAGAGTGCATGAAAATGTACTCTACTGTTATCCGAGTTCTTCCTCTTCTTATTATTATTATTCTTCTAACACACTTAATGCAGCCTCAACCATTTAACGTCGAAACTTCATTCCGCATGCGTTGCGTAGGTCTTACATAGGACACCTGTGCAATGTATTTTTCATCTTTGTAACTTTTATACTTTTTAAAATATGAATTAAAAAGTATAAATTTTTTCCCATAGACTTAACATTGGGCTGATGACATCACAGTAGGGCCATTAAGCAATTAGAATCTTGTGCCAGGTGTCCTGGCCACCTGCAGCAACTGTCAGTTTCTCAAGCTTTAAGACTACAATCTGGCTCTTTTAAGACTACAGATCCTGTTCAACTGTTTCCTCTGCCTACAACTGTTTCAAAATAAAAGTCCTCATTACAATAGTTCACTATTAAATAATTTAACTATTTAAACTACTCAACTATTTAACTGTTCAGCCATTCCAACTGTCAGTTGTCATCAACTTTGACTCTGGCCAGCTGTTTCCTCTGTCCACAACTGTTTCAAAATAAAAGTCCTCACTACAAAAAAAAATCACAATTAAATAATTTAACTATTTAAACTACTCAACCATTCAACTGTTCAGCCATTTCAACTGCCAGTTATCATCAACAATGACTCCCGCCAACTGTTTCCACAGGCCAAAACTGTTTCAAAATAAAAGTCCTCACTGAAATAATTCACTGTTAAATAATATAACTTTTTAAACTACTCAACTATTTAACTGTTCAGCCATTCCACCTGTCAGCTGTCATCAACTATGACTACCGCCAACTGTTTCCTCTGTCCACAACTGTTTCAAAATGAAACTGCTCACTACAGTTAATCAGTTAAATAATTTTACTATTTCAACTACTCAACCATCCAACTGTTCAACCATTCCAACTAGCAACCACCTAGTAACGCACTAGCAACCACCCAGAACACCATAGCAACCCCCTAGCAACCAACCAGAACACCATAGCAACTGTCCAGCAACGCCCTAGCAACCACCCAGAACACCAAAGCAACTGCCAAGCAACGCCCTAGTAACCACCCTGAACACCATTGCAACAGCCTAGCAACGCCCTAGCAACCACCCAGAACACCATAGCAACCGCCGAGCAATGCCCCAGCAACCACATGGAACACCATAGAAACCGCCTAGCAACGCCCTAACAACCACCCAGAACACCGTAGCAACCGCCAAGCAACGCCCTAGCAACCATTAGGAACACCATAGCAACCACCTAGCAACAGCCTGGCAACCACCCGGAACATCATAGTAACTGGCGAGCAACGGCCTAGCAACCATCAAGAACGCCACAGCAACCGCCGAGCAACGCCCAAGCAACCTCCTGGCACTCCATAGCAACCGCCTAGCAATGCCCTAGCAACCACCCAGAACACCATAGCAACCGCCTAGCAACGCCCTAGCAACCACCCAGAACACCATGGCAACCGCCTAGCAACGCCCAAGCAACCACCCAGAACACCATAGCAACTGCCTAGCAACGCCCTAGCAACCACCCAGAACACCATAGCAACCGGTTCCCAGAACCCTGGCCAGCACCCCGAACACTGTATGTGTAGAACAGCAGGCACATTCAAAATTTCTGCTGGAATTTTTTAGTTATCCGACTAACAACCTAGCCACCAATATCATAAAGCAATTATTTGTCACAAATTCCACCTTAAGCATCTACAGCTTGCATTTTCATGCACTCATAATTCTCTTGAATTACATTCTCTAGTTATTATTAGAGTGCATGAAAATGCGCTCTATTGTTATTCTGGTCTTTTTCTTATTATTATTAGAGTGCATGAAAATGCACTCTAATTCTCTAGTTATTATTATTATTATTATCATCTTCTAACACACTTAATGCGGCTTCAACCATTTAACGTCGAAACTTCATTCAAACAGCGTTGCATAGGTCTTACTTAGGACACCTGTGCAATGTATTTTTCATCTTTGTAACTTTTATACTTTTTAAACTATGAAATAAAAACTATTAATTTTTTCCCCATAGACTTAACATTGGGCTGATAACATCACAGTAGGGCCATTAAGCAATTAGAATCTTGTGCCAGGTGTCCTGGCCACCTGCAGCAACTGTCAGTTTCTCAGGCTTTAAGACTACAATCTGGCTCTTTTAAGACTACAGATCCTGTTCAACTGCTTCCTCTGCCTACAACTGTTTCAAAATAAAAGTCCTCACTACAATAATTCACTATTAAATAATTTAACTATTAAAACTACTCAACTATTTAACTGTTCAGCCATTCCAACTGTCAGTTGTCATCAACTATGACTCCCACCAACTGTTTCCTCTGTCCACAACTGTTTCAAAATAAAAGTACTCACTACAATAAATCACAATTAAATAATTTTTCCATTTAAATTACTCAACTATCCAACTGTTCAGCCATCCCAACTGCCAGCTGTCATCAACTATGACTCTCGCCAGCTGTTTCCTCTGTCCAAACCTTTTTCAAAATAAAAGTCGTCACTACAATAAATCACTCGTAAATAACCTAACTATTTAAACTACTCAACTATTTAACTGGTCAGCCATTCAAACTGTCAGTTGTCATTAACTATGCCTCTAGTCAACTAAAGTAAACCACCACCTACCTAGCAACCAACATGGCAACCATTGAAATAAAGCATCTATGTCAGTTTCCATATCAATCAACATGATTATACTTCCAACCACAATAGTAACTGCTTTATTTGGCCACCTTGATCACCCTAGCAACAACCTAGCAACCACCTCAAGTACCCGAGCAGCAACCTAGCAACCAACATAGTAACCAACATGATCACCCTAGCAAACAGCATAGCAACCAGTCCAGTTACCATAGCCACTACCATAATTATCCTACTAACAACCTAGCTACCAATATCATAATGCAATTATTTGCCACAAATTCCATCTTAAGCCACTACAGTTTGCATTTCTATGCACTCGTAATTCCCTGGAATTACATTCTCTAGTTATAATATTCATCTCTGCCATTTTCTTGCATTTTTCGAAAGGTATCAAAAGTATCAAAACGTGCGGCACGATCACAGGCTGGGGAGTAAACAGCACAGCATTCACACCCACGCAATTTCTTCCGAAATTGCAATATTTTAGTTCTTATTATTATTATTCCACCGCGTTTTAAGAAAGTTACGGTTCGGGCCGCACATGAAAGGTATCAAAACGTGCGGCTCGATCTGGAAATTTATGCTATGACTTTTGAAATCCGCAACCAAAATCTTTTCCGCGATATTCGCATTTTTCCGACAAATTTTCCCAATAGAAATCAATGGGCGGAATGCTCGCATCAATGGGCGGAATGTTTGTACACTCTAGGATTTAGAGTGGAGAGAGGCAAAAAAATGACTGAAAAAAATTTTTTAATCGCTCCCCCGGCCACAATTTCCAACGTACACACACAAATTCTACATCAAAACGTTGGACAATTTATGCAGGCCTGAAAAATGTCACTTTGGAAGAAAACAGACAAAGGGTTGAGACTCTAGGCGCCCTCAAGCGACAGGATGCACGTCGAATTTCTCTCTTTTCCATTCAAAATTCATGCAAAAAAATTTGGGAGAACGGCAAACGGACACAGTTTTTAGATCCCTATAAATCCAACATTTTATCACTCAGAGAAACAAAAAAGACATCCACACACTCAGCAAAGTCTCCTGCCTTGAATGATGTGGTTATATTGGTGACAGGATGAACGTTTTTTGCCTGAGAAGCAGGAGTTTGAGGTGTGCGCTAACAAGGATTTCTTTGACTGAGTGACACAGTGGCTCTGTGTGTGGCGATTATTTGCTTGTCTTACTGTTGCTAGGAGACCAGTCCTGGCACAGCCCTCTGTTAAAAAATCAAACGGAAGGAAATGTTCTCGAAATGCAATGTCAAAAATAGAAACATTTGTTAATGAATGCGATATACCACTGTTTGCAGTCTACCTAAAATGAAATTACTGTTTAGCAAAACTAGTGTTGGTCAAACGCAATGTTTATTACCAAAAGTTATGTCTTCACTCATTACAACACAGCGGTGGTGACCTTAAGCATCTGGGGGCCTGTTTCGAAAGCAAATGTGGGGCCCCATAGAACATAGCTTCATCATTTTGCTGGATGAAAGCTCCTACCCTAGCCTGTCCAGGGACATTTCTACTTGTTTGGCTGAAACTTGATATTTTTTGTGATGATTTATTAAAATATTGGCAATAAAATATACGCATATGTAAATGTGATACATTTCTCAAAAACTGAAATGTGCAACTCACCCCAACAAGCTAGCTGCATTGAAAACTGCGGGCGTTTTCATGTACTTTATGCGTCACTGAATTAGAAATTTAAAAAAAAGTTGCTGCCTAAAAATGCCCTAGGTTTACATGCAAACGGGGCAAAGAGCCCCTATTCTTTGTTTTCTTCTGAGGGGACGCGGTTACGGGATAGCTCTACAACAAAATTACTGGGATAATGATATGGTAAAATTTGGATGTAATTCAAACTTCGAAATCCCATCAATATAATTTAATGTCGCTTGAGTGGACTAGGTTTAGAAGCTATAGATGACTTGTATTGCTAGACCTTAATTTAAATTTGCATAGCTATAAACATTGTCAACACTGGGTGACACAGTATCCAGTGGTGGCTCGTGAGCTGGCAACAGGGGAAGCTCAAACAATCCCTTAAAATTAATGACTGGTCCTGACCTGTTTAAATCATCCATTTAAATTCAGTGGCGGGCGGTGGACAGAAAACTGGGGGGGGGGGGGAACGGATGAGATTAGTGACCCGATTTCAATCATTGTTCTTGGTCAACATGTTAGTTTCCATTATAATGAAATGTTAGGAGAGTGAATAATAAATTCTATAATATTAATATTATTATATTATATTTAATTATATTTATATTATATTATAATATTATGAAATTTAATTCACATGCCTTAATACTAATAGGCAACTCTTCACGAAAAAACCACGGTGGATTTTCCGCGTTAAATTTTGTCACATCCTAAGCAAGTCGTCAAACCTGTGCGTAATGATTGTTCAATTTAAAAAGATTGAAATGCGCTCTTTTTTGCGTTCAACTGGTGCGTTTGATGTCTCGTCTTAACAAAGACAATTAGCTACATCTGAAAGGGGAGAGTTCAAGTGTCTTTTACCAGGGCAAATTGACTGAAAACAGATCAAGACTAATAAGCAGTTTATAGACATGTTTATCGCCCTCCGAAAACTCTCCACATTATCAGGTGAGGCCAGTTTTCATTAATAACGTAAACCTGTCAGCTCTCACGCATTCAGTGTGTTTAAGTGGTGTATTTACATTCCTCTGCTGTAGTCAGCATTTATTCAATCAACGCCTATGCTGGGGCGTCTCAAGGACTAAAGATTGGTGGGGCCCAGAGCCTCCCTTTAACTCTTTCAACCCCAGATATTCTAGTATCACTATACCCTTCAACCCCACAGCCCTCTGTAGAGGGCTGGTCATTATCTGGACATTGTATCTTACTGTTATCTCTGGAATCCCATTAAATGTAACCTGATATGTTCCAATCAATTAGTCAGATTGTTTGAATTTTCCCTACAGGAATTTGGGGTTGAAGGGAATATGTTGGTCAGCCCTCTGTAGAGGGCTGTGGGGTTGAAGGAGTTAAAACAATTATTAACCCTGACTTGCACTCAATCATTCTCATAACTGACAAACAATCCTTCCAGGATTTTTCCGGCTTTTTTATAATTTTGATTTTTTTGCCCAATTTTGCGGTAGTTTTTTCAAAAAGTGGCGATGTCTTGGCGATTCATTTTTTGTCCGCGAAAAATTTGTGTGGATTGGTTGAATTTGCATTAGTTGCAATCCCGACATGCAAATTCCTTGAGGGACTGAGAAACAGACTCACTCCGAGAAAATGCCGGTACTGTACGGTACATTTCGGTACGGCGATGATCATTACACGTAATTTCGTGCATTTTAATCCGCGTTATTCAGAATTGCACGCAGACGTTTTAAATGGTCTTTTATTTAATTTAAATAAAACTATCATGAAGCGCAAGTTAAATCACTTGATGTGTGGAAAAGGTAGCGCAGACGTTTCAGAGCAGTTTGTCTTTCATAAAGCATTTTTGAGTAGCCTAAATCATTTTTCTGATCTGAATTTAGCCCATTATTTAGTCGTCAATAGGTCGCATGGAGAGAGAAACCGTAACTTTGTGTTACCCAAAGTTCAAGAGATGAGGCAAAACTCCAATGTAAAGTTTAAAATAACACTTGCCGTGCTTCTTTATTTGTACAAAATTTACGTTTAAAAATATATTTATTTATTGGCACTTTCAAAAGGATTTTTTTCTTTTTTGCGAGCAACAATGAATTAATACATCTCATCTACTGACATCCGATTCCAGCCGGCCTGGCTCCTCTGGGCTTATTGCAGGTTAGAGGGGATAGACAACAAACATGGTTCACACACAGCCACCTGTCATTCATATATAACACTGCACCTTTTCAGAGCAACCATTACCACTACAAACTCAATAAAGCTTACGCCAGTATACACAGCAATCCCGTCTAGTGTAAGCCCCTCGGTTTACGGCAGGTCAAGCACGTTTGGAGATGAGGCCTGACATTTTAACTTTTGTCAGAGATCATGGGAGGATGGTTTGGACAAACGAAACAAACAAAACAAAAAACAAAAGAATAAGCAGCTCAGCTGAACAGCTCCGCTCTGTGAATATTAACCTGAGGCCATAAGAATGAGCGAAACCCCGCTCAGCGGCAGCTGTTCAACTGGACGCTTTAACCGCGTATAAAACAGGAAAAGAAAAGGAACAGCAGTCAGGCCATACACCGCTGTTCCAAATGGACCTACAAGCAAAATACATACTGCTCACAAACATCCTGCAGACAAGATATAGCAAACAATACAACAAGCTATAGTAATTTGCCCTGCAGTATTCACAAAAATAATACAAGTTATAATACATGCAATATATGCAAGCAACACATAAAATAAAAGACTACGTTACCATATGATCGTCAAGGGTTGCGTGCACATGCACACGGGTCTGACCGACTCTAATCAACTCGTTTCCCACTGCAACTGTTATAGTGACACAAAAAAAAAAAATGCAGTGTGGTCAGCCTCACATATGTACACACACACACCTTACAACATACTGTAAGCAATCCTTTTATACACAGAAATAAACATACCTCCTGTACACAAGTTACTTCATACCGGTGAAGCCCAAACCACGCTGCGTGTCTCACTACACGCGCCCAACACTTGTTGTGCAGTCGAACACACCAGAGCAGCATCTAACAGCTTGGAACGCACAACCACACAAACGTGCCTAGCGTTGTGCGTTTATACATGCACTAAAACACCGTCACCTCTCAGCGTGTGGTCTCACAACGGCCCCAAAGCTCACGGTCGGCAGCACCCTCAAACAATTCCTCTCACGCACCTGCAGCTGCTTCAAATGTGAGGACCCAAGACATCTCCCCCTGCCTGACTAGAGCACCCTTAAATCTGCCTGTCCTGATTTATAACCCCGCCTTCCTCTGGCGGCTACATTCTAGCCCCCCCAGGAAGAAATCGTTGCCCCGACGATTTACTAAACTGTAATAAACCAACTGTTAGGGATTTCACAGCCACCATTCTCATACCACAGGCATTGCTCCCTCTGCACATGCGGACCGGGGAAGATGGTGGGGGTTAGCGTGCTGTCCAGCCGTGGCACGGGTGGTACACCTAAAGGAAGGCTCGACCACCTCCATGAAGGGAACAATGTCCAGACCTGATGACTCCACGGGGGGCCTGATTGCCCGGCTTACAGTGGGGGAGTCAGGGACACTGAAATCACAGTCATTCAACATGACACATAAAGATTCTTCACTCACTGACTCCAGGTCACCATGGTCCACCTCCGAATCGTCGGCCTCCTCTGAATCAGACACCCTGGCCACTGCCTCCGGTACTTCCCTTGCACCAGCAGCCCTCATCTCAGTCCGGTGTACCTGTTTAACTGGGTCATCCTGGTCTACGGGTACAACAGAATAAACATTCCCCAAGGCCCCTGGACACCTGACTACTCTGTAAAGGCATGAGTCCCAGACATCCTGAATCTTATTTCGCCCTCTCATATAATGGTTTTTCAGGTATACTACCTCTCCTTCTTGGAACACTGCATCCCGGATGCCTGCATGGTGCTTGAGGTTTCTTCACTTCAGTCGTTTCTGTCGGCGTTCTCTCACTCTGCCATATGCGGCCCTCAGGTTATCCTGATGTTCTCGGATCCACTCCTCCACCGAGCCTCCACTGAGTCCTTCACTGTTGGTGCTAAGCAGAAGATCGACAGGTAACTGTGGCTGACGGCCAAACATAAGAAAATACGGGCTCACCCCTGTAGACTGATGGACTGTGGTGTTATAGGCATAGGTCAACTTGGAGAGATACTGGGGCCAACGCTTCTTCTGGTCTGGGGGTAGCATGCGCAGCAGATCATGCAATGTCCTATTAAAACGTTCACATTGACCGTTACCCTCAGGATGGTACGCAGTGGTGTGACTCTTATTAATGCCATACAACTTACATAACTGCCGAATGATGTGACTTTCAAAGTTTCTCCCTTGGGCTGAGTGGAGGCGGGCTGGCACGCTGAGCAGATGGAACCAGTTTCACACCAGCACGTCAGCCACAGTGCTCCCACGCTGGTCTCTCGTCGAGATGGCCAGGGTGTACTTTGTGAACATCCGTCAGGACCAGGACATTCTCTCTCCCATCACTCGATGGCTCCAACAAGGTAAAATCAATGGCCAATATCTCATTGGGGCTGGAGGCCTGGAGCGTGCCCATGTAGGATCTTACTTTTGGTTTTACTGCCTTGACCACAATGCAACACTGGCATTCCTTGCACCATTGCTCCACATCCTTCAGCATACCTGGCCAGAAACAACGGCTATGCACTAGGTCGGTGGTACGATCGACCCCCTCGTGACCATGGCCATCATGTAGTTGGGTGAAAACTTCTTTCTGCAGGCTCTGCGGCAGCAGCAGCCGATGGACTTCCTTATTCCCATCCGGTGAGTATATAAGGCGGTACAGACATCCTTCCTTCTCCAACAGACGATCCCATTTCTGAACCAGCTCCCTATTCCCCTTACCTAGTCACTCCTTCTCTCCAGGAGGACGGCCCTTCGGCCAGAGCCTCAGGACAGGTCCAATCACCGGATCTATGGCTTGTAATGAGGAGAGGTCAGAACGGGTACAGCTGGGGAGAGTTGTCATCTCGCTGCACCTGGCCTGCACTTGTGCTTGCGGTGCCCCAATACCTGCCACCAGCTGCCTGAGAACCGCTGTGCCAGGTGAGGCCTTCTCCAAAGGTAGTCAGGACAGGACATCAGCATTGGAATTGGAACGCCCAGGCCGGTATACGAGTGTAAATTTGAAGGATGCCAGCTCCGATGCCCAACGCTGCTCCATGGCTCCCAGTTTAGCAGTCTGGAGATGACAAAGGGGATTATTATCGGTGTACACGACGAAAGCATTTCCCAGGAGGTACTCCCAGAACTTTTCGCAGACTGCCCACTTGAGGGCTAAAAACTCCAACTTCATTGAACTATAATTTTCCATGTTGCGTTCAGTTCTCTTCAAGCTGCGACTTGCATAGGCAACCGGTCTGGGCTTACCATCATACTCTTGTGATAAGACTGTTCCAAGTCCTTGATGGCTAGCGTCTACCTCAAGGATGAAAGGTTTGGCAAAGCCTGTGAAAGCCAATACTGGGGCTGTACAGAGCTTCTCCCGTAGGGCCTGAAATGCTTTATCACACTTCTCGTCCCATCGAGACAGCAACGGAATTTTTGGGGTCTTACCCTTCCGGGGACTCAATAGGTTGACAAGATGGTTAAGGAACGCTGCCAGCTTGGAGTAGCCCTCCACATATCTCCGGTAGTAGCCCGTGAAGCCAAGGAATGATCTAAGCTCACTCAGGTAGGTGGGCCTCCTCCAGTCTCGTATAGCTGCAATTTTCTGAGGGTCTGTGGCAACCCCCTCTTGTGACACCACGTGTCCTGGGTATCGCACCTGCTTCTGAAAAAAAATGACATTTGGACAGGTTTACTTTTAGATTCTGCTGCTGGAGGCGTCCGAAGACCAACTCGAGTCTTTCCAAGTGCTGCTGGACGGTGGAACACAATGACATCATCTAAATACAACAAGGCAGACTGGTGGCGCTGATCTCCAAACAATCACTCCATCAACCGTTGAAAGGTCGCGGGTGCATTACACAATCCAAACGGCATTCTGTTAAATTTGAATAAGCCAAAAGGAGTACAGAATGCTGTTTTCTTCCTGTCATGTTCTGCCACTTCTATCTGGTTGTACCCGCTAGCGAGGTCTAAGGTAGAAAACCATTGGGCTCCTGTGAGGGCATCCAGGGACTCATCAATTCTGGGCAGTGGATACGCATCTTTCCGGGTTTTGGCATTAAGATGGCGATAGTCAACACAAAGTCTAATGTTTCCATCCTTCTTCTGCACCACAACAATTGGCGATGAGTAGGGGCTGCTACTCTCCCTAACAATCTGATTATCCACCAACTGCTGAATATGGGCGCGCACAGCCTTATACTGAACTGGGGGTATCCTACGATACGGTTGGTGGACTGGGGCTGAATCCAGCAATGGAATTTCATGTGTAATTAGCTTACTACATCCCACATCCCCCTCCCCCTTAGCAAATATGGACTGGTACATACATAACAGTCGTCTAGCTTGGATTGCATCATCTTCTGACAGATTTGTAAAGCTTGGGACAGGGAAATCTGCCTTTTGTTCAGCCATGTCAGAAGCCACCTGTGAGGAAACCTGGGCGACATATTCATGTGACGACTCATCAAAAGATAGGCCTGGAACTAATGGGAGCTGTAGTTAGTACTTCTACAGACCCAATTAACCTACGTGGTGTGACCCAGACATCCCTCGTCCCCACATTTTTTTTTTCTTTTTTCTTTTCTATCCCGCCACCACCCCCCCACTTTGGAGGACAACTTTATTCATTCAATCAGTTATATAATTAAATATGAATCCTCCTACCATCACCCGACAAAACATACACACACGAGAAAAATAAATAAATAAATAAAAAATAAAATACAATACAATAAGGATTACATTCACAGAGTTTTATACCTTTGGCATTTGTGATTATTAGCTCATCCATTCCATCTCTTATTATTCCCAACCTTCAGCCTCCCGAATTTTATCCCATCTTTTGGCATAAATTACAAGCCCCGTCTCATGGGCCATCGCACACTCAATTCTACTGTAATACGTGACAAAATTCTTGAATCTCTCAAGTCTTAACTCCCCAACAGATGTCAACCTGAAAATAAATATTTTTGCAAGATATACAATTATATTACATATTTGGTGTTTTTCTTTTGTTACATCACCCAGTAATACTTTAAATAAATCTAGTTGTATACTATTATACTGAGATATCCAGTTTTGCACCTTTATCCAAAAAAGGGCTGTTACAGGGCAGTACCAAAAGAAATTGTCTACTGACTCCACTTCCTCTTGACAGAATCGGCAGAGGGGTGATGGCTCAATTCCCCAGATATTTAGCATCTTTTTTGTTGCAAGAAACTTATATATTAGCTTATACTGAAAATACCTTATCTTCGGATCAAGTGAAGTATTGTAAAGAATTTTGAAGACTTTATTCCATGGGACTGGTGTGTCTAACAAATTTTCCCAACTGTCTAGAATTCTATATGGTGTCGCAACTAAATTCTTTATTCTTTAGTAAAATTTGTATATATGTTTATTAATCTTTATTTTCTTTAACCATTGTACCATTTTCATATGAGGCAGACAGACTAAATGTCCTCCTGGTCCTTTAATAATTTTTGATTTCCAAGTATTTGGTAAAGCTCCAATAAGTTGATTATATTGTTGCAGTGTGCAGACAGTTCCATAAAAACTAGTTAATTGTCTGTAGGACATGATTTTATTTTCCTCATTCACTATATCCTTTAAAAAATAATAATACGTTATCGAACATGCGTTTCCAGAAAATCATTCTTCTATCAACAAGTATATTGGAATTTAACCATATTATTTGTTGTAGAACTTGTTCTGCATTCTCTGGTGGATGAAACTGAAATTGCAACCAACTTTGTAGAGCTTCTTCCAGAAAGGTGGAGACACTGAAAAACATGTCAGTAATTAACCTGATATGCATAAGTTTAATCTGCAGGAATGGAAAGAAGCCTTTATCAAACATAGGATGGACACTTTTAAGTAATTTACTAGAAAACCAGTTTGAATTGAAATAGAATTTTGGAATAAGGGAGGCCTTCAGTGAAAGATTTAAAGCTTTTAAATTTAATAATTTTAGGCCACCAGATACATAATCATTGTAGAGATACACACGTTTAATTTTATCAGGTTTGTCATTCCATATAAATTTAAATATCTTCTGTTCATAGATTTTGAAAAATGACTCTTTAGGAGTTGGTAATGCCATGAATAAATATGTAAACTGGGATACAATTAATGAATTAATCAGAGTTATTTTGCCATAAATGGTCAAATGTTTCCCTTTCCATGGGAGCAGAATTTTTTCAATTTTACTCAGTTTATTATTGAAGTTAACCGTTGAAATTTCACTAATATTTTCTGGGATGAGTATACAGAGTACATTGACCGGTCCATCTGTCCAGTGAATTGGTAGATTGCATGGATGAGTGAAATTTTTATTTTTCAGGGAACCAAGTCTCAATATTTGACATTTTTCGTAATTTGGGTTCAGCCCAGATTGTTTTGAGTATTCATCCAGGTCTTTTGTAAGACTCTGAAGTGTTTCATAATCAGAATTCAGTAAAAAAAAATGGTATCATCGGCATACATTGAAATTTTTGTATTTAGATCTTGCATTTCTAGGCCTTTGATATTATTATTTGTTCGTATTTTTATAGCAAGTACTTCTATTGCCATAATAAACAAATACGGTGATAACGGGCAGCCCTGTTTTACTCCCCGTGAAAGTACAATGGGGTTTGAGAGATAACTATTATTTATAATTTTGGAAACGGAGTTATTATACATTACTTTAACCCACTGTATTAAAGACTTACCAAAGTTAAAAAATTCTAAACATTGGTAAATGAAATCCCATCTGATTTTATCAAAGGCTTTCTCGAGGTCTGCTATAAAAATCAAACCTGGTTTCTTTATTTTATCATAATATTCTATAATTTCAAGTAATTGTCTTATATTATTTGAAATATTTCTACCTTGTATAAAACCAGACTGGTCATGATGTATGATATCATGCAGGACATTCTTTATACGCAATGCTATGCATTTTGCTAATATTTTCGCATCATAGCACTGAAGAGTTAGTGGCCTCCAGTTTTTTTAAGTGGACCGGATCTTTATAGTGGCCACTAGCTTCCTGTTTTAAGAGCAGAGAAATTACACTTTCTCGCTGAGTCCCTGTGAGAATACCTTGATCATATGAAAAATTAAAACACATAAGCAGGGGTTTTTTAATCTGTTCATAAAACATTTGATACACCTCTATTGGAATACCATCCAACCCTGGCGTTTTCCCCCGCTGAAAGGACATGATTGAATTGTAAAGCTCAGTTTCTGTAATTAGCCCCTCGCATGTAGCTTTCTGTTCCTCTGATAATTTAACTTGATTGTGAGGGAAAAATGAATTACTATCAGTATTACTTAGTGGAACAGCTGATAACTGGGGGGAGAAGATCTCTGTAAAATATCTCTCTTCCTCATTCAGAATATCTGTAGGAGAAATGAGAATTGTCCCATCATTCCTTTTTAATCTCTGTATATTTTTCTTTGTTGTATTTCTATGTTGGAGGCTTAAAAATAGTTTATTGCATTTCTCTCCCTTCTCCATCCATTTTGCTTTATTATTATAGTACATCATAGTTGACCTGTCACAAATTAATTGTTCCAATTCTTTTTGCTTTCGGTCCAATTTGTCGGTTACATCGCGGGTTGCTTCTGAGCTGTCGTGTATTGATGTGAGAATCTCAATTTCTTTTTTTAAGATTTTGTTCTTTTAATCTTAAAATTTTTTTGTCTTCGTGAGGCAAATTGAATTATGTGGCCTCTAAAAACACATTTGAAAGTATCCCATACAATAAGTGGGTCTGCTGATCCTATATTGTGTGTAAAAAATCTGTAATAAATTCTTTTGTACGCTCTACAAATGTCTGGTCCTCCAGTAACTTTTGATTAAATTTCCAATATCCCCGTCCTCGTGGATATTCAAGTAAATCTAAATGAAGTGATACAAGTTGGTGATCAGATTTAAATTTGTCTTCAATTATTGCCTTTTTTATTTTAGGTAACAAAGAAAAAGAAATAAGAAAATAGTCTATACGGCTTGCCTGATTCTGTCTTCTCCACGTGTATTTACGTAATTCCGGATTCCTTAATCTCCAAACATCAACCAGATCCATTGTATTCATTATTGATGTGATTTCTGCAGAAGCATGTGGGTGATGATTAGTTGAATTATTTCCCTTACGATCTATTAAATTATTCTGTACTGTGTTGAAGTCTCCAACCATTATGAGGTATTTACTTGTGAATTTTGAAGATTTTATGATATTGTAAATTGATTCAAAAAAATGTGGCTCATCGTTATTTGGACCATATAAATTAACTAAACATATTTGTTTATCCTCAATGACCATATTTAAAATGATCCACCTTCCTTGAGGGTCAGATTCTAAAGCTTGAAGAGTATAATTAAAGTTATTTTTAAATATGATCATGACTCCCCTTGAATTTCTTAAACCATGTGCATATAATATTTGTCCACCCCATTCCTCCATCCATGTAGTTCCATCTGTCATTACCGAATGAGTTTCTTGAATACAAAAGATAGTGTGGTCTTTCTCTTTTAACCAAGTAAATATTTGATGTCTTTTCTTCTTATCTGCAAGGCCATTACAGTTATAACTGGCGATAGTGATTACATCTATTCCCATTTTTTACAGGCTAAGCTTTTAAGATTAATGGAGTAGGATTTTGGATGGTCAAATATTCCAGCAGAGTGCTTTCTGGGCATAATGGAAGAGCTAATCGTAAAATATAAAATGTTGTCAACGCAGGCGCCATGCCTGTCAAAATTAAATATGGCAGTTGAAGAGCATAAACAAAGAAAATAACATGATTAAGTGAGAAAAAACCACAAACACAAACAAAACGACTTGCTGACAAAGACAAACAGATAACATCACAACATATAAAACACCCTTTGTCCCACACCCCATCTCTTGGGTCAAACTACCACTGCGTCCCATAAGATTATAATTATTGTCAGTAAGAAATTAGGGGAAGAAAAAAAAAGGAAATAATAATCATAATAATAAAAGTAATAATAATAAAAACAAAATAACAACAACAAAAAAAGTAAATTAAAGAAAAAAATAATAGCAAGAAAAAAAGAAAAGGACGCAATAATAACAACAAGGACAACCATAATTACCGCGACTCATTCCATCATTATCATTCCTATAATAGCAGGAATCGCAACGAGAAGAGATTGAGATTGCGTCTCAGCATTTTAGCTAATACAGCCAAGGTGTAATTGCTGCGTCCCTGTATAGCTGATTATTTACGTACAACCTGTCAACTGACAGGCGTACTTTAAGTTTTTTGTCTCGGTTCTCTTTCATTACAGGAAAAAGCTTCCTTCTCCTCTCCATTATTTCCGCCGGAATTGGTCATTTATAGAAAAAGGTTTGCCTTTCAGCTCTTTACCTCGATCCAATACGGTTATCTTATTTTTAAAAATACGTGAATTTGGCCACAATTGGACGAGGTCTGCCAGTAACCATTTTCCTAAACGATGGACTCAAAGCGGATCTCGGATACTTCCCCATTTGACATTGCAAGTTCTTCCCTAAAACATCGTCGGACTTTGCTTTCGGTGTCGGCATAACTTTCCTTCTCATCTTCTTTTAAACCCGTGAGTACCATATTATTTCTCATACTTCGCATTTTAAAATCGAGGAGCTCATTTTGTATTAGTCGATTTTCTTTTTTTCAAATTTTCCGTTCGTTTGTCAGCGCATCTACCGTGGCCTTTAAAGATTTATTTTCTTTTTGCAGTTCTTGAATTAATTCATTGTTCAAGCCAACCGCATTTTTCAAATGGATAATGTCTTTGCTCACCAGAGCAAGATCACTTATAACTTTTTCTAACAACTCGAGCTTTGACAGCTTCGCGTTGATTTCCTCCATAACTTTAGTACTCACGGTACCGCTGCTGGACTCTGCCATATCGGAGTCACTTGAACCAAGATGTGATCTGGTCCTCTTCGATTCCGGCTGATTAGGCATTGTGTCGTAATATTTGTCTAAAAATTCCTCCAAACGGGCGATCTTATCCAGCTTGGGAAATTTGTTGCACCGAATTGTTTGATTTATTCAGGACGTTCAAAAACAAACAGGCTCTCACATGAGCCTCAGGATGGCAGCCATCTTCTTCCGGTCTTCTTCCGGCGTTCTTCCCTTGTCCCCACATTTGTAACAGGCGCATACAGTAAACCCTGTTCTGCCTGAACAAAGGCTGGGGAAACCAATAACCCGTCAGGAAGCGCACCTTCATCTTGACCAAGGGGCTCCAATAAAAACTCTACCCTACTTGTAGATGGGATCTGTGGTGACAGGGACCAAAGTTAATGTGCCTGCAGCCACATGCACTGGTGTGTTACCCTGGACTCTGACCTTATAGGCCTCAGTAGAATTTACAACTGCTTCTCTTTTCTCACAATACCTCAGGGCAAGTTTCCATGCAGGGTGAGCTGACTCAGTCTGGGGTGTATGAAAAAGTCTCAAACCATGTTGTTCAAACAGTATGTAATAAAAATCTCTGACAATATTCATACCTAAAACTCCAGGAAGGCTTTTTTTCTGTTGCTGGCCACTAGAGGTGGGGGGATCTTTTACAACTAGAACACCACAGTTTGGAATCTGTGTCCCGTAAACATTTACAGTTAGCGTTACATAACCTACATAGGGGATATCAAGTCCATTGGCAGCTTTAAGGCCAAGCCATTGACAATTTCCCACTTCCTGTTTACGAAAAGCATTAAAATGCTCATCAATAAAACTTTCTGTAATTGTGGACACCATTGATCCTGTATCAAGCAGGCAGGGAACTTCGACATTCCCCATGTTTACCGTCACGACTGGGCAAGAACCAACCGACTTATTAAATGTCATAGTACGGTCTCCCTCCTTTACATTTGAGCCCATTGCCCCCACCTCCAGCATGTGGCTCTTCACACTGGGGGGGTTCTGGTTTTTTTGTTGATCTGTCTCCTCTCTACTTGGCATAGTGTCAGAGACCACTGTAACTTGTCTCTCTTGACCATTGTTTTTACAGTAACGAGCTATATGTCCTGCCTGGTTACAACAAATACAGATGGGCTGCCCATCTGGAGAACGCCTAAACAGAGTTGCCTGCCTAGGCCTTTGCACCCCCCTATTGTAACCACTCTGTGCCCCAAGAGCCTTAACCAACATATCTAATTGTTCCTGCTGTTTCATCACAATATCTTGCTGTTTCATTACAATATCTTTAAGTTCTGAAAGCTAAGATTGTCGAGCACTAGCACCTTCACTTGTTACAATGGCTTGTGTTTCATGAGAGCGAGATGTTTGTTGAGTGTACCTCTCCCTTTATGGCTGTCCCTCCTCAACCCAGCGAATGGCCTCCTTCCGCAGGTCAAGGAGTGACAACATGGAGGTCTGGCGCACAAGCTTTTTCAGCTCCCTACGAAGCATGTGGTCATGTAATCCCTCACAAAACTGGTCCTGTAGCACCTGGTCAGAATTCAACATGGCAGCAGAGTTAGTTTTCAGTATTCTGTCCATAATAGACAACAGTCCTAGTGAATATTCTTGCAGAGACTCACCTTCTTTTTGTCTGTGGTCAAAGAACTGATATTGTAATGAAACATAAGAATTAGAATATGAATATAATTCTGTGAGAACATTGATCAATACAGTTACATTTTCTCGATCTTCTCGTGGCCTAAATTTTATTTCAGACCGGGCCTCCCCCTCCAGATGATCATATATAAACAGCGCCTTTTCTACTTCAGACATCTGACGGCCTCTAGTGCAGCACTCCATTTCCTCCAGCCCGTCTTCAGTAGACAAGGACCCAGGTCCAGTTTTTCCAGAGAAGTTGGGGCATTTTCGCTCACGGGGGATGTACACAACTTCCCTCCACTGGCTACCCTTGCTGCGAGCCCCATTACCCTGATTTAAAGGTTCTTTAAGTCTCTGATTTTCCAGTTTCAGGTTTTGTAGCTCCTCTCTGAGCCTTGCCAGTTCCTCGTCCTGAGACATGGCTGTTACAGGTGATGGCTCTCAGAAGCAAAGCGTCGTCCTCTTCAACTGCTGTCCCTTTCCCCTTCCAAAACAAGAAATTCAACAAAACCACCTCCCACACTTGTCAATTATTGCTCACAAGAACATTTTGTGCCAAACCCTGCCGATTGCGCCAAAATGTTACCCAAAGTTCAAGAGATGAGGCAAAACTCCAATTTAAAGTTTAAAATAACACTTTCCGTGCTTCTTTATTTGTACAAAATTTACATTTAAAAATATATTTATTTATTGGCACTTTAAAAAGGATTTTTTTCTTTTTTTTGAGCAACAATGAATTAATACATCTCATCTACTGACATCCGATTCCAGCCGGCCTGGCTCCTCCGGGCTTATTGCAGGTTAGAGAGGGGATAGACAACAAACATTATGGTTCACACACAGCCACCTGGCATTCATATATAACACTGCACCTCTTCAGAGCAACCATTACCACTACAAACTCAATAAAGCTTACGCCAGTGTACACAGCAATCCCGTCTAATGTAAGCCCCTCGGTTTACGGCAGGTCAAGCACGTTTGGAGATGAGGCCTGACATTTTAACTTTTGTCAGAGATCGTGGCAGGATGGTTTGGACAAATGAAACAAACAAAACAAAAAACAAAAGAATAAGCAGCTCAGCTGAACAGCTCCGCTCTGTGAATATTAACATGAGGCCATAAGAATGAGCGAAACCCCGCTCAGCGGCAGCTGTTCAACTGGACGCTTTAACCGCGTATAAAACAGGAAAAGAAAGGGAACAGCAGTCAGGCCATACACCGCTGTTCCAAATGGACCTACAAGCAAAATACATACTGCTCACAAACATCCTGCAGACAAGATATAGCAAACAATACAACAAGCTATAGTAATTTGCCCTGCAGTATTCACAAAAATAATACAAGTTATAATACATGCAATATATGCAAACAACACATAAAATAAAAGATTTTGTTACCATATGACCGTCAAGGGTTGCGCGCACACACACACGGGTCTGACCGACTCTAATCAACCCGTTTCCCACTGCAACTGTTATAGTGACACAAAAAAAAAATTGCAGTGGTCAGCCTCACATATGTACACACACACAAACACACACACACACCTTACAACATACCGTAAGCAATCCTTTTATACACAGAAATAAACATACCTCCAGTACACAAGTTACTTCATAACAGCGATGCCCAAACCACGCTGCGTGTCTCACTACACGCGCCCAACACTTGTTGTGCAGTCGAACACACCGGAGCGGCACCTAACAGCTTGGAACGCACAATCACACAAACATGCCTAGCGTTGTGCGTTTATACATGCACTAAAACACCGTCACCTCTCAGCGTGTGGTCTCACAACGGCCCCAAAGCTCACGATCGCCAGCACCCTCAAACAATTCCTCTCACGCACCTCCAGCTGCTTCGAATGTGAGGACCCAAGACATCTCCCTCTGCCTGACTAGAGCACCCTTAAATCTGCCTGTCCTGATTTATAACCCCGCCTTCCTCTGGCTGCTACATTCGATTGCCAGAGAATTATTGTCATAATTGGAAAACGTGTTAATAAAGGAAAATAACTAAGTACAATGGAATAATCATTGATGTAAAGGCATGGTCCGGGCCCCACGAATTATCAGTTTTAGAGACGCCACTACGCGTATGTAAGAGATTCTCGCGCAGAATTGAAGTCCTTGCGCATGGAGGGGTTGGAAGCAACGGAATTGCTTAAAGACGTTTCAAATGATCATTTTTCATTTAAACCATCATGAAACTTATGCATTGCTTCCAAACCCTGAGTAAAGAAAAGCGTGAAGTCCGGAGTCGTAATCGGTATGCATTATAAATGAAAACTGGTCACATCTGATAATGTTGAGAGTTTTCGGAGTTTCTATAACGGTAATTTAAATGAATGATTGAAAAAAGGTCATGACCAATCATTAATTTAAAGGAATTATTTGAGCTTCCCTTATTGCCAGTTCACAAGCCGCCACTGGCAGTATCCCTCAGTGCTTTGTAAGAGAATGAGGCTGGATTTGCCATAGCCATGATGTTTACAAAACCATCAGCACGTTTTCAGCGTGTTCACCGTATTAGTGTTTTCGTTGAGTTGCGATGCCATGTGAATTAAGGAGCATGTTTTTTTCACTCAAAGTACATTTAGCTGACATTATATTAATAGCAGCACAGTGCGTATTGCGTAACGTCGATATGCACTGATAACAGATACGCGAATTATCGTCGCATTTTACTGATCAGAAACTATTTTGACTGGGCCAGTTCCGGAGGCAACCGGGCCGTGACCTGACCTGAATCCTGAAATTTCCATGATGTTCATGGATAATTAATGCGTAAAAAACGCATAAAATTGCTAGATAATGCTTTAAAATGTATACATCAAAGCTCACTAATACAAAATATTAAATATCCCCGGAATGCAGCAAGCGAATTACTTTTTTTTTTTTTTTTTTCACATTGGCTAAGGTGACGACTGTATTTCCGCAATTCCCAGAGTATCAGCAACCATAGCTCTTTTGCGACCATTATTCGTAGACGATGAATAATTACTACACTTCTTAGCCAGCTCGGTGTCCATGCAACTAATATAATCTTGCGGAGCTAACCAGCAACCTCGACCACGTGTATTTCTGCGCATTCGCCACAACTCTGAGAAGGGGACCATTTAGGGGGTTTTCAAGGCACTGGCTGGGGGTGCGCTATAATGCCTTCATAGAAGGCTTAATGGGGTTGTGGGTGCAACAGCTGGCTGCCTCACTAGCTCCGGACCTCAAAGTTTTTGCACGCAACACACTGACATCGGAAAGCAAAAGTCTTGAAGCTAAATTCTTCTTTTTGGTATCTTTATTACAAAACTGAAAACATACAAAATAAAAAAATAATAGACTTTCAACTTTTCTTAGTAAACTAACCGAAATTAGTGCGCTACTCAAAAGACCGTGTTGCATCAAGGTCCAGTGGCTTCTGCCGTTTCGCGGGCTCACGATGTATTTATACTGTACACACAGAAGCCAATGAGAAAAGACCATTCTCTTGCGACATTATTCACTGGCCAAACCTCCATTCCACATTACAACACGGAACAGAAAATACTTCAAACCCAAACATCTCAAACAGAATGTTGATTCAAATTATCTTAAATTACATATGTAGAAAATGGCTACAACATATCCCGGCCCCTAATTGACTAAGCCTTAGCATATCAATTACCAACTTTACTTAACTTAGAGCCATTTACATCATTACTAACATTTCACAAATCTTTTTTCTTTAGCTAGAGTCTACTTCTCTCTTCACAGGTAAGTATTTACAGTCTATTCAACAGGTAATTATAATTTATAAGTCTTTCTCTTCACTCTTCATTCTTCTCCTTGCAATAAACACAGTTTTGTTATGGGTCTCTGGATGACGCTGGTCTTTGCTGGACCTCAGCGCTTTGAATGACCCCTTTAGAGTCTGGTATCACTTCGGTGATTCTGCCCAATGTCCAGACGTTTCGTGGGAGGGACGAGTCAGCGACGAGGACGACATCTCCAACCTTGAAACTTCTCTTCAGACTGAGCCATTTTTGCAACAGAGGTAGGTATTCAAGAGTCCACCTTTGCCAGAACAGATCCGCCAGATATTGGATTTGCCTCCAGCGACGGCGGGCATAGATGTCATCTTTGGTAAACATGCCTGGCGGAAAGCAGGGCTGTGCTTTCAGTAGGAGTAAGTGATTCGGCGTTAGTGGCTCGAGGTCACTCGGGTGGTCTGTGTTCATGCTTAAGGGTCTTCCATTGATGATGCTCTCAACTTTGCAAAGGAGAGTCTGTAGCCCTTCATCATCCAATTGCTGTTGTCTCACAACAGAGCTCAGCACTTTTCTTACCGTGCGGATTTGACACTCCCAAATTCCGCCATGGTGGGATGCGGCAGGCGGGTTGAAAATCCATTGCACCCCCTTTCTCATCATTGCCTCATTAATACGAGACTGGTCCAGCTGTGCTAATGCCTCTTGCAGCTCTCGTTCAGCGCCAACAAAATTTGTACCGTTGTCGGAACTAATAATTGACACTTGTCGTCTTCTTGCTTGAAAACGCCAAGGGCATTAATGTATGAATCCGTGTCAAGGGAATGGGCTACTTCAATATGCACTGCTCTGACAGTTAAGCATGTGAATAGAACTCCATAACGCTTGACTCTGGGCCGTCCTCTTCTGACCTCAAATGGACCGAAGTAATCTACACCCGTGTTAGTAAAGGGTGGTTTGTCGGGGAGTAGACTGTCTTGCGGCAAATCTGCCATTTTCTGCTCTCCTGTCTTTGCATGCAGTCTTCTACAGAGGTTGCACTCTGATATCACTCTTCTTACTGCTGCATTGGCTCTTGGTATCCAATACCGTTGTCGTAGTCTGGCTAAGACATGATTCTGTCCTCCATGTCCAGTCTCTTAGTGGATGTCGTGGAAGATGAGGTGGGCTATTCTGTGATGTTTATGCAGAATAGCAGGATGCTTGGTCTCCTCAGGCATCGCCGATCTGTTCAAATGCCCCCCAACCCTTAACATACCCTCCTGCAAGAATGGATCCAGCTTAAAAACTGAACTGGTCCTTTTCACACCAGTGTTTCCTGTCTGCAGAGCTTTCATCTCTTCAGCATAGGTCTGTCTCTGGCTGTATTTGATCAGTTCTATTTCTGCTCTGGATAGGTCTCCAACGGTAAGTATTCTCTTTTTCAGGTTATTCTTGCACATCCCCGTCTGCTGTTCAATCATGGATCTGTGTTTTTCTGGATCTTTTTCAGATTGCTTTATGGTCCGTTCAAACTCTTTTCTTTTCCTACTTAGGTGTCGCAGCATTTCTTTTAGATGCAGAATCCAAGCTGTTGCCTTTTTCAGCTTATGCCAACTCGAGTAATACTCCACAAGCTGGTTAAATGGATCTGTGCACTCATCTGGACTTGTGCATGACACCGCAGCGGACATCTTCACCTCAACGCCATTTTCTGTCAGGTAAGTACACTGTTCAGGTTGTTCTGGCCACTTAGCTTCATTTGGCAGGAAGCTAGGCCCCTGAAACCAGCTCTTACTTTTCATGAAGCTTTCAATCTTCAAACCTCTTGAGGCCTGATCTGCAGGGTTTTGTGAGGTGTTGGCATACTTCCACTGAAACAAAGTTGTCGCCTCTCTAATGTACAAAATTTGATTTGCCAGAAACGTTCTGAAACGAAGGGCATCATTTTCAATGTACTTTAGTACTGTTGTGCTATCTGTCCAGAAGACCGATTCCATCAGGGGAACTTCGAGTTCTTCTCTCAGCATCCGATCAATCTTGACTGCAACCATTGCTGCTGTCAACTCCATTCTAGGAATCGTGATCTGTTTCAGCGGAGCAACTCTAGAATTTCCCATCAGGAAGGATACGTGTTTCTCACCTTGGCCATTCGTCGACAAGAGATACGACACAACGCCATATCCATCTTGACTGGCGTAAGAAAAATTGTGGATCTGGGCAGTCTTGGTTGGCCCAAACGTGGCAGACTTGAAACATCTGCTGACTTCCAGTTCTGAAAGCTTGTCGAGGTCTGTTAGCCACCTCAGCCATGTTTTGCGTGGCTTGTTATGGTTCTCTTCATCTCAACCACTTTTCCCTTTGCAGAGATCTCTCAGAATGAGCTTTATGGGTAAGAGGAGAGGTGCCAGAAAGCCCATTGGATCATACACCGAACTGACAACAGATAAGATGCCTCGTCTTGTGCACGGTTAGCCTGGAAGGTGTATCTTGAACTTAAAGTTGTCTGAACTAGTGCACTGCTGCACGCCTGGTGCTCGTTCACCAGTTCAGGTAGTTTTAACATCTGCTTGTTCTCCAAGCAGGGTCAAGATCCCACCTTAACTGTCATCTTCTTGTGCTTGATCTTATGTGTCTACCGCTTCAAGGATGGAGTTCTTGAGGACAGTCTGGGCTCTGGTGTGGCCTCAGTCTGTTGCTGATCCACAACTTGATGTCAAAACAGATGGAACCCATTCACTCTCTGGCCAACACAATGTCATCAGCTCCTGTGTCTGGAACCCGAGACCTGATAGAACATACTGATATCTGCCATCTTAAATGTGTTCTCAGGCCCTTGCAAAATTCAAGACATGTCGCTCAAAAGATGACATTTCTTTTTCGGTGATATACCCCATGGTGCAGGATGTTCTTCCAGGACAGTCTGTGTTGCATAGCCTTTCTCCAGGTCTTGTACTCCTGAAAGAAGTCTGTTCTCAGGAGTTAAGTCTCTGTTCAGCAATGCATCCTCTGTCATCTTTCAGAGGCAGCTTCTTCTCAGTGCATGTAGTCACAGCATGCAACAACTGGGGGGATGATTGTAGCATCAACAAACAGATGCACACACATCATCTGGACTCAGCTGCTTTCTCTATTCACATTACCCACTTCACCAAATCTGTCTCTTGTCTTGCTCCTCTAAGCCACACATCACTCAATAGGCCAACACAGTTTTTGAATGTCATTGGCATAGCTCTCCATCTTTCCTTCAATTTGAATGGAAGCTTGGATATAATGCATACATTCATTTCATATTGGTGGGATTATTCATTTCAAAGGTCCATGTAGTCCACATCATTCACTGAGTTACAACATCCAATCAAGAACAATGCAAAGGTATTCAATCCTTTTTCTGTCTTTCAGGCTTTATCTGAACAATGCAGGCCATTCCATTGCCTTTATTGATATTCCACGCTGTGATATACGCTGTGATGGTCAGTTCGTCTCCACAGTGACGATCAAGCAATGCTCTAGCTTCTCTGTAAGCCTTGTCTGGTCTCATGTGCTCACAGCTACGAATGAGATCAAGCGGCTCTGTTCTTGGTAGTACAACCGATATTGATAGCTGTCTGTCTTGCTATCGATTGCATGTTCGAAGGCCCTAATGAAGGATCTATACGTCAAAGGGTCTCCTTTAAATGTTGGTAGGTCTCTATGAGGGAGTTGGGACAAACTCTGCTGTTTAATGAGCATCTCAGTGACTTCATTTTGCTGCTGCAGCACTTCAGATAGGTTGTCTGTATACATATCCGTGCGGTCATGGCGATCAGGACGCGGGGTACTGCTGGCAGCACCAAAACTTGACAATGGCTTTCTTCTGTCTGAAGCACCAAATTGCACAGCTGGCTTTGGGGTGAAAGCAAGAGAAAGCTCACTAGCTCCATGATGCACGTAACCACTGGCAACACGATGCTTTTCATGTCTACTAGCCAGGGGTTCTGCTTTAAATCTTGGCAGTGTATTACGGAGATCATCTATTGACTCATAAGCATCTTCAAATTCCTCATACATCCTCAATCTGGTATCTGAAGCAGCAAGTTCAGTTTCAATTTCTAATTGCTCTTTCTTTAATCTCAGGCGGATTTCCTCCTGCTCTAGTGCTTCTTTCTTTTTCATTGCAGCAGCTCTTTCTAATAGTGCTTCGCATTCTGCTTTGATTTTTAGCTTTGCAGAATTAATGCTGGAAGTACAGCTTACAACTGAATTGGACTTAGATGCACTATCCTGTGGCCAAATACCTTCTTCCTCTTCTTGAGGGTCTCTAAGCACATCTGAAATCCACCTATTCATTCCTTGTAAGAACTGCTTGAATTCTGAATGCCTTGTCTCAAAAGCATCTTGATCTGATTGAATTTCTTCTTCATCCATTAATTCACACAATTGTTCATTGAGCCTTTCGTACTCTCCAAAGTACTTTTCAAACATCAGCAATGCTTCATCTTTTATGAATTTAACATTATCTTCATTTTCCTTCAATTTTTCTAAGTCATTCTTTTGCCTGGTTAATTGAGCCAATTTTCTCCTTCTTTCTCCTTTCAGCCAGTTGATTTTCTCCTCTACAACCTTTTCTGTGGGCTTTGGCGCCCTCTTTTGGTCATCACGCGCAGCTGCGCTTTTCTCAGCCATCTCGTTTCGCAATGGAATCCTCTACACGTAAACTGCCACAATTCCTCAAATTATCCACAGCTTCTAACTCTTCTAATGCATCTAATCCGTTGTGAAAAGAGCTTCTACATGTGCCGAATTTATTCCATTAAAACCCGATGGCTCGTAGCGGAATATCCAGTGAACATTTACTTTCACTTTCAGACGATGGTCTGCGCCAACGTCGCCAAAAGGCTACAAGAGTCACTAAAGAATATCAGACCTGATCCAGGGAAATCTCCATTCCGCAAGCTTTTCTCGGGTATTCTCGGGGCTTCAACTCGAACTCCAAACTGTTTTCCCGACCGAACTCGCAGGTCCGCCGTCTGAACAGCAGGTTAGCTCCCGAGAGAAATGGCGGTCTTTTGACTTTGATGTGGGTGCAGCAGCTGGCTGCCTCACTAGCTCTGGACCTCGAAGTTTTTGCACGCAACACACTGACATCGGAAAGCAAAAGTCTTGAAGCTAAATTCTTCTTTTTGGTATCTTTATTACAAAACTGAAAACATACAAAATAGAAAAATAATAGACTTTCGACTTTTCTTAGTAAACTAACCGAAATTAGTGCGCTGCTCAAAAGACGTGTTGCATCATGGTCCAGTGGCTTCTGCCGTTTCGCGGGCTCACGATGTATTTATACTATACACACAGCAGCCAATGAGAAAACATCATTCTACCGCGTCATTAGTCATTGGCCAAACCTTCATTCCACATTACAACATGGAACAGAAAATACTTCAAACCCAAACATCTCAAACAGTATATTGATTCAAATTATCTTAAATTATATGCGGAGAAAATGGCTACAACAGGGATTTTTGTAAGTCATTGCAAAATGTGCCCATTTGAGTGGCCGTCGAGGATCCCAAACATTTACCTTTTTTGGGGGGGCTCAAATATTTGCCCAGTTTTCCTTTCCAGGTGGTGCGCCTCTGCATGTTTTCATCAAAGACCATAGAGAAAGGAAGACTCCTCACCAAGGAGTAATTTTTGGTATCAGTCACGTGGGTGCCCCACTCCTTTAGATAGACTTGCGGCTGGTCCTGAATGAATTGATTCCAATGGGGAGAAGTGAATTTAAGCACAGATTATCACTGATTATTTTGCCCCATTGTCACAGAATTAAATATTGGACTTATTTTTCCCAGGCCACATATCTTCCAAACATTCTGGTGCTGCAACGGCATTTTAAGACCAACAGATCAGGAGAAAATTAACTTTGTTCGAGACCTGTGTCTCTCTCAGCGGCGGTCACGTAACATCAGGCAATACAAAAACACAGTATGGACTGCAGGAAACCACGAATTAAAATTTCAAACTGAAATAATGCTTGTGTTTACATGTGCAAGTAATACTGTTATTGTCAGTGATGTTTAATCGTTTTTGAAGGGGAAAAGGAATATATTTGATCGCTATGATATTGTACTGGATTAATATCATATATTAAACAACAGCGGGGAAAAGCGGAAATAAAAGGCGCAAAAATTAAATGTGAAGCGTATCTTGCGTTGGCCATCCACGTTAAAAATGCTGAAACGTTGAGCAGCAATGTGTTGCAATAATAGGAACAAGGTATAATTTTCTTTTCCGACGAATGTAGACAGGTAAGGAATAAATTAGCAACTGTCGTATTACATACCAGCTTCATAGGCTTAAAGGGATAGTTCACTTTTTTTGAAATGGGGTTGTATGAGCTACAAATTGCCACTACTTACATTAGATGCAGTAGAAAGCCTCTGATCTCCTCCAGGTAGCCGCACCAGGGCATAGTGCTGGGTGGAAATTTAGGCGATACTCTGTTGTGAACGGAAACGCAGAAACAGCGTATTTTCGCGGCCTGAAAGAGGTCCTACCTGAAAATAATGCACCATTTCAATTGTACGCTATATTTAAAAAAAATTACAGCACTTTAGCTGCTCGGAAAAAAAAACACAGTTGCTCTTGAACTAACCAACTGACGTATTCCTGCGCGAGGCGCATCGTAGTTCACTGCTCGCAGTAGCGATCAGCTGTTTGGATCAGACTGAGCGGTTTGCAGCAGAGCCGGATTTTCAATGGCATAGAATCACGTCTCAAAAAAAAAAAAAAAAATCCTACAACAACCAGCACAGCAGATACACAGTATGTGGCTGCGTAGACCCTATGCGATATCAATTTGTGCTGCAATGTTACATTAGACTTTTTCTCAGGTGTTTCATTCTTTTACCTGATGCTTGGGTACAGCAGTGCTCTTCAGCGTACACCGTTGAGATTTCCCTGAATGTAGCCTAACAAAATCCTCTTTGGAAAAATGAATACTGCAAACACAGAGTTCTTTTAGGGATACGGGTGGCGTATCAATATCCGTGTTGAGGCAACTAGTCAAAGCTACTAGTCCAATATTCCGCAGAGGAATGCGGTGGAAGCTGTAAGTGCACCAGGATACACCTTTGCTTTCACGTCCAAGAAAGCGACACACACGGACAGTTTTTGAAATATTTGCACAAGTTAAACGGCCGTCCGACCTCGCAACCACAGTTAAGCCGCTTGCACACTGGACGCGAAACGAATTTTTCGCACAGATTACATTCAAAGTCAATGCGAAGACGTGAATACATGCGTTTGTGCAAGCAGCTTTACTGTGACCCAAACAGCTGATCGCTACAGCGCACAGTGAACTACGATGCGCCTCGCGCAGGAATACGTCAGTTGGTTAGTTCAAGAGCAACTTTGTTTTTTTCCGAGCAGCTAAAGTGCTGTAATTTTTTTAAATATAGCGTACAATTGAAATGGTGTATTATTTTCAGGTAGGACCTCTTTTAAGCCGCAAAAATACGCTGTTTCTGTGTTTCCGTTCACAACAGTGTATCGTCTAAATTTCCACCCAGCACTATGCCCTGGTGCGGCTACCTGGAGGAGATCAGAGAGCTTTCTACTGCATCTAATGTAAGTAGTGGCAATTTGTAGCTCATACAACCCCACTTCAATAAAAGTGAACTATCCCTTTAAAGTGTAAATTGCACGTTGGAGCCCCGAGTGAATCAATGTTTAGTAAAATTATTTAGAAACTCGATTTTCCAAAAAAAAAAAAAAAAATTAAATATATATATATATATATATATATATATATATATATATATTATATATTTATATTTACACACATTACAGTTTCTTTTGGAGCTGTTTTTGTTAGAGAATTACACTCCCACGTCTAAAAACGACAAACCGGAAGTGACGTAGATAGAGACAGAAGGGCTGAATTCGATCATAATTAACATTAAGAAATGTGGATCCCAATACCGGTTCTGAGTCTTTTAAATATGTATTCATAAAAATTCTTTACGGAATTCATAACTAAAAATTTTCTTTGATTGTAAAACATTTCTTAACGCTTCACCCTTGACAACGGGAGAGCTCTCTAAACATGGAGATAGCTTCACTATCGAAATTAGGTTGCATAATCACTTGTTCGGAAAGTGCATTTGCTGACGGCACATCTGAGTTTACAGATGACACAGACAATGGAAGTCAGAAAAAGCGAAAGCCAAACTGGGCAAGTTACGAGTGTTTGGCACTCGGTAACTATGTGGCTGAAAATAACCACGTTCTACGAGGGGAGCTGAGTCTGATCTTAACTCCTGAAAAGAAAAAGGCGAGGTGGAGATGATAACAGAAAGTCTAAATAATTCATTCACCGATTTGAAGAGAAGCCCGGAGGAGGTGGAAAAAAGATGTCACATCTTTTCCCGATCAAAAGTTGAAATTGCATCTCATAGGAGAAAGCTAACTGCAACTGAAAAATTCAAATTGTTACCACTCTCCGAGCCCAGATGTCTTTCACTGCGGAAAGACGCAAGTAGGTCTCCAAATTGACAGCTCTGTGTAGGATCTCACACGAATGGCCGTCGCTTGTCACGAGTTCAGTAGCTAAATTTGGCATTTGTAGCCAGCTTCAGAGAGCAACAAACCTGCAATTTACTCAACGCATTTCATAAGAAGACCAAGAGCATAATATTCTGTTTATCGCGACTGAATTGTGTAATTTTATTGGGGGGGGGGCACAATTTCCGTTAGTGCCTTTACTGTTACTCTCATTCGCTATACGTTAGCGTGAAGCTGCTTTCACACCGGACGCGAAACGAATTTTTCGCACAGCAGATTGCATTCAGAGTCAATGCAAAGACACAAATACACGCGTCTTTGCATTGACTTTGAATGTAATCCGTCGTGGGAAAAATTTGTTTCACGTCCAGTGTGAAAGCGGCTTTAGAGCTACCTACTCTGCGTGCATGCTGGCGAGCTATTTAAGTAATGTTAATTATGAGAGTGGCGCTTAGCTAAGTTTCAATCAGCACCCAGGAGCAAAAGCTATCACCTGCTCGTCTCCTGTCAGGAAAACTGTGGTCTCGACGTCCTAACATGCAGGGGTTTGTGCACCCGTAGCAGACATAATGATTCGGCATGGTCACCAGAATTGAATTGCACTGTAAATGTTACGGGCCTCACGCAGGAACGGTCCGTGAGCAGAAGAATGTATGTTATTTGTCCTGTTTTCGTGCAGGAAATCGGAGACGAGAGACATTAGTTGCGTTCTCGCTGCAGCCATCTTCAATCTTTATTTAACAAATCTCTTTGTTGACAAACAAAAGGGAAAATCTCCTTTATTTTCCCCATTTACACAAACTTTCTTTTAGCCAGGTTCACATTTCACATATTAATATGCGGGCTTCAACTAATCCGCTGGGATAATGTAGATTGCTACATTTACATACGCAGATCTGCCATTTGGAAGCAGAAACAATTAAAATATCACAATTTTCCTTTGTGAGGCTCACCACGTATTAAAGCTGATTTTAAGCTATTGAAACACATCTAACCAGTACTTTGATACTGTAGTTTAGCTTGCTTTTTTCCCTGGAATAACACACGTACAAAATAGAAACCGAAAAAAATGCATAGGGCTATTTTACAGGAACGTATTTAGCCATTTATCACTTGCAACACATCGTCTCAGTTAGAATTTTATCACAGTCAACATTTAAAAATCACGTACAGTAACCACATTTTACTCAAAACCCTGATAAAACAACTGCAGTTATAAAAGAACACGCGTCACGGAGCTTCCATAGAAAAGAATGAAAACTTTTAACATGAGGCCGCCGTGTTATCCCATTGTTCTAATGGAAACAAAATTATAAGTTTCTCGAGTGATAAAACCCGTATTTTCGCCGTCAAAATAATTTAAAATAACGGGATCGTTTTCTTTTAAACCTCAGATGTGCTTTGCGGAGAGAACTCACTTTACTAACCTGTTTTCGTGCAGGAAATCAGAGACAAGAGACATTAGTTGCGTTCTCGCTGCAAGCCATCTTCAATCTGAGGAACGAAAGCCTAACGCAACTCCAGCAAAACTAGTGTCTGCTTAAAAAAACTGCTCCCTCTTGAGGAAGGATTATATAACTGCACCTTCAGATTACAACACTGAAAACCACTACCACAATGGATTAATCAGGACCTCTTTTTTTTTTTTTACAACAAAATAAATCAACAATTGTGACAATACATTTGTCGGTGTCACACACTCCCCCACAAAAAGAAATGGCTCCGGACATTTTAACTTTGAACTCATACTTCACATTACTCCAAAAATTCCAAGCTCAAAATACCCTTCTCAGCTTTTCTAAAATGCGTAAATAGGCCTGTTATAAAGTATTGGCAGAGTGTGAGGGTGTCGCAAATATGAGAAGTTATACGGCACTGGAACAGGTAATGCCGTGAGGTGGTATAGTAGTAGGCCCCAAGGTGCCATCTTTGGTACTTCTTGAACCTCTACACTACTAACTGATGGAAGTATCTGAACAGAGGGCTGGCCTAGTGCATTGTAAGTGAATATTGTTGCTGGACGCCTGTCTCTAGTAGACCGTCTGGGGATCTGTTCATCAGCGTCAGGGGTCAAGTCAGTGCGTGTCCCCTCTGGACAGGGCTGCTCAATTTCACTTTCACTACCTGTGGTCGGTGCGTGTAAGATCCCTGGTTCCTCAGTCCTTGCGTGTTCCTGTTCTCCACCGTCTCTGTTCGGGTCCATGGCTTGATGTTCACCATGCTGTACTGGTTCCGTTTCTCTTTGCCTTCTGGCTACTTTTATGGGTGTCTTCTCCATGAGTGCTGACCCTCTTCTCCTCAAGGGTTGTCCACAGTTGGTGGTTTGGCTGGACTCAATGGGAGCTGGATTCCTGAAATTAGCACCAATTGGTTCATGGCTAAGTGTAACGTCTCTTTGGTTTTCACTTCTCGGGTATTATCTTAGTTCATAGTAGGTAGAGTTGTCATCGTCATCAGAACTCATCTTGGGGTCGATGGATTTCGGCTTTCCCCTTTTCTCGGATGATGTTTTAGTTCTTTTTTTCACTGCTGGTAGGTCAACAGGAAGGTCATTCACAAGATGCAACAGATTGCGATGCAGGACGCGTGACTTTTTCCCATCCATTTCTGTGACCACTTTGTAGACTGGGCTGTCGCCGATCTGTTCTTTCACAACATAGATAGTGTTTTCCCAATATGACCTTAGTTTTCCCGGACCACCCCTTTCAGTCAAGTTTCGTACCAGCACTCGATCACCTTGTTGCAACATTACTCCTTTTGCGTGTTGGTCATAATATTTCTTACCATGAGCACTCGACCTCCTGCTGTTTTCTGATGCTATCCGGTAAGCCTCTGCCATCCGCTCTACCCACTTCTCGGCATAACCCCTTGCTGTCAGTGGTTCCTCATCGCTGGTCATCCTGAACAGCAGATCCACTGGCAACCGTGGATGCCAGCCGAAAAGCAGGAAAAAAGGTGAGTACCCAGTCGCTTCATGGCGGGTACAGTTGTATGCATGGATGATTTGAGGGAGGTAATCCTTCCATTTGTCCTTTTTCTCCTCACTCAGGGTCCGCAGCATCTGTAACATCGTGCGGTTAAACCGTTCAGCCGGATTGCCCTGAGGATGATAAGGAGTCGTGCGCGAGTGTCCCACTCTGCTCAGTTGTTGCAAAGTCTGGAAAAGTTCATTCTCGAACTCGCGCCCTTGGTCGTGGTGTAGCTTTAAGGGGTAGCCAAACCTGGGGATATAATCATTAAAAATCTTTTCTGCTGCCGTTTTCCCACTCTTATTGCTGGTTGGGTAGGCCTGAGCATATCTAGTGAAGTGGTCTATTACAACTAGTATGTACTGGTACCCTCCCCTACTTGGCTCTAAGTGCAAATAGTCAATGGAAACAAGCTCCATGGGCGAACTGGTGGCTATGCTAGACATTGGGGCTCGTGTGTGAGTCACTGGCTTCTTTTGCTTGATGCAAGGACACTGTCTTGTAACATAAGCCTCAATCTCTCGCCTCATGTAGGGCCAGTAAAACCTTTGCCGTGCCAAATGGAGGACTCTTTCAGTCCCAATGTGGCCCATATCGTCATGCAAATGCCCGAGAACTAGAGACCTGAAACAAGTAGGCAAGACTAACTGGCGTCTGTCTGCTGTCTTTCGGTAAAGAACCCCATCTTCAATGTGAAGCCGTGTCCATTCGTGCATCATTTTCCTGCTAGTGCCTCTCACACTGCGTTTCATATCATCTGTGAGTGTTTTGTTCAACTCTTTCATTTTCAGGATATCACCTATCACTGGGTCTGTTCTCTGAGCTTTCTGCAGGTCAGATAGATCTATGGGTAGGACCACTTCTCTACCACTTAGTTCAAACTGATCACCTTGCGCCAGAGCCAGGGCAGCAACCCAGGAAACATCTCCATGCCTACCTGCACCACAGCCTTCCCATATGGCAGTGACAGCCTCTTTAGGTAGTTCCTGTTTGCACTCAGTGACATATTTGTTTACCTCAAGGGGGCACCTTGAAAGAGTGTCAGCATCAACATTTACTCTACCGGGTCAGTACCGTATGTCAAATCTAAAATCAGACAGTTCTGCCACCCACCTGAAGCCCACTGCATTTAACTTTGCGGTACTCATGACATACGTTAAGGGATTATTGTCTGTGTAGATTGTAAACTGTGGGGCATAAAACTAATAATCCCGAAATTTCTCGCAAACGGCCCACTTTAGGGCGAGAAATTCAAGTTTGCCAGAGTGGAGTCTATAATTCTGTTCAACTGGTGTGAGCGTTCTCGAGCCATATCCAATGACCCTCAGCTTCCCATTTTGTTTCTGGTAAAGGACAGCTCCAAGGCCCTTATCTGAAGCATCCGTGTGGAGTACAAAAGGGAGCTCAAAGTCGGGATAGGCAAGAACAGGGGGCTTTGCCAGCATGTCACTCAGCTTGCACAGTGTCTCCCAGTGTTTCTCAGTCCATTCGACTGGAGTTCTAGATGGTAACTGTGTACCCTTACCCTTCTGCCTCCCATGCTTCCCCTGAAGCTCTTTGTTTTTCTTGGGCTGCAGAAGCTCATAGATGGGTGACGCCATCCTGGAGAAATCTTGGATGTAAGAGCGGTAATAACCCAAAAATCCCACAATCCTCCGAACATCTCCAACAGTGGCAGGTGTTTCACCCTTCAGGGCATATACTGCCTCTAAATCTTTGGGGTCGATGCGCACGCCCTTGGCTGAAACCAGACGACTAACGTATCTCACCTCTCGCTTAAACAGGTCACATTTTGTGTGCCTGAGTTTAACTCCATGACTCTGTAGAGCCCTCAGGACCCTTCTCAGCCCTTCAACGTGGTCTTCAAATGTCCTGGCATAACGCAGTATGTCATCCAGGTATGGTATACAACATTCATCACGAAGGGGAGCGAGCATCTCCTCCATACTGTGTTGAAACGCAGCGGGGGCGTTAGTCAATCCAAAGGGGATACGCACCCACTCAAATAAACCCCAGGGGGTGATGAATGCCGTCAGGTGGCGAGACCCCTCCGCTATGAACCCCTGGTGATACGCCTTCCCCTGATCTAGACTGGAGAACCAGCTGTACCCACCTAAGGTATCTGTGAGATCTTGGATTCTCGGCAATGGGTGTCGGTCTGGGACAGTACGCTGATTTAAGAGACGATAATCGACACAGAGTCTGAGTGTTCCATCTTTTTTTCGCACGCAGACGACGGGTGCTGAATAATAAGATTTGGACTTTACAATCCACCCTCTCGCTAGAAGATCCTCAATATACTCCTTTACCTCCTTGTAAAGGGGTTTTGGGATGGAAGAATAAGATTTCTGAATTGGGGTGTTGTCTTTGAGGGTGATAGACATTTTCAAACTAGATATACAGCCCATATCAACGTCATCTCGAGCAAATACTCTCGACTCCTCCCGCAACATTTTCCTCACAATTTTCTGCTGATCGTCACTCAAATGGTTAAGATCGACAGGAGGATCCCACTCCTCGGCCATACTACTCACTTGGCCCTGCTGACTGTCAGCAGATCCTTCACAGTTGACTGCCAGGGGAACGCTCAAATTAGTCAAGTTCGGTTTGTCCGTCTTTACAATTTTAGATATTGGCTCAACGCTCCCAAGAGCGGTCTTACAGAACAGGGTCACATCATGTTTGGTGTGGTTACCAATTGGGACTCTGACAAAGGGGGCTTTTGCCTGACATATCTCTAGGAGACAGTCGCCAACATCCAGCTGTTGTAACTGCGGATTACTCTCACTGGGTTCAAAAAGCACAAGTGGATTAGATATGTCAAGGGTAGACGGTACTTTACACCTAATGTGTCTCACCTGACCAGCTGGAATAATGACATTGTGCACGCCTACTTTCAACACTCCTTGACTCACATCGTTATTACTGGTAAGTTTCCTCTGAATAAAGTTGACTAATGCTGTGGCTTTGTCATCCTGCAGATTCATTGCACCACGAAGGAGGTTCACAATGGTGGGTATGAGATCTGTGCTCTCCTTTGGTCCCAATATCAGCTGCTCAATCACATTGAAACCAAGCAGAGGACAGTCCATGGGCATAGTACTCACCAGGTAGGGCACCTTTATCGACAGATTTGGGTCGCTGTTGTCTGGAAGACTCACCATCACTCCTACCCAACCATCAAATGGCAATGGCGGAACATTTACAGCCAGCACACTGAGGCCCTTTGGTCCAATAAGCTCAGCCAATGGCCGTAGTTTCTGGTCAGGAAGGTACGTCTTTACACACTGTCGATCCAAAGACTCACCTGGGCACCAGTGTCCAATAAACAGTCCACTGCAAAACTGTGAATATAACATTTTATCTTACATCTCCTCCCCACTAGCTGAGCAACCCTTTCATCAGCTTCAGCCGGCATGGACGTCACATAATTAGTCTTTACATCGGCAGGTTTGTCCATATGCACCTCGGACTTTGTGGGGACCTGCTGTCCGCTGTTGCTTAATGACTGGTTATCAGCAGACAGCTGGCTAACGTTGCTTGATTGCCCCCGCCTCAGACATCCAACTGCCCTGTGACCCAACTCCCCACAAATGAAGCAATGATTGCATGAGCTAGCATTCTTTTCAATACACATAGGGCAGCCATATTGTTTTGTCTGTTTGGGCTCTCGGGTGGTGTGGCTACACTGACAAGCCTGCTCTGGGGCCTTAAGAGCTGTGATAGACTCCACCACTTTAGCCAGAGCATCAAGCTTAGCACTCAGTTCTTCCATGCCTTTATTTTTATTCTTGGCTTTGTGATCAGATGGTTTTTCGGTATCTGTATTAGAGTCAAGTTGAGCACTGTGAGCCTGTGTTACCTTTTGTCGTGAACAATTTCCCAGTCTCCGCAGTCTCTCACTCTCCTCGCTCGACACTTTGTTAACCCGTCTTATCAAGGCTTCATCTGAAACGGTGTAATCACCAAGGAGAGGCTTGAGTTCATTGCGAATATCACTGAACTTGGGGAGAAGGCCCTGATGGATTGTTCGCAAAAACACATTCTGTATCGCACGAGGCTCATACTCAATGTCCATGCTATCTTGTCTAGATGCAAACATAACTTTCTGTTTTAGTCCTATCATCCTGTACAGGAACTGTTGGGGACTCTCATAATCATATTGCTTGGTGCTCATTAACTCCTGAAATAACTCACTACCACTCTTTTCACTCAGGTGTGAACGCATGAAACTTTTAAGCTCACTGAGGGTCAAGTCATCTTTGTTGATCAGCATGTCTTTGAACTGTCCTGGTTTGACGATGCGGCGCACACCCTGAATTATCTTGCCCTCTGTGTGGTTTATTTTGAGCCCCTCTTCAATCTGCTTACAAAGTCCATGGTAACTGATATCAGATGCATTGTCCCCCACCTGACCCCCATATACTTTGAATTCTCTACGCTGGAGGAATGATAGGTCTCTCAGGGAAACCATTTTATCAGGTGTTATGTGGTTTTGTTCTGTTGTCGAGTGACTATGAGCTCTGCCCACAGCTCTAGAGCATGGCGTGTGTATAGCAAGGGGGGAAGGAGTGTGTTGAGCTTGAGGCGTTATTCTGAACTCAGCTAACCTCCTACCCAAAGCCTCATAGTTAGCCATAAGCGTTTCGTACTCAACTGCTTGTGGATCAGCAGAGTCAATACGATACGCATCTGTAAGATTACCCTCAACACATTCTTGTTCAACCACAACAGTAGGAGTGAGTTTTGGAGTCATAGTAACAACATCACCCTCTGACACTACAGGCTGACTCACTCCAGTGACTCGATTAGCGATAAATTCGGTCATCGCATCTCTCAAAGACAGTAAATGAGAAAACCCTTGGTCCAATAAGTCAAGTAATGTTTTACAATTTAGGTAAGCGTAAATGTAATCATAACAGCTTTCCTCATCACCCTGAGTCACCTTCAATGGATCAAGGTCATCACTGGTGTGATGTTCTCAACCACCCAAAAAGCTCCTCAGCTGTCAGTGTGTGAAGAGTTTTCTTTATCTCTCAGGTCAGCTGCTTTCTGTCACAATCCACCATGTTCTGTCGTTTGGTCAGCAGTATCTCACAGTACGGTCACCTCGAGCAAGCAGCACTGCGCTCCTCCAGCTGGGGTCCCTCTCACAACCTGTGGTCCCAAACCTGCCTCAGCCGCTCATCTGCCGCTCCACTGCGCCGGTCCTGTGATGGCTGTTTTGGGTTCGTAGATTTTAGGATCAGCATCAACACGCACCAGACGCCGATCCCAGCGGTGCCTCCAAAATTCTGTTACGGGCCTCACGCAGGAACGGTCCGTGAGCAGAAGAATGTATGTTATTTGTCCTGTTTTCGTGCAGGAAATCGGAGACGAGAGACATTAGTTGCGTTCTCGCTGCAAGCCATCTTCAATCTTTATTTAACAAATCTCTTTGTTGACAAACAAAAGGGTAAATCTCCTTTATTTTCCCCATTTACACAAACTTTCTTTTACCAGGTTCACATTTCACATATCAATATGCGGGCTTCAACTAATCCGCTGGGATAATGTAGATTGCTACATTTACATAGGCAGATCTGCCATTTGGAAGCAGAAACAATTAAAATATCACAATTTTCCTTTGTGAGGCTCACCACATATTAAAGCTGATTTTAAGCTATTGAAACACATCTAACCAGTACTTTGATATGTAGTTTAGCTTGCTTTTTTCCCCGGAATAACACACGTACAAAATAGAAACCGAAAAAAATGCATAGGGCTATTTTACAGAAACGTATTTAGCCATTTATCACTTGCAACACATCGTCTCAGTTAGAATTTTATCACAGTCAACATTTAAAAATCACGTACAGTAACCACATTTTACTCAAAACCCTGATAAAACAACTGCAGTAATAAAAGAACACGCGTCACGGAGCTTCCATAGAAAAGAATGAAAACTTTTAACATGAGGCCGCCATGTTATCCCATTGTTTTAATGGAAACAAAATTATAAGTTTCTCGAGTGGTAAAACCCGTATTTTCGCCGCCAAAATTATTTAAAACAATAACGGGATCGTTTTCTTTTAAACCTCAGATGTGCTTTGCGGAGAGAACTCACTTTACTAACCTGTTTTCGTGCAGGAAATCAGAGACGAGAGACATTAGTTGCGTTCTCGCTGCAAGCCATCTTCAATCTGAGGAACGAAAGCCTAACGCAACTCCAGCAAAACTAGCGTCTGCTTAAAAAAAACTGCTCCCTCTTGAGGAAGGATTATATAACTGCACCTTCAGATTACAACACTGAAAACCACTACCACAGTGGATTAATCAGGACCTCTTTTTTTTTTTTTTACAACAAAATAAATCAACAATTGTGACAATACATTTGTCGGTGTCACATAAAACAAGCTAAAAAATACACATGCACCGAAAGATAACTGCTCAGACTCAATACCACCTACTACTACGCACTGGTCAGGGGCAGATTCAGGTGCCATGTGTTCCTCTTCTTACGTCATATGACGCGACACTTGAAAAAAAGGATTTTTAAGGGTCTCGCTCATAAAGACCACCTTTTACTCTGATTTTTTTGTCCTTTTGTCCAAAAAATCCTAAATTGTGTTTTAAAATCGTCATTTTACACAAGATTATATATAAATCTCATTAGGCCATCTAACCTGCAAGTTACACTTTAACCTAGCTGATGCAATCATGCCCTTCAAGCTATACAGGGATTATTTGTTTATCAACACGGCGGATGCGCGCCCAACTTGACTGCAGAAAGTCCGGCCCCTTGAAACTTGCAGTTGCGATGTGGGCGAACTAGCGATGTTGTCAGCGTAGCCTACTACAACAGTTTATCGCCGAGTGATAAAACAAGTTATGCGGCAAAATTAACATTAGTGAATGGGGTTAACCACTTTGACTGCTAACTACGAGCTGACCCGCCATTACGAGTTAGGGCCAGCGCTAGACCTGAAAATTCGGAAGCAATTATCCATCTCTTTATTGACAACAATTACTCCAGGCTAATTCTAGATGGTTTTCCTGTATTAACACGTTTTCCAATTCAAGAAAGTGGCAACTGAACGGCTTCTCTCCCCCATGCGATCTAACAGCAAATAATGGGCTACATTCAGTAGCCTACAGAAAAATAATTAAATAATAATTAGGTCTATGCACTGGCACTCAGCAACGGTAATTTTTCTTTTCTCCAGCGAGAGCGGCATTTCAGAACTCTTCAGCAAATGAAGGTAATAGACCGATCCATAGCTCCGCCCACCCCCTAACTACGCATAGCAACAGCCGGACCTAGGTCAAGCTTTGCTGAAGATGGCGCCAACGGCCCTTATAACCTCATTGGAAGCGCTTCCTGAAAACATCAATCTTGAGTTTTTAAAAACGGATCGCATCGCAAAAAAAGCAAAAGACAAGGGTTATAATTATTTGTTATCTGGGTGTATTCACGAAGTGTCATTTTCTGTTATAAACGCCCGTGAAGTTGAAGCGAAATGCAAATGCTGTCGCTCAGTGCTGAAGTCCCAGAAGCCACACTCATTGATAATAACGATCGACAAGGAACAGAGAAGCATTGTTCACGGCCAGTGCTCTTGCAAAGCAGGGTACGTAGCATTCAATTTACATATGGTGTGATAAGATCATAAACCTTTTCCGGAGCACCCAAGTGTTATTGCCCAAGACTGTCTTTGATTGAAACGGAGCTCTGTGTGAAGCCTGCATCAATCGTATCAGGTGTGTTTCTGTTCTGTTTGAATGAAAACCTGCCTCTTGACCCTTTTACGGCCCAGTGCAAAGCCATCAAGAGGCGTTATTGTTCGTAAACAAAGCGAGTTGAGCTTTGAGAATAATGAGTAATTATTAGCAAATACATTGCCATATCCAGCCCTCTCCCTCCTGAAAGTAGTGTTTACGACCCTGTCTGGGTATCTCGTGTCCGATTTACACTCACCGTAACAACACCGCTTTGCCATTGTGAGATTTTATAATTCAAAAAATGCGAAAACAAAGCGCGAATGTACTCTTCCCAATAGAGAAAGCAGTTCGGATAAGTGTTTGTTTGTCCCCGAAGCGCTAGCTGGGCGCGGTCACGTGACTGCAGCCCTGGATCTCATTGGCTGGATAGGCCTGGGTGGGCTGTACTCTGGATCGGTCTGTTCTGGTGACAAGTATACGTGGTTTCCTCCGTTTACATATTCCAGTCTGACGGCTGTCTATTTTTTACAGCAAGTTGCGTGACCGTGCTGCAAAAACAGGTGTACGTAGGTACTTGCCGAAATAACCTTCATTCGCAAATGAGTTCTGAAATGCCGCTCTCGCTGGAAAAAAAAAATTAACGTTGCTGAGTGCCAGTGCATGGACCTAATTATAATTAAATTATTTTCTCTACTGAATGTAGCCCATTATTTGCTGTTAGATCGCATGGGGGAGAGAAGCCATGTCTTCAGTTGCCACTTGATTATTCTTTAATTGGAAAACGTGTTTATAAAGGAAAACCATCTAGAATTAGCCAGGACTAAATGTTGTCAATAAAGGGATGGATAATTTCCCCCGAATTTTCAAGTCTAGCGCTGGCCCTGACCCGCCATTACGAGTTATCTAGTAGGTCGGCAGTCAACGTGTTAATGACCCATACGCTTTAGGTGCAGGTGAGTGGATAAATTACAAGAAAGATGTATAAAGTCTGGGTCATTGTGAACTAGAAAAACAACTGCATCCTGACCGCGAACTGCACCTGCATGTAATTTAGAATGATATATCGTTACCAATTAATTTTAGCTTCCTTTGTACTTGTTGTACACATTTGTTTTTTTTCCCCCCTCTCATATCACTATCTTTTTGTGCTGCTGTAACGATGAAATTTCCCCACTGTGGGATCAATAAAAGTTTATCTCATCTTATCTTTCCATTGCTATGTAACCTCGTCTTCAGTCACTGTCGTTATTGTAGTAAACATATCACAACTCATTTGCCGCAATAATACAGCTGTGCCTGCGGGCATATCTAGCTTTATCGCCATTCAAACCAATGAGTCTAACGTATTATATTGCTCGAAATTGATACCAGTGTTCTTTTTTCTCTCAGCTTGGGGTCATGCTGTAGGCATGCTGCAGCACTGATGCTCAAAGTATGTAAAACTTGCGCGTTTTGTTATTCTTATCGAAACGGTTTGTGCAACCAACAGCACAACAAGACATGGTCGCGGCTCTTCCTGCTCTCTTTCTGCAGTCGACATGCGCAGTAGAGCGGGGTGACGTATGTAGTGACGTAGACTGATAATCCCTCTATAGCTAATGCCAATTACAGTAAAGTAGGCCTACGTTATGTAATTTGAGTATTATTTAATTTAGCCTTTATTATACTGGGGAGTCCCACTGAAATAAAAAATGCAGATATGGCCAAACATTATCCTGTTCAAAACCAAACAACCACTCCAAGAGTAAACGCTAGCAAGCTGAAATCTAATATTTAAGATGATGTCAAATAACATTCGCGAATGCCGTTGTCAGCCAGCTAACGCATATTCGTAATGCTGAGTAGGCTACAGCCAGCCGTTAGCTGTGTTGTAAAATGCCTGATGTAGCAAAGTAAAAGGAAATATACTCGCAACATAGATACTTGTATCCGAACGTTTAATGAGGTCGTTGCAAGTTACGTAGATGGTCACATGATCCCCGAAGTAATATGTACATCGCAGCATAGTGAAAATGGCGAAATCTTGTGCTGCTGTTGCTTGCACCAATAATAATGCCATTCAGTCGTCTGGAAAATACAGCAAAATAAGTTTCCATCAATTTCCACAAAATAATGAAGCCAGTTTTAAAGAGTGGCTTGTTAAATTAAGAAGAATTGACCATGGAAAGCCTTGCAAACCAACAAAACATTCAGTTCTTTGCTCAGAGCACTTCGAGAAAAGCTGCTTCACGTACCAGAAGTTCACAAGTAAGTCAACGGTTTTGTTGCAATGAAAACTGGTTTTAAAGTAAAGATTTAAAGAAATTAGTGGAAAATATATATTCAATACAAATATTAACCTTAAGCCTGAAAGCCTCCGTCACGGGGGCGATGAATTTGCATAATAAATCCAGCATGTTTCCTAATTGCAACCTCGTCATGCGGCATATCCTCTTAAAGCGAAGAAACTCGGCGAAAAGTTCGCGATGACCATTCTTACCTAAACCGAACACAATTCAAGTACCAAGCAAGTAAAAAAGCATCTAGCAAAACATTCAATAAAATAAGATCAGTGCTCTATTGCAAGCATTTCCACTGAATTTGTGCTAAGCATACAAATGATAACTCAAATGAAAAAGGGCAATCCACAAATTCCAAGGATATAAGCCTTGTCATTTTAAATAGATACCACACTCAAAGAACAGCAGGCATACACTTAAAATGCTACAGAGATGAGCAAAATCTTTTCTTACCTTTGATATTTTGTCATAAAAGCTGTTTGTGGGTAAATCTGCGCTTGCTATTGTTTTAGCCAGTCTATCTGAGAGTCCTCTCGCCATTATACAATGCACTGGAACCTCAGACCTCAGCAGTATAATCACTTAAATGGTTTGTTTTCTGTATTTTCGCAACAATTAACCGCTAAATATTCAACTGCTGTTTTCAAAGCCGGTTTATGACTGAGAATCCTTGCGCCAATATGCCCAAGTTCAAACACAGCACAGCTATACAAGTGCTAAATTGACCAGTGAATATATGGTCTGTTGAGCAAGTGTCGTGGATAAGGCGGAGCATTTGGACCTGAGGTTCAATATCTGGTAATACATGGGACCTTTCAGAGCAAGGAAATACATTTTTTGTATAAATAAATAATAATTAATCGATGCATTCCCATCAAAGCCATCTTCCTGGATTACTTTGGGGATCACGTGACTTACACTACGGTTTCTGCATCCAGTGCAACGCCTCCATTGCTCGCCTATTTAGCTACCACTTCTGACAAAGAGATGCGACGGATACCCCGGTCAGCATTCATTCTCCAAATAGCCTACAATGCGCGCAATACTTCCGCGACTGCACCCCTTAGGAGACGGGAAGTGTGACCAATTATTTATAATGGGGGTCTATGGGATCTATGGGCGATGAGGAGCCTTCCTTTCTCTATTGTCCTTCTCGTTTTCATTCAGTCAACGTTTAGGATGTTAAGGGCCGGTTCATACTCTACGCAAGGTATGCGAGCGAACGCGAGCACAGGTCCGTTCCATTCCGTTCACAGAGAAGCCTGAATGCGCGTCCCTTGCTGCGATGTGCCTCGTTCAAAAGCTGTACACTGCTTATGCAATAGGGGGTAGCAAAGTCTTCTCCTTCTCCTCCTCCTTCTTTTTTCTTTTTGGTGTGTTGAACACAGCGTATGGTGCATTATTTGCTTTATCTCCCCTATTGGAATCTCACGGAAATACACGCGTTGATGCGTCGCGTTACAAAAATTTGGATGACACACTTTGCTACGCAAGGACGCAAGATGGCTACCTTGCTTTGCTCGATGCGTTGCCTTGCGTTCGCGCTCGCGTACCTTGCGTAGAGTATGAACCGGCCCTAATTGTTGCCTGGCTGTTGGGGGCCCCCTGGAGGGCGGGGTCCGTTTCAACTGAAACGGTTGAAACATAGGTAAAGCCGCCTATGCAGCACAGGCTCGGTCAGTCAACAGCATCTGTTTGCTAAGCGAAACCTCCGAGGAATATTCGCGCAGATAATGTAAGAGCTATCACAGGAATAAATGCATACGATTATATCTCGCAGGTAAGCATGCCTAAGTTACCGTTTGTAGCTAACCCATTCAAGTTCTGAAACGTTACTCTACCTGGCTAGCAAGTGAACAATGTTAATTACTGCTTATAGAATGGGTGCTTCCCATCCTTAAATGTGATTGGCTGAGCCGCGTTCCATGCCGGTATAAAATCAGCGTAACCCCCTATATTTTGAGGCAGACAGCAGCAGAAAATATCCCTGCGCGCCTGGCCTAGCAACTCACTACTCTGCGCTCAACTGACTCGTTAGGTTACGTTTGTTTCAAGACTCTTAGCTCGCTATTTCAGTGTTAGCGAAGTTTAGCCTTTTAATCCGCTAACCAGTTGGCTATCTACCTAGCTAGCTATATACTTCGATATCACTTTAGCTTGCTAGCTTCATTGCTAACTAGCTCGCTATTTCAGTATTAGCGATAAATTGTTGGTTTTTTTATTCTTGTGTGTTTATTTTATGGGCTATGTGTAGGATAACCTCATCCATTGTAGTGAACGCTATCTAGTTGACAAGCTGGCTAGCAAACTAATGCACAATTCAATTATTTTCCTGGACACCAGCAAGTGTGGAGGACAAAAGTCAATCTTGTTCCCTACTCTTGCTGCTGGTTGTAATGATATGGCCGATCGGCGCGAGTTGAGAACAAGGAAACGAACGTTGGCTTATTAGGAGTGCTTATTATCCATAGAGTTTCTCAATTTGGTATTTCATTTCTGTTAACTGAAACTAAGCCCCTGTTAAAAGAGGCTTATTATCCATTCACATAGTTTCCCCACGGTTTCTATTGTGACTGCTGCTTAGGGCTTCTCAGGTTAATAAATAAATAAATTGTGGTTCCTGAGCTTCTGTCTCGGCATTAGTAATTTTTTTTTGTTATCTAGGGTGAGCGAGGTCATTAGGTAGGGGGTTCAAAATGTGGCCAAAACTATGTGACGGTTGCAGGATGATCGCACTTTTGGAAAGAGATTTCCAGGGTGGGTTTGTCTGTCACCGGTGCCAGCTAATTGAGCATCTGGAGAGCAAGATCCTTGATCTTCAGGGCCAGTTGGCGGCACAACATAGTTCGCAATCAGTAGTATGTCGTTTAGAGAAATGGTTTGTACGCCAAAGCAGGGTGGTGTGGGGACCCTAGAGCAGGCAGGGAGAGAAAGTTGGGTGACGGTAGGACGTCAGCGCAGGAAAGGGCGTCTTGCACCGTGCACAGCGACAGCTCCTCCAGTGGTTGAGGTGTCCAACCGATTCCGGCCCTTGCAGGAACTCGAATTGGCCCCTGACCCTGAGAGTGAGGGGACTGATGAGCAGCAGGACACCCTGTTGGCCTCTATCCCTCAGAAAAGAGAGTTATTGATAGTGGGGGACTCAATACTTAGAGGAATAGACAGTTTAGTCTGTTCGGGGCGACAAGGAGTCTCAGACGGTGTGTTGCCTGCCTGGTGCCCAGGTAGGAGACCTCCTGGAGCGTCGGGACAAGCTCCTGGCCAGAGCGGGGAGGGGATCCAGTTGTCATGGTCCATGTTGGGACTAATGACATAGGTAAGGGTAGGTTTGAGGTTCTGCAAAGCAAATTTGTTGAATTAGCTGAAAAGCTTAGGAGCAGATCCTCCACGGTAGTGTTCTCCGGGATTCTACCGGTACCACGTGCAAGCAGAGGGAAGCAGAATTTTATCTGGAGGTTTAACACGTGGCTACTTAACCTGGTGTAGGAAAGAGGGGTATAGGTTTATGGGGCACTGGAACTACTTCTGGGACAGGGGTGACCTGTTCAAGCCGGATGGGCTACACCTGAACCGGAGGGGTACCTTTTGCACTGGGTCAGCGTATGTTGAGGGTAGCAGAGAGTTATTTAAACTAGGGACTTGGGGGGCAGGGAGGTTAGAGAGTGTTACACAGAAGGAAATGCAGACTGCCCTGATGGAAGCTGACAGCGTTACATGCACTATTGATGATATATTTTTAAAGCAAAAAAGCATGGTGAGGGGCTTTGAGCAGCGGGCACATGGGAAATCGAAGGGGAAGAGCGTTCGTGATAACCTGAAATGTTTTTATCTAAATGCAAGAAGCATTAAAAATAAATTTCGAGAACTTGAGGCCGTTATGATTAGTGAAGGCTATGACATAGTTGGGATTACAGAGACATGGCTTAGTGAAGAGGATGGAGATGAATATAATGTAGAAGGTTATAAGCTCTTTAGGAAGGATAGATGCAATAGGCGAGGAGGGGGTGTAGCACTCTATGTGAACGAAAACATAAATGTGCAGGAAATTCCTGAAATTGAACATTCCTTGCCCTGCGAAGATATCTGGGTCAGGCTCACTGGCAAACACGAGACTGGTTTAAACATAGGTGTATGCTATCGACCACCAGCTTTGGACAGTACAGTCAATGAAATGCTCTTTAAGAGGATTACGCAAGCTTGTAGAGGAGGAGGGACTATTATTATGGGAGACTTAAATTATCCTGGTATTGATTGGGAAAAAGGTGAAAGGACAGGGAGGGGGGAGGAAGAATTTCTAGATGTCATAAATGATAATTTTTGGGTGCAGTATGTTAATAAACCTACAAGAGAGAAGGCAATTTTAGACTTAGTGCTCTGTAATGACCCAGATAGAATTAGCAATGTTGAGGTACGGGAGCCACTTGGGACAAGTGATCACTCTACTATCAATTTTGAGGTTTCATGGGAAGTTAAAAAGGTGTATTCAAAAACAAAAATTTTCAATTTTAGGCGAGCGAACTTTGACAGGATGCGCTCATATCTAAGTGAAATAAAATGGGAGACACTCCCGGACTGTGAGTCTGTGACTGAGATGCGGGAAAGATTTAAGGGGGTTTTAGTTGATTCACAATGCAAATTTATTCCAAAGGTGTCCAAAAGTAAGCTGAAAAAGCAGAATCCTCAGTGGATGACCGCAGCTATTCGTAGAAGTTTGAGGGAAAAGAGGAATCTTTATAAGGTGTACATAGAGGATAACAATGAGATTACTAAGGCCGAATACTGTAAAATGCGGGCTGTGGTCAAAAAAGAGCTGAGGAATGCTAGAAGACTGTATGAAAGACAAATTGCAGAGGGGGCAAAAACTAACCCTAAGCGCTTCTTTCAGTACTGTAGTAGAAAAAGGAAAGTCAAAGAGCAGGTTAAGTGCATAAAGAATAAAAATGGATCGCTGCTATATAATAACAAGGATATTATGGACACCTTAAACGGTTACTTTGTTGAGAATTTTACCTTAGAGCGGTCTTTATTCGGCCAGAGGGCATGTCCAATGCTCAAGATTATTTAGTGGAAATTGAGGTTAGGGATAATGTAGTATTAGACAAGTTGCATAAACTAAAGGCAGATAAGGCGGCGGGTCCTGATGGCTTATATCCTAGAGTGCTCAGGGAAGTTAGTGAGATCATCTTTAAGCCGCTATCCGCCATCTTTAGACGGTCTTTAGAAACTGGAGAAATACCAAATGATTGGAAACAGGGTAATATAATACCAATATATAAGAAAGGGGACCGTATTGAGCCAGGTAATTACAGGCCAGTCAGTTTAACTTGCATTGCGTGCAAAATATTGGAATCTATCATAAAAGATGAGCTGGACTTATTTCTTGAACGTAACAATATCTTGAGGGATAGCCAACATGGTTTCCGTAAAGGAAGGTCATGCCTAACAAACCTTCTGGAATTTTTTGAAGAGGCCACCAAGACTTATGACCAGAGCAGGGCTTATGACATCATATATTTGGATTTTCAGAAAGCATTCGACACAGTACCGCATAAGAGACTAATTTTTAAAATGAGCTCCATTGGAGTTACAGGAGGTATTCTGAAATGGATTCAAAACTGGTTGCAGGACAGAACACAAAGAGTGGTGGTCAGTGGTATCTCATCTGAGCTAGGTATGGTGGGGAGTGGCGTCCCCCAGGGATCGGTGTTGGGACCCCTGCTGTTCCTCATCTACATGAATAACCTTGATAGGAATATTGAGAGCAGATTAGTGAAATTTGCAGATGATACTAAATTGGGAGGTTTGGCAAATAGTTTAGAGTCCACTAAAGTGATTCAGGATGATTTGGATAGAATCCAGAATTGGGCTGAAATGTGGCAAATGAAATTTAATGTAGCGAAATGTAAAGTAGTACATGTAGGTAATAAAAACATTAGACGGGATTACTTCATGGGAGGTTTTAAACTGGAATGTGCTCCACAAGAGAAAGATCTGGGAGTGATTGTTGACCAAACCCTCACAGGCTCTAGCCATTGTGCCGTAGCAGTTAAAAAAGCCAATCGGATGCTGGGATACATTGCCAAAAGTATTGAGTTCAAATCCAAGGAGGTGATGCTTCTTTTGTACAACACATTCGTCAGACCACATCTAGAGTATTGTGTACAGTTCTGGGGACCATACTTTAAGAAAGACATAGAGGCTTTAGAGAAAGTTCAGAGAAGAGCCACGAAGCTAATTCCGGGTATTAAAGATGAAAGCTATGAGAAAAGGCTGAAGATCCTTAATCTCTTTAGTCTTAGGAAAAGGAGACTAAGGGGTGATCTGATTGAGGTCTTTAAATATGTTAAAGGGATTAACAAAGTGAATTATGTAGGATTCCTTCAACGAAGTGTTGTTAGTAGAACTCGGGCTCACAAATGGAAGCTGACCAAAGGTAAATTTAGCACTGATATTCGGAAATATTTCCTCACCCAAAGAGTAATTTCGGTGTGGAACAGCTTGCCTGACCATATTGTTGAGGCAGAGACCTTGGGAGTTTTCAAGAGCAGGCTTGACTTAAAGTTAGATACCATTGAGTCATTGAGTATCTGAAGTGATATATTCACGATAGTACAAAGAAACTGGCGAGCCTAGTTGGGCTGAACGGCCTGTTCTCGCCATTCATGTTATGTTATGTTATGTAAAATTATTTAACGGGGCCTTCGGGAGACTGAAGGAGACATTCCAAATTGCCTGCTTTTATAGTATATCTACATTAACGAGCCTAAATAGCCTGATGTGACATGATAATGGCGCTAGATGAAAAAGCAATCTTAGCGTCTCTGTTGCTTGCCAACCATTCTGTCCACTCGATCTTGCTTGGTGAAAGAACGAATAGTTGTCAATTTTATTGTTGCATTATTACCAATAAATTGTTGATTTTTTTTTTCTCATGTGTTTATTTAATGGGCTATATGTAGGGTAACCGTTTTATAAAAGCAATTAGCCCTGAGAAGCAGTGGGTTACAGTGATTTTATTACCGCGGAGGGGCACTAAGGTACTCCACTGCACGCCGTGCCTTAGAACGCCCCTCCGCCATTATAAAATCACTGTAACCCACTGCTTCTCAGGGCTGATTCCTTTATTAGTCTCCTAAAATATCAAGAACTAGTTTCAGAAACCGAACAATTAATAGCGCGACTGAATGACCGTTTCCCTATAAGTATTTCGGCGTTTCAAGTGTTTCCCTGCAGGTTTCTTGACAAAGGCTGCTGAGGGATAAAAAAAGAAAAAATTAGCTAAGTTGAGAACAAACGCAGCTTGCCGAAAACAAAACGCTGACGGCTCAATAACTAGGAGTTAGATGTAGGCTGCCAGTGGTCCCTTCTAGTCTGTTAATTTAGTCAAATGAAAATTTAAAATATTCTCAATCCTTCAAAACTCTGTCTCATATTGTATGTTTTTTAAAACTGCGTTCTATTCTTGTAAAAAAGAAAAAAAATCATTTAAACAAAGCAAATAGCCCATCGTACCGTAGATAATTTACGAGGAATAATGAGTGAATGAATAAATGAACAGAAGTCATTTTATTTCCGTCAAGAAAACAGAAAGAACTAATGTGGAATCACAGTTGAAATAAAATTTGTACTGTCTCGCGATTTCTGTGGTCACTGGTTTCAACTATGGTTTTTATGGCTTGAGTTCGCACGTGCGAGTAGGCTTTTTTTAATTTATTTTTCTTGCATACGTTCCTGTCCGATCCATAACCCGTCTGTGCAGATGTTGATGCCAGCGGATATGGAACTGCTCTATTTATGCACGCAGTTACACTATTCTCTCACAAAAGATGGCACACCCGGATCACTTAATGAATGTTCACCAGCAAGCCGAGATCAAACAGAGTTTACCTAAGTGCTCATGTTAACAGCCAATCACTCAATTATTCACTTAGGCTGCATACTTATGTCTGCACTTCACCGCACTCCAAGACTCGCGGACTTTGCGGGCGCGTTCACGGGAAGTCCGGGAGTGCTTAGGGCTGTCCAAATCCACAATTGATCCAGTCCACAAGGGGCCTCAAGCGGACTTTCTGCGGACTTCCAGAGAGTCCGCTTGGGGCGCAGACTTCACAAGTGTAATTACCCACAATTCACTGCAATACGGACGTGACGTTTTAATTTTTCCAAATTGCTGACAGAAAAAAAGCACATTCACACACACACACACACACACACAAAACCACACAAACTTATTATAAATTTATAATAATAAAACGTTACTTGAATAATGTAGGCCAGATATAAAATTCAACATCATGATACAGAAATATAGGCTGTAGAGGTAATCAATATGCATTTGCAAGGAAACGAGTGAAACAAACTCAAAGCCTTTCTATGAGCTCCTTTTACAATGCTGCACACTCCTGCTCTTGCAGACTTTACGTGATGACGGTGAAGACGTCACATTCCGTACGCCTGAAGTCCGTGAGGGCTCAGTCTGCAAGTCCAGAGGGTGGAGATTTGGATTCAGCCTTATGGCCGGTACACACTGTACAATATTAGCAATCTTATAAGACCATTGCATGACACACTATGCGACTTGGATCTAATAAACTTTGGTACGACGTCAAGTTTGATGCGTGCAGACTGTACGATGGCCGTTTACTGAATCACAGGTTACGATGTACGTCAATATGCAATGTCATCAGCGTACGACATCCATCTGCGCTACCATAGTTACGGTATTTGCATTTGTATTGGCTGATTAGTAGACGTAGGTTGTAGCAGCTGTCACACTGTGAGATAGTCATCCTAAATTTCTGACACCGTCAGAATTAAATCTCAGGTTATCTTTGGTCGCAAGACACTGACAACGGCCGTCCTTGAACCTGTCTCACAGTGCGACGTAAGACCACCGTTTTAGAGCCACGACCAAAGATTTCTCCACGTTTCTCCTACGATGGTCATCTTTCGTCTGGGACGGCCCAAAATCGTAGTGTGTACCGCATGCATCCTTGGTGTACCGGCCATTAGGCTCATCTGCTTCACGCACACTTATAGTTCACGCCCTCGTGAAACTTCCCCAGGAAAGATGTATTGATTGACATGTTTCTTATCCAATTCCAGGAAGTATAAACTTTCCACAGTAACTGAAAGACATTGTGATTGGTCAATCAGAAAAGTTTTTTTTTTTTTTTTTTAATACAGTATATGTCTTGACTACCTAAAATGCTTTTTGGCAGCCTAAAAAGCTCTCTAGGTTGCCCGGCTGACAACTGAAAAGAAAAGTTAATTTCTCGCCCAGTTATGTGGTCTTAGATGGATTTCTGCCTCTGACACTCAGCTTGTGTCACTTGTATATGCTTGTGTGTTTGCGCAGAGGGTCAGCTGGAAAGGTCAGTGAGAAACTGCAAAGGATATAAACGGAAAATTCAAGCCAAGAAAAAGTACCGGATGCACGAAGAATTAATACGGCTTCTACACTCGGTATCGTATGGCCAAATATTCGTAACCACGCATGCTAAAGTAGCCTTCCGCTGCTCCGCAAGACCGGAAGCAACTCGGCCTCTGAACTATCCCATCAAGCATCGGAAATGGGGCGTGACTGTGATATCAGGGCGTTTTTTTTTTGTATTGATGATTGTTTGAATTGGTATTATATTCCACCTAATGCGGGCCTAGTCTATGACAAGCGTAAGGAGGGCAAAATGTCTCAATTATTTGTAAATGGTCTTACAATGATCTACGAATATTCCACAATTTACAAAGGTGTTTTTCCATACCCAACAACAAAGTTCCTAACTTGTGACTGCAAGTCGGCATTTAAATAGATGTGTTATGATTTAAAGCACAATCTCAAAATTAAGTCACTTAAGAAGGAATGAATGCATGTAATTGGTAAATCCACAAATGAACATTCAACTCTTCACTCGCAAAATTGCAGATTTACAAATGACATTTCACGAGAAGTGCACATACAACTATAAAGTTTTTTTTACAAATTACAAACAGCAAATTTACAAATAGACATTGATTTGTACAATTCATAGCACATTGCCAGGTTTGTCTTAGTGGCTAAATGGAAGTTTCCACAGAATTTGAACTTACTGCTGACTTACATTGGAATTATTTATTCCAACACTGACAGTTCAATAAAGACAGATTTTGAGATTCGGCATTCTGATGGGATATGCATTTCCTTTATGATACTGGTGCCTTTTAGTCTTTCTCCAAAACAGAAATCTTTATTGCTTTTGCCCAATACTAGTGCTAGGGGCACTTTTGTCTCAAGATTTTATATTGGTTTTGTATTTTTGCTACAGTTCATGATTGTCTTCGCTAACTTGGCATTTTGACAAAAGCTGAATTTGGCGCCCCCAAGTACAGATGTAACAAGAGCAAAGGTTTTCTCAGTTGACAAACTATAATGCCATTTTTTAGGACTTCATGAACCTCAGTGGCTGATCCTTTTTGAGGAACGTGAGCATATTTTAACGGGTTTTGCAAAAGCTGTGCATCCAATCTCTTAATGTCTGACTTGCGGCACAGTTTTAGAAGAGATGTATGGGGTCATTTGGTCATGATGAACCAAGTTAATTGCCATTATTTGAGGCAGTGTTAAATGCCTAGTCCATTTCAAACAAGTTAAAAAGAGGAAAGCTGAAAATGTTCATATTGGGCCAGCACATATTTGCAGCTTTAGAAATTAAGCCACACTTCTAATACAAATACATAAGTCTGTGAATCAACAGCAACATTTGCAGCATATAACCAAACATCTTATTTTATTGGTTTAAAAAGTAACACAATCCCCAAAGGGCATATCACATACACTACAACAACAGGAAACACCATTACTACACAAATAGGGACTTGCAAATATTACAGACATTACAAAATATCCCTCATTTCTTTCTCTTTTTTAAATTATTATACTAAGCATGACAGGTAAACGTCATTTACAGTATGATATAACTGTCACAATTAAAAACAATGTTATTGTACACTGTTATAAATTCATAATGTTAAGGGAAGACATTTCATGGAATCTTTATTTCATATGAAATATTTTACACTATAAACACAGCATCCTTCTGGATGGACTTTACAGCAACCACAGACCAGGCATTCTAAGTGCAAACGTGTCTCTACAAAGGCCGTCTTGGCTGCAAATTCTCCCTTTTTTTCTAGACTTTCAAAGCAAACCCCAAAACGGATTACATTACGAAAGTTCACGAAACGCAGCTGGCCTTTTTTCGAAAGCACCCGTGTGGAGGAAAAACAAGCGTCCTCTCTGCTTGCCCGATCACAATCCCTTGATGATTGAAATTTTCATATGAAATAATAATCAGAAGAACAAAAAGAGGAAAATAAATTGTGGACATTGGAGAGAAATGCTGTACTGAATGCTATACTTGGGAAACTTTGACAACAGTTGCAGCGGACTTGCACACTTTCAAGATGTGTGACTTCATATTACTAAGGGGTCAGGAGCAGCAACTACATTTCTCAATTTTCTGATTTTTTTTTTTTTCTTCAGACAGAAATAATAGCAGTAAACCAGAGATGAGGTCCTAGGATTTATTTTAAAAAATGCATTCAGATGAGAAATAACTGCTTAGTTCCTTTGAGTTTCAGAAAGGGGAAATACACACAGTCCTGGTAGTAATCCTTCTGACAGTGGGGAGGAAGAACACAGAATAGCTAGAACATCATCTGTCATCATAATTCAGATGGGAAGTTGGAGTCCATAAATACAAAAAAAAAAAAAAAACAACCTCAGCAGAGAAAGGGACCGATGATGACTACAACACTCCATACCGTTTCTGAATCAGCCGGCTCAAGATTGTCCTGCTTGGTGTCAGCATTCAAAGAGCTCAGGCTGATGTCAGATGTCTCAAAGATGGCAGACGGAGAACCTAAACCAGAGCACATCTCATATTTTTGCTGTCACATAATAAGCTGTGGAGGTAGTTATGTATACGTGTACACTGATCTATATTAAGTCAAAGAAAACAAGGACTAAAAAAGAAGAAGCTCTACAAACTGTCAAGATCATAAAAAGCCTCAGAATTTTATGCTGGACTGTGATCATTTTTCATGTTCTAAAGCCACTTGTAGTTCATGCAAATGACAGATGAAGAGAACAAGAAGATATCACAGGTATTAGCACCAGGAAATGTGGAATTCCTCAATTGTCTGTGGGGATAAAACTAAAAAGCAAATTAAAAAAATGATAGGAAATAGAGACTTACAGAGACATTATAATCCCTTTAAGGTGTGAGAGTACAAACATGTTCTTAGAATGTGCTAAACCAGTTGTTCTTATGTTGATGTAACAAGCACTAAAGGACATCAAAAGCAACAAGGTTGAGAAAAAAAAAAACCAAGCTTCAAGTTGCACGAGAGAAGAAGCTGTATTTCAATGTATCAAGTGATCATCTGGTCACCACTATGAGCTGTGATAGAGCTGGTGCCAAGAAAGTGGTACCCACAGCCGTGGAAGCAATAACAGATGAGTAGAGACGTTCCTTGCTGTCAGTAAGGGCAGCCGCCCGCATAGCTTTGTTACACACTAAAAACTCTGAAAAATAGTGATTCACTGCCTCTGTCTAATTGACAGTGCAATTCATGGGTTTGGAAAAGCAAGTGACAGGCAATGTTTATCAGTAGCAGAAAAACAGAGTAAGAGAAATATTAAGCATGAAATGATAGGGCATTGTTGAAGCAAAGGAAAAAAAAACACTTCTGCATTTAAAATTTAACAAATGGTTGTGTACATCAGATGGATGTGATTTGGCAAAAAATACCTGAATGTCAAGTAAACATAAACTCTCTGAACCCCCAGTTCATTTTGCTTGAATTCATGCCAAGTAGTACAAAAACAAACAAACAAAAAAAAAAAACAGCAGCATCATGGAATGCTTCAGGCTGCATTGATCAAAAGCACTCGCCTGGGGTATTGGTTCAACTATTGATTGATTTCATTCTGAATAGTGCACACACATCCAGATTTTCCTTCAATGCAGTCTTGTTAAACAGTGGGAAGAGAGCATGCGCACGTCAGCTTCAGACAAGTGATGTGAGAAGCATTGTGTTAGGTGGCCCTTCCACACCAAGAACTATAACCACAAAGATTATTACGACAATAACAATAGTTTGTCCACGCTGATGAATGATGACATTCTGTAACAGTCTCTTGGTTATGTCACCTGCCATTTTGAGGGTGACGCCCAAAATACTGGGATAGATTTTGATTGGCTGCTGCTGTTTTCATCATTCGCATAGCTGGAAAAAATTGCTTTCAAAGTGATTCCAATGTTATTGCACCCTGCTGTCGCTGTAGTTATGATCGTGGTGTGGACCATCAGCAACAATTTTTTAAGCAATATATGTCTAATTATTGTTAGTTTCCTCTCTCGTCGTGGGCAAGTCTTCAATGTGGACATTAGTTATACACTTATATTTAGAGATGGACAGGACAACAGGACTGACTGTGGATGACCAGAGACCAGTAGACACACTGAAATGTGAATCTTATTTGCCAGTTTACCATCAACTAGCCACTTACTGTAAGACAATAATGCTGTATTAACACTTCAGTTTGTTCAAAAATGAATTTACTCCAAAAAAGTTACCTAGATTAAGGGCAATAACAGGTAGACTGCCAACCCGCAGTCTCAAACAGAGAATGATTTTTTTCCATTTTCAGTCTGTAAGTATTTGGACTGTCACCAGTATGGTTGTTGACAAATTAAGCTGTCAATGTACTTTAAGCTCATATTTATTACCTCTTTTTAATTCAGAGCAAGTGCCAAAGCCAAAAATGTGTGACTGTCCAATTACTTACCTACTGTATGGAATTAGCAGTGATTTTTACAAAGACGGTCAAAACAGAAACCTAAAGCAGAAGACCTTCTAACTAAATCAGCCAGCCAGACAAAACAAGTGAGTGGCACTTAATATAGTGTTGTGTTTGCGAAGGGCTCGGTGGATAACAAAAACTTGCCCCAGGTTTTTTTTTTTTTTTTTTTTTTCTGCCACAGAACTGTTCTCTGTATGCTTCATTTCTGCTAAAGTCATTAGTCTGGGCTGGAGGCCAGTGTTCACTACAGCCAATTTTACCCTAAACTTTGAAAAATAAGTCTAAGCATGTGTGGCCTTTTTTTCCCCCAACCCTCTTCCCTTTCTCTTCATCTAATGATAACCTTGTTGCATGTAGGAAGCGAAAATGGTACCTTGAGCTCACACTTGCTTCCCAAAATTAAAAATAGCATTTGTAGCTGGACAGCAGAACGCATTCAGTGTTATTTTTCCTTACCTATCAAAAACAGAAAACATACAGGCATTCAATACCTAATTTTAGGGAAAAAACATCAAAGGAAATGAAAATGAGCTGAAAACCAACAGGTAAAAAAGAATTAGACAACATTTAATCAAGAGGAACAGTCTTTGTGCAGGGTTTCCAAAGTCATGCCAGTAAGTGTAACAGTCCCAGTGTAGAGCGTGGAGTCTCACGGGTGAGGAGGTGGTGGTGGTTGGTGGTTGGTAGTTTGGGTGAGGGAGGGGTCTCTCTACTCTTCTTCTTTGTCAGACACTGGTAATGGAAGCTAAGCAGTTGGCAGGTTTTTGCAGTTTCTCAGGCTGCGTGGCTGGCACCTCTGGACCAGTCCGGAAGCTGAAGAGCGGGCCGGTACTGGTGCCGATGTGTCCCGGGCTGAGGGCCTGGTTCTGCCGCCTATTGCTCTCCACAATGCTGGAGGTGTTGGAGGCCAAGCTCTCCCTTGTGCTGCGGAAAATCCAGGAGGTGAGAAAGTGAGTGAGAGAGTGTTTACTAATACCATTATCAAGAATAAATAACCTCAACCCAACACCCATTACTACACCCAACAGCCATCATTATTGTTCTGTACATTGTTTTTTTCCATATACACGGATAACAAATGAAGGGAACAACCAGCATTAAAGGCTGTTGTACACAAGTAAGACCTGTCTTTCGATAGTGTCTGATGACCACAATGATATCAGGGAGACAGGAAAAGTGTTGCCCGACAGTGTCCTGCTCCTGTTGAATATTTGCAATGTCGCAGACACTGGTGTTGTTAGTTATACACTTTCACTGGCTGGATGGACCGAGAGCTCTATTGTTGTCATGGATACAGAAACTCAATACAGTAGCCATGGCAAAAAGATCAGTTGGTAATGAAACAACCATATAACTACCATGAAGAAGAAAGCTTGCGCCACCAATGGCATCCAACACTTTGTTTAAGCATGGACACATCTGTGTGGTCTGACACTTTTCTTTTTGATGTCTGTGGACAAATGTCTTAGAAGCATAAAATGACTTCAAGCGTATTAGTAAATTGTTGGGCTACCATGAGCCACTAGTGCAGATTCAATGCACCATAGCATTGATTCTACAAGCCTATGACTCAACTGGAGGGGTGCAATAGCATTCTTTCAAATGATATTTGCACCCTTGGTGTTTTGAAGATAGAGGTAGATAGTACTGTAGAACAAGTTGGTGTAACATCTTCCATAAGTGTTAAACTGGAGGTCCGGTAATTGCGAAGGCCATCGTACTGTATACGATTCACATAATTTTGAGACTCATAAACCATTCAGTGACTCCTTGGCCCCGGGGATGGGGGGAGAATTGCTATCCTGGATAAGAGCACTTCCATCAGGATAAAAAAATGTTCCATCACAGTAAAAAAGAGATTACTCTAGATAACCTTGTATAACCTTGCAATGTCCCTTCCCAATAACAGAGTGGACCCAAACCACGCCAGCAAAATGCACCCAAATGCAAAATGGAGCCACAGGACAGTTATAGTTCTCTTTTAATTAAGGTTTTCCCTTTAATTTGTTATGCATCTATATTTCTTGTTTTAACTGTTTTAGCTATCCATTTTCATGTGAATAATCACTTTGGCTATCTTTGCTAATGTGCAGTCATGCCAATATTTCTTGAATTTGAAAATTTCAATTTCAAGGAGAGAATCAGACAGAATGACAAACACAGATAGGTAAAAAGAGAAGGAGAGGGGGAGCGATTGAGAGGAAAAACATGGTTTAAAACAAGCTTCCTGTATTTATGTGTCATGTCATAACAGTAAAATGACTTCGTTTGATTGGTCACACATGGTTTCCTTAAACCTTTCCAGATATAGGAGTCAGATATTCAGTTTGGACTGCTCCTCCTCTTTATGCAGGGTAGAAAATGATCTATTTTCCTTTTCTACTAGATATTGTATAATTACTGAGCAAAGAAAACAGAAGGGAAGCAAGATGGAATCTATCCTTAACCCGCATTCAAAAAACCTACACTGTCAATACTGGATAACAATGTAAGCCAATTTTCAGTGCTTCATAAGCATGAATAAAGCAAGACCTTCATGTTCTGAAGTTCCAGAGGTCAAAATGAAGCCAATTTGTTATTTTAAGACAACATATTTTTGTTTATCATTTCAAAGCAAACATAGGGTTTTTTTTAACCTGTTTCAGCACAAGTTATTGTTTAATTTGTCATCACAATCCATAGCTACAGGTCATCACACAATATTCAAATAATATAAGTTATAATTTAGTCTACTGGCATTTACTTATCGCTAAAGCATGGCAATTTAATTCAAATAAAATTTTGCATAATTCTGGAATAACACGTCTTAGTATAACTTGTGGTTAGTAGGCACAACAAGAAGCTAGATGCATGCAAAGCTGCAATCATATTAGTGGAATCATTCAATCTACAGTTGTGTTCAAAAAATAGCAGTACAACATCAATAACCTGATGAACCACTCTTATTTATTAGTAGTGATATTTCTGCATGGCAAATAATTTACTTGTAGGGTAAAGTAGTGTAATAGACTACATCCACCAGCTTGTTCTGAGTTATTGACTCATTCATTGAAGGGGGCGTGTTCAAAATAATAACAGTGTGGAGTTTAATTTGAGAATTCATTCATTCTGTGAAGAAACTGGTGTCATTAATTGTCCTTTATTAAGGAAGAAGGGAAGCAAATGCTCAACAGTTATAAAATATATTTCCTTTTGAATTTCGAAGTAAATTTGGCCATTCCAAACATTGTTTGGTGGAACAAGGTAATTTCATTGAAAAGTTGATTGGAGAGGGGAAAACATAAAAAAGTGCAGCAAATTATAGGATGCTCAGCTAAAATGATCTCAAATTCTTTATGATGGCAACAAAAACCTGAAACATGTGGAAGAAAACAAGCGACTACTGTAAAAACGGATCAAAGTACAGTCAGAATGGCAAAGATTCTGCCAATCATCACCTCCAGAAAAATCAAAGATGATATAAAATTACCAGTAAGTACTGTTTATGGTCAGAAGACGTTTGATCGAAGCTAAGCGATCAGCAAGAAGCCAGAGTAAAGCACCATTGTTGAAAAACCAGCATGTGCAAAATTAGTTAAACTTTGCCAAGGAACACTTTGATTGGCCCAAAGAGAAGTGACATAACATTCTGTGGACTGATGAGAGTAAAATTGTTCTTTTCGGGTCTAGTGGTCTTCCACAGTATGTCAGACAACCCCCGGGTACTGAATTCAAGCCACAGTACACAGTGAAGACAGTGAAGCATGTTGGTGAAAAAATCATGGTATGGGGATGTTTTTCATACTATGGTGTTGGGCCTATTTATCATATACCAGGGATTATGGATCAGTTTGAATACATCAAAATACTTGAAGAGATTATGTTGCATTATGCCAAAGAGGAAATGGCCCTGAAATGGGAGTTTCACCAACGACCCCAAACACACGAGTAATCGAGCAACATCTTGGTTCCAGACAAACAGGATTGAGGTAATGGAGTGGCTAGCTCAATCTCCCGACCTCGACCCCATTGGAAACCTGTGGGGTGACATTAAAAATCAGTGTCGAAGCAAAACTCAAAAATTCACGGGAACTGTGGAATGTAGTTTGTACATTCTGGGCTGAAATACCTGTTCTAGGTGCCAGAACAATGGTTATACAACTAAATATTAGTTCAGTGATTTAAAGAAGTTAAATTTTGAGTTTAATTCAGTGTTTGAGTTTGAAGAGAAAATTGTCGACACTGCTATTTTTTGAACAGATTAATATTCCTTTTCTTTGCTTCCTGTAAAGGACTAAACAGACTTGTTCAAATCTGTAAAAGCTTTGATTTGAAATTGAATGTGTACGGTTTCCACGACATTTGAAATATGGAACTTAATGACTATTAAGAAATATTTGCACTTCATTCACATTTTTTAATGTACTGCTATTTTTTTTTTTTTTTGCAGAACTGTACATGTCAAGTCATATGAGACAGAGGGAGCTTAGTTCTTTTTTTTAATTAAATGAAAATACATAGGTACTGTTAAAAATGGTGAGTTTATAGACCTTGAAAAACTGATGCAAGCACACCATCCCGTTAAATGGTTTGCAGTGTTTCAAAATAGATCAGCAAGTAAAAATCCCCCAAAAGACAGGCGCTATATTTATACAGCTCTAAAAACTGTGTTGACTCCGCTAAGGAGATGACTCATCCAACAGATATTGGATGATTTTATCTGTGGCAAAAACCAGGACCACAGGCCTCCCGCGCTGCCGTATCATTCCACGTCATACAGACACAGTTATTAAACCAGCATCTTTGACTGCAAAGCAGAAAACATCAGTCTTAACATGCATTCTAGTCTTGTCATAAGTTAGAAAATAGGCCCAAGGGTCCTGTAGCTTCCCAGCAAGCAATCTTATAGTGATGATACAAGTTATGCAAATTTCATGAGAAGTTTGACCTTTGAATCATTGAAGGTCAATGTCAAGGTCTCTAAATAAAAGTTCACCTACATTTATAAGACCTCCTGTAATACAATCCTGAGCTCTGAAGCAGGTTTGGTGATGCAAGTCATTGAAAATTCAATTTGTCACTTTAAAGGTCTCAGAAGGTCAAGTTGAGGTCAGCAAATTGACTTCATATGACTTTCTAAATGTCTCTATACAAACCTTGTCTCCATCTGTGACCATTTTGGTGATACAAGTGTGTGTGCATGAACGGTTGTTTTTAGTCCAGCAAGAAATGAGGATGAAGCTGCCTGTATTCTCAAATCTGCAATGTCCCACATTCAGGACTAGCTTAAGAGACCTTGTCTGCTGTTGAATACTAAAAGAACCATGTGTATGATGTTTTCAAAAAATCCAGCCAAAATAACACACTCTTTTAGGAGCCACATCAAAAAAAGATCAAATACCATTAAATTAAACCTGTGCAATTTTAAACAAATAAGGGCATTTTTAAACGATCGTGCCGCCTTAATGATCCTTGATTCAATGATATTCTCACACAGTGATTATTGTATAATAGCTGGTCCCCATAGGGCAGCTAAGCTGAAAACCCATATTTCTTCTCAAGTACAAAATATTAGCTTGTTTCAAGCTGCTGTTTGCTTCACAAGTGAAATGTTCTAATCCCCTTCGCAAATCTGGTAATTAAATTTGTCTCGCCTCATTGAAAACATTTTCGCCATATTTAGCTAAAATATAATCTAACTCAGATTGAAAGTTTAGCTACTAGACTGCGATACTCGAGATTGCCTAGTAACAATCAGGGCAGCATTATTCATTGCATCTTGCTAGTATTGGGAAGTACCTCACTTTGCTCCCAGAACAACCTGAATTGTTTGTGACCAGGAATCAGCAAGGTTGTGGATACATTCCTTAGGGATTACAGTCCATGTTGGCTCGGTAGCATCGCAGGAGTTGCTGCTCATTTACTGGGTGCGCTTTCATGCAGAGAATCTCTTGTTCCACCGCATCCATAAGATGCTCAACTTGAATGATATCTGGTTGCTGTGGAGGCCACTGAGGTATGCTGAACGTACTTTCAGGACCTTGGAATTAGCTGAAGATGACGTGAGCTTTGTGACACTGCACAATATCCAGCTGGGTGTATGCATTAGAGGATGGGTAGACAGTGGCCATAACAGGATGCACAAGGTCAGCAAAAATAATAAGAGAAATAATTGTGTCAAGGGACCTAATGTGTGCCAAGGAAAATCTACTGTGCCGTAACAATCCGCATGTCATAGCAGAAACAGAGACTCATCAGACCATATGATGTTTTTCTATTCTTTCACTGTCCAGATTTGGTGTGCCTTTGCCCATTGTAACCTCAGTCTCCTGGTTTTAGCTAAAAATTGTTGGAACCTGGTGTGGTCTTCATTCACTGAAGCCTGTCTGCTTTAAAGTCTGACATGTTGTGCTTGCAGAAATGCTCCTCAGCATAGCACTGTTGTAACCGTTTTCAAAGTTACTGTCGATTTCTTGTCAGCATGAAGCAGTCTGGCCACTCTCCTCTGACGTCTCACAAAAAAAAAAGTGTTTTTGCCCACAGAACTGCCACTTCTGGATCTTTTTTGTTTTGCACATCTCTCTGGAATAGAGACTGTTGTGTGTGAAATCCCTGCAGATCAGCAGATGCTCAAATCACTCCAATTCACACAAATAATCACTCCTTTGTTAAAAACACTTGGATCACATTTTCTTCCCCATTCTCATGTTTGGTCTGACCAACAACTGAACCTCTTGACCATATCTCAATGCCTTTATGCTTTGGTTCGCTGTCTCGAGATGATATGATTAGAAATGTGCAATAATGTGCAGGTGTACGATTGTACCTAATAAAGTGGCCGCTTCGTTTATTTCTTTGTTGTTGCTGGGAGTGTTTCCATTTACTCATTTCAGAACTTTTACTGGATTTATATGAGAATACACAAAAAAACCTCGCACAAAATAGATATTTCGAGCTGCTCCCAGAAATGTGAGTTCTTTATGGCATACACAAATCAGAGATGTATGGTATTTGGGAAAGATTACACAGATTTAATGTACTCAAGAATAAAAAACTTGGTCTCAAGAAATATTTTAGCCGCATATTCAGACACTAAGTATTTCCATTACATTTGCGCCAAAAAAGGCAAAATGCTGGGGACTAAAAGTTTAATTAATTTCAAGATCTTCCAGTAGCATAAATCAATTCCACTCGTAAAGCAGACAGTAACTTATTACTGAGAATCAAGCTAATATTTTTGACTTCTAGAAAATTAAAATATTACATGCATCATTACGAGACTAAATCACTTGATATTCATTGTGATATCATGATATCAGTGAAGAACAGAACAATTTTGACAGACTAGTCTGTACTCTTTGTCATCTTCCCATAATCCCTATTAGTTGTGAGAGAAGGGGAGAGAACACATCCATTACTGTTACCTGCCAAAATAAGCGACCAGGGAAACAATGATGAATGAAATTTGGTCAGTATGGACCTGGGAGAAATCTGCATGGATAGAAACTGATATTGCATACCTCTAGGCATCTGACTTACAGACCACAGAACACTCGGACATAGTAAAAATACATGAAAAAGCACTAAAGACAGCAGGATACTGCACTGAAACTCCTGTGCAAAATATAAATGTTCAGGTCCAGCTGTAATTCCTGTACAACATTTCTGTAGATCACATACATTTAAATCTAGCCCAGAAATCCAAATCCAGGCCTGGTTGTATATTTCCAAGACGGGTCAAACTGCCATGACACCAGACAGCTGGGTAAAAGGACTGTGGAAAGCCAGCATTTTCTGCCATTTGTAGACCATCATTTACACCACTTTGTAGCGTATACTGTATGAAGTAGTACAAAGACCAAACGTGCACAATGCCAGTCCTTGATGACCAGAATGTATTGTGTGTCTTTGGTAAACTAATTACTCTGGATGGGTAGCAGGGTGATTAAGTAGGAGTCACCTCGTAGCTAGAAGTTCAATCGGCAGAGCCCCTCGTAAACCGCCCCCAACCCCACTGCACCTCCCTCATGACCAGGGATAAATGGGTTAGATAATGATGGATGGAATTACTCTGGATCAGTTTTCTTTGCTTTTTTCAGCCTTTGCCCATTATATTCAAGATATTACTTGTTGAACTGAATTATTCTGGAAAATAGTTGTTATGAAAACCTGGTACAGGTTAGTCCCCCAGTTTTACTCTCCCATTGAACATTCTTGACACAGACAAAGCGTGTCAAGGCCCAGTGATCAAAACATGGCACCCAGTCATCTGGATGGGTGACAATCCAGGTTGAGAGGCATTTTTACATAACCAGTCTTGGTTAATCCCAATGTGGATCAGTTTTTTCCAGATATCGCCTGACAACATCCTGGCAAACTTTCATTTTATAACCAAGTATTGCCATGTTTTCATCTGACCACCTCAACAGTGTTCCAGTAAATTTTCACTAACTTTTCAGCTGAGCAGAGGTGGGGACTTATATGTGAACTACTGTTAAAGCACCTCAGTGTACACACTGCCAAAAAACAAGCGCTGACACTAACATTTAGGGGCTTGATAAGTACAATAATCTACCACAGATTTCTGTGGAGCGGCAGGATTGTGATATAGCTAGCAAACAGTTAAACATGTTGAAACCATGGAGGTAACAGAACTGGAGAGAGCGAGGAAGTACCACCCCTATTACTTTCAATGGGAGATGCTAGGCTAGCTACCTCAGCCTAGGAAGTACGGAATTGACCGACGCCATCTATAAAAATGGCATTCCATGGGTGCTTATTTCCGGCACCATTTCATAAGATTGCCAATCTGATTACACATCACAAGTGGCTAAGAAAGTGTGTCGTCTGTGTGGATTGGCGAATGTTTTCGAGGGGAAATGACGAGCAACGCTGTTAATCCGGAATGCACACGCACTTTTCACTCTTTTCGTTGAATTGCTGCAGTCAGAGCAACAGCTGGACAACCAAACTCGTGCACAAGCTGTCATCAAGCTCTAAGTATCAGTTCTTATTTTACAGGCCATCTTGAAAACATCGAAAAGTTGCGTCAGACAAAGAGCAAAATAATGAAGGATTACCGAATACATTTTCTTTTGTTTTCACTTTATTTCGCAAGAAAAAAATGCGCACTTTTCAATTGCTGTCTATGGAGTTGCCGCGTCTTTGGCCACAAAATTGCCTCCAGTGGGAAACGCGGAACCAGTCTTGGTTAATCCCAATGTGGATCAGTTTTTTCCAGATATCGCCTGACAACATCCTGGCAAACTTTCATTTTATAACCAAGTATTGCCATGTTTTCATCTGACCACCTCAACAGTGTTCCAGTAAATTTTCACTAACTTTTCAGCTGAGCAGAGGTGGGGACTTATATGTGAACTACTGTTAAAAGCACCTCAGTGTACACACTGCCAAAAAAACAAGCGCTGACACTAACATTTAGGGGCTTGATAAGTACAATAATCTACCACAGATTTCTGTGGAGCGGCAGGATTGTGATATAGCTAGCAAACAGTTAAACATGTTGAAACCATGGAGGTAACAGAACTGGAGAGAGCGAGGAAGTACCACCCCTATTACTTTCAATGGGAGATGCTAGGCTAGCTACCTCAGCCTAGGAAGTACGGAATTGACCGACGCCATCTATAAAAATGGCATTCCATGGGTGCTTATTTCCGCACCATTTCATAAGATTGCCAATCTGATTACACATCACAAGTGGCTAAGAAAGTGTGTCGCCTGTGGGATTGGCGAATGTTTTCGAGGGAAATGACGAAAGCAACGCTGTTAATCCGAAATGCACACGCACTTTTCACTCTTTTAGTTGAATTGCTGCAGTCAGAGCAACAGCTGGACAACCAAACTCGTGCACAAGCTGTCATCAAGCTCTAAGTATCAGTTCTTATTTTACAGGCCATCTTGAAAACATCGAAAAAGTTAAAATTCGTCAGACAAAGAGCAAAATAATGAAGGATTACCGAATACATTTTTTTTTTGTTTTCACTTTATTTCAAGAAAAAAAAAATGCGCTTTTTCAATTGCTGTCTATGGAGTTGCAGCGTCTTTTGGCCACAAAATTGCCTCCAGTGGAAAACGCGGAACCAGTCTTGGTTAATCCCAATGTGGATCAGTTTTTTCCAGATATCGCCTGACAACATCCTGGCAAACTTTCATTTTATAACCAAGTATTGCCATGTTTTCATCTGACCACCTCAACAGTGTTCCAGTAAATTTTCACTAACTTTTCAGCTGAGCAGAGGTGGGGACTTATATGTGAACTACTGTTAAAGCACCTCAGTGTACACACTGCCAAAAAACAAGCGCTGACACTAACATTTAGGGGCTTGATAAGTACAATAATCTACCACAGATTTCTGTGGAGCGGCAGGATTGTGATATAGCTAGCAAACAGTTAAACATGTTGAAACCATGGAGGTAACAGAACTGGAGAGAGCGAGGAAGTACCACCCCTATTACTTTCAATGGGAGATGCTAGGCTAGCTACCTCAGCCTAGGAAGTACGGAATTGACCGACGCCATCTATAAAAATGGCATTCCATGGGTGCTTATTTCCGGCACCATTTCATAAGATTGCCAATCTGATTACACATCACAAGTGGCTAAGAAAGTGTGTCGCCTGTGTGGATTGGCGAATGTTTTCGAGGGGAAATGACGAGCAACGCTGTTAATCCGGAATGCACACGCACTTTTCACTCTTTTCGTTGAATTGCTGCAGTCAGAGCAACAGCTGGACAACCAAACTCGTGCACAAGCTGTCATCAAGCTCTAAGTATCAGTTCTTATTTTACAGGCCATCTTGAAAACATCGAAAAGTTGCGTCAGACAAAGAGCAAAATAATGAAGGATTACCGAATACATTTTCTTTTGTTTTCACTTTATTTCGCAAGAAAAAAATGCGCACTTTTCAATTGCTGTCTATGGAGTTGCCGCGTCTTTGGCCACAAAATTGCCTCCAGTGGGAAACGCGGAAGCAGGAATCTAACATGCTAACTGGCTGAAGCAAAGGTACTTCCTCGTTCTCTCTGGTTCTATTATATATCTTTATGGTTGAAACATTAAGTGACCAAAGAACAGGGATGAATCTTAAAGCTAGCAGTCTCACCTACTGCCATAAAATCAGTTTAAACAAAGCTTGCCGAGATACTTTCCTATTTCTTTTTTGTCAGAGCTGAGGTATGGATGGGTAGACGCAGAGGAATATACTGTCAAAATGTACAGTTAGACCCTAGCATGATGTGCATTCCTCTTTTATTTGTATGGTGTTACAACATTTGAAGGCCTGGAAATTTCTATCAACTAATTTCAGGGAGAAAATTTATAAAGCTCTGTTGAAAGTATAAGGTAATTCACAGTCAGATTAAACACAATGTTACTGCTATCATTATGTTAAAATTTAAGACGCTGCACTATTTAAATAATAATGAAAATGGGAGGGGGTGTTTGAACTTAGCAAGAACACAAGAACAGACAATGTCCATGCAATGCACCATATTGCCATTAACATGCTACCATCAAATGACAGACAGGGTCTCCATATCCAAACAATTTCTGTTCCATGAAGTAATCACAATTGCAGGCATTGGAAAACTGCCCGTCTTAAATAAGCCCATCCCTTGAGGGGTTAACTCACCAATCTCACAAAAGGCCTTACAAAGGACAGTTAAATCACCTGGGTCATTCCGTATCAACTCAACCAGAGCTCCCCACGTCAAAATTTTGATTTTGATAAAACTTTGCACATTTCAAGAGATATGCATTGGCAGTACTGAGGTGAAATATTTCAGCTCAATTATTGCTAGTTCCTGAAATTTAGCCTATTTTAGGGAAGGGGGGTCAATCTTAACAAAATCGCCTTAATTTTGGAGGGAGTTTGAGGGCCTCAGAAATGGATTTTCAGAGCTGACAGACCCACAAGTTTCATTTTGTCTTCAGAATAGTTGCTGAACTCTTGGCTTAAGCTACTTTTCTTTACTCAGTGTGTTTATTTTATCTGTACTGTGGCCTGGAAAAAGCAAAAAACACCAATTATACTAATTTATTCAAAATTTAATGCATTTATTATTCTGTAACTAATTAAGATAGAGCCCTGAGACTTGGTATGCAAACTGTCAGTCAACTTTCTGAGGACCACAAAAAAAAATCAAAGTCACGATGGTTGTATTAAATGTTTTAATGACCTTGGAAGTTGTCTTCAGAATGAAAAGTGCATATTTTGGGTCATTATAGTGGGTATATATCTCAAAAGGGACACAAGTGATCAATGTCATATTTTTAGTGCTTGAAGGCATGGGTCTTTGATCTAACATATTAAAAAACTGGAGATGTAAAACTCTTCCTTTAGACTGTACAGCGTGCCAATCATATTAGGTGTCTAACTTAATTTTCGGGGCACCTTAGCCATTATGTAAGTGAAAAGATGAATGTGACACATATACCTGTTCACCTCTGCCAAGGAGGTGCATGTTTTCGCCGGCTTTGGTTGGTTTGTTTGTTTGGTTGTCTGTCCGTCGATCTGTTAGCAGGATATCTCAAAAACGGCCACGTAGATTTTAAACTTTGCCGGATGTTAGAATAGCACAAGAGGAACAAGGGCTTAAATTTGGGCATATCTAGGCCAAAGTACAGCTGAGATATAGGCCAAAGTTCAAATGCAGCTATGCTGGCAGAGATTTCAAGTCTTTCCAATGGGACGTGCTTTTGGGTTTTGCTGCCACCTGGCGGTGGAATGCAACAATACCCTACATTAGCCAATGATAATCACCTAATATGATTGGCATGCTGTACAGTCTAAAGGAAGAGTTTTACATCTCCAGTTTTTTAATATGTTAGACCCAAGACCCATGCCTTCAAGCACTAAAAATATGACATTGATCACTTGTGTCCCTTTTGAGATATAATGACCCAAAATACGCACTTTTCATTCTGAAGCAAACTTCCAAGGTTATTAAAACATTTAATACAACCATCGTGACTTTGATATTTTTTGTGGTCTTCAGAGAGTTGACCGACAGTTTGCATACCAAGTCTCAGGGCTCTATCTTAATTAGTTACAGAATAATAAATGCATTAAATCTGGAAAAAATTAGTATGATTGGTGTTTTTTGCTTTTTCCAGGGCACAGTACAGGTAAACTAAACACACTGAGTAAAGAAAAGTATCTTAAGCCAAGAGTTCAGCAACTATTCTGATGACAAAATGAAACTTATGGCTCGTTTGCTCTGCAAATGCATATCTCAGGCCCTCAAACTTACTCCATAATTATGGCGATTTTCTTAAAACTGACCCCCCCTCCCTAAAAGAAGCTAAATCTCAGGAACTGGCAATAATTGAGCTTAATTATTTTACCATTTCACACCAGATATATAAATCTTCCACTGTGGAGAATATAATAAAAATTAATTTTTTTTGGTTTGGGGAAGTTCCTAAAATTTGGTTGATTTAACATGGAATGACCCACCTATTTGTTGGTAGAATACCCAGGTTTTGATAGTAAAAGTCCACCCCAGCTGTTCACATAAGCCCTTGATCGTGCAGAGTTACAGTAAATCACCTCCCCATATACAACACTCTTACTGTACAGAGTCAAATCACTTACCATGGACATTTAAATGACCCGTCTAACATACGGGCTCAGAATGGATACTTAAAATCACTTGGCTCAATTAAGACTTTAGAACGATCTTCTAAACAACCTGTCTGAAATAAAGCCTTACCGTGGAGAGTTAAATCCACTGTCCACCGTGACGCTGCTGCTGTCCATACTGTCCAGACGGGCTGAGTGGGCTGATTTTTGGCTGCTGTTGTTGTCGCTCTCCTTGGGGCTCAGGAGGGTAAGGTTCTTCTCAAACTTGCGCTGCAACTCCCTCTCCTTCTCCCGCTCAAGCAGCCACTGCATGGTGCCGCCCCCTTCCCGCCTCTTCTCCTCCACCGCACTCTTACGGGCCGCCTCCTCGGACTCATCATCATCCGACACATTGTAGTAGTCGAAGGTTGCCTCGGCGGCAGAGGAAGAGGAGGGTGGTGGCTCAGGTGCTTGTTGGGCTGATGCCCCGCCAGGAGATGGCGAGATTTGGGCAGGCTTCTCAAAGTGCTCCTGCCCACCCAGGATCTCAGCTGATTTCGCATGCGGGCTTTTCCGCAGCGTGCCTGACTTGGGGTGTCCACTTTCCGCGTAGCCTGGCGAAAGCGGGTTGTGGGGGGGCTTGAACAAAGTGTCCTTGCTGAAAATCTCTTGTCGCTTGTCCGTGCTCCCACCAGGGTCGGTGTTGTGTTGATGTATCAAGCGTCCGTTCGGCTTTGGTTCGGCCGTTTGATTAGCCGCCGTCAAACCCATGCCGTTTTGCCCCTTTGCTGAGTCTTCTTTGTACTCTGTGGGATGAGGCGAGGTGAGACGGGGCGTTTGACGGTCTGAAGGAGACCCCTTTTTTACCCCATCAGAAAGTGTTAAGGTATCAGAATCGGGCTTTGATAGAGGGGAAGGAGCAGTAAGGGCCGTTTCATTTGAAGCACTGCACTGAAAGTAGTCTTCAGGAGCGAGCTTGGGCGAGCAAGGCTTCAGGTCGCTGTAAGCCGGCAAACTGTCTCTACTTTTGTTCTTCTCCAGCGGGCTACAGACCTTTGAGTCCTCAGGGCTCCCCTTCCCAATGTCAGGCACACAAACCTCGGAGTTAAATCTAGCAGCAGAAAGCATGATTCGCGAGTAATGGGGGACCTTTTTGGCCCGCAGCGTACCGTCGTCTGTGTAGTAACGGCTCCTGTCGTCCGGGCTGCGGTCGAAGTCGTCCAACATGCCTAAAGAGGTTGCCCCAAGCGGTCCTTTGGAGTTGTCCATGGAGCGGGATCGCTCTTTGGCCTTGTCCGATCGCTCATTTCGCGATTTCCTGTCCTGGGTGTGGCTGTGGCTGCGGTGTACCTTGAAATGCGATGTGCCCCTCGAGGGCTCAGGGAAGGGCATCTCAGTCCTCCTTTTAGCCAGTTCCCCAGACACATCCCACTCGGGCGCGATTGGTATATATGACTCCACAATGTTGGGATTACTGTGGACTAAGTATTTCCCCCGGTTGCGCTCCATGGAGAACATGGCATCTCTTGGCGACCTCACCAGCGAGTGGCTGTAGAACTTGTAGTCCCGCGCCACTGCGGCCAAGTCCAAATTCGACCCCTCTGAGGGATCACCCCGAGACGCTCGCGTTTTGCTATGGGATCGGGACTTCCCCTGACCTTTGCGGTGGCCTCGGCTCCTCCGGCTGCGGGAGCTGTGCTGGGCCGATGACCCCGATTTGCCCCGCTGGGCCTTCTCTTCCTCCAACCTCTTCATCACGGCTGTGTGCCGCATCACGTTCTCAACTGTCAGGTCAGGGTTGATCCGTCGGATGATCTCCATCTCCACATCTCGCGGGACGGTGCTGGGGGTCTCTTCGTCCCGGAGAGGCCACTCCTCTGGTGGGAACTGGGCGGAGAATGAGGCCAGGTGTTTTGTCTTGTCCTTCTTGAAGCTTAGCCTGAAGAGCTTCAGGCCAAACTTTTTTGACTGCTTCTCTCCACTGCTGCTGCCCCCTCCCCCGCCTCCCCCGCTCCCTTCCTTGTGTTTGGTCAGAGTGTCAGACTTGAAGGAGAAGTTTATGGTGCTCTTACTCTTTTCTGTGGCCGAGACCGAGTGCTGGGGAGGAGGCGGTGGATGGACGGGGTCCTTGAGGTCCTTCGGTGACTTCCTTTGCAGGGTGGACGAGGCGTGGATGCTGGGCATGTCGTCGCGGTAGCTGTTGTAGGAGTCGCCATGGCTTTTGTGGTGAGATCTCTCCCGAACACAGCCTGAGGCAGATGGGGTGATTGTCCCAGACTGGGGGGAGGTGCCTTGCTGAGGAGGTCGGTCAGGTATCCGCTCGTCCAGGTGATACCACTTGCTGTTAGTCCTAATGAGTGAGGGCGTGATAAAGTATGTCTGAGGGGTGACAATGAAGTAGCCCTCAGGAGAGGGGTAAATTTTCCGCTCCCGCACCAGCATGGTGAGTGTGTGCCGGAGAATCTCCGGGCTGGGAGTTGGAACACCTGAGGGGAAGATGAGAGAGAACATTCAGTTAAAAATTCATTTTTTAATAATCTGTGGAAGGTTGAGGTGTAAGAAACTGAGTATCCTGTCACGCTATCCTTTCACCAATGAACTAATCCAGCTGATCTGTCTGATCAGTTCTATCCCCTGGCTCAAGAACTGTGCGAATTCACAAATGCTGATGGTTAGACGGGAAGGGCATTTCTGGACTTGGACTAGTAATCTTTGGTATCTTCATAGAATAATGGTGTTTGATGAAATAATGGGGTTCTACAAATTTGTCACCAACATTGAATAAAAACCTAGAACACAACAGATAAAAGACGGGCAGTATGTACAGTGCCAGTCAAAGGTTAGGACATACCCACATTTTTTCTAACAAGACATGTTAAATAAAGAAATGGGCACCGTTCACTTTGCAAAAAGAAAAAAGATCTAATTCTTAAATCCATCAAACTAACTAGCATTTGCTGTCATATTTGCAGAGCATACTCACATTTTTTTTTACTAGAGCAGTTATATGGCCATAATGCTGCTGAGTGGCCGTCTAAGTTCCCAAAGATGTGCTGCACTTGTGGTTTGCTTTTCATCGACTTTTTTGCCCAATATATTCCAAAACGGCTTGTCTTTAATTTGGCTGTTGGAAAATGGAAAGAGCTTGTTTGTCTGCTTACTTTGCAAAATATGGCTTCTTTGAGAATTCAAAAATTTTGGACACTATTCAAACAAGTAAATTATACTCTTTTAACTTTGACTGTTTACCTCTTACCAGATTCCATTATATAGACAAGTTCAGCTGGTCAAATTTCTCTAAAAACAGAGTGCTGTGACATTAGCAAAGCGTGTCCAAACTTTTGACTGGTACTGTATGTGAACATTGTTTTTTATTTGCCATATTTTGCTCGGTTTGTGATCATATTTCTTCATAATTACCATGTCACAAAACAGTATAGTGTATTAATTATAAACAGCTACTAAGCTTTGATCTTGAAACACAGGTTAACTGAGACATGATAATAATCTAACAGCATGTTTTGTGTTGGGTATTGACGACATCTTCGCCTCTAACAGGAACAGGGCTACATCATATCAGACAGTATTGGTTAGTGGAGTAATGCTAATGTGTGCCAAGAAAAGAGTGGATACGACTGGGTGCAACACTGATGTGCTCTCAAACATACCTCACACTGTATAAATGTCAGTAAATTGTATCGTGAACATTTGCAACAGCAGACGTATGAAATTGTTCACAATTGAAATGAAATACATTTATATTTATGGAGACACTGTAATTAATTTCTAGGCTCAGATATATAGCTACCTACCATGTGAATAACATATGGTATGATTAGATATAAGGTACAGATCTGGCAAATCCATTGCCAATATTTTACTAGACAGTTCACTATTCTCTATGGACTATTTTGGCTACTGTTTGGACAGGTGTCCGATTTTGCAATGACATCAAATTCGATTCAGTGAAGCCTGTATTTGAACACTGACACAATTTTGAAGGGCTGTAATTTCTATATGCTTCACTGCTGAGATGGATATAAATATCCTGAAATTAAAGCTGACCATCCGTACTTGCACAAGCAAATTTATCCTCAAACTGTGCAAACCATGTAGGGATTGCCGTTCAAATACTTATGGACTGAATAAGAGTAGTTGACTGGCTGGACCAACGTGTGATAGACGCCCTGTTCGCCTCAAACATAATAAAGCTCTGCTTTATCCTTCTCTAGGTATTACCACAGGTTACATCATCGCGCCCTTTCAGCCAATCAGGCGTGATGCAACGTTACAAACCGAACGCGCAGCCTAAGGCAGAACCCCCCGGTCACGAAGAGCTCTTTTACGGCAATGTGTCCTTTTGAAAACCCACCGCCATGAGGCCAGTTATGCAGTCCCCGACCTCGAGACAATCTGTGGAGTCGGGAGGCTGAAAAAAGCTGCCACCGCCATTAAGGCAATTCTCCTTAGCGACAAGAACAAAAGAGCAAGTTTCTGTAGCCACTTAATCCAGACACATTATATTTCTGAGTTCTGCAGAGTCAGCAGAGGATGTCCGCTTTACATCCACACTGTCCACATGAATTAGAACACTAACACAATTTTTTGGTTTTAGGTTTCAATACACCAGAAAAAGTGATTAGAAAACCCTGAATATGAAGTAAAATTATAGACTGTCAGCCATCCTAGGCAGTTATTTACTTGTATAACCGCAATACTGAGTCAATAATGCAATCTAAAGTAGAAATCTTGCCCTTTATAGAACTAATTTGTCCTTACTTTGCTATTGGACACCGCAGGTGCTACTGACTTTTTAATGCAAAAGTGACCATAGACTTGAATGGAAAACAGGGTCTACTGTACGTATCTTACAGTACACCGTAGCCAACGGCAGTGGCGCTTCAGAGTAGCCTAACGTCTTAAAACAAGACTAGACAACAAGCTGCAAAAACAAAGCTCAACACTGGTCCGTTGGTTCCAAGTGTGCGATTGGTGGGTCAACACTGATCACGTCGTGTTGGGCTTAGCTCCTATTAGCCTCGTCATCTAAGAGATTAGCTCCTCTCCTCTGACCTGCCTTAGGTTAGTGGATTTTCTGGGGTTGTTTTCTCTGTTCAGGAGTCTGAGGCTACCGTGACACCGATGCATGCCAGAAAAGACATTTTAGTATTCAGCCCGGCTGACACAAAATGCTGTCAAAACATCTAGCAAAACATCTCAGGAACATTGTAAAAACATTTAGTGTTTGCGGGGAGCAGGGGGCCTTCTACAGCTGCCTCCCCAGCCTACACTCAGTGTTGTTACAATGCTGCCAGAAATTTCTTGCCACAACAATGCAGGAACTGCATTAAAGGAGACAGGCCTTTAGATAAGGAGAGGAAATGGCTGAAGTATGTGTCATAACCACAGTTAGTTATTGTATTCCTCAATGAATGCAGCAAGGCCAACTACATTAGAGAAGAATGCAGAGAAATTGAAGCTCACAGAAACTTTCATTAATGGCAGACATTCTACCTGAAAGTAGCTTTTGAGTTCCCCACACAAAAGGGAGACCTTGGTTGTGTCTACTTTTTTGCTGCTGATCTGTCTGCGCATAGTCTACCGGAACCATTTTAACAATGACAAGTAAAATAACAGGTTTAGAGGATGCGACTAAGAACTTCAGTAAACAGATGTTGCCATAAGTCATTATATATGTTCATCCTATTATACAAAGCCTGGTGAGCACTTCAGAAGATTACTTTTCCCATAAGTTAATAGTGGCGTATGTTTTCCTTTCCAAAACTTCTAAAGTTATTATTGTTCATTATAGGGCATGTTCAGTAAATGAATGCAGCAGAAGACACTATAAAACCCATACAATGACCGCGCGGTCAAACAGCACGTTTTTCTTCTTGCTCATATGGTAAGCCGAGACAAAGCCAAACAAAGACACGTTCGCAAAAGAAGCCGTGTCACTGGGCAGACTACCTTAGGATTTAACGGTCTCTTCCTACCAAGGCCCATTACGTCAGCCATTTTAAACATTTCTGCACTGGCATGTGTTATTGGGTGTGTGTGTGTGCGTGTACTGTACATGCAAGTGTGTGTGGGTGCGTGCTTCTTTTCTCTTTTGTCCTGGCGCATACCCAAGCCATCACCAAGTGTTTCTCCAATCAGGGCCTGCAAATACGGTCTGATCTCATCCTGACAGCGGACGGGGTGGGAGGGGCAGTTTGTGTGTGTGTGCGTGTGCGTGTGTGTGTTTGTGTACGTGTGGATGGGGGAATGAGGGGAAATTGTTGGCCTAGTTACCTTCTCTGTCCTTTCCCTTCACTCTCAAACACACACAGACATGTCTGGGTAACAGATAACCCTTAACTAGTCAGGGTTAAGTGTTGCCTGCAATTACATCATACCAGTTTCGTTGCTATACCAACATGACGCAATTATCTTTGCTCTCTCTCTCTCTCTGTCTCTCCCTCGCTCTCTCACTGTCTCTCTTTTGGTCTGCCTCTCTCCATCTCGCTCACTCTCCTATCCTATGTCTGCCTCGGCTCTCTCTCTTACTGTCTTTCTGGAAGGCAGCATTCTTTGACTGCAGTCTCTGTGTATTTCTCAGTGATAAAGACATGACATGAAAAGGCACGTATGAACTGTAAAGCTGTCTGGGAGTAGCTTCCAGGTTTGAGGCTGCTGCCTTCAGGGCTACTGTACATTCATGTCACTGAGCCATTAGCTGTAATGAGATATGATTGACTGATTTCTGGGTTTCATGTTGTTTTAATTAACCAGTGTGTTGCATTATTATTGTACATGACGTACAGTACTGCACAACACAGAGGACCAATAGAATCCATCTTTGAGTCTGTGCAGAGGAATCAGTCATGCCAGATAAATTCTTCTGATCCAACATTTCATTGCTGAAAGGTCTTCTCTGCCCTTCAGTGACCCGCCACCGAACTGTATCATCACACACACACACACACACACACAGGCAGGTTTTTCCATCCCCCTGGGCACTAAAAAATTATTTTTGCTCCAAAATCCTATTAGCATCCCCTTAAACCTAAACCTCACCCTAACCCTATCCCCAACCCTAACCCTAACCTCAATCTTGAAGCTAATCCTAATCCTAACCCACACACCCCCCAAAACAGCCAAACCTTTAACCTTAATTTATGGTCTTACCTTGATGTAGAGCCTAATTTTAATAGTTAACCTTAAAACTAGACCTATACCAAACCATAATTCCAATAGCAACCCTAGACCTAAACCTAGCCCTAAGCCCGGAATTAAGATTTGTACCCATGGCGACCCAGAAAAGGTCCCCACAACGCATGGTTTCTCAGACTTTACTGTCTTTGTGAGGTATTTTGGTCCCCAGCATGATATATAAACAAAAAAACACACACACAGACACACACAACAAACAAACAAACACCTTGGTGCCTGTTTACAGCTACACATATATGTACAATACACTTGGACATACACAAACCCCAATTCCAATGAAGTTGGGACGTTGCGTAAAACTTGAATAAAAGCAGAATACAGTGATTTGCAAATCGTTTTCGACATATATTCAATTGAGTTGGAATTGGGGTTTGTACACATGCACAGACACACAAGCAAAAACACACAATCTACATCTGCTTGTACACACACCGTACACAGGCACGCACATACACATATACACACTAACCATACACAAGCATGTACACACACGCACCGCTTACATCTATAAACACGCACTCATACCATTTGAATGCACAAACACACACACACACACACACGCCATACCCACTTGACCATCTCAGATTTGGCTGAAAAAATTCCAGCGGGTGAATTCATCTCCTAATAGGAGAAATCCAACATTTTAGCTCTCAACTCCTAATTGTTTTGTCATTAAAAAAAATATTTTTATATATTTTATATATTTTTAAATATAACAAGAGGCCCATGGGCCTTAACGGTCACCTGAGTTGTATAAAAACTGATGTTATTGATGTGAATGAACCAAATATACGCAAAAGTATCATTTTCCTATATAAAGTATAGTAAACTTCACCCCATCCCCGGGGGCAAACATGGAGCCTGGGGGCCATGAAATGAACAATTTTGATAAAGCACCTGAAGACCCTTCCATGTATGCAGAGTATTGTTTTCCAGCATATCTGGGTCTGGAGAAGAAGATTTTGACATTTTCAGCCAATTTGACCACTTTTAGCCCTGCCCCTCAGAGCACCTGGGGGTGGGCACCATATAACTCTCAATTTTGGTGCATATTTGACCAAGGAAGGTTCCTGCAAAATTTTAATGAAATCAGATCAGTGGTTTCTGAGAAGAAGTGGAAAATGTATTAACCAGTTTTAGCCCCGCCCCTCAGAGCCCCTGGGGGTGGGCACCATATAATTCATAATTTTGGCGCATATTTGACCAAGGAAGGTTCCTGCAAAATTTTAATGAAATCAGATCAGTGGTTTCTGAGAAGAAGTGGAAAATGTATTAACCAGTTTTAGCCCCGCCCCTCAGAGCCCCTGGGGGTGGGCACCATATAATTCACAATTTTGGCGCATATTTGACCAAGGAAGGTTCCTGCAAAATTTTATTGAAATTGGATCGGCGGTTTCTGAGAATAAGTGGAGAATGTATTGACCAGTTTTAGCCTCGCCCCTCGGAACCCCTGGAGGTGGGCACCACATAATTCACAATTTTGGTGCGTATTTGACCAAGGAAGGTTCCTGCAAAATTTGAATGAAATCGGATCAGCGGTTTCTGAGAAGAAGTCGAAAATGTATTGATCAGTTTTAGCCCCGGCCCTCAAAGCCCCTGGGGGTGGGCACCATAGAATTTACAATTTTGGTGCATATTTGACCAAGGAAGGTTCCTGCACAATGTTATTGACATCGGATCAGCGGTTTCTGAGAAAGAGTTGAGAATGCATTGACCACTTTTAGCCCCGCCCCTCAGAGCCCCTGGGGGTGGGCACCATATAATTCACAACTGCGATGCATATTTGACCAAGGAAGGTTCCTGCAAAATTTTATTGAAATCGGGTCAGCGGTTTCTGAGAATAAGTGGGGAATGTATTGACCAGTTTTAGCCTTGCCCCTCAGAACCCCTGGAGGTGGGCACCATAGAATTCACAATTTTGGTGCATATTTGACTAAGGAAGAGTACTGCAAAATGTTATTGAAATCGGATCAGCAATTCCCTAGAAGAAGTCGAAAATGTAATGACCAGTTTTAGCCCCGCCCCTCAGAGCCCCTGAGGGTGGGCACCATATAATACACAATTTTGGTGCATATTTGACCAAGGAAGGGTCCTGCAGAATTGTATTGAAATCGGATCAGCGGTTTCTGAGAAGAAGTCGAAAATGTATTGACCAGTTTTAGCCCCGCCCCTCACAGCCCCTGGGGGTGGGCACCATATAATTCACAATTTTGGTGCATATTTGACCAAGGAAGGTTCCTGCAAAATTTTATTGAAATCGGATCAGCGGTTTCTGAGAAGAAGTTGAAAATGTAAATTGTTTACGGACGCTTGACGCTGTGACGACGCGCCTTACGGACGACGACGGACAAAAGGCGATTAGAATAGGTCACTTTGAGACTTCGTCTCAGGTGACCTAAAAACTAAGCTCCAGCCCTTTTTGAACAGCGATTTCTTTTTTTTTTAATTTGGCATCTCCAATCCCACCCGAATTTGGAATGCCCAATCCGAGAACTATGTACAAGCCTTGCTCATATACAACCCCCTATTGCCAGCTCAGGAGAGAGAGACAGTTCGCGGCTTTCCTCCGAAGCATGCGCCTGTCAGCACCTGCATCTTTACACTCATTGGTTGAAACTATCGCAAGTTCAGAACGAGGGTGGAGGATACCGGAACATGAGCAAGCTCAGAATCTCACAGACGAGCGCCCGGTTGGCCAACAGGAGGTGCTTGAGCAATGAACATGGCAATCATTTTTAATTTCCCTTCCCAGCAGTCCCTTCCCAATTTCCATTCCCACAGCACTGTAGCCAATCGTGCGCTGTTCTGAAAAAGCTGCCGACCACTTCTGGTTGGTACGACCGGGGATCGAACCCGCGCCGTAGTAGTCACTACTGCATCGCAATTGCGGCACCCTAACCGAGTGAGCTAACCCGGCAGCCCTTGAACAGCGATTTCTGAGGAGCCACTTTCACGTGGCTATATCTAGCAAATTATTTCAGCTAAGTCCTTCAAATTTTCAGGGGTGAAAATCTGCTACTATAACTTGAGGAATATGGACTTATAAAGGTGTCCCTTTAGTTTATCATATATTTCTGGGTGCTTAAAGTTGCTCGAAAATTTTACTCTGTGCTCTGTGGTAGCATGTTTGAAGGACTGTAAAAAGCCTAATTTCAAAGACAGGGATTGCACTTACAGCTTACCTTATATCGAGGGCTGACTGCAATAAACAGTTATGTCCAATGTAAGACACCTGGACATAACTGTTTATTGCAGTCAGCCCTCGATATATTGTGTATTCTGTATTCTAATTCTGCCCCTCTGTTATGAATTATCTAGAAAATATTAAGGCTTGAAAATGGGAAAAAAAAATTTTTTTTTTGCTATTTTTAACATTTTAAACCAAAAAAAATGGCACCATTCACCAACATTAAATTCACTTTTTTCAAAAGATTAGATGCCTGTTATTAACATATCCAAAATTTGTGATGGTGTTCTGCTTTATTTTTCAAAATAAATTTTTGAAAATATGGTATTTTTGTGGACGCACAGCATTTAATGGCATCGAAGGCATATTCAAACATTGTTTTATAAAATGCACATAGTTAATGCTCAAACTCAACGAAATGCTTTATTTCATAAATGTTAACTTACACTTGAATTACAACCCACATACAGTTTTCAGATATATATTGACATACTGTAGTCCCATCATCAGTTGAAGATCAAACTTATTACAAATCATTGCTTAAAATTATTGTATCAACGAACATTTACATCCAAGTAGAAAAAATGAACCTGTATGCTTCAATTATGCTAGGTTCCCATTATCACAATTTGCAGCACGATTGAAATCGTGGTCTTAATCATGGCGTAATCGTGGTGATCCTATCAGATTTTATCAGATCTTGAGGTCAGTCGTGGCAATCGTGTTAATCGTAGAAAAGTTTTTGGCGGTTCAAAAATTTCCTACGGTCAACACGATGAATTGTCAATCGTGATCATCGCATCACCTCGTATCCAAACCTGAAATTTCAGAGAAGCTCCACGATTAGCTACGAATGGCTAATTGTGGCGTTCATAACGGAGCACAAGACAGTGGGAACTAAGCATTAGTAATAACCTGTGTTAAAAAGTTTAACAAAGAGTTTTTGACAGTCCTGCAATATTGGAAATAATTAAATATTTTAAATGACCAGTTGATAGCAGTTAGCACAGATAGTACACAAATTATTTGAACTCTTTCATGAAGTTTTCAGCTACTTTGGTGTCCTGCTCCTTGAGTGCATATCTACGTCCAGTTGTAGTGCTTGGAACTTCAATCCTAGCAATGATATGTTGCACAGGTACCCAGCATAGGCCTTCCCTCCTAGACCAGAAAAAACTTTTTGCAGGGCCGTGCGGATGCATGAACTGTTCATACAAGTTATAGCTTCCTCATGACCAAACATGTTTCTAAACTTACAGCTTAAAAACTGTTATGATTAATTTTTGTTTTATCAGTTGATTTATTAATAAACAAATCAATACAAAGCGTATATATATGATAAATAGTTTAATTTGAGATCAAATAAAATGGCATTCTTTACACATCCTCTGTAAGATAGATATATTGTATGAGATGATTAATTACTGTAACACATCCGAATTCATAATAAACTTGAATTTTTGGCCCTGTTGTAATATTTCACTATCTAAACACTGCATATGGGTTATTCTTCAAGTGTAAGTTAACATTTATGAAATTAAGCATTTTGTTGAGTTTGAGCTTTCTATCATTAACTATGTGCATTTTATAAAATAATGTAGGAATATGCCTTCAATGCCATTAAATACAGTTTGTCCACAAAAATACCATATTTTCAAAAATTTATTTTGAGAAAATAAAGCAGAACACCATCACAAATTTTGGATATTTTAATAGCAGGCATCTAATCTTTCTAAAACAGTCAATTTGATGTTGGTGGATGGTATCCTTTTTTTGGTATAAAATGTTAAAAATAGCACAAATTTTTTTTTTTTATTTTCAAGCCTTAATATTTACTAGATTATTCATAAGAGGGGCAGAATTAGAATACAGAATACACAACATATAAGGGAAGCTGTAAGTGCAATACCCAATCCCCGTCTTTGAAATTAGGCTTTTTACAGTCCTTCAAATATGCTACCGCAAAGCGCAGAGTAAAATTTCTCAGCAACTTTAAGCACCCAGAAATACATGACAAAATAAAGGGACACCTTTATAAGTCCATATTCCTCAAGTTATAGTAGCAGATTTTCACCCCTGAAAATTTGAAGGACTTAGCTGAAATACTTTCCTAGACATAGCCATGTGAAATTGCCGTTCAAAAAGCGCTGGAACTTAGTTGCATAAATATTTTTTATGACAAAACTATTAGGAGAGCTAAAATTTTGGATTTATCCCAAATCTGAGATGGTCAAGTGGGAAGTTTCTCTGAAATTCGGACATTTGACACGGAATGACCCTTTCTTATTTTACTCTGATGCATGCTTGATGTTTAAAATTATACATAATCTCGCAACCCCCATTCTAGAGGGTGCTTTACCAATCCTGACCATGGGAGCAGGGGAAGCAGGACTAGAGCATCTACAAGGGGTGTGTAAACGTGCTTGACAGAGCGTGGGGTTGTATTTATTTTTAAACGTGCAGCAATTTCAGACGAAAAAAAACGGACTTGGTGTGCAGAGGCCTTCACATGCTGAATCCGAAACTTTCGTCCGTCATAAAAAGTTTCGGAATGGATTCAATTTTCTACGTTTTTTCGAATCTGTCAAAGCAAAACGAGAGTTGTTTGACTATTCAGGGCCACCAATGATAGGCTACACGCAGACTCGGATGTCAGAGCGGATCTCCGCATCACTGTCTGTGTGTTTGTGTGTGTGTGTGTGTGTGTGTGTGTGTGTGCGCGCGTGTGTGTTTACCTTAGACATACCGCTAACCGCTGTTCAGGATCAGTTGGATCTCGGAAATTGAGTGGTCTTATTTTTAATGTGTGGTTCCAGCATTGCTAGCAGCGTATCAAACTGAACCACTGACATCCTGAAATAGACCTGGAAACGGTTGGGATAATTCCGCAGGTCCTTGATAAGCAGGTGAAACTCCCCTTGCTCTGGACGCCTTCTGAGGATTGGATGGACCCAATATTTTCTTTTTCTTTTTTAAAGAAGCGACAGGACTACAAAATCATCATCACTGATCGATGACTCCATTTTGTCTCGTATTGCGAATTTTCGCAACAAATAGAATTAAAACGCATCAGACTCAGTGTGCAAGGTTTCTGTGCGTAACGATTTTTTATCGGATGACGGATTAAAATAACGTTTACGAAAGAAAACGGACTTGGTGTGCAAAGGCCTTAATTGTCATTTAAATGAATGATTGAAAACAGACCATGACCATTCATTAATTTTAAGAGATTGTTTGAGCTTCCCCTATTGCCAGTTCACGAGCCGCCACTGACGCCGATACATACATGTACATCAGGGGTGTCAAACTGACCCGTAAAAGGGCGAAGAGACTGCAGGTTTTCAATCCTATTCCTACCAAGCAGAAGCACACCTGAAACCATTGATTTAATCAACTGATCTAGGCCTGCGCAACTGATTAGTTTTATCAGGTGTGCTTCTGCATTGTTGGGAGTGAAAACCTGCAGCCTCTTGGCCCTTTTATGGGTCAGTTTGACACCCCTGATGTACATGAATATGCATGCATTAGGCCCAATGCCAAATGACCGTAAACATAGGGTATTCATTTACGATAAATATGACTTTTGACTTGAACATCAATAAATTCGTTGTTAATGTCGCATTTGTATATTTTTCAATGACAGACGAAGTCATACGATGAAACCAGTGGCGGTCTGTCAGCAGAAACACAGGGTCAGCAATAACCTCGCCTTTCACTGCTTAATGACCTACTCCTCTCGCGGTTTACTTCTCCCGATTAGCAGCAGTTGCTCAGACTAACTGGTAGGACCGACGAGAGTAATTTATTTTTGAAAGCCTTGTTATACATTGCACTACGAAATTATACAGCGTTTTCTTCCGCACATCAATGACTACGAAAAAAATCAATAAGTCTTCATAATTTCTGCGCTTGTGTAGCTAGTGACACAGCACAGATTTGCGTAAATTAGTTTGCGAGGCTCATTGAGCAATAGGCCACAAGAATCTGTTCTACAGTATAGTCTGAATGTAGTGACAGCTAAAGGGCGTTGTTAGGTACCATGCACAGCTGAATGATGGCGAAAATAATTGCTGCGAAGTCAGCGAAAGTTTCGGATTTTTTGCAGATTGTCATCCTTGCGGAGTCACATCAATTATATCAACATAGGCAATAGGCAATCGCTTTGTCATTAGCATTTCTTTATCATTATCATCATTCTTTATCATTTTATCATTGTCATGCATTGGTGGTGGTTGTTCAGTTAATAAATTGTTTGACTGTTAATATGGCGAACTTGATCGCAAACAGTTTAAAAGCAATTATGCGGGAAAGGGTGATGTTACTGAAGGCCTTCCTGACATCTGACGGTACGCCACTGGATGAAACAAGTCAGCAAGACTTGCCATTCACGCCACTGAAAATTGGGTCTTTCAGGGGCAATGTACTCAGGATTATCCACGGCTTCTAGCTCATACATATACGGTCCAACATACGTCACTGCATTCCTCATCGGTCTCCTCAAAGACTTGAGGCTCATCAGAAACTTCGGAAACGAAGGTTTCTGACTAGCTCTCTGAAATATCTTCTACTTGTTCCACTACTGTTTTCGCTGCGTTGTTCTTGTTTTGACGTCGGACTTCCGGGTTTGCCGTCTTTCGCAGGAAAATTAAAAAAAAAAAAAAAACTTCAGAAAATTGCCATTTTAGCCACAAAACACATAATTGACCACCTCTTTTTTTTTTTTTTCCACCTGATACCTATTATTTATCATCTTTTACACTTGAAAACCATTTATTCAACATTTTGCTGAAATACTTCACACAGCACCTTTTAAAAAAAAGATCGATTGTGACAACAAAAATTGCTGACCTTTGTAGCAACCACTTCAGCTGTTGTGAGCCAATGGTATCCCAATTAATTAGTAAAGCGAAATCAGTTTTCTGAAGCAAAAATTTGACATAGTATTGAAACTATGTCATTCTGCTATCATTACAGTCATCACATATCAAAAACGCGTCATTCCCTTCCATGGATTTACGCGTTAATTCCTCCATCGATGAATTCAGCGCTCCCTTATATCCTGCTACGGACTCACATTGATTAGCCACTCACTCAATTGCTGATTAGGCTCATCTGCGTAGAGCAATTATAGTTCACGACCACGAGAAACATCCCCAGTAATGATCTATTGATTGACACATTTCTTATCCAATTCCAGAGAGTATAAACTTTCCATAGTAACTGAAAAACATTGATCGGACCATCAGAAAAGTATTTAAACCCTTGCGTGACAGCAAGTTAGGTTATGTTCTCTTAATGTTGTGCAGCTTAAAGTGATGCGATTTCCAAAAAAAAAGACTTCCAAAACCGGCCTGAAGTGTTCACTTACATTTAAGGGATTTAAATGAAAAGGACTTAGTCAATGGGAATTATTCCGAATGAAACGGGACTGAAGGGTTCCCTCTACCGAATAGATCTATGTCTCTGGAGGAATTCAATTAAGAAAGGTTTTTGTTCATTTTAAGTGTAAAAATTTTTTTACTTATGAGCTGCCGGATAGCTCACTCGGTTAAGGCACAGTGTTGCCGTGCAGAAGTGACTATCACGTCGCGGGTTCGAGCCCCGGTCGTACCAACCGGCAGTGGTCGGCAGCTTTTTCAGAGTAGCGCACAATTGGCCATCGCGCTACAGGGTTTCAAATTGGGAAGGGACTGCCGAGAAAGGGAAATAAATAAATAGCTTTGTTCGTTGCTCAAGCGCCTCCTGTTGGCCAGACGGGCGCTCGTTAGGAAGTGAGTGTATAAGAAGCAGTGGCTGACAGGCACGTGCTTCGGAGGAGAGCCGTGAACTGTCTTCGCTCTCCTGAGTTGGCAGCAAGGGGTCGCACTTGAGCAAGCTTTGTACATAGTTCACCAATTGGGCATTCCAGATTCGGGTGGGATTGGAGATGCCAAATTTAAAAAAAAATAAATAATTTTTTTTTACTTATGGCTAACTAAATAGCTGTTTTTTACTCTTGGTTTACCACAGCCATGATAATCACTGAGCATGTTTGCCACATTGGTTAGAAAGAGTAACCATTAGCCTTTGCAAATAATCCTGCATGTGCTGGCATTTTGCTCAATGCGGCTCTTTATTTTAGAATCTATACCGTAGTAAACAAAATCAAATGCCGAGGTTTTGGCTTGTTTAAAATGCAAACAGCACATCAGTAGACCCCCTGCAACGTTCCTTTCCCCATTCTGTTCAATCGAGGGTAGCATATTGCCTGCTTTTTCCTGATAGTTGGATGTCTGTTCTGTTTTAATTAGGAATATTTCAGACATTACTGAGTGAGTTATACTTGTTCCTTATAAGGTGTGAAAACTGTTAATATGAGGTTGATAGCTCGGAACTGGGAACTGCTAGCTTTTCATTGCAGGGTGAATGTTCTGACCATTAAATAAGCAGTTCTTTTAATGAGTGTGTGTGCTGGCTCGTGGGACTCTTTAGAAAAATTGACAAAATTCTAAACTTCATCATGGAGAAAAGGCATGTTTTGTGTTTGGAGAGGTTACTGGTGACCATTGATGTCCAACTGCACCTATATGGATAAACTCATGCTCAATTCAACGAGAAAATCATTACTTCAAATTGAATTTCATGCGTTTCTTGGTGTTAAAAATATGATTATTTTATGATTTGACAGTGCGCCATTTTGAGGGATCTGAGAGTTTGGGGATCCACCCGGAGAGCTGTCTTATTTGGCTCTTAGAGGGTAGATAATTTAGAATTAAATGCTCAGATGAAGAATACTTGTGGTCAAGGAGGTTATGATCCCTGAAATGTATAGCTTTAGCCCCCAACCATTTCTCAATTCTCAGTATTATTATTTCTACAGTTTCAATGCTAAATTTTCATGAAGATTTTTTTATGTTTGCAGCCCTTTTTCTCGACCAGAATCATGGAAATAAACTGAAATACGATGGAATTCTAAATGCTTCAAGTGTCTTGATTCAGTTGAGCCATTCCCTTCCTCTCTGTGAAGCTGCAATCTTCAATTATGAAGCCTGAAAAGGTAACACATAAATAGCCAGATTTGGCTTTTTCGCAAAGGGGTAAATTGTGTCCTACCCCTGTAGAAATAAACAATAAATAAAAATTAAAAATAGGACGTCCTGTAGGACAATAGGACATCTAAAAATATAAGTGTCCTGTAGCTTACCGGCAAGCAGTCTAACAGCGATGATACAAGTTATGAAAATTTCATGTGAAGTTTGACATTTGAATCAATGAAAATCAATGTCAAGGTCACTAAACAGAACTTCACATACATTTATAAGACCTTCTGTAATACAATCCGAAGCTCTGAAGCAGTTTTGCTGATACAAGTCATTATAATATGTCAACAATATGTATTCAATATTTCACTTGTGAACTTTAAAGGTCACAGAATGTCAAGTTGCGGTCAGCAAATGGACTTCATACATGACTTTCTAAATGCCTCTATACAAACCTTAGCTCAATCTGTGACCATTTTGGTGATACAATTCATTGTAATTTCACTGTCGAGTTTGACCCTCAAAGGTCACTGACAGTCAAGTTGAATGTCACCAAATGAAAGTTCATATGTGACTTCCTAGAAATCAGTAACAGAAACCTAGGCTCCATCTGTGACAATTTGAGTGAGACAAGTCATTGAATTTTCACTAGGTCACATCTGACCTTTGAAGGTCAATACGATAGTCACCAAATGAAAGTTTATATATGACTTCCTATATGTCTCTAATACAAACCTAGACTCCATCTGAGACCGTTTTGGCAATACAAGTCATTGTAATTGTATTATGTCAAGTTTGACCTTCAAATGTCATCAACAGTCAAGCTGAATGACACCAAATGAAAGTTCATATGTGACTTCCTATGTCAGTAACACAAACCTAGGCTCCATTTGTGACCTTTTCAGCGACAGAAGTCATTGAATTTTCTCTAGGTCAAGTTAGACCTTCGAAGGTCAATATGAAGGTCACCAAATGAAAGTTCATACATGACTTCCTATACATCTCCAATACAAACCTACACTCAATCTGTAACGATTTTGCTGATTATAAGTCATTGAAATTTCACTGTACAGTTTGGCCGTTGAAGGTCGCTGAAAGTCAAGTTCAAGGTCACCCAATACAACTTCAGACATGACTTCCTATATGGCCAAAATACAAACCTAAGCTCTATCTGTAATAGTTTTGGTGATAGAAGTTATTGAAATATCACAATGTGAAGTTTGACCTTCAAAGGTCACCGAAGGTCAAGTTCAAAGCCACAAAATGAAAGTTCACGTATGACATCCTGTACATCTCCAATATAAACCAAAACTATCTGTAACCATTTTGCTGATATAAGTCATTAAAATTTCACTGTGAAGTTCTGGTGATAGAAGTCATTGAAATATCACTATGTGAAGTTTGACCTTTGAAGGTCACTGAAGATCAAGTTCAATGTCACCAAATGAAACTTCATACATGACTTCCTATATGCCCGCAATACAAACCTAAGCTCTATCTGTAATAGTTTTGGTGATAGAAGTCATTGAAATATCATTATGTGAGGTTTGACCTTCGAAGGTCGCGGAAGGTCAAGTTCAAGGCCACCAAATGAAAGTTCATACATGATTTCCTATAAGTGTTCAATGCACGTATGTTCCCAATTTTCAATATTTTCAAGCCTAGAAACCTTTGAAAATTGTAACATTTTGCTTGACCTCAAGTTTGACCTTTCAAGGTCATCTGAGGTCAACTTTCACACAGCCAAAATACAGGTCATATATTACTTCCTACATGTCAGTAATATAAACTTAATCTCTATCTGCAACCATTTAGCTTCCACAGGCGATTTGGCCCATTCTCCATAAGACCCAATGTTAAAGTACAGCGCCGCCACTAGACCCAATTTCGTCGTTTCAATCAAAATGGCACTCGCACTGTACATAAGGGCCGGTAATAGGGCCGGTAAGCTAAAAATTAAAAATATTTCACAGCCGACATACAAGAAGACTTTGGTGACCCAAATCACAGTGATGTCCAAGGCATTATCCAAAGCCAAATTTCTCAAGATTACAATCTGCCATTCCCGTAAAATATCCACATAGCAAAGGCTGTAATTTTACACTTTGTGCTCATAAAATACAGGTATACTCTACCACATCTTCAAATACTTAAACATACCGCACAATATTTTTACCATTTTCAGCATTTGTAGGTGTTAGATACAGCGCCAAATCTAAAAGTGGCCAAATGTTAAACGGAGGCGTTGTCTCCACATTGAATAAAAATATTATTTGATGTTTTAATTTCATTTCCGTTCATGGGAAACGATGCGATCATGTCTGTTTTTAAATGAAAAGAAAGCGGATTAGAATGACGACTCCCAAAAACAACCCGTGCTCTCACTTCTGGCTGCTGATCCTTGTCTTAATTTCACAAAGTCCAGACGCTCAACTGAACGTTAAGTCAAACTACAAGGCTGTCACGCGTCTGACTATCTGATAAACCCTTCAGGGATTGTGCCAAAAAAAAAAAAAAAAAAAAAAGTGACTCGACGCCCCAGACACTTCCACCACAATATATCATGCCATAGATGTCAGAATCCTCTGTGAATTCCTCTGTGAATATAAATTCCTTGTGTGTCTCTTCGCAATTCAGCAACTTGCGTGTCTTTAAGGTGTATGTCTTGCATCTCCCCCATCTGGCTGAATCTCGTGCCATGGTAGTTCTCTAATGACCAAGTGACTGTTATGTAAGCCCTCCGCTTTATGTGCAAGTTGTTGGATTGCAAAGTCGCATATGTACGAAGATCCCAGTCAATGTACGTTGGCAAAAGTTCTTTGTCTTAAACTAATGCAACTTGTACTTCAGTCACAGCCTTTTCTCCAAGCAGTCTTTATTGCCATTTAGTTCATTCAAACAAGCTTCTAATCCTAATCAGGGTCTACACCCTTAAATCCCAATTCATGTTCTCAAGCAAAAACCCGGCCTTTTGTCTTTGTTTTTGCATTTCTTTCTGCAGGACAAAATGAAATCATACTGTATAAGAAATCTCATATTATCTGTTGGGTGCGTGATGTAAAAATTGTGCACGTGCAGTTATTATATCAACCGGTATTGCACCATGTTTTTCTTGGTTATTTGTGGTCTTTTGGTTCCCTGGCTAATTAATTGTAAATCAGACATTGTCTGTGAGGGATGTGCCCCCAAGAAAGCACACAAAGATCGTGACTTTGCATGAACACATCAGGAAGTCATACAGGGATATAGCAAGTTCGGCTGATGTAAGTCTTTTAAGTCTTAAAAACTGAGGTCATATTATGTATTAATATGAGAAAATCAATATGATTCATAATAGAAGCCCAGTTGAAAGTTGAAAAAAAAAAAAAACCCATCATTTACCTTTCTCAAAGCTTGTTTCAATTAATTTTCACTAGGGAACAGGATTGGGACTGAGTTTAAGTTAACCCAACTCAAACCTGTTCATCTATTCAGTTATCAAGAATGAGCTTCCAATCCTAATCAGGGTCCAGTACTGGGACTGGGTTCTTGTTAACTCCTCCAAGTTTTTCCTCCTTGTCCACTTTGTTAGGAACAAGCTTCCAACGTCGATCCAGGTCCAGGACTGGGACAGCCTTCCTCTGAAGCAACCTACTCATCCTCGGAAGCAGTTCAGTGCTGGTGAAGTCTGTACTACACCTGGCTGCTTCCTGGAAGCCACTGGCCAGCCCAGCCTTGCCAGTTACATCTGTGCTGAACTGCCTATCATTATCTGGGGTTCTGTCACACTTCATCATTAGAGGTTTTGTCCCAAATCTGTACCACATTACTGTTGGTAAACTACCAGCTGGATTGCATGTCTAACGAAGCACTTGATTCCTGGTCTGAACCATAACAATAAATCTCTTTAATAGAATTAAGTGATTGAATTTTAGAGTGAATTTAATTCACCCATTAACAAGTATGAAAGCTAATCAAGATCATATGCACGAGCCTGCAAATGCTTAGAGTAAAAGGAGCCCCACCAGCCAGTCTTGCTTGTAGACCCAGAAGGTACTGGGGTGTCTATAGCATAGTGGCTAAGGTGTTGGGTTGGAAGAAAGTACCTGAGTTTTATTTTGAATAAGAAATTGGCTGAATAACTGTAATTCAAGTAATGCAGGATGTCCCAGTAAACCATGTTGGATGAATGTACTGTATTCAGTCCCTCCAAACCTAAAAGGCATTCCCTTACCATGCACTTTATACAGTGACACCCTGCACTTCGACTCTCACTCTCAGCACTTGCATGGAAGACAAATCTGCACGATACTGCACATGACACTGGTTAACCTCACGGCAGTACCCATGGCAACCCCTCAGTCAACCCTGCGCTTTTCTTTCCATATCGAGCGCAACTAGCCACAGCTGCCAAAGTCCAATATCCTGCAGAAGAATGCAGTGAAAGCTGTAAGTGCACCAGGATGCAGGTTTGCTTTCATATCCAGGACAGCAACACGCACGGGGCATTTTCGAAATGTTTGCACAAGTTTAACGACCGTCCGACTTCGCAACTGCAGTTACTGTGACCCAAACAGCTGATCATCTTCTTCGTTGAGGTTTTACGGCAGTCGGCATCCAAAAAGTTGCATTACTGCCACCTTCAAAACTTATTCGCCCTTATCGCTCTCTCAAACCCGTCCGAACAGCTGATCGCTACAGCGCACAGTTTACTACGATGCGCGCGCAGAGGAATACGTCAGTTGGTTACTTCAAGAGTAATTGTGTTTTTTTCCGAGCAGTTGAAGCACTGTAATTTTTTTAAATATAGCGTACAATTGAAGTGGTGTATTATTTTCAGGCAGGACCTCTTTTAGGCCGCGAAAATACGCTCTTTCTGTGGTCCCGTTCACAACAGTGTATTGCCTAAATCTCCACCCAGCACTATGCGCTGGTGCGGCTACCTGGAGGAGATCAGAGAGCTTTCTACTGCAACTATTGTAAGTAATGGCAATTTGTAGCTCATACAACCCCACTTCAAAAAAGTGAACTATCCCTTTAAGTGCTGCATTGAACACACACAAGGCTGCCAATATAGAATGTTATGCAAGTAAGTGTGTTCAAATGTTTAACGTTGTTGTGTTCAAAACTTTAAGGTGTGGTTAATTTACAATGTCAATTAAACCATCCAACCACTGCCGAGACACAGTATCCACCTTTTAATGGGGCACGGCCGAGGTAGCACAGTAAAGTTAGGAACTTGGTCAATTTATATCCAAGTTTGTCTCGGGTGTAAATTGCTAGTTCATGTCCAAGGTTGTCTCGAGTGTGAATTGCCAGTCAACGTTATCCTGTGGTTACTCAGAGTTGTCCTCTCCAAAAATGAATGAGTTACTTTAGGGCAGGACTCATCATATTTTTCAGTTCAGTTTTTTGAACATTCATGTTGCTTGCGTGAACTTCTTTTTTAGTGTGCAGCTCTCCGGCCATTGATACTGGACAGAAACATAACGTTACCTTTGCAAAATCTGTTCTTCGAGCTGAAACGTAAAATATTGCGGGCATTCTAAGGAATTATATTCCCAGTTATATTTCGAGAGATCAAACTCACTTAAAATACCAAGATCGTGCAGAGTTTTAGAATCTCTCATAATTCAACCACTACACATCCTTGGCCATGTCAGTGCCCCTGTGAAGTCCGATGTAGCCGTTGAGCAGGAGTAGCCTACTTGTCAGCTGCATTCACTCTGTAAGAGTTGAAGTATGTTCAGAATTTCATTTATTACTTATCAGCTTCTGTTTCACTTTAAAGCACCAACTGAACATTGTGTTTCAATTGTGTTTGTAATGTACTAGTTCCAATGGAAAATATAATTAAAATAACCGTATTTTCGACGCATGACGCCTAAGATCCAGACCGGTATTGAACTATCAGCTACAGAATAAGCGTATAATTTTAGAACAGTTTCTTCGGGCCATAAAAATGCAGGACAGAGTCTCAATTTGCGGGACACTGTAAAAGAGACCAAAATGCAGTGCGGTACAATGCAAAGCTGGACACATGGTCACCCTAACCCAGCCAGAGACAGAGAGCACATTATCAATGTACAACCCCAATTCCGAAATAGTTGGGACGAAGTGTAAATTGTGAATAAAATCAAAATGCAATGACTTTCAGATCACATGAGCCAATACGTTATTTACAATAGAACACAGAAACATTTCAAATGTTGAAACTGAGATATTTTACATTTTTATCCACAATATGAGCTTATTTCAAATTTTCTGGGTGCAACAGGTCTCAAAAAAGTTGTGACACAGTCAAAAAAGGGCTGAAAAAGCAATTAATATATAAGAGAATCAGCTGAAAGAACATTTAGCAAGTAATGAATTTAACAGGCATCAGGTGTGTAACATGATTGGCTATAAAAGGGAAGTCTTAGAGAGGCTGAGTCTCTCAGAAGTAAAGATGGCCAGAGGCTCTCCAACCTGTGAAGGCTTGCGTGAAAAAATTGTGGAATACTTTAAAAACAATGTTCCTCAACGTAAAATTGCAAAGGCTTTGAAGGTCTCATCATCGACAGAGCATAACATCATCAAAAGATTCAGAGAAACTGAAAAAATCTCTGTGCGTAAGGGACAAGGCCTAAGATCTTTAATGGATGCCCGTAAACTTCGGGGCCCTCAGACGCCACTGCATCACTCACCGCCATGATTCTGTCATTGACATTACTAACTGGGCCCAGGAATACTTCAAGAAACCACTGTCTGTAAACACAGTCCGCCGTGCCATCCACAAATGCCACCTAAAACTCTATCATGCAAAAAGGAAGCCATTGTTGAGCATGATCCTGAAGCGCCGCCATGTTCTGTGGGCCAAGGCTCATTTAAAATGGACTGTAGCAAAGTGGCAAAGTGTCCTGTGGTCAGACGAGTCCAAATTTGACATTCTTGTTGGAAATCATGGGTGTCATGTCCTCCGGGCTAAGAGGAGAAAGACCATCCCTCCTGTTATCAGCATTCAGTTCAAAAGCCAGCATCTCTGAAGGGATGCATAAGCGCATATGGTGTGGGACACTTGCATGTTTTAAAAAGCACCATGAATGCTGAAAGGTATATAAAGGTTTTAGAGCAACATATGCTCCCCTCCAGCCAACCTCTATTCCAGGGAAGGCCTTGTGTATTTCAGCAGGACAATGCAAAACCACATACTGCAGCTATTACAACAGCATGGCTTTGTAGTAGAAGAGTCCGTGTGCTGAACTGGCCTGCCTGCAGTCCTGATTTTTTACCGATTGGGAACATTTGGTGCATAATTAAACAAAAAGTCAGTCAAAGGAGACCCAAAACTCTCCAGCAGCAGGAAGCCTGTTTTAAACAAGAGTGGGATCAAATTCCAATGGCCAAATTCAAGAAACTTGGCTCCTCAATGCCCAGACGCCTCCACTATGTGTTTAAAAAAAGAGGGGATGCTACACCATGGTAAACAGGCCCCTGCCCCAACTTTTTTGAGACGTGTAGCAGCCATCAAATTTGAAATCAGCTCATTTTGTGGATGAAATTGTAAAATTTCTCAGTTTCAACATTTGCTATGTTATCTCTGTTCTATTGCGAATAAAATACTGGCTGGTGTGATTTGAAAGTCATTGCGTTTTGATTTTATTCACAATTTACACTTTGTCCCAACTATTTTGGAATTGGGGTTGAAATTTGACTCAGTGATTCGTAATTGGGGGATTGTTCCCTCAGCAAAATGTCAAATATCTGCCTTGTTCTCGGCTGCAACAATAAGGCTGATGCAAGCAGAGGCATCATAAACCATAAATTTATAAAAATAGTGGCAAAGCCACTGCGCCCGCTTGGCCAAACGTGGCCAAAATGGAACGCCCCCTAAGCTAAAGTATCGGTCCGATTGGGCTGAAAATGGAAGTTGGTCTAGACCTTATGACGCTATATACACATATGAAATATGAAAAGGATCAGTGAAAAACTGAAGACGCAAGAGCCCAGACAAGCCAAAAGTTTATGCACGCACGCCCGCACAGACGCACGACAGACCAACACTAAGGACCCAGAGCATAGCATAAGCCCCTTGGGCCTTTTGTCCAAGCAGGCAAAAAATGTGAGCATCTTAGTTCGTAGAATGAGGGAGCTAGAGCTGTTTGAAGTTTTGCAGAAAAAGCCCCCTGGTAGCCAAACCGAGAATCACAGCATGGCCAAAATCAAACTGGGGCTAGATCTTGGGCCTATATACATGCATATAAAATATGTAAAAGGATCTGTTGAAAACTAAAGGCACTATTGCACTGAAACAAAATCTGTGCATTTTACGACCTTTGACCTACATAACCATGAAATTTAGGTCAAATCAAAAACCCATGACATATATGATGAACCCTTGGCAGAACACCCTACAGTAAAAATTTGAGCATCTTAGCTCGTAGAATAAGGGAGCTAGAGCTGTTTGAAGTTTTGCAGAAAAAGCCACCTGGTAGCCTTACCAAGAATCGCAGCATGACCAAAATCGAAGTGAGGCTAGATCTTGGGCCCATATACAGCCATATAAAATAGGAAAAAGGATCCGTTGAGAACTAAGGGCGCAAAGGCGCTGAAACAAAATCGGCACATTTTATGACCTTTGACCTATATAACCTTTAAAATTAGGTCAAATCAAAAACCCATTATATATAGGATGAAAGCTTGGCAGAACACCCTCCAGTAAAAATTTGAGCATCTTAGCTTGTAAATTAAGGGAGCTAGAGCTGTTTGAAGTTTTTCAGAAAAAGCCGCCTGGTGGCCAAACCAAGAACCGCAGCACACCCAAAATCGAACTAAGGCTAGATCTTGGGCCCATATACAGCCATATAAAATAGGAAAAAGGATCCGTTGAGAACTGAGGGCCCTATGGCACTGAAACAAAATCGGCATATTTCATGACCTTTGACCTATATAACCTTTAAAATGAGGTCAAATCAAAAACCCATTACATATATGATGAACCTTTGGCAGAACACCCAACAGTAAAAATTTGAGCATCTTAGCTTGTCAAATAAGGGAGCTAGAGCTGTTTGAAGTTTTGCAGTAAAAGCCGCCTGGTGGCCAAACCAAGAATGGCAGCATGCCCAAAATCGAACTCGGGCTAGATCTTGGGCCCATATACATGCATATAAAATAGAAAAAGGACCCCTAGAAAACTGAAGGCAGAATGGCGCTGAAACAAAATCGGCACATTTTAAGACCTTTGACATATATAACCTTTAAAATGAGGTCAAATCAAAAACCCATTATATATATGATGTATCCTTGGCAGAACAACCTACAGGAAGAATTTGAGCATCTTAGCTTGTAGAATAAGGGAGCTAGAGCTGTTTGAAATTTTGCAGTAAAAGTCGCCTGGTGGCCAAACCAAGAATGGCAGCACGCCCAAAATCGAACTAGGGCTAGATCTTGGGCCCATATACATGCATATAAAATAGGAAAAGGATCCGTTGAGAACTGAGGGCGCTATGGCGCTGAAACGAAATTGGCACATTTTATGACCTTTGACCTATATAACCTTTAAAATTAGGTCAAATGAAAGAGACATTACACATATGACGACCCTTGGCAGAACAAGCTACAGTAAAAATTTGAGCATCTTAGCTCGTAGAATAAGGGAGCTTGAGCTGTTTGAAGTTTTGCAGAAAAAGCCGCCTGGTGGCCAAACCAAGGATGGCAGCATGCCCGAAATCAAACTCGGGCTTGATCTTGGGCCCATATACATGCATATAAAATATGAAAAGGATCCGTTGGAAACTGAAAGCTGTATCGCGCTGAAACGACAATTGTGGACTCAGTAACGCACGCATGCACGCACGCACGCACAACATACCACCACTAATGACCCTAAGTATAGCATAAGCGCCTTGGGCCTGTCGGCCAAGCGGGCTAAAAAAGCCCACAATTTGAAAGGGATGGGTGGATTTTGTGAAGAGGAAACGCGTGGATTACACGGAGCCCGGATCTGGAGCGGTGATCTGCTCAAGACACTTCACTGATGACTGCTTGTATCAGCCAGATCCTGAGTCACAGGAAAAGTCTGGATATCACTGCGGGTTAGTAACTACTGAAATCGCCGCGTAAAAAGCCATCAATTAATAAGCCGAGCCCAAACTGCTCCGGTCCTTCATTCTACCCATCTATTCTGTAATTAGAGAAGCCAAATAAACCCATCCTAAAATAAGCGTAGAAACTATTTTATGCTAAAAATGACTCAAAACGAAACTAAATCCATCCTCCACCATGAGATCTTGGGTAAAGTTGAATCTTTGGCCATGATAGCAAAGACCACAAGACCAGGAGCTGCAATTGGAGAATGAAACAAGGGTAAGCTTCTAGTCTGTTCAAGTCAATAGGATGAATAATTCGCTAGCTAGTATGCCAACACTTTTTGCCATTAACTTAATAAATTCAAGTTTCTACTACAACTGTTACACGTGTAACGTAATCTATAATACTCAAAATTTGATAGGGATCATGGGAATTTTTTTTGTGAAATGACATGCAAATTTGGTAACTGCCACTGATGAACAATATATTGGATAAATGACATGCAGTCAGACACAAAACACATTTGCACGTGCATTTCATGACATTAAATGAGCGTGCAGCCTCACATTTTGGCTTTGACTAACACTTCACCATTTCAACTCAGACGTGTGTGTTGCTTGTTGGTGAAAATTTGGAAGTTCACAAATTTTTTGCATTACACTTAGCAATAACAATGTCTCCTCAACGTCTTAGACGTCGATTGACTTCAGAGCAATTGGGAAGATGCTTGACTCTGGCTTCTCCTGGCGTCCACGTTGCTAATGCATTTAACGTCAGCCAAAGCGTTGTGAACAGAGCGTGGAACCGGCATCAAACGTTTGGTACAGCAGCACACAGTCATGGGGGTGGTCGTCAGAGATCGACTACACAACGACAAGACCACTTTCTCACACTTCAGGCACGACGTCATCCTTTCTGGACAGCCACCACCCTACTTAAATGACCTTCATAACGCCTCGGGGTCAGGGTATCCACTCAGACGATCGGAATCGTCTTCATACTGCCGGCCTCAACTCAAGAAGGCCATGTGTTCGAATCCCACTGACCGTGCGTCATAGGCCTGACCGTTTGGATTGGGCTCACAATCATGTCACATGGACACACAACGATTGGGCTCCAGTTCTCTTTACTGATGAGTCCCGATATTGCTTGGACTTTACTGACAGGAGGCAACGGGTGTGGCGAAGACAACGTGAGCGATTTAATGATGCCTACATCAACGAACACAACCGTTACGGTGGTGGATCAATTATGGTCTGGGGAGGAATAAGCAGGAACGGCAGAACGGACTTGCATGTCATGGGGAGAGGGACGATGACAGGGTACGGTACAGGGATGAGATCCTCAATGTGTGCGTAAGACCATACGCTGGTGCTGTTGGCCCTGATTTCATCTTGATGGATGATAACGCCCGTCCCCATCGTGCTAGGGTGGTGAATCAATTCCTAGAGCAGGAGACAATTGCCAAGATGGACTGGCCAGCGCGTTCGCCGGACCTAAACCCTATCGAGCATGTGTGGAACATGCTGCAGGTCGCCATTTCGGTCGAGGGCACAACCCACAACTCTAGAAGAGCTCGGAAATGCCCTTGTTGAAGAATGGAACAACCTTCCAATTGCAAGCATCCGGGTTCTGATTGACAGTATGACCTGGCGTTGTCAAGCCGTCATTCAAGCTAGGAGAGGCCATACCTGTTATTGACATTAACTGTGGTAATGAAACATCAAACGAACACTGTCTGTTTTCACTTTACATGTCAGAGGTGAAACCATGAAGTGTTAAGTGAAAGCCAAAAAAAGTGCGAGGCTGCACGCTCATTTAATGTCATTAAATGCACTTGCAAATGTGTTTTGTGTCTGACTGCATGTCATTTATCCAATATATTGTTCATCAGTGGCAGTTACCAAATTTGCATGTCATTTCACAAAAAAATTCCTATGATCCCTATCAAATTTTGAGTAGTATATATTATAATAGCCGAGTGGCCTCTGTGCGCGTGCATGCGTGTGTGTCCGGCCACTCGGTGCTAGATTCCACCCGGCGCGTATCTGCAGCATAGCGTGAGCGACGCTGTTTGGCTCCGTCTTGCAGGCAACTGTGTCCAACCAATCAGTGCAAGACTCCGCCGGGCGCGTATCAGTGCTAGATTCCAGTTGCTAAGTTAGCAAATTACTTAGTTTGTCCATTCAGTCAATGGTGCCAACTATAGGCGCGTTTCCACTAGGTACTTTTTGCCCTCGTGAGCCGCAATGGGTGTGGCTTGGGAGAGAGGATCCGCCCAAGATCCGCCCACATTCACCGATAAGCGGCTCACGAAGCGGCTCAGAAAGTACCTACCTCCGGTAGGTAATTTCTCAGCCGCTTTCTGAGCTGCTACTCACTAGTCGATGCTGATCGGATACCGCTGAGACGGGATATGACGTGAGTAGAACTCGACACAAACCACAACATAAACATCGCCAAGAAATAAGCAGAGCTACATTTGAGAGAATCGAATTCAAGAATAGAAAAACAATAATGGAAAAAGTTAAAACAAAGACCGCCGACAAGTGGATTGACTGCGAGGTCCAGGCCTTGCTCGTCTACTGGGGGCAAGAGAGGGTCCAGACGAGCCTGGAAGGATCCAAACAAAACGAAAAGCACGTGTCGCAGGAGTATTAACGTCACACTCCAACTCCGTTGGTAAGCCGCTACTAAAGTACCTAATGGGAACGGAAGGCCGAGAGGAACTAAAAAGTGGGCGTACCCAAAACACTCAGCCGCTTTCCAAAAAGTACCCAGTGGAAACACGCCTAATGTAAGTTAGCATCTGTGATTTCAGGAAAGGCACCCTGGCAGTGCAGACAGGGCCTCATTTGATCTGCAAGGGTCGTGTTGTTTGTCAAGTGTGCACTGTGGAATCAGAGTTAATAAACTATGAAGGTCTCGTGTTGTCATAGCGTATGTAAGCTACCTACTTTCGGACACCTTTCCTCGTCATGCCCAAATAAAACTCTCATTATGTAGTTTCGGAGCATCATACCAACAGGCTGATTGTCACGTTCTTCCTTTCCCCCTCAGATGTGAGAAATATTTGCTTCATAAATTTATTGAAATAATATTCTTTGACAATATCTCGTCTTCTTATTGTTTTCAGCTTGACTTCCGTGTTTGGAACACTTCATGTTTCACCACATCCGCTAATAGGCAAACTGGGTCAATCTTCATTTTGTTTTCGTAAACCTCTACTCGGATCTCAATAAAACACTCATTTTTGAGAAAAAGTTGCAAATTCGGGCCATTTAATTAGCAGTTTGGTCAAACGTATACCTGATTAGTTCTTATTTGAGAAAATTTGATGAATTCACACTTACTAGACAGTCCGGTCGGCTGCGACCGCATGGGTGCAACCCCCAAAAGCCTGCTTCTGCCCTTTTTTGTGCATTATTCGGGCAGTACTGTGGCCATGGTAACCGAAATCGATAGGTGTTATAAGAGAAATATATCACATGTCCTTACAAAATATGAAAGTAATTGGTCCAAAATTGCAGCGTGTACAGCGTCCACAAGGAAATCTCTATGTTTTCCCACTTATGTGTATATAATTCAGCCAATACTGTCGCCACGGCAAGAAAAATTCATAGGTGTCATAAGTGAAGTGTAACACATGTCCACACCAAATATGAAAGTAATCGGTCAAAAACTGCAGCCTGTACTGCGTCCACAAGGAAATCTCTGTTTTGTCACTAATTTGCATATTACTCGGCCAATATTGTTGCAATGGTGACCAAAATCAATAGGTGTCAAAAGTGAAGTGTAACACATGTCCATGCCAAATATGAAAGTAATCAGTCAAAAATCGCAGCCTGTACTGCGTCCACAAGGAAATCTCTGTTTTGCCACTAATTTGCATATTATTTGGCCAATATTGTCGCCATGGCAACAAAAATCGATAGGTGTCATAAGTGAAGTACAACACGTGTCCATACCAAATATAAAAGAAATCAGTCAAAAATTACAGCCTGTAGAGCGTCCACAAGAAAGTGTCTACGGACGCGGCAGCGGCGGCAACGACACACGAGAATCCACAGTAGCCGCCCGACTTCGTCCGGGGGCTACAATTATACAGTTAGGGTAATATTAATATTTTGAATAATAATTAAGCAAAATTAATAAAAACAACATCTTATAATTAATGTTTTCATAAATGTAAAACTAACATGTGTAACGCCCCCTTTCATCCCAACATAGCATCCTTCTTATAGGCACGCGAATGTGCATTTTTGTCATGGTTTGTGAGGCGTGCGTGTGTTTTGGACTTTTCTTCGTGGCTCTCGTCCCGGGACAAGATCAAATTCCTTTTCAATCGGATTCTTTTCCCAGCTGGCTGATTGAACTGGGGCGGCGCTTCCCCGGACTCTACATAAGCCGGAAGTCCGCCACGCCTCCTTTGCTAGAGTGTCTGTTTGTAGCTAAGCACTATAGCCGAAGATATCTCTAGTCAGGATTTGTGTGACTTTATGTCTTCCAGTTATTATTGGAGTTCCTTCTGCTTTAGGAATTTTCCCTTTTCTACTTTTGTTCTCTCTCGCGTTGCTTCCATTTTTTCGGACTATTTTACGTCCTTTGGAAGTGCGAGTACTTTCTGGTGGTCTGTATAATTCTCTGTGTTTGTATTGTGTCTGTACTGCTCGTTCTCTCTCTGGCCGCTGCACTTGGCCTCTCAATTTTACCAGCCATTACAATTTTAACTGAAGCCTAAGATTTGCCTTGCAGTTAAGATCAGTGATGTACGGATACTTAAAAAGCTCATTTCGATATAACCTTGGAATATAATTTGAAAGAAAGAATGTGGCACATGGCAGCGTTTAGTTTTAGTCACACATCCTTCGAAAGAACTGGAATGTGGACTTGACAAGCAACATATCGCTTACCTCTGCTCAACAACGGACATGACATGACTTGAAAATGGTAAATCAGCCTACTTTATATTCTTTCCCTGCATAAACGTGTTTTACGTGCTTTATAGATGAACACTTATGATAGAGTTGCTATATCTATTTGTGATGCGCACAGTTATTTATAGGCCACTGAATTTGAAACTGTATTTAAAGGTGCATTCCTGTTACATCACAAGCAGTCCCATTGCAACTTCAGGTTCAATAAAAAACTTGCTGCTAAAGCCAGCGGCCATCTCCGAGAAAACAAAAAGAGAGATAAGCAACAGACTTGTATCATTTACTAGGAGAGTAACAATATGTGTATTCGTCCTGAACCGTTACCAAACGGACATCACGGTTTGGTTCTTGCAGTCACACGATGAATACGTCTTAGTGGAGGGGGAAAAAAAAAAAGTCAATCACAGTGGCAGCCAAACCGCCATTAAACAACAAATACAGAAGAAGAAAAAGAGTAACTATGACAAGTTCAGATGACTCAAAGGAGTTAGAGGACTCGCCTGTGTCTTTTAAATCCGCTGCATGGGAAAATTTTGTATTCCCAGTGGATTACAACAGCAGTGCGGTCCACAAGGGGTTTTAACATATAAGGGCAACAGGTTTGAATTTTGAAGCGACGTGTTAGAAACTTGGTGACAGGTTAAAATTTCATGGCGACAGGTTTGAAAAATCATAATTATGTAATTACACAAATGAAGAATTTTGTTATTGACCCAAGAAACAAATGACAAAATGTAAGAATTTAGTTACTGACACACAAAGTACTCGAAAGAGGGGAACATTAATTTTCCTTTAAAGGGGCAATAAGCGAAATCGTTTCACCGCTAGGTTTGCTGTTGTGCACTGCCTGTAGTCCAAAACAAAGTGTGTCATGAACCACACCTCTCTCTACCTCTGCTATTCGGCAGAATGACGGGCCAGTTTAAATTTTCGCAGCGTAATTACTTAGTACATCAAACCTGAAATGCTCACGAAACTGCAGATTTGCGGTAATTGCAAATGTTAGCTGGCTGCCGGGCCACTCACCTAACACAACCGTAGCGCCTGGCCCATTGCTGGGACTGAGCCGCTAACAACTCAAGCTCCGGACATTAACCCAAGCGATTGTAACATTAAATTTAATTAAATCGACATAGCGACATGTGCCTAACGTTACTGAAACACTAATCAAAGCAGACAGTTGACTTTATGTTGTTACTTACCTGTCCAGGAGAAGAAGAGCAAGCTCTGAGTCAAATTGTAGCCCCTTTAGCTCTCGCAGCGCTCTCCACCTTGGAAATGCAAGGCCAATATTTATCCGGGTTTGTCCCTTTCTTTATCCGACTACTTCTTTGCCAACGACCGGGGTTTGTTTAGATGTAATTTCGGATCCTGCTCATCTTCAGGTGAACGTTTCGTTCCGCTCTCTGCCATTTCGCTTTTTAAAAAATACGCGCTGCCACTGCTCACTGACTGTATTAATGCATTCTTGGGAAGGAGGAGGTGGCAATTCTGCTCACTGGCTGTATGAATGTATTCTCGGGAAGGAGGAGGCGGCGATTCACATGAACGTACAAGAACGTGCAGCTGGACCAGGCTTGTAAACAAGGGGCTGGAGATCAACACAGAGAGCGGGTGCGTGACGTCCTGCTATACTCCAGATGAAATTACACATCTTGTTCTTCACATAGCGATTTTTAATTCCTTCAGTCTAGAAATGATGCAATTCCGCTTATTGCCCCTTTATAAAAGGAGGAATGTACTGGACTATTGCGGCTGACTAGAGAGCTGCATGCATAGTGCAGCGATTGAGAAATCTATCTGTGGTGACAACACTAGACTCGCGCAAGGCTAACCTTGGCATTTATTGTAAACTTACCAGCTCTGTACATACTATTATCTACGAAGCCCAGGAAATGCACTAACATGAAAAAAAGAAATGATGTTGTACCTATGAGATAGAACTTGCGATTTAATTAACTGGTTCCTAAGATTTAATAACCCGTGACCATGAGATCTCTGTTGCCACAATTTAGTTAACTCAGTCACTGGATGTAATTATTTCTGAGGTCGGTTTAGTAGGGTTTATTAATGTTACCAAGGTTGTGTGCCACTGGTGTGTGTGCATTTAAGTCACCTTCTCCATATCATTGTCAAGTTCATGCCCTTTGTCAAAGTTGGCCTGTCAGACAGGTGGGGCCAGATCTAGAGCTACTGGAGTCAGGTATGGCCAGCCCAGGCACATCCCGTTCTCTGGTCAATAAAAGGCCACCTCAAAAGTCCCAGTTCCGCCATTGTTCAAATTTCCATAGATGACTCAAGCATTAGGGAGCCTGCCATTGGCATGATCAATGCAGGAATGTTTCTCAGGGCTGTCACAAGGGCTCTTGATGTCCATGTTTCAACAATAAGTCGCCTAAGACACTTTTTTGAGGAATTAGGCATGACAGGAGACTGCCCACATGCATGACAACCATGCGTGACAACCGCTGCCCAAGACTTCCATATCCAGACTCTCCATCTCTGTGACCATCTGAGACCGTCACTGCAGATGAGACAGTTGGTCCCAACAATCGCCGTATTTTTGTCTAAACCATGAAAAATCATCTCCAGGAAGTCCATATCTCTATGTGTTTTACTCTTTGTGGATTGGACCTCACCTCAGCTCATTGAAAAAAAATTGTTTCGACTCAGTGAATAGACACGTTTGATGGCCAGTGGCAAAATGGAGGACTGTTTTCTTTACAGATGCGTCACGTTTCCAAATTCACAGAGCGGATGGACGGTGGATGGTTATTCTGGCATCACTGTGGTGCGCACGGTGGCACAAGGTGGTGGAGGGCTGGTTTGGGTGGGAATATCCCATGGACATTGCACCCAACTGCATTTCATTTACAGCAACTTGAATGCCGTGTGATATCACAATGAGATACTGCAACCTATTGTCCTACCATTCGTCCATCAAAACAATAACCATCCAGCATGACCATGCCAGACTCACGTCACCCATGTATGCATGGGTATGCATGAGTTCCTCGAGCCTAAAAACATTTGGGTGCTTGAATGGCTGGCTTATTCTTCCGATTTATCGCCCATCCAGCATGGCAGAGATGTGTAGCAGTGTAGCAGGACAAAGGCAGACATACCCAATATTGATTTGTGAAATTTGGATAATAAGCCATCCCCTATATCATCACGCCATTGTGAGACTGTACGTCTGTTTCAATCATTGATCGAAATGTATTGCAATATGGTCATACAATCTGTCAACACTCAATGAAAGTACAATGAGTTTCTGAACATGGTCGCATTTTTCACAATAAGAAGTGTTGCTTTTATATTTTTGTTCAGTGTATATGTATTTTTTTTCTAAGTCCCTGCACTTTGCGGGCTTCATAGTTATCCACTATGTGAACAAGCGCTTCGAGCATCCGATCGCATTACATGGCGCAGCAGTGAGGCTGCATCACGTCAGAATGAATGATTGATGACGCAAGCACAGAGCAGGGGCTTGCATGGTACATGTGCATTGTAGAAATTCGGACGCACTACATGGGCGCGTTACTAACTGCGTGTGTGAAATTGATGCATGCAGCTGGGCTACAAGTGTGCATACATGAAGAGCTGCTAGCATATGTTCATGCCTTGCGATCTTAGTTTTTCCTCAATCGCTGACTTTGCTTTAAGAGCCAGAGTCTGTAACTTTGGACCAGCTCATAGAAGGGGGTGATATATCATGTTCCAGTAGACCACTGAAGTTTTTTGTGGGGGTAGATATATTGTCCAAAGTGACAAAAATTACCTTTTTTATCAGAAGATCCCTTCGGGGTGGAAATTACAGTCCTTTTTAGGGCGGGGGTGAAACGGGCCAAAATATTGACATCGTCAAAATCTGGAATTTGACCTTCGAATATTTTGGTGCGCCCTCAGTGACCCTCCTTGATCTTATGGTATATGAATAGATGGGTAGAGTTCTTCCATTTAGCATAATAATTTTCAAGGTTTACTGAGGGCGCCGCCTATAGGTGGCGCTTCAAATCATGACTTTCTGCATTTTGGACTACATTTGAGACCCTCCCAGGGCCTGCGCCCTCATTAAACCTTGCTTATTTATGTGTATTTGGATACATTGGGGCTAGTTCTTTCCAAATTTGCATAAATGGCAGTGGCTTAGTAAGGGCGCTTTTGCATAGGTGGCGCTTGTTATGGCAAGAACGTGATTTTAGGCGATTTTCATTTGGCCATATCTCAGTGCGCCCCCTATGGGTTTCAGTGAAACTTGTTTTATTGTGTTTCTCTATATCTCTGCTATTCATGATGAAAATATCAAGAAGGCTTTTTACCTCGTTAACCCTCTTTGTGCTAAAACGTTCACACCAGATCACACTCCACTTCAATCAAGAAAGACAAAAGGTTAGTTCTCCAATGCTTCAATGGGCGGCTCATATGGCAGCTGGCAGCACTGCTGTGACCACATGTTTTGATAGCATGTTCAGAGTCTGAATAGAGCCGTGGAAATCCTGCTTTATCATGAACATCTTCTGATTTTAAGACCTGTGAGCGGTACATCCTTCCATCTTTACCTTGTGGGATATTGTGCTAACGATTAGTTTTGCTCCCAAGATATTAGATCATATATTTTCTAATCACATTTTTGAATGGGTGAGGCCTGTGTGGATGCATAATGCATGCAGCAATGCAGAATGTAAAGACAAGGTCCTCAACCCCCTCTGAAAAGTACTTTGTACTATTGGTTGCCTTCTGGACAAGGATGCCCTTCAGTTAGTTTTGAACTATGTCGTGAGATTTTCTGGACAAGTTTGTCCCATATTTTTAGTTGATGTGGGTTAAAACTTCTGGACAAGGATGTCCTTCAGTTCGTTTTGAACTATGTTGTGAGATTTTCTGGACAAATCTGTCCAAACATTTTAGTCAGTTGTGAACTATATGCTATTCAGTTGCTGTCCTGAGAACCTCTTGAGGAGTGTGTCCCTTAGTTAGAATGACAGGCAGTCATTTATTTCAGACTATTTCAGGAATACCAACGCAGAAGCCTCTGTTACTGGTACAATTTTTATATAGTTCTTATTCCATGCTAAACAATTCTAGAATTATTGAGTCTTCATTCTGTGGTGGTGGTGGCACCAACAGAAAGATGCCGTCCATTAAAGCCTAAGTATCTTCAGCACCTATGGGTGCCTTGATTGTTGTTTTTCTGACTTTTCAGTTTTAAAATTTTAATAAATTCTTGCTTTTTTTGAATAAGTTCTCTTGCCTCAATGCTTTGAAAACACTCAAATAATTCTCCCCACTGGTTGGTGGGGACTAAAACAAAAATGGGCATTTTTCGGAGGTGGTGCTTGATTGAGACATGTGTCAAACTCTGGCATGTAAAGGGTCAATGAGGCAAAAAGCCTTCTTGAAATTTTTATCATGAATAGCAGAGATATGGACAAACATAATAAAACAAGTTTCACTGAAATCCATAGGGGGCGCACTGAGATATGGCCAAATGAAAATCGCCTAAACTCGCATTCTTGCCAAAAAAAGCGTCACCTATGCAAAAGCGCCCTAACTAAGCCACAGCTGTTTATGCAAATTTGGAAAGAACTAGTCCCAGTGTATCCAAATACACATAAATAAGCAAGGTTTAATGAGGGCCCAGGCCCTGGGAGGGTCTCAAATGTAGCCCAAAATGCAGAAAGTCATGATTTGAAGCGCCACCTATAGGCGGCGCCCTCAGTAAACCTTGAAAATTATTATGCTAAATGGAAGAACTCTACTGACACATTCATATAGCACAAGATCAAGGAGGCTTACAGAGGGCGCACAAAGATATTAGAAGGACAACGTCCAGATTTTGACCATGTCAATATTTTGGCCCTTTTGACCCCTACCCTAAAAAGGGCTGTAATTTCCACCCCGAAGGGATCTTCTGATAAAAAAGGTAATTTTTTGTCAGTTTGGACGATATATCTACGCCCACAAAAACCTTCAGTGGCCTACTGGAACATGATATATTACCCCCTGGTTCATAGTTACACACTCTGGCTCTTAAAAACAGATTTGGCTATTCATCAAAGAAAATATAATTTCTTTAATTAGTATAGTATTGTACTTCAGTAAAAAAACAAAAACTAAGAATCACTGAGACCTCCTTTTAATTTTAGTCCCATCAGAGTCAATTTCTACTCATAGCATTTACTAGACACTAAACTTTAAACATTCAAATTTGAGATATATTAAATCACTGACAACGTGAATTCTTAAAAAATGGATGAGCTCTCTACAACAGTATAATTGAATGACTGCAGTCATGATTAATCACCCCATTAAACCCATTCATCATTGTTGAGCAGTCTGGCTGTTGAGTCAAGATTCATGAGTGATGAGTCTTATCTCTCATGACTATCTGAGTCTTCACTCAACCAATTCCAAAATTATTCCTAATTATTGGTCCAAAATTTTGTCTAAAAATGCTCCAAAATAAGGCTTAGATTGCACCAGAGGGGACCTAAAACCCCAGAGCTTCCAGCTTTTTTCTTGTTGTACTGAACTCGAACCGTGACCCTAAAACTCAGGTATGTACCGAACTGTGACTTCTGTGCACCATTACACCGCTATCATTTACCCATAGGCTGCAGTACATCTGACCCCCAACCAATGAAAGGTGCTCAAGTAAGATGGTGGACAGGCCCATACTTGCAAGGAACAGATGAGCCGATTCAGGCACACGTTACCACAAGGCTTCAGGGGTGATCAGGAACATATACATGTTTACGCAGCATTACATATGAACTACAGCTTAGGAGGCTACGGGTTTCAAGCTAAACCGTGAACTTTTGTAGGACTATTAACGGCTGCTGTATTTAAGCTTGTGGAACTTCAGAGCTATTTTAAATTCTAGTGCACATCCCAAGGTTAATGATCCCAAATCTGACCCATTGATTAATACAGAATTGTGTATAAAATGATGCACAAGATCTTGGGATTTTCCATTTCATGTAAAGCTGTGGCCATTAAACATGGCCACTAGGGTTTGAATATTTGTTTCAATAGAAGTGAGATGTGGCTTCAGTGTAGTGTTAAAACCAGCAGATACAGAATATGTATGAGACACAGGCCAGAAAAGATGTTTTTAATGTTGACTCTACTGAAGGAAAAACTTAAGTGTACGGTGAGAGTCTACTGGCTAATCTTGCATTTAGACTTAAAACACTTACATAACATAACAAAATATAACATGAGTGGCGAGAACAGGCCATTCAGCCCAACTAGGCTCTCCAGGCTCACCACTTATTTCTATGTTCTTTTTTTCACATTAAAACAAACATTCTGCCACTGATGTGAGATAATTTTGACACCGTTCTAGATTTGTCCATCTTTTCACCTTTTTAAATTCAAGTTTGGCAAGTCATTGTTCCAAGAACAACCTTTCATTTGTCCATCTGTCTGTTAACAGGATAACTCAAAAAGTTATGACCGGATTGGTGTGAAATCCAGTAGGATGGTAGGCGGTAGTCCAAGATGAGTTGATTCAATTTTGGAAGTGACCCGGAACATATTCTGGATTCTAGATCTGGTACAAGTTAAAATATTTGAGCCCAGTCTCGTCCTGACGCTTCATATAGTGATGCTACCAGACCAACCATCGATATACGGTGCAAAAGGAGGCATTTGGTGTCCTTATTTGACGCCAGTTTAAAACGAACCATACTCCCTAACTCAAACCCTAACCATAAACATCAAATATGGACGCCAAATGCCTCCTTTTTCGTGATATATTGATGCTTGGCCAGGAAGCGTCACTATATGATCCATTGGGATGAGTATGTGTTGAATATACCTGAATAGAATGATAGTCCCTAATGTGATGAACAGAATTTCAAAAAAAATTCTGCCTTAAATGGAGTCTACACTAATGTAGAATCGATTATAGTTGCTGGTGATCTGGATAATAGTCCTGTGGATCCAGGACCAACAAGACAACAGTGTCATCACTATTCCCCGCCATATCAAGTGCCATAACTCCATTAAAAAAAAAATATGCCTCAACATCCATTTTCAAACTCAACGTAGATCATGAGTAGCTTATTAATTATACAAAATTTCATGCATCTGGGTAAAATAGTTTCAGAGAAATCTTGTCCCATTGTGGCCCGGACGGATGGACGCACGGACAGACAGATGGACCCCAATCCAATATCCCATGTCCCATTTTGTGTCAGGGATAATACTGGCATAAGGCATGATGGAGTGCCCTTCTAGTTAAACAATGTTAAGATTCAACAGGGTTGGCAGTAATCATGCCTGGGTGTCTCTCGTGAAAATAAACCCTAATATTGATTTGATTTGTTTACTTGGTTGCCTGAGTAACTTAGGGGGCAACTAATTTTTTATAAAGAGCCAGGGAGGGTTTGATAGCTTTTTTCTTTCAATAAATGAAATCATCATTTAAAACCTCTTCCACTCCAGAGTTGCCATCAGAGGGATCCTGGCACTGTTCTCGCCTCGCCTTAAAGCAAACTACATCTCCAAATCCATTCCCATCTAGGTTTCCTAATTACAAACTAAACGCTAATTTGTTCAATTGCGAGAATCATTCCGTATCCATTTCCCCTCATCTTGCATTATTGTTCACTGCAACAATTATGAAGCATTTTCCTACCCACATTAATGGTAGACCTAACATAAATCGTCAATGTCTTACGAAGCTCCTGAATTCCAGCAGCTCACAAAACATTTTTTTTCTTCCTGCGTTCGTGTCCGATCGGCTTATTACGCCTAAGAAAATCTTCCCAAAAATGTGGTCATGCAGACTCAGGTCCGCGTGTTAAAGGTGCACTTTGCAAGTTTGTTGACATCACTGCTGTTGACATTCAAATTCAAACAAAACAGAGGAAGCTCGCCCCTCCCTCCCATAGTTCCCTCCCTCTCATGCTTCCGTAACTGCGTTCTTGTCGGTGATTGGCCTGAACGGTTTTTTAAGTTATGGGGCACAGCCTGAGCCCCTTGGGTTTATTTGCAGTTTGTGACGCCTGTGCGGTCTCCAGAGCCCGGGTTTTATTTTACAGTGAATTCAGGGGCAGGCAGCTAGTGGATCGTGGGGAGATGTCGGCGAATTGAGATAAAAATATAATCGTGCAGAAAATAAACAAACTTGCATAGTGCACCTTTAAGGCTGCTCATGTAAAAATAAAACTGTCTACAACCAGTGACATTACCATAATGCAGGTTAACACTCAACCTATTTCCGAGTAAGAATCGGGTAATAGATTGAATTAATTTAATGAGCAAACGGGCTTTCAAGATGCTGCATTGTCATTATCAAATGTAGGGCACTGGCGACCCTAGAAGCTCCCGCCGTTAAGATAAACAAAATGTCGAAGTTTTTGTTGACGGACGCACGCACAGATGGAGCCCGATACCATAGCTCCTGTGCCCCTCGGGCGGCGGGAGCTAATTAGGAGCCTGTAACTGAAAATTTTGATTAGATAAAGCAAATTTGTCAAAGTTTTTGGTGATATTTTTAGGCCAGTGACCTTGAAAAAATAGGCCAAGGTCACCTTTAGGAATGTTATTTGTAGGCCTTTATGAGATGCATGTCCAGTAAAAATTAGGAGCCTGTAACTGAAATAGTTGATGAGATAAAGCAAAATGTTGAAATTTTTGGTGATATTTTGGCCAGTGACCTTGAAAAAATAGGCCAAGGTCACCTTTAGGCACGTCATTTGTAGGCCTTTATGAGATGCATGTCCAGTAAAAATTAGGAGCCTGTAACTGAAATAGTTGATGAGATAAAGCAAAATGTTGAAATTTTTGGTGACATTTTTAGGCCAGTGACCTTGAAAAATAGGCCAAGGTCACCTTTAGGCATGTCATTTGTAAGACTTTATGAGATGCATGTCCAGTAAAAATTAGGAGCCTGTAACTGAAATAGCTGATGAGATACAGCAAAATGTCGACGTTTTTGGTGATATTTTTAGGCCAGTGACCTTGAAAAAATAGGCCAAGGTCACCTTTAGGCACGTCATCTGTAGGCCTTTATGAGATGCATGTCCAGTAAAAATTAGGAGCCTGTAACTGAAATAGTTGATGAGATAAAGCAAAATGTTGAAATTTTTGGTGATATATTTGGGCCAGTGACCTTGAAAAAAATAGGCCAAGGTCACTTTTAGGCACGTCATTTGTAAGACTTTATGAGATGCACGTCCAGTAAAAATTAGGAGCCTGTAACTGAAATAGTTGATGTGATAAAGCAAAATGTCGACGTTTTTGGTGATATTTTTAGGCCAGTGACCTTGAAAAAACAGGCCAAGGTCACCTTTAGGCACGTCATTTGTAGGCCTTTATGAGATGCATTTCCAGTAAAAATTAGGAGCCTGTAACTGAAATGGTTGATGAGATACAGCAAAATGTCGACGTTTTTGGTGATATTTTTAGGCCAGTGACATTGAAAAAAAAGGCCAAGGTCACCTTTAGGCAAGTCATTTGTCGGGCTTTATGAGATGCACGTCCACTAAAAATTAGGAGCCTGTAAGTGAAATAGTTGATGAGATAAAGCAAAATGTGTTGACGGACGCACGCATGCACGCACGCACGGAGCCCGATACCATAGCTCCCACACCGCGAGTGGCGGGAGCTAATTAAGACATGCAGCTTTGGGTCCACGAGAATAATAATAATACATTATGAGATTGCATGGACGGCAATTAACTGAAGTTTCTTGAAATTCCATCTTGAAGTAGAATGTAATGTAGTAAATGCTGCTGAAGGTGATATTTTAGATAGGGTTTGGATTTCGTTTTATTAGATAATTGATGTTTTAGAAGCTAGACTGCAAAGACCTCATAAATGACTTGAAAGTTTGACACATGGCATGCATATTAAATAATTTTAAATGCGTGCCATGCATTGAAGTTTCAGGATGCACTGATAACCATTTTACTCAATTATTCGATTACCAATGCTTCGACTTAAGAAGCATTGGTAATTTAATAAATTAATTTTTATTGCTTGACGCGGCAACTAGTGTGCAACTATGCTTCCCTGCAAATGCAACCGATTCTTTGGAACGCTGAAAACATTAGGATTAAATAAATCTTAAAATAAATTAGGTTGCACTGCTGAAAAAAAATCCTAGGACGGGAAGATGGATTTCAGAGAAAGCACTGGCTTAATTGATTTTTTTAATTGTTATTATTATTATTTTTGTATCCATATAATATCACTATTAAGTACATAGTCAATGTAGTCCTTCAGTGATCTGTAATTTCTTTATGTTTTCTTAATAACCACATGCTTATATATTGGTCTTGAATATTCAGCAAATAAACTAAGTGATTATTACTCAAGCGATATTGAACAGCAACAGCTTGAAAGCAATTATGCGTTTAAGGGTCAGAGGCTTATGGCAAGTCATTTGAATATCCCGTAACGCCAGCGTTACCGCCAGGAGGCCGCTGGGCGTGAGGAGGTTAAAAAACTGCATTTTGATTTAACTCAGGTTGCCTATGTCTCATTAAAATTTGATGATCTAAAGCAGAAGTGGAACAAATATGCAAAAATAGAACATATCGACAAGGGGGAAATACTTTTTCAAGGCACTGTCCTAGTCGTGTATCTGATAGGCCCCCATCACATGCATTGTAAGTCTTCCAGATGGAGAACACAAACTCTTGTCTCACCACTTGGAGACCCTTAAAAACAGCTTCTGTCTTTTTCTGCCATTAAAATGCATCAGGGACGTGACATAAATCACTTTGTAGTTGCATTTGCAAATATATTAATTTCAAGCAGATCGCCATAATGGACGCATGAAGCACAGTAGCACATGTCAACAATCTGGACACAGTCCTCGATGGCACTGGCCAGGTCTCTGCTTAACATTCACCAGATTTATTCTTCTTTGAACGTAGTCAGAGGCCCAAGGCTACAACTATTATTCCCAAAGTTTTGCTCTGAGTTACATCAACAATAATGATTCACTACCCACTGCCATGGCAAATCTGTCTTAAAATGAATGTCGGCTCACAACCCAGTTATATGAAAAAACAAGGTAGCGCAATAGAAGCAGTTCAGAACCTGGTATACACTTGAAGTAAGCACAGGATTGTGTAGGAATGACGGTCAGCCAAATGTTTTTGCATTCACAACATAATCATGAAATTTAAAAAAAACTGAAATGTTTTATATCTGCTGATCCATTCCTAAATTTGGTATTATGAATTTTCACAGTGATAGAAATAGAAATTGAAATATGAAGAGAGATTGTACGACTTTATGTGCTAAACGCCTCTACCCTTATTACCAATACCACAAGCCTGATTCTTTTTTAGCGGTGAATAATAAAGTGATAAAATTATGGAAAGTCTACGGAAGTTCGTACATTTTTGGTTTAAATAGAGCTCTAAATTTGAATGTGCTCACAAGTGAATGCTTTTCTTTGACAGAAACTGGGATGATTGTTCCTTAGTTTATGCATTATTGTATTCTCTGAAAAGCAGTTGTTAGAAAACCAATTATGAGCTTGTACGTAATGAGACAAACATTTGTGTATACGCATACAGAGAAACACATGCAATGAAGGTCAATATGAGGCTTCAGACAGCCTCTTTGATGACTGCATTCGAGTTCACAATGTGAACTTGAATGTGCTCACAAGTGAATGTTTTTCTTTGACAGAAACTGGGATGATTGTTCCTTAGTTTATGCATTATTGTATTCTCTGAACAGCAGTTGTTAGAAAACCAACTATGAGCTTGTACGTAATGAGACAACAAACATTTGTGTATATACAGAGAAACACATGCAATGAAGGTCAATATGAGGCTTCAGACAGCCTCTTTGATGACTGCATTTGAGTTCACAATGTGCGTTTGAGCAGGCAGGGGTATCCACATTTCGTAATCTGTACGTTTGTGTACATAAGTGTGCCAATTCTGATTTTGCACATCTGTTTATACGCACATTTGAATGCATATGCATGTGTTTGCACATGTAAGTTTGTGTGTCATTGCCTGCATATGTTTGTTTCTATGTGTATAGACATCTGCCTTTACTTAAGTGTGTGTGTGGTTGTATGACTGAGTTTATGCGTCTTTGCCTGTATGTCCGAGCCCGTGTGAACCTGCGTGCATGTGCACATGCACAAGTATGAGAGCAATACTGCATTTGTGCGTATTCGACTTCATACATTCGTTTTCATATTGTGTATGTCTATTTGTACTAGTCTGCGCGTGTGTCTGTGCACATGTGAACTGGTGCGGGCATGCAAGTCCATATGTGCATGTATGTGTGTGTGTGTGTGTGTGTGTGTGTGTGTGTGTGGTTGTATGACTGAGTTTCTGTGTCTTTGCCTGTATATTTGTAACCATATGTATCCATATCTATGTTATACAGTATCTGCACATCTACATCTGTGCTAGCCTGCTTGCAACACTGGGTTTGTTTGCTCTTATATTGTACCTGGGAAACAGGTGGCTAGGTGCTCCATTAGTGCTTCCTGGGACACGGGCTTGCGTGCAGAGTTCATGGCGGAGATGGCCAGGCACAGGATCTCTCCCAGTGGGATGAACTGAGACTGGCTGATAGGGGACATGCTGATGGGAGACACATCACCTGCATGGGGACAAGAGGGCAATGAGGTTACATGTTAAAATCCCAAAAAACCCTCATCTGGAAGAGAACGGCGCCCCTAGATGTACGGGCTAAATTCCCACCCAAAGTCCCTTAAATGTTCCACCTGATGATACCCAGTTTAAATGGCTATATATATATATATATATATATATATATAAAATGAATGTATGCCTAGCACCACCCACACATAGGTGGAGGTTGAGACAAGTTTTGGGGTCAGCACTGTAAACGAGTTGAGACAGATACTTAATAAATGCAAAGCCATCATTATGAATAACAAAATAGTTATTGTATATATGTAGGGTCATTCCATGCCAAGTAGAAATGCTTCAGGTACCTTTTGGGCAATCATGGTCTCAGATTTTTCTCTAAATTTGTATACTTGTTCATTTGAACTCAAATGATGGGTATCTCCAATTTTTTCACAAATGGCCCACCGGTATGGATTTTATGGGCCTCTGAATAAATGGCCTGTAGAGGGCGCATTTCAAAACATGCTGTAGAAAAACTCTTACATCTTTACCACAGATACAGACCTGGAAGGTGGCTTGATCATTGACACGAACCTTGCTCTAGGCTGACAATCTTAAAGGTAGCTTGCATCAATGGTGAATGCCATGGAAATTAAGGTCAAAGAGCCCAGGTTTAAGGGCCTGGCTCACCCCTGGGGGAAAATTGCACTGACACCACTTTGCACCTGAGCAGTGTCTAATGACCTGAATTACACTGCTATGGCCCAAAAATCCAGTATAAAGGCAGGTTTCCCACCAAAAAGCTGGCCTAGAAAGTTGTAAAAATCATTGTTTTTCTTTGCATTGAAATGTACATGGCAATGTACTATTATGTGCTGGAAACAAAGAAACCCGCTTGAACATCATGTGGGTTACTTTATTTGAGCTGAAAACCTGATATTGATATTTTTTGCCATTGTAGCGACCTTATTAGGGTCATTCCATGCCAAGTGGAAACACACCTCAGCCATCATGGTCTTGGATTTTACTTTAACTTTGTCTGTTTGTTGATTTTGGCCCAAATAATAGATATCTGATTTTTTTTGCGAACTGCCCGCTGGTATTGGTTTTATGGACCTCTGAAGAAATGGCCTGTAGGGGGCGCTTTTCAAAACATGCTGTGGAAAAACCCTTATATCTCTGGCCCCATTACTGATACAGGTCTGGGGTTTGGATGGATTTGTAATATGAGGCTTCCTCTAGCACCACCATCATTTACAATGGTTGTATCTATTCTTTTTTCCATGCAAACTGTGATTGGGCAAATTTGAGATTTTTCACTTTTTGTGTCTGTTTTTGTGGTGAAAAAAGCCAATATTCTGGACTGATGGTGCTTTCCAGCATAATTCAGGTCACCTGACATGCAACAGGTGCAAATTCATAATGATGCAACTTTTCCCCGGGGATGGACAGACCCCTTGTGACTTTTTCTGTTGTAAGCAACTGTGAAAGGGTTAATCTGATAAACTATTATGCTCTGATTTAATTTTTTTTTTAATGAAAGTGTCAACGATCTATCTGAAATAAAAAGTTTATTTTGTCGCTTCTTCAGTATCACCAGTAATTGGTGAGTAATAAGGGTCAAAAAAGTGGAAAAAATCTCAAATTTGCCCAACTTCAAACACAGTTTCCATGGAAACAAGAACAGATACAACCATTGCAAATGTTAGTGGTGCTAGAGGAAGCCACATATTACAAATCCATCCAAACCCCACACTTGTATCAGTAATAGGGCCAGAGATATAAGGGTTTTTCTACATCATGTTTTGAGAAGCGCCCCCTAGAGGGCATTTCTTCAAAGGTCCATAAAACCAATACCAGAGGGCAGTTTGCGAAAAAATCTGAGATATCCACTATTTGGGCCAAAATGAACAAACAGACAAAGTTAAAGTAAAACTCAAGACCATGATGGCCCAGGTGCGTTTCCACTTGGCATGGAATGACACTGTAGATACCCGGGCATGCACTAGGGATGGGTGCCGAAATCAATACTTTTACCGGTTGGTACAGAAATACGTGGGTACCGACAAGCATCAGTTCACGTAAAGTCAAACTGTACCACTTTTCGGTACCAGAAAAAATAAAGAAGTTAACCTGAACGGCTCATAGAGACGACCCTCTGAGCCTGACTTGAACGCATCATTGAACGCACAAGAGCGTGATTGCATCAGCTTGTTCACCATCACGACACAGCAACCCTGGTGAGTCAGAAGAGTATGACTACACTTTACTGAAATCAATGCGGACAACGCTCGCTGTAGCATCTGCGATCCAAAGTGTAAGGGCTTATGTCCGCAGGAAGCATCAATTTTTTAAAACAAATTCTATGAAGTTCAGCGTTGACAACGCTCAATGTCCTCGATGCAAAAACACCCTGAACTTTCAGCTTTCCTGGACTCGTCAGTATCACTTCTCACTCACTGACAAATCAAAATCAAGAAGAGGGAAGGACTTAGAACATAAGCAGCAATGATGGCTCAAATCAATTTGCAAGTGTGCAGGGACTCTAGGTCTGCTGACAAGTTAGTCAGTTTGTATAAATGTTTACTACAATAATGTTCACTACTACAATCCAACAGCTGTAGCTAGGTACACTGTAATCGCTTTGCTTCCCATTTATTTTAACCGGAGTTGCTACGTTTCCGGAAGCATAGTTGCAGGCCACTTTAGCAACTTGGCTACATAGTTTGAACCATATTCGACTGTGTACGGTTCTAGTCACGTTCAGGGGAAATGAACATTCGTAAGCTCAGTCGCTAAAACTATACGCAATTTCTTTTCATTGTATTAGCAAACCTTTCTAATATAACGTAACATTAAACTGTTGAGACATGAGGTTAGTAACGATTGATTGCGGAAGACAGTTTTTGTAATTTGGCAACAATAAGCACTGGAGAGGAGCGCTCGGAAAATTAGGTTATGGGAGCTTATTTTGTGTGACAAAAAGAACGGCTAAGTAGTTTAAGTTGTTCATGATAGATTACTTTATTTTATACTTTGTTGTATAACCGCAACAGAGCGATTTTATTTACATACTGTATACATTACATTTTATTGCCACAGATAATCCACTGTCCCCCCTCGCTCTTTTTCCCAGAGAGGAAAGGAAAGCAGAGGGAGAAAGGGATGTTTTTGGGCCTGTGATATTACAAACAAATTGTTTGATGCTGAGTTGAGAAATAACAAAAAGAGCTATTCGATAGTTTAAATGGTTCTTCTTTCAGTAGTTGTCTTCTACCTTGAGCGGTAAAATACAACTCCGTTTTATTTCCCAGATTATCTGATTTAATCTGTTGGCCCCATCCTCTTATTTTATCCACGGAGGTAAGTAAAGGTGAGGGAGGTTGGGATGTTTTTTGTGTCGGTGACAGTGATAGATCATATGTTTCAAACAAAAGTGTCTGATACTGAATTTAGAAATAAATATGTAAAATTCAGAAGTTCCAACTTGTTTTTTGTATAAATGAGATAACCTTTGTTATTACACGCACACTAAAAAAAAGGTACTGAAAACAAGGTACCATTGGGTATCGGTACCGACTCACAGGTACCAAGCACCGGTACCGTATATGTTCTAATGTGAACGGTACCCATCCCTAACATGCAAATTGGTGGTTCAATGCCTTTACAGTTTATTATAAAATGCAGGGATAGTAATGTTCCAAATATTATTTTGTCATTCATAATAGACTTTGGGTGAGTAAATAAGTTGGCTGCAAGAGGCGAAAATAAGCTGAAACAGCAATTATTTAAACTGAACTATGTCTTCATACTGTTGTTTTGTCTGTTCCTTAAGTTGCTCTGACAAAAGCATCCACCCAAGAAACAAATGGCTTTTTTTCGCAGGGGTGATTTGACTATTTTTCAACCTTCAATGTGCGAAACAGTTGCTTTTCTCAAACAGACCTTGGATCAACTGAACAAATATGTTCTCCAATTTTCACAAGTCACACTTTTCACTGAACCGCAAGTTCAGTGCTGGAGGACCATATTGGAGGAAAGAAAATAAAGTGGAGAGAACAGTTCTGGCACTGGCTAAACTTAAGTTACCGTACAAACACATGAAACAGCTAATGCATAAACACACAACCATGGGAAGCACCGGGGGTTAAAGCATTAGGTTTTCTTTTTGAAGGATGTGCCAAGAAGTTACAATAATCTCTGGTATAAATCATGTACACGCTAAGACTGGGGCGTTTCACTAGCCTCTGAATAACCGATCGATGGTGACATTAATGAAAATAGAGTCTGGTGAATGACAGACAAATTCCCTACTTTGTGGGAGGATGGTTTGAGCAGTCATTGATATGACACAAAAGCATTCAGCAAAATGGAGATGCGTTAGTGAGAATTAACGACCATAAGAACTACACCCCAGACTGTCATGAAGAGTCAGAAACAGAGATTGAGGGGGAAGCAAACCAGCTATCCCACAATCCACAGCCCCATTATGATTTCAAATAACTTCCCACAGCTATCTATATCCTATTGAATTCAGACATCAAAATGGCCTTGTAACCCTGTCTGACCATTGATTACCCAAGTCACTTACTCCTGGTCAGGTTACCGGGAAGCTGGAGCCTATCCCAGCATACACTGGATGAGAGGCAGGAGCTTACTCGGGACAGTACATGCCAGTCTATCACAAGTATTACACCCCATTCACTCTTAAACCAGCGGGAATGCATTCAGCCCACATGTTTTAGACTGTGGGAAGAAACCCACAAGAACATGTGAACACCACCCAGGACAGACTCGAACCCACAACCTCCTTGCTGTGAGGCAACAGAGCAACCCACTCCACCACGATGGCCCCACAAACCTGACTGAATCAATGAAATGATGCAACATGAGCGTGTTTCTTTTCATATCAATGTGAAATAAATATAATAATAAACAAATACTTACATGTTTGCAAAATATTTCACAAATATTGACAACAATAAAATCCAGTTTCTTTTCACTCATTATAAATTGGTGATTGACAGCAACTGGAAAAGTTTTGTTCCAATGGTTCCATGCTTTAATTGCCTTTCCTGATTTTTTTTCATGGGGACAAGCATTAACCATCACTTGTGCTACTGAATATAAGGAAGTGCTCAACATGCTCAGCTCAATTGCCCTGTTGCTAGGTAAAACTAAAGCAGCGTTATAAGCAGAGACAGACTTGGCCTTCCCTGACAAGGGCTAATGCCCAAACTGCAGAATACTTTAATCACATTAACAACTGAGATCTTTAGACATCAGCCAACAACCTACCCCTCTTATGCAGCCATAATGAGCAAGACAGACATCACATAACGCTCTTAATGCAGAAAATTCCTAGACTACTGCCATCCCTGCCTAAAGGCAGTATCACAGCAAGGTTATGGAAAGCCAGCCCAGTGACTTGGGAGTGATTGCTAAATTGAGCAAGGCTACATGGAAACAATTCACCTGTTTGGGGGGGGCAATCTTCATGAGAGGGACAGGAAGCGGATTTATAAAGTGGATACTGCCAGTCATGCCATCTGTACAGGGGGTTATGGGAGTGGTGAAGGGGGCCAGCCGGGGACTGTCGCGCCAAAATCCAGGACAGAGGGGCAGGGACAGAAATGCAATACAAGGGCTAATGAGGAGATCGCTAATGATTCTTATGAGCACCTTATTAAGAACACATTAGAAACACAGCTTGAGCTAGTACATTCCTACTTTGAGTCGTTGGTGTGCTCACACTATTTGGAATGAAAGCGCGAAAAGGGCACAGATATGCGGCCAGGGCAGGCAGTGTATTCTCCTTTTAGCACAGGATTACACTCAACCTAATTGCATGAACTTAGCCAAATTAAGAATCAAACAGTTTATGTACTGACTAATCAAGACCAATATGTGGCCTAAACTGACTGAAAAGTGAAAGTGAGATACCTAGGTCACAATGTGATGAATTACAGATTGCAATAATGTGAATCATGATAACTTGTACAGACTTATTCACAGAATCGCTCATGTGGAGAGAAAAGGCACTCACAACTTTGTAATGCAATGAACTAATGCTACCTAAATATATATCAGCCAGTCACTTTACAAAAGCAAGGAAAAGTAAACAGGAATAGGTTAAGCATGATCATGCCTTCAAAGGTGAAGATTTTGTCTACCCGACCTGAACTCTGACTGCACAACAGTGGTGACTGCATGTTCAGCGATCGCATGACATTTTCAGCATTTTTAAAGCACCATTCAAAGGCTGAAGTCATATGGCCAGTGTGTCGAGGGGAGTTTTGCCATTTTCAAATAGCCACATTGTCTCAGAAATTACATCGGATGCTTTTAGGAGCCTAACCTCTTGAATCTGAAACATGCAGAAATTGTTTCATGTTCTCGGCATCATTACATCAGTAAAACATACAGCATACTAAGCCTTCAAAGACATTTGTAAACAGTATTGAGATGATGTATCTCCTAATGTTTGATTGCAAATTTACATACTTTTACTTGATTAAAGTAATGCAGTCGTGGGAAAAAAAAGCTCCAAGGGCAGTTTTGAGGAAAACTACAGAACCAGACAAGTTTGTTTGGTCGGATGTGGAAAACATTTACAAAACAGCCATATGCTAGATGCGCACAGGGTGTATCCAAACTAACTTTTTCCCCTTTACAAAGCCAATGTAAACATGCGTTTCAAGCACCACTCATGTTAAATGATAGCCATAAGTTAAACTACAGATAATTTCCGAAAGTGCAGCCATTTGTATACGCACTTAAGAGCACCAGAAATCCCTTGGAGGGCATTTGGCTTGCCTTTGGTTAAATGAATACCTACTAACTGTATGGCTGACACGATGTCTGCAACATATTATAAAGACCAGAGGCAGCAGAATCCGCCAAAATAAACCAATTATTACATACTATATCTGTGAGACATAAAGTCCACTGCAATTGCTTTAATATCCACTCCCCTGAATGCAAATTTAAAATGTACAGATTGTGAATATTTGTTGGCTGACTCAACCATAACCCCATATATTTCATTCAACAGGCAGATTTATGCCTCCAAACCTGATACATTTCCCCAAGCTGGGATTCAACAAGAGAGATAAAGTAAGAGCATATTATAAACTGAGCAGGCCGCACCTTACGTCTGTTTTTGCAGCCCAATATCAGCATCTGCGCTTCTGAGACTTTTATTCTAATGGAAAGCACACAGAATGGGGCTTCCTCCAGGTGAATGAACGGTTTTGGTTAAGAATGTTCTAGCGAGTCAACTGCTCCCGTGCAGTGGCTGAAAGATGCTTGTGTACATTTCTCATCACTTCCCTTTGTGCAGTAGAGCCCCAATGGAGATCACCTGTAGGCCTAATGATGGTGAGTGAGTCCCAGACTTAAGCTGCTTTCACACCGGACGCGAAACGAATTTTTCGCACAACAGATTACATTCAAAGTCAATGCAAAAACGCCTGTGCATTGAGTTTGAATGTAATCTGTTGTGCGAAAAATTCGTTTCGCGTCCGGTGTGAAAGCAGCTTTAGGCTTGTAGAGCCAGAAGCACAGAGACTCAGACGTGCTTCGACCAAACCTCTCAGGACTGTCATCTACTGTACATCCCCACTGTCATTCACTGAACGGTCTCATGTAAATGTGTAATGATTTGGTTATAACTTTGTTTTGTTTTAAAGTTAGCGATGTGAATTTAGGAGACTCACTTATTTTGATGCATGTCTCGGCCAGAGAGCAGAAATTCAAATGCCAACCAAAACCTCTCTCACTTCTGTGCAGGTCATACAATGTTCTCATCCTCCACGGGTTGATTTTGTGTCTCGAGGCAGCACAACAATACAGACAAACCAAGCATATATATACAGGTCACAAAAATTTTTAGGGTTAGGGCTAACAATTCACGCACACAGGGGACAAAAATGACGAAAAGTTGTGGGGTGACTGGAAAATAATTCAGGAGCACATCAACAAATAGGGATGAATTAGGGTGCTCTTAATTTTTTTCATAATAACAAGAGCATTGGACGTACAAAATATTATAAGCATATTATAATTTCCCAAAATCACAAATGGTGACAGCAAAGTCAAAGCTGTCCAGCAGGTCAAGAGAGACACTTGGTTGTCACTGATAACCACATAAATTACACATCCATAAAAGTATCAAATAATTCCTCTTCTGAACCAGTCTCAACAAAAAGAGTGTATTGTGAACTTTACAAAGCTGACCTTTGTGGCAGTGTTTCTTAATATCTGCACGCTTTCTGTATGAACCCTTCAAAATATGCCAACATAGAGATGTCTATGCTGTTTAGAATAAGTAATGTACAGACAGCAGGCTAAGCCGATTTTGATTAGAGCAGCTGAAATCTATGGAAAGTTGAGAGTTTTAATTTTGATAAGTAGACAAGTCATAAAAAGAATCTTACTAACTAGGCAGAGAACAAATTCAATATAGAAAACAAAAGAGGAGCTGTGGAGGCGAGGCCATTTAAAGCATTAAAATTAGAAATACTGGCTCACCAAGAAGGCCAGAAGATCAGTGAGGGCTCCAGGTTTTAGAATCAGGTTTAAGTCTTGATAAGTCCTGTGACTGCACTCTGATGACAAATTTTTTAATATATTAACAGTGTCAACACAATTTCTGCCGGCAAACCCAAAGGTAAACTGCCAATAGTGGCAGTATCACAACAATGATAGTTTGGCGTTTACGCTCTGACCCTTACACACCCTGCGATCTACTGAGTTTCAGGAGGAGAGAACAGGGAGTGTCGGGATATAACCCCCCAGAGCCCACAGGTGGACACTCAGGTGGAGGTGGGATGTTAACCAGCAGAAGCAGCGCAATGCAGCACAGTAGCAGACAGAGGCATATTATTCCGCAAAGGCGGAGCAGGATCACAGCCAATTGATCCTTGCGATTCTGCTCGTCTGTGGTATGAGCAGCAACATGGAAAGAGTTTAGTCCGTGGTCTAAAGTAGAAATTTCCTGAGTCATTTCAGTAGGGTTTGGTAGCCCACCTACCAAAGGGGGGGAAGCAATGATTTGCATGGAAGCGTCTATGGTAATGTGTGCAAGTCTCGAGTTGACTGCCAGAACTAGCTCTGCAAGCTGCGCCGTACTGATGAAATTAGATTCATCTAGATATTCAGTCCCCTCTTTAAGGGCACTTAACTGACATTAATCCCAAAGTGGCGGACAGACTAAGCAAGAGCCTATGTCCCAAGGAGCAATTATTTGCACTAGCATAAGCAGCTACACTGTGGCATTACCTACCAACTATCCACATTCCAATCCCGCAATAAGTAGGATGCCCTCATAGTGGCAACCACATGAACACGACCCAAAGCAAGAAAGGGAACAATCACCCTGGCTAAAAGTTGATCATGAAATGGGGATGCTTTTTCCCCTCTCATTACATAATTTATCAATCTGGCCTGAGGAAGTTGTAGATTAAATGAGCATGAGGAAATGCCAGTATTAAAGAAAAACAGACCTCAGTGGACTCTCTCATATATTGAGGCATTTTGTTTTCACTCAGTGGGCCAATCCTAAACATAGACTGTACAAAAAGATGGACGAAGCTACCGTGACATCACCCATTGGTTTCAGCATACCATGAAGGAAGCCTCGATTTTGGCAATTTGAATTGTGCCACGCTGTAATTTTGAAACCGGATGCGATTTCTATTGGACGAGAGCATGAATTGAAGAGCCGGGGAGGAACATGGCTCTGGATCTGACCGTATCGGACGAGGACCAGAGGATAGCCACGCCCCAGAAGCATATTCTGGCTTTATCCTTTATTCTAGTCTATATGGGACCATAATTTACAAAAATGAACATCATGATATATCAAAGGAGACTTGAAACTTGCTATAGCTACCATAAAATAATGCGAAAAATCATTATTTAAATGAAAAATCAGGTGGGAAAGTATGGTCATTTTCTCATAGACTTCTATAGCATTGAACTTCTTTCTGCAACCACTGACGTCGCCATCTGCTGGCCATTAAATAGAATGCCATTCTATGGTACTTCCACATGGGCATCATTTTTCAGACCAGGGTGCTGCGTCCATCCTTTTATACAGTCTATGATCCTAAATCCTTGCAAAGAGATATTGCAGAATTACCATATTTGTTCACCTTGAGTTTAAAAGCAAGCGCTCAAATTAAAGTACTTAAGTCCTCATTTCCACGAATATAATTGGGTCATTCCATGCCAAACCTAATTTTCAGGAAAGTCCCCAGGTGACCCTCTTAGATTTTGCTGAAACTCCATGAAAATGTTCATATATGCAAATAACGAACACAGAAAATTTCAGGCCAAAAGTCCAAGCCGTTTTGAAATTATGGCTGTCCGAAGACCCCCCTCTTTCGCCGTCGTGCGCTGCGTCACGGATTTTTTTCATTTTCAAATGATCATATTTTTGGATTTGAAAAAGCTACAAAGCTGAAAATTGCTACCTGGGGTAATTTGCACACAAGCTTTCAGAATCTGCAATCAAAAACAGTGTATCTTGCTTCCTTTTGAAGATATGGGCACCTGAAAATGAAAGTTTTTCTAGCGGAAATTATTTTTGCGATTTTTAGGCTTACCTGGTGCCCGAACCATTGATCTGAGGATACCCAAATTGCTGATACATAATCTCTACATACAGCTAAATAACTCCCTGCAAGCATAGACTTATAAAACAATCAGTAAAAGGTATGGCTAGGGTCCAAAATCGACTTTCACAAAAAATCTCAAAAAATCACCCCTTTTGAGGGGTTGGTTGACCTTGTGAACAGTTACTCAGGGTAATGAAATTTGCACCACAAAATTATATGTATCTGACCTTTATATGTACCAAATTTCATTGATGTGACTTAACTCCTTCATAGTTAGGCAGTGTTTCAAAGAAACCCACTAATTTGATCAAATTATGCTACTTTACGGTATATAACAACATCCTCGAGCTCTGGTAAATTGACAATTACAATAATTTGTAAAAGCAAATTGAAGAAAACCTACTTGAAATACGTTTCTTGTGCATTTTGAATGGATCACTGCAATATTTCTGAGTATATTCATATCGAGAGATGTACATCTTCTCATGGTGAAAACACACTGTGCTGTCATCACGTAGCAGTACCCCACTTCTCCATTCCAATAGCTTCTTATCATCCTGTGACAAGTCAGAGGCTTCAAGTGTGCCAACATTTCTGCCATATATTTTCTTATGGCATTCCTCCTCCAGTGCAATTCCAATACTGCGTCCCGATCTTGATGCTTCAAATTCCATGTTTTAAATCTTGATTTTTACTGAGCTCACAAAATGTACACTTCATCTGCTGAACAATGCAGTTGAAATGAATTGTGAGGAGTGGATGTGAGCTGAAAAGTGAACACACTGTTCAATTATTCTGTAAACAATACGGCCACAACAGTGAGGTAATTGATCCAGCTATTTTAAATAAACAGTTGTGGTTTGGAGTTAAGTAGACTAGGATGAACCTAGATAAACAATGTTTTAACACCTAATTAGACGAGGTCACCTGGACTAGGATGAATCTTAATAAACAGTTTCCAACAGCTATGACCTCATGCAAATAATGTAAGTAGAGCCCACTGAAAATCAGTAAGTTGAATCCACTTAAATAAAAGCAGTTTTGTATTAGTAACATCAATGTACAATATGTACAATGTATGGTACTATGGAAAACTTTGTTTTAAAACAAGCCATATGATACTATTCCTGATGTACAAAGTCATGAATTTTACAACTTTCTAAGAATTATTATATATAAAAAGGTTATCAAAGATTACTTATTCTCATTTTTTGCCCTTTGAAATCAACCGAAGACATTGTAATGTACAGCAAAATGGTGTAATTTGATCAAATTAGTGGGTTTCTTTGAAACACTGCCTTACTATGAAGGACTTAAGTCACATCAATGAAATTTGGTACATAGAAAGGACAGATACATATAATTCTGTGGTGCAAATTTCATTACCCTGAGTAACTGTTCACAAGGTCAACCAACCCCCTCAAAAGGGGTGATTTTTGAGATTTTTTTGTGAAAGTCGATTTTGGACCCTAGCCATACCTTTACTGATTGTTTTATAAGTCTATGCTTGCAGGGAGTTATTTAGCTGTATGTAGAGATTATGTATCAGCAATTTGGGTATCCTCAGATCAATGGTTCGGGCACCAGGTAAGCCTAAAAATCGCAAAAATAATTTCCGCTAGAAAAAACTTTCATTTTCAGGTGCCCATATCTTCAAAAAAGGAAGCAAGATACACTGTTTTTTGATTGCAGATTCTGAAAGCTTGTGTGCAAATTACCCCAGGTAGCAATTTTCAGCTTTGTAGCTTTTTCAAATCCAAAAATATGATCATTTGAAAATGAAAAAAAATCCGTGACCTTGTGACGACAAAGAGGGGGTCTTCGGACGGCCGTAATTTCAAAACGGCTTGGACTTTTGGCCTGAAATTTTCTGTGTGTTCGTTATTTGCATATATGAACATTTTCATGGAGTTTCAGCAAAATCTAAGAGGGTCACCTGGGGACCATTAGGTGATTTGGCATGGAATGACCCAATTAACATTTCTAACATTAAAAACAGCTATACTGTCAGCAAGATCATTTCACTAACTGGTGGTCGGATTCATAGCAAATTTCCTCATCACTTAAATCCTTAAATAAAAGACAACTTTTTTGCATGAGGAGACATATTTTCAAAATAAATGGCAACTTTTATAAATTCAGCTAGGGTGTGCAAACTTTTGAGCAAAACTGTACAAATTTAGACATTTTCTGACATCATATTTACAAATTTGGATTTTTTTATGACTCGGAAAAAACTGAATCATTAGAGTCCATTTGTGGTTTTCAGTCAAGTGACTGCTACATTCCCCTGGAGGGCAAAATAGCATTTCATTATAGCTGTTAATATTAGCCATTTCATCGAACTGCCACGCAAGCCAGTAATTTTTTCATTTTTTTCAACCGACAGACATTTAGAACACCTCTCTAAATAAGAACAATATTTTAACAAACTCCTACGTATAGGCAGTTGTGATGCATACAGCACTAGTGCATCCATTTCATTCAATACAAACAGCTAGTCAAATCCCTAACATTACCCTAGCTCCACGTTTGCCATTTTCACGTTTAGCTCTATATTGCTAGCTGACTGTGAAGAATCCTTCCCCTCAAATGGCCGCCAGGATGAACACAAAGATACCGATAGTTAAATGCATTTTTGATCTAGATGAGTCAATAATGCTATCAACTGGCAGGTGAAGGACAAATGTGCTTCACCAGGGTGAAGGCAATACCCCTCAGCCTCGATATAATGAATTAAAGGTGAAGGTGTTTGAGCCATAGCGAAAGGTCATTGTGATAAAGAACCTGGACAAGGCACGCCATCAAGGCAAGTCCAAATATGTAAAAAACAAGTTCCTAACCCAAGCGGTTTGAGAGAAAAGGCCAGACAAAGTTTTAAAGGTGAAGGCCACTGAACCAAGGTCAAAGGTCATTCGGGTACGAAACCTCGATGAGGCATGCCTATCCACCAAGGCAAGTCCACATATGCAAAATCAACTCCTAACCCTTGCGGTTTGAGAGAAATGGCCCAGACAAAGTCCTAAAGGGGAAGGTCAGTGAGGCAAGGTCAAAGGTCATTTTGCTACAAATCCTCGACGAGGCATGCCAACCCACTAAAGCGAGTACACATATGCATAATCAAGTTCCTAACCCCAGCGGTTACAGAGAAAAGGTCCAGACAAAATTTTCCTGCCTGCCGCCTGTCGTCTGTGAAGGGGATGACAATACCCCTCTGCCCCTTAGTCGGGGCCGAGGGGTAAAAATGTTCTATGCCAAAGCAAATGTGAATGTTATTTAGTTGGCACCAAACATTGATTATGTTAGCTGTCTGTGGTAACCAGCCATTCTATGGCAGTGAGCAACGGCAGTAAAAAATCCTCAATCATCTTTGGGTTTTCTTTTTTGGACAAGGTTCTGTAAAAGACAAAACACAGGCTTACCTCCTCAGCAGTCACTGCATCCAATTGAACAACTAGCCAGCATTTTGCCAAAACAAGAGGCTATGGTGAAAATGACCGGAGGGAAGGGAAAAAGTCTCCCTTTTGCCCTCCAGGTGGGTGATCTCATTAGATTGTGACAACATGTGAAAACAAGGCCAATGCTGTTATCCCCGACAGCAAAGGGTTTATTGGTCAAACCCCCAAGCAAAAGCTCTCCATAAAAAAAGCCTAGCAACAGTATTGCTCCAGACAGCCTCATGAAATTATCACAAACTGAAAACAGTTTTATCTTATGTATGCTCAGACTGCCTATATTTACTCATTAATAATGAAAAATACACTTGACTATTTTTAATATTGCCGGCAATAAATGTAACTTCTGAATTTATTATTTCATCTATTGACATTTTAGTATTTAGCAATAATTGATTATGGCCAATATGATAGAAAGATTCAAATGGCAAAATTTCAAGCTGATATTGCTTACATATTACAGGCAATTATATGATAGAACACAAGTGTTATAGGAAATTAGTTAATTAATTTGTTATTAATAACAAAAAACCTAAAATCAAACCAGTTCTCCAGCTTGATAAGATCTAAAGGCATATAAAATCTGAAAAGGATCTATAAAATACTTTTTGAGTTATCACGTAAACATAAAGGATCTGGTGCGGATGTACAAATTGCGGATGCGAAAGCAGCGGAGATGAAAATTCTATAATATCGGCAAAATAATATGCTTTTTTGTTGTCACTTATTGCACCGAAATCTTTCCACAACAGGGATTTGCAGAACCCGGGAGTAAGATATGCTTTTGTCCATTTTGTCGTTTCATGAGTACATTCGGAACGGCTGCAAAAATGTGTTCCCCCCACCCCCAATTGGAAGTCATCAATACCCATGCGTGACATATAGGTTGCGTTCAATTGTGCAACTTGTGTCACTCGGGTCTCTCGGGTTGATCAATCGAAGAGCCAGAATTTTGGACTTGGGTCACACTGCAACTCGACCTCGGCACTCTCCCTTTTTGGCAGTCGTTGTGAGTCGAGTGGAATAAGATGGCGGCAACAGTGAGAATCTTTGCTAATTTTGTTTGTTTGTTTTGGTTAAAATACATGTTCAAATGGTACGAAACCATAAGAAATTGATGGCAAATTAATTTGACAGTATCGTAGATTATATTGGCTCACTGTTTGAGATTGGTCATTGCACCAAATGTGTAGGAACGCTGTGTGAAGTTGTGTCGGAAACTTTTGGGGGAAAAAGGACCAATGGCCCTGTAGCAAAAAAAAAAAAAAAAAAAAAAGTGAAATTTGTATGACTGTCAATGGCCATCTTGACCCGGATTCTTGCACTCTGTATTTGAATGTACCGTAATACGCATGCGCCAAAACATTAACCCAAATCACACAGGTTGTACAATCAAACCCACCCATCCATGACAACAATAAGCAGACTCTAGACCGTGAGGCTTGGTACTTGGCAAAAGAAACTGCCAAGACAAAATAGGAACAAAATCGCATGATATAAGTCAGGAATTATATTTGTAACACATCTGCGAATCACAAGTCGTTTTGAAGTTCTTCTGATTGGTGTAAAACTGGAAATATGCAGTCCAGCGCAATCTAGCGTTAGTGTTTGTTGGATCTCAGCAGGGTTTCCCCAAACTAAAGCTAGACTCGGCAGTTAGAATTCCAGCTTGAGCACTCAACAATCGATGCCATCCGAGCCTTCAAGCTCCTGATAAATTGTACAACCACTATCACTAATGCAACTAAGATGTCTGCATTTCACAGGCTTCCCATAAAATACCAGATCCCACAGAGTGCAGCAGTAAGTACACTGAAGACCCTGAATTCTAGTTGTCAGTCTAACCTTTAAAAAAGTTATTGTATCAAACAATCCTTACAGTTTAGAAATTAATAAAAAAAAAAGATGTATCTAACCATACTTGGTAAACCCCACTCTAATGGCTCAAGGAAATGTCTACCATGAGATCATGAACTAAACTCGTCATGCTGCTGCTCATGGCTAACACAGACGAGCAGAAGCGCTAGAATCAATACACTGACATGGGCAAGGGGAAATTTAACTCATCACTAAGACGAGTACCGAGCCCTTCCTAAAAAGATGACCGCTTAAAAACCTGCCATCTTGTCCTTAGACTGAGGGCACAACAAATCCTACAAACTGTAGAGTGATACAGGCATACAGAAGAGTATTCTCAAACAGAACTGCAAGCAACGGCAGAAAAGGAGATAGGGGGTGTTAGCATTACCTCTGTGAAAACAGCAACTTATCTGAGGTCAAAGAATCTTTTTCCGTGACAAAAACTTGGAAAGCCTACCAGAAACCATCGAAACAATCAAACCGTGCAATGATAGAGATAGAAAACCTGGTTTCTCTCAGTAGCTTCAACCCAACCTGCCCTCCTAAATAGTTATTCCACATAGCATTAACAGCCCTATGTAATGCAGTGCATTCGACGCACATGAATAAAGCAAGAGTGAAAGAATGCAGAGAAAGGAATAAGATATTCGGTACCTCAGCTGCAGCCTTTTCTCACACTCCACTCCCATAATCCTGGTAGATTCAAAAAGCAGGGCTTTTACCCCTTTGCCCTCTTCATACAAATGACCATTCACTCACTAAGGTCTTACCCGGCATGCGCTAGTCCACACAAAGACAGGGGAGGTGTGACCAATCACACTGTGACTTGCTACACACTTCTGAAAGCCCCCTCCCCTCAATGCCCACTCACGTACAAGCTAACAGGGCGGCCTGCCAAATCTGTTGTCATGGCAATGCATCTCAGTTGCTCTCATTGCTCGCTACGTGGGATCTCCTACCCACCCCCTCTCTACACAATCTCTCTCTACCGATCTCCCTCTCGCTAATCAAAAATTAAAGGGGAGGAGCATTCCGTGTTCACTAAAAACCAATCCTGTTGTGTGTCAACTGAAAGAGAGAGAAAAAGAGAGAGGTTTTCTTTTGTTATTCAATTAGAGGTAAACAGGGCAGGGAGAACCTGCTGGGTTATTTCAGGAAGGCTAGGAAGTGACAATCCTTTTAATTATCCAGAATGTAAACAGGATCTTTAAAACTGCAGGAGCAGCAGAATCTATTCGTATCCCTACATATGCTGATAGTTCGACGAGACAACATTGAGCAAGTGAACAGAAATGTACTGGGAATTGCATTGTAATTTTACCCTGAATGTAGCTAACGTGTGCCACGGGGTGTAGAAAAAAAATTTGAAGTGGGTGGGGGATGTGACAGTATAAAGTGAAGCTCACATTGTATAAATGGCTTGGTATGAGAACAGCAACGTCCGGCAAGGGATCCAGGACAGCTACTCCATCATTTAGCCACACTAAAGTTGATTTACAATTCATATGAACTATTGAGAGTGACACTAACTGATATAGTTTACTTCCAGACATAAATAGCATAAACACCATTTGAGAGCCTGAAATGACAGTCATCTGCCAAAAAATTAAATAATGTGTCACAATTTGTCATGCCCTTTAGCTAGTAACGCAAGACAGACACACAATTTACAATTATTACAATCCTTGTCATGAAAACAATCAAATATAATGGTATATAAGACTTCTAAATCCTGATTACTTCAATTAAACTCTGACTGCTTGGGTCTCCAGAGCCCATTACAATTGGTTACAATAGGTTAAAGTTAATATGGAGTTCATAACATCTTAACACAAATAGCCTGGCTGCAATAGTGTATATGCGCCTAGTGGAAAAATGTGCGTTGCTTCTTACAAATCCCTGCTCCCAGGCAGTAAACAATAAACTGTGTGACATAATTTCTCAAACAGAGCTTAGCCTCAGATGTATTAACGCGCCCCCCCCCCAGCAGTTAATCTATCTTAGGACTGACTGGTCAGAAGAATACAGGGTCACCTATTCCGGAAAATGCTAAGCACTTAGGTAAACACGGTGCATTCAGGGCTGTCGAGCTAAAAATAAAGGTGGGTAAACTATGAACTTCAGTCAGGCATATACAAAATTGGGTATGAAAATTGAATAACTAAAACCAAATCAGGTATCCGAATAATAATGATAATAATAATAACAAACTTCAGTCACCCAAAGACCAGACCAGATATACGAGACTAGAACAGAAACCAAATCATATATCCCACTAAATGTATTAAATTAATATCATTAATACTAGTGTAGTTGTTGTTCATTTGGTATTCTGGGGTAGGGTAAAAATAATCATGGCCAAGTAATTAACATTCAATATTCAACTTATTTACTGAATTCTCCGCATGACGTAATGCACTCTTTTTAAAACTGCAACTCAGCCCCCACAAATTTATGTCAGCGCATTAACGGGGAAACGTCCCAACCTTTCTCGTAAGAAATACAAAACAAAACTTCATTAAATAGACTTCAAGCAAGTCCATGAAGACAGAACCCACAACGCAACAGAGTTCAGCTTTGCGAGTGGTCTGAGAACGGAAGGTTTTTAGCTAAGCAAGGTTGAACGCGTTACCTAGCTAGATAGCGCAGCATTTCTGAGGTTTTCGAGTGCATAAATCCAAATAATCCCACTGAGCTAGCTGGTGAACTAGCGTTTTCGGTGAAATAAGTTACAGCGAACAACAAAACAGCAAGTGACGTAACTATCTTTACCTAGGTTGTGGGTAGCGGACTGTCGCTATAGTTGCTACTGCAAAGCTAACTCATATGCACACAGGACGAATCGGTTTCCTCAGAGCCAGCACATCAGCTCCAGATAATAATGGTTGCGTTCAAGCAGTCAAAAATTACGTCTCATCCTCTAATTCCTAACCAGTTTTCTTTAACCTCAGTGGAAAACGTCACGAGGTAAAGATACGAGTAAAGCAGAATTCATAACGGCTTAGACAGACAACCGCGCTAATAAGAGATTCTAAATGCACTCACACTACGCAACGTGATCATGCGTCTCTTGCCGGTCATGTTCGTTTATTTTCGTGATTGGTCGGATAGATGGTCGTCATTTTGACTGTGAGCCCAACTACACACGGGAAAACTCCTCACTTGTCCGCGCACCCCATTCATTTTCTATTGCATGCTCGCGTTTTGTAACTGTCGCACGGTAGTCTTTTCTGAAAAGACAAGCGGCAACCTCGGGGGTTCAAAATGAGGCCAACACGGAAGTGCCAAAACTGCAGTCCCTAGAATGGCCACTTGAAGCTGGCTGCAGAAGTGAGTCAATCCCCATTGACCCCCCATGTTAAAAAACCTAATTTTACAGCAGAAATATACATGTTTACAGTCTGGTTCAAAAACAGCTATGGTCTCTATGGCTAATTTTCCCTTCCGTGAAAACTGTGTGTGTGGGGGGGTGGGGGTGAATTTTTATGTCACTCACCAATTTATATTACATAAAGGCTTAAAGTGCTCATGATAGGGCTGGGCAATATATTGACATTATATCGATATCGTGATGCGAAGTAAAATATTGTCACAGATTTTGGATATCATAATATTGTGATATGAGATAAGGGTTGGCTTTTCTGGTTTTAAAGTGGTAATCCATAAGATTTGAATTGGCTTGTTTATACTGACATCTTTGGCAGTAAGCAGTAATTGCAGGTGCGCTTCTGGACCTCATTTCCCATAATTCTTGTCGAGACCCAACAGTGTCGCCTGTGTGACGTCGGTAAATTGACGGCTGTTACCAGTTCCACGCCTCCTCAACTCTCATGCAGACGGGAAATATGCTTTTTGACACGGCAGTTGAACTCAATAAAAGTAAAAATTATGTGACGTTAGTCATCCATTAGCATCATCTCATTCCGGTAACATGTTAGGCTAGCATGATAAATCGATTCACTTAAAGGGCTGCCAACTCTCACGCATTCGCCGTGAGAATTTGTGCTTCATTCACATCCCCGTGCTGTAGTCAGGAATTATTAGTTGGTTAACAGGTAACGTTATAACTTTTTTTTTTATAAAAATGATTTGTCGAGGAGGTTAACGTAGCTTTTTTCCCGTTTGCTTCCTGAAATAACGTTATAATTTTAGTTTCAGTAGTAGCCTCAACAGAGACTCAGCTAATGTTAGTTTCTACTGTGCACAGTATAGCTACACAGTATGGTATTTGCCATTGGGTAGACGTCAAGGGATCCAGTAGCGGTACTTTCCGCTTCTTGGAAGGCTGCATTATTAACGGTCCTCCCTTAATTCCATCTGTAAAACTGACATATAGTGTAAGGGACAAGTTAGATTTAGGGTTAGGGGCTAGAGCCAAGGTTCAGGTTAGGGAAAGTACCGCTACTGGATCCCTTCTGACGTCTACCTTGCCATTGCTTCTCCCGGGGTTCCTTACTTCCTTCAAGCTAGCTTGCGGCTCCTCCTACCTTCTGGATAGACCAAACACTGCTAACTGACGTAAAAAGCGTCACTAGATGTGTGCCTGTATTTGAATATAGCGCGGGAATGTCGCCACAGACACACTGATTGCTTTACCTGGCAAAGAATGAAATACAAGTGCTTTCATCAGTGGGTCATAGGCCCAATCATCGTTCTTTTATCCCCCCTCTCTGATAGACCCTGACTTAACAGACAGTAACGAGACGGAAATCTTATAGATTACCACTTTAAATGCTGCATTTCAGTAAAGGCTTGCATTTTTCTGCTCTTACAAGACTGTTGTAGCTGTTGCCTGCACCTGCTTGGTCATTATAGCAACATTACTAATAAATGGTTATCAAAAATATCATTGTGAAAATATTTTGTGACAGCACCAACATTTGTCCGGATAATATCGGCAAAGTATCGATATCGAGGTATTCGGTCACAAATATCTAGATATTAGATTTTGTCCTTATCGTCCAGCCCTAGCTCATGACACATAAAAAGTATAAAAAAACCTCAAGAATTTGAAGTAGTAACGTACAGGAAGGTTTGTGTCATAGCTGTTCCAGCCGCAGAGAAATAATAAAAAAGAGCAAGCGATTCAAAATTATGTTTCTCTCGCACCACTGAGAGAGTCTTGTTGCATCGAACCATCTTGACTGTGACATCATGGGCAGAATTCTTGCAAACCCATCCAACACATTTCATCGGAAGAATATGGCAGAGCGGAGTGAGATATCTTCAGATATACTGGACTGTTATTCAGTCATAGACACTTTTTAATATTTGATGACACCATTGTGTGCTTAGCACATATGTTTCAGTCCAAAGTTGTCCCGTACCCGTCTATTATGTCACTTTTATGACAGTATTTGAGGAATTATTAATTTATGCGTAAATTGCTTTGGATTTAAGAGCCTACTAATTCAATGACTGCAAGTAAAAATCACTCCTCTTTGAGTTTATTTGCATTTTCCATTACTTATCGGAATTGAGGGTTGTACTGTACAGCAACTAACTACAATGTGTGGTCCGAACTGTTTTATAGCCATCTCATGATAAAATGAAAATTCCCGAACATCAGTGTGGGTGGGAGCTTTTATTTAATCGCAAGTATATAACAGTTAGTGCAGACCACACATACCTGCTTCACATTCGTCCGACTACTTTGCTGATTTTAATATGATGCATGCGATTCTTATGAACGAGTCAGTTTAAGTTGAGGTACTGTGTGTTTGAAGCTCTGCAAATTGAAGTTTAGACCACATTAATTTGTATCTTCATGTAATGGCTTTTACTTGAGACATTGGTTGAGGGAACAACCAAGTTGACAGATGGCCTATAGAAACGCTGAAACTGCCACCTGTTCTTGGAAACGGAAGACACTAAGAAGGCCTAGCTGCTTATCCCTGACCTAACCCAGCTGTCTGTGGGGCATTACCCTAGCTATACAAATATGTGTCACGAAACTTGACCCTTTGGCCACGTTTGTGGCTGGGGAATTTTTAATTGAAATATCGGGAAAATAATGTCCTGCCGTGTGGTTAGGAGTCTGAGCTCTATTTTCTAAGGTGAATGAAATTCTAATATTATTTCACATTACATATGTTAGCAAGAAGTAGCAAGTATCAGTAATAGCTTGTTAACTAGCCAATTAGCCAAAGAATGAAAACAGTAAGCCCTCAGTTAGCCTTTGCCCAAGAGCTGTGCCAACGGGTGTGTATGCCTGCGAAAGTTATTATATTGGCATGCACCAAAGTAGCAGCAAAATAGATGCCAGAATGTACAACAAAAATAATTTTGAACAAAAGGTGACAATCACAGCTTAAAAAACCATCACGACTTCTGTAACAGGTTGCTAACATAGCTGCAAAATTGAAGAGCTTTACATATAGCTGGCCAGTCAGCTATAGCATTCAAACCACAATAGCAGGTTCCCAGATAACAGGGTCCCTCAGCTGATTCCCACAGCAATAGCTTACAGTGGGACAGTTGCCGTTGCTTCGCGACAAATGGATTTGTTCCATTTTCAGTGCGATTACCTATATGCTATCATTGTATAGGTGCATTTTCACAATACTGGAGAGATTTTCGGGACAGTTATTGTTCATTGCTTTATTATCAGCAGGTAATGATTGATGCATTTAATTCATGATTATTTTGTTAAGCACATGTTAGAGATATTGGCCCTCATTTATCAAACGTGCGTACACCAAAAAAATGGGTGTACACCAAATCTCCCGCAAGGATTGGCATTTATCAATCTGAACGTGAGCGAATGGTTCGCAAAAATCTCACGCCAGGTCTGACCGGGTGTACGCAAATTTGAAACCAGAGAACAACATGCAGGAACGAGTGCAGCTGTCAAAATGAGTAATAAACCATATGCAGCGATGCGAACGTCATACTGTTGTTGCTCTTACTAGTACAATGAATAAATAGGCTGAATAGATAAATAGGCTAAATTAATAAATGAATGAATGAATAAATGAATAAATAAATAACACCTGTGTTGAGAATTAATTAAACTTATATTTTGAGACAACCTGCTTGTCAGGCCAGACGGCTGACAATTACAATCAATTTGATTAAGCGCAATGCGTGGCTTGGCAGATATGCAGTGTGGTATATCAGATGCTCATCCAGTCAGATATATACTGAACAAAAGAAACGCAAGTTAATTAAAGGCAGACTTGAAAATGAGTTTGCGCGTAATTATTTTAGAAAAGCAAATTTATTGCTAGCGCGTGCACATTTACACTCGTTTCATCAAACTTTTCTTTATTTTGCGGTCACTTTGACTGAGGAACCATAAGAGTACATTGACTTTGTTGCTCAGTATATATAGGCCTACGGACACTTTGGCCATGATCACATTTTGACAATGGCAGATCTTCTGTTGTTATTGGAATAAGCTTCTGTCCAACGTGTGAGGAACTTTCGGCACAGAGAACATCTCCTCCGGGAAAGTGACGAGTGGCTGCTCGTTTTGTGTGGCACCCAATAAAATGTCATGGAGTAGGGGAGACCGGGGTTACTTCGGCCGCGGGGTTAGGTTTTTCACCCCAGTTTTTTTCATTGCAAATGCACTGACAGGAAAACGAAAATGTACAAATTATTTCACATCCCAGCGACATCATATCTTGGAAAGAAGAAGGACTTATAGAGTCATGTAAGTGTTTTCTGTCTAAATAACTGATTTTTGACCCGAATTGCAAACTTTAAGTTTCTGAAAGAAATGCGTTTAACTTCTTTGAAGACAAAGATTTCCACAGTGTTTTTACTGTTTCATAAACGTATGTAACCAGAGTTATTAACAACACATAAGATAAAGGCCTGCTGCGATCATGAGATAAGAGTTGCAGCCTGATTTCCAAAATGGGAGCACGGGGCTACACTGGCCAAGCAGCACGGGGTTAGTTCGTCAGGGTGCTGAGGTTGCCCCGCTTGTAGGTCCTGTGTTAGGCCTATATTAAAATATTCCAAAGTCAAATATAGGAGCCGATTTATTGTTTTTCAGACACCTATAGTGTCTTAATAACTCTAATATTTGCATTTATTTTATGTTTATGATAGAGGACCTATTAGGGCCTTTGTTTGGAGGACACAAGTATAAATGTGTAAGGGTTTGCTCCTTGCAGCCCCTCCCCTTTCTCATTCTTTCACCTCCACCTTAATGGGCCACAGGTAGGGCCCATTAAAGTGGAGGTGTTGGCAGAGTATTGAGGGTTGGCAGGTGCCAGCCCTGGGGCCTCTGCATTTCATTCCATTCCTTTGTCAGTGGGAATGTTTCCTGCTTCTCTTTGGTGCCTTGGTCCTTACTCATCATCCAAAGGTGGAGAGGAGTGGGTCCAATGCTTCTCATGCAAAGGGTGGGCACATGAGGACTGTGCAAATGTCAGTGGGCTCGCCTACATATGTCATAACTGCAACTCTGATGGTGATTATGCATAAATCATCGCTTGTGTTGGTTCTTTGTAAAAAAACAGTTCTCACCATTTCTGTTCAGAGAATATTGGATTGTCTTTTTACCCCACCCATCTGACGAAGTAACCCCGGGTATGGGGTTACTTCGGCATGTTTCTGATATATCGAAAATTGTATATTGTGTCGTAAATATGTTATATTCAGATTGTATCAATACAAGTTTTGTAGGCGACATTCTGCACTACACATATACCATAAAGGTATTTCCCTAAGTTTTAGCAACAAAGAGTTATGGAGCCAAATACAAAATCATGACGAGGTAACCCCGGTCTCCCCTATTTAAATTCTGGACTGCAAATAGCGGCTCCTCGTAAAGCAGTTTTAATCAGTTTTGATTGTTTGTTGTTTTATTACCATTTGAAAGTACAGCATGACTACGTATGGGTTTGTAGAATATCCTCAAAAAATAAAGCGAAATGCTTGTGATTGTGACCGGTTCAATAAATCGTTCTGCAAACAAACTACCCTTCTTTAAAACATTTCCATAATGGTATGATGCGTTTCCTTCTCTTGAAAAACCCATCGTCACATGGATTTTTTTTTTTTTTGTCTGATTAATAACATTTATGATAACTTTTAACGATGGTGAGTGCCTTTAAGTTTCCCCCTCTGAATCTTCCGACATGACTTTTTAAATTAATGAGAAGCTATGCGCTAAATCCATCAGGTTTAAAATAATTATTGCCAGCTGAAACATAGGCTTTTAAGGGGAGGAGAAACCTTTTGGAAAAAAATTGTCATTTTTGGATAGAAATCATTCATACTTGGTGTATTGACAGTATATGACCTGAAATACACAAAATATGAATTTGACCTAATTTGCATAATTAGGTCATGTGATTCAAGATGGCCGCCACCCCGATTTCACCATTATTTCTTTGCCTTATATCTCAGGACTGAAGCAAGATATTTTAATCAGGTTTTTTTTATTAGATTTAGTTATGTTTACACCTTCTTCTGAACTAGAATAAAGCATTTACACATAATAATAGAGATTTAGTGGGGTAAAAGAGTATTTTGCCATTTTTTTCGCCCCCTCGATATGAAATATAAATCAGCATAACTCACAGACCCAAAGTGCTAAACCAAAACTTTTACTTCAGTAGACTTCCTGATATGTACACAGACTTCTGTCAAAATTTCATGAGAAAAGCTCTGCAAATAAGTGAGGTATAGTGCCTTAAATGATAGCAATCGGAGCAAAAATCAGGTTTTGAGAAAATCCAGGTTAAAGTCAAAGTACACCTACAAATCATTGTAACAGTCAACTTAGAACATTAAAATGCCCCTGAAGCAAAAACTTCTCCCTCCTGCTCCCTCTGATTGTCCTGTTCTTGAGCAGATTGAAGTGATTTGCTCTTTCTTTTGGCTTTTCCAGAGTCTAGGTTGGCCTTCTCTGCCCCCCTAACGCGCGACGCATCCACCAGCTCTTAATTATGAATGATTAAACTTTTAATTAAGACCAAAATTAAAATTTTGATAAAAATTGTGAAAAACAATTTTTTTGGATTTCTCCTCCCCTTAATCGCTGCAATGATCCGGTCGCAATATTTGTTTATTTGAATCCAAAAGGCAACTACTTTTGGACAGACAGCGTAGAACGCAAATGATCCACTATACAAGCTGAATTACCGCACGAGAGAATTAAACAAATCTCGCTGCTTAAGTTACCGCAGGAGTTTAAACCATTAGGTAAATGTCATTACAAAAAAAGACTGATAAATTGCAATTTAAAAATGCATGCTTATAAATGAAAAGAAAACAGAGCAACACTGCTAACTTCACAAAACACACCAATTTCGTTCAGAGATTTACACACAGAGGCGGTATATAGAATGAACCTGCGCAGATTCCATACCAATTGTATTATGTATAACACGGTTATATAAATATAATGTAGCCTATAAAACGACAGTATAAAAAGTCGACTTTGGGCTTTGAAATGAACACGTTTTTTAGCCCGTTTTCTAAATATCAAAGCATTTTCCTTTGGAATACTTCGATAGGATCTTGCATTCTGTATGTAGTCAGCATGCTGTATTCTGATGCCATTTTCTCATACTTGCTGTGGACAGACCTTTTTGCTGATATATGCCAGTCTTATACCAGTGAAGAATCAAATAAAGTTGGTTTTCTGTTCCTTGAATGGTTTACAAATTTTCGTGTTTGTGTCACACTTTTGTTACCCAGTTTTGTGAAAAGAAACATAAGGCTACCTATCTAGCTGTACAGCTAATTAATCCCGCGTTACCTAGCAAGCTAGCTGTCGCTAAATGTGTTTCTTCATAAAGTCCATCGTCCACAAGCTAGTCAGTAACATTAACCAAATTCATAAGCCAAATGGCAACGGAAAACAGAAAACGGAAAACATGGCCGGATCTAGGGGGGTGCTGGGGTGGGCTATCGCCCCCCCCAGATTTTTACTGCGCCCCCCCAGCGCCTCCTGACTTACTGACGTATACTTTGGCGGAATTAAGAGGAGTGCGCAATGCGAATTAAATGAAAAGTGTCAACAAAATGAAACGCGATAATCCCCCCGTCAACAAAATGAAACGCGATCCCCCCCCGGCAACAAAATGAAACGCGATTTTGGTGACCTTGACCCAGTTTTCAAGGTCATAGCGAGCCTTCAAAGTTTTTGACATTGAAGTTCTTTTTGACATGATATCTCAAGAATCAGTGATCCGATCCTGATAACATTGGATACAGAGGTGTAGTATGGGACTTCCCAGACACCAGTCATCTTTGGTGATCTTGACCGAATTTTCAAGGTCACAACAACCCTTTTAAGATTTTGACATTGAAGTTTTTGTCTGCGCGATGTCTTAAGAAGCAGTGATCCGATTTTGTTCGTATTTAAACTAAGGTGGGTATCAGGTGACAGCCGACATCAGTCAATTTTGGTGACCTTGACCTGATTTTCAAGGTCACGGCAAGCTATTCAGGATTTTCACATTGAAAACGCTAATGGCTTGTTATCGCAAGAACCAGTTAGCTGATCTTAATAAATTTTGGTACTGAGGTGTTTATCGGGGGTCCTTTGACACTGGTTGATTTCAGTGACCTTGAACTCATTTTCAAGGCCACAGGAAGCTCTGACACCAGTTGATTGTTGTGAACCTGACTCCATTTTAAGATTCAAACTCTTTCTTGAAAATTAGAGATTACCCAAAATGGCAGGTGTCTCGAGGACTCCTGAATACATAAAGGGACACAATATGATCAGGATTAGTGCACTACTTTTTGAGGTATCACATGAGATTATCAATGATGTCAAAGTCACATAAATATTTTCAAGAGTTTGAATCTTAAAATGGACTCAGGGTCACAACAATCAACTGGTGTCTGGGGACCCCTAATAAATACCTTGGCACCAATTATAATGAACATCAGGAACTTGGTTCTTGAGATCAGAGATAACAAGTGGTAAGTTGAAATTTCTGTTATATACCTTACAGTATCCACATATTACCCAGTGGTGGGAACACTGTACTTCAAACAGTTAAATTTTCAGTGCTATGTAGACTTTCATAAAATGTAGAAGTTTCTTTTCTCTCTGGCTGATCTAGTATTTTAAATTTTGTTTGAAATACATTGTGGCAAAGATATGCACCAAACTTATCACAGCTTGTACATATTTGTCCCCAGCTGCTGCAAAGCTTGGGGGGGCATAGCATTCAGCTCCATCCATACATTCGTCCCATTGGTGTTAACGTAATATCTCCAGAACCAGTGTACCGATTTTGCTCATATTTACCATCACTGTGTACTTGGGGACTACCGCAACATCAGTCGATTTTAGTGACCTTGAGGCCATTTTCAAGGTCACAACGCAATAACAGAAACTTTGCCTTTATAAACCTTGTTAACGTGATATCTCAAGAAACCCAATTTTGCTCATATTTAGCATTAACATGAGGGGTCGCACGACACCAGTCAATTTTGGTGACCTTGAATTTATTTTCAAGGTCACAGCACAATTGCAGAGATTTTGCCTTTGCAGACCTTGTTAACACAAAATTGATCGCTCTTCTTTCTCAACGACATGGCTGTATGAACAGTGATTCTTAAAATTTGACACATATACAACCTCAATTCCGAAATAGTTGGGACGACGTGTAAATTGTGAATAAAATCAAAATGTTATTACTTTCAGATCACATGAGCCAATATGTTATTTACAATAGAACATTTCAAATGTTGAAACTCAGACATTTTGCATTTTTATCCACAAAATGAGCTTATTTCAAATTTTCTGGTTGCAACAGGTCTCAAAAAAGTTGGGACACAGGCAAAAAAGCGCTGAAAAAGCCATTAATATATAAGAGAATCAGTTGAAGGAACATTTAACAAGTAATTAAGTTTACTGGCATCAGGTGTGTATCATGATTGGCTATAAAAGGGATGTCTTAGAGAGGCTGAGTCTCTCAGAAGTAAAGATGGCCAGAGGCTCTCCAACCTGTGAAGGCTTGCATAAAAAAATTGTGGAATACTTTAAAAACAATGCCTTGAAGGTGTCATCATCAATAATGCATCACATCATCAAAAGATTCAGAGAAACTGGAAAAATCTCTGTGCGTAAGGGACAAGGCTGAAGACCTTTACTGGATGCCCATGATCTTCGGGCCCTCAGACGCCACTGCATCACTCACTGGCATGGTTTTGTCATTGCCATTACTAAATGGGCCCAGGAATACTTCAAGAAACAACTGTCTGTAAACACAGTCCGCCGTGCCATCCACAGATGCCACCTAAAACTCTATCATGCAAAAAGGAAACCATTGTTGAGCATGATCCAGAAGCGCCGCCGTGTTCTGTGGGCCGAAGTTCATTCAAAATGGACTGTAGCAAAGTGTCAAAGTGTCCTGTGGTCAGACGAGTCCAAATTTGACATTCTTGTTGGAAATCATGGGCGTTGTGTCCTCCGGGCTAAAGAGAAGAAAGACCACCCCTCCTGTTATCAGCGTTCAGTACAAAAGCCAGCATCTCTGATGGTATGGGGATGCATTAGTACATATGGTATGGGACGCTTGCATGTTTTAAAAAGCACAATGAATGCTGAAAGGTATACAAAGGTCTTAGAGCAACATACGCTCCCCTCCAGATGATATACGTATATTCCAGGGAAGGCCTTGTGTATTTCAGCAGGACAATGCAAAACCACATACTGCAGCTATAACAACAGCATGGCTTCGTAGTAGAAGAGTCCATGTGCTGAACTGGCCTACCTGCAGCCCTGATCTTTCACCAATTGAGAATATTTGGCGCTTAATTAAATGAAAAGTCCGTGAAAGGAGACCCAAAACTCTCCAGCAGCTGGAAGCCTGTATTTAACAAGAGTGGGATCAAATTCCGATGCCTAAACTCAAGAAACTTGTCTCCTCAATGCCCAGATGCCTCCACTCTGTGTTCAAAAGAAGAGGGGATGCTACACCATGGTAAACGGGCCCCCGTCCCAACTTTTTTGAGACCTGTAGCAGCCATCAAATTTTAAATGAGCTCATTTTGTGGATAAAATTGTAAAATTTCTCAGTTTCAACATTTGCTATGTTATCTCTGTTCTATGTGAATAAAATACTGGCTGGTGTGATTTGAAAGTCATTACGTTTTGATTTTATTCACAATTTACACTTGGACCCAACTATTTCGGAATTGGGGTTGTATATTGGATAAGAATTTTTGTCAAAAGATCTTACTTGTGGCAGGGGTCACAGTCAAGTTAGTGACAAAGACTTGGTTTTCTTACTTTGAGAAACTCTTAAAGTGTTGTTGTTGGTTTTGGGCAAAACAACTTTGAACTTAAAGGGGACCTATTATGCTATTTTTCCAAGTTTATATTTTGGTCTTTGACTCCCCTAGAGTACTCCTGATCGCGCAAAGTAAAAAAAGGGTACTTATTTCGCTCATACTGCCATCCTCAAAAAACCCCATTTGTAGTCCATAGTAGTCTCTGCCTAAATTGCCTCATTGGGGTGGCTCTTCTGCTATGGCCCCCACTCCCTGTGTGCCCACTTTCTTCTGACTGGCCAGCTCTGAGGAGGGCGGATCTAGGCGGGACAAGGCAGCAGAACGCAGTTTTCCTGGTCCGGCTCCAGAGTGAAACTGACGCGTCTCCCGAAGGAATCGACGGGCATATTCTGCAATCTAACGCAGTACATGTGTATAGATCTAATGAAATTAACTTGTTCTAATAAACGCAACGGCGAAAGTGGACCGTAAGTTCTGTCTGCGTGAACCGTTGCTCATGTGGAGCTAGCGAATCGATCACTTTTACAGGAAAGAATTTAATATTCAATCGATGGCAATGCAGAGAAATCGTTTGTTATACCGGACACGTTATAGCCTGTGCGCTTCTCTATTGCTTTCACCGGTAGCATCAGAGAGCTTGCCCAGACATTGGAGATGTATCAGGCTGACCCCGGTCATGGATAAGTAAAGCGATCGTTTCATAAGCACCCAAAAACGCACCCCAAGCTCTGCAAAACCTACGTCTGGTCTAACTGCAGCCCAACTTGGCAGACACATACAGCACCTCTCCGGTTAGCTTCAACTGTAGTGGCTACAAGCAGGCAACGTTATGATGAAACTGTCACATTGATGCTTACCGAAGTAACACAAGCATACCGATCATAATTGCTGCATATAAGTTGACCAGGAGCATTTTAATTAGCAGAGCACGCGAACTAACATGCAGTAGCTGATAAGCAGTCATGACTTTGAATGTAATCTGTCGCGTGAAAAATTCGTTTCGCGTCCGGTGTGAAAGCTGCTTAACGCGCCCATAACGCCTGCATTCGCGACTTTGCATTGACTTTGAATGTAGCTAATCTGTCACGCGAAAAATTCGTTTCGTGTCCGATGTGACAGCAGCTTTATGGATAGTACACGACAGCTAGAGAGAGCTCGGTTATGTTATGAACATAATACAGGTTTTGCAGACCGTAAGTTCCGTTATGGCTGCCTCATAAATAATGCCCGATCATTTTCAAGGAGTTAGGAACTTTCCTAAACAAAAACAGACTATTCTAACACAACTGAAGAGAATCCGAATGCACTTGCACTAGGCAACGTGATCATGCATCTCTTCCCTGTCATGTTCGTTTGTTTTCATGATTGGCCGGATGGATGGTCGTCACTCTAAACATTGCTGCTGCATGGTATTGAGGGGCGGCGTAATATCCTTTCTTTTCGTGAAGGATGGTTCAGTGTATCCCATGTTCAAAATGATGTTAGGAAGTACTGAAGCACCTTTCCTTTACATTCACAGAATTCGAACACACTTATCATAGCCGCCACGTAAATAATTCTGGGTTATTATATAGGAGATAGGAACTTCCCTAAGCAAAAAAAGACTATTCAAATGCAGCCAATGACACCTGCAACTCTCCTGCTTCCATAGCTAACATCACAACAACAACATACAGACCCACTGGTCCCGTGAAACATAGCAACACGTATATTACTCACTTAACAGAGCAACCTCCTCGTCCCCGTGCCACTTCAGGCCTGTCAACTCTGACCAATGTTTACGCAGCTTTTAACTGACCGAGCAGAGATATTCGCTGAAATTTTACAAACGAGTTTATTGGATTACAAAGTCACATACTGCACCTCTCAAGGTGACTCAGACTTTTAAAAATTGCGCAATAATAAGGTAATAAACCATCAGAGAAAGGTGAAACAAGTGCATAAACCATAAGAAAAAGGTGAGTAAAAGCAATTATGTATTTAAACAGGTATGTAAACTGCGTTTACATGCGTTCACCCCCTACTACAGCCTTGGGTACATTTGTATTGTGATTGGATGTGTGTCATAGAAATGCAATTCAAAATTCATAGCACAAAAAAATACAATGTCCACAAGCAACATTTTGGCAGGAAACAGACACACACTCAGTAACAGAGTGATTCATCCCTCATTTTTGAATGTGCTGTCTTCAAAAGACAGATGTTCTCCCAACAAGGTTTCAAGGGAAGTCTAAACTTTCAACAGGATATGATCATAAATACGCAACTAGAATATTTTTTAAATCATATTTTCACTATGTAATACTGATCATGTTACAACCACGGCTAGTAATTGAAATCAATGGAATTCAAGAAAACTGGCTTAAAATTATGAAAAAAGAGCACTTCCATAACCTCTTCAAAAGGCAGTCGGAAAGTAAGGCTCTGCTTAAGGCTCTACTTATTATAAAGGCAACAGACCTACAGATATTGCTAGTACTTTCAGGAGTCAAAGCCTAAGTTTTCTTTCATCCATTTTCATGAAAGAGTACTGAGTATTAGTAGTGAGGTGACTACGATAAGGGGCTTTGCAGCACGTCTACTGAGTACAAGATAAATCTAGCATGTAAATTAACTGAAGGCTTGGGGTGTACACAGAAATTAAACAGTACCTGATGATCTGCCCCCAAACCTCAAACTTCCACTGGAAAACAAAACGTGTTAAACATGTAGACACTTAAATACACCATTTTGAAATCTTTATAAAACTGCAAGAACCATTTTTGGTTTTGTTTTGTGCCTTTGATTATGATGAGCTCAGTGATGAGGTTGCTTAGTTTGTGCGAAAAGAGCATATTACCCTAATTCCTCTCCAGAAATTCACGCAGTAATGGTATGTTTTTATGCCATGGACAATGATTTGTCTACGGCTAAATGGTGCGGACATATCTTATTCTAGATCTCTTTCATGATAGCAATATATCCAAAATATGTGTTAAAGCTGATGCCAACATGAATACACCCATAATAGAACATTTTTTGGCATTTTAACATGGTGCACAAACATACATGTACAGTGGAAAACGTATAACAGCCCACAAACACATAAAATCTCAGACTGTGAAACAATTTTCCATCTTCTTGGCTGCAGCTATTTGCCAAATAATTAGAAACACATTTAAAATGTGTTCAGTAAGCGACTCCAAGAAATTCATAAAATACTTTGACTGAGTGAATCATTTAGACATTTATTTCAGCCCATGCCACAGCATTCCTCATGATTCAAATTTGAGGCCTGTATGCAGTTGTCTTGTTAAGCCATATTTAGCCAAACTAGCAATTAGACACAGCAGAGATCATTTACATGAGAAAAAGTAAGCCAGCACAAACCTTTAAGGGCAACAGGAACTCAGTACCTTAGTCCCAGAAGCCCATTTAATTGCATTGTTCTAAGTTTAAGAAGCTCTACAATATTATAACTGTACCATAATTGAACAAATTAAAAAAACATTAAAAGCAGTAAATGTTAAAACATTAAAAAATGATGTAGAATAATCAAATCATCCACTCATAATGAAACAAAAATTGGCATGTGTACCCATCCATATTCAGAGTCCTTCAGACCTCCAAAGGTATATGGGTAAAGTATCAAACTGGAATCAAACCGGGGCACCCCGGTGGCTCATCGGTCTCAGTGCGCATACCATAAAGGCTATGTCCTTCCCGCAGCGACCTTGGTTCGATTCCAGCTCAGGTCATTTGCTGCATGTCTTCCCCCATTCTTCTCCCCAACCTTCCTGTCTCTCTACACTGTACAACTGTCAAATAAAGGAAAATTTCCCAAAAAAGAATAATCTTACAAAAAAAAAAAACTGGAATCAAACCACACAGAGCACTATTGAAAAATACTACCATGTCTTTGGAGGTCAGCCAAAAAAGCAGTGGGATAATTTCAGGATTGGGACAGTCTTCAATCGCACCATCTTCAATCCAAATTGTGATCCAAAGGATTCTGAACTGTTTACCTAATTGTACGATATCCGCGCAGACACCACGCCCCAATGTCCCAGCATTAGAATGCAAGGTACAAAACACGATCTTAAAACTTGCGAACATCAATATGTATTGTAAATCGGAACAAAAACACGCATGCAGATTAGTGGTCTCCAAACCAGCTCCTAGAGAGCTACCATCCTGAAGGTTTTTGCTCCTACCAAAGCACAGCACCTCATTTCCCAGTTAAAGATCTTGATAAGTTGCTAATTAGCTCAATCAGATGAGCCAAATTATGACTGAAGTGGTAACCTGCACAGAGCTGCCATCAACCTGAGAGCTTAGGCAATAGAGGAGACTGGGGTCCGATCAGCCATGGGGACCAATGAGCCATATCACTATTTTGCGATCAATCGATGACAGAGCTGCTTAAAATAGGCAAAATATTTGACCATTGACTGATGAGTCATGGGGATAAATGAGCCATATCACTAATTTTGCCTATTTTAAACACCTTTGGCATCGATTGATCGCAAAATAGTGATATGGCTCATTGGTCCCCATGGCTCATCGGACCCCAGTCTCCCCTATATGCTTCAAAAGTTTGACTGGCAGTTACTTTTCGCCTATGAATTGTTGGACAAAAAAAATCAGAATGCACAGAATTAGTCTAACTACGCCTGGCAAGTGACCGCTAGATGCAAATCACCAACACTGACCAAACTTTGTTGTAATAACTAATGTGCCCTCCTTCATTTTGCCGAATCCATGCCGAATGCCCTCTCTACAGAGGGCGCCAAAATGTTTACCTTGTGATTTTCTTGCAGCATTTTAGCTGTTAGTGGCAGCTCTAAGCCGCCACTCAAAGATTCAACCCCTCTCCTTTCGCTGCGCCAAGCTTTCTAAGCTACTGAGAGGTTGTTATGAACGTAAGATACAGTGGAATAAGTATAGGCTAACATTTGCAAGAAAATATCCTGACAGGATAAAAGATTAATTGCTTGCGTATGCTTATGTCTGTTGCCAGCGGCGTAGCCTAAAAGGTCCATCAAGTGAAGCCCATAAGTGACCAGAAGGCACTTGGAGAGTGCATTGCCTCTGCCGCCATATTATCATTGAACTTGAGTTTTTAATGACAGTGCACTCTTTGCGAGCATATACAGTGGGCTCCTAAATTACTGGCACCCCTGACTGGCAATGCACAAACAACACATTAAAGTGCTTGTTCGTCCAATAATAAGACTTGGACCACAGAATCTTTAGTATTATAAATACGTCTTTTGTGCATTGGACATTTCAAATTATAATCAGCCATTGCAAATTTATTTGCATTTTAATTACTGCACATCCCAATCATCTCAGAAAGAATTTATCTTCGGTTATCTTCGGCGATGACGTCATGGAAGGCATCTAGCCAGCGGCAGAGATCACATTGTCAATGGCATTCGACTCAGTGATTCATTATTGCAGATTATTCCCTTGAGAAAATGCCAAATATCTGCTAGGGGTGTAACGATTCTGAATCGATTCTGAATCGTTACACCCCTAATATCTGCCTTGTTTACGGCTGCAACAATAAGGTTGATGCAAGCAAAGGCATCATGGTTCAAAAAATTCCAAAAAAAAAAAAACCCCCACAATTCGAAAGGCATGGGTGGATTTTGTGAAGAGGAAACAAGCAGATTTCACGGAGCCCGGTGTTGTGTCCGATTCTTCTTCCCCGTCAAATCATGTTCCCCCTTCAAGAAAGTTTTTGTAGTTGCTGATTTAAGAAAATCACGAAAGTAATAACGTAACAGATGTTGGTGAATCAGCTCGCTCTTAGGAAAGTTTACACAGATGACGCCTCAGAGTGATGAATTTTGATACTCTGCCATCTCCTACGACTTGTCCTTTTGCAATATTGAGCTTTTCTGCTCGGCAGTGATCTCACAATTACCTCATGCTTTAACAATCTGTTCTGCTGTCAAATTCAGAGTAAGTGTACGTTCATCGCTCTCCTGAATATTCAGGGATGTCAGTGCATTGCTTTGTTCGCGGAAACACAATCTGACATGGGAACTCACACAACACGCAACACCAGATCAGGATTGGTGATCTGCTCTAAACATTTCACTGATGACTGCTTGTATCAGTCAGATCCCGAGCACAGGAAGAGTGTGGACATCACTGTGGGTTAGGAATTACTGAAATCACCGCTTAATAAGCCATCAGTCAATAAGCCGAGCCCAAACTGCTCCCCCATCTATTCTGTACTCAGAAAAGCAGGTTAATAAGCCCAAGGCACCGCTTAATAAGCCCACCCTAAAATGAGTGTAGAAAGTTATTTATTCCAAAAAATGACTCAAAATGAAACTAAATCCATCTTCCACCACGAGACCTTGAGAGAAATTGAAACTTTGGCCATGATAGCAAAGCCAGAATGAGACCAGGAGCTGCAATTGGAGAATGAAAAAAGCGTAAGCCTCTAGTCTGTTCAAGTCAATGGGATGAATATTTCGCTAGCTAGCATGCGAACACTTTTCATCATTAAATTAATAAATTCAAGTTTCTTCAACAACTGTTACATGTGTAACTTAATACTTTAATTTGTTAACTGTCACTGGGCCCTAATTAGGGCCCTATGGAATTTTCAAACAAATTTTGAATCCTTCATTTGTAAACTTTGACTTAAATCCTCAACAAATCCAGGCAAACAATATACCATTTGAAAGCTTAGACACTCAGGATTTCATTTCTACCCACCTTTTTGCCCTATGTCAGTCATAACAAATGCTATAAATCAATTTCTCAACATAGACACCATATCCTTAAGTGCAATGAAACTTGTCAGTCCTCATCATCAAAGTTGTGTTGTGATGGTCAAACCATGCATTATCCGTTCCATTTGGTCGAAAGCTAAGAACCTTTGCAATCAAGATATCCACGTTGTTTGTCCCAAAATTGAAGATTAAGCTGTATATTTTATGTAAATACTCATAACAGCAACAACAGACACGCAGTATTTTGTCATTTGAACATTTGAATTGTGGTATACCAATCTGGGCCAAATGTGAGAAAATGAAGGTGACAGTTAAGAGGTTAATAGTGAAAAGCTCAAGCATGCTAGCCAGCCAGGAGTGAGTTTCCCTAAAGCATAGTTGCTAACTAAGCTAGCAATGTACATAGTCGGCCCATTCAGTCAATTGTTGCAACTATGTAAGTTAGCATCCGTAATTTCAGGAAACGCACCCCAGCTGTGCAAACAGGACCTCATTTGACCTGTATGGGTTGTGTTGTCGAGTGTGCGCTATGGAATCAGAGTTAATAGACTCTGAAGTTGCCGTGTTGTCATCATGTATGCAGGCTACCCATTTTCGAACACCTTTCCTTGGCAGGGCCAAATAAAACTCTCAGGAAGTACAACAGTTTCGGTGCACCGTGCCCACAGGCTGATTGTCATGTTGTTCCTTTCACCCCTCTGGTGTGAAAAATATTTGTTTTCATCAATTTATGGAAACAATATTCTTGTACAACCTTGTTTTCCTATTATTTTCAGCTTGACTCGGAACACCTTGCGTTATTCTGCGTCCGCTAATTGGCAAATTTGGGTCAATCTTCATTTTTTTTGGGAAATCTCCACTCGGACCTTTAATAAAAGGCTAATTTTCGAGAAAAAAGCTGCAAATTTGGGGCATTTATTTAACAGGATACTGTTCATAAACTGTTTGGTCAAACGTGTGCCAGATTAGTTTTTATTTGAGAAAATTCAATGAAATTGCACTTAAAAAATATATATATATATATTTATTGAGAAACTTTAAATAATAGCATATGATAAATACTGTACAATATTAATGTTCCAATGGAACCAACCAATATCATTTACTGACTTAATAAAAAATAAGTTTCATCAAAATAAAGATTTCACAATTAATGGCACCCTTAAAGGTTGTTGTAAATAACATCTGCCAAAATTATACTAGGTATTAAAGTTCACTTACCTAAGTATTAAGGAACTATATTGAGACATTACATCACTTCCTGTTTCACCAGGGTACAAGAATGAGGTAACACACATGCAATATCCCTTTGTCATCCAACATCACGAAGAAAACAAAACAACTGTCAGTTCAAAAGAGACATATGGTCATCGACCTTCATAAATCTGGTAGTGGCTACAAGGAGATTCACAAATGATTGAATATGCCACTGAGCACTGTCAGGGCAATTATAAAAAAATTGCAAAGACATGTAACTGTTGAAAACCTCAAGCACAGAGGACGCAACTGCATTTTGCTGGAGGATGGTGAAAGAAGCAACAAAATCCCCAAGAATCACTGTGAAGGAATTGCAGGCCTTGGTGGCATCGAGGGGGTCACCAGGTTTAAAAAAGCACTATTAGGCGCCACCTCCACAGCCACAAGCTCTTTTGGAAGGGTTGAAGCGCCTCATACCCATGGTGAAATATAATGGTGGGATAGACATGTTTTGGGGCTGTTTTAATTCAAGAGGTCCAGGGGCACTGGTAAGATTAATGGCATAATGTATTCCACCAAGTATCAGGATATTTTGGCTGACAATCTGGTTGCACTGCCAGAAGGATGGGACTTAGCCAAAGGTCGACTTTCCAGCAAGACAATGATCCAAGGCATACCTCTACATCGACACAGAAATGGATCTGTGATGACAAAATCAAAATTCTGCAATGGCAATCTCAGTCACCAGACCTAAATCCAACTGAAAACCTGTGGGCTAAGTTGAACAGGGCAGTTGATAAGTGGAAACCCAAGAATGTGACGGATGTTGAAAAGATCTGCTTAAAGGATTGGTCCAAAATCCCCTCAAATTTGTGCCTTAAACTTATCAAAAATTACAGGAAAAGACACCATGCTCTTATTTTTGCCAGAAGAGGTTGCACCAAGTACGAAATGAAGGGTGCCAATAATTATGAAAACCTTGATTTTGTTGAAATTTATTTTGTATTAAATGATTTTAATGATTTTGGTTGTTTCCATCCAAATAAAGTACTTCACATGTTGGAGTATTCCATTTCTATCTAATTATATTGTTTATTTATTTTTTGTATTGTTTGTGCCTTGCCAGTCAGGGATTCCAGTAATTCTGGAGCCCACTGTAAATTATTTTGGGTCCTGGATCAACAATTTGAGTTAAAGGTACTCCAAAATGTAATCACTTTCTCCTCAAAACTGTATCTATCAACACGCAAAATATCATTGACATCCATCCATAACGTTTTGTCATGTTACACTGACTGAGGAACGAACGAACAACCCAACAAAATGCAAACACGGAACACAGACCGACCAGCCTTTTATTTTATTTTTAGACAACTTCATTTTAGCTTAGCTTCATTTAGCTTAATTTATTAAGTTACCATTTAATTTGACGGGCTTGGAAAGCCAAGAGACATGCAGACATACACACATTTAGCACAGATATGATGTGTTATACCCAAGGTTCTCATTTTGTGGCCACAGTATATTAAGGGATAGTGGATAATAAAGAGTAGTGGATCACTTGGTCTTTAACATACGATATTTCACAAATAGGTCAATAAAAGTGCCATTTTAGAATATAAATAAAAGGTCTGTTTACTGTGAACAAACTACAATTAATACAAACTCATTTCCAGAAAAGTTGGGATACTGTGTAACATGTAAATAAAAACAGAATACTGTGATTTGGACATTGTAACAGTTGTGCTTCGTGCACAGTGCAGATGCACAGAGGACAGGAAGTTAAGGACTGGACTCAGGTGCAAGGATGGACTTGCTTGTATTTATTATGCCTACTGTACAACAGAGGGCACAAACGCTGCGATACAAAACAAAATGGAAATGAGGTTCCTTAAAACTATTAGTAATACAGACTCAGGGCTTTAGCTGCAGTAACAATGTATTACAAAGAGGAAGACAAAAAGGAAACGAGGTTCATTTAAATAAAGTGCTGTATAAAACAAATAAACGGCACTTTAGATTTTGAGAATAATACACTCGACACGCGGAAAATAAGTCTATACAACACTAGGAATACAGCACAGGCATGTAGAGACAAGACTTTGCAATGACTGAGTGCAAAGCTTGGTCTTAAAAGTAGCACAATGCTACTGCACTGTGGACATGAACAACAGGTGCAGGTGATAATTGAACAATGAGGCAAAGTGCAGTCCAGGTCTTAGAAGACCGGTGAGCTGGACGGCTGGAGGCGTGGCCTTACAGACATCATTTAAGCCCTATATTTAATCAAAAGTGGTTCAAAGACAATATATCAAATGTTGAAACAAAAATGTACTGTTTTTAGAAAAATATTTGCTCATTTTGAATTTGATGCAAGCAAAATGTTTCAAAAAATTTGGGACAGGGGCAACAAAAGATTGGAAATGTTTTACAATGCTAAAAAAATGCACCTGGTGGAACATCTCACAGCTAATTGGATTAATTGGCAACAGGTCAGTGACATGAATGTGTATGATAAGAGCAATTCGGGGAGTCTTTCAGAAGATGGTGTGGGCTTCACCACATTGTGACAGACTGCATGGGAAAAAATTTTGACAATTTAAGAATGAAATTGCAAAGAAACTGTAAATTTAATCATCTATGGTATGTCATATCATGAGATTATTCAGAGAATCTGGAAAAATCTGTGTATGCGAAGGACGAGGCCAAAAACCAACACTGAATGGTTGTAATCTTCAGGCCCTCAGGTGGCACTGTATCGAAAACAAACAGGATTCTTCAGAGGAAATCCATGCATGGGCTCAGGAACACTTCTGAAAACCATTCTCAGTGAGCACAGTTTGTTACTGCATCCACAAATGCAAGTTAAAACTTTACTAATTAAAGGAAAAAAACATCAACAAACAAGATCCAGAAACGCTGCCACCTTCTCTGGGCCTAAGCCCATTTATGTTGGCCTGAGACGAAGTGGAAAACTATCCATCTGACCAATCAAAATCTGATTTTTTTTTTTGTAAATCAAGGATGCCACATCCTCTAGATTTAGAAGGAAAGGGAACATCCAGCTTTTTATCAGAGCACAGTTCAAAAGCCAGCATCCATGATAGTATGGGGGTGCATTAGTGCACGTGGAATGGGTTAACTTGCGCATCTGTGAAGACAGCATTAATGCTGAACAATATCCACAGGTTTTGGAGCAACATGCAGAGCCATCCGGACATCTTTCTCTGATAAGGCTTTGCTTATTTCACCAAGATAATGCCAAACCACATTCTGCATGTATTTCAACATCATGGATATGTAGTAAGAGTCCGGGTTCTAATCTGGCTTACCTGCAGTCCAGATGGGTCACCTATTGAAACATTTAGTGCATCAATGAGACAAAAGAGTCTGCAAAAGTGTTGAGAAGGTGAGGACTAAAATCAAGCGAGAACGAGGAAACATTTTGCTTTCAAAACTACAGTAATGAATCTCCTCAGTTCCAAAACACTTACGGGGTGTTGTTAAAAGAAGAGATGACTTAACACAGTGGTAAACATGGCCCCGTCCCAACTTTTTTGAAAAGTGTGGCTAGCATCAAATTCAAAATGAGCAGATATTTTCCAAAAATAATAAGATTTCGCAGTTTCAACATTTGATATGCTGTCTTTGTAATATTTTCAATTTATTATAGAGTTTAAATGATTTGCCAATCATTGCAGGCTGTTTTTATTTACATTTTACACAACGTCCCAAGTTTTCTGGAAACAAGGTTGTACCAAATGATGTGAAAACTGAATTGACCTTTCATAGCATGGGTCGTATGAAATTACGTGACCAGACTGACACGAAAGAAAATGTTTTTTTCTGGTCTGAGTAGAAGCATAGCCACTGTTTTTAGTTCATTCGTGGTAAAGTATGCATTTTTAAAACCACACTTTATTAGTCAGAATGTTTTGAACTTCTGCAGTAATGTTTACAGCAAGATTTTTTCATTATGTCATGTTGTACTTCCGCTTGTGGCGGATCACTCGTGCTAAATGTTATACACGCATATAGGGCAATGTGCTTGAGCATAATTGCACACTTGTGTTCACTGGAGGTGGATTCATAATGTCGACATGACAGTAAAAGATTACTTAATAACTTATTCTTGGTTCCAATTCAATTTGCCTTTTAAATATAATAAAACTAGCATCAAACCATGGTACATGTACAGAAAATACTTCCCCATCCAGTCGATACAATTCACAGTGCACTCATGTTGGTTTGTAATTAATGATAATTTTTTCTCTCATCAACCATTAAATTAGTCTGAAGGAGTTCCTTGTTTTTGTTTTTTTTTGGACTATTTTCATCTGGTTTTGCTGTTTAGTATCATCATTTGAATTTTGCTGATATAAATGAGGCCAAACAAGATGTGGTTAGTTGTTTGTATTGACAATCATATCTGAAATCGTAAATATGTAATATATTTTCATATGGCCATTTCTCAGCCAGTTGCAGGGTGATGGAATTTGCTGCCAGACATAGTGATAATAATAAATTTGATCTGCTAAGGCTTAAACGGTAGCTCGAAAGAAAACTATTCTCAGTTCGAATCCAAAAGTCTGCTCACTATGTGTTTGATATCACTGCAAAGAAGAGGAAAATGCTTTTAAAACATTACTGTCACTGAGTTCTAAACAGAATGCATGCAATTAGCGTCTGATCGGAAAGAGATCTGCTACTCCTCAAGATGCTGTATCATAAACATGTAGTGCTCCACAGCTGTTGCATATGACACACCCTGTACTCGTCTTCTCATCATGGCAAATGACCTTACTGGCATGCTCCCATGCGGAACTTGTTCTTCATTTTTAATGCTCCTTTTAAAATTTTCTCTCTTATCTTTCCTGCCTCCATTGCTGTAGAAAAATAGCCCACGCTATTTGTGCACAAGCTCAATAAGAGTCTAGTCGGCTAAATCATGCATGAGGAAAGATGAAGCTAAAACATATTCATTACATTGTCTAAAATGTGAACATTTTCACTTTAATTACGTATTATTTCACCCACCCGCAACCCATCCGCTATTTATCGGAATTTTAAGTTTTATGACCCACCCACCTGATCTGCGGATTAACTGCAGGTCCATTGGATATAACAGCAATCCGCGCATCTCTAATTCTGAATCTCGGGTAATCTTCAATCTATCACTTTTGAGAAGTTATCTTCCAATTTAGCTCGCAAGTAGCAGATCTCAGCCTTTATGTAGGGTGTGGAATCTGTGGGCCTAACAGTCAGAAATGTTTTACTTGGTTTTATTAAATAAATAAATAAATAAACACTTTGCTACCTCCACCAAAGAGGTTATGTTTTCGCCCATTTGTTTGTCTGTAAACAGGATAACTCGAAGAGTTATGAACAGTTTGGCATGAAATTTGGCAGGATAATAGGTAGTAGTCCAAGGATGAGTTCATTCAATTTTGGAAGTAATCGGAACATATTCTGGATACGGGATCTGGAAGAATTACAATATATCTGTCTAACGCGGTGTGATATTTCTGACCAGATAACTCAAAAAGTTATGAACGGTTTGGCACAAAGATAGGTGGTAGTCCAAGGAAGAGTCGATTTAATTTTAGAAGGGATCCGGAACATACTCTGTGTCCAAAAGAACAGATATATGGCATGGCGGAGATATGTGCTCTGCCGAGTGCTCTCTAGTTTTTGCTGCTAATATGACTAAATAATTAAATGGATAAAATGATCATTCTGGATGACATTTTTAGTTAAAATGTCAAGCTTAGGTAATCAGAATTTGAGTTATTTGTCTGATTTATCACCCCCTTTTATCTTTTCACTTTATTGCTGTCACCAGTCTGGCCTGATGCTAGTTTTGAAGAGACAGCTTATCTGACAACTGATTACAATGTAGTGTTGAAACTGCGTTACACATCAGTTCCTGGAGTACCTGGCGTGGGATTCCTAATTTTTTTCCTTAAAACTATAACTGTGGCAATGTCCAGATCTTTCACTCACCATCTTGATGCATCTCCCTTCATAAAATAGGTATTTGAATGTCTTCACCCTTGGGAAAACTCTGCCCTGAAAAATACCCTTGGAGTTAAAGGTGCAACAGAAGCCCTGCTGCAGGACAGTAGCTCAATAAGAACAGGGCTGGAGATCACTGCAATAGATAATATACTGTTTTATGATATAAACATGTACTGTGTTTGGCTTTTCAAAATTTATCAAGTGCCAGTTCAAATGTTCATTCAGTGTTAATTTGGAGTTTACAGATGTTCAATCCACTGGTACTCTGTAAGAGTTAACTAAACTGAGCATTTTACTGTGTACAGACAAAACGAGGGCTGTTCTAAAATTAAACAAAGCTTCCAAAGAATTAGGTCAGCCCCTGGTGTAGCTCCTAACTGAATTCTGACTGAATTAATTATCTCATATGACATAACACAGTGCTGCCATCACGCAGTATTACCTGACAGTCACTATAGCGAGTTTGTAAGGAGAAGTTCAGGATTAAAATTAGAACCGATTGTCTTCTAAGCTCATTCATCACTGTGGCCAATTTACTCAGGCCTGGTGTTAAAAAAGTTTGATCAAAAGGGAAACGCGCTCGCAGAAATGGTAATAACTTTGCAGTCTGAGCTCACGTTGGTACACATTTCACCACATGCATCCTAATCCAACCCATTTTAATTTAAGTTCATGACTGAGCATGGTGCATTACAGCAATGCTCCTTTAACACTAGCCACTTGTAGATCCCAATCACATCTCAAGCAGTGCTTAAAATCTTTTAGGACAATCCCCATTTGAATTTTTATTATAATATGACAGGTAATAATATTCTAATTATAAAATTATGAAACATCTCAGCATTGACATTTAAGCACATTTACATTCTCACACAAACACTGGCCCACACACACACACACACACACACACTCAATTACACTCACACATACATACTTGCACTCCTGCAAAAACACGCACACACAGCACCTGTTTGAAACTTGAAGCAGCACTCCCCAGCATGTGGTGCTGTTAACAGAACTGTAAGAGTTCAATGCGTTTCTCTTGCACAACTACAAGGCTGTGAGTCTAGTGATGAGGATATTTTTGGAAAAACTCTTCGCTGTGATATTTTCACATCACACTGTGTTAACGAGTCAGCTGGTCACAAAGTCACACGCTGATTCCACACCATGCTGAGGTACGGTGAAAAGAGTGGGTTGAATTTGGAGGAGTAATTCTCAGTGTAACACATTCCTTCGTTAAAGACCTCAACATGGCACGTGTCATACTGAAAACAGTTTCACAGATGACGGCATGTATTTTAGACTAAAGGTGTCTGGATCAGCTCACTTAATCTTTCGCTATAGCAAGCGATCTCCTCAACCAAATCAACCAATCCTCCCATACTCCTGTCAGGCTAGACAGATTTTTATGGCACTCGACGGCAAATCAGCCTCCATGGCTTTATTAAACTTTTCCCACAGCAGGCCCACAAGCACAAAGATTCAGATCCAGACTCCCCCACCAGAAGTATCCATCACAATGAAATTTATTTATTGGCAAGTTCAACTCTTGCAAGGCTGTAAAGGCAGGGCCAACATCTGGCATTGTTTTACTTGCCAGAGTCTCAATGATAAGAACATGGTTTTTCAGAGATAATGCTGAGCGATGATGCTTACACGCACTGTGCAGGAGATATTTCTGGAACATTCTCCAGTGAGGAGTGGGGCCATAGGACAGGACCAAGCAACTGTTGACAACCGCCTGTATGGGAACCAAACAGGAGTTGGATGCCAGTGTGGGGGCTTTCACCCACAAAGAGACAGATGAATCGTACCTGGGGTTCATTGTGCCAGTACACAAGGCTAAGGTTTATTGGGTTAGGAGGCTGCAGTGCAGTAGAGGAATAGATTCCCCCCAGCCCCCCAACCTCCCAACCTCCCAAAACGTTTCCAGCATGCCTCTCTTTGTACCAAACCGCAGTAATTGAGCTAAAAGTTTTTTTTTTTTTCATTTACCAAATCTCTCTCATTAAAACAGCTAGATCCTGATGCAACAGCCCTTACATTTGTCTTCTTCAATCATCCTGCCTTTAATGTTGATCGTTCCAACATTTTGTTCATCACTGGAAAAAAAAAAAAATTGTCAGTAATTGGCTTCACTAAATCTAACTAAATGATTGGAGACAACCACTGATGAATCTACTCAGAGGCATGCACACTATGCTCAACTGAAATTCCTTTAATCCATTTTCATAATGCATTGGTTTTATGGTATACATTGCCATTATTCTCTTTTTAGACATTGCATTTGCAAACTGTAATCCTTATGACTCAGACTTCCTGGTTTTGATAATCTTGGTTGGCCTCTTGATTAATTTACGTCATATATTTTGAACGCATGTAATCGAACCACTCCTCTGAGCTCAACTGGTGATGATTTCTGGTGAAACGGAATGGTTCTCGTTTTGCATCCATGCAAACATAAACAAAGTGATTTAGAGGGAACTCCAGGAAACCCAGTAAAACTTCATCTCTAGAATATTTATGGAAATTTTTTTTTTTTTTTTTAACGGTCTGGTATTCATGTGCTAATAATAATTCATTATAAATGCTTTACGACCAAATCTGACATAGTTCATACAAATTTTTTGTAAATACTAATGTTAGCAGTGTGAATTATTAATTAACCATTCCTTGTTTTTTTTTTTTATTTTACGAGTAACTTTCAACTCTGTGTAGTGAACAGTTTGCATCCTCAAATTTTCAAATATTCCAAAAATAATGGACATGTAAAACATATCTGTGCGAGCTTTTCCAACAAAAATCAATAGTGACCGGTCATAACTGACTACCTTGTCATAATCTAGTCGACATCTGTGAGTAAAAGAATCAGAACGGAGAAGCAACTTAATCTGAATGGTATCATCAGCCCAAAGGAACAAAATACAAAAGCGAATCTTCCCCAGTAGTATTCATAGCGTGGTATAACGTCAACTCTGGAAACACTGGACCTGCAAGGGATTAAAGAGCTGTTTGTTTTGTTAGCAGCCAATAACGCCGACCGTGGAAAACAGATTAGCGTAAAGCAGTTGGTGATCTGCTAGAGCTCTATGCAGAAGAAGAAGAGCAGGTATCAAAGCAGAAGGAATCAGTACTAAGGGTTTAATGGCTCAGAAGAGAAATACAGAGTGACAAGCACAGGCAAAGGATAGCCTGCACTGTTAGCACCGCAGGGTTATCGAGTTCATTCCATCCCAGCATGCAACGCTTCCCTGATTCTCTCACAGTGTGAGCATGCAGCACATTTCAGCCTACATGACAGGGGCAGATGATGTGCGGCAGATGAGAACTAAAAAGAGAAAGAAAGGTATGGGGATGGATGAAGCCATGACAGAAACTGACTAATGTAATACCTCAAGCTTATATCTACACACGCATTATTTATAATCACGATTAATTTCCCTATCTGTCATCATTTTCTGAGCCATTCTGTAGGAGGAATACCAAGGCTATGATTTTTTTCTCACAGTTCTCAGCAATGATCACTGACTGCCTTACTCGAAATGAACGCAATTTGTTTCAAATTAACTAATATAGACAGCGGCGACTTTCCACTGCATGGTTTCATGACGTGCTAACACAGCAATTACCCAAAAGGTGGCATGATGTCTCACCAGCCAGCATATGACAAATTATTTGAGAGCACCTCATAAATACATTCATGGACTGCCTTTAAAAATGCTAATTTTAAAGGGTACACAGTGGATAGACAATGGTTAGTAATGAATCCAATCAGCCACAATGCTACACAAAAACACACTCTATCTCACACGCATAGACAAACATGCATACACACACACACATACATACACAAACACACACACACACACACACACACACACTCTTTCTCTATGCATACCTTTCTCGTACTCTATTCAAATTATGAGACATTACAAGCCCAAAAACTTTGAATTATTGACATTTGTGCATATTTCTACAAATGTCGACAACGGGGTGCCGATCCATCTCCAAACTGTCCTGGGTGAACCAGTTCATCAGCAGCCTCTTCTTCTTCAGGACAACATCAAATCATTATTGAGGGCAGGCTGTGCCCTCTCTCGGTATCACGGCAGCCTGTACATTCTGCACAAAAGCAGCTCACAACACTTTAAAAATAGGGTCACGCAGGAATCATAATTAATGAAAGATGGTTTCTGCCGCCTTTTGTCTCCTTTGCCAATGTGAACTGCATTAACCCTTATCTGACATAAAACACAATAATAACATAACACGCTCTGCCTTTTGTCTCCTTTGCCAATGTGAACTGCATTAACCCTTATCGAACATAAAACACAATAATAACGTCACACGCTGTGTGAATGATGCAATAACATGGTCAGGAAGACTTTCCATACTACTCAGAGATTTAATGAAAACTGGGACAGTGTACAAATTGCTTTAATTCAGCAGCCAGTGTTAGTGGCTTCATTACCAGGCCAGGCCAAAATAAAATCAGGCACTGGGTAAAAGCGTGTCTATAGCTGGGAAAGAGCATGTACCCCGTATAAGAAGTCCCGGATGATCCGCAGAATGACGTCACAAGTCAGGAGCCACTTCAAGAGCGTGCTAATTCCAGCGTTTATATGAGCTAATTTATTTATTTTACTCGGTCTTACTTCATTTTATCTCCCCATTTTACTTATTGTTTTATTCATTGACTTGATATTTTATCCCATTTTTATTTTTAGCTTTTCGTTACTTTTTAAATGTTTATAATTTTATTGTATTTTGTTTTTTAATTTATTTATTCTAGTTCTCAATTTATCTACTTGCTCAGTCTTTTAAGTCCTTAAGTTCTTAGGGGCTTTTTAAAGATTTTGATTATTTTAATATTTCATTTTTTACCAGTTCTCGTTTAATTTTAAATCTCGGTTGGAAGGAGATGAGCGTTTACAGGAGAGCCAATGCATGGACCCTCAGCAAGAATTGAGCTCCATTATGGAGGAGCTGTGTTCAGTTCAGGGGTTGATTCGCAAGCTTACAGCGCAGCAGACACAGCTGAACTCGAGAAAAGCCATTCTGGAAGTGGCCCTGGAAGCCACAAACTCCGCTGGTGCTGCCCGTCTCTCCATCTCTCACGTTGTCTGTGAACACAGTTCGCCGTGAAATGTACTAATGCAAGCTAAAGCTGTATCATGCAAAGGAGAAGCCATACGTGAACACGATCCAGAAATGCTGCCGTCTTCTCTGGGCCAAAGCTCATTTAAAATGGACTGAGGCAAAATGAAAAACTGTTCTGTGGTCAGATGAATCAAAATTTGAATCTCTTTTTGGAAACCACAGATGCCGTGCCGTGCAGACTAAAGAGGAGAGAGACCATCCAGCTTATTGTAAGTGCTCAGTTCAAAAGCTTGCACCTCTGATGGTATGGGGTTGCATTAGTACCTATGGCATGGGCAGCTTACACATCTGGATAGGCATTATCAATGCTGAAAAGTATATAGAGGTTTTACAACAACGTCTCTTTCAGGGAAGGCCTTGCATATTTCAGCAAGACAATGCTAACCCACATACTGCATCCATCACAACAGTGTGGCTTCGCTGTAGAAAAGTCCAGGTGCTGAAATGGTCTGCCTGCAGTCCAGACTTTTCACCAATAGAAAACATTTGGCGCATCATAAAATGAAAAATCTGGCTTAGAAGACCCAGGACTTGAGCAGCTAGAATTCGACACCAGTCAAGAGTGGGACAACATCCCTCTTACAAAACTCCAGCAATTGGTCTCCTCACTTCCCAGACGATTACAAACTGTTGTTAAAAGAAGAGGGGATGCGACACAATGGTAAAGATGGCCCTGTCCCAAGTTTTTTGAGATGTGTTGCTACTATCAAATTCAAAATGAGCCAATATTCTTCATGACATGGTAAAATTTCTCACTTTCAACATCTGATATGTTGTCTATGTTCTATTGTGAATAAAATGTGGGTTTATGAGATTTGCAAGTCATTGCATCCTGTTTTTATTCACGTTTTACACAACGTCCTAACTTCATTGGAATTGGGGTATGTACTTGCAGACTCTTATGGACATAGCATAGCCCACTAGCTTCAGGACCGTGGTACTCGCTGGATTCAAGTCTAATGACAGATGATTCTGAACGTCAAGACAGGGTTTTGGAATGGAAAGTTTGGAGAGTTTTACTGTATTCCAGGACAAAGTTCATTCGGCACCGTAAAACAACGCATCAATATGAATTAAATAGTAGGATAATAACTTGTCCATTAGTTGGGTCATTTTGTAAACTAAAGCAAATTTTAACAGAACACATACTCGCGATAGCTATTAATTTAACGTCAATCTTACCACTTCCGTGTGCCCCTCCAAATGAAAACTGCTTTCCACATGAGGATCATCATGACCAAGCAAGTCAATTTTTTGCATTTGAAAGCCTTAGCCTCCAATGCAAGCTTCCTTTACTCTTTAAGCTTTTCCGCTCCTCCATTGCTTTACGACATTTTTGTCTGATCACCGTAGTCGTTGAAACCAAGCGGCAATCTCCGAGGTTGAAAAGTGAAGCCAACACGGAAGTGTCAATAACTGCAGTTCCTCGAATGGCAACTTGAGGCTGACTGCAGAAGTGAGTCAATCTCCATTGACCCCCATATTAAAAAGCCCAATTTTACAGCAGAAATAATCATGTTTACAGCCTGGTTCAAAATACGGTTTTGGTCTCTACGGCTAATTTTCCCCTCCGTGAAAACTGTGGGGGGAGTTAATTTTTTTGTCAATGCACTATTTACATTCTATAAAGGCTTAAAGTTCTGCATAATTAAGGGCGTGGCCACTTTAAGTGACAGAACCTTGAATTACACAATCTATGGACAGGAGTCCTCACATACGGTCATGTCATGTGGCTATAGCTAAAGCACAGGCCCAAGCCTAGCCTGGCTGTCTGAGGGATGGGTTACCTCAGCTCAGCTAGCCTAGCCGCTAACCCTTGGCCTAATACAGTCGTCTGTAGGCTGTTACCCTAGATAGGCTCATTTGAGTCACAGAACTTGACCCTTTGGCAACGTTTGTGACTGGAGAATTTTCATCGAAATATCAGGATGATAATGTCCTGCTGTGTGGTTACCAGTCTTTGATCCAATTTCTTAGGTGTTGAATTTCTAATATTATCTCATATAACGTTATATGTCAGCACAAAGTAGCATTAGTTCGTTAACTAGCCAGAGAATGAATACAGTAAGCCCTCAGGTTAGCTTTTGCCCAAGATGTCCATCTGTACTAACGAGAGTGTACGCCTGCCGCAGTTATTATACTAGCATGTAGCGAAGTAATAGCGTAATTGAGAAGTATCAGAGCAAAAAAAAAAAACAAAAACTTTTGAGCAAAAGATGTCAGTCAAAGATTGGAAAACCGTCACGGCTTCCCTAACAGATTGCCAGCGTAGCCAGCTAGTTAGCTACAGCATTAGAACCACCGTAGCATGCTACCAGATGACGGGGTCCCTCAGCTCATTCCCCCGAGCATTTGGAGAGCTTGTCCTGAGATTGCTGCAGTTATACAGTCAATCGATTTGCACAGCAAGATCTTATACAGCTACAGTTGCCGATACTTCGCCACAAACAGATTCATTCCATTTTCAGTGCGATTACTAATGCGGTATCATTGCAAATAGGAAGGCTAGCTAGCTAGCTAGCTATATACCTAATTTAACGTATCCAACGTTATCTGGAAAACACCAAATTAAATAAACTGTGTATAGCCTGAGCCCATACGTGGTTTTTTATTTGCAAGAAAACAGTTTTTCGGTCATTCCTATAGCATAAGGCAAATATATAAATAGATACCAACAAAATTGATCTCAACGCAAAACAACCGGAATAGTGATGTACAACCTTCAAAAGAGGTATATAAAACCATGAGCTTTCAAAATAAATTTAAAATGAATAGCGGTCCGTTTTTTCAGTTTAATTATGCACCAAATCATACTCAGATGTAAATTTTGCTGGTAGAAGAGATTTGGCAGGCTGGTGAGAATGTTTGCCCGACTCAATAACGTTGCGGCTTATCAAAGTATGTCCCGATGGCCTGTATACTACTGTTGAAAGAATTAGATCCGCCGAGTCTAACGGGCAACGTTCCACTTTGTGCTGCCTGCAGCTGCGATGGCTAGGTTCCGCTTCGGCCTGGAATAGACCAGTCGTTCGGGAGCCCTCCCAAATGGCCGGCCCGCCCCTGGACGGGATCATAATAGTGGGTGATATTAACTTCCATATCGAAATCCCCTCAGAAACTTTGGCCTCTGAATTTTGAAACCTTACTGAGTCTTTCAATTTAGTCCAGTGGATGTCAGGCCATATGCACAAACATGGCCATACATTGGATTTAGTTTTTAGGCTTGATGTATTCGAATGGCCTCAAGACAGAGGATATTTTTGTTTCCAATCATTTTGGTGTGATCTTGATACCATAGTCCAAGTGGTTCAAACCTAATTGAGGCGTTCCTTTTGATCTCATGTGGTTACTACGTGTACATCCTTCAAATTTTTGCTCATTTATTCTAATATACACGTCCATATAGCGCACATTCCAGACAGCAACGAAATGCTGAATTTATTTAATAAAACGTGCTTGTCTACTGTAAATGTTGTCACGCCTTACAAAATTGGAACAACACAGTACAACATATTTCGCCTTGGATGAACGATACAATATGAGCATTAAGAGGGAATGCAGAAAAATGAAACAGAGGTGGAAGGCCACTGAACAAAATGTCCATTACGTGCATATGAAAAGTCTGTTAAACTCATATAATAAAGCAATAAAAATGGCTTGAAATGAATTCTTTTCTGAATTAATAGCCACTGATCAGCATAAGGCAAGGTTTTTTTCAAAATTATTGACCGTATTGTGAACCCTCTATTTGCTGTTACATCCCCTGCTGATTGTGATAAGTTCTTGAAATTTTTTATTGACAAGATGGAAATCATAAGGTCTAGTATCACTCCTGTTCCTTCTATCAATATATCCTGTCCTCTTTTAAACTTGTTGAGTTGTTTCAGTCCTATTTCTTTGCCAGAACATACAGATATTGTGTTCCGCATGAAACCCTCTTCCAGTCCCTAAGATATTATACCCACTAGGCTCCTTAAAGACGTAATGATGACTATTGGTTCTGACCTGCTTTCTGTGGTGAATAGGTCTCTCTCAACAGACTGCGTTCCTGATTAAGATTGCCTGCATTCAACTGCTCTTTAAAAAAACCAATTCTCAATCCAGCAATTCTGAATAACTTAAGACCAATATCAAAACTATCAATTTTTATCTTAAGTTTTGGAAAAAGACGTAGCTAAGCAACGTTTAGAAGTGGTGGAAAACAACAATCTTTTGGAGAAATTTCAGTCTGGCTTCAGACAGCGACATAGCACAGAAACGGCCTTGCTCAGAGTCACAAATGATCTTTTGATGAATGCTGACTCTGGAGACTGCTCTTTATTCGTCCTGTTGGTTCTAAGTGAAGCCTTTCATATAATTGATCGTGTAATCATGATTGACATGCTGAGAAATTGGGTTGGGTCTCCCTTGGTGATTGTGTATCATCATCTGCACTACTTACTTCAGGTTTACCTCAAGGGTCCATACTTGGGCCGATATTGTTTTCTATTTATATGCTTCCTCTGGGATTAATTATTCGTCCGCATAATATATCTTTTCATTGTTATGCTGGCGACACACAGTTGTATCTGCTGGTGAAATCTACTGATTTCAGTAATGTGTCAGTGTTGCATGACTGTTGAGCCGATGTTCAAAACTGAATGGCAAATAATTTTTTGCAGTCAAATAAAACAAAAGTCAGAATGCTTGGTCCAAAGTTAGTCTTGGACATAATTAATCAAGGACCTCTTGCTTCAAATATTAGACCCTTTTCTTGAAATCTTGGCATGATTTTTGATACAAAACTCAAATTTGTGCTCCACATTAAGAAGCTTGTACAGTCACGCTATTCGCAACTCCGAAACAAAGCTAGAATTAGATCTGTTCTGTCTTTTTGAGGATACTAAAACAATATTTTGTGCTTTTATTTCATCAAGGTTAGACCACTGTAACTCCTTATATACCTGCCTGAATAAGAAATCTCTGGCTAAAGTACTAGTTCAAAATTCAGCTGCAAGATTGCTTACTAAAACAAATCAGAGAGCACATATTACTCAAATTCTAGCATCTTTACACTGGCCACAAATTAATTGTAGCCCAGACAAAGTCGGGCAGCTTCTATGGAGTCATGCTTGTCGTTTCCGCCGCTACCGGCTCGTCCGCGTCTCCGGCCATAAATACTTTCTTGTGGACACTCTTCAGGCTGTAACTTTTGACCGATTACTTTCATATTTGGTATGGACATGTGCTATACTTCATTCGTGATACCTATCGATTTTGGTTGCCATGGCGACAGTATTGGTGGAATAATGCACAACAAAGGGGAGAAGCGGGCTTTCGGGGGCTACTTCAATGGGGTCCTGGCCGACCAGACTGTCTAGTTTTTGAAATTATTTTAAAATTTTATTGATTACCTTCAAAGCTCTACATGGAATGGCATCTGAATATAAAAATGAGCTTTTAATTCCTTATAAACCTAATAGATCGCTCGGGTCCTCACAGCTAGCATTACTGGCTTTTCCAGAGTCTAAGTAAAAAAAAAGGGTGATTTAGCCCTTTCTGCTAAAGCTCCAAGGCTCTGGAATGGCCTCCCCATTAATATTAGGAATGCTGAGTCTTTATCCACTTTTAAAACTCTTTTGAAGACTTACTTGTATGGGCCTGCTTTTACCATCTAAATTATTTTTTCTGGTGTAATTCTTCCTCATTTTGATGTTTAATTCCCTCAATTTTCCTACTTTGTAATATTGCTTTTTATACACATTTTTTTAACCTATTTGTCAAGCACTTAGTGCTGTATTGCTTGAAAGGTGCTATATAAATAAATGTATGTTTTATTATTAATATCTTATTACCCTACACAGACGGCTGACTGTCAGTCCATATAATTATGGCAGAAACCTACAGGGAAAGTAACCTTGAGAAAGAATAAGACAATGGATTTCAATGTGACGCTGAAAATCCTCATTTAGACAAAGACCAGTTTGCAAACATTACCCAGGGGAGCTGGTATTTAAGCAGCAAGTTGGGTAAACACAGCCCAATTTAATGAGAAATTACACTTTAAAGGGGACATATTGTAAAAAACTAATTTCTTTCCAGTTCTTGTGCACACACATTTCAGTATTTGGAGTGCTTTTCAACCCACTAACTGTGAAGTAAAACAACCCAGTCATTTCAGTATTTGGAGTGCTTTTCAACCCACTAACTGTGAAGTAAAATAACCCAGTCATTTTTTTGTGGGCTGTTTTTTTCATAAAACATGGCATTTGGCATGGCATTCAGATTTGGCTCCCCCGTCTACATCACATGCAGGCTCGAGAGCATTGTTCCGCCCCTCATCTGAATATCTTCACCCACAGCTTATTTCATTTGGCAACATCCCAGTTTCAAATGGCAAAACCCCATAACGCGGTATATGTGAGCTCCCCACTTTTTGTCTGTCTGGTTTATACTACTAACCTGGATCAGAACAAGACTAGGTGCAACCTACTATATGGCTGGGCCGCCAAGTGCTGTATGAGAATGTGGGCCCAAGAAAAGGGTGCTAAATGAGGTAAAGCTCACGCTATTATATGGAGTGCATGTTTAGTAATGAGCTGGAGCTGATAAATTATTTACAAAGTGGGTGGGGAGAGTGAGAGTGGGAGTGGGAGAGTGTGTGAGTGAGGGAGTGGGAGTGAGAGAGAGTGTGTGAGGTAGTGGGAGTGGGAGGTGGGGGGGTCTTGAGTAAGGAAAACATATCAAAAGCAAGTTATACATTTGAATAGACAAAGAGGTAGAGTAAGGGTAGCAGTTATTGATTTTTTGAATGTGAATTTGAGAGAGACAGCAGCAGCAAATTTAGATAGCAGTTAAAGTATGTATGTATGTATGTTCCTGAATCGTAATGAAACAATAAAGTTATGGTTACAGTTGTGCTAACCGGGATGTGACAACACTTTTGTGAACACATGGCAGTTCCTATATAGTGAGGGTGTAAGAACGAACTTCAAAGATTCCTTTTTTTCCCCATGTTTCGTCTTTGGGCATGTTATGGACAAAGAATCCACAGTTTCGAGTAAAACTGCTTAATAAATATGTTCGAGTGAAGGAGTTGCCATGTGTTTGCATGAAGCGTTATTTGATATTGGTGATGAATGAATATGGCTAACTATGTGAAAAAAAAATTGAAATGCAATTAATTTTAATGAATTTATGACCTATTGAAAGCTCTCGAAAAGGCCTTGTAGTTAACAGCAAGATCATGAGAATTGGCCGAGAAATAAGAAAGTTCATTCTATAATTTAATTTCATTTTGTTTGATTTGGCCGAGAAACTGAAGTGATTTCCACCAGTCCTTCATCAGAGGACTTACAGTCAGCAATTAACTGCCTGAATTCCTCTCTGGCCTTATTAGCAGCAATAGTGTTGCTTTTTGCTGTTTTTTATAAATTCACATTCTTCATAACTGTCCATAATCACGACCCACTCCTCCAAGGAGTTTTTCTCTTTTTTTTTTGAAGATTTTATCAATCACCCAGCAACCACTTACATTACATCCAACGAACAAGTGCATATATCAACCAAAATGAATGCATTAACATAAATCTCAAATGTAATTTCCCAAGTGTCCACCTGAGTATGCGGATGTATAATCATGCAGTTTTCCTAGTGTCCAACCAATCAGTGTAAAACTTCATATGTGTCTCCCATTAAGCCGCTGGCGGCGCCCCCTGGTGGCATGGGGCGAGATAACCCGCAGCGTTACAGATCCTGGATCAGGGATAGCTTCCTCGGAGAAACATACAGCACGCGATCAGTCATTTTATGAGCGGAAATAGGGTCAATTGACGCATGAAATGCCCTTTTGTTGAGAGCGCATACAGTGTTGAAAGTACAAAAGGGCAATTCCACGCGTGGCGTACGGGATATTTAGAAATGTTTTTCGACCCTGCTTAGTAAGCACTCAACTTGGCAGTATTATTGTACCCCTTGGTATTGTAGGGCCCTTTGACTGTTACTCCACCAAGGGTAATTTCCATTAAATGTCAACTACAGAGAGGATATTATGAAAAAACCTGCGTGGCGTACGGGACGCAGAAAATTCAAGATTTTTTCAGGAATTATTTCAGCTCAAAAGGTCTGTGAGTTGGTCAGTGGAAAACTATCCTCGTCATTCTTAAAAAACAAAGAGAGCCTTAAAGTAACTAACCGCACATGGGTACAAGTCAAAGAATTCTTCTTTATTAAGAAATAACAACTTGAAAATTAGAAGTCAGCGTGGCGTATGAGACAGTGTAAATGTGGCGTACGGGACACTAAAAAACTCCAACAAAAAACTGTATATCAGAATTTTTTGGTAATGCAACGAGCTGTATGTAGTTTGATTCATACAAACAATTGTTTTAAAACAGTTCTCACTATTGTGGGAAAAAATAAAATACTTATTTTTACTTGATACACAGACCTGGGGCGTACGGGACACACTTGCCCTTGTTCCGACCATCCCTTACTGTACATATAGTCATTAAATAACTGACAGGCTCTGCTTTATTTTTTGCAGTTTAGGTGTAGGATAAGTCTCCTACTCAACTAGTAACTAACCTAAATGTGAATCAAAATGAATTTGAACAAGTTCAGATACATTAACACTTAATCTAGGACTAGGGCTGTTGGAATAAATTTCAGGGGTTGAGTATTATTCGAATATAAAAAACTAATTAATATTCAAAAGCTAAATGAAGTATTTGAGTGTGTGTGTTTTTAGTTTATAAATGTGTTTTTTTTAATCGTTCTTAAATGTCACCCTCTCGTACCCCCCCAACACTGTGTACACCTCTTACTTCTGACAGTGCGCCTATTACTTGGCTTTCTAATGAAAAACCTGCTAAATATTATCATGGTCCCCAAAAAGCCATAGGTGCTGGCCTCAGTGGCATAACCAGAGATTGTGACCATGGACTGTCAGTAATGACTTAATGTCAATTAGTCTCATCTGCTTGTTCTTGTTGCTTTCAGCATTTTCCTTGTTGGTGACAGTTACTTTGAAATGTCTGTGCTTGAAGACATATTAATTGGGTTTAAACTAGAAAACAGCCATGAACTAAATGGGGTTCACTGGAAACACTGGTTACACTGGGAATGTACATTGGGCCAACACACTGGGTCTCCATGGGTTTCCACCCTGAAATAGGTGATCTGGAGGGGGATATTGTACATTCTTGGATGTTTTACTTGAGTAAAGGCTTGACACACTTTGAATTAAAGAACTTACCTTCTGTCAGTATCTGTCACTGTGGATAAAACAAGGACCTACTTCAGTCTGAAGCCACCTCCTGTTCGCTAGAGGAATGTGAATTCCTTCTGGAAATTTCCAACAGTTTCTAGTGCCCCCTATTGTTTGAGACTAATTGGTAAATTAACAAAGTGACCTCTGTTTTTTTTACTTTAAATTATTCACGTTAGTTTGACTTTAAAACCCCATTAAAAGGGAGGAAATGGCAGTGTGATGAACGGGACATGTCCCGTACACAACATGCGTGGCGTAAGGGACAAGTTCTAACAACTAATTAACACCTTAATTAATAATCAGATTGCAAATTCTCCCTGGAAATAGATGCACCACTGCTCAAAGACAGAGAATATGGAGTATGAAGATTCTTGTTGATTAAATATGGAAATACATAAAACTTTTGTCATCCTGTGTGGCGTACGGGACATGGCGAAAAACGCCTTGACGATTATTGCCTGCCCTAACCCTCCAACTTGAGTTTGCTGATCAGAATTGTGCATGAGTGAAATATTCATCCTACCCTATTGACTACTTACAACAAAGATTCTGTGAAAGTTAAACAATTAGAACAATTAGAAGAAAAGTTTGCATTTCACATTATTATCAGAATTAGCGAAAAAGTCAAGTTTTTTTGTTAAATTAATAAGAAACATGTTCTCCTCCAATTTTCAGAAAAACATCGTTTGGTCCTTGAGGCCTGGGTATCATAGTAGGTAAACAAACAAAACAAAAGGCAAGCAAAAAGTTACTGTACTCAATTTTCACTTTTCTACAAAAAATAATTTCTAGCGTGGAATCGCCCAAAAACGAGATTAACAAAGAAAGATTACAACCACCGTTGAGGTACCAATTATCTCTGATTGCGAGTTCAGGGTTTGTTGAGCCGGCTCACTCATATATAGCCTGTCTATGTTGAACTTGCTTCGTAGTATACCCCCCGGGAGAAACGAGTGACAAACGCCCCGCCAGCCAACCAGCCAATCGTCAGCCAACCAATCGTTGAAGTTCTTGCCCGCCGGCTGACCATTCGCTGAACTTCCCCCCCGCCGGCCAGCCAATCATTGAACTTGATCACTCAGGCACTCAGGCACTCACTCACTCACTCAGCGACATTCACGTTTATAGGGGCCGGGCCGCTGCTCGGCCCAGCCCAAAAACACAGGATAGCCTCTCTAGTGAGGACCGAACTAGATGTGATTTGAAACTAGAGATTGTTTTTATGGCAAAAAACAAACGTCTCCCCCCAGCCCAAAGCAGCTGCTCCTCATTGATGTTCACAGACATTTAGGAAGAAATTAGAAAAGTTAATAACCTCAAAATAGCAAAAGGCACATCTGCACGAATTGTCATAGAAATATATCAAACGGTTTCTGAGTTATGGTCTGGAAATGGTAGGAATGCTGACGCGGACGCAAAACCGGAGAAAAATAATATGTCCCACTCACTTCAGGGGGGAGATATAATTAAATTTGAAGGAAAATGGCAAAAGGCACATCTACATGCCATGTTGAAAGCATGTGCAATGTCTGAAGTAAATATATGAATTAGTTTCTGAGATACAGCCCGGAAACGCATCATAGCCCCATTTTGAGAATAAGACCAAACTGTTACCATGGAAACAAAAAAATTAAAGAAGTAATTTCAGCAAAAACAGTAAAAGGCACATCTACATACAATGTTGAAAGAGTTGCAAGGTTTGATGTAAATATCTAAAACGGTTTCCGAGTTACAGCCCAGAAACAGTGGGAACGTCGATGTGGACGCGAACGCGGACATGAACACAGAGGGGTAACCGTACAAAAACAATACGTCTCCCCTCCCTTCTGGGGGGAGATATATTTGGCAGTTATTTGGCTGGTAGACAATCCTTACCGAATACCCACTGATACATGAAAAGATGATTCCATACAGTGGCCAGATTTCAAGTTTGGAAATTTGAATTTTACAAGCACACCAGGTTAGTATCGCCATTTTGTTTTTGTCGTGTCCCATCTTTGACTAAACAGACCACAATTCACACAAGCACATATCTGTGTTAACACTATTCGGACTACAATTCTCTGATAAAGTACAATGTGAAGTGTGTCCTCTTTTGAGTTTGTATTCATAGACAATGTGCATGGCTTATGGGTCATTTTCAGATGTGATAGACTGAATTATGCCTGAGTTTTTGTTAGGGCTGACAATTATTGTATCATTTCAGATGTCACTTCTTTACATTGGTGTGAGCTTGATGGACTCCAGTAAGACCTGCCCTCATTTTGCCTGTGAATAGCTACCAGCCACCTGTCCCTTTATTCTGAACTTCTATACTGTTTGTGCAGCTCAAAGTATGATCTCTCCCTTTGCTGTTTCCAGTTATGATTGCTACAACCAGCAACTTCGCAACTTTTGGCAGTATATACCATAAACATGGTGATTAAACAGCTTGAAATACATACCAGTGCGGCATAGCAAGTGACCGGTTTGACTGGTTTGTTTTTAGTGGCACTTATGGCTGCTAGGGCAACCATTCCCAGAATGTATCGCACTTAGCGACGTGCCCACATGTCCCTGAGAACCAATGCAGATGCTGGGTACGGATTATTCTGAATGAGCCAGACTGAATTAAAAGTGTAGTAAAACTATTATGGTGACTGCTTCCATGAATGAAAAATGTAATCATTTTATCTATTGCCGTTTTCATTTAAAGTTTTCATGTTTTTGCCATGCTAAATCTGTGTGTTATTAATCGCGACTTTGCTTTCACCTCAGCTTGCTGCTGTTTTTCTCCCAGTCCCCCAAAACTGAAGGTAGCGTATGTTACTTTGTCATCTAAAAGCTGCATCCTATTCCAGACGTTTCTTTTGGATCGTACTCATTTGTTACCGTGTTTGAGCTTTTTACTGAGCAGTTTTGGCTTTGTTTGCTAGCAACATTATAGACAGATCGGAAGTCAGACGACAGACAAAGCAGCAACCTTCAACATAAAATAAATGTCGCCCAAAGTGAAATCTTGGGAGTCTGACAGCTTTTTTGTACCTGAGCTTAATTATAAGTTATTGATTTATTAACTCAAATATCAGTATATTTTGATGAAACATTGCATTTATTTAACATTAGGGGAAACCAGGGCAAAGTGGAACACGGGGCAAAGTGAAACACCCCCAATAAAATCTGTCTTCATGCTGCCCTCTATCTAAGCTCATGCACCAAGAACACTGCATGGATGCTGAATCGTTTGTGACCAGAACCATGGAAATAAATCAGATATGTGTGCTTTTTACGGAAAATATTGTTTTTCCATATATTTAAACCAATAATCCAAAAAAATATATTATCTAATAAATTATATTGTGCTTATGTTTAGTTATTTCGAAAGCCATATTAATGATGGATGGGGGTAAGCTTACTTTATACATGCTAACATGGCTAGCAAACAATGGCCGACATGACAGTGTTGCATGTCGGGAGAAATCTCATGTGGTCGGGGGAAAGTGGATAGGGCAGAGTGGAACACTATTCCACTTTGCCCCAGAGCGTTCTACAAAAGTATGTCAAGTATTGCTGGAAAATCGAAAGTTTGCAACTTTCAAATATTCAAATGATTCAAGTGTAACTTGTCCTTAATCCCCTAATCCAGATCATGAAAATCAAGTGTTTCGGCGTAAACGACCACAACTACTCCAGCCCGCCTTAAAGGTAGCAGGCCATTCAGAACTATGCAAGTATTTTCAGGCCATAATAGTAAAACGATGTACCAGGACAGTACTGTACCAGGAAGTAAATGATTTTGACAGTGAAGACCTCTAGGGGAAGCATTCCATTTTGCCCCGTCCCGTGTTTCACTTTGCCCCGAAGATCCGGGGCAAAGCGGAATTTATATATTTTTTTCAAGTTCATACCATTTAATAAAACTGATTCTTTGAGAAACATTGTTCATGTCATTTGTTAGTAGTAAGCGTAAGGCAACATTATGAACCCAAGGTTTTTCTTTACTTTGCTTTAAAATCCTGTTTTGGCTGGCCAAACATTTTTGGTCCGCTTTTCCCTGGGTTCCCCAACTTGCCTGGTGACTGTGACTATTGGAAATTAAATGACGATAATAGCTAGAATTTGATACCGTTCCATTGGCTAAATGTTTACATGCATAATCACCCTGCGAGTTGACATTACACAGAGGTCTTGGTTAAACTTGTCGATTAAATTAGACTTTCATCATCCAATCACTGCAGGATGAATTAACTGTATGGTCGTGAGGGTCTCAAAACTGATCATTCCCACACTGCCAGATATAAGCCAGACTGCTTCGTGAGGTGATCAGGCTCGCATTGGGATCGGGATTCTAAACAGTGCAGCAGCATTCCAGCCACAATGTACATGAGCAATGCCAGGAAGTGGATGAGTGGGGAAAAGTACTGTGGACAAGATCCGGCCATGAGAGAGGTGTAACAGGCATTATCAAGCAGAGTGTGGACACAGCCATGGGAGAGGTACAGGCATTATCAAGCAGTATGTGGATATACAGCAACTGCAATCTCACATCTGGCAATATTAATCTAAATAAAAATACTGGCATATTATTATTTAATGCTGGCTACTTACCCCCCCAAAAAAAAAAAAAAAAAACTGAAAAAGAACAATGAGCCATCCAATCTGGCTTCCTTCAGAAGTCGCTAATTACCCAACACAGCAAGCAGGCCAACCAAAAAAAAAAAAGACCAATCTGTAATAAAGTTGGTCAGATGTCTACCCTTTTCAAATAATCAGCAACACGAAATGGAAAACATGCCACATTTCCGCAAAGCTTCGCACCACAACTCTGTCAATACATTTTCACAAGAACCAAACTCATGTAAATCGCACGGCCTGTAACAAACCCAGATACGAAACAACTGTGCATAGACACTCACAAAGCAGCTTTTTTTTAAAAACAACTTCATTCTAATTGTCATTATGTGGTATTACTTAAAAAAAACTTTCATTACACCTTAAAAAAAAATGTAACAGAGATTAAGAGCCACAAATGTCAGATTTTACTACAAGAATTCAGCCTTTAAAGCTACATTGGTATCAATCACTACCTCACATTCTGGGATGTTTGTTGCCAAGAATCACTAGACTTTCATTAGCTGCTGATACAGCTACTCACATCATAAAAATGTTTTTAAACAATGGTCAAATACTTGCACACTTTCCATTAAACTTTATTCCAACCTTAAACCTGTAACTATTAATGCCAAAAATCTGCAGACAACTGACTCAACTGAACATACATAAAACAAAAAGTGTTCTGTTTCAATGAATTGGCATGATATAAAGACATGAAATTTGACATGAAAGACATGAAACTCTAGTCTTGCTGGTCGCCGATATATAGAGGACCAACACTCCTTTCCATGCTGCTCGATAAACATTAGCCTAGAGGCAAGACTAGGGGTAAACAATATTACAGCTCCATTTATGAACAGTTATCAGAAATAACTGGTTAAATTTGGGTAAAAAAAATCTGGATGATAAATAACAAAAAAAAAAAATAAATTTCACCACACTGTCAAAGAGATCTGGGTTCAAGACCAATGGCATGGTTTGAATGGCTTTTCAGCTCAATATTCTGCTCCCATTGAGTACGTCCTTTTTTCACAAACATGGCACAAGAGGCATTCTCAGCCTCAGGAACATTTTAAAGATGGCTGCCCACTGTCTTTGTGATCTCAGCAGCTCAGTATACAGCTCAGCATGGCTACATAAATGTATTAATGTTTTTCTTCTGATCTGCTTTAAATCCTCCACAGCAGCATTAGTGATTTCAATGTCTGGGATATGTGGGTTATTATTTTTAGCTGTAGCAGATTGCGCAGAGAGAGAGAAGGGGAGAGAGGGATTGAGCGTACGTGAGACAGGATGTGTGCAAGGCTCGAATAATCAGAGAGGGTTACCATAGCGGCCGGTTGATTCAACAATTTCAGCCGATCAGTAAAGAGGATTCTCATGGTATCGAGGCTTCTACTGAACCACGATGGGTACATTTAGTGTATCATTGAAAGTGCTATAAACTATTACCACGCACCATATTACCAGCATCAAAACACCAATTTGCCTTTAGGCTTAAAGACAAATCTGCAGATTTATTTTCTATTGACAGGCCTTAGAGTAAAACTGTTAAGGTTTGGGCCTTTCAGCCCCTCCCTTTTCACGTTCTTCTGCTTCCACCTTGGCCTCAGCTGGAGCCAATTAAGGTGGAGGCAGTTGCAGAGTATTTAGGGCTGGCAGGTGCCAGTCCTGGTGCTCTGTATTTTACCTGGCCACAGCAGGTCTGTGTGTCTGTTTTAGCTGCCACCTTCCCTTGTTTCTGTCTTTTTGTACTTCAGTTCTTGTTTGTCTTTACTCGGGCCGGTAGGCCACGAGTCTAAGTTTCGGCTTGGTTCTCCTTTTTTTTTCGGGGTCATGACTGTCCTGCTCATGCGCGTGCGCGGTTTCGCGATTGGCCCAGGCCTAGACCTGGCCCAAGTACAGGCTCTGAGGAGCCTCTTGTTTTCAAGTAATTTCAGTTCTTCACCCCCAGCTTTGGCACTTAAGTCTCCTTTCGCCCAAGTCCATGGTCTTAGTGCCCGCCGGATAGCCGTTTGCATCCGGCGGGGTGCAAACCATAACAAAATCTATACTCAATTCCATCAATGAAACGTTTCAAACAGCAAACTCTTCCAAGCTACTCATAAAAGAAATCTGAAACCCTGGAAAGTAACTACTTATTGCCAAAGAAAATAGAAAAGTTACACCCCACACAGACAGATTCCAAAAATACCCGGATACCAAAGAGCACTCTGTCCCAAGTACACTGGTTATGCAGGAGGAAGGGCGATAACATCTGTCTTCATTGTAGGGAAAGCACACACTGAAGTTTGCATCATTGCATGCACAAAAGGACTGAAATGATCTCTTTTGTAAAAGCTTTGCTTGGTTTTGCTAATAGAGGTCTGCTCTGGGACACACACCATAAAAACCTCAACTGGGCCCCTATTAGCGCACTGAAAGATTGCCAAGTTAAGATAACAAGTAACATATCAGAGAAACTCCAGTTCTGCTCACTGAGAAAGAGCATTCCAGATTTCAGATAAATTTTGCCCCTAATTCATCCTTCTTTTGCAAAAAAGTAACTTCACAAAGAAAGCCTAATTTGTTTAAACAAATTCCACTGGCATCCAGACAAAACAAACATAAAAAAATTAATAATAGAAGAAAAAGTCAACATAACAAGCAAGATTACTCCAGAACACCTGTGTGTTGAAGTGGGCAAACAGTGGGAACCATGTTTTCCTCCATAATCCTTAAGGCATCTTAATGTAGAGGACAACAAGAGATACCAAGGAGGAACGATACACACACATAATTGCTTTCGTGAGTAGTTCCCACGTATAGGTTTAACCAGATTTGGTGTCACATGCTTTTGGGACACGGGGAAAACGTGATCTTCAGTCAATAACAGAAAGTAAGAGAAATATAGCTTGTTGCCCAACAAACTGTACTAATCGTAGACAAGACGGTGAGAGTATACTCACAAGTTTATGTACAGTACAAACCCTTGGTTAGGGCAGACTCCAGTTTCTATTTAAATACAGTGAAGTAAAGGAAAAATACTATCACAAACACACAATTAGCACAAACCTATTTGGAATATGTAAACTCACATACGCATACGTGCATTCATTACACCACATGGTGCATTGTACTGAAGTATAGTACTAGCTTTTCTTGGAATCTGAACCTTGGTGACGTGTAATAAATTGGTTTGATGACTCGATGCAACCATTTAAAGTGAAAGACACCTTTTGCACAAAACCAATGTTAAAAAATAAAATAATTACGCACATGGAGTCCCAATATTATGACTTCTGTGAGGTTGCACACAATGCTTCAAATAACACGAATGCCACCAAACAATAAAAAACTGAAGGTCATCAACGTTGCTTCCCTCAAAAAGGTTTAGCCCATGAGAGGATGAGGAATGCTTTCGCAGTCACTTGACAGTGACATCGATTGACCGTCGCTAAACCAAAGTCGGTACAGGCCCAAATAATTTTGTACTAAATTTCCACTCGTTTTGAGCCATTTAGTCAGCTCAAATGGGTTCATGCACGAGCTAGTGCTCCCCTCCCTTTCTGTGTTGGTTGTCCAGCAATAAAAGATTTATGTTCTGTATTTTCTCTCACTGTTAGATTCTTTTCTACAAAGTATGCGTGAATGAAAAGAGAGTTGTCTTTTGAATTGATTATGTTGAGCAGATATTTATGTCAGCGCAGGTACTACCGAAACTACCTATATGCTGCTCCGTTTATAATTCTGGGATCTGGGAAGTTCGCCACAGATTTGATTATTGCGCACTGCTAGCGTGTTTAGCCAACTAATTTATGCTTATGTGGTTAGCCTAGCTGGCATCATTGTTTGATTATATGCATGTGCAATAAGAAACTTCAAGGGGACATATTATGAAAAACTCACATTTTCCAGTTCCTGTGCACATACATTTTGGTACTTGGAGTCCCTACTAACCCACTATGAAATAAGACAACAAAGTCAGTTTTTTATAGGCTGCCTTTTTAATAAAACATGGCATTTGGCATGCCATTCAGATTTGGCTCCCCTTCCTAAATCACATGCAGGCTCAGAGAATTATTCTGCCCCTTATCTGAGTGTCTCCGCCCATGGCTACTTTATGTATGGCAACATCCCAGCTTAAATCGGCAAAAGCCTATACTTGTACTATCCCCTTTTTGTCTGACTGCTTTATTCTACTAACCTGGATCAGTACAATACAGGACTGGTAAGGAAATAAACGGGACCTATTATGCCTTCTGGAAGATAATATTAACTTACTTAGCTGACTAGTATGCACACATTACCTTTCTATTATCATTGTTGTGGTAAAATTGACAGTGAATTTCGAAACCATGTCTGGTTCAGCCAGTTGCATTGTACGAGATGCTTTGATAGAAACAGATGGAAAGGGTGACCATTTTTTAATCGAATTGCACTTTTAATGGAGTAGGTCAGTAAAAGGAATGTTAGCTAATGGTTGCTACTATAGAGATGCTAGCTATGGATCATTCTTCTCATCAGGGACTGAATTACCAGTGTAGTTAAACTATTATGGCGACTGTAGGTTGCACTTCGTGAATGGAACGTCCATGCTTGCTTAGCCAGCAGACATTAGCTACCTTTCCATACTCATTAAGTAGTTTAATAGTATGCTAGCTTGCTACTGGTTCGGTCATCTGTGTTTAGGGACTTGCCAGTAGCTGGGGGATTTTAACTTCGCCTCTCTCTGTTGACGTGGTGGCTCTGTTTGCTGGCGAATGACAACAGAGCTCGTTCCATAGAGTGGACCCCCACTCTGAACAGCCTGTTTTTCAGAGGACTGGGAATGAGAGGAATCAAACTGCCTAGAAATCATGAAATCTTTCTTTTGCTATAAACTTATAAACCTTTCTTTTGGACATCCAAGATTATTATAATCTGGAAAAAAACCGGCATAGTAGGTCCCCATTAACACTACCTTTGTGTATATCTCAGCATTTTTTGCATTGGGAGATATGATTCTTCACAGATCATTAAACTGTTGGTGTGTTCAGGTGTTGGGTGTCAAAACACTCATGGGGAAGCAGACACTTAGGGTGTTCAGCGAGTGTTTTCTTTAACCTCTTGCCGCAAAAAAGCAATGTTACTAATGAAGGGAAAATGGCAGATTCCTTAAGTGTTCTGATTGGGATATTTGGGATGTTTAAGTATTTAGTATTCAGTTCAGCTTTGTCTTAAAATGATCAAAAACATATTTTGTGACACCTAAGAGGCAGTTCTCCAGTTCTCAGTTCACGTCAGAAGAATGTTGTCTTTCACTTTAAAGTAACTGTAGCGGTAAGCAAAATATGCTCAAATATTGCTTACATTAGTGAAGTTATACTAGAGGAAATCCTGCTGCTAATGTCTTCATTTTTTTCACCATGTGCTGGTTGTCTTTTGCACAGTGCAGCACTTTGGTTGAATTTACCTCCATCCTTGAATACTGCATGTGTCATGGTTTGTTAGGTGTGCATGTTGTTTGGACCTTTCTTTGCAGCTCTCGTCCCAGGACAATATCGAATTCCTGGGCCATCAAATTCTTTACCCAGCTGGTTGATTGAGCTGGGGCGGCGCTTCCCCAGAATCTATATAAGCAGGATGTCCAGCACGCCTCCTTCGGTAGAGTGTCTGTGTTTAGCTTCGCACTATAGCCGAAGGTATCTGTGGTCAGGTTTTGTATGACTTTCTATCTTCTTATTTTTGGAGTTTCTTCTCCCTTTTTCTATCTGGCTTTGCTTCCGTGGTTCGGACTATTATACGTCCTTTGGAAGCACGAGAACTTGCGTTTGGTCTATATTATTCTCTGTGTTTGTACTGTGCTCGTGCTACTCTCTTTCCCTCCGTCGTTGCGCTTGGCCTCCGTATACTACCGGCCATTACAGAACACTCTAGCGTGCATGCAGTCGTCAGCAACGGCTGCGTTAGAGAAAGTTGTGGCTAACCAACAAGCTGCTCTCTCCGGTTATAGCAAGGGTCTTGTTAGCCTGAACAATCAACAGGCAGAGCTGGCGGAAAGAGTCCGCCTTCAGGCGAATGCTATGGAGAGACAGGAGAATGTTCTGTTAACTCTCACTGAGAGTATTAGAGCCCTGTCCACGCAAATCACAGAAAATGTTGAACAAGCACAGTCCGTACATCTTTCCCTAGAGCTAAGGCTTCAATTACCCCCAAGATATGGAGGCGAGGCAGGAAGACGTAAAGATTTCATTGCCCAATGTGAGATATTTTTTAAAGCGCAGCCTTCACGGTTCGTGAATGAAGAGTCTCAGGTTTCACTTATTTCGTCCCTGTTAACCGACACTAGTTCACCGGAACACTGTGGAGACTCTCGTTAGAGAAATGGTATCGGTGTTTGATCAGGATGTTTGTGGCCAGAACGCGGCTACACGTTTAATGCATCTAAGGCAGGGCTCTGAGAGAGTCGCTGCATTTTCAATCACATTTTGCTCCTTGGCTACGGAGACAGGCTGGCCAGAAGCGCCTCTTATGACAGTGTTCGTTCACTCTTTGGCAGAGGAGGTTAAGGATGCTCTGGCTACATTGGAGCCTTGTTTGTCTCTGGATTCGTTGGTTCGCACTGCAGTGCGAATTGATAATCGCATCCGCGAATGTAACAGGGAGAAATGCACTGCATTGGCTCTTGCTGGCAACGGGGCTAATCCAATTAGCAGCATGCATAAAGCTCCCATTCCGCACACTGAAAATTCCACTGCTGGTAAGCCTATGCAGGTTGATGGCTCATATGAGAGCTGGGCTCGTAAGCCTGTTCGGAAACGTATAATCTGCTATAATTGTAACAAACCGGGACATATCCATCCACACTGCCCTGAGCTTCAGGGAAACGGGAAGTCCCTGTAGCGGTATGGGGGGCGCTAGAGGGACAGACCCAATTTCCCTTCCGAACTTTAATCCCTGTAGAATTGACTGTGGGGAGACAGAGAATATTTATCGAAACTTTTTTTAGACTCTGGCGCCGTGGATTGTTTTATGGATGCAGAGTGGGCTAGGAGACATTCCATTCCAATCCGCCCTCTTTTACATTCACGCTCTGTTAGATCTTTAGACGGTCGCCCGCTGGGAACCGAAGTTTCTGAATCATTGACTATGTTCATCTCTTTTGGTGGCCATTCTGAGGAGGTCCGGTTTTTTATTATCAGTTCTCCTGTTTTCCCTGTCATTTTAGGACACTCATGGCTGCGGGAACATAGGCCTCATATCATTTGGGGAAGTCAGGATAACCCGATCGTCCAGTGGGGGACTGATTGTCGGTCCCACTGCAGGGATAATTTGGCGTGTCATCCCGGGCATTGACCTGTGGGGTAGGCTGACGCCTGGAGTGATTCTGAAGAGTTTGCCTCACACAACCCTCCTAATCTACAGCCAGAGCCTCCTGAATATATTCTCGCATAGCCTTCCGTTCAGGCCCTGACAGCGAGTATAATGAACCCCTGGAGGGAGTGGTACCCGGGTGGAGATTGATCTTGCAATCGAATGTGCGATGAGGAGGTAAAGTCGAGGCCCGTTGCTTGTTAAAAACCTCCGCGAGATCAGCATAATCATCAGGAACATTAGGAGGCAGACAAAAGTTCAGAGTAGCCCCCAAATTCTCACCCTGTTCGGAACCTGCCCCCTCTAAGTCAGATTCCGAATCAGAGAAATCCTCCGAATAGCAATCCTCCTCTGGCTGCCGCCAGTCAAATTGAGGATCCCACTCCAACCCCTCCTCCGCCCCTTTCTAATGGATTTATTCGGCCCTCCACGTCTCCTGCTGGAGCGGGGTACTTTTTTGTGGGCAAAAAAGATGGCGGCCTGAGACCTTGTATTGACTACAGGGGCTTGAATAATATCACTACTAAAAACCGATACCCACTTCTGTTGATGAACTCCGCGTTTGAATGTCTGCAGGGGGCATCGTTTTTTACCAAGCTAGACCTCCGGAATGCTTATAACTTGGTTCGGATCCGTGAGGGGGACGAGTGGAAAACGGCGTTTAATACACATGACGGGTACTACAAATATTTGGTCATGCCGTTTGGATTGGTTAAAGCCCCCTCTGTGTTCCAGGCGCTCGTTAATGACGTCCTTCGAGAGATGTTGGAGAGATTCATCTTTGTCTACCTTGACGACATTCTGATTTTCTCTTCAACTCTCTTGGAGCATAAACAACACGTCAGACAAGTGCTTGAGGCCCTCCTCAAAGCCAAGCTTTTTGTCAAGGCTGAGAAATGCATTTTTCATGCCAAGACAGTTTCGTTTCTTGGCTTCATTATTTCAGAAGGGTCGGTCCGCATGGATCCTGACAAAGTGTCAGCGGTCAGGGATTGGCCTGCCCTCAAAAGGTTAAGGAGGTGCAACGGTTTTTGGGGTTTGCCAATTTTTATAGGAGGTTTATCCGTAATTTTAGCGCGGTAGCTACCCCCATTATCACACTCACTAAGAATACCTCTTCGTCGTTTGCTTGGTCTCTGGCAGCTGAGGCTGCTTTTCAGGAGTTAAAGAAGCAATTTAGTTCAGAACCCATTCTCGTTTTGCCAGACCCCTCCCTCCCCTTTGTTGTGGAGGTGGATGCGTCGGAAGTCGGGGTAGGTGCCATTTTGTCCCAGCACCCACTTCGGGACAATAAGTTGCACCCATGCGCCTACTTCTCCCGGTCGTTGTCGGTGGCCGAAAGGAATTACAGCATTGGTGACTGGGAGTTGTTAGCCGTCAAGTTGGCGTTGGAGGAGTGGCACCATTGGTTGGAGGGGGCTGAACAGCCGTTTGTGGTTTGGATGGATCATAAAAATCTCCAATACATCCAACAGACTAAACCATGTAATTCTCGGCGGGCGCGATGGTCGTTGTTTTTCAACCGCTTTAACTTTACGTTAACCTATCGCCCGGGTTCTAAAAACATCAAGCCCGACGCCTTGTCGCGGATTCATGACCGCTCCGGTTGCGACCCTATTCCTGAGCCGGTTATTCCGGCAGCTCAGATTGTGGCTCCCATTCAGTGGGATGTTGAGTCTGTTGTGCAGGAGGCGTTGAAAAATGATCCCAGTCCTGGTGGGGAGCCACCTGGCTGTTTGTTTGTTCCTTTAGCAGTGCGGTTCCAAGTTCTCCAGTGGGGGCACTCTTCCCATCTGGCTGGTCACCCGGGGATTCATCGGACCAAGCAGTTCTTGGCCCGACATTTTTGGCGGCCCAGCATGATGGAGGACATCCGGGAGTTTGTAGCGGCGTGCTGTATTTGCGCTAGGAACAAAACTTCCCACCTCTCCCCCTCTGGTCTGCTGCGGCCGTTGCCCATCCCTAAACGCCCGTGGAGCCATATCGCTCTTGATTTTGTTACGGGGCTGCCTGTTTCGGAAGGCAACACAGTCATCCTGGTCGTCGTTGACCGTTTTTCTAAGGCCGCCCACTTTATCGCGCTGCCCAACCTGCCTTCGGCGCGAGAAACTGCCCTTCTTGTTGTGGAACATGTTTTCCGGCTGCATGGCATCCCTCAAGATGTGGTTTCTGACCGGGGCCCTCAATTTACGGCCAAATTCTGGCGTGCGTTTTGCAACCAGTTGGGGGCCACCGTGAGCCTTTCCTCGGGTTTCCACCCAGAGATTAACGAGCAGACCAACCAGTCTTTGGAGAATACTCTTAGATGTTTGGCGGCTGATAACCCATCCTCGTGGAGTCGATTTTTAGCATGGGCCGAATACTCCCACAGTTCACTGGATAACTCCTCCACAGGTCTTTCCCCGTTTGAGGCTCAGTTGGGTTATCAGCCTCCTCTGTTTCCTGAGACTGACAGGGATTCAGAGGTTCCTTCAGCTAATTACTTTGTTCGGTGTTGTCGGTCAGTTTGGGCCAGGGTCCGTTCCTCCTTGTTGCGCTCTGGACGGAAACAAAAGACCGCCGCAGATAGAAGGCGCCGTTCAGCCCCATCTTATCGGGTTGGCCAAAGGGTCTGGCTTTCCACATGGGACCTGCCCTTGAGAGTGGAGTCACGGAAATTGGCTCCCTGCTTTATTGGTCCTTTTAAGATTGTGTGAAGGATCAATCCGGTCACAGTCCGGTTGAAGCTCCCTAGATCCTTACAGATCCACCCCTCTTTTCATGTCTCCAGGCTCAAACCGGTTAGCACTTGTGTCCTGGCTCCGGTCGACAACCCCCGCCGCCGCCTTGGATGATTGAGGGGGGGCTGGTTTACACTGTGCGTCGTATTTTAGCCGAGAGGCGTGTGGGTGGTGGAGCTCAGTTTTTAGTAGATTGGGAGGGTTATGGTCCTGAGGAGCGGTGCTGGGTCCCTTCTCGGGATATCCTAGATCCTACCCTTATTTCTGAATTCCATGCGCGGGGCTCTCTGGGAACTTCTGGGGCTGTTCCTTAGAGGGGGGGGGTCCTGTCATGGTTTGTTAGGTGTGCGTGTTGTTTGGACCTTTCTTTGCAGCTCTCGTCCCGGGACGATTTCGAATTCCTGGGCCATCGAATTCTTTACCCAGCTGGTTGATTGAGCTGGGGCGGTGCTTCCCCAGAATCTATATGAGCAGGATGTCCAGCACGCCTCCTTCGCTAGAGTGTCTGTGTTTAGCTTCGCACTATAGCCGAAGGTATCTTTAGTCAGGTTTTGTATGACTTTCTATCTTCTTATTGTTGGAGTTTCTTCTCTCTTTTTCTATCTCGCTTTGCTTCCGTGGTTCAGACTATTATACGTCCTTTGGAAGCGCGAGTACTTGCATTTGGTCTATATTATTCTCTGTGTTTGTACTGTGTTCGTGCAACTCTCTTTCCATTACAGCATGGGACAAATTTGATGAGCTCTGATGTTCAAGAACAGTAAAAACACACAAAATTAGATTCCTTCACCCTAAAATTTTATTACTTTTCCAGAAATCATCGAAAATACTGAAAAAATAGAACCATTTCGCAGTTTTTAATTTTTGGAGCACTGCTGCACATTTTTGAACACAGGTGTTCTGGGCCTTTTTTTTTTTTTTTTTTTTTTTTTTAACTGAAATATTATGAATTTTAAGTTAGTCAGAGGAGGTCAAGTAAAGAGAAGGGGTAGATACAGGGAATCCTCAAACAATGCAAGTGTACACTGGCATTCTTTTGTGAATTTGAAGTTATGCAAACTGCAAAATGTGATATTGTAGAAGATGGTCCCAATGATTCTTTCCTCGGCCATGAAAGAATTACAAGATGCATACCTCAATCAATTCCATGGAACACAATAACAAAAGTCATTGGGTTTCCTGATCTTAGAATGTTTAATTTATTGCAGCAGCTCTTCTCCAGCTGCGCTGGGAAGGATCGCAATCTGGATTCAATCAATCCCCAGGTATGGTCAGTTGTTAATGGAAGCGTCTTTGAGTGATCAGTTAAATGCAAAAAAACAGCTGATTACAGTTACTGAGTCTTACAGAGGGTCAGCTGAGACACACCGACACCTGGGCCAAAATGGACTTTTCTGTCAACAAGCAAGAGCAAAAAGCATTTCCAAATGCTGAGACTTGCTCATGTAAATGCAAACAAACAGTCACTTGACAGGACTAAAGTTCTCGTCATTATTTGCTTTCCTGCTTCAAAAAGTTGAGCCTCTGTGGTACAGCCAATAGACAGATAAGCGAAGGCAGAACATGCAGGGATCACAGAGTTGAGGTCCTACCATGCATCTGCCCCACCCAAAAACATGGTTCTACTTTTGGGCAGAAGAATATTACACAAGTGAGCAAAAGCTAGTGGTTGGAACAAAATACCGAGCTGGTCATTTACTTTCTGCTGTTGAGTGGCCTCCGAGGACCCTCAAGGGTCCCTCAGCTAGGGGGAAACCCAGGAAACAGAGCTGCAGAAAGGTGAAACAATGGCTAAGGGCTGTAGCTAGTATTTCTTGCACATGAAGACTAGTGTAACCTGCCATGTAGAAAATTCTCTGTTAGCATGACCCTTCTGCAAAATCCTAAGCCATAACCCAATCTCCAGTCATCAAAGAACTCCAGTATTCATCTCTGAACAATGCTACTGATTGTGTGCGCACCTCCTTTTTTCACTAGCCGATCAGGTGCCAATTCCAAAGAGCTCTGCTGTCAATCTGTTAATACACTTTGGTGGTTCACTTTGCCAATGACAAACCTCTGTTGCAAGAAGAATAATACTGCCATCCATTTTACACACACTTTAAACTGGGTCCAGATAACGTAACTCTCAATTAGTTTTATTCATTAATCTTACAACGTAATTTAAAGTAACTTAAAAAAGTTATGTGGAACCAGTCAATACCATATTTTAACTTACTCTACAATTTACAGAGAGCAGCTTAGCCTGTGTTAGCCCGCTTTGTAGCTCAGACTGAGGGCAAGAGTGAACTGACCTACATATCAAGCAGCATTCACCCAGCAGCACACCAGGCCATCTACAAAAGAAGCTGAACCCACTCAGGGAAGACAGCCTGTTTCAGACTGTGACATCACTCATATACGCTGCCAAAAGATAGAGTTCCTATCCCATTGTCTCAAAAGGACAGTGTATTGAGCAGGTACAACATGAGCAGGCTGTGATTGGTTTGCTCCCTGAATGGTATTTTCACTCGCTACATAGTAAAATAACATGAAACTCCAGAGAATATCAAATTAAATCATTTTATCAACATTATTTTCAATACAAAACTAAGCTTGTAAAAACCGGCTACTAGCTTCCAATCACAGTCAGCCACGTGCTTGAGTACAAGAGTGGGATTAAAATACGCACAATTTTTGTAATCCACGACTGAGATCAAACATTATTACTAAGATTCTCTTCTCCGAGAAGTCATCAAGCTAATTAAAGGCTCAAATAAGTACATGAAGAAAAACAGCTAAGATCTGCATAGCAGCAACAATATGAACAACATGGATTCCAGAAGCCAGCAAAAAAATGTACTGGACTGCATCAATAAGGCATAATTAAAATTTATCCATTGAATTTTGGCCTAATCAGAACAGGATTTTGACAAATGCATCGATTACATTTGCCACGGAAATCCAAATGAAATTCATGGGTGAAAAAAGTGTCAATTTTCAACATTTATACTAAAAAAGCAACATACATTGAACAACCTTACTGGATTGTACAGGACCCTGCGATTCAGTGCATTTCTGCATATTAAGCATGATTCAGCTTCACAGATTCACAGTATATTTACTATATATTAATCTGATATTTGTGCTGGTCAATTACAAACCCCCATTTCCAATGAAGCTGGGACGTTGGGTAAAACATGAATAAAAACGAAATACAATGATTTGCAAATCCTCTCCGACCAATATTCAATTGAGTACACTACAAAGACAAGATATTTAATGTTCAAACTGATAAACTTTATTGTTTTTTTTTTTGGAAATATTCACAATTTAAATGCCTGCAACACGTTCCAAAAAAGCCGGACAGGGGCATGTTTACCACTGTGTTACATCACCTTTCCTTGTAACAACACTCAGTAGGCGTTTGGGAACTGAGGACACTAACTGTAGAAGCTTTGTTTGTGGAATTCTTTCCCATTCTTGCTTGATGTACGACTTCAGTTGCTCAACAGTCCAGGGTCTCCAATGTCATATTTTGCACTTCATAATGCGCCACACATTTTCAATGAAAGGCAGGTCTGGACTGCAGGCAGGCCAGTCTATTACCCACACTCTTTTAGTGCAAAGCCAGGTTGTTGAAATACGTGCAGAATGTGGCTTGGCATTGTCTTGCTGAAATAAGCAGGGACGTCCTTGAAAAAGACGTCACTTGGATGGCAGCATATATTGCTCCAAAACCTGTATGTACCTCTCAGCATTAATGGTGTCTTCACAGATGTGCAAGTTGCCTATGGCATATGTGGACTTGTCAGACCACAGCACACTTTTCCACTTTGCATCAGTCCATCTCAGATCAGCTTGGGCTCAGAGAGGCCGGCGGCGTTTCTGGGTGTTGTTGATATATGGCTTTCGCTTTGCATGGTAGAGTTTTAACTTGCACTTGTAGATGTAATGACGAACTGTGTTCACTGAAAATGGGTTTCTGGTGTTCCTGAGCCCACATGGTTATATCATTTACAGAATGATATCGGTTTTTAATGCAGTGCCGCCAGAGGGACCGACGGTCACGGGCATTCAATGTTGGTCTTCCGCCTTGCCGCTTATGTGTAGAGATTTCTCTGGATTCTCTGAATCTTTTGATGATATTATGGACTGTAGATGATGAAATTCCTAAATTCCTTGCAATAGCACATTGAGAAATGTTGTTGTTAAACTGTTGGACTATTTGCGCATGCAGTTGTTCACAAAGTGGTGAACCTTCCCCCATCCCCACTTGTGAACAACTGAGCCTTTCGGGGATGCTCCTTTTATACCTAATCATGACACTCACCTGTTTCCATTTAACCTGTTCACCTGTGGAATGTTCCAAACAGGTGTTTTTTAAGCATTCCTCAACTTTCCCAGTCTTTTGTTGCCCCTGCCCCAGCTTATTTGGAATGTGTTGCAGGCATCAAATTCAAAATGAGTGAATATTTCCAAAAAAAGTCTCTAAGTTTGAACATTGAACATCTTGTCTTTGTAGTGCACTCAATTGAATATAGGTCGAAAAGGATTTGCAAATCATTGTATTCTGTTTTATGCACATTTTACACAACGTCCCAACTTCATTGGAAGTGGGGTTTGTAAAAAGGACAACCAAAAAGACAATATTACAGCCTACTATGAGTCTGCTAGTACTGCTTGTGAACTTACAATCTGTTTAGGAAATGTATTTAGCCAATATACAGTAAATCATGGCTTATATTATTCATACCCAGCCAGCATAATTTTACGGGTACAGTAGCCAGCTAGCTAGCTACATAGTTACGTGAAAACGGAGTGTTTAACAGCACGCTTTGGAGTTACAGAGTTTTGCACCTGCTATATACATAGCATCAGCTTGTTTACAGGCAGCATAATGGCCCGTGACTCACTCACTCACTTCCATTATGAGCATATTAGCCAGCTATCACAGGGAAAATGAGAAAATATGCTAACTTAGTTCTGGAGCTTTCATTCTATAATACAGCAATACAAGTCACTCAAACTGAATCATTCACGCTCAAACATTCTCATTTTTGATTAGCTTATTTTACTTTGTTAATTTGTATCATAGGCAAAAAAAAAACAACTAGCAAAGAAATGAGATTGAACCAAATAGAATTAGTAAGTTACATTTGATAATTTACAGATAAATGAGCAGCAATTCCAACATGTTACAACAGAAATACCTGCTTTCTAAGATGTAATGACTCACATGGCATTCCAAGGAATTAATTTCAAAATAAAACTTAAAGTAACTAAAGTTTTAATTCTATCATACATCACCCTCTTCTTCCAAATCTGCAGGGTCTCCCTCAGAACGGACTAATAAAGGTTCTAGTCTGAGAGAGAGAGAAAGAAAGGGAGATATGCTTTTTGATACTTTTTCTCATGCAAATGAAACCTATTTGCATTCGAGTTTAAATGGCAGAGAGTCATCTGAGATGGGATCTAAAGATAACTGTGATATATTTTCAAAACACACCTTCATTAGCTGAATCTTCCAAGCTGAACCAAAATTAATATTTGTACATATCTTTATGTTAGAAATAAAATTCAAAAGTGTTATTCTGGCTATTACTAACTCTAAAGCAGTCAGAAATCCATTCATATAGCATTTGAAAGGATGATTGTAAAATTATGAGTCAACATTTTGGCAGTGAAGTTTTTTCAAGAAGAAAAAGCCCATTGTAAGTTATGAATGGCATGATTGCAAATTTTTGTGAGTCATTTTGAGAGTGTGATTGCCTTTCTTTGTGGATTAATTTGCATCGCCTTTCAATCAATACGGCCCTACTGAGGAGGGAAAATCTCAAACCAGCAATCTGAGCACAAATGAACGCCTTTTTTCTGGCTAGTCATTTATTTTCAGCCAAGTCATTGTGCTCCAATTTACATTCATCCTCCACAATAGCCATATCGTTTAACCCTTAACCTTCAGTGTTGCTAGGAAACGTAAAGTGGCCTGGAACCAATGTGGACTTGAGTGGTTCAAACTGAGCCCGCCATTCAGACCATGTCTTTGGGCTCCTTCAACCTTAAAATATTCTGGATCTCCTTCCTCTGCCCGAGTAAATAGAACGTCCTCATTCTTAACCACTCTTTGCATAAATTTTGCCCATTCAGAGCGCAGGAAACTGCATCAGCCCTTGTTTGCAAATAAACTAAGATTTGGTCACACCTGACTGTACCAGCATGGAAAAATCATCTGTGAAACAAACAGAACTTGAGCCCAGTTTTGCAAAGGAAAAATCTGGAGGGTCTAATTCAGAACAAAAAATATTGTAGTTTGGGGGGCTGCCCTTTGACCGGCAATGCTTGCAGGGCCGACTAGTGAACATAAATCAAGCTAGGACAGAGGCCTTGTGTCTCTCTGCCATCAAAATGCAGAGGCTCTGTGTTTAATAAGGGCACCTGATGTTGCAATAGTTATTACATACTATTTACTGGGCATCATTCACTAGGATGCCATGCTTTAAGATCCATGTTTCACAATACATCTCGATCAAATTCACCGTAACTCAGGTTCAGGATTTTTTTTAGCGATTTAACACATTTAAAATGAGGTCACTGAAAAAAAATCACATTTTTAAGAGATAGGTCTTTAATCCAAAAATAAACAAATTTTAGTATTAATCTTCTGGAGCTAGTTCACTGAAAGTCACTAAAATCAACATTTAAATCATCCCCACACAAACTACTGTTTATCATATTAATAAAAAACATTGATCTTCTGACTAAGTTATCATTTGAATAGCCATTCTGGGTGATAAAAGACCCATATAGATTTGGAAAGTTCCTTCGTTTTGCACAGAATCCATGCCTTCCATGCATTGTGTTGAGGTTTGCATGATTAAAAAAATGTCAGAGTAAGACCTCTTTTGAATGGAAAAAAATGTCTTTCATGTCATTGAATATTATATCTTAAATCACCCACAAGGACTGAGCACCATACTGATTTTTGGGACAGAAGCTGCTAAACAAGCATACATCCATTTTTTTTTTTTTTTTTTTTTTACAAAAAGTAGTCCAGTTTATATTTATCGACAATGATGCTTACTTTCCCTCTCAGTAGCTAAACACCATACTGCCATATTATCACACTCGTACCACAAGTTTGACAAGCAATTTAGTGACTGAATTTACTTGTCCATTGCAGATTGCATAGTAATGTCCTGAGGCACAAGCTGGCTGGGATTTTGCAAAGTTAAGAGCAGAGGTCTCTGGAAAACCTAATATGGTAAGAACTGGAGGACAAAAAGATTTGGCAGAACTGATGCCAAAAAAAATTCCACAGTAAATTAATTCTCTCCAGTACTCCCTAGAATATAGCCACAGTGAATAAAAGAGGTCCGGCTGGACTAGAGATATTGATGGTAATCATACATGCAATTTATGAGGATTTATGGAGAAACACGCTTCGTAGTCAACCTCACACATTCCCTCCATTGAAATATAAACTGTGAGGAGAGAGCAACACAGCCAAGTTGACAGCACACCTTGTCACTAACCAGCTGATATATATTAGCTCAGACCACTACAATCTCACTGCTCAGGTTAACAATGAAAACAGACCATTCCCGTTGAAGGACAGGGAGACAGAAATGTCACATAGCTGGCACCAGCTCAACGATACACACTCTTATCTTGTGCACAAGAATTAGACAATGAAAAAAGCACAAGGTGTTTGCAGTTCATTGACAACAGGCACAGACACCCATATTGAAACACTATGCTGAAAAACTTGCCGGGGAGCAAAATGGTGGATGTGTTCGTCTTGTTGCATTGTTCACATAGACTGATTTAGCGAACGCTAATCCCAATATTTACACAATAATTATACCTTATACAACACCAGAAATATGCTTTTGTTAGCATCTCATACACAGCCTTGATACACACACAACTCACTACAACACCCCTGAGCCCTGGTTACCCGTATGTATAGTGTAAACACCGGACAAACCTGGTATCATGTATCCGTGTGGCGATGGGGAGATGAAGGCAGGGGGGTAGTGTTTGCGCACACGGTAGTCCTTGTCGCTGCGGGACCGGGCGCGCTCCGAGGCCCTGTCGGAGAAATCTGAGCTGGGCCAGGCCCGACGGAGGTTGGTGCTCCGCGTCTTTTTCATGGCGGCGGTGGTGAGGGGGAGGGGAGGGGGGGGCGCGCTACCTGCGGCTTAGTCCCTTTCCCGCATCAGTCAGCCTCCCGTGGATCAGCGGTCCGAACGCCAGCGGAGGAGATTAGAGGGGCGACATCGTAGAACCTCCCCCCCCCCCTCTGGCTCCCGCTCGCTCTCTCTCCCTCAAGCTCTTCCACGCTCACATATGCTCACACTCACGCATACACACACACACGCACGCACACATACACACACAATCTCACAGACACAACAGACGCGCGGTGGCTGCTGCTGGCCTCCGCTCCTGGCTGCTACGGACTCCGCAGCTCCCCTTCCGCTCCCCGCGACCGATCCGATTCCACGCGCGCTCCACGATGCATCACCCCACAACCGGTCTGTGGCTTAAAGGTTCCAGATTCTCGTGCAGGGAGAAGTACATAATGTGTTTTGGAGAAGGGAGGGGAAGATAGGAGGGGGGTTAGGAAGAGGGAGAGGGGAGGTAAGGATAGGGATGGGGGGATGGTTCGCTCAGATGGAGAAGGAGGAGGTGTTGGGGGAGCTCGAGATTTGAAAGACCCCGGGATTTTAGACAATAGCTCGATTCAGCACGGTGGCGCTTAACTGCCTGCGAGCTGCAAACACAAAAGAGCCAAACAAATTAGAGAACCCTACGGCCTTGGATTCTGACTCACAACCCCCAGCCCGGAGGCTGACACAGAAAGACAGCATCAATCGGCGTATTCCAGCGGTAAAGCTCCATCCACCGAGCGCGGAGGGGGATGGCAAATATAAGGTTAAAAAGAAAAACAGGCACAAAAAAGATCCTCCGCTTTGGAGATCGAAATCCAACCAAGCAATCCGCCGAGATGTCCGTGCGAAAACGCATCCGTCAGAATTAGTCCTCCATCGCCCTGCGCCGCGGCCGCTGGTCCGTACACCTTCATAAATGCTACACACACGTAATGTGTGTGAGCGCGAGTGTGCGTGAGCGCGCGTGTGCGCGGCGGCAGCACGAAGCTGTGCGCAGGCGTGCGTGAGCGTGTAAGGCAGAGAGAGAAAGAGAAAGAGAGAGAGAGAGAGAGGCTCAGATATAGAGCAAAAGGGTGGCCATATACGCGTGAGGGAGACACTGAAACATGAAAACAAAAGGTGGCGACGGCACAAGCTTCCTGGGAGCTGATTTCTTTTTTTCTCTCCTGCAGCCTCGGAGCATTCCTCTCCCTCTCCCCTCTTTTCCTCTCCTCTCTCTGCTTCTCCTCTTCTCTTTCTTTGCTTCTCCTCTTCTCCCTCTCTGCCCCTCCTCTTCTCTCTCTCCCTGCCTTTCCTTCTCTCTTTTTCTGTCTGCCTCTTCTACCCTCTTTACGTCTCCCTCTCTGCCTCTACTTTGCAATGGCTGGCCTTTAGGTTAAGCAGGCTCAGTTTTGAGAGCGTTTTCCCTCTCTCTCTCTCCCTCCCTCTCTCCCTCTGGCTGTACCGCCTGTGATTGCCTGAACCTCCCCCTCCTCTCCCCTCTTTGCAGATTTACCATTCACTATGAGAGGAGGGCAGGGTAGGAAGCAAATCAGAACCCAGTCTCACGCTCATATAGGGGATAACTCTGACGTTACAGACACCCCATCCAGTCGGGCTTTTGCATTTTAATCTAAAAGCATCTCACAGCCTGTGCAGCCAATGAGAGGACACTGCTGTATTTGCATACAAAGCCATACAATGCTGTTAAAAACTATCAGCCCCCTTCTCAATATCCTCTTTTTTTGCTTATTTGTAATAAGTACCCTCTTACACCTGAGGGGAGAAAAGCATGAAATTCCACCTATTTCAACTTGTTACAAAAAACTCTGTACCCCAGAAAAGAGATATGTTCAAGGCTTTTTAAATTGGAGAAATACTCCTTTATGAAAAATAGTCATTTTCCACCACGCTCAGTTTCTAATTCTTATTTTCATCCGCTCACAGTTGTGCTCAAAAGTTTTGCATACCCCAGCTGAATTTGTGAAATGTTGCTATTTATTTTGAAAATATGACTCATCGCACAAAAAACTAGTCTTAATTTATTTATTTTATTATTATTATTATTATTTTATTTTATTTTAATTTATAATTTATTTTTATTTGATTTAAAGATAGTGATCATGTGAAGTCATTTATCATCACGCAGGTGTTTGGCTCCTTTTTAAATCATAATGATAAGGGTCATTCCATGTTAAATGTCCGAATTTCTGAGAAACTTCACACTTGACCATCTCAGATTTGGCCGGAAAAAATTCCAGCAGGTGCATTCACCTCTTAATAGGATAAATCCAAAATTTTAGCTCTCAACTCCTAATAGTTTTTTCATAAAAAAATAGTTTCGCAACTAAGTTCCGGCCCTTTTTGAACAGCAATTTCTGACGAGCCACTTTCACAAGGCTATATCTAGAAAAGTGTTTCAGCTAGGTCCTTCAAATTTTCAGGGGTGAAAATCTGCTCCTCTAACTTGAGGAATATGGACTTATGAATGTGCCCCTTTAGTTCATCATATATTTCTGGGTGCTTAAATTTGCTCGAAAATTTTACTCTGCGCTCTGCAGTAGCATATTTGAAGGACTGTAGAAAGCCTAATGTCAAAGACAGGGATTTGGTATTGCACATACAGCTTCCCATATATGTCGTGTATTTTGTATTCTAATTCTGCCCCTCTCTTATGAATAATGTAGAAAATATTAAGGCTTTAAAATGAAAAAAATAAAATTTGTGCTATTTTTAACATTTTATACCAAAAAATGACACCATCCATCAACATCAAATTGACTGTTTTAGAAAGATTAGATGCCTGTTATTAACATATCCAAAATTTGTGATGGGGTTCTGCTTTCTTTTCTCAAAATAAATTTTTGAAAATATGGTATTTTTGTGGACACACAGCATTTAATTGCATCGGGATCTATCCAGCAAAGACAAAACTGCCTCTCGATATGTATTCCTCTGAGAATTCCAGAAAAACATCCAACAAACAATCATGAGGCACAAAAATACCACAACCATAAAATGCAAATTTGTCCATACAAAAATGAAGGCAAATATGGCACACCAAAAAAACTAAAAAAATTTCAAAATAAAGACTCAATTGCATTTAAAAACGGTAAATTCTGATGTGTAGGTGGCCTCTCCAGGATTTGTAGATGCACCGTGCTTTCTGAAAAAACAAACCCAGAAGCAATATCAATTGTTCTAGGGGCAACTTTGAGTGTATTGGCTGTATGACTTGTGAGGACAATGACTGACACTTTTGTTGTCGTGCAACGGCGCAAATGGGAAGACATGTCCGCTACCATGGATATAAATGGACTAGCCGAAGTTCCAATAGTGAAGGAAGTACAGGAAATATGCCAGGGCTCTTCATTGAAATCACCAGTTACATTCAGCGACATTTTAATACCCCTTTCATACTGCGCTGAGAAACTTTGGCTGCTTCTGAAGCGCTCTGACTGGGTTCTGCCCAAGTCGTTTCATACTGCCCTTTGTGACCACCCAGGGTGTGTGCGAGACCAATGTAGCTGCCACGGTAACCTATCTCCCCCCTCATGATTGCATCGCATGGGAAATTTCGAAAGGTTACGCATACATGAATGTGTGGTTATGATATACAGTATTTATGCCATAAATGATTAAAAATCGGTGTGACACAACCCATTAGATACAGGTTTGGTATCAAACATGTGTAATACAGCTTTCTCCCTTCGTGATTGCTCAGATTCCGTTCATTGGCAAACATCAATATGTTCGCAAAGCCAATTGTGCTGGAAACGTTCACCATTGCTGGCGTCGGTCTCTAATTGATGGTCTATTCAAGTTAAAGGGATGAATGATTCGTTAGCTAGCATGCTAACCCTTTTGGCCAGTAAAGAAATGCATCACACATTTAACTGATATTGTACACACTTGAATTTATAAATTTAATGGAGAATAGCGGTAGAATGCCAGCTAGCTAATTATTCATTCCATTGGCTTGGATAGACTGCCAGCCACAAGCCAATGCAATTTTACCATTTTCCAAATAATACAACGCTGACATTTATGGGAGAAATAGGATTGCAAATTCGTCTGCATGGGATATCTGTGCAAAATTCAACCTTTCTTCAAACTTTAAATGAAAATATACTTAAAGGCACTTATCTTTTCTCGATTAATTGAACATCGCCTGACGTTGGAGATCACTAACATATTGATATTTCTGGAGCTTGCAGCTCACCTTAGACACTCTGGTTTACGGTCCACTGAATTTAGAGCGGTCTAAACACTCTGCGACGTTTCATACTGCCACTGAACCGCTTCTGAAGCGGCCCTGAACCACCTCTGAGAGCGCTCTAAATTTAGAGCGCCCTTTAATTTTAGGCCGGTCTCATGACCCTTTCATACTGGAAATTAGATTGCTTCAGGGCCACCTCTGAAGTGCTCTAACTCCCAGTATGAAAGGGGTATTAGAGACAAAATACAAACCAATAAAGCTTGAGGGTGAAGTAAAGTGGATTTACGTAATGCAACAAGTTCATGTGTAATCTTCAGTGAGATTTGCCCTGCGTCCGCTGATTAAATTCAGAAAATCGTAAAGAAATGAATGGCAAATAAAAAAAAAAAATTCAAGTGCTTTTTCTTGAAGTCAAATTACTTAAAGATTATTCAAAACCAAGTTTCATGGATTATTATGACCCGGGACCATTTACAAGGGCATCAGGGCCTAAAATTGGGCACGGGATTGCGGGTATCGCTTATAGTTTAATTAATTCATGCAAATCTGGAATTTATTTATTTATTTTTTTAAAAATAAATTTGGCATCTCCAATCCCACTCAAAACTGGAATGCCCAATTCGCAAACCATGTACACAAGCTTGCGTCCTTAACCGAGTGAGCCAACCCAATCTGGAATTTTACTGCGGGACAATCCCCCAGCGCCGATTCATAGCAGCAAATGCAGAACGGAGCTGGATGCCGCTGCCTGCCCAGACCTCTGTGACCGATGGACTGATTTCCGCCAGGATCTTTGCATAACCATGGTTCAAATTACGGGAGGGTCCGACGCCCCTAATTAAGACTTGAACCCCTCCAAAAGAGGTAAAAACAACAGATTAGGGGGTTCAAAACCTTTGTCCTTATTCTACCAGTCATCATAAATATTACAATGTATTTCCTCTATTCTTGCCTGGAAGAATCTTTAATATGATTTCACACACACTAAAGTGGGCTATACCTTTCTTCACCTTGACGTTTGTTGAACGTCCCGTCTGCCTGTGTAACTCCCACTCCCACCACTGGCTCGCATGTGTTGCTCGAAAGGGTAAATGCTAATGTAAGTAGCTATCTAGCTAGTCTAATACACTTTACCTTCTCACCCTCAGAGTTTCTGAACTAAAGTGTGTCAAGTGTCTATGAATGAATGCTAACGTGTAGCTATTGCTTGGCATTTCAGTGTAAAATGCCATATTCAGTCGCGGTCCGTTGGTGGTAAACTCACCTATCAATGTTTAATTGCCTAATCCTCCTACAATTTACTTTGTCTGATTAGTAACAGTTGCCAAGATGAATCGCTAGAATGACAGTCACATTAATTTTTAATAACTTTGTGATGCAATGTGAAACAATGCTTTCTTCTGTGCATAAAAGACGTTGTAAAATGTTAATATGCCTTAATAAATTATGAATTAATGTAACGTTAGCCCACAAAATGGTTCAGGTTTGTGTAAATTAGTTTGCGAGGCTCATTAAGCAATAAGGGTGAAGAACTCTTTCAATATTCTGAATATAGTAGTGGCTAAAGGGCCCTGTGAGGCACAACGCACAGCGGAGTGACTGTAATCTGAATAAATGAAAAAAATCCAAGACATTAAAGTTGGCGAAAGTTTTAGAATTTTTTTGCAGATATTGCCATCCTTGCAGTTTCACATCAATTATATCAACATAGCCAATATGCAATCGCTTTGACATTTGCATTTCTTAATTATTACTGGTCATTGGTCTTGATTGTTCAGTCAATAAATTGTTTGATTGTTAATCAGGCGAACTTGATGCAGCAAAGGGTGATGTTACTGAAGGCCTTCTAAAGGCCTTTTTACTGAAGGCACGCCACTGGTCTTATCTAATGCTGGCCAATACTGGGGCTCAGTCATGATGAGCGGTGAGACAATGGAGGATTAGTTGTGCAGATAACTTTAGGTTTTGACTTCAATATAAACCAGTGGTTCTCAAACTCGGTCCTTGAGCCCCATTGTGCATGCTGGTTTTTGTTCCAACCACAATTTTAGCATTTTAACAAGCTGTTGATTTGTCTTAATTAGGTGCATTTATGTTTAGAGCAATTATTTATCCTCGTAAGCCACATTTGACAAATCTATGCATGCCACAAAGAATAAAAATTTCAAATCCACACTGAGATATGTTAGAAACTAGAATAAATAAATACAGAGGGAAACCATTTAGCCAAACATTCAACCCCTTGGCGCAGAATACAAATATTGCCAAGTTTTCCTGTTGCGCAAAAGCCTATTTAAGACTTCATAACACAGTATTTCTGTCACAGAGACTGTGAAAATTATTCAAGTGAAGCAAGACATTTGGAAATTCAATCACAGAATTACTTAGCAATTAGATTTCGGAATTTATATTTAGAGCAGCACATGCTAATCCGGATGCAGCCACGAATGCTCGTCAATTCCAGTTCTCGCTTTGCGTGGCAGCACTCTCTTTGTCGGTAGCTAAATAATTTCTTCTACAGCAAGAATTGCGATCTGCTCACCTATTGCGAATCGCCACTGTTCAAAAGCTGGTCTTTTCCGGGTGTCGAAAAAACATTTGGATGCTTTAAAAATGTAGTAAATGTGCTGCGGTACTGTTCCAAATCGGGAACGTGCTAATTGGACCTGTATGTCTTGCAAACAAGTGTGTGCTGGAGTGCAAACGCTTCATGGAGTCGCAGCAGTGCTTGTACTTGCAGTGCAGTAAGCTGCTGTGATATCGCAATTTGTGAAGTTACCCGAGGTGCTAGTTTCTCCTCGTTTTTTACTCCTGGATAAGTGAAGCTTAGGAAGGAATTTTTGCGATGAGACTCGAGCGTCATGCACTAATCAATCAATCAATCAATGTGTCGTAGGCACGACCACGGGGGTAAGATAAATATGATCTTGGCACGGATGACCGGTCCCTAATTCTCAAACGGCTTATCAAAGAGTTAAAGATTGTCACTTTGATTTTATTTATATACAGGTTGCTCACTAGTTTCTTCACACGGTCAGTGTATATGATTTTCAAGCTTAACAAAGCGCATTGTGAAGGTTATCTTACCGCGGCACTGAACCAGCTTATGGCTTTTATCGGAACCCTTATATCGAGTCGCGCTTATGCCTGATACATTATGGATTGCTATAAATGATAACTTTTGGCCTTCCTTCTGGACCAAATTCACTGGGCTACAATGAAGTATTTAGACATGGCAAATTGAAACTTTTGTAAACAACCACTGGGCCGGATGCTACTTCTTGGTCAGGTGACTTAGTTTCAAACTGCTTGGCTTAATTTGATTGGTTAACTCTACTTCTACCTGGGTTCACGAACATGCCGTCATATGGATCGCCTGCTCATGTTCGATCCGAGTTTTGCTCGAACAAGCTCTTAAGGTTTGGCGTATAGCGAACCCAACTTCATTTGCCTTGTCTCAGGCCTATTAATAGCAATTCATTGGCAGAATTACTACAATTTGCCAGTTATTCCCACTGAAATATTCAATGCGTGTACTTTGTGTATTTTATGTATTTTTTTGCATGGCTTTGATTTGCTTCGTGCTTTTTAAATATTGTGGAGATTAAGCTTGAAATTTGCGAACTTGCTGTGATGTCAACGCCGCCACGTTATCTCGAGTTCTACCCACCTCCCCACGGTGCTTCAACTCTGGTGTTTAAAAAAAAAAAAAACTGCGTCAAATGAAGTCATTTGGGTAGTAAGCACAACAGCTTGGTTGCTACACGGATCGATTGAGTGTATACGGGTTGCAATAACGCTAAGCCCTTTGTATCTGTGTTGTCAGAAGTGTAAGTGTCCAAAACAAATCAAACTTGAGTTTCAAATTTGCCAGCTCTAGAGGTATTATTCATACATCGGTATAATGCACATTTCGGCTCACTAAGGATTTGTACGCTTTATTAATACTGTTTATTCTGTTCAGCTTGGTTTGTCAGAACACAGGCGTTACGTTTTATGGGCTGCTGCGGCCACATCGTTGAACAGCAACCTGGGGTTTGTTCCGCATGGTGCTTTGTGTCCTATTGTGTCTTGGTGCTTACGATGGTTATACATGTGGAGTGTGTATTGAGCATTGGCCTGCTGTTCGATTCATCTTTTCATATATTTATTTTAAAAAAGCAATTTCTCACTCATGTTCTTTAAAGCCGTTGGTTTCTCATTAATGCTTTCAGCAACGGTATGTTTGGCACAGGAAATTGTTCATATTAATTTTCATAATTCCATAATTTGAATAACCATGGCCGAAAATATATTGAGCGTTATTCAGATGACGGTTGCCTTACTGCTGGACCAAACTGTGATTACCATGAATGATTAAATCAATTGCTGTTAAGCCACTTGAATTCTACTTGTTTCCAATAGTTGTGCCGCAACTACTCCTTTGTTGGTGTTATATGTCCATCCCTAGCAGGTACTGCTATTGGTAGCAGTGTCCAGTTAAGGTAACAGTTTGCGAATCGCATCGTATGCACCTTGTGACAAACTCACAACAAATGCTAGCAACTGGAGTGCTCAGAAAATGTTTGGAGGGGAAGAAGGAAGAAAAAAAATGGTGGATGTGGTTCCAACCAAAAATTCTACCTAATGCTGTGGAATGATCAGAACTCGATGTAGCCATTCCAGTTGGCATTGTAATTTCTGTTATCAAGCAGGTCATACTCAACCTTGTTCATAAATGAATTGGTATCATATTAGCATTACCTTTCCAATTGCCAAAGCTCTGTGTTTTCCCCATAATTTGTCAGTAATGTTTTTAGCATCATTGTATGCGCACTAGTACCCTAGTTTAGATAGAATTATGATTGTTGTGTGTTTGCTTGGCAAGCAAGCCTTGGGTTGCTTGCCAACGTCAAGCTCACGTCCTCAAGATGTGGCTTATCTTGTGCACGCTCAGCAATGCCATGATGTGGCGATGTGGGGTAAATAATGATGAAATATTAGCAACATCAGTAAACTAGCTTGTGCTTTAGTCATCTGCCCATTTCATTCAAAATGGCTTTGTCTTTGCTCTCTGTCTCTCAGAATGTCCTATAGCCTCTAACTGTGCTAGTTGGTTAAAGGCCCAATATGTAAAATTTCCAAATTCAAAGATCTATAAAATATATAGATATGTTATATATGTTTTGGTGTTGTGTACTTACATTATCAGTGATGTATATAATGATTATCAAAGATAGAGATGTCTGTATTATCAATGTAGGGACATGGGGCGTTTTTTTTGTCGCATATTTGACGTCACTCCCAACACAAAGAGTGCACGAGATCGAGAAAATCACCCTCCACGCACGCATGCTTCGCTGTTGCCAAAGAGTTTCAAGCCAAGGTGGTAACCATCTTGTGTCGGGAACTGAATTTTCCACCAGAAATGGTCGTAGATCAAATTTCATTCAGGTTGTTAGCTACCTTACTAAATAGACTTTTGTTATCTTGGTTTTTTGTAACTGAATTTCTAATAAGAGAAAAAAAATTTGAAAAAATTAAAGCTAAACTGGTGTAACCGGAAAGATACAATGGCTGCTGCTATGTGTCTGTTGGAGGACATAGTGAGCCGTGAGATATCTCTCTCTCTCCCTGTCAAAGTGCACGTTAGGCTATTATTTATTTATCCTCACATAGTTAGCAAATCAGCCTATTACACCAGCAGTATAAGTTCAAATTTAGCCAAGTTGTAACATAAACGTAACTTTACTCCACTTCAAAACATTTTTCTTGTGATTCCTCATGACAAACAGAAAGCTCAGTGCTACGTTAGCTACATTACATCGACAGATAACCGCTGGCCAGCTGGTCTGTTGAGCACATTGTTGCTAAGGAAGCTATAGCAATAGCGGCAGGAGCAACTGAAAGTGTACATTGCCAGCTGACAGTGGCATTTCCTCGATATCCGTTACCTTTAGCATTTGCATTCAGCAACAGAGTGTTCACTTTTGTTATTATTCTCTACAAAGATGGGCAACATGAGCCTGCCCCACCCCCTTATCTCAGCCTCTGACCTGCAGCACATCATAAGCGCTGTAAATGGGCGACTTATCATTATCCCTTACATTTTTTTTCATTTGAATGAAATAAGATGAAGTTATATAAAAGTAAAGAAATATAGCCTTACCTCGTCCATGAACATGGTTTCGCCACTCCTGTTTGAGTCACGTTGGAGAATTGAGCTGTCAGCGGTGCGTGTAAATTGATGAAGACAACAACTCCCATGATTCTACGCAATCCCATTGCATCATCAAACTCGGCCTCTTGTTATTGTTTGGTTAAGCACCCTCTAGCGGCAGAGAATTACATATTGGGCCTTTAACCCAAAAGCCATAAATAAAGACCGCATGGTCTCTGGCTCTAAAGGCACGCTGTCAGTAGCCTCTGGTCTTTGGGTTATGCCTGCATCATTGGTTTTGGGGGATTCTAGCAGCTTTCAGATTCATGAATGCTCTTCATATTTTGTAATCATGGTATTTTTATTGTTATCAACTTTATTGAGTACGCAACATTCTCATAGTATATCCCCAGCACTGCTTCCACCTGCTGCTGCTCCACTAATTGCCTGGTTTTGCGTTCCTCCATGTCTGCGGTGAGGCCTTTCCCTGAACATGCTGCTGGTCTTCGCCATCATCGCCAGCTGACCCTCTGCCCAAGTGCTGCCTAGTCTGCACCATCAGAACGGTCTGGTCCATGGCTTCTATCCAGTGAACTACAAATCCTGGGCTGCTTGTCAAATGGACTGTTTTGCATTATGGCAATCATGAACTCATACCCTGGGCCAGTCAGAGGCAGATGGACTACCCCTCTTTAGCCTGGTTCCTCTCAAGGTTTCTTCCTATTTTGATTCACATAGTTTTCATTGCCGCTGTTGCCACTGGCTTGTTTTTGAGGAGATTCAGGCCAGGGTTTACTGAAGCGCATCGTGGCAATATTTTATTTCATTTTTAAATGTGCAACTCTGATGAAACAAAAGGTTTCTCTTGTATTAAGTTAAAGCATATGACAACATGGCAGTCGTCTCGCGTGTAGTCGCTCTACATTCATCTTTGCACTCATTACCGCCTCATGCGTCTCATAGAGTCTCTTCCTTTCACATAGGCAGGTCGTCCAGTGACACTGCATAGCTCATGCCAACTTATCCACCACTACACAACTCATGATAAAGGTTCCAATTTCTCTTCCAAACTATTGTACCAGCAATCAGGCTGCCTCTACTTTTGACACTTTATAGCATATTTTTATTGAATCAGCTTCAACTGAAATTCAGACAGCCACTGGGATGTCACTACACATAGTACATATCATAACATGACATTCAGCCCAGCAAAGCTCACCATTTTCCTGTCTCTAAAGTTCATCTAACACATCAGATACTAGTTCACTAAATGGTTCATATAGTATATTTCTCTTGTATTGGCATCAAGAGAAATTATGGCAGCCGCAAGGTTGTCACTACACATGGTACACTTCATATAGTATATTTCTCATGTATTAGCTTCAAGAGAAATCATGCCAGCCATCAGGTTGCCACTACACATAGTCCACTTCATATAGTATATTTCTCTTGTATTGGCGTCAAGAAAAATTGTGCCAGCCATTGGGCTGTCACTACACATAGTACACTCGTAGTATATTTCTCTTGAATTGGTTTCAAGAGTAATTGTGCCAGCCATTGGGCTGTTACTACATGGAACACTTCAAATAGTATATTTCTCTTGTATGGGCATCAAGAGAGATCATGCCAGTCGCCGGGCTGTCACTACTTATAGTACACTTCGCTTAGGATATTTCTCTTGTATTGGCATCAAGAGAAATTGTGCCAGCTGCTGGGCTGCCACTACACATTGAACACTGTGTAATGTATTCTGCGTTCAAATTAGTCTATGCCCGGCATGGTTCTGTTTGGGGGGTTAGTAGCAGCTCCCTGCCTTCATTTCCGCACTTGGACAGGCAGGGATCTCTCAGAACAGAGCCATGTCACCAAACCCAATGTATGCTTGTATGCTAATGTGCCTTTATGCTTTCAATAAATGTTCTCTTTTTGACAGAGTGGTCCTATCAGAAATGGAGCTTTGATGGAAATTCTGATAGGCCACGGACTCAAGCTTGCTTAACGTAGGAGATGCTACCTCCCAGAGAGTCACCTGAGTGCATTTGATTGTCATCTGACTTTGCTGTCACATGATTGCTTGGCTGGTAATATGTTGGGCTTATTTAAGTTTGCCTTCTCGAGTAGCTGTTCCTCGGCGCGATAGCTCAACAGCCCTCCTCCACCCCAGCTCCACTTGTCTTTTATATCATGCATTGATTATGTTCTCTTGTGAGTAAATTACTGTCAAAAAACATTGTCTCCCTTTTGAGGTCATTGTTGCTGTAGGCTCTGTTCTATGGGGGGGGGTTAGTAGCAGCTCCCTGCCTTCGGTTCCATGCTTGGACGGGCAGGGACCACGCAGAACAGAGCCATGTCGCCAAACACAATGTATGCTTGTATGCTGATATGCCTGTATGCTTTCAATAAATGTTCTCTTTTTGAAAAAGTGGTCCTATCAGTAATAAACTTAATCTCTGTCTGCAACCATTTAGCTTCCACAGGCGATTTTGCCCATTCTGCATAAGGCCCAATGTTAAATTACTGCGCCCCCACCCACTTCCATCGATTCAAACAAAATGGCACTCACGCTGTACATAAAGTGTATCAAGGTGAGGTGATTGCCAGATTTAGATTAAAAAAAAGTTAGACAATTTTTGAGAAATAATTTTTTAAAATTTTAAGTCCTATCTTTTAACATTGTTAAAGGATTGATTACCTGGAAAACACATTTTCCTAGTTATTGCATGTATTTATTAGTCATCCCTCAAGCTTACAAAATCTGAGATGTTTTAGAGTCGAAGCAGCTTCCTTTCTTCCTTTTTTCCTAATCAACTCTGGAGGCATGGAAAATGGAGATTTTAGGTTGGGCATATGGATGATGTGTACCTGAGTGAGGGAGGAGTCGAGATGTGGCTAGGGAGTAGTAAACCACACCCACTGTTTTCCGCAAACACTCCAAAGAAAAATGTCGGAGAAGACAAGAGCTACCGGCTCAGGTGCACTCAAATGCCCTGTTGTTGGCTGCCAAAATTAGAGGTCGACCGATCAATCGGCCGGCTGATTAATTAGGCCGATCATTAGGCATTTTGACTTAATCGGCATTGGCCGATGCCAGCCCTCACAAGGCCGATTAAAAATGACTGCAACAAAAAAATTCTGCAAAGTGCAGACACATCTGCAGGCAGCCTTGTCAGTGCAGCTGCTGTAGAGCAGTGTTAGTGCTCCCCCTACGGGCAGAGGGCGGTATGTGTGTGTGTGCGGGAACTGGGAATCTTGCCAATGGTGGATGCAACGTTACCTACGAGGAGAACAGTGGCGGTTCGTCGGCCGTAACAAAGGGAAGCCAAAACCTTGCCCTTCAAAGCTTAATGACTTAAACCTTTCGCAGTTTACTTTTCTTGATCAGCAGTTGCTCACACGAATTGGTAGAAGGACAGTCAAATTTATTTTCGATAGCACTGTTATACATTGCACCACGAAATTATGAGGGATTTTCTTTCACACATAAATTACGACATAAATTACCATAGGCCTACGTCTTTATAAATTCCGCGCTCAAGTAGCTCGTGAAACGGCATAGATTCGCAAATTGATTAGTGAGGCTCATTAAGCAATAAGCTCTGCAACATCGCATTCTTTACTTCTATATTAAGATTGTAGAAAACGGACTCTTGTGGCTTCTTGCGAAAGGAGCCTCGCAAACTAATTTATAAAGACGTATTGATAATTTGCGTCGTCATTTGCTATCAAAAAATAAATTTGACTGTCCTTCTCCCAATTCGTATGAGCAACTGCTGATGAAGACAAGTAAACTGCGAAAGGTTGAAGTCATTAAGCTTTGAAGGGCGAGGTTTTGGCTTCCCTTTGTTACGGCTGACGAACCACCACTGGAGGAGAAGGTAAGAAAGAATTAAATTCCTTGCTTTCAAAGCTCAATATATGTAATTGTTACTCTTAGCTCATACAATGTTGAATGTCTGTGTAATTTGACCAATTACAGTCTTTTATTGAGAGAAATGTAAAGAAGCAGCGAGTTTTCAACAAGCTAAACTAACGCTAGCTTAAAACTTTAAAACTACTGACGCCACTCCAAGGCTAATGTTAATTAATGGATGAATCAATGGATTTGTGAGAAAAAAAAATCTCCGCTTCACCACATTGTTGTCACCACTGTGACTTCATACATGATAATGCACCGGCAGTGCAATGCGAGTTTGAATACTTAGATTGGTTTGGCTTGTAACCGAGTCAAATAAACAATATAGTTTAGAGCCCTAACTCACACACCGTGATGATGAACGTTTGTCTAAATTTCGTCAGTCACCATAGTCTCTTGTAAATGTTTTTCTCATCCTAAATGCCAGCAAATCTAAACTAAAACTGGCTAGTGTTAAATATATATCATTATTAGAGTAATACAGTCGAATGATGTTGCTTCTTACATACTGCACCCTGCTCTCCCTTACATACTACTTCCATTTTGAAATTTACAGCGTAATCCAGTGTATTTTTCCATTTCATTAATAGTAATGATGATAATAATAATAATACAAAACCCAAAACCAGTGAAGTTGGCACGTTATGTAAATCGTAGATAAAAACAGAATACAATGATTTGCAAATCCTTTTCAACTTATATTCAATTGAATACACTGCAAAGACAAGATGTTTAATGTTCAAACTGAGAAACTTTATTTTTTTTTTTGCAAATAATCATTAACTTAGAATTTAAAGGCAGCAACACATTGCAAAAAAGTTGGCACAGGGGCCTTTTTACCACTGTGTTACATCACCTTTCCTTTTAACGACACTCAGTAAACGTTTGGGAACTGAGGAGACCAATTTTTTTTTCTTTTCAGGTGGAACTCTTTCCCATTCTTGCTTGATGTACAGCTTAAGTTGTTCAACAGTCCGGGGTCTCCGTTGTCGTATTTTACGCTTCATAATGCGCCACACATTTTCAATGGGTCTGGACAGGCAGGCCAGTCTAGTACCCGCACTCTTTTTACTACGGAGCCATGCTGTTGTAACACGTGCAGAATGTGGCTTGGCATTGTCTTGCTGAAATAAGCAGGGGCGTCCATGAAAAAGACGTTGCTTGGATGGCAACATATGTTGCTCCAAAACCTGTATGTACCTTTCAGCATTAATGGTGCCTTCACATATGTGTAAGTTGCCCATGCCTTGGGCACTAATACACCCCCATACCATCACAGATGCTGGCTTTTGAACTTTGCGCCTATAACAGTCCAGATGGTTCTTTTCCTCTTTGGTCCGGAGGACACGACGTCCACAGTTTCCAAAAACAATTTGAAATGTGGACTCGTCAGACCACAGAACACTTTTTCCACTTTGCATCAGTCCATCTTAGATGAGCTTGGGCCCAGCGAAGCCGGCGGCGTTTCTGGGTGCTGTTGATAAATGGCTTTCGCTTTGCATTGTAGAGTTTTAACTTGCACTTGCAGATGTAGCGACGAACTGTAGTTACTGACAGTGGTTTTCTGAAGTGTTCCTGAGCCCGTGTGGTGATGTCCTTTACACACTGATGTCGGTTTTTGATGCAGTACCGCCTGAGGGATCGAAGGTCACGGGCATTCAATGTTGGTTTTCGCCTTGTCGCTTCGTGCAGTGATTTCTCCAGATTCTCTGAACCTTTTGACGATATTACGGACCGTAGATGATGAAATCCCTAAATTTCTTGCAATAGCTCGTTGAGGAATGTTGTTTTTAAACTGTTCGACAATCAGCTCACGATTTGTTCACTAAGTGGTGACCCTCGCCCCATCCTTGTTTGTGAATGACTGAGCATTTCAGGAAGCTGCTTTTACACCCAATCATGGCACCCACCTGTTCCCAATTAGCCCGTTCACCTGTGGGATGTTCCAAATAAGTGTTTGATGAGCATTCCTCAACTCTCTCAGTCTTTTTTGCCACTTGTGCCAGCTTTTTTGAAACATGTTGCAGGCATCAAATTCCAAATGAGCTAATATTTGCAAAAAATTACAAAGTTTACCTGTTCGAACATTAAGTAACTTGTCTTTGCAGTGTATTCAATTGAATATAGGTTGAAAAGGATTTGCAAATCATTGTATTCTGTTTTTATTTACGATTTACACAACGTGCCAACTTCACTGGTTTTGGGTTGTAATAAAATTCATTTAAAACAAAAATGTTGCTGGCTAAGATATCCATGTATATTGGACTGCAATGTGCATGCATTCATATGACTATGAAGACAAAAGAAAAACAAAACAGAAATTGAATTTCATAGAATTTAATTTAAAGGGGACCAATTATGCTGATCCTTCTTTTAATACATATTAGTAATGTTATAATGTTGGTTGTCCATACTCAACCTCTGAAAAGTTTCTAAACATAAGATACGGAGGTTTTGCCGAAATCCAAGAATGTGATTTCGTGAACATGATTTCCTCTCTGAACAGCTCCTCCCGAGATCTTCGCGAGACCTGGGCAAAACCTGATGTCAGGTTGTGCCGTCCAATTAGTACAGACGTAGCCAGTGCCAATCACGGCGCTGGACCTGCCCACACCGGAAACTATTCTAGCAGGCACTAACAACGGCAGATCATACCATACCCTAGTAGCGTCTACACTTTTGGAAATACAAAAGAAGAACCGCAGGTCATTTGAGCTGCAATTTTGTTAGTATCTCTCCCAAAGCTACTTGTCCGTTTACTTTTGGACGCGAAGAAAAACAAATATTTCTCTTCGAAAAGACGATGCCACCAGAAATCAATGGGTAGCTTTTTTTGTTTGCTGGCAGCAAACGGCCACAGGGAATGTTAGCTGTTTGTGCTCAGCATTTCACCAAAGACAGCTTTGTCAATAAAGGATAATTCAACACAGGATAAGCCTTTCAGCTGCTTCTCAAACCTGAAGCAGTTGCATCGATCAAGCGCTCGGAGCCACAAGCTGTAAGTAACGATATAACAGCAAATAATGTAAGTGAAGCTAACGTGTTACGGGTGGCTAGCAGGACCGCTAGCGATAGTTAGCACTAACAACTGGCCTCAAACGCAGGCTTTGTAAAATATCTGAAGAAAAAGCCTGTATCGGTCGCGACTGTCCGTGACTCACAGACACAGAAGCTGTAAGTTGCTTTTACTGCATAAGCCAACCTGACGTGATAGCCAGTTGATTGTGGCTGTAGCACAGCGGCTAACGTAGCCAAGTTACTGTTGCTAATGTTTGTGTCCAAAATATGCAAGAGTAGTATCAGGGGAAATTCTACAGAAGGTGTGTGAACATAAACCTCATTTGAAGCTAACTTTTAATATTTGTTTGTAATTTGGATGCTTGGTACAACTGTCCACGGTAACGGAACTTGCTGTCTGTAAAACCTGTATTGCAAGGGTTTGTCTCTGTGGTTATGACCGCTCGGTTACCAGCCACGGCATGTTAGTTTGCGTGCCGCCGTGCTAATTAAAAATGCTCCTGGTTAACTTATACGCAGTAATTCTGATCGGTATGCTTGTTACTTCGGTAAGCATCAATGCGGCAGTTTCATCATAACGTTGCCCGATTGTAGCCACTACAGTTGATGCTTCATTTATCCATGACCGGGATCAGCCGGATACTTCACAAATGTCTGGGCAAGCTCTCTGGTGCTACCATGAAAGCAATGCGAAATGCAGAAGCTCTACAGTGTCTGGTATAACAAGTGATTTCTCTGCACTACCGTGACATAATTTCATCCCCCTTTAGAAGTTGTTGTGGGTAATAAAAAGCCGAAAAAGGCGGAGATTAAATAGGAAAGTCTTTCCTGTTGAAGTGATCGATTTGCTAGCTCCACATAAGCAACTTGTCCACGCTAACAGAACTTACGGTCTGCAAAACCTGTATTATATTCATAACATAACCGAGCTCTCTCTAGCTGTCACGTACTATCCATAAAGCAGCTTTCACACCAGACGCGAAACTAATTTTTCGCCCGACAGATTAGCTACATTCAAAGTCAATGCAAAGACGCGAATACACGCGTTATGGGCGCGTTAAGCAGCTTTCACACCGGCGCGAAAACGAATTTTTCGCGCGACAGATTAGCTACATTCAAAGTCAATGCAAAGACGCGAATACACGCGTTATGGGCGCGTTAAGCAGCTTTCACACTGGGCGCGAAATGAATTTTTCGCGCGACAGATTAGCTACATTCGCGTTATGGGCGCGTTAAGCAGTTTTCACACCGGACGCAAAACTAATTTTTCGCGCGACAGATTAGCTACATTCAAAGTCAATGCAAAGACGTGAATACACGCGTTATGGGCGCGTTAAGCAGCTTTCACACCGGACAGGAAACAAATTTTTCGCGTGACAGATTTGCTACATTCAAAGTCAATGCAAAGACGCGAATGGGTGATTCTCACGAAATTGCATTTTGTCATGTCTGTAAGGATTTGATAGACTAAACTACTAAAACAATCATACTTTTGTATTATATATCAAACTATGGTATGTACTAATTGTAGGACTACTGTTGTCTTTGCTTTTGATGGATTACTTTATATTTTATGACAACATTTCAACCTAAAAGTTCATTACCGTAACGTGTCCGGGCTTTTATTTTTTACCCTAAACCCAAAATTATCACAATACATCCCCATAATTTAATATATATATATATATATATATATATAAATAAAAAAAAATGGTTGGGGTTATACCCTTTAACTAGCAGTGTTACCATTTTGGGCCAGCCATTTGTGAGTAATTATTTTCTGGGCCAAATACATGTGTCCGGAGCATGAACAGTTCATTTCTGTAACAGAGATATTTGGCTCCATTAAAATCCCTGTGTTCCAATAAATAAAGTTTTTTTGTCCTATGATACATTGTGTGGAAGACAATTTGCAAAATGGCTACCAGGAAAGATCATCTTTCAAGTTCTTCCGGTAGATATGTTAAAGATTGTAATTATATACACCCCTTGGCACACTACGACTGTTCATTACCATAACAGGGTATATTTAAAATAGTTTTGAAGATAATTATTTTATGTTCTGTGGAAAAGTAACTTTTATAGAGCCAAACTGTTAGTGAAAATATTTCTGCCGAGTCATGCTAGCTATGCTAATTATTGCTAGCAACATGGGACTGCCATTCATTACCGTAACGCTCTGCATTCATTGCCGTAACATATACAAGGCTGTTACGGTAATGAAATGAAGTGTTGCGGTAATTTATTATATATGAATAATCAGGGCTCCAAATTTTGTGGTTTGTTTTTGTGACAGGGCGCAGAGCTACCGTCACGGTAGCAATGCGCTACCTACATTTCATGTGCAGAGTCCGAGTGCAAATGTTACCTGTGTGTGTTTGTCTACCGTGTTCACGTAGTCTGTTAAAGGTCATACTGTCTCAAAACCATATCTGTTAACCACGCCACTCATCATCCACCTCCGTTATGATCTGGTAGTTGTTTCGTTTGTGCACAGTTTACCATCAAATACTACAGTGATTTTGCTAGCCTCTTAAAACCATCATCATTTCAAACGCTTGCTGTTTTGAACCTTTACCATTCATAATCTATTCGGTTATAATAATCACGCCACACAATGTCTTGTCTCATCACTGTTCTGTTTAATTAAGTTAAAATGATTTAACTATCGTCATAGCAAATGTCATGTCTTATCGGCGTCTCGTCTCCTATGTTGTGTGAAAGAGCGACCGGCACTTCCGCCTAGTTTAAATTCTGTGCTGCTTCCGGGCAGCCGGAGGTGACATAATGTGTAATGAAAAATATTTTTCTGCTGTTTTTACATAACTTAGCTATGCCAAAGTAAGTTAGCAATGTGCCAAATATGTTTTCAGATTTTTCTAGCCGTGTAGAAATTAATATTTTTGCTGTTTACATTTTTAATGTGTAGTCCTCCTCGAACATCCCTGTCAGCTTACGATGGGTGGTATGGCCCAATTTGCAGGGCGCGTTCTAGGCCTACTTTGCTTTGGCAGCTTCATTCTCAAGGGGAGCTGGTGGTGAGCAGACATGCTGTCTGGGCTCTAGTCATTGTTTAGTAACTATTTGGTCAGTTTATTAGCCTAATGTTTATTTAAGTTTTAGCTAATGTTTTGACTATGATGTCATTTTGTTTTACTTTTTGAAAAAAATTTTTTTCTGTTATTTTTATTTTTTTGATTGCTTTAATGCCTAAATAGGCCTTAATTGGGTCTACACCGTGTCTCAAAAGTTCATGCACCCCAATGAGCAACATGTCTGTCTCCAAAATGGGTTGCACCTGGTCAGCCAGGTGTTGTGAGGTTATTTAATTAGTTCATCTGTTTGCGAGAGGCCAATAAATTTCTTGGTTGACCAAGAAACCAAGAGAGAACTGTCACTGAGAGAACCTTTTTGGTAGTGCTGCTACAATGGCCAAAAAAACTGGAAAGGCTGCTCTTTCAGAGCCTCAGGTCTGTGCTCAAGCCATTGCTTTGCGCAGGGCAGGGAAAACCTGCAGGGAGGTAGCTCAGGACCTTGGCAGAAGCATACGATGGGTGAAGAAGTGGTGGCAGATACACCAGAGTTGTGACTCCCTTGAAGACGAGCCCCGTGCAGGTCGCCCCTCAGTCCTGAGTTCCAGGGCCAAGGACCTCATCCGAAAGGCGATGGGAAAGAGACACCAATCCTGCCGCAGACTCAGTCGAGGACTGAAGAATCTTGGGAAGCAGTTTCTAAGAGTGCCATCCATCGTTTCCTGACTGAGAAACTGGGTCTGAGAGCATACAGAAGACGGTGGATTCCTCGCCTTACCAAACTGCAGAAGGAGAAGCGGCTGGCTTTTACAAAGAAGTATGCCACAATAATCCCAAGACACTGAGAAAACTGGGTTTTCTCTGATGAGTGCCCACTCTACTTATTTCCAACTCCCAACAGCCAAAACGACTGCATCTACACCAACGATTGAAAGAAAGTGCCACCTTCTGAACAAGTCAAGTTCAGCGCCCATTGCATGGTCTGGGGGGTGATGTCATCTTCAGGGCTGTTGGAGTTGCATGTTGTACCCCAGGGCACCACCATCAATGCTGAGTATTATGTCAAGAACATTACCCAGCCAATACTCCTTCACCTACTCACCAGAAAAAAAAATCGGGCTGTCATGGTTCTGTGTTTGTGTTCATGCTTATGTTCATGGTTATGTCTTTTCTTTATTCTTTTTGGTTATTGTATTCTCCGGTTTTCAGTTCATACCATTTTCATTGCACTTGTCTCCCCTGTCTTGTGATCTAGTTGGTTCAGTCCGTCTTCCCAGTCTGCGTGCTTACCTGCTTCGGGTGATTTCAATGGTTTCTGGTGTTTCATATTATTACTTCAATTCTCGTTTACTTCCTTCGCCTTGCTTTTCTAGATTACTAATAATACTAACATTTATATTTTGTGTCATAGTCTACTAACCCAACTAATCCATGTATATATTACTAACTTACTAATGAGCACTTTGGTTAATTTGTAAAGCTGCACCTCTACTAATTATTACTAATTCAATCTCAGCAATCGCCCTGTTCTAGTCTCCGCCCCTAGCTTTGCTTTCCCTGTCTCTCTCTACGTTTCTGCGAGATCTCTCGCACGTGCTTAATTGCTTTCCTGCACTCATTGTCTGTGCACTTAGAACTCCTTGATCGGAGCTGTTTATTTGTCATAGGATGTCTGCGTGAATCCCGTCCGTGTCTTGGCTTTTGCCAATTGTTGTGGTTTAGGACTTCCCCATGTGTACCTTCCTTTGTAATTAGTTCTCATCCAATTCATCTGTTCCCTGCATAGCATGTGACTTCCCTTGTGTCTATTTAGAGTCCTCTCTGCTGTTCAGCCCTTGTCAGAACGTTGATCAATATTCCTTTGTGCAGAACCTCTTGTATGCCAATTGATTATTGTTTCTCTTCGACTGTTTCGTCCGACCTTGATTTTTGCCATAGCCCTTCTGTCTTGTTTTCGTCTTTCTAGATTTTTGACCCATTTCTGTACGACCACGTCTACTGTGTTTGGATGCCCTGTGTATGACTCCCTGCTTTGGATTTCGACTAAAATTTTTGCCTACTGTCTATGTACCGTCGCACCTCTGCTTTCCTGGTTCAGACCCCGGCCTGTCTAGTCGACTTTGTTTTTGGATTTCGTTTTTTGGCTTGGCAATTCTTGTGTCTTCTGGTCCTGACCCTGCTATCAATAAAGGCATACCATTTTTGGATTTCCTGCTCTTGCTTGTGGTTCCTGAACGCACCGTCACATGGGCCCCGTCACTGCTAGGAAGATGCTCAACAGGCGTGCGGAAATGGTCTTTGTGCAAGATGGTGCCCCCGCACATACTGCTCGTACAACTCCAGCAGTGGTGTTCTGAGCAGCTTCCTGGCTTTCTGCACAAAGAGGAATGGCCACCCAACTCCCCGGACCTCAACCCGATTGAGAACTCCTGGGGTATCCTGAACAGTCGGGTCTTCCACAGCCCACCCCCTACCACCATGAAGCAGCTCAATGCGAGGGCTTTGCGGGAGTGGGGCAACTTTGAGCCTTCCGTTCTAAACAACTTTGTGCATTCTATGCCCCACTGGCTGAGGGCAGTAATTAAGATGCAGGGGGGATACACTGGTTTTTGAATAAATGCATTCTGTTGAATATTCACAATCTGAGCTGACTTTTTCTGTGGTGCATGAACTTTTGGGACACAGTGTAAATAAAAGAAAAAGCCCATCTTCTCAACCTAATCTCCGCTTCCTCCTGAGTGCTTCCATCTTGCTTAGACCGCTTGCATCACATCTACCTTTTAACAGTTTTCTAGGGGTTATACTGTAGGGGTTGGTTGGTACTAGGTGTTGTTTGGTTAACTAGGGGTTGGTTGGTACTAGGAGTAGTAGACAGAAAAGAAGATTAACAATATTGACTAGAGAAAGCAAAGTTGATGTATGAATGCCATGTGAGGTCATTACCGTAACAGCTTTTCATTACTGTAACACTTGCTGTATATCTAAATATTTGGATGGGAATGAGTGATAACTTCAAATTTTATTTTTGCACAGGAAGTATTTGTCTAGTCTTTTCAGATTACTGAATTGGCATTTTTTATTTATTAGTAAAATTTACACTACAGGAAAAATTTATAAAAACGTAATTTTGTTACGGTAATGAACATAATAACTAAAGTTATATCAATAAACATTTTTCTGAATGTTTACACTATGTGGCTATTCTGAAATATGAACAGAACATCCATGAAAGAAATAAAAGGTCTACCTTTCATACATATTCAGTTATCATCAATTGAAAATGTGTGGCGGTAATGAACTTATTTGGTCAATGACTCAAAACATTCTGAAAATGTATTAAAAAACATGCATTGATCTCTCATTTTAATTGAGCCAGTTAATTGAGACCCTGTTTGCTACTAATGAGAGAAAAAACTAGAAAAATTGACCAAAATTGTTTTTGCAAAAGTCAGGACAGTTTCATGAGAATCACCCGAATACTAGCGTTATGGGCGTGTTAAGCAGCTTTCACACCAGACGCGAAACGAATTTTTTGCGCGAGAGATTACATTCAAAGTAAATGCAAAGACAATGCATTGACTTTGAATGTAATCTGTCGCGCGAAAAATTCGTTTCACGTCCGGTGTGAAAGCGGCTTATCGCGCCCATTTTCTGCGAGCAAACGCTGGTCATTCCAATGCAATAAGTAACCATTACCACGGGCAATTTCTGAAAAGGCCGATTAGCCTGGAGCTTTCGCCCCTTCGTCATACACCAGCACAGCAGCTGTTCGTTACTCCACGCTAACGACACACCACAGCTATGCACACGAACCAGCAGGTCCTTATAATACACACCGAAGCAGTCCATAAGTTGTTGGTCCACTTTTTGCTGCTCTCCACTGTCCATGTTTCCCTCTAAACTCAGACCCACCGGATTTCTACGGTTTCCGGTCTACACTTGGGTTTGTTGACCCATTCCACAAATGTGTCTAAATGGGGTGGATTCCAGCTTTCCCTGCATCCTAGCCGTAGAGTAGAAACACCGGTGTACTCACCATAGTAGCCGTAGGTAGACAACAAATTCGAGCTTGAGCTGCCAGACATTCGCACTGCGTCCTCCACTTTCGCCGTTCGTTTATTAGAACAAGTTAATTTCATTAGATCTATACACATGTACTGCATTTGATTGCGGAATATGCCTGTCGATTCCTTCGGGAGACGCGTCTCAGTTTCACTCTGAGGAGCCGGACCCGGAAAACTGCGTTCTGCTGCCTCGTCCCACCTAGATCCGCCCTCCACAGAGCTGGCCAGTCAGAAGAAAGTGGGCACACGGGGAGTGGGCGCCATAGCGCAAGAGCCACCCCAACGAGGCGTTTCAGGCAGAGACTACAATGGACTACAAATGGGGTTTTTTGAGGATGGCAGTATGAGCTAAATAAGGACCCTGTTTAGGACTTTGAACGATCAGGAGTACTCTAGGGGAGTCCAAGATCAAAATATAACCTTGGAAATATCGCAAAATAGGTCCCCTTTAAAAAACACAGATCAACAACGAACAAGCTTGCTCACTTTTGAACATGGGTCTCTCAGGCCTTGGCTATAAGGAGGAGAAAAAAAAGCAACACTAACAGCTGGACTGAAAATCTTTTGGAAAGGATATAATTGCCTGGAGTCCACCGTAGATCGCCAAAAGAGTAAGCTTCTGATCACAGTTTTCCCCATTAAGTTCCACTGTGTGGTTCCAGACAGAGATATGAGACAAAATATTAACACTGCTGCCGGGATCACCAGCACCCCAGCGGAGTTCTGGGGGTTAATAGGACCGCCCTGTAATTTATCATTTAAAAAAAAAAAAAAAATCGGCATTATATATCGGCCATCGGCTGCTCTGCAATCTAAATATTGGCATCGGCCACTGAAAAACCCATATCGTTCGATCTTTAGCCAAAATCCCTCTAAAAACGTTTTTAACATTCCATCGGGTGATGAATCGCAGAGGACCAAGTGGATTGAATTTATTTTTGCCAACAATGTTCCTGCCTCCATCCAATTTGTGTGTGCTCAGAATTTCATGTAGGACTGTTTCTCCAACTTTGGCCAGTACAATGCTGGCTTAGCTAAAAACCTGCTCCTCGAGAAAGGTGTTGTTCCAACACTACGGTACCCGACATCTGCGATGCATACGGTGGGTTAGCCGCTTTCTTTTTTTTATTGTCTGCAAATGTCAACTTTGGCATTAGCTGACAACTCTGTTCCCCCAACTTCAATATTATCATTACATTACCATAAGCTATTGTATGGAGTGTGGTGTAGTTCAAAAGAAACTTGACAGTATACCCGAGGCTGTAGTGGGCTCAATTTCAGCTAAAGTGAAGACACACAAATCATATGAAACTACACAACCTAAGAAATTTACAGATGCCAAAAACGCTATGCTATGTGGGTAAGCAGGGGAAATAACAATCCAAACATATGCTAAATTTCTGCTAGCAAAAAGCTAACACTAGCTAGCTAAGTTAATTTAGGCCAGCATTAACCGTGCACATTGTGTTAATTTGTTAATTAATTGCTGTATATTGCTGTCTTTTTATGCTGTCCAAACGCAGAATGTTACGCTGTATATGATTATGGAACTTAGATATAATAACGTTAGGTTGCATGAGACATATATATTCCCCCTGTTTTTAGGCTAGAACATCTGACAGCCCGGTTGCTAGATTCAGCCATGGTGAGGTCACACGCTGTGTTACTTACGATTCACGCGCTGTTATGGCTATGTTTTCAAGCTACTCCTTTCTCTTCCCTACCCCTTCCCTCGCACTAACCCTTCCGCCCAGCCATGCCTCTATCTTTTGGCCAAGACAAAATCTTGAAATTTTCTCGCGAGAGCAAGATCACTAAACATTATGTTTTAGACCCAAATCACTTATTTTTAATAGGTGTAAATACCAAGTAATCAATCCTTTAATACAACCCCAATTCTAAAATAGTTGGGACAAAGTGTAAATTGTGAATAAAATCAAAACGCAATGACTTTCAAATCACACCAGCCAGTATTTTATTCACAATAGAACAGAGATAACATAGCAAATATTGAAACTGAGAAATTTTACAATTTTATCCACAAAATGAGCTGATTTCAAATTTGATGGCTGCTACAGGTCTCAAAATGTTGGGACAGGGGCCTGTTTACCATAGTGTAACATCCCCTCTTCTTTTTTAACACAGAGTAGAGGCGTCTGGGCATTGAGGAGACAAGTTTCTTGAGTTTAGCCATTGGAATCTGATCCCACTCTTGTTTAATACAGGCCTCCAGCTGCTGGTGAGTTTTGGGTCTCCTTTGATGGACTTTTCGTTTAATTATGTGCCAAATATTCTCAATCGGTGAAAGATCAGGACTGCAGGCAGGCCATTTCAGCCCATGGACTCTTCTGCTATGAAACCATGCTGTTGTAATAGCTGCAGTATGTGGTTTTGCATTGTCCTGCTAAAATCCTTCCGTCTGGAGGGGAGCATATGTTGCTCTAAAACCTTTATATACCTTTCAGCATTCATGGTGCTTTTTAAAACATGCAAGTGTCCCACACCATATGTACTAATGCATCCCCATACCATCAGGGATGCTGGCTTTTGAACTGAATGCTGATAACAGGAAGGGTGGTCTTTCTCCTCTTTAGCCCGGAAGACACGACGCCCATGATTTCCAATAAGAATGTCAAATTTGGACTCATCTGACCACAGGACACTTTGCCATTTTAGAGTTTTAGGTGGAATCTGTGGATGGCACGGCGGACTGTGTTTACTGACAGTGGTTTCTTGAAGTATTCCTGGGCCCATTTAGTAATGTCAATGACAGAATCATGCCGGTGAATGATGCAGTGGCGTCTGAGGGCCCGAAGATCACGGGCATCCAGTAAAGGTCTTCGGCCTTTTCCCTTACGCACAGAGATTTTTCCAGTTTCTCTGAATCTTTTGAAGATGTTATGCACTGTCGATGATGAGACCTTCAAAGCCTTTGCAATTTCACGTTCAGGAACATTGTTTTTAAAGTATTCCACAATTTTTTTTATGCAAGCCTTCACATGTTGGGAGAGTCTCTGGCCATCTTTACTTCTGAGAGACTCAGCCTTTTTTTATGCAAGCCTTCACGTGTTGGAGAGTCTCTGGCCATCTTTACTTCTGAGAGACTCAGCCTCTCTAAGGCTACGTTCAGACAGCAGGTCTTGATGCACAATTCGGATTTTTTGGAGAAATCCGATTTTTTTGTGTGCTCGTTCATATTGCACATTATATGCGACTTCTATCAGTTTTGAGTATGAACTGAATGCGACCCTGCAGTGACCCGCATGTGCAAAAGAGGTCCTGAGGTAATACATGACCACGCAGGCAAGCACTGTTTGTTGACAGAAGTAAAAATGGAGGCATCTCGTCTCGGCATTTCAATGACGTAAAGATCGGATAAATGCGACCTGGCCGTTCAGACAGCAGTCGCATTGCAAAATATCAGATACGTATCAGATTTAGGACCACATATGAAAGTGGCCTGGGTCAGATTTAAAAAGATCAGATTTGTGCTGTTCAAACTGTCTTTAACAGATCGTAGACAGGTCACATATGGGCAAAAAAATTGGATTTGGGCCACATTTGCCTGTTGTCTGAACATAGCCTAAGACATCCCTTTTATAGCCAATCATGTTACACACCTGATGCCTGTTAACTTAATTACTTGCTAAATGTTCTTTCAGCTGATTCTCTTATATATTAATTGCTTTTTCAGCCCTTTCTTTTTGCCTGTGTCCCAACTTTTTTGAGATCTGTTGCAGCCAGAAAATTTGAAATAAGCTCATTTTGTGGATAAAAATGAAAAATGTCTCAGTTTCTACATTTGAAATGCTATCTATGTTCTATTGTAAATAACATATATTGGCTCATGTGATGTGAAAGTCATTGCATTTTGATTTTATTCACAATTTACACTTCGTCCCAACTATTTTGGAATTGGGGTTGTATTTTCCTTGACCTCCAGTTTGACCTTTCCAAGTCATCTGTGGTCAAATTTAATATTGCCAAAATATAGGTCATAGGTGACTTCTGATATGTCGATAATATAAACTTAATCTGCAACCATTTAGCTTCCACAGGTGATTTTGCCCATTCTCCATAAGACCCAATGTTAAAGTATTGCGCCCCACTAGACCCGCTTCCATCGATTTAATCAAAATGGCACTTGCATTGTACATAAAGTGTATCAAGGTGAGTTGATTGCCAGATTTAGACAAAAAGTAATCGGACAGTTTTTGAGAAATAAGTTTGTGAAATTTCAAGTCCTATTTCATTATTAATATTTTCCTTGACTTCAAGTTTGACGTTTCAAAGTCATCTGAGGTCAAATTTAATACTGCCAAAATATAGGTCATATACGACTTCCAATATGTCGATAATACAGACTTCATCTCTATCTGCAACCATTTGGCCTTCACAGGCCACTTTGCATATTCTCCGTATGACCCAATTTGTTAAAGTACAGCAGCCTCACTAGACCCACTTCCGGCGATTCAATCAAAATGGCACTCGCACTGAACATTGAAGGTACCAAGTTGAGTTAATTGCCTGATTTAAATATAATAGGGCCAATAGCACTGTAGCTCACCGGCCAACCAGATCAACCTGTTGAGATCAATAAATGGCTTTCACTTGATATCCATACCGAAGCAAATGTCCATAAGTGTTTGGTCAAATTGATACCAGATAAAATGCAGAGTACAGCTCTGTTTTTATTTGTTGTGTCAAATGTCATAGTACATTATATTCAGCCAGTAAATTAATGTAATATTCCGCATTCTATTTCCTTGTCAAAAGACAGTATGTCCCGTGATCCAGCAGAACTGCTATCAGCATTGATGGCAGATACATGCACACCAAATTTGGAAGGCACTGTTCCATTCAAATCTCTGACAAAGCTTTGATCCACTTCCAAACATTTAGCATGGGTCAAAGTTTCAAGTCGCACAGATTCTGGATCAAGATCCAGATTACAACTAACTCCAAACAAACATGAGTGACATGGTGCCTAGAAAGTTCCATGCCACATGTGAAGTGAATCTGGCCACCTATTTCATAGCAGATGATTGTGAAGGATTTTCTCATTGTAAGTGAATAGGGAAAATTAAATTTAAAAAAAATTTGTTAAAAATTGAAATATTAAAATTTTTCAAATATGTGAACAATCTTGACACACATTGTCCCAAGGATAGTCCATACAAAATTTGAAGCAAATCTGGTGAGTAGTTTTGGAGAAGAAAATATTTAAAGTTCAGGTAAAAAAACACACAAAAAAAAACCTCACTAAAAACACTAAAACCGTTTTTCACAAAACCGCGAACATTCTTGATAGACATTGTCCCAAGGAAGCTCCATACCAAATTTGAAGTAAATCCGGCCAGCAATTTTGGAGAAGAAGATCTTTCAAGATTTTTCTGACGGATGACGATCATGAACATGTTCACGCTCACGATCGCAAGCTAAAAAAAGTTATCATACAGTTTTTGAGAAATAATTTTTTGAATTTTCAAGTCATGTCTTTTGACATTGCTAACATCTTGCTTGACCTCCAGTTTGACCTTTCAAGGTCATTAGAAGTCAATTTTAACATTGCCAAAATATAGATCATGTATGACTTCCTATATGTTGATAATTCAAGCTTAAGCTCCATCTGAAACCATTAGGCCTCCACAGGTCATTTTGTGTATTCTTCATAAGACCCAATGTCAAAGTACAGCACCCCCACTAGATCCAGTTTTGTCAAAACTCAAAATGGCACTCACACTGTACCTGGAGGGTATCAAAGGGAGTTGATTGCTTGATTTAGAAAAAATTATCAGACAGATTCTGAGAAATTCTTTTTTTTTTTATTCTTATTTCTATTTCCTCTCTTTTAACATTGGGGCCAAAATTTCAAAGGCCCATAAAACAGATGAAATCAAAAATAAAAGAAAAATTGTTTGGAGATATGATCTTGTACTATATTACGTGAAATTTACAGGAACATTTTTTACGTTAATTGTAAACATCTTAAGACATTTGTTTGTCTCGAGGACAAAAAATGACTTGTTAACACACTCATTTTGAGCGTCTTAAGACTTTTAAAAGTGGGTGCTACCATTTCACAACTTTCTAGGAGGAAACCGCACATACAATTATTGAGAGAAAACAATTCCACACTCTACCTTCCTTGCATAAATTGAGGTTAAGAAATAGCCTAAGTAATAACATTGATTTACCATTCGATTAACATCTGTGTTTTAGTCACTTAACAGTCACTTACTGAGAAAAAATGTAGCTTGTATACAATAAAATACTTGTGATATTCATTTAACACGGTGTATTCTCTTAAGTACCCTCTAGATAGCCGTATTAGTCCAAAAATGGCAACCCGATTCCTCACTTGTGGGCCAAGGTGCCAATAGCCTCTGGGCCGCTTTGAAGAAGTATGCAGATGCAGCAGGTTATTCCGAAATGAACCAACAAACAGGGGTTTCAAGCTTTGGCTGATAGATTTCAGCAGGTGGTTAATCGTCAAAACTCTATCTAAAATGAAGGCAAAGGAGAAATCCCTTCCAGTTACTCTTTTAACCTCTGCTACAACAAATAAAAAACTTCAAAATTACCCACATAATTCTCCTACCCCGATCAAACGGACTGTCCCACTTGCTACATCACAGTTGCATATGAGGTGCGTGTTAGATACGTAATTTTTTTTGTAGCCACTAGTATGAGCCCACATAACTTCAACGTGGGCAAACATACTGCTCCCTTAGGTCAAAAAGTGGAGCGTGTGTTGACGCCAACCAACCGCATGGCTGCCTTGATAGTCTAAACGCCATAAGACGTTAAAAATGTGCGTGTTAACACACATTTCATACCAACCAGCAGTGGTCGGCAGCTTTTTCAGCGTAGCGCACAATTGGCCATTGCGCTACAGGGATGCAAATTGGTAAGGGTTTGCCGGGAAGGGTAACATAACATGGTCGCTTTGTTTGTTGTTTCGGCGCCTCCTGTTGGCCAAGACAGGCGCTCGTCAGGAAGATTCTAAGCTTGTTCATGTTCGGGTATCCTCTGCCCTCGTTTTGAACTTGCGAAGATTCAACCAACGAGTGTATAAGAAGCAGTGGCTGACAGGTGCTGACAGGTCAGAATTGGCAACAGGGGGTCGCATACGAGCAAGTGTTGCACATAGTTTCCCAATTGGGCATTCCAGATTCGGCTGGGATTGGAGATGCCAAATTAAAAAAAAAAAAAAAAAAAAAACCCACACATTTCATTATGTCTTAAGATGCAGAAATTTGACATCTCACGGTGGATGCTGAAATAGGCGTTCTGAGCCAAATGGCAGTCCATACTACTAAAAGTGTTGAGAACTCTGTGTGCCAAGGCATCTTCCTCCTGAGTCGATGGGAGCAGGTTGCTTTGCGGTGGGCTAAACAGTTCAGCTGTTTTTTCGGGAAGATCCAAAAAAAAAAAAAAAACCCCAATAGAAATACAAAGAAAAAGGAAAGTATATTAGCTGGCATCAGCTCACCAATGTTAGCCCTTATCTTCAGCACAAAAATTAGACAACGTAAAAGCACGGGGTGTTTGCAATTTATTGACACAAACACACATATAGCAGAAACACAATGCTGGAAAACTTGCCTGAGACCAAAATGGTGCACGTGTGCCTGGCCAGGAAATAGGGGTGAACACCAGTCTTTTTGTCAGTGAAGCACTGAATTACTTAGAGCTATACAGGGAATACTATCTGTGAACTGAGGGCAGTGCAGTCGAGCTTCAGCTCTAAATCAGACAAAGGTACGCTTTAAAAATTACTCTGTAGTAAAAAAAAAAGTATATCCATAGAACCAGTGCATCTCCTTCCTCCTAAATCCATTACTCCAGACAACTTCATTTATTTATTTCACATACAGAGAGTGCAGGAATGTAATAATAGGGGGAGAACTAACCCCAAATAACATTTGGATATGTATTATAGGACACAAGTTGGATTGCATTAGCTGAAGCCACATGCCTGATTCCCAGGTTTCTTGCCCCAGCTGGTTTCACTAAAGAGAGAACATGGGGGCGCAGTGTTTTTCCTATGAGACGGAGGTCATAGTTCACTGGTCTGTGATAATGTAGACCTCCTCGCCCACACTTTCCCATCCATTTTCTCCTGACAATGGGCTAACAGTGTAACAAAAATGAGCCCTTTTTTTGGATAGCGTGGCGGGGACCCTACATGGTGCGCTAATTAAAAGTCTCTGCAGAAGGACAGAGTCAGTTCAACAGCGATCAAAAAATCTGGAAAGTTTAAGAGAAGTTACAAAAAAAGAACTATGGAAGAAGCCTGTACTGCTTTATTTTGCAGAGAGCAAAATGGCAGCATTTACTACTCAAATTCCAACAATGAGCAATTATTAAGAAATTATAAAGTATTGTCAAATAGGCTGTAAAATATATATTGATAGGGCTATAAAAAGTTTTTGTCATGGTACTTACTGTCTGCAGTGCTTATCTCCAAACTTAAAAGTTTACAAAATAAAATAAGAATTTAGTATTTACCTGCTAAATACTGTGCTTAACCACCTGCAAAATAAATTGTAGCTAAAAAAGCCTCCAAAAATTTTTCCCCAAATTTTTTTTGCGACATTGATTATTTATGAAAAGTTAAGGATGGGTAGTATTTGATGAGTATTTATGAGGCAACATGTCTGTATAGCCAGGGTTATTGCGATCGGTGGAAACAATGCTATTTAGGCATGTCGAAATTCAATAGTAGGGGCAGAAGAGTGTCATACGTCAAGCGAAACCCCAGAATGTTGGGCAGTTTAGCCCCAAGGAGTCAGACACACCTATTTTTTTCAGTATTCTTAAATTCTCTCAGTATCCGGAGCCATTCGAGTGAGCCAAAGCAGACACAGCGCTGAAGAGGATGGCTATAGGCAAAGAACTTCACATAGCTGGAGACACAAGCAAAACCAGCCCAGCTGTTGCATGTCAGGCATATGCTTCATTTTCATACAGCTACTGTAGCCTGGCAGCATTCAATCAAAATCAACATAATAACTACGCCCAGCACAACAGCCTTGTCTTCGTAGGCTGTCAAAACCAGTCTATGTAACCAGCTGTATGACATCATGAAGAGCAGATACTCTGAGTGAAAATAGTGGAAACCTGGTCTTTAAATGGATTGCTGTTGAAGACCCACAGGAAAACAGATGTGGCATCAGTAACAACATGTAACACTACAATAAATGCTTACCAAGTCTTAAGATTTTGTATAAAAATTAAAATATGCGTGCCAAAGAACCCAGAGCAAGCACTCCAACTGAGTCCCATCTATCAGCATAAAAGTAACTACCACACTCCACAGTGAACCTCAAGCAGGCTAGTAATGTGTCTGTTGCAAAACACAAACCTGGCATTTTCAGATTAGAAGAACTAACAGCCATAGAATGCACGAGAATTCAGCATTAACTCACACAAAAATCTCTCATATCAATGGGAATCAATTTTACCAAGTGGGTCAATTTACATTGTACAGCCACAGAAAACATTTTTGTAAACAGCAACAAACTCCACAAAACTGAAAAAATAAAAAAGTCCACCTGAAAGATGCAAGAAAAGGTAGCCAATGCTACTGCAAGTCACATTTTGTACTGACGAAAACTGAAGTGGCACATTCAGAAACAAATGACCAAAATGTTTTGTGAAATACTGTGTGAAAATGGCCAGTTAACCTGATATTTTCTTATCAAGTATAAAAGTGAAATTTGCATGAAAAATTGTGATTTCACATGCGTAAAGACAAATTTCATGTGAAATTTGCGGTACGAACATGATGCGTAAACTGCAAGAATCGCAGGAACTCCTCCAAGAGCAAATGTGCCGTAGCCTAGCGCCTGTTGGAGCCTGCTTTGCTTGGCAGCAGACATAAATTTCTCCAAGTTTCATGTCCAGCAGCCTCTAAATGCTTAATAGTCCCATCACTGCTCTTTAGATCCTCTGATCCTCTTTTTTTCAATGGTAATCTCCGGACAGGTACCTTAGTGCCTCTTAGGTTACTTCCGTATCGTATTTCTGGCCATGTAATGCCAGACACGCCAGTGACGGCTGGAATGCCAGGCCACAGCCTCTGTGTTTCTCGTCGCAGGTAAAGGGGAGTTCACGAGATCCAACCCCAAGGGCTCAGCTGGTTGTGAGTGTGTGTGCCTGTGCCTGTGCATGTGTATTTGTGAGTCGGGGGTGGGGGGAGGGGGAGCGGGGCATAGTGAAAAAACTCCGCGGAAACCAAGTCCTATTCATTCTCCATGGTCTCTCACTCAATTAAATGTCTAGTGTATAGTGTAAATTCAACACAAGTCCAGTTGGGACCATATGTAATCTATAGGACTTCACCATTTTTACTGTGCACCATACTGGTCACACTCAAAAAGAGGGCTGAAGCCTAGCACAAATGAACCATGATCTGCCCCAGTGAAGAATCAGCTCATATATAAGGACTTGGAATGCCTAACTGGTATATTCCTCAAGGAGTTGTGGCAAACAATCTCAGGGATAGAGGAAGAAATGTGCAATAAATTAAGGGCTAATACTCCACCCCCCCCATAGCCTAGCAGTTCCAAATCAAAATTTTTTTTCAAAATTCCATTTTCTAGAATCAGAGATTGGTTCGTGCAAAGTTGCCAGACTGCTTTTTCCTGATGCAAACCTGATGGCTTGAGCACTTCCTTAACTTCTACATGACCTTGTGCCTTCAGCTGCGTAAATCTGTCCAGCCAGCCCATTTCCTTGGCAACAAACTGGGGTTAGCAGAATGGTTAGCACTGCTATTCCAATTCTATCTGTTTCTGCCTAGCAAGAGGGACACACAACTGCAATAACAGCAGCATGTGCGCCAGGAGACGGCTCCACTGGCACCCCTGGAATTTGGGAGATCATGAAGCCTTCTGCGGCTAACCACTCTCAGCCCATACCGGCTAGCGAGCTCTCCCAGCTGTACTTCAGTTTCTGTACACATGATGTAATTATGGGCTCTTGTGAGGTAAATAAAAGGGTGGACAGAGCCTGCTGCCAAGCCACGACTTAGCGGCATTTTACCGATTACTGAGCCCACTGCAAGTACTTAACACGGAATTTGAATGCCAGCACTGCAATGCATGGAAAACTCAGAAAATTTATTCTGAAAATAAATAATGAAATAATTTTTGTTATTGACGGGCCATATACAGCTGGAAGTCACTCAATGCTGGTTGGGTAGCAGTAATTAAAAGCACATAATTTTATCCATGAGTCTGAAAGAGTCCATAAATTGTGAAATGGAGCCATTTGAAAATAACAAGTCATGTATATCACAGAGCAATATCATATACTGAACATATCAGTCGCAACTTCTCAGCCACAACCGCAGAGTCTCAATATCCAACATAACAAATTCATTATAATGTCATTCTACGTTAAGTCTACAGGCTACACTAGGTGTAGGTGGCCCTTTCCAATTTTCAATAAATTTGTAGTATACCTGCTTACTACAAGATTGTCACGTTTATAATGAGTAAAGTATTTTTGCCAATAGAGGAACATTCCTTCGCTTTTGTGCCATCACTGGCTGCGTATACTATCCTCCACCAACTTAAACTAGAGAAATTTGTTTTTTGCAGAGAAAAAAAAAAGATGTTGCTTGAAATGGGAGATGGTGGATGCACAATTAGACGTTGGCATAAACACATCCCTAAAATATGTGCCGAGCAGCCCTTGTGCCGAGCAGAAGCTGAGATCTCATCCACACAAAATAAAACACAGTTTCATGTCCAGTGACCTTGACCTTTGACCTAAGTGAACCAAACATGCTGGATACACATTAGTTCAAACACATGCAGAAAGTATGAAGCCATGGTGCCAAGTGGTTGTTGAGATCTTGTCTGCACAAGACGGCGTGACACTACTGCAGACGCCAATGCTAACACTAATGCTGACGCAGGCAGGAAAACAGGGTAAACCATATGGATATACCCTTCGGGCAGCTCAATCAACACACGTACAAAGGACTTTGCACGAATGAGGGCGTGGTCTTGATGATGTGCTCCACAGTTATACAGCTCCAATTCCCCCAGAGTGAAGAACAGCCGCCGGTGAGTGTAATTCTGGAATTGTGGTGCAAAGAGAGATTTGAGAAAGACTCATAAAATGGAGGCTCAGTCCAAACCTCAAAATGCGCAGGTTAAAGTAGAAGAGTGTTTTTGGGAGCAAACCAATTGCACCTTGAAAGTTTTCTAAACAGCACTTCATTTTAGCTGAGACCATTCTGAATTATCAACATGTTTTCAGTTTTGCAGCTCTCGCTGGAAACTCGTGGCAATGTGATGCTAACTTAAAGGGTAGGCTACCACAGGGACTGCTCCACTCACATCCTCTGTTAGACTTAAGCACTTTTATTGCTTTTTCCTTAGTTTTGTGACTGAGAAGTAGGGTAGTACGGTGGTGCAGTGGTTCGCTCAGTCGCTAACCTGAGCCTTTCTTCTTATTTGAGTGTGCTCTCACTGGGCATTCCCACAGCCCAAAAACATGCATGTCAGAATAAGTGGAGGCTAACTTCCCATAGGGATGCATGTAAGTGAATGGGCTGTCAGCCCTGCAATGGATGCGTTGGATTAACAAACAGCGTATTCCTGAATCTAGCTCACTGGATACTGGGATAGGCTCCAGTCCCTCCATTACCCTGACCAGGAGTAAGTGGGATGAATTAAACAGTTGAGTTTTAATTAATCGGTACTCACTGTACAATATAAAAGGTACCCTTGAATAAAAACCATATCAGCACCTCATACCTATTGCATTCACTAGAACACATTGGGCCTGATTTACAAAGACCTTTAGCACATGCAAAATCTTTTTGCCCATGCCAAACCAGCCTCTGATTGGTGCAAGGCAAGTACCCTGGCCAATCATGGGCAATGTTATTGGTTTTGCACGGGCAAAAAGATTTTGCCTGTGCTAAAGGTCTTAGTAAATCAGGCCCATTGTGTAATTAAATCAAATTCTCCGGCCAAACACCTGGCCAATCTAAGTATATCTACGGGTTTATTTAATTTAAATAATGGTAAAGCAGACACGTACTTTGTCCATAATGCTGACAAATGAGATTCAAGAAGGGCTTATAGTTCTTCAGATACATACACTCCACTCTGCCTTATTATCTAGTGTTACCATATAAAATGTGATCGTACTCAGTATCATATAAATATTAGACGCTCACTTGTGAACTATGAACAGCTGAAACACAGCTGCCTGCTCTTTGGGGATAGTCCTTGTTCAATGATGCCCTCCTTACCCTATGACTGCTAGTACTAATTTCAAAGAGAGTTCTTTATAACAAACGACTCGTAAGACTCGTAGACTCGTAGCCTGGTTATATTCAGGTCGTTGTCAAGTAACCAGAGAATGCCTTGCATTCCCCTCCCTTTTCTACCAGACTTCTACAGTAAAATGTCTGGTGCTAATTCAAAGCATTAAATGGCACATAAGGTGCAAAATTAAGACCCCAAAATTTTACTGAGCACAATATCATGCAAATACAGTACCAGCATTGCACAATATTACAGGTAACTTAATGAGGTGGCTGGAGTAAAAAGCTGTATTTCAACTGCAAAGGTCACGGGACACAGCCGACTAACAGAGAAAATTTCTGTTTCTCGAAGTGCAGCAGTGATCATTTTTCTCAGTTAACCTCAGAAGTGCTGGGTTTTTGGTACATAATTTTTTTTTCTACCGAAGTTCAAAGTCAGTGCTGCTTTTTATTACCGGTAGTGTTTGCTAAATCAGCGTTACTGTTCAGGTAAGGACATTTCAATCACACATCTGCAATTTTACAGCTTTAATATGCAGTGAATTCGATATCCAAGAGCAATTCACTTCCCCAGCAATAAAGCCAAACTAAAGGCCTTGCGCAGGAATGTAAATGATGCCACATTAAACAGCGCTGATTTATAATGTCCGCACAATCAATAGCACTATCTGTGGTCAGGGTGATGTAATGACAGCGCAAGGGTAACAGAGAACAAATCTCACCCGAAAAAAGCACTTAGGCAAATTCATTTTTATAAACGCTCAGTGCTTGCAGAGTGTGGCCTAAGGTGTCTGGACAAGATTAAGAAGGTTGGTGCTTCAAGTGCCGGTGTAGTCGTAATGAGATCAGTGCAGCTGTTGGACCGCTGACCAAGGCCCTTAACTCACTTCAGGGGAGATTGGTCCCTGCTTGGTTTAATCAACTGTGAGTCAGTTTGGATAAAAGCATCAATTGGAAAAATATAATGTAAATAAATGCAAAAAACACACTTAAGAGGATGTCAAGTCATCCAGACTGGAATTTATTGAGCCAATTAGAATGACCACATAGTTTAAGGTCTACATGCAACAAATGTGAAGGGGTCATTCCATATGAAATCAACCAATTTTCAGACAAGTTCCATGGGCATAGTCATGGATTTTCTTCAAACTTTAATAGAATGTTGCTTTAGGTGCCAAATGAAAAAATAGTGCCACGGGCACTGTAGCTCACCTGGACATATGTAACCTTCGAAAGATATCAAACATTAGTTTTTATATATTTTATTTTCTAAAGTGACACATTTACACAGTTCTCTTGTTACATACATATGACATGTGTAATTGAAGTTATACACAGTACACAGTGCTGGAGACTACACTGGTGATAGAAGCAGTCAGGTGGGCATGTATTTGACCCCTCGCTTCCCCTGGATCTTGATCCAAGCTCTCGTCCAATCAGAATCCCATCTGGTTTCAAAATGACAAGATGGTGCAGGTCAATTCTTGAAAAAAAAAAGGCCTCCTTTTAAGTATTCTGAAACCAATGGGTGACGTCATGCTTGCTTTGTCCATCTTTTATATACAATCTATGGTTTAAAGTTATAACAGAAAAAATTAAGTATGGCCAGAGACCAAAAAATTTTAAAATTTCTCAAAATGTTTTTGGGGTTGCTGCTAACCACCAATGTACCAAAATTCAGCTCAATAGCTCCAAAACATGTCTGTCCAAAATGAATCAGAAAGTTTTTTTATATAGTTTGGTGTCCTCATTGGTAGGAACATGCATGCGAAGTTTCACCTTCGTAACTGCAGCGGTTCAGAGGAGATGATGTCTAAAGTTATAGCAGAAAAAAAGTGGGAGTGGCCATGATAGCCATATTTGAAATCAGATCAGAAAGTTTTATATGAGGCTTGGTGTTCTCATTGGTAGGAGCATGCATGCCACGTTTCACCTTCACAGCTGCAGCGGTTTTAGAGGAGAAGATGTTTAAAGTTATAACAAAAAAAGTGAGTGTGGCCAGAGACCAGAGGTCAGAATTTTAAATTTCCACAAAATCTGTCTGATATGTTTTTGGGCTTGCTGCTAGCACCAATGTACCAAATGTCAGCTCAACAGCAGCAAAAATTACTGTCCAATGGGCCCATATGGCATTTTCAATATAATTGGATCAGAAAGTTTTGTGAAAAGTTTGGTGTCCTCACTGGTAGGAACATGCATGCCAAGTTTCACCTTCATAGCTGCAGTGGTTCCAGAGGAGATGTCTAAAATTATAGCAGAAAAAAGAGGGTGTGGCCATGGCGGCCATATTTGAAACGGATCAGAAAGTTTTACATATAGTTTGGTGTTCTCATTGGTAGGAACATGCATGCCAAGTTTCACCTTCATAGCTGCAGTGGTTTCAGACGAAAAGATTTTTGAATTTACAACAGAAAAAACTGGGTGTGGCCAGGGATCAAAGGTCAAACCAAAGTCAATATTGTAAATTTCACAAAACCCATCATATATTTTTCTGGGCTTCTTGCAAGCTATCATTGTACCAAATTACGGCTCAATAGCTGCAAAAATGACCATCCAATGGGCCCATATGGCACTTTCAATATGGTCGCCATGGCGGTCATATTTGAAATTGGATCAAAAAGTTTTATATGAAGATTGGTGTCCTCATTGGTACAAACATGCATGCCAAGTTTCACCTTCATAGCTGCAGTGTTTTCAGAAAAGAAGATTTTTAAAGTTATAACAAATCCAATAGGACCAAGGGTCCTGTAGCTTATCAGCAGTGATGATACAAGTTATGCAAAGATTGAAACTTTTCACCCACATTGAGGAGTCTGTGGTTCCTTAGGCTTCTTGCTCAGGGTTTTTTTGTTTGTTTTTTTTTTTGGCAAGAAATCTGAGATGAGGACTGTAGATGTGTCTCCTAGAGAAAAGTTCAGTCCCCTCCTGGCGTTTAGAGGACATTTTTTGATATCTTTACTTCTCTTTTCTCAAACTGTATAAGCTGTCAATAGCATAAAGCAGTGGTTCTCAACATCAAATTTCATGTGAAGTTTGACCTTCGAATCATTGAAGGTCAATGTCACTTAAGAAGAGTTCACATACATTTATAAGACCTCCTGTAATACAATCCTAAGTTCTGAAGCAGTTCTGGTGATACAAGTCATTGAAATTCAATATGTCAATTGTGAACTTTTAAGGTCACACAGAAGGTGACGTCGAGGTCAGCAACTTCATATATGACTTTCTAAATGTCTCTATACAAACCTTGGCCCAATTTGTGACCATTTTGGTGATACAAGTCATTATAATTTCACTGTTGAGTTTGTCGAGGTTGAATGTCACCAAATGAAAGTTCATATGAGACTTCCTAAATGTCTGTAACACAAACCTAGGCTCCATCTGCGACCACATTAGTGATACAAGTCATTGAATATTCACTAGGTCACATTTGACCTTTGAAGGTCAATACGAAGGTCACCAAATGAAAGTTCATATATGACTTCCTATATGTCTCCAATACAAATCAAGGCTCCATCTGTGACCGTTTAGTCAATACAAGTCATTGTAATTGTATTATGTCAAGTTTGACCTTCAAAGGTCACCAAGAGTCAAGTTGAATGTCACCAAATGAAAGGGCATGTGTGACTTCCTTTAAGTCTGTGATACAAACTTAGGCTCCATCTGTGACCTTTTTAGTGAAAGAAGTCATTGAATTTTTCACTAGGTCAGGTTTGACCTTCGAAGGTCAATATGAAGGTCACCAAATGAAAGTTCATATATGACTTCCAATACATCTCCAATGGAAACCTACGCTCTATCTGTAACAATTTTGCAGATATAAGGCATTGAAATTTCACTGTTAAATTTGGCTGTTGAAGATCACCAAAGGTCAAGTTTAAGGTCACCAAATGAAACTTCATACATGACTTCCTATATGCTCACAATACAAACCTAAACTCTATATGTAATCGTTTTGGTGATAGAAGTCATTGAAATTTCACTATGTGAAGCTTGACCTTTGAAGGTCACCGAAGGTCAAGTTCAAGGCCACCAAATGAAAGTTCATATGACTTCCTGTAAGTGTTCAATACACATATATTCCCAATCTTCAATTTTCAAGCCTAGAAGCCTTTGAATAATTGTAACATTTTGTTTGAGCTCAAGTTTGACCTTTCATGACTTCCTATATATCAATAATACAATCTTAAAGGGGACCTATTATGCTGATCCTTCTTTTAATACATATTAGTAATGTTATAATGATGGATGTCCATACTCAACCTCTGAAAAGTTTCTAAACATAAGATACAGGGGTTTTCCCGTAATCCAAGAACGTGATTTCGTGAACGTGATTTCCTCTCTGAACAGCTCCTCCCGAGATCTTCACGAGATCTGGGCAAAACCTGACGTCAGCCTCGTCCCGCCCAACTCCGCCCTCCACAGAGCTGGCCAGTCAGAAGAAAGTGGGCACACGGGGAGTGGGGGCCATAGCGGAAGAGCCACCCCAATGAGGCGTTTCAGGCAGAGACTACAATGGACTACAAATGGGGTTTTTTGAGGATGGCAGAATGAGCTAAATAAGGACCCTGTTTTGGACTTTGAACGATCAGGAGTACTCTAGGGGAGTCCAAGACCAAAATATAACCTTGGAAATATAGCAAAATAGGTCCCCTTTAATCACTATCTGCAACCCTTTGGCCTCCACAGGCCATCTTGCATATTCTCTGTAGCAGTATAACCTCTCCTGGAGGCCCACCTGTTCTGCATGTTTTAGATTTCTCCCTGCGCCAGCACAGGTGATTCAAATGACCAGGTTGTCATCAATAAGCTTTAGGGGGCGATCACCGAGCTAATCATTTGAATCACCCGTGTTGGAGCAGGGAGAACTCTAAAACATGCAGGACAGGTGGACCTCCAGGAGAGGTTTGGGAAGCACTGCTCTATAGGATCGGGTTAAAGTACAGCGCCCTCACTAGACCCACTTCTGTCAATTCAATCAAAATGGCACTCGCACTGTATATTGACGGTACCAAGGTAAGCTGATTGCCAGATTTAAAAAAAAATTTATCATGCCATTTTTGAAAAATAATTTTTTAAAATTTCTCAGTCCTATCTTTAACATTGGGGCCAAAATTTCAAGGGCCCATGTCTGGAGATATGGTCCAGCAGTATGTTACGGCAAATTTACACAAAAATTTATCAGGCCAAAAAAAAGATAAAAAATGTTCTGGACGACAGACGCCACACCACGACAATAGCTCGATGAGCTAAAAATCACAGTCAAATGAAGTACACTTGTGGTCAAGGAGTTTATGATCCCAGAAATGTATTGTTTTAAATCCCAACCATTTTTCAACTCTCAGTATTTTTTATAATTTCACCTTTGAATTTTCATGAAGATTTTTTGTGTTTGTGGCCCTTACTCTGAACTAAAATTATGAAAAGAAACTGAAATACAACCCCAATTCTGAAATAGTTGGGACAAAGTGTAAATTGTGAATAAAAATCATAACGCAATGACTTTCAAATCACACCAGCCAGTATTTTATTCACAATAGAACAGAGATAACAAAGCAAATGTTGAAACTGAGAAATTTTACAATTTTATCCACAAAATGAGCTGATTTCAAATTTGATGGCTGCTACAGGTCTCAAAAAAATTGGGACAGGGGCCTGTTCACCATGGTGTAGCATCCCCTCTTCTTTTTAACACAAAGTGAAGGTGCTGGGCATTGAGGAGACAAGTTTCTTGAGTTTAGCCATTGGAATTTGATCCCACTCTTGTTTAATACAGGCTTCCAGCTGCTGGAGAGTTTTGGGTCTCCTTTGACGCACTTTGTTTAATTATGCGCCAAATATTCTCAATCGGTGAAAGATCAGGACTGCAGTCAGGCCATTTCAGCACACGGACTCTTCTACTACGAAGCTATGCCATTGTAATAGCTGCAGTATGTGATTTTGCATTGTCCTGCTGAAATACACAAGGCCTTCCTTGGAATAGATGTCATCTGGAGGGAAGCATGTGTTGCTCTAAAACCTTTATATACCTTTCAGCATTCATGGTGCTTTTTAAAACATGCAAGTGTCCCACATCATATGCACTAATGCACTCCCATACCATCAAAGATGCTGGCTTCTGAACTGAACGCTGATAACAGGAGGGGCGGTCTTTCTCCTCTCTAACTCGGAGGACACAACGCCCATGATTTCCAACAAGAATGTCAAATTTGGACTAGTCTGACCACAGGACACTTTACCACTTTACTGCAGTCCATTTTTAATGAGCCTTGGCCCACAGAACATGGCGGTGCTTCTGGATCATGCTCAACAATGGCTTCCTTTTTGCATGATAGAGTTTTAGGTGGCATCTGTGGATGGCACTGCGGACTGCGTTTACAGACAGTGATTTCTTGAAGTATTCCTGGGCCCATTTAGTAATGTCAATGACAGAATCATGCCGATGAGTGATGCAGTGGTGTCTGAGCGCCCGAAGATAACGGGCATCCTGTAAAGGTCTTCGGCCTTGTCCCTTATGCACAGAGATTTTTCCAGTTTTTCTGAATCTTTTGATGATGTTATGCACTGTCGATGATGAGACCTTCAAAGCCTTTGCAATTTGACGTTGAGGAACACTGTTTTTAAAGTATTCTACAATTTTTTTATGCAAGCCTTCACAGGTTGGAGAGCCTCTGGCCATCTTTACTTCTGAGAGACTCAGCCTCTCTAAGACATCCCATTTATAACCAATCATGTTACACGCCTGATGCCAGTTAACTTAATTACTTGCTAAACGTTCTTTCAGAATATTCTCTTATATATTAATTGCTTTTTCAGCCCTTTTTTGCCTGTGTCCCAACTTTTCCTGTTGCAGCCAGAAAATTTGAAATAAGCTCATTTTGTGGATAAAAATGCAAAATGTCTCAGTCTCAACATTTGAAATGTTATCTATGTTCTATTTTAAGTAACATATTGGCTCATGTGATCTGAATGTCATTGCATTTTGATGAATAAAATCAATTTACACTTTGTCCCAACTACCGTATTGGCCCGAATATAAGAAGACCCTGAATATAAGACGACCCCTCTTTTTCAAGAGCCTTATTTGGAAAAATACTTTTTATTTGAACAAAATCTCATTTGCATAAAAAAAACATTGCATTGTTTTCCTTGTACATTTCAACATCTATGGTATTTATCATGGGGGAAAAAAATCATAAAATCCTCTATAGCCCCGCAAACAGGCAAAGCGCAGAACGCACTTCACGGTTCTATGCCATGAAAACAGTGCAATAAAACGGGCATAGGCCTACTGGCCTAACTTGTGCAATAAATGGCGCATATTTGCTTGACAGACAGTGTCAGAACAGTCTGCAAAATGTAAGAGCATTAACATCCAAAAAAACACCATGAACAGTTTTTTCCACATTCATTTTGAATGACGTTGATTTAAATACAGCAAATACGCGTCTAGATGAATGATTGTCGTCTTACCTAATCGGGGAGAACAAGCAACACGTTGGAAGGGTGGAGTGCTCTCGGAGTGAACCTTCTGTTAATTAGGAAAATGACTGAGAACAGGTCAGGACTAATAATTGTTTTAAACGGAAGTTTTGTGCAACCCAACTCTGTTCTTGTTCCGCAACTGTTCTGAATTTAGCCCATGATTTAATCGCTGTTAGATCGCATATGGAGAGAAACCGTGTCTTCGGTTGCCAATAACAATAATTACGTTGCACTCTGTCACATCATATCTTTTTCCTGCCCTCACGTTGTTCGTTCTCTCAGCTTCGTTTACAACCATAAGTTTAAAATTCGCATCATAACTTCCCCTCTGATTTCTATTCACCTGACCAACTTCGGAAGCACTTTTTTCAAGTGGATCTCTGTGCCCTGGCTGCATCTTTCTGTCATTCAGTAGCTTATGCAAATATAGGCTAACACACCCACTCCAGCCGACTTGTTTGCAGGATCACGCTAGGGTCACACTGCTCTAAACACTGACGGAGAGAAAAGCGCTAATATGGCGGCACCTATTTTACATGGGTAACTCCTTAGACCCCGAATGTAAGACGAGACGTCATTTTCAGGCATTTTTCAAGGGAAAAAATATCGTCTTATATTCGGATCAATACGGTATTTCGGATTTGGGGTTGTACAATAAAATTCTAAATGCTACAAATGTCTTGTTTCATTTAAGCCATATTCCCCCTCTCTGTGAAGTGCAAATCTTGAATTATAAAGCCTCAAATAGGGCAGTGCATGCCAGGAAAAAAACCGCACGGGCACTATCTGTCACTCCCGTCAATTCTCCTGTGGGCCCTATTTTTTCACTCCTGTCATACGTTTGGCAAGGATGTTTTTCACTTACCAGCTCCCATTGTACTTCAGCTTTAATTGTACATGTACAACGTATATGCACCCCATTCTATTTCTTTATTTCATAAGTATACTCATATTGTGCATGTAATGGTACCTGCTAGCGCTAAGCCACCTCCTCCATTCTTCACCTGTCCTGATGCCCTGTCCTGTCCTTGGCTTGTAGACTGCCTTTAGTATGTTGCAAAGAGTATAGCCTATTGTTCATACATGTATTTTGTTTTGTTAACCTCACAACTGTATCAGTTATCATGGTTACTAGTACAAGTATCTAACTGAAAAAGGCGGATTTGCTTTAACTACTGCTTCTAAGCCGACATCCATCCATCCTCACCCAGTGACAGCCCTGATCTACCCATTTTATCTCTGGTTCTCTTCATCTGTAACTATATTGATAAGAATTTACTAATTATTATTATTATTCCTTTTGTCGCTCATTATTTGTAAGTTGAGCAACTTTTGTGTCTATATTCCAAGGTGAATAGCAATTAAAATGGCGCTAAATTGCCATGTCAGCTGTAAAGCACAAAGCGACTGGCTTAGGTAGCCTTTATGTTGGGCAGACACAAATCTGCTTGAAGAAATTGGCATGCTAAGTTTTCCAATGGATCTAGGTATTTTTCGTGCCAAGAAAATTGTCCAATATCCAAAGGCTACTGTGCTCAGCAATATTGGCATGTACCTAATATATATTTTTGTGTTTATGCCGAAGTACAAAAGCATTATGTATGCATTTCTATTTTTCACATAAATGTGAAACCTGACGGACAGTTATTTCACAATATTCACAATATCATATGTGGAGTAGTACAACAGACCATTAAAAATGTAATGATTTCAGAAGTATGTTTGTATGTCATTCATGTATTAACCTTAAGTTGAAAAAAGATGTAGAATTTTGTGCATACTTGTCGTGAAACTAATTTGCAATTAATTCATTGCCCTATTTTTTCAGTGAAAGAATATGTGTTTCCCACAATGTTAGGATTTTTTCCCCCTTTGCATTTTTTTAATTCATTTTTTTTTTTTTACAAAGAATCACATATAATTGCAGCGGTGCCTACAAAGTAATCAAAAGCACTACTCAGCTCTGCTGTTTGGTCAGTTCAAACATGGAAAGTGTTGCATTGGCTACATTTGCCAATGTTCACAGTTAAACGGGACTAACTAAAGCCACATGGAGGTCGCACATTTGACTTCAATTCAGACATGTTAGCAAAGCTCACATCAACTCTCTGATACACAACATGAGTCAAATGCTACCTGGCTTGCTGGCTTGGGGTAATAAGAGGAGAAAATGCATGTAATCCTTTGCACAAAAAACTGTCGCTGGTTTCTTGACTGGAATCAGTGTATTCGACTATGTAGCTCCAGCAGTTCAAGGCATTGTTTGTTTTTTTGGAACTGTCTGCTGATTGATGTAACAGCGATGTATGTTACGGGACATGCGCTAAATCGGGAGACGGACACAATCTGAGTGCATGCCAAACTGCTTTTATTTTTAACCTCATTATGAAGGGAATACACTGATCAGTTTAGGACATGAGTAATTTTTCACTTTGGAGCAGTGATTTTGAAACGGCGATTGCGCCCCTGTTCCAGTAACAACGGGCAGTACTCGCCCCTGAGGTGACTGGCGGGTGTATTGAATCGCGGCCGTGAGGAGGACTTGACGGGCGTTTATGGGCGCCAGCGCAATCGTGCCCATCTGGTGGCATGCACTGATAGGGTAACACATAAATAGCCATATTTGGCTTCTGCACAAAGGGGTTAAAAAAACTTGTTTTGTTCAGTGTTTCAGACTCATTCAGTTCTACATTGTTCAACCGACAATGTATCTGCAACTACTGCACCTACCCATAAGAAGGAGTGCATTCATTGACTGACTGCAATAATTCACCTGAAGTAATGCCAGGTCTGGGTAAACAGACTTTTAAAATACAGAACTTTTGCTCTACAATGCTCATATTTTTATTCATTAGTGTTTAGACACAGAAATATCTTTTTCCTGGTGGTTAACTTTGCCCTGTATTTATTTGCATTGAAATAATACTGGACAATGTGTAACGTGAGTCACAGTAACGTGAGTCACGCTCATTACATAATATCTCTACTTATAGGTTGTAAAATTCTAATTCCCTTCAGTACACTTTAAAACCACATTTAGTAGTGTGAACACTGAGAGTGTTAATTATTTTCTATCTTGCATACTTTTAGGAGAAATCAATGTGTTTTTTTGTGTTGTCCTTTTCATGTAATGGGAGTCACACTATAAGTAGTGTTAATTAAAGCCACGTTCTGAAATCAAATGAATATTTGTTCATACCTTTTTGTAGCTTTTACCAATACCTTCCAGCACACACATGATGGGGTTTGAACATTCATCATTATAAGCTACAGGCCAAAATATAAATTCAGAAATGCACTAAAACGTAACACACCGTGGAAATGCCCTCTTGATGTGCTCTGCCACCAAAATAAATTTCATCGTGGAACTAGCATACCTTCATTAAAAATTTTTTAAGTAATTTTCTTCAATTTTTGTCCTAAAACTAACCCCCTTTCAGGCGTCGTTCACAATTTTCAACATTTTAACAAGTGTACAAAGAGAAAATTTTTTCAGATCCTCCTCCCCCAAAAAAAGTACTGTAAAAATATTGTTTTACCTCAATATTTCCTCTTTTTTACATGTTAGAAGTGCACACCGATAACCCCACCCCCTCCCTCGTGATGTTGAAAATTGTAAATCGCCCCTTAAGCTGCTTTAGTTCTTTTTTATTTTTTTATTTGGCATCTCCAATCCCACCCGAATCTGGAATGCCCAATCCGAGAACTATGTACAAGGCTTGCTCGTATGCAACCCCCTACTGCCAGCTCAGGAGAAAGAGACAGTTCGCGGCTCTCCTCCGAAGCACGCGCCTGTCAGCCCCTGCATCTTTACACTCATTGGTCGAAACTATCGCAAGTTCAGAACATGGGCGGAGGATACCCGAACATGAGCAAGCTTAGAATCTCACTGATGAGCGCCCGGCTGGCCAACAGGAGGCGCTTGAGCAACGAACAAGGCAATCATTTTTATTTCCCTTCCCAGCAGTCCCTTCCCAATTTGCATCCTTACAGCGCTTCAGCTAATAGTGCGCTGTTCTGATAAAGCTGCCGATCACTGCTGGTTGATACGACCGAAGCTGCTTTAGTTCTTACCAGTACTATTACAAGAGTCGCTGGTTTCTAAAAAACTTTGTGATTCTGACAAACTCATAATCAGAAACAGAGTACTGCCTTCCAGATCCTACAGTACTTGGTGCAGAGATGATTAACAAATGGTTCAGGGGAACATAACAAATGTCATCTTTATTCTGGGGCCACTGAAACTTCTGCGTTGGTCCGTGAGGATGCATGAATTTGACACTGATGTCCTGATATTTTTCAGATGTATCCAAGACAACTGCCAGCCACCAGTAGCCATCATACAGGCAGGCTCCATAAAGCCCTGGAGTAACTGTTCAAGGGTTGACTGTTCTTTGATCAGCATCCATCATCTACCCAGACTGAAACCCTCTATCATCCCCAGACACGTGTTTCACAATGATGGAATGATCAGCTGAAGGAATGAAGCAGTGATTATCCCTGGTCCCAGGAATTTTAGGAGCATCTTCAAAACGTCTGGCGATGCTGAAACAGCAATTATTTAAAAGGCTTTCCATTATGGCACCATGCTGTAAAATGTACAATTTCATTTCCAGGCAGTTTTAAACCAGCCTGCTTAAAAAATATTTTGGAGAACACTGCAATCTCTGCCTGCTACAGAATATTGAGTGAATACATCCATCTTTACAACAAAGTCCTTCACCTGTTTCCATTTCACAAATTAGTGTCTAGGCCATATGCATGTCATAATGTACAGGCTTCTACAACACCGATTAAAAGTTTTAGGACACCGCAAATTTTCCAGTTTTTTATTGAAAATTATGCAGTTTAATGTCTCATTGTACTCTGGAATAAAAGCATAGATATGATAGAACAAATAAAGAATTGAAGTTAAAAAAGAAATCATGGAATCAATTTACAAATCAAAATGTATTCTAAGCTTTTGACTCAAAGTAGCCACCTTTGGCAGATATAGCAGCTGAACACACTTGTGGCATTCTTTTTACAATGGAAATCAAATATTCTTCAGAAAGTTCTTCCCAACTCTGTTGCAGAAGTTCCCATAACTGTGTGGCACTTGTAGGTTGCTTTGCTTTCACTCTTCTGTCCAGTTCATCCCAAACCATCTCGATGGGGTGTAAGTCTGGAGACTGCGCTGGCCACTCCATGTTTTAAAGCTTACCATCTTGTTCTTTTTTCCTAAGGTAGTTCTGGCAGACCTTCGATTTATGTTTTGGGTCATTATCTTGCTATAGGATGAACCTCTGACCAACTAGGCGCATACTAGTGGGTACTGCACAGCGCTGCAGAACGCTGTGGTAGCCGTTTTTGTTCAGGGTGCCTTTCACTCTATAAGTCACAGACCCTGGATCCAGCAAAACAGCCCCAGACCATTACGCTTCCTCCTCCATGTTTGACAGTTGATGTCACACAGGAACCATCCTTCCACCTACTCGACAGCATACAAAAAACCTGGGTAAGCTTACCTTTTGTTTAAAACATCTGGCAGTCTACCACTTACCTTTGTACTATTTCAAGCTATTCATTGGACTATAACTGCATAATTTTCAATAAAAAACTGGAAAAATTGGGGGGTCCTAAATCTTTTGACTGGTAGTGTGTACATGTAATTACATGTAGGTCCGACTCAGTACATTGAAGAAAGGTTAATGGTTTCAATACTTCTTATCTTGATTAAGTCATGTTTTTTGAAGGGATTCTTTTTAGTCCCTGTGCCCAAAACTTACCTAGCATATGTCTTTTTATGAAAATCGTTTAAGTTGAGGGTCATTACATCTGAAGTCAACGAGAGGTCCCTGGGTAACCGACTTAGATTTGGCTCAAATTTATTTTGGGAGTGCTTATATTCTTAATGAACGCATGCAAAATTTTACGGTCTTACTCCAAGGGGTTTCCATGATTTAAAAAAATCAAAAATCGAGGGCCATGCCCATGGGAATTGCAAACATTAATTTATAAGGATTTTGGAGGCCAATATTTTTGGAACAAATCATAGGGATGGGCTGAAAATTGCTACCCAGGGTAATTTGGGTCCATGCTTTCAGAATCTAAAAATTTATCTATCTCTTTTCATTTTCAAGATATTGGCCTCTCATGCGCATAACTTTTTATGCGCAGAAATCAAAAATTCAGTTTTCAAGGGCCCCCTATGAGGCCAGGATTCCTTACAAAGGCTAAATTGTGCTGGATTCCAGGTCTGTCTCAACAAGGACGACTGACTGCACCCAAGGCATAATAGTGGAGTTAGAAGACCGTGAAAAGAGACCCACTTGAAAAAGTCACTTTTTTTTTTTTTTTTTTTGTTGCCAATTTTGGATTGGCAAGTTCACCATGCGAGCAGTTACTCATGGTAATGAAACATAAAAGTATATATCTTGGCTTTATTTGTTCAAAAATATCCAGTTTTCTCATCTCCTTCAGTATTTAATCATGTTATCAAATATAGGTATTTTGGAGTAAAAACGCCCATTATTATCCCCTTTGTTCTGCAACTAGACATTTTAAATAGACTGTGCCTACTCATGAGCTCAGGTTACATCATTTCCTCAGATAATCTGACATCTGACATGATGTTGCATTCCCTACCTAGGATCTCCCAGGTATTGCATCATCTTCCATGGGTATTGTTTTAACCAGAGAAGATGCAATAGGGTAGGTAATTTACAAATTCAGTGAAGCTTCAGCATGGCTTCTGATGGCTGCAAAATTGGGATTTCCTTGGATGAGGAATGCAACAGTATGTATGTTTATCGCATTCCTCATCCAAGGAAATCCCAATTTTGCACCAGTCAGAAGACATCCTGAAGCTTCAGTGAATTCATTAATTAGCTACCCAATTGTTTTAACCAGAGATAATGCAATACCTATGGAAGATGATGCAATACATGGAAGATCTGATGCAATACCCATGGAAGATGAAACTTGTTCGGGCCATTCATGGAAAGGGTCACATGGAATTCGTTCAAACAGTTTTGTCAGTTGATTTTCCTCTTAATCCATAGACTGCTAAATTATCAATGGCTTCTTTGCCTGCACATAATACTTCTCAACTTGCTAGGGACACTCCAATTTGAATCAAAACAAGCAATGCTTTCACAATGTAAGGTATGACCACAATGCTACTTTTACAACATAGTACTTTTACTTTACATCATAGAGTTTAGATTCAGGGGGTCAGGAACATTAATAAACATTACTGTAAAGGTGCCAGGTTAGCCGTTGTAGCTAATTTTCAATTTTAGTAGTCCCAGTACATTACCATTAAGTATGATCTCTCAATACAGCACTCACTGTATGGTCCCTCAATAGTATCTCATTTATGTTCACGAAATATTTTAGGGAATTTTACCGAAAAAGACAACTTTCAAGATGCTGGGTTGGCTCTTTTGGAAAGAACTTAAGTCTCAAACTGAATCTGGCAGTTTCAGTACCAACAGCAGCCAGCCGCCTCATGGGGGCAGCACATTACTGGCTTCGTGCTGCTCAGAGACATGGATGGGATATGGTCGTTTTGAGTTGACACTGTTGTTCTGGTGCCAACTACTAGTCATCCAGGTGTCAATAAGTTGTACTCTAACCAGGTACATGTTAGGGTTTGTTCAGTGCGTATGAGGACTTTGACAGCAGAATGCAAAAAAGAGGTGGCTGACAGACCCATGTTTCAGAGCAGAGCCAGGAACTGTCTGCGCTCCTGTACAGTGCTGTAAAAATGTAATTGACCCCCTTCCCGATTCCATCTATTTTTTGCTCATTTGTCATATTTACATGTTTCAGATCATCTAACTAATTTTGATACAAGACCAAGACAACATGTAAACACAAAAATGCAGCTTTTGAATAATCTTTTTACCTTCTGCAACTGGAATGTTTTTCAAAACCTATACCATCCATGTAAAAAAATAACTGCCCCCTAAAAGTAATAGCTGCTTGTGCCACCCATGGCAGCAACAACTGCAATCAAATGTTTGCAGAAACTTGCAATAACAGACATTTTCTTGAAAAATCTTTAGGTGGACAAACATTTGCGCCTGTAAACTTTATTTTTCAGCCTTTTCAGGTACGCATTTTTTTTACGCAGCTCAAATGCAATTTTACACGCGCAAACGCACGCCTTCCATAAAAAGTTAAGGCGATGATAATGTTGTGCATAATTCATCTGAACCAATATAAGTGACATATAATACTTTAATATGTAAAGCTAACATGGGTAACACCTCCATTCATTCCTACATTATATCCTAACACAGGCATGCAAATGTGAATTGTAATTGTAGCTTAAGATCTGCCCGGGCTACAGTTAAGGTTAGTGATATAAGCATACTTTAGTTGCCCACTTCAATATGGCCTTGGAACATAATGTTAAAGACAAAAATCTGGAGCTTAGCAGCATTTTGTTTAATTTGCAGATAATCGAAAATTGGAATAAACATACAAGTAACGTTTTGCTCACCCAGCTCAACAACAACCATATAGGCCTACCACTTGAAAACGGTAAATCAACCTACTTTGTTTTCTCACTGCGCATGCACGTGGTTTATCTGCTTTATAGGTGAACCTTAAGATTGAGTTGTCACATGTCAACTATTGGCAATGCAAACCAATAGTTATTCAGGCTACTTAATTGAAACTGAATTAAAAGGTGCATCTCTATGACACTTCGAGCAGTGCAATACTGCAGCTTGCAGGTTTTACACGAACATAACTGATCCTCTAGTCACCGAAGCCAGTCTTTATCCTATATATTTCTTCAGTAATTTCTTAGATTAGTCATTTAGTTATTAATAATATATATTCAATTGTTTGACTCAAAGTGAGCTTCCACTGGTTTATTTGGTATTGCGATTTCAAACTAGATAGCTCGGTCGCCACAGGGACCGAGTCGTGTATCTCCCCAATCCCCAAATTTCAAACAAAATGGCGGCCGGCAGCCATATTGGACGTCGGAAATTGACAAAAAGCGGTCTTGAGCATTGCCATATATATACTCAGAGGCAATAAAAATGCAACACTCTAAATTTTCGTTTATTTTTGCTCAGGACCTGAGTAGTCCAATTTGAGTTCTTAAGTGACCATTGGGGTCACAATGTGTACCTCGTTACACATGAATGATCATCATGTAACTCAACAGTGTGAGTTGGACTCTCATCAATCAATATTGAGTACAACATATGGGATTAGGAGTTGTGCAAGTACAGTGGTTGAAATGAAGGAGGGGTTGTCTTCCCTATATAAAGGCATGATAAAAGCCACACAAAAAACATTTTTAAGTGTCATAATGCCACGTCTGTCGACTGAACAACGGAACACGGCCCTGGGTATGCTAGAGGCGGGAGTAAGTGCCCGGCAAGTGGCTCACCGTTTTGAGTGTATTACGTCCAGCATCAGTACGTTTTGGGTATAGTACGTCCAACTGGGACGAGCTCTTTCATCAAGAGTACCCAGACCTCAAACCAGGCAGCAACTCCAGAATGCACAAGAGGCAGAGTGGCGAAAACTTCCCCAAGACAACCTAAGACGCTTAGTCAGGTCCATGAGGAGACGTTGTACTGCCTGTGTGGATGTTCGTGGGGGTCACACCCGATACTGACTGTTCTTTTGAGTTCATTTTTAAATGTGCATTCCGTTCAGTCTTGTTGTGATTTTTCATTTTCAACTTGTGCTCGTTATGTTTAATGCATCTGTTTATTATTGTCCAAATCGGCCCATTAACACATTTAATTCATCAAAGTCAACCAACCCAACATATTTGAATTGTTAAAATAAGAAAATAAATTTGAGTCACAAAATTATTTGAATCCAAACTGGTGTTGCGTTTTCATTGCCTCTGAGTATATATCTTCGCCTGTGTAAAATTTAAAAACATTCCTGTAATAATTGTGGCTTCCAGAGCCCGAAACATAAAAAATTTTGGACAAAATGGCTGCCGGCAGCCATATTGGACGTCCGAAATTGACGAAAATCGGTCTTGAGCATTGTCATATGTATATCTTCGCCTGTGTAAAATTTGAAAACATTTCTGTAATAATTGTGGTTTCCAGACCCCAGAACATAAAAAATTTCGGACAAAGTGGCCGCTAGCAGCCATATTGGATTTCCAAAATTGACGAAAATCGATCTTAAGCATTGTCATATATATATCTTCGCCTGTGTAAAATTTGAAAACATTCCTGTAATAATTGTGGCTTCCAGAGCCCGAAACATAAAAAATTTTGGACAAAATGGCCGCCGGCAGCCATATTGGACATCCGAAATTGACGAAAGTCGGTCTTGAGCATTGTCATATGTATATCTTTGCCTGTGTAAAATTTGGAAACATTCCTGTAATAATTGTGGCTTCCAGAGCCCAGAACATAAAAAATTTCGGACAAAATGGCCGCTAGCAGCCATATTGGATGTCCAAAATTGACGAAAATCGATCTTCAGCATTGTCATATATATATCTTTGCCTGTGTAAAATTTAAAAACATTCCTGTAATAATTGTGGCTTCCAGAGCCCGGAACATAAAATCTCTGCAGCGGCAGCGTTGGCGGCGGCGGCCCTGGAACTAAACCATAGTATCTCCTGACTATCGTCGTCAGGAAGATAAAATAATGGCAGAAAACAAGGTATCCGTTGTGGTAGTCTGTTTGGGAGAGAATTCCGTATTCAACCTCCACCAATATCGAATGAAATCAATACTTTTTTGGCTTACCTTGATGTTTGTTTCCCGAGGAAACACTTGGTTGTGTAAAAATGTCAAGTGTACATCTAGGCAAGAAAATTTATCGTTTAATTTCTCGTGCAATTATGCGTGGTAATAGCATATAACAGCGGCAGCCATTAACCGGGTTGCTAGGGCACACACAGCATTCGCAAAATTAATATTCAATATTAATATTATAAACCTCCTTCTCACTGATAAAATCCCCTGAAATATATTGGCACCACCTTTTAATATGGTTTTGGCGAATAAAAAGCCGAAAAAAGTGGGGGTAGGAAAAAGAATTCTTTCCCAATTTATACTATAAAATAAAACTGATTCAGCTCAATTTTTTACTTAATGTTATATCTACTGAGTGTCTATTTAAGAGACACTACCGGAGTCCATGAGAATTTTCAACTACATGATTGCTACGGCTAACAATAAAACGATCCTGGGACTAAAATTCTCATTTGCAAAAATTAGATGAACCAGGTCTATTAAATAAAGCATTACCTGCGTAGTGGAAGGTTTTATGGTAAGGTCAAAAACAGCATCAGTCTACTGTGTAGTCATACTTTAACCTCTCAAGTGCAACAGCAGAATTTGCAAGGGCTCTGAACTGAGTTCAAAAATTTTGAACGATCGGAAAAAACGGTTGTCTGTTCATTGACCAAGATTTGTTTTAGTAGGTGACAACCATAACTAATTTATGAATCAAATCATAGTGAAAACTGCAGTCGAGATGTGAATCGAGCCAATCTGCCTTAGCAAGATTAACCAACTGATCACGCCAAGTGTCAAAACAACCAAAATTCGGCAATGAAAACTTCATCATAGACAAAACGACACTTACTTCAGTAACCCACTCTTTCCCGTCCTTTTTGACCATTTTTATGGGTTTTATGCCCTTAGTTTCCACATCCATGTTTTAACGGTGGAAAGCTGGGCTATATGCCCACCCTACTTCACAATCTTCACTGGCTGAGGCAACGCACAGTTTCAGTGGTTGAAGAAGTCTCGCATGGCTGGGAAACCACAGATGAAAAACAATTATACGCACACTGTTACTCATGTGTCTTTGCCATGGTCTTTGCATGCTATGCAAAAGAGTTTGGAAATGTTGTCTAGCTGGCGCTGCAGTTTGGATAGTTAGGCGCGCAAATGTGGAACGATTTTGATGGATATGAGCGCATTTATTCGCACAGCTAAAACGTACTTTTAGGCACGCAAAGGTGCATATGCGCGATTATGTGCCTTTCATAAAAAGGCCTATAATAAGTCTTTCACATCGCCATGGAAGAATTTTAGCCCACACTGCCTGAACTGCCAGTTTAAGATCATTCCACTGTATCTCAATTGGATTCAAGTGAGGATTTGACTAGGCCACTTCAAAACCTCTATTTTGGTTCTTTTGAGCCATTCAGAGGTGGACTTGTTTGCGTACTTCAGATCATTTTACAGCAGCATAACTCAATGGTCCTTGAGCTTTAAGTGAGAAACTGCAGAGTGGACATTCTCCGTCAAGGATTTTTTGGTAAAGAGCAGAATTCGTGGTTCCATCAATAATGGCATTTTGCCCTGTCCCTGAAGACGTAATGTGGCCCCAGACAATCACACTTCCACCACCATGTTTGACTATTCGTTAGGGATGTCACAGACAGTAAATTTTCTATTCTTTATCTCATATTGGTCGTCTGTCTTATCCTGTAGTATAACAAACTGTACGATTAACATTTTCTCACATTAAAATTTTATTACAATACCTCAGTTCTTATAATTAATGACATGACATGTTTTCCTTTAAATGTCTGAAGCTTCTTCTTTGGCGCTGAATTATTAGCCATTTGTTATCATAATAACATGGAGATTAAGTTCCAAAAAAACTGCAGCAATATCAATATCTAAAACTATTTAATACCTGGAAAAAATTATGGAATCTCTATGCATGAGGATGTTCATCTAGCTATTTTACTTCATAGCAAATAAATAAATCACAGATGTGACAAAAACAATTTTTTAGCTTAACCGTCAGCCGTCATAAAAAACACCTCAAACAAATTAGATTAAATTATTTAAATTAATGGAATATATTTTTTTTCCTGAAGTTAAAGGCAAAAATAGGGAATCACTCACTCACTTTACAGTTAGTGGGTTGATAAGCACTGCAGATATTGAAACGTGCAAAAGAACTGAAAAGCGAGTTTTTCGTATGTCCCATTTAAAATGCAAAACTCAGCTGCAAAACTGTTCAAACTAAATTTGAAATATGTGAAATATGTTACATCATTGAACATGAAATATATGTGCCTACAGGGAGTACTGATAAATTCACAGATTTCAAGTATGGACCTCACCCCACCCCGTATCTACATCATTAAACACAGGGCAAAATGTGCATTTAATTTAGCAGGAGTTACCTTCTCACCCCGAATGCCCCTGGATTTTCTGACAGGTCTTCTGTAGCCTGCCGTAAGAGGCATTGAAGCCTCACTTTTTTATGCATAATTGCTCTTAACATGTTCCCATTTTAAGCCTGATTAACAATCAAACAGTTTTTTTAACTGAATAATCAAGACTGCTACTACATCAGCCCATTATGATTGACAAATTTAAATGAATGGGAAAATGATAATAGATATGTAACACCAACAACGTACACAATACTCTAGATATTGTGAGAATGGCACATGTCCAAAATGTAGCTTCAGTGAAGTGCTGCAGCAAACAGATACAGAATATGTATGTTATTGTCCAACAATTTGGCAAAAAGGCTTTTTAAAATGAGTTTAAAGGGTTCATATGTTTCCTTCCTTACCTCTTTATATCCTGTCCAGAAAGTCAGTTGACGATATCAGAAGATTAAAATGAATAAAAAATTATTAGCGTGATTAATATGAAAATATATTTTTTTTAAATGGCCAAAGATACTCCTTTAACTCTTTTCCCCACAATGTCTACATATAATGCCTTAACTCTTATCCCCGTAACAACTACATGTCACCTATATACATACACTATATATATAGCTGTATATAGATGAATGTGTATATATAGATATACACAATATATAAATATACAGTGCTGTGAAAAAGTATTTGCCCCCTTCCAGGTTTCTTATTTTTTTGCGTATTTGTCACATTTAAGTGTTTCAGATCATCAAACAAATTTTAATAGTAGTCAAAGATAACTTGAGTAAATACAAAATGCTGATGATTTCATTTATTGAGGGGAAAAAGCTATCCAAACCTACTTGGCCCTATGTGAAAAAATCATTGCCCCTTAAACCTAATACTGGTTGTGGCACCCTCAGCAACAACTGCAATCAAGCATTTGTGATAACTTTCACATCGCTGTGGAGGACTTTTGGCCCACTCTTCTTTGCAGACTTGTTTTAATTCAGGGTTTTCGAGCATGAACGGCCTGTTTAAGGTCATGCCACAGCATCTCAATCGGATTTAAGTCCGGAATTTGACTAGGCCACTCCAAAACCCTCATTTTGTTTTTTTAAGCCATTCAGAGGTGGAATTAGTGGTGTGTTTTGGATCATTGTCCTGCTGCATAAACCAAGTGCGCTTGAGCTTGAGGTCAGGAACTGATGGTCGGACATTCTCCTTCAGGATTTTCTGGAAGAGAGCATAATTCATGGTTCCATCAATTACGGCAAGTTGTCCAGGTCCTGAAGCAGCAAAGCAGCCCCAGACTGTCACACTACCACCACTATGTTTGACTGTTGGTATGATGTTCTTTTTATGAAATGCTGTATTAGTTTTACGCCAAATGTAATGGGACACACACCTTCCAAAAAGTTCAACTTTTGTCTCGTCAGTCTACAGATTATTTTCCCAAAAGTCTTGGGGATCAACTATATGTTTTTAAGCTAATGTGAGACAAGCCTATGCATTCTTTTTGGTCAGCAGTGGTTTTCGCCTTGGAGCTCTCCCATGGATGCCATTTTTGCCCAGTCTCTTTCTTATTGTTGAATCATGAACACTGACTTTAACTGAGGCAAGTGAGGCCTGCAGTTCTGGGTTCTTTTGTGATCTCCAGGATGAGTCATTGATGCGCTCTTGGTTTAATTTTGCTAAGCCGGCCACTCCTGGGAAGGTTCACCACTGTTCCAAGTTTTCTCCATTTGTGGATAATGGTTCTCACTGTCGTTTGGCTTTGTAACCCTTTCCAGGCTGATAGATGTCAATGACTTTGTTTCTCATCTGTTCTTGAATTTCTTTAGATCACAGCATGATGTTTTGCTTTTTGAGATCTTTTAGCCTGCTTCAGTTTGTTAGACAGGTCCTATTTAAGTGACTTCTTGATTCAACAGGTCTGGCAGTAATCAGGCCTGGGTGTGGCTAGTGAAATTGAACACAAATAATGTGGTTAATCACAGCTAATTCATGATTTAACAACGGGGGGCAATTACTTTTTCACATAGGGCCAGGTAGGTTTGGATAGCTTTTTTCCCTTAATAAATGAAATCATCATTTAAAAACTGCATTTTGTATTTACTCAGTGTATTGACGGTGGAAATTTGGCGACCAAATGCAGCGAACTGGCTAGCAACAGGCCGGCAGCAGTGAGCACTAAAACCCACTAAAAAGAGGAAGGGAAGGAAGGCAGAAAATAAACTCTGGAGCTGCCCAGAATATAAACTCAGCAACCAGGAATCGGAAGCCGAGCAAAGCCAGAGTAAACCGGCAGAAACAAAGAAAAGGCTCCGCATGGAGCCGTCCAAACAAGGCAACAAAATAAACGTCTCAAGGGACGAGAATTCCTAAGCCCCAAAACCGGTGCAGACAGGTAGAGGAACAGTAAGGAACACAAAAGGAAATCTCCCTAAAAATGTATTCCAAAATAAACGCGAAAGAGTTCGCTAGATTCCTATACTGGAAATATCTTCTGGCTGAAGAGCTAGCTAAGATCAGACACTCTAGCAAAGGAGGTGTGGCGGACTTCCGGCTTATATAGAGTCAGGGGACGGCGCCGCCCATGTCCAATCAGCCAGCTAGAGTAAAAAATCCGAAGGTGAAGGAATCCAATGTCGCGCCAGGACGAGAGACACAGAGAAAGCCCTTCACACAACACAGCCTCCAAACCATGACACCCAGGTTATCTTTGTCTAATATAAGAATTTGTTTGATGATCTGACACAATTCAGTGCGACAAATATGCAAAAAAATAAGAAATCAGGAAGGGGGCAAATACTTTTTCACGGCACTATACAGTATATATACTGTTGCACTATATATATATTATACAATGATTTGTATTTCTGCTAGTGATTCTTTGATTCTTTTCAGCCATGTTGGGTTAAGCAGCTGTTGAGGTGAGCCCCTGTAATGCAACAGATTTCATAATGCTGACTATTTTCTTTTCATTTTATTCCTTCTTTAATTTTAGATAAAAATGTTCTAATAAAAAATGTCCATTTTTTTGGTAAATCTGCACTTTGTTTCTTTATTCTCAGGATAGACTTCTATTTAGCCCATGCAACTGCATTAAGATATTTAAGCTTATATTGGAGAATAGGTTCAGGATGTTTTGAGTAAGAAGTAAACTAAATTTAAACTTGTTATGCATCAGCACAGGCCCTTTACCTCAGAATGAATCTATCTTGGAGTAACGTGCACATCACAGCAAAGAAGTTCCTCGCGAAAAATGCAGTGGACATCCAATCTTTTCATTCTTCCGGTTTCCCCAGCCTTGGAACAAGCCACGAAGGCTGCAAAAAAACTCACGTTGAATTCCTAAGTGAGCTTTTAGCCACTCGCCAGGAAATTTTAAAAGGCAGTGACTGCATGTTCCACAGCTCTGTTTTATCCACCAGGAGTGATCAGTTAAGCATCAGAAATATGTTAGTATGCAATCATGTCATACTTAAAAAGTTTGTATGCAGGCATTATGAAAAATACAACAGCAAGACATCAAACAGTACAACATCGCTTTTTATCATTACAGCACATTGCTCTACAAAGCAGTGAGAGATTATTCAGCATTGTCACATTAAGTAACATAAGTGAATCCTTTATAGGAGGCAGGCTGCTATGCTAATTCTGCTGACGAGTTCAGTGGCAAGTTAGCCAAGCCAAAAAGCCAGCAGAGAACCCTTCAGCCATTAAGGGATGAAAGTACATATCTTTACAACAATTTTACATGACAGTACAAGAACAAGACAGTTGCAACCTTACAAACCCAAAATGACAGTGACAGAATAACAAAAACACCCCAGAATTCCCTCAACATGGAGCAAACTCCTAGCACAAAACACCAATGATCAAGGAAATTAGTACTATCTTTACTTGTTAATGGCATGTAGCTCATAAGTTGGTACCACCCCACTTTTTTCATATATCCTTTACTTGACCTTCCAGAATTCCTTCCCATTAGATATTCAACAGTTTAGATGGTCATACTGGTACAGAGGATAACCTGATGAATCTTAAAATGTATGGTTTGTATGGGTTTTGATCATTCGTTTTCATTTTGGGAGGCATCAAATGCTGAAAATTGGCAAAAAAAAAAAAAAAGGAGGAATTTAATGTAACATAGCATTTTTGCCTATTCAGAATTCTGGGGCATTTGCAGAGCTGCTGTCTTCAATTTAACATTGAACAGGTTTTTCTCATACCTTGAGATGTCTTTCAAACAAATAATATTGTACGCATCATCAATCTGAGTAGTGTTTTAGGAATATACACGTCTGACCACTGTCAAGTGAAATATTTCAATTTTCTCCAAAAAATCACTAATTTTTTTAATACTGGCTGTACAGTGCCTGACAAAAGTCTTGTCACTTATCCAAGTTGTAGGAACAACAAATAATAACCTGACTTGTAGTTGATCAACTGGAATCAAAAATGGCTTATATGACAGGCAAAGCCCTCTAGATTATGCGAAATATACCAAAATAGAGTTTTGTGTCATTCATTGAGTTTTATAATTTAATTTGTACAGAAAGGTCAGATTTTGCTTGGACAAAAGTCTTGTCGCATTGAAAAAAAATGTGGAAATTATACATACACTTTATTTTGAATACACAAATATGCCACTATAATATCAGAACATAAAGTCATGGTGCCTTGTTAAAAAGAATTAATATTGCGTATGACTCCCATGAGCTTGGAGGACTGCATCCATACGTCTTGGCAATGACTGAAATAACTTGATGATGAAATCATCTGGAATGGCAAAGAAAGCAGTCTTGCAGGACTCCCAGAGTTCATCAAGATTCTATGGTTTCATCTTCCAAGCCTCCTCCTTCATCTTACCCCTGAAATGCTCAATAATTGTTCATGTCAGGTGACTGGGTTGGCGAATCATGGAGCACCTTCACCTTCTTCGCTTTCAGGAACTGTGACATGGAGGCAGAAGTATGAGAAGGAGCAGCAGTATAAGTAGGGCAGCAAGAACTTCTTGATATTTCAGGCTGTTGATGTTGCCATGCACTCTGCAGATCTTTCTCACACCCCCATACTGGATGTAACAACAAACCATGATTTTTCCTCCACCAAATATGGTTGTTTTCTGGGAGAATCTTGGGTCCATGAGGGTTCCAACAGGTCTTGTACGGCGACTGGGATGCAGTTCAGTGGATGATTCACCAGAAAAATAAACCTTCAGCCACTTTTCCGGTATCAATCCTTTCTGTGAGCTGTGGGCCTTGGCAAATGCAATGCAGGTTTTATGTTTTCTGTTTAATGCAGGCTTCTGTGTACTAATTCGGCTATGAAAACCACTTTGAGAGAGAATTTGACAAACTCTTCTTGTAGATACCGGGATTTTTGGTGACATTTCCTCATGTAGCTTTGCTGTAGTTGAAGAAGGGCTGGCCTTGTACAGTTGAAGCAACAAACGGTCCTTTCAAACAGTTGTCATACCGGGGTCTGTCTGACCTGCGCTTGCCATGAACATCACCAGTTTCTTCAAATCTTTTTCTCATCCCCTCCACTTGACATTTGGATACATTAAAGATGTCTACCACCTCAGCAGCAGACTCAGTCTTCAGGCTCTTGATGATCAGCACTTTGGTCTATGGTTGAATCTTTGGTATGTTGTCAGAGGTCTAGTCGCACCTCATATGAAAGTTTGGTGTGCTGGGGTTATTTCTATACACATCTGAGAATGTGTTAATTACAGTATTTGTCATAGGTTAAACTCTAATCTGCGATTTGTTGCATCATTTGAAGAGATGAAAAGACTTCTGTCCTAGCAAAAACAGATGTTATGGGCTTAGCCAAGCTGTGAACATCAGAACACTTTTTGACGGTTTCATTTTGCACCAAATTATTAATGTGAAAGCCTTTGACATTAAAATGGACCATTTATTGTACAAAATTGATTGGTTAGAAATAAAGTTATATGCTATTTTTAGTTACTATGTCCTTATGCGACAAGACTTTTGTCAGGCACTGTATATTGGAATAAACTATCTTTATAAAGGTGTTTCTCTGTTTATATGAGAGTTCTGAGTGTATTTAATGATATCTCAATTAATAAGGAAGGCCTGATGCATGTTGTAAGTATGGCAGTTGCAGAAAGATGCCATGCCGGAATTTTGACTGTACGTCACATTTTGTTCTTTTTAGTCCTATTTCTGTAATTACACAGCTGCTCAGAAAATAGAGCTTGCGTCTTTTAACTTATTCCTAGCAAAGTATAAGGTGAGAAAATTTGGAAGAAAAACTGCAGGGCAAGTACACAGGAAGGCAGTGACCTTTTTCCGACTGTTCGTCATGTTTTGCTATGGGAGGGAACTAATTTTGTTTCCTTCATTTGACATAACATAACATTACATCAATGGCGAGAGCAGGCCGTTCAGCCCAACTAGGCTCGCCAGTTTCTTTATACTATTGTGAATATATCACTTCAGATACTCAATGACTCAATGGTGTCTAGCTTTAAGTCAAGCCTGCTCTTGAAAACTCCCAAGGTCTCTGCCTCAACAATATGGTCAGGCAGCTGTTCCACATCGAAATTACTCTTTGGGTGAAAAAATATTTCCGAATATCAGTGCTAAATTTACCTTTGGTCAACTTCTATTTGTGACCCCGAGTTCTACTAACAACACTTGGTTGAAGGAATCCTACAAAATTCACTTTGTTAATCCCTTCAACATATTTAAAGACCTAAATCAGATCACCCCTAAGTCTCCTTTTCCTAAGACTAAAGAGATTAAGGATCTTCAGCCTCTTCTCATAGCTTTCATCTTTTATACCCGAATTAGCTTAGTGGCTCTTCTCTGAACTTTTTTCTAGAGCCTCTATATCTTTCTTAAAGTATGGTCCCCAGAACTGTACACAATACTCCAGATGTGGTCTGACGAATGTGTTGTACAAAAGAAGCATCACCTCCTTGGATTTGTACTCAATATTTTTGGCAATGTATCCCAGCATCCGATTGGCTTTTTTAACTGCTACGGCACAATGGCTAGAGCCTGTGAGGGTTGGGTCAACAATCACTCCCAGATCTTTTTCGTGTGGAGCACATTCCAGTTTTAAACCTCCCATGAAGTAATGTTTTTATTACCTACATGTACAACTTTACATTTCGCAACATTAAATTTCATTTGCCACATTTCTGCCCAATTCTGGATTCTATCCAAATCATCCTGAATCACTTTAGTAGACTCTAAACTATTTGCCAAACCCCCCAATTTAGTATCATCTGCAAATTTAACTAATCTGCTCCCAATATTCCTATCAAGGTCATTAATGTAGATGAGGAACAGCAGGGGTCCCAACACCAATCCCTGGGGGACGCCACTCCCCACCATACCCAGCTCAGATGAGATACCACTGGCCACCACTCTTTGTGTTCTGTCCTGTAACCAGTTTTGAATCCACTTCAGAGTACCTCCTGGAGCTCATTTTAAAAATTAGTCTCTTATGCGGGATTGTATAAAATGCTTTCTGAAAATCCAAGTATATGATGTCATAAGCCCTGCTCTGGTCATAAGTCTTGGTGGCCTCTTCAAAAAATTCCAGGTTTGTCAGGCATGACCTTCCCTTACGGAAACCATGTTGGCTATTCCTCAAGATATTATTACGTTCAAGAAATAAGTCCAGCTCATCTTTTATGATAGATTCCAGTATTTTGCACGCAATGCAAGTTAAACTGATTGGCCTGTAATTTCCTGGCTCAGTATGGTCCCCTTTCTTATATATTGGAATTATATTGCCCTGCTTCCAATCATTTGGTATTTCTCCAGTTTCTAAAGACCGTCTGAAGATGGCAGATAGCGGCTTAAAGATGATCTCACTAACTTCCCTGAGCACTCTAGGATATAAGCCATCAGGACCCCCCGCCTCATCTGCCTTTAGTTTATGCAACTTGTCTAATACTTTGTTATCCCTAACCTAAATTTCCGCTAAATAATTTTGAGCATTGGACATGCCCTCTGGCTGAATAAAAACCCGCTCTGAGGTAAAATTCTCAACAAAGTAACTGTTTAAGGTATCCACAATATCCTTGTTATCATATAGCAGCGATCCATATTTATTCTTTATGCTTTTAACCTCCTCTTTGACTTTCCTTTTTCTGCTACAGTACTGAAAGAAGCGCTTAGGGTTAGTTTTTGCCCCCTTTGCAATTTGTCTTTCATACAGTCTTCTAGCATTCCTCAGCTCTTTTTTGACCACAGCCCACATTTTACAGTATTCAGTCTTAGTGTTCTCATTGTTATCCTTTATGTACATCTTATAAAGATTCCTCTTTTCCCTCAAACTCCTACGAATAGCTGCGGTCATCCACTGAGGATTCTGCTTTTTCAGCTTACTTTTGGACACCTTTGGAATGAATTTGCATTGTGAATCAAGTAAAACCCCCTTAAATCTTTCCCACATCTCATTTACAGACTCACAGTCCAGGAGATGTGGGAAAGATTTAAGGGGGTTTTACTTGATTCACAACGCAAATTCATTCCATTTCCATTTTCTAATCTGAATTTTTTTCTTTTAGTTTGTTCATCTCATTATCGATGTCACTTCTGTACTAATTTAATTTAATGGGTTTCAAATAGGAGTCCTGCCACCATGTGGTGAATTTGGAAACACTCACTTCCTGCGTGATCAATGTCAAAGCTGCCATGTGCTAAATCAAGTCCATTTCCTCATAAACTATGCACACAATACCAAATATATAACATTAGGTTTGTATTAAAACACTAAAAACTTAGAAATATCTCAACTGAAATGAAAAAATGAAATTAGAGGCCTTGCATTCTCAAATACTAGCTAGGCCTTCATGAACATGAACACATGAAGAGCTATTAAGCTTCCTTATCTAATGTGTCCTAGAGCAGGGGTTCTTAACCTTTTTGACCTCGAGGCCCAATTTTTTCAGTAGAGAGTGGCCTGGGGCCCATAAAATATTAACACTGTATAGGTTTAATTTATCTCACATTTGGTTTGATTTTTATTCAATAATAAACCAAATACACTTACAGTTTAGCAAGCAAAAACCTTGTTAAATAAAATGGCATGACAAAATGTGATCATCACAAAGGCTTTTATTAAACATGTGATGTGAACATCAAAACACGAACAGGCTGATAATTCATGGCACAAACCAAGCTGCGACAAGAAAAAATTTAAAGGATCACGTCAGGCTTATTAATAACAAAAAAAAACAATATTTAGATTAACTCAAATAAAAAAGGAGGGAGTCAGAATAAAAATCAATAAAAATAATAAAAAATGTATAAATAAATCAATCAATAAAACAGTAGTGATAAAATAAATTCATTCAAATATATATTTTTTAATTAAATAAATAAACTGTATATAAAATTTAAATAAAGTGCAAATGAAACTATAGCCTTATAATCTGCAAATTCATTTGGCAATTGCTTCAGAAGTCTTCATTTTTGCATGGCAGAACCAGAAGAATCTTTATATCTGTGAAACCGAATACAAACGATAATAACAACAATGAACAACAATAATACAACTCCTTTTTAACTTTACTTCTTAATAAGATACTTGGGCCTGCTTCTGAGACACAATCACATCCAGTCTGGGTGGAATGAGGGAAAGGCTCACTCTTAGAGTAGCCTCCAGCCTTGCTCTGAGTTGGTTTCGGGCTTTGGTCTTTGTTGTGGCCAAAATGGAGAATCCTGATTCACACAGGTTGTGAATGGGAGAAGGAGTTTCACAGCCCTCAGTGCAAGACATGGGTACTCCTTTGAGACAGCAATCCAGAAGGAGCCCAGGTCCAGTTTGCCCCACTGCAACTTTAAAGTGCTGTCAGTGGAAACTTCAAGAAGCTGGGATTCCAGATGTGAGGGCAAAGCAACATCATTTGCAGTGGGACTCACAGAAAATGGGTCCAAAATCCACGTGTCCCTCTCTGGGATCCTCAGGAAAGTAGTCATCAAATTTCTCTGCCAGTTGTGAGAGGTGCTGAGAGACTGAATCACTGATCTTCAATGGAGGGGAGTTCTCCAAAATGTCAGACAAAAGTGGAAACGTCATTTCTCTTTTCCTGGGCCCTCTTGGTCCACAAAGCAGGTTTCCTCTTGAAAGCTTGAACTTTGTCAGCAACAAAAAATATGTTGCTGTTTCTTCCTTGAAGTGGGATGTTCAGCTGGTTCAGTAGTGAAAAAATGTCACAGAGGTAGGCAAGTTTTACTGTAAACATTGTGTCGGCATAGTAATGTCCAAGTGGAAATTTTTTCTCAGTGAGAAAAGAGAAGACCTCATTCCTCAGCTCAAACTAATGCTTGAGGACCAGTCCTCTTGAGAGCCATCTTACTTCACTGTGATAGAGCAGCTGGACATGATCTGCTTCTATGTCCTCACAAAGCTTAGCAAAACATCTGGAGTTCACAGCATTGTTTTTAATGAAGTTGATGGTTTTCACACTTACGTCCATCACCTCGTGGAACTCTGGTGACATCTTTTTTGCTGCAAGGCTTTCCCGGTGGAGAAAACAGTGTGTCCATGTAGCTTCTGGTGCACGATTGAGTATCTGTCTGATGACACCGTGATGCTTGCCAGTCATTGATGCTGCACTGTCACTGCACAACTCAACACAGTTCTGCCAGTCCTGGACGTTCTCGGTGAAGTAGTTATCCATGCAGCGGAAACATTCCTAAGCTGTAGCTCGTGTTGGTAGCTCTCCATAAAACAGTATGTCTTCATGCAAACTACTGTCCCAGCGATAGCGAACAAAAACCAACAACAGTGCAGCATTGGTGACATCCGTAGACTCGTCTAGTAGCAAAGAGAAGAATGGGCTACTTTTTATTCTTTCAAGAAGTTGATGCTGTATGTCTGAGGCCACGTCTGCGATACGATTACTCACAGTGTCATTTGAGAGTGGGATGGTCAGCAGCTTCTTTGCAGTGGCCTCTCCGATCATCACACAGCACATATCAACAGCGGCAGGCAGAACCAACTCCTCTGCTATGGTGAATGCTTTCTTACTCTGTGCCACACGTAGGGCTACGAGGTAGCTAGCTTTCAATGCATATTTAGAGTTGCCAGTGAGTGACACGATAGACCTTTTCTGCATCTGCAGCCCATTTTCTTTTCTGTTGAAAAATTCCACTGGCTTTCCGATGAGCGTCGGATGCTTGGTCTCTAGATGCCGTTGTAGTTTTGAGGGCTTCAGTGCTTCATTGGATAGCGCTAGCCCACACTCCACACACTGGGCTCTTGGCACTGCCCCGGTATCTCCGTTTACGAAGCCGTACTTGATGAAGTCAGGATTGTACTTGCGCAAAAATGTAGTCTTTTGGGGGGGATTGGCACGACCTTCGTCTTCACATTTTCGTTTTAAAAACTTCTCTATAACTTTTGTTACAGGTGTCCGGCTAGCGAAATTTTTTCCCCACTTGAGTTCCGGACACCAACAGAAACTCATTTGCGTACAGCCAATCAGCAACCTTGTGCTGGACCTCTGAAGGAGTGTTTCGAGACAGTTACATTTTTTCTCTCTTCACTGTAAAAATAACCAAGATTGCGTCAGCTTATTCTAGAAAATACGAATGCTCTGAACAGATGATTTTTATCAATCCTTTCTGGAAACATTAAAAATGATTGGCGGGTTTGGAAACGGCCACTGCATTTTCAAGGACACAAAGATTTATTCAAAACCTCTTTCAAAGTAAAAAATCATTAAGCTGTATCAAAGCCCTCTGCCTGAGTATAGCTATGGCCGTCTACTTAAGATTTTGTTTCTATGATGCAGAAAGAAAGCACCTTAATCAACCTATATTAACAGCCGACAGCAAAGTGCGAATACAATTCATTAACAGCACTTGCCAAACCTGCCGATATGTTTACAACGTTCAGTAGCTAGGCTAGATTTAAAAAAAAGGCCTACAGAGCATTCATATTTTTGAGAATAAGATGACACAATCTCGGTTATTTCTACTTTATATTCATTGGATTTTGTTCGGTGTCACTGACTAGTTTATTACTAATATGATCAGTGCAGGATAAAAAAGCGGCAAGTTGGGTATTGCTAGACTACATTGATTGTAACCAGCTCATTTTACCAGCTTCAGATATATGAACAAATACATTCATAACAATTCATTTATATAAATGGCAGGCTAGACGAATGATTTGGCCAACAATTTTGCTGAGGGCAAGGCAGGCATCTACGATGTAATTGCAGTATTCTGGGTATGGACTGTGCAATCAGTGGTCCCAAGACCGTCCCTCAGTGCAAGGCTCGTAAAGACAGAAAAATTTCACTGTCTCAAGACACTCCTTCAGTGGTCTGGAACAAGATCGCTGATTGGCTGTACGCAAATGAGTTTCTGTTGGTGTCTGGAACTCCAGTGGGAAAAAAAAAAATTTGCATCCTGCAAGCGAATTTGCGGAACGCAGGATGGCAGGGGAAGGTTCCGCCTTTTTGCCTCTGATTGGCAAGAAAGGCTCTTCTCGATTGGCTACTTGATCTAGGGCAGGCTGTCAGTTGCCACTCAAGCTGTCAGGCTCAGTGGATGCATCACTCATTGCTGAGCAGACTGCTGCGCTTCGCAAATTCAACTTAAACAAGAAACGTTAGTTAGCTAGCTACTCAGAAAGCAAATGTTTTGATTGTATTCTGATATACACTTGGCATTTTTGGCTTTATTTTGGCCTTAGGATGGCATGTTTAAGGGTACCCATGATAGATAAGAAAGCGCCAGTAATCTATGGCTGATTTATGGCATTAGTATTCAACTTAAACAAGTAACGTTAGCTAGCTAGCTAGTTACTCAGATAGCTACTCATATAGCAAATGTTTTGACTGTATTCTGGTACACACCGTTAGCTAGCTAGGTACTCAGATAGCTACTCATATAGCAAACGTTTTGACTGTATTCTGGTACACACCGTTAGCTAGCTAGCTACTCAGATAGCTACTCATATAGCAAATGTTTTGACTGTATTCTGGTATACACTTGGTGTTTTTAGCTTTATTTTAGCAGATTGAAAACCATTTTGGCCTTAGGATGGCATGTTTAAGGGTACCCATAATATACTGATGGACTTTAAAAACTTATAAGTCTGACTAGACAGAAATAGTATAGTTGGGTTAAGGGAACTTTAATTAGATGATTACATAATTGATATGCAGTTGTCTTTGAGCAAGGAGACACAACAGTGCGTGAGGTCATGACCTTGTTTGTGTCTCTGGAGCAGGATTTGAGGAATTAGTGACATAACCTCGTCCGGCTTCACTGATCACAATTGCAATGCTGTCAAATGCCTTAAAAAAATCTTTGAGGTCATTAAGGCCAGAACCCGAGAGCATTTGTTCAAAGACATTACGTGCGCCATGCCTCACCTTTCCAGACCCCAACGTGATCAAGCCATTAGGCTGTGGATGGCTGGAACATCCCAAAACCGCATCGCCCAGCGTTTTGGGGTAAGGCAACCCACAATCTCTAACCTTGTGGCTCATTACCAGGAGACTGGAAGCACCAATGATCGACCCTGACCTGGTCAGCCTAGGGTCACGACCCCAGCCCAGGACAATCAGATCCGCCTTGTCCACCTGAGAGATTGGTTTCGAACCTGCACCAGGACGGCTCAGGAGACCCAAGGAATCCACAGACTAAGGATCAGCAGAAGAACAGTGAGTCGCCGACTTGCAGAGCGAGGGATCAGAGCCCACAGGGCATGCGTTGGAATGCAGCTTGATGCACAGCGCAGGGCTACCAGGCTTCGCTGGGCTGAAGAATATAGTCAGAGACGAGTCCCCAACCAATTCTGAAGGAATGCTGTCTTAAGTGATGAGTCAGGATTTTGTCAGTACCGACATGATGGAAGACAGAGGGTCTACAGACGACGTGGTGAGAGATACGCGGCCCCCTGCATTGCTGAGACAGATCGCTTTGGAGGAGACCTGGTGATGGTCTGGGGTGCCATTCGGTGTGGCTGGAGGTCCGACCTGATCATAATCAATGGAAATCTTAATGCACCCTGCTACTGTGACCTTGTCATCAGACCGCTCGTCGTGCCTTACATCACAGACCACCCTGAGGTCACGTTCACGCAAGAGAACGCCTGATCTCACTCAGCACATGTGACCCAGCAGCTCCTGGCCCAGAATGGTGTGCGAGTCATGGAATGGCCACCTTTCAGCCCTGACATGAAGTGCATCGAGCATGTGTGGGACCTGTTGGATCGACGGGTTCGGCAACGCACTCCAGCGCCCAGGATGAGGGCGGAGCTCCGAGAAGCCCTTCTCCAGGAGTGGCAGGCCATTCCCCAGCAACAGCTCAACAGAATGGTGCTGTCCATGCCAAGACAAGTGATGGCTTTGTTGCAGGCACGTGGCGGTCACACTCGGTACTGAGATTGGAGTTGATCTTTGTTGTTGATTTTGTTGTTAAACTTGTCATTGTTGATTCTTTTGTCGTTCTTTTTTTGTTGATGTCATCTGACATTTTGTCGAAGTTGTAATGGGTAAAGTCAATAAATGGTTACAAATCTGAATCCGAGTTTGGCTACAATTCTGGTTATAAGTTTTTAAAGTCCATCAGTGTATGTGCCCATAAGTTATTGTAGTAGAGTTTTGATATCGATTTACCCTCATAGTGTTTGCTGGTTGTGTAGGTAGGTACACAACCAACACCATATCTCTCTCACACAAACCTCTGCACAGTGCACAATACCTCAGTGCTGACTGTCCTCCTGGAGGAAATGGCACAAAATGGCAAGCCAGAAATAAGCCACATCTCATCTAGAAATATATTCCCAAATTCCCGCTTTTTGCCCAGTCTTAAATTCTGAAAATTCCCGCAATTTGCTCAGTCTTTCGGCAAGCCAGAAATAAGCTACATCTCATCCAGAAATGTATTATAAGATTCCCGCTTTTTGCCCAGTCTTTTGGCTTTCCATAAACATGCAAAAATACCCAAATACGAAATCCCGCTCTTGGCCCAATAGATCACTGGCGCTTTCTTATCTACTATGGGTAACCTTAAACATGCCATCCTAAGGCCAAAATGGTTTTCCATCAGCCAAAATAAAGCCAAAAATACCAAGTGTATACCAGAATACAGTCAAAACATTTGCTATATGAGTAGCTATCTGAGTAGCTAGCTAGATAACAGTGTAAACTAGATTAAAGTCAAAACATTCGCTATATGAGTAGCTATGAGCAGCTAGCCAGCTAATGGCGTGTACCAGAATACAGTCAAAATGTTTGCTATCTGAGTAGCTATCTGAGTAGCTAGCTAGCTAACGGTGTGTACCAGAATACAGTCAAAACGTTTGCTATATGAGTAGCTATCTGAGTAGCTAGGTAGCTAACGTTACTTGTAAGTTGAATACTAATGCCATAAATCAGCCATAGATTACTGGTGCTTTCTTATCTATCATGGGTACCCTTAAACATGCCATCCTAAGGCCAAAATGGTTTTCCGTCGGCCAAAATAAAGCCAAAAAGGCCAAGTGTATACCAGAATACAGTCAAAACATTTGCTATCTGAGTAGCTAGCTAACTAACGTTTTTTGTTTAAGTTGAATTTGCAAACTGCAGCAGTCTGCTCAGCGATGAGTGATGCATCCACTGTGCCTGACAGCTTGAGTGGCATCTAACAGCCTGCCCAAGATCAAGTAGCCAATCGGAGAAGAGCCTTTCCAGCCAATCAGAGGCAAGAAAGGCGGTACCTTCCCCTACCATCCTACGTTCTGCAAATTCGCGTCCAGCGAGTTGAGTGTCTTCTTCTCCGTATATTGGAGCTTGTTAAACAACTGACTGATGTATTACCGCCACCACATGGTCGGAAGCTAGATTGTAACTGAGCGTCTCATGGATAACATATCTCTGGTGTCCTCAGTTGATAACTTGTGCAGTCCCGCAGCCCCCGCGGCCCACAGGTGCAAAACTGAAAGTTTTTTGTGGCCCTCTAGGTGGCACTGGCGGCCCAAGTTTGGGCCATGGCCCTACGGTTAAGAATCACTGTCCTAGAGTTACCGTTCAGCAGCCATGTCTGTAATGCAGCATTTCAACTTCTCCACCGTTTTGACAGATGTGGTCAAGTGAAGTTGAGTAGTTGTTTTCTGACTATACGTCACATTCTGTACAATTCATCTCTTATGAAACTGGGAGCTTAGAATCCAAAATTTGTTGTATATGTGCTGATCTTCTCCAGGTGAATACTCTTAAAAGCTGTTACATGTTGTTTGTATGTGGATGTTCCAATTGTTTGGAAGTTACATTCTAACTTTTTTGAATTTAGAGTTAACATTTTCTTCTTTATATAAAAAAGTACAATTAGATAGGGGTTAGATTATACAGTGCAAGTTACTGTGGTGTTTCGGACCAAATAAGTCGATCTAGGCTGATCTCTTTGTTACAGTTATGATCTTTAAGGATTTTCTAACTGTACATAATGTTTTACTGTTTGGCGTTTGGGTAATGTACACTACCGCTCAAAAGTTTGGGATCACTTGCAAATTTCTTTGTTTTCCAAAGAAAAATACATTTTCATGTATTTCACAAACATTTTTATCCATTTCACAAACGATTAAAATTAATCAGATGATTTTCAAAGAATGATCTACATTTTTGCACAGAGGCCTATTATCAGCAACTGTCAGTCCTCTGCATCAATCTCCTGGTATAGCTGCTAATCCAAGTTAAGCATTTTATAAGGCTAATTGATTATTAGAAAACCCTTCTGCAAATGTGTTGCACAGCTGAAAACTGTTGAACTAATAAGGGAGCGCAAAAGGGAGCATGGCATTCTTGAGGTTGGTTTAGTACCTGAGGCATCAGCAGTTGTTTGTTTGCTTGCAGGCTCAAAATGGCCAGAAAGAAAGAACTTCCTTTAGAGACCCGTCAGTCTATTGTTGTGCTTAGAAAAGAAGGCTATTCAATGCGAGAAATTGAAAACTTAAAATCTCTTACCATACTGTCAACTACTCCCTCAGAGAGCAGCACAAACTGGCACTAACAAGGACAGAAAAAGGAGTGGGAGGCCCCGATGCACAACTGTGCAAGAAGACAAATATCTGAGAGTGTGTAGTTTAAGACAAAGACGCCTCACAGGTTGTCAACTAGCAGCTGCGCTAAATAGTTCCCGTCAAACACCAGTTTCAGTATCAACAGTGAAGGTGGGTTTTTTTTTTGATGAAGGCAAAGTTTGAAGTACATATTCATCATTTTCCATTAAAATCATTATTTCTAACTCAGACAATGTCAGCATGTTCTGTTCATTTGCTATATTTCCTATTCAGACTAATTTCATGCGTGTTTCCATGGAAAACAAGAAAATTTCCAAGTGATCCCAAACTTTTGAGCAGTAGTGTAGGCCAGCCTGGCACAAAAAATGGAGATTCTAAGGGGGATTTTAGGTTCCATTCTCAAAGAGGAGTAACTGATACATCATTCAAGAGCAGAGAAAACAAACTCAGTGGCTGATAGCTAAGTTGGGAGAGTTTTACTTCAATGAAAAGACAAAAATTGGCCACTTTTTGGGCAAAAATCTTCAATACTTATTTGTTTGAGTAACAAAGCAAATAATGAAGGTTCTTTATATAGTACTCCTCCCAGCCAAATGATCTGGAAAGCATAAACTCAAATTTTAAAGTTCTAGGTGGACCTTCATGAGGATTTGTATTACCCTTGTTTACCAATTTTTTAGCCTTATGTTTTAAGTATGAGGGAGTGCAGAAAATTACACCAGCAAGAATAAGCTCTGTAACTACTCTTTCTGTTAAATTAAGAACATGTGCGATAATTTTAATAAATTTTGATTGAAAAGAATGAAGTGGATTTTTTGCCTCAAATGTTACACAGTGTTACCAACTTATGTGCTACATGCCTAATGCCTGCAGCAAGCATAATCATGAGACAACCAAGCATGTAAGCTATACATTCTGCCTGATGAAGACAGCCTTTTTAGGAAACATACTCTACATCTACACCAATGGTTCTCAAACTTGCTCCTGTGGACCAATGTGTATACTGGTTTTCCTTCTGACCATAACTGCAGTCCCACAATTTTAACAAAGTATTATCTTTTCTGAATTGTAATACTCTTGCATATAAGAATTATTTAACCTTTTAAGCCAAATTTTGTCAGAAATATCAATGCATGCCTGGAAGAATTCCATATGTATACAACTGGTGTATTGCAAATGTTCCTTTATTGCAGGAAAAAAGGGGGAAATTATCACGGATGAAATTACAGAATCAACTGGCTTGTAAATTATAGTGACAAACAAAATATTTCATTACACAAGACAAATTATAAAACAAGGCAAATGATAAGGAGCCAAATCTGCAGTGTGTAATAGGAAAAAAGCCACACGTTCAGTAATATAATTAGGACCCAACTAATTCACAGTATGTTTTGTGCATTAAAAATGTTTAGCTTGTTTGCAAAATGCTTGCAATGAAGCACAGTTTTTATCCTACATGGCATATAGCTTTAATTATTTTAAATGCAGCTTAAGAGGGCAGTTATCTCTTTAAACATGAGAAGGACCCAATTAAGATAAGAAAAAAAAATGACAACCATTTGAAATTGTGATTGCAGTCACAGTTGGAATGATACCCTGGGTCCACTGGTGCTTTATGTGAATAGTGTTACTGTGGTACTCGGTGATGCATCTGTACACACATTTATTAGCGCATTGACATAACACGAGAGCACACCTGGATGTGACAAAAATGTACAAAGCCATGGACTTATCAGAGGCTTCATTTGTCTTTTTTGCATTCAGTAATATCCAGCAAAGAAAGTGAAAGAACCTGAAGAATTAGACTTGCTTTACAGTCAATTCATGGATGGTGAGACAGTGTGAAAAGTGATTTTCAAAGATTGTATGATCTGTTGAACAAAAGCTGTTATTAAATTCAATAAACTTTTCAATTTGGAATAAACACGGACATATTCCATAAAACAAGCATCTGGATTCCTCATGTCCTGGTAATTTGACTGCTTATGCATGTAAAATGCATAAAATTTGAGAGTACAAATTAAATTTAGAAATATGGACTAACTTTATCCCGAAACATAAGGGTGCATCTCAAAGCATAGGCTGCAGCCTTTGAAGGCTGCATTTTTAGGGGTCGTCGCTTAATTCCATCAGCCAAACTGACATGACGTCATATAATCTCCGTTAAACAGCATTGGTTTAAGCGAGTCATTACTTGTTTCCTAACCCTAAACTTAACTCCAACCCCAACCCTAAACCTAGCCCCACACCTAACCCTAACCCTGAATTTATCCTTCTTCCTTAGCCTAAATATTTGTTTGGCGGATGAAAGTAAGTGACGACCCCTAAAAATGCAGCCTTCCAAGGCTGCAGCCTATGCTTTGAGATGCACCCTAAGTGATCCAATCGTCAAAGATACCATCTTATGCCCTCTAGTGGTAAATGGGATGATTTTTTAAAAAATCTTTCCAGTATACTTGCGCTAGTACCAGGAGGGATACTTAAATGCTTTCTGCAAATTAAAAACACAAAATTTCTGACACACACATATTAGGACACTTTGTCCTAAAAGTTTTTAAAGGCCATAACACAAAAATTCTGATCGACTGGCTTGACATGAACATGAAAAGCAAACTGTCAGACGAGGCATATTACCGCGCCCCAGATCACTAGATGATTTCCAATCTAGCAAAGAAGACAAACTATGTGGCTTGAGAACCGCAGCCATTTTAGTACCGCAGCAGGTCTGGCAGGGGAGAGTCATAGAAAGGTTGTCGGTAGGGAGGAACCAGAGCTAAGATCCCGATTGACAGTTATCGCGTCTACCCAGTTTACAGGGTTTTGACTGCAGAGGGGCACAAAGTGCAACAATCTTGATCATCAACAGGCAATGAATTGCTGCACTCAATACTGGAACTCCACAAGAGGGCATCATATTACACCTGACAATCCAAGGGAGAACAATGAATAGAAAAGGTCTGTACACAAAATACCTTGCTATTCCAAAATGATACTACGCCTGCTCAAGTTTCAAATTTTGACATTGAAGTTCCATTATTGATTCCCACAGGAAGCTGAGTATGAAACTAAGGATATTTTGAATATCTGGAAATGAGATACCAGATTTACAGTATACTGGCTTGCATGGGGACATGAAAGGAGCTGTGTCACAATGGACCTTTCCAACCTGTCAATCAAGTGTAGAATAACTATCAATCAGATTGCCCTATCTTACGAAGGTCCTGCCTACCCCGACAGCACCGCCATACTGTCCCACATTCAATGCAGTCATTAGCTGTGTCCAACATGCAAGGTGTCTGACTTTATCAAAAATGGTTCTTAGATGCGCTTGGGGAACGTGTAATACTGACAAAAGATACCCTGCTCGGCAACAGGGAGCTCAGTTGATCCTTTTTCCAAGGCCAAAAAAAGTAGTTGGAAATGTGTTTGCTATAGATAAAGGCATGTGGAAGGCCTGCCACTCTACTCAATATGAATAATTCAACAACACAAGGCTGTTTGCTTGAAGGTAAAGCAAAGGAATTTTTTTGTCCTTTCGCCCACACTAGTTAGTTACCAACAATCTATGTATATGTTTTGCTGAGAAGACCAAATTACAACAATGGCATCATTGATGTATGCATTACATAGTATTGTTTTTCCCCAGTGGATCTCTGCACGCAATACCAGATGTAGCCACAAACCAGTAGCTATTCTGCTTAGAACATGATTCATGCCACCTAGCATAGGCATTCGCAACACTAGATAATATAAAACATTTAGCCAGATGGTGTAGGATTTTGTAATAGCATGATGTAATATGCTTAGAAACTTTAGTTGGCTATAAACCCCAATTCCAATGAAGTTGGGACGTTGTGTAACGTGAATAAAAACAGATTACAATGATTTGGAAATCCTTTTCGACCTATATTCAAGTACACTACCAAGACAAGATATTTAATGTTCAAACTGAAAAACTTCATTGTTTTTTTGGAAATATTCACTCATTTACAATTTCATGCCCGCGACACATTCCAAAAAAGCTGGGACGGGGCAACAAAAGACTGGGAAAGTTGAGGAATGGTCCAAAAACACCTGTTTGGAACATTCCACAGGTGACGAGGTTAATTGGAAACAGGTGAGTGTGATGATTAGGTATAAAAGGAGCATCCCTGAAAGGCTCAGTCTTTCTCAAGCAAGGATGGGGCGAGGTTCACCATTTTGTGAACAACTGCGTGAGCAAATAGTCCAACAGGTTAAAGGGGACCTATTTTGCTATATTTCCAAGGTTATATTTTGATCTTGGACTCCCCTAGAGTACTCCTGATCGTTCAAAGTCCAAAACAGGGTCCTTATTTAGCTCATACTGCCATCCTCAAAAAACCCATCAGTAGTCCATTGTAGTGTCTGCCTGAAACGCCTCGTTGGGGTGGCTCTTCCGCTATGGCCCCCACTCCCCGTGTGCCCACTTTCTTCTAACTGGCCAGCTCTGTGGAGGGCGGATCTAGGCGGGACGAGGCAGCAGAACGCAGTTTTCCGGGTCCGCCTCTCCAGAGTGAAACTGAGACGCGTCTCCTATCTGAGAAGGAATCGACGGGCATATTCCGCAATCATACGCAGTACATGTGTATAGATCTAATGAAATTAATTTGTTCTAATAAAGGCAACGGCAAAAGTGGAGGACGCAGTGCGAATGTCTGGCAGCTCAAGCTCGAATTTGCTGTCTCCCTACGGCTACTATGGTGAGTACACCGGTGTTTCTACTCTATAGCTAGGATTGAGGGAAAGCTAGAATCCACCCCATATAGACACATTTGTAGAACGGGTCGACGTACCCAAGCGTAGACCGGAGACCGTAGAAATCCAGTGGGTCTGAGTTTAGAGGGAAATATGGACAGTGAGGAGCAGCAAAAAGTGGACCAACAACCTATGGACTGCTTTGGTGTGTATTATAAGGACCTGCTGGTTCCTGTGCATAGCTGTGGTGTGTCGTTAGTGTGGAGTAACGAACAGCTTCTGCGTTGGTGTATGACGAAGGGGCGAAAGCTCCAGGCTAAACGGCCTTTTTGGAAATTGCCCGTGGTAATGGTTTACTTATTGCGTCAGAATGACCAGAGTTGCTCACAGAAAACGGGCGCGATAAGCCGCTTTCACACCGGACGCGGAACGAATTTTTTCGCCGACAGATTACATTCAGAGTCAATGCATTGTCTTTGCATTTACTTTGAATGTAATCTGTCGCGCACGAAAAATTCGTTTCGCGTCCGGTGTGAAAGCGGCTTGACGTGCCCATAACGTGTATTTGCGTCTTTGCATCGACTTTGAATGTAATCTGTCGCGCGAAAAATTTGTTTCGCGTCCGGTGTGAAAGCTGCTTAATGCGCCCATAACGTGTGTATTCGTGTCTTTGCATTGACTTTGAATGTAGCTAATCTGTCCCGCGAAAAATTTGTTTTGCGTCCGGTGTGAAAGCGGCTTGACATGCCCATAACGCGTGTATTAGCGTCTTTGCATTGACTGTGAATGTAATCTGTCGCGCGAAAAATTAGTTTCGCGTCCGGTGTGAAAGCTGCAGAATGCGCCCATAACGCATGTATACAAGTCTTTGCATTGACTTTGAATGTAATCTGTCCTGCGAAAAATTCATTTTGCGTCCGATGTGAAAGCAGCTTTATGGATAGTACGCGACAGCTAGAGAGAGCTCGGTTATGTTGTGAACATAATACAGGTTTTACAGACCGTAAGTTCCGTTAGCATGGACAAGTTGCTTATGTGGAGCTGGCAATCGATCACTTCTACAGGAAAGAATTTCCTATTTAATCTCCGCCTTTTTCGGCTTTTTATTAGCCACAACAATTTCTAAAGGGGGATGAAATTATGTCACGGTAGTGCAGAGAAATCGTTTGTTATACCAGACACATTAGAACTTCTGCGTTTCGCAATTGCTTTCACGGTAGAATCAGAGAGCTAGCCCAGATACTAGTGAAGCATCCGGCTGATCCCAGTCATGGATAAGTGGAGCGATCACAAGCAGCCGTAAACAAACCCAAACACGTATCCCAAGCTCTGCAAAACCTATGTCTGGTCTAGCTGCAGCCTTTTCAGCCCAACTTTGCGGACACATACAGCACCTCTCCGGTTAGCTTCAACTGTAGTGGCTACAATCGGGCAACGTTATGATGAAACTGCCGCATTGATGCTTACCGAAGTAACACAAGCATACCGATCAGAATTAGTGCATATAAGTTAACCAGGAGCATTTTTAATTAGCACAGCGGCACGCAAACTAACATGCAGTAGCTGGTAACCGAACGGTCATAACCTCAGAGACAAACCCTTGCAATACAGGTTTTACAGACAGCAAGTACCGTTACCGTGGACAGTTATACCAAGCATCCAAATTACAAGCAAGTATTAAAAGTTAGCTTCAAATGAGGTTTATGTTCGCACACCTTCTGCAGAATTCCCCCTGATATTACTCTTGCATATTTAGGACACAAACATTAGCAACAGTAACTTGGCTACGTTAGCCGCTGTGCTACAGCCACAATCAACTGGCTATCACATCAGCTTGGCTTATGCAGTAAAAGCAACTTACAGCTTTTGTGTCTGTGAGTCACGGACAGTCGCGACCAATACAGGCTTTATCTTCAGATATTTTACAAAGCCTGCGTTTGAGGCCAGTTGTTAGTGCTATCGTTAGCAGTCCTGCTAGCCACCCGTAACACGTTAGCTTCACTTACATTATTTGCTGTTATATCGTTACTTATAGCTTGTGGCTCCGAGTGCTTGATCAATGCAACTGCTTCAGGTTTGAGAAGCAGCTGAAATGCTTATCCTGTGTCGAATTATCCTTTATTGACAAAGCTGTCTTTGGTGAAATGCTGAGCACAAACAGCTAACGTTCCCTTTGGCTGTGGCTGTTTGCTGCCAGCAAACATAAAAAGCTACCCACTGATTTCAGGTGGCATCCTCTTTTAGAAGAAAAATAGGTGTTTTTCTTCGCGTCCAAAAGTAAACGGACAAGCAGCTTTGGGAGAGATACTGACAAAACTGCACTTCAAATGATCTGCGGTTCTTCTTTTGTATTTCCAAAAGTGTAGATGCTACTAAGGCATAGTATGATCTGCCGTTGTTAGTGCCTGCTAGAATAGTTTCTGGTGTGGACAGGTCCAGCGCCGTGATTGGCTCTGGCTAGGTCTGTACTAATTGGACGGCACAACCTGACGTCAGGTTTTGCCCAGATCTCGCGAAGATCTCGGGAGGAGCTGTTCAGAGAGAAAATCACGATCGCGAAATCACATTCTTGGATTACAGCAAAACCTCTGTATCTTACGTTTAGAAACTTTTCAGAGATTGAGTATGGACAAACAATATTACAACATTATTAATATGTATTAAAAGAAGGATCAGCATAATAGGTCCCCTTTAAGAACAACACTTCTCAACGCGCACTTGCAAGGAATTTTGGGATTTCGTCATCTACAGTACATAATATCATCAAAAGATTCAGAGAATCTGGAGAAATCTCTACACGTAAGCCGCAAGGCTGAAAACCGACATTGAATGCCCGTGAACGTCGGTCCCACAGGCAGCACTGCATTGAAAATGGACATCATGCTGTAAAGGATATTACCATGTGGGCTCAGGAACACTTAGGAAAACCATTGACAGTTTGTCGTTACATCTACAAGTGCAAGTTAAAACTGTACCATGCAAAGGGAAAGCCAAATGTCAACAACACCCAGAAATGCCGTCGGCTTCTCTGGGCCTATGCTCATCTGCAATGGACTGACGCAAAGTGGAAAAGTGGGCTGTGGTCTAACGAGTCCACATTTCAAATTGTTTTTGGAAATCATGGATGAAAAGGACCATCCAAATTGTTTTCAGCGCAAAGTTCTAAAGCCAGCATCTGTGATAGTATGGGGATGTGTTAGTGCCCATGGCATGGGGAACAATCTGGATGATCCTTTTCCTCTTTAGCCCAGAAGAAATGACGTCCATGATTTCCAAAAATAATTTGAAATGTGGACTCATCAGGCCACAGCACACTTTTCCACTTTGCGTCAGTCCATCACAGATGAGCTCGGGCCCAGAGAAGCCGGCGGCATTTCTGAGTGTTTTTGATATATGGCTTTCGCTTTGCATGGTAGAGTTTTAACTTGCACTTGCAGATGTATTGGCAAACTGTGTTCATGCAGTGCCGCCTGAGGGACCGACGGTCACAGGCATTCAATGTTGGTTTTCGGCCATGCTGCTTACGTGTAGAGATTTCTCTGGATTCTCTGATTCTTTTGATGATATTATGGACTGTAGATGACAAAATCCTTAAATCGCTTGCAATGACACATTGAGAAACGTTGTTCTTAAACTGTTGGACTATTTGCTCACGCAGTTGTTCACAAAGTGGTGAACCTCACTCATCCTTGCTCGTGAATGAGCCTTTTGGGGATGCTCCTTTTACACCTAATCATAACACTCACCTGTTTCCAATTAACATAATCACCTGTGGAATGTTCCAAACAGGTATTTTTTGAGCATTGCTCAACTTTGCCAGTCTTTTGTTGCCCCTGTCCCAGCTTTTTTGGAATGTGTTGCAGGCATCAAGTTCAAATTGAGTGAATATTTCCAAAAGAACAATAAAGTTTATCAGTTTGAACATTAAATATCTTGTCTTTGCAGCGTACTCAATTGAATATAGGTCGAAAAGGATTTGCAAATCATTGTACTCTGTTTTTATTCAAGTTTTATACAATGTCCCAACTACATTGGAATTGGGGTTTGTACAAGTTAAAACTAAAAAAAAAATGTTAAATGCACATCACCAAAGGACAAGGAAAGTAATCTCTAGAGGCCACCAGAATACACCACAAGCTTAAAATTTTCAAAAATTTCTCGAGTGAATCTCTCCCGAAGCCCCCGTGGAGGGTTTCACATCATCAGCACTCGCATTCGCACCACCAGCCATGGCCACCTTGGCGCCTACTCTATTCGGTTGGCCGCCTATTCAAAAAACTTTTGAGAGCCCTGTTCCAATATAGCACAAACAATCAACCAGAAATCTCTGTGCTCAAGGCGGCTGTGGTGCAGCCATCAGTATCAACATGATTTTGCTCAAGAAGTACAGAATGTACATTGTTTGGAAACTGAGAAGTAAAGACGTACTTGCCTAATTTAAAAAAAAAGTGAATAATTGTGTTAAAATCGCAATAAAATATTTATATACACTCTGTACAACATCATATAAATACCTTTTGAAGTTAATAGTACAGAAACAGAACACATTCTCTCTTTGCTCAAATGCCACTACAGCAAGCGACTCCATTTCTATTTAAATAGGAATCAAAAATAACTTTCTAAGGAAAAAAAAAAGGCTTGGCTGGTTAATGTACACAAGAAGTAAATAAAATCATGGAAAGTGATTCAGAGAAGTGAAAGTTTAAAACGGTAACAGGCATATTTTGGAGAAATTGATTGTGGGCATGTGCTTCAAAGCCACAACTCAATGGCACAAACCAACAGAGGAAATTAAACTGGATGAAAATTGAGAAGACGTCAATATTATGTTCCAAGTAAAAAAAAAAAAAAAAAAAAAACTTATAAGGCGGCCTGACTGTACTAAGCCATCTACTGTTCTGGCACATTGAGGAGAAAACTTGGAGCGTTCACACAATGACTCGAATTTTACATCTTAGCCGCTAGATGGCAGCACGACACCTTATTCACTCCACACCATGAGGGAAAGATCAAAAAACGAAGTCTTGCATTTGGAATAAGTGTTCTAGCACAGCTGAACTATTCACATTAGTAGGAACAGATGGAAGAGAATCAGCACTTCAAAAATAAATAGTATAATAATAATAATAACTAGAAAAGTGCAGTTCCAGGAGAAATTGCGTAGGCACGCTGGAAGCTGCCGATAATGTGAGGTTCAAATTGTTCAAAATGTAAGCTGTTGAAAATGAGTTTAAAGCTTCTGAAAATTAAAATGACTTATGACAGTAGGATATTTTATCCTTTAATTGTGATAGAAGATAAACAAAACAAAACAAAAAATGAGGGAAAAAAATCACCACACTTTAAAAGGTATGAAAATGCCTAAGGAAAAAACTAGTCAAAGTGGTTTTGTACATAAAAGTAGGTAAAGGGGTTGAAGTGCTTTGAGTTGTGCTGTATCGACATTTTGAAAGATTCAAGAGCAAATGCTACTCCTGTAATTGATATCAATATGACAGATCAAACAACTGCCATTTAGGCAGTGGACTATTTTATACTTGTCAGCTATTTGACTGAACGTAATAAAAGGTAAACATAAATGCAACATTTTATGTTGCATGAATATTTCTTCTTCTTCTTCTTTGAGTTGGGCAGACTTGGTGCAACTACAGCGCATTGCTGCCAAGCCTAATTATTTTTCTTCTTTGGGGTTTCATGGCAATAACAACCCTAAGGTGTATTACCACCATCTATTGGTTTTATAATCTCAGTTTATGTACCTTGAACTTAAAAATAATAAAATAGTACTAATAAAAATTCCCAGTCCACAATTCTCGATTAATTATACTTAAACATATCTATTCAGTTCCTACCTGGCTCCCACTCCCACCAAATCCTTTTTCCAAAATCTCCTGAATGTCTTCTCCCTTCACATCCGTCACCCCAAGAAACTCCCTCGCTGCACGCACAACCATTTTGATTCTTTCGGTCTTCGATTCAATCTTGCTCGCACAATTGATAACCATCACCACAAACGCTAAAAACCTCCTTTTGTCCACACTGATACAGTCACGTTCAGGTCTTGGTTCTTTTAGAACTGTCTCCTCAGACTCAGTACTTCTCTCCACCCTCTTAACAGCCTCAGCATATGAACATCCCTTTTCTGCTCTTATCATATTAACTTTTCCTTCCTTAAGTCACTTTGGACATTGTCACGCTCCCGTGTCGTGATTGCCCTCACAATGTATGCATGAATATTCAGAAAATAACAAAATGATTCAGAATATTTTGTAGAACAAAAACCCCATCTGTGCTATAAACACTTAACATATTGGAGTATAAGCATTTGAAAATTCAGGTGGAGGTATTAACTAATTTGCTGGGGCTGGTAGCACGCAGCTACTGGACTTGCGCCTGATCTTAAGCCAAGTTGCGCGACCATAAAGGCATAACTCTAAGACTCTTGCACTAAATGGTAGTACACTCTACAGGGTGTATCAAGAAAAATGTCCCACTTTGAAAAATTGCCCTAAAATTAATAATCTATAATTTTTTGAAAATCCTTTTACATAGGTTGATAGACAATGGTTCAGTGCTTATTTGTGCAACTGCACATACTCAACATATCACGCATGAGTGAGCACAGGCTAATTACGTAAATTACGATACATCTGTTTTGCACGAAAAAAAAGTGCTGGGATGAAAACAGGATCTGAGACCATAGGAAGCAACCGCAATGCCACTATATCACTGAGTCATGCTGAGCTATTTCAGTTTATTGCTAAAGCAGTTGGTCCAACAGAGATTTTAGCAAAAGCGTTTATTACATACTCCGACTTCTGTCTCAAAGATAGAAAGTCCAATCTACGAAATGGAGGTACCATATGAAAGAGGAGAGTCTGCTGAGCATAATATGTCAAAATTGTGTGTGTAGTGCCAAAAATGTGGGAACACAAGCAATTTAGAAAACTGTGTTTCGGCTTTCCAACCTGAATTTTCTTGTCTCATTTAATATAGGAGTGAATGGAGTTTTGGTACGTGCTCCCGTCGCTTTTCAGCTCATGCTGCCAAAACCTTTTGTCCAATCGCTTCCATAGTTACATTTTCGTGACCAGCACAACTTTCGCTATGACTTGGATGTAAAAATATTCATGTGGAGTGAAAACTGTGGGAGTTAGAGCAAGTTTTAGAGAAGTCTTTTTGACGGTTTTACAGCCGTTCGGCATTCTAACAGTTATGTCACCACACTCTAGTTCCCAGAATTTATTGTAAAAAAATTATTTTAAAAAATTATAATTAAAACATTATAGAGGTTACGAAAAAGTTGAACAGCAAAAAGTTATCCAAGCTTGGCTTAACATTTTCCAGTTTGAATGACGTTGCTCAAAGTATGACAGAGTAAAAAATAGCTGAAAATAGCTGAATTTTAAAAAATCGGTTCCATTGTTTCCTATGGGAGAAAAATATTGAAATAAAAATTAATAATTCAAAAAGTATGAAAGATATCAAGAAGCTGAATGTTAGCAACATAATTCAGAACATAAGTTTGAATGAAGTTTCTAGGTGAAAGTATGTAGGAGTAGTTAGTCAGCAAAAAATGCAGAGAATAAAGAAAGAATGTAAGTAAGAAAGAAAGAATGAAAGAGTGGGAAGAACATGAGTGTGCAAACTTTCAGCTTGCCACTAATAACAACAACAACTACGACACTGAAGCTGGGGCCCATTGCACAAAGACGGGATAAGGGATTAGCCCAGGATCAGCAAGGGATTAGCCTGATCTCAAGCCCCATTTCGGTTGCACACAGCGTGCGGGCTAAGCCATGGCACTTGTTACTATGGAAACAAAGTCTGCGGAGCTAGCCAGCTCCAGAGCTGGCTTACCCATTGGCTAAGCTCCTTGCTCCAGCCAATTTCACCTCACCTCAGTCAGCAGTCTCCCAAATTGAAAATCAGTGTCTTAACAATCATTCTAAACTGTCCACTACACATTGCTATCTCAATTATAGTAGGCCCAGAGTAATTATCTTAAAGATTTGTGACCATTGATGTCAGTATAGCCAATATTCAATCATTATATTCAAGTATCCATGTGACAGTCACCATCACAATTCAGTTAATCCCCTTTCCATGTCACATTTTAACCATATTTAGAATCTGTCATCATCAAATTAGTCCTTACTCCCCAAGCTGAGACTTCCATCTGAGTAGAAGATGAGCAGTGCTGTATGAAGGGGGTTACAGTGTTTCAACGCGGTCTTAAATCGCTAACCCCCTTCATACAGCACTGCTGCTACTTTTCTCCCTCTTTATTAGGACTGCGACGGGTAAGATAGAGTCGTTGCCTTAGCACCGGATACATGTGCTTGCTTTGCGATACTGGAATCAAACATTTTCAGGAGGTTGAAGTTATTTTCTGACGTTAACATTTTACTTTTTAATTTGAATATGCCTTCATCAGAAGTGATTAAAAGCAGAAAATAAACTCAACTAGTCTGAAAACGTCTTCTAGATTGGACTATCATTTCAGAGTTTGAGCATGACAAAAAAGGGGCTTGAAGCAAAATTTTGGTATATCGGGAAAAAGTATGCTTGTAAAAATTTCTAAGCACTTAGGTTTGCTTGGCAGTTCACGTGTGCATTTTATGCGCAATCGCATCTGCCTGTTTTCTTGTCTCGATGTTATATCTTAAATAGCGTATGTCTAGCAACGAGGGCTTATCCCATTCACACAGAAGCCGAAGTGCATCAGCTACTCCTTTTCGACGGCGCTGAAACACTTCTCGAGTTCACTTTAACTTGAGTTTAGCTCACTTTAATACTCATCTCAAAAGCCTTGCACCATTAAGACAGAAACTGAAGGAGTAGCACAGGCATTTCAGAGACAGCGTCGTCCCTCTGTCTGAGCGCAGTCTTCAATTGAAAGCAGGCGCACGCGTCTGCTGCAGCTGCTGAGTATCCATGGTGATGATCAGCGATTCTGTGATCGATCTCGGGGTCTATTTGAGATAGCCATGTGCGCGCACTCAGCAGGACCAACAGCAGCTGGCTTAACTTAGCCGATCACCCTCCACCCGCTGTTGGCTTTGTGCAATCAATTAAGCCAGCGATGTGCTGTTTGGGATATGGCAATCCCTGCTTTGACGTTGATCCAGGATCTCAGGATCCGATTTTTGTGCAATAGGCCCCAGAGAGCAGCTTCCAGGCCGAGATTCCCCGTTATTCGCCACGCCCTCGAATTTACTCGGTTTACTACGGCAACACCTTTCAACACAGCAAAATTTTTAAACTGGGATTTTAGATCTTGGTCTGAATATGCTATTCACACAATTTGGTGCAAAGTGAATGCACTGTCTAGGACAGGAGTGGGTAATTCCAGTCCTGGAGGACAGTGTATATACAGGTTTTTATTTCTATCAATTACCCTGATTAACTTTGCTAATTGGTTGTACACACACGCACACACACACATAGATTTGCGCATAGATTAGACCCAAGTAAAATGTTACATTTAGGGGAGACAAGAACAATCTTCAGTGGTCAATCATGATAACTTCAAGAAATGCAACAGAAATGTCTGATTTGAAAAATGATTTGGCTAATTAAGACAATTAACTTATTAAAGGATGGAAGTTGGTGTGAAAACCAGGGACAGATACGGCGGTCGTTGCCCACCGCTGGTCTAGGAGGAGATAGAAATTAAAGGTTTTACAAGCAGTTCAAAATATCTGAAAATTAGCATGGATTAAAATAGGTGTGGCTTACATTAATTGATTATTCAAGATCGACAGAATCAACAACAACAAAAAAAAAATTGTGACTGCAACCTACAGTTCATAGCCCAAAACTTGTTGGACCTCTCTATAGCACCACCATATGGCCAATCAAAGTAATTTGGATAAGTATTTCTCTTTTCCAGGTCCTTAACAAAATTTAAAAGTTTCATGATGATAGGTGACAGGGAAAGCGAGTGAAAGGTCAACTGAAATTTGATGGGCTGATGTCAGCCAAACTGTAACAGTTACAACTTTAGTCTTATGGATTTTCATACCAACCCTAGCCAACATGAAGCATGCAAAATTTGAAGTTGATCGGACAATTGATTTTGGAGTTATGACCACTTGTTTGCTATAGCGTCTCCCATGGATAGAATTTGGCATGATTGAGTCAGATGGCCAATAAATGGCAGATTTCAAGTTTGGTAAGAATTTGACATTGTGTTCAGAAGTTACAGCTCATTATATCAATAGAGGCCATGCCCTCACATTTCACTGCCTAACTACAACCACAATTTTGACTGGAAGTTGATAATTTTCTAGAGTTGATAGAACACGGGTTCTTGTAGACCTGTGTCAAGTTGAGCTTGATCCATGCAGTGAATGTGGAGAAGACTGTCAATGATAATGAACATAATCCAATATGGCGGACGAACTGCAGGACAAATCAGACAAATGGTCACTTAGAAAAATCTCTGAAGGTGTTAAATGCTGCCATGGCACTGTAAGAAACTCTATTAAGTGTATCAAAGAGACTGGTTAGCTGAAAACTAAATTTTAATTCAATAATTTAATAATTTATTATTTACAGTGAGCAAAAAACATGTTAAAATATGATCTATTGCGCATTACATCATGAGATCTAAAATCTGTTAATGGAAAAAAAAAAAAATAATGGTAGAAAGAGTAACAATGTAAATTTCATAGGACCCATCAGCAACAAAATGCAAGCCGAAAAAAGTGTGCCTTTAAGAGGCCATTAAATACATTAAGACTATCTTCAGTGTGCAAATTCAGAGGCAATGAATTGCACAGTTTTGGTGCCGCAACCTATCTCCTAGTGTCTCCTAGCGTCTTCTTTGTGACTTTCCTGCAGGTGTTGGTTGGATGACCTGAGATTGAAGTATTTACCTTTAACTGAAATTAAATTGCTCAGATAAAAAGGAACAAGGCCATACAAGGCTTTAAAAGTAAGCAGACAAATCTTAAAATTGACAAGATACTTAACAGGCAGCCAATGCAATATAAGAAGTTTAGGAATAATGTGACAGAGTTTCCGCAGTCTAAATACAAACCCCAATTCCAATGAAGTTGGGACATTATGTAAAGCATGAATAAAAACAGAATGCAATTATTTGCAAATCTCATAAACCCACATTTTATTCACAATAGAACATAGACAACATATCTGATGTTGAAAGTGAGAAATTTTACCATTTCATGAAAAATATGAGCTCATTTTGAATTTGATGGCAGCAACACATCTCAAAAAAGTTGGGACTGGGGCAACAAATGGCTGGAAAAGTAAAAGGTACTAATAAAAAACAGCTGGAGGAGAATTTTACAACTAATAGGATTAATTGGCAACAGGTCAGTAACTTCACTGGGTACAAAAAGAGCATTTTAGAGAGGCAGAGTCTCTCAGAAGTAAAGATGGGCGGAAGCACACCAATCTGCAAAAAGTGAGTCTAAAAATTGTGGAACAATTTCAGAAAAATGTTCCTCAATGTAAAATTGTGAAGATTTTAAATATCCCACCACCAACAGTACATGTTACGTTTCGCGTGTATTTGCGTCTTTGCGTTGACTTTGAATGTAACCTGTCGTGCGAAAAATTCATATCGCGTCTGGTGTGAAAGCAGCTTCAGAGAAGTTCCACGATCAGCTACGAATGGCCAATCGTGGCGTTCGGAACGGAGCGCACGACAGTGGGAACTGAGCATAAGATTCTAAGCTTGCTCATGTTCGGGTATCCTCCGCCTTTTCTTCTGAACTTGCAAGGTTTTGACCCATGACTGTAAAGAAGCAGCGGCTTCTTTAAATTAATAAATTTGACTTTCCTTCTACTAATTCGTATGAGCAACTGCTGATCAAGAAAAGTAAACGGCGAAAGGTTTAAGTCATTGAGCTTTGAAGGGCGAGGTTTTGGCTTCCCTTTGTTATGGCTGACGAACCGCCACTGCTGGCTGGATAATCTTACAGAACCAGTGTACATCACCATTTAGTCTCAAACTGCTACACCACAAAGATACAGTGAGCCTAGAACTTTCCCAAAGTTCCCTTTGATTAACCCAAATTTCAGCCACTCAAATGTGCCACCCCTGCATTTAGGAAAATTGCAAGGTGCCAGCTTAACTTTGAACTTAGGCCCACTCGGCTAATGACAACTCTCAACCCCATTTCACTGCATGCTGGTTCATCCTAGTTCTAAGCAATAGAGACTCCCCACAGTGAAAAAAGCCTCAAACAGTAGCATTGTGGCTACCAGGTTAGCTCACTTAAGGCACCACTTTGCAGAGCAGTATTCAGCACCACGGCTTGGGTTCGAGCCCGGGTCATGCCACTACCAGCAGTGGCCAGTAGCCTTTTCAGAACAGCGCACAACTGGCTTTGCGCTAGGGCTGGGACTTTTGCCCGAAAATCATATTCAAAATTTGTTTCTTAATTAATATTAATATTTAAATAATTAGTAATAATATTTTGACCATAAATGCTTAAATGACCATTAAATGCAAAAAAAAATTACCCCACGGGGTTCAATAAAGTGTATTTTATCTTATCTTATCTTATCTTATCTTATCTTATCTTACAGTAAGACCTACCTAGGTATCAAAATAAAGTTGTCCACCAGAGGGCGGTGTATCATGCAATGTCGACAGGCAGGCAATGACGTTTTCAGAAGAAAAAACACACGGTGTCTGTCAACAACTGTCCTTTTAATTAAAAGTCACACCCAGGTTTTCGACAGGTTTTCTTCACGTCACCGACCTTACGACAGGAGCCCAGATGACCAATAATAGCCTTGCAGGTGTGAAAAAGCCTCTGAATCTGAATTGAAAACAACGCATGCAACCCAACACACTTTAAAAAAATAATGCACATAAAAGGTTTGAATATTGAGGGCTGCATAATATTCGTTCGAATATCATTATTTTTATTAATATTCGAATTATATTCGAATACCGAAGTTCGGAGTCACAGCCCTACTTTGCGCTGCGGGGAAATAAATTGGGAGGGACTGCCAACTTGGTATTATAGGATTATAGCATTGTTCGTTGCTCAGGCGCCTCCTGTTGGCCAGCTGGGCGCTCATCAGTAAAATTATAAGCTTGCACATGTTCGGGTTTTCAATTTTGGAAGTGATCTAGAACATATTCTGGATTCTGGATCCAGAAGAATTAAAATATATCGGTCTAACGCAGAGTTTGTGTGATATTTCTGACCGGATAACTCAAAAAAGTATGAACGGTTTGGTATAAAATTTGACAGGATGATAGGTGGTAGTCCAAAGAAGAGTTAATTTCATTTTGGAAGTGATCCGGAGCATATTTGTCACCAAAGGAACAGAGAGGCCAAGGTATGCACTCTACCAAGTGCCCTCTAGTTTTGCGTGTGTTTGTTAGTTTATCTGTCTGTCTGATAGTAGCAACTTTACTCATAAAGTGATGAATGAATGTTGATAAAATTTTTGGAGGGATATGGTATGGCCCAAGGAACAATCCATTAGATTTTGGTGGTGATCCAGATCACCAGCTGAGCCCAGGAATTTTTTTATGGATTTTTCAACACTGCAGGATTGCAATAATAAATTCCATTTATCTTAAAATCCACTAGAAGGTAGTTAAGTTAAATGCCACAGGACACTCCCCACATAAAGCAAAGAGGGCGGCCTGCCCTGCTTTAATTTAGGTTTGTCCTGCTTTCACATACGCCCTGCATAAAATGTTAGTGCCCTCCTTCTGCCCTAGCAGAAACAAAAAAAGAGAATGATTATGGCATTTCCCCAGCGTGTCAGCTGGTTGTACAGAATCCCAGTGCAGCATACTTTTCATACTGAGCTGCATACGTTTGTTCCTTCTGTGGCCTTTCATAGAAGCATTTGAAGGACGTATTTTGAAACATGATGGGAATTCCAGCCCAAACTCCCAACGTCATTTGTGATGGCAAAATCCCTTGTGTAAGTCATGAAAGACCTGCTAAACATGGCAGCCAAGCAACACTAAATCAATTTTTTTCTGTCAAAAAAGTAAAATCAAAGATGATCATGACCAGGGGCTGTTTCAATAAACACAAAAGACCGTCTGACCCAGTGATGGACTATCCTCGATTGGATCAAACGGTCCATCTTTTTCCGGGTGTTTCAATAAACGGCCCGTCGTCCTCCAGTCCAGTCGGACTGCCCAACTTTCTGAGACCGCTCGAGAGTTGTCCTAAAACGCGTTCGGATCATGGACTGTGTATAAAGATGGACGACGCGTCTCCATTCACTCCCATTGATCAAAAATGGAGCCAAAACATCCCGGATGCGGGCGCTGCCATGTTGCACATTTGGAGCCAGTCTGCGCAGTAGTGATCAGGAGACGAGCCGCGGTATCGAGATCCCGCCCATACACCCACCCGAACTTCCCCCCTGCACTTCTAACCCGGCCTGGCTGCTGCGTTATTAACGTGCCGTTAAGTGCCAGTAACAGCTCATACACAGTGACTGTACAGTCTATGTGAGTGAATGGCAATGGCAGCGTTGCAATAGGAGCGATCTGATATACAATACGGCACATCGCCAGGCGGATGTGACGGCAGAAAATCACGGGTCAAAAGTCAAAATGTCGACGAGTGAACTTCCGCTCGTATCAGCGCGCAGTCGAACGCTAGCTAATATAATATAATATAATATTTATAACGTTTCTTTCCAAAACGTGAACTCCGGCTTTGACTCCTTTGTAGCGTTAATTTGAATTTTGTGGCATTTTCATGTTCATATCTGTGTATCCACGATGGTATTCGACTGCGAAGCTACGCAATGCTCATCGCATTTCGTCATGCTTGCATTGGCTTGGCGACGCTGGTCTTATGCTGCGTTCCAGTGGAGGTTCGAACCTGTGAATCACGACTTCAAAGTTACGAGTCACGACTTCACAGCGTTACAGGCAAAAGTAACGAGTTACGACTTCATAACGCTTCTTACCGTTTGCCACTTGAAAAAAAGCCGGTGCCGCCATTTTAGTTTAGCTTTGTGACGTCAAGCAAGGAAGTCGGAGTACGTTGAGCACAATCGAGTTCACCGGCGTGAATTCACAGGTTTGACGGTAGCTCCGCCCACTTTTAACCGGTAAATCACGGGTTACGAGTTGCCTGGAACGCACCCTTATTACCGAAAGTGCGGATGTCGACAAAAATGCCTTTCCTTCATCTCATCTCCTAATTTACGAGTTTTGCGCTGTATCAGATCGCTCCTATTCGTTGGCTCGTTAATGAGGTCTATGGGTAAATAGACCCCCGCTGCCATCTGTTCTGCAGTTTATGTCCCACCTAACTCGCCAGCATTGCCTTATCACTGAATCTTGCTTAACAAGCTAGCTAGGTAACGAACTACATTAGCAAACGCAGGCAACAGATTTTTGCAATGTATCGACCAAATAGCCGCAGTCAGTATTCTGAACTGTACCTTACCCCATTTTGCAAGTGGACAGCATTTTAACGCCGACTTTAGTTGAATTTTCTAAATCACGTTCGACTGGGAAAGTGTCATTTCGTAAGTGCATGTAGTTGGTCGAACTTTTAACTTTTCTTCAAGTTAGACCAGTAGTTCGAATTTTGAATAAAAATAAAAAGCCTTTCTAACCACGTAGTTAGCTAGGTGTATTTAAAAGTCGCACATCTTAACAAAAATGTTTTATTTTTTTAAATATGGGTCACATAATTTCATCAGTGCAATTGAACATAACCATCGTAACTCGATGGACTGGGAAAGCATTCTGTGTTGGCAAAGTTAGCAATGCAACCCCCCTCCTCTTTCCTCACGATGGCTCAATATATTTGAGTGAGTTGTCTCTCATTGTTTTAATTTTTACCCTCATTTTTAGATGAGATGCATTCAGCCATTTTGACTTCCTCCACAGAGGTCAAGAGCATGTACAAATACCACAGGAATATTTGGTAATCGATGCCTATTGTGATTTCCGCATTATAATTTTCACTGGGGAATTTCATAAACTCAAGTTTATAACATTGTTACATCCAGCATTTGCACAAAGAGCACAATGCAGCCTGGTAAAATTTAGAAAAATAAAATGAAAATATTAAATATGTTAAATTACATAAAAAGCCAGCACAAGTTTTACATTGAAAGATGACTTGCATTTTAGAATCAATAGGGCCAAAATTTACAATCGCCGTGGGGAAACAACAAGCAAGAGAAACCAATGGATGCCCAGGTCCAGTGGTTTGGCTAGGGTGGCATGGTTTGGGGAAACCTCCTCGCCTTCTTCTACCAACCACTAAGAGGAAGAGCTGTGCCTGATGTCCTGCTGATCCACTATGGCAGGAATGACCTCAGGAACATCGAGAGCATGAAGCTTGTCGCAGGAATCAAGCAGGACTTGCAAGATCTCCACCTGCAATTCCGTTGAATGAAGATTATCCTCTCTGCCATCACCTAGCAATGCCGGTAGAGGTCTTCCCAAACAAAGATTGACAAAGCCCAGCATTGTGTTAACAGTGATGGCTACCTTTGTTTTATCTATTGGTGGAAACCTCTTGCATCAACTTCAGATAAAGCATAGAGATCCTAGCCAATATTTGTATGAAGGAGTTCATTTCACCCCTATGGGAGATATATTTTTAAGAAATACTGCTGTCTGTCGGAAAGACCAAATCCAGTGGGGTGATGCTGGATTTGGATTTTCGACAAGTTATGGCCGCAATAAATGCCACAATTTCTCTGCTGTATGTAATGTTTGATGTGTTCTTTTTATTTATTTTTATACTAAGGTAGCTTTCACACTTGTAATTGCTGTCACAGCTTTTCCTCTCCCTCCACGTTTGTTTCCCTCTCTTTTCCTCTTCAGTCTGCTATAAACCATTTGCTTTACCCCAGCCTTTCCACCTGATGGACTCCCTTAATTGCATTTCCCCATGGTGAATGTAGCCAGGGGGTTGTCTTCGGGCCACCCAAAAGTTAAGGCCTCTGCGTAGCTTTAGTTTAAATAAGTATTTTTATTTCACAAAGCAGAAGACATAGTACATGTGAAAGAATTCCAGAGTGAAGTTTTTAGCTCCACGGACATGTAAAGACCTTTATTATACATTAAGAGGTTTTATTTACTGCCATCAAAGAAAAAGTACATTGAATAACAAAGCATTTCTCATGTGCTCCTAGTCAGGGCAGATGACTAGAGTCACTGTTGGAAAACTGAAGCCAAAGTTGTCTAGATGAACTGCTTTGTAATGTATAATTAAACACACAAAAATGAGGTAAAAATGAAACGTAAATTACTGTCTTACAAATAAATTGCAAGTTTCACTGAAAATGCATAGTGTAGCATTTTTGACGACTATTTTCATCAGTTTTTCATTTAAAAATTACCTCAGTATACTCCAACAATAAAACAAAAGAATTGCGTGAAGCATTCTCCAAGTCCTCGCTGGGTAACGCAGAGATCTGAATTTGAGGGCACCTTCTGTAATCACATGAATAATAAAAAAATAATCAGGAAAAAGCAGAAGTTATGTTGCGTAGTTCTTAACACAACTTAGACTGTGTAAGAAGCGACACCAAATTTCAAATTAACTACCCATAGTTTTCAGAAATAATTAAGCTGATCATGTTAAACATTTTGCATTTGTACAACGCCCTATCCTAGCTCAAACTCTCTAATTTCAGACAAATGAATGCATCACCTGAATAAATATGTTCCAGTGGCTGAATTCATCATTAAATTCTGTATGCAAATTAATAGGCTAGTTCATGGTAACTGAAGTCAGCCAAGCTAGTTAATGTTAAGGTAACTCGATAGTAAATGCGGCTATAGTTAATGTACAACAGGGCTATTCAACAAGGGCCAGTGTGTGTGCAGGCTTTCATTCCTACCAAGCACTTACGCTCCTGATAGTATTAATCAATCTCTTTAGCCAAGACTCCTGGGGTTGATTAGTGATGTCAGGTGTGTAAGTGCTGGGTTGGAATGAAAGCCTGCACCCACACTGGCCCTTGCAGGATAATGTTGAATAGCCCTGATGTAAAATTTACTAGTACAAAATCGATCGCATTGTTGCATACTTTTTCGATGTTATTCTTCCCCGTTTACTGCAGTCCTTCCTTTACGTTATGTGTCTGTCTCCTTCTCGGCCAAACTCAAAATATTGTCGTAGTCTACCCCATACTTTTACCAAGCAGTCTTTCAAGAGAACCCAGCTAGCTGCCAAGCCAATTCCACAAGAGCAGATGAATCAATTCCAGCCGCAATTTCATCCGAAACCTGCCGCTCCTATATTGTAATTATTGAGGGACTGAATTTGCGCTTGGTATGTTACATTTTTGTCATATTCTCATCATTTAAATAATCTGTACCTCCTCAATCCGATTCGTTTTCCTGCAGTTCTCGCAGCAATTCATAAGGTCGTAAAATAAGGATAGATTTTTACAGTTATCTGCTGAAAAAGAGACGTTGGCCTGCTGGCTGTAATGGAATCAGTCGAACCTAGGGGCTCATCTACTGGACGTTACACTGCAAGCTTGCTAAATCATTAACATTACCGTGGTTCACAAAAACAAGCCCCAGCGATTTCAATCTGTTATGAGAAACGCTGAAGGAATTAGCTAGCCATGTGCACGGATCTGATGTTGATCCAATGGGTAAGCAGAATTTATGCTTTAAAGGCAACAGTTATCCAGTTAAGTAATTAGCAACTGTGTTCATCTAAAAACTCGGGGATAATGACTGCAGAAATGGCAAGATAAACAAGGCAGTAGCTGTGTTTCCATCCACCTATTTTAATGCGTAATTTGATTTTGTGCCTAAAAAAACCTGAGTGGAAACGGCCAAAATGTGCATCAACTCGAAATATTGCATCAATTTTATTTGCGCAAGGATGGGGGGGATTGGGGGGATTTTCCGAATCGATAAAAATAAATGCGCTTTAGTGCAGTGGAAACGGCTTTGCGAACATGTTATGCGAATAAATGACGACATTTATTATTCACGTCATTTTTACTTGCCTACTTTGGCAGGCTAGCTAGCTAGTTTGCTACCTCGTGCTAGCTATAACGTTAGAGTAAGTTATCACTTTAGCTAGCTAGCGGTTAATACACTAGAAGCGAACTGTAACCTTACACTACTGTGCTGGCTGTAACATTAAAGACTTCATAACCATTAGCTTAAATGATTACTTTCATTCGTTTTCGCCACCAGCTTTCCCGTTTGTTTTCCTTTTCGTTCGTCGCGCTTATTGACGTCATAGCGTGCGCCGTCTTCTTCTGCAGAATCAACGGCAGTTGGATCGAGAATTAGCGCCTCCTAATGGCACGTATGGCTTATCCCATGAAGCAAAAGCGCATTACTGAAGTGGATGGAAACGTGCACAAATGCGCTTTTCCTTTTGCCGCATTAACGAAAATTCGCTTAAGATTTGCGATACAAGTTGGATGGCAACACAGCTAGTGACTACTACGCAACCGGATTTATAAAGCTAAATCAAGTTCAAGTACAGAAGAATGACATCTTATGACAGAGTTCAGTTAACTTCATTCAAATTATTATCTTCACAGGTATTCTTGAAATGAAATATATATATAAAACGCTAGGTATGACTAGCTACCTATCACCATTTTCCCCCACAATACACATTAACGTTACACTGCTTGCTGTTTAACGTTAGCCAAGTTAGCTAGCTAACTAGATGGTAACTTAACTTGGCTGACCATTCAACGTTAGCTAAAGGAAAAGACTTACCGAATAAGACTGCAAAGATCGGTCACGTCGGTTAGTACAGTTCACTCCAGAACAACTCATTTTGTCATTTTTTTTAATCAATCTGAGGGCCTAAAAACACACAATCGCAGTTAGCCAGCCCTCTGAAAAATTTCAGTGAATGCAAATCTCCTGTCTCTGTTTCTACTCCAGTTACGTAAAGATGATATTCTCGTAAAAAAAATTCCGCAGTGGGCAGGGGCCATTGCGTCTCCGTCGCGCACAGCAGCTGTCAATCATGCCTATTTTCTATAGTATCAAATAAATAGATAACTGCAAACTTATTAGAAAAATGCAACACTTGAACGTACATCAGCATGGTATGAACTTCTTAGAAAGGCAGAAACCATTTTCAGAAAAAAATTATTTGACCTGTACTTGATTTTTTTTGTGTAGCCTGTGACCCATCCACTAACATGGAGGGGGTGGGCTTATAAATTGTACTGCAGCCAGCCATTGGATGGCAATCGAGACGTTTTGGCTTCACTTTTCAGAAGCTGTTCGGCTGTCCATATCTATATACAGTCCATGGTTCGGATAAAATAAATACGGCATTATTGTTTGATGTTGCCTAGCAGCAAAGACAACCCAAACTATTTTGAAAAAGGAAGACAATAACCAATGCCCTGTGAAACCGATATATGGGTTCAGTGGTCAACCCTGGAGAGCAAAATGAAATTATTCCATAGCAAACCTTTGGAAAAAACACTCATCAACACTAAATCTGTAAATGATTTTTTCTCACAGCCAAACAAAATTTATGTAAAATATATGAACATTTCACTTTTAAATCATTTGTGCCATTTTCATTGGTAGCGACAAAAAAGTTGTGCTGTACTTTTATTCAGGAAAACCGATGGGACTTGCCCTCTCTTGTATGATGAATAGCCTTGTTATGTAGCCACTCGATAGCCAGTCATAGCTTTAAGTACAGAATGCACTGTAAGCCAAGGCTGCTTTTGATAAATAACATAGTTCGTATTTGATTAATATTGAAATTGAATGTGACTTCCTATAGACATGTGCTAGGTAGTTTACTTTTTCATAGTAGTTACAGATCTACCGAATCAGAGTTGTTTTTTCAATCAACGTTAACGTACTGTGAATATGTAAACACCAAATTACAAAGCTATGCGTCGCTGAGGTGCAAATTATGACAATTTCAAATATACAGTGATGAACAGTCTGTCCATGTCAGACTACGGTCAGACATCCTACTTTTCTATTACTGAAACAACTGACGGACGTGGCCTGTCAAAAGTCCGACTTTTCACGTGACGGATGGTCCAACTCAAATAGACAAGTTAAGTTGAATGAAACACCCCCAGGGACACGCCACGAGCAGGGCAGTCTGAAGTGGGAGATAGCACGGACAAGGGAGAGGAACAAGAAATTGTTCCAACTGATTAATACATTTTTTCATTTTTGATTTTTTTATTTAGCACAATTTAAAATTCAGTACAAAAAGTACACATAATGTAGTAAAGTAAGTAAAGTGCAAGGAGGAGGCCAGAAACCCAGAGGGCTTATGCGAGGCCTCAACCTACATGTAAATATTATATATATATATAAAGAAAAAAACTTAACGCTTGCTTTGTTACATATTGTTTAACATACAGTAACACCTAACATACTGAATAAAATAACCTTCATACTTCACACAAAACTATGTTCACATTGTACAGTGTCAGAGGAGTAGTTGTGTGCACATCTCATACCAAATTAGGCCCGGTGCTGGATTCACATGTAATTCAAGCAAAGAAAGTTAAAAAATCCGCACACTGGATTAAAGTTCCCGAACCTTTATCGATGCAACGTTTCGAATACTCACAGGGTCTTCTTCAGGCAAATGACTGACAGACAGACAGACAGACAGACAGAAAAATATATAGGCAGGTATCTACCTAGTCATTGGCTGATAAATTATCAGCTGACAACCAATAGGATACAGACACATTGGCACAAGGCACAATGAGTGCCTGCCCTTTAAAGGGACTTAGTATTTAAATGCACCCTAGACAAAGAGAGCAAGAAGTACATCATCAATACATCAATTGCAATGCAATCATAAAATACATAAAGAAAGACATTCTGTACATTGTTATGTGGCCTGGATCACCATCAGATTACCAAAATATAGGCCAAACAGTGACATTTCAATGATATTAACAGAGGAAACACAGTAAGCAGCCAATGAATTTTAAGAGTAAAAACAATAGGAAATGTTAATATTGGATAATTTCATAATTTACTTCTATGAGAATAAAGCTATTAATAGAAAAATAGAAAAGTGTAAAAATGGAAAAATAGCCTACAAAAAAGGCTTAATATCAAATTCCTCATTTAAACTCTTAAGGGACATGGTATTAAAGAAATAGATCCAAAAAGTTTCCTGATCAGTTTTGGTTGCTGTCCGGAATCTGTCACATACAGGCTGTAACCAGATGTGGCGCTCTTGAGCTGCCATCGTCACTCGTAGCTGCCCTAAGCGGGGTTGGTCAGTGACAGTGCCTGTGTTCCATTCTCGGATCGACAGCCGACTGATTGTTGAACAGTGACAGTGCAAATGACGCACCACCTCTCGGCGGCTGAGATCTGCCCGTAACATGCAAAAGGCTCTTTTTCTCTCTCCTGTGTCAGAAGCCGTTCCATTTTCTTGATGCAGTAGCATTTTTCGTTTTTTTTTTTTTGTTGGCTTTATGTAGGCTATTGACCATACCAAAAAGAACAAGAGGCTCCTCAGAGCCTGTACTCGGGCCGGGTCAAGGCCTGGGCCAATCGCGAAACCGCGTGCGCGCGCACGCATGAGCAGGACAATCGCTACCCAGAAAAAAAACAAGGGGCTCCTCAGAGCCAGGGGGGTATTTTACAAAGCAAGATAAGTGGGTTCGCGAGGTATGTCAAGCCTAAACCTAGGCCTTTCAATGTCACGAAGGTGCCTGTCTTTTAACGTGGCTAGATTAGCATGGTAACTTACGCTGCGAGCTTAACCTGGTCGGGAGCAGGTTATGTGCCGAGTTTCGGCTGTAATCGGCTATACATGTGCTGCCTTATCAGTAAACACCTCCTTTGAAGCTGGCATCACTTTCTTGAATAATCCTGTGGACTTTGGTGCCCGAAACGTAGGCGGTTCTCTTCAAAGGGAGACTGGCATGACCTGTTCGCTTTTTCTGACGATATTCTCTATGAATGCAACAGATTGTCAGCGGAGGGAATTCGTTGCTTATGCGATCTACTGGAGCCACATATTGGCAACGTAGCAAAGAGAGGCACTTAAGTTGCACGAACAGTATGCATAATGTTGGGTTTTTTTTTTTTTTTTTTTTTTTTGCCACGGGAACCGACAACATTCAGGTGGTGATGCAGAAAATCTGAGCCAGAATATTGTGTGCCGCGCTATACATTTTACACAGCATACCATTAAAATAATTTAAATAATTATGAAAGCAAAGCAGCATAGGGCGTACTACTTTGAAAAATGTTCTCATGCTTTGTCTTAACTTGCTGCCATGTCCTCTTGACAGTGCTGGTACTGCAACTATTAAAGCGTATTCAACTATGAAATAGTATTTTTTGCCACAGGACTACTGTAAATTTGCAATGGTGCAACTGGTTAGGGTTAGTGGTGGAATACAATTTTATTAAAATCATGCTGTATAAAAGAAAAGCAATGGAAAAAATACTTTAATCCAAAAATGAAGAAATTAGTAAAACGGAGTTTATTATTGGTATTTATCAGTCAGATAATATTCAATCTATAATGTAATGTCACTTTGTTTCATTTGGCCGAGAAACTAAAGTGATTTCCACTAGTCCTTCATCAGAGGACTAAAGCCCCGTTCCCACCTTCACAATTTCTACGCCGATTCATGCCAATGTACCAAGACCTATTATCGTAGTGAGTCGTGATCCGTCCGCCTGAAAAAGCACAAAATTCTGTCACGGCCACAATGTTGACTTCGTGGCACATTCGTGATAGAGTCGTGGTGGCATCGTGTCTATTCGCATCCAAGCCGTTTGACATCACATTATCTTTGTTCATCATGGGTCTGTCTCACTCCATTCGTGTTCACATCGTGTTATGTCGTGGGCATTCGTAGCATACCGTGACTACATCTTCCACAATCGTGGCCGTTTTCCACAAGACGATTGCATAGGAATATTCACGAACCATCACAACACTAACACGACCTGTCAGGACACCATTATGACACCACTACGACACTGCTAAGACATATGGACGATCCGTGACGAGCTTGCGAACCACCATGATTTTTTTGAACATTTTGAAACTTGCACCACGACGAAAACGAGACGACAACTTCGTTGCCAACTTTTGCGACTGTTCAGGACTCCCCCGTTACAACTACGACACCCCCATGACTTGCCACGATCTGACATTGGCGTGAATCGGCGTAAAAAATTGTGAAGGTGGGAACGGGGCTTTACACATTTACAGGGTCAGCAATTTTCTGGCAGAATTCCTCCCTGGCCTTACTACAACCAACAAGAATACTTAAGACAATTTCCCAAGAGTCTATGCGCATGCATAATCGTGCAGTCTTTCAAAGTGTCCAACCAATCAGTGTAAAAATTCATGTCTCCCATTAAGCCACTGGAGTGCCCCCTGGTACCGCGGGGGGAGATATCACGCAGTCTTTCTGATCCTGGATCAGGGATAGCTTCCTCGGAGGAACATTCAGCTCGCAATCGGTCATTTTATGAAGGGAAATACGGAAAATTAACGCACGGAACGCCTTTGATTGAGAGCGCTCATGGCATTAAAAGCACAAAGCCGAGGTTAACGAAGAAAGATTATAACCATCGTTATGACACCAATTATCTGTGATTGAGAGGTCAGGGTTTGTTGAACCAGCTTACTGAAATAAAGGCTGTCTATGTTGAACTTGCTTCGTAGTATACCCCCCCTGTACTCGGGCCGGGTCTGGGCCTGGGCCAATTGCAAAACCGCGCGCGCACATGAGCAGGACAATCGCAACCCCGAGAAAAAAAAAAGGAAGATCCGGAGCCGAAACTTAGACTCGTGGCCTACCAGCCCGAGTAACAAGTCAAGTGTCACTGTACACATCACGAACACCTCAATATTTGTTATTACTAAAGTGCTTGACGCGTGCACGTGGTGCGCGTCAGGATTTCAATACCAGGCGCTTTTCTTTATTTCCTCTCGTGCTTCACTGGAAAAGCAATAAAAAAGATTCTTCAATTTGCCGCAAATACAGTACATACCTCACCTGTGCATTTTTAATGGGGCTGAGTATATATCTGATTTTGTTTTTAGAGTTGTATACGTGCCGCTTATTGTCGCGCAAAAGGGATTATGAAGCATCCATAAATGTTTTTTTTTTCTTCCTTCATCTAGTGTCAAAAGACCGTACGGTATGTCAGTGTCTCAAACGACCGAATTAAAAATTTATTTTAAACGCCATTCCAAAACAGAAGCGAAATGGAAAGCCATAAATGATTTTTCAAGAACACGACCACTTTCAACCACTTACAAGATTTAATTACACAACCCTCCAACAATTGTTGAATATTTCGATCGTGTGCCGTTGTAAAATGTCAACAGTTGATTTGGCCATCCGACGTTTGCAACGGGATGTCAGTACATAGTCTATAGGCCTATGTTTTACCGATATTCTGATGAGTGTGCTCGCACCAGTGGCGCCCCCAGAAAATTTTCATAGGGGTGGCCAGATGGGGCCAGTGTAAATCTTAGGGTGGCACACCAAATCAGTCCTCCTTGTGTAACCCCGATTCAGTTCCAGCCCGTGGTCATGTACTGCATGCCCCCCCAGACCCCATATCTTTCCCGTCTACCTACAGCCGAATCTAATAAACACTCACAAAAGATAAAGACATATGATGTTTCCTAGGCTATGTCCTTGACTCCTTTTCATTAAAAAGACAATATGCACCCGACACATTTGCCTCATGTTTCAGAAAAACACACAAACATGTCCAATAGTTTTCAATACAGCTTTTTTTTTTTTAGGAACAACTATAATAATAATAATAGTAATAATAATAATAATAATTCAAATAGTATGAGTAGTAAGGGTTCTCCATTGTAATTAAATTTGTAATATTGGCCAATGAACATTTCTATTCAGACTATTCTTAGTCTCAACTACTGACAAAGGTAAATCAAAGGTTTAATATAATTATCATGAAAATGCCTCACTCACTGTAGACCATAACCACAGATTTATCCAAATGATTTTACCCCGTAGCCATCCATTTCATTATCAAGGACACACTGATAAATTCACCTGCTGGTCCAGAGACAAGTTAGTAGGGGCTGGCCTAAATCTAGCTGAGTCTTCACCAGTCTCTGTGGCTGTGACTGAGGCTGCTGCCTGTTCCACACGTTCGTGCAAAGTTTTTGTCTCCTGTTGTTCCTCCCTTGTAGAGATGTATTCATGTTCTGGCTCGGAGTCTCTTCTCCTTTCATGTTATCTTGCTGCAAATGCAACAATTACCGCTGCTTCGCCGCAAATGGATTCGTTCCATTTTCAGTGCGATTACTGATACGGTATCAGTATCATTCTAGCTAGCTTTATAGCTAATTAAACCTATCCCACGTTATCTAGCAAGCTAGCTAGCTGTCGTTAAATGCATTTCTTCATTAAGTCCACCATCCACAAGCTCACTAGCTACATTAACCTAATTAATAAGCCAAATGGCAAAGGAAACAGTGTCGCTAGCTGGCCACGTTCGGTTATATTCGGTGTCCAGTAACGCAACATTTACACGAGAGAGAGAGAGAGAGAGAAAAAAACCTAAGTGAAAAGTGAAGCTAAGAGCAAAGTCTTTCTGTTGAGTTCCAGAAGTACCTTAATTTAGACGACGCGAAAGAAACGTTGCGAGTCACATTGTTATCGTTAGCTAATTAAAGGTCATAGATTAGCTGGGTACATGCTGAAATAACCATGGTTTAGCCTTGGAGCCAGATGCCCAGCTGTGCTAGCATTGATAACTCGTGTGTATGTTCGCCACAGAAGCCAATTAATTCGGCATTCACCGAATTCAAAATACAGGGTGATACTGATAGATCAAAAATATGCCTGTGTGAAAAAAAAAACGTCCACCACCAGGCTTGCTAGTAAGCTTACGTTATGCAATGTTAACGTTTGACTGGCCATACCACCATTAATGTGGCGGGGCTAAGGTGCGTGAAAAATCTGAGCTGAGCACCGCACCTTCCCAGCGGTGTACAGCGTTCGTCTCGCAACTGCTTCACGGATACAAACAGCGTTCGACCCGCCACCTCAAGCAACTTGGTGGCTCCTTTCCTTTACGAGGACAGATATGACTAAGCATCTCGGCCATAGCGAACAAGACCTGAGTTGGTTTCTAGCCTAGTTCGTAAGAAGTAGCCGGCTTGGTAACTTCGAGCTCGGGGGGCGTGTTTCAGCAACCAGGCTCCACTCGGCTCGCCTCAGCTCCAGCAACGGTCCACCTTTTTGACCATTTTTGGATTAGGCGGAGTAAGGTAAATGCCAAATTGGCGACCAAATGAGCTTCGCAGTGGATATTCAGAAACCTAAGAGTAACGTCACGGAGGCTACGTCCATATTTTATACATTCAGTGCTCTGGGGGCGCGCGGGGGGGCCAGTGGGGTGGCCAGCAGTTTTCCAGGGGTGGCCGTGGCCCCCCCTGGCCCCACATTGGGGGCGCCATTGGCTCGCACATCAATGATCAGAATATCATGTAGAACATACTGACGTCCATTAAATGGACAAAATGTAACAGTAACTTTTGCCCCATTTCTACTACGTGGTACCGGCTCTACCCGCTTTTTTTCATTGTGTATGTTGCATAAAAGGGAGTAGGAAAGTACATATAGGCCTATATATTATTATTGAAATTCTATTGAAATAAACGAATGTTCCGTGGTGTGAAAGAATGCATGATAATAATGAACGTTTGTTGGTGTTGATGAATATACATCGTAATGCAAATTTCCTTTATGAAAATGCCGCCTACATAAATGATTTTCTCCTCGCTAATTATACACTTTTCGGCAATGATTAGCCTATTTTTTTTCCTCTGTTCGTAATGAGCAGCAAAAGTTGTCAAACCTTTTCAAACGGTAACAGATATGTTGGTTACGAGGTTGGTGAAGCTCATAGCGCACACAAATGCATGATGATTACCATTAACGTAATGAGTGAAAACACCACTTCAAAAAATGACTGCGATGGCATGGCACGTTTGTCTGCGTGGTAAAGAATCAACCGCATCCTAAAAGGGGCAAACAGATATTTTAAATAGTTTTGTGCTGCGCCGCTATGATGACCAGCTACCTTGAGGCAGTACTATCCTCTAATGGAAAACGATCCCCCAGAAAAGTACCCGGCACCAAGTCGGGCGGAGTGGAGTAGAGCAGAGCCGGTACCACGTAGTGGAAATGAGGCATTAAGGCCGAATTCGGTGAGGTCTTGGGCAAGGAGAAAACTTTTCGGGCAACCAGGAATTCACTTGCGCTAACCCGATGGGCTACCGTTCATTTCAGAATTTTGCGAGCCCTGAATGGTTGCCCTTGCCAATTTTAGCATCACAGAAGAGTGGATCATCGGCCTTGGCGGAGGTCTGCGCTCTCCGAGTGCCACTCTAGTCTCAAATGTAATTATTGCCCCAGTGGAATTGCTCAGGTTTAGTACGATCCAAATATCTATTTTCTCATAAAAGAATGTTTAGCAGTTTGACTGTCTAGGAAGTAAACTTCACGCTGCAGGATTCGAGCCAGGAGTACAGCAGGGTGAAAATTAGTGGAGACATAGTATTCATGCTTCCAGGGACAAAAATATTGAAAACAAGAGGACAGAACTAACAAAGAACAATCCCTTTTCTGCCATATGGGCATTTATATTGAAAAGGGCACTTTTGCGGTAAAGATTTGCCCTCCAAAACCAGTGCTAAGGATCCAGATTTTTTTCCTGATTCCCAAAGGCCTTCCTTATGAATAGCTATTCCTTCATAAACTGGCAAAGCTGGGTTATCATTGGTTTTATGATTTTTTTCACCTCAGTCAGGTATCTTTACCGTAAACATAACTGCGTTATGGAAAATGTACATGTCTTTACCGTAATCAGTGTTATTGCAAAGTAAATCCCACGGTGTGCAGGCTTAAATCTTGTTACCTACAGTGCCCATGGATACTGGCCATCTGTTCTGATTCAGTTGTGAGGAATTTGAAGACTGAACTGTTTTTGTTCAAAATCAACTTCCTTCAGAGCATTTCTCACATTTCTCAATGAGTCTTTGAATCAGAAGAGTGCCTTATTAAGACAGATTGAGGACTTTCCTGAATGGGAATTATTAAGAACAAAAGGAGAATGTCATGTTTTCACACAATTTTTTATTTTAAAAACTTGAAAAAAAATGAGTCAACCATGAACATACATGTAACATAACACATAAAAATATGAACAAATGTAAAGTAAAATATTAATTTTGGTTTTTGCCCTAACTTCATAAATTTTGCTAGCTTTAATAGGCACAAACTTTTCTGAGGTTTTGCAGCAGTTTCTTGGCACCCAAATGTACGTTCAGATTTTTGGGATGTTAGCTAGCTTTGCAAGCTAGTTCAAAAGCAATCGCTTAGGTACAGCTAGCTAGCTAATGAACCTCTGGTAGCTCTTGGAGAAGTTTTTTACAGCTCTGATTTGTCACTTTCAACGCCACCGCGCACAGACGATCTCTTTCAACATTGATTACCTGCCTTTTTGACCTAAAGGTCAAACAGTCCAGAGACATATTATTTCACGGCTAGGGTTAGCTGCATTATCCTGTTATGTATGCTATAACGGGCCTCTTCCGAAACATGCACAATGATCTCTGATCATTCATATACATGATGTTGTGAAGTCAAAATGTGACTGAGTTGGAGAGTGCCTCGTGTAACTGGATTTAAGTGGGAATGGATGCTCATTCTCTCTGTTGAGTAGAATCCTTTCACATCTCTGATCAGGTGTTAAACAGCATCATATGCTACAGTAAGGTATAGATAAAACAGTTGTAATACAGGTTACAAGTAGTTGACGGAAATTTCACTGGGAAAATGAAGTGTTCTTTTGGAAATTCTTTGTTTTGCTTTCAGAGTGGAGTTGTATTTCTCTTGTAATAGAGTACTAAAGTGATGATGTCACGCTGGTGTCGGAAGTAAAATTTCCGATTTATTTTACCCATAGACTGTTTTTTCAGTTCACTTCTGAATCACTTCCCATTGTTTTCAAGCCTCCATCTTTTGAGATTTTGCATTATATTTCCGACTAAAAACAAATATAATTTTTCTTGACCGGAATCAGCTATATTTCAAATCATTTTAATTTTTCGCCACCATGCTAATCCTCTTCGTAGTCTAAAAACTACACGTCCCATGATCCTCCTGATTCCCGGGCTAAAGGAGTTCAGGACGCGTTAGAAGTCTCCCGTCTCGAATTTTCCAGCACCTTGCTATAGCCATTTGTTTGCTTAATTAGTTAGCCACTCGGGACGCCCTGGTGGCTCATAGGTCTAAGTGCACGTACCATAAAGGCTGTGTCCTTCCCGCAGCGACCTGGGTTCGAATCCGACTCGGGTCATTTGCTGCATGTCTTCCCCCATTCTTCTCCCCAACTTTCCTGTCTCTCTACACAGTATAACTATCAAATAAAGGAAAAAATTCCCCAAAAAAAAAAATCTTTAAAAAAAAAAAAAAAAATTAGTTAGCCACTCTACGTTCTACTTGGTTACGCTTTCCTTGCTAGATATCTAGTTTACAATTAGCGCCAATTTACTTTAATAGCCAGGCATCTTTGGCCAATGTTTGTTTGCTTAAAAACTCGGTAGTCAGCGAACGAGCTTATCAGCCTTGTCAAAGCATAACTGACAGCGAACTAGCTGTCAGCAGACTAACTTTGCCAGTGAGCTAGTTTACCGACTTTGGTAGTTGTCTAACTTTATATTTGGCACATTTAGTTAAATGCCAGCTTATGAAATGCTCGCAGCTCAACGCTAGCTGAGTAGCCAAATAATGGCTCTTCACTGCTTTTATTCACTTAGCTATTTCGCTAGCTAAGCTAGTGATATTTATTGAATAATCAAACTAGCTATCTTGCTAAATAACAGTAAGTGACTGTAAACTACCATTTACTGTTTCTATCGGTTTAGCTATATGCACAAGATGTAATAAGCTCACTAGCTGACTAGCTCGGTGGTTTGCTAGCATAGCTTAATGCTAGCAAGCTAAATGGCAAAATAACTACTCATTGTGATCCTTTCCTTTCTAGGTATGAAGCTTGCTAATAGTAGCCCGCTATGTGGGAACGGGTGCACGGACATACGGCAATGTAGGGCACTGACGGGCTACCGTTGTGGTACGTCATGAACATTGGCTGAAACTGAGGTACCTCATTGGCTTGGAACAAATCACGGGGTACTCGCCCACTTGTGTAGCAGATATGTAGTTCGGAGTAGTGGACTACAAACTGGACTTCAAGTGCAAAAGCATGTAATTTTTGGCAATAAACTACAAATTTGATGTGATCATTTGAATCTGTATACCCTGTAGGCTAATCTTGGAGCGCGGCGGCTCTTAGAATTAATACAAGTTCGAGCAATGCCGGAAAGTGTCAAAAAAAAAAAATTTCCCATAGGGATTTTACTTCCGACACCAGAAGCTAAGTAGCAGTGATTTCATCACTTTAGTACTCTATTGCAATTTGTCATTATGTAAGAATAAAAAAGCCTTAATCTTTTAAAATCTTATCTACTGTTCACTAATTTTGCTGATAATTTTTCAAATGAGCTAAACAATTGCTAATCAATACGGGGTATCATCTGGTGTTCTTCACCGCATTCTGGCGAGAAATTTAAACTGGCTGAAGAATGTATGAAGGCATGTTTTAATTTATCTGATTTGCCTCTTTCCGGCTGGCTTCTTTCCCAACATTGATTGTAGATTTGTGCAAGAGACCTGACAACTGACGGATATATTCCAATGATTCTGCAGCTAGGTAATAACATGACACTGCAACTGGTGGAAGGGGCCCCCGATGGCTTGTTTTATTGGCGAGTGAACAATAACTTCTATTCGCCAGACGGCTTATCGGCTGGAACCAGACTTTTCGAGCACTGCGGTAGGCTCAAAAGCGTCTTTGTTTCGCAAGCATAATTGTCAGTACCTGTCTCACTTACCATTTGGGTTAAAATTTGTAATTAAACTGAACTTTGAATGCAAATTAAAAATACCATAAAAACAAAAACCCAATTTTACAATTATTCAGTCTGTTGGAGCCATATGCCACTTACGAATGCTATGTAAACATTGTTTATGCTGCACCTTCCATTACGTTATCATTCGTAAGTGGCATATGGCTCCAACAGAGTCTATTGTGCCTTTTACTCAGTGAACCAATTAGGCCTGTGCACGTACATGGTACAGTACTTTTAAATAGCTGTTTGCTCTCAAACCGATGCAAACCACAGGCCCCACTACCTCACAGCAGGCCTAAAAACAGCCAGACCAACCAAATTTAGGACATACTGTACAGGATCTACTGAGGCAATGATTAAAATGAATTAATTCAGTCTGATACTATGAAAGTGGTACTTAATAGTCTTTACCGTAACTTAGTTGTCTTCACCGTAATACCAAAAGACTATGGTAGACGCCAGTAAAGACATGAGTACAGCCATGGAAATTTGAAACCAGATTGAGGTTTGAGAAGTCCTTAAATTTCTACCTCTCTGAACATGTTTCTGGTCAAGTACAACCTCATTAATAAGCACAGGCTACTAACACCACTTTTAAACATACTGGTAAAGACATTTAATTTGCGTGAAAAGTTATATTTTGAATACATACCTGGGAGCTGACACAGAGACTCCTCTGAATGGAAATAAAAAAATGGCCTCCCCGAGTCCCTGCCAACACTTGGTCACCTGATGTAGAGTAACATCTAGCGGCCTCTGAAGTAACTGAAGAAATTGACTTGCACAGATATTGATTATGGGAAAGACAGGCATACTGTAACTTGCGTGACACCCCTTTTAGCTCCTTGGTGACAGTGTTAAACTTTTTTTCTCATAGACAATGGTTGTGTTTCAGTAATCTGGGGTACTACAAAAGTATATGCCAGGTGATGCAGCTGAAATACCTAGTGGTAGCTTTTTATTTTTTCACAACAATAAAGTTTTTGAGTTTGAACATTACATATCTTGTCTTTGTAGTGTACTCAATTGAATATAGGTCAAAAAGGATTTGTAAATTATTGTATTCTGTTTTTATTCACGTTTTACACAACGTTCAAACTTCATTGGAATTAGGGTTTGTAGAATGGATGTGCAATAGTCTAAAGAGGTGAAAAAAAATTTTTCTTGGGAGTTCTGTGACAGTAAAGGGAGATCCATATTGTCTCTTGAACTCGTCCCAGAACTCATGGCAAGGGGAGGGACACCATTGCATCCAGCTGGTTGCTCACACATAATTCGGGACTGCAGACACCCAAAGGACCTTTCAAAAGCAGCAATAAATTTAATTATGCAAAGGGACGCCCATTCAGACCCAAACAAATGTAGCCAGATAACATCTGGGGTGGTACTGTCCTGAGAGCAATCACAGTGAGAATGCCATGACCTCCATCAGTGATGCGTCCTTCCTTGTAATGAGCGAACTCTGAGCGCTTGGCAAGCTAAACACAATGGGAAAGACACAGAAGCCCTATTTACAGCCACAGATGCTAGAATTGAACCAACAGGGGCTGTAAAACAGTGCTTTATCCTTTTCTGAGAGCTCATGCCCATAGCTAAAACCACAGAAGCAAAAGCCAGGAACGAAAGAGAAATCATCTTTCATCCACTCATTCATTCTGTCTTTCACGATCCCCATCCGGCAACACTCAATAATGTGACTTCAGTCGAAAATGGATGCCACATGTGCACCAAACAATGGCAAGGCCTACGGGTAAAAATAATGTAAGAAAATCCATTAATAAATGCATTTTATTACATGGCCACCCATTTCCAGCATATTCTATCAAGCCATTTTACGAAAAGATGAAAAACAGCGAGTGCTAATGTGTTCTTTGACTGATTTAACAGGACTGGGAAGGCCATAAAAAGTCTTCAGACACAGGCATTCTCACAGACAGAATCTTGTACAGAAACACAGGCCATTCCATCAATTAAAATAAAAACTCAATAGAAGCTTTTGTCAAATACATCAAACATCTGTTCACATTTGAGTGCCTCATGTAGCTTATATAGCAGGTGAAATAATTTCAAAGTAAGGATCGGCGACCCTAATCCTGGAATGTAAATCCATGTCGGGATTTTGTTCCACTCCATTTTCACCTCCTGGGCTTGACTGAAGACTTAATGTCTGACCATGAATTCCAAGTAGTGAAACTCTGAGAGCTCTTCAGCACATGTCCAACTATCTGTATGAAAACCAAATTAATTCACATCAATCTACTTATTCATTTATGGGTCTGGACGGAACAAAAATAAAAAATGGCACAGACCCACCAGGACCAGGGTTGCCTACCCAGCCTCAGAAAATAGCAGCCAGGCAGGAGGTCCACAACTAAACTCTGGTAGAACATAACTGGTTAGGTATATGTTATCATTCTCTATGAACAGTAGTTCAATGTGGATCAAGAAATTTTACTAAAAATGAGATGAAATTTGGCCTCCAGCAGAAAAGTTCAGCACTGATCCTTAAGAGAACTACAACTTGCAGGTTTTGTTCCAACCAATAACCTGAGTTGGAGTTGTCTGACAACTCCCAAACGATTCACCCCTGAAATTGAGCGCAGAAAAGTCGTTCCAAACCTGTGCAATCTTAAACTGCAGCTAGAGCTCACGCAAATGTTAAATCAGGATATGATTATTACAGCACTGTGAAAAAGTATTTTCCCCCTTCCAAATTCCTTCTATTTTTACTCATATTTTCTATTTAGATGTTGCAGATCATCCAACAAAATTTAAGACAAGACACAGAAAACATGAGTAAACTCAAAATGCACTTTTTAAATAATAGTTTCATATTTTGAAGGTAAGGAGTTACTACCTGTATCATCCATGTGAAAATAGTGGTTGTGCCACCCTTGGTAGCAACAACTGCAATCAAAGGATTGTGGTAACTGGCATTACATTTACAGTCTTTTATATTGCTGGAAGGGAATTTTGATCCATTCTTCCCAGCAGAATTGTTTTAATCTAGCTACTTTGGAGGCTTTTCGAGCATGAACTCCCAGTCTAAAGTTGGGCATCTCAATCAGATTCAATGTCAGGAATATGACGAGCCACACCAAAACCTTCATTTTATTTCATTTAAAACCCTTCTGTGGTGTTAGGGTCCGAACGGACCCGTTTCAAGAATGTAAAATGCAATTAATGCCATCTAGTTTTTCTAATCGGAACAAAGCTTAGAGTATGTGCTCATGGCGGCTACTTAAACACAAAAAAACTAATGTTTACCATTTTAGCCAATACTGAATTTCTTCTAGAAAAAAAATTACATCGGTGGTGTTAGGGTCCAAACGGACCTGGTATAGAAAAATGGATTTAGAATAGGCATGGGCAATACAAATGAATAAAATGACAACATTTCTTGAGTTGCTGAGAAAAAAGTTTTTATTATTTTCTAATGATTTTTTGCAGGTAAGTACAGAAGACACAGATGAAGAGTTTGCCACAAGTCCAACACCTTTACAGGAAAGGGTCTCAGAGCCACAGGGTCCCAAAAATGGCTGATTTCGGCATTTATCAACAAAAGCCATTGTGAAAATTGGGGGGTGAAGCCTGAGGGCATTTTCGAAAATGCAGTCTACTCAGAAATAAACCTGGCCAAATTATCCATTAGGGTACCCTAACAGAAATAATTGATGCAAAAGTGATCAACCCTTTTTCTGAAGTACAGCAGCGCCCCCTAGGCCCTTTTTAATGGAAAATGCTTTGAATTTCACCCAATTATGTTCAACAAACATTAGGTTTTGCATTGATATTAAAAAATGGTATGAATGGGTTGCCTGTGAAGTTTTTTTTGGATCAATGGCCTGCAAAAATGTCAAAATTATCGGTGGGAGGGCAAACATTAACGCTACTCGCCCATTACTGTATAAAATGCAGTGAAGTCGCTGATGCCGGCAGTTGTTTGCCCTCCCACTGCTACGAAACGTTCCCCCTTCAATAACCCGTGGTGATTTTAAAAAAAAAAAAAAAGAACTTTACACTGTTTTTATAATGTCCATATACCCTCCTCCCATGATAGTTTCAATGAGCTACTGTGAATAATTCATAGTAAAACACAGTGACGTGCAGTCGGAGGTTAGTTTGGCGAGGCAGAAACCTCCCTTTTGCTTGATTAGCAATCGGACGATTAACTAGTTTAGTAAGACTATTCGGCAGAATGACGGGCCAGTTTAGGTTTCCGCGGCGTTATTACTCAGTATATCGAACCTGAAATGCTCACAGGACAGCAGATTTGTGCGTAGTTGCTTCCAGGAAGCCGAAGCAATGTCATCAACAAATATTAAAACAGTTCGACTTATGCAGAGTTCAATGCTTAATCAATATACAATGTTATTCTCCTTTAAATACGCGCTTTTACACCCAAACAAAAAGCGGGCGCTTATTTTCAGTCTTCTTTCATAATCCGATTAACAAAATGTTTAAACGATATACAGAATTACCGAGAGCCGAGAACTTTTCCTAATTGATTATTCAGATTTCCATCCTCGCAGTCTCGAATTGAAGGGTATAAGTGAATGAATCTTGTGACCGGTGTTCGCGAGGTGGCATAGGTAGCAAAATTAGTCAGAACACTGGTAGGTTTTGAACGCCTGGCGCTGGTTTATTCCTTGGTATATTTTACTGAAACTTCACAAATAGGGTATTCTGTCTACTAACTATGTAGGTTTACAGTAAAAATACACTCACCTTTCTTGCTATTGTTGAGAGAAAGTCACGGCGAACTCGCGCCGAACTTCAACAACTTCTGTCGAACTAATTTCACATCCCCTGGAGGTCTAGACTGGACGAAGAGACTCGTAATTTCTCAAATTAGATGGCTGTAATTCAATCAGGGCCGTAGCTGGGATATCACGTCATCGCGGGCTATTTGAAATCTACCTCCAAAATGGATATTTTTGCCACGCCGTGCACTTGACAGTTTGTAAACACGGCGCAAATTGAGGTCACACATTCATCCAACGGGCGAGTAATAGCTCTGTTAAAATCGCGTTATTGGCCGTAATACGCAGAGTTCATGTATGAAATGCGGGTATCCTATTGAAAAGGTTGCTTTTAATCAAACCATGGTGTTCTTTTTGTATGAAAATGGTATTTACATCATTTTTTTTAAAGTTTACTGAGGCTTGTTTACCGCCCCAGTTCAGCTGTTACACATTCCATTAGAGTTTATGCAGAGCGTTGCCCATGCCTATATAGAAATCAGTTTGCTTCATAGAAATGCTATGGCTAACTCTGTGGATCACATGTGGCTCAATCAAGGTTTCATATTTGATTAGACATTTCACTCACACACAGAGACACACATGCACGCACACACGCGCACGCGCACACACACACTACCCGCATTGAACGGAGACAGCGGATTCCCAGAATGCCTGCTTCTGCCAATCTGGTGAGAGAGATCCAGGCTCAAAGCTCACCAGCTGCCCCCACACCAACACGCCCCAGACCAGCCTCATCCACGCCAACACGCCCCAGACCAGCCTCATCCACACCAACACGCCCCAGACCAGCCTCATCCACACCAACACGCCCCAGACCAGCCTCATCCACACCAACACGCCCCAGACCAGCCTCATCCACACCAACACACCCCAGACCAGCCTCATCCACACCAACACGCCCCAGACAAGCCTCATCCACACCAACACGCCCCAGACCAGCCCCATCCACACCAACACGCCCCAGACCAGCCTCATCCACACCAACACGCCCCAGACCAGCCTCATCCACACCAACACTCCCCAGACCAGCCTCATCCACACCAACACGCCCCAGACCAGCCTCATCCACACCAACACGCCCCAGACCAGCCTCATCCACACCAACACACCCCAGACCAGCCTCATCCACACCAACACGCCCCAGACCAGCCTCATCCACACCAACACACCCCAGACCAGCCGCCCCTACACCAACATGCCCCAGACCAGCCTCATCCACACCAACACGCCCCAGACCAGCCTCATCCACACCAACACGCCCCAGACCAGCCTCATCCACACCAACACGCCCCAGACCAGCTGCCCCCACACCAACACGCCCCAGACCAGCCTCATCCACACCAACATGCCCCAGACCAGCCTCATCCACACCAACACGCCCCAGACCAGCCTCATCCACGCCAACACACCTCAGACTAGGAGGCCCCCCGCACCAACACGCCCCAGACCAGCAGGCCCCATGCCAGCAGGGCCTGCCAAAGGCAGTATGATACGAAAGAGGTGCCAGTCCTGTCCCTCCACCAAGGACAGAAAAACCAACATTACATGTGCCAAAGTGTAAAAAGCATATCTGTGTTGAGCGCACTCGCACAGTCAAATGCTGCGATTCATGCATATGAACAATCTCTCTTTCTCTCTCTCTCACCCTTACACTCACACTCTCACACACACACAAAGATACACACAACACAGCATTATTGTTGTTTGAGAAAAAACAAACTGTTCCATGTTCAATGTGCCATGTTCCAAATAAAGTTGTTTTATTCCTTGATTTATTGATTTATTTCCTCAATACAGTTCTAAAACCCACAAAGCAGTTTACTCAATACAGTGTCTTCACATATCAGCCTGTTATAGTCAGATTGCATAATTATTTACCCATTTTCTTCAACATAGGGAACAGCATGAGTGAATATAATCCTATTTTCGAGTGAAAAAATAGGTATATTGTGTCTTGGGGCCATATGGGGGCCATGTAAAATAATGTTTGATATGGGGACTGTGGTTATGATGAGCTAATAAGTTAGTAATGAAGTACAAAACAAAACTGGATGATAATCCTTATTTTTTGGGGTGGTTGGTACTGAGTTACACACCGGGTCCATTCGGACCCAGAGTTTTTGTTAACACCAAAGTAAGATAAATAAATAAGCAGCACACAATTAAGCCATTCAGCAGTGGACTTGATAGTGAGCCCAGGATCATTGTCCTGCTGCATAACCCAACTGCAGTTGAGCTTTAGGTCATGAACTGATGGCCCGACATTCTCCTTCAGGGTTTGCCGGAAGAGAGCAGAATTCATGGTTCCATCAATTGCAGCAAGTCACCCAGGTCCTAAAGCAGATAAGCAGCCCCAGAAATTACCGCCGCCGTGTTTGGCTATTGGTATGACATTCATCTTATGGAATGCTAAGCTAGCTTTACGCCAGATATAACAGGACTCATGTCTTCTAAAAGGCTTTTACTTTTGTCTCATCAGTCCACAGAATATTATCCCAAAAAGATTGGGGTTTTTCAACAAATGTGAGATGAGCCTTTGGTTTTCACCTTGCACCTCTTAGACTGATGCCATTTTTTGCCCATTCTCTTTCTTATTGTGGTATCATAAACACTGACCTTAATTGACACAAGTGAAGCCAGCAGTTCTTTAGATGTTGTCCTGGGTTCTTTTGTGACCACCTGGATGAGTCGTCAATGTGCTCCCAGAGGAATTATGGTTGGCTGGCCACTCCTGGGAAGGTATCGTTGTCCTACTTTCTTCCATTTGTAGATAAGGTCGCTCACTGTGGTTCACTGGAGTCCCAGAGCCTGAGACATGGCTTCGTAGTCCTTTCCAGATTGATTGATGTGAATCATTTTTTTCATCTCTTCTTGAATTTTTTTGATCGCAGCATCATGTGCTGCTTTGTGCATACTTCATATTGCCAGACAGGTTCTATTTAAGGTTTAGATGATGTTGAGATATTAAGATCCAACACAGCTTGCAGTAATCATGTCTGGGTGTGTCTAGTGAAATTGAACTATCAAATAAACTTGTATAATGCGTGGATTTTGTACAACCCCAATTCCAAAATAGTTGGGATGAAGTGTAAATTGTGAATAAAATCAAAATGCAATGACTTTCAGATCACATGAGCCAATATGTTATTTACAATAGAACATAGATAACATTTCAAATGTTGAAACTGAGACATTCTACATTTTTATCCACAAAATGAGCTTATTTCAAATTTTTGGCTGCAACAGGTCTCAAAAAAGTTGGGACACAGGCAAAAAAGGGCTGAAAAAGCAACTAATATATAAGAGAATCAGCTGAAAGAACATTTAGCAAGTAATTCAGTTAACTGGCATCAAGGGTGTAACATGATTGGCTATAAAAGGGATGTCTTAGAGAGGCTGAGTCTCTCAGAAGTAAAGATGGCCAGAGGATCTCCAACCTGTGAAGGCTGACGTAAAAAAAATTGTGGAATACTTTAAAAACAATGTTCCTCAAGATCAAATTACAAAGGCTTTGAAGGTCTCATCATCGACAGTGCATAAGATCATCAAAAGATTCAGAGAAACTGGAAAAATCTCTGTGCATAAGGGACGAGGCCGAAGACTTTTACTGGATGCCCGTGATTTTCGGGTCCTCAGACGCCACTGCGTCACTCACCGGCATGATTCTGTCATTGACATTCGCCTATTTCAAGATCAGGGGCACAATCATTAAACTAGATACATGTGTCACTCTACAAAAATATCGAGCACTTGTTGAGGTTTGTCAAGTGTTTATTTAAATTGGTCTTTTCTTATTGCAAATGTCTGTGAGAACCGCTTGGAGATATCTCTTGTGTGACCGAAACGGCGGCATTTTTTGTTGATTTTCCATGTCAATATTTCTGCGAGTTTTTGTGTGAGCCATAAAATAATATCATGATAATATCTTTTTTGACAAAATATCAATTATGTAATAACAAATAAACTGGTAGTTACCATGTAATAATATTTTACTATTATTTTTTCAGAATCGTGGATGTCTGAGATGAACTGCATTCCTGAAATGGCTCCGAGATCAAAATACCACTCCCGTGCTTAATTTGCTTAATCATGCTTTGTTACAGATAAAAATGTGCCTCTGTTACTAATTAGCCTTTTAGAAACTCACATGATGCATGAAATATCAAGAAAAAGTGCATACCATTTCAACTATGACACAAAAGTTGATATAAATATATTATATCTTTAGCCAAAACGAAAGTGTAAAATTGGTATGCTGTTTGTCCGATAATTTTTGTAGTGTCCGTAGACAATGCCAGCAAATACTCACTAGTCAGGGTGGGACTTTATTTTTTTTTTTACTTATGTAGGTAGACTTGTACTGTGAAAGCTTTATATGAGATTTGTTTAGTTGTTTTATGCGAGATACACAAGGAAAATGTAACAATTTGGTAGCGTCCGTAGACAATGAAAAGTCATAAAATGAATATTTTTGAACTTGACAGATAATTTTACCACATTTTTCAAGGAATCTAAACATTAGAAGTGAGGAGAGTTGTGATAAAGCAATAATTTATCAAATTTAATATTGTGGGTCTGTCCAAGCAAAAGGGTAGGTTTGCATACCCCCAAATTCCATTTCTTTGGTAAAGACTACTTTATTCAAATGTAGTGTCCGTAGACAATAGACGGTACCCCATTTTGGCAATCAATGAGAAATTTAGTAGGTAACGTTCTGCTCTAATATTTTGGATTTAAGTACCAGAGATATCAATCTTAAAGATTCCTTTTGAAAAAACACAGTTTTTGAAAATTGTAATTTTGGCTATGTGAAGCAAAGATCTATCACCTGATCTTGAAATAGGCGATTACTAAATGGGCCCAGGAATACTTAAAGAAACCACTGTCAGTAAACACAGTTTGCCGTGCCATCCACAGATGCCACCTAAAACTCTATCATGCAAAAAGGAAGCCATTGTTGAGCATGATCCAGAAGCGCCGCTGTGTTCTGTGGGCCAAGGCTCATTTATAATGGACTGTAGCAAAGTGGCAAAGTGTCCTGTGGTCAAACGAGTCCAAATTTGACATTCTTGTTGGAAATCATGGGCGTTGTGTCCTCCGGGCTGAAGAGGAGAAAGACCAACCCTCCTGTTATCAGCGTTCAGTTCAAAAGCTAGCATCTCTGATGGTATGGGGATGCATTAGTGCATATGATGTGGGACACTTGCATGTTTTAAAAAGCATCATGAATGCTGAAAGGTTTATAAAGGTTTTAGAGCTACATATGCTCCCCTCCAGATGATATCTATTCCAGGGAAGGCCTTGTGTATTTCAGCAGGACAATGCAAAACCACATACTGCTGCTATTACAACAGCATGGCTTCGTAGTAGAAGAGTCCGTGTGCTGAACTGGCCTGCCTGCAGTCCTGATCTTTCACCGATTGAGAACGTTTGTATGGAGGGTATTTTTGGTCATAATCCAAATGACAATGAAAATTAAAATAATCAGGCCAAAATTAAATGTTAAAAATAAAAAGCAAATTGAAAAACCTAATGAAACATGTAAAATGATAATGTGAAACTACAAAACGAAAATGAAACAAGTAAATTTTCAAATGCAAATACGTAAATGGATAAAACGACAATGAAACGTTAAATTTAAAATGCTAATATGTAAATAGAAATGGTCAAATGGAAAACTTAAATTGTAAAGATGAAATTGAAAATTTAAATAGCAATGGGGAAACATCAAATGTAAAACTCAAAATGGGAAATGGAAAGGCTTAAATGGAAATGCTTAAATCAAAAGCTTAAATGAAAAAGATAAAATTATCATTTTTTATTTATGTTTGCATTTTTCCGATACCATTTTACATTTGGCATTTTGCATTTGCCATTTTCCATTTTGATTTTCCATTTGGCTTCTCCATTTGGATTTCTCATTTGGCGTTTCCATTTTCCATTTGGCTTTTCAGCCTGTATGCAAATAAGGAGGTGTGGCCCAGAGGTCGGGGGGACGGTCTGAACCGGACGAGTGCAGTGGCATCTTGTGGGCAGCAGGGGGCTCCTGACTGCTGAGCCAATCTACAGTCTATGATATAAACTGGCAAAGCAGTATATATGTCTATGCGGTCCGTGTACCTTTCGCCATTCGCTTTTCGCTTTGATTAAGGTAATGAAAAACGGAGAATCGACCTGATTTCCGTTTTTGTTTTGATGTGGGCAAACCAAAAGCGAAAAATCGATTCGTCTCCCGATTTTCGATTGGAAATCGAAAAACGGAAAACGAAATCGTTATCTGATTTTCTATTAAATGATTACCAAACAAAAGTCGGGAAACGAAATACAGCCAATATCTTTCAATAGAGCTTGCTCTGACCTGAGCCGGAAGCGAAATTTATTTCCCCAGTCTGCTAGTAATGGAGGAATCACTATTGAGCAATCAGAGAGTAGTGACGTCAATGTAAACAAGCGCACGTGGAAGCAGCGTTGATGTCAACAAGCATTGTGTTGCTAGCTAGCATCGTGCTGCTACATAAAATGATGTGCGAAATCCGTAGCTCGCTGATTTACGTTTTTATTGTGCGGTATCGTCACTTGTAATCATATGTTCTCGCCAGCAATGGCCAGATGTCGAAACAGTGATACGTGATATGGCAGTGGATTTGCGTGCTTCTGAGGAACACGGGTCCATTGTTTGACTCACATTAATTTTTAGCTGGTTAGCTAGGTAGCTACTCTCCTGCGCGCTGGCGAACATTACGAACAACAGCTGTATAAAACTTGCTTCCAGTTTATTTAACTTTAATAGATTGCCATCCAGAAGCTACCAGTCAAGTATTTTTACATGGTTCGTAACGGTTTTAGTGACTTTGTGTTATATCGGAATCGATCGTAATAACAGACCGTTTTTCAGTTCTCTGCACAAAAAGTGCAACGAACAATTCGGCTGTTCAAGAGGCGGGTAGCTATCGCGATCAAGTCGGTTAGGGCAAACTGGATGCTCGAAACTTCAGTTCAATAACAACCAAAACAGAGCAATGGATTTCGCAGGTCTTGCAATTGTAGCAGCGCGATGCTAACAGTAGGATGTGTCTTTCTAGTCTTCTGCCAGCTCCCTACTATGCTGCGATTCACCCACTAAATCGCAGTGTGGCACACGGACTGGAGGCCGTCATGCTGTTACGGTCACTATGAACTCGATAGCGATAGCTACCAATTTCACCAACAGCCGAATTGTTCCCCACCCTTTTTGTGCAGAAAACTGAGAAAGTGAATAAACTATACCGCGGTTGTTCTATGTTCGCCAGCTTGCAGGAGAGCAGCTAGCTAACCAGCCAATAAACTTAACGTGAGTCAAACAATAAAACCGTGGCCGTGGAAAGCACACACACCCATTGCATGAGACATGTCAGAGCTATACTACAAAGGGAAAGGTGCATTATGTTGCTTGTATCCTGCGGCGACATGAAAAGACATGCGAAATCCATAAGTCAATGATTTCCGTTTTTATCGTACTGTAATGTCACTAAACAGTGATTTGTCTCGGAAAATGCATCTGCAGACTTCTCCCAAACACGGTTTTATTGTTTGACTCTCCTTCCATTGATTAGCTACTCTCTTGCAAGCTGGCGAACACGAAGAACAACCACTGTATAAAAATCGCTTCCGTTTTATTTTATTTCTCAGTTTTCTGCGCAAAAAAAATGCGGGGTTCGCATTTTTCGGCTGTTTAAGAAACGCGTAGCTATCGCAATCAAGTTCATAGTAACCGCAACAGCTGCATGACGGCCTCCAGTCGGTGTGCCACACTTAGATTTAGTGGGTGAATCGCAGGCAGCATGTGAGTAAGCTGGGAGAAGAGTAGAAAGACATATCCCACTGTTAGCTAACATCACGCTCCTACAATATGACCTGCGAAATCCATTGCTCTGTTTTGGTTGTTACTGAACTGAAGTTTCGAGCATCCAGTTTGCCCTAACCGACTTGATCGCGATAGCTACCCATTTCTCGAACGGCCGAATTGTTCCTTGCACTTTTTGTGCAGAAAACTGAAACACAGTCTGTAATTACGATCGACTCCGATATAACACAAAGTCAATAAAACCGTTACGAACCATGTAAATACTTGACTGGTAGTTTCTGGTTACTGATGGCAATCTAGTCAAGTTTGATAAACTGGAAGCAAGTTTTATACAGCTGTTGTTCGTAATGTTCGCATGAGAGTAGCTACCTAGCTAACCAGCTAAAATTAACATAACGTGAGTCAAACAATGGACCCGTGTTCGTCAGAGGCACACACATCCACTGCCACTGCACTCGGCCGGTTCAGACCGTCCCCCCGACCTCAGGGCCACACCTCCTTATTTGCATACAGGTTGAAAAGCCAAATGGAAAATGGAAACGCCAAATGAGAAATCCAAATGGAGAAGCCAAATGGAAAATGGAAAATCAAAATGGAAAATGGCAAATGCAAAATGCCAAATGCAAAATGGTAACGGAAAAATGCAAACATAAATAAAAAATTAAATGATAATTTTATCTTTTCCATTTAAGCTTTTGATTTAAGCATTTCCATTTAAGCCTTTCCATTTCCCATTTTGAGTTTTACATTTGATGTTTCCCTATTGCTATTTAAATTTTCATTTTCAATTTCATCTTTACAATTTAAGTTTTCCGTTTGACCATTTCTATTTACATATTAGCATTTTAAATTTAACCTTTCATTGTCGTTTTATCCATTTACGTATTTGCATTTGAAAATTTACTTGTTTCATTTTCGTTTTGTAGTTTCACATTATCATTTTACATGTTTCATTAGGTTTTTCAATTTGCTTTTTATTTTTAACATTTAATTTTGGCCTGATTATTTTAATTTTCATTGTCATTTGGATTATGACCAAAAATACCCTCCATACGTTTGGCGCATAATTAAAAGAAAAGTCCATCAAAGGAGACCTAAAACTCTCCAGCAGCTGGTAGCCTGTATTAAACGAGAGTGGGATCAAATTCCAATGGCTAAATTCAAGAAACTTGTCTCCTCAATGCCCAGACGCCTCCACTCTGTGTTAAAAAGAAGAGGGGATGCTACACCATGGTAAACAGGCCCCTGTCCCAACTTTTTTTAGACCTGTAGCAGCCATCAAATTTGAAACGAGCTCATTTTATGGGATAAAATTGTAAAATTTCTCAGTTTCAACATTTGCTATGTTATCTCTGTTCTATTGTGAATAAAATACTGGCTGGTGTGATTTGAAAGTCATTGCGTTTTGATTTTATTCACAATTTACACTTTGTCCCAACTATTTCGGAATTGGGGTTGCAGTTAAGGGGCAAATACTTTTTCATATAGGACCAGGTAAGGTTGGATAGTTTTTTTTTCTTCAATAAGTGAAATTCTAATTTAAAACTGCATTTTGTGTTAACTTGGGTTGTCTACGTCTAATATTAAAACTAGTTTGATGATCTGAAATATTTAAGTGTGAACAAATACACAAACAGAACAAAATGGGAAGGGGCTTCTTCACATCACTGCAGTTGATTGAATAAACAAGAACATACTCTGAGCATACTCTGGCACAAAATCCTTGTCGTGCATCTTTTCCCTACAGGATTCAATTGCAATTTGTTAACTATGTTTCCAAAATTCTGAGAGTTTCAGTGCAGACTTGCAGCTACTATAAGTCTTTTGAGAGCAGTATGTTCAGAGCTCCAGTTATTATCAACCTATGTGAATTTATGATATCAATATCATTCATTACTTCTGTTTCTAAGCTCACATCTGTCTTCCACAGGTACATATTCTAAACAAAGACTTCACACAGTCTGGGTGATAGACGTAATGTTTCGCTGTCATGAAAAAAGATATTTCTTGAGGAATTTTTCAGTTGTAAAGAACAAACATTTATCTTCAAACTCATGCTGTAGCTACGGCCTGAAAGCCCACATGAAATTCTGTCTGGCTGGCATGTCACTAGCACTGAGCATATAATTTGTGCGATACTTGACGGAAACTTGAAGGTTACCACTACCCAGCTGTTCTACTGTACAGAGGGTGTAGGCACCAGCTTGCCTGAGGAAGAAATGCAGCCACAATAAACATCCTCAGTTCAGCTCCGGCTATTAGCACAGGACTCAGTCATTGCATGGCTGCTTTCAGACTTCACTACACGTCCAGAACAAATCACAAACTTGACAGGAAGAATACTTCTGTATAGCGAAATGTGAGTTTGACCAAACACTTTAGAGTCCGATTAACACCGGATACATGAGAATGGGAAGCAAAACTGTCATTTCATAGCGCGGAATAATTAATAACACAAATCATGGCCGCTGATTTCAAGATAAGTGTAACACAAGTAAATAAATTGCAAGAAATATGTCCGACCTGGATATTAAGACAACACGATTCTGCTAAATGGTAATAAAAATATAAACAGAATTTCGCAAACAAACTCGAACCCCAATTTTCGAAATCTTGTTCATTGCTGCATTCACAACCGACAGATTCTAGAATTTGTAATGTGACGTTAAACTACATCCCAATCTCCACGAAGAGCCTAACAACAGAGTACCCTTCCGAGTGCCGTAAAATACACAACTATTAAGACAACAACAACAACAACAACAACAATAATAATAATAATAATAATAATAAAGCTTTTTTGCATTACATTATTCGTTAGTTCAATTTCAGACAGTACGCAAGCATCAGTGGATCTAAGCTACTCTGAGCAGCGTTTACAGTGAAGACAGGTCTAGCCCCAGTGTATTTTCAGAGCTGAGGTAAATCCCGTTTGACGACAGTATTTGCGGCAGAAAAACGGGCCTATCCAGCGAGTTCTGGAGCCAAAACCAATTTTGCTGGCCTGAAAATGTTATTTTCTTCAGACAAATGTCACGTGTGTTGTGTGTGCTTGCAATCTACGCGGGCGTGCACACCGTTTGCTTACCCAGGCATTTGATCTCGAATCCTCGCGGCGGTTTGAGAGCCCTCCTCATCCATCCTTCTCTCAACACCTCCAGGTGATCCTCTTTTCCTTGGATGAGCAGCACATGCTCGTCTATCCACCCCAGAAAAAATGTCTCCGATATGGCGTCAGTGACTTTTTTATTCCAAAAATGTTGCATGTTTTCCGCTTTGAAGTCCGCAAATATCTCATATCCAGTATGGTGCTGCTGCGGCTTCTCGCCCCCTGGTACCTCGGGCGAATCCTGCTCCTCATCGCCAACCCGAGAGAGCACTATAGCCAGGGAGTGAGGTGCAATCTGCAAAAACTTGTCCATTTTCGACCTAGCGCATTACAGTCTGCGTGTCATGAATTATACCACCGTCCAGCATCCAGCTGCAGTCGGCTTGATGTCGCGCTTTATTGCGTACTTTGTTAAATTTCCAAAACGAACACATCGTTCCATCGAGTCGAAAAACGTTTATTTCAGATGTAGCCGGTTACAGTTCGGAGTAAAATGAAATATATCATTGCGTGAGTATTCAACACATCTCTGTAAAAGTAAATGACGTAAAGTCTATAAACATCACCTCCGGCCTAAAATCCAAACGCCCAATAAACCTCTTCCCAGTAATTCTAGCTTTATAACGCCACTTTCTTCACCGTTTTAATGAAACATATCACGTAGCGGTGACCTATTTCGCAGGCATTTTTCGCAGACAAGCCTCCGCGAGAAATAAAGCGCATCACCCTCCACATTTCTCTGGCACATGACATACCCAATGATACCTCATTCTCATGCAAGGAACACACACAGACCTTGTTTTTGTTCATACGATTTCGATTTTGTAATTTATATATTGCTCAAATTAGGCTACACGAACGCAGAATCGTCGATGCGTTTACAATGGCAGCTCCCTCTTGATGCACGGGTGTCTGGTTCCCGATGCATCTTCACGGCAACCAGCTGCACAAGACGTAAATGAAAAAACCGCACACTACTCCCGCAGGTTTGACCAGATGTTGGCTGTAGCTCCACCTACAGACTGGCTTCAAAATTTGGGCACAAGCAAATGTCGTCCAGCTGACTAATCAGGCGGTCCTTATCCGCATACTGTCTAAACCATTTTGTTCGCGAACCCTTCTTTTCCGCGTAGTGCGATAATACTGCATCGGTATGCAAGGTAACGTCATACAGAAATAGGCTTTCCAACATTCGATGAGAGGGCGCATGTGCATACTATGCTTTATAAACAATGCCTTTTGTTCCTTCTAATAGAGGATGAAACAATAATATATACTTTGCATTCTCCTGTTGCTGATTAGCTACAGTAGGCCATACAGAATGTATTCGTTGCCACTAACAGACAACAATATTTGTTCATGCTGTAAGATGAACAAATACCCCTAAGCAGTAATGGTGATGCTGGACAAACAGGTTCTTGTTGAATTTAGCAGGTAAGGCCACTCTTTATGATACATATTGTCTTAAAGGAAGAACATGAACAAATTAAGGCTGTAAGCAGCGTTGGGCGGGCCCTCGCCCCCTTGTGCACATTGGGGTGGTGGCAAGATGTTGTCGGGCGCTGATGAGCATTCTCAACCACTGGACAGTGAAACACTGAGTAAAATGTTATCTTAAGTGGAGTGCAAACACCTTTACTGAAATAGATTTTTCTTGTGTAAATGGGAGGTATGACCCATGTGACCTGGTCAAAGTTTCTTTTGCAGATTTTATAACGGCTGTGTATTGCGGAATCTTCCCCCATTCATGAAATAGCGGAAGGCAGACAATGTGATTTTGGGATTCCAGTGTTGATGGCTTGTACGCCTTCCTCATGCAGCTCTTCAACAATGCGTAAAAAGTCACATGTACATTCTACAAAGCTGTAGTTTGGGGAGGATGTCCACTGAATACAGACAAAACTTTCGTACCCTGCAACCTATAGTCAATTCAGAAGTCTGTCACTCTATATTTTTCAAAATATGAAAGTTCATAACATGCCAATATCTCAGAAAATATTCTTTCCAACGGCTTCAAACTTGGTGCAAACATTCTCCACATGGAGGATATGAAGTTTTCCAAACAACATTCTGATGGGTCAAACAGTGTGTCTACAGCAAAAAGGTATACTTTACTGTACAATGTGCCATATTCATAAAATTTTGAATTTCATCAAATTTGGTATGAAACCTCACCATAACAAGTGAAAACACACAAGATCATTCACAAATGATATGGGAATTTTTAAAAAAATGTTATGACATTGCAACAAACTGTGGTGGCCGTTTTAGTGTTTCTAGGTGGCGCTAGAGAGCACACTTTGGCTGTTTGGGGGATTTTTTGACATTTTACACAACCCTAATTCCGAAATTGTTGGGACGAAGTGTAAATTGTGAATAAAATCAAAATGCAATGACTTTCAGATCACGTGAGCCAATATGTTATCTACAATAGAACATAGATAACATTTCAAATGTTGAAACTGAGACATTTTACATTTTTATCCACAAAATGAGCTTATTTCAAATTTTCTGGCTGCAACAGGTCTCAAAAAAGTTGGGACAGAGGCAAAAAAGGGCTGAAAAAGCAATTAATATATAAGAGAATGAGCTGAAAGAAAATTTACGCTAATATCTCACTGATTGGCGAATGCTTACAAATCTAGCGAATTTTGAGTTTCGTCAGAGTTCGTAAAAGGGCGCAAAGCAGTTCACTAAAGGTTTTTAGGATCGCAAACAGTTTTTCTTGTTGCAAAGAAATTTTGAGCATGTTCAAAATTTCTTTGCAAATTTATTTTCTCACAAACAGTTGCAGACGTTCGTAAAAGAGTTGTAAGCGTTTGCAAACGGTTGTAACACGTTTCGCTAAAGTTCTTTTTGGTTCGCGAAGTATTGACCACTATACAACAGAGCTACGAACGCTGACGAATGTAGGTGAATATTGGGTTTCGTGAAGATACCATCAAGGTTTCATCAAGATTGCAAAAGAGTTTGCAAACAGTTTTTAGAGTCGCAAAGAGTTCATTTTCATATTCTAGAAAGCCATTTCCTATTCTATCGCAAACAGTTACGCGAATGTTGCTAATTGACGCAAAACGTTGCTAAATGTCGCTAATGACACCTAGGTCTATCCTGATCCTGAATCCAAAATTCGCTACATTCGTGAGCATTCGGCGCTTAGTGAGATACTAGCTTTAGCAAGTAATTAAGTTAACTGGCATCAGGTGTGTAACATGATTGGCTATAAAAGGGATGTCTTCGAGAGGCTGAGTCTCTCAGAAGTAAAGATGGCCAGAGGCTCTCCAACCTGTGAAGGCTTGCGTAAAAAAATTGTGGAATACTTTATAAACAATGTTCCTCAACATCAAATTGCAAAGGCTTTGAAGGCCTCATCATCGACAGAGCATAACATCATCCAAAGATTCAGAGAAACTGGAAAAATCTCTGTGCATAAGGGACAAGGCCAAAGACCTTTACGGGATGCCCGTGATCTTCGGGCCCTCAGACGCCACTGCATCACTCACCGGCATGATTCTGTCATTGACATTACTAAATGGGCCCAGGAATACTTCAAGAAACCACTGTCTGTAAACACAGTCCGCCGTGCCATCCACAGATGCCAGCTAAAACTCTATCATGGAAAAAGGAAGCCATTGTTGAGCATGATCCAGAAGCGCCGCCGTGTTCTGTTTGCCAAGGCTCATTTAAAATGGACTGTAGCAAAGTGGCAAAGTGTCCTGTGGTCAGACGAGTCCAAATTTGACATTCTTGTTGGAAATCATGGGTCTCGTGTCCTCTGGGCTAAAGAGGAGAAAGACCACCCCTCCTGTTATCAGCATTCAGTTCAAAAGCCAGCATCTCTGAAGGTATGGGGATGCATTAGTGCATATGGTGTGGGACACTTGCATGTCTTAAAAAGCACCATGAATGCTGAAAGGTATATAAAGGTTTTTGAGCAACATATGCTCCTCCAAGACGACATCTATTCCAGGGAAGGCCTTGTGTATTTCAGCAGGTCAATGCAAAACCACATACTGCAGCTATTACAACAGCATGGCTTCGTAGTAGAAGAGTCCGTGTGCTGAACTGGCCTGCCTGCAGTCCTGATCTTTCACCGATTGAGAACATTTGACACATAATTAAACGAAAAGTCCGTCAAAGGAGACCCAGAACTCTCCAGCAGCTGGAAGCCTGTATTAAACGAGAGTGGGATCAAATTCCGATGGCTGAACTCAAGAGACTTGTCTCCTCAATGCCCAGACGCCTCCACTCTGTGTTAAAAAGAAGAGGGGATGCTACACCATGGTAAATAGGCCCCTGTCCCAACTTTTTTGAGACCTGTAGCAGCCATCAAATTTGAAATGAGCTCATTTTGTGGATAAAATTGTAAAATTTCTCAGTTTCAACATTTGCTATGTTATCTCTGTTCTGTTGTGAAAAAATACTGGCTGGTGTGATTTGAAAGTCATTGCGTTTGGATTTTATTCACAATTTACACTTTGTCCCAACTATTTCAGAATTGGGGTTGTACAATTTTTTGCCAGACCTGAGGCATGTGCCAAATTGGATGAGTTTTGGACCATGTTTAGGGGGTCAAATTTTGGTTGGAAGCAGCATACACATAGGAAAAGACAGATAACGTGATTATGGACGCCAACTTTGACGCCTCATCAAATCCAAACCGTTTGAGTAATGACTAAGTTATACATAACTTTCATCAGCAGTGTGTCCTTTGTCATCTATTAGCGTTTGGAGCCGGTACGATTAAGGGGTCTTCAGGGTAAAGTGTAGAAATAACCATAATAATGTAAAAACTAAGAAATAAACATACTCAACATGATTTTAACCTCATAAAATGTAGTATTTTGATAAAAATCTACATGGTTGCCATGGAAACGGCACTTTAATGACAAAATCTGAAAATATTTTGTGGCACTGATATTTCAATAACCCATGGTCAGATTTTACTCAAATTAGTCTCATATGAAAGGTTTAAGATAGTTCTGTGAAATGACATAGGATTTTCTTGTTCGGAACATTTAAGAATATTTAATAAGATCTGTTATGTAACCATAACGAAAATCACTATCATCAACTTCATTTTCAAAATTAACCCCCTAGGGATGCACCTATCTAGAAAATTCTATGTCATTCCATAGATCTCCAACAGACACAACTTCAGTCCAAATTTCAAGTCAATCAGATGAATATTAATGATTTTATAAAAGCCACTAAGTTGAAAATCTGTCAAAATTGTGATTTTCTGCAATTTGTGTTTAAAGTCACGAGCAGCAATTGAGGCAGAGGAAAAACATAGATTCTTGTATTTACTGGCATCTCACTGCATTCCTTTATTTATTTTATGTGAAAATCAAAAATATTGAAATTTTCAAAAAAATTTGAATTTTTACCCTGAAGACCCCTTAACACCCTTAAAGGGGCAATAAGCGTAAATGTATCATTTCTAGATTGAAGGAATTAAAAATCGCTGTGTGAAGAACGAGAGGTGTAATTTCATCTGGAGTATAGCAGGACGTCACACACCCGCTCTTTCTGTTGATCTCCAGCCTCTGGTTTACAGGCCCGGTCCGGCTGCGCGTTCATGTACGTTCATGTGAATCGCCGCCTCCTCCTTCCCGAGAATGCATTCATACAGCCAGTGAGCAGAATCGCCTCCTCCTCCTTCCCGTGAATGCATTCATACAGCCAGTGAGCAGTGGCAGCGCGTATTTTTTAAAAAGCGAAATGGCGGAGAGCGGAACAAAACGTTCACCTGAAGACGAGCAGGATCCGAAATTACTTCTAAACAAACAACGGTCATTGGCGAAGAAGTTGTCGGATAAAGAAAGGGACAGAACCCGGATTAATATTGGCCTTGCATTTCCAAGGTGGAGAGCACTGCGAGAGCTAAAGGGACTACAATTTGACTCGGAGCTAGCTCTTCTTCTCCTGGACAGGTAAGTAACAGCATAAAGTCAAATGTCTGCTTTAATTAGTGTAACAGTAACGTTAGGCACATCTCGCTATGTCGATTCAATTAAACTTAATGTTACAATCGTAGCATGGGTTAATGTCCGTTGCTTGAGTTGTTAGCGGCTTGGTCCCAGCAATGGGCCAGACGATACGGTTGTGTTAGGTGAGTAGCCCTGCAGCCAGCTAACATTTGCAATTCGCGCAAATCTGCAGTTGAGCATTTCAGGTTCGATGTACTGAATAACAGGGGCGGAGTGGGACACCAAAATCCACCAGGAAAATTCTGACCGCACCGGCCCACCACTGGCCCAACCCATCCCCTCTACCATCTTTTTTTTAAATCTGGATGAAGACCCAGATTATGTCATGTTTCTTTGAGTGGAATACCTCCAACTGTTCTAACACCAGCCAAATCTGCACATTTGGGAAGGACTTAACGGAAATATGAAATATGACCACTAGTAGGCAAATTCACATAATTGACAATAAAGTGTAGGTTTAAAGCTTTTATGCGTTTTCTATAAATAAACAGATGCTGAAATATAACATCAACATAAAATGATAAAATATGTTGTATGACAGACCTGGATCAACAACATAAATAATAGTAGACATAAGACATATAAATTTTTTACAGTACAAGTTTAAAATGGAAGTATAGACAATGCCAACCTAATAACACAGGTAATTAAATAACTGGAAAACCAGGCACTTTGAACAGGTTTGTAGAGAATTATTAAAGTATATACATATAGACTGTTATAAAAAGTTCCACAAGCCATTAATCAGGAATTTTGAGTAGCCTACTAGTTGACGCCTGGTTGATTCGGAATAAATCCGTGATTTTTGACCATTTTGATGCACCCTCCTCCAGCATCCGCGTCATTCTGGCCTTTTCTGCCCCTCCTTTCTCCTTTCTCTTCTTGCCTTCCATCTTCGAGTGTAAAAAAATCCGCTACTTCAACCTGCCCGCTTTCTCTCTGTCTGACGGCTGCTCATTCATCCCCTACGTTCACTGAATAAACGCAGAGTGATACGCAGTTTCCATTTCCCATGAGGCTTTGCCCCGACCATTCTACATTAATTTTTGAACAAACAAATTTTATAACAGTAAATTTTATATTTGTGGTCATGAAAGTTATGTAACATCTGAATAAAAAGAATTAGATCAAGATAGGAGGTTAAACAAAAATCAGTAGGCTGGATTGATGAGAGTGAGTCTGACACTCGTGCAACCATGAGTGAGATGTAGAGAGACACCAAGTGTTATAAATATTGGGTCAGCATCTGATTGGTTTTAGTGAACATGTACTCTAAAGAAATGCAATGGGTAACGTTTGACGACTATACTTTAAATTTAGTGGGTTAACTAGTACTGTCACACGGCCGCGTAGTGCAGTCTGCGGACTGGTTCATGTGAGCTCATTGTCTGGCCGTCTGACCGGGATATATCCCGGTCGTCCACATTGCCACCCCGCCCCCGCTGAGTAATAACGATGTGGGAACTAAAACTAGGCCGTCATTCCGCCGAATAGCAGGGATAGAGGCATATACTTTGTTTTGCGCTACAGGCAGTGCACAACAGCAAACCTAGCGGTGAAACGATTTCGCTTTTTGCCCCTAGGAGTTCGCGTTAGCTCAAGGCCAAATTTAAGGGCGAACTGTTATTTTGAAAAGCAAATTGCGGACTTCCTGTTAGATTTAGGTCAGGGGTGTCACTGGATAATTTTTAGGTCTTGATGAGACGAACAAGGGAGTTTTGGTTTGATTTCTCTATAACGTTCCTACAAGCCGTAGTGGCCATTTTAATGTTTGTAGGTGGCGCTAGAGAGCACATTTTGGCACTTTGGGGGATATTTTTTTACATTTTATAAAATTTTTCGCCAGACGTGAGGTGCATGCCAAATTTGGTGAGTTTTTAATGGGTCAAAGTTAGGTCGAAAGAGGCGTAAGAAGAAGAAATAAAGAATAATAAAAAGAAACATTACAGAAGCAATAGGGCCCTGAGCCCTGCAGGGGCTCGGCCCCTAACAAGTTTCATCTTCTGAGAAACAGAATCATTTTGCATGAGGCCATTTAAACTTTTTCCTCATTTCCGATACAAGCACAGATGAAGGTATGTTTGTCTGAGAGCAACCCTTTGCTATTCCGGCTCCTCAGTAACATGAGCTGTACATTGTTGTTACATATTGAGGGGTGGACAAATTATTGGGAGCACCCCTGGACTTTACTTCATAGTTTCTAAGCTGCAATCACAAAAACATCCACACCGGCCACTCCCATTTATTTATAAATTATTATATGGGTTATTTCTTATGAATTTTAATGCTGATTAAAAGCAAGTGTCTGCTTGAGACATATTCAAAGCATTTTGTTGGAGAAGTCTCCAAAGAAAAATGAGGATACTGAGTTCCAAAATTTTTTACTATTCTATTGTAACCTTCTCTCGTCAGATGATACCATAGTAACATTTACTCTGTAACAAGTACACTTCCTCTAGACTCAGTTTAGTTCAGACACCATATTTTTGATTCCATGAAAGTCTTTATTGAAGTATACATCCTACAAAGCTGCCTCTTTGTGTTGTTTCACAGTCTCCATCTGACAAGAAAAACAACAATACTATTGGTATAGACCATGTCATGGACCTGCTAACCAGCAACATTCCCACCCCTCCATGTGCATACTAACCCCATTAAAAGAGGACGCACAATCATTTCACGCTGAAATCTGGCTGCTTTCGTCTTCAGCTGGGAGGTTGACGTCCTCGAAGACCTCTAGTCTCATGGTAGGCTTTCCTCTGTGACAGCAGCTGATCAGTGGAATGAGCTGCATTTTACTCAAAGGCTTAATATATTTTTCTTCAGATTACACATACAGTTTCATTATGAGCAAACATAAATATTTCATAAGAACACCACAATGTGCACCTGAACCCAATGCTAGCTGAAGAAATGAATACAGTCTGAAGGTTTTTTTTGAGTTTATTTTGGTGACTTAGCTCTGTGGGACATTATGTTGAAGTGTATCAATTACCCTAAGTTATTCTTTCGTTGTGGGAGCCTTTTGAGTTCAGTGGTCAGATCTCTTCCAAAGCCCTCTTTGTCTTGGCCTAGCTGTGTGGTTCTCGCTAAGGTGTGCAGTTTCAGGTCTTTTCTCCAGTCTCTATGGATCAGTCTGTTGAGGCATCCAATTATGTGTGTAAATGCAGCTCCACAACGCAATCAGCATCATAACAAACCAGAGACCTTCTTGTGGGATGAAAACAAACTCTGGTACCAGTGTTGACCCACCCACAATGCTGAGAGATTTAGATGATTTCCTGGGTTTACTAAAGAAACTGGCACCAATGCTAGTATTAACACACAGTGCTGAATGAATGAATGAATGAATGAAACTTACCATTTCACGGCCTGCACTTGGGAGAGGTCTTCTGGGAGTACAATGCCTCGTGTTTCAGGAATAAGCAAACTGAGCAGTCCCATGGCCAGTGCCAGGAGGCCCATTACAATGTAGGGGAGAGCATTGTTATATGTACCTGAAAAATGTTGCCGAAAGGAAAGCAGGTTTGTAGAACGAGAAAATTATCTATACATTCTGTCTATCCCATTGTTTTCAGGGTTGCCTAAAGTTCTTGACATGGAGGGCCTTAGGCCGAAACATTAAATGAGTAGTGGGCTGTCAGCTAAAGACTGCAACTGGACATTGACAATAAAATAATATAACTAGTAAACAATCAGTGCTTTTAATCTTTATCGGTATGGTTTCCCCTTGTAATAATCTTTTTCTTTAACAAGCAATCCTAAAGGTACAGTAAGTACATTATTTTTATTGAACTGCATCAAAACAGACTATCTGATCAGCCTTGGAGGGACAGCAATAATGTTGTTTGGCCCAAATTTAGCCATCAGTTCATACTTGAGGCTGCCCTGCCCTAGTTTGTATGCTCTTCTATTTCCTGTTATTTTAGTGCTTGATGTCACTACCCTCGTGTGAATGCCTTCTGTGCCTCTAACAATTCAGCAGTTTGTGTTTCTATTGCAAGTATTATCTCCATTGATTGGTTTGCTTTTTGCGTGTTCCCGTCCCTGGCTGAGTCTTGTTTCATAATTTCCCCACCTCATATGTGTGTGACATATTTACACATACTCCCTGTTTTGAGCTGCAAGTTGCTGGATTGTAATTTGCTGTAAGCACTTTGAACCATTCAGGATTTACTTGTTACACTCTTCATTGAACCAGTCAGTATTTACTAGTTACACTCCTCATCTCTGAAAGCAAAACATAATCTTTAGTGACAGTAATTCACTGAAGTCTTCCTCCTTGTCTAGTTAACAGGAACAAGTTCCCAAGCCTTTCTCTCGGTCTCCAGAATTAGGACCGTGTTCTTGTTAATCTTTCCCCCGTATGTTCCTCTGTCCAGTTTATTGGAAACAAGCTCCCAATTCTTCTATGGTCATCAGGATTGGAACTGCGTTCCTCCTAGGCCTCTCCATCCTGCCTTCAGACAGTTTGGCTCTGTCAAAGTGTGCACTCAACCTGGCAGTCATCCCTGAAAGCCAGGCATTGGCAACCCCCACACTGCTTCACCCGCAGGGTTCGAATTACACAGTGGCTTTCGGGGGAGCCCCATGGTCCGGTGTGCACCACTTCTAAAACATGTCATATACACGTGCATAAATACAAGTGTGTGGCAGTGCATCAATAACAGGGTTGCTGCAAAAAACACTGTACTAATACCACTGTGCTGCCAGTGATATTTCATAAAGGCAAAAGCGAACTTCAAATTTCTGGGAAGAAAACGAGAACAAAATCATTAATTAGCTTTATGAATATGGCCTTAATATATCTGAAGACGCATAGATCAATGAAATCATAATTTGCACATGACACACTAACCATCCTCATTTATTGCCCGCTCTTTCTCCACTACCATGATAATTGGGTCATTCAAAACGTGTGAAAACTTGGTCAACATGATTTTCATTTTGGTAGTTTCTGCACAGATTTTCTGCAGGAATAATTTTGTGTAAATTGTTTGTGGTCGCTTCCCTAAACATGCAACAAAAGGGGGGAGAGAGAGAGAGAGAGAGCTGTCGTCATAGACTGCATAAAAAGATGGACGAAGCAACCGTGACATCACCCATTGGTTTCAGCATACCATTTAGGAAGCCTTGATTTTAGCAATGTGAATAGCGCCATTTTGTCATTTTGAAACCGGATGTGATTCCTATTGGACGAAAGCGTGAATTGAAGATCCAGGGAGGAACGAGGGGTTGGTCTACGGGTGGATCTGACCGTATCTGATGAGGACCAGAGGATAACCACGCCCCTAAAGCATATTCTGGCTTTATCCTTTATTCTAGTCTATTTGGGGCCATTTATTTACAAAAGTGAACATCATGATATATCGAAGGAGACTTGAAACCAGCGATAGATACCATAAAGTAATGTGGAAAATCATTATTGAAACAATAAATCAGGTGAGAAAGTAGGATCATTTTCCCATACTCTTCTATAGCGTTGAATTTCTTTCTGCAACCACCGATGTCGCCATCTGCTGGCCATTAAATAGAATGTAAATTTTAGAGATTTCTGCATTGGCCTCAGTTTCAGACCTGGGTGCTGCGTCCATCTTTTTATACAGTCTATGGCTGTCGTCTATTTTACTGGGGTGCTAAAGTTACGACTACCTTTAACAAATGGCATTTTTGTGCAACAACCTCTCTAGTGCATTCTTATTTGACATAAAGGCAGGACATGATAGTAACTTAAAAAAGCACACGAGATGGATGAAAGCTGCAATATTTAACAATACTTATATATATTTAAAACAATGCCACCATGTCCCATAAATTGCCCAGTTAAACACCGTCTGCATAAAACCCCTGAAATGATCAGTTTACGGCACACAAACAGCCTTATTTCTACCATATATCCAGTTAATAAAAATTTACTGTGGATTGCAAGAAATGTCACTTGAAGGCCTACTCACCTATTTGAACGGCATTCAGCAATAGCTAAACGTTATCATTAATTAGGCCAAAAGTTAGCTTACACTAAATTTAGCTTGACCGGCTGGCTGTATTGGTGTTTGGGGGGGGGTCATCCGTGGGCCTGCAACTGCTTGTATGAAAGCCAAATAAACTTAGTTTTGGTTCTCCTTCTGTTCTTCCTTTTATTTTTTGACTACCACTTTTATGTTTCAATGGATTGACTGCTCTTGAGTTTGCGAATTTGCTAGTCAGTCTTATCCTCAGATTTTGCACTTGAACTATCAGATGTTACAGGTTAACATTTGGTCACATGATCAAATCAAATAGAAACATTGACATTGGACAACACATTACCCAGCAATCACCTTGATATACTTGCATATTCGTGTGTAAGAAAAATATCAAAGAAAATGTTGGTTTCATTAATCATTTTTAAAACGTGTGTAGAATATACATGTAACTTTGTTGTAAAATGCCAAGAATTATTGTTAGACAAAACCATGATAGAGATGAGTTTTACCATTTTAATTGATTGTGGACATCCATATCCATACTATATCAATCGGTACAAAAGCATTGAGTACTTGATAGGCCTGCTCTTAAAGCATTAAATTCGCAAGGAGTATGGCAATGGTACAGGTCACCTTCCTCTTCGCGGCTGGAATTCATATACTCACTCAGGAACCTTTTCGTGGAAGAAAATAATAAAATATAGCACACAAAAGTGGAGGTTATTTAGAGCTCCCCCTAAATATCTTAAAGGTAGCCAATCTTTTCCATTTTTTTGATATAATTTAATAGATATGACCAAAACAAACGGAAATAAATAAATGTTTTCCCCAAGAACGCTTGCAACCCCCCGAATATTGAATGTGAAAATAGTTTTTGTGACCCACAAAAACTCCCCGCGCCATTTTTAAAAATACCCCATTAGTATTCATGAGTATGCAAAAATTATGTCATGCAAAAGTGGATGTGCGCGGCGGACGCAAAAATGAAGAGAAGTTGGCCAACAGCAACATGCCGCAGCCAAAAAAATATCAAACTGATTCGGCCCATAGAAGAGCAAGAAAAGGCCAGGAAGAAGATCAGTTGAAAGCCAGGATAAACTTAAAAGGCCAAAGTGATCGCTGGCAAACTTTTAAAGCCGGGTTTGGAGATATTTCCGATGAAGATGTGGCCAAACTTTTGCTGGATACGGAAGTAAACTTGATGCCTGGTGCAAAATGCCCGATTTTCCTGTTTCCTAGCACTTTCAGATCGTTAATGTATTTGAAACCGTCCCATATTTGTGACTAGACATATTTATAGTAATGAATTTCTGATGCATAAGCGTAATTTATTTACTAGCAGTCGAATCTGATGACTGATCTGACGTGACTTTTCATGCAAATCACTCTTGCATATTAAATAGTAGGCAGATCCAAATGGCCGCGGTCCAGCAGCCACAATGGCTGACCGTAACGGTCGAGTGATTGCTTTCCTTTGGAGTTTATCCTTGTTAGGGGTCGAGGACGACATTTAAAGGTAAACACAAATCTTTTTATTGGAACAGCCTGGCAAATTATGCGATAAAAGGGTAAAATTAAGGGAACAAATTGGCTACCTTTAAAGGGGAATGGAAACATTTTGAGATTTATGCCTGTAGCAATAATTAGGCAGTCAAACAACTAAGTTTTGGTGTTTTTATCATTCTTCTTGATTGGTAAAAGAAGAATGAGCTTTTCAAAATACCCGCCACTGCAAGCTGTGATCCCCATTGGGCAGAAGTCCATGTCTGTTACATAACTGGTTGGAAAGCCTGCCCTTGTAGTGAATGGAAACCAGTGATTTCTGTTAAATGCGTCCATGTCCGGAGTTATTTTTAGTTTGGTGCATCACAAAATAACTCGCGCAGTGTCGTAAACTGAGTAGTTGATCAGACCCATCTCTAGTTAGCTCATAAGTACCCTAAGTTGTTGGCAATGGCGGCTGATGAACTGGCAGGGAGAAGCACAAACCATCCCTTAAAAATAATGATTGGTCATGACCTGTTTTCAATCTTAATAAAATTGTCTTTACTTGACTCCAAAACTCCAAAGGACCATCAGGTGTCACTAGTTTACCTTGTTAAGTTAAAATGAGCACGAATAGCCTAATTCCTATTTTCAATCATTCATTTAAATTACAGAAACTCTCAACATTATCCGGTGTGGCCAGTTTTAATTAATAACTCATAGTCTACCTGTCAACTCTCATGCATTCGTCGTGAGTTCTAGTGACATATTTACGTTCAGCAATTATTCAATCAGCGCGTATGTAAGAGATTCTCACGCGGAATTGAAGCCCTTGTGCATTGAAGTCCTTTATGCAATGGAATGGAATTGCATAAAGACGTTTCAAATGATCTTATTTCATTTAAACAATTTAAATGATCATGAAACACATGCATTGCTTCCAACCCCTGAGTAAAGAAAAGCGTGAGAAGTCCGGAGTCATAACCGGTTTCTATATAGACTACTAGTGCTGAAATCCACCGAGTGAAACTGATAAACCTCCATGCACAAGGCCTTCAATTCCGCGCGAGAATCTGTTACATACGCGTTGATTGAATAATTGCAGAAAACAGCAGGGGAACGTAAATTTGCCACAAACACGTAAAGAATTGAAATTGAAAGATTGAAAACAGGTGAAGAACATGAACTGCGTTTTGTCAGGACGAACCTCGAGAGTGTGCTTGCTAAAATGCACACACACACACACACACACACACACACACACACACACAGTTATCATCTGACATTGTTTAAAGGACAAAATTCAGAGAGCAAAGCGCTATATACTGGTTGTGGTGTTGAGGCTGCGTTCCATGATGTCATAATGGCAGAACTCCGCCATGCATTTTTAATGGAGATAAAAAGGGATGAAAACAGGGATTGTGAAAGAATGAAAAGGGGCTATGCAACTGTTTGTACAAGGCCCAGAGACACGGTCAGGTCGGACATTTCGGCATTTGAACTGCGTCTCTATCGCGAACACTCGGGCACTTGATACAGGACAAAAAGTGTGTGAAATGGAAAAATAAATAAATAAAAGGACTTAAGAAGAACAATGTGTTGCTTGCCTCTGGCTCAATTTAACTTAACAAGGAGAACTGGAGACACCTGATGGACCTCAGTAACTGTTTCGTTCCTCCTCGTGCATCATGTTCTGGAATGACAATAAATATATCTTGAATCTTGAACCTTGATGTTTGGAGTCAAGTAAAGTCAATTTTATTAAGATTGAAAACAGGCCATGACCAATCATTATTTTTAAGGGATGGTTTGTGCTTCTCCTCACCAGTTATTGCTACAGGCATATATCTTAAAATGTTTCCATTCCCCTTTAAAGGAGGCCTTCAGGGGAGCTCGTGTCATCTTCGGGGAGCCTGTGTCATCTTCGGGGGAGCCAAGCTCCCCTTAGCTCCCCCGTAATTCGAACCATGTTCACCCGTGACATCTGAACTGAGCTGTGCAATTCTCCCCTGAGTTCCATCTCACTGTCCACCATATTACTATCGATAAACCTTACATTCAAATTGCACCCTGTCTTTGCATTGATTCCTAATATGGATCATAACAGTTTCATCAGTAGCCAGTAATGCGATGATTATTTCTACATGTGTATGATGGTAATTAATGCGCATACCAGAAAATTGTCCCAGTAGAATATTGTACAATATAACTCAAAACCAAGCCTATGCAGTTGCTTACTGTAGGTATGTACCGACAAAGAACATGTTAAATGTACTCATGTGAACTGTAAAAATCGTCCCATTTTTAGTATGAGAGTGAAAAAGTGAACTATGCTATATCAATTCACTGGTTATGTTTTCACATGTGGACATTGTTGTTATAATGACCCAGAATAACCTGGTCTGAAACCATGATTTCGGCATGTGACATGGTGAATTTCATGTGATTTTTTTTTTATAAGGACACCTCCTGGTCAAGAGGCCTCACTCACCCATGAACACGAGGAAGGGTGAGGTCATGCTGCCAATCTTGGAGCTCAATGAGCAGATGCCCACTCCCATTCCCCGCACCACCGTGGGGTACAGCTCCATGGCCGAGATGTACAGCACCGCAAATGCTGCGGTAACCACAAGCTTCCCCACCATCACCAGGCCCACAATGAAGCTGTTGAATTCTGCAAAGTCACAAGACAGACCACTGGAAGATTGGCACCAATACCATGTGAAAGTCTGAAGAAGGCTTGGAATGCAAAAGTAAATAACTTTTTATACCATATGCTGGAAAAAAAGGCTGAATAGATATCAGTGAACACAAAGAGTGCAAGAAAAAGAGATTACACAGATTCTGTCAGTATCTCACAACCCTCACGTGAATGCCTTCTGTTTCTCTTCTCATTCAGCAACTTGAGTCTCTCTTAATTGTAAGTCTCTTTTGATTGGTTTATGTCTTGCATGTGTTCCCTTCCCCAGCTGTGCCTTGTTTCATTGTTACTTGCTGTATCTGTGACATGCATTTGACCCCCTACTTTGAGTTGAAAGTTGCCAAACTGTAATTTGCTATTCATGCTTAGAACTAGTCAGTATTCCAAGAACAAACTTTTCCTCTGTATTAATTGTAACATAACCTTCAATGACAGCAATTTGTGGAGTTTTCCTCTTTAACTACCCAATTCGAGCAAGCTTCCAAGCCTACTAAGGGTTCAGGATATGGACCGCGTTCAAGTTAACCCAGTTCAAGTCAGTTCCTTTGTCCATTTCCATTGGAACAAGCTCCCAAGCCTAATGGCCCTTTCCGATCTGTCAATCATATGTAGCAAAAAAACCAATCAGACTGCCTTATCTTACTAAGGTCCAGCCTACCCTGACAGCACCGCCATATTGTCCCACGCTCAGTGCAATCTTTAGCTGTTTGTAATTGTCCAGGTGTCAGACTTTTTCCAAAAATGGTTCTTAGATGCGCTTGGAGAACGTGTAATACTGACAAAAGGTACCCTGCCCAGCTACAGGGAACTCAATTAATCAGTTTCCAAAGCCAAAAACGCAGTTGGAGAAGTGTTTGTGGTGGATTCAGTCATGTGGAAGACCTCACACGCAACTCAATGTGTATAGGATCAACAAACAAAGTGGACTTCTGCATGCTATAAACCAGTAGTTATTCTGCTGAGAGCATGATTCCTTCATGCCACCCAGCGCAGGCGTTCGCAACTCTGGATAATATAGAACGTGTAGCCAGATGGTGAGGGATTTTGTAATAGCATGAAGTAATCTGCTTAGAAACTTTAACGTGGGAAAAGTTGGCTAGGTAGCTACCCAGCTGACTCAGAATGTCAGTCCCTTAGCCAAAATGAGTTGTCAGCTTGTCATAAAAATTGTTTTGGAGGAAAATGCCAACATAACATACATTAGATTAATAACTCGATTATGTCTAATGTAGCTAGTTTAAGGGTTAGCTGCATTGTGTAATATGATTTATTACAAAGTCTGGCTTGCGTAATGTCTGACTCATGGCCAACTGATGTTAGACAGCTTACTGGATCCAGTGTTATTTTTAGCTCAGTGATGGCAACAAACGTATGAAAACTACTTACCCTGCTTTACACATGCAGTACGATTCCTCTATTTTGCCTGATTTGATCTAAATATGCAGTTTATTGGGTACTCGCCTTTTCTGCATTGATCGCCAGCACTTTGCGGTTACTCTTGAATCTCCACCCACTCCTTTAAAAAAAGAGTGCTGATAGAGCACAATATCCCCTATCGGGCTTGGTAATAATGAACAAATCTAACACAGCATCTTAGGATTCCTCTTTCAGTCACTGGCCAATAATAATACATTACATACTAGAAGCCTATCTGAAAAAGTTGCATAATAAATATCATAAGTGGATAGCATTGGCATGGCATTGCTTGTAAACATTTTTAATTTGATCAAAATATAATGTAGACATTATTATGAATCCAACTTTAATTAAAGCTGCAAGCAGCGTTGAAAGGGCCCTCACACCTCTTGTGCACCTTGGGGGTGGTGGTGAGATCCTGACGGGTGCAGGTCAGCATTCACAACAGTTGCACAGTGCTAGACTGTGTAAAATATTATTTCCTGAGTGGAGAGCAAACACCATTCCTGAAATCAATAGGCAGAGTTTGTTTAAGTAGGATGCCTATTAATGACAGAAAGTTGAAATTTCAATTCATAATAATGATCCTGATCGGTTTGGGTCATGCACTATGAAACTTTTTTTTTTTTTTTTTTTAAGTCTTGGCATGTTTCATGTCTCCACCAAATTTGTTCATGTAGGTGAAATGAACCACAAGAACTGTTTTGATGAAATATTCTAAGGGGCGCTATGGAGCCACTTTGCCAAGCCTGTGTGCAAAACCTGTACCGTAGTAAAAGTAATACTGGGCTCCATGATTGTGCAAAATTTTGTGAGTTTTGTGAGCATGTTAAGACCCTCAAAAAGGCATTCTTTTGAAAAAATGATTCGGGGGGGCGCTATAGAGCTTTTGTGCCACAACCACTGCCAATTGGGATATCAGCTAAAAGAGTATAACTCAGATAAAATTTATGAAAAGTTTTGAAAGTTTTGGAATATCTTAAGGCCTTCGAGAATGTGTTCGTAAAATTTGGGAAAATGCAGGAAATGGCTCATGGCCAAAAAGAAGTCTACAAAATTGCCCTAATCCTGCATGACAAATCCAATGATCACACTAAATTTCATGAACATTCAAGCACTTTTATCTTAACAAGGCCATGGCTAGAGGGCGCTATGGAGCCACTTGGCCACGCCCGAGCTCAAATCAGCATATATTTGTATTTGGGATGTGACTGTTATCAAGCAAGTAAAGTTTCATGCAAATCTTACGAGGTATGTGAGAGTTAAACCAACTTCCTCTTTTCTGGCATAACATCGAAATTTGCTGCAACGCTACAGATGCATCGGTCAATGAATCCAAAAAAGCTTGGCAATTTAACATCAGCAAAGTCTTTAGATGTCGTGAGCCAAATTTGAGCTTGATCGGATAAAATCTGCAGGAGGAGTTTATTAAAGTATGCCACCTGTAAATGGCGAAAAATCAAAATAAGTTGCAATTTCAATTCAAAATGGCGGACTACCTGTTGAGTTTAGGTCACGCCCCAAGTGATTTTTTTTTTTTAGGTCTTGATATAGCCCATGTGTCCACGGGATTTCATACATGTAGGTTAAATGGGCTGTGAGGGCTGCTTGGTTGAAATTTTCTAGGGGGCGCTATGGAGCCATTTTGCCATGCCCATGTGCAATGCCTGTAACATAGAAAAAGGTATATTGGGCTTTATGTGTGTGCCAAATTTTGTGAGTTTTTAAGCTTCCCTTGCATCTGAAAATGCCACTTCCGTTTTTATGGCACATCATGCCATGGCAATGTCGTTTGATGAAAACTCACAATCTTCACAACAGAATATCATCAAGGTCTGAAGGCTTTCCTGACCGCATTTGAAGTGGTCCTGGAAAATGGAGCAGTGCCCCAAAAAAGACAACATGGTATTTCCTGTAGCCAGTAGGTGGTGCTATGTCTGAAACTCATTATAGGCATATGGATGTCTTCAGAATGGAACTATTATCAAGCACATGAAGTTTTGGGCAGATCAGATGAAGTACGCTTGAGTCATAACATAAGTACCCTCCCAAGGATTTACAATAAGTCACCATTAAACATCAAGGGCAGTAACTCCGTTAAGTATTAGTTTGGCGCAACGAAAATGCAATATGCGCATAACAAATGTATTTTTATAATTTTTGTGAAGTTTCATGAAAATCCCTCAAAAAATGTGGGAGGAATTGATTTCAGAACATAAGCACCCTTCCCGGGTCATGCAGACGACGAACGGACATCGCCACGACATAATCCCCCTTTGGTCTCTGGCCTTCGGGGGATAATAAATATAGGACCAAGGGTCCTGTAGCTTACTGGCAAGCAATCTTATAGTGATGATACAAGTTATGAGAATTTCATGTGAAGCTTGACATTCGAATCATTGATGGTCAATGACAAGGTCACTAAACAAGAGGCCTGTCGGCCAAGAGAGCTCCGCTAGATGAGTGAAATGTCCATGTCATAACTTAATTTCAGAGATCCTTGAAAACTATTGCAATATTAACACATATGACACATTTGGTAACCAGAATATGCTGTGAACCAGTTTGGTGTCTCAATTTATGTAGTATAACAATAAAACCACACTGCAAATTGCAGTCATTTATTTCAATCATCTTACCAGCAAGCAATACTAACAACCAACAAATACCTACCAGGCCTCTTGTTGAGATATTAATGAAAGACTGAAAAAATGAGCACAAACACTGATTTTCTAAGTCCAAAATGCTGAATTTCTCAAACACCAGGAAGTAGAATTTTCTAATTTTTGCAGGGGATCATCAGAGTATCATAAGGAGGGCTCACAACAAATTAGACAAAAAGTTGTTGGACAGTTTTTGAGATATTAATGAAAGACTGAAAAAATGAGCACAAACACTGATTTTCTAAGTCCAAAATACTGAATTTCTCAAAAACCGGGACGTAGATTTTCTCATTTTCGCAGGGGATCACCAGAACATCATAAGGAAGGCTCACAACAAGTTAGACAAAAAGTTATCAGACAGTTTTTGAGATATTCAAATGTGAAGTGAAAAGTTGACGCCAGATGGATGGACGGACAGACGGACGCCGGACAACTCTGCATTTGGAAAGCTCCGCTGACTGCTGACTATCGTCACAGCGGAGTTTATAAAAGTTAACATACATTTATAAGACCTCCTGTAATACAATCCTACGTTCTAAAGCAGTATTGGTGATACCTGTCATTGGTATTATAATATTTCAATATTCGGTGACCTTCAAAGGTCAAACTTCACATAGTGAAATTTCAATGACTTTTATCACCAAAACTATTACAGATAGAGCTTAGGTTTGTATTGTGGCCGTATAGGAAGTCATGTATGAAGTTTCATTGGGTGACCTTGAACTTGACCTTCAGTGACCTTCAACAGCCAAACTATACAGTGAAATTTCAATGACTTATATCAGCAAAATCGTTACAGATTGAGTGTAGGTTTGTATTGGAGGCGTATAGGAAGTCATGTATGAACTTTCATTTGGTGCCCTTCATATTGACCTTCGAAGGTCTAACTTGACCTACAGAAAATTCAATGACTTCTGTCACTGAAAAGGTCACAGATGGAGCCTAGGTTTGTGTTACTGACATAGGAAGTCACATATGAACTTTCATTTGGTGACATTCAGCTTGACTTTTGATGACATTTGAAGGTCAAACTTGACATAATACAATTGCAATGATCTGTATTGCCAAAACGGTCACAGATAGAGTCTAGGTTTGTATTAGAGACATATAGGAAGTCACATATGAGCTTTCATTTGGTGACCTTCGTATTGACTTTCAAAGGTCAAATGTGACCTAGTGAAAATTCAATGACTTGTATCATTAAAACGGTCACAGATGGAGCCTAGGTTTGTGTTACTGACATCTAGGAAGTCACATATGAACTTTCATATGGTGACATTCAACTTGACTGTCCGTGACCTTTGAAGGTCAAACTCAATAGTGAAATTACAATGAATTGTATCACCCAAATGGTCACAGATTGAGCCAAGGTTTGTATAGAGACATTTAGAAAGTCATATATGAAGTCCATTTACTGACCACAACGTGACATTCTGTGACCTTCAAAGTTCACAATTGACATATTGACATATTATAATGACTTGTATCACCAAAACTGCTTAGGATTGTATTACAAAAGGTCTTATAAATGTATGTGAACTTTTATTTAGTGGCCTTGACATTGATTTTCATTGATTTAAATGTCAAACTTCACATGAAATTTTCATAACTTGTATCATCGCTGTAAGACTGCTTGCTGGTAAGCTACAGGACCCTTGGTCCTATTTTTTTAGTTCAATTTCACTAGCCACACCCAGGCCTGATTACTGCCAGACCTGTTGAATCAAGAAATCACTTAAATAGAACCTGTCTGACAAACTGAAGCAGGCTAAAAGTTCTCAAAAAGCAACACATCATGCAGCAATCTAAAGAAATTCAAGAACAGATGAGAAACAAGGTCATTGACATCAATCAGTCTGGAAAGGGTTACAAAGCCATTTCTAAGGCTTTGGGACTCCAGCGAACCACAGTGAGAGCCATTGCTCACAAATGGAGAAAACTTGGAACAGTAGTGAACCTTCCCAGGAGTCGTCGGCCTACCAAAATTACACCAAGAGCGCATTGACGACTCATCCAGGAGGTCACAAAAGAACCCAGAACAACATCTAAAGAACTGTAGGCCTCACTTGCCTCAGTTAAAGTCAGTGTTCATGATTCAACAATAAGAAAGAGACCGGGCAAAACTGGCATCCATGGCAGAGTTCCAAGGCGAAAACCACTGCTAACCAAAAAGAACACAAAGGCTCATCTCACATTTGCCAAAAAAACATCTTGATGATCCCCAAGACATTTGGGAAAATATTCTGTGGACTGAAAAGACGAAAGTTGAACATCTGGGAAGGTGTGTGTCCCGTTCCATCTGGCGTAAAACTAACACAGCATTTCGTAAAAAGAACATCATACCAACAGTCAAACATGATGGTGGTAATGTGATGGTCTCAGACTGGGACTGCTTTGCTGCTTCAGGACCTGGACGACTTGCCGTAATTGATGGGACCATGAATTCTGCTCTCTACCAGAAAATCCTGAAGGAGAATGTCTGACCATTAGTTTGTGACCTCAAGCTCAAGCGCACTTGGGTTATGCTGCAGGACAATGATCCAAAACACACCAGCAAGTCCACCTCTGAATGGTTTAAAAAAAGCAAAATGAAGGTTTTGGGATGACCTAGTCAAACTCCGGACTTAAATCCAATTGAGATGCTGTGGCATGGCCTTAACCGGCTGTTCATGCTCGAAAACCCTCCAATGTGGCTGAATTAAAACAATTCTGCAAAGAAGAGTGGGCCAAAATTCTTCCACAGCGATGTGAAAGACTCATTGCAAACCCTTGATTGCAGCTGAATGACGAAAAACAATCTTCAGGCACTCTTGCATGGAGCAGGGGAAAAGAGTATCTGATACTTTAAGTTAAAAAGCCTTTATTATATCATGGCTGGCACAAGGACAAGTTTAAAAAAACTGACCGGTTTCGACCACTAAGTGTCTTCATCGGGGTTGCAAAAAAATTGCAGTTGTTGTCGCCGAGGGTGGCCCAACCAGTTATTAGGTTTAGGGGCCATTGCTTTTTCACATTGGGCCAGGTGGCTTTGGATAGGTTTTTCCTTCAATAAATGAAATCATCATTTAAAAACTGCATTTTATCTTTACTTGGGTTATCTTTGTCTAATATTAAAATTAGTTTGATGATCTGAAACATTTAAGTGTAACATATGCCAAAAAAAAAGAAATCAGGAAGGGGGCAAATACTTTTTCACAGCACTGTATACATGTATGAATTTATATGTATGCTTTGTGTATTAAGATCGGAACAACTTAATTCTGAAGTGCACATACCTACTGGTTGTCCTCATTTAGTCCATCTTTGCCCTGACAGAATGGATAACAGCACTGTTATAAATTGACTAAATTTAACAGTTAAATTAACGCGTTGTGTCCTCGTTATTTGAACTGTAAGTAGAGTCCAGTGCGCATTTAACTGTGGTTTACAGTTAACATACATAAAACCTCTGTCATATACTGATTGTAAAATTACAGTTAAAATAACTAGCAAAAACGGTGCCAGTTAAATTAACTGGCAAAAAAGGTGCGAGTTTAGAACAGTGAGGGTGATATTTCGTGTTGCTCCAACTGGGATGGAAACCGCGCCAGTTTCAGTTTCCGCGAAGAGGAAAGCCAAACTTCATTTCGTTGCTCTGTTGCAGCTGTGCATGTTCATGGTGCAAACCAGCTTGTCCGTTTTACACGAGTGCTTTTAAATGGAAAGGCAATGTGACGGTACAGGACATTTTGTCCGATGTAAACGAAAATCCATTGTACAAAATCTGGTATATTTGATGTATATTTAATGGAAAAACGTTACAGAAAAATTGGGACTTGAGCTGTTGTCCGGTATGAGCGAGTTTCCGTTTTATACGAGGACGGTTTCGGCGAGTTCTACTGTAAACCACAATATTTTCGGGAATATGCACGCGACAGTTCTGCTCAAACTTCTGCTGTGCTGTGGGAACTGAGCTGCATAGATGTGGGCCTTAGCAGCAGTAATTAAGGGGGGCAGAGCTGGTCGGAGCTAGTTGGAAAGGTCAATTCAGGGTCTAGGATCAAGACCATGTTCATATTAATCCCTCACAAGTCTGTTCCTCTGTGGTTTGTTAGGAAAAACCTCCCGATCCTTCTGCGGTCAACAGGATTGGAACCAAGTTGCCCTAAAGCTACTCTGTCCTCTGTGAGAACAGTTCAGCTGTGGCAAAGTGTGCACTCCACCTGGCTGTCATCCTGGAAAGCCACAGGCCAGCGATTGGCAAAGCCTTGTTTTGCTTATTACATCTGAACTGAATTTTGCCCTTCTCATCTGGGGTTCCAATCCCATTGCTACTGTATTGCTGTCAAAAAAACCTTCTATTAGATTGTACTCTGTCTCCGACCTTGATTTGTGGTCAGGATCACAAAAGTAAAGACTGCAGTACAAATGACATCACTGGGAAAGTGATGATGAAAGGATCTGGTAAAAATCATTGCAGAAAAAGTGGCAATTTACTGAACTATAGTGCACATAAAAATGGTCAGCGCTGGACAATAGGGCAAATCAATTTACAGGTAAAGTCAAAGTGCAAGGACTACACGGCAGAGAGATTATAAAAATGGTACATTGTGAGGACGAAGAGTCATATCATATTTCAGATGAAGTAATGGAGTGAAAATTAGCACAGATTAGCACAGATTACAGAATTTAGAAAGGGAAAACAAGGGCCCCCTACCTTTTGGAACAACTTGAGTGAGCAGGAGGACAGATCCGCCAACTAGAAGAGTAGAGGAGATGATCAGTCGACGGGAGGCCACCTTAAGCAGGAGCCATGCCCCTATGTAGGCAACCACCTCCGCAACAGCGGAGAGGAGGCAGTTGAAGTAAGGATTGCCGCTCATGCTGGGGGTGCTTAGCGACAGGCCAAAATAGCAAATGGAGATACTGAACCTGCGAGAAATAATCAAAGGTGACAATTGGTCTCAGTTTTCAATGGGGAATCACTGAGAACGGCTGATCCCAAATGACACTTTGTATTTGCGAGACTACAGTAGGATCATCCATTTGAAATATTTTCTGTCACAAAAAATTTTAAATGTAGGAATTAAAATTAAAAGAATTTAAAATAAATCCATCCATCCATTTTCCGCCTCTTATCTGGGGCCGAGTTGTGGGCGTAACAGACTAAGCAATGAGACTCAGGCGTCCCCTCTCCCCACTACTTCCTCCAGTTCTTCCCAGTGGACCCCAAGCCATTTCCAGGCGAGCCGGGAGATATAGTCCCTCAAGCATGTCCTAGGTCTGCCTCGAGTTCTCTTTCCAGTTGTAAATGCCAGTAAAACATCTAAAGGGTCCAGGAGTTATCTGAATCATATGCCCAAACCACCTCAACTGACACCTTTCGACTAGGAGGAAAGCAGTGGTCTCTCTCTGATGTCTGAGCTCCTCACTCTATCCCAAAGGGTCAGGCCAGCCACCCCGCGGAGAAAGCTCATTTCCGCCGCTTGTATTTACGATCTTGTTCTTTCGGTCACTACCCAAAGCTCGCCACTATAGGTGAGGATTGGAACACAGATCGATGAGTAAATTGAGAGTTTCACTTTTAAGTTGAGCTCCTTCACCATGATAGACCGGTGCAACACCTGCTTCACTGCATCAATCTGTCTGTCAGTAGAATGTGCCATCCTGCCCTCACTCGTGAACAAGACATTGAGATACTAAAACTCCTCCACTTAAGGACAATCCACCTTTTTCCGGCAGAGAATCATAGCCTCAGATTTGGAGGTGCTGATCCTCATTCCAACTGTTCCACAGTCAGCTGCAAACTCTTCCAGTGCACGATGGAGGTCACAGCACAGTGAAGCGAACTGGACCGCATCTGCAAACAGCAGAGATGCAATCCTGAGGCCACCTTAAAAGACACCCTTCAACCCTCGGCTGCACCTTGATAGCCAGTCCATGAAAATCATGAACAAAAGAGGAGACAAGGCGCACCTTTGGCAGAGTCCAACGCCAGCTGGAAATGAGTTCAACTTAATGCCAAGAATGCGGACACAACTCCGGCTTTGGTTGTATAGGGATCGATAGGCTCGACCTAATGACCCTGGAGCCCCATACTCCCACAGCACCCCCTTCAGATTACCTCATGGGACATAGTCATAAGCCTTCTCCAGCACATGTAGACTGGATGGGTAATCTCCCACAACCCCTCCAGTATCCATGTCAGGTAAAAAGTTGATGCACTGTTCCTTGGCCAGAACGGAGCCCACATTGCTCCTTCTGGATCCAAGGTTTGACAATCAGGTGAAGTCTCCGTTCTTGCACCCTGGGTAAAGCACTCCCTGGGAGGCTGAGCGGTGTGATCCCCATGTAGTTGGAGCATACCCTCTGGTCCTCCTTTTTTCAATTTTTTCCCCTTTTTTCTCACCCTGAGCAAAGCTAAACTGAGTAACCCACCACAAAGCAACCTGCTCCCAGCAACTCAGGGCAAAGATGCAGTGGCATGTGATTTCTCAGAGTCGTATGATGACTAGCCCTGACTTCACACTATGCAGTCACATGACCAATTACCAGTTTCCATAACGGAGCCCAGAACCCCAGGGTCTCTGTCCCTGTCTGCCACAGAGTCCACATTGCATTTGACCTCTACTCCTCTTTTTGAGGGTGGTAAGCCCACCCAGAGGCAGCTCCCTGCAGCCTTTCAGGCGGAGCCCAGCAGGGTCCTGGGAAAAACCCGGCCGCCAAGTACTTGCCTATTAGCTCCTCTCCCTGGACTGGCTCCAGGATGGGGCCCTGGTGTCCCTATTCCGGGCATGGTTCTCATATTTTACTGGGAACACATCGTAGGGGATCAATTCTGTCTGGCCCTTCACCTGGAACCAATTTGCCATGGTAAACCCTACCACGACCTAATGCTCCACGCAACACCGCTCCCATACTGTCTAAAAAGATGGACGAAGCAACCGTGATGTCACCCATTGGTTTCAGCATACCATTTAGGAAGCCTCGATTTTGGCAATTTGAACAGTGCCGTTTTGTCATTTTGAAACCGAATGTGATTCCCTTTGGACAAGAGCGTGAATTGAAGATCTAGCGAGGAGCAAGGGGTGGATCTATGGGTGGATCTGACCGTATCTGACAAGGACTGGAGGATAGCCACGCCCCTAAAGCAAATCTAGCTTTATCCTTTATTCTAGTCTATTTGGGACCATAATTTACAAAAATGAACATCATGATATATCGAAAGACTTGAAAACTTGTGATAGATACCATAAAGTAATGTGGAAAATCATTATTGAAATAATAAATCAGGTGGGAAAGTAGGGTCATGTTCTCATAGACTTCTATAGTATTGAACTTCTTTCTGCAACTACCGATATCATCATCTGCTGGCCATTAAATAGAATGCAATTTTAAGAGATTTCCGCATTGGCTTTACTTTTAAGACCCGGGCGCTGTGTCCATCTTTTTGTACAGTCTATGATAGCTCCCAAGATTCAAGAGGCACGGAATTTCCTCCTTCACAATAAGGTAGCAATTCTTGGAGGAATTTAAATATTTAATAGAAGTACAAATATTTCAAAGATATTAAACATTAATAAAAATTTAAGAATTAAAATTTTAAAAAGTGAAGTAATATTTAGGTGTAGCTGATACATTTTTATTACTATTATTAATGATGCACAGACTATTGGTAAAAACATTTCTTTCTCTGAACATAGACTATCAAGTTACCAGATGAAAACACTGAGGATGGTTATGCTTCTTATGTTCCTTGTCCTGACCAAGTCCAGGTATGTGAATGAGGTCTTCACATGATCCATTTTGTTTCCCTGTGGAATAAGAGGACAAGATATAGTAGTCCTATAAATACAAAGCGTCAACACAATATGCCTGTTAAAATAAGGCTTTTTGAGCTATGGGTACTTGCCAATGAATTGCAGGAAATGTAGGTCTATCAAGTCCAAATTAAACGAAGATCTTGAATTTAATTTGAATCAAGTTGAACTTGAGTTGAATTCTCAATTCTGGAATGAAGAGGTTGGTGGGTGGGTGTGTGTGTGTGTGTGTGTGTGTGTCTCAATTCAGCAACTTGCACGTCTATTAAGTGTAGGGGAGACTGGGGTCCGATGAGCCGTGGGGACCAATGAGCCATATCACTATTTTGCGATCAATCGATGACAGAGCTGCTTAAAATAGGCAAAATATTTGACCATTGACTGATTAGTCATGGGGATAAATGAGCCATATCTGTTAGGTACGGTTCTGGAACCAGATGCGAGAGTCGAGCAGTGAAGGAAAAATGGGATTTTATTGGAAAGGGGGCGAACCCCCGCAGAGCAGGAGGCAACAGTACAAAGTCCACAATCCAAAATCAAAAGGGCGAAATCCAAATCGTAACCAGGGCAGCAAACACAAAAATCGTGGCCGGGCAAAATGGGTATGGTACACAGATGCAGGCAGAATATCCTAATCAGAAGCAAAAATCAATAATCAGGGACGGTCCAGTCAGAAGAGAATCACAATAGAGTACAAGGCGAAAACAAGCGTGGCACAAGCAAACCAAAGGAAACGTTCTGACGGGGAACAGCTGTGAGAAGACTGCTTAAATACACAAGGGAAGTCACATGCTATGATCAGGGACAGGTGAACAGGATCAGACTAATTACGTGGGAGCAAACACGAGGGAGAACCTAACCACATGAAATTGGCAAAAGCCAAAAACGCGGACAGGGATCACGAGACAGCCTATGACAAAACATACAGCTCCGGTTACGGAGTTCTAATGTGCACAGACAATGAGGCAGGACAGAGTGGAGCAGGTGCGGAGGATCCGCTGAATTGCAGCAAAGACTGAGAAGGCAAGAGGCGGAGACTAGAACAGGGCGAGTGCTGAGAGCTTGTTAATCAATTAATAAGTGTAGCTATACAATCCCTGGTGCTCTTTAGTAAGTTAGTATTATATACAATGTTAGTCTTGGTTAGTATCTTTAACAAAACAAACTGTTAGTACCGGTTAGTAAAATAGAAAAGCAAGGCGAAGGAAGCAAACGAGACTAGAAGGAATGGTTGGAAACCCAGAAACCATGAAATCACCTAAGCATGTGACACGCAGGACTAGGAGAGAAGCTGTAGCTTAACACAAGACCAGACAGGGGAGACAAAGTGCAATGCAGGGCATGAACAAAGACATGGACCGGAATCTACAGAAATATGGATAATGGCAGGGCAAACACATGGCAAAGAATAAAAACTAAACAGAACATGGCAAAAACAGAACAGACACGGCAGAAACATGACAGACATGGCAGAATCATAACAGTACCCCCCACCTAAGAAACGCCTCCTGGCGTTTCAACCTGATGGTCTGGAGTGCGTAGCATGAAAGTCCGTGATCAAACTTTTGTCGAGGATGTAGCGGGAGGGAACCCAGCTGCGGTGCTCAGGACCGTAGCCCTCCCAATCGACAAGGTATTGCACACCTCGTCCACGATGGCGACAGTCCAACAAGGAGCGGACAATGTAGGCCTCGCCTCCGTCAAATAATGCGGAGGGTGGTGGGGGATCAGGACCAGAAGACGGGGTGGGTAACAGCAGGCTTGATCTGGGGAAACATGAAATGAGGGGTGAATGCGGCGCATGGAAAGGGGCAGACGGAGGCGGACAGCAGAGGACTCAGCACTTTCTCAATGGTGAATGGCCCCAGGAACTTAGGGAAGAGTTTACCCCGTTTCCTCTTAAGGGGGTATCCTTGGCGGACAGCCACACGCGCTGCCCAGGTCGGTAGGTTGGGGCGGCGTCGTTTGTTGTCGCCCGAGCCTTCATTCGCGCTACCGACCTGAGCAGCGCCTCCCGTGTGTAGTCTTCCAGGTGCGCCCGGCACCGACGCTTTCAAACTCCCGGCGGAAGGAACGGCAACCTCCTCCTGGCAGGGAAACACAGGCGGTTGGTAACCCAGACACGCCTTAAATGGGGGAGAGACCAGAGGCAGCGGAGGTGTGACTGTTAATAGCGTATTCAGCCCAGGGAAGTTGGTGGCTCCAGGAGGAGGGTTCTTTAAACATAGGCATCTTAGAACAGTCTCAATACATTGGTTGGCCCGCTCGGTCTGGCCGTTGGTCTGTGGGTGAAAACTGGATGATAAACTAACTGATGTGCCAATGGATTTGCAGAATGATTTCCAAAACTTGGCTGTGAATTGGGGTCCGCGATCTGATGTGATGTCTGTGGGGATACCGTGAAGTCTGATAACGTGCTGAATGATTAGAGTGGCAGTCTCTTGGGCAGAAGGGAGTTTGGTGAGGGGCACGAAATGGACAGCTTTGGAGAATCTACTATGGTGAGGATGGTGGTGAAATGGTTGGATGGGGGGAGACCAGTGATGAAGTCAAGTGCAATGCGTGACCAAGGACGGTGAGGAGTGGGTAGTGGTTGTAACAGTCCGTGAGGGGGTTTGTGTGATACCTTGGCTTGGGCACAGACCGAGCAGGCAGCGACATAGTTCTGGACATCCTGGTTTATTCCCGGCCACCAGAAACGACGGGATATGAAGTCCAGGGTGCAGCGAACTCCTGGGTGACATGAAAGGTTAGAGGCGTGCCCCCAGTCCAGGACTCGGGGGCGCAGGTTAGCAGGCAGAAACAGGCAGTGATCAGGGCAGGCACTGGGGGCGGCAGAATCAGCTTGGGCATTTCTCACCTCAGCTTCAATGTCCATATCGATGGCATTAATCAATGTTTCTTTGGGCAGAATGGTGTCTGGACTGAGCAGGTCCTCGTCCGTCTTGAAACATCGGGATAGGGCATCTGGCTTGACATTCTTGCTGCCGGGGCGATAGGCAAGGTGGAAATTAAAATGTGAGAAAAATAATGCCCACCTGGCTTGGCGCGGGTTGAGCCTCTTGGCGGTCTGGAGATATTCCAAATTCTTGTGGTCCGTCCAGACGAGAAACGGTTGTTCAGCTCCCTCCAGCCACTGCCTCCATTCCCCCAAAGCCAGTTTGACGGCTAGTAACTCCCAGTTGCCGATGTCGTAGTTCCGTTCCGAAGAGCTTAGGCGATGGGAGAAGAAGGCGCACGGGTGGATCTTGCCATCCTTGGGGGACCTCTGAGAAAGGACAGCCCCGACTCCCACATTGGAGGCGTCAACTTCCACCACAAACTGGAGCTTAGGATCGGGAATGGTTAGTATGGGAGCAGATGTAAATCGTGACTTGAGTTCATGGAACGCTTTCTCAGCTTTCTCGGACCACTGGAATCTGACTTTGTTAGAGGTTAGGGCAGTTAGCAGTGCGGCAACAGAGCTGTAATTGCAAATGAATCGCCTGTAGAAATTGGCAAATCCCAGAAAGCGTTGGAGTGACTTACGGTCAGAGGGTTTGGGCCAGTCGGTGACCGCCTCAATCTTGGCCGGGTCCATGCGGATGGTGCCGGGTGCGATGATGTAACCCAGAAAGGAGGTGGTCTGGACTGAGAACTCACTTTTCAGCTTTGACAAATAGTCGATTCTCCAACAGGCGCTTTAGGACTTGCCGGACATGGCGAACGTGTTCCTCCTGTGATTTAGAGAAAATGAGAATATCATCCAAGTAAACAAGCACAAATCTATTAATCATATCCCTGAGTACATCATTGACGAGGTTCTGGAACACAGCTGGGGCGTTAGTAAGGCCAAACGGAAGAACCAAATACTCCCAGTGTCCGGTGGGTGTATTAAACGCGGTCTTCCATTCATCTCCTTCACGTATCCGGATCAGGTGATAAGCATTGCGCAAGTCTAGTTTGGTGTAAATCTTGGTCCCTTGCAGCAGGTCAAAAGCGGTATTCATAAGTGGCAGAGGGTACCTGTTCTTTATAGTGATTTAATTGAGGCCCCTGTAGTCTATACATGGCCTTAACGACCCGTCTTTCTTACTCACAAAGAAAAATCCTGCCCCAGCAGGGGACGAAGAGGGGCGAATGATGCCTGCCGCAAGGGACTCACTAAGGTATTTCTCCATGACGAGAGTCTCAGGGCGTGACAGGGAGAATAGACGACCTCTGGGCGGCATGGTACCAGGTTTGAGATCAATGGCGCAGTCGTAGGGCCTATGCGGGGGCAGGCTGGTGGCACGAGTTTGAGAACACCTCTTTAAGATCATGGAACTCTGGGGGAACCTTCTCCAGGTTGGGGATTTCCTCCACATGAGGAACAGGAACATGATCCAGAGCATCATTAAGACAGGTCTGCGCACAGTTGGGGCTCCAGCCCTTGATCTCATGTTTTCCCCAATTGACCTCAGGCAGGTGTTTGGCCATCCAGGGGTGCCCGAGGACGACTGGGGCATGTGGAGACTGGATAATGTAGATCTGGATAGTTTCTTGGTGATTTTCAGAAATCCGTAATTTAATCGGGACAGTGATGTGGGTGATGTGACCGATCTTCTGGCCATTGAGGGAGTTCGCCACACAATCCGGGAAGACCTTCAACAGGAATCCCCCATTTCAGGGCTACTTCTTGGTCGATGAAGTTCTCTTCGGCTCCCGAATCGATCAAGGCGGTGGTCTTCCTTCCTCCCCCAGCCCACTCAAAGGAGACAGGAAAGCAGGTGCGGTTTCTTGAGGAGTGATCAACTGGAATGACGCCCACTACCGCTCCTCTCTTTGTTAGCGGGCGTGCTCTCTTCTCTGGGCACCGTGAGATGTAGTGTCCGGTTTTGCCACAGTAAAAGCAGGCCCGCTCCCTTCGCCTACGGTCCCTCTCCTCACCAGTAATCTTGGTACGGCCCAACTGCATGGGTTCAGAATCATGGAGAGGTTTGGTCTTGTCAGACTGAGGAAGGGAAGGCATCACCTCCGGAGACTTGGACACACTGGATCTGTAGGTGGACCGTCTTCGCTCCTCCAGGCGTGAGTCTATGCAGATTACCATCTCAATGATCCGCTCCAGACTTTCGGGAAGGTCATGGGGTAGCAGCTCGTCTTTTATTCGCTCGGATAGCCCATTGATGAAGGTGTCGTAAAGGGCTCTCTCCTGCCATCTGCTGTTAGTCGCCAAGGTCTGGAACTCGATGGCGTAATCCAACACTGAGCGATTCCCCTGGCGGATGCGGAGGATCTCCCTCCCAGCCTCATGCCCATGTCTGGAGCGGTCAAATCACGCTTCATTTCTTCCCCAGCAGGTCAGATGACTGGACGCACGTAATCCTGCCTCCCAAGCAAAGTAGCCCACTGCTTAGCTCTCCCGGTTAGTTCTTGCGTGATGATGTAGGCCACGCGGGATTGCTCAGTGGGGAAGGTGGCAGGCTGTAGGCTGAAGATTAGCTTGCACTGGGTCAGAAAGGCACAGCAGGATCCAGGGTCGCCATCATACTTCTCTGGTGGTGGACGTGGTTCGTGAACCGGAGCCGGTGGGGCAGAGGCGGGTACCGGCACGGGAACAGGAGTGGTGGCGGCGGGTCTTAAGGAGCGGGTGAGGTCAGCCATCTGATGGGACATGGACTGAAGGTGCTGCATCATGGCCCGGAGCTGCTGCTGTTAGAACTCCAACTGCTCGCCCTGTTCCTTCACTGCAGCCTGCAGAGGCTTGATGCTCGCTGGCTCCATGATGGTCAGAACGTACTGTTAGGTACGGTTCTGGAACCAGACGCAAGAGTTGAGCAGAGAAGGAAAAAAAAAAGGAATTTTATTGGAAAGGGGGCGAACCCCCGCAGAGCAGGAGGTGACAGTACAAAGTCCACAATCCAAAATCAAAATCCAAAGGGCGAAATCCAAATCGTAACCAGGGCAGCAAACACAAAAATCGTGGTCGGGCAAAATGGGTATGGTACACAGATGCAGGCAGAATATCCTAATCAGAAGCAAAAATCAATAATCAGGGACGGTCCAGTCAGAAGAGAATCACAATAGAGTACAAGGCGAAAACAAGCGTGGCACAAAGGAAATGTTCTGACGGGGAACAGCTGTGAGAAGACTGCTTAAATACACAAGGGAAGTCACATGCTATGATCAGGGACAGGTGAACAGGATCAGACTAATTACGTGGGAGCAAACACGAGGGAGAACCTAACCACATGAAATTGGCAAAAGCCAAAACGCGGACAGGAATCACGAGACAGCCTATGACAAAACATACAGCTCCGGTTACGGAGTTCTAATGTGCACAGATAATGAGAGGCAGGACAGAGTGGAGCCGGTGTGGAGGATCCACTGAATTGCAGCAAAGACTAAGAGAAGGCAAGAGGCGGAGACTAGAACAGGGCGAGTGCTGAGAGCTTGTTAATCAATTAGTAAATGCAGCTATACAATCCCTGGTGCTCGTTAGTAAGTTAGTATTATATACAATGTTAGTCTTGGTTAGTATATTTAACAAAACAACAAACTGTTAGTACTGGTTAGTAAAATAGAAAAGCAAGGCGAAGAAAGCAAACGAGACTAGAAGGAATGGTTGGAAACCCAGAAACCATGAAATCACCTAAGCATGTGACACGCAGGACTAGGAGAGAAGCTGTAGCTTAACACAAGACCAGACAGGGGAGACAAAGTGCAATGCAGGGCATGAACAAAGACATGGACCGGAATCTACAGAAATATGGATAATGGCAGGGCAAAAACAAAAACATGGCAAAGAACAAAAACTAAACAGAACATGGCAAAAACAGAACAGACATGGCAGAATAATAGCAGGGCATGGCAAAAAACAGAACAGACATGGCAGAAACATGACAGACATGGCAGAATCATAACAATATCACTATTTTACCTATTTTAAACACCTTTGGCATCGACTGATCGCAAACTAGTGATATGGCTCATTGGTCCCCATGGCTCATCGGACCCCAGTCTCCCCTACTGTATGTCTTGTGTGATTGGTTTATGTTGTGTGCATCTCCCTTCCCCTGGCTGCATCGCGTTACCAGGTTAGCCACATCAGTGGTCTTTCTAAAGCCCTCTTCTCAGTGTGGGAAGTTGCTGGATTGTAATATTGCTTTTGTGTGCTTAGAATCAGTGAGTACTCAAGTATAAACTCTTCTACTTCGTAAAATTCAACTTGTAATTAAGCGACAGCAGTTCCTGAATTCTGTTCTTGTGACTTAGTCAATTCAAACGAACTTCCAATCCCAATCAGGGTCCAGAATTGGGACAGCGTTCAAGTTGTCAGTTCCAGTTTATAAGAACAAGCTCCCAAGCCTAAGCAGGGACCAGCCAGGATTGGGTCCGCGTTTTTGTTGACTTCTCCAAGTGTGTTCCTTTATCCAGTTTGTAACGAACAAACTCCCAAACCTTCTACAGTCATTGGGATTGGAACTGAGTTCCCTTCAAGCTACTGTTATGATTCTGCTCTGTTCTGTTCATGTTTTGCCCATGCTCATGATCCATGCCATGTTTTGCTTCTGTTTTTTTCTGCATTTTCTGCCATAGTCCATTCCCTCAGTTATATTCCGGTCATTGTTTTGTATTTTGCCATGCATTGCACTTTGTCTCCCCTGTCTGGTCTTGTGTTATGTGACAGCTTATTTTCCCCAGTGTTGCCTGCCACGCTTTCAGGTGATTTCGTGGTTTCTGGGTTTTCAATCATTCCTTCTAGTCTCGTTTGCTTCCTTCGTCTTGCTGTTCTGTCATTACTAACAATACAAACAGTTTGTTGTTTTAGTTAAACCTACTAACTCTAACTAACATTGTATTTAGTACTAACTTACTAACGAGCACTAGGGATTGTATAGCTGTACTTTACTAATTGATTAACAAGCTCTCAGCACTCGCCCTATTCTAGTCTCCGCCTCTTGTCTTCACTCAATCTACTTGGCTGCATTTCAGCAGATCCTTCGCATCTGTTTTAACTCTGTTCTGCCTCTCATTATCTGTGCATGTTAGAACTCCCTAACCAGAGCTGTGTGTTCGTCAATAGGCTGTCTCGTGATCCCTGTCCGCGTTTTGGCTTTTGCCAATTTCATGTGGTTAGGTTCTCCCTCGTGTTTGCTCCCTTGTTAATTAGTCTGATCCACTTTACCTGTTCCCAATCATAGCGTGTGACTTCCCTTGCATATATTTAAGCAGTCTGTTCACAGCAGTTTCCTGTCAGAACGTTTCCCTTGTGCTACGCTTGTTTTCGTCTCATATTCTTTGTGATTCACTTCTGACTGGACCGTCCCTGTTTATCAATTTTGGCTCTGTTTTGGATTTCTTGCTGCATCTGTGTATCAAACCTTTTTTTGCCTGACTACGAGTACTGTGATTGCTGCCCTGGTAACGACTCGGATTTTGCCCTCTGGATTTTGATTTTTGGATTGTAGACTCTGTACTGTTGCCTCCTGCTCTGCAGGGGTTCTCCCCCTTCCTTAATAAAATCCAGTTTTGCTGCATTGCTTGGTTCTCGCAACTGGTTCCTGAACGATACCTCACAGCTACACCATGCTCCTGTGGTACAGTTTGTTGCTGCCAAAGTCTGCACCACTGGCCGTAATCCCGGAAGCCGCTGGCCAGCGACTGACAGCTGAGGCTTTATCGATAACATTTATACTGAAGTGTGCTATCATTATTCAGGGTTCCGTCTCCCACCGCTTCCTCAGGGTTTCTGTCGCCTTAATTACTGTATCAGCTATCAATAAAATACCTGTTGAATTGGATACTGCCTTGGATCCTGATACCTTATCTGGACCGTAACAAATCTTTTTGAAAACTGAACAGATATTAAATTAGAACTCTTTTAGAACTTAAGAATTGAAATATGGAGTGGGTGGTGGTTAGGGCCAAATACAGGCTCCTTCCATCGGGCCCAAAATTACTGGTCACAACTCTGCATACACCCATGGTCACACCACACCCATAATCCAAAAACACAGCTAAAATACCCAGAGTTAATTTGACTCCTGCAGTGTTAATTCAACCCCAACAGAGATAATGTGTTCACTCCAGCCGAGAGTTAATTTAATACTGAATATTTTAGGTCACAGTACGGCAAAGGGACTCTAGTTAAGATTTACAGAGTGACAATATCATTCAGTATCTGACTTTGTTCAGACCAAAATTGTTACGATCCAGACCGGGAACCAAATGCAGAGTCAGAGTACAATCCAATGGTAGGGTTTATTGATAGCGATAAGGTATTGACAAAGGGACAGAGACCAGAGCAGAATGACGTAGCTCAGTTCAGATGGTACAGGCTTGAGTGCAATGGGCGTATCCATGCCCGGGCATTGACGTTCCACGACAGCTGCCAGATGGAGTGCATAATTTGCTAGAGCAGAGCTGTCTCTTGGCAGGACCGGGGAGTTTAGCAGGAACGCAGTCCCAATCCTGATGACCGCAGAAGGCTTGGGAGGTGTGCCTGATAAACTGGAAAAAGGAACAGACTGAAGGATGATTGATAGGATCACCGTCCCAATCCTGGACACCCAGAGTGTGGCTTGAGAGCTTGTTCTAATTAATCGAACTAACTAAAACAGCTGGGGGGGAGGTTCCCACAGGATGTAAACCTATCAAAGGAGAGAATACATTTAAAAGACACACAAGCTGCTGGATGGGAGGAGACATGAAAGGGATTCACAAGAGGGTTTTGACCAATACAGGCATCTCTCTGTCCTTTCATTACTCTATTCTCGCATTTTTTTTTGTTGTTGGTGAGTACACAGACTTGTTTTTGCCATCTAAAAATATGCAAATTATGAGAATAATTACTTTATTCTTAAAATAATAAACATGATACCGAAAGCCTAGAGGAGTCCTCCTCCCGAAATATAACCACTGGAGCAGTGACGCCATTTTTCTTGGCTGCTGCCCGAATGATGGCCTCTGCCTCCTTCACACGACCTTGAGCCAGTAACCAACGAGGAGACTCCGGAATGAACCTGTTAATCACAGAGAGCCAGGATGCGTGTTAATACCTTACCATGGGGTTCAAAATTAAGATGCAGCTCAGAACAAACCAGCGCTATCCTGAAAAGCACATCTCAGGCACTACCACGTCCATGTGTTTTTCAGCATTTATTGATTGCTGTGGATTGATTGCAGCCAGTTATGTATGATACCATGCAGCAGTATTGGCTGAGGTGCTGATTACACTATTTCATAAATTTTTCGTAACTTGGCCAAGGACAATTGAGGGAAATAAGTCTAACTAGACAGTTGGTCGCCGGCCGATGAATGTGTATCCCCAGACACCCTATATCCAAAAACACTGACTCATCCTATATGCCAATAAGCATCATAGAAGAAGAAGAAAGTCTTCATTTTCTATGATGTTTTGTGGTGGTTGGAAAACCAGCTGACATTCTTTATACCCTTCAGCTAAAGTGCTAAAATAGCGCTTTGAATGTTCGAATTTCCATGGAAAACTCCTTAATATAAAACATATTATGCCTAAGTAACTAAAATATATAAATAAAATGCAAAAATGAAGACAGACTGGCAATGACAGAACCAGATTCTGACTTGCAGTCCAGCAGATTCACTTTTTTAGCTCCGCTGTGACGATTGTCAGCAGTCAGCGGAGCTTTTCTAAAGCCGAGTCATCCGGCATCCGTCCGTCCAGCGTCAACTTGTCACTTCAAATTTGAATATCTCAAAAACTGATAACTTTTTTCCTAATTTGGTGCGAGCCTTCCTTATGATATTCTGATGATCCCCTGCAAAAATTAGAAAATTCTACATCCCGGTTTTTGAGAAATTTAGCATTTTGGACTTAGAAAATCAGTGTTTGTGCTCATTTTTTTCAGTCTTTCATTAATATCTCAAAAACTGTCCGATAACTTTTTGTCTAATTTGTTGTCAACCTTCCTTATGATGTTCTGATGATCCCCTGCGAAAATGAGAAAATTCTATGTCCTGGTTTTTGAGAAATTCAGCATTTTGGACTTAGAAAATCAGTGGTTGTGCTCATTTTTTCAGTCTTAACTGTCCAATAACTTTTTGTCTAATTTGTTGTGAGCCTTCCTTATGATGTTCTGATGATCCCCTGCGAAAATTAGAAAATTCTACGTCCCGGATTTTGAGAAATTCAGCATTTCATATTGCAGTAGTTTTCAAGGATTTCTGAAATTAAGTTATGACATGGACATTTCAGTCATCCTCAGTGGAGCTTTCGAGGCCGACAGGCCTCTTGTTTAATTTCTTGCTAGGCTGAACAGTTTTCAAGGTTCTGAGCATGTGCAGTAATCGTGACACAGCTCCTTAAACTCCAACACATTTAGCTTGACACAGAAACTTAAATTTTGATTATTGTGCATGGTGCCTGTAAAATAAATACATGAGTAGATAGATTAGTAAATAAATAAATCCAGGGTTCTAGCTGATATCAGCTACATTCATGCAAACACTGTTATTTCTTCTATATCCCTTGCCAAAGCTACACTATTGGTGATGTTCTTAAGTATTTGGACAGTGACACCACGTGTGTGTTTCGTACACAGTTGTTTATACTCTAGTGTTTATGAATAGAAATGCCTTCAAATGAAAATAAATTTAACAGTATTCATGTCCTTACAAAATGAACCTTGTAAGAATTGAAGCAGCGCAGTCCGAACACTCACAAACTCACTACGCAAGTCCTTTACAATCACAGTTTAGCATTTGTTTGTATTCTGGGAATCGCCTCACCACCAGAGAGGCATGTAAAGGAATCCAGGCAGGGCGAGGACTAACAGCAGCATTCTCCAGCTACGAATGAAGTAGGCGAACAGTGGAAGGATGACATAGCCAACAGAATAAAACACACACATGCCCATGGTCGAGAAGGCCGATCGGTAGGACTCCCCCAACACCTCATTACCTGCAGATGGAGACACACTGTGACTGTACTGAATACATAAGCAGGTCTCTCACAATGTTACCAGAATTTTTTGTCAATGTTGTAGCATTGTCACTACCATGAAGCAACATTATGAAAATGTTTTTTTCTGAGCCAGGTTCACATATATTCAGCCATGGATTCAACCAATGACCTTTCATTAGATTACGTTCAAGTGATTGCCAATATAAATATTTTTGTCTGTTTTGTCATGAACAGGATTTGGCAAGCTTGGGGTATCAAAAAATTAAACCGAAAAGTCACACGTAAATCTCAGTCAAACGTAGTCTGTCGCACTGGGCAGACCTAGTAAGAGGTCCAGCATAATGTTATGTAGTAATCGGCTGTTTAAAAGGGTTTGTTATATATGTGGTCTTTCAATTGCGGAGCATTTTTCCAAGGTTGGGGGTGGGGAGGTGTTATTATGGAACCCACCTACGTTATCACAAAGACAGCCCCCCCCCCACCAGGATTCAAGCCTGGCGTTGAACAGCTATCAAACCAGGTGCTTGAGTAACTGCCCAATCCTAGCGCTTGAATGATCCGGAGGGGCGTATCTTTGCGATGACGTAGGTGGGTTCCATAATATCGTGGTGGGGAGGGGTTTGTTGGTGGTTAAGTGGCATGAGGCTCCTAAAAAAGTAATCCATCAAAAATATTGTCCAGACTCTATCTGGAAAAGACAATTTGCTACTAAAAATGTCAAATTACTGAAGCCCCAGAAAAATCAAGGACAAACAACATTTGAATGCCGCTGGAAAAAGATCTTCATACCACACTGACATCATGGAGATCTTATCACTAGAGATTGTGCTCTTTCTGAAGAGATTAAGCATAGTGTAGTCATTGCATCACACCCTGTCTCGGTCTCAATGCAATTAACAAATAAAACTTCAAAAATGTCTTAGAATAGGTGAATTTTATGTGTATGGTTTATCATTTCATTTAAATCAATCCTGATTACATCAGCACAACTACAACCAGGAGTTTATCCAATCAGTCATATCTAAAAATGTAATTCACAACTAAAACTTAAAAAATGTTCAGCACTGGAGAATTTTATGGTCATGATTTATCATTTCTTTGAAATCAATCCCCATTTAAACATCTACAAACCCCAATTCAAACGAAGTTGGGACGTTGTGTAAAACGTGAAAAAAAATAGAATACAATGATTTTGCAAATCCTTTTCGACCTATTTTCAATTCAGTGCACTACAAAGACAAAATATGTAATGTTCAAACTGATAAACTTTGCTGTTTTTTTTTTTTTTTTGAAATATTCACTCATTTTGAATTTGATGCCTGCAACGCATTCTGGACAGACCTTGGAAGCCTTGGAAAACGTCTTGTGAGGGTCAACTGGGATCGTTGGGTAGAGGACCCTGTCCGGACGATTTTCAACTCACTCTTCCAGAAGAGTTTTTCTCATATCCCAGGAGAGGCTGGGGACTTGGAGTCCGAGTGGACCCTGTTCAAAGTCTCCATTGTGGAAGCCGCTGCCGCGAGCTGTGGCCTGAAGATTGTCGGCGCCGGTCGTGGCAGCAACCCAAGCACCCGTTGATGGACCCCTGCGGTGAGGGAGGCCATCAAGCTGAAGAAGGTGGACTTTCAGGCTTGGTTAGCTCAGAGGACCCACGACTCGGCAGACCGGTACCGGCAGGCTAGAGGGACTGCAGTCGTGGTAGTTGCTGAAACAAAAACTCGGGTTTGGGAGGAGTTCGGGGGGCCACGGAGAAGGACTTTCGGGTGGCCTCAAAGACGTTCTGGCAAACCGTCAGACAACTCAGGAAGGGAAGACAGGGCTTCGCCCAGGCTGTTTTCAGCAGGAGTGGGGAACTGCTGACCTTGACTGAGGATATTGTCTGGCGGTGGAAGGAGCACTTTGAGGGACTCTTGAATCTGGAAGACACCCTCCATTGAGGAAGCAGGGACAGAGGACTTGGACAAGTCATTGCTCATTTCCCTGGTGAAAGTCACTGAGTTGGCCAAAAAGCTTCCCAGTGGCAAGTCATCAGGGATGAACGAGATTCGTCCTGAGATGCTGAAGGCCCTGGATGCTGTTAGGCTGTCGTAGTTGACACGCCTGTCCAACATTGTGTGGATGTCAGTACCCATGGACTGGCAAACTGGGGTGGTGGTTCCCAGTTTTAAAAAAGGGGATCCGAGGGTGTGCTCCAATTATAGGGGGATCACACTGCTCAGCCTCCCAGGAAAAGTCTATGCCAGGGTGGTGGAAAAGAGACTCCGCCCGATTGTTAAACCTTGTATTCAGGAGGAGCAAGCAATGTGGGTTACGTTCTGGCCGTGGAACAGTGGACCAGCTTTTCACCCATGCATGGATACTGAAAAGGTCATGGAGCATGTGTTTTGTGGACTTGGAAAAGGCTTATGAACCGTGTCCCATGAAGTATTGAGTGGGGGATGCTGCGGGAGTATGGGGCTCCAAGGCCGTTAATTCGAGCCATTCGATCCCTGTACAAACAAAGCCAAAGTTGTGCCCGCATTCTCGGCATTAAGTTGGACTCATTTCCAGTTGGTGTTGGACTCCGCCAAGGGTGTGCCTCATCTCCATTTCTGTTCATGGTTTTCATGGACAGGATATCAAGGCACAGCTAAGGTTTGGAGGGTGTCCAGTTTGGTGGCCTCAGGATTGCATCTTTGCTGTTTGCAGATGATGTGGCCCTGTTGGCTTCATCACACTGTGACCTCCAATGCATACTGGAGTGGTTCACAGCTGAGTGTGAAGCGGTCGCAATGAGGATCAGCACCTCCAAATCTGAGGCCATGGTTCTCTCCCAGAAAAAGGTGGATTGTCCCCTTCAGGTGGGGGGTGAGTTGTTACCCTAAGTGGAGAAGTTCAAGTATCTTGGGGTCTTGTTCACAAGTGATAGTAGGATGGAGCATGAGATTGACAGACAGATCCCTGCAGCGTCTGCAGTGAATCGGGTGTTGTACCGGTCTGTTGTGGTCAAGAAGGAGCTGAGCGTGAAAGCAAAGCTCTCAATTTACTGGTCGATCTATGTTCCAACCCTCCTCGATGGTCACAAGCTTTGGGTAGTGACCAAAAGAATAAGACCGCGAGTAGAAGCGACCGAATTGAGCTTTCTCTGTAGGGTGGCTGGTCTAACCCTTAGGGATAGGTTGAGGAGCTCAGACATCCGGGAGAGGCTCAGAGTAGAACCGCTGCTCCTCCGCGTCGAGAGGAGTCAGTTGAGGTGGTTCGGGCATCTAGTCTGGATGCCTCCCGAACGCCTCCCTTTAGAGGTTTTCCAGGCATGTCCAACTGGCAGGAGGTCCCGAGGCAGACCCAGGACACGCAGGAGGGATTATATCTCCCGGCTGGCCTGGGAATGGCTTGGGGTTCCCCAGGTAGAATTTTAGGAAGTGGCTGACGAGGGGGCGCTTGGGCCTCTCTGCTTAGTCTGTTAGCTCCACCACCTGGCCCCAGATAAGCGGCAGAAAATGGATGGATGGATCTACAACCAGTCATTTATTCGATCAGTCATGCCTCAAAAACCCTAGGGCTCAAGGGTTCAGTTCACGAGTTCACTGAATAGAGCTCCGGGAGTTGACATCACACAGTCCCGGCCGCAAAATTGTTTTTTCCCACTTGAGTTCCGGACACCAACAGAAACTGGTTTGTGTACAGCCAATCAGTGATCTTGATCCGGAACACTGAAGGAGTGTCTTGAGACAGTGAAATTTTTCTGTCTTTACGAGCCTTGCACCGAGGCATGGTCTCGGAACCACTGACTGCACAGTTCATACCCAGAATACTGCAATTACATCGTAGATGCCTGCCTTGCTTTCAGCAAATCTGTTGGCCAAATCATTCGTCTAGCCTGCCATTTAGATAAATTAAGTGTTATGAATGTATTTGTTCAAATATCTGAAGCTGGTAAAATGAGCTGGTTACCATCAATGTAGTCTAGTAATACCCAGCTCGCCGCTTTTTCATCCTGAACTGATGATATTTATGATAAACTAGTTAGTGACACTGAACAAAATCCAATAAATATAAAGTAGAAATAACTGAGATTGTGTCATCTTATTCTCAAAAATATGAATGCTCTGTAGGCCTACAGATTATTTTTATCTAGCCTAGCTACTGAACATTATAAACATATCGGCAGGTTTGGCAAGTGCTGTTAATGAATTGTATTCGCACTTTGCTGTCGGCTGTTAATATAGGTTGATTAAGGTGCTTTCTCTCTACATCATAGAAACAAAATCTTAAGTAGACGGTCATAGCTATACTCAGGCAAAGAGGTGTGATACAGCCTAATGATTTTATACTTTGAAAGAGGTTTTGAATAAATCTTTGTGTCCTTGAAAATGCGGTGGCCGTGTCCAAACCCGCCAATCATTTTTAATGTTTCCAGCTAGGATTGATAAAAATCATCTGTTCAGAGCATTCATATTTTCTAGAATAAGCTGACGCAATCTCAGTTATTTTTACATTATAAGTGCAAGGCCAGTGAAGAGAGAAAAAATGTAACTTCAGAGGTCCAGCACAAGGTTGCTGATTGGCTGTACGCAAATGAGTTTCTGTTGGTGTCCGGAACTCAAGTGGGAAAAAAAATTTGCGTCCCGGCGTGCAACAGAGAACTGAAGGCGCTGCCATTTTGGCAGTAATCCGCAGATCTTCGCGTAGCTGTAAAAATAACGAAAAATAGATCAGGCAAATCTATCTGCTGAAGCCGTCCCTCCCAGGTGAAGAACATGTAGGCCTACTACTCAGTCTATTTATTGTACGTTCAATAATGTAAACTGTCTTTCCAAAGTTGCTTTTCATATGCACATGGAAGAGATTTCCTTAACCTGTTCAACTGCAATGTCCCACTGTCATGGACTTGGTAAAATTATAAACCAAAATCCATGACTGGGGTCAGCCCAATCAGCAATATCTGGCCTAGCTCTCTGATGCTACAGCGGTGAAAGCAATCGCGAAATGCACAAGCTGTAACGTGTAACAAACGATTTCTCTGCATTGCCGTGGTGTAATTTCATCCCCCTTTAGAAATTGTTCTGGCTAATAAAAAGCCAAAAAAGGCGGAGATTGGATACAAAATTCTTTCCTGCAGAAGTTATCGATTCACTAGCTCCACATAAGCAACTGTTCACGCTAACGGAACTTACGGACTGTAAAACCTGTATTATGTTCACAACATAACCAGAGCTCTCTCTAGCTGTCGTGTACTATCCATAACGCGCCCATTTTCTGCGAGCAAACGCTAGTCATTCCGGCGCAATAAGTAAACCATTACCACGGGCAATGTCCGAAAAGACCGTTTAGCCTGGAGCTTTCGCCCCTCCGTCATATACCAGCGCAGAAGCTGTTCGTTACTCCACGCTAACGACACGCCACAGTTATGCACACGGACCAGCAGGTCCTAATAGTTCACACCTAAACAGTCCATATGCTGTTAGTCCACTTTTTGCTGCTCCTCACTGTCCATCTTTCCCTCTAAACTCAGCCCCACTGGATTTCTACGGTCTCCGGTCTACACTTGGGTATGTCGACCTGTTCTACGTGTCAATATGGAGTGGATTTTAGCTTTCCCTGAATACTATATTGTAGAAACACCGCTATACTCACCACAGCAGCCGTAGGTAGATAACAAATTCAACCCACTTGAATCAGACGGATGCAGCACCGGATCACACCGCTGAAGGCCAATGACGACAGTGTTCGCACTGTTATAATGTTTGTGTTATTTTGGTTAGTATCAAGTTGGTAGTTTATCATAATGATGCATGACCGTAGCCGCAACAGTTGATGGAGGCTGAAAACGGAATACTTTTGCCCTTGCGTTTATGGCCAATTATGCTGTCCACTGCCTATACCACGAAAATTTATCTTTCTCATAACTTGAGCTGCCAGACTTTCGCACTGCGTCCTCCACTTTGAAATATCGCAGGCGCAGTTTCTTTAGTTTGTCATGGCACTGTTCTGCTGTTCTGTGGTAACTACGCAAATGCAAGTACTCACAAATTATTTCATATATCTCCGAGTCTGTAATATTTAACGGATTTAGTTTTTCGACAAAGTCCAACGTTGTTCGAATTAAAGTGAGCTGTGAACTCAGAAGGCTTGAAATCTGCAGCACTGGCCATTTTACAGCCAAAATGGCAGTCCAAACAAAACAAGTCACGTGGGTTCTGGAGCTCTATACAGGGCTTGGTGTCTGTTGTAGCCATGCTGTACAGACTGGAGAGTGGCATTGGCATTTAATCAAATTTCATTGCTGATACGCTTCATCTTCACCTTTATCAAGTAGTATTACTATTTAGGGTTCCATACAGCGGAGCTGGAGGAAACCTATTGCTTTTGCTCGGGTTATTCTTATTAGGGTTCCGTACAGCGGAGCTGTAGGAAACCCATTGATTTTGCTCGGGCTATTTTCTTCTTCTTATTATTATTATTCTATTATTCTTGTTTCCACCGTTTTGACCTAATTCCGTGAGGGCGTCAAAAAGTACAAGGGTTTGTCACTTGTAACTTGGCACACTATTACATTGGCTGAAGACGATCTCCGAGTACAAAAATCCCACCACTACACCTCTAGGTGGCGCTATAACGATTGCGTTTGGACTCAGATCTCAGACACCGTATGGTCTTTTTGAAAAATTCTTTTTTCTTCCAATTCCTTGGAGTCTCTTGCATTAATGGGCATAGCCGCGCCCATTTTTGCCATTACTTTTTACGCCATTTTGAAAACACTGAAAAACCTTTAAAAGTTAATGCGTTCTAGACTGTTTTTCCGATTGTCATGAAATTTGCCACAAATCATCGTCAAAGGACGCCGATTAAATGAATCTATCCCTGACATGTCACAGATTCTTCGTTCAGACGTAGCGGTCCGATGAATTTTGCTGGGCGGGGCACATAGTTACTCTTATGCCTGTATTATTAGATATCATGATCCAAACTTCATGAAACTTAAGAATCATGATACTAAGTTGAAAAATAACACCGTTTTGTAAACACATATGTCCACCATTTGGCTGTTTGGCCACAGTGGGCGCAGTGAAAGCATTTATCACTACTACTACTATTATTGCTACTACTACTACTGCTGCTGCTGCTGCTGCTGCTACTACTACTACTACTATTACTACTACTACTACTGCTGCTGCTAATACTACTACTGCTACTACTAATATTACTACTACCATTAATACTAATACTTAAGAAACATACACAAACAGGCACAGATTCACTTACACACACAAACACAAACAGAACGACACACACACACACACAAAACACTTATACTTACTCTCCTTAAAGCTTGCTGAGTGAGGAGCATGTTTGTGTGATGGGAACCATCCTGAAACTACCCCCCCTATCAAACCAACTGCGCATGCACACACAGACACTCACTTGAGCACGCACCACACACATGGACACATACACAAAGAGGTACACAATAACGCACACAGACGAACCTGCCCATCTTAACTATCTATAATCTGCACGGAAGACCACACTGCCTCAAGCCACCCTCAAATCTATGCAGATGCTCTCAAATGGGCGCTGGGCCCAGTAGACACAGCTAACTGTGTGGGAATTGCAATCGCCCCCTTTTCCCAGGCAACTGGGTAGACAAGAGAAGCAGGGCGGGGACACCGTTGTTGCGTGCCAAGGCAGACACACGAACAGGCGTACTACAGTTGCTCGCTGGGTAAAATCTTTTTATGCTGACCCTGAGTGCGTGAGTTTGGCGAAAATTGCTCCGTGGGACCTTGCTTTCCGGGACTTTGCCGCATTCGCATCGGCACGGGTGGGAATTTGCCACTTTCGGCGACCAGCGCTGGGTACGGAACCCCTCATCGCCGCTTGCGGCTAGATTTAAATTTTGTTTCTATGCTCATTTTTGGTGCAATGGAAATGCAACAAACACACACATTTTGCTTCTTACCACTTTTTGTGTCGTGATGCTTGCATGTGGGACATCTGATTAGCCCATTGGCTGAAACATGCATACAGGCTGTTCCATAGACATAAGGTTAGTCAGGTAAGCAATGAATAATCTCTTGTTTGTAGTGTTTTGCATTCACAAATTTGTTTTTGAACTTTGACTTATGTCAGGGGAGTTTATACGAGAGCTAATCTTTACTGTTCTTCTTGTGCCAGCTATCCACTCTTGAGCACACCACTATAAGAAATTTAACATTAGTTTCTCATGCTCTATACTGTAATGGAGTGATTTTATTGTACTGTATAGTACAAAAATAAAATTCAAAATGCATTTGTGGAGATGTGGATTTATATGAAGGTTTACAATCCTGACTTGCAGAGTATGGATGTCAGAAATTAGTAGCCTTGTCACATGTTTGCTTCAATCCTGTTCTTTGTCAGGTAGTGTCACTGATTAATACTACCTCGCGACTGAAGATCAGTGTAAAGTATCAAATCCCAGGTGACTGAAACAAAATTATGGGCAGGACTTTAATTTTTCTGAACTTGTATTGTGCACTGCCGCTTGCTTGTGATTCGAATATACCTAAAATGAATGCTGTTAGGTAATTGGAAATCTGGCCAATTCCACTGATGAAGTAGAAAATGGCAAACATTTCCCAGCTGACAGAGACCACTTGAATGAGAGTGAAGACGGTTTGTGTAGCCATGCAGAGGAAGAGTATGGGCTTCCTGCCAAATCTGAAAGAGAGGAAGTGCACATTCATCTCTCGTTCATCAATGTTCATGTGCCTTAGCAAAGACTTGACTGATGACACTACATCAATATGCGGTGTGCAACACCTGGTTATAATCATGACGAATGGCTTTTGACACCTGTTAGGAATTAACTTACATCAAATTTGACAGAGCCCACACCAAAGATTACCAATAACAGCCATAAAGATAGTTTTAAAAATAAAATATATTCACATTACATATGGTCATACTTTCACTGTAAACATTTGTTTTCAAATTGCATCTGAATAAATTGGTGCCAAAGTGGTCAAAACCATGGGAGCCCAACATTTGAAACAGAAATGAGAAAACATGCAAATTTTTACTTCACATATCGAGGGTTTGGAGCACAATGGCTATATGTCCAAAATTTCAAATTTGAGATTTTTGTACTAAAACAAGTGGTTTCTGATGTTTTTCATTGGAGCACAAACGTGATCTCAAATTTGAAATTTTGGACATATAACCATTGTGCTCCAAACCCTCAATATTTCAGTGAGACAACTTAAAAAATGCTTGTTTTTTATCTCAAATTTGCTAACGTTAGTTTTTTTTTTTTTTAATCGACACCAACTATGAGAACTATGGATCCAAAGGCTTCCATTTTACACAGCCCACCTCACCTGTCTGAAATCTGCCCACATAGAAGGGAACCACTCAGCACACCCATGAAGAACACAGACAGACTGAATGGAACTTTCCAGGCATCTGCACAGACAAGGTCCCACTGAAAAGGACAAACAGACTGATTGAACATCAGACAACGTGAGTGCGGCTACCAGGAGCAGGGTGGGTGGGAACTCCAACCCCAAAAAACGACACCACATCTCATTCAACAGCTTGGGATCCTGTTTAGCTGCTATTCAGCTTTGCCAAATTTGGGTTGAAATGAAAACCTACAGGCTGGTAGATCTCTTAGAGCTGGATTGATTGTTCTAGATGCAGATTAGGAGTCTCAAATGCTAATTCTTATCCAGTGTGCTGGTGTAAACAGCAAAAATAAAAATTATGTCACTGACAAAATTCAAGTAGGCTGCACAATAATGTGATGGAATTAACTGTGGTCCAGGACAAGGGTAAATCAAAATGGTTTATGGATTTAACTTTGGGAACAGGTAGCAGGCCATTTGGTCCATCCTCCAGGAGCTATGCACCTTTACTCAAAATATCCAAAAATCAGGTATGTGCAATTCAGAGTGAAAGCTCTTACCTCTGTTGTTATTGTGGAAATATACTGCTCTGTGTCATAGTCCCAACCATCCACACATGTTTCGGTTTCATTGCCAAACTGTACCTCGTCAGTGCCATTCAGCCTCTTATACCGAGTACACTGACTGTAGTCCAGCTGCCCATTCACCTCCTCCCTGGGCAGCGCCTGACTTTGATTGTACTCAGTGCTATTCAAGTAAGGCAAACTGCAGTGGTGCCGAGGGGTGTCCCCAAGGAACACCATGCACATTGCGCTATAGCCGTTGGGAATGGTGCTGAGGCTTAACAAGATGGAGACGGTTCGCTGAAAGGGTCCCCACTCTCCTAGGAATGCGGTGATCTCGTCATAGTCCCTCATGGAGAGTCTCTGCTCGTGTGGAAGAAAAGAAATGGGCATTTCAAAAGAGCCTCGTGTGCTTTTGTACACAAAGAGAGAGAGAAAAAGTGTGACTGGTAAAACATGAAAATTGAGACATCAAGTACCTATGAACAAATATAGTCAGTGAAAGAGAGAGAAAGAGAGAAATGTTGATTTTTGCATTAGGTGGTGACAAGGGGTGGGGGCATTCATGTAGATTAACATTAATTCCACTGCAACAATAAAGAAGAAATTTTCACAAAACTGAATTTTCTAAGGCACTGGGTCATCAGACATAATGCTACAATGTTTTTGGTAGTTGAGACATGGACATTTTATGGAAGGTGCCAAAATCATGGCTGCCTGAACCTGTCCTTGGAGACTGACCATCCTTTCAGAGAAAATAGTATGCTCAAAATGAAAACATAAAAGACTACATCTCCTGTAGTGGAGTTAGGCAACCATTGACTACCTGGGAAAAAGTTGGGATAGTATGGAAAATACTCATTAAAACAGATACTAGTGATTTCTTAATTTACAATGACTTGCATAACACTGTATACCATATGAAAACAAGATATTCAAGGTAGTCTCTGGTCAACTTGTGGAACCTGGGCGAAAGTTAAAAACCACCCATTTCCTAAAATATGTTCCACTTCACCAAAGAACTAAATGAATAAAATCAACAAAATTGACCAGTTCTAGGAAATATGACTTGGACATAAAAACCCCAATTCTAATGAAGTTGGGACGTTGCGTAAAACGTGCATAAAAACAGAATACAATGATTTGCAAATCTCATGAACAAATATTTTATTAACAATAGAACATAGACAAGACATCAGATGTTGAAAGTGAGACATTTTGCCATTTCATGAAAAATATTAGCTCATTTCGAATTTGATGGCATTTTGACGGCCACACCTCAAAAAAGTTGGTACAGGGCCATGTTTACCATTGTGTAGCATCCCCTCTTCTTTTTAGAGGAGGATTATCACGCTTACCTGTTTCGATTTATATTAACTGCACTGAAGTTCAACAGCACCCGCTTCAAGTATTTCCGCAAGATAATTAGTCCTTTCCATGTAATTGGCGATAATTGCCCGTAATTTCCATGATAAAATCCAAAACGGAGGCCGCCATTGTTTTGAACTCAAGCTTCGAGAGACAGAGTTTCAACCCGTGAAAGCCATAATCGTGACGTGAATGCGGCGGCTGAGCGTGTAAACAAAGCATCTCTGAACAGTGATATGCATTGTTCCATTGTGTGAGTTTATAACCCAACGGCAAATTAAATCCCTGTCCTTTGGGAACGTGTGCATTGTCTCACTGGCCATCTTCTGTTTAGTGTCGTTGACACAATCGTATGCCTGATAATGCACCATTTTCAAAGAGATTTCGGATCTGTTCACTGACGAGAAAATCTCATTAAATTGAATGCATGGCCATGATGCCTGGAAGCGCCAGACCTCCGCGCTGACGTCATGATCTCGCACCCCAGAATCAGATGCGACAGGTGCTACGGAAAATAATGGTGCTGCCCAATGGGCTCAATTAAATTCGATTTTTTCGTCAATTAGCCAACTGAGTTATATGAATGCAGTTGAACTAGCAGGAGATGAACAAATTGAAATAACAGGAGGGCAGATATTTTTTGATGATAGTCCTCCTTTAACTACAGTCTGTAAACATCTGAGAAGTAAGAAGACCAATTGCTGGAGTTTTGTGAGAGCAATGTTGTCCCACTCTTGTCTGATGAAGGATTTTAGCTGCTCAACAATCCTGGGTCTTCTTTGCCGGATTTTTCGTTTTATGATGCGCCAAATGTTTTCTTTCGTTGACAGGTCTGGACTGCAAGCAGGCCAGTTCAGCACCCGGACTCTTCTACTGCGAAGCCATGCTGTTGTGATGGATGCAGTATGTGGTTGGGCATTGTCTTGCCGCAATATGCAAGGCCTGCCCTGAAAGATACATTGTCTGAATGGGAGCATATGTTGTTGTAAAACCTCTATATACTTTTCAGCATTGATAGTGCCTTTCCAGATGTGTAAGCTGCCCACACCATAGGTACTAATGCAACCCCATACCATCAGAGATGCAGGCTTTTGAACTGAGCGCTGATAACAAGCTGACTGGTCCCTTTCCTCTTTAGCCTGTAAGACATTGCGTCCGTGGTTTCCAAAAAATATTTCAAATTTTGATTTATCGGACCGCAGAACAGTTTTCCATTTTGCCTCAGTCCATTTTAAATGAGCTTTGGCCCAGAGAAGATGGTGGCATTTCTGAATCGCGTTCACATATGGCTTCTTCTTTGCATGATACAGCTTTAACTTGCATTTATGGATTGCACGGCGGACTGTGTTCACAGACAATGATTTCTAGAAGTGTTCCTGAGCCCATGCAGTGAATTCCAGGGCAAAATCAGGCCTGTTTTTTTATGCAGTGCCGCCTGACGGCCCAAAGATCACAAGCATCCAATATTGACCTTTGGCCTAGTCCCTTGCGCACAGACATTTCTCCAGATTCTCTTAATCTTTTGATGAAATTATGTACTGTAGACGGTGGGATATTCAAAGTCTTCGCAATTTTACATTGAGGAACATTTTCCTGAAATTGTTCCCCATTTTTTAGATGCAGTTTTTCGCAGATTGGTGAACCTCTGCCTATCTTTACTTCTGAGAGACTCCGCCTCTCTAAAATGCTCTTTTTATACCCAGTCATGCTATTTACCTGTTGACAATTAACCTAATTAGTTGCAAAATGCTTCTCCAGTTATTCTTTATTAGTACCACTTACTTTTCCAGTCTTTTGTTGCCCCTGTCCCAACTTTTTTGAGATGTGTTGCTGCCATTAATCTTAAAATGAGCTAATATTTTTCATGAAATGGTAAAATGTCTCACTTTAAACATCTAATATGTTGTCTATGTCCTACTGTGAATAAAATGCAGGTTTATGAGATTAGCAAATCATTGCATTCTATTTTTATTCACATTTTACACAACGTCTTAACTTCATTGGAATTGGGGTTTCTACTTTTCCTGGCAATCAAAATCATTTTGGAAAGATCTGATCTTGACTTTATTATCTTTTAAGGAAAGGATATTTTTTCAGCACATTTAATGCTGATAAAGATGACAGATGCAAGAATTTTATGGAAATTGAGATTTTTTAAAAAATTATACATCATTATGGCTTCCTGAAAGATTCAGAAAAAGAAAATTTACAGTATATTTCCACAAAAATGACATTTATTCGGATTTTAACAATTCAAATTTCTTTTCATTTCGGAAATGAGACTTTTGTTTATTTTAGTCTGCAACGGCAATAGCACTGCGGCAGTTGCTGAACAAGATTGAAACCGAGTGTTCTCAATGTTGCAGGATTCCAGGGGTTTCCAGTTCACTAGCTGGTCAGAGAGACATGGTGGATTTCAGGCGTATGTTCCCAGTTTTACTGCCGCCCTCTAACACAAATTTGCGGGTAGGGAACTCTGCTATCGATCACAATGGCTGCAGTGGCTAAAAGCGGAAAATGTCTTGCATTAAATATCAACGCAATGGTCAGTGGTGTTAGCTGAAGAAAAAACTAAGGCTGAGAAGTGACGTGGATGTTGCTGCCAGTAAGCTAAGGTTTGCGCGCTTGCCGAGTCATCTTTTAGATACAAGAGAGATTAGATGTTCCTCAGTACATTGAGTTCAAACCTTAGTTTATTAGCAGCAGCTTCACCAAGAATATGTAATTTAAGTTTTTTTCATCGCATTTTGAGGCACTACAAGCTAGCAGATGTTGATGTTGAGACATTTTACCATTTCATGGAAAATATTAGCTCATTTTGAATTTGATGGCAGCAACACATCTCAAAAACAGAGGGGCAACAAAAGGCTGGAAAAGTAAGTTGTACTAATAAAAAACAGCTGGAGGAGCATTTTGCCACTAATTAGGTTAATTGGCAACAGGTCAGTAATATGACTGGGTACAAAGAGCATTTCAGAGTGGCAGAGTCTCTCAGAAGTAAAGGGGGCCAGAGATTCATTCATCTATTTGGAAATGTGCTAAAGTCACTCTACTTCATAAAAAGGGAGCTCCATTAGACCTAAGCAATTAGAGACCAAATTCTATTATTTATACAATAGCTAAAATAATTTTTAATTAGTTATCATAGTATATTACTCATTTCAACATTTTATCCCCATGTTTGTCTGGTTTTCGTTCAAATTTTTCTACTACTACTGCCCTTGTAAAATTTACCAATGGTGTATTCTTGTCTTTAGATGAAGGTCAATTTACTGGTGCAATTTTATAGATTTAACTAAGGCTTTCGATTTGGTTGATCGTTATCTTCTTCTTGATAAACTTTATGTTGGTATCTCTCAACAGTAATTATTTTGGTTTAATTATTATATTCATAACCGTCAACAGTGTGTACTTTTTCAAAACAATCAATCAGAATATTTAATTGTGGAAAATGGTGTACCACAAGGATCTATTTTAGGACTATTACTCTTTTCTATTTTTTTTAATGATCCTCCAAAAATTTGAAAATCTTTTTCGCTATTTGTGGTCCAAAATATAAATAGATCACAGAGCTTCTGCGCTTCGCATGTGCGATCCCCAACAGTCCAATTTACATGTGATATTTTATTGGACAGTTTAAGAGATAAGTTTGAGATTTCTATCATTACCTATGTGCATTTTATAAAATAATGTTCGAATATGCCTGCGATGCCATTAAATGCTGTGTGTCCACATACCATATTTTAAAAAATTTATTTTGAAAAAATAAAGCAGAACACCATAACAAATTTTGGATATGTTAATAACAGGCATCTAAGCTTTCTAAAACAGTCAATTTGATGTTGGTGGATGGTGTCATTTTTTTTTTTTTTTTTATAAAATGTTACAAATAGCAAGCCTTAATGTTTTCTAAATTATTCATAAGAGAGGGACAGAATTAGAATACAAAATACACAACGTATATGGGAGGCTGTATGTGCAATACCAAATCTCTGTCTTTGGAATTAGGCTCTTTACAGTCCATCAAATATGCTACCGCAGATCGTAGAGTAAAATTTTTGAGCAACTTCGAGCACCCAGACATATATGATAAAATAAAAGGACACCATTGTAACTCCATATTCCTCAAGTTATAGTAGCAGATTTTCACCCCTGAAAATTTGAAGGATTTAACTAAAATACTTTTCTAGATATAGCCATGTGAAAGTGGCTCCTCAGAAATGGCTGTTCAAAAAGGGTCGGAACTTAAAAAAATAATTTTTAATGACAAAACTATTAGGAGTTGAGAGCTAAAATTTTGGATTTATCCTATTAGAAGGTATAAGCACCCGCAGGATTTTTTTCAGCCAAATCTGAGATGGTCATAATAATAATAATAAATAATACATTTTATTCAAAGGCGCCTTTCAAGACACTCAAGGACACCGAACAAGACGAAAAAAAAAAACATAATATACAACCCCAATTCCGAAATAGTTGGGACAAAGTGTAAATTGTGAATAAAATCAAAGTGCAATGACTTTCAAATCACACCAGGCAGTATTTTATTCACAATAGAACAGAGATAACATAACAAATGTTGGAACTGAGAAATTTTACAATTTTATCCACAAAATGAGCTCATTTCAAATTTGATGGCTGCTACAGGGGCCTGTTTACCATGGCGTAGCATCCCCTCTTGTTTTTAACACAGAGTGGAGGCGTCTGGGCATTGAGGAGACGAGTCTCTTGAGTTTAGCCATTGGAATTTGATCCCACTCTTGTTCAATACAGGCTTCCAGCTGCTGGAGAGTTTTGGGTCTTCTTTGACGGACTTTTTGTTTAATTATGTGCCAAATGTTCTCAATCGGTGAAAGATCAGGACTGCAGGCAGGCCAGTTCAGTACACGGACTCTTCTACTACGAAGCCATGCTGTTGTAATAACTGCAGTATGTGGTTTTGCATTGTCCTGATGAAATACACAAGGCCTTCCCTGGAATAGATGTCGTCTCGAGGGGAGCATATGTTGCTCTAAAACCTTTATATACCTTTCAGCATTCATGGTGCTTTTTAAAACATGCAAGTGTCCCACACCATATGCATTAATGCATCCCTATACCATCAGAGATTCTGGCTTTTGAACTGATCGCTGATAACAGGAGGGGCGGTCTTTCTCCTCTTTAGCCCGGAGGACACGACGCCCATGATTTCCAACAAGAATGTCAAATTTGGACTCGTCTGACCACAGGACACTTTTCCACTTTGCTATAGTCCATTTTAAAGCCTTGGCCCACAGAACACGGCGGCGCTTCTGGATCATGCTCGACAATGGCTTCCTTTTTGCATGATAGAGTTTTAGGTGGCATCTTTGGATGGCACTGCAGACTGTGTTTACAGACTGGTTTCTTGAAGTATTCCTGGGCCCATTTAGTAATGTCAATGACAGAATCATGCCGGTGAGTGATGCAGTGGCATCTGAGGGCCCGAAGATCACGGGCATTCAGTAAAAGTCTTCGGCCTTGTCCCTTACGCACAAAGATTTTTCCAGTTTCTTGGAATCTTTTGATGATGTTATGCACTGTCGATGATGAGACCTTCAAAGCCTTTGCAATTTGACTTTGAAGAACATTGTTTTTAAAGTATTCCACAATTTTTCTAGCAAGACTTCACAGGTTGGAGAGCCTCTGGCCGTCTTTACTTCTGAGAGACTCAGCCTCTCTAAGACATCCCTTTTACAGCCAATCATGTTACACATCTGATGCCAGTTAACTTAATTCCTTGCTAAATGTTCTTTCAGGCGATTCTCTTATACAGCGCTGTGAAAAAGTATTTGCCCCCTTCCTGATTCCTTATTTTTTTTGCACATCTGTCACACTTAAATGTTTCAGATCATCAAACAAATTTGAATTTGACAAAGACAAAGAAATTTAGACAAAGACAACCCGAGTGAATACAAAATGCAATTTTTAAATGATGATTTCATTTATTAAGGGGAAAAAGCTATCCAAACCTACATGGCACTATGTGAAAAAGTAATTGCCCCCTAAATCCTAATAACTGGTTGTGCCACCCTTGTGACAACTGCAATCAAACGTTTGCGATAACTGGCAATGAGTCTTTCACATTGCCATGGAAAAATTTTAGCCCACTCTTCTTTGCAGAATTGTTTTAATTCAGCCACATTGGAGGGTTTTTGAGCATGAACAGCCTATTTAAGGTCATGCCACTGCATCTCAAGTGGATTTAAGTCCAGACTTCGACTAGGCCACTCCAAAATCTTCATCTTGTTTTTTTTTAAGCCATTCAGAGGTGGACTTGCTAGTGTGTTTCAGATCATTGTCCTGCTGCATAACCCAAGTGTGCTTGAGCTTGAGGTCACGAACTGATGGTTGGACATTCTCCTTCAGGACTTTCCGGTAGAGAGCAGAATTCATAGTTCCATCAATTACGACAAGTCTTCCAGGTCCAGAAGCAGCAAAGCAGCCCCAGACCATCACACTACCACCATCATGTTTCACTTTTAGTATGATGTTCTTCTTATGAAATGCTGTGTTAGTTTTATGCCTGATGTAACGGGACGCACACCTTCCAAAAAGTTCAACTTTTGTCTTTTCAGTCCACAGAAAATTTTCCAAAAGTCTTGGGGATCATCATGATGTATTTTGGCAAATGTGTGATGAGCCTTTGTGTTCTTTTTGGCCAGCAGTGGTTTTCACAGTGGAACTCTCCCATGGATGCCATTTTTGTCCAGTCTCTTTCTTATTGTTGAATTATGAACACTGACTTTAACTGAGGCAAGCGAGGCCTGCAGTTCTTCAGATGTTGTTCTGGGTTCTTTTTTGACCTCCTGTATGAGTCATCGATGCGCTCTTGGAATAATTTTGGTAGGCCAGCCACTCCTGGAAAGGTTCACCACTGTTCCAAGTTTTCTCCATTTGTGGATAATGGCTCTCACCGTGGTTCGCTGGAGTCCCAAAGCCTTAGAAATGGTTTTGCAACCCTTTCCAGACTGATTGATGTCAATTTTTCTTTGTTTCTCATCTGTTCTTGAATTTCTTTAGTTTGCGATGTTGGGACCTCACTGCATGGCTAAACAAAGAAAGGCCTACATGTAAAGTCCAAAGCCTAACAATGGGATTCCGCCAAAACCCCATCAGGCTTTGCACCTCGCACCTAGATGCGAAGTTTTGGGTTGAATTCAAACTCTGGTGTCCCATTGGACAAGAGCCGTGGACACCCCAGGGGATCCCTAAGACGCAGCCATGACGTCACGGGGATTATAAGACTCAGAACACACCTCCGTACTGCGCCTTTCCACAGTGACGCGAGTCGCTATAGGAGGTGTTGGTAACGCAAACATTTGTGTTACCCTTTTTTTTTTAACCTAGGCCACAGTCCCCACAAGCTGGAGAGCTGCAAACTGTTTCCCGGGTTTAATTTTTATTATTATTACTTTTGGATCAGTGAAGCAATTCTGATTCTGGCCGTCCTCAAAAGAACGAGATACTGAGCATCCGTTATTCTTCAAGAACGAGAAGAATAACGCCTACACCCGCTGCATCCTGCTCTGCCCCACGTGTGGATCACTTCGCCGTGGACGCACCAACTGCCAGCCCCGTCGTCACGTTGGAGCCCGAGGAAATTCCGCCAAACTGCGCACAGACTTTTCTTATAAAATAAGAGGCTTTTGTCTGGGCAGAGATTAGTATTAACGTGTTATTACATTTTTGTTCCAATTTGTATTTCTGTTCTTATCATCGATTCTGCAGACTGCCGAGTCTGCTGGGTTTTACTAGTTGTGCCTTCTCTTTTGGTTTATTCTGTTAGCTGTGGTTTTTATTGTGTGGTCCGCCGCCGAGTGGATAAAGCTAGCTAACTGCACTTTATCAGCGAAGGAATCAGGACCACGGCGAACGAGCCCCAGTTCGCTCGTCTGGCTCCTGTATGATAAAGCGCAGTTGCTGAGAGAACCCTTTTCATTGCTTGTGCCTCTGTTGCTCGTCTCCTTTTATTGCCCTTCATCTCTCTCTGACTTAGCTACATACTCGTACACCCACACGCATCACACACCTGAATGTGGGCTACGGAGTGCATGGGAGCGCAACTTCGCTGGCCTCACACATCTTGCCATTAAAGCACGCTGAACCGCGGTCCTCATTGTGCTCTGCTCCTCCCCGTTCAACTTTCCCGGTCATCGTTTTCCAGTGACGTACCCACGCACGTGGTTACGTCGGCCATCTTGCTCTCCCGTTTCCTCTTCCCTCTTTTCTAGTGACATATCCACTGACGTGGCTGCGTCAGCCATCTTGCTCTTCCTTTGTCCCGCTCCTCCTCCGGATGACGTACTCACTCACGTGACTGCGTCGGCCATTTTGCTCCCCCTTTTCCCTTCCTCGTTCCCTTTTGTGCCGTCACGTGTGCATTGTCTGTTACCCTCAATCTTAGTTGCTTGTACATATAGCCGTTTGTCATGGTAGTTGTAGAAATAATAGATGATTGTTGACGAAAGTATTATTGATTACCATCAATGTTTCCAAAGTTAAATAAACTCTTATAATTTCTGAACAGCTCCCTGTGATTATTTGTGCATGTTTATAGCGGTAACAGCTGGTCGGGAGGTCCAGTGTTCGAATTTCACCCTTCATTGTTAATTCCACAAATGTAGATATTCTAATATTGACATTTTGGCTTAAAAAATTCCTTTGAGACTAAAATTTTGGTTCGGTTATTGGTCCCTGATCCCAGGGTGGTGCCCCGCTGCTATTAACTCATATTGGCAATCCTATTAATATTAATAATTCTATTAATATTAATTACGATCATTAATACTTGTGTGTAACTGAACCTGTTCTTCCCAGAAAACCCCAACAGCGACATGACATGTTGCTTTTTGAGATCTTTTAGCCTACTTCTCTTTGTCAAACAAGTTCAGTTGAAGTGATTTCTTGATTCAACAGGTCTGGCAGTACTCAAGCCTGGGTGTGGCTAGTAAAATTGAACTTAAAAAATGTGGTTAATCGCAGTTAATTCATGATTTAAAGGGGGGGGGGGCAATTACTTTTTCACATAGGGCCAGGTAGGTTTGGATAGCTTTTTTCCCTTAATAAATGAAATCATCATTTAAAAACTACATTTTGTATTTACTCGGGTTAACTTTTTCTTATATTAAAATTTGTTTGATGATCTGAAACATGAAACGTGAAAAATATGCAAAAAAGTAAGAAATCAGGAAGGGAGCAAATACTTCTTCACAGCACTGTATATTAATTGCTTTTTCAGCCCTTTTTTGGCCTGTGTCCCAACTTTTTTGAGACCTGTTGCAGCCAGAAAATTTGAAATAAGCTCATTTTGTGGATAAAAATGTAAAATGTCTCAGTTTCAACATTTGAAATGTTATCTATGTTCTATTATAAGTAACATATTGACTCATGTGATCTGAAAGTCATTGCATTGTGATTTTATCCACCCTGCGTCACAGTGGATTTCACATATAATATGAAAACCGATTATGACTCCGGACTCCGGCATTGGAATTAATAATCATGAAGACACAATTAGGTAGAGCAGGATGTGCTCACAGCAAACACAGAAGTTAACATCGCAGCTTATCGTTTTGCAAAGTGAACAAAATATTTTTTTCTCTAATCGTTGCACACATTGCATTAAGAAGAAAGCGGCGCATTTTACTGCCGATGGCTAATTTTTATTCATTGGCAAACGTGTTCATCAAGCAAAATGATTGACAACAGGTCACAAGACTTATTAGCGCTCAATGAGAACAATGAGAACTGGTGACACCTGATTGTCCTTAGGATTTTTGGAGTTCATGTAAAGTCATTTTACATAGGCGTGGCGGAATTTATTTAGCCGTGGCGGTGCGCCACGATCAATTACATGTAGCGGAAAACGCTGGGGGAAGGACTGATACCTTAATTTATTATGATATTTTTTCAATTAGTAGACTTGACAAGAGCGACGACAAAACAAGAAAGGAAGATTTTTATAATGTATTCTCTCTCTTAACTCGCGCAAGGAATACATATTGTACATGCACTTGCAGCTGCCTGTCGTCTGATCTTTCTATTGCGTATACTGTAACTATCTAACGTTATTAGATTTGAGGTTTTGTTTCGTTTTGGCCATCATGGAAGAGGAAGGACCAGAAGTTGAAAAAAGAACCATGGCAAGAGATACAACAACTATAAAAAAGCAATTATGACCTGAAATTGTGCTTGAGTGCATGAGAAGTACAGGCGGACGACTCAGGCTGCATTTGAGGTATTGGGTGGAGATATTTGAGGGGTAGGCTACGATTGTGTCCTAAATGGCATCGACCTCGTCACTCCATATTTCTATGTCAGTCAATCACTGTTATGAATCCACTTGATCGTGTTCATAAAATACTATCTTTTTTGTAGCCCAGCTTTGGCTTATCCAACCTTCCTCGGAATGGTAGCATGACTAAACATAATTTTCTTTCGAAACTAGACAACGTGTACGTGTATAGCGTATAGCCAGCGCGGCGACCGGACTTTTGCAGGCACGGAACGAACCAAAATAAGTAGCAAAACTAATATGCAACGATGAAAGAAATCACCTTTATGCGACAGTAGCTTAAAAAAATTAAGCTTTAAACATGGGATTTAAAACTATGAACCACTGGAAGATCTGGAAGAAATCTATTAAGAGTTCTGACTCATCAGGCTTTAAAAACAGAATTTAAAACAGTTTTCACAGTGTTCACTGTATTATAACTATGGAACATCTGGGTACTTTCAGAGTACACAACCCGTATGTGACGTCACGGAAAATTAGACTGTCGGCGTTCCGGTTACGGTGGAAAAGGAGCAACATTTGCAAAGCGAATATCAAGTCGCATGAAACTTTTTTTCTCTTGTTATATGAGTGAATACACTGCCCGCCAAAAAAAAAAAAAAAAAAGTCGCACACTCAAATATTTAGTTGGAACCCCTGTAGCTTTGATTACAGTGCATATTCGTCTTGTCATTGTTTTGACAACTATATGCAATGCCAGAACATTTATTTTCGATCAGAAATGCCATAATTTTTGGTTGAGATCTTGTCTTCTCGACATAATGGTTGAACCACTCGGTGGTCTTTCTTGAGCACATCCCAATAACTTTCAATGTGTTTAAGGTCAGGACTTTGTGGCGGCAAATTTGTTTGTGAAAATGATTCCTCATACTTGTTTTTGTCATTCATGGTTTTCTTTGCTAAATACAGGCCAATAACTTGCCCGTTCTGAAATACTGTAACATCTTTTCCACCATCAAGGGATGTGTCTTCCGACATGATTTTTTAAGAAATGAGTAGCGACGCGCTTCATCAGTCAGGGTAAAAATTATTATTGCCTGCTGAAACATATTAATTACCGCAATAATGATCCAATTATAGAATTTGTTAATTAATTTCCAAACGGTGACTTTTTTTTTTGGCCGGGCAGTGTACCTTCAACCTATCATGAAATTGCCATAACGGACCAATTTCATGGGTACTTATTTTCTTTGAATCCCTACTTTAAAAACAACGTTCCTCAACGTCAAATTGCAAAGGCTTTGAAGGTCTCATCACACACAGTGCATAACATCATCAAAAGATTCAGAGAAACTGGAAAAATCTCTGTGCGTAAGGGACAATGCTGAAGACCTTTACTGGATGCCCCTGATCTTTGGGCCCTCAGACGCCACTGCATCACTCCCCGGCATTTGTCATTGACATTACTAAATGGGCCCAGGAATACTTCAAGAAACCACTGTCTGTAAACACAGTCCGCCGTGCCATCCACAGATGCCACCTAAAACTCTATCATGCAAAAAGGAAGCCATTGTTGAGCATGATCCAGAAGCGCCGCCGTGTTCTGTGGGCCAAGGCTCATTGAAAATGGACTGTTGCAAAGTGGCAAAGTGTCCTGTGGTCAGACGAGTCCAAATTTGACATTCTTGTTGGAAATCATGGGCCTCGTGTCCTCCGGGCTAAAGAGGAGAAAGACCATCTCTCCTGTTATCAGCGTTCAGTTCAAAAGCCAGCATCTCTGATGGTATGGGGATGCATTAGTGCATATGGTGTGGGACACTTGCATGTTTTAAAAAGCGACATGAATGCTGAAAGGTATATAAAGGTTTTGGAGCAAAATTTGCTCCCCTCCTGATGACATCTATTCCAGGGAAGGCCTTGTGTATTTCAGCAGGACAATGTAAAACCACCTACTGCTGCTATTACAACAGCATGGCTTCGTAGTAGAAGAGTCCGTGTGCTGAACTGGCCTGCCTGAACAGTCCTGATCTTTCACCGATTGAGAACATTTGGTGCATAATTATTTGAAAAGTCTGTCAAAAGAGGCCCAAAACTCTCCAGCTGCTGGAAGCCTGTATTAAACAAGAGTGGGATCAAATTCCAATGGCTTAACTCAAGAAACTTGTCTCCTCAATGCCCAGACGCCTCCACTATGTGATAAAGAGAAGAGGGGATGCTACACCATGGTAAACAGGGCCCTGTCCCAACTTTCTTGAGACCTGTAGCAGCCATCCAATTTGAAATAAGCTCATTTTGTGGATAAAATTTTAAAATTTCTCAGTTTCAACATTTGCTATGTTATCTCTGTTCTATTGTGAATAAAATACTGGCTGGTGTGATTTGAAAGTCATTGCATTTTGATTTAATTCACAATTTACACTTTGTCCCAACTATTTCAGAATTTATATATATATATATATACACACAAACACATGTTTATATATGGCATTCTCTTATTGAAATAAGCAAAGCCTGTCGTGGTTTTCATTCAGACATATTTTCATATTATGAGGTTCCCCCATCCTCATGAGATTGGAGAGAGACAGATTCTTCAGAAAATTAGGCCTTTTTGTGGCATATCGAGGAATATAAAGCAGAGTTCTTTTTGCGCAAGAAGAACTGACATTCTGCTTTTCACACCCAGTTTTTATAACTTCATCACAGGAAATGTCTTCCAAATATGGTTTTTCCGCCTTCTCACGCTACAATGGTTCAATAAGGTAATGTCTGCTTCTTACTTGTTTTTCAATGGTACAATCATGTGGTGTCTGCATGTTACTTGTTTTTCTCTTTTAATCATTAGTTGGCATTCTTTGTAAAATAACAACTTAAAGGCTATTTCATTGTTTAAGTGGACTTTTAGTTGGGTCACAGGTTTTCCCAGAGACAGGCAAACCAAAACACTGCCAACTTGCCTGGAAAACTGCAACCAAAAGACAACAACCCTCTTCGAGTGTAATACTGGAGCATGCATAAATGTATGATTTCTGATGAATGATGGTGAATAATGCTGATGACTGAACAGATATTGCCTGAATTAACTGAACAGATGTCAATCAAAGCTACAGAAACCAACTACTTATATGTGTGTGCACTGCTTGTATGTGTGTTTTATGTGTTTGTGTGTGTGTGAGGCTGCTCACGCGCGTGTGAACTGCTTGTATGCGTGTGTGTGTGTGTGCATGTGTCTGTGTACATGTGCCTGTGCGCGCGTGTGTGTGTGTGTGTGTGTGTGTGTGTGCACTGCTCATGCGTGTGTGAACTGCTTGTATGTGTGTGTCTGTGTGTGTGTGTGCATGTGTCTGTGTGCGTGTGGCTGTGCGTGTGTAAGTGTGTTACTGCTGCTTACATAATACATGATTATTGATTATGGTTACCATTAAATATGGTAATTGATTTATTGATGAATATGATGAGAAATATTGAAATATGATCCTCAGCAAGCCTTACCAGAAAAAAGATGTCTGGATGGCAGTTCATGTTTCTCCAAAACCTGTTAATATTTTTAAGTATTAACGCTGTCTTCATAGCTGTGCAAGTTCCCACGCCACGCGCACTAATGCATCCCCATACTATTATGAATGCTGGCTTTTGTACTGTGTGCTGATAAAAAGCCAGCTCTTCCATCTCCCTCTTAGCCTGGAGGATGTGGCATTCATGATTTCCAAAAAAAAATTTTGATTGGTCAGGCACAGGATAATTTTCCACTTCGTCACAGGCCATCATAAATGAGTTTAGGCCCAGAGAAGGTGGCAACATTTATGGATTTTGTTTATTTATTGTTTCTTTCTTTACATAGTAAAGTTTTAACTTGCATTTGTGGATGCCGTTACAAATTGTACTCACTGATAATGATTCTCAGGAGTGTTCCTGAGCCCATGCGTTGATTTCCATGACAAAATCCTGTTTGTTTTTAATGCAGTGCCGCCTTAGGGCCTTAAAGGGATATTTCAACATTTTGGCAAATTGGCCTATTGCCATAATCGTTATAGTCATATGAGTAGGTACATTACCTTTAGTTATCCGTGCCTGTTGTTTTGAGATTTGGGGGAGGGAGATGCGAGCTGCTCAGCGAACATTATGAAAGTGAACGGCACAGGTCCCTCGTTCCTTCGAAACTCATCAAATACACAATCCAACAGCTCCAAGACGCTCTCGTGGACAAATTGTGACCTGCACATTCACCATGCTATAAAATAATAATGTATAATTACGAGACAGAGTTATTTTCAAGGCAAATGCATAACCGGAACTACATTCCAGACATACCGGCTGGGCGGAGTGATTTCAAAAGCGTATCTTTACTGCAGCTACTCCAGAACTCAAAAAACTTTGTTCTCTCAAAAAACTTTTGAATAAGAAAGTAGTTCCGAGTATTTGCTTCATGTGTCGTAATGTTACATAATTATACATTATTATTTTATAGCGTGGTGAATGTGCAGGTCACAACTTGTCCACGAGAGCGTTTTGAAGCTGTTGGAGTTTGCATTTGATGAGTTTTGAAGGAGCAAGGGACCTGTACCGTTCACTTTCACTGTGTTCGCTGAGCAGCTCGCGTCTCTCCCCCCTTGAATCTCAAAACAACAGGCACAGATAACTAAAGGCAATGTACCTACTCATATGACTATAGGGATTATGGCAATAGGCCAATTTGCCAAAATGTTGAAATATCCCTTTAAGATCACGGCCATTCAATACTGGTTTTTGGCCTTGTCCCTTGCATATAGATTTCTCCAGATTGTCTGAATAATTTTATGATATTACAAACCATAGATGATTAAATCTCCAGTTTCTTTAAAATTTCATTCCTAAATTGTTGAACAATTTTCCCATGCTGTCTGTCACAGAGTGGTGAAGCTCTCATCTTCGTCTGACAGACTCAGCCTCTCTAAGATGATTTTTTCATACCAATGCATGTCACTGACCTGCTGCTAATCAATCTAATTAGCTGTGAGAAGTTCCACCAAATGCATTTGTGTAGCATTATAAAACATTTCCGATCTATTGTTGCCCCTGTCCCAACATTTTTGAAACATGTTGCTGGCATCAAATTCAAAGCAAATATTTTTCTAAAAACAATACATTTCTGTTTCAACATTTGACATATTATCTTTGGACCATTTTCAAATAAATACAAGGTTTAAATGATGTGTACATCATTACATTCTGTTTATATTTACATTTTACACATCGTCCCAACTTTTCTGGAAATGGGTTTGTATCCTGATGAATTTTAGTCAGGCTTTAGAACATGCACTGAAGCTGCATTACAAAATAATCAGTGACCATCTGACTAAACTCTAATGTAAATAAGGTTTCTATTCTTGTCCGTTTAGACCTAAGTGGAGCCTGTAATAGGATTGACCGTGATCTCTTAATCAATCATCTTGAAAAGTTGGCGGATCCTTTGGAATGTGTGTTCAACTGGTACAAAACATACATCAACAGGAGAAGGTTTTCTGTCAGTCTTGGCAATCATGTTTTTTGAGAAACGTGGCATCCATTTTGGGGCTGCACAAGGGAGCTGCCTTGGTCCATAACTGTTCTGACTGTAGCCTACATGCTGCCACTTGGTGACATTATTAGAGAGCATCATGTCTGTTTTTATAGTTATGCAGATGACATGCTACCGTACATCTCTGCTGAACCAAATGATGCTGCAGCTATAAACTCCATCACTACCAGACCATTGGCTATAAATAAATAGATGAGCAATAACTTTTTAAACTTAAATGAGGACAAAATCAACTAGTCAGTCCAAAAACAAAACACACAAAAAAAAAGAAATCCTTTTGAATAATCTGGGGAACATGACTCCCTGGATTAAATCTGAGGTTACAAGTCTCTGTGTTATCCTCAGTTCAGATTGAATATTCCAGTCCCACAGTAAAAAGAGGACAAAAACATCTTTTCATCCTAGAAATATGGCAACAGTATGGCTTGCTTGATTACTTTTTACTGGTTTTACAAAAAAAAAAAAAAAATAGGACCAAGCGTCCTGTAGTTTACCGGCAAGCAGTCTTCTAGTGATGATACAAGTTATGAAAGTTTCATGTGAAGTTTGACATGCTAATCAATGAAAATCAATGTCAAGGTCACTAAATAAAAGTTCACATAAATTTATAAGGCCTCCTGTAACACAAACACAATCCTAAGCTCTGAAGCAGTTTTGGTGATACAAGTAATTGAAAATTCATTATGTCAATTATGAACTTTAAAGGTCACAGAGGGTCAAGTTGAGGTCAGCATATGGACCTCTTATATGACTTTCTAAATGCCATTATACAAACCTTGACTCAATCTGTGACCATTTTGGTGATACATGTCATTGTAATTTCACTGTCGAGTTTGACCTTCAAAGGTCACTGACAGTCAAGTTGAATGTCACCAAATGAAAGTTCATATGTGACTTCCAGTAACACAAACCTAGGCTCCATCTGTGACCATTATAGTGACGCAAGTCATTGAATTTTCATTAGGTCATATTTGACCTTCGAACGTCAATACGAATGTCACTAGATAAAAGTTCATATAGTACTTCCTATATGTCTGCAATACAAACCTAGGCTCCATCTGTGACTGTTCTGGCAATACGAGTCATTGTAATTGTATTTTGTCAAGTTTGACCCTCAAAGGTCACCAACATTCAAATTGAATGTCACCAAATGGAAGTTCATATGTGACTTCCTAGATGTTAGTAACACAAACCTAGGCTCCATCTATGACCTTTTTAGTGACAGAAGTCATTGAATTTTCACCAGGTCAAGTTTGACTTCAAAGATCGATATGAAGGTCACCAAATGAAAGTTCATATGTGACTTCCTATAAGTCTCCAATACACTCCATCTGTAACGATTTTGCTGATATAAGTCATTGAAATTTCACTGTATAGTTTGGCCATTGTTGGTCACTGAAGGTCAAGTTCAAGGTCACCCAATGAAACTTCATACATGACTTCCTATATGCCCACAATATAAAACTTACCTCTATCTGTAATAGTTTTGGTGATAGAAGTCATAGAAATTTTACTATGAGAAGTTTGACCTTCGAAGGTCACCGAAGGCCAAGTTAAAGACCACCACATGAAAGTTCATATATGACTTCCTATACATCTCCAATGCAAACCTACACTTTATCTGTAACGATTTTGCTGATATAAGTCATTGAAATTTCACTGATAAGTTTGGTAATTGAAGTTCACTGAAGGTCAAATTCAATGTCATCAAATGAAACTTCTTACATGACTTCCTATATGCCCACAAAACAAACCTAAGCTCTATCTGTAATAGTTTTGGTGATAGAAGTCATTGAAATTTCACTACATGAAGTTTGACTTTCGAAGGTCACCGAAGGTCAAGTTCAAGGCCACCACATGAAAGTTCATATATACTAGACAAATAAAGTTAGGGATCACCCCAAATTTTGAATTTGAAATATGTGATAGTTTGTATTTTTTTCCATATCATATTTTAATATTGAAAAGTTGGGTGATCCCTAACTTTCTTTGTCCAGTATATGACTTCCTATAAGTGTTCATACACATATGTTCCCAATCTTCAATATTTTCAAGCCTAGAAGCCTTTGAAAATTGTAACATTTTGCTTGACCTCAAGTTTGACCTTTCAAGGTCACCTGAGGCCAACTTTAACACAGTCAATATATAGGTCATATATAACTTCCTATATGTCAGTAATACAAACTTAATCTCTATCTGAAACCATTTTACTTCCACAGACGATTTTGCCCATCCTCCATAACACCCAATGTAAAAGTACAGCGCCCCCACTAGACCCACTTCCGTTGATTCAATCAAAATGGCACTCGCACTGTACATTGACGGTACCAAGGTAAGCTGATTGCCTGATTTAGAAAAAAAAAAATTTATCACGCCGTTTTTGAAAAATAATTTTTTAAAATTTCTCTTTTAAAATAAAAAAAAAATTGATTCAATCAAAACCGAAAAAAAACCTCTGAAGATATGGTCTAGTAGTATGTTATGGCAAATTTACACGAAAATTCATCAGGCCAAAAAAAAAAGATAAAAATGTTCTGGATGACGGATGCTGGACGCCACACCACGACAATAGCTTATTGGTCCATAGGGCTGGTAAGATAAAAACACATCAACTGCAGTTGATCAGAAACTCCGCAGCTGGGCTCTTATCCACAACTGTTATCTGAATGTAAAGCACTTTGAGCTGCATTTTAGCATGACAGGTGCTATACAAATTGTTTATTATTAATATTATAAAACCCATGTTGTAGAGGCTATTTTGTGCAGATATGAATACAGGTGTGCCTTGAGATTTTTGTTTGCCCTTTGCCAATACATACTGTTACTCATAAAGTTGGAATAAAATTTCTACCTCTTTCCATGAAATGATTGAGACAAGTTGATTTGTTCTTGACAGAAAAAGTGTTGGAATACAAAATTATTCCTACTTTATGGGCAACAGTGTTCATTTCGTGCCGACTCCATATCGTTCGGATACTGCAACTGAATTCATCAGTCGAACAGTTCCATAGATGCTCGCATCTACGATCTCCACCTGTGCGCTGATGGATTAAGGCCCTTGTTAGGTGGTGGGGGTGGGGACTGGTCTTGTTGGATTCACTTTATCATTCCGCCCCCCAAAATTTCATATATCAACTCTTTTTCACCTTTTGGACTGTTCTGTTTGAGAAAATGAAACAAACAAATGTATTTGGAAAAACATGAAATTCAAGCAGCAAAACAAGTAGTTTGCTTTCAATGAAATACAGCTCAAAGAATTAAAGCATGAATGCGCTGTTATAATTCAACCATAATGCCCTAACTTTCTGATTTGAGGTTGTACTGGAAAATTGGAGTAACCAGAAAATACTCCTGGATTCTTGGCCATATTCCCTCAGGCAGGGCAGGTTTAGACCAAGATATTGTCCTCAGCCTAGCTAATTAGTATAGAACACTGGAAACCACTCTGGGGCTCAATGATATACCTTTTCTTTTCAACCAAAAGATGTCACACCAGACTCTCTCTAATGAACAGCTTAAAGATATTTAGCTATTGAACATGGTTTAATTTTCAGACGAGAGTCAAAATCTTTGGGAAATTAGATCTAAAAGAACAGGGTCCTTCCCCATGTCTTTACTCATTCTCTGATACATGCTAGTCAGTGACACACTTTGCAAGGAATCACAGTTTCACTCCACCGCAGTTAGTGGTGGAATGCAGTTATCTGCAGATAGAGGGGAGTTTATTGGAAACTGTCAGTATAACATCTGCCTTTAAATTAATACAATGTACTTCAAGTTAAAAACACGATTTGTCAGGAAGTGTCTACCATAATTCTGCAGACGAGGAAGTGCAATTCGTCATTAAAGTCACATTTTTCTTGGCACCGCTATAAGTTTATGTCTCAGTATTCAAATAAAGGATTCATTATATTCAGGGGCGTCTCTAGGAATGACGTTTGGTGGGGCCCACAGCTCCCCTTTAAAACAATTACTAACCCTGACTTGCACGCAATCATTCGCATAATTGACAAACAATCCTTCCAGGATTTTCCCGGCTTTTTTATTGTTTTATTGATTTTCTGCGGTAACTTTTTCAAAAAGTGGTAATGAAAGTTGCAATGTCTTGGCGATTTATTTTTTTGTCCGCGAGAAATTTGCGTGGATTGGTTGAATTTGCTTTAATAGTTGAAATCGCGACATGCAACTTCCTTAAGGGACTGAGCAGTAGATTCACTTCGAGAACACGCCGGTACGGTACGGCGACAATCATTAATCTGGACGCGTAATTTCGTGCATTTAAATCAGCGTTGTTCAGAATTGCACACTGACGTTTCAAATGGTCTTTCATTTTATTTAAACAAAACGATCATGAAGCACCAGTTAAATCACTTGATGTGTGGAAAAGGTAGCGCAGACGTTTGAGAGCAGTTTGTCTTTTACAAAGCGTTGAACAATTTTTGAGTGGCCTAAATAATTTTTCTGATCTGAATTTATCCCATTATTTAGTCGTCAATAGATCGCATGGAGAGAGAAACCGTAACTTCGATTGCCAGAGGATTATTGTCATAATTGGAAAACGTGTTAATAATGGAAAATAACTGAGCACAAGCCAGGAACAATCATTGACGCAAAGGCATGGTCCGGGCCCCACCAATTATCACTTCCAGAGACGCCACTGATTATATTACATCGCCAAGTTGATCAAAATTCGCGATAAAGATAGATGACCCATATCGTGTGGCGATATATCAAGTTGCTCTGCATTCTGGGAGCGAAATTCAAACCGGACTGACGAACATTTCGATAAAAGATGCCAAATTAGGGCGTAGCATGTTGTAAGCAATACTGAAGTTTTCTATTTTTACGCCCTCTTAATTGACACTAAAGGCTCAGAGAGGACCCAACATAAAGGACGCCAAAACAAAGAATGCCATTTAACAAAATGTTATTATAATAAACCATATTAGAAAATAGCACCAAAAGAATACGAACCAAATGGGGTTCGGAGGTCCAAGCCAAACTAATCAATAGGGAGGGAAACAACTGGGCCAGCCACGCAATGGACCGTCGAACCCAGGGCTATGTTACACCGCTGATATCAAGGCTCCAAAGCACGCTTCAAGCTCGACAGGGTATTTTTCTGACCTGTGCCGGTGCTTGCTTCTTATCGGGGAAAACCACGAGACTGATGACGTTTGAACCACTTTACTGCTTTATTCAGACTGAATCAGCTGACCGGTTTGGTTCGATAGGCGGAGCTTTGAAACATTGGCGCAATTCAAATATATTTAATATGGATGAAACAGCGATCTGTTATTATTATTTTAGAATAAAAATGCCTAAGTCGCACAAGCACACCCAGCATACACGAAGCACAATCAAAAAACATAATAATATATAACGTGTTTTGGACAGAGCAAATATTTACAGGATTCAATGAGGCTGTGGATGTGATTAATGTTATTATAATATAATATGAATTATTAAGGAAGAAAAACAACAGACACATGTGAAACGAAGTTATATTTCAGTTTTATTTAAGTATTTTTCAAGATAGAACAAAACTCAAAGTGCACACGCAAGGTGCGTCAGCGTCACCTTTGCAAGGCTGTACAACAATCTCTGTGCCAGCAGATGTCACCCACGTGCACAATGAATGAATCTTCGAGTAGTGAGCCAATTTTCAATACAATGGTTCAAAAGGGTTGAAAGCTTCATAAAGCCTCGTTTGGCCATCACTGCCCAGGGCTTCCCCCTAAACTACAAGTAGTCCAAGCCCCAGCAAGGTTTTCTTTATGTTTTTGAGTGCTTCATTCTGGTTTGGTGTTTCTGAAGGAAACATAGGTGTAGAATCCAAAAATGGCAGTCTTAATGGCACCAGGCTGTACATTCATGGATATCTAAATAAATTAGACTACCAACCAATTTAAAATTGTTCATTGAGCGGATCAACTGTTTGATTGCAAATTGAGCCAAGTAAATGGGAAGGGGGTGAAAGCAATTGTCGAGTGGAGGAGGATGATTTTGAAGACCTTGACTTTGCTTAGTTCAGCACGCAGTTTGCCTGAATGTGTTTGCTTGATTATTACATTTGGCCGTTGTGTGCGAATCTTGTTCAATTATTAAATAAAAAATGTTTAAAATTTGCGGCACAGATTTGCCTGAACGTGTTTGCCCTGTCTTCGGTGCATTTGTCCATTGCTTGCAATGCAAAAATAATTTCTCTCTCTCATTCACGTTTGATGCACTTCACACAATGTTTTCTACTTCGCGTATATTTTTAGACGCTTAAAAACCAGGGCCATCTTAACGTGATTTTATTTTTAAGAAATCTTTTCTAATAATACCTGAAAGTTTTCCGACGAGAGGTGGAATTCAGAGGCCTGCTATTTATTCAGATTACTGACATTATTTTAATCTAGCAAGGTAGCCTGGTTCGGTTTGTCTGCTTCTCATTATCTCTTCTAAATCATTATTGGCTTGATTTTGGTTTTGATTGGTCAGTTGGCTGAATAAATGGCTTGATTACAAGTTAGGCAAAGTACACGGGAATTGTTTTAAGGTGAGCTAATTATGCCAAGGTGACGGCAGCTGTCCAGCCTCGCTTGTAATTATAGCAGACTTCAAATCGCACTTTTTTTTTTCCGAAGCATTTCAAATGGCCTCTGATGTTAGTTCACCTCTAAATTAAAGTTGTGTCGGATAGAAAAAGGTAATAATCAAGCTCGTCTGTCTGCCCTATAGAGGAAGCGGGACTATCTCGGTCATTCAACAATCTCAATGCAGGACTGCAGGACAATGGAAATTCATGGCGCTGACAGCCGCACTGACGTCACGATTAGGGGCGCCCCAAGTGGATCGAGGGTGAATTTTCGTCTGCTGTGGTGAAAATGGTGCGGTCCACCAGTTTTGTAAAATCGCTCATAAAAATTAAAGAAATCGCAAAATAAAGAAAACAAAGTCGTAGGAGCTTTTTTCATGATATATTGAAATAATAACACCCAACTTTGCCAGCCATGATAGTCCTCCTTTAAAGCTGCAGTTGATAAGTCTTATAAAAGTAACTTTTTGTCATTTTTGCTAAAACTGTCACTGTGTACGGACAGTATTACATAAAACTAGTACTCTGTAATTTAAAAAAGGCTCCTTTAAACCCACATACTGCTCCTACTGCAATTTAAAGGGGACCTATTTTGCTATTTTTCCAAGTTTATATTTTGGTCTTTGACTCCCCTAGAGTACTCCTGATCGCGCAAAGTAAAAAAAGGGTGTTTATTTCGCTCATACTGCCATCCTCAAAAAACTGCATTTGTAGTACATTGTAGTCTCTGCCTGAAACGCCTCACTGGGGTGGCTCTTCTGCTATGGCCCCCACTCCCCGTGTGCCCACTTTCTTCTGACTGGCCAGCTCTGTGGAGGGCGGAGTTGGGCGGGACAAGGCTGCAGAACGCAGTTTTCCGTGTCTGGCTCCCCAGAGTGAAACCTGAGACACGTCTGCAATCTGACAAGGAAGCGGCGGGCAAATTCCGCAATCTAACGTTATACTTGAATATAGATCTAATGACATGATCTTGTTCTAACAAACGCAGCGGCGAAAGTGGAGGACGCAGTGCTCCAGAATATCTGTCAGCGCAAGCTCAAATTTGCTATCGGCTACAGTTTGCTACGGCAACAGTTGGTGAGTACCGCGGTTTTTCTACTTCTAGCTAGGATGCAGGGGAAGCTAGAATCCACCCCATATAGACACATTTGTGGAACGGGTCGACATGCCCAAGTGTAGACCGGAGACTGTAGAAATCCGGTGGGTCTGAGTTTAGAGGGAAACATGGACAGTGAGGAGCAGCTAAAAGTGGACCAACAGCTTATGGACTGCTTCGGTGTGTATTAAGACCTGCTGGGTTGTGTGCATAGCTGTGGTGTGTTGTTAGCGTGGAGCAACGAACAGCCTCTGCGCTGGTATATGACGGAGGGGCGAAAGCTCCAGGCTAAACGGCCTTTTCGGAAATTGCCCGTGGTAATGGTTTACTTAGTGCATCGGAATGGCAAGTGTTTCCTCGCGGAGAATGGGCGCGTTATGGATTGTGCGCGAGAGCAAGCTAGAGCTCCGGTTATGTTATGAGCATAATACAGGTTTTACAGACCGTAAGTTCCATCTGCGTGAACCGTTGCTTATGTGGAGCTAGCGAATCGATCACTTTTACAGGAAATAATTTAATATTCAGTCGCCGATTTAATATTCAATCGACAGCAATGCAGAGAAATCGTTTGTGATACCATACACGTTATAGCCTGTGCTTTTCCCTATTGCTTTCACCGGTAGCATCAGAGAGCTTGCTCAGACATTGGGGATGTATCAGGCTGACCCCGGTCATGGATAAGTAAAGCGATCGTTTCACAAGCACCCAAAAACTCACCCCAAGCTTTGTAAAACCTACGTCTGGTCTAACTGCAGCCCAACTCGGCAGACACATACAGCACCTCTCCGGTTAGCTTCAACTGTAGTGGCTACAATCAGGCAACGTTATGATGAAACTGTCACATTGATGCTTACCGAAGTAACACAAGCATACCGATCAGAATCGCTGCATATAAGTTAACCAGGAGCGTTTTTAATTAGCAGAGCAGGGGAACTAACATGCAGTAGCTGATAAGTGGTCATGACTTTGAATGTAATCTGTCGCGCAAAAAATTCGTTTCGCGTCCGGCGTGAAAGTGGCTTGACATGCCCGTATTCGCGTCTTTGCATTGACTTTGAATGTAATCTGTCGCGCGAAAAATTTGTTTCGTGTCCGATGTGAAAGCAGCTTTATGGATAGTACACGACAGCTAGAGAGAGCTTGGTTATGTTATGAACATAATACAGTCAGCTCGGTTATGTTATGAACATAATACAGGTTTTGCAAACTGTACGTTCCGTTAGCGCGGACAAGTTGCTTATGTGGAGCTAACGAATCGATCACTTCTACAGGAAAGAATTACCTATTTAATCTCCGCCTTTTTCGGCTTTTTACTAGCCACAACAATTTCTAAAGGGGGATGAAATTATGTCAAGGTAGTGCAGAGAAATCATTTGTAAACCGGTAGAGCTTCTGCGTTTCACATTGCTTTCATGGTAGCACCAGAGAGCTTGCTCAGACATTTGTGAAGTATCCTGCTGATCCCGGTCATGGATAAGTGAAGCGATCACTAACTGTAGAGGCTATGATCGGGCAACGTTATGATGAAACTGCCACATTGATGCTTACCGAAGTAACACAAGCATACCGATCAGAATTACTGCATATAAGTTAACCAGGAGCATTTTTAATTAGCACGGCACGCAAACTAACATGCAGTAGCTGGTAACCGAGCGGTCATAACCACAGAGACAAACCCTTGCAATACAGGTTTTACAGACAGCAAGTTCTGTTACTGTGAACAGTTGTACCCAGCATCCAAATTACAAACAAGTATTAAAAGTTAGCTTCAAATGAGGTTTATGTTCACACACCTTCTGTAGAATTTCCCGATATCACTCTTGCATACTTAGGACACAAACATTAGCAACAGTAACTTGGCTACGTTAGGCGCTGTGCTACAGCCACAATCAACTGGCTATCACGTCAGGTTGGCTTATGCAGTAAAAGCAACTTACAGCTTCTGTGACTGTGAGTCATGGACAGTCGCGACCGATACAGGCTTTATCTTCAGATATTTTACCAAGCCTGCATTTGAGGCCAGTTGTTAGTGCTAACTATCGCTAGCGGTCCTGCTAGCCACCCGTAACACGTTAGCTTCACTTACATTATTTGCTGTTATATCGTTACTTACAGCGTGTGGCTCCGAGCGCTTGATCGATGCAACTGCTTCAAGTTTGAGAAGCAGCTGAAACGCTTATCCTGTGTCGAATTATCGTTTATTGATAAAGCTGTCCTTGGTGAAATGCTGAGCACAATCAGCTAACGTTCCCTTTGGCTGTGGCTTTTTGCTGCCAGCAAACAAAAAAAGCTACCCACTGATTTCTGGTGGCATCATCTTTTGGAAGTAAAATTGTTGTTTTTCTTCGCGTCCAAAAGTAAACGGACAAGCAGCTTTGGGAGAGATACTGACAAAATTGCACCTCAAATGATCATCGGTTCTTCTTTCGTATTTCCAAAAGTGAAGATGCTACTAAGGCATAGTATGATCTGCCGTTGTTAGTGCCTGCTAGAATAGTTTCCGGTGTGGGCAGGTCCAGCGCCATGATTGGCTCTGGCTAGGTCTGTACTAATTGGATGGCACAACCTGACGTCAGGTTTTACCCAGATCTCGTGAAGATCTCAGGAGGAGCTGTTCAGAGAGGAAATCACGCTCACGAAATCACGTTCTTGGATTACGGCAAAACCCCTGTATCTTATGTTTAGAAACTTCTCAGAGGTTGAGCATGGACAACCAACATTACAACATTACTAATATGTATTAAAAGAAGGATCAGCATAATAGGTCCCCTTTAAAAGAATCGTTCGGTCCAACCAAAAAGAACCAATCAGAGCCAGAATGGTGTCTGACAGCCGTCAAACAGTGCACATGCACGCGCTGCGGACAGCCTCCTCCCCCTTCCTCCTTGGTTCACGCCAGTGCTCAGTCAAGTTCAAATCTCCGAGAGAGGGTTCAGGAGCTTAGACAAACTAATGGCGCAACAACAGCCATCAGCGAGGAAAAAACTACCGATGCCTCCGTTACCGACAACAGCACACATGGCTAAGACAAGTAAGAAGAGGAAGCCAGAAGAATAAAAAGCACAAAAGAAAGAATTGGACAAAGCCTGGGATAAAACCAGAGTGAACATCGGAGTGGCTTTTCAGCGGTGGAGGGAACTCCTGGATCTGGAAGGATTAAAAACCGACGCAGAGTTGGCGACTTTTCTGCTTGACAGGTAAAGCCTGCTTTATTCGCTGGTTCATTTTTGCTCAGCAATGCTCTGCAAATAAGCGAGTTGGCGTCACTCAAATGCGCAGCTGGTAGGCTATTAACCCCAGCCCTAACCGGAAAATTCAGTGATTCAGTTTCGCTCTGCAAATAAGCGAGTGAACGTTGCTTACAAGCACAGTTGCTGTTCGAATAGCCAGCGTCTTGTAATTGTTACAGTACTCCGTAGTGCATGTGATGTTACTGTGATGTTGCAGTCGAGCTAACGTTAGCTTGTTTCCGGTGCTAGGGCTAACGTTACTGGCGTCATTTTATTAGAAAGTAGCAGAAAATATCTTTATGAAGTGACCTGGCAGTCTTATCGGTTGTGTTGTTGTCCTCATAAATATGTGTAATGTTTCTGTGCTCTCACAGCTAAATGCTGTCATACATGGTTTACTGGCCATTCAGCAGGATTCACGACAGTTTCTGTACTCAAAAAAAACTGGTAACTTACTAAAATAAGCGTGTGCTGGGTTTTTACTGAATACATACTGCTGTAGATTACTTTTCATGTCAACATGATTTATTTCTGCTCGTTTGTTTGCCAGCAGTGTTGACTGTTCACAACAGTAATTTCTAGCCTCAGCAACTCGGTCGCATGCATAACAGCTCGCGTGCCTTCGCGTGCACGGCAGCCTTCTGGGGGAGGGTCTTAGGAGTGCAGTGGAGAGGGGAAGGGGAGGGATCTGAAAGTTGCATTTTTTCAAATTTTTATGCCAAGTGCTCTCTCTCCTCAAAGTTACCAACTGCAGCTTTAAGATGTAATCTTAGTCACACAAGAGAACATTGCATTTATTTTTCACCACTTTTTGGTGACACTAATTAGAAGAGATTATGGCTGGATGAAAATCAAAGTTGGAAATCGATCAGAATGTTGAATTCTTCTTAAAATTGATTATTTTGACTATTCCGTGCAAACAATGGAAAAAAAAATCATAACAGTTGAGTGATTGAACAGGTTTTTGCATTAATTTTCAGTTGAAAGACTGAACAGTGAGTTCCCTTCAGTTGGCAATAAAGTGTTGTTTTCACATTTTGTTTTTCTGTGAAATGAGCTTTAGACGGTTTTGGATGATTTACCAACTGATCAAAAAAAATGGAAACCTCTATTATTTGGCAGTAGTAAGTTTTCTTACTCATGCTCATAGCATTCTAGGATATACATTGGGAAACACATGCAAACTTAAAGTGCTTGGGATCCTGTAGAGGTGAGTGTTGCTTTGCTCTTTCCGCTTTCTCAGTTTCTGATTCTGAATCCTCTAATTTTAGAGTATTCACATAATCAATGCGGGTGCAGCATCACATCTTACGGGTATTACAGCTATCCATCAGAATATTGCTGCAAAAAATAGGTGGACAGTAACTAGGTCAGTCAGAGCTGCTGTTGTTGGAGAGCTGATCAACAAGGCAGGAACGCACCATACTGAAGAGACTCACGGAGAGCTCAGGAAAAGCAGAGTTGAGAGAGATCATGCTGATCTACAAAAGCTGATAGATGGAATAATGACAACTTCAAACCCATTTACTGGAGGAGAAGCTGATCCATTGCGCAACATAGCCATAGGAAATGTGGCCTCCAAGAAGGTGCAAGATGACCTCCTGAACTTTCAGCAGACTGCTTATTCCCTCTGTGATGATTTCAAGCAAGGCTTCTTTGCTGAGGAGCATACACCGGACAAAGCTTGATAACTTTGCCAGTGAAGCAATTTCAATGAAAGTCAGCACAAAGGATTTGAAAGTACAGGAGATGAAATTTACAAGAGATCTCTTTGGTTGGCTCGTCTACCTGGCTACTACCATGAGCCTTGACATAAAAAAGGTACTAGCGTACCCCTTGCTTTGGTCACATAGATGGAAGAAAGCACACCTCTGCAAAAGCAAAGCTTGCCAAACATCTGACATCAAAGGTAAACTCTGAACAACCCCTTTCTTATGACACATACGTTGTGGATGCCATGTACTTAATCTGCTCCTTGAATCTGAAGGATATGTCTGCCACATACGGAGATATTGCTCTACAGATATTGAAAAAGATCTGCATTGCACCAAGAGTTGACTTTGTTTGTGATACATACAGGTGTCCCCCCCATCAAGACTGCTGAGCAAAAGAAACGAGGAGCTTCAGAACTTGACATAAACATAACAGGACCAAACCAGAACAGACCAAAGGATCTGAAACAAGCTCTAACATCCAGCAAGTTCAAGTCTGAACTTCTTTCATTCTTGTCCACTGAATGGAGTAAGGACAAATATGCTGAAGTACTACAGGGACATGATTTATATGTCAGCTGCGGAATGAAATTCTTTCGTTACACATCCATCAATGGGGCTGTCATCAGAAGCAGTATTGACTCTCTCAGGAATGAACACAAAGAAGCTGACACCAGAATCATTTTACATTTGCTGCATGCTACAAGCCTCAACCCTGATTCAGTTGCCGTTGTTCACCGCAATGATACAGGTGTCCCCGCCCTGCATTTCATGTTACCACATGAAAAGGTTGTCAGCAACGGAAAAACGGAAACCAAACTATCCAAAACAAACCCCGAAAACTAGACTATCGGAAACCTCCAACCCAAACCAAAATGAACTAACATAACAAAAACCCAACACACCACGAGGGTGCTACAGAAAAAGAGGTAAACAACGGAAACCGAGCGATGCTGCGGCGAATGTCTGTATCAGCACACGTGAGCGTCTTCCAAACTTGTTTTTATCCACTCTAAAATTGCCTGCAGGTGTCAGTCACTCCACCCCTTTGAGGGTAAAGCCACGAGGAAGAGAGAAACAGACACGCTGCAGGGTGAAGTTGCCTTCAGCCGTCGACTTCCAGGCTGCTCAGCCTGTCAGGCTGCGTAAACACCGCCCCCAAGTACAGCCAATCAGATCGCAAGCTAGAGTACAACCAATCCGCTCACGAGGCAGCCAATTCAATTCAAATTCCTCCCCTCAAAGCGGAGCGGGCTTAAGAACATCAATATTGTTAAAAACAAATGCATTTAATCGTCTTTTCTCATTAAAGAAACTGATTCGGGAGGTAACGTTAGATATTTCAGCTATTTTGATTATGTTAACTAATGCAAAGAAGTGCTTTTTTTGTCTTACAGTTAACTTATAGACCTAAACTAAGCTAAACAGGTCATACTTGTTAACCTAAACACTTCTACAATATAACTTCAAGGATAACTCTGTTTGAAACATAAAATTGGCCTACTTGTGTGATATTTTGTTCAATAAGCTGTTTAGTTGAGCTTCTTAAAAACTTCAACTGCAAGTTGCTGTAACCTTACCTGCCTTCAAGGCTGATTGTAGAGACTAGTGCCTTGCAGGCTGGTTAGAAGGCTAATGTTGATTTCATATTGTATGATCTTTCATAGTATTCAGTCATATGCTTTCAAGGCTGATTGTAGAGACTAGTGCCTTCCAGGCTGACTGTAGAGACTAGTGCCCTCCAGGCTGACAGTAGAGACTAGTGCCTTACAGGCTGGTTAGAAGGCTAATGTTGATTTCATACTGTATGATCTTTCATAGTATTCAGTCAGATGCCTTCAAGGCATCAGGGCCCGGGGTGGGTGCTGGGGCGGGACCTGCTGCCGGAGCATCAGGGCCCGGGGTGGGTGCGGAGGCTGTTTTTTTTTTTTTTTTTACTTTTTTTTAGCGGGCGGGTAGATAGGGCTCCACGATGGCGCCAAGACATCGTTTCAACTCCTAAAAAGAGTGTAAAAAGTAAAGACAACATCAATATGCAACAACATCTCGGTCAGTTTTCTGAGGTAACGTGGTTGGTTTCGAACGGTAATAAATCTATGGGCTGAAAAATAGAAGATTTTAAATTAGGCTTGGAAGGCTCCAACTCAGTAGAGACTCCCAGTAGAGACCCCCTCAGTAATGCTGAGGGAGTCTCTACTGTCAGCCTTGAAGGCATCAGAATTGTAAACACGCACACATATATATATATATGAAATCATCAGCCTACCAACCAGCCTGCAAGGCGCTAGTCTCTACTGTCAGGCTGGAAGGCACTAGTCTGTACAATCAGATTTGAAGGCATCTGACTGAATATTATCAAAGATTGTACAATATGAAATCAACATTAGCCTTCTAACCAGCCTGCAAGGCACTAGTCTCTACAATCAGCCTTGAAGGCACTAGTGCTCTGCAATCAGCCTTGAAGGCATCTGAGGCAATATTATTGAAGATTATACAATATTAAATCAATATTAGCCTTCTAACCAGCCTGCAAGGCACTAGTCTCTACTGTCAGGCTGGAAGGCACTAGTCTGTACAATCAGATTTGAAGGCATCTGACTGAATATTATCAAAGATTATACAATATGAAATCAACATTAGCCTTCTAACCAGCCTGCAAGGCACTAGTCTCTACAATCAGCCTTGAAGGCACTAGCGCTCTACAATCAGCCTTGAAGGCATCTGAGGCAATACTATTGAAGATTACTAGCCTTCTAACCAGCCTGCAAGGCACTAGTCTCTACAATCAGCCTTGAAGGCAGTTAACGTTACAGCAACTTGCAGTTTAAGTTTTCAAGAAGCTCAACTAGACAGCTTATTGAAAAAAAAAACTCACAAGTAGGCCAATTTTATGTTTCAAACAGAGTTATACTTAAAGTTATATTGTAGAAGTGTTTAAGTTAACAAGTATGACCTGTTTAGCTAAGATTAGGTCTGTAAGTTCACTTTAAGACAAAAAAAATAGCACTTGTTTGCATTGGTTATTATAATCAAAATAGCCGAAATATCTAAGCTCCCGAATCAGTTTCTTTAATGAGAAAACTCACGATTAAATGCATTCGTTTTTAACAATATTAATGTTCTTAAGCCCACTTACCGAGTAAAGGCTTCCGAATTGAATTGGCTGCCTCGTGAGCGGATTGGTTGTACTCTAGCTCACGATCTGATTGGTTGTACTTGGGGGCGGTGTTCACGCAGCCTGACAGGCTGAGCAGCCTGGAAGTCGACGTCTGAAGGCAACTTCACCCGGCAGCAACAGACACCGGAGAAAAGAACAAGAACACAGCACTCTTAACATAGATATTTATTTTAAATCCAAATTACTTCTGGCTGTTGCGGCGAATCCATCTGCTTGGCGATGATCCAAGGCTATAGTTCCAAGATTGTGTCGGTTGAGTATGCGTAATAAACAGAATTCAGACTAGTCAAAGGCCAGCTTCGAACTTAACGCCTGCGCACGCGCTGCCTCCTGCAGTTCGTCTGCACGGGCCGTAATATTTATGGTACAAAAATAAATGCACATTACAATGCCTGTATTTCACGAAGAACTAAATCATGTCAGTTTTGTGATGTGAAAGATCAGTGTTGTGTGAGTAGCTGCAGTTCGCAGGCTTGTCCACAGGAGGGCGGGTTCATGTAATAATATTGTCCTTGCCAGGTTCACTTTTGCGACTAATTCCGTGCTCTTGCACATTTCCCTGGATAGTTGAGGCACGGTGCATTGTAATGAGTGAATAAGCAAGTAAGTAAGTAAGTAAGTAAGTAAGTAAGTTACCAAATCTGTAGCTGACACAAGCTGTGAAGTAGCTGTGTCATTTGCAGCCATTATGGGCTGAGTTCATGATGGCTGAAATGGCTGAAGTGTCAGTGAAGTATCATCGTCATTGTTGGGTCATGTTGTACTTTTATTGTTGTTTTTATTGTTGTTTTATGCAGCTGGCTGCACTACAAATTGCCCCCCGGGGACAATAAAGATCTCTTGACTTGACTTGAAGTGGGCGGGTGCTGCTACACAACCTCACGGCGTATTTGTCAAACAACCAGGAAAAATGACTCCCTTGGCCTCACATAGGAAGATACAGAGGCCTAGAATCTGAATATCACTCCTGACTTGACAGACAACTGTTGCAATATCAGTAAATTTATCTCTGAAGTATGTTGCAAACTTCCTGCATTCAGCTGTGGAAAATTCATCACTGACTTTTAACAGGGCAAAGGTGATATGCTGATCAGTTCTGGAAATTAGAATTTTTGCATTTGTTTTGAATGTCGTAAATTAATTTAGCAAAGTGTATTTGTTGGGCTTTTCTTTGCTTTAGCAACCGATACGGTCTCAAACATGGAATTCAGTTTTTGCCAATTCCTGTCAGAAATGTATTTATGATCCGGAGCATTCACAAATTTTCCATAGACTCCTTGTATAGTGTTGACCCTTTTGTAGTCCTAGTGAAGCCATGTCAACAGCCCTCATTAGTCTTGTGTTAAAATCATTCATCAGATCATCACACGACACTGATAGGATATTTGTTGAATATAATCTAAAATGCATTGAGTTAGCAGCAACCTATCGGGAAAAAGGTAACAACTTTCTCAATCAATTGCTATACAGTTATTGTTTTAATATCAACAAGATCAATAGAAAAATTTGACAAAAATGATCAGATATGGCCATATCATCACTAGGAGGATTTGTCAGTATTTAGTGAATGTGTTGGCATATGTCAAAGCAGTAGCTACATTTATGGGTGTGACCTGTAAAATGCAGAATAATGTTCATGCAGATTTATATCTCCAGGAATGATGCAAAATTTTGAGAAATCTGCAACAAAATGGGTGCATTGCATAGGGTGCCTGTGCACCATTGCTGCAAAAATGGGAGGCAGACTTTAAGGGCCCTATCTTGCGCCAGAGTCCCTAAACCCGTTATTTGGGGATTTAGCATTGCGTAAGAGGCATTCCCCCGCAAAAGTTGCAATCTTGCACACCTGCCTATATCCCTAAAACACCTGCGCTACCCGTTATATTATGCATAGGCGTGGTTTGGGCGTTACGCCAGTTAAACCAATCAGTGTGCCAGGTGCCATTGCCTTTAGGAGCAGGCTGCGCTATCCCAAATCCTCAAACCGGAACCCGTGATGGAGAGAGGAAGGTCGCCACGTTTCTCCGAAGACGAAGTTAAATTGCTCGTGCATGAGGTCAAATCCAGACAGGGGAGGATCTGTTTTTGTTAAGTTCGTCATGAATTGTATTATTTTATTGTTATTATTATTATTATTATTATTTGACATTGACATATTGTTTAATGTTTGGTATGTAATAATAATAAAAAAAACATCAAGCCTACCCCTTTTGTGATGGAAACTTCAAAAAAAAGAGAAAAAAAATGCATTTCACCATGATTGGGTCATGCCTCCAATTGAGCTGAGTGGGTGTTGGAATGACCCACTAGCATAGAAAAATAGTGCCACAGTAACCCTAACAGCTACGGGCAAGGCATACGGACAGCTGGCAGCTGTGTATACATCATCTGCAACCAGGTGACATAATTCCGTCACTGCCTGATGGGAGAGGCGCAGTTTTGACACGCGTTCTCGTTCTGTGGGAAATAATACTCAGGGCCGGCGCTAGACCTGAAAATTTGGGAGAAAATATCCTTCCCTTTATTGACTACAATTAGCACTGGCTAATTCTAGATGGTTTTCCCTTATTAACACGTTTTCCAATTCAAGAATAATCAAGTGGCAATTGAAGACACGGCTTCTCTCCCCCATGCGATCTAACAGCGACAAAATAATGGGCTACATTCAGTACAGAAAAATAATTTAATTATGAATAGGTCTATGCACTGGCACTCAGCAACGGTAATTTTTTTTCCAGCGAGAGCGGAATTTCAGAACTCTTTTGCGAATGCGAGCGAAGGTAAATTCGGCGACAAGTATACGCACACCTGTTTTTGCAGCACGGTCACGCAACCCACTGTAAAAAAAAATAGACAGCTGTCCGATTGGAAAATGTAAACGGACGAAACCACGTACTTGTCACCAGAATTACCTTCATTCGCTGAAGAGTTCTGAAATGCCGCTCTCGCTGGAAAAAAAAGTTACGTCGCTGAGTGCCAGTGCATAGACCTAATTATAATTAATTATTTTTCTGAACTGAATGTAGCCCATTTGTCGCTGTTAGAGCGTATAGGGGGAGAGAAGCCGTGTCTTCAATTGCCAAATGGGTAGCGGGTGGTTTGAGGACCCGCTATACGCTTTCCCTAACCTGTGTGGTCAAGATAACAATTGCAGGGAAAGCGCACAAACACGCCCACGGGCACACCTCCAGTCGCAAATGAAGGATTCGGCTTAATGTATAGCGGGCAGTGTGGCCGCAAGATACCGTTTAGGGATAGTGGAAGCTGCTAAATGCGTAATTCACGGGTAGCGGTCGCAGCACGTTTTCCCACCCCCACCCAATGGCATAACTGTCGACGGTGCAAGCAGGGTATTGCACTGGGGCCCAGCAGGTGTAAGGGGCCCGAAAAGGTATCAGGTTAATTATTAATTTGACCCTATATTTTTTGTACTGGCTGTCCCATATCATCATTTATCCCACCTCAGACAAGAATACTTGGATGGCATTGGTCGAAAGCAGTCACATGGAAACCCCGTATATTCCCATATTAGGACGCTGAGCCCATACACGGCGTATGAGTAGATTATCTCTCTTTGCGTCTCTGGAGCAGCCGAACTGGCAAGCATGTGGAAAAAAAAGGTCTTCGGTGGGATGAATTCGTTACACAGTTTTTTAAGAGGGCCAATATAGAAATATATGAGGTCAGTAAATGACATATTGGGCGAGGCGTCAGCTTACAAAGTAGTGATGTTCAGCTGACGCCTCGCCTCATAATGGCTCATCGCCCAATATGACATTTACTGACCCCATATATTTCATATTGGCCCTCTAACAAACTGTGTAACTTATAGAGCATGACATCGTTCAACAGCAGTACAAAATTACCTACATATATTCTATATACTCTCACCACTTGACGTATATCATAGTTTTGAATTGAATGTTTTTTTCCCTCTCCCTTATAGAAATGTTATAAAACTGCATGTTTTTATTAAAATATTATTTGTATCCTCCACTCACCTTAAAAACTGGTAAATAAGATGCCCTTTAAATTCAATATTTTTCACTTAAAGAATGCAGCAGTGAAATGCTGCGAGAGGTAAAGGGGGATGTTCCAATACGCACCCAGGAGAGGGCGCTGTGAGCTCGACCTTGCTCGCACGTCCTCAAGCCGAAGCATAGAGCTCGATATACAGGCCCAATCCCAAACCAGTCCCTATCCACTTGCCCTATCCACTCCCCCTCTGTTTGCGTGTTCCCGCAGAGGGTCCGCCACATTATATACCCCCTTTCCACCAAAAGGAACCTAGTGCAAGTGCCATACTGGTGCTAGTGCCAGTGCTTAGTTGGTTCAACCCACGCACCTCCTCAGAACCTGTTCGCTTTTCCATCGCCAAGAAGCCAACTCAGAGCCACGTGATTACGTCACCGTATAACGTCAGTACGTCACCATATACTTCTCTACTCAGATGACTTCACCACTGGGGGTCTAGGACCCGACATCTCGCCAGTCTCCTGGTCAAGGCATTTTAAAATTACCTGTATTATATGTGACTGTAATGTTGTTTTTATGAATTGTTGTATTCTTCTTTTCTCTCCTGTAAAGGAGGTTTGAATTAATAAATACCCTGTTCCTGAAAGTCTCGTTATGGTGAGCTCACTGTATAAAAAGATGGACGCAGCACCCTGGTCTGAAAACTGAGGCCAATGCGGAAATCTCTAAAATTTGCATTCTATTTCATGGCCAGTAGATGGCGACGTCAGTGATTGCAGAAAGAAGTTCAATCCTATAGAAATCTGTGAGAAAATGACTCTACTTTCCCACCAGATTGATTTTTTCAATAATGATTTCCCACATTACTTTAAAGGGATCTAGCACAAGTTTCAAGTCTCCGTCGACATATCACAATGTTCATTTTTGTTAATTATGGTCCCAAACAGACTAGAACAGTGGTCTTCAATGTCGTTCCTGGGGACACACTGTGTATGCTGGTTTTTGTTCCAACCACAATTGTAATCGCAAGATTTTAACAAGCTGTTAATGTCTTAGTTGTTTTTCATGTTTAGCCTTGTTACTTACTGTCTTTGGCCAAATGTTACATAGAAACATCCATACATGCTATGAAGAATAAAATACCCTTGAAGATAGTGGTTTTATTTCTATACTGCACGAAATTTCAAGCATTATACATTTCAAACAGATCAAATTGGACACTGAGGAACCCCCAATTAGGCTGCTGACTCAACTGTTTCAAGTTATTTCAAAAAACTTCAGGTGAACTTAATTAGGCCAACGTAACACAAAACTGGTTTGACTCTTTACCATTTGCTCGTCGAATAAATTTGTCATGATGTGCCAATTACAACCCCAATTCCAAAATAGTTGGGACAAAGTGTAAATTGTGAATAAAATCAAAATGCAATGACTTTCAGATCACATGAGCCAATATGTTATTTACAATAGTACATAGATAATATTTCAAATGTTGAAACTGAGAAATTTTACATTTTTATCCACAAAATGAGCTTATTTCAAATTTTCTGGCTGCAACAGGTCTCAAAAACATTGGGACACAGGCAAAAAAGGGCTGTAAAAGCAATTAATATATAAGAGAATCAGCTGAAAGAACATTTAGCAAGTAATTAAGTTAACTGGCATCAGGTGCGTAACATGATTGGCTATAAAAAGGATGTTTTAGAGAGGCTGAGTCTCTCAGAAGTAAAGATGGCCAGAGGCACTCCAACCTGTGAAGGCTTGCGTAAAAAAATTGTGGAATACTTAAAAAAAAGTGTTCCTCAATGTCAAATTGCAAAGGTTTTGAAGGTCTCGTCATCGACAGTGAATAACATCAAAAGATTCAGAGAAACTGGAAAAATCTCTGTGCATAAGGGACAAGGCTGAAGACTTTTAATGGATCCCCGTGATCTTCGGGCCCTCAGACGCCACTGCATCACTCACCGGCATGATTCTGTCATTGACATTACTAAATGGGCCCAGGAATACCCCAAGAAACCACTTCAGTAAACACAGTCCTCCGTGCCGTCCACAGATGCCACCTAAAACTCTATCATGCAAAAAGGAAGCCATTGTTGAGCATGATCCAGAAGTGCCGTCGTGTTCTGTGGGCCAAGGCTCATTTAAAATGGACTGTAGCAAAGTGGCAAAGTGTCCTGTGGTCAGACGAGTCCAAATTTGACATTCTTGTTGGAAATCATGGGAGTCATGTCCTCTGGGCTAAAGAGGAGAAAGACCACCCCTCCTGTTATCAGCGTTCAGTTTAAAAGCCAGAATCTCTGATGGTATGGGGATGCATTAGTGCATATGGTGTGGGACACTCGCATGTTTTAAAAAGCACCATGAATGCTGAAAGGTATATAAAGGTTTTAGAGCAACATATGCTTTCCTCCAGACGACATCTATTCCAGGGAAGGCCTTGTGTATTTCAGCAGGACAACGCAAAACCACATACTGCAGCTATTACAATAGCATGGCTTCATAGTAGAAGAGTCCGTGTGCTGAACTGGCCTGCCTGCAGTCCTGATCTTTCACCGATTGAGAACATTTGGCACATAATTAAACAAATTCTATTGTGAATAAGATGATGTGATTTGAAAGTCATTGCATTTTGATTTTATTCACAATTTACATTTTGTCCCAACTATTTCAGAATTGGGGTTGTAGTTTTCACCACTTAGGAGCCAACTACATCTTTAATTTGATTGGTTACATTGTTTTCTCTCATTTTATGCTGTTATTTCCAATGTATCACAATGTGGGTATGTCATTTTTTTATTCTTGATGGCAAACATAGCTCTTTCTGTTATCTTGTGAGTTGTGGGCAAATAACTGCTCTAAACATTAAATACACTTAATTAAGACAAATTTACAGCCTGTTAAAATCCTGCGATTGCAACTGTGGTTGGAACAAAAGCCAGCATACACAGTGGGACCCCAGGAACAACGTTGAAGACCACTGGACTAGAATAAAGGATAAAGCCAGGATATGCTTTTGGAGCGTGCCTATCCTATGGTCCTCGTCTGATACGTCAGATGCACCCATAGATCTACCCCTCGCTTCTCCCTGGATATTCAATTCACGCTCTCGTCCAATAGGAATCACATCCGGTCTCAAAATGACAAAGTGGCGCAATTCAAATTGCCAAAATCGAGGCTTCCTAAATGGTGTGCTGAAACCAATGAGTGACGTCACGGTTGCTTTGTCCATCTTTTTATACAGTCTATGGGTGAGCTAGGTAGTTTTAACAACAGGTCTAGAGCTGTCGCTAGGCCCATGCTTGGCAATAGTTAAAAAAAAGGCACGATACCCGTGACTCAGATAGCTCATTGATCCGTTGCATTATTACATAAGTTTTTTTCCTCGTGTAGGCAAAACGACAATCATTCATGTGGACACACAATTTTGTGCATTTCAAATCTTGGTCTTTGATTCAATTTAAACAATCGATCATGAAGCACAGGTTAGATCCCCTGATGTGCCAAAAAGGTGGCGCGGAAGTTCCAGAGCAGTTTACCTCTCCAAAAGTAGCCTATCGGCCAACTTATTAGTAACTTATTTTTCTGAAATGAATGATGCCTATTGATTAGTCACCCTTCGATTGCATCACGAAAGAAGGCGTGTCTTTAATTGCCAGTTGATTACTCTTATAAATGGAAATTGTTTTAACAAAGGAAAATAACTGAGAACAAGTTAGGACTAATAATTGTAGTAAAGCGATGTTGTGTGGCCGCTTAATTGTCAGTTCTGGCTATGCCACTGATTTGAAATGCACAGAATTGCATGTCCAAATGAATGATTGTCGTTTTGCCTTAATGGGGTGAATAAGCAACACCTGATAGTGCGGAGTGTTCTCGGGTTGAATGTATAGTTAATTACAAAAACATGATTGCGATCGAGTCAGAACTAATAATTGTTTTAATGAGATGTTTAGTGCCCATCCAATTTTAAACGACCTAACAATATGGTAAACTGCAACTTTTTCGATGGTTTCGGGAACACGGGCCCAGACTCGGAAGATTAAACAGTACTGTGTTTGCGCTGGTCTTGTTGGTCACAGTAACTCCGCCCCCAGCCCCTGACAAAGTCGGTGCTTGGCTCTAGACCAGCAATGAGTTTGTGCTTGCTCTGGCACCCGTTTTGGGAGCTAGGGGCTGGTGCTAAGGCAGTGGAACCAGCTTGGTGGAAAAGGGGTAATTGAGTGCCATCCCAGACCAATCTCCGTGGCTTATTAAACCCTCTGCAGCGAGTCTACACCGATGCAAGTTTACAAACCACCGCAGTGCCGAAGGACATGAGTCATAGGCGGAGTGTCAAAATAAACAGCTGGTGGTTTATTGAACATCAGCTCCAAGACAAAAACCGCGCCACATCTGCCAACTCGTATAACTCACTACTAGTTGCAACGCCCTAACCAGTCCGTGTGGAAACTCCTTTAACCCAACTAATTCCGTGAGTGAATTATGTACAACACACTACACAAGCCCCCCAGAATTCACCCATAAACAAAATCCCCGCGCTGGGGAGGGATGATGGCCCAACCTCGGTGGGTGCAGAAAACAGGGGCCGAGGAGGGAGGAGTCGTGGGCACGGCTGCGCCGTCCACCAGGTCGGGGGGTAGAGGTGTCGACAGGGTCCGGGGCACCCTGACAGGCGGTGGAGGGTTGGGCCTTGGGGGACGGCCCCGGCGTGGGGGTCCCATGGCCGGGAAACGTCCATGTGTGCAGGCTTAACCCCATCAATAGAGACAGTTTCAGGCCTACCACCAACGTCTACGACCAGGCCTTTATCCCCGTGCTGCAGGACCCTGAATGGCCCATCGTATGGGGGAGCATCATGGTGAATGAACACGAAATTCGCCGATCGTAGGTTGGGGGGCACCCAGAAAGCAGGAGTGCCATGCTGCGACGTAGGGACGGGTGCGAAAGCCTCCGCGGCCTCTAGCAGGGAGGAGCATTGTCTGGCCGCAGACCAGGGGACCGTGGCGTCCGGGATGAAATCCCCGGACACTTGGAGCGTCTGGCCATAGACAAAGTCCGCAGACGAGGACTGTAGGTCTTCTTTAGGGGCGCACCTGATGCCCAGCATGACCCACGGTAGCCTATCCACCCAGTTGCCATCTGTCAAGCTAGCGTGGAGGGCCGCCTTTATGGAGTGGTGGAACCGCTCATGCAAACCATTAGCCTGGGGGTGGTAGGCAGTGGTGCGGTGCAGCTTGACCCCCAAACTCCCAGCAACCGAGTTCCAGAGTTCCGAGGTGAACTGTGAGCCGCAGTCGGAGGACAGGTCGGATGGGGTGCTAAAGCGCGTGACCCATGTGCCGATGAATGCGCGGGCCACATCAGATGCCGCTGTCGAAGAGAGGGGAATGGCTTCGGGCTAGCGGGTCATCCTGTCAACTGCCGTGACAAGGTAGGTGCAGCCGTGTGAGGGTGGAAGCGGCCCACCAGGTCGACGTTCACATGATCAAACCTCTGCTCGGGAACAGAGAAGGGCTGGAAGGGGGCCTTGGTATGGCGGTGCACCTTTGCCCGCTGACAGGCCACACACGTGTCGTCCCAGGCTCTCACGTCCCTCTTAAGCCCCCGCCCTACAAATTTCTGCGAAACTAACCTCACAGACGGTTAGTAAAATCAAAAAACTTCTGCTGCCCTGGAAAGGGAAACATCTGACCATTTATGGCAAAATAACTTTAATTAACTCATTAGCTATATTGTTGTGGTTTTCATTCAGACATATTTTCGTATTATGAGGTTCCCCCATCCCCAAGCGATTGGAGAGAGACAGATTCTTCAGACAATTAGGCTTTATTGTGGCATATTGATAAATATAAAGCCGAGTTCTTTTTGTGCAAGAAGAACTCACATCTTGCCTTTCACACCCAGTTTTTATACTTTCATCACAGGAAATATCTTCCAAATATGGTCTTTCTGCTTTCTCATTCTCACGCTACAACAGGACAGGAAAACCAAAACACTGCCCACTAACCTTAAGAACTTCAAGCAAAGATGAGGATGCACATCACTATAAAGGACTGGAAAATTACAGTCAAGAGAGGAAAAATACAGCCAGATGAATAGGATACAAGTAGATACATGAATGATTCAATTGATTATGTTTTCAGTAACAACTAATGATTTTACTGAACAAATATTGATCAAAGCTACAGAAATCAAATACATCACCTGATTATGTTTTTGAATCAACTAAACAGAAGCCTGCTTACTAATCAAAGCTATAGAAGCTCGCTGCTTATGTGTGTGGGCTACTCATGCATGTGTGAATTGAATTGCTTGTATGTGTGTGTGTCTGTGTGTGAACTGCTTGTATGCATGTGTGTCTGTGTGCGTGTGTGTGCATGTGTTCGTGTGCTGCCTGTGTATGTGTGTGTGCATGTGTCTGTGTGCACTGCTCGTGCGTGCGAACTGCTTGTATGTGTGTGTGTTGTGTGTGTGTGTGAGACTGCTGCTTACAAAATATAGTTATTGATTATGATTATTGATTATGGTTATTCAACATGGCAATTGATCTACTGATGAATATGATGAGAAATATTGAGATATAATCCTCAACAGTATCCCAGTTTACATATTTATTTATGGCATTACCAACCCCTAAAGAATCATGCTTCAAAATATATGAACAGAAGATTCAAATTTATATGGAATGATAAACCTGATAAAATTAAACGTACGTATCTCTACAACGATTATGCATCTGGTGGGCTAAAACTCTTAAACTTAAAAGCTTTAAATCTTTCACTGAAGGCTTCCCTTATTCCAAAATTCTACTTCAATCCAAACTGGTTTTCTAACAAATTACTTAAAAGTGTCCATCCAATATTTGATAAAGTCTTCTGTCCATTTCTACAGATTAAACCTATGCATTTCGCATTAATTAATGACGTGTTTTCTGGTGTCTCCACTTTTCTGGAAGAAGCTCTACAAAGTTGGTTACAATTTCAATTTCACCCACCAGAAAATGCAGAATAAGTTCTACAACAAATAATATGGTTAAATTCTAATATACTTGTTGATCGAATTATGATTTTTTTGGACACGTATGTTTGATAAAGGTATTATTTTTATAAGGGATATCGTGAATGAGGATAATAAACTCATGTCTCGCAAACAATTAACTAGTTTTCATGGAACAGTCTGTACACTGCAACAATATAATCAACTTATTGGAGCTTTACCAAGTGCTTGGAAATCAGAAATTATAAAGGAACAGGAGGACATTTAGTCTGTAGGCCTCATATGAAAATGGTAAATTGGTTAAAGAGAATAAAGATCAACAAACATATATACACATTTTATGTAAGAATAAAGAATTTAGTCGCTATACCATACAGGATTCTAGATAGCTGGGAAAATATGTTAGATACACCAGTCCCTTGGAACGAAGTTTTAAAAATCCTTTACAATACATCACTTGATCCAAAGATAAGATATTTTCAATATAAGTTAATTTATAAGTTTTTAGCAACTAAAAAGATGCTAAATATATGGGGAATAGAGTCATCACCCCTTTGTCGATTCTGCCAGGAAGAAGTGGAGTCAGTAGACCATTTATTTTGGTAATGTCCTATAATAGCCTTATTTTGGATAAAGGTGCAAGACTGGATATCTCAGTATAATAGAATACAATTAAATTTATTTAAAGTATTATTGGGTGATGTAACAAAAGGAACACACCTAGTCTGTAATATAATTATATATTTGGCAAAAATATTTATTTTTGGATTGACATTGTTGAGGCATTAAGAATTGAGAAATTCAAAATTTTTGTCAAGTATTACAGTAGAATTGAGTGTGTGATGGCCCATGAGACAGGGCCATCCCACGTGAAGCTCTGACCCCTGAAACACAGCTCCACGTCTTTGTGCCGTAAGTGCAAATGGGGGTGTCGTTAGCGGACGTCAAAGGCAGGCCACACACTCCGCCGGCAGAGTCGCTTGCTGTAGCCGGCAGGACGCTCCTCTGAGCACCGGTGTCGCAGAGGAATTTTTGCCCGAAGAGGGTGTCCTTGATAAACAGCAGCCAGTTACGGCCGCTACAGAGCGCAGGCTTTGGTGTCTCCCGCCGGGTCGTAATTGCAAGCGGGGTGGCATTTTCTAGCTTTAGCTCCAAAGCGTGCTTGTAAATAGCACATGTCTGTGCTGGCACGACCGTCGGTAACAGTACGGCCTTTGCTAGTCAGCATGCCACCGCCCATGGGCGTGTAGCTGCGTGTTGGGGCCAGCACCTCAGGGGTGAAACGCTCTGTCGCTAGGAGGAAGCGATCAGCCTCTTCGGCCAATGCGCGGGGTTCCGTAATAACCGTATTGGCGAGCGCTGTTTGTACATGAGGCGGCATTTGTCAAAGAAACAGTTCTATGAAGAGGAAATTGGGTTCCTCCGTACTTAGCAGGGATAGCATCATCTCCATGTGCTCGGAAGGTTTACTGTCTCCCAGGCCCTGAATAGCAAGCAAACGTCTGGCTCATTCTGAGCACGACAGTTCGAATGACTTAAGGAGGTAAGCTTTGAAAGCAAAATATTTATCCTAGGCAGGGGGAGATGTGATGAAACTTACAGCTCTGGCTACAGTGGAGCTCCCGAGCGCTGAGACAACGTGGTAATAACGGGCGACATCATCATCAATCCCGCTGAGTGCGAACTGAGCCGCTGTCTGTGCGAACCACGCTGCGGCGGACGTTTCCCAAAACTCCAGCAGTTTAAGAGTAACAGCGTTATTTGCCATGTTCGGTTCAGTCTCAGAAACTTCAGGGAGACTGTCATCGGGGTCACCACTGTAGTGCCGAAGGACAGGAATCATAGGCGGAGTGTCAAAATAAACAACTTGTGGTTTATTGAACATCAGCTCCAAAACAAAACCTGCACCACATTTGCCAACTCGAACAACTCACTACTAGTTGCTGAGCCCTAACCAGTCCATGTGGAAACTTCTTTAACCCAACTGTAATTCCACGGGTGAATTATATACAACCCACTACACCATCCATCTTTCAAGTGCAGAGCTTGTTTTGTATTCACGATGGAAGAAACGCTGTTGTACAAATGTCAGTTCCATGCGGCTATTTCCGAAAGATAAGTAAAACATTACCTAACCTCAAACGGACATTTCATTGCCTATTTCATGTGCACATCACGGAACTAAAGGTTACATTGTATTTTGAAATTAACATGCAGATGTGCACCCGAGAGAACACTGAGTAGTTTTATTTATTGAATCAATGACTGTTCTTTTTCATAATGTGCCATTTCATGCACAAATGCCTTCATCTTTGTCAATGCTGCGTATCAAATATTTTTAATGTAAATTTTATTGAATTACAATATCCTCTCTAAAATATTTTGGGTAAGAAGTATATCATTAGGGAACTAGACCGTCGTATAGAATGCAACGCACCTATTGGTAGGCATGGTAATGATTACCTCCGCTTCCTGTTGGATAAAGGGCAAAGGCATCCCAAAGTTTATACACCTTTTTATTCCCTCCCCGTAATGAAGCTCCCTCCATAGCTGTGAGGGAGACTTCACGCGGAGTGACACTCGGTAGTGAAGTGCTAGTGGATAGGGACCGGTTTAGGATTGGTCTCTGGCTGAAGTGCATTAGCCACCACTAGCAAGAGCTAAAAGCCTTGCGTAGCCCACCGTAAAATGGCGAAAACTCCTAGAAAGAGCTATTCTGCTGCACAAAAACTTCACTTCGTGGAATTTGCTGAACAAAATGGAAATCGCCACATAGCCTACTGGTAATATGTGTGTGTTTTGATTGTTTAAAATGATTTGAAACAGTTCGGAACAACTTGTTTAAGCATTTTTATAAATGAATAGCTACTATAACAGTCTTTCATATGAAACCCTTTGTACCGATGGCACACCCCCCAAAATATACCGCGTTTTATAGGCCGATGCGACTTATCTACTGAGTGTGTTGTTATAGAACAATAGTGCATGATTTTGGTTCCCACTTTAATGTTGCCTACCGGATCCTCGAAGGGGAGGGACACAAAAAAGGCTAGTTATCTAATGTAATGGCTAGACGTGCAGCGTGTTGCTAATAAAGCCAGTTGTTAAACCCATGGAGGTAATATAGCCTAATAGAACTGGAGAGAACAAGGAAGTACCAGCCCTATTACTTTCAATGGGAGATGCAAGGCTAGCTACTTCAGCCCAGGAAGTACGGAATTGACCAACGCCATCTATAAAAATGGCGTTCCATGGGTGCTTATTTCCGGCACCATTTCATAAGATTGCCAATCTGATTACACAGCACAAATGGCCAAGAAAATGTGTTGTCTGTGCAGATTGGCAAATGTGTTCGAGGGGAAATGACGAGCAACACTGTTAATCCGGAACACGCACGCACTATACACTCATTGGCTGAACTGCTGCAGTCAGAGCAACTTCTGGACAACCAAACTCGTGCACTAGCTGTCATCAAGCTCTAAGTATCAGTTCTTATTTTACAGGCCCTCTTGAAAACATCAAACAGTTGTGTCAGACAAAGAGTAAAATAATGAAGGATTACCGAATACATTTTCTTTTGTTTTCGCTTTATTTGGCAAGAAAAATTTCACACTTTTTAATTGGTGTCTATGGAGCTTCAGTGTCTTTGGCCACAAAATTGCATCCTTGGGAAACGCGGAAGCAGGAAGCTAACATGCTAACTGGCTGAAGTAAAAGTACTTCCTCATTCTCTCTGGTTCTATTATGTATCTCTATGGTTAAACCCAAGACTGATTGTTCTAAATTAACACAACATGTTAATTAACAAGTATGAACACAACATGGTGTCAGAAGTGGAGCTGGCAAAACACGCGGAGTTTAAAAGGACAGTTGATTTCCTGGAGAAATAAGAAGGAACGTGTTGAATTCCGAAGACACAGTGAGTCATGCATGTGCTAGCTAAAGGACATGTTTAGCGAGAGTAGTGAAAGTGTGCGAGCCGAAGTTAATGTTGGTGAAAACATTTTGGATAATCAGCAAATAAATCAAATAAGAGAAAATTCTGTACCGATAGTGTTTCCCGTCATGGATAAACTCAGTCCTCCCACACCTATGCAGTTCAGCGGTAATCTCGCTGATAACTGGAAATGTTTCAAGCAGAGATTTAAGATATATTTAACTGCAAGCGGAGCAGGGAGAGGAGATGAGAAGCTAAAAGCGTCCATTTTTCGGCATGTTATAGGCGAAGATGCTTTGGGCATTTGCAATAGTTTTCAATTAGACGAGGAAAATGAAACATTGACGCAGTTGATGGCGAAATTCGAAGAGTACTTCGCACCCAGAAAAACGTAACTATGGAGAGGCACAAGTTCTTCTCCGCCGATCAGAAAACAGGCGTACGTTTTGATCAATACTTTACTGAGCTTCACACTCTGAGCAAGACATGCGAATTTGGAAATTTGACAGACTCATTAGTCAGAGATAGAATCGTATGTGGAATTCCTGATACTGGGCTCAGAGAACATTTACTGCATGAACATGATTTAACGCTTGAGAGAGCAGTTAACGTGTAGAGCAGCAGAAACTACTTGCGCGCAAGCTAGAGAGCTGCGCAGGGATGTGACTGCAGCAGTGCATGCTGTAAAACAAGAGGGACAGTGCCCAAAACCATTTTTAAAGCAGAAGCAACCGGAGAAAAGTCCAAACGGTAAATGTGGTAGATGTGGAAGGACGCATATGCCTAAATTATGCCCTGCTTATGGAAAAGTATGTCATACTTGTGGGAAAATAATCATTTCGCAAAGTGTTGCAAAGCTGAGGCGTATGGGAAAAAAGTGCACTCAGTTGAAGAAGAGCCAGAGGAGTTCTTTGTGGACTCCCTACAGTCTAGCACTGCAGACAAGGCTGAATTGATAGTTCCATTGACTATGAACGAGACCATATTTCCATTTAAAACTGACGCTGGTGCACAGGTAAACCTTTTGTCCATTGACGATTACAAAACCCTCACAGTCAAGAGCAAAATACACCCAGTAAAAATAAGTGACTGGCTACACTGGCGAGAGTGTTCCGGTAAAAGGCAGTTGTGTGGTGACTCTAAAACACAAGGGACAATGGCTAAAGACACAGTTGCTCATTGTAAAGAAGAGTAGAGCCGATTTTAGGACTGAGTGCAAGTGAAAAGCTTGACCACGTGAGGAGAGTGTTTGTCATGAATTCTCAAACTACCAGTGCAGATCACAATTCACTGATGCAGGAGTATAAAGATGTGTTCAAAGGGCGTGGATGCTTGCTGGGAGAACATAAAATAAGTGGGGATGACACAGTGACTCCCGTTGTGCATGCGTGCAGAAAACTCCCATTTGCACTGAGACAAAAACTCAAAGATGAGCTACCCGCATGGAGAAATTGAATGTAATTAAGAGAATAGATGAACCAACAGACTGGGTCAGTTCATTAGTCATAGTGCAGAAGCCAAATGGAGCTCTACGCATATGTCTAGATCCACGGGATCTTAACAGAACTATAAAGCGTGAGCATTTTAAGTTACCCACAAGAGAAGAAATTATGTCACAGTTTGCTGGGGCAAAATGGTTTAGCAAGCTTGATGCGTCGTCAGGCTTCTGGCAGATGAAGCTTGATGAGGCAAGCTCAAAGCAATGTCCTTTAACACACCAGAAGGGAGGTTTCGATTTTTGCGTGTACCTTAGGGTATTCTATCTGCGCCAGACGTTTACCATAAAACTGTTCACATGATTTTTGAGCACCTCCAAGGAGTGTTGACAATGATGGATGACATAGTGTGGGGATCCACAAGAGAGGAACATGACACACAAGTAAAGGAAGTTCTGGATCTGACACGTAAGTCTAATCTGAAGCTAAATTGAGACAAGTGTGAGTTTGCAGTGAAAAGCCTTGCCTTTGTGGGAGATGTGATTTCAGAGAAAGGTGTTCAGCCAGATCCAAGGAAGCCGGCAGCCATAAGGAACATGGAACGTCCACAAAACAAAGAGGAGGTGAGACGATTTATCGGCATGGTCACATATTTGGCTCAGTTTATTGCTCAGTTGTCTGCCCAGTCAGCACCACTCAGATGCCTTCTTGAGCAAAAGAATGAGTGGATGTGGTCTTATGAGCAGGAAGAATGTTTCAAAAAGTTGAAGGAGATTTTAACCAAGGAACCAGTGCTTAAGTTCTATGATCCAGAAAAGAGCACTAGGATTTCGGCAGAAGCTTCGCAATATGGCCTCGGTGCCGTACTGTTGCAGATGAATGACAACAGCTGGCAGCCTGTAGCCTACGCATCGCGCGCATTGACAAGTGTGGAATCCAAATACGCACAAATGGAGAAGGAACTTTTAGCCAGTACTTATGCCTGTGAATGCTTTCATCGATATATATATATGGACAGGCTTTTGAAGTGGAAATTGACCACAAGCCTTTAGTATCCATAATGTCTAAGCCCCTCAATGATTTTCCAATGAGAATTCAGCGTCTGTTAATCAGACTGCAGAAATATGACGTAAAAATGGTCTATACACCAGAAAAGTTCATGTTCCCCGCTGATACTCTCTCAGGTGCAGTCAACAAAAGGGAATGTCCAGAAGAACAGAAAAGTGAAGAAATACAAGCCTATGTAGATATGATAGTTACATCATTTCCTGTGTCCACTGAGCGAACAGAACAAATCAGGAAAGCAACGGAGCTAGATGACACAATGAAAGTGCTCAAAAACACCGTACTGATAGGGTGGCCGAAACAAAAGCGGGACTGGCCAGGGCCAATCCAAGATTTTTGGGGATTCAGAGTAGAGCTTTCTGTTGTAAATGACATTGTTTTTAAGGGAAGCAAGTTTGTCATTCTGGCATCCATGCGCAAGGAAATGCTTAAGTAAGTGCACGAGGGACATTTAGGAGAGGAAAAATGTAAACGCCGAGCACGTGAGGTGATGTGTTGGCCAAGAGTTGACCAAGACATTAGCCACACGACAGCTTCATGTGACATATGCCTCACCTACAGGTCCAAGCAACAAATTTCCCAAGATCAAATGGACTGGCAAAGAGTTCAGTAAAGATCGTCAAGAACCTCATGAAGAAAGATCAAGATGGAAAGGAGGATTTCCAGAGGAGTCTGATGATTTACAGGAGTGCTCCATTGGAAAATGGGTTGTCACCAGCCCAGCTGCTCACGGGACGGCATATTCACACAAATCTTCCAATCCATGAGAATCTGTTGACACCTGGACTACCACATGAAATCAGGGAAAAGAAACAGGAGAAAAAAGAGAAACACAAAATGCAGCATAACGGGAGAGCTAAACACTTACCAAACCTCAGACCAGGTGATAAAGTTCGTATCCTGGATCACACAACAGGCATATGGACACAAGCAGGACTTGTGCAAAAAAGAAGTTGCACCACGTTCATGCCAGATCTAAACAGAACAGGGTGCAGCTCTGAGACAGAATCGTGCAGATCTGAGACCATAAGTGGCAGTCTCAAAGAAAGACTATCAACAACAAAGCACTGCAGAACAGTTAGAAGCTCCCAGCAATGACCAGACTGGACTGAGTTCCGCAAACCGCAGTGACTCTGTTGTGCCATGTGGGGTCAGCGCACCTTCTGAGACCTATTGTAGGCCAAAAAGGACTGTTAGACCTTCTGAGAGACTTAGAATACAATGCTGAAAAAGCATATGGACTGTGGACAGGAAAAAAAGAAAATTGTTGGTTGTGAAAAAAAAAACTTGTAAAGAAAGACTATAAGAAAAGTCATTTTCTAAAAAAAAAAAAGAAGGGAAGATGTGTTGTTATAGAACAATAGTACGTGATTTTGGTTCCCACTTAAATGTTGCCTACCGGAGCCCAAAGGGGAGGAACACAAAAGAAGACCAGTTAACTAATGTAATGGCTAGATGTGCAGCGTGTTGCTAATAAGCGAGCTCACGAAGTGGAGTGCGCATGTCATGAAGGCCTGTTTCTACTACCGGGTCAAATGTCAAGGCACATAAACAAACCAGTGATGCCATATTTGTGAATTAGCCGCGAAGTAAGAAACACTCGTTGTAGAGGGAAAGATGCAGATGCTAGGATCATGCTAATGTCTACAAAATGCTGTGAAGCTGCCCCTAATGAAGGCAGAAAGAAAGTCCTCTAAACTTGGGTGCATCGGCACAGAGAAACAAATGAAAAACCAGCAAGGGAAGTACCCGCACACCAAAAAATGGGCAGAAATTTCCGCATAGACTAGTTCATATGCTGAGATATATGACAAAAGGACTTTAATGAGGCATGATGGATCACAAAAAAAAAAAGTGCTCAACGTGCTCAAAACAAAAAGCTAACGTTTTGGTCCTTTAGACCATCATCAGTGCTACAAGAGTAAGTAATTCACAGCACAGATAAAGACAGGCAGGATCCAAGTCAGGTGCGGCCAATTAACCATTTAAAGACACTCAATGCAATTACGGATCAACAAACTAGTGCACCTCAATGGCATTATTTAGATACAAAAAAATTGTAAAACAAGACTATGCTGGTGCAGGCAGATGTACAAGAAAATAAATAAAACTAGACAGCCTATAGGAAGCAAGATAAGTGTTTCATTGAGGCCATAAGGCTGTTCAGTTTTGAGAGTATAAATCCATTTGCTTTCACTCTGAAGAAGTTTGGTTTCAAGATCTGTGTGTCTGCAACTAGGGTCAATTCTATCAAAACCTAAGTGCAGTTACTGGATGTTTAGCCTCCTGAAAATGTCTAGCAACAGGGGATTTAGGATCCCCTCTGTGGATGGAACTTCTGTGTTCATTGATTCTAGTTCTGAGTTGGCGGTTAGTTTTACCTATATACTGTAAACCACAAGAACATGAAAGAAGATAAATGACATTGATAGAACGACAAGTAATACATTTCTGAATTTTTGATTGTTTTTTAGTGATATGACTAACAAAGGTGTTCACTTCTGTTATTTTGGCAAGAGGTACAACGGCGACACGGAAAAAAGCCACTAGGGCCGTCCATTCTGTCCCCTGGTCTGGAATGGAAAGCATCTGCGTGCACCAGCATGTCACGGATATTTCGGCTCGTAAAATGAACAAAAAGAGGCAAATTTGAAAACTAGCTTTTGCCCACATCGTCAGCAGATAAAATATGCCAGTGTCTGGTGATGATGCCCTTAATTTGTTTACTAATGGGGCTATAGGTAGTACAACAAGTAAGGTAATTAAATCGAGGTTTCTTAGAAGATGGCTTAATAGATGAAGTATAAGAATGAACTTTAGATAAAGCTGATTTAAGCCAGTTTTCAGGGTAGCCCCTTAGAACAAATTGGTCATATAATTTTTTAGCCTCCAGTTCAAAATCAGAAGGAAGGAACTGACTATAAGGCAAACCTCTTTTCAACGGTAAGGTATGAAAACTGGTAGCATGTAAAAAGCTATTGTTGTCTGTGGGCTTTACATAGAGAGAGGAAGACAGTTTTCTATCAATCAATGTAATTTGAGTATCAAGAAAATGAATGGTAGAAGTACGAAATTCCATATTAAGTTTAATGGTAGCAGAAAGTGAATTAAAATATTCACAAAAAGCAATTAGCTCAGATTGTGAACCCCTGAAAATCAGGAAGATATCATCAATGTAACGGCGATAGAAAATAAGATTAGATTCAAAAGGATTATTTGAATTAATTTGTTGGTTCTCAAGGAAGCCCATAAACAAGTTAGCATAATCTGGAGCAAAAGTAGCACCCATTGCAACACCCTGTATCTATAAAAAGAAACTTTTTTCAAAAAGAAAATAGTTCTTGGTCAATATCAGGTTAGACATATCCACCAAAAGTTGTGTAGGTGGTGTAAGATTATTTCTTTTATCCAGAAAAAACTGGAGCCTGCAATCCACCAGAATGAGGAATGTTGGTATAAAGACTACTAACATCCAATGACACCAGATAAATTTCACCTTCAGGAATTTTGACATGTGATAATTGATCAAGAAAGTCATGAGTCTTTTAAATAAGATGGCAGTTTCACCACAAGAAGGCATATGTGAGCATCAACAAAATTAGAGAGAGGTTCTGTAAGGGAGCCTATGCCAGAGACTATTGGTCTACCAGGTACATTAGTAAGTGATTTGTGAACTTTAGGCAATATATAGAACACTAGTACAGAGGGATATTCATTAGAAAGATATTCTTTTTCAGATCGAGTCAAAAGTGCTGCAGCACAAGCATTCGAAAGGAAAGAGTCAATCTCTGATTTAAAACGACGTGTGGGATCAAATGTAAGTTTTTTATAAAATTTGTCATCCGAAAGTTGTCTTCTAAATTCAGTATTATAATCAGATCGGTTCAACAAAACAATCCCACCACCTTTATCAGCTGGCTTTATAATTACCTCTTGTTTTCGAGTCAAGTTATGGAGAGCCACTCTCTCACCTTTGGACAGATTTTTTTTCACACAAAATGATGGCCCTTGAAACAAAGATTCAACATCTCGCGCAACCACTTTACAAAAAGCATTGATGGGAGCACTGGAAACCTGGGGGCAAAAAAGTACTTCAACATTTCAAAACTGGTCTGTTGACAGATGCAACATTAGAGTACACAACAGGCACATTCTCAGATGACTCAACATTTAAAGGCAAACTGGTTCTACCTTTGTGAAAAAAATATTTCAGCTTGATATTACGAAAGAACTTGAACAGTTCTACCTTAGTCTGGAAAGGATCTGGAGCTGGCATAGGAACAAACGACAGTCCTTTGTCTAATGAATATCCCTCTGTACTAGTGTTCTATATATTGCCTAAAGTTCACAAATCACTTACTAATGTACCTGGCGGACCAATAGTCTCTGGCATAGGCTCCCTTTCAGAACCTCTCTCTAATTTTGTTGATGCTCACATATGCCTTCTTGTGGTGAAACTGCCGTCTTATTTAAAAGACTCATGACTTTCTTGATCAATTATCACATGTCAAAATTCCTGAAGGTGAAATTTTTCTGGTGTCATTGGATGTTAGTAGTCTTTATACCAACACTCCTCATTCTGGTGGATTGCAGGCTCTTCAGTTTTTTTCTGGATAAAAGAAATAATCTTACACCACCTACACAACTTTTGGTGGATATGTCTAACCTGATATTGACCAAGAACTATTTTCTTTTTGAAAAAGGTTTCTTTTTATAGATACAGGGTGTTGCAATGGGTGCTACTTTTGCTCCAGATTATGCTAACTTGTTTATGGGCTTCCTTGAGAACCAACAAATTAATTCCAATAATCCTTTTGAATCTAATCTTATTTTTTATCACCGTTACATTGATGATATCTTCCTGATTTTCAGGGGTTCGCAATCTGACCTAATCGCTTTTTGTGAATATTTTAATTCACTTTCTGCTACCATTAAACTTAATATGGAATTTCGTACTTCTACCATTCATTTTCTTGATACTCAAATTATATTGATTGATAGAAAACTGTCTTCCTCTCTCTATGTAAAGCCCACAGACAACAATAGCTTTTTACATGCTACCAGTTTTCATACCTTACCGTTGAAAAGAGGTTTGCCTTATAGTCAGTTCCTTCCTTCTGATTTTGAACTGGAGGCTAAAAAATTATATGACCAATTTGTTCTAAGGGGCTACCCTGAAAACTGGCTTAAATCAGCTTTATCTAAAGTTCATTCTTATACTTCATCTATTAAGCCATCTTCTGAGAAACCTTGATCTAATTACCTTACTTGTTGTACTACCTATAGCCCCATTAGTAAACAAATTAAGGGCATCATCACCAGACACTGGCATATTTAATCTGCTGACGATGTGGGCAAAAGCTTGTTTTCAAATTTGCCTCTTTTTTTTTTCATTTTAGGAGCCGAAATATCCGTGACATGCTGGTGCACGGAGATGCTTTCCATTCCAGACCAGGGGACAGAATGGACGGCCCTAGTGGCTTTTTTTCCGTGTCACCATTGTACCTCTTGCCAAAATAACAAAAAAGTGAACACCTTTGTTAGTCATATCACTAAAAAACAATCAAAAATTCAGAAATGTATTACTTGTCGTTCTATCAATGTCATTTATCTTCTTTCATGTTCTTGTGGTTTACAATATATAGGTAAAGCTAACCGTCTACTCAGAACTAGAATCAATGAACACAGAAGTTCCATCCACAGGGGGGATCCTAAATCCCCTGTTGCTAGACAATTTCAGGAGGCTAAACATCCAGTAACTGCACTTAGGTTTTGTGGTATTGATAGAGTTGACCCTAGTTGCAGACACACAGATCTTGAAACCAAACTTCTTCGGTGTGAAAGCAAATGGATTTATACTCTCAAAACTGAACAGCCTTATGGCCTTAATGAAACACTTAACTTATCTTGCTTCCTATAGGCTGTCTAGTTTTATTTATTTTTTTGTACATCTGCCTGCACCAGCATAGTCTTGTTTTACAATTTTTTTGTATCTAAATTATGCAATTGAGGTGCACTAGTTTGTTGATCCGTAATTGCATTGAGTGTCTTTAATTGGTTAATTGGCCGCACCTGACTTGGATCCTGCCTGTCTTTATCTGTGCTGTGAATTACTTACTCTTGTAGCACTGATGATGGTCTAAAGGACCGAAACGTTTGCTTTTTCTTTTGAGCATGTTGAGCACTTTTTTTGTGATCCATCGTTACGTTACTTTAAAGTTACGTTACGTTAAAGTCCTTTTGTCATATATCTCAGCGTATGAAGTAGTCTATGTGTCACCTTTTGCACACGGCCCCAAAACAGCGGAACTGTGAGCTCGCTTATAAAGCCAGTTGTCAAACCCAAGACTGATTGTTCTAAATTATAAAGCACAAACATTACACCGAGCTTTACGTTATTTGCTTTGCTTGCTTTCTTCTGAGGTTCCGAAGGAAGAGCACTTGCTGAGAAATGCTTATTTGTCCTGTTATATTTCCCTGTCATTTATAATAACTTGCGTTGACATCATGTCAATTTCTCCTCAACCTTTCAGCAAGAAGCAAGTGGTCCATATGAGTAAATGATAAGTTAGCATAGCAGCATAAAGTTTGGTAAGCCCAAACAAAAAAGCGGCACCCAAAAGAGAAAGGAAAAACGGGAACGGAAAGAGTATGGTGCTAAACTGACTATAATAAATCGTTCTTTACGCGTGCCTCAGCTTCATTGGATGCTTTCAGTGTTAAGGTGTCATCAGTAAAGTTACAGTGCTGTGCCCCACGATTAATTACGCAGGGACGGGTGTCTCCTTATGAGACTTGCTGGGGGATCACTGCAAGTAGGCTATTTTAGCTGAGACTATACTCATATCTTAGGGTATGCAATTTATATTTTCCTCATTAAAAATGTATTATTTCACTAACCGCAGCCCGTCTGCTATTAATCAAAATGTTACATTATAAAACGGGTGCTTCCCATCCTTAAATGTGATTGGCTGAGCCGCGTTCCATGCAGGTATAAAATCAGTGTAACCCACTGCTTTCTGAGGCAGACCGCAGCACAAAATATCCCTGCACGCGTAACCTGGCAACTAACTTCTCTGCGCTCAACTGACTCGTTAGGTCACGTTTGTTTCAAAACTTTTAGCTTGCTATTTCAGTATTAGTGAAGTTTAGCCTTTTAGCCCGCAAACCAGTTGGCTATCTACCTAGCTAGCTATAGCATTATAGAGTTCGATATCACTTTAGCTTGCTAGCTACATTGCTAACTAGCTTGCTATTTCAGTATTAGCGACAAATTGTTGATTTTTTTTCTTGTGTGTTTATTTTATGGGCTATATGTAGGGTAACCACATCCATTGTAGTGAACGCTAGCTAGTTGACAAGCTGGCTAGCAAACTAGTGCGGAATTCAAAATATTTTCCTGGACACCGGCAAGTGTGGAGGACAAAAGTCAATCTTGTTCCCTACTCTTGCTGCTGGTAATGATATGGCCGATCGGCGCGAGTTGAGAACAGGTTGAGAACAAGGAAACTGAAACCAAAATGAACGTAAAATTATTAAACGGGGCCTTCGGGAGATCAAAGGAGACATTCCTAATAGCCTGCCTTCATGGTATATCTACATTAACAAGCCCAAATAGCCTGATGTGACATGATAATGGTGCTGGATGAAAAAGCAATCTTTGCGTCTGTGTTGCTTGCCAACCATTCTGTCCACTCTATCTTGCTTGGTGGAAGAATGAATAGTTCTCAATTTTATTGTTGCATTATTACCAATAAATTGTTGATTTTTTTTCTTGTGTGTTTATTTAATGGGCTATATGTAGGGTAACCGTTTTATAAAAGCAATAAGCCCCTTGAAGCTGTGGGTTACAGTGATCTTATAATGGCGGAGGGGCGTTCTAAGGCACGACGTGCAGCGGAGTGCCTTAGTGCCCTCTGCTGCGCGTCGTGCCTTAGAACGCCCCTCCGCCATTATAAAATCACTGTAATCCACTGCTTCTCGGGGCTCATTCCTTTATTTTATAACGCAGCCCACCTGATTTGCAGATTATCCATGGTGTCTGCAGATATAACTATACTCGGCGCATCACTGCTTTGTAGGCATGAAATGAGCCACCGAGCTTTTCTCGATGGCGATTTGTTCTATGCCCATCGACATACTGTCTTTTACTTTTGAGTTAATTTGTTAGCGTAGGCTAGCTAAAGCTATTTCAGATGTTTGGTAGTTGGAGAAATCAGAAAGTGGTCTTTTGAGTCCAATGCTATGGAACGCCATTTGGGTCAATATTAAATAAATAATTAATTAATTAATTAAATATGCTCATAAAATAAACAAATTTCGAAACAAAATATATCTTGAGATAAATAAATGAGGCAATAAATATATTAGAATATAAATACATTTAAATATAAATATATAAATTACTCGATATAGTTCAGTAAATAAATACAATTTTATTAAAAAAAAGACATTTTTCACGGGACTGCTTTTATTTATTTATATTGGGGGGGTTTTATTTCATAATTCCACATTTATTTATTTCACTGCACTCAAATAGTAGTAGAGATAATAATAATAAATTTATTCAATGGTGCCTTTCATGACACTCAAGGTCACCTCACATCATAAAAGATTCATAAAAACAAACAAAAACATATAAAATGCACAATAAACAGGAGAGCACCAGCAATGAAGCATCAGCATAATAAACAACAGAACGTACAATGAGCAACTGAGCATAGCTCTACAATGACTCTAAAATGACTGTGGTTGTGTAATGATCCAGACAAGGAATCAAACGCTGACTCAGGACACAATCCACAAGGGAATAATTATGAACAAAAATACAGTAACAGTAGTGGGATAGGCCATAGCCTGGAACAGAGGAGGCGGCAGTCCAGCTAAGTTGGTAATGACAATAGAGGGAAGGGGCACGTGCGCGCTCAAGCCAGTGGCTGTCTGGGGTCAGAAGCCAGGTGGTGAATCCCCCTTGCAGCAGTAGGACTGCTTGACAGTAAAACCAAAGGGTTTAGTAGGAACACAGTCCCAATCCTGGTGACCGATGAAAACTTTGGAGGTGACTCGGAGGATCAGGCAGGAACAAAGGATAAAAAGAACGCAGTCCCAATCCTGGAAACCGATTTCAAGGTTTGGGAGCTTTTTCCTATTAATTAGAATCTGATGAGGAATTACGTTTTTCTTTATCATTAATACACCAAAACACACAAAAGACAAGGCTTGGCTCAATGCAAGAAGACAAAAACTAACTGGAAGGTTGAGTTGGATATGAAGCATGACAATCATGGAAGCACACCTCCAGAACACCGCAAGAACACCACAATTAACTTACATAGACCGTACATTCACATATGGGGCGAGGCATACCATTGATAACACCAGGGAGCAAGGGAGGAGACAAAACAAAAAATCCACCCAGTGCGTAAAACATATTCATACAACTTTGGTTGTTCGGCGCTCAAACCACGCAATATGGGCCTCCTTTCTAAATCGCCTGATTCTTGCTTTCCGCTATGAGTCAAATCAACTGACCTCACAAGAGTGAATCATGTGATGTGCATCCTTGCAATAACTTTCAAGAAAAGTAATTGTATATTTGAACACATAAAACTGACTTAATTAAATTTTAGAAGTGCTTAGATGTCAGAATATTTTTTTACACATAACAGAAAACCAAATACCAGCAAAAAAAAAATTTGTGTGATACACTTTAAAGGAGGCTAACCGCAAAAAAAACATGCAGACTGCCGGAACAGGGGAGGAACCAATTCAAGAGACATGAGAGTTGTGACAGGTTGGGCATTTAAATACAATCTTCAGCACTGAATATACCATGTCCAATTGTCTTCTTCCCTCTCAATCCCTGAGTATAGAATCCCCCAAAAAGAAAGGACTTTGGCTGGCTTGACTTTTGGACTGGGGAGTCACCTGCATGACCGACCTGTCTGTAAATGCCAAAGATGGGGGTTGTTGTTGAGTTTTTCTTCAGCAGCAACAGAGCAAGATTGTCTCACACAGCAAGTATCTCAGGTTGGCTTCTCATGAGGCAAGACTGAAGCAGTGAGGTTCTACAGGGACCCCTTTACAGATTCTTCTGCCCCCCGACTCTTAATGTGGATCCATGTTATAAAAAGTCATGGTCTTGGGTTTTGCACCATGGTTTATCCAAGTGCAGTAACCATTGGAATGTGGGACACTACTGGTCAACTGCTCAACAGATTAAGCAACTACATCTAACAGTCCCAATGTTCAACCTCAAACCTGGAGTTCATCAGCTGTTCAGTTCCCTTTATATCATATCTTGTAGAAATTCTGTGCTCTAGTGTGTCAATTTTCTATGCCACCTGGAGGCAGTCAGTGTGGTGCAAGGAAGACAGTGCGCGGGATGGAATGTTTCTGAGAACTTTCACTTGATGATAAAACAGGTCCACTGAAGTTTTTCAAAGTTCAAAGAGTACATGGTGACGACAGTCTGTCAAAATGGACTTAAAACTAAAAAGTTTAACTATATACATGGGCAAAATTTTAGCACCAGCCTAGTCTGAAAAATTCTGCCTCACCAAAGGACTAAAATAATATCAAGAAACATCACACAATTCTTGAAAATATGGCTTGGACATACCTTTCCTAGCATAAAAAATCAGCTTGAAAAGAATTTGATGTTTACATGACACTTGGAAACCTGCATTCGCCAAAAACTGCTCCCTGAAGTCTGAAGTCTAATTGGAAGAATCAAAGTCTATATCTGACCAAGATGAAAGCTAAGGCAGTGTATTCCAGAAGCATTGTGCTCACAAGATTGGGATGGACATACAGACAGGTGGATGGACAATCCAATAACATGATGCATCCACAACTTCACCATGAATTTAAGACAAACATAAGGTTGAAAGGTTTCTCAACAGCTTGCAAAGCTTGGGGAAAGTCCTCTTGAGCATTAGGATTTTACAGAAGCTCTGTATGTATTGCCCCAGGACATTAATCACCAATCTGCAAAACTTAATTGGTTTCTTTGCTGTTCAGCTTTGACGGTACCTGTTATTCATGCCCAGGACATCCACCAGCCAGGAAACCAGTTCTGTAAATGCAGATTTCACTGACCAACACTAACTTTGACTCATCATTAATGCCCTCACTGTGATTTACATATACCCAGTGACCACCAGTGCAGAGAATGACATAATAAAAAAACCATTAACTCACTGTCAATGTTCACATGCCTTAATATGACATCACGTCTCTAAATCTTGGTTCCTCTGTAGGTACAAGTCCTATACCATAATTTCTCTTTACTTATGGTCAGCATTTATATCTGGTGCAAAAATATGCCAATACTTGCAAATAGCCTTGATTGCAATGTAAGTACAGATAATGCCTCCAGTGAATCATAAATGCCAAGAATGATGAGATCACAACCATATTACTTGCAGTTGTTTATTGTAAGTGCAGACTTTTGTTGCTTTCATGAACATATGAGGAGAAAATTCAGCTGCAGATTAAAGTCTTTTAAATAAATTCTTGAATGTGATTAACTTGTGGGTCAATTGAAACATTATTTATCTGACTGATCCGCGTTCCATGGAAATATCGTCTCTCTTTCGCAGTGCAGCACGGGTTGATTAAAAACTGGGACTCGGCAATTAAATATAATTTTGCAATCTTTTGTTAAGTGTAAGATTGATGATCTTTGGCGTGACAACATGATATGTCACTAAAAAGTGTGAGACCCACGCCATATGTGTGATAGTTGACAGGTATGTGGGATAACACTGATCTGAATGCACCAAATAACGCATCCAAATGAATGATGGTTGTCTTTCCTGACCTGGGAGAACTAGCAACATCTGATAGTGTGGAGTGCTCTCGAAGTAAATGCATTTTTAATTACGAAAATGATTGAGAACAAGTCAGAGCTAATAATTGTTTTACAGGGATGTTCTGTGCCCCACCAAGTGTTCAATTCCCGCTACGCCACTGGACACTAGTAACACAAGCCGAAACCCAGAAGTGATCTGTCACAACGTGCTTCTGATACTGGGCAAGGTGCCATAAAACGTCATAGCTTTGCTTTCGGCCCTGGCAAATGGTGTGGGAACATGAATGGAATGGCACAATACAATAGAGAAATAAAATCAATTGTGTCTGCTGAATGGGCACCCATTGAATGCCATTGTAAGTTGAAATGCATTGTTAGAGATGTCCTTTGTCACATGAAAGCTGCTATTCGCCGCTCCACAGTGCTCCTTGAATGGTTTCATTCACCCTCTCCACTCTGGGGGTGATAAGCACAGTGGAACTTGAATTTTAATCCCCAGCTTTCTTGGAACCTCCTTCAGTATTTTATTTACCCAGTGTGTACCCAGTGTGGAATAATCTGTTTGCAAGGCCTTTGCTTGTGCATCGAATCAGCTTTCCCAGGAAAACTCGGAAACCCAGCTCCACAAGTTCATAGCCTCTCTTCTCAATTACTGCAATGCCCATTTTTCCAATATCCCTTCCAAAATAATTGATAAACTGCAATATGTCCAAAACTTGGCATTGGCTGCATATTTCTTCACTTATAAATTATAAAATCCTCCTCACAATTTCAAAGCACTTAACAGTCTGGCCCCTTCAGCCTTTTCCTACATTACTTACTTACCCGTCTCCAAAAATCCTGCTCGCACTCTCAGTTGCTCTGGCACCAGAATATTGATTGTTCCAAAAACCTGACTGTCCTCTTTGGGGCATGGGACACTCAGTGACATGGCCCCCAAACTCTGGAGCACACTACCTCAATAACTCCATGCTTGCACCAGCATCTCTACTTTCAAATCTCACTTAAAAACCTACCCTTCCCAATTAACACCACCTCCCTGACTCTGTAATCTTAGCTTTCTTGCTTCTTCCCTCATCAGTTTAGTATCTGTAAAAACACCTTATACAGTTAGTTAGATGCATACATCAATTAACAGAAATATATTCAGCAGTTTTATTACCCCTCCAATCTTGTTAGAGCTCCCTAAAATGCAAAAGTTCAAAAATAAGTGGAGAGTTTAGTTGGCCGTCATTCACCTTCCATGTCATGTAGGTTGACAGAATTTCTGTCAAAAAGAGAGAAAACATGTTTTGTTAATCAATACATTCATTTCTTTAGTCATTAAACTTTAACTCATCTTGAATACATATCCATGACCACCAAACAAAAGTTAAATGAAGTCCATCACAAGGTGATGGCCCAATCTTGAATTACTTACAACACAAACAACACCTTGCCCACAAAAAACAAAACCGCTTGTGTTCCAGTCCCTGGAAATTAAAGATGCCGTTAAAGACATCCCCTCTTTTTGAAACTTGATTCTATCCATGTGTCAATCAATCAAACTCTATTCCTATCGCACAATTCATGAGAAAAAAAAATGCAATTCAAAGCATTTAACATAAAAATGACATTAACTACATGTTAAAGTGCCCCTATTATGTGACTTTTCATCAGTCATTCTTGTATTCTTGAAGTCTACTAAAAAAGGTTTAAATGTGTCTTTGTTAAATTAAAAAAAAAAAAAAAAACACTTGAGGTTTCTCATGCTGGCCATTTCTGCAGTACCTGTCTGTGAAACACTCCGTTGAGGTCCTGCCCCCGCCCTCCTGAAAACCCCAGTGTGCTGTGACTGGTCAACTTGATCACTCACTTGTGATTGGTTCACCGCTCACGCTTGTCAGGAAATGTCACACCGCTTTCCGCTCCAGAGTGCAAATGAGCTTTAGAGACATATACCGGTGTTGCCTTGTGGGCCTAACCCGCTTGATTCAAGGGCATGCCAAACTATCTGCTTGGGGCGAAAATTCAAATGGCGACATCACCAAAAAAAATGGCCAGCAGCTATCAGTGCATTTCAGTCAGCTCTGGAGCAGTGTTTTGCGGCAGAGAGTGCTTCTTCTGGAGGTGACTTCAAGTTGTTTTCGGACGCAGACCTTTTAATGTGCATAAAAATGATATGATTTACTCTACGACATTGAAATAATGAAAAACAATAATAGGTGCACATTAAAAGACAAACACAAAAAAACACAATAAGAAAACAGAGGGACAAATGTCAAGACACTCTCACTCAAAGGCGGCTAAGCGTGCAGAGTAAGATTGGTGCTGGGGAGGCTTAAGGCTGTGACCTTGGCAGTTGTATAGCCCATAGATTTCTTGAGGGACAGCATTTGGCCATCCTGTGTGTGCGAGACATTTATCCATTACATTCGATATAGGCAAAAGAACGGCCCCCGGAAGGCGTTGGACCAAGTATCCAGACTTAATTCTGAATGGCTTTTCCGGAAGAAGTGAGAAAATTCTTGTGCTTCCAAAGCATTCCAAAATCACGAACGTCTAAAAAAGCATATCATGTCACTGAGAATATTTATAGCTTTATCCAGAAGCAGGCTTGAGTAAGACCAAAAGGTTGAGCTGCGTGAGAACAAAAATGGTCAGGAAATTACCATGTTTTTGCAAAAGAGCAGCAGAAATATAACCACTCCTCTCATCCAAAGTTAAACAAAAAGTTTATTCATGTCAGGCCACTTATGCCTAGGTCCCTCTGGGGAAAAATCATCGGCGATTTGGAAATAGACAAATTTTCACCCAATGGTTCCCGATGCTCGCGATGTTTTTGCCAAAAAAACGGAGTAGTCCCATTAGAAATTGCACTTATTAGGTATCGGGGATGGTCCGGTGAACGTTCGCTGATGCTTCGGCTATGGTCACAAAGCTTCTGGGAATGTCCCCCAAACAATGCCCGTGAAACATTGGGGATGGCTCTCGATGCTCGGGAAAGCTTCGGGGTACCTTCGCCGATAATCAGCGAAGGTGCCCCGGAGCTTACCCGAATTTGAAACATCATCGGGGGAATATCTCCGTAGATTAGGGGATGCATCGGTGAGTACTTGCGAACCATCCCAGGTGCCTCGGGGAAGGGTTATTGGGGAGGTATATATACGCACATTTTGGGCTCAGCATCATTCTCTCTCTGGCAGTTGAAGGGTGCACATCTCTGTGTGGAGTTCAAAATGGCGGGACTGATGCTTAATGCAAGGTTACATCTTATTATGGCTGATTTACAAGAACAGCAGGAGTTCGAAGGAGTACTTTTTGGGCTGCTGGTGTTAGGTAGGAGAGAATTACAAAAGAGATGTCACTGGGTGAAACCATGGATACAGAGGAGGGCTTTTTATAGATATTATGAGAATTTGAAGGTGGAATTAGAGATAGAATCAAGGGGAGACTTTGTTGGGTTTATGAGGATGCCTCCAGCAATGTTCCATGACCTTGTTGACCGTCTCCGTCCAAGACTGACTAAGACAACAACAAATTTCAGAGTGCCACATTCCCCTGGACTCAAGTTGGTTTGACATTGAGACATTTGGCTTCAGGAAACTCCTACCACAGTTTGGCATATTCCTTCAGAGTGCCACACAACACTATATCAAGGTTGCACGAGAAGTGCGCCAGGCAATTATTGAAGAGTACTGGGAAGAAGTCATTGTCATGCCCGACACAGAAGGCTGGAGGGAGGTGGCATCGAAATATGCTAGAAGATGGAACTTTCATCATGTCCTTGGGGCGTTGGATGGGAAACGCGGCTATCAAGGCTCCCCCAAACAGTGGCACATTGTATCACAACTATAAAGGATTTTTTTCCGTCATCTTATTGGGACTGGTGGACAGTGACTACAAATTTATGTGGGTGGGTATTGGTGCCCATGGGTCGACAAGTGATTGTGCAGTATTCAACAAATCTCCCCTGAAGGCTGCCATTGAAGCTGAACTCCTCAACATCCCTGCTGCAGAACCACTGCCCAATGACAACCAACCTGTCCCGTATTTCATCGTCGGTGATGATGCGTTCGGCCTAAATACCTGGATGATGAAGCCTTTCTCAAGCAGAAACCTCACCAAGGACAAACGGATCTTTAACTACAGGCCAATATAATTCTTAGTACTTGCTGAAATAATTTTTTAAAATTATATACTTATAAAATTTATACTGCAGGCAATGCCAAATGTTGCAAGAGTATTACATAATGAGTTAATAAAATTTCATGTATGACCAGTGCCCAGTTTTTCAATATAATTTATTTTACACATGGTATTTGTCTTTCTGTATTTGCAGGTTGTCACGTGGGAGGAGGATCATCGGGAACGCCTTCCGCATCCTGGCCGCTAGATGGCATTGTTTGTTGACCACGATGCATCAAGCACCAGGAGCAGTCAGCAAGATAGTAATTGCCTGCATATGTCTGCACAACTTGATGAGGCTCTGATATCCACACGAGCAGAATGCCCAGGTGGACAGGGAGGATGAGGACCATAATGTAATTCCTGGAGCTTGGCGGGATCAACAGGTGCTGCAGGATGTCGAGCACGCCAGACGCGGAGCCTTGGCGACAAGGGAAGCAGGAATGCAGAGAGTTTACCTGAAGAATTACTACAACCGTATTGGGGCAGTGCCATGGCAAGATGATATGATTTGAAAGATTGTACATTTTGTAAATAAGGACACTGAGTTTACCTAAAGAATTTCAAATAAAGAGTCCAAAGAAATAAAGATGTTTGAATTGAAAAATATATGAAGTTTTTTTATTTCTTCATTGGCCTCGAAATCGGAAAAAAAAAATCGAAATATATTAGAATAAAAACCTGAAAAAAAATCCCGACCAATTCGTTGCCTTCCAACAAAGTTGTTAGAAGGCAGCAAAGTGGTGGGGATTTTTGTAAATTTTTTGTGTGTTTATTTTGTTATTAATCATTGGTAATTGTTGTAAATATTTGAAGACTTTTTACGTTACTCTCCGGCTTTATCAATTAAGTATTACTGTATTGAATAACAAAAGGAAGTGCTTGCGTATTGGGGAAGGGGGGTGGGTGGGATTTAATTAACCTTTAAAAATGCTAAGAAATGTATATTAGCAGCAAAAAACACAACTATTTCAAGTACAGTAAAATCACACATTCTTTCTTGACACTCATTCATATACATTGTTACATCTGCACTCAGGTACCATGGCTTACAACTGACACTGTTCCCGTGTCCAATGACTTGTTTAAATGTACACTTACTTAACTTTCAGACATGTACACTCAATGTGTAAGTTTGTCACGTACAGTCTATTAAGCTAGAAATGTACAAAAAGTTTTATACGTACACGCTATTAACTTTCAGACTATTCACCGACAAGTTAGAAATGTACGAAAAGTTTAAAACTTAAAGCGTTACCAAACACTTTTAAATTTAAAGTCCCTGAAAGGTAGTTACTTATTACTGCTTCTGGTCCCAGGAGTTGGTTGGTTGGTTCCCTGGCTACTGCTGCCACCACCACCACCACAAACACAGAAAAATGACTAAACCCCATAATGTGCAATATAATATTATTTGAATCCTGGACATAAGATTTACTATTGCAAGTAGGCTCTCTTCCAGTATGAATACTAATTAATGCTGAACATGTAAAAAAAATGTGCAAATGTGAATGAACATGTACAAGGGTCAATGACAAATAAGCCTTTTAAAAATGTTTTTTTTTTTTTTAATAAATCTTTAAAAATGTACAGAATACATTTATTTGAAGTCGGAAGAGTGTGTTTAAACAAGTCTTAATGGTTGCACAACATTTACAGGGTTTTAGTACAGTTTTAGACTGTATTTGCAATTTCACCAGCCAAAAAATGTCAGGTAGTGCAACCAAAAGTTTCTTGTAAAAAACACACTTCCCTCTTTTTTTTTTTTTTTTTTTTTTTTTTTTTTTTTTAGTAAGTATACCTGAGAGTGTCTACTCTGCCCAGAGCCGTCGCATGGGCTGTGCGAAGTGTGCGACCGCACAGGGCCTCGCGCCTTTAGGGGGCCTCGCGGCTGGTGTGTGATTTTTATTTATTTATTTATTTTAATAAATTAATACATATTTTGCATCACTGCGCTTGACTCATCATTCTCCTAAAATGACAATATTCTTTGTCAGTTTCATTATTTACCATTTCATCTCGATAAAAGCTTACCCAGATTTTTTTTTTTTTCATTTTATGTCGTCATACGTAACATGCTCTGTCTCGCTGCTCACTCGCCTTTCCTAACTGAGAGATTGCTCTCAGGGTCTTATTGACGATATCAATAATTGGCATCGGGGTAGCGAAGCTTTTCAAAATTAAAACTAATTAAAACTATTTACGGACCTCCATGTTGCAGGAGAGACTATGCGGGCTCGCCCTTCTGTCTATCGAAAAAGACGTTGCTGGATTATAAGGATTTATACTCTTCCAAAAAAGAAACTATACATTGTTTTTAGCATCAATTTATTATACATGAAATGTTTTGACAAATCGTCGGCTGAGGATTAACTAGGTCTATCTGCCATTTTTGTGTTTTCGAGGAAATTGCGATTAAAGATTTGGTGTTAAAAATATCCCCCTTCGGGTTTTTCCGAATTAAGATTTTTTGCCCTAAACAATTAGAATACGATGAGATTAAACTGGGCTAATTTACATACCCCTATTCATCTGGCAACATTGAATTCTGGGTACCCAATTTTGCAGATAGACCATTGTAACTTTAGAATTCATAAAATTCCAGTGTTACTTTGGTCTATCTGCAGATTACAGGTTTTAAAAAATATGGAAATGAATTAACAATCTCTTAAAACCACATTTTAAAGAAACCCCAATGTTTCTTAACAAATAATACTTATGAAACAACTTTTGAACACTGTCACAGTAAAAAAGGTATACAAGATTAACACTTTTTAGGCCTTTTTCAACATGACCTAGTAATGAGAGAGAAACACTCACGTGTGAACGATCTCACATCAAGGAAATATGAACATTATAACATTGAACAACTTAAAGTATATCCACAATGTAATTTTTGCCAATTTCTCTGATTGATCGAAGCCTTTGGGTCATTATTCTTCACTTTGATCTGCATAGAAAAAGGTGACCTTGAACTCAGTTTACATGATTAACTTGACAAAACATAATTTTTAAGCAAATCTATTAAGTTTCAGCAAATAAAACTCTGTTCAACCTGACTTCTCGAAGTACTCACCTAAATGAGGAAATGCAGAAATTTCTCTCAACTCTGCTTCAGTAAATTTCTTCTTGGCAGCCATTTTGGCTCTGAGGCCGGAGGTCACGTGATGCGATCCCTCTAATATTATTGGTTAATTGCAGATAGACCTACTTAAAACTTGGTTAAGTGGCAAATTTGCAAATAGACCCTTCTAATATTGACCTTTGACATAAACTGAGTGCATATCTAAGCAGGGTCATAACCTAAAATAGACCTTGTTAACTTAAAAAACATTATGACAGAATATCTCAGATATTCAAAAAAATGCAGATAGACCAAGTTAATTCTCAGCCGACGAAATGTGGAAAACATATTGAAAAGAAAGTGCAATCAATAATTCAATATTTCATCATTGAAGAAAAATGTTGTTAATGACCATCAGTGTTCATATGACCTCTCATATCGACAGGGGTGGCTAGTAGCGAGTGTGATAACCACCAGCTGAGATTGTAGCATGGCATCGTCTCCCCATTGACGCTATAAGGGTTCAAATTGCAGCTCTGGGAATGTTCTGCCACTCCTGTTGCAGTGCCAAGAATAGTTCATCAAGAGTCTGGGGTGGTGGCTGTCTCTGGCGTACCCGACGGTCAAGCTGATCCCACAGGTGCTCAATCGGCGAAAGGTCTGGTGAGCGTGCGGCCAAGGTAGCGTTTGAATGTTCTGCTGCTGCAGAAACTCAGTACAGAGGCGTGCCAATATAAAGTCGAGCATTGTCATGTTGAAAAAAGACCACCGTGGGCGTTGATGTGTGGAACAACGTGAGGCCTGATATCTCATCTCGATACCTTTGAGCAGTGAGAGATCCATTAACACGTAAAAGAGCTGTCCGACCACCATGATGGATTCCACCCCACACCATGAGACTTCCCCACCAAAACGATCGGCCTGCTGGACACAGTTCCTGGCGTGACCGCTCGCTGCGATGTCGGTAGACTCAAGCACGCAGTTCATTCGTCCCTTTGCAGGAATCTGGATTTGTCGGTGAAGAGAATCCGTCTCCACCTTGCTTTAGCCCATGTGACTCTTTGGCGACACCACTGGAGACGTTCCCGGATGTGGCGTGGCGTAAACTTTTTACGTCGAACAGGGTCTTCGGGCGAAAAATTCCAGCAGCAATATAAGCGATTGCGGACGGTCTGACCGAAATTCGACGTAGTCCTGGTATCTTGAGTGGACGTTAAACATAAAATGTGGTGAAGCGGTCTTGGAGGTGGCGCATTTTGATGAAACGGTCCTGGGCAGGCGTGGTCACCCGTGGTCGACCTGATCGTTTTCAAATCTGTCGGTCCCAGTGGCATTATATCGTCGCCAGAGGTTGGAGATGGTCAGTCTGGTCACACCCATGGCATTGGCGACCTGCAGCTGAGTCTGTCCTGCCTGCAGACATCCGATGGCGATGTTGCGTTGTTGTTCGGTAAGGCGTGGCATCTTGACGACAATCAAAGATCATTCAACAATGCAGTGAAGACAACCGTTGTCGTGGCCTTTTATACACTCGAGTCAGGGGGTCTTTACTTGGATATTCACAAGATTTCAAGATGCACGTGAAAAGTGCAATGTTGTGTTTTCTCCATTGACAACAAAATGGCGTAACAAGTTCTTAGAGCAGTTCTGAAAAGCATGGATTGTGCGTCTTTTTCAAGTTAGGCGTGCAATGAGATGAACATAAACCATCAACATACATTTTTGCTATAAATGTAAAACAACACCATGATTTCCTTATTTTCATACATGTATAGTTTCTTTTTTGGAAGAGTATAATTGCTGAGTTTGCGGCCCAAAAGGCAAGGAAAGTGACCATCACCTAATCAATGAATGGTGAGCATTTGGAATCTGATGTTTTAAAGTTATACTGCAGCAGAGCGTTTGTGACTGACTAGTATGAGAAAATATACTGCATCGTAATCAAATGTTAAACTGTCGTGGGTGTCATCGGATACTCCGCCTGTGTTAATCTGAGATTTTTCCATAGAAATGAGTCAAACTAAGCGATTGTCACCAGTGAGTGTGAGCCATTAGGTATTAATGTTTGTAGAATTGTAATTAAAATGACGTTGCTGTCATACTTCAACATGCCAATATAAAGTGACAGCTGAGCTGATTTGATGATAAAAGCCAATCGTTGTGCAGTTGATTCATTTCCTTTGAAAGATTATGATATCCAAAAAATCATAGTTGAAATTATTGCCACAATAATGCTGTTTTAGTCTAAAAATGCATGTCATTTCACCGGGTATAACTAGAACAACTATGTGATTGCAGTCTGACATGATTAAAAACTTAAGGCGTGCGTCGTTGGCAGGGCCAAAGCATCAAGTCGGCAGAATAGCCTCCCACCCCCCTGAGTATGTATCTGCCTAAAAATTACTATTTTGTAATTGAGCTGGGTATTAAAAGTAACTTATTAATTTTTTATTGTAGGGGACTTGTTTTTATTTTGGTTTTCCAAACAATTCAAGAACAATTAAACTATTAAACTTTGTTTATTTGAAAGGTTTTCAATATAAAATTATGCCCCCGTATTAATATTATTTATTCATACATATTTCATACATTTCACATAGTGTTAACTTGCTATATAACGGTTCGCCACCTGACATTTTGAGGGTTTGAGATGGCAAAACATAAAATATATATAATTTTACGATAAACTGGAAATATGTTCAAATTAAACAGGTTTTATAGACTAAAATGATGCTTATTATGAATCATTTCAAATTATTTTAAACCAAAACTAGTTCTGAAGTGTTCATACAATGTTGTCATTTAGTCCGTCTCTGCTCTGACTCGATGGATAACAGGATGATATTGTGTGTTGCCCCAACTCGGATCAATGTAGAAGTCTCGAAACCAAAGTATGTAGGGGAAAGTGGTACAAAACGGCCCCCACAGGTCATATGGCCCACCCTTGAAATATATACTTTGCAGCTGCTGCTATCTATCGGTTACATTGTAGGAATGAACAAGTGCGCATGAGCAGCGAATAACACTAGGGCGACCGTGAGAAATGCTGTTGCGCTTCAAGATCTAAGCCGATAAAATTTTCTGCACCAGATAATCTTGCGGTCAGCCTGTCCGAAAATAAGCGTAAGTATTGACAGCGCATGGCAATTGTTTTACTCCTACGGTGTATCGCGTGGTCTGTTCCAAGGGTCGGTGGAGGACAGATCAAAAAGTCCGCCACAGAAACGTCATTGACTAATGAGGTCAAGATATTTTGTTGTCGGTCGTGGGGCAAAACAACCCATGCATCCAGGGGCAAAATGACCCCTGGTCTGTTTTACCCCAACCTTGGGCCGTTTTACCACACATTCAAATTTAGTCACCACATGCATAAACTTACCTTTAGTGATCTGAATATATCTGTCTGGTTAATCTTTATATAATGTAAATAAATGCATACATGTTAGGTTTCAAATTTAGAAAAAAAAAACTCTTTGTTCTTGTTCTCGTTCGCCACACATGTTCTGTTAGTTGTGGGCCATTTTGCCCCATAAGCGGGGGCCTTTATGCCCATACCCTTGTACAAAATGGCCCCCCTCAAGTTATTTTTTAACTGAGACTTTCTCCAGTAAATATCCATTTGGGGCCATTTTGATTATGTGCGTTTTCATGGGAGTTAAATAAAGATTCTTGAACACTATGAGTTGCATTGAATTTCTGCCGCAGCTTTGATCAGGTGAGGCCTAAACGTTAAGGGGACCCGTTTTGCCCCACCTTCCCCTAAATGAAACTGCGCCAGTATCAGTTTCCGCGAATACACTGTTAATAATAAATGAATAAACTGAAGCCTTTTTTGCCAGGTAATTTAACTGGGACCTTTTAGCCAGTTATTTTAACTGTAATTTTACAATAAGTTTACCATGGAGTTCAGTGCATGTTCAGTGTAAACCACGGTTAAATGCGCGCAGGACTCCATTTACAGTTAAAATGACAAGGAGACAATGTGTTAAATTTAACGGTTAAATTCAGTCAGTTTATAATGTGTAGGAAAGCTGAACTAGCCCGGTGCAGGTCGGTGCAAAAATCAATAATGGCCTGTTGCAAATACCCGCCTGGTTCTTATAAACGCCTGGGGTCCAAGTTGATTATGCGAAATAAACGCCTGGGCTACTAAATGGTCATATACGGGTATAACAACATTAAGGGTCTGAGCAGTTCTAATGTGCAAGGGCAGGCCTGGGGCAAGCCACCGCAAAGGCTCGGTCACCTCTGGTCCTGAGCCTAGACCTGGGGACCTCCAGGAGCAGCTGGTTTGTGGACCTAAGTGCTATAGCTGGGCAATGAAGATGAAAAAGTTCAGCTAAATATGGAGGTGCCAGGCCATTTAAGACCTTAAAAACAAGTAAAACAATTTTAAAATCAATCCTGAAACGCACAGGAAGCCAGTGCAGGGAGGACAGAACTGGGGTGATGTGGTCAATAGTGATTCCCCATCCATGAAGCAGGACCCTATTGTGGTTACCAGTCACCCAGTTGGGAATCGATGGTCTGATCCCCACCCCTCTTTGCTAGGGGTGCAGAAACTGACCATTTTCACCAGCCTCGCCTGTTCACAGAGGTTGGCTTTCCTGCCCCGCTGCTAGGTGTGGGCTGTCACCCATGTACCATGTATTGGCCCCATACTTGCATGCAAGAAACATGCCGACTAGATGGTATCATTGCAGTATGTCATGTTCAGTCCTCTGCCCAGCGCTATACCCCGATCATTAAAGGTCCCATATTATGCAAAATTCACCTTACTATGGTTTTCTAACAGTAATATGTGTCCCCTAGCCTGTCAGTACACCCCCAGACATGAGAAAATTCTGTCCTCTCCCTCTCTTGCTTGCTCCACCTTTCAGAAAATGTGTGCTCAAACAGGCAAATCAGAGATTTTCCCTGCATGACGTCAAGGAGGGAAATATCTCCGGCCCCCAGGTTGGTGTCACTCCCTTTGACACACCCCTAGGCAGATGAGCTCTGCCCTCTGAAATTTCCTTGCAGCAATTTTTGTTCCCTCATAGCCTGAATATAGCAAAGCCATGATCAAAGCATGGCAATTGCGGTGTTGTTGGCTGTAATAATGAGCATAGAAGTCTATTTTACTCCCTTCATCCGAGCCTCTGAAGACTCAGTGGATTGATTTTATGTTTGGTGGAAATTAACCCACAAACATTCCTAAAGTGTTGTATGTGCGCTGTCACGGAGCTAGACCGTGCCCTCTAGAGTAAGATGCATGCACCTATATACACATCGGCATAAGCAGACATTTCTAGGTAACATCTTGCCGGCACGCATAGAATGTTTGCTTATTGCTCCCCGTGTATATGGTAATGCGCACTCAGACGTTGTGGATTGTTACTTGCTGCATGCTATTGTTAAGTCGGGAGGCCTACCGATTTCAAAATGTATCTTTAGCATTAACAAGCTCAATACACATAAGCATATTTATTTTTATTGATTATATGTTTTAACAAATGAGAAAGAAACTATATATTTTCAAATATTTAATTGAAGTATTTTGTACATTCAAGTACATATTGTTTGTCACCTGTCCATCTTCCGCACCTCACCGTTTCTCTGTTGTAGACGGAACTGCCAAACCGGAACTGGGAGAGTCCAAGTCCATCACTATGGGGTTTCCCGGGGAACATTCAAAGTGCACGTGAATGCGGGGTGTTTCACCGATAATTGGAAATGAACTTATTTTAGTGCCCATCGTGATATGGAAAGGTTATTTAGACCACTTGCTGACTTTGTAGAATGAATAATGTGACGTGTAATATTCTAGCCCGGGTTGAATTGTTTATTGTGTCTTAATTTATTAATGGTTCTTAGTTTGTCTCAGCAGGCGGAGCTACCGCTTATAAAGGCTGGAGATAGAGCGCCGGCCTGCAGAGTGTGACTGACATAAGAGGAGAGCCGGTCTACAGTCTGGTCGGGGCCCAGGTTAAAGGGGGCATAGCCAACAGCTGCAGTTTGTTTTTTTTGTTGTTTTACTCAAGTAAAAGGTTTCTGCCATTGTGAGTCTGATTTTTGTTTTTGATTTGTTTTTTTTTTTCTTGCTTTTGGCCAATTTTTCTGCACTGTACAAATGCTACACGGGGCCTGTCAGAACCTTTTCACCTGAAAAATAAAGCTGCACTTGGATGGCATAATTGGAGTCCTCTCTGTTTTATGCATCAGCCTCCAGGCCAACCTTACATGTGGTGTCAGAAGAAAAGTCCTGGGATCAAGGATGCCGCCAAAGCAGTCACGCTAGCAGCAGCAGCAGCAGCAGCAAGCAGAGCCTCCAGAGGAGGAGGGTGCCACAGGGAGAGCTCTCGAGGAGGAATTCCAGCCCATGGTGGACACAACCACTTCCCAAGAGGCAAGTTTCTGCAGTCTGGCCAAGATGTTTGAAACCTTTATGCAGTTTCAAATGGAGAAAGACAAGAAGCAAGAGAAGGAAAATGCTCGACAGGAACAGAAGCTCAGCGTCCTCAACCACCAGATCACCCAGCTCCAACTAGACATGGAGGCAACCAGGTCACAGCTGCCAGGGTCTGGGTCAAGTCAGGTGCACGGCCGAGAACCAAAGTTTCTGAAATTGGAAGAAGCCGATGACATTGAACATTTCCTCACAACCTTTGAAAGACTGGCAACTGTTTATAATTGGCCGCATAGAGACTGGGCCATTCAGCTAATCCCTTTGCTGACTGGTAAAGCAAGAAGTGCTTTTGTAGCCATGGACCCAGCCCACACACAAGACTATGACAGACTGAAAGAGGCTGTTTTGGAGAAGTATGATGTCAACAGAGACTCTTGCCGCCAGCGCTTCCGTGCCCTTGACGCACCAGCAGATGAGACCCCTCGTGAGTTGTACACCTGCCTCAAGGACTTGTTCTGCAAGTGGGTGAGCTTCAGTACTGCCAGCAAAAACGATATCCTGGAGAAGATGGTCCTCGAGCAGTATCTCAGGATCCTCTATCCAGAAGTAAAGACCTGGGTGAAGGAACGGAATCCTGGTTCGGCGGCGGAAGCGGCAGAGCTTGTTGATGTCTATGTCGCGGCACACAAGGGTCCAGGGGCCTACCACTACGCTGGACTGCGCCCGGCAAGGGGTAAGTCTGAGGGAATGGTTAAGGGGGGTGGTCCAGTCAGTAGCTCTCCTAGCCAGCCTAAATCAAGCACACCTGTGTCTCAGGAGTTCACCAGGAACAAGGCTTAGTCAGGTGACAAAGGACAGGTTGTGTGTTACAACTGTGGTGAGGCAGGCCATACACACCCAGTTTTCCCCATTAAAAAGCACAAAGTCACCAGTCTCTGCTATGTCCCTAGATCAGAGTACATTTTCCCCTCTGAAGCACAGTCAGTCTCCCCTTTGGCCACGGTACAGTTAAATGGCTGGCCCCTCACAGCCCTGTTAGACACCAGCTGCAGTCAGTCACTTGTGCGGTCTCAGTTTGTCCCCAACGAGTTGTGGAGTGAGGGAGAGATGGTCCCAGTCATCTGTGTCCATGGACATGAGGTACAGGCCCCCACAGCTGATGTGTACATTGAGGTCAAGGGACAGGTCTACCTTATGAAAGTTAGTGTTGCCCCAGAATTGCCCTACCCCATCCTGCTAGGAACAAATCTGCCAGTCTTGTATGATCTCATTCAGGATAGCAGGGCAGGGTTTTGTGGTGTAGTTACACGTTCAAAGACAAAGCAGGTTGCAGTTGCTCCAGCCCCAGAAGTGCCAACACCAGTGGTTTCAGTACCAGGACAGGCAGAGCAGCCCAACACACCTGAAACAGTGCCTGTAACAGCACCCCTATCCAGCACACCAGACTCCCAGGCAGACACACTGCAGCTAATGCCATTTTATGGGGATGACTTAATAGCAGGGCCCACGGTCACACAAGAGGACAGATTGGAGAGGCGTAGACAGCAAGTAGGGGAACTTATACCCCAGCTAACAGAGCAGACAGAACAAGAACATTCAGCTCCGGAACTGCAGGTTGACTCATTGCCCCATGACCTTGCAGAGCAGCAGCGTAAAGACTCCACCCTTGTGCAGTGTTTTAAAGAAGCAGAAAGGGACCCCTCAACCACTTCCCTTGGTGAACAGTTCCTCATTGACAGTGACCTTCTTTACAGGCAGAGTGATGGTGCGTTCAACACAACTCGGAAGTCGGAATTCCCAACTCGGAAATTTCCGACTTCCGACATCATTGCGTTCACGCTGCAGGAACTCGGAAGAGAAAAAACATGGATACCAGAAGGAGGTTTGGCATATTGTGGCTGATGAATGAATACGAAAAATTTATGCAGCCGCAATTTATGTTTATTTTGGAAGAGGAGAGGAGACGCCGTAGGTGAATGCACATAACTGTTAAACGCTATTTCCGTTACATACGAGGACCACAATTGAAATAACGTCCAAGTCTTTTAGATTTTATTGTCTTTTGATTCCTCAACAATGTACACATGTATAGTTGTGGTCTTCAGGCCAATCTATTTGTATTTTAAAATCTGTTAAAGGAGCAATATGTAAGTTTGTGGCCAAAACTGGTAGTGCAATCACATTCAAAATAGTGCAGAGCCCAGTATCCCCTCCTTCTCCCCCCCAGACGAGAGGTTGCCAGCTAGGTTGCTGGATCCAGCGAGAATGTCCACTACACGGAGCTACCATGGCTATGTTTCAATATCACCAATGATTTGCTGTGACAGGATTGTGTTCAGTTCAGTTCAGTTCAGAAAAGATCGAGACTATGACTAACTAACTTTAGCAATGGTCATATTGGTCAACTTGCTCATCACTCTTCTGTGTGAATAGCCCACTAAAGTCCATACTGTAAAATGCGTAAAGAATGAATGAGGACTCATTTGACCGATGTACTGTCTCAATTACATTTCATATTGCCATAATGGCTGTGCTAATGTTGGAACGGTTTCCACAGCGTCTAGCATAAAGCCAGATAAACGGACGCTAATAAGGCATTGCTAATGTTAGCAATGACGAGTCACGGTTTGTAATCCTCAATTTGTAACCTAGTCAATTTGATGACCCACCTGCATACGCACTAACCTACCATGAACGAACATACATAACGTTATTCGACTGTAGAGAATATTTGAAATGTCCGTGCCTACAGCCAAACTTAGCTGAATCTTACCTGCCCAGGAGAAAATTAGCAACTTTGGCATCGGTCTTCAAATTCTTCTCTGCTTTCAGCCGTCTCCATCTTTCAAAGGCATGTCCTATACAGATCCTTGTTTTGTTTCTGACTTTGTCACGACGTATTTTGGAATCATAAAGAGGCCTTTTAGGTTTAGTAACGTCAGACATTTGTGCTCCGAAACGCTGATAGCTGCAGCTCAGTGCTAACTGGCAACCTGGATGCCGAAATGTTACTGACTTTGTGATTGGGAGATAGGTGGAGGGCGGCTCAACAGTTCAAAACACAAAATGGCAACATCAACATTAGTTGTGGGCTGCAACCTCGCTTTTGTAATGAGAATATTCTGGCTGGACCACTGTTGTCAGTGATATAAGTATTTGAAATTAACATCATTCCTTAATGTCTGGTGATATATCAGGGCCATTTCATGATTAATCAACATACATTTCTTACATATTGCTCCTTTAAATAAAATCAAGCAATCAATCAATGCATAGGGATAGGGGTCAAGTAGGCCTACCTTTGCTAGCTAGGATATTAGTTTTTAGCAATTAGCTCCTTCCTCCGTTCCTTACAGTATTAACCCTTTGTGCTCTAGTTATGCACCTAAGTAAATAAATAAATTTACCAATGCAAGTAGAAGAGATGGTGTATCGTTTCCATAGCAACGACTCTCAGTAAGTCAATTTACCACTAGGCTGCCCCATATTCTCAGTTAATAGTATTTTTGAGTGTAGGCTACATATTAGCCTATTCTACTATAAATGTTTTTTCTCAAATGTTGGCTCTGAAACTGCCCTTAATTTCTTTTAGCAGAGCGATCACCTTCCAGATCCAGACTGGGTGCATTCCTAGAGTTCTAAAAACTGGAACTATGTGGAATGTCCTGCTCAACATGGATGACCACACATTCAGGAGGCATCTTAGGGTCAGCCGTGCCCAGTTTGACAGCCTTACAAATCAGCTAAAGGAGCAAGGCCTCAAAGAAGGCCATCAGGCTGGAGGTCGCCCTGAAGTTCCAACCATCAAAAAAGTTCTGTTTTCTCTGGTACCTTGCAAATCAAAACTCTTTTCGTGAAATGTCAGACAACTTTGATATCTCCCAAGGAGCAGCCCACAACGCCATCCTGGAGGTCCTGAGCTTTGTGTGCAAACTGGCACCAGCTTACATCACTTGGCCTTCAGACTGCCAGAAGATGGCAATAAGTGCTGCCTTTGAAAGAGTCTGCAGCATCAGAAACATCATTGGGGCGATAGATGGCTGTCATTTAAAGATACAAAAGCCAAAGATTTGTGGAGATGACTACATGAACCGGAAGTCATATTTCTCTGTCCTGCTTCAGGGCATTGTGGATGACAAGGGAAGATTCACTGACATCTTCACTGGACCACCAGGGAGAGTTCATGATGCACGGATGCTCAAGACCTCTGCGTTTTACACCAACTGGCAGGAGAAAATGGGAACCTTTAAGCTATTAGGGGATAGCGCTTATATCAGCCTGGCCTTCCCTTTTATTACAACCCCCAAAAGAGACACTGGTGCCCTGACAGATGATGACCTGCAGCAGAATGCCCGTGTGAGCCGTGGAAGGGTCATCGTCAAGAACGCCTTTGGGCGCATGAAATGCAGGTGGAGGCGCATACGGGACCTCCAAAACACCAGAATTGATGTGGTGGTGAAGATGATTGTGGCAGCATGCATGCTACATAACATGTCTATGTCCTACTTATGTGATGAACATCCTCATGGCTGTCCAAGGCAGGAGGATGATGATAAAGTGTGAACAGCTAAACTTAATAACCAGAATTATAGGAACTGAATTAAAAAATGAACTGAATTTAACAAAAAATGAATCAATTAAACCTATAATAAAGATTCAATTAATGATTTGTTTTATATATTTTCATGCATCATTGTTACCTAGTTTTGTCATACTTTCACACCATAGCACCAGTAATTTTTTCCCCTGATCAAAACATTGTGTTATAGAAGTACACTTACAAAGGTTTGTGAAAATTTTGGTAACAAAGGAGGGAGGTACAGGTACTGAAGGTACCAGCCAGCAATTTTTAAAATTTAAACATCCATTAAATTAGTGTATGTATATATGTATGTATGTGTGTGTGTGTGTGTGTGTGTATAGGAACACTGATAATCATTGTACATTTTTAATAACTGCATTCTGTCTTTGGCCTTGTTCAGAGGTTTAATTATTACTAACCACAGCTTAATCACATGCCTGAATCAATGCAGACATATCAGAGGAGATAAAACCTTAACTGAAACATGAAGACTTTAAAACATCCCCAACAAAATTCAAGTTGGCCTACAGATCTGAAATAAAGCTGTTTGGCATTTAGAACAGTAGCCTACGATGTTAATGAGATATTGAACGATCAAATCAGCAAATTAATAACAACATATTTATTAAAACAGGGATCTCAGATTTCAGAACAGTCCTTTACCCCAAACTAAACACGAGTCGGAGTCACTTGGAAGTGATGCTCCACGATGCTTACATGGCTCAGAGTCCTTTTTAAAACTTTTTAAAAGGCACTCATCATTTTCTGATAAGACTCCTGTGAGGATTTCATTTGTCTGAGTAGCTCCTCATGCCTGGTCTGCCTGGTGGCCTCCGACTCCCTCAAGAACCCTAGGAGAGGGCCCTCCTCTGCTCTCCCTCTCCGCCGGTGGGCGTCAGCTGACAGGGTTGTAGGGTTGGCACTTCTTTCGTGGAGTCTTCATCATGAAGTCTCACGGCATCAGGTCTTCTTATTTCAACACCTTCTGCTGTGCCAACAACTGGATAATCAATGTCATGTTTATCCCCCAACAGATTTTCCAATTCAACATAAAACTGAAAACGCATTGCGCCTTTCCCTGTTGGGCAATTGTTGTCTTTTATTTTTTTGTATGCTTCTTCTAGGGTGGCCCATTTCCTTGCTACTTTATCTGGGTCGAAATGTCTCCTCAAACTGGGAGGACAGCTTGGCTGCTATGTCCATCCAAAAGTGCTTTTTCTTTCCCTTTGCTGCCTTGATCCTGGCATTTAGTTCAGCTAGGTTTCTGGGTAAACCTCTGGCATCTCCCTCTAAATGACGGCGCATTAGATCAATTAAAAAAAAAGAGTCTGTGCTTTGCTGAACCCACTATTGAGTGGCAGGGGGACTGCGATGGTGGAGGTCTGGTCTACCTGCATTGGCTGCTCTTTTGGCTCTCCCTCACTCATGGCCTCTACACCTAGATAAAGGAATACTTGTCATTATAGATAACTGCAATATTAGCTACCTGTAAGGGTAGTGATACACTAGGCAGGATTCTGTGCAACATGACAAATCAATATGCTTGCCGACAGACCGAGGGAAATAAATAAAAATTATCTGGGCCAAACAGTAGCCTATGAAGCTGTTAAAACATCCATGTCCAGTATTTCCCCAAAATGTTATCTCCCCCACATTACCACTGTATCACTACTGGTCTGATTATGTAGTGTAGAATGTTAAAAATTTTTTGAAACTTACCATGTATTTTAACAGCAGTTGTCAAGTTGTCATCCATAAAATAGCTCCCTGTCTCCCCAGGTGCTTGGTACAGCGGCAGGGTGAAAGGCTGAGTTTTTGCCTCGTCAAACCACAATGCGCCGTCCTTGTCTGCGTACACTGAGAAAGACAGCAGAGACGGTCTGTATTGTAAAAAAAAACAACAACATCAACCTAACATTACATTAGCCCCGTACACAACACCGGACTACGCAGTGTTATTAGCTAACATTAGCAAAAACAAGACGATGAAGTAGCTCTAAAATTTCACACAATACAATAATCACAGCTTAATATAAACGTATTACATATAGAGCAATGATATACAAAAAATGCATTAAAACCTCAACAAATAACTTTTTTTTTTTTTATTCTTACGGTTTAAGACGAAGGCCGCCATGTTTCAAAGTTGTCGTGACGTCAAGTCGGAAAGTCGGAGCTCTGAAATGATACCCGAGTTGTAATTTCCGAGTTTGACGCCGTTCAATTCATTTTTGACAACTCGGAGCTCGTTTTTTTCCGACTTCCGAGTTGTTTTGAACGCAGCATGAGTATGGCAGCCAACTAGTCCTCCCAAAGTCTTGTAGAGAAGAGGTGTTGTGGGTAGGTCACACAATCCCCTGGGCAGGTCACCAAGGCTTTATGAAAACCTTCATGCGCATCTCAAAGACGTTTTTCTGGCCAGGGATGTACAGCCACATCAAGGATTTTTGTAAAACTTGCCCAGAATGCCAGTTGACAGCAGGGAAAGGTACTGCCCCTGCCCCTCTTGTTCCACTCCCTGTCATCGGTACTCCATTTGAGCGCATAGGAGAAGACATAGTGGGTCCAGTGGACAAATCGCTGCCATTCCTGTTGTTTGCGTACCGCGAGGTCCCCCAGGCCTCGACAGGATTTTCACCCTTTGAGCTGCTTTATGCCCACCAGGTCAGGGGTCCCTTGGATGTGCTCCAGGAAACCTGGGAGGGGCCCAAGAAAGCACAGGACATGAACGTCGTCTCCTATGTCCTGAAATTGTGGGAGAAGCTCATGGTGTTCACAGCAATTGCCAGGGAGAACCTCCTTAAAGCACAGGCGAAGCAGAAGGCATGGTACGGCCGGGCGGCAAGAGAGCGCAGTTTTGAACCTGGTGAGGAGGTCCTGTTGCTTTTGCCAATGTCAAAACACAAACTGTTGGCAAAGTGGCAGGATCCCTACCAGGTCAAACAGAAGATGGGTCCTGTGACGTACCAGTTTCACATGCCTGACCGGAAGCAGCCCCTGCAAACCTTTCATATCGACATGTTGAAGAAATGGCATCCCCGTCCCACACCACCACCACCAGCAATACACACACTGTTCATCAAGGCTGTGAGGGAGGAAGAGAAATATTTATTAACATTCAGACATGCTGATTTTATAATAGCCTACTGTGCACATGCAGAAGTTTTAGTTTGCTCATCTGATTATCTAGATCTGGACTTGTCGTCGGCGGCTCCCACAAAGCGGCGGTTTCATGTGTTGTGATTTCAATCTGAAAAAAAATACTGAACAATAAATGAAAAACGCAGTGTCTACATGTCCGAAAGTCGGACGGGGTTTTAATATATCTCCGTGTCCGACAGTCGGATGGTTTCAATATAACTCCGTGTCTGAGAGTCGATTATTGTTTTTAATTTCTTCAAATCTGCTGAATCTTCTAGATATTAAACGTGAATGTTTTGAAAGAGGGCTCAGCTCTTCAAGATGAGTACCGAGAATTCAATCAATGTTTCTGTTTAAGCTCTACTCAATAAAGTGAGTCGACAATGGCGCGGGACTTCGTGCATTTATAATGAATTTAGCGAGTGTCGGACGGAGACCCAAAAATACTCCGTGTCCGAAAGTCATAAAAGTTCTAATTTTTCGAGTATTCCAGCAATTATTAGACATACAAACTTGGCCATGCTTGTGTTCGATCCTCACAAAATGCAAATTGATAGCTATCGACTTTTCTTGGTCTTTTTATTTGTCCGTTTTCTTCCGTTGAAGATAGACAACAGTCTTTATTCGGTCTCTCTTTTGAAAATTAGTCAGATGGGACGAACAGATTCACGCTTTATTTCCACACCAGAGATAAAATAGTGCTTGCAGTCAGTGAGCAAATCAATTCCATGACCATTGACATTGTGAATTAAATATTGCATGCACGATCAAGACTGTCCGACTCGAAATGCAAAATACTCCATGTCCGGCAGCCAGCAAAAAGTAGAAGTATTGATATGAGAACAGATTTATAACGAAATGAAGAATAAAAATATATCACCAACAAACAGAAAATCCAAAAAAGATGGCCCGCAAATAAATAATTCGCAGTGTTCATTGGATGTTCTGTTTGTTGTTAACATGTTTCTTTTTATTCTTTATTTCGTTATCAATCTGTTCTAATCGTCCTCTTTTTTTTTTTTTTGGCTGTCAGACACGGAGTATTTTGCATTTAATGTCCGACAGGCATTGTTGGGGAGACCGGGTCTAGTGGTTACACGTCCATGTTGTTACATTCTGAATGGTTCCGATAATAAAACACAGACGGCGCTCTAATTTTTCCTGCTGCTCAGCGAAGGTGACCCGCGTCTTTACGTGACAGAAGGACGTAGGGGAGAGCTGGTGTGAAAGTAACGTGGGACGAAAGTAATAAGGCGATTTACTCACAGCCATAGGCACTTGGATGCGTCAAATTAGGTCAGCACGTGCAGCTCGCGACACTCTCCAAGCCTGGGAAAAATCTTGAGGTTTCGTCACTTCCCCGCGAAACGAGACCGGGAAGACTGTTTTCCACAGTGGTGAGTAAATTCAGACAAATGGTAAACTTTTTTGATTTAAAGATTGTCTTTACCGCTCCATGTGTCATATTTATGATGAAATGATAGGTCATTTAGTTTTGTAACATATCCTGATGTTTGAAATGTCAGACTTTTTCCACTTTAGAAGCAATCCTGGTTCAAATGTCAGGAGTCACTGTCTGGGCGGAAGTAGCAACGGTTACGTTCATCCCTCTCTGTTAATGCAGCCGAATTTTCTGTTCTAAAGCTCATTAAAAAATGTGTGTGTTATATTAAGAGTTAGGGTCAGAACTACCCAGAGAGGAAAGGTTGACCAGCAGGTTTAATGAATGGGCCTTTTTTGATGTCCAAAGAGGCGAGAGCATAAGGAGGGCAGCAGGGGTGTGGGACGGAAGTAACAACGGTTACGTTCATCCCTCTCTGCTAATGCGGTCGCATTTTGTGTTTTAAAGCTCATTAAAAAATGTGTGTGTTATATTTTACCGATAGAAAATGCCAAGAGTTAGGGTCAGAACTACCCAGAGAGGAAAGGTTGACCAACAGGTTTACGGAAGGGCCTTTTTTGATGTCCAAAGAGGCGAGAGTATAAGGAGGGCAGCAGAGGTGCATGGCGTTTGTTATGTCACCATGTTCAGGTACTGCAAGAGGAGGGCAGAGGCAGGAGGGCAGCAGACCAGAGCCCCAGGGTACAGGGCTCACAACAAAGTCTTCACAGAAGAACAGGAGAAGAGACTGCAGGCATATATAAAGAGAGCAGCTGATATATATTTTGGCCTGAGTCCTAAAGAGGTTGGAGTAACACTGCAGACAGAGCTACACCACTACCGCCATTTGCCTACATCAAAGTCAGCCTGTTCATTTTTAAATTAACTTGACATTATTTATGTATGTATTAGAAGTGTGAGTTCAATATATAGCTAGAGTCATACTAAAAGCAATTTTAAATAAATCCACATTTAAAAAATCAGATTAATTGTAGGAACATACTCTCAATTAACCTTTTTTTCATGCTGTTTTAGGTGTGAAAGTTTGCATATGAGCTGGCCGAAAATATTGGCCTAAAAACTCCATGTTCATGGGAGAAAAACCAGATGGCAGGGAAGGATTGGCTCAACTCCTTCCTCGAGCGCAACAAAACCCTGTCCATCCGTCGACCTCAAGTCACCAGCATGTCCCGTTCCACCAGCTTCAACAAGACCAACGTGACAGCGTTTTTTAAAAACCTAAAGACTGTCCTCACCCGCTATAATTTTGAAGCAAAGGACATCTGGAACATGGATGAAAAAGGTAAAAATTTATATCTAGATAAATTAAAAAGCAACAGTGATTTGCAACAGCAATAATTCATTTCATTTATTATTTCATGTACCACAACGGTTCAAGTGCCAGACAAAATCACTGCCACCAAGGGGCAGCGCCAGGTTTGTGCTGTGACCTCTGGGGAAAGAGGGACATTGGTGACTGTTGCCTTTGCTGCCAACGCACAAGGCAACTTTGTTCCCCCTTACTTTATCTTCTCAAGGAAAAAGTTCCAGGACCATTTCATCTGGGATGGCCCCCTTGGCTGCACTGGTTCTGCCAATGGATCGGGGTGGATGCAGGAGACAGATTTCTTGGCATTTTTACAGCATTTTGCAAGACACACCCGCGTGACCCCGGAGTCAAAGTTGCTGCTACTCTTAGACAATCATCCATCACACCTCTCTGTGGTAGCTATTGACTTTTGCAAGTCACATGGCATTGTACTCCTGTCTTTTCCACCCCACTGCTCCCAACGTCTTCAGCCACTAGACCGAAGCGTTTTTGGTCCTCTGAAGCACTACATTAACAGTGCAGCAGACAATTGGATGCGAATGAACCCTGGAAGAACTTTGACCGTCTACAACATCCCAAGTCTTGTGGCTAAAGCTCTGCCTCAAGCTACGATGGCAAGCAGCATTTCATCTAGGTTTGAGTGTACCGGTATCTGGCCCTTTAATCCAGATATTTTCAGTGAGACAGACTTTGCTGCAGCTTTTGTGACCGACCATCCTGCACCAGCACCAGCTCCATCCCCAGTGCCAGCTCAATCACCAGTGCTCTCTTCATCACCAGTGCCAGCTCCATCACCAGCGCCCTCTTCATCACCAATGTCCGCTTCATCACCAGCGCCCTATTCATCACCAATGTCCGCTCCATCACCAGCGCCCGCTCCCTTAAGACACCACCAACCTTTCCAGAGCCCATTTGAGCTGCATCCCCATGAGTCTGCCATTCCTGTAGATGGTGAGAGTTTGTGTCTGTGTGTGTCTTTAAATGTGCATGTTGAGCCTTGCCAAGCATTTTTTTTTCTTTTTGGAAATATTATCTATCCAGGTATGCTTGTGGTTCCAGGAACATCTAGTGGCACGCCAATACAGAGGTTCAGCCCAGAAAAGGTTCGCCCATATCCAAATGCTGGCTCGAGGAAAGAAAATAAAAGAGGCAGAATGAGGTGACCAGAGTGTCATTTTTAACTTGTCTTGATTTTCTTGCTTGTATAAAAACAAGCTGATTCTGACTATCATCTCATTGAATGTTGCAGGTCAACAGCAATACTGACTGACACCCCAGTAAAAGCTGCTTTGGAGGAGGAGAGTCGGCAAAGGGGCCAGAAAAAACAGTCCTCTTCAAAACGCCCAAAGAAAACGTTTAGTGGACACACTGCAACCACAGTTTCTCAGGGCAATGATGAGGAATGTCTTGTTTGTGGGGAGACATTTTCCTCATCTTTGCCTGGAGAAGTGTGGGCATCTTTTGTCTGCTGTGGTCACATGAGGCATGCACTGAGGATGCAGCTCATTATATCTGTCACAACTGTGATAATGAGTAAAGTAATTTCATAATTTTTATAAATAGACCAACTGCACGTTAAACATGTTCAGGTTCACTTTTGAAACATTTGAAGAAAATGAACATGTTTAAAACAAGTGTCTGATTGTTTTTGTTTCTGTTTTAATGTCATTTTGATGATTGAATTAAATAAATTCATTCATTTAAAATGAAATAAGATTTTTTTTTTTAGATTAAGTGCATTGTATATTTACAATTGCATGTTAGCAAACACATTGATTTTTTTAAATGAAAAACGACAGTAATTTAAAAGATTCCAGTTAGTTTCATCACGTTACTTTTGTCCGGCCCGTATGCTACTTTCATCCCGACTGGAGGGGTTGAAAGTAGCAATGTGCAACTTCCGTTCGACGTCAAACTATGCCGAGTCAATATATATTGGGATGATTTAGTACCTGATATTGACAGAGCACACATGAAAGTAGTTAATCGCTCCAAAAATTTTTTTTGGTCTGTAACGTTATCTTTTAAAATGTTACTTTCGTACTAGCTCTCCCCTACGTCGAAAGTCGCAGGTTAGCGTTTCAGAAAAATGCTCGACAAAGTAACTTTTTTTTGGGAGATTTTGGGACATTTTGATTCATACCGAGATTTTCTTGATTATGAGAGACATATTAGCCACTGTGTCATTTTCCATGTAAAGATTACTGGAACATTTCAAAATGTCGGGAAGACATTAGCTGATGGGCTACTTGATACACCCAAGTGAACTTGACCCAAAACCTGTAACAACTTGGGCAAGATCAAATTACACTGAATGACTTTCTATGTTTTTAAAGAAAGATGCCTTGAAATTACACGACTAACGAACAATGCCATTAAAATGACTCAAGAGGTTCCTTACTGTTGCTGTTAGACATTTTATTTACCTTGGTTTACCCAACACTGTTGCAGTTACCTTCACTGTAATGACGTTTTACAGTAAAACAGCTTTGCCGTGAGTGTCCTTCACAGTATAACTGCTCTACTGTAATGGTTGATTCAAGTATGATACTATAATTTCATTTTGTAGCATGATACTGTAATTGTGTTTTACTGTATATGTGGTTTACAATATGATACAGTAATGTTTTATGGTATGGTGCCATTACTGTGTTGGATTATGGCACAGTTATTGTGTTTTACAGTAATACTGCAAATTTTAACAGGTATACTGTATTTAATATAAAAATGTACCTTATAATAAACAATTACATTTCATGAACAGATATTAGTGCAGTGAAAAAAGTAATTTATTTTCAACAGATTAATAGAAATCCATTTTATTATTCTCAGTATCATAAAAAACAATGCCACAAAACTCATCGGCATAAAAAAACAGTATTAAGACACTACAATTACATACCAAAACCCAAGCCAATTGAAAGCACTACAGGACAACAAATTTTGTACAACATATTGGCATCTGCATACATCCTGATAGGAAGTAGAATAAAAAAAATCTTATTAGAACTTTTTGAAATTGTTTTCTTAAATTGTTGTACGCTAAAAAACAAGAGCACAGGAATTAGGCACTACAAAATTTCATACGATACATATAGGCCAACATGAACAAGTGCATCATTCAAATGCTAAAAAGCTATAGACCATCAATTGTTGTCAGAATTAAAAGCACATTGCTTTAAAGGTCAAATAGACAGGTTTCCAAATTTTTCTACATTATGCTTCCAAGTGAAAGCACGTACGTCTTTCAAGCTGCCAAAAAAGTTATTACACTCACCATTGTTTGGATCAAAGAAAACGAGAGGAAAAAATTACAAATTTGCATGCTTTTCTCAGCCTGATTTTTGGTTTCGCTACATTCTACCGCCAACTCCTGACGTCATTCGCATTAAATGTTCCCCAAGCTAGCTCCACTGAAAAGAAGTCTTCATATGCCATGGAATGCAATCGCCCAGTCCACCACAGATTTGTATTTAAAAGCTTGACTGCTCTAAAAGCGGTAACCTATAGCCTGTATTGCGTTCAACAGAAATTTGGAGGGGAAAAGAGCAAATAGGAGAGGTGGAATTCAGACTAATTTAGATTTTTCAAATAAATGATGCAGATAAAACCCCTTTTATGTGTTATCAAAGTGAGACAAGACAGAGTAAGAAGCTCTATTCAGTCTCTCGTTGTCAAGTCTCAGTTTGACGCGCTTGACGTCAGGCAGCGATAGTTTCCGAGTGGGTCTGGGAAAAAGGTTGAACTTCTGGAGCAGTGAAAAACATGCAAAACATGCCTAATTACTTCTTTACCAAAACATATTGGGACGAAATTTCATGCTTAATATTCAATTTGCAACACCCTGAATCAAAATTTCGTAGAGGTAAAAACCTGTACATTTGACCTTTAATATGCATTCTCAAAGGACACATCTCCATCATTTCTTCATCCTTGTTAAGTGGATGATATTGTGGCAGTGAGACTGTAAATAAATAGAGGGACAATTTGAGAGGTTTTGAGAGGGTAAGGGGGCTATCTACATGTTTAAATCAACAAGTAAGCTAACAAAGTTGATATGACAACTGCTGAAATGAATAAAATCAGTGGCAGCAATAACAGCTTTAAGTTCCAGCTACCATAGTTGTGGTATGGGTATGCATACTTTTAAAGTAAGTTTTCTGATCATTTAATTTGTGAAATTTGCATCCTTCACTTTATAACTAACCTGTTCTCTAAAGATTTGCAGCTACTCTAAGCTGCCAACATTTCATTGACATTCTTTTTGAGGAAGACATAATAAACATTAACATCACATTAAAAGGCCAGAGCAGAGCCGGTGCACGCAAGATATGAGGCAAAGAAAATAAATAAAAATGAGAAAAATTAACAAATAATTAAATTCTTACCTAGTTGGAAGTCATCCATTCAAATCCAGTGAGTCGTTCCTGAAAGGTGGCGACCCCAGAGCTGATTCTGGTCACTTTTCGCCTCACAGCTCTTCTGTCCTGTGGCTTGTGCCAGGTTTGGCAGCGAATTTGGTACCCTCATCTGGATTTATTCTCACAAAGAACCTTTAAACAGAAAGAAATGGCGCTTTAGAATCCAGAAAATAAAGGGATTGTTTAGATTTAAGTGCGGTTGTATGAGCTGTTTATCCGTAGTCAGTCCATTACCTGCAGTAGATGGTGGTTGGCATGCACCCCAGGTTGAGGAAGCAGGCAGAAGTACTGACACAGAAGCTAAGCAATGTACTGCTATGGACAGAGGCAGCAGCTGAATGCATTTCAAACACCAAAAGAAATCAGAGTCAGTTTAAGTGTACACTATATTTAGAATATTTTCACCACTTAAACCTGCCGTCATACAGCCCATTCTGACTGGGACCTGGAGCCGTTATCTATGTGCCTATGACAAAACAGTGATTTTACCTCGCACAACACCGGACTTGCAAAGCGCCAAAAGTGTTCTGTGGCTTCAATTCCCATATCAGGAAGGGCTGTCTTGGCAAGGTAAAGTGGTGAAAATATTCTAAAAATAGTGTACAGAACAAACCAATATTGAAATATCTATCTATAAAGCAAAAGCCAGCTTCCCGTGTGTGGTATGTCTGTGTGTGTCTGTGGCTCGGCATATCTCTGACTGTTTGTCAGATCGGCCATTAATGCTGAAAGGAGATGGCAGGTTTTTGAGCAAGATGGTGTGCATTCTTCATTTTGATGTTTTTTGGATTAATTTTTCAAAAAGTTCTGCCGCGTGTTACAATCCCATAGGCCTGTGTAACCTATCTAGCCTGTCGCGCTCTCGAATGGGAAGGTTATAGCCACGCCTCTTTGTACATCCCACCTTCAAACAAAGCCTCATTTGGCCACGGGCAGTGCACTAGTTTTAACAATTTAACCAATAGCGCTTACTTTCTTTTTTTTTTTTTTGGCATCTACAATATGTTTGGCTGTTGCTCCGGTCCCCAACAGTACAGATTTTGATTTTTTGAAGGTGGCAATGCAGTGGAACAGTACATTGTTTCGCTTCTGTGTCAGTACCCTAACCTCTTTCTGTAACCGCTTTCTACTGTAGGTAGTACACTGACTATGGATCAGTACCGCATTCAACCCCACTTCAAAAATTCCAAACTTCAGCTTTAAGGCAGAGTTCAGCAATAAGCTATAAGGTTCCTAATCTGCCATCAAACCCGTTCATTAATTTATCATTCATTATTATGGTGTAAAGTACTTACCTCTGCATCATCTCCAGCATGTGAGACATGTTCTTCTGATACTCTAGATTGAAGCAGTAAGATGACGCGAAGTAGACAGCAAGGGCGCTGGAAAAGTCATGCAGCTGCTCGGTAGCAAAAAACACCTTTTCCTCCATGTTGACCATCCATTGAGTTGAAGACACCAAACTCTCCCCTAATACAGACAAGGTCTAGTGAGGCTAAATGTAGGGGTTAAAAGTACATAATATCACAATAATGACGTAAATTTCAAGGGGGGGAATCACAATATGATATGAGATATTAATCTTACCAAGCATGATGACCCCTGTTTCAATAGATATCTTGGTTGAAGGCCTGCAAAAGATAATAGGAAAAATTCAATTTAAATATGGGGGTAGACTAAACTAGGATTCACCCATAACCTTCCTACCACCCCAAAAGGTGTTTTTTTCCAACATAATTTTTTTTTTTGCCATTTGTGCGAATTAATCCTTAGAAAAAAACAGAATAAAGAATTCACATTTAAGATGTGTATTTGTGTTGAGAGTGGAAAAGTAAGATTTAAAAGATCATTACATCAGCCAAGATGAAGATGGAATCCTCTAAAACATGTTAAAGGTGCTTATGAGGCAGCACAAAAAAATGCCTGTTATTTCAATACATGATCCACATAGCTTAAGCTGGGTAAAAGAAAAAAACTAAAAATAATAACAAAAATAATAATAATAAAATAATCTGGTAAAATAACCGTTTCTGACTGTAAACCTAGCCTCAAACCGATCAGATACACACAATACATTTGTGGAGACGTTTGTTTCTCAAAGCCACCAGAGGCAAATTCAAACAAAGCCAAAATTGAAAATAAACTTTGTAGCAGGATAACTAGCACTAATAAGCTCAATGCTTTTGGCCAAACAAACTTTAGCTGTTGCTCGTCCCTATAATTTCTGAATCTAATTTTTTTGAACAGTAATTTAGCTAAACTGATGTTTTAACGATGCCAATACGCTTTTATGTATTAATAGATGCATTGTTAGCGGTTGTCTCAAGAAGAGTTACAAAAATGATTCAGCTGGACAGACCAGCACCGGCTTTTTGCTGGGAAAATTTTTGGAGGGACCATCAAATTAGCACAGGAAGAGAGAGCCGTTAAAACTAGAGATGGGATTTATGGTTTTGAAGGGAGCCGGATCTTGAGGAGTCGTTTCTTTCAAAGAGCCGCTCAAAAGACTGGCTCCTTGTTATATTTATTTATTTTCTGAAGTCAACCAGGGGTAACTGCGTTTTTATCAAGGAAACAATAACTGGTAGCAGTTATAAGATAAGATTTAGATCAGAATAATTCAAAAACACATCCCACCAATATATACCATCCATTGAGTTGGAATTATTCTGAAATATTGATTAGAAAGGTTAATTTGGCTTGTGTTTTCATTTGTAAACATTCCATAAGGTGGTGCCATATCAAGGGGGCCTTGGCAGATGAGATCACTATTTTGAATTTTCCCTCCTAAAAATCTTTTGAAGGCCTGCAAAATATAAAAATTTAAATATGGGGGGCTAAAGATAACTTCCACGTCCTTCCAACTTTACTGTAAAATTTTCCACACGACGAGAACATTTTTAACAATACAAGAAATATAAAAATAATAAATAATAAAAAATATATATGTATATAAAAAATATAATAAAACTAGATTAAAAATTAGGACATGATAAAAATGAAGGCAAATTGGGTAAAAGAAAAAACTAAAAATTGTAACCTGAACTAATTTAAAAAATCAGGAAAATCAACTGCTTTCTGACTGTAAACCACATCAGAACAGATACAGATACAAATGTTTTCAGTCCAGTTTCTCAAAGCCACCAATATTCTCCTCCCTAAATTAGCTGCGAAATATAGCAGGATAACGTGAATGGAGCATGCTATGGACAACTCAAACTTTAGATGTCATTAGTCGGAATCTAATTTTAGGCAGCATGGACAACTCAAACTGATGGGGCAACAGATGACACATGAAGGCAGCATGGGCAATTTGCATATAAGAATGGCTCAAAAAGACTGGCTCGCAATGATTCATCGGACAGACTCATCGTTCACTTAAAAGAGCCGTTCAAAAGACCATCACATTAGCACAGGAACGAGACATCTCTAGTTAAAACTCAAGAGTAAAAAAAAAACACTTTTAACATTCTAGGTAAAAGTAATTATAAACACTAGCGTTATCACGATTTTTTCACTGAAATATCAAGCCAGACGGACCTCGACGTCACCCAATGTTAGCATATAAAAGCTAAATTAGCAAACAAACGCTAACGTTAACTGAGATGTGAAACAACGCACCAAGACAACCAACCAAACAGTAATTCAGTGAGTGAAATTCACAAACATTACAGGCATGGTCAATTTCACATGAAGTTAACATAATGCTAGGTTAGGCGTTTTGTAAATCCCACCAGCTAGTTTTTTCCCCTGTTGAAGAATGTCGATGTTACCGACCGGCTGCTGGTCGACTGGGTGTCCGCCGGTGTCATAACTAGCAGGGGAGTAGCGTTGGTTAGCTATGGATTTTTGAGGCGCGTGATAGCTCCAGTGATTTGTTTGGCAAACCGTGTTCATTGGATGAACGTCGCCTGTCACCTTGACACTGACTAATCAGAATACGTTTTGCATCTGATGTTGTTATGTACGGCGTTATCAGTATCCGAGGGGGAAAAGGCAGAAACTTTCCATCCCGCTTAGAAGTTGTATGCCAGAATGTGGGACATAAGTTGACTTTCATACTCGGTTAATACATCGACGCCCTCATTTATGTAACTCCTTTTAAATCAACTGTCTGGCACGCATTTATAATGTATTTTCAATGGGCCTAAATTTGATTTAAATCATGATATAACCAAATGTGCAAATGAATTAAGCAATTGCTTGTGGTTTGCCACTACTCGGTATTCATAAAACAACGCAATTACTGTTCAATTCGGTTAATTTCCTTAATCTTTCCGTTATCATACTCTTCGGAACACATGGGAGAGTTTGCACATAACAGAATTTTTTTTATGGTACATGAAACTAAACGTAAAATGACAGCACTGTAGCCCAGGCCAGCTGAATCGAAACCATATCTAACTGCACGTAATTTACTATGGTTTACCTTCAAAATTCAACGTGCCACTACTTGAAACGCAGACATTTTAACTCGCACTAAATTGAAATAAGGGCTGATATCTAAATTAACTTATGATAGATTAATGCACACATTCCTTACTTACCTTGAACTGCTGAAATAAAATGCTGGTTTGGCTTCACAGTGTTTGTGGAATCATTTTAATATTGATTTATTTGCTTTGTTATTAATTGTTTATCCTTGCTTGCTCCTGCTCATTTTCTCTAAGGCCTCAGTTGTACATTCTTGCCTGTTTCTGATTAACTAGGCCTTGCATAGCTGTAGTTTCCATAAATCTGACCAATACGTCATTGCATATAGCTTATCTAGGACCATGCGGTACTGATGGGCCCTAACAAGGGTAAGATGTTCTTTTTCTCTCTTTGTTTATGTGTTTTCAGAAGAAGGAGTACAGGGAGAGCCGGGGACACCGAAAAGATAAGCCCAGGAGATGATAAGGAGGAACCACCTGTCTTCTCTGAGATGTATGCGCATACCTCAGGGGCGGCTTGACGTGGGCTGCGTGCGTCTGCAAGAACATTCCAGTTAACATCATGATGTGTAAATCAGTTCGGGGGGAGGAGAATGTCACAATGTACTCTTACTTATACACCAGCAAAAAGACTTTTCTTTATCCTTGCTCTTGCCTGCAACAAGAGTTCTCACATGTGGCGGGGATCCTTTTCTGCAGAAAAGTAAACTGACCTTGGCTTGGATATTAACTTCTTTGTCTCCGTCTGAGTTCTTCTTGAGAAGGTAACACCAGGAATATAAAATCAAAATTCCTACAACAGTGTTGAAGATTTCTGTTGATGTCGTCTGGCACAGCACCAATTTATCTTCTTGGAAAGCTAAATATTTCCCTTCCAGTAATTTGCCATATATTAGAAAAAAGACATGTTTCATCTTAACCCTTTCACGCATGGAGGTCACTACAGTGTTCAGCTGTTTAAAAGTGTTTTTTCTCTATATATGCCCGCAGTTTTGGGCACTGCTGCATATTAGTAAAAAAAATCCTGACTGAATTTATAATAATTCATGCATGAGAAGGTAAAAATAACATGATTATTTCATTTCTCTTGTCCATTACGTCCATTAACTGCTTGATTTGTCATTTTTTATTTAAAATATAATTATTGTGACCTCTGAATTGGAATAAAAGAACATAAGCAGCTTAAGGTGAACCCTTCAAATCAATCATTAATCATCAATTTTATACATATGCCGTGATATGGGAGGCACATAAAGGTGATATAACTACAATAGGACTACCGCTAATGTGTTAACAGCAAATTTCCGCAATTTCAAAAAAATGCAGTAAATTACTGTTAATGACGTATCACATCTCCATTATACCCACAATGCTGTGCAAATTACAGTAACCAACTGGAGATATGTTTTATGGTAAAATATTGGGCATTCTGTGGTATTTAACTGTAAAAAATACAGCAAAGGATAACAGTGTGGCTTCGTGGGATAATGGTAGTAAGGCATCCCCCTTAACTTGCCTACTTAAGTGGGAAACACGTCTCACTTAAGCAAATTCTTAGTGTAACAAAATGCCCCACAACCTGCAACAAACTAACCCCTTGTTACAGGTGACAGGGGTCTATTTTTTCCTCACCAGCATTTCGCATGCGCAGAATATAGGGGTTGCTGCAGATCAGTCATGTAGTCTAATAAACTTTCCATCTTTACAGTGCATATTGATAACAAAAACCTGATAATGTCAATTCTACAGCCGTTAAAAGAAAAAGTGTAACAACTAGACCCGCTCTCCCCTACGGACTTCGTTGTATTTATAAAAATGGCCCAAATAAATTGATTGCAGTGCCCATTGGATGTTCTGATTGTTGGTGATATATTTTTTATTCTTTATGTCGTTATAAATCTGCTCTCATATCAATACTTCTACTTTCTGCTGGCTGCCGGACATGGAGTATTTTGCATTTCGCGTCCGACAGTCTTGATCGTGCATGCGATATTTAATTCACAATGTCAATTGTGACAGTTGATGGGTCCTGTCACGAGAATGCCTTCTACAGTCTTGCCAACGAGCCTGGCTCTTTGGCGATGTGGTCAGCGCGTTTGACTATTACCCGGGAGTCTGGAGATTCAAGTCCCCGCCCGGGCCCTCCTTCGGCCTGCCACACAATGGTCATGGAATTGATTTGCTCACTGACTACAAGCACTATTTTATCTCTGGTGTGGAAATAAAGCGTGAATCTGTTTGATCCATCTGACTAATTTTCAAAGAGAGACCGAATAAAGACAGATGTCTATCTTCAACGGAAGAAAACAGACGAATAAAAAGACCAAGAAAAGTCGATAGCTATCAATTTGCATTTTATGAAGGTCGAACACAAACATGGCCTAGTTTGAACGTCTAATAATTGCTGGAATACTCGAAAAATTTGAACTTTTATAACTTTCGGACACGGAGTATTTTAGGATCTCTGTCCGACAGTCACTAAATTCTTCATAAATGCACTAAGTCCCGCGCCAATGTCGACTCACTTTATAGAGCAGAGCTTAAACAGAAACATTGATTGAAATTCTTGGTACTCATCTTGAAGAGCTGAGCACTCATATCAAAACATTCATGTTTAATATCTAAAAGATTCAGTTGATTTGAAGAAATTAAAAACAATAATCGACTGTCAGACACGGAGTTATATTGAAACCATCCGACTGTCGGCCACGGAGATATATTAAAGCCCTGTCCGACTTTCGGACACATAGACGCTGCGTATATCACATGACAAATGGTACAAAATCTGCGTCAATCAATGGAACAAATTCTGAATATCATTGCAGAATTTATCGTGTACATAGTGGGCTATAAAGAGTGGCATTTTTTTTTTTTTTTTTTTTGGCTTGCATGTTCACAAGTTTAAAAGGAAAGGATTAATATTGCGGATAATTTTGCAATTTGATATGAGCGGGACTAAGTTATCCTAGTTCTTATACTCACAGAACAGTAGAATTAAACTTGGGCTATCGCGCAGATGATGTGATACAATGCGTAAACAATAATTTTAATGTATTTAATTTAATTTATTTACAATCTTTTGCATACAAATTGCCTAGCGGTCACATTATGATTTGGAATTCTAAAATGCTTTTTTATATAAGAAGGAAAAAGTGGCATACTGACAACACACGGAAGCGATTTTCATTCTAGTAAAGTATTCACACAGCAACATTTGAATGTTTTGGCTGACTGAACGTACCCCGGTACCATTGAATCACTATCTCCGGTCTTTCATCTTATCGAACTCGATGAAAAGCGTAAGCGTATAGCGGAAGATTGACGATCGGTAAAGATATAATCTCGAAACTGGAGATTTGGTAGGATTTTTTAGTTGACGTGAAAACTGTCATTTAATAGGCATATACCTTACAATATACTTCTAAATTCTGCAGGATGGGAGACGGGGAATTTTTTTTTTCTCGTAAGAAGGAAATATTTACGCATGTTGGTGTAAATTTTGCAAAATGGAGAGCAGATTCATTTTGTAACGTGAGAGAGGGTAGCTGCGTTAATTTTTGGATGCCGTCCGGTCAAAAATGAACGCATGCTTGTTCATTTTTGAAAGCAAAATAAAGGCATGCTCGTTCATTTTTGAACACTCTGCTGTTCGTTTTTTAGCTGAACGGGAGACTTGTTCATTTTTGAATGCCTGTTCAAATTTGAATGCGTTCAGAATATAGACAAGCTACCTTATGTGTGTGTTGGCAACCAAAAAAAAAAAAAAAAAAAAAACTGGAGATGTGTTATGCTTACTCTAGGTTTAATGAATTTCTTAAATATATTTCATACATACACTACAGGCCATAAGTTTGGAAGCAAGGCCAATACAGGTCAAAAATTTGGAAGCAACTTTGTTTCTGTTCACAATGCCTTTCTTAAAAACCAGTATAAAATCTATGGATTTTGGGATGTATTTACTGCATGATTAGACTTTTCTTTCATTGATGTGCACCATTTTCCTCTATTTACCAGGGGACCTATTATGCTGATCCTTCTTTTAATACATCAGTAATGTTATAATGTTGGATGTACATACTCAACCTCTGAAAAGTTTCTAAACGTAAGATACAGGGCCCGTATTCACAAAGCATTTTAATGCCAAAAGTAGGTCCTAACTGCCGGATGTAGGAGAAACTCCTAAAATAATGGGCGTGGCAGTCGTAAATTTAGGACTCCTAATTATTTTTACTAAGTGTTATCCACAAAGCATTTTAGGCCTAAAAGTAGCTAAGTCTGGGAGAGCTTAAAAGTAGTCAAGAGGACTCCCAACTCGCTAAAACCTATACACAAAGAATCGGAAAATGGCTGCTGCTGTTGAAAGACGGAATGACTTGGAAATTCTGAATGATGCGCAGCTGTTGAAAAGATATCGACCGTGAAGGGATTTTATTTGTTGTTGACTTGGTGAGGGAAAGATTTACATCTCCAACCATGAGAAACAACCCAATAAGCCCCAAAATAAAATGTTTGACAACACTTCGTTACTTGGCCACGAGAAAAATGCAACTTTGCAACGCGGACAATTTAGGGAATTCACAATCATCTGTCAGTCACTCAATTCAACAAACAATCAATGCGCTCTGTGAACCCCATATCATCCGACAGTTTATCCGGTTTCCAATGGATATTCGCCAACAACATAGAACCAAACTTGAATTCATGCACATCTCAGGTATGCCCGGTATCATTGGTGCTATTGACGGGGCCAATATTTGAATTATTTCTCTGACCCAAGATGAAGAATAGGAAAAAAGTTCATTCCATCAACACCTAGATAGTATTTGATGCTGAATACAATATTTAGGACATTATTGCAAAATGGCCATCCACGCATGACTCGCATTTTAATGGAAAGCAGCTTATGCCAACTATTTGTCAGGCATTATGTGCCTGCGGGATAATACTTGCTCGGGGACAGTGGCTTTGGTGCTGTACCTCCTTCTCCTATGCATTAATTATTTTATTAGGCTATTGAGCGAGGGTTACATTTAATAGATCAGCATAATAATACCAGCCTAGGGCTATGTCATATTTTATATGCATATTTAAATTGTAGGCTATAAATTACAAACCAAGCTTAGTATGCTTTCCTGTTTGAATGATAACCCGTTTATAGGCAGCAATCTCAGACCTCCCCTGCGATTGCAGCCCATACCACCGCTTCTCGCAGTCATCTCTCATCCGAGACACCGAGGGGAATGTAGCATTGATCTGTAGGCTGATATTATCCCACGCATCCCGCTTGGATTTGCTGTTCACCCCTGAGCCAAATTTCCCTTTGATTTCATGCTTTCGCTCCAGCACTAACTCGGCCAGCAGCAGTAACTGGTCGTGGCTCCAGTTGGGCTTTCGCATCCTTTTTGAACTTTAACGTGAACAGCCCGACATTTAAATGATTGCAACATATTCTCATTGGGTAATAAGTTGCTAATTATTGGGGAAAATGACGCGTTTTATTATTGACTCGTTTTATGCTATTGGCGTTTTTACAACTGTCTCTTTCCTATGTACTGTATGTTTATTTGCCTAGAGTGTGATATGTGGGGACTGCGCATAGTGCATTTTCAGGAGTGCTCAACATGTTATTATTTTATGGGACAAACCAGCCGCTTGGACTATTTCCTCATTTTTTCCTCCATGGTTTGTATGTGGGATATTTTTTTCAATGGGCCGCCCTGTCACCAAACAACCAATCACCGTGCTCATTGTCCCAAGACTCGAGCATGAGAATTGACGTCAACCATAGCAACGGAGATTTACTCCCACCTATCTCAGAGCTACTCCTAGTCTAGGAGTTACCAGTTTTCTTACCTAAAAGTTGCTCTCAGTGGCTTTGTGAATAACTTTTAAGATTTTACTCCAACGTAAAATTGAGGGCTGACTGCAATAAACAGTTATGTCCAATATATAACATCCGGACATAACTGTTTATTGCAGTCAGCCCTCGAAATGTTTTAGCGCAGACTTAGGACTACTCCTGGTGGTAAGATAAGATGCTTTGTGAATACGGGCCCAGGGGTTTTGCCGTAATCCAAGAACGTGATTTCATGAACGTGATTTCCTCTCTGAACAGCTCGTCCCGAGATCTTGGCAAAACTTGACGTCAGGTTGTGCCATCCAATTAATACAGACCTAGCCAGAGCCAATCACAGGCGCAAATAACAAATAACCGCGGATCATACTATGCCTTAGTAGCGTCTACACTTCCAGAAATACAAAAGAAGAACCGCAGATCATTTGAGGTGCAGTTTTGTCAGTATCTCTGCCAAAGCTGCTTGTCCGTTTACTTTTGGACGCGAAGAAAAGCCCAACTATTTTGTCTTTTAAAAGACTATGCCACCAGAAATCAGTTGGTGGCTTTTTTTGTTAACAGTGGCTATATTTACGGCGCCGTAAACGGTGATTCTGGGCTATATTTACGGCAAGCATGTGCACTGACGTTTCTTCACTTGTGTTGGCAGCTTCCAAGCCCAGCACGCTGAACTGCGGTCTACGGCGGAGCGTTTGTTTTTAATACGATTGGTACGATTGTTCGGTACCGTGCCACAGTGCGATTGTCCCCTCTCCCTGCTGGTCAGCTTTCTCACTAGTAATATCTCTGTGTATCATACCATGCCCGAGTACACATTCTGATACACATTCCGAAATTCCAATACAGTTCGTTGCAGTATGCACCAAGGTAGTTTTAAATGGGGATTTTTACAGAAAGAAGAATTAGTTAACTCTTGCATAGACAGAATTCCGTTTCCAATCTCCGCTTTTTTTTGGCCTTTTATTTGCCAGTACGATTTTAAAAGGAGGCGCCAATATGTTTTGGGGGATTTTATTATTGAAAAGGGGCTTTAGAATATTGATATCGCGAATGCATGCTGCGCGTGACCTAGCAACCCGGCGTGTCATCAGTAACATGGATTACCACATATAGCAGCACAAGAAATTAAAAACAAAATTTTCTTGACTGAATTTCAGTGGCTAAATCATCAAAATTGCTCCCTACAACTGTCAAACGCGAGTCCGTCATCTTGGATTTGCCCGGAGACGCATGCGCACTCCGACTTGCCGTAAATATAGCCCCGAATCACCGTTTACGGCGCCGTAAATATAGCCACTGCCTTTTTTGTTTGCTGGCAGCGAACAGCCATGGCCAAAGGGAACGTTAGCTGTTTGTGCTCAGCATTTCACCAAAGACAGCTTTGTCAATAAAGGATAATTCCACACAGGATAAGCATTTCAACTGCTTCTCAAACCTGAAGCAGTTGCATCGATCAAGCGCTCGGAGCCACAAGCTGTAAGTAACGATATAACAGCAAATAATGTAAGTGAAGCTAACGTGTTACGGGTGGCTAGCAAGACCGCTAACGATAGTTAGCACTAACAACTGGCCTCAAACGCAGCCTTTGTAAAATATCTGAAAAAGGCGGAGATTGAATAGAAAATTCTTTCCTGTAGAAGTGATTGATTTGCCAGCTCCACATATGCAACTGTCCACACTAACGGAACTTACGGTCTGTAAAACCTGTGTGTTCATAACCGTAGCTCTCTCTAGCTGTCACGTACTATCCACAAAGCTGCTTTCACATTGGACGCGAAACGAATTTTTCGCGCGACAGATTACATTCAGAGTCAATGCAAAGATGCAAATACACGCGTTATAGGCATGTTAAGCCGCTTTCACACCGGACGTGAAACTAATTTTTTGCGCGACAGATTACATTCAAAGTCAATGCAAAGACAATGCATTTATTTTGAATGTAATCTGTCGCGCGAAAAATTCATTTCGCGTCCAGTGTGAAAGCAGCTTATCGCGCCCATTTTCCATGAGCAAACGCTGGTCATTCCGACGCAATAAGTAAACCATTACCACGGGCAATTTCCGAAAAGGCCGTTTAGCCTGGAGCTTTCGCCCCTCCATCATGTACCAGCGCAGAAGCTGTTTGTTACTTCCACGCTAACGACTCACCACAGTTATGCACACGAACCAGCAGGTCCTTATAATACACACCTAAGCAGTCCATAAGTTGTTGGTCCACGTTTTGCTGCTCCTCACTGTCCATGTTTCCCTCTAAACTCAGACCCACCGGATTTCTACGGTCTCTGGTCTACACTTGGGTATGTCGACCCGTTCTACAAGTGTGTCTGTATGGGGTGGATTCTAGCTTTCCCTCAATCCTAGCTATAGAGTAGAAACACCCGTGAAAACTGCGTTCTGCCGAGTCCCGCCCAGCTCTGCCCTCCACAGAGCTGGCCAATCAGAAGAAAGTGGGCACACGGTGGGGGCGGGGGGGCGCATAGCGGAAGAGCCACCCAAATGAGGCATTTCAGGCAGAGACTACAATGGACTACAAATGGGGTTTTTTAAGGATGGCAGTATGTGCTAAATAAGGACCCTTTTTTGAACTTTGAACGATCAGGAGTACTCTAAGGGAGTCCAAGATCAAAATATAAATTTGGAAATGTAGCATAATAGGTCCCCTTTCAGGTACTGTATACATTGATGTTAACAGACCATTCTTTTTTTTAAAGATTATTTTTTTGGGAATTTTTCCTTTATTTGATAGTTATACAGTATAGAGAGACAGGAAGGTTGAGGAGAAGAATGGGGGATGACATGCAGCAAATGACCCGAGGCAGATTTGAACCCAGGTCGCTGCGGGAAGGACACAGCCTTTATGGTACGCATACTTAGACCAATGAGCCACTGGGTGCCCCATTAACAGAACATTCTGAATAAATGTTAAGAAAAGAAAGGAGGGGCTTAGTTTTTGGGTTGAGAAGATTTGTAAGGGTCACAACTTCAGGTGAAAAAGTAAAAAACAAATCACAGTTTGCTTTATTCACTTTATGTTATGGTTTACAGCCCACCGGATGCCAGGCTCTAGGACCATGGGCCTAGTAATATGGGCCTGATAATTTGAGTAAAAATGTATTTTGATAAGTGACTCTTTATATAAAAATCATGTTTATTTTGTTGCAAAGTATGCCAATGAAAGTATGATCTTTTTTTTGGACAAATTTGATCTTGTTTCCAAACTTTTGGCCTGTAGTGTAACTGCGTCAGATATTACACTCTCCATCACAAATTCATCACAGTCAGCCAAAGCATGCTACAATAGGTTGAATAATGTGCTTGGTGGTGCACTGCACCTATATTAAACCAGTTTTTCTTGAAGTTATATCTGGAGGAGGTGTTATTAACAGGGAAACAGACAAGCAAGGTGCCAGAAGGCTGGGGCAGGCGGCTGACATCAACACCTATAAGTACCCACACAAGCACCATAATTATTAAGATAAGCTTTTGCTATAGTCCTTGTGAGAGACCGGGTGGTGCCTGTACTGGTGGCTGGGTTGAGTAGAAGTGGTGTGGGCAGGGGAGTGTCAGTCTCAAAGGCCAGTCTAGCAGTTGGTCAGTACAAGTCTGTACAGACCTCTCCGACTTGACACCTACTTGACTGGTAAAACTGGTTTAATAAAGGTGCAGTGTATTCTGAGGCAGCTCATAGGATTTCCATTTAATTATACAAGGTGTACATTACTCCCTGTATCCTGTTTTACACCAAGCTGCACCGTTAAGATGGGGATCACTCATACACTTGCCCCTGATGCCGGCGAGATCAGCATGCTAGAACATGTAGGATCATACCCAGTTGGCTATTTTGTCTAATTTGTGTGCAGGTATCCATGCTCAGAGGAAGAAACCTCTCATAGAAAGTGATTTTGTGTGCAATGCTCAAAGAAAAAGCAGAGGTGAGCTTGGCCCAGGCAGAAGCCACAGTTCTGAGGCAACACAGATCATCTAATAAGTAAGTAAAGTTTTATGGATATAGCACCTTCCAAAACCGAGGTTACAAGGTGCTTTACACACAGATAAAAGGTATCTGCTGAAAACTACACATTTTTGGAACTTGAAACTCCAAGCTAATGTACGTAGTTTCCACGGGAATATATACAATATTTCTGATAAAATAATCAGAAAAAAACAGTTGGAGAATGCCAATGATTGCAAAGCATGCAGTGAGATGGCTCAGAAATAACCTCTTGATTATTTTTTTAGCCTGTTTTTTCCCCACTTATATTCCACATACATTTTGGTGTTAAACTTTCTTTTTGTAAAAATTGGTGCACCCTTTTAATAAAAAAAGTAGGAATTGTTGGAAAACATGGGAGCCAATAGCGGATAGGCCCTCTGAAGTGTTACACCTTTTGGAGGGCCAATACACAACCTCATCTGGCCCCTCTGCTTCTCGTATATACTTCTTTGATAATTTCCTTTGTGTGATAACCTCATCACCCTTCAGCCCTGTGTGCTAACCTCATCACCTCTGTGCTGTGTGCTAACCTCATCACCTCTGTCCTGTGTGCTAACCTCATCACCTCTGTGCTGTGTGCTAACCTCATCACCTCTGTGCTGTGTGCTAACCTCATCACCTCTGTCCTGTGTGCTAACCTCATCACCTCTGTCCTGTGTGCTAACCTCATCACCTCTGTGCTGTGTGCTAACCTCATCACCTCTGTGCTGTGTGCTAACCTCATCACCTCTGTGCTGTGTGCTAACCTCATCACCTCTGTGCTGTGTGCTAACCTCATCACCTCTCACAGCTGTGTGTGTGCTAACCTCATCACCTCTGTGCTGTGTGCTAACCTCATCACCTCTGTCCTGTGTGCTAACCTCATCACCTCTGTCCTGTGTGCTAACCTCATCACCTCTGTGCTGTGTGCTAACCTCATCACCTCTGTCCTGTGTGCTAACCTCATCACCCTTCAGTCCTGTGTGCTAACCTCATCACCTCTGTGCTGTGTGCTAACCTCATCACCTCTGTCCTGTGTGCTAACCTCATCACCTCTGTCCTGTGTGCTAACCTCATCACCTCTGTCCTGTGTGCTAACCTCATCACCTCTGTCCTGTGTGCTAACCTGTCCTGTCCTGTGCTAACCTCATCACCTCTGTCCTGTGTCCTGTCCTGTGCTAACCTCAACCTCATCCTCACCCTCTGTCCTGTGCCCTAACCTCATCACCTCTGTCCTGTGCGCTAAACTCATCTGTCCTGTCGCTAACCTCAACACCTCTGTCCTGTGCGCTAACCTCATCATCACCTCTGTCTAACCTCATCACCTCTGTCCTGTGTGCTAACCTCATCACCTCTGTGCTGTGTGCTAACCTCATCACCTCTGTCCTGTGTGCTAACCTCATCACCTCTGTGCTGTGTGCTAACCTCATCACCTCTGTCCTGTGTGCTAACCTCATCACCTCTGTCCTGTGTGCTAACCTCATCACCTCTGTGCTGTGTGCTAACCTCATCACCTCTGTCCTGTGTGCTAACCCCATCACCTCTGTGCTGTGTGCTAACCTCATCACCTCTGTCCTGTGTGCTAACCTCATCACTTCTGTCCTGTGAGCTAACCTCATCACCTCTGTCCTGTGTGCTAACCTACACCTCTGTCCTGTGTGCTAACCTCATCACCTCTGTGCTTTGTGCTAACCTCATCACCTCTGTCCTGTGTGCTAACCTCATCACCTCTGTCCCGTGTGCTAACCTTATCATCCTTCAACCCACACCCCAATTTCTCCACACCTTGTTTGTCTTCTCCCCATTTCCTATCACTCGAGGCAAATTACCATTTGTTCCTTCGCATCCTTTGAACTTCAAGTTATAAGTTTTCACATTTTCCCTCAGTTGTTGTTTTTTGTTGATCTGTACTTGGACAACAGACCCACAAGTTCCTCTATTCTACAAATATTAAACTATCGACTTTGCAACCAAAACTTTCCTGCATTTTCAAACCCAATTCCGAAATGGTTGGGACAAAGTGTAAATTGTGAATAAAATCAAAATGCAATGACTTTCAGATCACATAAGCCAATATGTTTTTTTTTTTTTAATTTGGCATCTCCAATCCCACCCGAATCTGGAATGCCCAATTGGTGAACTATGTACAAGGCTTGCTCGTATGCGACCCCTTGCTGCCAATTCAGGAGAGTGTAGACAGTTCGCGACTCTCCTCCGAAGCACGCGCCTGTCAACCACCGCTTCTTATACACTCATTGGTTGAATCTTCGCAGTTCAGAACGAGGGCGGAGGATACCCGGACATGACCAGGCTTAGAATCTTCCTGATGAGCGCCCGTCTGGCCAACAGGAGGCGCTTGAGCAACGAACAAGGCAACTATTGTAATCCCATCCCGGCAGTCCCTTCCCAATTTGCAACCCTGTAGCGCTATAGCCAATTGTGCGCCATTCTGAAAAAGCTGCCGACCACTGCCAGCTGGTACGAAGCGGGGCTCGAACCCGCGACGTGATAGTCACTTCTGCTTCGCAACGCGATGCTTTACCGAGTGAGCTTTCCGGCAGCCCTCCATAAGCCAATATGTTATTTACAATAGAACATAGATAACATTTCAAATGTTGAAACTGAGACATTTTACATTTTTATCCACAAAATGAGCTTATTTCAAATTTTTTGGCTGCAACAGGTCTCAAAAAAGGCCAAATGCAGCGGACTGGCGAGCAAAAGGCCAGCAATAACGAGCACTTAAAATCACCAAAAGGAGGAATAGATGAAGGGCAGCAAATTAACTCTCGCGCTTCCCAAAGTACAAACTTAACAATCAGAACCCGGAAGCGAAGCGCGAGAGGGAAACTGGCAGAAACAAAGAACAGAACCCGCATGCAGCGGTGCAGTAAAAGCAACCAAATTAGGTCTAGAGAAAAGAGAATTCCAAAGCACCTTAATTGGTGCAGACCTTACCAGAATGAGGGACGAAATCAAAAGGAAATCTCCTTACTAATATATATTCCTCAAAAATCACCACAAAGAAGTTCGCAAAAAATATCCCTAACTAGAAAAATCTTCTGGCTGAAGTGTTAGCTAAAATCAGACACTCTAGCAAAGGAGGCGTAATCCAATAGTAAAGTAATTCCATGCCGTCCCGGGACGAGAGCCACAGAGAAAGTCCTTAACACACACAACCTAAACCATGACAGAAAAAGCAAATAATATATTAGAGAATGAGCTGAAAGAATATTTAGCAAGTAATTAAGTTAACTGGCATCAGGTCTGTAACATGATTGGCTATAAAAGGGATGTCTTAGAGAAGCTGAGTCTCTCAGAAGTAAAGATGGCTAGAGGCTCTCCAACCTGTGAAGGCTTGCGTAAAAAAATTGTGGAATACTTTAAAAACAACGTTCCTCAATGTCAAATTGCAAAGGCTTTGAAGGGCTCATCATCGACAGAGCATAACATCATCAAAAGATTCAGAGAAACTGGAAAAATCTCTGTACGTAAGGGACAAGGCTGAAGACCTTTACTGGATGCCCGAGATCTTCGGGCCCTCAGACGCCACTGCATCACTCACCGGCATGATTCGGTCATTGACATTACTAAATGGGCCCAGGAATACTTCAAGAAACCATGGTCTGTAAACACAGTCTGCCGTGCCATCCACAGATGCCACCTAAAACTCTATCATGCAAAAAGGAAGCCATTGTTCAGCATGATCCAGAAGCGCCGCCTTGTTCTGTGGGCCAAGGGTCATTTAAAATAGACTGTAGCAAAGTGGCAAAGTGTCCTGTGGTCAGACGAGTCCAAATTTGATATTCTTGTTGGAAATCATGGGAGTCATGTCCTCTGGGCTAAAGAGGAGAAAGACCACCCCTCCTGTTATCAGCGTTCAGTTTAAAAGCCAGAATCTCTGATGGTATGGGGATGCATTAGTGCATATGGTGTGGGACACTTGCATGTTTTAAAAAGCACCATGAATGCTGAAAGGTATATAAAGGTTTTAGAGCAACATATGCTTTCCTCCAGACGACATCTATTCCAGGGAAGGCCTTGTGTATTTCAGCAGGACAATGCAAAACCACATATTGCAGCTATTACAACAGCATGGCTTCATAGTAGATGAGTCCGTGTGCTGAACTGGCCTGCCTGCAGTCCTGATTTTTTACCAATTGAGAACATTTGGCGCATAATTAAACAAAAAGTCCATCAAAAAGTCCGTCAAAGGAGACCCAAAACTCTTTAGCAGCTGGAAGCCTGTATTAAACAAGAGTGGGATCAAATTCCAATGGCTAAACTCAAGAAACTTGTCTCCTCAATGCCCAGATGCCTCCACTCTGTTAAAAAGAAGAGGGGATGCGACACCATTGTAAACAGGCCCCTGTCCCAACCTTTTTGAGACCTGTAGCAGCCATCAAATGTGAAATGAGCTCATTTTGTGGGTAAAATTGTCAAATTTCTCTGTTTCAACATTTGCTTTGTTATCTCTGTTCTATTGTGAATAAAATACTGGTTAGAGTGATTCGAAAGTCATTGCGTTTTGATTTTATTCACAATTCACACTTTATCCCAACTATTTCGAATTGGGGTTGTATAATAATAATAATAATAATAATAGCGAAAAATTCATACGATATTGCCTTTAGCACCTTCGAATAACTACTGCTTGCAAACAGTATTTCAGACAATATTGAACCTTTGAAAATCAAGGTTTTTTTCAGGTCAGTTATGAGAATAATTAATGAAACATAATAATAATAATAATAATAATAGCGAAAAAATGAGGAACGTTATGCTGTATTTAATAAAGCATTACACTCTATTAAATTTCAAAGACTTCAGAAAATGGTGAAAGAGACATTCCAATGTGGGAAAATAAACAATATTTAGCAGAGAGGCCTGGGAAATAGCCCACGCTAAAATAAGTGCACTTTCCATTTCAGTTTTTTTACGTTGAGCAAGCTTGCTTTTAAGTTTGTTGGCCTGCTTAAAGTTGGAGCTCATGAAGAAAAAAAACCCAGAACAGCTGTGGCCAACAGGAGGCGCTCATTAACCTTTTAGCTATTTCCCTTTTCCCGTCCTTCCCAATTTGAAACCCTGTAGCGCGATGGAGTAAAAAGCAACTTTGGTACGACCGCCTACCGCGTGATATCACTCCGTTGTTTGTTGGCCTGCTTAAAGTTGGAGCTTGACCATCCGCAACTTCTACCGCATATCTCCGTTGTTACTTGACCATCCGCAGCACGCAGCAAGACATCAGCAACAACCACTGAAGCGTGTCACGACCATATACAGTCCATGAGATGAAGTAGTTGCAACAAAGGACAACGATTTTTTTCTGTCACAAGAGATCATTTTTATTAACTGCTGGATAGATACCATGGGCAAGTATATTAGGCAGTTTGTACATCAGGCTTGGCTGAGGAGTTAAATTCACACAATTCCTGGGAAACAGGGATGGGACTTACAGTATCTCACAGAAGTGAGTACACCCCTCACATTTCGACAATTAATTTATTATATCTTTTCAAGGGGCAATGTTACAGAAATTAAACCTCAATATATTCTACAGTAGTCATTGTATAATATGTTTAGCAGTGTAGATTTTTTCATTGTTGTCCAGCACTGCCTTGATTCTCCTAGGCATGGAATTCACCAGAGCTGCACGAGTTGTTGCTGGGATCGTCCTCCACTCCTCCACGACAACAGTAATGAGCTGGTGGATGTTGGACACCTGCTGCTCCTCCACCTTCCTCTCGAGGATGCCCCACAGGTGCTCAATGGGATTCTGATCTGGAGACATACTTGGCCACGCCATCACCTCTACCTTCAGCTTCTTCAGGAAGGCAGTTGTCATCTTGGAGGTGTGTTTCGGGTCCTTATAATGTTGGAACACTGCCGTTTCCGAAGGGAGGGCATTGTGTTCAACTTCTGAATGTCACACTGCGTGTTGGAATTCATTATTCCATCAATTAAGCGCAGCTCCCCAGGACCAGAAGCACTCATTCAGCCCCAAACCATGATGCTGCCACCACCATGTTTGACTGCAGGCAGTACACACTTGTCTTGGTACTCCTCACCAGGGCACTGCCACACATGCTGGACCGCATCTGAGCTGAACAAGTTTATCTTGGTCTTGTCAGACTACAGAACATGGTTCCAGTGGTTCATGTTCTTGGACTGGTTGTCCTCAGCAAACTTTTTTCAGGCTTTCTTGTGGGCTAGCTTCAGAAGAGGCTTCAGTCTTGGCCGACGGCCATGCAGACCGACTTGGTCCAGTGCATGTCGTATGGTCTGAGCACTTGTGATGAATAAGACACGTTTCATTGGTTGACCATTACCAACTGGGGTGTGTACTCACTTTTGTTGCCACCCATTTGGAAATAATGACCGTTCAGTTATTTGGACAGTGCAGTAAATCTACACAGCTATGCATATTGTACAATGACTACTCTAGAATGTATTCAAGTTTCATGTCTGTAACATTGTCCCTTGAAAAGATATAATCAATTAATTGTCGAAATACGAGGGGTGTAGTCACTTTTGTGAGATACTGTAACTCGTCCATATTCTAAATCAGTGAAAGGCAAGGCTCTGTCATGAATATTCAATAAACAGTTCGAGTGTGCCATCTATTGATCATATCGTGTGACTGCATGCATAAATAGAGCAGCACCATGTCCGCGAGCATCTACATCTGCAAAAAGGGGCTTTAAGAGAAATATTCAACCCCAGGACGCCATGTTTTTATGGCCGCTGCATTACATCAAATGAAAAATACTGTGATCTAGCATAACATTTTATATACTTTTCCCATTAATTCAGCATGACATATTTGGGATAATTGGAAACCTAGCGATCGCTGCCAGAATTTAAAATAGGCCTGAAGTTCCACATGTTTGAATACAGCAGCATCATCTGACAGACCCGTATATGAGACCAAAGGTTTTATGGGGAAAATATTCATGTGCCACAGACTTCAAGCAGTCATTGCATGCAAAAGTAGGAGTGATCATGTATGAAAGGTGCTGTCAAATTAAAGCTGAGAGTCTGTCCTTCAACCTCATTGTCACAGGATGCTTTCAATCTCAAAACGCTAGACTATAGAGCCAAATAAATATGTGCCACTCTCCAATGATATATGGTGCTCAACATATAATAACAAAGCTTTACAGCCCAAATGGAGCAGTGACAAATTCTTAAGCATGACCAGAAAATGTCTAAACCGCGAGAATCATAATATGGTCCAATTATTTTAATAACACTTAAAATGTAATCGAAAACTTGTTAATGCATGTATAAATCACAAAATATGATTGAAAAGGAATTTAATCCACAATACATAACATGAAACATTTCATTTCAAGATTTTTATGGTACTTGACAACAATTAATGTGCTAGTAAGATATTGCAGCAAACAACGGTAATGTGGATACATCAGGTGTTTTCTTTTTTACATGTCTAAGCAGCAGCAATTGATGCCTCATCAGCTTGTCGACCTTGGGGCTGAAAAGACAAAAAAATAAAAAATAAATTATACAAAAACAGCACACACTGCTTACCAACTCTTGTTTGCTTTATCCTGAACCTGAGAAACAAAGACGTAGAAAAATATGCCAGAAATGGAAATAAAAAATAAAGTTTGTGTTTTGATGTTCTGCAGTCTTTAACTTTTGCTTGCATGGCAGTGCAAATAAATACGTTGTACATGGAAGCAAAATAATGAACCAAAAGAGATAACACTTCCACCAATATGACATGCAAAAAGATTTCTAATCATCAAACAAGGAGTCCTCACTTCTGGGCAGAAGTTCGACTAATCGCACTGCTATCTCGCTAATATGCATTAAAAGTCAAAGGTCGAAGTCTAAAATTATTATCAATCATCTACAGTGACCCCTGCTCATTAAGTGGAAAATTAACACCATTTATTAGCATGAAGATATACTGGACAAAGAAAATTAGGGATCACCCCAATTTTCGAAATTGAAATATTTGATAGTTCAAATTATGTTCCATATCATATTTCAATATTAAAAATCAGAGTGATCCCTAACTTTCTTTGTCCAGTATATTATCAGTGTTAGTCTTAGTAAGGTCAATAGCCCGTGCCACCATACATCTCTTTACCATTATGAATGCTTAACAGCATGAATTTTCAATGCAAACCCACCTCTAAAGTAGGTTAATTTCATAAAATTGACTTGCTGGTCATGCCATGGTTGCAATTTTTTTTTCCAAATAACATACATGATTGTATAACTTAACATTTTCTTCAGCTACAAAAAATGGTTTGAAACTTAACTATTGCGTGTGCGTGTCTATTTCCTCCCAAAATTTTCTTAAAAAATGCCAAGTGTTAAAAACAGCTTGTCCTACAAGTCAGGTGAAATACTTTGGGGCATTTACTGGCATTGAAAAAAAGTATTCATTCAATTATGTGCATGAAAACAACAAAACACAAAATAATAAAAATTGGACCAATGGCCCTGTAGCTCACCAGCCATTTTATATTTTAAATATGAATTGTTGTTGTTATTCTGGATAAGGAACAATTTCTTGTTTGCATATACATAATATGCGCTTGTATATATACTCAGTCAAAAAAGAAACTTCACACTCAAAATTTCTAAATATTTTCTTGAAACTTAATACAAGAGATATTATTATTATTATTAGGGGTAAATGCGTTGTCAAAGACATCATGACACACAGCAACTCCGACGTGCGCAAGCATGCAGCACGTCCGAGCATACATCAGGGTAAAAGCACGTTTCCTCGTGTTCCTAGTCACGTGACCTTATGAGACACGTGCAATTGAGCCCATGTTAGCACGGTAGAGTGACATCTCAGAAAAACAAGTTCTTACAGTCAATTATCCGTTGATTTGCAATGCCACGACTGTCAAACATTCAACGTGAACGTGCCATTGGCATGCTGAATACGGAACGCCGGTCACTGACGTTGCCAGGGTTATGGGATGCAGTCGACGGACTATCCATGATCTTCGAACACGCCTCCAACAAACTGGCACCACAGCAGACCGACCTCGTCGGGTAGACCACGCGGTGACGACACAAGCAGAAGACCGACAAATCGTCTTCGCCATTTGCGTAATCGATTTCTCACTGCAACGCCCACTAGGAATGAATTGTTTAGAGGTCGTGTGACTGCCCAAACCATACGTAATCGCCTGCGCACTGCTCGTCTCCATGCACGTCCGCCATATCGTGGACCAATTTTAACCCAGTTACACCGACGCCAACGGCTTCTCTGGGCAGAACGACATCTGAGATGGACTCAGCGTGATTGGAATAGGGTCGTTTTTAGTGACGAATCCAGATTCACTTTGCACCGCTGATGGGAGAGTTAGAGTTTGGAGGAGACGCGGTGAACGCAACGCCCAGTGTTGTGTGCAGGAAGTGGACCGTTTTGGGGGCGGTAGTGTTATGGTTTGGGGTGCCTTTAATGGTCCTGCCCGTTCCCGACTGATGGTCGTTCAAGGAAACCTAACTGCTGCAGGATACAGAGCTTTTGCCATTCATGGCAGCTCATGGCCCAGGTCTGACATTCCAACACGATAATGCCAGACCTCATACGGCCAATTTAACGCGAATTTTCTTAGGAATGCTGGCATCAATGTCATGGAGGGCCCTCAAGGTCTCCCGACCTTAATCCCATAGAACATGTATGGGACGTGTTGGGCAGAAGACTCCGTCAAGTAAGGAACCCTCCACAGAATTTGCAGGAACTTGGTGCCATGTTGGTTCAATTATGGCGACGCATCCCCCAAGCTGTGTTCAGACGCATCATTCAATCCATGAGGAGACGTTGTGTCGCAGTTGTGAACGCTCATGGAGGGCATACGCGCTATTGACATGCTTTCATGAAGTTGTAACTTACCATTTTTACTCTCTTACATTTCCGTAGCATTTCCGGTGGAACTGGTTACATTATGAACATGATTTTTATGGTACACCGTCTTTAATGGGTACAGAATGGAATTAAATCATTATTTAAAACCACTTTTTTGTATGTTCAACTTATCGACCTCCAAACGAGTGTGAAGTTTCTTTTTTGACTGAGTATAATATGACAAAATAGGTACAGGTTGCAATACTTGGTAATGAGCTAGACAATGTAGCCCGAGCTACTTAGCTGAGTAGCAATTAAAGCTGCTCGTGCAGATGTAAACAATACTGCTAGTACAATGAAACATCATGGAAATAAATACAAGGGCATTATAATAACATGGCCATGCAGTATGACATAGTTGGGTGATGGGATTACAGCGTAGGTCTCGTGATGGAGTAGTCTACATCGCAGGCAGGATGGTGGAAAATTAGCAGGCGAGTTGGACATGCATGTGCTTTTAAGAGAATTTGTAAAACACCACTTTAAGGGCAAGATAAATCAGAGACTGAACCCACAATGGTTAGCATCATTTGAATACACTGCATGACAAAAGATACATAAGCACTAGCAATATAAAAAATTATAATTTTTTCGAGACCTCCCATTAATCGTGACTTACCCAATAGCATTAAAAATCAATCTCGGCAAAACCCATGTGAATCCCACTGTCACAGCACACTGAGCAGCCACTAGAGGGCATAGTTGCATCACTTTTAACCATAATTTAAGTGAATTTTCATTCGAAAAAATTTTTTGTTAAAAATCCAAAAATGTAATTTTTTAATAAATTGCATACAAACTTTAGAGACAAACTTTAGTGCTCCCCACCAAATATGAAGTAAATCTGGCCAACGGTTTTGGAGGAGAAGATTGCCAAAGATTTGCTAACGAAACATGATCATGATGCCGGACGCTACCTGATACCAATAGCTTAGCCTGCCTATTGGCCAGTGAAATAAAAATGAATCAAAAATCATCCTTTGTCTCATGTGTTACTATCATAAAAATAGGACCAAGGGTCCTGTAGTCCAGCAACCAAAGATAGAGAATTTCAATGAACTGTTTGCTAAAAATTGGGACTTTCAAGGCCAAAGGTCAAGGTATACTGTCAATACTTTCAACTATAACAGGTAAGAATATCCATGTGTGTAAACATTTCCACGAGATAAATTACATGAAAAAGAAAAAAAAACATAAGTCAAAATGGAAACATTTTGCTTTTCAGAAATTCAGCATATCTTGAGAATGACCCAGCTTGCGCTCATTGCTTGCACACCTTGACGAAGATGCGTGAGGGCAGGCAGCGTTGCAGTAGCTGGCTGCTAACATCAGGGAAACGCAGCAGGCTGATGTTGAGCAAAGGCAGGCTCTGGTACCCCGCCATCAGGGGATAGAAGTTGTACAACATCTCCTGCTCTGCGCCGGGGAGAATCCGCAAACGCACCTACAAGAGCCCAGATGAAAAAACACTAGTGAGCCACCACGTGCCTCGCAAATGCGGGCTACACTTCAAGGACATAAACACTGTGCATAGCAAGATGTGGACACAAGTGCTAATTAGTATATTTTTGTTGTTCATGACCACACTGCTCAATAATAACCTTATCCCTTTCAAAAGTAGGTTTTTTTGGGCTATTTTCTTCCTCAAAATGCTAATGCAGCAATATTCGACTCCATTGGTTTGCCAATGTTGCATCAGCATCACAGCGTTCAGTCAAAGGTATACTGAGCAGGATTTTCCTGAAAGCAATGTACAGACTCATACAGAAATAATCCCTGTCGATTATTACTTATGTGCCACTTCAACTGCCACATTATCTCTATATACAGACACCAACCAGTTTCCCTGTGGGCCAGGTCACGCGGTAACGGAGTTACAAAATTGGTTTGTTTCGTAAAATAGCTCCAAAACTAAGTAAGATAGAGTTACAATTTAAATGGGTTTGTTTAGGTCTTCCCTAGCTAATTTTGTTCATTTGATTTAAAATGGGTGAAAATGGCAAAAAACTGGTCGGTATCGGGGTTACACTGCAGTGTAGCGCTTCTGGTGTCATTGAGCCAGGGAGCAGGGGCCAACTTTCAATGCTGTGTTTACAAACCGCCACTGAAAATTCTACACTGTATACCTTTGAGAACATTCTCCTCATAAATTTGTAATCTAGCATCTTAAAGGGTTAAATTTTGAGGCACAAGAAGCATTCAGTCTTACATGCTTGCATTACATCTGACCTCAAGCAATGGAGAAATATGAAAGACAAACAACTGTAAAGCGAGACGTATTAGGGCCAGGTCACGCGGCAACGGAGTTACTAAATTGGTGTATTTTGTATCAGAGCTCCAAAACTAAGTAAGATAGAGTTACAATTTAAATGGCTTTGTGTAGGCCTTCCCTAGTACTTCCAAAAAAAAAAGAGCTAATTTTGTTAATTTGATTTATTTTGGGTGAAAACGGCAAAAAACTGGTTGGTAACGGAGTTACAAATTAGCAGTTGCTCAGAAGTAGAGGTGAACCTGCCGTGAGTAGCGATAGCTACCTTGCAAACGTCCGCTAAAAACAATGGCTGTGTCAAACGTTCCTCTACTTCCACCATTAAACAGAATAACACACATTTACTTTTGTAACCAGCTGGGCCAGTTCTATTGCCAGCCAAAATTGTTGCTCTGCCACCCCGATTGGGTAGTTGCGTTCTGCGTGCTTTGAATCCAGAACGCCAAAGAGAGACAAACAGTGAATGAAAAATAGAGGCTCGGCCAAACGTGGCCAAAATGGAACGCCTCCTATTGGCCATAGTATCGGTCCAATTGGGGTGAAAATCAAACTTGATCAGGACCTTAAGACGCTATATACACATATGAAATATGAAAAGGAACGGTGAAAAACTGAAGACGCTAGAGAGCAGACAAGCCAAAAGTTTACGCACGGATGCAGGACATACCACCACTAAAGACCCCGAGCACAGCATAAGCCCATTGGGCCTTTTGGCCAAGAGGGCAAAAAAATTGGAGCATTTAAGCTCGTAGAATAAGGGAGCTAGAGCTGTTTGAAGTTTTGCAGAAAACCGAGAATCGCAGCATGCCCAAAATCGGACTGGGGCTAGATCTTGGGCCCATATACATGCATATGAAATATGAAAAGGATCCTATGAAAAGTGAAGGCACTATTGCAGTGAAACAAAATCTGTGCATTTCACGACCTTTGACCTACATAACCTTTAAATTTAAGTCAAATCAAAAACCTATGCCATATATGATGAACCCTTGGCAGAACAACCTACAGTAAAAATTTGAGCATCTTTGCTTATAGAATAAGGGAGCTAGAGCTGTTTGAATTTTTTTCAGAAAAAGCCCCCTGGTGGCCAAACCGAGAATCGCAGCATGCCGAAAATGGAACTCGGGCTAGATCTTGGGCCCATATACATGCATATAAAATATGAAAAGGATCCGTTGAAAACTGAGGGCACTATTGCACTGAAAGTAAATCTGTGCATTTTACGACCTTTGACCCACATAACCTTGAAATTTAGGTCAAATCAAAAACCCATGACATATATGATGAACCCTTGGCAGCACAATCGACAGTAAAAATTTGAGCATCTTAGCTCGTAGAGTAAGGGAGCGAGAGCTGTTTGAAGTTTTGCAGAAAAAGCCGCCTGGTGGCCAATACAAGAATCACAGCATGACCAAAATCGAACTCAGGCTAGATCTTGGGCCCATATACATGCAAATAAAATAGGAAAAGGATCCGTTGAGAACTGAGGGCGCTACGGCACTGAAACAAAATCGGCACATTTTATGACCTTTGACCTATATAACCTTCAAAATTAGGCCAAATCAAAAACCCATGACATGTATGATGAACGCCTGGCAGAACACCCTACAGTAAAAATTTGAGCATCTTAGCTTGTAGAATAAGGGAGCTAGAGCTGTTTGAAATTTTGCAGAAAAAGCCACCTGTTGGCCAAACCAAGAATGGCAGCATGCCCAAAATCGAACTCGGGCTAGATCTTGGGGCCATATACATGCATATAAAATATGAAAAGGATCCGTGGAAAACTGAAAGCTGAATCGCACTGAAACGACGTAACGCACGCATGCACGGACACACAACAGACCACCACTAATGACCCAAAGTACAGCATAAGCCCCTTGGGCTTGTTGGCCAAGCGGGCTAAAAATAGCCTAAATAAGCTAAGATGCATTCAAACTTTTTTGCTGAATGTTGTTTTATTATGTCATAAATCAATAAAAACAATTGATTGTGAAAAAAGAACTTACATTAGATACCCCACAGAAATTAACAGCTGCCATGAATTTTACAGTTGAAATATCTAACTTTCCAAATAACTTTATCACTTCAATAATTTTTCTTGACCATTATTTGTATATGAACCAGTATTGTCATCAACAACTCAACTTAAATGTCCAGGATAAGCAAGCTAGCAAGAGCAGCAGCCTGACTGCAGCATTAACCCCAGGACTGAATAGTGAGGATATACTTAAATACATTCAGAGGAAGTAACTATTTTTTTAAGCTTTACAAAGGCGCATGCAGCTCACTGATAGCAATTACCTGCCTAGCCTTATTTGCAAGTTTATGACTTATTAGCAAGGCAAAGGCAAAGTAGCTGGCTAGCTTGGCTAGATATCACAGCGGTCCAGTCACAGATTGAGATCAAACAGAACTTAATACAGGAACCATTTGCTGTCAATATGTAATTTTGTTCTCCCCATGTTTTGCCCAGCGCAGTCTTGAGTCATTAAAGCCAACTTGGGACCAAGAGTTACATCGTTTGCCAGGCACAGAAATCAGCTTCATTGTGGCATAAGACATTTTGAATGTGGGGGCCAATGACATGATTGCATGTACTGAGCGATCAAATTCCTTCATTTAATTTAAAGTATATGCTTTGCGTGCCAATAGGTGAGCAAACGTGGCCATTGAATTGGGTCAAACACCGACTGAACAGACGAAAAGGATAGATATACTAATACAGTGCCATTGTGAAGTATAAGTTTGCATTTATATGCAGTCTTTTTTTCTTGAGATGACAAAGAGCATAAATAACGTGATCACGTTGAATTCATTTAGCTCGCTAGTTTACAATCTGGACGGACTGCCAGAGGCTTGCAGCGGTCACAGCACCAAAACACTATAACCTACTCTTCAATTTGACTCTTTGGCTTTCTACCACTCCTTAGTGGGCACAAGCGGCATTTTTTGTAAACATGGATTGGTCTGTGGGACTGGAAAGGAGGCTCGCGGCATGTTTGTTTGTGACATGAGCATCGAGATGGGGTGAGTTCTGTACTTTTATTTCACTTTTTTGCTGAAATGAAATGTATTGATATCAACACAAACATCCGCTCAAAGATCAGAAAAAGCTTGTTTTGTCACTAGTCGCGTTTGATAAATTAAGTTGCTCAGCGAGCCTAGAGTCGCTAAGTGATAAAGCTGCGACGTTGGCGACTGTGGGTTGGACAGTAGATAAACAGAGATAGGCCTATTTCACATTTCCGGGTCTGTAAGACGGATGTGGGCGCCTTGTTTTTCCGGTTAGCACCTATAGCTGTTGTTCGAATATAGGACTGGTCTGCATGAGGCCGGGACATTTCTCTAAATTCCTTCTTTCACTCCACTAATGTGGTTATAATAGTTTCTTAGACGTTCGGTGGACAAGAGATGCAAGTTATTTTTTGCGCAGTTCTTTTATGATTACAATGGTTAATGATAGTAAAATACAGATAGTGGTGGCTAACAGGTAGCAGATACATAACCAAGTCACTAGCAAGTAACTTTGATCCTAAATCAATTGATTTACAACATTTTAACCTCAGACAACGTTGTTTTTCGGATTTAGTTTTAGATTTATTTTTAAACTTATTGTAAGTTGTTTGTCTACTGTGTCGTTTGATCCTGTGAAACGTCTATTGCTGGCTGTCCGTTTCACATGCGTTTGTTTACATTAACGTTTCCTGCCAGAATGTCCATTATGCAGCTATGGGAGACCTTGGTAGCTATGCCTGTCTGGTTTGTTGCCTGCGAAAAAAGAGTGCGCCGGCTTGGCTAAGCTTACCGATAACTAGCTATAACTTCACAACGACGGGCATAGCATAAAAAGCTGTAGTAAGCGTGGCCGGGTCATATAGCCAACATTTTGTCTTTCATATTCAGTTGTGAAACCTTGCTTTACTTACTGCCAGTAAAACATATATATTCTGTGTTTCTGTTTGCCATCGTATAACTGCCTAGTCTCAACCTTGTAGCAGGCAAGGGGTTCGTAAGAGCCAGGGGCTAAAGATCTCTTGGGAGGAGCGAGGAACCACGTCAACTCAAGGCAGTGTCGGCGGCGCCAGAACTGGAAGCTAAAACTGGGACACAGCATCCCTTTAAAACAATTATTAGCCCTGACTTGTGCTCAATCGTTTTCTAAATTAGCAATACATTCTCTCTGTAAACACTCCACAGTATCAGGCGTTGCTAGTTCTCCCCGTCAAAGTTAGGCGATGCAGACGCGCACTTTGGTGCATTTAAATCAGCGTAATTGAAAATTGCACAAAGGCGTTTCAATGCCATTTTATCTCATTTCAATAATTGAAACGTTCATAGAGCGCATGTTAGATTGCCTGATGTGCTGATAAAGTAGCTCAGAAGTTCCAAAGCAGTTTGTCTTTCATTAAGCTTAGGCCTGTTTTTATTTTTCAGTACTGAATTTGGCCCATTATTTTGCCGCTGTTAGATTGCATAGGGAGAGAAGGCATGTCTTCAGTTGCCAATGGATCATTATACTATGATTGAAAAACCTGTCAATCATTTTCCTTATTGACAACTAGACAGGACTAATTGTTGTCAAAAATAATTTTAAAAAAAGGATGCGTCTGTGCCCCCCCAAATTCCAGTTCTGGCACAGACACTGACTCGAGGTCAATAAAGCCTGCGATATGGCACGTATTGTTTACATTTAAGTCTAACAATATAGGAATGTAATGCTTCGCTTTATGTTTAGAGTAATGAGTAATGTTGGACTATGTAAGCGAGGCAAACCAGCAACGTTGCGTGTCATTCACGCATTATTGCATACAATTGCGCTTTCTGACTCTCCGCGATGAAGCAAATTTACCTTGCTTCATTTCTATAATCAGAAATTAGGGAGAAAGCGCAGCCCTAGCTATGAATAACTATAATGCCTCATATTACATTATCAATGATGTGAGTCACACGAAGGCTGTCAGCATAATTAAACAGGATAATTCTGTACCGCAATGGCCATAAACCATAATTAGATAGCTTGACGACTAGACAAATGTTGTATTCACTCAACGCCCAAGCTTTATGCCTCAATACTGAATGGCTCCTCTGAGTATTAATCCAAAATTTGGACTGAAAGCTGGACATTTGTCTTCACTGTGAAACACTATGCGGAGTTGTACATATGACCAAGTATTGCATCTGTTCCGAGCATTATTTCGTTAGCCACTAAGCATAATTGCCCAAGTCATTTTTTTCTTTTTTTTTGCCAAACTGCGATATCGGCTGCCTGTTCTTTCGTGCAGCCTAAAAAAATGCGTCTCTCTCCCCCCTCCCCCCCTTTTTTCTCGAAACCTTAAAAATGAGATAGGCAATTATGGTACGAGGCCATAACGATTGTTTAAATTAAATTTTGTCGATTCAGGAAACGACTCGAGTGAAAAGCAGGACACGATACGTTATTAACAAATTATGGCATCAGAGCATTTTCATAAAGCTTGGACAATAAAACATTTATTGTAGAAACAAGTAAGAATTTATGCAGGATAAAACATTTTTTGTAGAAACAAGAATTTATGCAGGACAGCAGTCATATCTCAAACTGTGTCATCATTTTGCTCCCTGGCATGTGTCGAACAAACTTTAAATGAGAACAATTTTACCCCAATGTGTCCAGCGACAATATGATAACGGAGAAGTCTTTGATTCTTTTCGAATTTGACCCCAAACAAAAAGAAAAAAAAAAATAGAGCATGGCAAATTAGCTTATCACAGAGTCAGAACACGTAGCCTAATTATATGTAATGATGGACGAGTGAAGCGCAACATTAATGGTTTGCCTCGCTTACGTAGCCTACTCAGATTTTAGCTACTATAAACGTAAGCGAAGCATTCCGTTCAGCTGCAGTAATACTTACATGTCGGTAAAACGTGTCACATCGCAGACTTATTGACCTCAAGTTTATGAAGTTCCTTGCTTTTCCTCAGAGATCTACAGCACCTGGTTATTACGAACACCTTGCCAGCTACAATGTTTAGACTAAGCAGGTATACGATGGCAAACAGAGACACACAAACACATTTGACAGAAAATGTAAGTTTTATTGGCAATAAGTAAAGCAAGGTTTCACGATTGAAGATGACAGGGGAAAATGTTTGCTGTGTGACCTACCCAACACAAAATTTGTACTTCTCACTAACAGCTTGCCGCATTACGCTCGTTGTCTGAAGTTGTGGGTAGCTAGCCAAGCCAGCATACTGCATCAAGCCAGACAGGTGTAGCTAACAGGTGATAGCTAATGCAGGTTTAGCATGTACCTTCCTAATTTTGTAAATTGCCATAATTTCGCTAGTCAGTAAGATTTCAGTTCGTAGGTCCCACTGGACCTGAAATCTTACCGACTAAGGAAATTAGGGCCATTTACGAAATTGGGAAGGTAGCCTACATGCTAACGGACAGCCAGCAATTAAAGTTTCACAGTATCACACGACACTGCAAATAAACAACTTGCTGTAAATACAACCAAAACAAAATCCGAATAACTTTGCTTTAGCCAAGATTATAATGTTCTTTTAAATTACTTGAGATCAAACCTGCTAGCTAGTCACATAGCCATGTGGCTGCAACCTGTTAGCTTTGCCTCAGTGCCCCATCTGTTTCACGATCATTAACTATCGCAATCATTAATGAAATTTTCGAAGAAATCGTGTCCCTCAACTGAACTGTTGGTCTTTAAATTGTTTTCAATAATTCCAACCACACCAGTGGTGCGAAATTTTAAGAGCAAAAGAAGGCTTTTTATGAAATGTACCATTTCCATGCTGAGAAGCCGTATACCTACAGCCACAGAAGCTAACTGGAAAAACAAGTAGCCCACATCCGGTTATGAACGCCATATTGTGAGATAGGCAGATATCCTGTGCATCTGTTCAAAATTCTACTGTGCCAGTCATCACAGCTTCTCGCAGCTGGCCAGAGGTTAACGTGCGGAGGAAATCTTGGGTAGTGCATGAAATTTGATTTGAAATTTTTAGCTAATTAACCGTATATATCTATAGGACTTGGTGATCTTGATTATCTTGTAATTGCTTGTTTTAATGTTGTGCTGAATTAGGAGCTCTGCTTGCAGTGATTTGATCGCGACCTAGCTAGCGTTAGCCAATATTAGCTTGGAAGCAGGTCAGGCCACGAGTAGCAGTAAGTTAGTTCAATTTATTTTCTTATAGTATAGGTGGCTAACTAGCAAACCTTGTCTTGATAGATAGTAATAATTAATTCAACTGAAAGATCATTATACACCTGTTTGTGGCAACTTAACATAGCTCAGTAATGTATGGTATTACAGCAGCCGTTAGCCCTTTGATGGGTGACAGATTTTGGTGTAATTTATAGTTCATTTAACTTTATGCAGGTACAATGAATAATTTACTTTTATTGGACTTACTGAAGTTTAAGTTAATTATTTAAGCTGGCCAATTTTTGGTAATTGTTCATAAATTATGTTAAGAAATAATACAATAAATACATATTTTGAGGAATATTTTGGTTTATTTAGTTGCTTTATTCATTGAAGTGTTTCCTCTGCTTTTAGCACTGTACTTATTTCAGCTTGACGCTCTTGTAAAACTACTGCAGCGGATGCAAATTATTCCAGTATTCCAATTATTCCAGCCGACAATATTTTTTTTAATGCTACTTTTGGTAGCATTTTTTTTGAGAGAGTAAAGAGTATAAAGAGCTTGCAAACATTAAAATACTAGTGTTGCCAGGTCAATGTTTTCAAGTGTTTTATTGTTTATTTATTTTTTTTATTTATTTATTTTTTTAATTTGGCATCTCCAATCCCACCCGAATCTGGAATGCCCAATTGGTGAACTATGTACAAGGCTTGCTCGTATGCGACCCCTTGCTGCCAATTCAGGAGAGTGTAGACAGTTCGCGGCTCTCCTCCAAAGCACACGCCTGTCAACCACCGCTTCTTATACACTCATTGGTTGAATCTTCGCAAGTTCAGAACGAGGGCGGAGGATACCCGGACATGACCAGGCTTAGAATCTTCCTGACGAGCGCCCGTCTGGCCAACAGGAGGCGCTTGAGCAACGAACAAGGCAACAAGGCAACGAACTAATTCCCTTCCGGCAGTCCCTTCCAAATTTGTAACCCTGTAGCGCTATAGCCAATTGTGCGCTACTCTGAAAAAGCTGCCGACCACTGCCGGCTGGTACGAAGCGGGGCGCGAACCCGCGACGTGATAGTCACTTCTACTTCGCAACGCGATGCTTTACCGAGTGAGCTATCCGGCAGCCCGCTTATTGTTTATTTTAAGTGTTTTTTGGAAAGTACAGTGTGGCAACATGATACCTGGTATATTTAAAAAATAGTGCCATGGGCATTGAAGCTCACTTGGTTTATCTCAGGCTTTAATGTTATTTAAGCTCACAAGTGGTAGTATTTTCATGTTTGGGTCCAACATTGGGACATTAAAGACACCTTTTGTAATTTGTGTGGGAAAAAAAAAATAAATATATAACTACATGCGGTAACAACGGGTTCCAAGCAACATGAGGTAATCATCGGCTTTGAAGCAGTCAGAACACAAATTGTGTAAGTTTTTTTAACAATTTCCAGTTCATGGCACATAACTGTGCATGGTATACTTTGCCCTGCAAATTTCACATTGATTAGTCACTGCCAGATTTATTTTACTCTTGGAAAGACTATTTGATCCTCATCCACAGATGCAATATGCAAAATTAGAATCATTTAGTCAAATTTTTGAAAATATGCACTTTTACATTGTTTCTCTTACTCCAGTGCCACATATTGGCCAGTTGGAATCAAATTTGTTGTACATCTCTATAACGCCACCATTTGGCCAGTCAAAGTAAATTGCATTAAGACTGCCGTTTCACACATCCCTAACAATAGTATAAAGTGGTTACGGACTGTCTGTGGTGTGATGCATCTGTTGTACAGACCAACGGTCTCATCTGCTGTGCGTGTCGCTGATCTGAGCCGATCCCGCAGATGGACGAGCCGGATGTAACGATCTTGTGCTGGTGTGGTCACACGTGGCCGACGTGGATGAGGTCGATTTGCAGTACTACCCGTCTGTCGGAAATGAACTCTCAAACGGCCTATCGTCCGATAGTTAAAATTCTGCTGCACAGCGACCACTCTGGTGGACATCCCTGCATCCAGCATGCCAATGGCACGTTCCCACATGACCTGAGACATCTGAGGCATGATGACTTTTGACAAAATTTGACATTTTGGGGTGGCCTTTTATTGTCCCCAGTATATGGAGTGTCTGGGTACTGCTCATTCTGTCTGATCACCGTCTGGAAATGCCACAGCCATGTACTGAGTGAAATCACTGCATCACTGAGCAAATGCTCACTGACAGAGAGATGGATTAAAAAATGGTACACAAATCAAGAGAAATATCCCTATTGTACAAGTAAAAGTCAACATATGCTCACTTAGAGTTGTTAACTCCATGTGGCATCAATATTTGACATGGGGCGTTTATATTTTTGTTCAGTGTATGTATTGTTCGGTTCACGGCATCTGCGGAAATAGCAGTAGTTCTCGTGATGTCACGAACATGGTCACGTGGGTTTGTTGACTAGCGTGGTTGGCAAAAAGCATCAACATTACAATTGATTTAATAACCGAAGTACAGTTGTCTTCCACTTTCTGTAATAATACCAGTTAGTTGCAGCGTAATTAACTGCACAAACCGATGCGTTAAGGGCTCAGGAATACGTTTCCTTCGTATTCCTGAAGAAGAACCTAAAAATCCGCTTGGATCAATTCAGTTCGACGAAAGAACTGGGTGCCATCGACCCACTCGCGTGTTTGTACTATTCACCTTCTGTCGGGTAAGTCGCAAGTTATTTTCCATAGGGCTTTCCATCTTTCACACTGCCTTACCCGTTGCCACTACCCGCAACCCGTGAATTACGCATTTAGCAGCTTCCACTATCCCTAAACGATATCTTGCGGCCACACTACCCGCTATGCATTATGCCAAATCCTTTATTTGCGCCTGGAGGTGTGCCCGTGGCGTGTTTATTTTTCCCTACAATTGCTATCTTGACCACACACGTTAGGGAAAGCGTTTAGCGGGTCCTAAAACCACCCGCTACCCGCACTTGGGCTTTCACAAGAGCGCTATGCACGAGCATTCAGCAACGAAATTTTTTTTTCCAGGAGAGGCGGCATTTCAGAACTCTCTTGCGAATGAAGGTAATTTCACACAAGTATGTACACCTGTTTTTGCAGCACGGTCACGCAACTTGCTGTAAAAAAAAAAGACAGCTGTCCGATTGGAAAATGTAAACCCGAATTTAAACCACGTACTTGTCACCAGAATTACCTTCATTCGCTGAAGAGTTCTGAAATGCCGCCCTCGCTGGGGGAAAAAAAAAAAAATTACGTCGCTGAGTGCCAGTGCATATACCTAATTTTATTTTTCTAAAATGGGATTTTGTTCTATGCTTCATTTCAGACGGAGAGGGGAGTTGAAGTGCATGGCGAAAACGATTTTTTTTTTTTTTTTTTTTTTTTTTTTTTTTGAAGTTTCCATCACAAAAGGGGTAGGCTTGATTTTTTTTTTTTTTTTTTTTTTACATCCAAACATTAAACAATATGTCAATGTCAAATAATAATAATAATAATAATAATAATAATAATAATACTACAATTCATGATTAACTTAACAAAAACAGATCCTCCCCTGACTGGATTTGACCTCATGCACGGGCAATTTAACTTCGTCTTCGGAGAAACGTTACCTTTCCTCTCTCCATCACGGGTTTCGGTTTGAGGATTTGGGATAGCGCAGCCTGCTCCGAAAGGCAGTGGCACCTGGCACACTGATTGGTTTAACTGGCGTAACGCCCAAACCACGCCTATGCATAATGTAACGGGTAGCGCTGGTGTTTTAGGGATATAGGGAGGTGTGCAAGATAGCAACTTTCCGGGGGGAACGCCTCTTACGCAATGCGAAAACCCCAAATAACGGGTTTAGGGACTCTGGCGTAAGATAGGGCCCATAATTTCTAACAAGACATTTTGCCAAGTTTTCGCATTTTATTATTCGGTCATAGGAAGGGAATGATCTTGCTTTTTGTGTTGGGTAATTCGATCGGTTCCTTATGCTTTCCAGTAGCGAGTAAGTGACAGTTCGGATATTAGTATTGGAAATAATTCCGTTTTCAACCGTCATCAGTATGAACTGAGATCAGTACTTTCGGCTTATCTGGACTTTTGGGTACCCAGAGAAACATTTGAGTGTGTAAAAACGTCCATCGTACATCCAGTCAAGAAAATTAGTTTAATGTCTACTGCAGCTGTAACGGCGGCAGCCTTGTTACTGATGACACCCCAGCTGGCAAGGGAATGTGCAGTATATGCATTCGCGATATTAAATATTAATGATAAATTCTAAACCCCCGTATCACGAATAAAATCCCCCAAAATATAGTGACGCCCCCTTTTAAAATCGCTCCGGTAAACGTACGACTGTGAATTACATTCACTGCTCAACGATGATCAACACACGCAGAATTTATGTTCGATGAAGGAATATCAAGTGCTGATCCAGCCGACCCCGACCCAAAGAAGGGTCGTTCCTCCAACCTTTCAGCTCGCTAGGATCCGCAAGCCTACACAAGCCTTCGTTGTACTTGAAGTGTTAATCCGTAAGATTTGAATTGGTTTGTTTATATTGACATCTTTGGCAGTAAGCTGTAATTGCAGGTGCGCTTCTGGACCTCATTTCCCATAACTCTTGTCGAGACCCAACAGAGTCGCCTGTATGACGTCGGTAAATTGACGGCTCTTCCAGTTCCACGCCTGAACTCTCATGCAGACGGGAAGATGCTCTTTGACACGGCAATTGAACTCAATAAAAGTAAAAATTATGTGACGTTAGTCATCCATTAGCATCATCTCATTCCAGGAACATGTTAGGCTATTATGATAAATCGTTTAACTTAAAGGGCTGCCAACTCTCATGCATTCGCCGTGAGAATTTCTGCTTCATTCACGTTCCAGTGCTGTAGTCAGTAATTATTCAATCAACGAAATGCGTGTTTCACGATCGTTCAAATTGTTTAAATGAAATAAGACCATTTGAAACATTTTTATGCAATTCCACTGCTTCCAACCCCTGAGTGAAGAAAAGCTTGAGAATTCCGGAATCATTATTGTTCTCATATTACTAGTGGCGAAATCCACCATAACATGTGAAACTGATAAACTTCAATGCACAAGGACTTCAATTCCACCTGAGAATCTCTACAAACGGTCTGATAGAATAATTTCTGACTACAACACGGGAACGTGAATTTCATCTAAACTCAAGCCGAATATGTGAAAGTTAAGAGTCCTGTGTAAATAATGAAAACGGTAGTTGGTTAACAGGTAACGTTATAACTTTTTAAAAAAAAAAATAAAAATAATTTGTCGAGGCGGTTAACATAGCTTTTTTTCCCCGTTTGCTTCCTGAGATTACATTACAATTTTAGTTTCAGTAGTAGCCTCAGCAGAGACTCAGCTAACGTTACTTTCTACTGTGCACAGTATAGCTACACAGTATGGTATTTGCCATTGCCATTGGGTAGACGTCAGAAGGGATCCAGTAGCAGTACTTTCCGCTTCTTGGAAGGCTGCATTTTTAACGGTCCTCCCTTAATTCCAGCCGTAAAACTGACATATAGTGTAAGGGACAAGTTAGATTTAGGGTCAGGGGATAGAGCCAAGGCTTCAGGCTAGGGAAAGTACCGCTACTGGATCCTTTCTGCCGTCCACCTTGCCATTGGTTCTCCCGGGGTTCCTTACTTCCTTCAAGTTAGCTTGCGGCTCCTCCTACCTTCTTTTTTTAAAATTTTTTATATTGATGCTTAAACAACAACAACATTTGCCAGGGGGGGATAAAATAGCAGATAGCAGAAACATAGCAAAGATTAATACATTTCAAAAAAAAAAAATAAATAAATTGTAATTTATTAAACAAAAATGTTAAATAAAGCACATAATTGCACTGTTTTCATAGCTTTCTGATTTTCAGAATGATTCCATGTATTGTTTGGCTTCATTATAAAACAAAATAAACAACAGTTTCTATTTAGAATATTTACGCTTATGTATATGCCATTTACCAGCAGTATAATAAGGCTGATAATGTAATACCGGTTTATATGAGGAGGAGGATAATTACGGAAGCCAAACAATACATTTTCAAAACACAGCGAAAAATTGGGGTCAATATGTTGTGAAGTAAAAGTACATATGTCTTTCCATAAGGTTTTGGAATGAGAACAGTTCCAAAATAAATGAAAAATATCCTCAGGGTCTAATTCACAGAAAGAGCAGCCAACATCAATATCGTTATTAAATCTTTGTAGAAATACTCTGGAGGGGTAGTAACGGTGTATAAGCTTAAAAGATACCTCTTTCACTTTATTGGTAATCAGAAATCTAGCAGGGAAATTCCAAATTTTTTCCCCAATTAAGGTCATATACAAAATTATTCCAATAAGATACAACATAAGGCATAGAAACCATGTCCTTCAAAAACAGAGAGCGAATCTTATGATTATTATTGTGTGTTGCAGAAGAGAAACAAATCTGACCTTCTGCAGACTGAACAGGGTCTAATGCTAATAAGACTGGATTATAACCAGACATACTTTTTAACAACATAACTATCCCTGATGGGATGGCATCAATAACAATGGCAAACTCTTTTGGGGGTATTGGGACACCATATTCCATTAAAAACTCTTGATATGTCATTAAAAGACCATTAGAATTGAATAACTGCCTAACTAAACATATATCATGTGCAAACCAGGTCTCATAAAATAATGATTTGTTTTTAGACAAAATGTCTCTGTTATTCCATATATAACACCGATGAGGGGAGAAATTATACTTATAGATCAAGGACCATGAGAGAAGCATTTGTTTGTGGAAGTAGGACAACTTCAAGGGAATTTTCTCGATATTGTAATTACACAGTAAAACAAAATGAAGGCCTTCTAATTTTGAGAAGATAAAATTAGGTATGACATTCCAGATTGATGTTGGATTCTTTATAAATTGTTTTAGCCAGGTTTATTTTAAATGTATCATTTAAAGTAGAGAAGTCCTTTAGGCCACCCTTATCGTAAGAATTCATAATCACTGCTTTTTTAACGTAATGAGTTGTGTTCTTCCAAATAAAATTAAAGAGCATTTTGTCAATATTCTTAGAGGTCTGCTTGTTCATGTCAAGGGATAGAGCTGCATAAGTGAGTCGAGATATACCCTCAGCCTTCGTCAGGAGGATTCTTCCTCTCAATGACAAATCTTTCTGTAACCACTGATTTAACTTTTTTTTTTAGTTTTGTCAATAATAGGGTTTAAGTTTCATCTGCATCTGACATCTCTATCTTTAGTGATGATGATCCCTAAATAAGTAACAGAGCTTTTTACTGGTATATTACAAATGGACGATGCAGAACAGTTTTTAAGAGGAAGCAGCTCACATTTTTTTAAATTCAAGTAAAGTCCAGACACGACAGAGAAAGTTTTGATCAACTCAACAGCCACAGGTATCTATGAAGCATCATTTAAAAATAGCGTTGTATCATCAGCCAGCTGACTGATTATAAATTCATTATCAGCTATCGAGATACCTTTCAGCAGACCAAGCTTCATGAAACTGTTGAGCAATTGCGCACATAGTGGTATGGGGAGATCAGGCACCCCTGTCTAACCCCACGTTTTAAAGAGAATCGAGGAGGGGTACCAGCAGGTAATTTAATAGAGCAGTTTCCATTAGTGTACATAACTTTGATGGCCCTATTAAAATACGAACCAAATCCAAATTTCTTCAATGCATGGAAAATGAAATTATGTTCAATAGTATCGAAAGCCTTTTGGAAATCCAAAAAAAGAATAAAACTCTCATCAGTACAAAAATCTGAGTAGTCGATTAAGTCGAGTACCAATCTATTATTATTCGAAATATGTCTTTGTCTCATAAAACCAGACTGGGTCTCATCAATCATATGGTCCACAACAGTTTTTATCCTTTTAGCAAATATCAGTGCAAACACTTTATAATCATTATTAAGAAGGCAAATTGGATGCCAGTTGTCAATTAGAAGTACATCTTTCTTAGGTTTTGGGATGAGAGTTATGAGGCCTTGAGTCAATGTAGGTGGAAAAGTCCCATTTTCCATACATTCAAGAAAGAGCCCAAGAAGAAAGGGAGCAAGTTGATCAGAAAATATCTTGTAAAATTCAGAAGTAATACCATCTGTCCCAGGAGATTTATTGGGCTTGAGGTGTTCAATAGCAGATATAACAACTTCTAGTGTTATTGGGCTATCAGAATAGTCCATCTGGTCAATGTCAATTGTTTCTGTTTCAGTAATAGATTCTATAATGAGAAGAGCAGACTTCTCACTATAACTTGATTCATAAAGTGTGCTATAAAATTTAGAACAATACATAGCTATGTTTTGAGGATCATCTGTAACGTTTCCATCAATGTTCAGTTTCTGAATTGAGTTATTTTTAGCTCGGGATTTTTCTAGTTGAAAGAAATATACTGTGTTCTGCTCCCCCTCCTCCAGCCATTTTTTCCTACTTCTTATAAAAGCTCCTTCTGCCTTCCTTTTATACAACTCATCCAGTTTATTTTGGAGAATAGCCAAATTTTGTATATTGTTTTCAGTCAAACTCCCAGGTGGCTTTTGTGTAATTCTTGCAATTTCTGATACATTTTCCTCTTCAGGTCTTCTGGTCTTTGCCAAAGACCTACTATACGTTCTTAAATATTTTGCTACTTCAAATTTAAATAGCTCTCAGTTACTACAAAAGTTTTTTTTAATTACAGCTTTGTGCCGAAATCACTTAATCAATGATTGAACAGTTTTGATCACTGCTTCATGTTTTAGAATGGAACCATTTAATTTCCAATATGATCCCCTATGTTGGTCAATAGTATTAATAGTGTTCAGAGAGATTTGTATTGAAATAGCTCTATGATCTGTTAACGGTGTGGTGAGAATATTGACATCAATGTCATTACTATCAAAACAATTGGAAATCAACCAAAAGTCAATGCGTGACATTGTACTGCATGCCTTATTACTCCACGTGTACGAGCTCTTTCCAGGGTGTATTTCTCTCCATATATGTATCAAGTGGAATTTTTGCATGAAATGTGTAAGATTAGAAGCCATAGAGTTGTTGGTTCGCGGAGGCCATCGATCTAAAGAGCAATCTCATGCTACATTTAAGTCTCCTCCCATTACTATCAATAAATTAGGATATTTGGACAGCCAGTGTAAAAGGCGAGTTTTCAAATTATCAAATAAAATGTCACTTTCTTGTTTTGAATTATACCCATACAGATTGACTAGTAAAATTATAGTATCCATTATGTTAATAATCAAAGTAGTGACCATTAGGGTCACCATCAGAATGTAAAATGTCTCCCCTGAAGGTGTTCTTCAGTGTAGCAACACCAGCCGCTCTTCCTGTACCATGAGAAAACCAAATGTTATCACCCCATTGTGCTTTCCATACCTGTACATCATTTACAACAGAATGAGTTTCCTAGAAAAAAGAAAAATCTGTCTTCTGTTGCTTTGCAAATAAAAATAAAGCCTTTCGTTTAAGGTTTTGTCTTAGCCCCCTGACATTGAGCGAAAAAACAGAAAGAGACAATGTCACAAAATAAAGTGTATCAAAGAGAAGAAGTGCTGTAAATTTACGGCAAATAATTTCTGTCCCTTAATAAATAAGGCAAAACTTGTCCCGAACCAAGTGGCTCATCCCTTAATGAAGAAAAATATATTCTTAGCAACAGAGTCCTGCTGTCTGACTCCCAAACATTTTCACCAAGAGAATCTAAGCTTCGTCATAAAAAAAAAAAAACCACCTTTTTTTTTAATTAAAGCTCAGAGCTCAAAACTTAATTCAAGATTCCACCTGACAATCTAGGCTTTGACTGAAAAACATAGTTATAGGAGCTCAGAGCTCAAAACATAAGTCCAATATAAAATGTAAAGCATTTAGTTGGAGGTATGTGATGGAGCACCTGTGCATGATGTGTCTATTTGAGACAAATCAGGCTCTACCTCTTTTTGGAGCCATGTTGGACGCACCTCCTTTCCATTAATTATTACACGAACACCTGCAAAATGGGCTCTTTTTCCTTCCTTCTTTGCAGCTTTGATAATGGGCCACAATTTGTTGCGCGTTGCCTTATCTGCAGAGGTGAGGTCTTCAGAAAACCTAAGCTTGTTTTTCGAGAGGTACTCACAGCTCTTTGCCATTTTCCATATAAGGTTACGTGTAGATCTGTTTGTGAAACGGATGATAATGGTCCTGGCTCGCTTCAGATTTTCCTGGTATCTTCCGAGACGGTGAACAATGTTGATGTCCTCCCTAATCTTTGCATGGGAGTCCGGAATCATGCGGCAACAAATGTCATTAACTTTAGTTTTGATGTCCTCCTGCTTTTCTTCAAAGACGCCATATAGCCTGAGATTCCAGCGTCGTTGGTACCTTTCAGCCTCGTTAAGTTTAAATTCTAATTCTGACAGTTTCTGAACATTGCTTTCATTGGTGGTTTTCGTTACCCTCATGTCGGTTTTCAAAGACTCAATCTCAGCAAATACAAATTCAATAGATTTTTTCAAAGATTCAATACTCACTGCGTTGCGGTTAATCATGCCTTCTAAGTTATCCGCTCTCTTGTTGATTTTTGCTGAGATCATCCCGACAATGTTGTTCTGTAACTCAACTAAAGACATTTCTGCTTTCTGCTTTTTTCTTTCGGCTTAATTGGTGTGTCGGGGTCAGACTCTGGCAGAGGCGGGGATCTGGGCTCTGACGACGAACGCGAGTTTCATTGAGTGCGTAGCCGTGGTCCGAGTTAACGGAATGAGAAACTGCGGTTGAGGCTACAGCTGCACGGCTAACGTGCCCTAGGGGCTTTAAGAGGAACACCGAAAATCGTACCGTCAGCAGGGTGAGCTTTTTCTTTGTCTTTCTGTTTGTGTCCTTGTTCAGAGGGTTTCATGTTTCAGGTCGGAATGAGCAGTCTTCGCTCAAATTTGCAAATTTTAGTTACTGCTAGCCTAGCGGTGCAGACCAGTCCGCATCAAACACAAAGTCCTCCACCAACCAACTGTTGATGAAAAAAAAAAAAAAAAAAAACCAGCAAAAAAGTAGGGAGAATGATGTTTACAAATATCGTTGCCTTTTGAGCATTAAACGCGATGTAAAAATCGTTGTAAAGGGATAGAAATTGTAGCTTTCACTCAGCCACGTAAAAAAGCGTCTGTCTTGGTCGCCATCTTGCCGACCCTCCTGTCCTCCTCCTACCTTCTGGACAGGCCAAACACTGCTTACTGACGTAAAAAGCGTCACTAGATGTGCACCTGTATTTGAATATAGCGCGGGAATGTCGCCACAGACACAGTGATCGCTTTAAATTCCTCATTTAAAAACGGAAAAATTTCCATGCATAAAGACTTCAATTCCGCGTGAGAATCTCTGAAATTTGCGTTGATTGAACAATGCCTGATCCGCGTTCCAATGAAATATCGCCTTTCATTCTCGGTACAGCATGGGTTAATTTGAAAGTGGGACTCGGCGATTAAATGAAGCTTAGCGAAAGTTCAGTCAGGAAGACCGTCTCATGCACTTCAACTCCGTTTATCTTCTTTTCATTCACTCGCATGCTCACTCATAAATCTCTGCAGTCAATCTCTGTGGCTGTCAATTGAGCTGTCAGCTGGTGTAGCAGCTGATCTCTTCTATCCAACCGTGGCACACCACAGTCGCATTGCTAGCCAATCGTTATGTTGCTGTCTTTTTAAAAAATGTCATTTTTCTGTGCCCTTGTTCGCTCATGCTGCCGTTTGCTGAGATTAGCTCCACTCTTGCAATCGACGCTCGCCTCCATTTCTCACATACGCACTGGCTGCATCATCCAGACCACGTTTCAGCCGCCCCTACCCTACGCGCGTTAACTCCGGTACCAGCTCCCCAGCCTTCTGCTTCAGCGCAAGCCCCTTTTGCCACAGGCTGATCGCCTCCATGCCTCGCTGCTTTGCTGCAGTAATTCATGCAAATGGAACCCCGACCATGGATGTATTATAAGAACAGGATACTGAACCGAAAATGGCCGCTCATTCATTTCAATGGAAATTGCCAGTGGCGCCTTAGCGCCGACATGGGGCCATAGTTCGGGGCATCTTGCGGACATGCGCTGTGTGACTTTTCGTTCACACATGCGTAGTGTGGGGTTCATGAACGCGCTGACGTCTGAGGTATCTATGACAACGGCCCGCGCCTGTGGCACTCCCACAACGGACGTGTGTTCATGACCAATGTTCTCCGGAAATGTAGCTAACTATGCCCACGGCGAAACCCATACAACAGCTCTGTACCGAACGGCCAAACAGCACTCGGCTTAAATATAGTTTGGAAAAACAATTTATATACCTAATAGGGATATAAAATGTTGTTGAACTATAACAGGGAAATAAAATTATTCACTATCGCAAACAATGTCAGCAAAACAGTTGACTTGCTGCTGTATAAGATGACAGTTCAATCTCGTTTTCCACACAGTTCAAAGCTAAATGTATTCGTAGAAAGTGAAACACTTTAAGCTTGTAAACTTGCAGCCTCCTCTATTCTTACTGGATTCATGACGATAAACCAACTGCACAGAGCACTCCCTGTGCTTCAGGATCTGATAAGTTTTATAGTAGATGACTTTGATCAAAGTATATAGCCAATTCTGACAAGCGAAATTACTTTCAGTGTACGAATGCTCAAAGCTCATTAAATCCATTCTTTCTCTATACCTGGAACTGGAGCCCATCCCAGCTGACTCGCAGGGTGCACACACCACACATTAGAATTTAATTTTAATATTTAATATCGCGAATGCATATGCTGCACAAACTCTAGCAACCCGGTGCGTCATCCGTAACATAGCTGCTGCCGTTATATGCTTTTACCATGTTTATCAGCACTAGAAATTAAACTCTAAATTTTCTTGACTAAATTCACGCTTGCTTTTTTACAACCCGAATGTTTGTCTGGGCACTCAAACATCAAGGTGAGCCAAAAAGGTGCTGACTTTATTTGATATTAGTGAAATTTGAATACGGAATTATTTTCCTTCCCCTTGTACAGGATTAGCAAATTCCGAAGTCCTCACATGATCAGCAGCCCAGTTATAAAAAATACATAAAGTCGATCTTCGTTTCATTCTCATCTGTTTCTTTCTTCTGGGACTCTCGTATTTTTTCTGCGCAGATGGAGATCAGCTGCATGCTCTGCATCAGGGAATCTCTGCAGCATCACTCCCATACACTGATGCAGCTCATGCACGGTGTGTCGTTCACATCACAGGCTGAACAACAAATACTGTGTGCAGTGCTGTCATGCAAGCTCGGCGCATGCATAAAATAACAGAAACTTCATATTTTGTATCTTATCTTAAAAGTTGCTGAAAAGTCACGACATCAAGTATGCACATCTGCTATTGTTTTAATAATTAAGAATGAGCATACAATGGTAAATAAATGATTAGCTGTGCAGTTTTTTGGGCTGAATTTATACCATGCTGAAAGTGCACATATGGACGTAGTCAATGCTACTTAGCCAGCATATAATACATGAAGCAGCAAAGCACAGTAGCTACCATTAATTGGTGTAAGATATACAAAGTAATAGAAATAAACAACTCAGCTTAGGTGCATCTTGAACATTTTAATACGAAAAAGCAAAGCAAGTGTTGGCTACATGCACGATTATAGGATGTCACCTTCAATAGTTTCCGAATACACGCCATTATCCAACCTAAGTTAACTTACAACAGCCTTTGCTACCTTACTGCATATTCTGTAACGCTGCATAAAAGATAGGTGAAGCAGTCAAGTCGCTACATAACAAAGCCATTCATCAAATACAATAAATGAAAACACTGATGTCGGTACACCTGCTCACTTTACCAACTTGGTAATAATGTAAGCCGACAGCACGAAATCTCCTGACCAGTGCTACACGCAGAGAACCGCAGCTGCTGCAGTGCTTACGAGAACACGCTTAGAGACAAGGTCCCCTTGCTGTTCGCGTAGCCTGAATTAAAATAAAAAATTTTGTTGCTGCCGTGGAAAAAGGCACCAATGATTTAAAAGAGAAAAATAAACAGATTATATATTGATCATTTGCAGTAGTCAAAAAAATGTATTCACGGATTTATTAGAGTGTCTTTTTCAATTGTTCCTTCTGGAAAAATGTTCTTTTTGCCCCCCATGGCATCACGTGACCTGCAATATCAGCTTGACCGCTAAGCCCTTGTCGGCGTGCGTTTTAGCTCCTGGTTCAGGATCCAGTTCTTATAATACATCCATGGCCCCGACCATGTATTGAGAGCTGTACATGTTCATACTTTCAGTAGTTCATTATTCTAGCATTAAAAAAATCGTTTTCTTTTATTGGTCTTAAGTAATGTTCTGTTTTCTGAGATGCTGAATTTTGGGTTTTCATTGGCTGTCGGTTGTGATCATCGGAGTTGGAAGAGCTGGACACTTGAAATGGTTGGTCTGAGTGTTGTGAATCTGTATAGTATGAGTTTCGCTTTTGAGTCGAGTTACTGGGATTAATCGGCTTTTTTGATGATGTTCTGGTTTGCTGAGATGCTCCGGTATAACACCGGAAAATAACATGTAGGCTACGGAGGCTGACGGGTCAAGTTTCAAAATAACATGGACACATTCGGCTAAAAATAGCCTGCGTAGATTTACCCACCATCAGTTTTATTACTAAATGGGCCAATCAAAGTAAAAAAAAAAAAAAAAAAAAAATGCTCATCGTCGTAGCTTGTAAATTGCAGGCCTAGTGTCCATTCAGTGCACTGTCGGTTTCAAATATCAAGGCTTATATCGTTGGTTTCTGTGGATTCCCTCTTTCATTTGACTTATCGTTGGTATACATGGCACAGATCCAGTGGAAATGCTTGCGATAAAGCTCTAATATTATGTTATCCTATGTTTTACTAGATGCTTATGTACTTGATTGGTGCTTGAATTGTGTTCGGTATAGGAAACTGTCATAATGAGTTTTATCAGAATTCATCCCATGAGCATATGCCAAACAAAGATGTTGCTATTAGGAAACGTGCTGCATTTATCATGCATATTAATTGGCCTTGGTCTGGGGGCGCATGGTCATAAGAGGTTGCTATTGTTTTGAATACATCTTTTCAACTGATTCGTGTATTTCCCCAAAGTCACGCGTCAATTTCCCATCTACTGCGTTGGGCCTCGTCTGTGCCTAAACTACATGACGTCATATCCCTGGATGAGGGCCGCCGCCCGATTTGAAATTCTGGTCAAGACTATCGACTTATTGGATTGGCATGACGTTTTCTATAATGTGGTTTGTTCCTCCAATTCTCTACAGTTTTTTACCAATGCTGCCCTTCCGTCGGGTTTGGTGGTTATTTTCAAGGTCAGTGGTTCGCATGTAAATGGCCTCTGTCTTTGCCTAAGCTCTAATCCTCAGCACTGCACGAAATTTAACCATTGCAGTAGCCTGTTGCATTTGGAGCATGTTCTGGCATCGCAAACGTATCGCAGTTCTGTGCGACAATGAAGCCGCAGTAAGCACCTTTGACAAAAGTCGGGGCGGCAAAGTGGCTAGCACTGCAGCCTCCCAGCAAGAAGGTCGTGGGCTTGAATCCAGCCTGGGGCCTTTCCTTGTGGAATTTGCGTGTTCTGCGTTGGTTGTCTGTGGGTACTCCAGTCCCCTCTCTAGGTTCAGCTTCCCCTTTGGCCTTATTTAGATTTCGCTAGGTTCTACATGAGAAAGGGTCTCGCTCTTTCTGCTCTCAAACTGCATGATTTTGCGGGAGGATGTTTTGCGTTTCTCTGCTTTTGCCACTAAAACCTGTTTCAGTCAGTGCCGTTGGCGCATCTTTTGCAATTATTTGTATATTTGTAATTGTAATATGTCTGTCTGTCTGTCCGCTCCCATAACTCAACAACCGCTGATCAGATCATCTTGGAGTTTTTAGAGGTCATGGGTCTCTACCGTTTCTGGGTCCTCCTCTGAGATGATCTGGATCCAGATCCAGATTGGGATTTGGGAACCGTTTTCTGAATTATTCTCCATATGTCTATTTGTCAGCCCGTATTACTCAAAAAAAAAAAAAAAAATTACTAAAAGGTTTAACTTGGAAGTTTTACTCATTGTCACCACTGCTAACTCCTTAAGGGGCGAGGGTGTGCAATCTTTGTCTTGTTCGTCATTGGTTGATGTTTGTCATTTTAAACTCCACTATATAAGAGGTCTAACAGCTGGGGTTCAGTTTGGTGCAAGATGTTCAGACCCATCTTTTCCAAGCCTATTTCTAATAGCCCCCAAGCAATACCTAGATCATTTGTTCAGAATAAGTGCCGCTCTTCAGTGGCTATGTAAGGTATATATACGGCCTCTCTAACAACTAGGCCGCTGGTCATCTTCAGCAAACGCATTCCACGTTCGCCCCAAAGCATCTGCAATCATCAAAGCCTAAAGATCCCTGAAACCTTTACAGTCCAGGGTAAGCTTGCAAATAACTGGTGGTCGGTGGTTGGCTTTTATCTGTATTTCCGCTGTCACTTGCTAATTGCATGCAGGGCTTTGCAGCCCCTAGCCATTGCTGACTATCATCATGCAAAAAAATAAATAAAAATTCAGGGCTTTGCAGCCCCCAGCCATTGCTGGCTGTCATCATGCAAAAAATGCAGGGCTTTGCAGCCCCTAGCCATTGCTGGCTATCATCATGCAAAAAAAAAAAAAAAAAAATGCAGGGCTTCCGCGCCCCCTAGCCATTGCTGGCTATCATCATGCAAAAAATTGCAGGGCTTTGCAGCCCCTAGCCATTGCTGGCTATCATCATGCAAAAAAAATGCAGAGCTTTGCAGCCCCTAGCCATTGCTTGCTAATGTCCGGATTGTATAGTTCTTTAGACCTCATTCGTGTTCCATGTCATGCTCATCATGTTTTCTTCTCTCAGCAGCCTGTGCTTCTTGGTCATTTTGTTGTTCCTGCTTGGTGAGTATTCCTTCCTTTGGGGGATTCATCAGGCTGTGTTTTCGGGGGGCTTCCGCTCCCTATTTTTGGGGGATTTTCCAGCTGCTGGTCTGAGCCGCGCTTCTGCTCTACGAGTCTTCCCGAAGAGTCCAAGCGCCAAAGACTTGTCTGATTTTAAGCATGTTAATTCTGACTGTTGTCTTCCTGCTGTCCTGATCCTCTCATCCCCAATTTACCATCAATTAATTAGCCAGCCAGCGGAGGATGGGCTTCCCCACTATAGCCAGGTTCCTCCTGAGATTTCTTCTCACTGAGGAGTTTTTTCTCACCACTGTTCGAGGCTTTTTCTCCCTACGGGGAGTTTTTTGCCTGCTATTTGGGGATTAGGGATTAGTCTGGGCTCTGCCCTTTTTCTCTCTGTAAAGCATCTTTGTAACAGCCTGTCTATGAAAAGCGCTATATAAATAAATTGAATTGAATTGAATTGAATTCTACTTATGCTCAACGCATAATAAATTTTTCCCGATTTCACTCGAGTCTCTCCTGATTGAAATATAGAAAGCATGAGACTCAAGCCATATGTGTGAGAGCTGACAGTTATGCGATTTTGAATAACGCTGATTTAAATGCAGCAAATACGCGTCTAGATGAATGATTGTCATCTTACCCAAATGCGGAGAACTAGCAGCACCTGATAGTGTGGAGTGCAGTTCTTGGAGTGAATCTATTGTTTATTTTGAAAGTGATTGAGAATAGGTCAGGACAAATAATTGTTTTAAAGGGATTTTCTCTGCTTCCCCCCTAGCGCCGCCACTGAACCTCTTTTCTTTCACCTTTGAAAAAAAAACGGCATAAGGTAAAGGAAACGAGTAAAGCGTAATTCATAAGAATTTAGGAAGACAAACGTGCTAATAAGAGAATCCGAATGCACTTACACTAGGCAACGTGATCATGCATCTCTCGCCGGTCATGTTCATTTGTTTTTGTGATTGGCCGGATGAATGGCAGTCGCTTTAAATATTGTTGCCACACAGAACTGTGGAATAGCGTTATCTCCTTTCTTTTCGGAAAGAATGGTTCTCTGTACCCTATGCTAAAGGAGGAAAATTAAGAAGCACAGAGACACCTTTTCTTAACATTTAACCCCTTTGCGCAGATTACAAATAACGCCATTTTTCCTGTTGTGCATGAGCCTATTTAACTCCTTCAACCCCACAGCCCTCTACAGAGGGCTGACCAACATATTCTCTTCAACCCCAAATTCCTGTAGGGAAAATTCAAACAATCTGACTAATTGATTGGAACATATCAGGTTACATTTAATGGGATTCCAGAGATAACAGTAAGATACAATGTCCAGATAATGACCAGCCCTCTACAGAGGGCTGTGGGGTTGAAGGGTATAGTGATGCTAGAATATCTGGGGTTGAAAGAGTTAAGGCTGTATACCTCAGTATTAGTGTCATAGAGACTGTGGAAAATTATTCCAGAGAAGCATTTGGAAATTCAATGTGTGTCTTGTCTAGTGTTTATGTTCCTAGCCAGAATGTTGTTTGTTGTGAACTTTTTTGCCAAATAAATGAAAAGTATGTTGAAATTGACAATACCTCCCCTCCTGCTGGATAAAAAAAAAAAAAAAAAAAAAAACATACCGAACCAAACCGAAAACCGTGACACCAAAACCGTGATACAAACCGAACCGTGAATTTTGTGAACCGTTCCACCCCCAGTAGGAACCAATGTTGAAGAACAGCACCCGCACTACACTCACTTCCGTCGATTCAATCAAAATGGCGCTTGCACTGTACATTAATGGTACAAAGGAAAGTTGATCGCCTGATTTAGAAAAAAATCAATTCCGCAGTTTTTGAGAAATAATTTTTAAAATTCCTCAGTCCTATCTTTAACATTGGGGCCAACATTTTCAAAAGCCCAAACTGCTAACTGTGTTTATTGTGCTCTTTTCCAAATAACAACAAAAATGGTTTCCCATTAAGTTTCTGAACACCGGTGCTTAAGTTCTTCAGAAATGTTTTTACTAGAACTTAAGACCAAAATTAACATAAAACAGGTCTAACTCATTATAATTTTATCGTAAATGGGTGTTTTTAAAGACAGTGAGCCCAAATGAAGCCAATCAGTTAATAAATTTCCTTGATTTTTGCAGTGACCATTACCCCTATTTTATGCAATAAAGATAATTTTTCAAGGGAGTTCAAGATGGATATGGAACTCCTCAGGACACGTATGGCTATTTATGACATAATGTGGCTTAAATAATCCCCAAGAACATTAATAGAGTGATTAAGAACAATTAAAAATTTGTTAAAATTCTACTGAGTTGATAAGAAAACCAACATAATGGTAGATTGCCAGAACAGGACTGGGCAGCCCTGCAATAAGACTTTGAACAAAAAAGGTAAGAAGGAAGAAAGAGTGTGAGACAAAGAGTGCAAGACAGACAGAGAGACAGGAGAGGAGTAAGAGGCTTACCTGCTTGAGTCCAGAGAACATGAAGGCATCGCTAGGTTCCACTGACATGTCTACATCCTGCACCAGACTGGTGCGGTTTTGAATGTGGTATTTTACAGGCAGGGACTCCCGCACCCGACCAAATGACGGCAGCTCTACAACCAGACAGATCGGATAATCAGTACAAGACACTACACAGAAGGGGTGCACTCAAAATATCGATACGGCAATGTATCAGAATTACATTATTGACAATCCATGTATTGAGTCAGTGATATTTGTATCAAGGTTTACAACCCCTGGCAAGAATTATGGAATCACCACACTTAGAGGATGTTTATCCAACTTATTTTTACTTCATAGCAAATAAACAAATTACAGATATGACAAAACAGTTTTTGTTTATTAGCTGAACATTCAGTCTTCATGAAATACACCTCAAACAAATTACATACAATTCTTTTAATACATGATAAATTTTTTCATAATAGAGGGAAAAAATGCCATTATTTAAAATAATTTAATCTTATTTGTTTGAGGTGTGTTTCACGAAGCCTGAATATTCAGCCAATGAACACGAATGGTTTTGTGTCACATCTGCGATCGGTTTATTGCATACTGAAATTTTGGACCATTTTCTGATTCCATCAATAGAAAACAGGTTTTACGATGATATAATTTCTCAGGATGACAATGAATTTTTCCACAGAGCAAAGAGAGTAAAAGTTTTTCCTCAGGAAAGGCACACTGACTCCATGACATGGCCAGCAAACAATTCGGATCTCAATCCAGCTGAAAATTTATGATGGAAAAATGGTCCAATACAAGGCCCCATCCTGCAAAGCTGATCTGTCAACTGCCATTTGAAAAAGTTGGAACCAGCTTGATGGAGAGTTTTGTTTTTCATTAGTGAAGTCCATGCCTCAAAGGATTCAGGCAGTCATAAAAGTCAGTTTTGATTTTTTTGTTGATGATTTCATATTTTCCTCAACACTGAGTGACTCAATAATTTTTCCTCTACCTGATCATGAAAAATAAATGCCATTAATTAAAATAAAATAATTCAATCTAATTTGTTCGTGATGTGTTTTGTGAAGCTAATAAACAAAGAATGTTGTGTGTAATATCTTCAATTTGTTTATATGCTATGAAAAAAAAAAGCTGGATAAACATCCTCTAAGTGTGATGATTCCATATTTTTGGCAGTAATTGTACAGTCCTTGCCCAGATGAACAGACTTATATATGGGCAATTTGCTAACTTGCAGATTAAATGCAGTCTGTAATCCAAACAAACTACAAACAATCTAGCACACGCAAATTAAATGCTACAAAAATTCAATTTATCTGGAGTGTCAATCACCTCTGCCCATCATTGCCATTAACAACTGTACAATATATGGAAACATATGGCCGATTATGTTCAAATGCGATTAAAAAATTATTATTATTAGCCAAAATACTCCAGTATTTATTTGGCACTGGATTATGTTAATGTTGACAAATTTTTCTTAAATTTTACAGTTCTATAAAGCACATTTTTATATAAACTATTGTTCAACTTTAACAGCCTGCATGAAAGTTTATTTCCCCCCCCCATGATAAAATTAGCTTATATGCATCATGTATATTGTACTGTGCACGTCACATGTAAAACAATTTCACAAAGCAAAGATGCTTTCAATAAATTAAATGAAAATCAAAGTATCTAAAAGTTTACTATAAAGCTAAATCGGTTAACAGAATCAAATCAGTTGTTACTGTCACCACCAAACGCCTAAATTTGGTGCACTTTCATGTAGTTTATTATAGTTTTAAAAAATTATTTTCTGATGGCTTTCACTGCGCATTTCAGAGAACTTGCCACACTTCTGCAAAGGCCTTTAGGTTGTCCCACTTGCCTGTCTCTTAAGGGTAATCCCAACAGCTTTGATGATGGCTGATCTAGGCTCTAAGAGCTAAACCAATGGCTATTCGCTTTAACAAAACATTAAAAAAATCTGTAAGATTTATTTGTAATCAATGCTTGAAAACCTGAAATGTACTCTTTCCGACAAAAATACAAATAAAGAAAACGAAAAACAAAACTTCTAATACACATAAATATTCAAAGAATCCTAAATGCTTTTGCACAAGAATAAGCATCGCATCGCGGTATGTGTTGTATCGTGACTCCCATTCTGCGATACGGTACCTGCCAATACCCAGCCCTACAAAGCAGCAACACAAAAATCTTGCCTGCTCTCAATGTGCAGTTTTGCTATTGGAAGAAAAGGTTTTTTTTTTTTTTTTTTATTCAAAGTTGATCTCAAAAAACTCCATTGGCTTCCTGTTAGCAGAGGTGATTGGGGCATCACTCCTAGACCTGAACACATTTTATTACTCCTGAAATATATGCGCGATAGTGTAGTGGTTAAGTAGGCTTGACCTGGGATCAAAAGGTCCTGAGGTTCAAGTCCTTGCCGCGGCCTGTGCGGTGTGTTCTTGGGCAACACTTCACTCCCACACTGCCTCGCTCCACCCAGGTGTATGTAAATGGGTACCAGCAAATTGTCAGGGAAACCTGACTAAGAGCTGGGGGAGTACCTATGATGGACTGGCATCCCATCCACTGGGAGTGGCAATACTCCTAGTCGCTTCATGCCGCGGAAACCGGGGTTAAGCACTGGCCTGATGGGCCACTAGGCTTACTCTACTTACTCGGAACAGGCTTACTCTACTTACTCATAAATGATTAAGCAAAATTGCATGTATAAAACTTCAACCTACAAACATCTTAAGCAGGCAACAGTGGGACACTTTATTCCATCTGAATACCAATAAACCGATACATCGACAATTAAATTCAGGGAATGAAATAAGCATTATTCCCATTCACAAGAGCAGACTCCATGTGCCTAATAATTGGCTAAACCTTTTCTCAGGCTCTCATAGATTTCACGCTTATGCACTCACCAGCATGCACGTATAATGGAATTGTCTCTGCAACCACATGAGGGAGGCTGACCACAGTGTGAACGACTGGAACATCCTCACAAGCGGACTTTCTGAAATACAAAACAATATTAAATCCCTGAATTCAGGAATATTTACAATTTCTCAAGCACCCAAATCTTTATTAGGTACTGTGGAGCAGAGACTGTCAGATTTAATTTATGGGTATTTTCATCAATGTAATATGACACATGAAGGAGATAAAGTCCTTGTTGTGCATTGCCTTTGTCCACATACATTGTACACATATCATATATGCAGGGCTCGCAAATTTTTCAAAGAAGTGGCTGCCCTAGGGCCAAGTTACAATAGCATTTTGGTTGCCCTCAAGTTACCTACCTGACCCACCTCAAATCCAGTTTTCAGAATTTTTAGCCCCTACACACGTATTTTCAAAAAAAAAAAAAAAGTGCCCGCTCTGGTTGACAATGACCTGTCAGATTGAGAAGCTTCTTTGCAGCTACTAGGGTTAAAAGTAATTTTTAAGTCGAAGTTCTGAACTCAGCCAGAAATAAATGACATTGTTAAGTTCGAGTGACCAGTTCACGTTGTGGTAGTAAAATTAAAATAGGCTTAGGATTTGTCCACACAATGTCTTGCATGCACAGTATCTTGTGCATATACAGTAAACTATTGAGTGTGCACTCACCAGCCACTTCATTAGGTACACCAGTTCAACAGCTCGTTTACCCAAATATCTGATCTAGTACGTCACATGGCAGCATTTAAGCATGTAGACAAGGTCAAGACGATCTGCTGAAATTCAAACCGAGCATCAGAATGGGGAAAAAGGTAATTTAAATGACTTTGAACATGGCACAGTTGTTGGTGCCAGAGAGGCTGGTCTGAATACTTCAGGAACTGCTGATCTACTGGGATTTTAACGCACAACCATCTCTAGGGTTTACAAAGAATGGTCCAAAAAAAAGAGAAAATATCCAGTGAGCGGCAGTTCTCTGGGCAAAAATGCCTTGTTGATACCAGAGATCAGAGGATAATGGCCAGACTAGTTCAAGCAGATAGAGAGGCAACAGTAACTAAACTAACCACTCGTTACAACTGAAGTATGCAGAGGATAATCTTTGAAAGCATGACACATCAAGCCTTGAAGCAGATGGGCAACAGCAGCAGAAGACCACACCGTGTGCCACTCCTGTAAGCTAAGAACAGGAAACTGAGGCTACAACTTGCAAAGGCTTACCAAAACTGGACAACAGAAGACTGGAAAAATGTTGCCCGATCCAATAAGTATCGATTTCTGCTGTGACATTTGGATGGTAGGGTCAGAATTTGGCATAAACAACATGAAAGCATGGATCCATCCTGCCTTCTATCAACGGTTCAGGCTGGCGGTGGTGGTGCGATTGTGTGGGGGATATTTTCTTGGCACACTCTGGGCCCATTAGTACCAATTGAGCATTGTTTAAATGCTATAACGTTCTTGAGTATTGTTGCTGGCCATATCCATCCCATTATGACCACAGTGTACCAATCTTTTGATGACTACTTCCAGCAGGATAACGCACCATGTCACAAAGCTGAAATCCTCTTAAACTGGTTTCCTGAACATGGCAATGAGTTCAGTGTACTCCAGTGGCCTCCACAGACACCAGATCTCAATCCAATAGAGCACTTCTGGGATGTACTGGAACGGGATATTTGCATCAAGGATGTGCAGCCAACAACTCTGCGGCAACTGCGTGATGCAGTCACGTCAATATGGACCAAAATCTCTCAGGAATGTTTCCAGCACCCTTTTGAAGCTATGCCACAAAGAAATAAGGCAATGCTGAGGGCAAAAGGGGTCCAACCCGGCACTAACAAGGTGTACCAAACGAAGTGGCCGGTGAGTGCATTTAGGAACTGGAGAGGCCGTTACCGCTTCTTTCTACGAGCGACATACGTGATATTTCCACGAACATGAAAGTGTATTTGTAGCGGTTATAGTTGGAATTCTCACTGGAAAGGAAACTGGGTAGGGGGTAGAGTTTGAAATCCTCCGGCAAACATAGTGAATTCTATCTACGGCATGAAGCAGAACCAGAAACAAGCCAGCATTATACGCTAGCAAATTACAGCTTTAAAGTTGGGAATCGGAAAAGCACAATAAGCTTTAAATTAACACACTAGTCTGGGGTGCATTTCCATAATGCTAAGTCGCTAACCGTGTCAGCTACTTAGCTGCATAGTTTGAACCATAGACAGCAGGTTCCAGCTGTGCAAGTAAGCAGTCATGCTTTCGGGAAATACACCCCTGATTACTTTTCTAATTTTCTAAGTTGTGGCAACCGTGGCTACTCGTTGTTGGCAAAGTCTTTCTTTCAGTTTCATTCACGTATTCAAAGCTCACATGAGAGCAAAGCGAGCTAGCGAGTGAACGTTGCCATCATTAGCTGCAACGTAAACTCAGGAAAATAGCTGGTAACCAAATGGAAAATACAAGCGAGATGCCCCCCTTCAGCAACTAGAGACTGGCTGCAGCATACCACCTCAGTGCACATTGACAGACACTCCTGATTTTGTGGCGGGTGAGTTAAAGACTGGTGCCCCCTCAAAAACCCTAGCATTTAAAAAACAACGGTGTGCTAAACTGAAGACAACCCTCAATCAGGCAAAAGCGATCTGGGACCCGCGATATAAACCTTAGGGCCTGCATGGCGGGCATTTGAACATCCTTAGTATCCTGCCTAAGTGTGACCAAATTCACCATCTGATAAGTGACTCGAACATTGACTTTTTATGCTTGTCTGAGACCAGGTTAAACCTGAACTCCCCGATGGCTGGGCTGCACGTACCAGGCTACAATATATTCAGGAATGATTGGGAGGGGAGTAGGGGTGGAGGAGTAATGTTTTATGTATGAGATCATTTAAAGTGCAGTCAAATTGGTCTGATCATCTTACCCATACAAATGTCAATGACAACTGTAATATTTTTATGACTGTGATCCAAGAAACAATGTCTGCATTCATTAAGAAAATTAAAATTAAACCATCGAAAAAGAAGCACCTCCCCTGGCTAAATGAAAATTTATGGTCACTAATGAAAAAAAGAGATCATGCATTAAAAATATCGCTAAAAACTGGTAGGTTAAATGACAGACAGGTATTCACTTCACTTAGAAACAAGGTTGTTAGGGAAATCAGATAAGCAAAAGCAAATTTTTTTTATTAATATAATCAGCAACGCTAAAGGAAATACTAAAGAAATCTGGACAAACATTAAAAAACTGACAGCGAATTACACGGCAATCAAAGAAATTAAGGAGCTACTGATAAAGGGAAAAATAGCTCAGGACCCTAGTGATATTGCAGCTGCTTTAAATGATTACTTCATTGATTCGGTTGATGATTTGCACAGAGCTTCAGCCCTCAGATGCAAAAATTTTCACGTATGCAATTGAATTCTGCTGCACCTATTTTTAATTTATGCATGGTCTCTCAATCACAGGTTGACTAGGGGATTGGTAATCTCAAAAGCTCTAAGGCCAAAGATTCATCTGGTATGGACATTCGGTTTCTGAAAAATCAAAAGGACTCTCTTATAGCTCCACTAACCAGCATTATAAACACCTCGATATTGGAAGGAGTTTTCCCAGACTCCTGGAAGCATTCAGTCATCACTCCGATTCTTAAATCAGGCAATCCCACCATAACTAGCAATTACAGACCCATAAGCATTCTCCCAACTGTTTCTAAGGTAATGGAAAAACTAGTGTCAGAACAAATCATTAAACATTTGGACAACAGTCCGTTTATCCTAAATCCAATGCAATTTGGCTTTAGAAAACACCATTCAACTGAGACGGCTGTTTGCTTCCTCCTGGAAAATCTAAAATCTAAGATAGATGCTGGTGGAGTTGTTGGAGCCGTCTTTATTGATCTGAGAAAAGCATTTGATACTGTTAATCATCATATTTTATTGTCCAAATTATCGTATTTCAACTTTTCTGTGAATGTTATGAGATGGTTTGAATCATATCTCTCAACAAGGACTCAGTGTGTTAGAATACATGACCTGAAATCAGCGTCACGTGACAACAACCTTGGAGTCCCACAAGGATCAGTGTTGGGCCCACTGCTTTTTAGTTTGTTTATTCATGACCTCCCAAGTTGTTGTCCTTCAAATGTAATCTGTCAAATGTATGCAGATAACGCAGTTTTATATGTTTACGCTAAAGACAGTGAGCAAGCTGCCCAGGAATTGACTTATGCCATGACCAAGGTGTATCACTGGCTTGAGAGCTCTCGGTTGCATCTCAACATCTCAAAAACTGTTTGTATGTATTTCTCAAAAAGAGCGAACAATAACAGTGATCCCAACATTTTTGTACAGGGTAAAAAGATCGAGGTAGTTCAAGAATTTAAATACCTAGGTGTTATTTTGGACTCTCAACTTCATTTCAAACAGCAGGTTAAAAGGATTGTGAGTAGAATGAAATTTAACCTGTCCAACTTTAGATTTGTTAGAAACAACTTAACCCCAGAATCGACAAAGTTATACTTGGATGCAATGATTATGCCACACATGTTTTACTGCTTGACCAGTTGGGCAACTGCCTGTAAAACAACCCTGAAGCCAGTTGAAATGGTCTACAAACAGGCATCAAAAGTTTTGGATAAGAAACCTAAATCGTACCACCACTGCTTGATATTGGATAAGCATGAGCGCCTAAACTGGGACAACATGATAAAATATATTGATTCTGTACTTGTCTATAAAATCATACATGACCAAGCTCCACCACCACTTCAAGAATTTGTAAAAAGAAACTCAAGTAGATCAACCAGAGTAGGCCTTAGAGGTGACTGCGTTGTACCATTTCGAAAAAGTGCCTCTGGTCAAGCAGTGTTCTCATTTCGCGCGTCCCAGACCTAGAACCAAACATCAAGCTCAATACGTGAACTCCCGACCCTGACTTCCTTTTCCAAACACCTTAGAGCATGGCTGCTGGAAAACCAGATCTGTAATCATAACTGTGTCTAATTTTGCATGTATGTTTAATGGGCTAAGTGTGTTGGGGCACCATCTATAATTGTCCACTGTCGCGTACATAAGTACATCTATGTATGCCGCTTTTGTGAATTAGTGCTTACATAAGATATATATGTATGCTCGTTTACTGCAATATTTACTCACACATCTGCATGTGCAACCATGTGCTATGGCATCGTGCAATATTATATTCAACATGGCACTTTATAATCTTGGGCAGTTGGGTAATGTGCAATGCAACATACACTTTATATTTCTGTGCAATAATGGGCAATGTGCAATATAACGAGGACCTGAGCTCCCAGGCAGCTAGCACTTTGCACTTTAGCATTTTGGCACTTTAGCACTATGGCACTTTAATTAGCACTCCAGCACTTTATAATTCAGTGTGTATAATTAGCAAGGTCCCCCAACTCCCGGCCCGTTCTCTTCTGGACTGTATGATGTTTTTAGGTTGTCTATGGTTGATGTATGTTGCTTGTCTTTTAATATGCTCTGTGTGTTTTTTTATCCCAATTACAGATGTTTGTTTTGCTTTGTTTTATGTGTTCACACCAACCTGCAAATGGGACTGGGGATGGAATTTAGCCACCTGGCTATAATCCCATGCATTTACATATAAATGTTCATTAATGCATATTGTCCCATTTAAAAAAAAAAAAAAAAAAAAAAATCTCAAATCTCAAAAGTGATAGTTTGCATTTGCTGAACTCCAGTACCATAACGTTGGTTAGTAGCAATGCACCTCCCTGATTTGAGCAAATTATATTTCAAACTAAACTTCCATTAAAAATGTAAACATGACAATGACTACCACCTGAAAGTGAAACTACCAGTGAGATTGAAAGCTAGCTAGCTTGCTTTTGGAGAATGAAACGCTACAAGCTAGCCGTAGCTAGCTAACTGGAATAAAAACGTTACATTTATTTAGGTCTACACATAGCTACATAAAAAGGGAATTCATAGCTAGCTACATACATAGCTACACATTATCTACATTAAATGACCAATCAAATGCGTTCGTTTTGTGACCCTAATTTCAGGCATTTGAAAAGTAGTACCAGGGATTTCCCTGTCCGGTATCTACGTAGCAAGCTAGTTGGGATAAAGTACTGGCCAAAGAGAAGCATTGTGACCATGGGCGTTCAAACTGCTTTACAACCTGTTCCTTGTAGGCTATTCACTAGTACTACTTGTTCGACCATTCAGAGTCAGACGTGAGGCATATTGACCTACCAATGGTTTAATCCTTGGCATACAATGACTAAAACAACCCAACTATATAGTTACAATTTTGTTCTACCTCCAACAGCCTCTCCCATTCCTATACACACTCAATGATATAGACCCAGCCCGGATCCCCCATTTTCGGCACCCCGGGCCTGCGTGATCAGCGATAGAACGTGGTTGCCTGCCTGGACACAAGTAGAGAAGTTGCAGTTGCCTAAAAGAAATTTCTTGTTGCCCCGGAACATCGGGCAGGCGATTTTTTGAGCCCTGATAGGTAGAATAACAGTAGCTAATCCTGCAAACACTCAAGCAAGGCTAAAAGAAATGTTCTACTATCTATAAGGACAGACCATGGGTGCAGCAAAGCACCCTGTCTGCTGCGAAGTCTAAACAATGTGTAATCCTGAAATCCAAAAGAATCTTAACATTGTTCAGTCATGGGTTTGCATGCTAGATATCCAATGGATTGCATAAGGATTTTGTTATTTTTCTGCCATATACAATGTCTGTGGTTCAGATAAGTGGTGACGTTCCATATTTTGTTCTAAAAGTAAAACTGCATTGCTCAATATCCAAGCTGTGAATCTTGAAACCATCAAATGCTTTGCCAATGAGTTGCTATATATGCAAGAACTACAAAAGTAATATGCAAACATGAAAGTCGCTAGCGTTATTAATAGTTGAGAGATGAAGGAATGCAGTCTTCCTCATAGAACAAGACGTTGAACGCTTGGGAGTCAATATTAAGCACAGACCTTACATTCAACAAATAAACAAATACCTCCTGTAGAAAACCATCGAAAATCTAGGGAGGAGACTCACGGCAGAGGAAAGTCCTGCATGAGCCCATAAAAAGATGACATCACAGTGAGACTCTTTCACTAGATAGGAGAAGAGAGGGTACTGGACCAAAGGAGAATACATGTTTTGAGAACTGGGACACGCTCCATAATCGTGAGTAGTCACCTCTTCCACGAAATTACATATTGTCCCGATGCCACACTGCTGGTCCCATTGAGAACTGGGGGGCAGTGGAGACAAAAGCATTCACTGGCACACTCGCCTGTCTGCAAGACAACTGCAGGAACAAAGAACAGAGCAGATTATGGCCGCACTCAAAAAATCAACAAACATTAAAAAATCATTGTTATCAACATCAGCACCAATGTCATCAACATTAATAACAATTTCAACCTCTCCAATAACAAACGGTAAATGGTAAATGGACTGCATTTTATTTATACAGCGCTTTACTAGTCATACGACACAAAGCACTTTACAATTTCACCTCTTATTCACCCTGATGGCAGAGGCTGCCATGCAAGATGCCAGCCTGCACATCAGGAGCAGTGTGGGGTTCAGTGTCTTGCTCAAGGACACTTTGACATGCTCTCTGGAGGAACCAGGGATCGAACCAGAAAGCCTCTGATTCCTAGGCCACCCGCTTTGCCTCCTGAGCCATGCCACCCCAACAACAATCAGCATCATTACCGTCATTGTTAACAACAACGTAATCAACATCATTAACAAGAATCCCATCGTCAACGTCATCAACATTGCCAACGAAATTAAAAATCTCAATATCATCAACAACTCAAAAAACTTCAAGTCATTAATATCATCAACAACAAGAACAACATAATCAACAACGTCACTATCATAGTCATCAAGTTCAACAACATAAACATCGTTAACAGCAAGAGTAACAACGTTAACAACAATATTATCAGTATCATCATCATCAACAACGACAGCCGTAATGCATACCCTGCTCCACCTGAGAGTGAGGCAGGTCCACTGCAGCCATCGTGGAGGCCAGCTGGAGCTGGCTGGTGACCAGGTGTACAGGCCAGGGGGAGGAGCTCAGGATGTCTGTCATCAGCAGGAAGGGGATGTCAACATACACCCGGTCCAGGTGCTCGAACTGTAGAAATCAAAACACATGGGAGTAAGAGCAAGCGTTAGCAACAGAAGCCAACTAAGAGCCAGCCTGAGCTACAGTAGCACCCTCTGTTGCAATCAACAGTGATCTCTGTCGTAATTAACAACAATTATAATAACAAAATGCATTACTGTCTCTGGTGTTAGAATGGGAACATCTTCAGCAATTTGCTTACCGCAGAGTACACTTCATGATTACTTCTAATAAACTGCCCCACTTCTATTCACATCAAACAAATGTTTTTGGCAAGGTGTACCGTAAAAGTAATGTCACTTGAAACTCACTTTTGTTGAAACAAATTTTACAGCAACCTCAAAGGGAACAACAGTTTCAATGGCGACCGTTTCATCCTGGTGGTAAAAATTCAAGAACAAGCATGTCAAAATTCCAAACGACAGCAGAGCGATTGACACACTGCTGAAATGGATCCACGAGACCGCTCCATCCGTACTTTGTGACACTTGCAGAGGATCTCCTTGTTCTCCACGGTGGTGGTCACCTCATATGAAACATGGAAGAGAAAGATTCTGGATCCAGTCGTCACGCAACGGATGTAAATTAGCTTTTCCACCTGCCACACGCAAAAACATTGAGTAAACACAAAGGTCAATGACTGGGGGATGATTGACACTGAAAATTTATTATTGCCGCCTTACTTGCTGCCCTGGCTGCAGGTCTCCCACGGAGATGTCAGGCAAGAGAGCAGGTTGAGAGTCCTCGCTCATTTCTGAACTGCACAGGGTCACGTGGGTCGTCTGTGTCAGGTTAGCATCCTGACCTGTAGAGGGGAACTCGGCAGTGAAATGTCTTCTTTTGTTTATCTTGCTACTCAAAAAAAAAAAACCCAAAAAAACTCAATATTCTGCTTAAAAAACTTTTCTAGTGGACCTGGATGCAGCTGGGCTATAATCATGTAAATATATTGGGGTTCACCATGAACTTTTTTTTTAAGATTATTTTTTTGGGAATTTTCCCTTTATTTGATAGTTTTAGTTATAGTTATAGATAGTTTATTCGTTGTATTTATTTTTATTTTATTCATTTTATTTATTCAAAAAGGGACAGTGCATATTAATGAACATAAAATGTAAATATGCCGAATTGCAGCCAAAATACTACACAACACAATACATTACACACCACAGAAAACATTGCACAACAACCAATATATTGCACTACACCTGACATACCAGTATTGCACTACACCCAATATATTGTACTACATCCAAATATATTGCACTACACCCAACATATTGCACAATACCCACTATATTGCACAGCCCACAATATATAGCATGACACATAATACATTGCAGAGCACATTCCACGGCAATGGATGGGGGGGACACAACAGCCGGATAATGATGTTTATATGTGGTCACAGGCCTGATTAGACCGTAGCCACCTCTTCAGTTGACTTTTAAATAAAACAAAGCTGGAGCATTCCCTGACTGGCAAGGTGTTCCACAGTACACTGCCTTTAAATTACATGACAGTCTGACGGAATGAGGAGCGTCTGAAAGGCACCTCACGGTCACCTCTACTGGTTGCTCTAATGAGGCGGGTGGTGGAGTCACTGGTTGTCCACTTTTTGAATAATTTTGTTCATAGGAGGTGGAGCCAATTAATGCAAGACTTTGTAAATCAAGCAGGCAGTTTTGAAGTTCTTAAAATTATCAAAACTTAACAGGTCGTACTCAGCGAGAATATTACAGCGCTGATAGGTGATCGGTTTTTTGTCAAGTACTTTCAATGCCTTTTTAAAACAGGATTCAATAGGTTTCATGATCGTTGCATTTGTGAGAGACTAGCTAGTAATGCCGTATTCAATATGCAAAATATCGTGGAGTGTAGGAAGAGGAGGGCAGCGCTGTCAGTCAGAGAAGTTCTAATTTGTCTGAAGTTATACAGATTAAAATTCAGTTTTCAATACTTTCATTACATGACTCTTGAAAGATAGGTTAGAGTTTAATATGACCCCAAGGTACTTAAATTCATTTACCGTTGCAAGCTCCTCTCCTCCTAAGAAAATTTTGGATGGGGACAAGCAAGTTGTTGGTCTGGAAAAAAACATGCCAACAGTTTTTTTGGCATTTAAAACTAGACATGATATAGTTAACCAATTCTTAATCTTGGACATCATAGCTGATGTTAGTTTTTGAACAGCTTCTGGCGCACTTTTAGCGTGGGTAAGAATTACCACATAATCCGCGTACATCATAGTGCATGGCATAAACAACAAACCTTTGCCAACTAATCCTTTCCAACCCCATCCCCCTATTCTCCTTATTTTAAAAAATTTCCAAACTCTGGATCACATGAAAGTTGTAAAAGGGAGCAAGAGAGAAGCTTTCCTGATATACTGCTGGGAACCCTGGTGCATTGTGGGAGGGCTGAATCCTAAAAAAAGCCCAGTGAGCCTAGATGTGATGATGTCAATTATACACTCCTGAAAAGTGATTCCCAAACAGAACAAAAACAGTAAACTACTACTGGGATATATACTGTATACTCTATATAAAAATTGAAATATTTTGTATGGCCCTGATCAAGATCCCGACAATTATTATCAATGGTTTTGAAGACACTTATTTGCTCCAAGTGAAACTGATTGACACAAACTCGCTGTTCCAGCTGTGACAAGCAGAAATGGCAATGAACTTAATGATCTGTACTGAATCAGAGGAGAGGCTGGCCATCACACACACCGATGAGCCAAAACATTAAAACCACCCACAGATGCAGCAAATAATGTAGATTATCTCATGACAATGGCACACATCAAGGTCTACCGACAGAGATTAGATGGTAAGTGAACAGTCAGTTCTCATATTCAATGTGTTGAACGTGGGAGAAATGGGAACTGAATGACTGTGACAAGGGCCAAATCGTGATGGCCAAACGAATGGGTTACAGCAACTCTGTGGTGGCAAGACTTCTGGGGCGCTCCCTGTCAGCAGATGCGAGTACCAACAGACTGGAGGGACAAACCATGAACCAGCAAAAGGGTGTTGGGCGCCCAAGGCTTATCGATGCACGAGGGCCATGAAGGCTATCCCATCTGGTCCAAACCGACAGAAGGGCAACTGTGGCACAATTCGCTGAGAATTTCAGTAATATTTACATAACGAGTGAGTCACAACACACAGTGCATTATACCCTGCTGTGCATTGCACTTTTTAGCTTGCAGGCCAGTCAAAGTGCCACCCTAACCCTGATCCACTTCTAAAAGCGCCCCCAATGGGCGCCTGAGCTTCAGAAATAGGAGCAGTTGAAGAAGGTCGTCTGGTCCAGTGAATCCCATTTTCTTTTACATCATGTGCTTGGCTGGGTACATGTGCACCATTTACCTGGGAAGAGATGGCATCAGGATGCACAGTGGGGGAAAATACAAGCTGGTGAAGGGTGTGCGATACTCCGGGACATGTTCTGCAGGGAAACCCCGAGTTTTGGAATTCAAGTGATGGAGCTGTTGATGGAGACCTTTTGCCAGCACAAGGGGGATCTTCATTATATTAAGCAGGTGGTTTTAATCTTATGGCCTATCGGTATAAACCCTGCCCTAAGCTACCCTTACCTGGCTTTAGTCCTGCGGTGAGCTTGACATCTCTGACCAAGGCCTCCTCTTGGGACTGTATGGTAACCCTCATGCAGTAGATCTCATTATTCAGCGCTGGGGGCTCGTGGTGGAGCTGGACGGACATTCTAGGCACACGAGAGATGATCCTGGGAAAAAGAAGACACCAGCTTTAAAACAGTCTGACGTCTTTGATTCTGTGTGGTGTAATCTTGACTTTCTACCCAACAACACTGTCCCAGATATCTCTTCACAAGTAAATCCCTGAAAAATCCCCAATGGTTGCAAAGCAAAAATAACGTTGGAATGAAGGAGTAACTGGATTCTTTCTCAAGTTTAAATGGGCATTTCACACCATAAATGAAATTAAACTCTTTGCACAGAAGGCAAATCTGGCTATTTATGTGTTACCTTATTTAAGGCTTCATAATTCAAGATTGCAGCTTCACAGAGAGGAAGGGAATAGCTCAACTGAGTCAAGACACTTACAGAATTTTGAATTCCATTGTATTTCAGCTTATTTTCATAATTTTGGTTGAGAAAAGGGCTGCAAACATAAAAAAAACTTTCTGAAAATTCAGCATTGAAATTGTAAAAAAAATAATACTGCGAATTGAAAAATGGCTAGGGGTAAAAATGATACATTTCTGGCATCATAAACTCCTTAACCACAAGTATTCTTCATCAGAGCATGAAATTCTAAATTACCTAGTTTTTAGGAGCCAAATAAGACCGCTCTCCAGGTGGCTCCCCAAACTCTCAGATCCCTCAAAATGGTGCAGAGTCAAATCATAAAATAATCATACATTTCACACAAATCAACTTTTGACGCATGGAATTCAATATAAATGAATGATTTTCTGGTTGAATTTAGCATGAGTTTATCAATATGGGCGCAGTTGGACATCAATAGTCACCAGTGACCTCTCCAAACCCAAAACTTGCCTTTACTCCATGACTAAGTTTAGAATTTTGTCCATTTTTCCCACAAGCCAGCACACATAATCATTAAAGGAACTGCTTATTTCACGGTCAGAAGATTCATCCTGGAATGAAAAGCTAGCGGTTCCTACTTCCGAGCTCGCAACCTTACATGAACACTTTCCACACCTTATAAGGAAAAAGTATAACTCACTAAAACTGGCACCTCAGGCCAGTTTTGGAAGTCTTTTTTTCTTTGCAATCGCATCATTTTCAGTTGGGCAACATTAAAGGATACATTTGCTGTTACGCAAAGGTTTAAACACTTTTCTGATGGTCCAATCAATGTCTTTCAGTTACTGTGGATAATTTATACTCTCTAGAATTGGATAAGAAACATGCCAATCAACAGATCATCACCGGGGAAGTTTCACCTGGGCGTGAACTGTAACTGAACTTCACGCAGATGAGCCTAAGATAAGCAATGAGAATACGTAGTAGGATGTAAGGGAGCACCGAGTTTGTCGATGGAGGAATTTAAGGCCACAAATCCACAGTAGGGAATTACGCGTTTTTGATATGTGATGACCATAATTGATACTAGAATGAGATAGAATCAATATCATGTTGAATTTTTGCTTCAGAAAACTGATTTTTCTGAACAACTTAATTGGGATACCATTGGCTTACTATAGCTGAAGTGGTTGGTACGCAGGACAGCAATTTTTTCTGTTGCAAGAGATCCTTTTTTTTGAACTGCTGTATAGATACTATGGGAAAGTATATTGAGCAGTTTGCACATCAGGCTTAGCCGAGGAATTTGATTCATGGAACTCCTGGGAAACAGGGATGGGACTGAACTTGTCCATATTCTAAACTGTGTTCATACTCGGCTTGTTAGTGAATATTCAATTACTGATCATGGTGTGTCGTCTAACGATAGAATAGTCTAACTGCGCGCATACACTGAGCAGCTCCATGACCGCTAGCGTCTATATCTGCGGAGAGGGGATAAAATGCGATTCCACTCAACAAGATTTTTCTTGATCCTACCAGATAGTCTCACTGCAATTTGAAAAGTTTTTGAAGATTTGATAACTTCGCATTCACAGTTCACAGGGGAACAAAAAACCAATAAGGCCCATATTTGCAAGGCACAAGTGCAAACCATTCAGATGTCTTTTAAATATAATACTACTATTAGCAACATCAGTGGAATAATTTGAGCACTGTTTCATTAAGAACCACTGCTACCACAATAAAAGATGCCTTCAGGCATGGATTGATCGTAATAATTTTTAGAGCTGCAGTCCTGTGGTTCGCAGATATTGTCCCAGTATCTTTCCATCCTTGTCGGCGTGCTTTGACCTGCAGCCAGACTTTTTTTTTTCTGTTGCTGTATTTTGCAGATATTGCCAGAATTCGGGCACTAACAATACGGCATCAACTATTCGGACCCTTTACAACACTGCTGTTATCTCTTGTTTTTGAGAATTAGCAAAGTGCTGTTGGTTAGATCTACTTTAAACAGACCTATGATTCTAATTAACAATAAAAATGATAGGTATCAGGGGTGCCTCCAATATTTAGCCCAATGCCTGTAGTAATGAGTAACCGGTGGATGGGTGCATGTCTGACAAGGACAGACACAAACTGAGGACCGACTCACATGGTACTGGCCTGGATGGACACTGCATCCCAGTCCACCTGCAGCTCTGGGACACGGCCTCGCCGCTTGAAGGAGCGCGTGGCCTGCAAGGCCTCATGGGAAGAGGCCGCGTCGCCCCCGCCACCACGCCAGTTGAGGAAGACGCAGCGCCCGCTTTCACTACCGAGCATGAGATCCACGCCAGTGATCTAACGGACAAAGCAATCACACATGACCTAATACAGTCCAAATGCTTGTGGACTAACCTTTGACTCCATTGTGATTTGGCATTTAGCTTTATATTACTGAAATTTGAAGTGAAACAACCAGTCAGATGCACACAGTCAGCATTTTTGAGGGTATTAACATCCATTTTGGGTCATCTTAGTAGGAATTACGCCATTTTATATGTGTTAAGGGTCAAAATAACAATGGCCCCCTTTACACCTGGTATTAAAATGCGCTTTTTTGTGATCGGATTGCAACTGGATAGCGCTTCAGCACATGAAAGTACAGGTGTAAATGCACTCAAAACGCATTGAGGACGGATTGTGATCCGATCATTCAAACCACTTCTGAAGGTGGTCAGGGACGGATTCTGGCCAGTTTGGTTTGAACTAAGTGGCAACCTGCGGGACTGAAAAGTGAAGCAAATACGGAAGTGCCAAAAGCTGCAGTTCCTCGAATGGCCACTTGAGGCTGACTGCAGAAAGGAGTCAATCCCCATCGACCCCCATGTTGAAAAGCCCAATTTTACAGCAAAAATAAACATGTTTACAGCCTGGTTCAAAAAACGGTTTTGGTCTCTATGGCTAATTTTCCCCTCTGTGAAAACTGTGGGGGGAGTGAATTTTTTTGTCACTCTACTATTTACATTATATAAAGGCTTAAATTTCTGCATAATTAAGGGCGTGGCCACTTTCAGTGACAGAACCTTGAATCATACAGTCTCTGAGCAGGAGTCGCCTCATCCGGTTATGTTGTGGCCTACATGACCCGGGGCTGTGAAGTAGGAATGCCAAGCCCTCGCGCTAACCACGGGCCTAGCCTGGCTGTCTGAGGGAGGGAGGTTACTACAGCTCGGCTAGCCTAGCCACTAATTCTTGGCCTTTTCTAGTCGTCTGTAGACAGTTATCCTACCTAGGCTCATTCGAGTCACGGAACTTGATCCACTGCCCACGTTTCTGACTGGAGATTTTAAATCGAAAAATCAGAATGATAATGTCTTGCTGTGTGGTTAGGAATCTGTGGTCTATTTTCTAAGGTAATTATTTCATATAACATTATATGTCTACACAAAGTAGCGTTAGTTCATTCACTAACTAACTAGCCAGAGAATGAATACAGTAATCGCCCCCAGTAAGTTTTTGCCCAAGATGTCCAGCTGTGCCAGCGGGAGTGTACGCCTGCCACAGTTATTATACTGGCATGCAGCGAAATAATAGCGTTACAGAAAAGTGTCTGAATTTAGGGTTAACATACTTTTGAACAAAAGCTGTCAGTCAGGGGTAGGAAAACCGTCACGGATTCCCCAACAGGTTGCCAACGTAACTGGCTAGTCAGCTAAAACATTAGAACCATGATAGCATGCTACCAAATAACGGGGTCCCTTAGCTGATTCCCCTGAGTATTTGGAGGGCTTGACCGGAGATTGCCGTGCTTATACACTCAATAGACTCACACAGCAGTATCTTATAGAACTGCATTTGCCACCAATGGATTTGTTCCATTTTCAGTGCGATGACTGATGCGGTATCACTGTAAATAGAAAGGCTAGCTAGCTAGCTATATAGCTAATTTAACATATCCCACATTATCTAGCGAGCTAGCTAGCTGTCGCTAAATGTGTTTCTACATTTAAGTCCATCATCCACAAGCTAGCTAACAACATTAACGTAACTAATAAGCCAGACGGAAACTAAAAAGTGTCACTAACTAGCCACGTTCAGCTATATTTGCTGTCGCTAATGCAGGCATCACACTGTCCCGAAATTGACACCAGATGGACACACGAGAAAGGAAATATTCAAATTCGGATCTGATCGTAAAAACATCAAGCCATTTGACAGGGCATCTTAAGCCATCGTATGACCGCCGGTTGAGTTTCTCAGGCTCCGGCAGCAACTTCGTGAGTGGTGGCAAAATCTTTGGCATGCCAAAAAATTGCCGGAAGACCTTGCGAAGGTTCATTTTCGTGTTGATTTCGTGTGTCCATTTTGCCCTTCAAAAGGCCATCGTGAGGGCATCCTGTCAAATCGTGTCATCTTCGTCTTTACTTCGTGTGATCATCGGTGCCATCGGGCATTTTTCGCCTCACAAAGACAATACGAAGGAAGCAAGAAGCTGCCCGATTGTCTTAGGAAGGCAACAGGACTACGTGAAACCCTCGCAATGCCGTCATGTAGCCATCTTATTATAGTACGATGACATCGAGATGGGACCACGGTGTCGGCGAAGACAGCCGAATTTGAGTAGCTCAAGAGTTTCACGTGTCATGGTAACGTGTACACATAAAAGGCCAGCCTCAAAGCATCTTCCTCAGTCAGTCCTGAGCAACTCTACAGAGCAGGCACAACGTATATTGTATATGTAAGGGATAATGTATAGTGAGCCGGTGATTGTTGAAAAATAACTCTCGACAGGGTAGGAGAACCCCGATGCGCAACTCACGATACATTATCCCGCTTAGAATATGGCTAAAAAATTTAAAATATTAAAATATTAATATTACTAGCAACGGACAGCAGCGCAGCGGTCATACCTCTGGAAATAAACACCGCAAAATTTTGGCGATTGACCAATTAGAATAGAGTATTTAAGAGTGCCATGTTCTAAATATATATAAGGCACAACATATTCATGAAATTGATAACTGATAATGAACTGGTTGCTTTTAATGTCATACTTCTTTTATCTTAACATTTCTTGTTCATAACAAAATAATAGTTTACTATAGAAACTTACAGTAATCGGTCATAAATTTACTATATTACTCTGTAGTAAATTTGCAAGCCATCGTCTGGCCTTCGTGTGTCCTGCGGGTAAACTACTTAATAAAAATTCACATCTTTTTGTTGCCTTCGTGTGTGGTTCGGTTGCAATCGTGAGATGTTCTGTAGGCATTGTATTTGTACTTGCTTCGGCTGTAGATTGGCTTTTGACCAAGTTTGGAGCCATCGCGCGAAATTCAATATTCATACGGCCATCTGGAGTCAATTTCGGGACAGTGTGACGCCTGCTTCAGAGTAAAGGTTTTTTTTTTTTTTTCCTTCCAAAAGTAACATCAATTTTATGACGCGATAAAAAGGTTGCGTGTTGCAGTGGTATCGTTAGCTAATATAAAAGGTCAGAGATACTGGGCAGCTGATGAAATGACCATGGAGCCTAGGAGCCCGACACCCAGATGTGTGAGCATTGATGAGCCCACGTATGCTGGCTACAGTAACCAATTAATTCAGCATTCATCGCAGTCAAAATGTAGGGTGATAGTACTTCATATCAAAATGTGCGAGTGGATCCTGCAACCTAGCTGGCAACCTCTCGTCTGGGGAAGAGGAGGAGTGGATACTGCACTCTGCACTATTTTGAATGTGATTGCACTACCAGTTCTGGCCACAAACTTACATATTGCTCCTTTAAGCCGAGCACCCGCTCGCACTCTGGGGGATACTGATATTCAGTGAGCCAACTGCCGCAACTTCACAGCCATGTACAGCGCTACTGCCTCACGGATACGAACAACGTTCGTCTCGCAGCCGCTTCACGAATATAAACAGCGTTCGACCCGCCACCACAAGCAACTTAGCAGGATCCCTTCCTTTACTAGGACTGATATGACCCCGCATCTCGGCCTTAGCGAACCATGAACCATCGGGCTGAGTTGGCTTTTTAGTACAGTATGGAAGCCGTAGCTAGCTTGGTAGCTGCGAGCTTAAAGGGCGTGTTTCAGCAAACTGGCTCCATTCGGCCCGCTCATTGGGCTCGCGTCAGCTCCAGCAACAGCCTACCTTTTTGCCCATTTTTGGATTAGCCGGGAGGTAGGCGGAGTCAAATAAGTGTCATGTTGCGGTGAGCTACGCAGCTTCTAGCCCTATAGAGACTACAGAGACTGAATACCATAGACATATATACCAAGCTGTGGCTTCAACGTAAGGACACGTGAGCAAGGTCAAGCTCACAGCACCCTCTCTTGGGTACACATTGGAACATCCCCCTTTACCTCTCGCAGCATTTTACTGGTGTATAGGACGCACCAGTTTATAAGACCCAATGCATTTTTGAGTGAAAATATTGAATTGAAGGTGCGTCTTATTCACAAGTTTTTACGGTAAGTGAAGCGCGCCACTTTAGGAGAGGGGGAGAAGAGGAATGTGATGTCAGCGTGACGGATTGTGATCAAATTGCAAAGGGGAAGCCGGACGTACCTAACTCCAGGTGTAAATGTACAACCCCAATTCTGAAATAGTTGGGACGAAGTGTAATTTGCGAATATAGTCAAAATGCGATGACTTTCAGCTCACATGAGCCAATATGTTATTTACAATAGAACATAGATAACATTTCAAATGTTGAAACTGAGACATTTTACATTTTTATACACATAATGAGCTTATTTCAAATTTTCTGGCTGCAACAGGTCTCAAAAAAGTTGGGACACCGGCAAAAAAAGGCTGAAGAAGCAATTAACATACAAGAGAATCAGCTGAAAGAACATTTAGCAAGTAATCAAGTTAACTGGCATCAGGTACGTAACATGATTGGCTATGAAAGGGATGTCTTAGAGAGGCCGAGTCTCTCAGAAGTAACGATGGCCAGAGGCTCTCCAACCTGTGAAGGCTTGCGTAAAAAAATTGTGGAATACTTTGAAAACAATGTTCCTCAATGTTAAGTTGCAAAGGCTTTGAAGGTCTCATCATCGACAATGCATAACATCATCAAAGGATTCAGAGAAACTGAAAAAATCTCTGTGCGTAAGGGACAAGGCCGAAGACCTTTACTGGATGCCCGTGATCTTCGGGCCCTCAGAGGCCACTGCATCACTCACCGGCATGATTCTGTCATTGACCTTACTAAATGGGCCCATGAATACTTCAAGAAACCACTGTCTGTAAACACAGTCCGCCGTGCCATCCACAGATGCCACCTAAAACTCTATCATGGAAAAAGGATGCCACTGTTGAGCAGGGATCCAGAAGCGCGCCGTGTTCTGTGGGCCAAGGCTCATTTAAAATAGACTGTAGCAAAGTGGCAAAGAGTCCTGTGATCAGACGAGTTCAAATTTGACATTCTTGTTGGAAATCATGGGCGTCATGTCCTCTGGGCTAAAGAGTTGAAAGACCACCCCTCCTGTTATCAGCGTTCAGTTCAAAAGCCAGCATCTCTGATGGTATGGGGATGCATTAGTGCATATTTTGTGGAACACTTGCATGTTTTAAAAAGCACCATGAATGCTGAAAGGTATATAAAGGTTTTAGAGCAACATATGCCCCCCTCCAGACGACATCTATTCCAGGGAAGGCCTTGTGTATTTCAGCAGGACAAAGCATAACCACATTCTGCAGCTATTACAACAGCATGGCTTCGTAGTAGAAGAGTCTGCGTGCTGAACTGGCCTGGCTGCAGTCCTGATCTTTCACCAATTGAGAACATTTGGCGCATAATTAAACGGAAAGTCCATCAAAGGGGACTCAAATCTCTCCAGCAGCTGGAAGCCTGTATTAAACAAGAGTGGGATCAAATTCCAATGGCTAAACTCAAGAAACTTGTCTTTTCAATGCCCAGATGCCTGCACACTGTGTTAAAAAGAAGAGCGGATGCTACACCATGGTAAACAGGCCCCTGTCCCAACTTTTTTGAGACCTGCAGCAGCCATCAAATTTGAAATGAGCTCATTTTGTGGACAAAATTGTAAAATTTCTCAGTTTAAACATTTGCTATGTTATCTCTGTTCTATTGTGAATGAAATACTGGCTGGTGTGATTTGAAAGTCATTGCATTTTGATTTTATTCACAATTTACACTTTGTCCCAACTATTTCGGAATTGGGGTTGTATGTGGTCAAACGCTATCACGTTGCAATCCAACCACAAAAAACGCATTTTAATACCACGTGTGAAGGGGGCCCATGTTCTCAAATGACAGATCAAAAAGTACACACGAGCTACGGATTAGACAGAAGCCCTCTGTGAGCCGGCCACCATGAAACTACTGACTGTATTCAGTGTATTCAACCCAGCTTCAGCGCGCAACATCTAAACCCAAACATCGCTGTTACCTCTATCTTCTTTCCAACGTCCTCAGTCTGGGCCACAAATTTGAAAGTGTATTTCCGTGTTTTGCCCGGGACGAGACACATGTTCTCCTGTGCTGAGGGCTCCAAACAGGGACCCTCCACCACACAGTACTGATTATATTCCTGCAGACAGATAGACAGTCAGTCAAACAAAATCTGCCCGTTGACCAGGTATGCAGTCAGTCAACCACGCAGCAAGTCACACAATCACAAAGCCAGTCAAATCAGCCACAAAGTCTGTCAGTCAACCAGACAGTGAGGAAGTCACTGAAACTCAGTTAGTCAAAGATAGTCAGTCAGCCAGTCAGTCAATCAGCCAACCAGACAGGCAGTCAGAGAAGATTAATCAATCAACTAGACAGTCAGTCAGTCATTTAAACGCAGTCAGTCAAAAACAATATCAGTCAGTCAGTCAATCAGACAGTCAATCAGCCAGCAAGATAGGTAGGCAGGCAATAAGACAGCTAATCAGCCAACCTCAGTCATACAGTCAACTAGACAGTAAGTCAGTCAATTACAGAGTGAGTCAGGTAAGCAGATCCTCAGTTAACCAGACAGGCAGCCAACCAGACACTCGATCAGTTAAAAATCCAAACGGACCGACAAACATACAGTCCACAGCTGGATGTGACTCATTAGTCCATTCCAATCATTTAAAATTTTTTATTTTATTTTGTAGGATTTGATGTCAACTCTTTATCGGCATACCTGAAGGTTTCATACGAGATCTCTAGCACTTAAACTAGGGATGTTTTGTTAAAGACAGCAAAGCTAACAGGACAATTGATCTCCAGGAACAGCTTGGGCAGCTGTGAACCCAAACATAAACTAAGCAGTGGGGACCCAGATTGAGATTGTAAACTTTATGATAAGACTTAACGCTTTAGGCTTCAAGCTGTGTCGTGCTAACATGTTTGTGATATTGCGGGCTTTAATCCTGCTAGCTTTCACAGTCCTTAATTCAAAGCAGTACTTCATAAAAAGGAAATCGTGAAAATCAGATTGGGCCTAATGCGAAGCCTATGCACCATGTGGCAGACGCATTTTACTGGGGCTCAGAGGACCTGTGTTTCAAGCCCCAGCCCAGCCACTGGGCACTTAAAGCAAGTCCCTTGGCCCCAGATTTGCTCCATGGTGGATTGATTCTAATAAAATGTAAGCCACTTTAGAATAAATCGTCAGCTAAAATAGCAGTAATTAAATGTAAATGCTGCATGCAAAGCCTGCTGTACCTGGTTGCTGAGACTGACGCAGAGCTTGGAGAAGCGCACCGGGTGGGGACAGTCAGCCCGCAGGTACACTTGCAGCTCCACTGGGTTATCCACATGGAAGCTGGGGCACATGAACTTGGCTTTGCATTGAACTGTCAGAGAAAGCAAATATGAAAACTGCCTCCTTCAATTCTGTCGTCTTTTCACAAACGGGCATTGAACTGGAGGCACCCCAGTGCAGAATGACTTGTGCCTCTAAAGAGCATCCAGATTCAGCTGCTTATGTCATGGAGAATTCCAGCTCCATTGCCTTGTACAACAATATCCATTTCCTATCTGGGAACGGATCCTACAAATTCTCAGATACAAATGCAGCACCCCAGTCAGAACGCAAAACTGCTGCCCATTACGTAACTGACACAATGAAAGGAGATATGACATGTGGAAGTAAATAAATTACCATAAAATTAATGTCAAACAGAGAACTGGATGAAATTTTAATCCTTTATGAAGTCAAAGACCAGCCTGTATACAGTGAGAAAGTTGACACTTCACAGCTAAAAAAAAAAAAAAAAAAAAAAAAATGCTTTTTGGATCTTTTCTTTTTGTTCTTTAAATCAACCTAAGCCAAATTCAGACAGCAGGTTAAAAGTGGACAAGATCCAGTTTTTCCCTCTAAAAAGACAGATATGATTTATTTACAGCAAGGTTTTCTACATTATTATATACTTTTTCAAAAACCTTTCTGTCACGCACAGCAGAACAGAGCCAAATGCAGATAACAGAATTATTAACCAAACTGAGTGCAAACTTTAAGAGCTTTCAGTGCTTGAGAGTTTAACACTGGACAGTCCATGGTCAGGCGGGAGAAATCAGGAACTTGAAGATTAACGCTATGTGGAGTCAAAGGGACAGGTCGTAAGTCAGAAACCAGGATGGCAAGCTGAATGAACCAGGGTACACAGGGTAGGTGTAAAACTTTGAATAGGAGAGAAGATAAGAGTGAGAGAAACCTCTGGCCAGGACCACAGACACTGGGAGGAATATGCCTAGTAAGCAGACTCTTGGTTCTTATTAGAGTGTTCTTCGATGATAGAAGATTCAAGACAGACACAATGCAATAATCAAGCAAAGGGAAGACGGAGATCAGGAACTTAAAGACACAAGACGACAATCAACAAAGTGAAAAATGCTTGTGCAAGCACAGGGAGTGAAACAAGAAGTGGGGGACAATAGAACGACGTAATAATTAAAAAATGAGAATCAATGAACACAACAAAACTGAAACACACAAGGACAGCTGGATTGCAGGAAAAATCAATTAAGGAAAAACTCAGGACGTGACACTTTCCGCAAGGGTTTTGTATATTGTCCTTTGCGCATGTAGGTCAGTTCAGAGGAGGTCTCCTTTCAGACTATGATTGGGTAAAATTATGTGTTGACTTTGGCATTGTGAACATAGCCCTAAATAGAGCAATACAAAAATAACATTTCAAACATCTCAAGACTTCTTTTGCCAGCTGGTACTCACTGAAGGGTACGTAATGTTGCACCTCAATGGTGAACACGTTTGAGCCGGCCAATGCTATCCGATCGCTCCACAGGCTGTGTGCAGCATTAGCTGCACTCGCGTCACAGTCTGGCTCCGCCTCTGGGACCTCGTTCTGAAAACAGAACGACATGTTACCTAAACAAGCTTGGAGTAAATCCCCATAAATCTGCCCCACTCAAGAGCATTTAACTCCCATTTTTGGCCTGCAGTACAACTTACCATCAGTACTTTTATTAGATTTTTCTCAATTCTGGATTTCTGGTCATCCCGCAAAGTGGAAGCTGAATTTAAAATTAGGAATAAAATGATACAGTAACATTAGGTACAAAACACTTAACATGGGGGGGGGCGCTTAAAATCACTTGATACGGGAATAACTGGTGAACTGCTACTTCAGCCTGCCTTTCCAGAAATCACAATGTCCATTAATTATAAATCAGTATGCGCCTTCATTATAATGCGCAGAAAGAAGCTAGACACATGACTAATGGTGAAGAAAGCTTAACCTGGTGGCAACATATTTCAAACTACGCTGGTAAAATAATAAATGATTACACATCCAACATCAACGCAAACACCCAGCATCTCAGGATCTACTGAAGACCCTTTTCATTCCAAAGTCGTATAGGTCCTATAATAATTTCTCATGTGTCCTTGAGACAAATAAAGAAAGAATTGCACCTTCAAGAAGCAGAAATACAAAGACAAATAGAAGTTTTTGCAGGGAATAAATACCTCTGCCGACCAGCTCTAGAGCATAGGTGATGTAGTCTTTCACCTGAGCCATCAGGTAGGAACACTTCATCGCTGTGCTGAGGATGGAGGTGAGCAGGGTCCACCATCTTTCTGTTCGGTAGTCACACATCACGTAGTCCAGGAGTCTACAGCAGACATACATTACGTTAACGCACATGAAGCACTTTAATTAAAAAAAACACCAAAATTAGCACAGTGGTGAGAGACCCTCAATCAAACATAAAGAGAGTAACGTAATATGAGAGAGATTTTCTGTTATCAGACACCATCACAAGGAAGCAAGTGAGAAAGGGAGGAGGTCTAAGCTACTGAAAATCCAGGGCATTTTATTTCACTTAAAAACAGTCCAGGTGTGGACGCGCACAAGTTGCAAGGGCAATGGTAAAGATTTAAACAGGGATAAAAGAAAGCAAAAAAACAACAAAAAACATAGAACGCAATGCTAAAGTACCCACGGCCATATGGGCATAAGACAAGGAATGACAAAATGTAAAGGGTTTTTTAATGTATGCTTATGTAACACAATGTGTTTAATACTTTCAGGCTTGAGAGAAGTCTCAAGAGTGAAAAGGAAGACAGAGGTAATTGTCCAATTTCATTTAGGACCTGGCAGGTTATATGGAAAGTGTGGAACAGGACAGCTGGGACTTTACATTATTTGGCATTCAGAATATGAAGTCTGACATGATGCGCAGTCATGAAAATTTGATGTTATGTTGAAGGTGACTGAACAGTTTGGTTGATAATGTCGCGACATGAAATTGTTATTAGAAGGTATTTAAAGTAGGTGAAGGCCATGTAGCTTCCATGTCCTCCAACTTGATTATCCAGCGAGTACACCTTATGAATTTGACATAGCTACACTAAAAAATGTCATGGTAGTGCAAAGTCGTAATGAAAGTAACACTGTTCAGAAACAATGTGACCTTTTGACCCCATTAACCAGGTCAAGGTCATCCACCTTTAATGTTCTGCAAGCTGATTATCCAGAACATGCAGGCTGTAAATTTTACGCGGCTACAACAAAAATAGTGGATGTAATCAAGGAAACAGTGTTTACAAAGAATGTGACCTTTTGACCCCTTAAAGTAGGTCAAGGTTACCCATCTTTGAACTTGTCCAAGCTATATGTCCTAAGAACAGTCCCTGTGAATTTCATTACCCTGAGATTAATAGGAAAGGAGTTATTGTCTACACAGACGGACAGACATATAGGCAGGCGGATGCAAGGTCCTCGCAGTACCCAAAGGTGATTATCCAGAACATTCAAGCTGTAAAGTTTACGCGGCTACAACAAAAATAGTGGATGTAATCAAGGAAACAGTGTCTATAAATAATGTGACCTTTTGACCCCTTAAAGCAGGTCAAGGTTACCCATCTTGGAACTTATCCAAGCTATATGTCCCAAGAACAGTCCCCGTGAATTTCATTACCCTGAGATTAATAGGAAAGGAGTTATTGTCTACACAGACGGACAGACAGACAGACGGACGGACGGACACAAGGTCCTCGCAATACCCGAAGCTGATTATCCAGACCATACACGCTGTAAATTTTGCGCGGCCATAACAAAAGTAGTGGATGTAATCAAGGAAACAGTGTTTACAAAGAATGTGACCTTTTGACCCCTTAAAGTAAGTGAAGGTTACCCATCTTCGAACTTGCCCAAGCTATATGTCCCAAGAACAGTCCCTGTGAATTTCATTACCCTGAGAATAATAGGAAAGGAGTTATTTTCTACACAGACGGACAGACCGACAGACGCAAGGTCTTCGCAATACCCAATGGCCATACTTTGGCCTCGGGTAAAAAATCTTCTGCCTGAAACCTTTTACGACCAAGTCATTGTCCCCATCTACAATTTGTTTCAGAGGAGTTACAGTTATAAAGGAGGCCCCATGTTTGTGTTTTATTCATTTTATTTATCCTTTATTTAACCAGGGAAGTCACGTTGAAATCAAAATCTCTTTTTCAAGGGAGCCCTGGGGGTTGAGGTGGAGAGAAAGAGGACAAACTGCATAGCCAGTTAGATCAGGGGATGATTAGGTGGCAGGCTGAAAGAGCCAAGTTGAGAATTTATCCATGACACAGGGGAACCCCCTACTCTTGCTGAAGAGTGTCATAGGATCTTCAATGACCACAGTGAGCCAGCAGGACCTCGGTTTAACGTCTCATCCGAAGAACGGAGTCTCCTTCAGTATAGTGTCCCCATCACTGCACTGGGGCATTGGGGATTATTCCACCAGAGGGAAGATCACAACCTACTGGCCCACCAACACCTCTTCCAGCAGCAATTTAGTTTCCCCAGGTGGTCTTCCATCCAAGTACTAACCAAGCCCACACCTGCTTTGCTTCAGCTACTCAACTGGAGCAGAGCCAGAAGTGGTATTAGGGTATGTACACACCGTCTGCTTTTGTTATTAGAAAAGCAACATGCCACATTTTTTGAGCAATTGCTTCCTGTAGGTTTTCTTGCGAAAAAGGCGGACATTGGGTACCGCCTTCAGTCAACATGAATATTTGCGTTTGGATCATTAACTATGTTTGCCTTTCAAATAGCCCTTCTACATGTCACTGTTTCAAACAGCCATAAGCTAACCGTGTCCCGGACACTGACAGCCTGTTTAACAATATGACCGTGACAAACGTTAATGGGAGGATTATGGTGGTAGTGCGTGAAATAACTCTTTTATTTTTAAATGAAAAAAAATGCGAGTGTGCATTTAATTTTGAAAATTGGCACAGGGTTCAATTGAGGCAGGTCTTTAACATCATGAACTTCGTGTTTATGTCAGCAGCCTATAATGTTTTCAGCTTAATTTGAATGACAGTGCCACAAATAGAGACTTGTTTCAGAAAAGACTCACTTTAAAGCTTTGGTGTAGTCTTTAGCATGGTAGTACTCCTCTCCCATCTGAACCACTGCAGAGAGAACAGAGAGTGCGCGTGTTCATCATAAATCCAAGAGCAATAGAGCAGCTGTAGTATCGCATGCACACATGCGCACACACACACACACACACACACACACACACACACTCACTGAGATGGCTCTTCATGCGTGGGCACCGGTATTTCTTGAACTGGGCCACGGCGTTACTGAGCAGTGCAATAATGAGTTCCTGAAATCACAACAGCTTGTTATCAAGGAACTGCACCAAGTTGTAATGCCATTTCCTTTACATATCATTACATAATATCACTGACATTATGCAGACATAATTATCAATAGAGATGTACAACACAAAGTGAATTTGAAGGACAAAAGGTGCCGAGAACCCCAGAGGAAAGGGACATTCTGAATATTTGAAGTGACAATACACAGATAAGACATTGCATTGGACCATACCTGTCAAACAAAATTTCTCAATGAAAACAATTCATCAAGACATTTAGCCAAATGAAGAAAAACAAATTTTTGTTCAGTGCCTTAACCCATTCCCTCTCCAGCTTTCCGGAGAAACATTTTCTGAAAGTGAGTAGAACACTTCATGCAAGGGTGTCAAATTCAAACCTACCAAGGGCCACATCAAAGGTTATGAATAAAATCAGGGGCCAGACAATTATTACAATGACTGTTTTTAATTTAAGAAATATGAGTAGGTTAGTAACTTCATTAAATTAAAAAATACGTATTTACTGCGCACATGCACAGTTCAAATATTTTGACTCCTTGTTTGTGGATAACTCTTGTCAAGAAAATTGATTGATAAATTCTGTTTTGATTTATCAAGTGCTGAACAAGGTTGTGTAAAATGACAACTGCAAAGTTTCACAAACCACATTTGCATCACAGTAACCTACACTAGTCTGTAACAAAATAACAGGTCTTTGTTACCAGCCCTAATGTGAAATTAAAGAGTAACAATGTAGTAGTTTGCTGAACATTTTTGTATAAATTCACGGTTAAAACCACTATAATGCAAATGTTTTGCTTGTCTTTACAAAACATCAAATAATGTTACCAGCAAAAGAGATTAATAAGAATAAATAATGTGCTTAACTTTCTCCTAGTTAACTTTGGAAAAGCAGATAGCATTTACAGTGGCCTATTGGCCTTTATTCAACAATTCTGTGATAAAAGCATGAGAAAGCAGCGCAACGGCGCCCCCTGTTGCTGCGTTTCAGTATTGTCACCACACAGTCTATAATTGTCAGGGACAAATTTATACACATCACAGGGGCCATATTACATTTATTTTCAGAATTTATAGGCGGGCCCGATTATAAGTTGCAGGGGGCCGTATGTGGCCCGCAGGCCCTGTTATTGACATATGTGACTTAGTGGCTTGAGTCTTAAGCAGCCATCCTGTATTTTAGGTTTAAAAAAAGGTCATGAACGCAACTGCCTAAAAATGGTAACATATTATCCAGCAAATAAAATAAAGTTTTTTCATTATTTTTTGGACCCACTGAAGTGGGTCATGAGATGGAAAGGGTTACAAGATTAGGGAAGGGGGAGAGGTACAGTCTGACAGTCTGAGGTGGTGAGTTTTCAAGCTGGTCAGTCTGTGCAGTTCTGACCTATATGGGACGGCCATTCCACCACATGGGAGCCAAAGCAGACATGACTGGGGTGTCATATCCAGATATGTCATCCAGATCAAGAACAAGCACAGAAATACTTATCCTGAAGCACACTAAATACCATACAAATTAAAAGTCATCATGTGTTACCAGCTCTGAAAAACTATACCCTGACATCCTCATAGCCATTGTTTAAATCAGATTGTCATCCAATCAAATAAAGATATTTGTTTCATCAAGTGAACTGTACGAACACCAGTCAATAGTATTCCAAACTATTTTACTTTACCAAAGCACTTAGTTTTGCTTTTTTTTTTTTTACATTGCTGTTATACATCTGATGTTTTGTAAAACATGCCCAAAGAGAAAAGAAGAAAGTCTCACATAGGCCCCCTAGTTCAGTTTTATGGGATAAAATGTTTAAAATTCTCCAGAAAGAGGGTTAAGGCACTTTTTTCAGCACTGGTGCTACTGGATTTCCATTGAAAAACTCACAGAGTGAGGGACCTCCCTCTCTTTAACTTGGAGTGCTAGAATTCCATTTTTCTCCTTCTCTGGATCAGGTGGGTCAATGCCTTCATATATATACATTAAAAAAAAAAAAAAAAAAGAAAAAAAAACATTTTTGACATTGGCTCATTGGCTTTCACATCGTACACAGTCAAGAACATTTCAGATCCACCGTTAAACATTTTCAATAATAAAGTGTAGGAACATAATGTAATGCAATTTGTATGAAGGCAGTAATTAAAATGGAGTCTAATGAATGACATGTTCCACTCTACAGTCAATGGTTCCACATGGTTATAGAACTTTTTTTCCAAGAAAATTACACATTACTTGACTTCTCATTTTATCATTTACAGTAATTTATAATGTTATTTATTCAGAGTCAGAGCAAAATCCAACAATATCCAATTATGCAAAATTTTTTTTTTTACTCAGGCTACCTGTAAGGTACCTGGAGTCCAGGTCTGCTGTTTGGTCTGTCTGTCTGTCTGTCTGTCTGTCTGTCTGTCTATCCATTCATCCATCTACCTACCTACCGATCAGCCAATCAATCTATCCATCCATCATCTATCCATTGTCTACATTGAGAATTTGAAATTGCCCAGAAATATTTGGGTATTGCATCATGAAAATACAAGGCAAAGCACAAGGTGAAATCATGTCTCAGTTTTGTTCCGGAGTTCTCCATCTAGGTCAAGGGTAGAGGAGTGTATGCCCACTTCACTTCTAGTTTTCTAATCCAAGCATGTTTACTAAAAGCACAAATGAGTTTGTGCAATGACTATGTCCAAATGAACCACTCAGGTTTCTATAGAAGATGTCACACTCACTCTGGTGAGCTTGTCTCCATGCTCTCTGGCCGTAGAAATCCAGAGCTCCAGTGGGAGTTTCTAAAGGATCAGGGTTTGGGTAGCCCACACTCGCCTGTGAAGAGATCAACCAATGACTGCCATGAAAGGTTCTTTGTACGACTGGCAATTCCTCTAAAATTTTGCTTTTAATACAACTTTCGTTGGACAATGATTTCTCAAAGGAAAAAAGTCATCATATCAAGAAGAGCTGATTCAATAATAATAAAAAAAAACTATTCTGATGCAGAGCGAGCTGTTCCACTGGTCAACAAAGAACCATGAAAATACATACAAGACAATGTAGCAGTTGACCCAACAGTTCCAAAAATTCAAAGCCAATGAAGAGTAAGCAGAATGGTGCATTCTTTGGTCCTCACAAGGCAAGTACTTGTTTGCCATTTTTTGGCGACCCATCCCCACTTAATTGCCTTTTATCCTTTAACTTCACGGACATACAGTGCTTAACAAATTTATTAGACCACCTGTCATTAAAAAAAAAACACAAATTTAAGAAATTTGTCAAAAACTTGTTTAAAACTAAAAATTATTTTGTTATTTCTTTGGCAAATAACAAACTGAAACCACTAAATAGTCCTTATTCACACACAAAAACCAAAAAAAAAATATATATGTATTTTGTATGGCCTCCTTTGGCCTTGATAACAGCTCGCATTCTTGCATTGAACCACTAAAACTAATTTCTATGTTCAGGAATGCAAGAAAATAACTGTTATTTGACATCTTAATCAAAAATAATGTGCTTAACTATTTTTCCTGCTATTTTGTAAAACGGTACATTCGAAAATTCATGGATAACAATAATTATATTTTAGCATTAAAAATATAATTTCAGTTAAAGAGCTTGCGCATACTGGTGGATTAAGCATTACAGAAACATAAGAATTATTTTGGTAGTTACCAACACTGTTAATTTAGGGCAGCTGTGGCATAAACCTTACATTGGGTGGTGGTTTAGTAAATTTGTTAAGCACTGTATGTAGCGATGTTGGAAGAGATCAGACATTGAGGGGCGTACCTCGTGCCCACACAGGTGGGAAGCCTGCTGCTTTCTTTCCTGGGCGTAATATGCCCCCTGCTGGTAGTAGAAGCCGGGGTTCTGGGTCTGTATGGCTGTAAGACCCAGCTTAATAGCTTCATCAAAGAGGTCCCCGAAGGACTGAAACCTGAAAACAAAAATCATGTATCAGGAGCTGGGCAGAGGAACGATAGGTAAAAGGTATGAGTGGGTGAAGCATTTAAAGTATTTTTATCCATCTATCTACAACAATAAAAATTCTAATCACATGACATTTAGATCTTCCAAGTAAACCCTTTAATGCGCAATATTGTGAACACATGATAAGCATATTCTTAAACGAACACTCCGATGTGGATGTAACAATTTCTAATGGTTAATGAAATCAATGAAATTCCAAAACCTTAAAGTTGGCCTTAATAGCCTAATCATAAGCCAATTAATTTGGTAAGATAAAATGCGCGTTCGCCAAGAAAATAACTGAAATCACTTTCGGTATATTCCGAGTCAAGTCCACTGAATAAACAAAATTTTGACACTCATCATCTCAGATGTTGCTGAAACTATCAGATGGTGTACATCGATGAAATAAGTGTTCTGTAAACATGATAAAATAAACATATTTGCTAAAATATTTATTAGTTTCATAAATAATAGTTAACTTATATGGGCCAAGTCAGCCGTTTTGCCTGCAGACATTTTTTAAACACTAAAAATGACTCAAAAATTATGACTCCAATTAAACTAGGTTTGACAGTACTATAGATTAAGGAATCCAAAACAACAGCCAAGCACCCCTCATTACGCCTCTGCAGCCTTCAATTTGATAATATATATCCGAACTGAAGATAATACAGCTGTACTATGTGGAACAAGAAGAACATAGATGAGCTTCTGAAATTAATATCTGTACACTTGATAAAGTGATCTCGTTGAAAATTGTGATGGTTATTTTTTAAATCTGTCAGGAGAACTAAATCTCCAAATTCATGGCATTTCAGTTTATATGATGTTATCATTGCAGCACCATCATAGTGCACTAGGTGTCCCCAGTGGACGATGCAGGTGCAACAATTTTCACGGTCATAATAATGTGAAATTTGGATATGTACATCTCCTGACAGAAAAAAAAATTAACCATCAAAATTTTCAACGACCACAATCTATCAAGTTTAGAGAAATTAATTTGAGAATTTCAGCTCCATGTCCTGTCCCACACAGTACAATTTTACTGAATACAGTCCAGATAAATATTCAAATTGTGAGGTTCGAGGCTTACGGAGAGGTGTGTGGTTGTTGTTCTGGATTCCTTCTTACTTAATCAGTAATACTCCCAAAGCTGATCCAATTCAGTCATCACTTTAAAGTTATTGAAAGTTTTTTTTTTTTAAAAAATCTGCAGTCACAATGACCGACTCAGCCCATACAAATAAATTATTGATGAAACCAATAAATATTTTTACAAAAACAAGTTTAAGGAACACTTCTTTCATGAGTGTACACCATCTGATGCAGTTTCAGCAACATCTGATATGGTGGGTAGCCAAGGTGATTTGATGCAGAATTTCCCCGATAAGCCTGCACTCTTCTCTGAAACGCCCAAGGACGTTCCAGCCCGACAGTGAGCCGCCCTCTCACTGGCGCTCTCTTACTGTTTGGACATCCAGGCCGTGTGCTCAAAGGCCAGCTCGGCGCTGCCAATCTTCTTCTTGCACAGGTCAATGTGCTTTCTGAACTGGGCAATAGCATCCAGTGGGGTGTTGTGCTGGAAGCACAGCCTGCAGATCTGAAAGCCAGACAGTAACTGACGGTTAATCACATGGGGAAAAAAATTTCCATTTCAAAGACCTTGTTCAATACAGAGCTCTTTTAATTTTCCCAAAATTGATGTGAGAAAAAAATCTCACGTTACATTTAATTCGCAATCGCGAACTCACGATATTCCTTGAACGTAAACAACCAAGCCAAGTATCACACTTCAACTAACTCGGAAGCCTGATTACACAGGATGGATATTGTGAGAAAGATATCAGATCGAGAATAGCCTGGGTGAAGGATGTGTTCTGCAAGAGAAAAGAAGTAATAATAATAATAATAATAAAATAACAATAATAATGCATTTTATTTATAATACGCCTTTCAAGAAACCCAAAAACGCAGTACAGAGAAGTAACAAATAAACTAAACAACAAAGGGCATACATAGACAGAAGTAAAAAACAGTTCATGACAATGCAAAATAGGATAAAATACATAAAATAAAATAAAAATAAAGAAATAATGGCAAATTCAGCTGAGAGAGCGGAAGGACAGAAGGTAGGTGTTGTCCAGGTCAGGAATTTGGAGAAGGACAGGGGCTATGTGTGTGCAATTTTAAACAGGTGAGTCTTGAGTTGTGCTTTGAATGTGGAGATAGAATCTAGCTGTTTGAGGTGTGACGGCAGGGAGTTCCAGAGGCGCGGGGCGTAGTGACTAAAGGAGCGTGCTCCAACAGAAGACAGGCAGGCATGGAGAGTGATTAGGAGGCCGGCAGAGGAAGAGTGCAGTGAATGGTGTGGTGTGTAAACATGATTCTGAAAGGCAGGGGGGAGCAAGACTGTGGAGAGACTTGAAGGTGAGCAGGAGGATTTTGAAGTCAATGCGGTGTTTAATTGGGAGCCAGTGGAGTTCACGGAGGATAGGTGTGATGTGGTCTTTGGAACGGGTGTGTGTGATAATGCGAGCTGCATAGTTCTGGATAAGCTGGAGTTCATTCAGGAGATTATTGGGGAGCCCAGGAAGAACAGCATTACAGTAGTCAAGTCGGGAGGTGACAAGGGCGTGAATGAGTATTTCTGTGCAAGACTGGCATAATGAGGAGTGGAGTCGAGAGATGTTCCGGAGGTGGAAGAAACAAGTGCGAGAAATTGAATTTATGTGTGGTTCGAATGAGAGGGTGTTGTCCGAGATGATGCCGAGACTTTTGACAGGAGATGAAGGTGAGAGATTGGTGTTGTCTGTGGTGAGGCTAAAGTCGGTAGATTTTGACAGTGGATTTTTGTGCCAATGAGAAGGACTTCAGTCTTGTTACTATTGAGTTGAAGGAGATTATGAGTTATCCAGTTCTTGATGTCTTGGAAGTAGAGGATAAGTGAGGAGGGAGGGGAAGTGACTGTAGGCTTGGGGGAGATGTAGAGCTGGGTGTTGTCAGCGTAACAGTGGCAGAAGATTCCATGGTGTCTCAATATGCGTCCGAGGGGAGAAGGTAAATGAGTGAGAGCAGTTTTCTTGGCAAGGCGTTCAAAACGGCGACCAGCTGTTTTCATTTGGCAAAGTTCAGGGGTGTACCGGGGGGACTAGTAGTGAAGGAGACGGTTTGTGTTTTCAAAGGTGCTAGGGCATTAAGTGCAGCAGAGAAGGAAGTATTGTAGTGGGAGAGTCAGTAAGGGAGGATGAGGGAGGAGGAGGTGTGTGCGGGTTGATTAAGGTCATGAGGTCTGCTGGTTGGACGTTTTTCAGGTTACAAGATGATATGATGTGTGGATTTTTCTTGATTTCAGAGACAACTGCAGAAATGGTAAACAGAATGGCCTTGTGGTCAGAAATAGGAAACGAGAGGGCGGCAGGGTTGGGTTGTTGATGGCCAGTTGTGCAAATCAGGTCTAGTGTGTGGCCTTTGAAGTGGGTGGACAAGTTGACATGCTGGGTGATGTCAAATGCGTGAAGGAGGGACAGGAAATCCGATGCAAGTGAACAGTTACTAGAATTGACATGGATATTAAAATCACCAGTGAGTAGAACATGGGGAGATAGGGAGCAAACAGAGGTCAGATGAGAAGAAAAATCAGCAAGAAATGAGGGACAAGTTTTAGGGGGGCAATAGATGATGTCCAATATATACGGTTCAGAGTTACCACAGAGTTTGAGTGTGAGTGATTCAAAAGACGGATAAGGGATCAGTTTTATGGGTTTAATTTGGAGGCCAGATCGGTAAATGACAGCAATCCCACCACCACGGCCGGTGGAACGGGGCTGGGAGGAGTGAGAGAAATTGTTCGGAGTAGCAAGATTAGGCCGGGAATAGTCATCGGGTATTTGTTTCAGTTAAACAGCGAATGTCCAGGTGGTTATCACAAATGAATTCATTTACAAGAAGAGCTTTGTTATTGAGGGACCTAACATTAACTAGGGCAGTGTTGAGAGAAAGAGTCTACATGGAATGCTGGAGTGAGGATGGAGTAAGAGTTCGTAGTAAACTGAGGTTAACGCCACAGGGATTGCGAGGTGGAGCGGTTCGTCTCTGTGACCAGATAGTGATTATGTGTCCAGTTCCAGGTGGATACGTTGTTGAATTCCATAAACGGTGGGAGCTGCGGTGAATATACCGGGTGTGCTGCAGACCAAGAGCGCATATTTCTGAATAGGCAGCGGCATTAAGACGGTAATTATTGTCCAGAAGAAGCAGAGCCGAGCGAGTGCACTGGTAGCACATTAGCAACAGTTGAGTTGAGAGAAACGGAAGGGAATGCCGCGGCAAAAATGACTCCAGCTCTGTCCACAACAGGCGGGCAGTGATGACGAATCCAGATTTCCAAATTGATGACAGAAGCCTTTAGCCTTGATTTGAAGAAGAGAATTGTTAAGACTGTCATCTGGAGTACTCTACTGTATGGGGCCAAATCGTCGTACTTGAAGAAAGAGGACATGCAAAAACTGGAGAGTTGTGAGATGTGGCTTTGGAGAAAAGTCTTGAACATCTCTTGGTCTGACGAAGTATGAAACAAAGGAGTACTGCGACGTGTTGGTGAGGAGAGGGCCATCATATCCATCATCAATAGAGGACAGAGCACCTGGCTGGGCCATTCTCGATGACATGATGATCTTCTCCCGCTAGTCATAGAGGGGAGAATAGAAGGGAGTAGGCCACTTGGAAGATCTCAACAGGAATGTTGGACAGAGTAAAGAATGGCGGCCTCTATGTAACGGTCAAGAGGCGCGCCATGGAACGGGAACTGTAAGGAAGGACCTGCCTGTAGACAGAACACACATACAACTTTCATAGGTCAAATTGTAATGCCCCAGGGCCGCCGGGTTAGCTCACTCGATTAAGACACCGCAATTGCGATGCAGTAGTGACAACTACGGCGCGGGTTCGATACCCGGTCGTACCAACCAGCAGTGGTCGGCAGCTTTTTCAGAACAGCGCACGATTGGCTAAAGCGCTGTGGGAATGCAAATTGGGAAGGGACTGCTGGGAAGGGAAATTAAAAATGATTGCCTTTTTCGTTGCTCAAGCGCCTCCTGTTGGCCAGCCGGGCGCTCATCAGTGAGATTCAGAGCTTGCTCATGTTCGGGTATCCTCCGCCCTCGTGCTCAACTTGCGATAGTTTCGACCAATGAGAGTAAAAATGCAGGGGCTGACAGGCGTGTGCTTCGAAGGAAAGCCCCGAACTGTCTCTCTTTCCTGAGCTGGCAATAGGGGGTTGTATACGAGCAAGCCTTGTACATAGTTCTCGGATTGGGTATACCAAATTTGGGTGGGATTGGAGATGCCGAATTTTTATTAAAAAAAAAAAAAAAAAAAAAAAGAAATTATAATGCCCCAAATATCATGACCACTTTACCCAACATTATTACAAAACTAGCTGGGTTTACATGGAACCTAATATTCCAATTAGAATTGGTTTAGAAGCCCAAACCAAATAAAAATGCTCCATATAAACACCTCAATCAGAATAAATGGGCCGAAACGAAATTGAATTTCATTCGGTTGCAGAGGGGTAGAATATCCTTTTCCCAACCGATTAAAAGTAAAATTTTATCATGTCAACGGTGAGACGGAATGTTGTCTGGCTGCATTCTCTCTGCGCATGCTCTGTCTTGACGTAAATGCGCGGTGACATTTCTTCACTTGCAAATATGGTGTTGGTGGCTTCCAAGCACAGCACGCCAAACTGTGGTCTACGGCAGAGTGTTTGTTTTTAATACAGACTCAAAGAACTGAAAATTATCGTACGCTAAGACGGAAGGAAAACAAGAAATAGCTAATGAACCGTTTAAATAAAGTCCACAAAAAACTCAACGAAGCCGGGATAAACCGAAACGTCCAACAAATTAGAACCGCTGGAAAACTCTGAAGACCGGCTCCTATAAGGCTAAACAGCACAACAACAAAACTGGATACTTTTTTCATCAATTTGCGCATATCACACAGCTGTACAATGTCTGTTCTGATTAAAAGCGGTGCGCATATAAACACCAGATCGGAATAGATCACATCACATGTAAACAGTTGACCTGAAATCTTCAATCAGAATGAACAAAAGTCTGCACGTAAACCAGGCTGCTGTTAAACAAGAGCAGAGAAGGGCAAGGAAGGCGAAATCTCCCTTGACTTCGGACTGTCTTCTCCCAGTACAATTAGTCCCATTGTTCGCATAGTGTGGTATTACATTTTAGCAATAAGAGCTGCCGCTGACGATTGATCTTGTGCATCTATGCTGATATTGAGGCATTTTGTTGTGTTAAATTACAGATTCAGTGTAGTGATTTGAGCACAGCTAGCTGACTGAGTCATGGTAATTGGCAGTAAATAAAAAATAAGCTCTCGCCCTCTGTGACTGGAGCTGCATACCCCTGAACCAGAGGGTTTTTCCATCATACTATGAAGCAAAGAATTACTGCGTGTTTGTGTATTTATGCATGAGTGTCCTTTGCATATTTCCAGAGTGGTTTATCCAATCAGCTTCAGACTTGGAGTGTATTCCTGATGACCCAAGAAAGTTCAGTGTAAAGTTTGAAGTAATTTGGCTGAGCAATTCTCAGGAAATGGACAAAGTTGCAAGCAGCAATACAATTCAAGCACTAGTAATTTCAAAGGAAACGTAAGGCATTGACTGAAAACGGTAGACATTGATCAGAAAACATGAGCAGGTAACTCATATAACCACTGCTTGCTTTGCTACAATGCCAACATCATTCAAGCAGATGTATTACAGCAGTGGAAACCAACCCTGTTCCTGGGGACCTTCTGTCTTGTAGGCACTCACTCCAGCCCCAACAAAACCTGCTTCATTCAACTGCTGTGGATCTCAACCAGCTACTATGCAGCAGAATCAGATGTGCCCACTTCGGGCTGAACTGAAAACCTACTAGAAGATAGATCCCCAGGAATAGGGCAGTTACCAATGCATTACAGCACCTGATTGACAATCACATGTAAATTTTTGTTACAGCGCATTAAAGGCGTAGGCTTAGCAAGGGCGTGTACACACAACAAATAATTCCAAGTTGCAAGGACAGGACGTGTACCTTGTAGTTGATGAATCCGGCCATGGTCTTAATCTCCAACATGTTAGTCTCATGCGCTCGCAACTCATGCACAAGCGTGTAGGCGGTCCTGTAATACCTAAATAATATGCAAAATGCATGTCAGTGATGTCTCCTTCTGGGCATGATGATAATGCTGTTGAAGCCCTGATCTAAAGCGAATAAATAATGTTTGTAAGTGTATCCATCTAAAAATGGGACAGTTCACATTCAAATATATTAATTAACCATCCATGTACAAGATTTATCCTACTTGGTTCATTTTCAGCTGTTCACCTGGACAGGTTCATGGAAAATACTTGACATGACACAAAAACACATACTCAGCAACAAATAAGGACCATGATATCCACAATCTTGGTAAAAAAAATGCATGTCAGTGTGCGAAGTACATTTTCTGCACTAGTTACATCCATAAAAAATACAAAACAATGCTCACTTCAATGCATTTTGCGTGTCTTGCTTTAATTCACTGAAAAATGCGATCTTGAACTGGTGACGTACAAACAGCAACTGAAAATGAAGCAAAAAGAAGGTACAGTTTAATATAGGAAACAAACGTGAAACATTATGCAAGCGTAATATCTGGGAAACATCTCAGTCCTAAGAATCTCACATGATGCGAAATCAGCATTAAGTCATATTAAAGGACGACTCGATCTCTGCGTTCTTTCTTGAGTTCTTCAAATGGAAACGCACACTTAGCTGAGAGCAAAAAGCAGTAATGTAGGCTATTGCGATGATGCCCTCCCCTCCCCTCCCTCCACACATGCAGTTCACTGACAGTGGAGCAAAGAGCCAGGTCAGGTCACCAGGGAAAATTATTTTAGAAGAACTTGGGGAAATAGCATTTTGATGCTAAAACACATGTACTTTGGCCAATGTTTGAATGTTTGTACTTAAACCCCAATGGAACATTACTAGGAAGGTAAAGAAGGATACAAAAATTGCAAAAAATAAAAAAGTAATAGACCCCAACTATAAAAACAATTAAATAAAAAAATGGCCCTTGTTGCTCACCTGGTGAGTGGTTTTGTTGAGAAACTCTTTGTGCGATTTCACCCTCCTTATTTCAGTGTAGTAATACGTCTGTGCATGCTCATAGAAGGCATTCTCTAGCCTATGAATGAAGAACATGCAGGTTGGACACCGAGGATACATAACAGTGACTGCAAATCCCCCTTCAATTCTGCTAGATTTAGCAAGTTAGCATCTGATGCCTCTAGCCAACGGCTGTGATTAAAACCAACACTCATCCTTAACCCCAACAGCTAAAAGTAAAATATTCTCTTCCCACCATCAAAAAAAAAACAGGTTAACTTAGCAAGCATCGCAATCTAGAAATCTACTGTACAAAACTGAATCAGGAAAACAATGTAATTCATGTTCGTTAGCAAGTCAAATCAAAGGATAAATGTGAAATTAATTTCAACCTATATAACAGGCCCAATATTTCTTGTGGCCAGGCCAATCAATTCGACCTCGCCTTGGAGTTAACAACCACTACTTTAAAGATGGCCATCAGAACTGGTATTTTGACAGAAATTTCCTGTGAGAATCATACTCTCTGCCATGACCAGGCTCCCTTACACCGTTACCTTCGGCCCAAGCAGGACAAGGAGGAGGGGAAATTTAGTTGACAACAGAACAGTCCTAAGGCATAAGGAAGCACAACCAATGCACAGTCTGAGCTCAAGGTTGCAACAGCGGGAGGAAAGTCAGAAAGTTTGACAGAGCACTAGCGTGGCAAGCATTAGCATAAGCATAAATTCTGACCTGATGATGTAACCAACAAGGTGGTCAGTGTGTGGGAGGACGAAGAGAGACTTTCCCGAGAGGTCACATGCGTTGCACAGGGCAGCAGCCCTCTCTGAGGCTACTACATCCTCACCTAAGGCCATCCACAAAGGGGGAAAACAGTCAGAACACAGAAGGAAAGGAAATACAGTGTTGTGAAAAAGTATTTGCTTTCTCCCCAATTTTTTTCCATTCTTATTTATCATTTTTTAATGTTATTAATCATCCACCTAATTTTCATAAAAGACACAAACAATGTAAATAAACACACCATACAGCTTTTAAATGACCATTTAATTTATTGGAGGTAAAGACCTTCAAAACTGACTGTATATCCCTGTTAAAAAAAATCCCCCCCCAATCCTAATATCTGATTGTGCTACCCTTGGCAACATCAACTGCAATTAACTGGTAATGAGTATTTTACATTACTGCAGAAGAATTTTAGCCCACTCTTCTTTGCAGAATTGCTTTAATTCAGCCAGACTGAAGGATTTTAATTTAGTTTTTTTCTGAGCCATTCAGAGGTGGAATTGCTTGTGTGCTTCGTATCACTGTCTTGCTGCAAAACCCAGCTGTGCTTGAGCTTGAGGTCATTAACTGCTGGCCGGATATTCTCTTTCAGGATTTTGTGGTAGAGTGCAGAATTCTTGGTTCCATCAATTATGGTAAGTCAGCCAGGTCCTGAGGCAGTAAAGCAGTCCCAGACCATTACACTATTGTCACCATGTCTGACTGTTGATATGACGTTCTTATTTCAGAATGCTGTCAGCTTTACACCAAATGTAACCGTACCCATGCCTTCCGAAAAGTTCTACTTTTGACTCATCAGTCCACAAAATATTAACCCAAACATCCTAGGGTATTATACGCAGCAGTGAAGGAACCAGGTGCAGATCCACAAAAAAGCCTCAAGGATGTTTTCAACAATGAAAATAGCCGCAAATGGCGCAAATCAAGAAAAACAACTTCAACAAGCAACGGGCTGAGGGATTGTCCGGTACAGTCTGGGTCAGGTGAAGGGTGAACAGGATCAATGAGGGAGAGGCAAGCCGATGTCTGGGACAGGTTTCAGGGAACATTGGGTTGTGCACGCTGTCAAACTGGATCAGGGCCAGGCAGCAGAGCGCCCGCTGGAGCCGGACTGGGTGGCGGAGCATCTGCTGGACGAGCAATAAGCAGCAGAGCGGCCCCTGGATCAGGTCCTGGTAGCAGAGTGCCCACTGAAGCTGAACTGGATGGCAGAGCATTTGCTGGATCCGCTCGGGGCAACGGGATGCCTTCTGGATCAGCACTAGGCCAGTGGGACAGGGCTGAGCAGCAGCATGCCCTGACACAGGACAGCATCCGCAGAAATAAACAGGGCTCCTAGCTAAGTAGCTACATTGGACATTTAGGCCAAAAACATGGTGAAAAGACATCTTTACCAGTCAAATTTGAATGTCGGGGCATACAAACACTTGGACTACTCCAGAAGAGCAGCATGGAGGCATTTTGTGTTTTTTAAATGTTGTTTTTTACGCTTGAAAGTGTGGTCACCATTGACTTCAGCTGATTTGGATTTGTCTTCAACGTGGTTTTTCTTTGCAACTCCAAAAGTGTTTTGAGGATGAAAGAAACAGATCCTTCGATTAGCCTTGGGATGAGTAGATGAGTGAATTTTGATTTTTGGGTGAAGTATCCCTTTAATGTGTTCAGCTAGCTGACGTACTTATGAAACGACCACAGAAATTTTTAAATGCTGACACAATACTCCTAAGCCAAAAAAATGATAAAAAATCAGGATGATTACCTGGTGGAAGAGGCGTCTTTTTCTGAATTAACACTACGGCGACTTTTGTGTTTCTTCCTTGTAAACTTGTCCTGTTAATTAAGAAAATCCATGTTTTTAATTCAGCTGAATGCGTCCCAAAATGCAAATTATAGTATAGATACCACAAATCAAATCTACAGGAACCAATGTAGACCTGTTCTAGTCACCATGCCTGTCTAACAATACAGTTCTTATAATGCATTCATTTGTTCCTTAAAAAATACGTGATTGATTGATTGTGTTTTACCAGCACTTTCTACTGTACACTGATCAGTCGGTCTTCTCTTGCCAATGCAGGGATCAGACATCATCCATTCACAATTTAATGGATAATTTAGAGTCTCTAATTTGCCTGGCATGCATGTCTATGCATCATGGAAAGAAAATGGAGTACCCAGAGGAAACCCATGCAATACCCATTGTGCAGAATGTGCAAACTCCACACAGAACAGGTCCCAAGCTGAAAAAAATAGGTGATGTAAAGAGGGGCGACTATGAGCGCCCACTGATAATATTAAAGACATCCTAATTTGTGAGAGATGCAAAGCCAGAATAAGAATGCTCATACTAAGGCTTCAAATTGAATACACTGAGGCCAGACAACACTTTTTTGTCTTAGGATGCTGTTCCTAAAGTTAGAAAGCATGCAATGCTCACACTCATTTACAAAAAGTAAGCGCAAGATAAGTTAGTAACTTAACATCTTCACTGAAAATATTAATGGTATCCATAGTTTGTCAGAAACAAGTACAACTTAACGCAAAGCTTTCATTGACATGCCTCTGCCTGCAATAGCTTCATATGCCCTAAAAGTTGATCTTTAACCCCCCAACAGACAACTGACCTTATTTGACCTTGTCCTTAGACTCAATAACCTCCAAAATCTAATCAGGTCAGCTGCCTTCTGTGGGAAGTTACCATTTCTGATTCGGTAAAATTGCCACTGTGTGGGTGGAGGCATAACAATCTGAACTGCACTGCCAGGACAGTGATCAACCTACCTGACAATTTCCACCTTGGTGGCGCACTCGGACTGCTTCTCCTTCCACTGAGGTTCATCCCAGTCCAGCTCGTAGAACAGAACCACGAGAGCCGGCACCAGATTCAGATGTTTGTTCATCCATCCCGTCTTAAGGATTCCTTTAGGAATGTACCACTCATAGGATGTTCCTCTGAAAATACAAGACAATTGTTCAAATACATTGTGGCTTATAAGTTGACAGTGTTCCACAGACATTTTTTTATTCCACTTCATACCTTTGTCCTGCATTTCGGGTACTCGTGGTCCCCAGGGAGCACCTTGAATGAAATAGGCACCCTGTCCGCCCTCCTGTTAGCACAGAAAGCGTCCCAGATGGCTCGGTGGATAGCATTGTACACAACGTCCAAGCCAGTTAGAGCCACAAAGGCCATGGGCCGGCAGCATAGTTCCGGGGGTAGGTCCCACTGTGTCGGGCTCATTTTTATTCAGGGCTATAGTAGAACAAAATTACATTTGGTAACAAGACATACATTCAGATGCTGCACTTTACATTTTTACAGTCCCATATAGTTGCAAGCATTTTCATCGACCCCCTTCCCTCTGGTAGGCTTCACCCATTATGCGTATATATACTCAATGGATTCACCAGAGAGCCAATGACTTCTACATGTTAAATTCACAATGGGTACATTGAAGTCTTGCTCACAAAACTTTATATATGTATACAGACAGCTCACAGTCCATGCATGTAATTATCTGTCAGGACTCCTTTGGAGAGTGACTTTCAGCGGTTTGCAAGAAATGCATAATCCCATGTTCGAGCTAGTATTGTTCTAGCATTTAGCTAACAAATGAAGCTGGTCAGCTGTTTACCTTTCCAATTTACTGACCTTTTCTGCCAGCATGAGATAAAATGTTCCACTCAGCCATTTTAGAAAATCCTCCCTTTGACAACTGTGCATTCGCTAACAACAAAAACTTAAGATTCAGAGACAATATTGAAAACCTCAGAGGGATGATAAGGGTGATTAAGTTCGTTATTATGTGCGCATGCGCAGTTGTGGTTATCAGCCATTTTAAGACAAAGGAAAGGAGCTAAATTCAAACAGTCAAAACACATATTTTTTACCTTCTATAGATGGGAATTTTCATTCTAGAATACAGATAATCGGTAGAAAAAAACAATTTTGACTAACAAAAGGGGGAAGATATATTGGAAGGTAGGACTGATTTGCTGTGTTTGGAGGACGTTTTTGACACCCAACCTTATAATGCCTATAACCTGGGGGGTGTACTACAAAGCTAGCTTCGTGACTAAGCCTGACTTGAAGTTTAAGTAAAACCCAGAGCAGCTCCTTTTACTTCAGTCTATGTGTCAGATTTTAATAGATTCCTGGTTCTACTAAGTAAAGAAGTCAGGCTTATTCACAAAGCCAGCATCATAGTACACCGCCCTGGGCTGCTATAAATTTCAAAGCAGCCCACCTGGGCAAATTTAAGTCCATCGTGGCCAATAAAAAAAGGGTTATTTAGTGACATTAAATGTGATTTTGTTACATTAGATACCAATTTTAGTTATTGTAGTCCTTAAACGATAAAAAAAACTCCTATTTCTTTTCCATTTTGTAATTTAGAGCCAAAACGGTCGATAAAATAGTCAGTAGCCTATAGCTAAACACATGGGCACTTGATAAGGAGGGTAAATAAATGCATGTGATGGCATCAATGGCTTGCTGGCGGCATGTCATTTTAATTAAGCAAATGTGACATTGAGGCAAATGTCACGTTGAATGTCAAATGACATTCAGAGCGTTAAAATGTGACAGTAAACACAAACATTACCAATGGTGGTCTTCCAACAGGCTAAGCTTGTTCCACGAACCTCAGCAGTGTTTTTATTTCGATTGTTAGCTCCATCATCTATCGCAAGACCATGGCCTGGCAGCTGACCGCACGAGCCTGCTCTCAATGTTTTTGAGAGATTATTCAGAAATTAACATTGATTAACCGAGTGACAAACTGTTCTATGGGTTGCTGAGTAGCAAGTTAGGATTCTCTGTGGTCTGAAATACAGACTCACAAAAACAATGAATGCATGGCGATCAACACCGTGATATAATCTGGCTAGGTAACTTATGCAATCAGTCTTAATGTGTTTCCTTATGTCGATATCAAACAGTCACCGATTCACTTAATGGGAGTCTCCACAAAAACACATTACAAAGTTGGCAAGACATTTACAGTACCTAATTAGCTAGCTAGCAAACTAGCTAGCTATCTTAAGAATCCTTGTTTAGCCAACTGAACAGCAAGGAACCAGTTTAGAGCCATCACGTTGAGATAACAAGCTACTCCATGAAAAATACAGTACTCACTGAGTGCTAACGTAAGATCTGTTTGCACGTCACATCGATGGGTATGTAGCAGTAGTACTCAGCGAACAATCATTTCATGATAGATGCACAGAAAACCAAAACGGAAGTAGAGCCTAGAGGGACATCATCCGACCAAGGGAGTGGTTTCAGATCATTTGAGAATGCAGAACGATATAGAGAAACTGCACAATCTCGTCAACAACGAATTAGCTAGCGGCCTTTTTTTTCGTACAAAATATGATGGACGAAATACCACGGGGTACCAATAAGTTCAATAATTGCATTTGTACCTGGTAGAATTGTTTTTTTTTTTTTTTTTGGTTTAATTGGGTGAATTCAGTCACATGACCAGACAACCCAGCCCATCTCCGGTCATGGTGCAAGGGTCAAAGTGTACGAGGCGTGTGAAGTGATGTAGTCCAACTTTTTCACATTGATGTTACTTTAAATGTCTTCTTTGCGTTTATTTTAACGAACATCATTTGCTGGCTTGTATGGTATGGTAAGAAAAAGAAAATAATGACTGCCAATGAAGATCAAGAGGTAATTTAGCTGTGTAACGCTGCCTGACATTTCTGAAAGCTTGGCAGTACCAATGCTTATACCTATGCTCAGACTGTCAAACCCAGTTGCAGTGTGAGTGGACAGATTGCTGAAACTTAAAAACTTAGCTAGCTAGTGTTAACTAGTTTACCATTTCAAGATTGGTAATATTGGTATTGCTGGATAGCAATTGCTTACAAATTAAAGCATTTGCTACTTTGCTAATGCCACGTTTCTGCGAACATATCTCAATGCTTCACTGTAACTTAGCTGTTTTCAGACCACACCTTGTCGAACTGTGCATTATAGCTAACGTGAATTGATCATCGTTGTCATTGCTGGTCCTAAATTTACTCTGATTCCGCAGGTAAGGTTTCTTTTTGGTACGTTTATTAATTTAGCTGGTTATCTACTGGAAAATTTTATTGTTAGGAATTGTTTAATTGGTGTTAAAGTTGGAGAGTTAAGTTCTTATTTTACAGTCCGCTAGATATAGCCAAATTTATTCCAAGGTCAGCTGAAAATTTAGGTAAGCAAAATTTTGAATTGTCCGTTTTCTGTGTATGTCACTGAGGTTTCAGTCATGTGTCCCCACACTTTTGGCCGTATAGCGTATTAGTTGCTGCAATCTACTGCCAGAGTGTATGTGACCAGACTTGCCTTTAAAATGACTTTGGTGTCATGGCATAGATGGAGTTGGAAGCACTAAGGTCCATTTATGAAGGAGATGACTGTTTCAAGGAGCTAAGTCCAGTGTCTTTTCAGTATATGGTGAGTAATTAAAATAACCTTAGAAATAAGAATTTCTTTAACGTTGCATTATGATGGTATTTTACTCTAATGCAAAGTTTGTTTGTTCTTCGCATGCTTACGATCACCTGTTTAATTTTCAACTCCAGGTAGGAGATCAAGAAGACCCTAAAGCATTCCTGTTGGAGATATCATGGCCAGACGCATATCCCGAAACTGCCCCTCAAATATCCCTAGATGCCTTCTTCAATAATAGAATGTAAGTATGCATCTGATTCAAGGAAAATAATTCCTCTACATTTTAAATGATCTAAGGATGAATGTGATCGAAAGATAAAGACCGTTCTAGTTGGCTTACCTATTAACCTGTTACTCCGTCCAGATATATGATTCTCAGTCACATTGTGATTACAGATGTGCGGAGGTAAAACAAACTATAATGGCAAAGCTGGAAGAACAGGTTGAGGCTAACCTTGGAACTGCCATGATTTATACACTCTTTGAGTGGGCTAAGGAAAATCAGGAATCATTAATGGAGAACCACCAGCCAGTGGTCACAGCAGTGGTCAGTATTTTTGAATTGTTTTTTTCTTGTTTACATACACCCAATTTCCAATAGGACGGCATCTCCACTCCTGTGCCACACTTAACTCCTTTGCGCAGAATACAAATAATGCCAATTTTTTCCTGTTATGCATGAGCCTATTTAGGCTTTATAACTCAGTATTTGGGTCACAGAGACTCTGGGAAATTATTCCAGTGAAGCAAGGCATTTGGAAATTCAATTACAGAATTTTTTAGGAATTCAATTTCAGAATTTACAGAAGCTAGCGTCTATATCTGCGTTAAAATGCCTGTGATCTACTGCTGTAAAGGTTTTGTGTATTATCCCTTGAAATGATAATGGTCATAATTGACAGGCTAATAAGGAGTCACATCTACAGTACAACCCCTGCCAAAAACTATGGAATCACCACACTTTGGGATGTTCATCCAACTTTTTTTTACTTCATTGCAGATAAACAAATCACAGATACAGCGGTGAAAATAAGTATTGAGCATGTCAACATTTTTCTCAGTAAATATATTTCTAATGGGGCTATTGACATGAAGTTTTCACCAGATGTCGGTAACAACCCAAGTAATCTACACATACAAAGAAATGAAAACAAATTAGTCCATAAATTAAGTTGCGTAATAAAGTGGAATGACACAGGGAAACAGTATTGAACACGCTTACTGAAATTTATTTAATACTTGGTAGAAAAGCCTTTGTTGGTAATGACAGCTTCAAGACGCCTCCTGTATGGAGAAACTAGTCCCTTGCAGTGCTCAGGTGTGATTTTGGCCCATTCTTCCACACAAACTGTCTTCAAATCTTGAAGGTTTCAGGGGCCTCTTCTATGAACTCTGATCTTCAGTTCTTTCCATAGATTTTCAATTGGATTCAAGTCGGGTGATTAACTGGGCCATTCTAGCAGCTTTATTTTCTTTCTCTGAAACCAATTGAGTTTCACTGGCTGTGTGTTTGGGATCATTGCCTTGCTGAAATGTCCACCCTCGTTTCATCTTCAGCATCCTGGTAGATAGCAGCAAATTCTTATAAAGAATGTCTTGGTACATTTCTCCATTCATCCTTCCTTCAATTATATGAAGTCTGCCATTACTATATGCTGAAAAACAGCCCCACGCTATGATGTTCCCACCTCCAGACTTCATTGTTGGTATGGTGTTTTGGGGTTGATGTGCAGTGCCGTTTGTCCTCCAAACATGGTGTGTGCTATGACATCCAAAGAGTTCAATTTTGATCTCATCTGACCAGACTATATTCTTCCAGTATTTCATAGACTTGTCCAAATGTTCTGCAGCAAACTTTAAACAAGCTTCAACATGCTCTTTCTTCAGCAATGGAGTCTTGCGCGGTGAGCGTGGATAAAGGCCATGGCGGTTGAGTGCATTATTTTTTTTTTTTTTTTGAAACAACTGTACCTGCTAATTCCAGGTCTTTCTGAAGCTCTCTGCGAGTGGTCCTTTCTTGGACAACTCTTCTGATTATTCTTTTGACTCCACTGTCAGAAATCTTGCAAGGAGCACCTGGTCGTGGCCGGTTTATGGTGAAACGATGTTCTTTCCACTTCCGGATTTTGGCTTAACGGTGCTCACTGGAACAATGAGAAGTTCAGAAATACGTCTGTAACCAATGCCATCGGTATGTTTTGCAACAATAAGGTTGTATAGGTCTTGAGAGAGCTCTTTGCTTTTACCCATCATGACATTAGATGGTTCTTGTGTGACACCTTGGTAATGAGAAACCATTTTATAGGCCAATTAGGACTATACCAGCTGATATTAATTTCCACTGATAGGGGACAGGATTGCTTTCTAATTACTGACCGATTTCAGCTGGTTTCTTGGCTTTCCATGCCTTTTTGCACCTCCTTTTCTTCATGTGTCCAATACTTATTCCCTGTGTCATTCCACTTTATTACACATAATTTGTGGACTTATTTCTTTTGATTTCTTTGCATGAGTGGATTGCTTGGGTTGTTACCGACATTTGGTGAAAATTTCATGTCAATAGCCGCATTAGAAATATATTTACTGAGAAAAATGTTGATGCATTCAATAATTATTTTGCCCGCTGCACGACAGAAAACTATTGCTATTTAATAGCTTAACATTCTGCCTTTATGAAACGCATCTCAAACAAATTAAATTATTTTAATTAATGGCATATTTTTTCAGATCAAGATGAGGAAAAAATATGGAATTACTCAATGTTGAGGAAAAAATTATGGCATCACCTTGTAAGAAAATTATGGCCAAAAAAATTAAGGCATCACCTTCTTAAAGAAATACTGGCACAAATCTGAAGATGCAAATCAGTCTGCAGTTAGAAGAGTATGCTTGCAGACCTTAATGACATGTTGGACTTGGCTAATTGTGGGGAAATATGGCATCAACAAGAGAGCTGGAAATTGAAGTTATAGAAAGGATTATACAACTGCTCCAGCAGGGAAATTCAACACAGGGAGTGGTAAAGGATGTTGGTTTTTCCCAGTCAGCTGTGTCTAAAATGTGGCACAAGTTTATACCAAATGGAAAGGTTATTAAAGGAAAACATTCGGGTCGACCTCCGAGGATGTCAAAGTTTCAGGACAGAAAACTCAAAGCAATATGCCTTGAAAATAGAAAATACACAAAACAAATGAAAAACAAATGAGCTGAAACAGGAGTCAGTGCTTGAGACAGAACTGTTAGAAATGGGCTGATAGACATGGGATTTTAATATAGAAAAGCCAAATACAAATCAGCACTAACAACTAAACAGAAGAAGGCAAAGTTACAGCAGGCTTCAGAGAAGTAATCATGTACAAACTTGCGTGGATGATTGGATGGAAGTAATATTCAGTGATTAATCACAAGTCTACATTGGCCAAAGTGACAATGGAAGAACTTTTTCTAGTATCGTTCAAATGAAACATACAAAGATAACTACCTGAAAAAAAACTCGCTAAATTTCCCTGTTCATTTATGATATGGGATTGCATGTCATGTAAAGGACCAGGAGAGATGGCGATCATTACCTCAACAGTCAATGCACAGGTGTACATTGAAATTTTTGATAATTTTCTCATTTCATCAATAGAAAATAGGTTTGGTGATGATGTAGTCTTTTTTCACTGTGTCAGTGTATTTTGCTACTGAGCAAAGAGTGTGAAAGCTTTTCTTCAGGAAAGATATATCAACTCAATGACGTGGCCAGCAAACAGTCCGGATTTCAATACAATTGAAAATCAATGGTGGGGGGTGGGGGAGGTCCATGACGAGGCTCCATCCAGCAAAGCTGATCTGTCAGCTGCTATTTGATAAAGTTGGAACCAGCTTAATGGAGAATATTGTTTTTCATCAGTAAAGTCCATGTCCCAAAGAATTCAGGCCATCATAAAAGCCCAAGGAGAGGCAAAAAATACTAATTCAGATTTTTTTGTTGATGATTAGACAAATTTTTCCCTCAACTTTGAGTGATTCCAAAAATTTGTCCTCGACCTCCTCTGGTTCCTATACCTATATTTTACAGTCAGTGCTCGCATTATGATTTGTATATAATTTTTTTGTCTTGTCTAATTTTGCGTATTTAGTTGCAAACCTCCAGCAGTGAAACATCCGATCATACCTCTGCAAGCAAGAAAAAAGAAAAGAAAGAGCAACTTACCAAAGCACAGAAGAGGAAAATGACTCAAAGAACAGGCCAGAAATGAATAATTAAACATTTAAAATATGAAATTGTATAAATATTCACTCCATTTGATTTGTATTTCTTTTTTATTGCATTAATTAAATCTCTGAAGAAAAGTTTTACGTTTTTTAGGAAACTTGATCTATTCGGCTTGTCTGAATTCCAACTTAATTTTGACCAACAGATAACAAAGGTGAACTCCCCCGAGGCTGGAATTGGGTTGATGTCATAAAGGTAATGCAGTTCATTGGTTTGTGGTAACATGGATGCTGAATTAATGGAAATTGCTCAAATGCCATTAAGGCTGAGGGTTTATCTATTTTTTTCCCCTCAAATAATAATGTATCCTCTGTTTATCTCTTTCCCTCTCTGTGCTGTGTGCCATGTTAACCTCTGTTGATTGCCCATATTTGTGACTGTCCTCAATGCAGCATGTAAGTACTATAATAAATTTACATTTATTTTCATGAAGTTGTTTTTCCATACAAATAACTGGATGCACTGATTCACTTATTGGGGAATATCACAATTGGTACCTACTACCATGTATATGTAGCATTTGGTGATCATTTTTGTATGTGCCAGAAAAAGGAATTTCAATTTTCTCTGACCGCCTAAAATGTGACTTAAATGGGATTTGAAGCTTTAAATTCCATGGCATGGAATGTGTACCAGCTGGCATTTCATTAGCACTTATGTAGAAATGGAATTTGGGCACCTTTGAAGTTTTCTTTAATTGAAACAGTGTCTGGTAGTGGAAATGTGTGAAAATATTTTTCAAAAAAACATGTCACGATAAATCTGAGCAGCATCAGTTGTGCTCTCAGTACTGTTGATGTGCAATGCAAGAAATTGGATGCTTGATAAAGTAGTCAGCATTATTTTTTAATGATTCGAAATAAGTGATGTGCAATTGCAGTTTTTCTTTACTCAATTTCTGTCTTCTCAGTTACCAAAATGGTGCCTCTGATGCAAATCTGCCTTGCCTTTCTGTAGCTCAGCAAAACTGGTGGCAAAGAGGATGACTAGACGGCCATGGGAACTGGTGTGGAGTTATGTGTGCGATGATATCGTCTGACCTCAGTCCCTTCTCTCAATGCTGCTTCATCGATGCCTTCATGTGGACCGGAGTTGCGACTGCAGATACATCTAGATAATTGTTTTTGTTTTATTATTAGTATTATTACAATTAGATCAGAATGAGGCTGCTGATGTGTATTAAATTTACTTTCCTTTAGGTTAGGGGCATCCAGTCTTTTCGACAAAGGGCTGAAATGGGCACAGATTTTTATTTTAGCTTAGCGCTACAACACCAGAATTATCCAGTTAACTAATCATGGGATTCGATCTAGACCTTGATTCGTAAAATCAGGTGTTTTAGTGTTAGGCTGCACAGAAAACCAGCTCCCACACCATCCCTTTGCAGAATAAGATTGGTGATCCTGGTGTATTTATTTTTACATATGTTTGGGTGAAGTGGTGATGATGGCCATTTGTGTGATTTAATATGTGTATTTCAGCATGTCTAAGCCTTTGTAGAAAGTCACTGTGCTTGTTCAGTTTTTTGCTCTGGGCAGAGTCTTGCAGTGAATGCAAAGGCCAGCAAAATCGATGATGAATTTCAAATTTACTTTTTAACTTGCCTTGAATATTGAATGTTGTCAGTTGGAAGGAATGCTGAATTTTCATGGTTTGAAATGACCTAACAAGCCAAACAGTGACACAGCGCTGGCTTTTATTTGCCCAAAATCATAGTGATCAGCACCAGTGTTGTAAGATGTTTTGAGAACTGATCAAATTTGGTTTTGTTTTTTTTTTTTTCAAAAAGCGCCCTTGATAATATTGTTAAGTCAATATTGTTTCGTGGATTCAGACTTATTTTTCGACGTGGCCATGTCCATCAAGAACTTTTGAAACGTTTTTAAAAATAAAAGATTGTCAGTCTTGTGCTGCCCTGTATTTTTTTTTTTTTTTAAATTTGATTTGCCACTGTACATTGAAAAATGGTTTTATTTCTTAGTTTTGTCCACTGTGAAGAGTGTGAGTGCGGCTGTTGCTCATTGGTGAATTGTGTTTGAAAGAAAAAGTTCCATTCTTGTTCATCCAGAGTGTACAAATTTGGTTTCCATGGTAATATATTTCAATGGGATTAGCTGCAGAAAATTGATTGTAGTTAATGAAAAGGAGGCCCCACTCAAAGGACTATAGAAAAGGTCCAAACCAATATTTGAGCACAAGAAAGGCTATTGAGATGCTATTTTGGCACTTGATAAAATTATGTTGTTGTCTATTGATGTGGTTAATTTTTGTTGAAAATTTGCCTACATATTAAGATCTGCGCTCAAAATCCTGAGCATGCATGTGAGCATTGCTTGAACATACTACCGTTGATCTGAATCGCTTCTGCGTCGAGATGCTGTTCGAGTAGCGAGTTGATAAAAACGCTCCTATTAGGTATCGGTCTTATTGAACCACTTAAAACAACAACATTTTTGGACTGTAGATGGCGCAGATGGCCTACTTAGTTTAGTCAGTCTTTTTTCACTGTTCCATTTCGTTTTTTTGTGGGTCAGACAATGTCAGCCAAATATAATTTTGCAAAAGGGTCAACACCATCTGTAAATTGGACTGAATTATTTCTTCTTTTTTTTTAGCGTTAACCTTTATGGGGGCGTGTTTTACGAAGTGAGTCCATGTTGCTTTCATATTTTGTATCGAAGTCTACACGTGGGTATAATCATATAATGCCAACCTGTAAGATTCTGTGTTGGATTAAACCAGTGCGCCTTCGTTACTGTAGGCGCGCTTACTGGACAGTGGGTGGGAGCATTGGTCGAGATGCACTCCTCAAAACTCTGAGCATAGTTACTGGACGCTTGGCATGTAGGATATAGTCGTGTGTCTGTACCACCACCTTCGCAGACATGTCAGCAGGAAAAGCGCTCTTGTCTACCAATTTTTGATTCGGACATGCATGATAATGCAAACATGACAATGATCTGCTCTCCGATAATACAGACTGATTGAGGTGATTTAAATAATTTGAACATTGAAATGATGACCTCCGACGCAAAGTACAGTGTTTCAACAAATAAGGATGAAAACGTAAGATTCTAATTGTTCGTGTTACCTTTATGTACAGCAGATTAGAGTAAATGTGACTTGTAAATTTAGCACTTTGCAAATACAATCAACGAAACCGTGCGTTTGTCAATGTTGCTGTTATGAATTCTGTGTGAGATTTGTTACTTGAATTATATTAATCTTGGGGTATTTTCAGTGTGAGGTAGATGTAATTCCAGTGAGAGGTGTAATGAACAGTATCATTCACAGTATACATGCGATTGAGGGTGACATTTCCTAAAAGGGAATATCACTCTAAAACGAGTTTGTTACCGAAGCCGAGTTGTTAACACAGTAATTAAATACCTGCGAGTTGTGTTTCGATGTGAGATGAAATATTACCCTCTGACTCTTGTGTCTCTAGGAAAACAGTGGAGTTGTAACATTTCCGCCCATTCCGAACAGCTGCTCTTACTTTGGTCAGGTGAATATATTAAACTTTATGCGGACACACCTTCACTACTTGCTGAACGTCGCGATTACTCTGTCGGAAACGTAGGCTTATTTACTTGTTAATGTCGGGAAGTTCTAAATCTATTTAATCAATGTGTGCATTGTCGGATCATGTATGAAATGCATTCAATTATGTCTAAATGTCTGTGGCTAAGATTAGCATAGGTATGCATTAAATATTGGTATAAGAAAATTAATGATAGCCTAAAACTGGCATGTTCAAAAGTGGCAAGTTGAATGTTTAAATACAGGCTATTTATTATATTTATGATGCATATGAGCTGTATATAAATATTATGTAAAATGTTTGTGTAATAATAACGTAAAAAATATTAGTAGGCTGCATTTATTAGAATCTAGCGGCCATATATTTGCACCTATACTTTTTCTGTACTGGTGGATTCCAAACTGAGAAAAGAAGCAAGCACAGGCATTAGAAGTAGGTCCATAAAAATATGACAGTACAACTGCATGTGACACATTGAGGGGCATTTTTGATAGAAGAGGGGAAACAAAGTGTGGGAATGAGTGACGAGATCCATTCTAAATGAAACTCTTCCTGTTCAGATGGTATCATAATTTGTGACACAATCCTGATAATGATCACCACTGTCCCTGGATTTGACAGTGTGCATCAAAACAAAAGCCGTTAGCAGCTCAAAAGAACATACCCTTAACCTGACATCTCTTTTCCCCCAATGGGCTTGTATATCAATTTCTTTTTTCTCTTAGTTGCACATTACTGCGCTCTACTGGGACATGATGATGCATAAATGTGATTGTATTCCCTGAGATGAGTAAACATTGATCTGCTCAGGGGGCATATGTGTGCATTCAGGCTTCTGGGCAAAAATTGCGCTGATTTTATAGGACTTGCATGATGGAAGACTGCCCACATTTCAGAGACTTCAAGAGATGTTCTTTGCATCCAGTCTTGCTAGTCACAAGCCTGGATTTCACTATGTGCTTGATTCGAGGATAAGAAATAAGGTAGGGATAGTGCAAAAGATTTCTGTGTTGTTTCAAATCTGTGCCTTTATGTAGTCAATGCTTAGAATTTTCATGTGTTTCAGTTGCAGAAAACTGATAGCCACTGGAGTGCTCCTCCTTTAAAGGTGAACATGAGAGCACACTCTCAAATAAAGGCACATTTCAAGGTAAGTGCTTAGCATTACATTAATAAGCAAGTGGTGCGAGGCACAAATGCCCAGCCCGAGGCAGACGTTTTAGTATTTTGAGTGTTGAGTAAACTGGGACCCCCCCTGACATTTGACTCCTAAAGCTAATGAGCCTGATGATGTGCAGCATATTCTTGGGGGGAAAAAAATTGAAAAATGCATGTTGTGAATCCAGTTAGAAATTGATCGGAGCAGATATAAGGAAGTAAACGTGAAAAGACTAATTTTGGTTTTTTGGTGACTTTGACCTTGACCCTCTAAGTCTGAGATATAATCAGATGATCCTTGGACCATTGAAAACCTTCCCTGAAAATTTAAAGCAATTTGATGAAACGGTTTTTACTCTTAACTGCTGATAGACACACAGACAAACAACCAACCAAACAAATTTTACTGTAAACAATACCCCTCGCCCTTTGCCGGGCGGGGTAATTATTAGTTGATAAAATTATAGACTGTTGTAACATTTTATTGTTCAGTATATGGGACCACAAATGGCCTTGCAATAAATTGGTGGGCTATTCAGGGTTTAATCCTGTCTGTATTCCACTTATTGTGCTCCACATCCCCTGTGATCTTGACCAGGCCTGAGTGGGTTGGATACTGGGTAGCTGTATGGGTTGATGGACTTTGTCTACTTGAGTATTTGTAAGAGCCTCATAAATTGAGGTCAATTATACTTCATAATATTGCTAGGGATCACTGTCCATAATTTTCTTTTAAGTAAATCCAATTAATATTTTGTGTATATATGCTACTGAATATGTTCTTCTTTTTACTCTCTGTCCTTATTTTACAAGTTGGGGCATTTTTTCTTGTTAAGCTCACAGCTGTATGGGCATCCTTGGAGAATCTGTTTTGGCTTATCATGGAGATGCAGATGTCTGAATGTGGATTGAGTTTATATTCCTGTTTCAGTTTCGTCGGCAGCAGCTCCGTATGAAGAGCACTGAACAGAATTTAAAATCACAAGGGAGGAGTGCGGATGTGCTGAGCTGTCTGAAGCAACAAAGCTCTTCATTAAAAGTGAGATGGAGGCTTCCAATTCATTACCAGTTCGTAATCATTTGAACAGTTCACATTAAATGTGAACATTTAAAATGGACTGTATGCGTGTAAATTTTGAAAATGCATCACATTCAGTTTATTCGCGAAGCAAGTAAACCTGAGATTTCAAATCCCTTGATACACTTTCTTCTTAAATAATGACACCACTGTGAAAAATCTTGCTTTTTTGTCGTATTTGAACCTTCTCACGATTGTTCACCTGCTGAACACCTGCTGAAATCATGCACACTGTTTCAGGAAAGGTCTGGGGGAGACATGCTGAATGTTAGCAGGAAAGAGAACTTTCTGGAAGGTCCTTCAAAGGTGCTGCAAAGCCTTACAGTGCTGGGGGCTGGAGGTGGAGAAGATGGCAGTGCTGACTGGGAGGGCACTGGCTTGACCGAAAGCGAGTGTTTAAGGCCTAGGGCCCCTACGGGGGGTCCGTGTAAGACAGCCCCTTTGGATTCTGCAGAAAGTGCCCAGTGGAGTTATGTATGTGGGGAAGGAGGGATTCATACACTAGGGTGCACAACCAGAGACATCATCAGAGGGAACGTCACCTTACCTTGCTGTGTCAGGAAGAGGAGATTTATGATCTATATTTGTGGTGGATATGAAGGTAAATGTATACATGTACAGTGCTTAACAAATTTATTAGACCACCACCCAATGTAAGGTTTATGCCACAGCTGCCCTAAATGAACAGTGTTGGTAATTACCAAAATAATTTTATGCTTCTGTAATGGTTAATCCACCAGTATGTGCAAGCTCTTTAACTGAAATGATATTTTAAATGCTATAATATAATTGTTGTTATCCATGAATTTTCGCATTTACTGTTTTACAAAAAAGCAGAAAAAAACAGTTAAGCACATTATTATTTTTTGATTAAGATGCCAAATAACAGTTATTTTCTTGCATTCCTGAACATAAAAATTGGTTTTAGTGGTTGAATGCAAGAGTGCAAGCTGTTGTCAAGGCCAAAGGAGGCCATACAAAATATACGGTTTTTTTTGGTTTTTATGTGTGAATAAGGACCATTTTGTGGTTTTAGTTTGTTATTTGCCAAAGAAATAACAAATTAATTTTTAGTTTTAAAGAAGTTTTTGACAAATTTCTTAAATATTCGTGTTTCTCATTTTTTTATGACAGGTGGTCTAATAAATTTGTTAAGCGCTGTATACTCTTAGAAAGTTGGCTTGCCCACCATGAGCTGTTCATATGCACTTCATGTAGGTTTTCACCCCAACCCTAAGAAAGTAAAATCCATTCAAGTGGAAATCCATCAAGCTACTGATGAGTAGAGTCAATAGAAAATTTTAGTTGAAATGGAAGCCAAACGGATGTTAAATCTCATGGAACAGGGAGGGGCAGCCCTCTTTTCAGGGGGTTTTGGTCAGTGAATAGAATATGCAGACTGATGCTAAATTCAACTTGCTGGTTTTGCAAAACACATCTGGTATCAGAGTGGTAAAGCCTACTTATTATCTTTCCCTTAAGAATCTATTTTCACATTGCTATGTCAACTTGTTAGTTTTCTCATTTACAAAAGGAATCAGAGTGCACTTCTCCCTGTCTATACAACCTGTAACACTGTTGGGAAATTAATGCTTATAATTTATTTGGGCTTTATCAATGGAAAAAGCAAGAACTATTGCTATTATAAACTATAAATGACATTGCTCTTTTGAATAGGCATGTGTGGATGTGTGTGGATTCCCTCGTGTATTATTTCTGTTGATGCATTTTGTCCCTCCAGACACGGTGGCTGAGCGGACAGTGCTAACAGAGCAGGCGTACCCAACCCTATATCTGTACTGTAAGCAGCGTGGGTATGATCTGAGAGTAGTGGATCTGCGTGGCGGTGTAGAGGATCCGGTCACTGACAGGAATGATACTGCGTCGCTGCATGTGGACACACTCCGGGAGTGCCAGGAGTCCCAGGGGCACTGCTTCTTTGTGAGTAAAAACCAGCTGTGTTCTTCCACCAGCCATCTTAATTTTTGTTGTTCACTTTCCCCATAGAGGTGAAACAAAAATGGTCAGAATGTTCTTAACTGAAGATTTTGATGGCTGATGTGGCAGTCGTTACTGTTAATCACAAGAAATTGAGCAGCTTTCTGAAAAATTTTTAAAAATTCTGTGGAAAAAAAAAAACTCTTCATTACCATTCTGGACAACAGCCTGTAACAAACAGTATACAGATCAGTGTATAAGTACGGTATCTAGATGGTCACTATGCATAAAACTGGCCATATTGTCTGAGAAAATCACTTGACATAGATGTAGTAAATACTCTCAAATTACACTTTTACTTCATATTTTACGTTACATTCATTTTTCTGAAGTACTTAACAAAAAAATTGGATCACAGTCCAGACAGGCGTGAATTGCATGAATATTCTTCTCGCAGTTTGGATACATTAGAAGTGTAAATGTGCATGTATTCTTTGGTCTGTCGAAAGAACCACCTTGTTTAAATCCTACTTGTCAAGGTGCTGATTGTGACGGCTCTTAGTTGCACTTAACAGCTGTTCACAGGCCAGAAACAAGAGGTACAAACACTGCCACCCAGCATGTCCATGGAGGAGTTTGACGCCATCCTTTGCATGTTGGAGAAAGAGAAGCAGACCTGCGCTCAGAGGAGGCAGATGAGCCTTGCCGAGTTGGGTCTGGAATCACAATCCAGCATCATCGGCAGCAGCACGGCGAGCTTCACCTCCGAGACGGGACGGAGCCTGAAGGACTCGGCCGAGAGCTCAGCTTTCCTGAACGGGAGTGCGGTTTCCCAGAATTCCCCCGCGGACAACAACGATGAGCTCAGTGCCACTCTCTTGGGAGCAAGGTGCTGGGCAGATGTCGATAAAGATATGACCCTCCTGCTGAAGTGCTACCGGCTGGATGAGAACTGTGTTCCTCCTGTCTACAAGCTACGGCCAGTCAGGTGACCTTCTCTGACCAATCAAAAACACAGGATTTGAGACTACTCTTCCCTAGAAAAACAAGAGCATGAACATGAACCATTTTGAAAAATATTACTCATTACTCCAATAAGGATTCCAGCTTTGATTCTGAGATTGTTTAAACTGTTATTTTGACTCTTCTTTCAGGTCAATGATGGTTAAACTGGCGGCCGAACTGACCATAGGCTAGTCAACCAGTTAACCAGCTAGAACGCCTGGAAGCATAAAAATCACCGCTCATGCGGGTTGAAATTGGTATTTTCTGTAGGGTACTGTATTGTGTTCGCAATCGACTGGCTAAACAGGTTGTAGTGTGATGATGTAGAGCACTTAAATGCCACAACGATTTTCATTCTGAACCTGGATACCGTCTTTCTCTTTGTTTGGTTTCCATGGTTCCAGAGCCAAGGCCTCAGTTGTTATGAAACTCCAGTCTGTTGGAAGAAAGGGCTTAAATTATAAACCTAATCCGCTCTGAAAGAAATCAATGAAGCAATTGCTTGCCCTTGGCCTGTTGAGGATTTATTTCCACATTGGCACTGTGCACATGAAGACAAGATAACATTTTGATAAGACTGTCAGTTGCTGCAAACGATAAGAAGGGACAGAAATGGCCCTAGAACTCATAATAAAAACACTGCTCCACAGCCAACACTTTGTGCTGCCATCCTATATTGACAGTGACAGAGGAATTCTGCCTGAATTGCATAAAAGAATGTATAAAACGAGTTAAATGTGATGTGTGAAATATGTAAGATGCCAGTAGAAAGGCAAATAAATAATGCAAATTAATGATGCCAATGATAAAGTTACTGAAGGGGTCAGGTTTCCAGCTTTTGTATGATAACAAGCCTCACAGAAGCCATTCCAATTTTGTCTAGCTTTGGCCGTGCCTGAAAAATCCTCCCAACTACTGTTCCCTCATAATGTTCGCTGTTTGCAGAACATATTGCCTACTGTGTACTGAAATCCCTCAACAGCAAGCTGAGTACATTGGATGAAAATTTTGTTCAGCATTTCTCCCTCGAAATATTTCTACCATTCAGGGATTGTAAGTGCCTCTCTAAGGGGTAATGAACAGAAGTTTGCAAAAGATAAATTTCACGCAAATATAATTTTTCGCACAAAGAGTGGTCACAGTGTAGACGACCTTGTCAGCTCATGTAGTGGGTTCAAAAACTGGGGAGTTTTCAAGACCTTGGATGAAACGGTCCTCAGCACTGTTCTGTGTTAAGTGCTCTGTAGAAGTAGGAAAATGTCAAACTTGTTGTCATCATTCACAACTTATCCATTGTTCTTAATTTATACAAATAGTTGGAAAGTAAGCTCTTTCGGTTTTGCATTTTGTTTCAGCAACCACTACCCAGACCTGCTCTGTAAAGACAGCATGCGTCGACGACTGGCCAAGCAGGCATGGCAGGCCATATGTGCTCACCTGTGGCGGGTACTGCAGAGAAACAGCCCAGGTGTGCTGGGCGAGGAGAGGGCTTCCCGACTGCTGAGGACAGGTGTGTGTGTGTATGTGTGTTAATATCTCTGAGTCTGTGTTTGTGTTCGTGAATGTGCATATGGGTTTGTGTTTATATCATGTGTGTGCATGCATGTGTGTGTTCATGTGTGTACGGTAGTGTGCAGTGATGATTATACAACACTACTTTCGTCTAAAAGGGGTCCTAATATATTACTTCTTTATAATTTTTTGGTGAAAATGTATTGAAAAATACGACTGTAGGAAATGAGAAGAAAAAATCATTCCCACAAGAATATTGAGGTAAAAATATGGGTAATAAACAAAAACTTCGAAAACATAAATTTTTTATAACAATTGAAAGGTGTCACAAATTTTATTTTTTTGACTCTTGCATAGCCTGAATGCATGTTTGAAGGCTCGTTCCATGATTATTGATGATAAAAAAAAAATTGTGTTTAAACTGGTTTGAGGCAACATTATTCAACAAAATTACGTCTGATGGTCATTTTTTTCCAGTATATAAGGTGACATGAATTAAAATTTGACTTCTTTTATATCAGACAAGAAAGCGTAGTTCTGCATTCATACCTTGACATGTTTCGACGGGAACTCCCATCTTCCTCAGAAGTGTCACATGATGGTATTGTGACATGTCTTATCAGCTGTCACAATACCATCATGTGACACTTCTGAGGAAGATGGGAGTTCCCGTGGAAACATGTCAATGTATGGATGCAGAACTACGCTTTCTTGTCTGATATAAAAGAAGTCAAATTTTAATTCTAAAATTAGAGACGTAATGAGTCTCATCCAACTAAGGTGACATGAACTTCGAGCAGTGTCACAGTATTAAACACGGTGGCACATCGGAAGCAGCTCTCTGAGACTGTTCGTATTGTGGCCTTACATGATGCTGGAAACGTTAAATGCTGCCATGGTGCTGTAACAAACAACTATCAAGTGTTTCAAATAGACTGGTTCGCTGAAAACTAGTGGCAATAGAGGTGCAAAACGGAAGTTAAGTGCCTCTGATGTTCATTATCTGCGAATGACTAGTTAAAAAAAAAATTTGGCGGTTGACAGCACGACAACTCCGTGATGATATTAATAGCACCAAAAGTGAAGAGATGAAGGTATCAAGATCTACTATTTCCAGAAGCCTGTGTGAAAATGATCTGATTGGTCGGATTGCTGCCAAGAGCTGGCAACATCAAAAAAAAAGACTTGAGTTTGCCAAAAATTTAAAGGATTGGACCCTAATGGACTGGAAATAAGTAAAACAGCATCCCCAGCCTGTTGCATTTACATTGACATGTCACCGCGCTCTTTTAGGGTCAACATGAAAATGTAAATGCTATTTTCTGACTATTTGAAAATGATATTGAAAACGGCAATCGACATTTAATTTGCAAAGACTTCATCTGCTCTACTGTGGACAATATTCAAATGCAATAAGCCAAAGAGCACTCCCAGTCTATTGCTTTTACATATACATGTCATCATGCCCTTTTAGGGTCAACATGAAAATGAAAATGCTGTTTTCTAATCGCTTGGAAATAATAATGATAAATGATAAAAACCAAATCATATCGCTTTAATGTGATGATCATTTAAGTACTTTTTCCTTAGTTACATGCTGCCTAGGTGGCGATATCCAAAGAGCAACGTGACTTGATGCGCGATGGCACACATTACGTAGCAGCCTAGCCATTATGACGTTATCAGTAAAGCTGGATTTATGGTTCTGCGTCGAACTGACGCCTTCGCTACGCAGAGCCTCTGCGTCGCCTGCCTTGCACCTCGAAAATTTTCTAACTGCACGTCAAAGCGACGCAGACCGCAAGGGCACTGATTGGTCACATCTACTCGAGTCTCACGTGATTTCACGACAGGTCCTTCAGAAACCAGCTTAAGCCTCCATGCGTACATGTGCTACCCAGAAGCTGTTTGGTTGGTATGCAAATAAGGAGCGTCTTTTTAGTTCGCGCCCCTAATGAGTGACGTCCTAGCTGAAGGCCCGCCTTGATGAGACCCTGACAGATTACATTTTCATTTTCATTGTGTTCCAAAAAGAGCGTGGTGACTGTATTTGTAAATGCAGTGGACTGGGAGGCGCTGTTTCCCCTACTGTATTTGAATATTGTCCCATGTATTTATTTATTTTTATTTATTTTATAAATATTATTATTATTTATTATTTTTTTAAATTTATTAATATTATTATTATTTTATAAATATTGCAGGATAAGTCTTTGAAAATGAAATGTCAAATGCCGTTATCATTATTTCCAAGTGATTAGAAAACAGCATTTTCATTTTCATGTTGACCCTAAAAGAGCGTGATGACATGTGAAGTGGGGTGCAAAAATGTGGGCACCCCTGGTTTAAATATCTCTTACAATTAATCTCCAAGTGATTGAAAGCAAACCACAACACTAAATGCTACAAAGTTAAGCATGACACCTTTCTGCAAAAGCAAGGTTGATTGCTGATGATTACTAATGCCCAGACCCAGGTGATTTACTTGTTAGGGCTTCAATGAGTCAGGTGAATATAATTCCAGGGCTGAACTATATATTCTGAAGTAACCCCATGCCTTCTAAAGTATCCGACTGTGGTGGCTGTTGTGTCTGGTGTTAAAAACTATGTGTTCCTCTAAACAGTTGTCCAAGGATGTCAAAATCAAGATAATTCACTTCCACCACAAGGAGAGGGCTACAAAAAACTCTCACAACGTTTCAAACTACCCATTTCTACTGTCAGAATACTCAGAAACATTGTAAGAAAATGGAAAATAAATGGAACAATTGAAGTCAAGGCAAGATCTGGAAGACCAAGAAAAATTACAGATAGAATGGCCTGAGATCTGGTGAGAAATGCTCAGAAGAACCCACACATCGCTGCAAAAGAGCTGCAAAAAAGAGTAGCAGACACAGGTCTAGTTTTTCACAGGACAACAATACAGCGTACCTTAAACAACAAAGACCTACATGGCAGAGTTGCAGGAAAGAAGCCTTTCCTACAACCTCAACACAAAATTAAGCGTCTGAAATATGCAAAAGAAAACCTTGAGAAACCTCAAGCCTATTTGAACAATGTGCTTTGGACTGACGAAACCAAAATTGAACTTTTTGGCCACAACCAAAGAAGGTATGTTTGGAGAAAAAAGGATGAAGCATTTGTAGAGAGGGAGACGCGATAGCGCAGTGGTCAAGTAGGCTTGACTTGGGATTGTAAGGTCCTGAGTTCAAGCCCCGGCCACGACCTTCGCAGTGTGTTCTTGGGCAAAACACTTCACGCCCACACTCTACGCCTCACTCCACCCATGTGTATAAATGGGTACCAGCAAATAATCAGGGAAACTTCACTAAGAGCTGGGGGAGTACCTGTGATGGACTGGCATCTCATCCAGGGGGAATAGTAATACTCCTAGTCACTTCATGCCATGGAAACCGGGGTGAAGTACCGGCCTGATGGGCCACTAGGCTCGTCACTGGCTTACTCTCTCATTTGAAGAGAAGAACACGCTGCCAACTGTTAAGCATGGAGGTGGATCCATTATGCTTTGGGGTTGTGTAGCAGGGGCACAGGCAATATTTTGCAGGTGGAAGGAAGAATGAATTCCACCAAATATCAAGACATTCTAGCGGCTAATGTTCAAAGCTCAGTCCAGAAATTGAAGTTGAAGAGAGGTTAGGCATTCCAGCAAGACAATGACCCGAAGCATACCTCAAAATCCACCATGAAGTACCTCCAGGGAAGACGGATGAAGGTTTTGGAATGGCCATCACAGTCCCCAGGCATGAATATTATTGAAAATCTGTGGAGAGACCTCAAACATGCAGTGTATGCAAGAAGGCCAAAGAATATTTCTGAGCTAGAGGTGTTTTGTTAGGAAGAATGGGGAAAAATTCCAAAGACAAGAATTGAAAGACTCGTAGCTGGCTACAGGAAGCGTTTGCAAGCTGTTATAGCTGCCTGAAGAGGAGTTACAAAGTACTAGCTGACAGGGTTCCCAAACTTTTGCAAAAGGCCTTTTTCCTTGTTTTATTATTTTGAAACTGCAAAAAGTTAAAAATAAAAATTATTCTTGCTTTAAAATCTGATGAAATGTGTCATGTTTAACTTTGTACCATTTAGTGTTCAGGTTTGCTTTCAATCACTTGGAGATTAATTGTAAGCAACATTTAAACTAGGGGTGCCCAAATTTTTGCACCCCACTGTACATGTAAATGCAATAGACTGGGAGTGCTCTTTGGCTTATTGCATTTGAATATTGTCCACAGTAGAGCAGGTTAAGTCTTTGCAAATTAAATATTAAATGCTGTTTTCAATATCATTTTCAAATATTCAGAAAATAGTATTTACATTTTCATGTTGACCCTAAAAGAGCGTGGTGACATGTAAATACAATAGGCTGGGGATGCTGTTTTACTTATTTTATTTGAATGTTGTCCACTGTATTGTGGGGCACGACTTTGAAAATTAAATGTCAAACAGCTTTTCATTATCATTTGAAAATAGTCATAGATTTCCCATATGAGTATGTGAAAATGAAAGTGATAATTGGATTAATGCATTTTAAATTTAATATTGTCTCAAATAACTCATTCTTAAGTGGAAAATTATAATGCGATAGTGGAATTACATTTTCATTTTAATATTGTCCCCCCTGGGCTTCCATAGGTAACAAGTCCTTCGGACCAATGAATCAAAATTCTAAATTTTCTCACCCAAACAAAGAACTTATGTGCCTGTAGAGCTGGAGAACATTTCAAAAATTACTGTTTAACTCCCTCGGGTCATTCCATCCCAAATCAACCAGAATGTGAGAAATGCCCCAGGTCACTGTCTCAGAAAATTCTGAAAAAATTCGCAGTTGAAGCACTACCCAAGGAATGAGTGTTTGCAATATTTCAGGTCTGTAAGTGCAGTAGTTGCAGAGGTATGGCCATTTATATTTTAAGGCTTTTTTTTTTTTTTTTTTTTCAGATTTTTGCAAAATGCATTTTTGACCAAATTGGAATGCTTATTTTCAGCAAAGTAATGCTGCTGCAGGGTTGTAATCTTGCATTTAGGGCTAATTTTTCCCTGAATTCTTCATTTTTGGCTTTATAAAAGGCGTGTCTTCGGTCCCTGGTCATCCACTGACTACCCAAAATAGAGAGAAAGCTGATTTTGCAAAATTATGCTGTACCTTTGCAGTACTGCTGAGGGAGAATGGCTCATTTTCTAAATCATTTCCAAAAACTAGCCCATATTTCACCATCAAAAACTACTGGATGACAGTGAATGACAGCCTTGAAATTTTTACCATGTATTGGCACATATACAAGGATAACACATACCAAGTTTCATCCGTAGTATCAGATTGGTTCTATTTTTAAAGCTATAAAATATTTGACAATTTTTACGCTAAACTTGGTCTTTGTGGCCGTTTCCATAGACTTCACTTTGCGTTTAATGTATCCAACCTTGTCTTTGTCACTCACAGGCTTTAAGGGTGATCAGTCTAAATTAGTTGCACTGACATTGAGCTGCTCCCGAAGAATCGAATCATCAACATATGCTTCATCGGTACTGATACTGGGCACTGGCTCATCAGATGCTGCAGTATGGTCCCTCTCATTTTCATGCTTGCAATAATGGTAACAGTCGCTGCACCATTTCTGACCAGGTTTCAAAGTAAATTCTCTTGCTGTTTCTTGATCTACAGTATGCAGGTGTTCTAAAATGAACAACAAAACAGTTTTAAAATCAGAATTCCATCAGAGTACATGTTTAATGGGGGCTTCAAGGATAATTTTAGTGAAAGTAGTTTAGTGAGTGTACTTACTTGTAACCTTCTTTTTATGAACATTCCTAGGGTCACAACAATATCGTTGACGACTTTCGTAATATGACAAAAACATCTTTTCGTGGTGAAGCCAAATTGTGTCTGTATCTTCTAAAGAAATTTCACACCTCCACATCAGAAGTTCCTTATTTTCTTTACTAAGTTGATTGAGTTTGATCATTCCACTTTTTTTTAGTCAAAGTGGTTTTCTGACACTCATCCCCCACTTTTTCACCAACTGTGCATGGTGAAAATGAAATGATTATCTCAAAATTTGGTCGCTCTTTATATAGTAAATGACAAGGATTGCATAATGATGACATCATGCAGGGCAAGTTATGAGTATGACATAATTTCAAGGATCAAGTCTGGACAAGCTCCCATTTGAAGATCGAATGAGAATCAAAATTGTACACAGATACTGCGTAATTATAGATTTGACATTATACCATTGGCATTGAAATAATTAGACTGATTTCTTAGTTTACAGCATCCATATAACACCAGGTACTATTTGCAAGGTAACTGCAAGATTGTTGTTATCAAATTTTAATCATCCACAACCGTGTCCAAGACCACATTAATCTTCAAAGGAACATTGAAAGGTTATAAATAATGAGCTATCATAACCAGTGCAAAGGAATTGTCACACATAAGTGCCTCAAGAAGATTGACCACCAATTTACAATTGTGTACATGGTATCATTAAGCCTAAAAATTTGATTTTATTTCATGCAGCTTTAAAAATAGAACAAATCTTATACTATGGATGAAACTTGGTATGTCTTATCCTTATATATTTGCCAATACATGGTAAAAATTTCAAGGCTGTCATTCACTGTCATCCAGTAGTTTTTGATGGTGAAATATGGGCTAGTTTTTGGAAAAACGTAAAATGTTCTAATATAAATAGGCCACTGAAGCTGGAAGAAATGGTTATTTAAAACTTCTGACTGCTTGCACACATGCATAAACATCAGTTTAGACATGAAAAATTTCAGATCTAGATAATGAGCCATTCTCCCTCAGCAGTATTGCAAAGATATGGCATAATTTCATGAAATCGGCTTTCTCTTCATGTTGGGGGGTCAGTAGATGATCAGAGACTGAAGATACACCTTTTATAAAGCCAAAAATGAAAAATTCAGGAAAAATTAACCCTATGTGCAAGATTACAAGCCTGCAGCATCATTACTTTGCTGTAAATAAGCATTCAAATTTGATCAAAAATGCATTTTGCAAAAATCTAAAAAAAAAAAAAAAAGCCTTAAGATATAAATGGCCATATCTCAGCAACTACTGCACTTACAGACCTGAAATGTTGCACACATTCATTCCTTGGGTAGTACTTCAACTGTGATTTTTTTAAATAGGCATGGGCAATACAAATGAATAAAATTACAACATTTCTTGAGTTGCTGAGAAAAAAGTTTTTATTATTTTCTAATGATTTTTTTTTTTCTTTTTGCAGGTAAGTACAGAAGACACAGACGAAGAGTTTGCCACAAGTCCAACGCCTTTACAGGAAAGGGTCTCAGAGCCACAGGGTCCCAAAATGGCTGATTTCGCATTTATCAACAAAACCCATTGTGAAAATTGGGGGTGAAGCCTGAGGGCATTTTCGAAAATGCAGTCTACTCAGAAATAAACCTGGCCAAATTATCCATTAGGGTACCCTAACAGAAATAATTGATGCTAAAGTCATCAACCCCTTTTCTGAAGTACAGCAGCACCCCCTAGGCCCTTTTTAATGGAAAATGCATTGAATTTCACCCAATTATGTTCAACAAACATTAGGTTTTGCGTTGATATTAAAAAAAAAAATGGTATGAATGGGTTGCCTGTGAAGTTTTTTTTTTTTTTTTTAATGGCCTGCAAAAATGTCAAAATTATCGGTGGAGGGCAAACATTAACGCTACTCGCCCATTACTATATAAAATGCAGTGAAGTCGCTGATGCCGGCAGTTGTTTGCCCTCCCACTGCTACGAAATGAATCAAACGTTCCCCCTTCAATAACCCGTGGTGATAAAAAAAAAAAAAAAACCTTTGCACTGTTTTTTACAATGTCCATATACCCTCCTCCCATGATAGTTTCAATGAGCTACTGCGAATAATTCATAGTAAAACACAGTGACGTGCAGTCGGAGGTTAGTTTGGCGAGGCAGAAACCTCCCCTTTGCTTGATTAGCAATCAGACGATTAACTAGTTTAGTAAGACTATTCGGCAGAATGACGGGCCAGTTTAAGTTTCCGCGGCGTTATTACTCAGTACATCGAACCTGAAATGCTCACTAGACAGCAGATTTGCGCGTACTTGCTTCCAGGAAGCCGAAGCAATGTCATCAACAAATATTAAAACAGTTCGACTAATGCAGAGTTCAATGCTTAATCAATATACAATGAATTCTCCTTTAAATACGTGCTGTTACACCCAAACAAAAAGCGGGCGCTTATTTTCAGTCTTCTTTCATAATCCGATTAACAAAATGTTTAAACGATATACAGAATTACCGAGAGCCGAGAATTTTTCCTAATTGATTATTAAGATTTCCATCCTCGCAGTCTCGAATTGAAGGGTATAAGTGAATGAATCTTGTGACCCGTGTTCGCGAGGTGGCATATTTTGATAGGTAGCAAAATTTGTCAGACCACTGGTAGGTTTTGAACGCCTGGCGCTGGTTTATTCCTTGGTATATTTTACTGAAACTTCACAAATAGGGTCACAGGATATTCTGTCAACTAACTATGTAGGTAATAGTAAAAAATACACTCACCTTTCTTGCTATTGTTGAGAAGAAGTCACGGCGAACTCGCGATTTAACTTCAACAACTTCTGTCGAACTTATTTCACATCCCCTGGAGGTCTAGACTGGACGAATAGACTCATAATTTCTCAAATTAGATGGCTGTAAGTCAATAAGGGCCGTAGCTGGGATATCACGTCAGTGCGGGCTGTTTGAAATCTACCTCCAAAATGGATATTTTTGCCACGCCGTGCACTTGAAAGTTTGTAAACACGGTGCAAATTGAGGTCACGCATTCATCCAACGGGCGAATAATAGCTCTGTTCAAATCGCGTTATTGGCGTATACGAGAGTTCATGTATGAAATGCGGGTATCCTATTGAAAAGGTTGCTTTTAATCAAACCATGGTGTTCTTTTTGTATGAAAATGGTATTTACATCATTTTTTAATAAGTTTTCTGAGGCTTGTTTACCGCCCCAGTTCAGCTGTTACGCATTCCATTAGAGTTTATGCAGAGCGTTGCCCATGCCTATTTTAAAGAATTTTCTGAGACAGTGACCTGGGGACCTCTGGTTGATTTGGGATGGAATGACCCCTTCAGTAAAACATAGTGGTGTTTTGGTGGTAATAATCTGGTTCAGTCTGCTCAATGCAAAAATCATTGCATTCATGGATCAAAAGAAGTATCACAGCATCCTTGTGAGACACGCATTTCCATCTGGATAGAGACTGATTGGTCAGGGATTATGTTTTCAACAAGATAATGACCCTCAACACACTTATAAGTTGTGCAAGAATTATTTCAGTCAGGAAGAATCATCTGGTGACATAAAAGTTATGACTTGGCCTGCTCAAAGTCAAGACCTTAATCCAGTTGAACAAATCTGTTGTAGCATCGAAAGAATCTTCTTGGAATGAACTTCAAACTATATGGAATGGTTTACCGAGTGAAGAAATAAAGAAAATACATGGCAACTTTTCCTTAGAGATTAAATGCTGTAATCAAAGCAAAGTGTGGCCACTGTAGGTATTGACTTTTTCTCTCAAAAAGACATTATTTTTGCTTTTACTGAATATTGTTATCTGCTTACTTATTTTTATCTACGTATATGATACAATATTACGTGAAATAAGTATTTGATTAGTACTTGGTTTCTGATTTATCTTAAATTTGTGAAGTGTATAATCATCACTGCACACTACTGTGTGTGTGTATGTGTGTGTGTGTGTGTGTGTGTGTTTGAGTGATTGTGCGTGTGCGTGTACGTGTGTGTTTAGGTGTCTGTAGGGAGAGGTCCAGTTGCAAGTGCAAGCCTTCATTTTTTCTCAAGTTGGAAATGTTAGCGAAAATCTAAATATTCGCCTCATGGGGAGACATTAATTGAAACTAGTGCTACGCCCGCAGTTCTGAAAAGGCTTAAGTTACTTCCTTGTTTTCTTTACTCGTGCCTTGCAGTACAAGAGTGTGAAGCTGAGCAGGCACTGAGAGTACCAGGACCTCCTGAGAATCACTTCCATTGGTACAAGAGGACTATCGCAGACATCCACTATAATCTGAAGAGTGAAAAAGCATCAAAGTACATAGACATTTTAAAAGGACGACCCGAGATAAATTACAACCTTCATTCCTGCCATCAGAGGTTTATGAACAACATCCACACAAAGGTCAGAGCAATGCCCATTAAATAGTTCAGTCCCTAATGTACATAAGATAAATTAAAAAATATTTTGATGTGAAAGCAATATATTGCAGGAATTATGTGGCAACATGCGTAGAGTATCGCAGTTTCAGATTTAAAGTGCATTTAATAAAAATTGTCTTATTTTATACTGCAATGATTCCCTTCCTTTCCAAAAATATACGTATAATATACATCTAATATAGTTGTATTTTTTAGAATATATTGTTGTATACTCAGTTTTAGTGAGGGTTTGCGTACTTTTGCACCATGTGTATTTGCATCAGTAGAGCACCATTTAACCATTTTACGCAGCTGTGTGAAGCTGTTTATCGTCAAAGGACTTCCCTAAATATGGCACAGTGAAGTACTGATGTAAGCTTTCTACCGGTTGCTACTCTCCATTTCTCCTCATGGCCACAGCTGCGGCACACAAATATTTATGAATTGAGTGTTGGTTGGGGTAGAAAAGGTGTGAATCCAAAATTGAACAGATCCCACCAGTTTTACACCCAGCGCCTCTGCTCCGACTTCAAGAGAATCGTGCTCAATCATCTGAACAGGTAAGCAGGAAGTGTGAATGTTTTGGTGAGATCTAATTATTGGCATTCAAGCGCATCATTGTAATTTGAACCATTAGTAGTATTTTAGCATTTTGCATTTGAGTGCAGACAGTTATCCTGTATGATATTTTGCCAATTTTAAGTGCAATAATTCTTTAAATTTCCATTGCTGTTTGTAACTGTTCATATCACTTGACTCACACAGGCCAATTAAATTATCTAATGTGATATCATTTTAAAAATATATATTTTTATTCAATAAATTGCTTCAGACATGAAAATTGACGTGTCATAGCATTGACCCACTTGTCTTCATTAGCGCTTCAGGGCAATTCATAAACTGGCTGCAAATACCATTGTAACTGTTTCATGATCACAGGCACGCACGCACGCACGCACGGCATGCACGGCGCACGCACGCACGGCACGCACGCACAGTAATTTGATATTTATGGTAATCTGATAACCTGAGGGAAGTTTAATCATTACAGTATTTCTGAGAAAACATGAAATGACCTGGTTTTGATCATCCATCCATCCTTCCATCGATTATCCATACCTCTTTTTTAGTACTTGTGCTGCGGGGGAGCTGGAGCCTACCCCGGCTGACAGTGGGCGAAAGGCAGGGACCCACACTGTAAAGCTCACCAATCCATCACAGGGCGCACAGACCAATCACACACGATTCACTCTCACACTCACACCTATGGGCAATTTAGAGTTTCTAATTATTCTGTCATGCATGTTATTGGACTGTGGGGGAAACCCACAGGAGAACACAAGGAGAACATGCAAACTCGCACACAGAAAGGCCCCAGGCCAGATTCAAACCCACAACCTACTGGCTGTGAGGCTACCTACTGCACGACTGTGCTGCTTTTGATCTTGTGCCATCATATAAATGTTTTTAAAAATAACAAACAAATAAAATTTATTGTTTTCTTTTCCCAGAGTCATTCCAGTTAGCCGTGCAAAATGTTCTCCAGACATTAAACGGAGGAAAGCATTCATAATGAGAATACAGGGAGAAATTCTTCAACATGTTCGCCACGGCCAAGAACTGTGAGTTACATTCTTTGCGTGCACCCTCTTTATTTATCAATGAAACTAAACCTTTATTGCAGTAGGCATACTTGTGTGCAGAACTACCACAAAAGCCTATAGGGATTTTTCAAGGAAAGACATCTTCAGTTGCACATGGGAAGGAACCTAAACTGGTAAAAGCGTTAATGCGTTAATGATTCTGAATGCTTTTTTATGATGATTTTATAGAGCATATGCACTGGCACTAGCATGGCAAAGATTATTTATCTTCCTTTAGGGAGAATAGGTGTGATTACCAAAACATGGTCCTATCAGATTTGAGGAGGGAGTTGGAAAGTTCCAATCCGAAGCCTGTTCTGCTGTTGGGAGAGACGGGGTCGGGGAAAAGCACCACCATGGCTAGAGTAGCTCAGCTGGCATCTGGCTGGGCCCCAGGGTCTGTATGATCTCCCCCACTAAACCCAAACAAAGCACTGGAACAATCCAGATTCCATCCATCCATCCATTCTCTATACCCACTTCTTCCTCATTAGGGTCGCAGGGGAGCTGGAGCCTATCCCAGCTGACTATGGGTGAAAGGCAGGGACCCACCCTGGACAGCTCGCCAATTTATCACAGGGCGCGCACACCATTCACACACCATTCGCTCTCACGCTCATATTTATAGGCAATCTAGTATCTCTAATTAGCCTGACATGCATGTCTTTGGACTGTGGGAGGAAACCGGAGTACCCGGAGGAAACCCACGTGAACACAGGTAGAACATGCAAACCCCCATACAGAAAGGCCCCAGGTGGGATTCAAACCTACAACCTTCTTTTTGTGAGGCAGCAGTGCTAACCACTGAAAAAATAAAAACACTGCAAAAAAATCTTCACTACTTTATTTACTGTAAACTCCACGAGTATTTGTGCCCAACATGGTGAATGTAGTGTAATCACCTGCATGTTTCGTGCTTTGAAATCCAGAGTGCTTGAGTTCACAAATGCAGAAATATATTGCTGTCCAAATACATATGGGTGGGACTCCATTTGTGGGAAGATGGTATAAAATTTTATATTCAAATTATGTGTCCTTCTCGTACACATATTTAATCAACTTATCTAAAGAACATATTTAATCATGTAATTATTGGTATTCAATGCCATAAAATATTTGTTTAATAAATGTGTATGTTTTAAAAAAGTGAAAATAATTGTTTCATATTGTAATTAAAAAAAAATGAATGATTGAAATGTATTTATTTGTTTTAAATCTCAGTGATGTAAAAGTCCTGGTTCGCTTCGTCGGTGTCACTGGCGATAGCCGAAATGTACGACTTTTGCTTCAGAGCCTGTGCTTTCAGCTGGCCGAGATGTACGCTGACCACTTCAGGCCGTCTGAGGTATAGCGGGTTTTCCTGATACGTTTAGACAGACACTTGTGCATGGCGGGAATGTCTCCAAGCTTGTGATGTTTGCATGATGTGTAAAAACTGCTTATGTTAAAGGACATCTAAAGTCGATTCTCAGACGGGACATTGAACGTCCAATGTTTACAAACAAATCACTTGCTTTTGTTGACATCTTACATTGTCACATGACCAATTTCATTCATCAACCAATGTTTTGTGTACACGCATAGATAATCCTTCTATTTCGGTTCGTTTACGCTGGTGCGGCTCGCTGATTGGCCGATAAACAAAAACAATGGGAATCGACTTTAGATGCCCTTTAACATAGCACCTTAAAAACTATAACAGTATCATGTATTTTTTACAGTTTTTTGATAAGTTTATGTTTTGTTTTTTCATTAAGCCTTTATGCAATGTATCTATAATGGTGTACTATACCTCCTTTAGATAATACTTCATTACATATGGTTTAGGACAGAAAAAATGGTTTTGGTGCCTCTCAATGGGTCATTGTTATAGATTTGCAAAAAAAAAAAAAAAAATAGGTTACTGGCAGCATGAACCTTGCCAAAACAGTGAAACGTGATTTTTGGTTTGTGACTCCCTTGGTCTCATTATTTTTTGAGCTGGAAAAGATGATTGAGTAAGAAGATGCTGGCTTGTTGCTTGTCTTATATATAAGAGATATGCCTGAGACGTGTCTATTAGCAGGCATTAATGGACGTTGTGGAGGCCAGAACTGTTCAGTGAACCGCAAAGAAAAGTTGCTTCGGCTGAGTCCATTGATTCTTAATAATGAACATGTTGTGGGGCATTATCTCGCTTCTTTCATGGTCACTTGCCTAAGAAAAAAGTGAGACCATTAATGTATATTTTCATGTGTTTTTCAATCAAAATTCAAAGTTTTTCTCAAGTCATATCTCTAGTGCCCTGTTGCTGTGGTAACTAGATACAAAGTGATACTATGTAGCCAGCACATTAATTTAAAATGGTGAAGAGACAGTTTCAGTGGAACTATTTAGCATTTGTCCATATATCAGGAAATAATGGACACCCTGCAGCCAATCATAATTGTGTATAACATATTATAATGGCTGCACCCACTGGCTCTAGACACCTGCATGTGTTTTTGACTTGTCATGCTTGAAGGATCTTCCTCAGCTGGTGAGTGAGTTTTTTTCGCTAATGGAGCTGGTGCCAGAGGAGGCCTTAGCGGTGATAGTTCTGGATGGTTTGGACGAGCTCTCCGAGGACCACAGCTCTGACCTGTCCTGGCTCCTCCAGCCATTCCCTCCACACGTCCGCCTCATCCTGTCTGCCTCCTCGGACTCCTCCTGTGTGAAGATGCTGCAGGTATACTGAGAGAGAAGGAGAGGAGCAAGAAGTTTCAACCCTCTCATTGAGAATAATTGTTTTCATGTAGGCCAGCACGGCTGCTCAGTGGGTAGTTCTGCTGCATCGCATTAAAAAGGTTGTGATTTCGTGGATTTGTTCTTTTTGGAGTTTTATCTGGGTACCCCCACTGTCCACAGAGGTGTATACCAGGCTAATTGGAGACACTAAATTGCTTGTAGGTGTAAGCAAATGGTGTGTAATTCCTGCAATGGATTAGCAATGAGCTGTTGAGGGTGTGTTCTTGCGTCACACCCATTGTATGATGAGACCCCAGCCATCTTAAACCCTGAGCATGAATAAGCAATTAAATAGTAGATGGATGGATGTAATCAAACACAAGTGCTTGAGTGTTCTTTGTGGTTACATACAAAATTGTAGTTTTCAGACCTCCAGAACAAAGGCCATCAGGAAACTTCGTACCTCTGACGAATTTATCGAAAAGATCCTGACACACAAGAAAGTGTTGATTATAATTCTCTGCCTGGGAGCTTGTATAAAAGGAAAACAAACCGATAGTCACCAGTGGAGTCAGTTCTATGACCCTCCTGCTCGTGACCAAGTTATATGATGGCTCTTATCAATGCCTCTAATGTAGCAGATAATGCTGTGTTCGCTACATACTCCATGCTCCTACAAGCAGGGGGAAAATGGCCGCCGCCAGCAGCGGTGACTAATTCCCTCTTGTTTCCAAGTCCACTAGCTAAATAAACCTCCCGAGATTGGAGATGCTTCAGTGCTCAGACTGTAATGAATTTGAACCATCTAGTAACGCAGCAGAATAATGAAAAAATCACATCTGACACAAATATGCTTTGCCTGCTGAGACAGAACTCATTAAACCTTAAATAAAAGGCTGGAGTTACATAAAGAAGTCTAAATGCGATGACTGGTTAATTTAGAAAAGCACTTTGCTTCTTTAATTTTTAGAGAAATAACTACTATCTTTTTACAGTGCATATGCTCCTACAAATTTAGATTAACAATTTAATGTACATTGGTTACATGGTGATTAGATACATAGCACTACATTATCATAGTAAAATAGAGCCTGTGATTGTACCTCTGTTTTCTTTAAAGGGCCTTAGTGAAAAGGTTTTTCACATGAACAGTCTGGTTTTATGTGGTAAGAATGCAATGTTCCACACAGATGGCACCCCCCCCAATAACAAATATCGAGTTTCGGCTGAAATGACCAATAATGTTCTATCCACTTGTCAGGTAAAGATGTATCTCAATATCCTAATTCCCTATAAAGAATAATTTGGAATTTTGACCTGAAGCCCTATATTAGTCTCCATGCCCTGGGTTAAGTATCACCTGGATAGTCGTGGAACTGGTCTCTTTGAATTGAAAACATTAGAAGAAAATATTTTGGGTACAAAAAAGGAACTCTGGATGATACCTAATAATGGCTCACTTTCTTTGCCTTTCTAGCAGAAGTCCTTACAGTCCTCGGTCATTCCTCTGCCCCCGCTCAGCCCTGATGACATCACTGAGGCTTTGGGACGGAGGCTGGAGAGAGATGGGCGGAGGTTGCAGGATTGGCAGTGGCAGATCCTCCTCCAGGCCTGTGTCTCTTGCCCCTCCCCCCTTTACCTGTGTGCGGCCTATGCTGAATCCCGCCTGTGGTGCTCCTTCACTACAGGTGACAGCGTCACCCTCCCCCCTGACCTACCCCGACTGTATGGCCATGTCCTAACTCGTCTGGAGATAGCTCATGGCCAGCAGCTGGTAAGGAGAGCTGCCTCGCTCATAACGCTATCCCGAAACGGCATCACCGAGGTTGAGCTCCTTGGCCTACTCTCCCTAGATAGTCAGGTCATGAAGGAGGTTGAGCTATCCCACCGCCCCTCCACACCTCCTAAAGTACCCTATGTCATCTGGGTGAGCTTGAAGAGGGACCTGGGTGAGCTCCTGATGGAGGTCGAGACCGATGACACATTGGTGTACCATTGGACTCACTCCACCATGACACAGGTTTGCAAGCAGAGATACCTGAGAATGCCCGAGTCGCAGGCTTCGGTCCATAGAGACTTTGCCAGCTACTACCTCTCCGCAAGCTCGTCCGGTCCTGCCGGCGACGTTTTCCAGCCCTTAGTGTGGACCCTGGAGACTGGGTGTGGGAAGAGCTATGTCTTTAACCTGCGGAAACTTCACGGCCTGCCGTACCACCTCATTCGCTCCGGCCAGGTCAGTCCACTCCTGACCGAGTGCATGTTCAACTATGAGTTCCTCCTCCACAAAGTCTGGGGCCTGTCTATCCTGTTTGTGGAAGAGGACCTGAAAGCAGGAATCATACTTGAAAAGTAAGTCATTCAGATTTTGGGAATGAAAGGGTGTTTTGTTGATGATTGCTCTCATCACTGCCGTAATTTTTTTTTTGCATTATCCTTTAAGATGCAATTACAGACACATGAATAATTTTAAGCATTAATAGATCCACAGTATGGTATTTGGACAGTAGCACCGTTTTAAAAGGATGTAATTCCTTTATAAATCACTTCTAATTGAGTAGAGTACTATTGAAGGCTCAATTTTGAAAATATTTGCTTTCCTGTTGAATGAACTCTGAATTACAGCCATATAAGATCTGATCCCCATCCAAATATATATGAGCCTCACTGTCCATGGGTGTTGAGTGCTAAGTAAAGTCAGCACATGACAGATATTTGTATGGTGAACAGATGCTCATTTCAACGGTGAAATGCTCATGATACATCTAATGCTGCATACCTGTGGGTTGTCAGATTGATTGCTTTGTTCTTAGAATGTGTTATAAAAGCCTGCTTGTTTCTGTGTTTTGGACTAGAAACCTGCCAGACGTGGCAGCCCTGACTCAAGCTCTGCAGCTGTCCAGGAACATCCTAATGTGGGATCCCTGTCAACTGTCTGCCCAACTTTTGGGGCGCCTGTTCCAGATCATTGATGATGACCGACCTGTCGCTCCAGGTACGTGTTCCTTTATATTACACCATTTATCCCAGCTCTTTCTCTCTCATGTCCCCATATGGGATGACATTGGATGACAGCACCCTGGTGCAGTGAATAATGGTGTCTGTTGCCTTGTGGCAAGAAGGTCCAATAGTCAAAAGTGAGGGCTGTTTTGAATAGAATTTGTAAGTTCTACAGAGCCTATTTTAGTTTTCTTGGGGTAGTTTGATTTCCTCACACAGTCCAATACCTGCTGTACTATTCACTCACACACTCATGGTAGGCTAATCTGAGAGTGTATACACCCTTGTTTCCCAATAAGTTGGTATGCTGTGTGAAATGTAAATAAGAACGGAATGCGATGATTTAAATTCTTTATTTAATTGAAAATAAAAGAAATACAACAAATCTGATGTTGAGACTGAAAAATTTCATTGTTTTTTGAAAAACATCTGCTCATTTTGAATTGGAGGCCATCAACACATTTTAAAAAAAATTTGGATAAGGGCTTCTTTACCTCTGTGTTGCATCACCTCTTCTTTTAACAACACACTGTAAATGTTTGGGAACTGAGGACACCAACTGCTGTAACTGTGAAGGACAAATGCTTTCCCATTCCTGCTTAATATGGGATTTCAGCTGGTCAACACTTGTGGCCTCCTTTGTCATAATTTCATTTTATAATGCACAAAATATTTTCAGTGGGTGACAGGTTTGACCTCAAGGCAGGTTAGTTTAGTACCCAGACTCTTTAACTACCGAATCATGTTATTGTGCCGAGTGTGGTGTTTGGTATTGTCTTGCTGAAGTAATTAATAGAGCAGGAGTGTCTGGGCGTGTCTGTCAGGGGTACCCCACCACAGAATCTGTCTGGCAGTGGGCATTCATGATACCTGGGACGGTGTTGAACAATCTCCAGTTGGTTTCATTCGGTTCGGATTTCAGCTGATCTAGCTCAATTCTGGTGGGGCAGTTACGTAAGTCTGGCGGGGGTGTCCCACCACCAGAAATGTCTGTCAGTGCCTGTTTATCATTTCTGAGGATGTAGGGTGCATTTTGGCACTTGTTTCATGTGGTACACTTTTGAGCTGATCTAGCTCAATATTTTTGATCCTGTGTGAAAGCCCTCCTGGCCACACCCACCACCAGGGGCCCGGCAGACTTCTATTCATGAAAAGCGATGTACATGCAGCAGTATTACACAAGAGAAAATTGGTTCGCTTTTCAGCTAGGCTAACCCCTGTGGGCTCCTGGTCTATAAGGACTTCCGTGAAAAAGACATCTGGATGGCAGTACATGTTGCTCCAAAACCTGCAATCATTCAGCAGTAATGGTGTCCTCACAGATGAGCAAGTTACCCATGCCGTGTGTTACGAACTGGGCAGAGGGGGAGCCAATTGCAAGATCAACAATGAACCACAAGGGTGCATTTATAATAAGGAAGATGAGAGCAACTTGAAGACTGCTTGGAGAACTCGCTGTACCTATTAATTTGCTCACTAATAATTTTGTTCCCTGGAAGAGACACCTGGGAGTAAAATTGATGTAAGAAATTGGAGTAAGAGGTTACAGTGACCCCCTCTAGTAAGACAATCCAGCCCTGACTGAGACAAAACCAGAAACTTATATTTGCAGGATAATCAGCTGCTACTGCAGATCGCTCTGAGGGAATAATGTGACAATCAACTGATTAACCGCTAAACTCACACAGACTGTTTGAGCCAATTAGGCACACAGAGGGGTTGTGACAGTACAACCCCCCCCCACACACACACACACCCAAGGGGTTGACACCTGGTGACCCAAACAGGGAAAACAAAGCAGGACAAGACACACAGGGAGGAATTCCACTTTATTCAAAATGGAAAAAGCTTTTCATGAAACAGGTCCTGAATACCCCACAAAGCTAGCCGGAAGGCTACAGTGGGGCAGAAAAACTTTCTTGTGGGAAGAAACTTAGCATAGTACCTGGGTCCTAAAAAGGGGGGACCCAACTGTTTTAGGTCAACCTTGGACTGAAAACAAGAGGAGGCAGCGGACCAGGCGGAACGGCCACAGGAGGAAGAGGAGTGGGTGGCAGAATGCCTGCAGGAGGAGGAACAAACCCTGTAACGCTAGGTAAGCGGCTTGATAGCCCGCTGGTCAGGACCAAGCAGCGAGGAGGAAGGAATCCTGCAACGCTGGGTGAGCAGCATACTTTGTCATGTTTGGCAAGCGGATACCCTGTAACGCTGGGTACGCGACTCAGAAACCGGAAACAAAGGACAAGTGAATCCCACCATCCTGGACAGGGTCTTCAAAAAAGGGGGAAAAATGGAGTGATCCGATGGCTCCTTTGTTGGTTGGATCGTCCTGCTACAAACTGGGCAGAGGGGGAGCCAACAGCAGGATCGATAATGACCTTGATCAAGATTGAGTGACCTAAGGATCTGACTGGTAGATGGATGCCTGGTTTGCTAGATGGATGAATGGATGGCTTGCTGGATGTATGTATGGAGGGATGAATATACTGTACATTATTGTAACTCCACCTTCATTCCTCCAGGTGACCCCCGTAAGTTCTCCTACCTGCACACCCTTCTCTCACAGTGCGGTACGTCCTCCCTACCTGTCTTGGTGCCCTCTTTCAGCTGCCTGCTGCCACCGGGAGGTCTTCAGTACACACTTCTAGCAGGTACCAATGCTCAACCACTAGAGCAGCTCAGTTCTAATCTCATCACTGAATTATTAGTGCTCACTGTTAGCAGGTACCTATGCTTAACCACTAGAGCTGCTCAGTGCTAATCTCATCACTGAATCATTAGCGCTCACTGCTGGCAGGTACCATACTCAGCCATTATACAGCAACTGCTCACTTCTTAGGTCACTACTGAATTACACTCTCAGCCCAAGCTTTCTGTTTATGTAATCACGTAATAATTTTAATCATTTAATACATTTCCATTGTCCTCTTACAAGAATATTGAAGGTGTTGGAAATAAAAGTTTTGCTCCTGACTATGGATTGACCGGAAATAAGTGACTGAATAGAGTATGACCGAGTGGAAGCTGAGCTATATTTGTGTCAGCTTGGTCCATTTGTGACAAAATGTCTTTCGTCTAAGATTCCCAGCCAACTGAAAGTCTAGATTCCAGCTTTTCGGCATTAGATAAGGTCTCGACACATTAGTGCTGATTCACCCTGTTATGGTCTAGCTCTTGACTGCAACAAAAGTGGGGACACACACACACACAAAAACATAAAGGGAAAAATGAAGGATTTAGTCAAAATATAATTACATAAGCATGTAAAAATGCAATGGGACAAAGATCAAAACAAAACATCGAACAAAAACAGAGAGTGCATGGAGAGGAGGAGAGCCCACACTGAAGAACAAGTGAGGGTGTATCTCATTTCTCTGAAATTGCATCCTTGTTCCCCTGACTTGCTTTGTTTCCTTGCATCTCAGTCCATCCCACAGAGGATGCATGGAGAGACCAAAAGAAACAGGACACAGGTCAGACAAAACGGCATATGTTTTTTTTAGCGCAGCGCATGAAACGACAGTCGTTTCTGATCGCTGTGTTCAGCTGGATCTAATGTGATCCGTTGGGATTGCGCGCATGTAAACTGTGGATTAACTGCAAAATATAATTGTCAGTGTGAAATACAGTGTAAGTGCCCCATGCTTTTTCACACCAGACACGCCATATAGGGTAGCCTGAAGTTTAACCGTGACAGTTTTTAAAATTTTTGATTAATGTGGGTTTTTTTTTTTTATATTGAGGTGCTCCAGTTATTGACTCCTCCTAAAATTGAGTTGTGTTGCGCAATCCTATTGTTAAATATGGCCGAGATAAATTTATATTTTAAACACAGGCATTTAGGCTATAGGCCAGGGGTGTCCAATCTTATCCGCAAAGGGCTAGACTGGGTGCAAGTTTTTATTTTAGCCCAGTGCTACAACACCTGAGTCATCTAATTAACTAATCATGTGGTTCAAACAGGACCTTGATAAAAAAATCAGGTGTATTTGTGTTGGGCTATAAGGAAAACCTGTACCCACAACGGCGCTTTGCGGATAAGATTGGACACCCCTGCTATAGGCTATCACTACCGTCATCAGATAAGATTAACCTCCGCCAATATGAAAATGCATTTATTTTTGCTCTCATACACAAATCTCTGTTTCTTATCATTGTAAGCTGTTACAGATAACTTGACGTAGTTTTTTTGATCACTATGGAAATACAACCCGAATTCCGAAATAGTTGGGACAAAGTGTAAATTGTGAATAAAATCAAAATGCAATGACTTTCAGATCACATGAGCCAATATGTTATTTACAATAGAACATAGATAACATTTCAAATGTTGAAACTGAGACATTTTACATTTTTATCCACAAAATGATCTTATTTCAAATTTTCTGGCTGCAACAGGTCTCAAAAAAGTTGGGACACAGGCAAAAAAGGGCTGAAAAAGCAATTAATATAAAAGAGAATCAGCTGAAAGAACATTCATCAAGTAATTAAGTTAACTGGCATCAGGTGTGTAAAATGATTGGCTATAAAAGGGATGTCTTAGAGAGACTGAGTCTCCTTGAAGTAAAGATGGCCAGAGGCTCTCCAACCCGTGACGGCTTGCGTGAAAAAATTGTGGAATACTTTAAAAACAATGTTCCTCAACTTCAAATTGCAAAGGCTTTGAAGGTCTCATCATCGACAGAGCATAACATCATCAAAAGATTCAGAGAAACTGGAAAAATCTCTGTGCGTAAGGGACAAGGCCGAAGATCTTTACTGGATGCCCGTGATCTTCGAGCCCTCAGACGCCACTGCATCACTCAACGGCATGATTCTGTCATTGACATTACTAAATGGGCCCAGGAATATTTCAAGAAACCAATGTCTATAAACACAGACTGCCGTGACATCCACAGATGCCACCTAAAACTCTATCATGCAAAAAGGAAGCCATTGTTGAGCATGATCCAGAAGCGCCGCTGTGTTCTGTGGGACAAGGCTCATTTAAAATGGACTGTAGCAAAGTGGCAAACTGTCCTTTGGTCAGACGAGTCCAAATTTGACATTCTTGTTGGAAATCATGGGCGTCGTGTCCTCCGGGCTAAAGAGGAGAAAGACCACCCATCCCGTTATCAGCGTTCAGTTCAAAAGCCAGCATCTCTGATGGTATGGGGATGCATTAGTGCATTTGGTGTGGGACACTTGCATGTTTTAAAAAGCACCATGAATGCTGAAAGGTATATAAAGGTTTTAGAGCAACATATGCTCCCCTCCAGACAACATCTATTCCAGGGAAGGCCTTGTGTATTTCAGCAGGACAATGCAAAACCACATACTGCAGCTATTACAACAGCATGGCTTTGTAGTAGAAGAGTCCGTGTGCTGAACTGGCCTGCCAGCAGTCCTGATCTTTCACCAATTGAGAACATTTGGCGCATAATTAAATGAAAAGTCTGTCAAAGGAGACCCAAAACTCTTTAGCAGCTGGAAGCCTGTATTAAACAAGAGTGGGATCAAATTCCAATGGCTAAACTCAAGAAACTTGTCTCCTCAATGCCCAGACGCCTCCACTCTGTGTTAAAAAGAAGAGGGGATGCTACACTATGGTAAACAGGCCCCTGTCCCAACTTTTTTGAGACCTGTAGCAGCCATCAAATTTGAAATTAGCTCATTTTGTGGATAAAATTGTAAAATTTCTCAGTTTCAACATTTGCTATGTTATCTCTGTTCTATTGAGGATAAAAAACTGGCTGGTGTGATTTGTAAGTCATTGCATTTTGATTTTATTTACAATTTACACTTTGTCCCTACTATTTTGGAATTGGGGTTGTAAAACAAAACCTCCGCTGAGTGCTTTAAAAGCAGGAAAGCAGTCTGTGGAAAATGCACAGTCAATAGGGTAAAGGTCTGTTGAGGTATATGAAGGCCTATAACCACTAATTCAAATTTTCACATTTAGCCTTCTCACAAACTTCATTGTCTGTGAAAAATTAACGAATAATCCATGAACTAACAATGTAGGCATCATCATTTTAAAAAATTTTGAAAGAATAAGATAAGGTCTGCTTTGCTTTCTTTCTTTTCAATTTTTTTTTTTACTTTTTATGATTTAGAGACTGGCTTCTCTTCATTCTGCTGTGTTTAAAGGAAGGGCGTATCATGCCTCATATTGTACTTTGTTCTTCAATAATTGTTCTTTAATATATTGTATTGTATTGACCCTGATTCATTGGTCCAAAGGACTTGTTCCCAGTCCATTGGTGTCCAATCCTTGAATTTCTTGGCAAACTCATGTCTTTTTTTGATGTTGCCGGCTCTTGGCAGGAACACGACCAATCAGACCATTTTCACACAGGCGTTTGCCACTAGTGTTCTGTGAACCGGTCTCTTTGAAACACTTGATGGTGTTTCTTGCAGTGTTTAGCAGCATTTAACATCTTCAACATCATGTAAGGCCACAATGCAGTAACGAACAATCTCAGAGAGCTCCTTGCGTTGTGCCGTTCTGTTTTACACTGTGACGCTGCTCAAAGTTCATGTCATCTTACTGGAGCAACTGACCATCAGGGGTAATTTTGTAGAATAATGTTGCCTCAAACCAGTTCAAACACAAATTTTAGAATTAAATAATCAAGGAATGAGCCTTCAAACATGCAGTCAAGCTATGCAAAAGTCAAAAAGAAAATTTACGACCCCTTTCATTTGTTATTAAAAAATTGATGTTTTCAGTGGTTTTGCTTACACCGTATTTCCCATACAGTATAATTACCTCAATATACTTATGGAAATGGTTATTTGTTCTTATTGCTTACAATTGTATTTTTCAATACATTTTCACCAAAAAGTTATAGAGAAGTAATACAACGAATATAAGGACCCCTTTTAGATGAAAGTGGTGGTGTATAATCATCCCTGCACACTACTCTATCGCTTAAAGGCAGACCCAAACAATACTGTTGGTTTGATTGCACATGACTCAGATTTGCAGGGATTTCTCATAGGAAATGTTCAAATATTATGGAAAAAAGCAAAGTAAACATTTTTTCTCTCTGGGCTACCGCATGTACTTCACTTGTTCAAACATTAACAGGAGTATAATGTCTTTTCCAACAAGAAATGCATATCTTTTCGGCTTTGTTTAAATACATTTCTATGGCTGTCTACGCGGACAAGCACTGCTCCAATACGACGGCCGGACACATGCATCCGTCTCAGTGTTCGAGAGAGGGTGTGCGGTGTGTAGTGTTTTTATATCTATGCAGCCAGCAAACAATAACTCAAAGGGTTCAAGGTGGGACACTCTGTGGCTCCTGGGTAACGCCAAACACAAAGGAGCCGTCACAACCCCATAGATTGATTACTTAAGTCATGTAAACTGAGAGACTCTTGGGGATAACCTGAGACTGTGTACTCCCCCTTCAGGTCACTTGGACACTGTGACGGCCCTCGCTGGGGGGCAGAAAACCTCCATGGCTATTTCCTGCTCGCAGGATAGGACCCTAAAAGTTTGGGACCTGGAAAAGAGCTGTGCCGTGAGGACCCTCAGTGGGGTCGGGCCCAACGTTGACTCCATCACCCTCTGCAAGAATGACTCCTTGGTGGCCCTGACCATGAAGCAGACACTCCTGGTGCTGGAGCTTGCCTCAGGGAGCGTCGTCTACACTGAGAATGACTCCCTGGACATCCCAGTGGTTACCACCACCTCTGATGGACAGCTACTGGTGGCCTTCTATGATGGGAGTCGCCTAGTTAAAGTAATTGTATCCATTCATGTTACTGTAACTTCAATAGAATTCTTGCATTCACTCTTATCAGTCAGGACTCAAGTAGACCCAACCAGCAGACACAACAGTATCAGAAAATATATAGTTGCATTGGCCGGAGGCTTCATTGCATTTGAGTCCTGTGCACTGTGCACGTTGTATAAAGAAGATCAGAACTGTTCAAACCATGTTACTGGAAATCCTCTGTTCACACCTGATTCTGCTAATTAGTGACTCCGTGAGATCTCATGCTCTAGCTCAGTGGTTCCCAAACTTGGTCCTGGGACCCACTGCGTATGCTGGTTTTTGTTCCAACCACAATTGCAATCCCAGAATTAACAAGCTGTTAATTTCTCCAAATTAGATGCTTTTCAGGCAAGTGAGACATTTCACACTCTTAAATTAATGATGACAGAAATGACTATGCATTTCATGATGTTTTAGAGCCCAATGTTCTTACTGATTTTATTTTCTGATATGCCAAGTGACAAAGCCAAGCCAAGGTAACAAAATGTTTTATAGGATCAAATTCAAGACTGTGGTGAATCAGTAAGTGTTAATTAGGTGTCTGAACACAGGTTTTAAAAGTTCCTTCTTCATGCTTTTCCAAACACCAAACACAAGAATAATACCAAAAAAGTTTGACGCATTATGATTGGCTATGTCTGAATTGTTAATTACATAATAAATGCTTAGTTTTCTGACCACTTGTCCACAATGTTGACAGTTAGAAGCCAATTGATGCTTTAATTTCAAGAGTTACATTTCCCTCTTTTTATGCAATAAAAAATGTTCATGCAATAAGAAGTAATTTGCAGTATAGTATATTTTGAATATGGAGTTAATCAGGGTGTACCCTAACTGAAAAGTATACTTCAAGTTCATTTTAAAAGTGAACTTCAAGTAAACCCAAGTATACTAGTAGTGCACTTGTAAGTGTACTGCTTCAGTGCCTCTGGAGACCAAATTGGCCCACTTTAACTTTATAGAAGTATATTTTAAAGTATACTTTAAGTGTAAGAGTTGTAAATTTTGAGTATACAACTATTTAATTCAATTCAAAATTTTTAGTTCATGAAAGTATGCTAAGTAAACTTGGAGATATACTTATGAAAAAATTACAATTAATGACTCTTTCAAACTAGTATTTTGTGACTATATCATTGCCATTGTTTTCTTCTAAACACAGATAGGAACTAAATAATGTGTTATTCACATGCACAGATGACTCTTCATGGAAATACTTGAGGCTGGATTTGATCCATGACTCTTATAGTTGTAAAGCACCAGCTCTACCCACTGTACCACAGTGTTCCTTGATGATACTTTTCTAAATAACTGAAGAGGCTTCCAAGTAGGACCATAGTGCAGTGGGTAAAGTGGCTGCTTTGTAACCAGAAGTTTCAGGAAACAAATCCAGCTTGGGGTGTTTCCATGGAGTTTTCTGCTCGTGTGATTAGCTGAGGGAATAGTATGTTATTTCATATCTATCTGTGTTTAGAAGAGTACAATGGACATGCTATAGCCATAAATACTCGGCTGAAAGTATCTATATTCATAGTATAATTTTTCATAAAGTATATAGTTACACTTATTATAGTGTGGCTTTAACCCCGTAAGACTTACGAACCCATGTATGGGTCCATAAAATGCAGCTGCTGTATTCAAACCTGTGGAACCTCAGGCTTATTGTAAAGTTTGAATGCGATTCCACGGTTTCCAGCGATCCCAAATATGTCTGGCTGAATTACAGGGAAATGTGTACAAAATAATGTACAAGATCTAGATTTTTTTTTTCATTTGATACAATGCTGTGGCCATAAAAAGATGGCATCTTGGGTTTGAATATTTCTCCCAATATAAGTGTGAAGTAGTTCATGTGAAGCGCTGCAACCAGCAAAACCTGAATATGTATGTGACATTGTCCTACAATATGAAAAAAATTATTTTTCTGACTTTGAACCAATTGAAAGGAAAACTTATGTGAAAAGGCAGAGTCGAGGGGTTGAAAGATTATCCATGTGATCGTATGCAATGCAATTTTGTAGCATTAGCATCTCATTAAAATTCTGAAATTGTAATTATGGTCGGAACAAAAAGCAGAATGCTCAGGGGGTCCCGAGGACTGAGTTTAGGGACCACTGCTCTAGTTTTGGTTTGAGGGAAAACTTGCTGGATGGTAGAGCTCTACGAATAGGGGTGGTTAACTCTGCTGTAGATAATGTTAATTCCTATCAGGAAAGATCACGTTATGCTAATTTTGCCCTAGCATTTACCATGTCAGCAGGTAATCCCAGAGAGTGACATACTTTGCATCTAAGCAGTTGAGAGGCTATATGATTCTCATTCATGTGTATGTCAATACCATTCTGCCTGTGTACCCTCCTCAGGTATTTGACCTGGCCTGCTCTTGCAGAGAGCTTCATCGTGTGAACATAACAATGGAATGCGACCCGATTCACAAAGACCACACCATCCTGGTGTCGCACAGATCCTTCAAAGATTATGTCCTGTTTGCTTACAGGTAACTTTGCTGGGTTAGACCTCACCTATTCCACCTCAGTCGCCTGTATACTGGAAAATGAACCCTACTATGTGAAGATTATGGTAGCAATGATATGTTTTTAGGCAAAAGCCTCCACATTGTTAGGTTCTGCGACTTAGATTAATGGAGCTTCAGGCTCATTTGAAATAAAACTCATCAGAAGGACTGCATTTATGCCAGAGGAGGGGATATTTTACTGACTGTCATGCCTCTGCAGAATTGAATAATAAGCAACATTTTAAAGCGGGACCATTTTTAATGTGGGACTTCATGAAAAGCCTCAATGGTCGAAGTTGTGGAGACATAAATTAGGCCAGAGAAATTTGTTCTAGCAAAGTGCTCCATTAATCCTTCACTGGCAAGTGATCAAATTTGCCGCATAGCTAATTTTTTGTCTCGTGTGGTTTTTTTGCATGAAGTACTTGACAGAATAGCGCATTTGGGTATATTTTTTCACAGCGGACATGCTCGTGCATAATAAGCCTTTTCTAATTGTATACAAGGTGTGAAATCAGTCTAGCATAGTTCCTAGATAGCTTAGAAAGCCTAGGTTGAAAAGAACTGATTAATAATTGAACTGGAGCTCTTCTTAGATACCAGTGGCTGTAATCCTGTACTAGAGACGCATTTTCTCAGCTTTGTACAATAGAAGGCTGCCATGGTATTGATGCATAAGAACCACTCAAGCAAGTGCATGCTGCATGTGTTCCAGCTGCTGTTTATATTTGAGTTTATATCATTCTTAGTAAGATTAGTATAGACGGATTGAATACTAAATTTATTATTGAGGAAACTGTAGCTTGAATAGGGGGAATATCTTTAGTCTAATAGACAATGGGCAACCAATGGATTCTGAAACAAGATTAAAATTGTGGTCTCAGAGAGCCTATTTTTGCACGAGCACCCTGCTTTCCCCCTTTTTTTTTTTGCTGTCTGCCCGTTTTTAACCTCTAAAGCATAAGTTGGGTGACAACATACTGTAAATGACATGGACCAACCTACCGCTGTCACTGGTACAGTAATTAGAATAAAATGGCTGGTCTGTGGTAGAATAGATTCTTAAATAACTGACCTGATCCTGCTTTGGTTACCAGTTCTGCCAGTCTATCTCGCCAACTGTTCTCACAGGAGTGGAGTGCAGGCGGCTGTGCTCAGTGCTGAAAAAGGGGAGTTGCTTTCCACTATGGCAGCCCACCATGGAGCTGCCTCAGTGCAGGGGGTGGAGTTAACTGCTGAGTATCTTCTCCTATTCTGCAGGTACATAAAAAAAATTCCAGTAAAAAATGCTCCCTGCCAGTGTCCTCATGATTGTATTGTGCTCGTAGTGGGTAATACTACGGCATCATAACCACCGAAAAACTGGTAATCATGGTTGCTTTATTGATTATGAGATTATTGGCAAGTTTTGCCAGCTAAATAAGCCTATTCAAAGACTAAATTCAATATTACTTAGAGATTCTTCATTAAAACTTAATTTGTTTGGGATTAAACTTAATCTTTGTCTGTGACGGTGGCCCTAAATGTTGTAGCCAATGTGATACAGTATTCCCCTCTTTGTAATTATTTTTTTCAGGTACCCCTATAAGAAACACGGTAATATTATCCACATCGAGTTATTCGGAATACAAAGCTTTCAGTACTTGCGCTCCATCTATGGATGCAGCCAGGACTACATTTCCGAGCTTACTGTGAACAAAGCCGGCACACATGTGGTGGCCTTCAGCCAATCATCAGAGACTCTCACCACAGAGATCATCACCTGGAACATTGAGACTGAGGATCACAAACACCTGGCCAGGTGTTCTGGTTGGGTAAAAGGAGGTCAGAGAGAATTATTGGCTGGAATGAGATCTCTAAAAGGGTCAGGTTCATAAATTAAAAGTTCTCCCTGGAGTTGGTCATTCGATTTTGTTGAGCACAATTCTACCAGGAGGCAGAATTAACTATTGATATCAGATGTTGAGTTTAAGCATTCCCTGAAACACAGCAAAACTTTCGGACCACTAAAACTTCCACCACTAGTCGGGGGAAGTATCATAGCAGGATAAAATTTTTCAAGTGGATGTTGGTGGATTTACTTGTTGCACTTCAAACGGTTGCAATCATTGTGACCCAAAGTTTTAATTAGCTTTTAATGCTGATAATGTCATTGTTCTCAAGTGGGGTTTAATAGTATCTTTTGTGATCTCCAAGGTTTTTGTGCTGACATGCGGTTCTGCTTGGGCATTTGCAATGGCGAGAAGTACCTCCGAATGTGGAATTTGGCTTTAAGGATCAACGACCAGTCTCTCACCTACAATGTGCACAAAGTGAAAAGTGATGGCATAGCAGAGGTGATACCCCTGAGAAAATACCCCAGGTAGGCTGAATAATTGCATATGTACAAAAAACAGGCATTTTCTTAACAGGCCAGTTTATATGATGGAAGATGTGAAGGCAATTAGCTGTTAGTCGATTCTTTAAGTCATCATTGTGTTCAGACTCTATGTTCAATTTTAATAATGAAATTCCAATTCAGGCTGGATATTTGAGACAGGTTGCAAATGATGCCTGCTTGCTACACTCGGAAGCATGGCACCTGCGATTGGAAAAGTTGTCTCACCCGCAACAGCATGAGCGGCAACATTAGACATTGGGTTGCTGGCATAACTAAAACTCTTCCCTTTAACATTTGTCACATATCAAGTCTTTGTTCTTAACTAGGCTGAAGATATGCATATTGATCTATGGTTTCGATTTGTATTGCTTGCTGTAGGTACGTAGTTTGCCGGAGTTTACGGCCTGGGACAGTCCGTGTGTGGAACATCGCAAAGTCTAGCTACCGTGGCAAGCCAGTGAGAGTAGAGCACGGACTCTATGACAGTGCAGATGTCGTTCTGGTTAAGGATATGAGGCTGTACATTCTGACTGACCGTGGAACTGCCAGCTTTACTGAAACTCCAATGCCCATCTTCCAGGTAGCAATGATTTCGCAGCCACTTCAGTCTTTTGGGCACTTGTGCCTTTGCAGGAGGCCATCTTACAGAAATGAAAATTTTCCAAAAATGGTACAAAGCTGGTGCAAATACGTTGTATATCAAGGGCTGTAGATTGCAGTGAATAAAAAGTATGTGTGTGTGTGTGCATGCGTGCGTGCGTACGTGTGTACTTATGTATTTTTGAGTATGGGTCCACTGATGTGAGTGTGTCAATATGTGTTGGTTTGTTTTTGTGCACAACAGCTATGGGCGAGAAGCTGGTTGATTAAGATTTTTTTATGTTATGGATCCAAAAAAGTGCATCGGCACACCAGGGTGCGTTTATGTTTGTGCGTAGAAATATATGTTGGTGTGCATGTATTGTCTCCCATTTAGACCCTGCTGGTCTATGACCTGCTGAAGAAGACCTACATTAAGAGGCAGTCAGGGCTGTTTGTGATTCCCTGTCCTCAGCAAGATTATAGGCTCCTAGAGGGGGAGCTCCTATTGGGCCTGTCCGAGACACGGTGAGCAGGAGGTCCCAACAATGCCCCTATTGCACACTTGCGTAACGCCCTTTACCCTGTAACCAGAACCTTCCCGAAAATCCCATCAGAATGATACCCCTCTGAGAACAAAAATCCTCTAAACATGCTCTGTAACCCTCAGCACACCAAAACATTCCCCTGTGATGGCAGTATGGCCTTACGCATGTCCTGTAATCACTTAAAGATGTGGAAACATGTCAGCAAAGCCGTCACATTGACATACCATATGTGTGTGTGTATGTGTGTGCGTGCGTCTGTGTGCCTGTGTATGTGTCTGCTCGTGTGTGTGTGTGTGTGTGTGTGTGTGTGTGTGTGCATTTGTGTTTAAAAACGTAATCTTTAAGTGGCAAAATAGGGGTGGCCTCACTGTGATATTGGACATGGCGTTAAATGCTCTGTGTCATATATTCTGTGAAATACAATGGAAATGAATATATTGATTCATTAGTTTATGGATCTCCTTTGGTATTCTCAGTGGTTGGACATGATAAACAGTAAATAAAACATGATAAACAAAACTTATGATATTACTTAAATCTTATGGCCATTAAAAAAAACACTTTCTAAAGTTGTGAAATTGAATCCCCCAAATTCTTTGAGAAAGCAAATGCTAATATTTTATTTTCATGTGCTATGAGTGTAAATGTATGCAAAGTCTTGAAATGGGTTCCAGTGGATTTATTTGTGCACTGACTGAAGTCAAAACTGTCGACTTATTTTCAGAGATCACTTGATCCTCTGGGATCTGGAGACGGGCCATATTAAAGGGCGGATAAAAGCATCCTTCAGAGAGTCAATTCTGTCCAGCTCATTTATGGACAAAAATTGCCAGGAAACCCCATTTAGGGAATCAACAGGTACAGGAAACACTCATGTAGTACTCATGAAGTGAAATGCTTTTGTAGATTTTTAAAGATAATGGGTGAGAAGAATCTGAGCACTGAGGAGAAGAAGAGTCCATTTGTGATAACCTCAGTGTCTGGACAAGAGGAGATGGAGAAATATTCACAAATATATAGGAAGCTATGAAATGGTGGGGGACTCCATTGTAATACAGCGATGGTATCCGAACTTTGTCCTGGGGCACCTCTGTATTAATTTTTTTTTTAAGTTTAAGTTTATTGTCTTTCTTTCTCGTAAAACTTAATCAAGTACAATAAGTTGAAAATAGTTTTACATCAGTGAAATGATCTGTAGGTATAGAAGAATGCACAAAATCAAGGCAAGTATGAACTATATTAAAAAAATAAACATTTAGTTAAAGCAGTTTTTTTCTTTTACATTGTTATAATAAAAATGATGAAAAAGAAAGAAAAGACTATAAGAGACCTAAGTGAAGCCGAGCTTGTACATTTTAAAGTTTCCTTCATCAGAAAAACAATGTGTTGTTTAGAAAAACAGATCTTATAAAACAACTAACCACATGACTAGGACACACAGTTACACAGCAAAAATAACGGAAGGAGTAAAAGGAATGTTTTGGAACGTGTAGCTCCATGCAAGATCAACTAGGAACAGATGGAGGGCTGAGTGTTTCATGGGGCTTAACCAGTAAAAATAATATTTTTCAGTCTACGTTTAAAGGAAAAAATTCTAACAGATTCTCTGGTAACTGCGTCTAATGAGTTCCAATAATCAGGTCCAGTATAAATAAGGGAATTCAGTCTGAATTGTGTTCTCACAAGTGGCAAATGAAATAAAGAAGCATGTCTCGTCGGGTAAAAGTGTACGATATTGTTCAATTGAATTGAGAGCCTGTGGCAGTTCTCCACAGTGTAATTGATACATTAGTATTCCTAAGTTATAATGATACAAATCTTGTATTTTCATTATTCTATGCTTCAAAAATAGTTGGTCCCTATGTGCAAGCATATTCATATTAGAAATTATACGTATTGCCCATTTTTGCAGCATAAATATTCTATCAATTAACACCTTTGCTGAATTTACCCATGCAAGGACACCATATTTTAGATGGGATAATATAAGTGTTGAGTACAAAGTACGCAATACATGTTCAGGAAAATAGGATTTCAATCTGTAAATAACTTCAATATTCCTCAATAAAATTTTGAATAAAGTATTAATATGTGTTTTCCAACTTAAATTTTTGTCAATATGAAGACCAAAAAATTTAGTTGAAATAACTTTGTTAATTACCGAGACATACTGGTCCCGTTAATGAAGAAACAGAATTGTTAAATAACATGTAGTATGTTTTCAAAGAATTTAAGCTGAGTTTGTTTGCATGAGTGCATTCAGTAACAGAACACAATTAATTATTGACTGTTTCCAGGAGAGTTGTTATATTTTCATGTAAGTAAAAAACACTGGCCTCGTCTGAAAAAAATATAAAAGATAAAGCACGCAAAGATTTTTGAAAGTCATTGATGTAAATAAGAAACAAACGCGATCCGAGGAGGGACCCTTGTGGAAAACCACAGGTGACAGTAAGTAAAGCTGAACTAAAACCCTTGAAAGAAACAAATTGCTTTCTATTGCTGAGATAACTTCTGAACCATTCCTCACCCCTGACACCATAATAGAACAATTTGTATAACAGTATATCGTGGTTAATAGTATTGAAGGCCATGGAGTGGTTCTGAAACATACTAATAATGTGCAAGTGTTTGTCTTGAGCAGTGGCAATTTTATCAGTAAAATGGAGTAAAGCATGGGATATAGAGTGTTCTTCTCTAAAACCAAATTGAAATTTTGATAGTATTTGACATGAATTTAAAAAAGTAATTATTTGAGTAGAATTTTTTTTTTACGGAATCTTTGAAAATATTGTTAACAGTGAAATTGGTCGATAATTTGACTTTTCCTGCGATCACCTTTTTTTAGCTCACTTGGTCCAACTAATGTAGTCACCGTCACCAGCATCGTGTTATGCCATGACATGGATTTTGCAATACCGTGATAACACCCACACAGTTTGATTTTTAGCGAGTGCATGGAGCTTTACTTGCCACAGCACAATTAACTAACGTTACACCAAATATTTTCCTTGCTAACAAGATTGAACCAAAGAATTAAAGACCTCTAGTGGCTACAAAAAAAAAAAAACATTAAGGAGTACAAGCAGCTGTTTCAATGTATTAAGGTCAATGATAGACTGAGGAGACAGAGCAAAATCTCATTTATATTTTTCCCCCACATCATGTGGCACCCAATCGACACAATTTTCAGTTCGCAAAGGTCTTCCGACTATTTTAATGCCACACTTGAAGTGACCATGATTAACAGTTTTTTAATGAAAAAAAAACTTTCATTGAGGTCTCTGCAGGTTGATTTTTCTGGGGTTGCTATGTAACAACGGGTAGACAATCACAACTGCTCTCCTTCTGTTCCAAATGAGCCATCATTAGTGTGCAGGCTAGCTCTGCGAGAAAACTGAGGATACCATAAATAAAAACTAAAACGAGTGTTTACTAATTTAACAGTTCTGTGTTTGTGTTCAGATTTTGTCAGCAGAATGGTTCATGTTCCTTTCTGTGTCCCATGGAACTTAGCATTGCGATCGCGATAACATTACCAGTCAACCAATGTACCAGTTTGGTTTTGACCAAGCTGGCCAGTGTTGTTTAGCCAGAGGTAATGAAGGAGATGTGTTGACAGGAACAAATAGATTCAGTGAATTCAGTTCGGTAAAACAGGGCTGCCATTCCAATAAATTGAATATTGGCTAGCTAATGGTTGCTACCATGCAGATGCTAGCCACAGTTCAATTTTCATGTGTAATGTGGGGGGAAAAAAAAAGGCCACTAGATGGCAGTATTGACTTTTTTTTTTTGTTAAGCCAGTCTGGAACTAGGTTTTGGGCATGTCCTGGGCATGCCTCAGAGGGGGCTGGAAAAGAGTATATAAGGAGAAAAATCGAGAGAGTGTGGTAGTTGGAGAAATTGCAAGGAGAAATTGTGGAAGGATACATTTGACCAGACCTGTCACTCTTTTCAAGACCTGTGAAGCTTTTTGTGGATTTTAGCCTGTGTTGGAGCATTTTCCTGTCCCAGGACATCGCAACATAGCAGCCCATCTCAATTACCAAGGGACTGTAACTATTTTTTTATTATTATTTCAATCTTGGTCAGTAGGGTAGAGCTGTAGATTAGTTGTGTGTGTTTAATTAAATCTGTTGAAGTTGAAGAATTTTGTCTGTCATCCCTTGCTGTAATTGATGCCGTAACAAATTGGGGCCATAACACATGTTAGAGACTGAATTCCAAATGTGTGCATGCCTGTCGAAGTTCTTTAAGAATGTAACCACCGTTCTTGCTTAGCCAGCAGACGTAACTTTTCCATACTCATGAGTAGTTTAATAACTACCTAGCTACTTCTTCAGTCATCCATGTTTTCAGACTTGACAGAAAAAACGGTAAAACGTAGCTTCCATCTATCGTTCTCACTGTCTAACCATCTAACATACAACCACTTGCCTAACTGGCTGCTAAAAGACTGAGCGCAGAGAGCTCGCGGTAAGGGCAACGGCCACTTTGGGAGACAGAAACGACCCAAAAATCCCATTGAGCACATTCAGCATTCAGCACTGGTGGCAATATAGTTACATGATCCAGGGCAACACTGAAGCCAGAAAGTATTGACAGACTGGTGCTCCTGGCAAAGAGCCTAACTTGTTAGACTAGTTTTGAGTTCCACTTTCTTGTTGTGCTCCATGTTTGTTTTATTGCACTGATAAATTATTCAGTATATTTAATTTTGCTGCATATTTCAGTATTATTAGGCTTCCAAGCGTAGCTGGAAGCCTATTGTTCTTGCTGGGATTATTATTTTCCTTTTTTTTTTTGTCTTTTTCATCGTAAAATTGCAGCCAAACCATAACAGACCGCTTTGACAGCTTTTGCATGTTAAGAGGAATAGTTGAAGGCTTGCGAACGGTGAGATAACCGTTACGTTCCGTGACTTAGTTTTTCTGCCATTTTGGCTGAAAGATAAAACCTTTAAACATCTTTTTCTCCAGAACGGCTGAACAGATTGCTCTCAAATTTGATAGACAGCTTTAGCTGAAAAGGGGACACAAGGTTTGAAAAAACGGTGAAGTTTCAGTAAAAACTGAAGAAGTTTGCTGTGACCTAATTATATCTCGAGACGTCATCAAATTTAAAATTCTCAAACGGAGTGGCACAAAATAATGCTCTAGGTATGGGTTTACATCAGAAGATCGAATCTGCAGTTATTTTTCTTGTATGACAAACCGTTTTGGTGTTATTTCTGTTTAAAATGGAAAAACTGACCCACTTTGGCGGTCACGTGTCACAAAGTCATTGTCACTAGAACAATGAAACTTAGCATACTTACAGACCTTGAATGGATCTAACCAATAACTCAAAATAGTGGCTCTGGACAAATCAACATCAAAGTTGTATGGTCTCCAATATGGCGTAAACACAAAATTGTAATATATAGCTGTTTTTTCATCCTGAATTGTGGCCAAACCATTACAGACAGATTTAACAGTTTTTGCTTGTTGAGAGGAATAGTTGAAGGCTTGTGAACGGTGCGATAACTGTTACATTCCATGACTCCTTTTTCCGCCATTTTGGGTCAAAGGTAAAATCTTTAAACATCTTATTCACCAGAACGGCAGAACAGATTGCTCTCAAATTTGATATACAGCTTCAGCTCAGAAGCCAAGAAAAAGTTTGAAAAAACGGGCTGTATGCTTTCTCCACTGAAGTCAATTTAGGCTGCCTGCACACTCAGTTGTTGTTAGAAGACGTTCTGAATACTGAACTCCAGTGAAATATAAAACTCTGCTGTTATTGTATGCTGATCTCCGCAAATACTCCTAATACTCTTCTGAGCCGGACCATTCCATCTCCTCAGCTGGATCGTCAGGGGGGCCCGAGTGGTCAGAGTCCATGTCGACCGATAGCTCCTCCACAAGATTGTCAGAGGAGCCCGAGTGGTCAGAGTCCGTGTCGGTCGATGGCTCCTCAGCAGGAGAATTCCACACAGGGAGGTCAGGTCAGGAAGAGGTGTGGTCCGGTGGGCGGGGGTTCCTCAAAGGCATGGTGGTGCTGGAGGGCTGGTCAGGATGGCGACGGTGGAAGTTGGTGATGAGGTCCGGGTCAGGAATGTGGCGAGCAGGAACCCAAGACCTCTCCTCAGGACCGTTGCCCTCCCAGTTCACCAAGTACTGAACTCCCATCCCACAACGAGGGGACCGGACCAGGTGCTGCACAGAGTAGGCTGGACCCCCATCAATCAGTCGAGGAGGAGGAGGAGGTGGAACAGCCGGCGACAGAGGACTCTCATGGACTGGCTTCACCTTGGACACATGGAAGGTGGGGTGAACCTGCATGGAGCGAGGAAGCTTGAGCCTCACTGCTGTCGGACTGATGACCCTCTGGATGGGGAATGGGCCGACGAACCTGGGTGCCAACTTCTTAGACTCCACCTGGAGAGGCAGATCTCAGGTGGAGAGCCACACATTCTGGCCAACCTGGTAGACAGGGCCAGGAGAACGCCACTAATTGGCCGAGGCAGCGTAGCGCCCAAAGGTGCGCTGAAGGGCAGAGTGAGCCTGGGCCCAGGTTCAGCGACAGCGGCGGGCGAGGGCTAGGGCTGACGGGCAGGAGACCTCTCTCTCCAAGGCCGGAAAAATCGGGGGCTGATAACTATAAATGCACTAGAATGGAGAGAGGCCCATTGAGGAGCTAGTGGGAATTGTGGGCGTACTCCACCCACAGGAGCTGCTTGGACCAGGAGGATGGATTCTGGGACACCATGCAGCGGAGGGCAGTGTCCATATCCTGGTTCATACGCTTCATCTGCCCATTGGACTGGGGGTGGAATTCCGAAGAGAGACTGGTGGTGGCTCCCATCAGGCTACAGAACTCCTTCCAGAAGCCTGAGGAGAACTGAGGACCCCTGGTCGGACACCACATCCACGGGGAGGCCATGCAGACAGAAGATGTGCAACAGGACCAGTTGCGCAGTCCCCTTAGCTGACAGCAGCTTGGGCAGAGGGAAGAAGTGAGCCATCTTGCTAAAGCGGTCGACCACCGTGAGGATGACTATGTTACCGTCAGAGGGTGGAAGGCCCGTGACAAAGTCCAAGGAGATGTGGGACCAAGGTCGATGCGGGACAGGAAGGGGTTGGAGGAGTCCAGCAGGAGCCTGATGGGAAGCCTTGTGCTGGTTGCAGATGGGGCACGCCTTCACGAAATTGCGGGTGTCTTCCTCCAGAGTGGGCCACCAGAAGCGTTGGAGGAGGACGTCTCGGGTTCATTGGGAACCAGGATGGCAGGTGAACTTGGAAGCGTGAACCCACTGCAGAACCTCTGACCTCAGGGCTTCAGGGATGTACAGACGGTTGGGGGGAGAGGCACTGGGACCAGGTTGACCCTCAGTGGTGGCCCTCACTCTCTCCTCAATGTTCCAGGACAGGACGGCTACAATACAGGGGGAGGGAAGGATGGAAGCAGGCCCCTCTGCGGAATCTTCCCCCTTCAGGAACTGTTGGGACAGGGCATCAGGCTTAGCATTACGGGACCCCGGGCGGTAGGAGAGACTGAAGTTGAGACGGGTGAAGAAGAGGGACCAGCACCTTACTAGAGCTGGTGAGGGCAGTAAGAGGGGCGGCTACTGAACTGTAGTTGCGAATGAAGTGGCGATAGAAATTGTCAAACCCCAGGAAGCATTGCAGTTGTTTGCAGGAGTCAGGAACAGGCCAGGAGGTGACTGCAGAGACCTTCACCGGGTCCATCCGGATGCTTCCCGTAGCCACGATATACCGCAGGAACGAGACAGATGAGGCATGGAATTCGCATTTCTCTGCCTTAACAAACAGGGAGTTCTCAAGGAGGCACTGGAGCACAGATAGGACATGATGAACGTGCTCTTTCCTGGTCTTTGTGAAGATGAGGATGTTGTCCAATTGAACAGAAACAAAACGGTTGAGCATATCATGGAGAACGTCATTGACCAGGGCTTGGAAGACTGCTGGAGCATTGGTGAGGCTGAAAGGCATGACCAGGTATTGTAGTAGCCTGCAGGTGTGTTGAATGCCGTCTTCCATTCGTCCCCCTCTCTGATGCGGACTAGGTGATAGGCATTGCGGAGATCGAGCTTAGTGAAGATGGTGGCACCCTGAAGTAGTTCAAAGGCAGAAGAGATGAGTGGCAGGGGATAGCGATTTTTGACTGTGATTTCATTCAAGCCCCGATAATCAGGTCACAAGGTCTTATCCTTCTTCTCCACAAAGAAGAAGCCTGCCCCAGCAGGAGAAGAGGAGGGGCGGATGAGGTCTGCAGCCAGGGAGTCCTTGATACAAGTCTCCATGGCCTTCCTTTCCAGGGCAGACAGAGCGTATAGGTGGCCCCTAGGGGGCAAAGTGCTGGGCAAGAGGTCTATGCACAGTTGTAGGGATGATGCGGGGGCAGAGAGGTGGCCTTGCTGAAGACCTGCCGGAGATCGTGGTATTCAGCAGGCACCCCGGAGACATCAGGTGAAGGATTGGTAGTGGGACAGTGGAATGGCGGGAGGCCTGCTTAAGGCAGGTGAGGTGGCAGGATGTTCTCCACTCACGAATGGCGCCGGTCTCCCAGTCAATATGGGGGTTATGATGACTAAGCCAAGGATAGCCCAGGATTAACAGCAGGCCAGGAGAGTTCAGGATGTGGAACTGGATGGTCTCGTGATGATTGCCAGATAGGAGCATGGGAACTGGGGTGGTCTGGTGGGTAACGGTACCCAGTCGGTGGTCGTCAACCGCTCTGGCAAGGACCGGACGAGGCAGAGGAACCCAACCGAGCCCCAACTGCTGGGCCAACTCCTCGCTCATGATGCTGGCATCAGCACCTGAGTCTACCAGGGCAGCCAAGGTGAGGGGACCATCAGGAAGGAGAAGCCAGGCTTGGAGATGCGGTCTGTGGTTGTAGGGAGGTAGTGTTGTCGAGCTCACCCGTACCTCCCTGGCTATGGGTGAGCCTTGGCTTTTCCCGGACAGAATGAGACAAAGTGACCCTCCTTCCCCAATACAGGCACTGGTTCAGGCGTCGTCAATGCTCCTGTGCTTCTGGGGAGAGAGGGGTGCAGTCCAGCTGCACAGGTTCAGACTCTTCCATCTGCAGGGAAGGCGAGGTGGACGATTGGGTGGGACCCGCTATGGACCAGCTGGCATCTGGCAGTGGGAAGCCCTCTGATGTCTCTCCTGCCTACGGGCCTGGATGCAGAGGTCAATTCTTATGGCTAGCTCAATGATTCCGTCTAGTGTGGGGGGAACCTCGTACGAGACCAGCTCATCCTTGAGGTAGTCCGCCAGGTCGTGGAGCAAGGTGTCCACCTGGGCTGCAGGGTTCCAGTGGCTCCGACTGGCTCTGGTGCGGAAATTAATGGAGTAGTCAGCAACCGTCCTGCTTCCTTGTTTCAGAGTTAGTAGTCCTTGAGCAGCCTCAGAACTGGAAACCCCCAGACTGAAGAACTTACCTAGCTCCCCTGCAAAGCTCTGGAAGGAGACGCAGGCTGGGGACTGTCTCTCCCACTCAGCAGTGCCCCACAGATGAGCCCGACCCATTAGGTGCTTTATGGTGAAGGCCACCTTCGCCTGCTCGGAAGCGAAAGTACGGGGCTGGAGGGAGAACAGAATGGAGCAGTTTGTCAGAAAGGGGCCGCAGGTCTCTGGGTCTCCGTCATATCGCTCAGGGGTTCCAACTCAAGGTTCTGGGGCCCCCATGGGTAGCATGGGGTTAGGAGCCAGAGGGGCAGCGGGCTGTGCCACCATAGCTGTTAGCTGCTGCAGTTGGTTGGCTAATGCCTCAAAGGATTGCCTGGTGTCGGAGGCGGCAGCAGACATCACGGCCTCATGGTGCTGGAGGATGGCTTCAATCTTCTCCAGTCGGCTCTGGGGAGTAAGATTGCGTGCTGGGTCCATTTCTGGCCAGATTGTACTGTCACAGAGAGTGGCAGGACCCAAATGCAACACAATCAACACAAATGAATCTTTACTGGCTTTTAATGATTTCTGGGCAGGGGTAAACAGAATGCAAAGCAGGGTAGCTCGGTGTAGATCAGGATCAGGAACTTGTGGATCTTGAGTGGAGCCTTTCCGGGAACTCGAGGGAGCAGACACCAATGGCGACATTCGAACCCGGGTCATCCACACGGCAAGCGGGAGAGTTACCACTGGGCCACCAGGGCAGGCTGGCTTGAGGCTCAGCAGACAGGGTCGTATCCACTCAGGCAGGCAGTGAAGTGGCAAGATGGGTGGCTTGGATAGGGGCTTGGAAGATGGCAGACTGGAACCAGGAAGCACACAGGCAGAACTCAAGAGTCAGAGGCAGAGGACAATCAGGTTTACCAGGGCAGGAACAAGAAGACGTCGTCTGAGGCAGGCAGAGTCGATTCCAGGAAGTCAGACTGAAGACAAAGGCTGGAGAGTAGTGCATGCTGCAACAGCAATCTGGCAAAGAGTGAGTGAAACAGAGCTGCTTAAATACTGGCTGGGTAACGAGGTCAGCTGAGAACAATTGCAGTGGAAGGGATGTGGCCAGGCAGAGGGAGAGGCAGTAGCAGCAGAGCAGACTGTGACACTTCAGTTGATTTGTCTTCAATGCTGTTTTTTTTGACTCCAAAAGTGTTTATAGGGCGAAAGAAATTCAGGGACCCTTCGATTAGCCTTGGGGTGAGTAGATGATGAGTGAATTTTCATTTTTGGGTGAACTATCCCTTTAACCATTCACACAGTGTAGATTTACCACATTATCATTTACTTTGCCTTTAAATTTTCCATTAGTTCCAAAAGGTTTGTATTGTTGGCTCGGTGTCTTCTCCAATTAACTGCCCTTTGATTCAGCTCAGTCCCTCTTTGATCAAGTATTTGTTTCCAATATAGCCCAAAAAGCAGATGGGATTTAGAGTTTTAGGAGTGGCGTGCTGTCAAATGTTCAGAGGGCCTACGATAACGTCATCGTTTACCACACAATTGTTCTCAATCTGTCCCAGTTTAAATTTGCCTGATAGACAATCAAACAATGTATTGACTGAACAAGCAAGACCAATACATGACCTTTAATGATTAAGAAATAATAATGGCTGTCATCGCCTATTGGCTACATTTGTTGATTGATGTGACATACTAAGGATGGCAATAATCCGAATAAATGGAAAAAAACCTAGAACTTTCACTGACCTCCATCTGTTGGATTTTTTGCATTTATTTGGATTATTGTCATCTTCACAATGTCACTCTGCTGTGTGTCGTGCCTAACAATGCCGTTTAGGTGCTACAATATTCAGAATATAGAACAGTTTCTCATGCTAAATGAGCCTTGCAAACTAATTTATGCAAATCTGTGTGGCAAGCATTTCAGGAGCTACATGATTTCGGAGTTCATAAAGACATATTGACATTTTACACTGTCCTTTATTCACAGAAGAAAATGTCTCATAAATATGTGATGCAATGTACAACAATGGTATTGAAAATCAGTGAGACAGTCATTCTTCCAATTAGTCTAGCAACCGTTGCTAATCAGACAACGTAAACTGCGAGAGGATTAGATATTTCAGGATTGACAGCTGAAGTTACTAAAAGCCTTTGTTACTGCTGACAGGTGTCTACTGAGTTTAAATACCATCACACGAAAAGCACCAAGCTAAAAAAATTAACTACTTAGTAAATCTCTTTGATTGCATTCCTGGTTGGAACCAGGACCAGCATACACAGGAGTGCTCCAGTACCAAGTTTGGGAACCACGGTAATAGAGTGTCACAGTGACATTTTTAAGGGGATCACATAAAGTCTGATCTTTAATTTTATGCACAGCCCATGGGACAAGTGTTGCATGTCCAGACTTGAGTATTTTTTTTCTTTTTTTTTTTAAATTTGGTGTCTCCAATACCACTCGAAACCAGAATGTCAAATCAGCAAACTATGTAGACACTTGTTCACAATTCATGCTGCATTTTTAGGAGAGGGCTGTCAATTTTTGGTTTTCTCACAAAGTGGCATGCTCTCATAGGGCAGCTGGCTACAGTCAGCACTGGCACATCCAGAGTTGATCCGAGACCAAGGTGGTCATCCTTGCACCGCAGTGCCTTTCCTAAATGAGTGACCCAGCACAGTGATCAGATTAAGGAAAAAAAATTGATTAGCATTTTTTGCAAATCATTATATCAATTGATTAGCAATTGTTTAGCACATCTTAAAAATGATTAGCAAAAATTAGAAAACAGTTTATCAGATTTTAAATGACAAAAGGACTTTTTTATTCTTTCCAAATGACAAATTGCAATTACAGTAGAAATACAACTCCACTCCGAAAGCAAAACAGATTATTTCCAAAAGGCATCAGTTTTACCCTGAACAATCATAATTTAATACAGCACATTTCCGTTTCCCAATGAAATTTCTGTAAACTACTTGTAACCTGGAGCACAGCTGTCTTATCTATACGTTACTGTAGCATAGTTGTTCAACAACTGATCAGAGATGTGAAAGGATCCATTGCCATTGAAATTCAGTCACACAAGGCACTCTCCAACTCTGTCACATTTTGACATCTCAACATCATGTATTTGAATGATCAGAAATCATTGTGCATGTTTCGGGAGAGGCCGGCGAACCTGCGATTCCCTGAACCACTCAAAAATGGGACAAGTTTTTATGACTTTGAACGGCTTACCATGATGTTTGGCCGGGATTGTAAAAACGTAAAGTGTACATCCAGTCAAGGCGATTCGGAGTTAAAGCCTAAAGTGGAGGCCTGATCCGGAATTCTTTCCATTAGGGCAAAAACCAAATCACATCGCTTTAGTATAGCAATGATTACAAAGATTCCCCTTAACTAGCGTGAACTAGGTTGGAAGATGGCTAGCTTTATAATCTGAAGAGTAATGTAATACATCGATAGCATGCATAACAAGATATTGCAGCTAAAACTAGCTATGATATAACATGTCTCAGGCCCGAACTGTCTGTTTGGTCTATAGGTAAAATAAGCTGGTAAGGGGCGCCCTGGTGGCTCATCGGTCTAAGCGCGCGTACCATAAAGGCTGTGTCCTTCCCGCAGCGACCAGGGTTCGATTCCGGCTCAGGTCATTTGCTGCATGTCTTCCCCCATTCTTCTCCCCAACCTTCCTGTCTCTCTACACTGTGTAACTGTCAATTAAAGGAAAAATTCCCAAAAAAAATCTTAAAAAAAAAAAAAAAGCTGGTAATCAATATTGAAAGAGATCGTCAACGTGCGATAGCGTTGAAAGTGACAAATCAGAGCTATAAAAACTTCTCCAATAGACATCATAACCACCATAGATTCACTAGCCAGCTATCTGTACCTAAGTGATTGCTTTTGAACTAGCCAGCAAACTAGGTAACGTCCCAAAAAAGTTGAAGTTTAGTTGGGTCGCACGAAACTGCCGCGAAACCTCAGATAAATCCATGCCTATGACAGCTGGCAAAGTTAGTAAAGCTGGTGCAAGAAACAAATCATATTGCCTTGATATGATGATCATTTACAAAGATTTTATTGAGTTAACGTTAGTTAGCTGACTAGCCAACTAGGTGGATATATCCAAAGAGCAATGTACGCGATGGCTCCGGAAGGTTCACATAGCAGAGTCCTGCCATCACGACCAAAGACGATAGAGCATATGAGCATATCAGAAAGCCTCCGGAGTCCCAAGTGCATGCATGCGCTCCCCAGAAGCTGATTGGTTGGTATGCAAATGAAGAACATCATTTTCCATCCAATCAAAGTCGTGAAAACTTCTCCAATTGCTATGTGGCTCGGGAATTTGGAAGTTTGCAGGCCAGTGAGTCGGGATCCATGAAATATCATTAAGATTTTTTGAATCGCATTTTTTTGCGAAGGGATTGTTATGATGATTTGCATTTCGTCAAAACTGCCGAAATTTGATTTGCATTTTGCGATGCGAATCCGCCTAATCTGATCACTGCAGCAGTCCAGACTTGCCTATTTTAGATTGAAAAAAGCTTTGCAAGCCCTTTTTTTAAAAAGTTGAGCACATCTAGAATTGTGCTATGTCACTGACAACAGCATATCTTTTTAAGTTTTGATTGAACAGTCAGCTCATGGAACATCAGAAGCCAAGTCATAGGTTTGGTTTTTGTCCACTCAAAAAGTCCTACTGCCGTAGTTATTGCAAATGGAAATGAATATAAATGGGGTCTCATTTCCATAGCGACAACAGAATGCCCCAGTACGATTCTTTGGCAAAGCATAAATGCAAATCGTTGCAGAGCACTCTAATTTCAGTCTCACGACACTTGTCTCAGGGGTTGTAAGACAAAGCGCAAATAATGCTTACGGTTGAACAGTTACCGTTGAGCTGATTGTACTGTTGTTGGTCATGTCCCAAATATTGCTCAAGCAGTACATTAGCCGCGCCCCCTCTGCACTCCTCTATCTCCCCCTCCAGCCCTGGTGATGCCCTGGGACAGGCGCACAGAGACCAACTCCGCAAAGAGGAGGAGGCGGGAGAGGAAGGCTCAGAGGGAGAGGGAAGCCCAGTGGCGACTGGACAGGGAAAAACACAACACGGTGGACCAGTATCTTCTCAGTGGGGATGAGCAGGTGCATTGTATTCAAGGACATCGTTAGAGCCCACTCATGGAGATGACTTATTAATAATGCAGGATCCGGTCACTGGAGAGATGCTCTCACGCACTTCCATGAAGTGCAGAAATGGTATTTTGGCTTTAGTGTACTGTTCCTGATGTTAAAACAGAATGGGAAGAAAACATCTCAATGCAAGCCCTTCCATGCTGATTTTCTGTCCATTCACATTTCTTAAAATTGCAGGCATTTATCAGTCACTAGTCCAAAGCAACTTAACTCAGTAAATTAATTTTTTTACATTGTATCCATTGTGGGCCTTATTTAGCACCTTGAAGTACTATGCAGTACTATGGCAGTGTCCTACCCTGGAATCAGACATGAAGTCAGTTATTCAATCAGGAGGCTAGTGATGACAAAAAAGAAATTATTTTTCTTTTTCAAATTACAAATTGTCCGGATAACAGAAGGTATAAGATGAATAAACTATTGCCCAAAAGTCTTTTGAGCTTGGCCTCTTATGGGAGATTTTTGTAGTTGAGGAGCATCTGCCTAGAGCAGCAGCAGATATTTCCCCTCATGGAACCAGGTACTGATGGCAGTGGTGGCTGATGGCTCCGCTAAGACTGATTGGCAGATGAGGTTGATGAAGCTGATGAATGTGTGAAGATTGGTGGTGAAGAGGAGGTGGAGGGCATAACCACCGGCTAGCAGAGAGAGAGAGAACATTTCTAGAAGATAAAAGTAAAATGATAGGAGGGCAAAGCTGGTGTGCCAGTGAGCTATTGGATAGATGTTATCAGCTGATACAACATCTGTTGTCTCAGCTGATACCCCCATGCAATGAAAGCAGGTAGAGTGAGCATGCATAAGAGGAGTGAATGAGTGAATGAGACTACAGGCCGAGCACGACAAAGAACGGTCTTCTTGTCCTCACTGAACTTATGCATGAGCTTTATTTTACAGGCCTTGACCATTACACTATATTGCGAACCCACTGCCATTTGTAGTGTTTTTTTGAATTTTTTCTTGTCTCTGAATGTATTTTCCCACTATGGTGTCCATATGATAGACGATTGTATGTTCCTACTACGCGCACCACCTGGTTGTCTTCAGTGTGGACTCCCTGGACCACCTGCATACACTGGAAGACCGGGAGTCCATGCTGTTCCTCCTTACAGCTGCACTCACCTACTCGGGCAGCCACTTGGTCCTCTCCAACTACAATGACAAAGAAAAAATTAGTTACATCACTCTCTGGGACTTACACAAGGGAAAGGTGTGTCACTGTTCTGAATCAGAGTCCACTGGCTATCTTGCTTCAATTTAGGATTGGGTTGTTTGTGCTTATTAAAGCTAGTGTAGTTGCTGAAGCTGGACGGCATTTGTCTGTGTCAACAAGCAGAATGCCAGTTGCAACAACACAAGAAATAGATATGTACAAAATAAATTATGATCTTTTTTTATTTTGTAAAGGCGCTTTTCAGAACACCCAAGTTTGCTTCATTTAAAAATTAGGAAAGGGCACAAGATAAAGAGGGTAAAAATCAGGCCTGGAGAAATATTTCTGTCTCATATTTAGACTTGAAAATCTGATTTCAAATCTTTGTTTTTCTGAACACAATAGAAAAAATGAGGCAAGACAGTTTGACTAATTATTAGACAATTCCATTTGATGAGCAGGAAGTGCATTAAGGGGTCTTCAGGGTAAAAATTTCTTTTTTTTTTTTTTTTCAAAATTTCAATATTTGTGATTTTCACATAAAATAAAGGAATGCAGTGAGATGCCAGTAAGCACCAAGAATCTATGTTTTTCCTCTCCTTCAATTGTTACTGGTGACTTTAAATGAAAATTACCAAAAATCACAATTTTGACTGATTTTCAATCTTGTGGCATTCATAAAATCATTTATGTTCTCCTGATTGACTTGAAATTTGGCATGAAGTTGTATCTGTTGGAGATCTATGTAATGACTTAGGATTTTCTAGATAGGTGCATCCCTCGAGGTGTTAATTTTGAAAATGAAGCAAGTTGATGATAGCAATTTTTGTTATGGTTACATATCAGAGCTCATTAAATATTCATAAATGTTCCAAACAAAAAAAATCCTATGCCATTTCATAGAACTATCTTAAACCTTTCATATGAGACTGATTTGAGTAAAATCTGACCATGGGTTATTGAAATATCAGTGCCACAAAATATTTTCAGATTTTGTCATTAAAGTGCCGTTTCCATGGCAACCATGTAGATTTTTTATCAAAATGCTATATTTTATGAGGTTAAAATCATGTTGAGTATGTTTTTTTCTTAGTTTTTACATTATTATGGTTATTTCTACACTTTACCCTGAAGACCCCTTAAAGGAAACTCATATTGTCCACTTTAAAAAGGTCAGCAAGAATAATATTTTTTCTTCTTCGTACTATGGTTAAGGTTGGGAAAAGACTGAAAAATGAGCCGGGGGTTTGCTGTGTGACCCTCAGCAGCGATGCCAGTAGAATTGTCTTTGGTGTCACGGGAGTCAACAGGTATTTCTAAAAGGATAAAGAGTATAACTTCTCCATTTTCATGGGTTTGGTCAAATGAAGTAATTTGTGTGATATGTCACACAAAAAGAAAACTTAATAAGACAAAAAACTTTACTTCATGACTTGTATAATAAGTCTGTGCATTGAAAAGTCAAGTGCATTTCAAGAACATGTGCATTTGGATATACGAATGATGGCTTTAATAACTGGACAGCGTTATTCTCAGTTATACTCAGGGTGTGACCTAATTCTCAAAAATGTTCCCTCCTTCCCTCCACGTGTCCCCACCTCGCATACTTTTAGAAAGGAGATGGACTCAAGTGGAGGAAGGGGGGGATACATTTTCTGGAGTCCTTGGGTGCATACAAATTCTCTTACACAGGCAGACTTTTTCCTTTCATCTCCACTTTTCCTTAAACTCTCAATAGAAAATGTCATAGGGGTCAAGGAAAAGTTGCTTGGAGATTTTGAAGTTACCTTGGGATGTGGTTGGAAAAAAAAAATCCAGTGTCCTGTCCTTCAGTAAGTTATGAGCTTGATGGCGATTGATAATGGCACGACTGATCCAACAGGAAAACGATGACTAACGTATCCCATCACTTCAGGTGTAAAGAATAGTGCACCAAAATCTATGATTCCTTTCTTTTAAGGTTGGTCCTGGGTTTCCTTGCTGGATGGATGCAACAAAAGAGCTAATTGCCTCCTTTTCTTCATGAAATAGAGGCAATTCAAAGGCTGCTTCTCACGGCTACCAGCCAAATTATTCTGGTTCATGTCAGTTATCAAGGAAGGTTCCTTGCTCTTTAGGGAATTCGGATGCACCCTTAGAATGTACTCTAACCTTCTCATAGCATTCTTCTGCCGACTGTAGACTGTTCTTGAAATGAACACTCTTTTATGGTCTTAAATATTGATCACTTCAGTTTGTCCAAAGAGCATGTGATAATGATTGAAATAAACCTTTGCTAGTCATACTGTTTTACTGTCCTCTGAATGATTCTTTCCATTTTAGTTGTACTAACTTTGACATTTATTGCATTTCATTAGACTGAAAGTATGGGACCCCTTTAAGAGAGTGCACAAAACCATACCTGGATATGAAGGCCTGAACCTGGGTGTGAGCAGCCAATTATTTGTCACGGAAGAAGGAGCTAAAGCTATTCTACTAGCAGGTACATTCTATATATATATATATATATATATATGTGTGTGTGTGTGTGTGTGTGTGTGTGTGTGTGTGTGTGTTATAAATCAGACCTGATGATCAGTTTAAAAAAAAAAAAACAGCAACAGTGCTGACTGTAAGTATTTGGACCGTGGCAAAAATACTCACTTTCTGACTCTGTACTCCTGCACATAAGATTTACAAATATACTGTCAGCTTTAAGTTGCCAGCTGTAGTATCAGCATTGTATAAACAGTTTTGGAATTGCATCCCTTGTCATTCTGTTCCACTGTCCAGATACTTATAGATTGCTTAAATTACGTGCTTGGTTCAGACTATATGCTTATGAAACACTGTTTTTTTTGAAAGCAAATGGGTGCATATTGGGTCTAATAAAATTTATTTATGTATTTTCCACAATAACATTCCCCCTCTCTGAATTTCTCCGAAATCATTAAATCCTGGCAGTCTAGGGAAATGTCTGGAGAATCCTCCTTGTCTCTGATCACTGGAATAAACTGCTTTGACTGTTATTATCAGCAGCTACAAACCCTTTGTTGTACGAAGCTGGAGATAATTGGAGTTATTCTTGGCAAGCAGGTTATAATTTGGAGCGAAGTGCATCTGGAATGCCAGAAGACCATTTGAATGACTAGGGCTCATCTGCTCGTCCGGGCTTTCAAAATCCCACTCTAGGTGTATTTCTCCAGAGAGTTGCAGTGGCTTCAATAACAACGTGTGATAACACTGTATGAAATTGTTTGTACTGAGCCAAGGCTACCGAACCCTGCTCCTGGAGTCCTACTGACCTGTAGATGCACTTTTCATCCATCTGCTGGAGCTACTGTCAAGCTGCTAATTTGTGGAATTAGGTGTTCCAAATTAAGGTTGGAGGCTACAGGGTGATAGATCTCAAGGAAGAGGGTTGGACCGCCCTACGCCCTAGCCCAGTGGTCATCAACTGCATTCCTGGAGTTGTACCATCCTGTTGGTTTTGAAGAACCTTATTCTAGCTGTCAAACATGATGTCCTGCTTTTTTCTGTCGTGTGATTTGCCAGGGCTGGCGTAAAAGCGTACAGCAGGGATAGCCGAATATTAACCTAAAATCAAAATCTAGCCCTTGTTTTGACTAAACTAATTGACTAATCAAGTGAACAGTTAGTGCTTCCGATTGGTCAGATTGTCTTTACACCTGACTACCTGACTAACAGGTATAGGGTGGGTGGAAACTAGCACTTCTCAGACCTTGAGGACCATGATTTGATGATTCCTGACCTACAGGATGGTCAGTCTCCGGGAAAGGGGTAGGTGACCGCTGCTGTGACTTGATTGCAGCACTTTGACAGTCTGTTGGCTCTTCTGCTTCTGCCAGGTGAGGCCAGTATCTGGGACTTGGACTGTGTCACTGTCCTCTCTGTATTCAGACCTGACAGCCGAATTCATTGCCTGTCAGTCCTGGGGGACGAGAGTGCCGTCCTTCTGGGCCTGAGCGATAGCTCTACTCTGGTGACCCTGAGGCTCACATCTAAGGGCTCCACCAGAACCTCCACGCCTGGGCAGAACCTGTTCGAAGAGGAGTCTAGCAGCGATGATGATGAGGGAGAGGCCGGCCGGTCACCACAGACGGCACAGCTCTGAGGCTGGGGACTGAGCCGAGTTTAACTGTCAATCTGTACAATCTTCAGATGAAAAGAATTAATACCTGATATCCTCTCGCAATTGCGATTTTTGTCGTGACATTGATTTAATGAATTTGCATTTTTAAATGTGTCCTTCATTTGAAGTGTTTTTTTAACCCATTAAGACCTAGGGAACCTCATGATGCACTTCATTCACAATTCTTAAAAATTATATATATATATATGATATTCATGTCCCTTCCATATTTAAAGCGAGTGCGACGCGGACGTCGCATCAGGTCTTAATGGGTTAAAGTATATTTTAATGGCAATTCTGCTTTATTTGATAGCTTTCAGAGAAGAGAGGCAGCTATGAGGGGTAGGACAGGGGGAATTGACATGAGCTCAAACCCATGTTCTCAAGAGTTGCCATATGGCATATGGTATGTGCGCTAGTTGGTTGTTCCAAACCATGACATCTCCTTCAGTTAATAGCTTCAACTTTCCTGCCATAAGTTAGAATTTGATGCCACGAGTAATTTGAGGTGGCAGCAAATTTGTAGGTAGTATGAAAATGGCAAATCTTGAAGTGGAAATTCGCATCAAGTTCAAAGCATTTGTTGACCAGCTATTTGTTTATGTTAGCTAACACCCAATCGGTCAGTTTCAGAGACACAGATGTAGCTTAATCTCAGACTAAATTTTTTTTAACTCTTTCAACCCCAGATATTCTAGCATCACTATACCCTTCAACCCCACAGCCCTCTGTAGAGGGCTGGTCATTATCTGGACATTGTATCTTACTGTTATCTCTGGAATCCCATTAAATGTAACCTGATATGTTCCAATCAATTAGTCAGATTGTTTGAATTTTCCCTACAGGAATTTGGGGTTGAAGGGAATATGTTGGTCAGCCCTCTGTAGAGGGCTGTGGGGTTGAAGGAGTTAATGGATATTCCCCATACAAAATTTACTTTAATCCTGGATTAAGCTTAATCCATGCCTGTGAAACTGGCCCAATATGTTGTTATGACTTGAAATTCACAACAAAGAAAACCAGCAATGACAACTTAAACAAATTTATTCTTCACTGATTAGGTCCAAAAATTTCTACAAATAATCCACTGTGCAATCTTATTATAACACTCTAATGCCACTATGTAACTCTGATGCCAAAACAAAAACTCTCCCCCACTGAACAAAATCACAGCATTTATATAGACTAGGAACATTCTGGAAAGATCTACAGGAGTCCTGGGTGATCCGGCCCCCTCCAGGCAAGAAGAAGCCAGAAACTTCTAGAAAGCACTAGTCTATTTCATCAGAAACAAGTGGTATTGCATCAGATCATGTTTTGCTACAGACATACCACCAGAGGGTGCTAAATGATGAACAAAATAAACAAATAGCTGACCAGTAAGGCAGCACAAATAGTATGGAACAAATCTCCATTTACAAATGATATACAGTGCTGTACATAAAATACTCATACATAACAATGTTTTTAGCTTTGTGACCTTGTTCTGACAATAGCTCGATTACATTTTAATGTGAACATTTGCAGGATTACTAAAATTCAGTTTGTGCCATTGATGGTGGCTGGCTCTACGTTGTCCAACATTCGGTATGGACGGCAGGACACCTTGAGGATCATATTTACTGTACATCTATCTAAGATTGGAATACAATACAAACCAGACTACCTCTAGATGAAGTCAGGCAGATCTGATTGCATTCCGATCACAGGGAATTTACATCTTGCATTAACATGCATTTTTCCTTATTCAGATTACATGACTGGATACAGATCACAATTTATTACCAGGTCTAAATTGGATCTTTGTCTCATCTGTCTATAGGATGTTGTTCCAGAATTATAAAGGCTTTTTTAAAATGTTATTTGGGAAAGTTTCTTGTTTTTTACCCTGACCAATGGTTTACATGTTGAGATAAACCCTCTGTATTTGCTTTGGCACTCACATGCTTACCTCCTAGACAGCGTTCTTGATCTTGCCATCTGTTTTGAAGCAATTTTTCTGCACCGAGGATGCAATTCTTGTCATCCCTCACAGACGTTATGCATGGTCTTCCTGGCCTTTATGTATTCCTAAACTGACCTGTGCTAGCTTTCTTTTTAAGTAGGTACGAAAAAGTTCATCTGGCTGCATATGGTTTTGTTTTTTCAACAGTGAGTTTGTTTTGATTTATCAGCCTAATAATGCCTTGCTTCACTGGCAGTGATAGCTCTTTGCACTTTATACTGAGAGTTAACAGGGTAATACCATGTCAAATCACCTTAGCCTAATGGAAGAAAAAATTACCATCGTAAATTTCAATGTGAACAATCTATCAAGCAAACAGGAATTAATTTCAGCTTCACATGTCCTGTCCCACATACTGCAGTTGCATTGTATACAGTACAGTTAAATATTCAATAAAACCTTGTGTGTTGACATGGAATACCCCAACACCACCAGATTCCAAAAGGGGCATTCCATGCCAAATCACCCAGTTTTCGGAAAGTTCCCATGGAGACCATCTCAGATTTTTTACCTGATAATACCTTGGGAAATATTAAGAAGCCATGCCGAGTTTTAGCTGCAAAGTCAACATAGTTTTTGAGTTATCAGCCATGAAAGATGGAGCCTCACATGCCTTTTCCCACTCGCGAGGTAAGTTTGTTATTTTTGTCCAACTTTGAAGCCTCATATCAAATAACCAATCAAGATATCATCATGGAATCCGGAAACTAAAGAGATTTCCACCTGGACTTTCACAATATGACAGCAGAAATGGTGTACTTGTCCTATTTTATTTGTGTCTAAATATGCCAGATAAATGCATTTTTTTTTTTTTTTAATTTTAGGTTTTCAGGGGCTCGCCTAAGGCCTCGTATCATACTTAGGGACTTAATACTGCACGTGTAATTTTTGGGTGCACATGAAAACAAGACAAAAAGTAATGAAGACGTCTGCTTTATAATTAATGTTAGTTGAACATGGTATTTTTTTTCTTTGCAAAATGCAAAAAAATTGGCCATTATTTGTAGAGGCATATGACCATGTTGACAACTACCCAGGATTTTAACATTTATGCTTTAGAAAGATACACATTACATCAACATTCCCACCAATTTTTAACTTGGTGCATTTGTTCCTTGCACCATATATATATATATATATATATTTTTTTTTTGAGAATCTGCTCATTTTGACACATTTGCACACTATTCCTTGTATTGAAACAGATGTTATGCTGATATTGTATTCATTTTAACTCATTTGGCACCACACTTTCAATGGTCCGGCAGGCCATTGTTATGCGCTAAATACATGGGGGAAATGTAAACACAAGAACATTCTGGGGTGCGTTTCCCAAATTTCATCACAGATGCTAACTTACATAGTTGGACCCATTGACTGTGAATGGACAAACTATGTAAGTTGCTAACCAAGTTAGCAACTACGCTTTTGGGAAACGCACCCCAGAGCGACCACGAGCGTGGTGATTAAATCGCAGTGCCATCTGGCGGAGATAGGTGGTACTGAAATTCTGGCCAATAGTATAACGCCAAGCGCCATTAACGTAGATTCACGTCAAAGACGTAGATCAACGTCAATGGCGCCAAATGGAGTTAACACTTAGGCCAGTATTCATTTGTTGGTGGACATTATCTGGATTTACAGACATTTTGAATGTATTTGTGTGTGCAGACTTCGGACAATCTGAATATAATCAAGTCTTTATTGTAGACGAATGTTGAAACATTACAGATCTCATTAAGGGCATTTTTTCTGTAGCAATGCATTCTGAAACAGAAATGAATGATCTAGATAGAACTCAGCTACTTATGACTGTTCACAAGCCATATTTAATGCAAAGCTACTACTGCCTTGCTTTTGAAATATACCAGCATTGCACTGAAAAGTTACTGGGTGGCCAGGAAAAAAAAGTACCTGACCGTTTCACGAACTTGACAAGTACATTACTGTGCTCATCAATGTTCCCAATGTACCATTCTTCATCATACATGCATGCAATGTACACGCATTGCAGGTAAACTGATGCTGGAACTTGTTGTCCAAGGGAAAGTTGTTTAGCTTTCATCCCCAGAGAATTGCCTCATTTCTAATTCTGCTTCAAAATTGGACACAAAGCTATGATGGGAGCGTATACCTACCACCATCTTTACAGAGGAGTTGCGTAGATCTAGTTGATGCTCAAATGCATTACTCCGGATGTGGTCTGAACCTACAAAGAATGTGAGACCCGCTGTCCAGTTTATTAGGAACAAGCTCCCAATCCTTCTATGGTCATCATGATCGGAACCAAGTTCCTCTTAAGCTATGTCATCCTGCCTTCAGACAGTTTGGCTCTGGCGAAATGTGCACTCCATCTGGTAGTCATCCTGAAAAAGCCACTGGCTGTAGATTGGCAATGCCAGTCTTCGCCCACAACATCTGAACAGAACTGTACCTTCTTCTTCGGGGCTCCGTCCCACCGTTAACATGTTAATATCTTACCGTTGGATTGTACTCTGCCTACGCACTTCACTCCTGGTCTGGATTATAACAGAAGGCATGCCAATTAGAGCCAGGACTCTTATGAATCCATAAAATCATTTCAATATTGCATCAAAACAGGGCAAAATGATTAGAAATAAAAAAGGTCTTTCCTTTCTTGGAATATTAATGCACCCATAACACCAATGCCTCCCTGGGATTACATTGTCTTGCCTTTAAATGCTTAACTTTCAATTCCAGGAATAATGCACAGATGTGTCAGAGGGGCAGGTACTTAAAAAAAAATCATTTATGGTGCAAGGAATAAATGCAACAAGTTAAAATTAGTGTAAATGTTGATCTAATTTGCATCTCGATGTGGTAGACATTTTAAAATCCAGGGTAGTAGTTACATAGCCATATGCCCCCACAAATAATGGCCTATTTTTCACATTTTTCAAAAAAAAATGCCATTCTCAACCCATTCTACTAAGCGTCTTGATTTCTTTATGCTTTTTGTCATGTATACATCTGCACCCAAATATTACACATGAGCAATATTAACTCCCTTTGTATGGTACAAGGCCTTTGGCAAACCCATGAAAACATAAAATTAAAAAGTCACATTCGCAAATGCGGCATATTTTGACACAAAAAGGGCAACAAGTGCACAAGTCTTGCAGACAGTCTTAAAATCAGGTATGAAATCTCTTCACCATCCAGATTTCATGCTGATATTTTGGTTCATTAGTTAGATATGAGGCTCTAAAGTTGGACAAAAATAGCCCACTTCCTTCGCAAGTGGAAAAGAGGGGTGTGACACCCCATTTTTAAATTGCTGATAACTATATAGTCTTTCCAACAAAAACCTGCCATGGCTTCAAGATATATCCCAAGGTATTTTTAGGGGGAAAAAAATATCAGAAACACATGAGATGGTCACCATGGAACCACCTGGCGAGTTGCCAGGGAATAAACCCAAAGGCAAATGCAACACTTCAAATAATCTGTAAGCCATTTGTGTGTTCATTTTTAAATAATTAGGGAATAAAACACACCTGGCCAAGGAATAGCTTGGCAGCCAATTGTTCAAATACTTTTGGTCCCTTACAGAGTGGGGACCTCATGAAAAAGTGGCATAATTCCTACACCTTCTTCCCAATTTCAATGTCTATTGTGTATGCCGTCAAATTACAGCTGAAAGTCTGCACTTTGGCCTCATACTCAATGTATCATTTTAACTCCAATATTGTATGGTCAGCAGCTAAAATGACAACATTGTCAATGTCTTAATATAAATGGACTTCATTGTATAATCAGGTAAACCTCAGCTGCAGTAATGAAAATTTTTCCTGGAAAAATCAGAACAGTCAACTGTCACTGGTTTATTTAAATATACTGCAAATTTAAGGTGAGCGCATCAGAAATGATAAACAAAATATACAACAATGAAATCAGCAAGTGACTTTGGAAGACATTTAAAAGGCCAAGTCTTTCCTGTTTAACAAACACAAACAAAAATATATCAAAAGGTGTAGACATATCGATATTGAACACAACTTAGAAAAAGAATGCATTCTTCACAAAGACTTTACAGTTTACCATTAATTCAAGTTCACTTCTGACCTGAACTTAAATGCGTTAATGAAACCTCCCAAGTGCATTTGTACTTTAGTGTCTGATAGAGGTGACTTGTGGGGACTTTAAATTGTACAATATTGATGAGGAGGATGATGGTGGTACCATTCCTGGTTTTAGGAGGTCTGTCGGCTATCTATGCAATTTAGTCTTGGTACTGCACCCGTTAGAGATCACATTTATTTTGAATAGATGTGGCAACAGACTGACCACATCTAATCATTTCAGTATTGATACTATGGATTGCATAGCCTCTCAGACAAGATTGTTTTATCGACCATATCACGGCATGGAACGGGAAAAAATTAGTTCACTACCTAGACCTCCTATCTTTCTTAGCCTTTTCAATGCTTTTGTCCATTGTCTTTTCATTGTCCCCTCTGCATTTAGGGCAGTACCACTTCCCTTTCGGCTTGTAGGTCAGTCCAACACAGGAAAAATGGAACCATTCAATGGGACACTGTTCATTGTCACAGCCTATCATTTCACCATAGGAGACCTGGTCACAGAGGCAGTAAGTCGGCTCATTGGGGTCGATGGTGAACTCCACCGGGGACATCTCGCGTTCCTGCTTGGCTTTGGAGCGCTTCTTCTTCTTGGCCGACTTGGACTTCTTCTCCTTGGGCGGCGGTTCCTCCCCTGGCTCGTCTACGCCGTTAGACGTGTGGCAAGAATCACGGCTCTCGCTATTGCGCTGGCGGCGCGGTCGCCGTTGCGATGAGCGCTCCGGGGGCGGAGCCTCCTGCTTGGCCTTCTCCACACTCTTCTCGGCCTCCACAGGCTCTTGGAAACAGAGCGTGTGAGAGTCCATCTGACGTGAGCGGTTCTCCACCAGCTCCATCATCTGCGTCACCACATGGATCTTCTCATCGCCCAATTCCTGGCTGCTGATAAGGGCGCGCTGGAGCTGGACCTGGAGCCGTTTTCTGTGGGCCCCGTCTGTCTCCTTCTTGTACTTCTCATACACATTATCAACCTCCTTCAACACCTCTGGAAAACACAAAATACACACCCACAAAAAATATGACTCCACCAAAGTCAACCACCAAATGTAAGCTGCACATACTGCTGAAGGTAACAATGTTCCAAAATACACAGAAGGCTCAAGTTCAGGCTCTGGACAGTCTTTTCTGCTTAAACGGACCTACGCAATTAAGTTTTGCCTTAATTTTTACCCTTTTCTGCACCTGAGCAGAACACGAAAACACACCCATACAATAATGTCATCACTCCACAAAAACGCCACAAGGGTGATTCTCGCAAAATTGCATTTTGTCATGTCTGTAAGGATTTGATAGACTAAAGTACTAAAACAATCATACTTTTGTATTATATATCAAACTATGGTATGTACTAATTGTAGGACTACTGATGTTGCAATTGATGGATTACTCTATATTTTATGACAACATTTCAACATAAAAGTTCATTACTGTAACCTGTCCGGGCTTTTATTTTTTTTAAACCCAAAATTATCACAATACATGCCCATAATTTAATATCCATATAAATACAAAAAATGGTTGGGGTAATACCCTTTAACTAGCAGTGTTACCATTTTGAGCCAACCATTTGTGACTAATTATTTTCTGGGCCAAATACATGTGTCCGGAGCATGAACAGTTCATTTCCGTAACAGAGATATTTGGCTCCATTAAAATCCCTGTGTTCCAATAAATGAAGTTTTTTTTGTCCCATGATGCATTGTGTGGAAGTTGCAAAATGGCTACCAGGTAAGATCATCTTTCAAGTTCTTCCAGTAGATAAGTTAAAGATTGTAATTATATACACCCCTTGGCACACTACTACTATTCATTACCATAACAGGGTATATTTAAAATAGTTTTGAAGATAATTATTTTATGTTCTGTGGAAAAGTAACTTTTATAGAGCCAAACTGTTAGTGAAAATATTTCTGCAGAGTCATGCTAGCTATGCCAATTATTGCTAGCAACATGGGACTGCCATTCATTACCGTAATGCTCTGCATTCATTACCGTAACATATACAAGGCTGTTACGGTAATGAAATGCAGTGTTACGGTAATTTATTGTATAATCAGGGCTCCAAATTTTGTGGTTGGTTTTTGTGATGGGGCGCAGAGCTACCGTCACGGTAGCAATGCGCTACCTACATTTCACGTGCAGAGTCTGAGTGCAAATGTTGCCTGTGTGTGTTTATCTTGCGTGTTCACGTAGTCTGTTCAAGGTCATACCGTCTCAAAACCATTTCTGTTAACCACGCCACTCATCATCCACCTCTGTTATGATCCGGTAGTTGTTTCGTTTGTGCACAGTTTACCATCAAACACTACAGTGATTTCGCTAGCCTGTTAAAACCATCATCATTTCAAACACTTGCTGTTTAGAACCTTTACCATTCATAATCTATTCGGTTATAATCACGCCACACAATGTCTTGTCTCATCAATGTTCCGTTTATTTAAGTTAAAAAGATTTAATTATCATCATAGCAAATGTCATGTCTTACCGGCGTCTCGTCTCCTATGTTAGGGAAAAGAGCGACCGGCACTTCCGCTCAGTTTAAATTCTGTGCCGCTTACGGGCAGCCAGAAGTGACATAATGTGTAGTGAAAAATATTTTTCTGCTGTTTTTACAAAACTTGGCTATGCCAAAGTAAGTGAGCAATGTGCCAAGTGTGTTTTCAGATTTTTCTAGCCATGTAGAAATTAATATTTTTGCTGTTTAAGTTTTTAATGTGTAGCCCTCCTAGAACACCCCTGTCAGCTCATGAATGGGTGGTATGGCCCAATTTGCAGGGCGTGTTCTAGGCCTACTTTACTATGGCAACTTCATTCTCAAGGGGAGCTGGTGGTGAGCAGACATACTGTCTGGGCTCTCGTCATTGTTTAGTGACTATTTGGTCAGTTTAATTGCCTAATGTTGGTCGACCTGTTTAAGTTTAAGCTAATGTTTTGACTATGATGTCATTTTGTTTTCCTTTTTAAAAAGTTTCTTTTTCTCTGTTATTTTTATTTCTTTGATTGCTTTAATGCCTAAATAGGCCTTAATTGGGTCTACATAAAAGAAAAAGCCCATGTTCTCAACCTAATCTCTGCTTCCTCCTCAGTGCTTCCATCTTGCCTAGACCGCTTGCATCACATCCACCTTTTAACAGTTTTCTAGGGGTTATACTGTAGGGGTTGGTTGGTACAAGGTGTTGTTTGGTTTACTAGGGGTTGGTTGGTACTAGGAGTAGTAGTAGACAGAAAAGGAGATTAACTATATTGACTAGAGTAAGCAAAGTTGAATGGATTTAAATCATACCGCCAGTCTTGATACAAGTATATTTCTAATAATTCCTCGTTCCAAATGTATCCCTGTAGCAGCATTCTTTTTATTATATATTCATTTATTCTTCTTCTCTTTTTTTTTTTAAGCTAATTTTGTGTTTTTTTCCCCTTTAAAAATTCATTAAAAAAATTACATGAATGGGTTACAGACTTACTTATTTTTCGACATGCTCAGGACATTATGCTGAACACCACATGTGTTCATTTTGCCCAAATGAGAAGTTGAAAAATCACTATTTGAGCATGTAAAAAAAAAAAAAAAAAGTCTGTAACCCATTCCTGTGTTTTTTTAAAGAAAAAAACGAAATAGACTTTCAGCTATTCAGCTACCATTGAACTTTAATATCTTTTACACTTTTTATGAATTGCTCTTAATTAATTGAAAATATTATTGTATACATTGGATTGATTGTGGTTGCATTAAACCTTCTGTTATTCTGTAATGAATTGCTCTTGATTCATTGTTTTTTTGCAAAGTCAAGCTTAATTTGTCATTACCCTAGACAATCTAATCATTCAGTAATTCTAATGTAGCCTTACATGATAAACAGTGAAAAAGATTGGACCATATAGCCCAATTTGTGAATACTAAAAACATGGCATCTATGATGTATGAATGCCATGTGAGGTCATTACCGTAACAAAGCTTTTCATTACTGTAACACTTGCTGTATATGTAAATATTTGGATGGGAATGAGTGATAACTTCAAATTTCATTTTTGCACAGGAACTATTTGTCAAGTCTTTTCAGATTACTGAATTGACATTTTTTATTTATTTGTAAAATTTACACTACAGCAAAAATTTAGTATAAAACATGTAATTTTGTTACGGTAATGAACATAATAACTAAAGTCATTTTCCAATAAACATTTTCTGAATGTTTACACCATGTGGCTATTCTGAACTATTAATAGAACATACATGAAAAAAATATAAAGGTCTACCTTTCATACATATTCAGTTATCATCAATTGAAAATGTGTGACGGTAATGAACTTATTTGGTCAATGACTCAATAAAACATTCTGAAAATGTATTAGAAAACATGTATTGATCTCTCATTTTAAGTGAGCCAGTTAATTGAGACCCTGCTTGCTACTAACGAGAGAAAAAAACTAGCAAAATTGACCTAAAATTGTATTTGCAAAAGTCAGGACAGTTTCGTGAGAATCATCCACTAGGAATGCATTTGAAGACTTGCCATCCCCTTCTCTGCTCACAGTAGTAGACTGTCCTATCTTGACCACGACAGCGTTAATTTTCCCGACAGGTGACTACCAACTATTTTGGCCCTATGTAGATAGCTGACGTTCAGGCTATGGGCAGCCTTTTCTGCCAAAACAGATGTGCGCAGTTAGGTTTGGTACAGTAGCAGCAGTTTTCTATCTTACCAAATATTTTCAGGAACACGTCACTGCTGTTAAATTGTCTGAATTTGCGCACAATTGTCATCAAAACGCTTAGCTTAATAATATTTCTATTCACGTCCATCAGTAGCAGTAGTAGTATACTCATGAATTTGCTCGAAGACGATGTCAAACGCGTGTTTAAAAGCGCGGGACACTGGCCCACTTTGGTCTGAACGTAGAAGAGTGAAATTTCAAGCTAAATCAATAGCTGAACTGAAGGCGTTATATTCAATTCGACCGGTGATCACAAAGCCTTTTTAACTGCAAGACTTCCTTCCATGATGTATACGGTAAACCGCATCCAGCTTCCGTAGTCCATGCATTTCAGATACGGAGGAAGTGACGACATGCCCTCTTCGAGTAGGCTACTGAGTAGCTCGATCGCCAAATGAAATTCATACATGTATCGGCGAAGAGCCTCGACGAGGGCACAGCCACCTGGCTGATTTTCTCAATACAGATTCGCCAATTTCTTTCACAGTCGCTCGAATTTGGATGCGAGCGGCGAACTAACCAGCCACATATTCCAAACAGAACGTCATCTTGTCGGTTTACACTTATATGCGAGTCACCCGGAGTGCCCAGGCAAAGACGAGCTAGTATACACCTCGTAGAACGACTGAAGTTGTTTTCAAAACCTTGTTTACGCAACAACAAAGGCTGTATATATCCAGACACATTTATAGACTACCCTAATCATAGAGGATTGCCACTTTAAGTATCAAGTGCGTCGTCGTTTTTATTTAACCGGCGGACAATGAAGGACAAAAGCTTACCGTCCGTATCCGTAACAAATAGCTACTTAAGCTGTATGAATAAGCCGTTTACGGCAGGCTGTAGAATAGCCATTCTGAAGACAACGTTCATTGCCAGCTGACTGCTTTGCAAGCTAGATTTCCGAGTTCTCTTATTATTGGCAAAATGGCTGATCGTTTGCTTACTCCAGTTTCATAGCAAAGCGCATTTTAGATCACACCTCGAGAGGGACCACTCAGTCTCAGAGTGGTCCGTCATGGTTATTCCTATTTACGACTAACCGAGGCAGTACATTTTATATACCAACTAATAAACAATCGACCAACCTATACATTTATAGCTAGCTATCGTGAAGATTTTCTCTTGGCTCTGTGGCAGCACTGCATCACGAGAAACAAAGCAGTATGCCAGCTAACAAAGTGTGATATTGTCGCTGATTAATTCCTTAACATTCGCTATAGTTGCAAAGTAATATCGTTACACATAAAGGTACGTACCCTGATACTTTGTATCGATTTCCCGCAACAACGAAACATTCCTCTGTATGTCCAAAGGCAAAGACTCCACGCATTCAAGATAATCCTCCACATAGCTTACCAATTGCGTTTTTTCTACGTTTGGGTAATGATGTCCCAACATGGTAATGGCAATGCATTAAGCAAATCGACAAACTACGGTGGAGAAAACGAATGATCTAATACGGACAAGGGAATACAACGTCTGCTGTGCCAGTGTTACACCTAGTTGTCTATTCTTTTTGTGTGCAGCCCGAACGAACTGCAATTCACTTCAAACAAAACTGTGCTTTCTGCGCATGACCTGAAATATGCCATATATGGCAATGCACCGCGTTTTTGCATTTTCCCGCAACTTCCTTGTTAAGGGGTTGGACACAAAGATGGTGGGAAATTTAAAGATGTATAGCCTATGCCTGAACTGGGCTCTCTCAAGGCAGTGGTTCACGTCGGTCCTGGGGACACTGTGTATGCTGGTTTTCATTTCAACCGCAACTGAATATATAATTTTAGATCGCAATTACTTTTTTCTTAGATTTTTTTTCTAGTTCAGAGGGACATCATGATATACCTCATGAGCCTCGATGTCCTAAATGGCCATAGCTACAAACCCCAATTCCAATGAAGTTGGGACGTGGTGTAAAACGTGAATAAAACAGAATGCAATGATTTGCAAATCTCATAAAACCACATTTTATTCACAATAGAACACAGACAGCATATCTGCTGTTGAAAATGAGACATTTTACCATTTCATGAAAAATATAAGCTCATTTTGTATTTGATGGCAGCAACACATCTCAAAAAAGTTGGGACAGGGGCAACAAAAGGCTGGAAAAGTAAAAGGTACAAATAAAAAACAACTGGAGGAGCATTTTACAACTAATTAAGTTAATTGGCAACAGGTCAGTGACATGACTGGGTATAAAAAGAACATTTTAGAGAGGTAGAGTCTCTCAGAAGTAAAGATGGGCAGAGGCTCATCAATCTGCGAAAGACTGAATCTAAAAATTGTGGAACAATTTCAGAAAAATGTTCCTCAGTGTAAAATTGTGAAGATTTTGAATATCCCACCATCTGCAATACATAATATTATCAAAAGATTCAGAGAATCTGGAGAAATCTCTGTGTGCAAGGGACAAGGTCAAAAGGTCAATATTGGATGCTCGTGATCTTCGGGCCCTCAGGCAGCACTGCATTAATAACAGGCATAAGTCTGCACTGGAATTCACTGCACGGGCTTGGGAATACTTCCAGAAATCATTGTCTGTGAACATAGTTTGCTGTGCAATCCACAAATGCAAGTTAAAGCAGTATCATGCAAAGAAGAAGCCATATGTGAACACAATCCAGAAATGCTGCCATCTTCTCTGGGCCAAAGCTCATTTAAAATGAACTAAGGCAAAATGGAAAACTGTTCTGGGGTCAGATGAATCAAAAAAATTCTTTTTGGAAACCATGGACACTGTGTTGCGCAGACTAAAGAGGAGAGGGACCATCCAGCTTGTTATCAGCGCTCAGTTCAAAAGCTTGCACCTCTGATGGTATGGGGTTGCAGTAGTGCCTATGCCATAGGCAGCTTGCACATCTGGAAAGGCATTATCAATGCTGAAAAGTATAAAGAGGTTTTACGACAATGTCTCTTTCCATCACAGCTGCATGGCTTCGCTGAAGAAGGGTCCGGGTGCTGAAATGGTCTGCCTGCAGTCCAGACCTTTCACCGATAGAAAACATTTGGCGCATCATAAAATGAAAAATCTGGCTTAGAAGAACCAGGACTGTTGAGCAGCTAGAATTCTACAACAGACGAGAGAGGGAAAACATTCCTCTTCGAAAACTCCAGCAATTGGACTCCTCACTTCCCAGATGTTTACAGACTGTTGTTAGAAGAAGAGGGGATGCTACACAATGGTAAACATGGCCCTGTCCCAACTTTTTTGAGTCGTGTTGCTGCCATTAAATTCAAAATGAGCTAATGTTTTTCATGAAATGATAAAATGTCTAACTTTCAACATCTGTTATGTTGTCTATTTTCTATTGTGAATAAAATGTGGGTTTATGAGATTTGCAAATTATTGCATTCTGTTTTTATTCACGTTTTACACAATGTCCCAACTTCATTGGACTTGGGGTTTGTACATGCCATGAAGTATAGAAACTGCGCTATATTGTAGAAATTTATACGGACGGGTAAATATTTGAAACTGGCCTAAAAACGTGTCATAAAACATGCAGTATTTGCAATGTCATTCTGTATATGGAACTATTCAGGGCAAGTGTTGCTAATTTTGAGATAATATGGCTTAAAAGGCAAATAAAGACATGATGATTTAAATAAACCACAAATTAGTTACAACCGCAAATCAGAAAAAGTTGGTTTGATACTTTTAATTAAAATGAGGACCCAGGCGAGCAATCTCCCTCTGTTGCTCTGCCACCAGATGGTAGAGGTCGGAAGGCTGGGCAGGGAACTCTCCAACCTCTGGGGGCAAAGGAACCCTCGCAGAATCCATAGGTAGGCAAAGTCCTCTCTATGGATTGTGCTCCGCACACTGATGATGTGCACGGAGGACAGGAAGTTGAGGACTGGACTCAGGTGCAAGGATGGACTTGGTTGTATTTATTATGCTTATATTCAGCAGGAAGGCACACAAGAAGCAATACGAAACAAAGTAGAAAACGAGGTTCCTGAATTGTATTATTAGTAATGCAGACACTGGACTTAAGCTACAGTAACAACGTATTACAAATAGGAAAAGAAAATAGGAAACAAGGTTCCTTCGGTTAGAATAAACACATGCAATATGCGAGGAATAAGTCTATACAAGACCAGAGATTCAACACAGGCATGTGGTTTACAAGACTTTGCAAAGACTAAGTGCGAATCTCGGACTTAACCCCTTAAGCCCTATGCCCCGGTACCGGGGGCCAGTTGTTAGGCACAATAAATACAGCATGTTTCCAAATCGCAACATTGTCATGGGGCATATCCACATTTCGCGAAGAAACTAGGCAAAAAGCTCATGTAAACCATTTTTACCTCAACCGAACACACTGTTAAAAGAAAGTGTTTTGAAACCCCCAAATTGGTGGCAACTAAGCTGCCACCAATAAAGTTGTTACAGAACGCTCTTTTTATTGTGTCTGAAAACACTACACAAACTATTGAAACACACATTAACAGAGTTCATGAAACATCACTTCAAAAGAACCAGTGCACTCAACATGTTATGTCTTGAAACACATAGTGGTGTGTGCAAACACAACACAATTTGAGTTTGCAAACACTGTGTGGAGTAACAGAACACTCCTCATGGGGGGTCATGAAACACCTTGTAGAGAGTATTGAAACACTCCACATGGGGAGTCATGAAACACCTTGTGGACAATATTAAAACACTCCTCATCGGGAGTCATGAAACACCATGTAGACAGTATTAAAACACTCCTCATCGGGAGTCATGAAACACCTTGTAGACAGTATTAAAACACTCCTCATTGGGAGTCATGAAACACCTTCTGGACAGTGTTGAAACACTCCTCATGGGGGGTCATGAAACACCTTGTGGACAGTATTGGAACACTCCTCATTGGGAGTCATGAAACACCTTGTGGACAGTATTGGAATACTCCTCATCGGGAGTCATGAAACACCTTGTAGACAGTATTAAAACACTCCTCATCAGGAGTCATGAAACCCCTTGTAGACAGTGTTAAAACACTCCTCATGGAGAGTCATGAAACACCTTGTAGACAGTATTAAAACACTCCCCATCGGGAGTCATGAAACACCTTGTAGACAGTGTTAAAACACTCCTCATGGGGAGTCATGAAACATCTTGTAGACAGTATTAAAACACTCCTCATCGGGAGTCATGAAACACCTTGTAGACAGTGTTGGAACACTCCTCATCAGGAGTCATGAAACACTGCTTGTTGAGGTATGGAAATTCATCTGGGCTTTTGAAAAACTGTGTATATTATTTGTTAGGCTCGGACACATAGATCACACAGGTATTGCAAAACAGTTACAGGTCTTTATGTAAACATATAAAGAAACTTTCTAAATAATTTCTGACTCTATTACTTGAAAAATTGTATTCTAACAACAAAAAAGAGAAAAAATTCTGCAATGTGTTTACTATAGTCAACATTACAACATATAAAAATATCCACAGTACAGTATTTAGGATATTATATAAAAACCCCATTTCCAGAAAAGTTTGAATGCTGTGTAAAATGTAAATAAAAACAGCATGCAATGATTTGCAAATCATTTAAACCCTATATTTAATTGAAAATAGTGCAAAGACAACATATCGAATGTTGAAACTGAGAAATGTTATTGTTTTTTGAAAATTTTTTTCTCATTTTGAATTTTATGAGCTGGTAAACATTCCCCCTGTTGCAACTTTCTTGAAACACGTTGCTGTCATTAAAATCAAAATGAGCAGATGTTATTCCAAAAACAATAACATTTCTCAGTTACGACATTTGTTATGTTGTCTTTGCACTATTTTCAATTAAATGTAGGGTTTAAATGATTTGCAAATCATTGCATTGTTTTTATTTATATTTTACACACTGTCCCAACTTCTCTGTAAATGGGGTTGTATTTTACAGTCAGATTGTGAAATCAGTCATACAACCATCTTAAACGTTCAGAAATAATGGTTCAAAAGAGAGAAAATATCCAGTGAGTGGCACTTCATGCAATGCATGTGTTTCATGATTGTTTAACTTGTTTAAGAGCCGTTGTCTGAGAAAATAGCACTTTTTGGACACGTTGTGGAAATGACCCTGTAGATTTGAACGAAACTTTGCATGTAAGTTCATACACGTATCACAGAAAATCCCCCAATTATTTTGCCATTGGTCTCTTCGTTTGGTTGCAGCGCCACCTGGACGCCGAAAAGACAGGACCAAAATAATTAAAAAAAACAGTATTATGAGATGCATTATAATGGGAAATTTGTTCAATCTGCCAAACTATTTCTGATGGATATGTATATTTAAGAACTTGAACTTTCCCGTGTATCAGTTGCCACTGAGTGGTAACTTGGAGAATCGTGTGGCAGGGGCTCAAAGTTTGGGGGAAAAAAAAAAGAGATGAAATCCACTTTTTGGACTTAATTTTTATTTTACTCCAGCAACATGCCTTGAGAAACTATGCTTTATTGTGAAGGTCTATGAACATGAAATAGCGTAATGTGAGAACAACTCCGGTATCTTGCTCAAGTTTTGGGATATTTGGCCTTGAAAAGTGAACTTCAGCTGTTTTGGCCCTGTTTTGAGGTCTGATATCTCAATACTCCAGACAAGAATGGAGCTAATGAGTAGGTTGATTTATACCTTCTTACATGGTGTATGAAAGGTGCCAAAAATGTCTATGGCACTCCTAAGTATTTTAGTGCTGTCCCCTGTCAAAGTTGCCAATACGACCTTCTCGGCTAATTTGGGACCATCTTTAGGAGTCTATAAAATTTTACTCCAGCTAGATAGATATTTGAAATTTGGAGAATCTTCAGACTCTACCATGTAGATTCAAGAAAAGGTGGAATTATTATGGCACTCTATATGAGAGGTCAGATATTTGATGTGTAATCTCAGCTAAAACTGCCACTAGGTGGCGCTTTCGTCTGTACCTTATTTACAGCATTATATATACAGCATCTCCATCGATATGCCACAGTAAAATTTTTATAAACGTAAAATATTAACTGGACTGATGAGAAAAAAATAAGAATTTGTTATGGCATTAAGGTGGAGTTCTTTGCTATGCCAGGAGGGGGCGCTGTCAGGTATTCAAGCGCGTAGTCAATTTCTCTGGGCAGGTGCCACAGGAAAACCTTCATGAATATCACCAATGACCTTCATTTATCTGATCTACGTGAATTTTTCCATTAGTATAGAACAATGCTGTCCTGGCCTCACATGTGCAGTCCAGAGAGATAGCACAGTAAAAATCACTTCCCGTTGGATAAAGGGCAAGGGCATCCCAAAGTTTCTACATGTTTTTATACCCTCTTCCTTTATGAAGCTCCCACCATAGCTGTGAGGGAGTCTTCACACGGAGTGACACTCAGTAGTGAAGTACTAGTGGTGAGGGAGCGTTTTGGGATTGGACCTATGGCTGCGTCCGAATAGTCTCTTTCGCCTTGAAAAGTTCCTAACTCCTAAAAAATGATCTGGAGGTAATTACGTGGCAGCCATGATGAGAGCATTCGAATTCTTTAAATGTTAAGGAAAGGTGTCTCAGTGCTTCTAATTTACCCTCTTTAGCATAGGGTACACAGAACCATCCTTTTCGAAAAGAAAGGAGATAACACTATTCCACAATTCTGTGCAGGAGCAACATTGAAAGCGGCGACCATTCATCCGGCCAATTGCATAAACGTATATTGATGGGCAGGGGACTCGTGATTACGTTGCTGATGCTGCATTCAATTTGGCTCAGAAATTGGAAGTCGGGGCTGGGAATGACGTCATACCTGAGCTGACCGTTCTATAAATTAAGTCAGAAAACTGACTTGGGGTTAGTGGGGTGTCCTCTGGTCAGGATAGCCTTTATTAGCTATTGTTAGCGGTCGGGTCATTCCATGTCAAATCATCCAGATTTTGAGAAATTTTCCAGGTCACCTCCTCAAAAATTTTTGAATAAAATTCACGAGTACATATTCACACAAAATAAAGAAATGCCAAATATTAGGCCAGTATCTCAAAAAGATTTCAAGTTATAGCCCTTTAAAATTTCAAAATTATTTTAAGTTTTTTGGCGAACCCATTTTCAGCAAACTTTGGCAACTTATTGCTCCAAATTGATTGCTTATACAAGGCTGAAATTGGGTATACTAACCATATTCATCCCCTAGAATCTGAAAATGGCCTTAGCTTTTGTGTATCTTGATCCACTGTTGTATGGTAAAGCCTTAAAATAAGCCAAAAACACAAAATGCCCAAAAACAAGACCACATTCTATGACCTGTAACTCAGGAACTAGATAAGATAAAAGGCTAGAATTCATCTTTTATGATTTTATGATACATCTCTCTGTAAAAATGTAGTAATCCAAGTAATATCAATTATAGAAGTTTTTTAATGAAATTATTTCTAAGTAAATTTTTCCGGTTTTGCCCCAAAACGGGATTTTGGGGCAAAAAATGACCATGTCACCATTTATTCATCTCTCTGACATTTTTACTATGCAATCTTATAAATATGAACAGTGTCTGACAAAAAAATCAGAATGATGTTCAGCTTACTTTTTTTGTCATGAATTTTTAAAATATGTTCAGAAATTGTGTATTTTTGCATTGACGAAACTGGTATAGGCCTGCTACAAGTGCTGTTATCTACTAAATATAAAACAAAACATTGATTAAAAATATTTTTTGAACATGATACACTATCTAAAAGTACAATACATGACAGAGGTCTTGTCAGAATATTCGGTGTTTGCTAGATTCCGCAGATTTATTCCTCTATTTCATTGGTTTCATTGTTTTTCTTGGGGATGACTGTTTGGAGATGACATCAGAGCCTCAAACATGCCATGACTTGACTGATCACAGGCTTCTGAAGTAATCCTAAATGAGCCCAAACTTGTATTACTGAATTGCGCAATAACAGTTCACTATAAAAGGAGGCAGTCCCACTTGGGGATTATTAGATGATCATGAGCTCTAAAATGGAGGGGAGTGATTTACCTTGGTGCAGTATTGGAATCCATTAAGATGATGCATGTCATTCAATCATTCAAGGATATTTACAAGAAAAACTGGACTATTGGGACTAGATACTTTCTCAAGTGAGGATACTGCCTTAATGCAGTGGCAGTCTGGTGTTCGGCAGATTGATTCTGCGTGTTATCATGAGAAAATGTTTTTAACTTGCTATGAGAAGACTCAAATGTACTGTGCAGATCCCAGAAACATTCACCACAAAAAAGCAGCAGGCCTATACCCGTTTAGGTACTGAAAAGTTTGGAACAATTTAAACATTCATATAAAAAAAAGTAAGCTTAACATCATTCAAATTTTTTTTGTCAGACATTGTTCACATTTATAAGATTGCACAATAAAAATTTCAGAGAGATGAATAAATGGTGACATTGTCATTTTTTGCCGCAAAATGCCGTTTGGGGGCAAAACCGGAAAAATTTACTTAGAAATAATTTCATTAAAAAACTTCTACAAATGATATTACTTGGATTATTACATTTTTACAGAGAGATGTATCATAAAATCATAAAAGATGAATTCTAGCCTTTTATCTTATCTAGTTCCTGAGTTACAGGTCATAAAAAGTGGTCTTGTTTTTGGGAATTTTGTGTTTTTGGCTGATTTTGAGGCTTTACCATACAAAAGTGGATCAAGATACACAGAATCTAAGGCCATTTTCAGATTCTAGGGGATGAATATGGTTAGTATACCCAATTTCAGCCTTGTATAAGCAATCAAATTTGAGCAATAAGTTGCCAAAGTTGGCTCAAAAAGGGTTCGCCAAAAAACTTAAAATATTATTCAAATTTCAAAGGGCTATAACTTGAAAACTATTTGAGATACTGGCCTAATATTTGGAATGTTTTCATTTTGTGTGAATATTTACTCTTGAATTTACTCGTCTTTTTTCAAAGAATTTTGAGTAGGTGATGTAGCACCCCCTGGATAATTTGACGTGGAATGACCCAATACTAGTTGATTACAATGCATTACAGGGTATTTTTCGCTTGCGGGTCATTCCACGCCAAACTGAACAGGGCTCCCGGCCTTACCCCCTCCGATTTCCGTGAAACCTATTTTAAGAATAGCCTTTAGGACCAATAATGAGTTGCACAAATTTCAGCCCCAACGGTGCAATAGTTTTTGAGATACAGGCCTTTGAAATTTGCCGACCACGCCCATAGTGCCATTTTGTACCATTTGGTAAATGGTTATTTCGACAGTTAAAATTTGCTGAAAATGTTTTATACAAGTAATCTCTCATCCTTTATGTCCATGTATACCAAGTTCCATCGACTAGCCGAAACTCCTTCAGGTAAAAATTGATAGGACAACTATTGTTGATCACGTTCAAATTCGGGCGTTCAAATTGAAATTTTCCGACTGGGAGCTGGGAAATCGCGACTTCCAGATACAAAATACAAATAAGTGTAAGTGCATTCGGGTTCTCTAATTTGCGTGGTTGTCTTCCAAAGCAGTTAGGAATTTCCTTTTACACTTTTCCTTTATCTTATGACTTTTTCCAAAGGTTAAAGAAAAGTGGTTAGGACGTAATTTTTGACTACTCGGACGCAGCCTATGATCCCACGCGTGTTTTCTTTTTACACTCAAGCGAAGGGTTCCTCAGGATTGCGACCGTGTCAGCATGCGCAAAGGTCAGGTCTATTAAGGCCTTACATGTGATGCATAAAGTCATTGGATAGCAGTGAATAGTTATAACTTCACCATTTAGTTAGCTAGCTGGCATTACATGCACCAGATATAACAAGCTAAGTCGGCAAAAAGGCTTTCTACCCAGCTAACTAGCTAACATTAGTTCACTTGCCTAGCTAGCTAATAATTATAACAATTTGGTGCTAGTTGGCTAAAGAAACCTACAAACTATCTTGCACGTTAGGCTAGTAAGCTAATTTGCATGCTCAGCTAACTAGCTATTTTCGGTGCATATAAATCAATAAAATGGCGAATCGCAATTATTTCGCCACTTTACTAGTGATAGATTAGCAAGTAGTCATGAATTAGCAGAGTAGCTAGGTCAGTTACGCTTCGACGGGTTGATTAGCTCGTTCATTAGCAACTGAGTTTTTACGCAAAGACAGGACAAAGATACTTGGCTATGAATGTAAATTGGCTTTAGTTGCAAATCTTGATATGTAGCTGGGCAAGCCAAACTAAGTAGGCTAGACCTTAGAGCAGCTAACTAATTAGCAGTCTCACCAGGCTAAACAATCAAGTATGGCAATGCATAATTTCTTAGCCTTAAGCTAGGTTTCTTAAGTTTACATTAGCTGGCAAACAACTTATTTGATGCTATTCATGCCTGCTGGCAAGCTACATGTTCGCAGTTCAACTCCATCCAAGTTAGTTAGCGAAGTAACGGCTATTCACTTATTTTCTATTGACATGGTTAATGGCTACATGCACCCAATATAACTGTTAGGCTAGCGAACTAGCTAGCTGAGCAAGCAAACTAACGTTAGCTAGCTAAAAAACATTTTGCAGACTTTGTTAGTCATATCTGTTTCATGTAAGTGCTAGCTTGCTAACTTAATGGCGAAGGTATACAAGATATTCAGTGTTATCCATTGATTTCGATGCATCACAAGTAAGGCCGTAATCGCGAGCGAGTCCTTTGCGCATGTTCACAAGGTCAGAATCCTGAGCGAACCCTTCACTAGAGTATAAAAACCAAACACGCATCCCACGCAAGGATGTTTCCCGCGCAGCCGCGTTTCTTCTTTATTGAATAACTCCTGTGAGTAGATATTAGGCTACATACTGCCACCTGGTTTACCGGAGGGGAATTTATCAAAAAAAAAATTAAATAGGCGGTCTTATGCCTACCGCCATCACGACACCAGCCTTTTTTTAAAGGGTAAAAAAAAAAAAAAAAAAAAATATTCGAACGGGAAGATAGCGGGAAAGAGGAGTAAAATACAGGAGAATCCCGGAAAAAACTGGAGGGTTGACAGTCCTTTATAAGGCACTCGAACGCAACTTTTTAGTCAAATTCACACCAAAAATTAACATTTTAAAAACGCAGGTCCGTCTTTCACGTTCATATCTTCAATTGCAGGATTAAATTAATTGCACTGTAACAGAGTTACTGCAACCGCAACACACCTACCAAACATCATAATAGAGAGGAAGTTCAGCATTATAAGACCCAAAACTCATCACAGGTTATTAGTTTTAGTTTTTAAGCAAAAACAAAACATTTTATGAAAAATTATAATTAATGACACTTTCAAAGTATTTCATGAGTACATTAGATCACAGCTTTTGCTTCCACCTAATGTTAAAAAAAAAAAAAAAAAAACACCCACACCCACACCCACACCCACACACACACCCACACACACACCCACACACACACACACACACACACACACACACACACACACACACACACACACACACACACACCTCAAAAGGTATCAATATCCTGGTACAAAAATAGCCACAAAAATCTTCAATAATTTGGCTAAAGAGATGCTTTTGGTACCAAAATGAAGCCGTTTTGTCCTCTATTTAATGAGTTAGGTGTAATTCAATGTTTTCAGAAAATTTTGTATCATCCCAAAAAAATCACAGTGACTCAGTGCAGAAGGGTAATCGAAAACAGGGTCTAAACAGGCAGGAGATCAAAAAAACCAAAAAGGCACAGACCACAACACAAAATCGCAAACCAGAGGGATAGTTGAGAGTCTGAAATCTGAGGTCATAAGCCAAGGCAGCAAAAGACAGAAATCATGGTTGTACAGAAATGGGTCGGTAACAGGAGGCAAACAAATCCAGGCAGGCACAGACAGGTATCGGAATCAGACAGAAGGGTATCACTATCTCACTGGCATACAGGTAGCTCAGCACAGGAAAAGTTGATCAACGTTCTGACAAAGAATGAGCAGAAGTGAGGTAGGCCTACTCTTATACACAAGGGAAGTAGCGAGTGAGGTGGGCCAACAGGTGTGAGGCATAATCTAAACTTTTACTGAGAGGGGAAAATACAAGAGGTAATTAACAATACAAAATGGGAAACAATGACAAAGCCTAGTTTCACGAGACATCCTTAAACAGTAACAGCTCCATTCAAGGAGTGCCTAAGTGGGGAAAGATGGGAGAAACAGATTAGTAATAGAGAGTTTCTGCAAATACTTTGCAACTAAGGCAAAGGACTGGTTGAGCTAAGCAGGCAGAGTTATAGATTAGTGTGGAAAGTGGAGAGATCCAATCAGTAAAGTTAGTAGTTTGTGCGATAATAATAGTACCCAAATAGTGCAAGTTAGTATGATAGTTATTTACAGGATTAGTATATTAATATGGATTAGTAGACAAACACATGGAGTGTTAGGGGTATTAGAACTTAATTAGTAATTAGTGTTGAAGAAAGCAAACAAGACGTGAAGGAACTCATGAAACACTGGATAACTTCCGAAATCACCAAAATGTGACAGCTCGCAGACAGGGGCGTGCACTGGCAGTAAACAAAAAGAAAGGCAAGACATCACAGGCAGAACAATGTGCACCGAACTGGTAAACGGCAATGATGTGGCAGATAATACAAAATTCAACAGAATCAATAGTCAAAGTTTTTGTTGACGAACGCACACATGGACGGACGCATTCACGGACGGAGCCCGATACCATAGCTCCCGCGCCGCTTGGGCGGCGGGAGCTAATGAAACATAAAACCAGAACATACAGAAAAACAGATCATGACAGTGTTAATGTGTAAATTTTTTTTTGTTTTCTTTTAGTATAGGATGTGGAAATTGGTATCTGTTTGAACTACACTGATTGATGGGTGTGACTATGGCTGATTAACAACTAATTGAGAACACCTGGATGACCACAACCTTTAATTAAACCTTTTGTGCATTGTTCGCCTTGGCCACAAACCCTGATGAAGCCAGCTTGTCTGGTGAAATGTTAGTAATATTAAACTGCATGGTATTTGAGTGCGCGACCATTTAATTCTTTTTAATTCGTGATATCCTAAAAATCTGCACCTTGCACTATTAGGTGTACGCTTCTTATGTTTTAAGGAACTATATTGAGCCATTACACCACTTCCTGTTTTACTCAGGTATAAAAATGACATAACACAGATACAATGTCACATTGTCATCCAACACCTTGAAGAAAACAAAACAACTGTCAGTTGGTCATAAACATTAATAAATCTAGTAATAGTTATAAGAAAATTCACAAACAATTGAATATGCCACTGAGCACTGTCAGGGCAATTATCATACAGTTCCAAAGATATGGAACTGTTGAAAACCTCAAACATAGTGGACACAAAAGCAATTTTCCCCCCACGTTACTACGGAAGATGATGAGAGAAGTAACAAAATCCCAAAGAATCACTGTGAAGGGTTCGCAGGCCTTGGTGGCATCTTGGGGTCACCAGGTTTCAAAAAGCATCATCAGGTGCCACCTCCACAACCACCAGCTCTTTGGAAGGGTTGCCAGAAGAAAGCCTTTTCTGACCAGAAGACACAGACGCAAGCACTTGGAGTTCGCCAGACGTCATTTAAATTATGACTGGAACAAGGTGCTTTGCTCAGATGAGACCAAAATTAGCTGTTTCCGTCAGATACAGCATCAGCATGTTTGGCGTGGAAACAGTGATGCATACAAAGAGAAGCACCTCATACCTATGGTGAAATATGATGCTGGGTCAGTCATGTTTTGAGGTGTTTTCATTCAAGAGGTCCAGGGGCACTGGTAAAGATTAATGACATAATGAACTCCACCAAGTATCAGGATATTTTGGCTGACAATCTGGTTGCCTCCACCAGAAGGCTGGGACTTGCCGTAGGTGGACTTTCCAGCAAGACAGTGACCCAAAGCATAACTCAAGATCCACACAGAAATGGTTCCGTGACAACAAAATCAATGACTCCATGCTGTTATCCTTGCCTGAGGCAGTTGCACTAATTACTAACTGAAGGGTGCCAATTATTAAGAAACCTTGATTTTGTTGAAATTTATTTCGCATGAAATGATTATGATTTTGGTTGTTTCCACTGAAACAAAGTATTTCACTCATGTTGGTATATTCCGTTTCTCAATAATTATTGTTTTTTTTTTTAATTATTATTGTTCGTGTATGTCAAGGGTGCCAGTAGTTTTGGAGCCCACTGTATATAAATGTTCTGTTTTTCATCGCAACTCCAAATTTGTACTCAATAGGCTAAACAGGAGAAAATAGTTTGATAGCATTTGTTTCTTTTCCACAGCGTGGACAGTTCTTTCAAGCTTTGTCGTAAAATATGCTGCAGTGATTCACAAATTTCCCCCAAAACTGCACTGTCAATTTCATGTTTTTCGCAAGTCTTTATTACTTCAGTCAGTGTGTGTTCATCAGACACATCAACAGAATTGGTGCAATCCTCAATTATGGTTTGTATTGAGCTAGAACCAAGCATACTAACTTCCTGCTACTTTAGAAAAGTGATTGTCAAGCTTCGCGTAACATCATACCTTGTACGTCTTGCTCCATAGTCATCACTCTAATTACAGCCACTGCATTGTACATCATGAGCAGTGTTTGGCAAATCTGTTTCAATATTCTCTTTCAGTTCATCTTTTAATGAGGTGACATCTGTGATGTCTGCTTATATGAAAAGTGTATGAAGAGTACACTTCAAAAGTTACATTACAGTGTTTCATCACACAAACAATAAATTGTCTTTCTGCAGCGTGTATCATAATGTGAGGTCAGTGCTCTCAAATTCTCCACTTTGTGATTTTTTTTTTTTCAACTTTATTGAACAAGCATTCAGCAAGAAGTGTTCAAAAGGATAAAAAAACGCAATAAAGCCCAAAGGCTTGTTTCCATTGTGGTCCTTAAGATGGAAGTGCAATAATGACACATGAACTAAAACATTTTAGACAAAAAGGGGAAAGGGATCAACAAACAATCAAGACAAACAAGTAAAACAAAAACAAAGAAAAACAATAAAAAACAATCACATGATCACATGTTGGACATCTAATCTCAAGGTTTCAAATACTAGTATCAGGGAATTTATCAGAGAGTATATTTCCATGAATTCTACACGCGTGCTTTGTACAATATCCAATGCTTGAGAATATTTTGCTGCAATACTCCCTTTCAACATAGGGAAAGTTACAAGACACTGTGAAATTTGGCTCATTATCTGAATTCCAGACAGGTCATCAATCTTGCTATGTTTCTGAATTGGTTAATGCAACATAATGGACAAGGCAACATTTTGCAAAGAAGGTAGATTCTTATACCTTTGACGTTCTCGGCAAACCTGAGGGAACACATTTTATAAAGACCTGAAGCCTGTCTCACGAAGCTGGATTAACATACCCGGGGTTTCCCTCAGTTACCCAGTTGCACTTAACCAGACATCCGCGGTCTTGATTATCGGTCTCACGAAGCCTGTTATCAACTCGTTAAGTGAACCCAGGAGTTTCCAATCTGGATCTGCGCTCGTGCACATAAAAGGGGTGGTGTTAACTCCATTTGACCAATTGCGCACCATGTAGAAGCCGCAGAGAGCAACTTATTTCTCGACGGAGGAGCAAACAATAATTCTAAGGATGTATGAAGAATATAAAGACATCATTCAGGCAAAAAGCAACACTGTTGCAGCTGCCAGAAGCCGCAAGGAATCTTGGCAAAAAATCGCCGACTCTGTCAATGCGCAAGTTCCTGGGATTGTAATATTAAATCACCAGTGTGTGTCTCTCAGATGTATGTGCCTGTTTCGATTTTCTTTTATTCTTTTTGACAATTTAACCTCATTTCAGTTGCAACCCCAGCGGAGCCAAAAGGACTTGGGAGCAAGTAAAAAAATAAATACAAGAACATAGTTCAAAGCGGTCAGTAAGTTTATATCTTCCAGGCTACATATGATGTGAACAATATACACACATAGTCTACACTACAACATGCATAAAGCTTTACCTTTTACGCCGTCTCTTTGTAGAATGATCACAATGGAACTGATTTGATATTGTGTGCAGCTCACAGGAAAAATTGTGACAAAAAGACGGAAGGGGGTCCTCCTACACAACCGTACACTCCTGCAGAGGAGTTGGCCTTATCTTATAAGGGTCGTCCCATAACGGAGGGTGCGGAGGGGGGAATCTCATCAGACTTTGGTGAAGGTAGCAGCTCACAAAGCACGGCATATGTACATGGTATGTTTCAGCGCGCCAAATGTTAAAACACTGGGCTGCTTTTAAAACACAATTATCCTTTTATTGTGAAAGTAGCTTAAGTAACATGTAGTTATTATTTTTTTTGCGCAGTGGATAGTAAGACCCTCACTTTAACACTGCTACCTCCACCCACACAAATGCTGTCCTTGATAGAGGTAACAGTAAATTCAAACTGTCATATACATCTACAAGCAATCTGTTGCTGCTGATCATAGATTAGAGATTAAAAAAAATCTTTTGCCGCTTCTCATGTGGGCCACTCTATCCCGAGCGCTCCTCTCACTATCCGTGCGGCTTCCTCCACGGGATTCTCAAGAAATGGGCTGGCCATTTTTCCAAGACAATGATTGGCCAGTAGGGGGTTTTATATACCCGCTGAGATCTTATCCTGAACTTAACCTGCTCCGGAGCAGGTCAGGCGTTCAGCCTAAGTTACTGCGGCAACGTACCCGCTAATAAGTGACCCAGCTCCGTGATACAGAAAACCCAGGGTTAATCCAGAAGTTACCTCGCTAAACCGAAATCCAGCTTTGTGAGACAGGCCCCTGATCCTTCGCAGAGATTCACATGAAACACTCCAGATCACTGCTCACCTGTAGGTCATTTCAAATTTGCAAATTGCATTAATTGCCAATTTGGAAGAAATTACATGCTCAATTGCTCAATTAATTGAATAAAATAGAAATCTGACTACTGCTGACTGACTACTAAGTCAGTTGCATACGTCACATTGTCTTTGTGGCAAAATATACTTTGGACAAAATCAGGGTCCATTAAATGAGTGCTGTGAGTCTGCAGAGTTTTGTGTTTCCCTAATTTCATTTGTAACAATTTCCTCACTGCTTCTGTTATAAAACAGCCATTTAGAAGAGCATTCTGCAGAACTCAAGATGAACACATAGGAAGCCATGCAGAATCTTATAACCAAAAAAAAAAACACGATTCCATATTTATCTTTAGCTTTATAGGGAATGAACAAAATAACAACATTGGCCCCAGAGGGGAACATTAATTAGCCAAGCAAATGCAGAGGTTTTATGGCTTGCAAGATGTGATTGCAACGAAATGACATGAATAAAGAAGTTAATTTAAGTGACCTCTAAAAATTAGACAGTTCTACAGTGACCCCAGTTCTATTCCCAACCTTAAATGTTACTACAGTGCCTGACAAAAGTCTTGTCACTTATCCAAGTTGTAGGAACAACAAATAATAACCTGACTTGTAGTTGATCAATTGGAATCAAAAATGGCTTATATGAAAGGCAAAGCCCTCTAGATTATGCGAAATATACCAAAATAGAGTTTTGTGTCATTGATTGAGTTTTATAATTTAATTTGTACAGAAAGGTCAGATTTTGCTTGGACAAAAGTCTTGTCGCATTGAAAAAAAAGTGGAAATTATACATACGCTTTATTTTGAATACACAAATATGCCACTACAATATCAGAACATAAAGCCATGGTGCCTTGGAAAAAAGAATTAATATTTCGTATGACTCCCATGAGCTTGGAGGACTGCATCCATACGTCTTGGCAATGACTGAGATAACTTGATGATGAAATCATCTGGAATGGCATAGAAAGCAGTCTTGCAGGACTCCCAGAGTTCATCAAGATTCTATGGTTTCATCTTCCAAGCCTCCTCCTTCATCTTACCCCTGAAATGCTCAATAATGTTCATGTCAGGTGACTGGGTTGGCCAATCCTGGAGTACCTTCACCTTCTTCGCTTTAAGGAACTGTGACATGGAGGCAGAAGAATGAGAAGGAGCAGCAGTATAAGTAGGGCAGCAAGAACTTCGTGATATTTCAGGCTGTTGATGTTGCCATCCACTCTGCAGATCTTTCTCACACCCCCATGCTGGATGTAACAACAAACCATGATTTTTCCTCCACCAAACATGATTGTTTTCTGGGAGAATCTTGGGTCCATGAGGGTTCCAACAGGACTTGTACAGCGACTGGCATGCAGTTCAATGGATGATTCACCAGAAAAATAAACTTTCAGCCACTTTTCCAGTATCAATCCTTTCTGCGAGCTGTGGGCCTTGGCAAATGCAATGCAGGTTTTTTGTTTTCTGTTTAATGCAGACTTCTGTGTACTAATTTGGCTATGAAAACCACTTTGAGAGAGAATTTGACAAACTCTTCTTGTAGATACCGGGATTTTTGGTGACATTTCCTCATGTAGCTTCGCTGTAGTTGAAGAAGGGCTAGCCTCGTACAGTTGAAGCAACAAACGGTCCTTTCAAACAGTTGTCATACCGGGGTCTGTCTGACCTGCGCTTGCCATGAACGTCACCAGTTTCTTCAAATCTTTTTCTCATCCCCTCCACTTGACATTTGGATACATTAAAGATGTCTGCCACCTCAGCAGCAGACTCAGTCTTCAGGCTCTTGATGATCAGCACTTTGGTCTGTGGTTGAATCTTTGGTATGTTGTCAGAAGTCTAGTCGCACCTCATATGAAAGTCTGGTGTGCTGGGGTTATTTCTATACACATCTGGGAATGTGTTAATTACAGTATTTGTCATAGGTTAAACTCTAATCTGCGATTTGTTGCATCATCTGAAGAGACGACAAGACTTTTGTCCCAGCAAAAACAGATGTTATGGGCTTAGCCAAGCTGTGAACATCAGAACACTTTTTGACGGTTTCATTTTGCACCAAATTATTAATGTGAAAGCCCTTGACATTAAAATGGACCATTTATTGTAACAATTGATTGGTTAGAAATAAAGTTATATGCTATTTTTAGTTACTATGTCCTTATGCGACAAGACTTTTGTCAGGCACTGTAAGTACTTTCAGTGCCTAAATCTAATAAAGTTGCTCCGAGACTGCCGTCCATACTTTACAACGATCAGATACAGATGTATGTATTTTTAGACTGAAATACTCAAGGTACGAATGTCCTTTGGGAAAGGCCAAGTACCGCACGCACATGAACTGCATTCTTGCGTGGGTGCGAACGTGAATGTCTTTAATGTTGAACCTAGTGCTTTAACCACTGTGCTGTGCCCAGGTCATAGGCTATATTTTGATTATTATACCCTGGACATTCTTTTAATTGATTTAGAATTTATGGTATGTTGCACTTCGACAGGAACAGCAGTAAACTTCCTGAGTTGGAAGAAAACCTGTTTTTTGTGTTTAAATTCATTTTGAGTGTGCCAAAACACCAACACTGGGTTTCAAAGCAAACACCCTCCGAACACCAGACTTCACTCAAGAAACCCTGTTTTCTGTGTTTAAAATTAATTTTGAGTGTGCCAAAACACCAACACTGGGTTTCAAAGCAAACACCCTCCAAACACCAGACTTCACCCAAGAAACCCTGTTTTCTGTGTTTAAAATTCATTTTGAGTGTGCCAAAACACCAACATTTGGTTTCAAAGCAAACACCCTCCAAACACCAGACTTCACTCACCAGCCTGCAGATCTGGTGCCTCAGGACACAAAACCAGTGCGTTGAAACTTTTCCTTTTCACAGTGAACAATTCAAGCACCAAGCAAGTAAATAAGCATGCAGCAAAACACAGGATAAAATCATATCAGCGCTGAATCGCTAGAATTTCTCCTGAATTTGTGCTATGCATAAAAACGATACCTCAAATGAAAAAGGAAAGTCCACAGAATCCAACGATGTATGCCCTGTCATTTTAAACCGACACCACACTCAAAGAAAAGCAGACATACACTTTACAGTCTACAGAGATGAGCAAAGAAATTTCTTACCTTTGATATTTTGAAATAAAAAAACAGTTTGAGGGTAAATCCACGCTTGCTATTGTTAGCTCAATGTGTCCGTGTTGTAACCAAACTAAATCTGCGAGTCTCAAAGCATGTTTTCTTCTCGAGCATTGCTTCAAAGATCTCAGTTCCTCAGCATTCAGCTTGCTTGCTTGCAATGTATTTTCCTCTCTGTGATAGGCCTGTGATGCTGTCAATAAAACTTTGCCAGTAGCCATTTGATTCTATAGCTTCTGACGTTTCCATCGAGCTCTAAAGCACCTTTGTCGCACAAAGCTAGACTGAGCCAGAGCCTTGCGTTCCCCGTGTGTCAAACCGAGTCCATGGGCCATTCGAATGTACTTACATAGCGCAACAATATAAACGCTTAACAGGTTTGTTTGTGGTATTTTCGGTATAATTATCCGCTAAATATTCAACCGTCGTTTTCAAAGTCGTTTTCTGACAGAAACGCGTGAATACTGAGGGCACAACAGTACAAACAAGGTGAGTGACTTGTTTTTTTTTCACTCATTCTTTATATGGGCAATTTGAAAGCAGTGTTAACGCTAAATGGTGTAGCCTAGTGGGTAAGGTGTAAATTATCAACGCAGGCGACCACGGTTCGAACTCCCTAATTAGGCGTGTTTTAGTAAGACATGAGTACCACTTTGCTTGTACATATAATTGCTGGGTTTTTTATCCTTTTGACCTTTTTTCCCTGATTTTTTTTAACCCTTTTTTGTATTCATAATCTTATTAATTTGCTTTTTTTAAAAAATAAATCTGCTCCAGTGGAGCCAAACTTCATTTTCTTTGTATTTATTGTCTTTGAATGGGAAATTGTATAGGCTATAGGACTGGCAGAAATAATAATTTAAAAAAATTATAAATTCTACAAATTTAAAACTGGTTGTATTTGGGTGGAATGTATGCCTGTAGTAACATATAAGTGAAATTAGATGAGTTTTACAGTTTAATATCTGAGAAATCTGATTTGGCACACAAGGTACCTGAATTGCCAATTTGGAGAAGCCACCTAGACATTCCTCTCTAATTTAGTTCAGATTTACTTGATTAGAATAAACTTTGGCACAGATAATGGTGAGATTCTGTGCTGTAAATTTTTAGAAGTTTCAGACCGCTACTAATTAAGTTTACAAGGGATAGACGTCAAACTTTGTTTGGTGCAAAATGAGGTCTTTGATTTATACTATGTTCCATCTTCATTTACTCTAACTCAGTGAGATATACACTGATTTTTACACCATGGCAGATATCCCAAATGGTTTTACCTTTATTATGATACCAAGATCATTCAAATGGACCAAATAATTGCAGAGATACACTCATTTCATTTTGGGCTTGCCATTTTCGAAAAAGAGGCACAGGGCTTAAGGGGTTAAATAGAGCAACACTACCACACTGTGGGAATTAACAACCGCTGCGTGCGATGATTGCAGAGTTGAGAATGTGGTCCAGGTCTTAATAGACCAGTGAGTTTGATGGCTGGAGTCGTGGCCTTACAAAAATCTTCCAAATTCCTTAAGTCATTTTAATTATTTGAAGGTGATCCCAATCCCTTCTTATCGTTCTTCAGCCCTTTTGCAAAGAAGCAAAATCTGGCAATTTACCTGTTATATAGTTTAAGTCTACATAATTCAAGATTTGAACTTGGAAAATAGCTTAAATGAAAGAAGTTACTTGTTACATGTAGAATCCCATCCTATATGAGAATTTTAGAACATAAATAAGGGCCACAAACACAAAAAATCTTCATGAAAATTCAGCACTGAAATCATGAAAAAAACAACTGAGAATTGAAAAATGGCTGGGTGGTAAAACAATACATTTCTGGGAACTCCTTAACAACAAGTCCTCTACATCTGAGTGTGATTTTTAAAATTACCAACTGTCTATGAGCCAGATAAGATACCTTTCCAAATGGCTCCCTCAATGGCTTTCCAAGTGGTTCCCCAAGTTCTGCATGCTCTCCAAGCAGCTTCCTAAGTCGCTCAGCAAACTGTGCACTGCCGGATCATAAAAAAAAATCATTAAAAATCATATTTTTACCACAAATCAACTGTTTTGACTCATGAGGCTTAATATGAATTAATGATTTACAAGTGTACATATACATGAGCTAATCAACATGAGCACAGATAGACATCTATAGTCTCCAGAACTCTCTCCAAACTCCCCAAAAATACTTTTCTCCATTGAAATTTGTCCACACCCATAAAATGCTAATAAAAATATCTTATTTTACTGTCAGAATGTTTACCTAACAGGAGGCAGTGTGCTGTTACCACCTCCTATGATGTGGACAAGGGGTTGGACTTTAGGAGGCATGGAAAATGAAATAAAAACAAGACTAGGTGCAACCTAGTATATGGTTGGGCCGCCAAGTGCTGTATGAGAATTTGGGCCGAAGAAAAGAGTGCTAAATGAGGCAAAGCTCATGCAATTACATGAAGTGCAAGTTTCGTAATGAGCTGGAGCTGATAAATTATTTACAAAGTGGGTGGGGAGAGTGAGAGTGCGAGAGTGTGGGAGTGGGAGAGTGTGAGAGTGTGCAAGTGTGAGTGAGAGTGTGTGAGTGAGGGAGTGAGTGAGAGTCAGAGTGTGTGAGTGAGTGGGAGGGGGGGGGGGTCTTGAGTAAGGAAAACATATGAAAAGCATGTTATACATTTGAATACTTTACTGGCAGTTTAAAAACCACTATAATTGACTACAATTAATAGTAGAATTACATAGTATCAATACCATGTCGAATTTATGCTTCAGAAAACTAATTTTTCTTAACTACTAAATGGGACACCATGGGCTCACTGAAACTGAATTGGTTGCTGCAGAGACAACGATTTTGTAGCAAGAGATAATTTTGTTTGAACTGCTGGATAGATAGTATGGGCAAGTATATTGAGCAGTTTGCACATCAGGCTTGGCTGAGGAGTTTTATTCAGGTAACTCCTGGAAAACAGGGATTGTAGTAAACTCGTCCATATTCTAAACCTCGAGCTCGGCTTGCTTGTGAATATTCAATAACTGATCCTGGTGTGCCATTTAGTGATAGAATATTGTAACTACGTGCATAAATTTGCAGCTCCATGTCCGCTTGCGGACACATCTGCACAAAGATACCACCGTTGCTCTTCTCGAACACGCCAAATCCAGATAATCCTTAAATTAATTTGTAACGAGTAACGAAGTGGCCAGTGTGAAAGTTACGAAGTGAAAGTATCTTTTATCTTTTAAATGTAATACACTAAAAGTCCCGGTTCAAAAAAAAAAAAAAAAAAAAAAAAACTCAAGTAAAGTACACATCCTCAAAAAAAAAAAAAACTTAAGTGATGCAACTAAGTACGTGTACACCTCTGTGTGATAATGTATCCCAAGTCCCTTCATTGTACCCGTTCTCTCTCGTTGCGAGATTCAACCCTGCTGAAAAAACCAGCATGCACCAGCATGGAAATCATGCTGGTCAATGCTGGTCCCTGCTGGTTTGTTGCTGGCCCAAGCTGGTCCATGCTGGCCTGCCAGCACGGACCAGCATAGACCAGCATTATCTCCATGCTAGTCCATGTTGGTTTTGTGCTGGTCGATGCTGGTTTTGTGCTGGTTAAAGCTGGTCTATGCTGGTCAATGCTGGCTGACCATCAACCAGCATGGAGATAATGCTGGTAGATGCTGGTTTGGTGCTGGTCAATGCTGGGAGACCATCAACCAGCATGGAGATAATGCTGGTCAATGCTGGTAGACCAGCATAGACCAGCACAGACCAGCATGATCTCCGTGCTGGTTGATGCTGGTTTGGTGCTGGTCGATGCTGGTCTGCCAGTATGGACCAGCAATATCTCCATGCTGGTTGATGGTCAGCCAGCATAGACCAGTGTATACCAGCACAGACCAACATGATATCCATGCTAGTCTGTGCTAGTTTATGCTGGTCTGCCAGCGTGGACTGGCATAGACCAGCATCATATCCATGCTGGTTGGTGCTGGTTTGGTGCTGATCTATGCTGGTCTGCAAGCATAGACCGGCACAGAGCAGCATTATCTCCATGCTGGTCTTTGCTGTTTTCTTGCTGGTGTAGCTGCGGGTGAAGCTAATCCGCCATCAAGAAACAGCCCAGCAAACACGCCTGTGTTAGCCCAAAATGGGTTAACTGTATGCAGTTTGGGCAGGGGAAGCCCTCACTAATCCCATGCGGGACCCCAGTAGATTAGCCCAGGTGTAGCCTACGGCAATGTGTCCCATTTGAGCCTCTTTGTGGGTTTTCTGTGGGCAGTCCTCAGTTGAGCTTGCCCGCTCAGGCACTGCACTGGCTAACCCCCTATGAGCCTACAGCAGTTTCGCCCTTTGGAACCCCAATGGGGTTTAGTGTGGGCTAACCCCAGCTTAAACAATTCCATTGTTTTAAGATTATAGATGTTCTAGGGCTAGGGGTAAGAGTACTTTTCTTATTAACAGTCCCCCATGCAAATGTTGCATAAAAATGTCAACATTCAACAGCCAATCAGACTTCAATGGCCCATTCTACACAACTAAAACTGCACACAGTCAACAAGACTGCAAGACAAGTAAAATTTGTAGCGACTTTCATATTATTTTTAAGAGGAAGAACACTATACAGTTTTTTGTAAATTTATTTATTTATTTTTTTTGAAACTCAGGTAAGTAAACATACCTGACTCAGGTTGCCATCGGAATTTGGCTGATGGGGATGGAGCACAGGGGAAGGTGGACCTGCCGTTTCAAGTAGGTCTGGACCGTTCTCAATCAGAATTTAGCAGAAAATGATGCAGGAAATTACCTCTAAACTTGTGGACCAACAACTGCATGTCATATCTTTTAAAAGAAGACATGTGCACACGCACATGCACACACAATTGGTCATAATTAGGCTTACAGGCCAAATTACTGAAGCATGAATAAGTATTGTTAATGACACAAAATGCATTCTTAAACTTTTTAATATCATTTCATTACATTATAGTTATTTGGCAGAGGATTTGATCAAAGAGATGGATAGCAAGTGCGAAGAATAAGCCATGTCACTGAAACAGTAACACAACAGATTAGACATTATGAAGTCCGGAGTATGTCATTGGAATAATAGTAGACTCATAAAAGACTTTCACAGCTATAATTGTATTTCCTTTCTCTGCTTTGAGATGTTAATATTTACCAATAAATATTTAATTCAGTATTTGACATTAATTTAAAATGTCATAACATCAATTAAAAAAAAAAAAACCTCTTAAAATCAAAATAATATTTATTAAGTGAAGTGAATTATTTATATTTGCAAGACATTAAGACGGAATATTTATGCTTGGCAAATCGATGAGAGTGCTTACTGTTTTCTATGCCCCATGAACGCAGTCAACATCAAGAAGGAACTTCGGCTTTTAATTGCGCTCCATGTTCGAGAAAAACGTTGGGAAGGACGGTTGATGGCCGCTCATTGGTCTTTATGGAGCTGGAGCGCCAGCGCATCACTGATCGTATCACCGAGCTTCACAGCTCATTCAGGTGAGGCCAATCTAAAGTAACGGTAATGTTTGGGATTTTGAGGTCTTAAGCAATGTTATTTCCCCGTATGTGAAAAGTCAGTCATTAATATTTTGTAATTGAGGCTTAAACCCTTTTATGGCTTTCTAACTTAACAAGCTAGAGGCATTAGTTTAGATGTACTTACGCAACTTCAGGCGAACGTAACGTTAGCTAGCTCGCTAGCTAGCAAGCTCGGCCAATCAGAAAAAATCGAAATTCAAACGTGGCTAACGCTCAACGCCAAGTCAGCTGGCCGTGAGTTGCGATTATGTTCAAGTCGCACTCTAGCTGACGTTTGGGAGTTCAGCTGATATAGCTGGCTAGATAATTGTGGGTATTACCTGCTTTTATAATAAAGCATCATGAAAATATTTACAGCTGTCTGAAAACCGCTAAAGCTAAGCATTGCGCAAAATTGGTTAATGACTGGCGCGATAGCTAGCTAGTTAGGTCGATGAGCAGACGTTGTCACTACAGCAACCCGAAGCTAACATGGCTACCTTGCTATGTTAGATGTATTGAAAGTTTACTTGACTGTCACAAGCTAATATAAGTTAGCTTGCGAGATTGAGCTTTTAAAATCTTGTTTGGTGTGTAAGGGAGGTGTCTTGGAGTGTATTAGTCCTTACCCTAACTACTCAATTATATTTGACATGGCATATAACTTTAATTTAGCTCTTTAAAAATGTGCATCTTCACTTAATGACACTTTTTGCAGTTAAAGAAAGGAACTGATTAGCTAACACATCTTAGTTGAATACAGTAATGATAATGTTTATCCAGGATGCTTAAGGTGATACAGAACATGTGTATGCATATTACTTTAGCTCCTGAGTAATCACTTATTGACAAAACATAACCAGTCTGCTCAGAGCCTTCATGTAAGTGTATTCTATCACTAAAGAGGATAATTTGCAAAAAAAAAAAAAGCCCCACTGAGTCAAAGTTTTATTTCTTCTCTTGGAACTGAATAAATGTCTCTGTTGGACCAGCAATGCACACTTGGTTTTTAATTTTCAGTAGTGTAATTGAAAGTCTGCAGTTTGGCTTTATAGAGCTAGCTTGTCGATATTGTTGACTGGACTAATCCAAAAACATTGAGAATTGTTCCATCAATAACAATCAGTAGCATTTTGGACAAAGAGGAAGCATGATTGTTTCATTTCTGTCAACTAGGGATGTCAATTTCAAGAAATTGCGTTACTCGATTACTGATAATGTTCACGATCAATCATCGATTAATTGTTTTGTTTTTTTTTTAATGTTTTTGCTTTGTATTTACACCAAGTAATTCCAAATGCCTTTTTATTTCACAATCATAGCTTTATTTCAAGTCTTTCACAGCAACATTTTTGCTTATTCTCTCTGCATATTTGCTTTTAAAAAAAACCTACCAGTATTGAAACAAAAATTGAATATTAATGTTACTTGCTGATATACGACCAAAAAAAAGCGAGTGGCGATTCGTGGGCTGTAACAAAGGGAAGCCAAAATTTGCACCCTTCAGTGCTTAATGACCTAAATCTATCGCAGTTTACTTTCGATTAAAAACAGTGGCTCACACTAATTGGTTGAGTGACAATCAAATTTATTTTAAATAGCCATATTTGAACAATCTTTTGTCATAAAATAATGGACTGGGACAATCACCCTATCCAACACAATAACAAGCGATACCTCTGGGCGAAGGGCTCGTTTCTTTTATCACGCGACCCGCTGAAGTAGACGACAGCTAATTAGGGGAATGAAACCTCATTTATCTAGTCTTTGAAAACAAAAATTCCACATTTTTGTATTTTTTACAACATTTATTTACTAATTATGTTTTGTATAAAACAACATTATGCATTATCGTTGAGTTCCCTTAAGTAAAAACATTAACTGTATGGCCGCTCAGTGTAATTGTTATCGTGCGCCCTCCTCTGGTGGATAATTGAAACAGCTTTTGAAAATACATAGAAAGTACAATGGACCGATAGGACATTTTACACTCGCTTTTCCAGATTCACTTTTCGATCAAAGGTCACATGATCGAGTAAATACTTAACGATCAATCATCGATACGTCGAGTAATTGTTAACATCCCTACTGTCAACATGTATGATTCTGCTAGAAAATGCAATAATATAGTAAATTTACAGTCATTATGTACTGTTTTGAAGATATTCTTCTTGTTGCCTTTTTTTCCTTTTTTTTTTTTTTTTTTTTTTTTTTTTTGCATCTGCCTTGGTGTCTGATAAGTCCCCCCTGAGTCCTGCTCCACCAACAAATTCTATTCTATTCAGAATGGGGTGACTGTACCCAGTCCACTGCTTGTGAGTATTGATCACATGACTTCTCAAATATGATACTGATTATGTGCAAATGTGATAATGATTATACAGCATATTAGTAGTTACGGGGCATTTACATGTTTCAAACTTTGAAAATCCAGCTTTGTCCAGCCCGCAATCTACTGGGTCTCCAAGCCTGGGAAATATCCACTGGCAGTAAGTTTTCATCACGTTATTCTAGTCTCCTTTATGTGTTTGAAAAAAGTTACATTAAATTATTAGAGATTTTGTAAAACAATGACAAAAATTTAAAACGGCTGGGATAAATAACAGATGGGGTGATAAAACTCAATTCGGCTCAAATGTGACCGATTGTTTTTCCCCTGTGCTCTTCAAGTGTATACTTTGTACCTGGACAAACATGGTTTTTTGTTCTACATTTACATTTTAATTGCTCTTCTCTTTCAAATTTAGATGCAGCGACGAAAAGCAGCCGGCCGCAGTATCCGAGATGGAAGCATTGTTAAAAACTTTACTCTTCAACGAGAGAAGGATAAAAGTGCTGTGGTCCATTTTTGCACCTCAGGAGATATATTATGGACTACCTGTGTTCTTATGTAGTTCCCTATAGCGATTGTTCTGGATTATGAAATATATCTATTTTTATGGTCTTTTATTCAGTATTCAATCCACATGCCCAGTTTTGTACTCAATTTTCAGTATATTTTCTTATTTTTTTCTAACGATCTGTCAATAAATGTTTGTATTTGAGGCACATGGCTTCATTTTTTTACTGTAACTTTCAACAATTGCAGTTATTTTTTGTGTGTATTATTGAAATGTGGATCTGATCGGCAGGTACCAAGTAGGACCAAATTATATCCTGCTGGTGGTGAAGATGGTTCACCAGCATGGAACAGCACCAAATACACAACATATGATGGTCATGCTGTTCACCAGCATAAACCAGCAAGTGCTGGTCACCAGCATAAACCAGCATACATGTGTCCAAAACACAACATATGCTGGTCCATGCTGGTCACCAGCATAAACCAGCATACATGTGTCCAAAACACAACATATGCTGGTCCATGCTGGTCACCAGCATAATCCAGCATGTGCTGGTCACCAGCATAAACCAGCATTTGCTGGTCACCTGCATAATCCAGCATGTGCTGGTCACCAGCATAAACCAGCATGTGCTGGTCACCAGTATAAACCAGCATTTGCTGGTCACCAGCATAATCCAGCATGTGCTGGTCACCAGCATAAACCAGCATGTGCTGGTCACCAGCATAAACCAGCATTTGCTGGTCACCAGCATAATCCAGCATGTGCTGGTCACCAGCATAAACCAGCATGTGCTGGTCACCATCATAAACCAGCATTTGCTGGTCACCAGCATAATCCAGCATGTGCTGGTCACTAGCATAAACCAGCATTTGCTGGTCACCAGCATAAACCAGCATTTGCTGGTCACCCGCATAATCCAACATGTGCTGGTCACCAGCATAAACCAGCGTACATGCGGCCAAAACACAACATATGCTGGTCATCAGTAAGACCAGCACATGCTGGTCTGCGCTGGTTTTTTCAGCAGGGAATGGGAAGATTAAAAGGAAATAATTCTGGTACCGGCTGCAAAATTCAAAAGGAGACAGGGGAATGTAACACATCGTAGGTGAAAGAATCTTACCAATGGTCGGAATGTGTTTTTATTTTCCCGATTCAATCTCGCAACCGATACTGGCCTCCATGCTCGTTAACTGTCGTAGCGGTTGCGAGATTGAAAAGGGGAATTGAAAACACATTCCGACCATTTTATGATTCTTTCATTCTAGATTGGTACGATGTGTTGTATTCCTCTATCTCTATGGAATCTCGCAACCGGTACCAGAGAAAACAAGCATGGAGGGCTGAAACAAACCGAACCAATCTAGCGTGAAAGAAGATTAGCCTAATAATGGCCGAATTTTGCTCGTAATGCAACAAAATCGAATGGAAGTTTTTAAACGACCTGGATGCTAGCTAGGGCAAGGACAGCATATGCATCCACTATATTAATATTTAATCCACCTTTTGCTGTCCATTAGAAGAAAAATGCGCATTAATTTTCAAAATGGCGACCAATATCGCCAAGAAACATTCATTGGCGTAAAAAATTGCACATTGTGAACATTCTATATGTACATAAAAATGTTTTAATTTAACAGTGCATTTGCCTGCTTATTGCAGTCGGATGCTACACTGGATTCAATACTGATCTTACTTCATCGGCGTAGTGGGTACAACAACGTAGTGAGGAGGTAGCTACCTCAACGGCGGGGTGTCGAATCCATCTTGGCGCCATCTTTCACACTTAATATTTTCTTAAATGTATTGTTTTCATTGGTGTCGGTTACAGTCGCTGTTAATAGGGGCTTTAAGCATAGGCGGATTTTGCGACAGCTACGGCGCCCGGAAATAAATCTCTCCTGACGCTGGTGCAGTAGCCTCAAAGCCATAGTAGGGACCAAGCACTGTATAAATCATGGACGACGCGTCTCTATTCACTCCCCATTCAACAAAAATGGAGCCAAAATATCTTCGATTCTTGGTGTGCAACCACGTGATTAAATAGCTCGCGCCGCCATGTTGGATGAAATACAAATCAAAAATGGCATCTCGTGCGAACAATAACAGTGATACATCTCCAGATTTTTCGAAATATTACAGGGCTGCCAACCTTCTACGCAGTCTCACGCATACGGTGTAAGTTTCACTCATTTTGAAGGCGTATTCACCGTAGTCAGCAGTTATTCAACCAACGAATATTAATGAGATTCTTGCGCGTATTAAAGTCCCCTGTGCGTGGAAGTTTCAGTTTCACTTGCTTACCGGTGGATTTCACCATGGAAGCGATTCTGACTCCAAACGTTGTGCCCTTTTCCTCACTCAGGGGTTGGAAGCAATGTGTGTGTTTCATGATCGTTTAAATTGTTTAAACGAAATAAGACCATTTCAAACGTCTTTATGCAATTACATTGCTTTCAACCCCTGTGTAAAGACAAACGTGAGAATTCCAGAGTCATAATTGATTTCCACGTCTCTAGTGGTGAAATCCACCGTAATGCACGTGAAACTGGTCAACTTTCATGCTCAAGGACTCAATTCCGCGTGAGAATCTCTTAAATGGTTATGCGTCAGATGAATAATTTCTGACTGCGGCATGGGAACGTGAATGCCTCTAAGAGGCGTGAAACTCACGGCGAATGCGTGGGAGTTGGCAGCCCTGATATTATGACTCTCTGGAGTCCTCTACCAAGTCAAGATACAGAGAAAATTTCTGGTTTTGACCCATATGTTAAAGCCGTCTGATTATATGGAGGATTTGGCAACATTACCAGTGATTGAATACCCCGATATTGTAAACCATCTCGTCATTCAAACCTCGTGGGCAACCAACGCACAAATGAAGGCTTTAAGGCTTATAAGAGTCTAGATGCTTATTTGTCTGGCTGGGTTGGTATTCTTCTCACTAAAGAAGTGAAAGAACAGGGTGCTGGTTTATGCTTGGGTAAACCATTCTCAAGGATCTCGAGAAATGCCGCTCAAGCCGTGGTTTGTGTGCGGTAAGAATGGCGATGTGATCCTAGCACATTGTGATTGCATAGCTGGATTAAGCGAGGCTTGTTCTCTTGGAGCTTTGCTCTTTGAGACTGGATATAGAATCGGGAACTCGAGAACATGTACTGAAGTAAAAAGCAAGTGGTTGCCAGCGCACGTAAACAGTGCCGTATTTGCTAGTAAGCGACATTGATTTCAATGAGATGGGATTCTGAAGAAACTCTTGTCTTTATCACGTGGAGCATTATTGCCACAATTAAAAACCGCACACAAAGTAGGCATTGTTTTTTTCAAAAGGAAGCGCAAATCCGAAGAAAATCACGAAGCGTTGCAGGAGCTCAATGGTATAGTGCAGCTATCTTGGTTGTTGTTATCATCCATCATGGCGGACTTCCTGTTTGGAAATTATGCATGACGTCAAGTGCACACCAAGAATATGGACGCTGCCATGTTGCACATTTGGAGCCTGAGTCGGCGCAGTGGTGATCAGGGGGTAGAGCCGCACTATCGAATCCCGCCCACACACCCACCCGAACAGCCCCCTGAACTTCTAACCTGGGCTGGCAGCTACGCTGTTAACGTAAGCGCCCGTAATAGCCAGCTCTCACACGGAGAAGGTACAGTTTACCATAGTAAAGTGAAAGGACCCCACTGCCGGCAGCGTAACTATTCGGTCGTTAATAAGGTAAATAGACTTTATGACTAAACAGACCCCACCCCACAGCCATCTGTTTCAAAATTAGCTGAGGTACCTAACTGGCCATCTATGATATCTTGTCACTGAATCTTGCTTAGCAAGCTAGGCATGTAGCTAATTACATTAAGTAACGCAGGTGTCAGATTTTTGCCACTTCTCGGCCACATAGCTGGCTCCAGTCAATGTTCTCAACTGTCACTTACCCAGTGTTGCAAGTGGCGAGCATATTAACGCCGACTTTTCGTTGTATTTTCTAAATCACGTTCCGCCGGGAAAGTGTCGTTTCCTATGTGCATGTAGGAACTTTTAATTTTTCAACACGTTAGAACGGTTGATCAAATTTTGAATTAAAATAAACTGTCCTTCTCACCAAGCTTGCTGTGTTTAATAAGTCGATATTCTTACCGTTAGCTAATGTTGTATTTCTTAAAAATGTCACATAATCGCAATGGAAGATAACCATCATAGCTTGGGGGACTGGCAATTCATTCTCTGTGATAGTTAACTCAGCAATCCAACACCCCTACACTTTATTTTATATGGACTCAATGTCTTTGAGTTTTGGTATCCTCATTTTTAGACGACGAAATGGACACGGCAATTCTTGCATCCTCCACAGTGGCCAAGAATCTGTATAAATCTCATGGGAATATCTGGAAACCGACATGTGGTTATTTATGCATAAGACTTTTCACTGGAGAATGTCATAAAAAACTGAAGTTTATAACATTAAGTCACATCTATTTCATGCATAAAAAGCACAATACCACCTGATAAAATATGGAATAATAGAATATAAACAGGAAATATGTTAAATTGCAGAAAAAGCCAGCAGAAGTGACATTTAAAGGTGACATTTGCATTTTACAACCAACAGATCAAAAGTTTACATTATTGGGGACAGCTACATTCGCCGTGGGGAAAAACGAAGCAAGGGAAACCATTGACACCAACCTTGGGCTGGATGCCTAGGTCCAGTGGTTTGGCTGGGGTGGCATGGTTTGGGGAAACCTCCTCCCCTTTATCCACCAGTGCCTGAGAGGAAGAGCTGTGACGGAGGTCCTGTTGGTCCACTGTGGTGGGAATGACCTCGGAAAAATCAAGAGTGTGAAGCTTGTTGCAGGGGTCAAGCAGGACTTTGAAATTCTCCATCGGCAGTTCCCTCGGATGAAGATCACCTTCTCTGCCATCACCCAGCGATGCCGGTGGAGGTCTTCCCATCCAAAGATTGACAAAGCCCGGCAATATGTCAACAGTGTGATGGCTACCTTTTGTTTTGTCTATTGGTGGAGACATCTTGCATCATCCTCAGATAAAGCATAGAGATCCTGGCCAATTTTTGCATGATGGAGTTCATTTCACCCCTATGGGAAATTATATAGTTTTAAATAATATTGTGGCTGTGTCTGAAAGACTAAATCCAGTACGGTGATGCTGGATTTGGATTTTCAACATCAGCTATGGGTGCAAAAAAAAGTCAGTTTTTGTGCTTTATGTGATGTTTGATGCGCTTTTTATTCATTTATTTTTATACTAGGGTGGTAGCCATCATACTTATTGTTTTCCCAGCTCTTCCTCTCCATCCACCTTCCTTTCTCTCTTCCTCTTCAATCTTTTCTCCAAACCATTTGCTTTCCCCCAACCTTTCCACCTGATGGACTTCCTTAATGTTTCCCCACGGCAAATGTAGCCAGTGGATTGTCTTTTGGGCCGCACAGAACTCTAAGCTGTGTGTAGTTTTTGTTTAAATAAACATTTTTTATTGAACTCATTTGCATGCCTCTGATTTACTGCAGCAAAGGACATAATATATGTGAAAGAATTCCAGAGTGAAGTTTTTGCTGGACGTAAATGTAAAGACCTTTATTGTACATTACAGGTTTAATTTACCACCATCACAGAAAATGTACATTGAATTACAAAATATTTCTCATGTACTCCCAGTCCAAGGACAGATGACTGGAGTCTTTGTTGGAAAACTGAAGCCTTAGAATTCAAGATGAATGCCTTTTGAATGTATTATTAAACAAACAAAAAAAAAAAAGACAGTTTATGCCAATATTTGAAGATGACATAAGCAAAATGACACGGACGGAACAAGCATACATAAGAGAAGCCAGTTACATGTCCATTATTATTCAATCAACATGAACTTGTCTACCTCCAAGTGTAAATTACCGTCTAACAGAACCATTGCAAGTTTCAGTGACAATGCATAGTTGAGCAGTTTTGACAAGCATTTTCATCAGTTTTTCATTTATAAATTACTTCAGAAGTATTCTTCAGCAATAAAACAAAAGAATTGCTTGTTGCATCCTCCGAGTCTTCGCTGGACCGGGGTAACCTCAGCGTTACCCAGTGTTTTGGCGGCTTCTGTAATCACATGGTAAAAAAAGAAAACATATCTAATTATTTGTGAAGCTTATATCTGAAACCTGAAGTGCAGTCTGCCCTACCATGACAGCGGTAAAATTGACTTCCACGTTCCAATCCACACATCTGGCAATTTTGCAAACGGCAGGTTTGACATAAAAAAAAAAAACTAGAATGGAGATATATGCAGCTTTATATACTTTGAAACTAAATTCTTTCTGCTACCAATTTACATTCCTTTTTATGTGGGGTCACATGCACCTATTCCGACTTATTTGAAACGTGTTTCAGACATAGACTGTATATGAAAAGACATCAAATTTCAAAATAACTTCCGATAATTTTCAAGAAATTATAAAGCTGATCAAGGAAAATATTATTTTGTCATTGTGCAACGCCCAAACTCTGCTCTGACCTTCTAAATTAAGATACTGAAAGCATTACCTTAACAGATATGTTTCAGTGGCTGAACTAATTAACCATTCATTGCCGATCGCAACGTAATATGTGAGTTAACGTTAACTGAAATCAGCTAGCTTGCTAGTTAACATTAAGGTCACTCGATAGCAAACGCAGCAATAATTAACGAAGTGACTATTCGGACTTATTTAAGTGCGTCCAGGCCCAAAAAATTGATCGAAATTCGCTTTTAGACGATTAACTGTGGTGAGTATTTATAAATCTTTTCAAACAGAGTTTCAGGCATAGTTTTTTGCGATAGACCTTCCTAGCGACAGCTAGATAGCCCAAGAACACGCCGTAATGCCTTCAAAATATGAGGGTTCAAAACGGGTTCAAACACTTATCGCCATCTTCTAATCCAGACATGCAACGGTACGCCAGGGAATTCCCATTAGAAGACATGGCAACAAGTGTTTGAACCCTGCCGCTTCGAGGAAGTTTTGCTCATATCTCCCCACGAAGGAAGGCATCTACCGGCGTGACTTCAGGCATGAGTCTAGCTGTCTTGGCTAGGAAGGTATGTGCATTTGATTTGTTTCGATCCGAAGAGTTGGGGAAAAGTTACAGACGAAGCGGAAAAAGTATGCCTGAAGTCAATGGATCAAGCAGTGCCTCTGTGGGTGTACGTTGAAAGTAAGATTTATAAATACCCACCCACAGTGGCACGCAGGGTCTAGCCAAAATGCACATTGCTCCATTGCCCACACTTACTTTAAGAATGTCCTACGCTAAATTTTTATTATTCATTTTTTTTTTGATGAGACGTATTTTAAGCAGTACTTTCTAAGCGGCACTGGAATGGTCATCAATTGGCGCATTTTTAAGTGTGGCCAAGAAAAAAATTCAGCATTGGCGACACATGTAAGTGCGAACAACATCGGCCATACTTAATGTATAATTTAGTAGTGCAACAACCATCACGCTATAAACAATTTTTAAATGATATTCTTCCCAGTTTACACCACTCCCTCATTTACAGTTTGTGTCCATCACCTTCCAGGCCAAACTCGAAATGTTGTCAGGTTTTCCCCGATACTTCGTCCGATCAATCTTTTAAGAGTTACCCCGTTACCTAGCCAATTCCACTAAAGTAGATGCATTGATTCCAGCCGTAATTTCATCCGAAACCTGCCGAATTGACATTGAAATTATTAATGAATTGAATCCACTTTCGGTATGTTTCATTTTTGTCAAATTGTCGTTGGTAAAATAATCTGTACCTCCTCGATCCACTTAGTTTTTCTTGCAGTTTTAGCTGCTGTCCGTAAGGTTGCAACATAAGGTTGGAATTTTGTTGTGTTACCTGCTGAAAAACGAGAAGTTGGCTTGCTGACGCTTATGGAAACATTCGCACCTAGGGGCTCGTCTACTGAACATTAGATAGCAAGCTTGCTACATCGGTTACCCTACTTTAATAGCCTAAGTGACTTCAATCAATTCAAAAGTTGAAGGAATTAGCCAGCCATTTGCAAGGTTCTAACGTTGATCCCCTGGGTAAGCAGAATTCCTACCGGGCAAAGTGACTCGCAATCTGTTCGTTCTAAAATTCCGAGATAGGCCTACAGACTGCAGAACTGGAAGCTAAAAGCTGAAACTACTGCGGCACTGGCCTAATATTTCAAGTTCAAGTTCATAAGAACGACATTTTATGACACAGTGCTGTTAACTTCATTCAAATGCTTACCTTAATAGGTATTCTCTAAAATTAAAAATGTATATTTTGCCAGTCATGAATGGCTACCGATCACCATTTTCCCCCATATTAATCCTAAACGTTTGCTACTCTGCTTGCAGTCTTAACGTAGCCAAGGTAGCTAGCTAACTTGGTAATAACTTAACTGACCGTTCAACTTCAACAAACAAAAAATAAACTTACCGAAAAAACTGCAAAGATCCTTCCGATCGGTCCAGTCGGTTAGCACAATTCACAGCAGAGCAACTCATTTCGTTGTTTTTTGTTGCAATCTGTCCTGCTTGAAGCACAATCGCTGTTAGCTATGAAGAATTTCAGATAACGTTAAGTCTCCTGTCGACGTTTCCTACTCCAGCTCTACGTAAAATTACTATTCATGAAACGAAATCCGCAGGGGGCAGGGGCTATCGCGACTCAGTCCACGCCCTGCAGTTGTCAATCACTGCTGTTTATTATGACTACACGCCCCTTTTGCATAATATCAAATAAAAAGTTTACTGCAAACTTTTCAGAAAAATTGACGCTAGAATATAGATCAGCATGGTAAGAACTTCTTAAAAAGGAAGAAACCATCTTCAGAAAAAAAAACTATTTATCATGTATGCATTTTTCTCTGTGTGGCATATCTCCCCTCCACTACCATGGAGGGGGCGGGCTTATAATTTGTACTACAGCCGGCCAGTAGTTGGCGATCAAGACATTTTGGCTTCACTTTTCAGAAGACATTCGGCTGTCCATGTTTTATACAGTCCTTGGATTAAACAAACACCCGGCTAACGGGCTATCGCCCAGTTACCGCATGCGCGGTTGGCGGCGGGAGGTCTTCTTTTGTCTTCGTGCGCGTCAAGACGCCTGTCCTACCGCACAGCGAGATTTCCCGGTCCTACCGACAGCCTAACGCCCCCCTACTGATGGATTAACGACGTTTTCTTTGGTTTTAACGGCGACTGTACTGTACACTGCTTACAAGCTAACAACTAGGAATAGCAGGGACAAAACCCCAGATAGGAGGAGGGACAGTTCATCACAGGAGTTATAGGCAATGCTCAGGTTGCTGTCGCTGGCCAGTGGCTGTTGGCCTGCTGCTAGATGGCAAAATTAAAATATAAAATTTGTGACATAATTTATAGTCTCGTAGTCTAGTTCCCCAGTTCATCCCCTATCTGGATGTGAGATTTTTCCGCTTGATTTCTTTCCAGTGAGAAGCAAATCACGTTTTTATGTATCCTAGGTTGTGGTACTCCTTTGCAATGCAGCTCTAACCACTGGACGCCTTCAGTCCTCCACCTTGGCTGGGAATTGGCAATCACCGAATTGTACCGACCACCAAGCAAGGGTGGGTCTTTTCTCGAGTAAACATAGGTAACAGTTCAGGGGTGAGATTAAGCAGCTACAGTTTGTTAGCACTACCTTCAGCAGCATGGTGAAATGAAAATAGGACCAAACCATTAAAACCTGTTTCAGTAAAAATTTAACTGACCATTTTGAGGAAATAAAATCATATAACAAACATCTAGTATTTCATAGATTCTTTGAAGAATACGAATGATATATTCTGCGATATTTTTAGCCACAGTGCAAATGAATGGGCAAGTAAATTTCAGGCACCTCCTCTTCGTCACAGAGGAATGGAACCTCGGTGAGTAATTTGCAAAATGTATTGTAGACATTAGTATCCACAAATTAAGCCTTAAATTCAAAGTCATGAAAATATTGCTTTAATATCCACAAACTTGTACCAAAATGCATGACCATAGCCCAATGGGATCCATATTTGTTTCATGAATCCGCTTTTATGCACTCTAGGTAAGATTCCTCCGCTTTAAGCAGTTATTTCAACTGCTTAACATCCAAGTTCAACATCCAAGTTTGTAGTAATGAAAATATTTCACTAGATGGCAGAATGAGCCCACGTATTTTTTTGGCAAACATACACTGTTAAACAAGACCATACAGCTTATATTTTATGGAATGCACATGAATGAAAGACAATGATAAACCTACATTACATGCTTATGATGTCTACTACGTCTTTGTAACATTTTCATCAGGCAGCGGAAGTCGTGTGTTTTCCTTGTGACATTTTAAGACTTTAAAAAAAACAGGCTAATGTTGACCCTTTGTTTAACACCACATTTACTGTGATGGCTGTACGTTCAATCACAATCCCAGGAAAAACTTGTGTGAAACTCAGATAAACTGATCACATAATTGAATCAGTGGATTCAAAAAGGTTCAGTTTCATGTATTTTCTCACACTGCCTTTTGCTCCACGTTCCTGATTGTGTGCAAGAGGGCCCCAACTCCCATGAATAAGTGTACTTATTCATTTATATATTTTACAAGGTGACTTCAAGAAAGGCCCAACTTCAAGAGCTGGGCCCCTGTTGCAGGAAATTAGGCCTTGGCCTATTGGTGATAGCAGCAGAGATCCAAGATTTTTTGAGGGGCTCAGTTTAGTGTACATTTAGACAGTTTTAATGCAAAAATGAAATGAAACTTGCCATGCATTTCGTGTCAGGGATAAAATCTTTCTTTTGTGGGTCCTTTGAATATGATTGCAAGCCCCATTTTAAAATTAATACTTTTGAACAACACCATGACAAGCTACTATAAATTCATGTGCAAAGCCCCAAAGAAAGGGAAATTTCAAGCCTGAAAACATACATGTTTTGGGAAAGCTTCTTTTTCAAGCTTTGGAGAAAAAAATAGAATTATTTCATGGCTTCCAACCATTCCTTGCACAGTACAATGTTTTAAGTTATATGGTTGGAAAGAGCAGGTTGTAATATAAACAAGTCTGGGTGTGTTTGTTTGAACACCTCGGGGATTCTCCAGTCCTTGCCTCATACCATCTGGTCTTGATAGATTCAAGCAGCTCCATTTTATCTCCATTTGGGTCGCATATCTTGCGACAGCCACGGAGTCCATCTGTAGCACCTAGAACTGTTTGTCTACGAGAGTGTTAGCGTCATTTAACAGCTTTTGATGTCCTGCTTTTCTTTAATGCTCAAAGCTGGGGCCATCGCCTAAGGGGCAGAGGGTATCAAGGATAATTTGGAGAGCAGATGAACCATTTAAAAATATGTAAAGCTAGGAAAAATTTAATTCTGCAACACTTGTGTTTTGTTGTCACCTGCTTCAGGGACACTAGCATTGGAAGTAGTGGCATCTGAAAGTGAGCAACAATATGACCAGTCCCGAAATAAGACAAAAAACCATTTCATTCAGTTTTTTGGGAATGCAAACTGTGCTGAAAGATTGAAGCAAAAATTTACATTTAAAAAGTCATATTACAGTATTTTAAAAAAATTGCAAAGAAACTTGAATAGAAACACTAAGTGATTCGAATCAAATAAAAAAAAAAATAATATTATAGAAAAATCTTTTTGTTGGTAATAAATGTGAAAATGTATAAAAAGTATAAAAGTAGGAAAAAACTACAATACCTTGCAACATTCTTAAGGATCGAAGATTTTTTGAAGTTTGATTTTAGACTTTTCATTTTTAAAATTTTCTTTTACCTTTTTATATTGGGTGTTTACTTTTGTTTAGTTTTTCTGTTGGTAAAAGGCACATTTGACAAACCAGTTGTTAATATAAAAAATTTCACACATAATTGTTTGTACTTCACAAAAAAAATGTTGATATGGATAATGAATCCTAAACTGGGCCCAGATCTAAGCATTGTCCAGGTTGTGTGGGATTACTAGGACAGATGAAAGCAAGTGAAAAAATTACCTGCAGGTGAACTGTGGCATGTTCTCCAATATGCTTAGAACAACCAGACGACTATGAAACGGTAGGGCAGTTGGCCAATATCTGATTTCAAGCAATGGATTTTCACTTCAAATATTGATTAGATTAAGTTTGATTTGATTTTCACAGCAATTTTGCCATACAGAATTGTTTTATATGTTCATAAGACCTTTACACAGTACTTTAAAATATGGATATTCAAATTTAGAGTGCATCAGGCAGTCTCAGAATTACTGTGTGATTGTGGGGAATTCAAAATGAGATTCACGAGGCCAATATGATTTATATTCAGGATAATAACAAATGAAAATTAGTTTTAAAATCTATGGAATCCTCAGGGTTGCAAATCCCATTAAAAACCCATGAAATACATGCAGCCATTTTGAAACTGGCCTCATTGTTATTGTTAAATAAGCTTTGTATTTCCACTGGGTTGCGCATGAAATTGAAATTGGCCAAACTAAGTTGAATTTTCTTGGGAGAGATAAGATGGTATTTTAGCACAGCTGTTCACATTTTGACCAAATACTGGATTAGTGAGCAGAGCACACAAAAACAAAAAAATGCCCTCCACAGCTTCAGTTCAGTCAGGCTTCAATTCATTCTGTACATAATTCTTTTCAACTTCATACACACCATGAAAACTTCATTTCGGGAGATCCACCATGCAAATACACCAGCACAATTTCCTTCCCTACCTCAATTTCACATGTAATGATGGTGTTTTGGGAGATATGCTTCAAATTTGCTTTGCTTCACCCTTACCCATGCTCTCCCTTTCAAAAGGTGTTCATATTTGCGGAAGAATGAAATGCTATTATACAGTAATGAAAATCGTGATGTTGAACTGTTAATATGTGTTCATCGAAGGGAGAGTTTTTGATACCCAAAAATGAATGTAGCTTGTTCACATCCATGGGCAGCAGACCACAAATGCTGTTGGCCTAAAGAAAGCACCCCATAATCTTTCCTCTGCATTCAACCACAGGGTGAACATAAGCCTTTTACACAACAGTGAAGGAAAGGATTTAGTGCAGGCTCAGAATTAATGCTCTAAAACAAATGGACTTAGGAAATCAGTGGTGGGTCATTGTGATCTTTTAGTCTTCCTGTACAAAGTCTTAGTATACCAGTTTGACAGGAGTACTTTTGGAGGGGCACTTTTTCTGATTTAAGAGAAGCAGTAAGGACTAAATACACTCATGTGCTCTGTCTGACATGTTTTTTGTTCATGTGTAGAAAAAGATTGAGAGTATATGTGTGAGGGAGAAAGAGGGGCTGAAAGTGTGTGTGTGTGTGTGTGTGTGTGTGTGTGTGTGTGTGTGTGTGTGTGTGTGTGAGGGAGAGGGAGAGTCAGTGAGAGAGAGATGGAAAATATGAACCACCAATTTTTTTTTTTTTTTTTTTTTTACAGTATAGGGTGTTCTATCCTATATCTTCTGGCTGATTTTCTTCCTCCCACATCCACTCAAAAGCTGAAAGCTGAGCCTGTTGCACGATCACCTTTTGCCACTGAGGACCAGACCTGTTATGGCACAAGGCATGCAATTCCTAACCACTGGATTTTCTTCAATTCTGTTTTGTAAAGCTGCTTTCACACCAGATACGAAACGAATTTTTCGCACGACAGATTACATTCAAAGTCAATGCAAAGACGCGTGTATTTGCGTCTTTGCATTGACTTTGAATGTGATCTGTCATGCGAAAAATTCGTTTCGCGTCCAGTGTGAAAGCGGCTTAACTCAGCCTCACAGAATAATTCCTTGGGGCTTTGCAGACGTGTTTGGCACTGCTGCGTATTACTCGTTTCATTTCCTCACTTTGGCCATAAACTTCATTATTTTCCTGATAAAGCACAGTCTTGAGCAACACATGAGCAAGTCTTAAATATCCCAATCCTGATGTTGGTATATCACTCCGCCCCGGTTGCCAGCGCCAATCAACACAGTCCTCAAATGGCCTTTAAATCTGTGTTTTCTCGTTTCGCTAATTGCATTGCAGAAATCACATAATTTCCCCACTATTGAACTGCAAATTAAATTGAGAAAAAATAAGAGGAAAAAAAATAATAGTAAGACTGTGGAACTCATAACCACCACCCTACGTCCTGATGTGGTACTCTGGTTAGACTCCCTCAAGCAGGTTATCCTATTGTGACTGATGGTACCATGGTAGAAAAATCCTGATGAGGCCTATAAGAGAAAACTGGCCAAGTATGAGGATGTTATCAGCCATGGCAGAGAATCAGGATGAACCATTGAGGTACGCAGAGAACATAACCTTAGCACGATGCCAAGGTGCTGATGCACAGTTAAAACACATTAGCCGTACTTGTTTTACCTTTTTACGTTTTGTTTAGCCCCTCATTAATTTTCCTCGTCAATTTCCCGGTGAGGAAACAGCTAAGTTAATTGTCTGAGCATACCTGTCGATTCCTAACAGCTGCCAAACCTTTTCCGTTAATAGAATCTGACAGTGGAGGTGAAGTCCATGCTTTCAGTTGCTCAGATTTGATGCCGTCCGCCTAAATGGAGCTATTTAGTTTCTCGGGCTGAAATTAAGTCTGGAGGAGAGGGAGGGTGATTTTAAGAGCAAGTCAATTTATTAAAAGGAAGCAGCCAGAATGCAAGTTCAACTAGAGTGCCTTCCCATTAACAAGCTTGACAGATTTCAAGTAATTGAGATGTAAGTTGTTTTACTGGCTTTGGCAATATTGCAAAAGGGACCTTGAGTGGTGGACTTCTTCTTTAGCCTGCTTCCCGTGTCATTGTGAAAATGCATAAAAAATCTACAGCCATTTCAGCACTGCAGCCCATAAAGAGCCCATCAGTTATGATGATTACACTTTGATTACGCGCTTACGCGTTACTTTTGTTGAGAGGTTCCTGTTCACTTAACTTCCGAGCACAAAGTATAAATCCCCTTCCTTTCAAAGTGTTTTTGACAGCACCCAGCCCTGTAGGGTAATGACCACGAGACATTGCGATACGTGTGTCAGCTGCCAGTTTTAATGGCTCCATCAATTTGCTGGACAAGAAGAGCTGCCGTGGTCTCTGTGACATAGGGTGGGTGTAAAATACTGACAGAAACATTTTAAATCCACAGAAGACTTGTTTTTTTTTTCTTTTGGCCATTTTAATGATCAGGCAATAGTTATTTTTTCATCTTCAGAACAATTATGTTCAGTTAACCGCTTTTGAGTTACATTGAGTCTGACTTAGATGGAATTTTCACCCTGGAAAGTGAATGATACATTTAGTTTTTAACAGAACAAGATTAAGACCTTGGAGAAAATGGAAAGCAACTTGTGCAAAAATACAAGCAATGAAAACAGTTGCAAATTCATGTTGCATCTCTTTCAGCCTCTTTACAACAGTTTTAAATTCAGAATGTGATCAAGTACTCAAATTTTCACAATTTCTGGTGATAGACCAGTATCATGAAAAAAAAGACTGATGGTGTACACTGAAGAATGATGCGGTGAAACTGTGTTAATGTAGGCTTTACACTGTGTTATGCATCAATAAATATAACTGAATGCTAATCTTGAAAAGGGTACTGAAGCTTTTTGTCTGAAAACACACTGAGTGTATTAGTGTAAAAAAGACATTAACTTATGAATAAAAATGTAATTTTCATGAACTTAGCAGACAACTACTATATGAATTTTTCTTTCATCAAATACACTGTATTTCTCCATACTTAAGAACAAGCAGTAAAAGGCCCCATTCATGTTGATAGGATTTATGCTAATGTAAAATGTAACAAGGAGAAAAACAGAGGAGGTAGTGCCAGAGATGCAAAATTGTTCAAAGACATTACAAGAAGGACTAGAATGTAAATCAGGGTGCTAACAAAAAAGCAACTATGTGCTCATTCATATACACTCATCCATATACACACAAACTGAAACACATAATGCGCATACTGCCTATATACACAAATACACACAAACAAACATACACACACGCACACACACACACACACACACACGCATACACATGCATACACACACACATAAACTGTGGCAAACAACCAGAAAAGAAGGAACAGACAGGGCAACAGGTTGGTGGGAATCCAGCTCACTGGGCAGGAATTTTATTTATAGGAATAAACAAAAAGATTTCTTGAGCCTTAAGACCCTTGGGGGAATTAGTCGCTGACAAGCAGTAGAGTAGCGGCCTGAGCGAGGCTTTCTGGAGGGAGCGTGAACTCAAGATCCCCCCTCTCTTCGCTTTCGGACTCTGATAGGGGAAGCAGAGAAAGAACAAACGCACTACTGGCGAACTCATCCCCGTCCGCTGCTGCGCTGTTGCTTGATGCAGATGGAGATCAGGTGCGTGGCCTCCTGCAGAATGCACTCAGAGAGCCCTTCCCATACGCTGGCCGCAACTGGAGGGAGTTGTCCAATGTAGAGTGGTGGCCACAGATGCTGAATGGAGGCCTGTCTGACATGCGCTGTCCATGGTGCTGCCAGAGGGGGACGATAAGGGGAGGAGAATCGACAGATTTGGGCGGTGTGATGTGCAAGGTGGGCGTGTCCATTGCCCCGGGTGCCACAACATGCACACACTTTCACAATTCTCAGAGGACAATTAAGAGGAGAGTTTTTACAAAGGTTAGATATCTAATCATCCAGTCTCTTATCACACAAGTGCTGTCTGGTGGACTGCAACACATAACCATCGATGGAAAATTGAGATTATCGTCCCAAGAGTATCTGAATTTAAAATTTTGCTCTCTCATGATGACAAAGGTGTCTGGCCTGAAATTTCAAGAGCCACATAATTGCCTGTGCAGCAACATATAAGACATACAGAACTGTGCAGAAGTCTTAGGCGCCCTGCAGTTTTAAAAATTTAAATCTGCTTTAGATGTTTACTTTTTGTTTTCCACATTGGTGTTGCTGAAGATAAAAAGTAAAATTGAGATTCCTAAAGGTAATTTAAAGAAAAGTTTAATTAATAAATGTTTGTATTCCATTAAAAACAGTTGATACAGATAATATAGTCTCGACAGATCCCTGATGTCAACATCATCATGGCTGCCTGCAATTACTTGGATGGGCAGACACAAGTGAGATAGTCTACCTGCAGAAGAATGATGGCAAGTTTTCCACTCTGCTTAGAACAAGCAAATGCCAATCATTTTATAAAACTAGCACAACAGGACAGAGTCCCAAATTTTTAGGCAGAGTGTGGTCACAACAAATATAGGTTTAACTTAGTTTTTAACAGCTTATAGCTCTTTTAGAACATTATAAACTTTTAATTTCATCATTTTTGCAAGCATATTTGCCCAAAGAAATTGCTTTAAATGTGCCTAAGACTTTTGCACAGTACTGTACGTAAGTATTCACTATAAATTACACAAATAACACTTTCAATGTGTTTTCATCATCCATACACTCTCGATCACAGAAAAAATGAATACTAGAACATTTATTCTGCTGAGTCCAAGGATATAGCCCTTGCACCCCAAGTATGTTGACGCTCAAGACAAAGATAATTGAACCATCAATCTCCTTGTCCCTCTTGAAAATATTTAATTTTTATCATATTGGCATTTAAAAGCTGATGTAGATATTATATTGCAGCTATTCTGTAGTTTATCCTCTTTTCTTCTTTAATTTTGTCAATCTTTGACTTGAGTCAAATGGTCAATAAATGCTTCATTATTTCCATTACAATAAAATAAAATGTAGAGAAGGACAGTGAATTTATATTCTGTGGGTCAATCCTTCTGATGTCGGCCAGTTTTCCCCTTAAGAAAAGGAAAGATGCATCCTGTCCGCACACTGAGGGCCAGATTCACTGAGACCTTTCACATGTGCGAAATCTTATTTTTCCTTGAAGAATCAATAAAATCCCCAATTACTGGTACAAAACAAATACCCTGGCCAATCAAAAAAGATTTTGGTCTGAGTGAATCTTTCCCAGAGCTTTTAACCCTTAAATGCCCAACTATAATAAAAGTTGAAAGAAAAATCTATGTATTCTGTTAATATGTCCTGGGGAGGGGCTAATAACAACCCAATAGCAATTTTTAATTTTTGGCGACCTTTGACCTCATTTTAGTTTTGTGTCATATATGTCACTCTAAGTTTCTAGGACATAAAGAGAACTTTTGTTCATCATTGTTTTGGTAGTTGACATATAGCTGAAGTATTAGGCATAGCTTATTTTTCATTAGCTTACCTGTTTGTCTACTTTATCCAGTGATGAATGGGTGCTGATCTATCGTGGATTCCACCATGGGGGCGCCATATTGGAAAGGTTAGCTGGTGCAGCCAGTGTAGTGTCAGTTCCACTTTTATGCATCAGATGGCAGCACTGATGGTCTAAATATGTCACTATGGGCATTAGGTTGCAAAATTTATGTGGGGTCAGAGGTTTTGACAACCCCCAAAATCGTGTGACAGATTTGTCACAGGGGGCATTTAAGGGTTAATGCAGTATCTAAATTTCCATGAAAACATTCCCCCAACAATATATTCAGGGGAAACCAAAGTGTCATTAATCCAGTTTTTGAGAGTTGTTGGCCTATACTGTCATCACAGTGAATAGAAGCTCACAATGAAAAGGACCAGGCATTGGAATGGATTTTAGTTTATAGGTCAGCATAGGGTCTACCATTTTGGAAAGATAAACCTTTCATAAGACATTGACTTCATAATTACATAGAAAACATCATATATAGTATAATCCCACTGGGCAAATCAATTTTGAAGCAACACTGAAATAAGGTTGAATTTGAAAGTTGAATGGACATTGAAAATCTTACATTGTATCAATGTTGATACGTCAGATTTTCAACGTCCACTCAACTTTCAAATCCTACCTTATTTAAACGCTGTTTCAAGATTTGGACGTGATGTTATCTCAACGGTCCTTTAACATTTAGACCAGTCTTGGAGGTGAAGGATAAATTTAGACATCGATTATTGATTATTTTGTGTATTTCTACAACGTGACTCTTTAAGGACACTATATTTCATAAAGTCAGGCCAACAAATACATATATATATATATATATATATATATATATATAAATATATAGATAGATATTAATATTTTAAATATAGATCAAGATCTAAACATCCATAGCCATTACATGCACTTCAAATTTGAGTGGGCCGTTTCATATGCAACATACATTCTGGACCGAACAATAAAAAATGTGTAAATTTAAGAGTCTATTCAAGACTGTAACAAATACATGCACACTGTCCCTGACTGAAGAAGAAACTAAGCCCAATTGATTCTTCAAAAAGATTATGGAAAGTATGTTGAAAGAAGCAGTGTTCATCATTGTTGATGAGTGATCACATCCAATTCATATGGCAGAATTGTTGATGCTTAAAATACCCGGATGTATAGACATGTACAGTATTTGGGTAAACCCCGCAGGTATGTTAGCAAATGCACTCTATGTGTGCTTTTCAATTGGTCTAGCTAGATCTAGATCTTATTACTACCTTACATTATAAGAAAATGCAGTGTCATGCATATATACGCGTATAATATATATTATATATGTTATATAATATATATATTTATATATATATATATATATATATATATATATATATACACACACACACACACACACACACACGATTGTTAAGAAGGTGAAGGAATCCAACCTTTACTTGATGTTTATTCAACGTTAGAGTATTGGTTAAGTCCAAGTTTGAATAGTGTAACCTTGGATCAGTGTTAAATCAATATTGTGCAAAGTCATGACAAAACGTCAACTTCATTTCAAAGTTGAAACATTATCTTGTGCCCGCTTGTGGACATATGTCTACAAGTGCGTAATAATCAGTCATTAAAATTTTATTCAAGCCACATCAGTTAGTCCAGCTCCTGAGAAATTTAACATGCAACATGATGCAAAAGTGCATTCCAACTCATCCTAAATATTGCATGTGCATGGATTAATTTGATGCCTCTGGCTTCTTCGAGCTGTCTACCTCATCTGACCTGCATCTGAGTTCAGTGATAAAACAGACACAGACAACTCTGAGAGAGATACAACGTGATTCAGGGGGCGGGAAAGGTGCCTAGGTGATTGCGGGGGTGTGTTTGAAGGCTGTCTGGTGGTTTGAATGCCCTGGCCCCCCGCCATGTTGTGAGCTGTGACAAGGCATCTACAAGCAGTCATTTGTTGCGCTGTCAGTCTTTCCACCTGGACTGAAACACAGAGACTGAGTAAGGGAGCGGAATGATAATGTGACAGGCGCTGTCTTGACCTTTGCTCACTTATTTATAGGCTCAACACCTGCCTGACAGAATCCCCCAAGCTAGCCCACCCCTACCAGTGCACAGGCCCCATGAGAGGCTCAGCCTGCACTACCATGCAATACACAGCCCTGCATTCACAACATAGCACAGAAGCCTTATTAATCTCATAAAATAACACTCTCGCCTCCTTCAGGAGGTGCTTTTTGTGGTCATCGGTGGGACTGTGCAGATAAGCAAAACCTTTCATAAAGTGAAAATTCAAAATATCAAAAATAATGTTTTTAGTCTTTTAAAATCTGAGAACCTCAATTCAGTTTTGACACCTTTCGTTTTCAGCAGTAACCCTAAACCGTGGCTAGATGGCGCAGTGGGACCAGATTTTAACAGCAGTATCTCAAGGCACCTGTAACTCAGTGTAGCTCGCACTTGATGTTGGCGCGGATGTTGACACCCCCCTCACCGTACCCACGCATCCTGGTGTGAGGGGTTGAGTTTTCTCAAAGTCATAGATCTTTTCTTCCTCAAAAAGTGTGAGTGGCCATGGATGTGTACCACAGTTTCATCTCATATCAAAGTTCTTGTAGAGACTCTGAGCAGGAGGGAATGCAGCAAAGGGACTGTAGGAGAAGCATTTTGAGAGCGCCAGAGTACAAACAGTCCTAAGGGAATAATGTACACCTCCCTTTTTCTCGGCATTCAAAGTCAGGGTTTCAAAGGAGAAACCATGGCTCAAATAGTGCAATGTGAACAGAAGAGTTTTCAGAAGATAAAGAAATTAAGGTTATGGCAAAACCCTGAGGATTTGCTGGAGGAAAAGGGGGAATAAAAAGTAAAGCACAAAGACAAATATAAAAAAAAACGGACCTAAATGTAGCTCCAGGGCCTTTGTTTGAAAAAATCTGAGCAAAAACAAGGGGAACAATCACTTTGCCAACCCGGAAAAGAAAAGCAAAGAAACTGTTTGCTGAAGTAATGTGTTTAAGAAGCAATTTCAGGATTCAGAAGAGACCGCTTCTTAAGGAAGCAATCACATCCTTAACTAGCAGCCTTGAATGGGAAATGCTCTCCTCTTACCTTGTCTTCATCAGAGACTACAATAAATCCCAAGAAATACAAGTAGTCAGTGGAAGAAAATAACTGCCATCATGAAAGAATACTACATACGTTTAATTCAGTCAATAGGGGCACACAGTACCTTCCATTTTCACATTTATTCAGACTGGAATGACTCTGAACTTTTCACCCAAATAACAACCTCTCTTTATTCTTTCCTTGAAATGTGACTGCAGATCATGGAGTGATTAGCCACTCCAGAGCCTAATCAACCATCCTCTGACTTGCCTAGAGTAGTCCATTAAATAGGCAGGTTCCTGGCACGAGCATTTGGAGTCATTAGTGTGTGGCCCTGATTGCCTATCACACCCCCCTCACACACACACATACTCACACACATTCTGGCTCTCCCTTGACCTTATGCACTGAAGTGCTTGACTGAAGCTTTGCTTGACTTCGGGGCAATCTGAAGTGCTGGAGCTCCATTGAAGGGCTGTGCCTCTTGGCGACGATCTTTGACCTAATATGTGAGGGAAATTGATGCCTCAGCCTGCCACTCTTGACCCATCTCCGAATCCCATGAGTCTCTCACAGTTCGGTCTTCTACTCAAGACAGATGGGATCCATGGCACGCTCCTCTCTGTCTCTCGGATGGCGATTCAATCCTCGTGATGTCATTATTATGAATTGGCCCAGGGGGAATGAGAGAGTAAGTGCCAAGGTAAAGGCAGAGGCTGTTTTGAAGAATGAATTTCATTTCTTGGTCTCAGCACAGGAAAGGAAGGATGTGAGGAAAACGAGTGAGGAAGAGGTGGAAACTTTGACATTGTGCCTCAGAGTGAGTGATTGTACAGTGGTGTGTTTTACAGATTGGGGGCGGTAAGGCTGTAGGTAGTAGGAGTTAAGGACGATGTGGTCGTACATTTGCGAGTAAAAGAGGGAGTGATGCAGGATGTTGCAGTAGCGTACAGTGAGGCAGTGATACTGAGTGATGAAGTCATGATGCATTCTAGAGATGAGGATGCTGTGTTTGGGGGTTACAGAGTTGGGGTATCGTGTGACACTGAGTGAAGGACAGATTCTCTGGGTCATACATAGCAACTAGATGCAAATTAGCATGGAAGCACAGCAGCTCGATGACATCACTCTTATCTCTTTGAGCTGCCAACTTCAGCTCTGTCACAGCAGACAGAATTTGGAGGGCATCGCAGTAGATCTCGTTGCAAATGCTGAGCTCTCTGAAATGTCAATTTGCAAATTATGAATATTACACTTAATTAATCCTTCGGGGTTTAAGATAATAAACATCCGATTAAAATAATTAAAGCCTAATGTTTGAAACTGATTGCTGAATGTTCAAATGTTGATGTAATAATTGTGACAGATAATGGAAAGCAATGTAGTTTTAGAACACTGACACAGAATTTAGACAGAACATTCCACTAAACCTTCTCTTTAAATGATTCAAGAACAGTGGGACATTCTTTGATCAATGGATTTAAAACATTCAAAAATGAGCTAGGATAAACTGAAATCATACATTTCCCATTGAAGTAGATCTTTATCAGCACTTTTATAGTGAAATTAATTTGTGTGGTCTATTTGAAAATAAATTGTTTTTGTTCAAGCAGAACACTTAAGTCAGATTTTACCATTTATAGCAGAACAATATGCATTTGTGTTTGGTGGTGACTGCTTGAGTGATGCTCAGATACAATCTGAGTAAGCATGACACAGACAGTTCCTGAGATCATAAACCCCCCAGCAGAGCCTGAGATTCAGGAAGTTTAAATTATTGAACACAATGGCCCTCATTTATCAAACGTGCATACACCAAAAAAATGGGTGTACGCCAAATCTCCCGCAAGGATGGGCATTTATCAATCTGAACGTGAGCGAACAGTCCGCAAAAATCTCACGCCAGGTCTGACCAGGTGTACGCAGATTGAAACCAGCGAACAACATGCAGGAACGAGAGCAGCAGTCAAAATGAGTAATAAACCATATGCAGCGATGCGGACGTCATGCTGTCGTTGCTCTTATTAGTAAAATGAAAAAAATATGCTGAATAGATAAATAGGCTAAATTAATAAATGAACGAATGAATAAATAATTAAATAAATAAGACACCTGTGTTGAGAAATTAATTAAACTTATATTTTGAGACAAACTGCTTGTCAGGCCAGACGGCTGACAATTACAATCAATTTGTTTAAACGCAATGCGTGGCTTGACAGTGTGGTAGGCTATGTCAGATGCTCATCCAGTCAGATGTATACTGAACAACAAAAAAAAAACGCAAGTTAATTAAAGACAGACTGGAAAATAAGTTTGCGTAATTATTTTAGAAAAGCAAATTTATTGCTAGCGCAAGTGCACATTTACTCTCGCTTCATCAAACTTTTCTTTATTTTGCGATCACTTTGACTGAGTAAACCCGAAGAGTACATTAACTAACTAGCTAATTTGCGCGTTTTTTTTGCTCAGTATATATAGGCTCACACTTTTTTATTTTTAAAGATTTTTCTTTTTTTGGGGAATTTTTCCTTTATTCAATAGTTATACAGTGTAGAGAGACAGGAAAGTCGGGGAGAAGAATGGGGGAAGACATGCAGCAAATGACCCGAGCCGGATTCAAACCCAGGTCGCTGCGGAAGGACACAGTCTTTATGGTGACCGATGAGCCACCGGGCACCCCTCGGACGCTTTTGACTGATCACATTTTGACCATGGCAGATTAGAGGAATACGCTTCTGTCCGACGTGAGAGGAACTTTCGGCACAGAGAAGATCTCCTCCGGGAAAGTGAGGAGTGGCTGCTCGTTTTGTGTGGCACCCAATAAAATGTCATGGAGTAATACTTCTTAAAGTACAATGAAGCGTTATCTCTGCAGACTGTATTTTAACAATCACCCTCATGCAGCTCCAATCGAGGCGATGGGGACTCATCCATGTCCCCACTGCCTCGTATTCCCACGATAGAGGGGGAGCCCTGCTGCCACGCACTCCTCGAACAGTGACAGCTGGAGGTTCAAGTCTGGTTGGCCTCCACCGGTCCTTGTGCAACCCGTTCTTTGGTGGCTATCTTAAAATCGACCACTTTTTTTTTTTTACCTACATGTAAAGCATTTGGATTGTCAATTATGTGGGCTATATAACATGAAATATCCGGGCTCTATAAATTGAATTTATTAAGGCCGATGTTATTCGCACTTATAAGTGTGGCCAATGCTGAATTTTTTTCTTGGCCACACTTATTAGTGCGCCAGTTGATGACCAGTCCATTATAGAAAGTGCCGCTTAAAATAAGTTTGGCCAAGAAAAAATTTTTAGCTTTGGACACACTCAAAATAAGTGTGGGCAATGGAGAAATGTGCATCTTGGCCACACTTATAAGTGCGTCTAACGAATTTCGATCCATTTTTGTGCTTGGACGCACTTCAATAAGTGCGAATAGTCACTTTGATTTATTAATGAATTAAATCAAACGTCTGTTGCTCTCCGGTTTTCCACCCCAACAGTGTTTACCGCTGCAGCGATAGTTTTCCAAACTGCAGTCTTCTGGGCTCCCTTTATACCACTCTTAACGCTTCCAAATAAAATTATTTTGTTTTTTTTCACCTTGGACATGATAATTTATATTTCCTCCTCAGTAAAGTTCTTTCTTCTTTGCCGTCTTTCGAGAGTCCATGTCGTAAAGTGGGCAGGGCTGTGCCTCCCGGAGCATGAATTTATAGGGGTGTGTCAAGGATCTGGTGTAGATTCTGGTGTAAATATCAGCGTTTGCCAGCTGTCACGTCTGATTTACTAAAAGTGTGTACGTCGCTGATTTCGGTGTAGAACTGGCGTGGCGTTGATAAATCTGGCGGCTGAAACCATCGTAATTTACATGACACCCCCCAATAAATTCATGCTCCGGGAGGCATAGTGCTGCCCACTTTACGACATGACTCTCGAAAGACAGCAAAGAAGAAAGAACTTCACTGAGGAGGAAATATAAATTATCACGTCCGAGGCGGAGAAAAACAAAATAATTTTATTTGGAAGCCTTTAAGAGTGGCATAAAGGGAGCCCAGAAGGCTGCAGTTTGGAAAACTATTGCTGCTGCGGTAAACACTGTTGGGGTGGAAAACCGGAGTGCAGCAGAGGTTTGATTTAATTCATTAATAAATTAAATTTATAGATCCATCCTATTTCGTGTAATATAGCCTACATAACTGACAATCCAAATGCTTTACATGTAGGTAAGAAAAAGTGGTCCGATTTTAAGATCGCCACCAAAAAAACGGGTTGCTGTGCTCAGGCGCAGCAGCGCACGGACCGGTGGAGGCCAACCAGACTCGAACCTCCAGCTGTCACCGTTCAAGGAGCGTGTGGCAGCAGGGCTCCCCCCTACATCGTGGGAGTACGAGGCAGTGGGGACACGGATGGGTCCCCATCGCCTCGATCGGAGCTGCATGAGGGTAATTGTTAAAATACAGTCTGAAGAGATCACTCTTCGTTGTACTTTTATTAGTGTTACTCCATTTTATTGGGTGCCACACAAAACGAGCAGCCACTTGTCACTTTCCCGGAGGAGATCTTCTCTGTGCTGAAAGTTCCTCTCACGTCGGACAGAATCGTATTCCTCTAACAATAGAAGATCTGCCATGGTCAAAATGTGATCACGGTAGTTAGCTAGTTAGTTAATCTTATGGTTACGCAGTCAAAGTGATGGCAAAATAAAGAAAAGTTTGATGAAACGAGTGTAAATGTGCACGTGCTAGTAATACATTTGATTTTTTAAAATAATTACGCGAAAACTTATTTTCCAGTCTGCCTTTAATTAACTTGCGTTTCTTTAGTTGTTCAGTATATATCTGACTGGATGAGCATCTGACAAACCACACTGCATATCTGTCAAGCCACGCATTGCGCTTAATAAACTGATTGTAATTGTCAGCCGTCTGGCCAGACAAGCAGGTTGTCTCAAACTATAAGTTTAATTATTTCTCAACAAAGGTGTCTTATTCATTTATTTAGCCTATTTATTCATCTTACTAATGAAAGCAACAACAGCATGACGTCCAAATCGCTGCATATGGTTTAATAATCATTTTGACAGCTGCACTCGTTCCTGCATGTTGTACAATGAGCGTACACCTGGTCAGACCTGGCGTGAGATTTTTGCGGACCGTTCGCTCACGTTCAGATTGATAAATGCCGATCCTTGCGGGAGATTTGGTGTACACCCATTTTCTTGGTGTACGCACGTTTGATAAATGAGGGCCAATATGAGCAAATGCTGCTCACAATGGCCCTCATTTATCAAACTTGCGTAGGATCTGATGTAGATTCTTGTGTAAATATCAGCGTTCGCCAGGTGTAACGTCTGATTTACTAAAAGAATGTACGTCGCTGATTTCGGTGTAGAACTGGCGTGGCGTTGATAAATCTGGCGGCTGAAACCATCGTAATTTACACAACACGCCCCGATAAATTCATGCTCCGTCTCAAAATATAAGTTTAATCAATTTCTCAACACAGGTGTCTTATTTATTTATTTAGCCTATTTATTCATTTTACTGATAAAAGCAACAACAGCATGATGTCCAAATCGCTGCATATTATTAATAATTTTGACAGCTGCCCTCGTTCCTGCATGTTGTTGACTGGTTTCAAATCTGCGTATGCCTGGTCAGACCTGGCATGAGATTTTTGCGGATTGTTCGCTCATGTTTAGATTGATAAATGCCGATCCTTGCGGGAGATTTGGTGTACACCCATTTTTTGGTGTTCGCACATTTGATAAATGAGGGCCAATGAATAAAGCTATTTATGAAGGAGGATGATGGGGAGGATAGGGAGGAGGGGGAAGGTGAGATACAGATAGTGGGCCAGAGTGGGAGCGGTGTTGAGGGTGCGGACCCGGAGAAATGAATGATTGCTGCCTAAAAGCGCGCCACTTAGGTGGGGGATGCTGAAGTCAAAAATAATTGGACAGAACGGGCCTTATCATTAGGCCTGACCTTTAGTGCCAGCCTGAAGTAACACTAAAGCTCTATTTTAACCTCTTCCACGCTGGACTTGTCATCAGAGGGATTAAAACCCTGCACTCACCTCACCTTAAAGCATATTACTTCTCCAAACCCGTTCCCATTTACGTTTCCTAATTAGCAACTTAGTAGTAATTTGCACAGTAGAGAGGATCACTTGGTAGAATTACTGACCATTTCCCTTTCACTTGTATTATTGGTCATTGAAATAGTTATCAAGCATTTTCCTATCCACATTAATGGTGGCAAAAAAGTCAATGCTTCAAAAGCTTCTGAATTCCTGTAGCACACAAAATGTTTTTTTTTTTTTTTTTTTCTGGGTCAACATCAGATTGGCTTGATACGCCTAAGAAAATGTTTATAAAAATGCGGTCTGCGTGTTTAGTTTTCTTATGTAAAAATAAAACTTTGTCTACAACTCAGTGGCATAACCATAATGCAGGTTAACTCTCAACCTGTTTCTGATTCAGAAAAAGACAATTAATTGAATGAATTTACTGAACAAAGGCTACCAATCAGCTGCGTCGCCAGTAATGATTAAGATATACAGCTTTGCGTCAAGGAAGAAGGCTACAATATGAGATTGCATGGACGGCAATCAAAAAATTTCTCGAAATTCCATCTTGTAGAAGATTATTATGTAGTAAATGCTGCTGAAGATGGTACTTAGAGAAGTTTTAAATTTTGTTTTTAACTAATTAATTTAACTAATTAATTAATTGCCATTCATACAATCTCACATCAAAGTCTTCCCACAACTTACCTAGAAGCTGGACTATAAAGACCTCATTAATGATTTTGCTTCCATGAAAGTTTGACTCATGGCATGCATTTTAAATTATTTAAAATGCATGCCATTAATCAAACTTTCAAAATGTACCAATAACCAATTTACTAAATTATTGAATTGCCAACGCTTCCATGGAAGAAGCGTTGGTAATGTAGTGAATTAATTATGATCGCATCGCGGCAACTAGTGTGCAACTGTGCTTCCCAGCAAACGCAGCCTATTCTTTTAATGCTGAAAACAATTTGATTAAGTGCAATCTTTAAAAAAATTAGGTTGTACTGCTGAAAAAATAGCCAAAATGGGAGATGGAATTCAGAGAAGGTATTGGATTAATTAATCATGTTTTTTCAATATTACTATTAAGCACATTTTCAATGTGACCCATCAGCGGTCTCTGTCATTTCTTAATAATTTCTATTCAATTACAGGCTGAGGCTATATATTAGTCTTGATTATTCAAGTAAATAAATAGATTATTAATCAAGCAATCTTAAACAGGAACAGCTTGAAAGCAATTATGCATTTAAGGGTCTGAGGCTCACAGCACGGCACAGAAAATCCCGTAACGCTGAGATTATTGGTGGGGGGATATTGGACTTAACTCTTTCAACCCCAGATATTCTAGCATCACTATACCCTTCAACCCCACAGCCCTCTGTAGAGGGCTGGTCATTATCTGGACATTGTATCTTACTGTTATCTCTGGAATCCCATTAAATGTAACCTGATATGTTCCAATCAATTAGTCAGATTGTTTGAATTTTCCCTACAGGAATTTGGGGTTGAAGGGAATATGTTGGTCAGCCCTCTGTAGAGGGCTGTGGGGTTGAAGGAGTTAAGGAAGTTAAATGTCATCTGACACCCTCTTGCAAGATGGCAACTCTCAAGCTCAGTTTGATGTTTTCTTATATAAAGTTGGAAACTTTTTATGCTTAGAACTGGACTATTAGAGCTAATATAAAAGCAATGATTAATACAACAATAAATAAAATAATGAATAACAGTCATACAATTCAATATGACATTGAAATAATTGAATACTGCAGTACAATTTTCAACCCTATTTCTGAAAAAAGAAAAAAAAAGTTTATTTGAATTATACAATGGGATGACTGCAACAAAAAAGTCAACTACCTACCACCGATACATGTCACCATGTCTTTTAGACTCACCAATTAACACGTGGGCACTGAAATGAAGACACCAGTTGGTCAAGTCTGACAAGCTGAATTTTCACACATTCCTCCATTTTGCAAGTTTCCAGCTGCACAATTATATGGATTATTTGTTGCCATATATTTAGCTTTGTAATGCTCCATACATTATTAATCAGAGACAGATCAGGACTGCAGGCAGCCCTATCTAGTACCCGCACTATCTGCTTACATAGCCATAAATTTGGAATCCATGCAGAAAATGTTATGGCTTTGCCTTGCTGGGATGGATTCCTTCCATTTTTTATCTTGATGGATGTTGTCAGTGGATGACCGCAGGGTATATCCCTGAAACTATTAGCATGCTCCCCATAGGCAAAATTTACGATATGACCTAGCGGTGGCGCTACAGGAAATGGTATAAGGTCCAGAAATTTAAGAGGGACACTATTGTAGACTCCAGGAATGTTTGCAGCAAATTTTAACCAATTCCCAAAAGAAGTGTTTGATTATTTGCAATTTTGAAAAAGCCATGTTTGGCCTGAAGATGATGCTACAGGAATGGTAATAGCGCACTTTCATGCACTAAGACGTTCACAGCAAAGTATATCTGATTCCCATTAAAACAGTTTGAGTTATTGTATCTGGAAATGCAGTTTCACCAATTGGTGGTGCTAATCTTGACAGCAGATTTAACATGATTCCTATTAAAACAGATTGATTATTTTTGAAAATGAAAAGTTTGGCCTGGTGGTGGTGCTACAGAGAGGGCTTTGAGGTCACCAACATCACCTATATACACCAGGAACAATCAAGATGGTTTCACATGATTCCCCTCAAAACGGCCTTATTGTATTCATAAAAATTAAATTTGGTGGTGGCGCAACAGGAAACATTACAAAGCCCGCAATCAATATCGTCCTCCTCTGCACCAGGAATGCTGTATACTGATGTGACATGATTCCCAATAAAGCTGTTTGAGTTATTGCAATTTTGAAAAACTAAAAGTTTGGCCTGGTGGTAGCGTTACAGCAAACCTCATAGGGCAGGGCTATTCAACAAGGGCCAGTGTGGGTGCAGGCTTTCATTCCTACCAAGCACTTACACACCTGATACTACTAATAAATCTCTTTAGCCAAGACTCTTGGGGTTGATTAGTGGTGTCAGGTGTGTAAGTGCTGGATTGGAATGAAAGTCTGTACCCACACCGCCCTTGCAGGATAATGTTGAATAGCCCTGTCATAGGGTGACCAACATCAATAATAGCCCTGCTCTAAGCACCAGAAAGGATCTCAAGCAGTGTGACATGATTCCCATCAATACTTTTTGACTTATTGCTTTTGGGAACATAAAGACTGAACTGGTGGTGTTCCTATAGGAAAGGCCATTGATTCACACAATGCAATAGGGTCTGTCCTCTATGCACCAGGAACATACATAATGCTGCTACTCTTTGCAACAATGTTATGTTCGCTGCAAAGGGCTACAATCAATTTTTGTTGCTAGCATAAGTGACCCAAAAACTGATAACTAGCTAGCTACCAAACTAACTTTAGTAAATTGAGATTCAGTAAGGTCACTCTCAGTAGCTAGCTAGTCAGAGCTAACTTTAAATCTCATGACTGTGGGGAGTTTGTTCACCCATAAACTGTATTTACCTTATTTTTAAAGGTTAGCTAGCTGCACAGATCTTCACAGTAAGGTTGTATGATGTTGCTGACAATCTAGCTACTTATCCATAGCTAGTGAATTAGCAAGCTAGCTAGTACGGGACATCAGCACAGCAAAAAACCATCAAGGACGAGGAAAGCAGCACGCATATTTTAGCTTCATATCTGAACAATAAATCCGTTTAACAATCTTTCATTCGCAGGGCAACCAGTCTGTTGTCTGCGTACAACACGCAACATTTACCACTTAAAGAAGAAGCCAGTTTGGCTATGTAAAAGGTTCAGAGGATGTGATTACAAGGGAGGACGGGTGTATTGGCGGGACCTCAATACTGCGGCTCAACCACCCGATCTGTACTGCTCAGACTAGCTAAAAATGTGCAAGATGGCAGCGTCCGTGTGACAGCTATTTTGGCTCTATTTTTGAGCAGCACTAGGAAGTGTAATGGCTGGTAGTGCACGGAGGCCAAGCGCAATGACCAAAGAGAAAGAGAGTAGCTGGGACACAGTACAAACACAGAGAATAATCGAAAGTACTCGCGCTTCCAAAGGACGTATAGTAGTCAGAACCACGGAAGGAAAGCAAGATAGAAAAGGGAGAATAAACTCCAACAATCAGAAGATAGAAAATCATACAAAACCTGACTACAGATATCTTCGGCTATAGTGCGAAGCTAAAAACAGACACTCTAGTGAAGGAGGCGTGCCGGACTTCCTGCTTATATAGATTCTGGAAAAGCGCCGCCCCAGCTCAATCAACCAGCTGGGTAAAGAATTCAATAGCCGAGGAATTCGATATCGTCCCGGGACGACAGCCACAAAGAAAAGTCCAAACAACACGCCAACCTCACAAACCATGACAGGACCCCCCCTCTAAGGAACAGCCCCAGAAATTCCCAGAGAGCCCCTGCAAGACGAATTCTGAGATAAGGGTAGGATCCAGGATATCCCGAGAAGGGACTCAGCACCGCTCCTCAGGACCATAACCCTCCCAGTTGACTAAAAACTGAGGTCCACGACCCACACGCCTCTCGGCTAAATTACGACGCACAGTGTAAACCGGCCCCCCCTCAATCATCTGCGGCGGCGGCGGGGGTTTGTCAACCGGAGCCAGGACGCAAGTACTAATCGGTTTGAGCCTGGAGACATTAAAAGAGGGATGGATCCGTAAGGATCTAGGGAGCTTCAACCGGACTGTAAACGGATTGATCCTTCGCACAATCTTAAAAGGACCAATAAAGCGGGGAGCCAATTTCCGTGACTCCACTCTCAAGGGCAGGTCCCGCGCGGAAAGCCAGGAAAGCCAGACCCTTTGGCCAACCCAATAAGATGGGGCCGAACGCACCTTCTATCTGAGGTGGTCTTTTGTTTCCATCCAGAGCGCAACAAGGAGGAACGGACCCTGGCCCAAACTGACCGACAACGCCGAACAAAGTGATTAATCGAAGGAACCTCTGAATCCCTGTCAGTCTCAGGAAACAGTGGAGGCTGATAACCCAACTGAGCCTCAAACAGGGAAAGGCCTGTGGAGGAGTTACCCAGTGAATTGTGGGAGTATTCGGCCCATGCTAAAAATCGACTCCACGAAGATGGGTTGTCAGCCGCCAAACATCGAACAGTATTCTCCAAGGACTGGTTGGTTCGCTCTGTCTGCCCGTTAGTCTCCGAGTGGAGACCAGAGGAAAGGCTCACGGTGGCCCCCAACTGGTTGCAAAATGCATGCCAAAATTTGGCAGTAAATTGAGGGCCCTGGTCAGAAACCGTATCTTGAGGGAGGCCATGCAGCCGGAAAACATAGTCCACAACAAGAAGAGCCGTCTCCCGCGCTGAAGGCAGCTTGGGCAGCGTAATAAAGTGGGTGGCCTTAGAAAAACGGTCAACCACGACCAGGATGACCGTGTTGCCTTCAAAAACAGGCAGCCCCGTAACAAAATCAAGAGCGATATGGCTCCAGGGGCGCTTAGGGATGTGCAACGGCCGCAGCAAACCACAGGGGGAGAGGTGGGAAGTCTTGTTCCTAGCGCAAATACAGCATGCCACTACAAACTCCCAGATGTCCTCAATCATATTGGGCCACCAAAAACGTCGGGCCAAGAACTGCTTGGTCCGATGAACTCCCGGGTGACCCGCCAGACGGGAAGAGTGCCCCCACTGGTGTACTTGGGACCGCACTGCCAAAGGAACAAACAAACAGCCAGGCGGCTCCCCACCAGGACCGGGATCATCTCTCAATGCCTCCCGCACAACAGACTCAACGTCCCAATGAATGGGAGCCACAATCTGAGCTGCCGGGATAACCGGCTCAGGAATGGGGTCACGACCGGAGTGGTCGTGAATCCGCGAAAAAGCGTCGGGCTTGATGTTTTTAGACTCCGGGCGATAGGTTAACATAAAGTTAAAACGGTTGAAAAACAACGACCACCGCGCCTGCCGAGAATTACGTCGTTTAGTCTGTTGGATCTATTGGAGATTTTTATGATCCGTCCAAACCACAAATGGATGTTCAGCCCCCTCCAACCAATGGTGCAACTCTTCTAACGCCAACTTGACAGCTAACAACTCTTGGTCACCAATGCTGTAATTCCGTTCAGCCGCCGACAACGACCAGGAGAAGTAGGCGCAAGGGTGCAACTTATCGTCCCGAAGGGGGCGCTGGGACAAAATGGCACCTACCCCGACTTCCGACGCATCCGCCTCCACAACAAATGGGAGGGAGGGGTTGGGCAAAACGAGAATGGGTTCTGAGCCAAATCGTTTCTTTAACTCCTGAAAAGCAGCCTCAGCTGCTGGAGACCAAGCAAACGACAAGGAGGTGTTCTTCTTAGTGAGCGCAATAATGGGGGCAGCTACTGCGCTAAAATTACGGATAAACCTCCTACAAAAATTAGCAAACCCCAAAAACCGTTGCACCTCCTTAACGTTTTGAGGGGCAGGCCAATCCCTGACTGCTGCCTCTTTGTCAGGATCCATGCGGACCGACCCTTCCGAAACAATGAAGCCAAGAAATGAAACTGTCTTGGCATGAAAAACGCATTTCTCAGCCTTGACAAAAAGCTTGGCTTTGAGGAGGGCCTCAAGCACTTGTCTGACGTGTTGTTTATGCTCCGAGAGAGTTGGAGAGAAAATCAGAATATCGTCAAGGTAGACAAAGACGAATCTATCCAACATCTCTCAGAGGACGTCATTAACGAGTGCCTGGAACACAGAGGGGGCATTAACCAATCCAAACGGCATGACCAAATATTTGTAGGACCATCATGCGTATTAAATGCCGTTTTCCACTCGTCCCCTCACGGATCCGAACCAAGTTATAAGCATTCCGGACGTCTAGCTTAGTAAAAAACGACGCCTCCTGCAGTCATTCAAACGCGGAGTTCATCAACGGAAGTGGGCATCGGTTTTTAAAAGTGATATTATTCAAGCCCCTGTAATCAATACAGGGTCTCTGGTCGCCATCTTTTTTGCCCACAAAAAAGAACCCAGCTCTGGCAGGAGACATGGAGGGCCGAATAAATCCATTAGCCAGAGCCTCCTGAACATATTCTTGCATGGCCTTTCGCTCAGGCCCTGACAGCGAGTATACTGAACCCTTGGGGGGAGGGTACCGGTGGAGATTGATCTCAAATCTAACGAGCGTGAGATGAGGTAAAAGTGAGGCCCGTTGTTTGCTAAAAACCTCCACGAGACCAGCATAATCGTCAGGAACATTAGGAGGCAAACGAAAGTTCAGAGCAGGCCCCAAATTCTCACCCTGTTCAGAATCTGCCCTCTCTATGTCAGATTCCGAGTCAGAGAAATCCTCCGAATAGCAATCCTCCTCTGGCTGCCGCCAGTCAAATTGAGGATCCCACTCCAACCCCTCCTCCGCCCCTTTCTGTAGTTTAGGAGGGTTGTGTGAGACAAACTCCTCAGAATCACTGCAGACGTCAGCCTCCCCCATAGGTTGATGCCCGGGATGACACGGCAAACTCTCCCTACAGTGGGACATACAATCAGTGCCCCACTGGACAATCGGGTTATCCTGACTTCCCCAAATGATATGAGGCGTATGTTCCCGTAGCCAAGAGTGTCCTAAAACGACAGGGAAAACAGGAGAACTGATAATAAAAAACCGGACCTCCTCAGAATGGCCACCAAAAGAGATGAACATAGTCAATGATTCAGAAACTTCGGTTATAAATCCAGGTCCCAGAGGGCGACCATCCAAAGATCTAACAGAGCGTGAATGTAAAAGAGGGCGGATAGGAATGGAATGTCTACCTAATCCACTCTGCATCCATAAAACAATCCACGGCGCCAGAGTCCACAAAAGCTTCAATAAATATTCTCTGTCTCCCCACAGTCAATTCTACAGGGATTAAAGTACGGAAGGGAAATTGGGTCTGTCCCTCTAGCGCCCCCCATACCGCTAGAGGGACTTCCCGTTTCCCTGAAGCTCAGGGCAGCGTGGACGGATGTGTCCTGGTTTGCTCCAATTATAGCAGATTATACATCTGCAAACGGGCTTACAAGCCCAGTTCTCATATGAGCCATCAACCTGCATAGGCTCACCAGGAGTGGAATTTTCAGTGGGCAGAATGGGAGCTGCATGCATGCTGCTAAGAGCATTAGCCCCGTTGCCAGCAAGAGTCAATGCAGTATATTTCTCCCTGCTACGTTCGCGGATGCGATTATCAATTCACTCCGCAGTGCGAACCAACGAATCCAGAGACAAACAAGGCTCCAATGTAGCCAGAGCGTCCTTAACCTCCTCAGTCAAAGCGTGAACGAACACTGTCATAAGAGGCGCTTCTGGCCAGCCTGTCTCTGTCGCCAAGTCGAAATGTGATTGAAAGCGTAGCGACACTCTCAGAGCCCTGCCTTAGATACATTAAACGCGTAGCCGCGTCCTGACAACAAACATCATGATCAAACACCGATACCATTTCTCTAACGAGAGTCTCCACAGTATTCACTACCAGTGAATTAGATCGAATAAGTGGGCTGACCCAAGTGAGTGCTGTGTCGGTTAACAGTGATAAAATAAATGAAACCCGAGACTCTTCATTCACGAACCGTGAAGGCTGCGCTTTAAAAAATATCTCACATTGGGCACAAATCTTTACATCTTCCCACCTCGCCCATATCTTGGGGGTAACTGAAGCTTTGGCTCTCGGGAAGATGTACGGACTGTGCTTGTGGAACATTTTGTGTGATTTATGTGGACAAGGCTCTAATATAATGAGAGTTAACGGAACGCTCTCCCTGTGTCTCCATGGCATTCGCCCAAGGCAGACTCTCCCGCCAACTCTGCCTGTTGATTGTTCAGGCTAGAAAGACCCCTTGCCATAACCAGAGAGAACAGCTTGTTGGTTTGGCACAACTTTCTCTAACGAAGCCGTTGCTGACGACTCCATGTCGGCTAGAGTGTTCTCTAATGGCCGGGAGTATAGGGAGGCCAAGCGCAACGACCAAAGAGAAAGAGAGTAGCTCAGACACAGTACAAACACAGAGAATAATATAGACAAAACGAAAGTACTCGCGCTTCCAAAGAACGTATAATTGTCAGAACCACAGAAGCAAAGCGAGATAGAAAAGGGAGAATAGACTCCAACAATCAGAAGATAGAAAGTCATACAAAACCTGACTACAGATATCTTCGGCTATAGTGCGGTTAAAACAGACACTCTAGCGAAGGAGGCGTGCGGACTTCCTGCTTATATAGATTCTGGGAAAGCGCCCCCCAGCTCAATCAACCAGCTGGGTAAAGAATTCAATAGCCCAGGAATTCATATCGTCCCGGGATGAGAGCCGCAAAAAAAAGTCCAAACAACACGCACACCTCACAAACCATGACAGGAACTGGAGATGCGTCGTCCATCTTCATATACAGTCTACGACATGGACATGCCGGCACTGACTGCAGTGGCTGCTGTGCATGGATTGTAAGTGCCCATAATTTGGAGTTTGTTAAAACATTGTTCCTCTTTAGAGAAGTGATCTAAATATTTGTAGGTTAAAACAAATGAAAAAATGACAGATTCTGTAAGCAATAGCCTATATTAGGATAGACCGTATTGTAATCATTATCATAATCCATCCATCCATTATCTATACTGTTTCTTCCTCACTAGAGTGGCGGGAGAACTGAGGCCTATCCCAACTGACCATGGGAGAAAGGCAGGGACCCACCCTGGACAGCTCTCCAATGCAATGCAGAGCGCACATGCCATGCATGCACACACTCACACCGACAGGCAACTTTTAGAGTCTCCCATTAGCCTGATATGCATGTGTTTGGACAGCTGGAAGAAATCGGAGTTTGTTTGGTTGTCCTGTGGTTCCCCAGGAAGCCTTAGTTTTTGGTTGCATGTTTTGGTTCCCCTAACATTCTCCAAATGTTCTCCTAACTTTCATAATGTGGGAACCTTTGGGCAATCTTTACAGAACATTCTATTTTGGTTATAGGAACATTCCCCTAACCTTAAAGCTAACAAATTCTGGTTCCCTGAACGTTCTGGCAACGTTATTTTTTTGGTAGTGGGAACGTTCCCTGAAGGTTTGTTTGGAAACCAATCTTTAATCAGATTATATATTCCTGCTTATTATTATTTTTATTATTATTGATGATAATAATAATAATAATTATTATTATTATTCTTCTTATTATTATTATTATTATCGTTCGTGTGTTCATATGTGTTTATACTGTTATATCTCAGAAAGCTTGACTATTTTTCCATCTGTCAGTTTGTTTTGTATCTTGGTATTTTGTCATGAAAAATAATAGACTAAAGTTGATTTATATAAAATTGTGCTGGTCCATCGCTTAAACCTGTCAACCACTGTGTAACGTTCTAGGAACGTTCTCTTCTCTACTGAAAGTTTTCAGTAATACCAAAATTCAACCAATTGGGAACGTTGCGTGAAGAGCACAACGACACTCTTAGAGAACGTTGGAATTTTTAGTTCCCGGAACGTTAGGGGAACGTTCTGTCCATACATAACCTTGAGCGAACGTTCTCTAAACGTTAGTTTTTGTAAATCTAACCTTAGGAGAACTATACGCTAACATTAGTTGAACATTTTGTATTTACTGGGTAGCTGCGGGGCAAACAGCAGAAGTGCTTCTCTTATCCGCCCCGCCATGCTGCGAATAGCAGAACTGCTTCTCTTGTCCGTTGCAGATAGCCGATCTCTTTCCCCCAATTCACTTCCCCGCGGGCCGAATAGCCACTTCCTTATTATTATTGTATTCTTGGTTATGGGATTACCAGCTCCTCTTACCGATTTGGATTCGACAGTTGACTTGGATTAAGTTTCCACTTTTCATAACTAAACAGTGCAGTAAAAGTGTCTTATTGATTAAGTTTTATTGTGCTTTTGGTAACATTTTGCAGAACATACTTTGTATTGATTTATATATGTAATTACACCCGTTATATCATCTTTACCCTTTAACGTAATAGCTAAAACTGCCGATAATTTACTTGATAACTGTAACTATATGTGGTCACTGTCTGAACATTTTCCCCACCCCATGTAAAGTTGTTGACAGATGACACTATGCCAATACAGACTGTAGGTTTGGTCATAATGGTAAAGTGAGAATTTACAAATTTCGGCGACAAGTATGTGGTGTTGTCCATTTACGTTTTCCAGTCGGACAGCTTTTTGCAGCAAGTTGCGGTGACCGTGCTGCTAAAACAGGTGTATGTACTTGTCACCAAAATTACCTTCATCCGCTGAGGAGTTCTGAAATGCTGCTCTCGCTGGAAAAAAATGACCGTTGCTGAGTGCCAGTGCATAGACATAATTGTAATTATTTTTCTGTTCTGAATTTAACCCACTTTTTTGTCGCTGTTAGATCACATGGGGAAGCGAAGCCGTGTCTTCAATTGTCACTTTATTATTACTTGAATTTGAAAACGTGTTAATAAAGGAAAATTAATGAAAACTAGCTTGGAATAATTGTTGTCATAAATGGATCTTTGCCCCCGAATTTTCGGTTCTGGTGCCGGCCCTGGCATAAGGTATCTGTATTTCTGAGAAAGAACATAAAACATCCTTGCCGTGTTGTAGGATCCTTGGGCATTTTCTCTCCGCCAGAACTTCCACAGGAGAGCGCGCATGCACAGACGGTTTGTCTCTGGGTTTGTTACAGGCCGTGGGATTTAATGAGTTTGGTTCTGGTGAAATTGTAAGTATTGTGGTGTGAAGTTTTGTGGAAATGCAACATGTTTTCAATTTTGTGGTGCTGGTTATTTGAAAAAGGTTGACATCTGACCATTTTTTTTGCCGTTTTCTTTGGCAGGCCTGTAATAGGCTTAAGTGGCTTTTAAGTTTGCGGTAGGTTTAATTCATTTTTGGAATGTAATTGAACACAACTGTGACTCTTTGGTATCGATAGTAAAACGCTGGTTGACGGAATTCGGGGCTATTTCGTTAATTGCGTATTTTCCACTCCACAGAGTTCTACCGTGAACAATCTGCCAGAGCCACGGTACGCTGCTGAACAGGTGAATGCATTGTAAACGCTGTTAGCATTGGGAAGCGTCTAATTTAACAAACAATCTTGCCGGTAATTTGCGATATTTATCTTGTTTTGTCGGGTCGCTTGAATGTGTAATTAGTATTTATGGTTTGCACGAGTGTGGATGGCAGTAGTGGAAGAGGCAACTGCAGATATAAATTCTACAAAATGGCTACGTATGTAACCCACCCAAAACTGGCATCAGCACTGAGATAATGTGATATGTAGCATAATCATCCAAGTTGATTTGAATTTTAAGTTTGGAGGAAATGTGTCAAGTGTGTTTAACTGGGGGAAAAAAAAAAAAAATAATAAGGTCTGGGTTTTCTATTTCACTACCTAATCAGACACTAATAATCCAGGCTAAGCCACTTTGTTTTATTGGAGTCATTTATTTTCAACATTTTGCAGTAGTTGGGAAATGCTCGGTGGTAATGTCCTCTAGGTGGCAGCTGCGCTGCGCTGGTGTTTGGTTCTTTTCCATACTTGCTATAGAGGGAGAATTACGCTGAAGTAGCTCTCTGTAAGAAAAGGAAAACAAGAGCTAGACCTGGGGATATTTCCTTCGTGGTGTCTGAAAAGTTTTATTTGTTGAAATAGGAGAAGGCGTGGAAACGAATATACCTCGTTACACCCGCTGCTGCGACGAGCCGTTCAATCACAATTTTACCAGGAGGAGCGACTGTGGCCGATGGACTGCGGAATTGGATTCTCGGCCACAGGCTTGAGTGGGACTCGGATTTCATTTCTACTACTACACCAGTAAGATCTATCCATTTGGGATTGGAAAGACAACCTCTAAAAAATGGCTGCTGGACTGAGCTAAAATAAGGACTGTAGTTGTGCACAACTAAATTGAGAGACTAAAGCTGCTGCGAAAATTAAACATTTATTTTTCTGGCCAGACTTTATTTTCATTCCATTTGTTTATTTTTTTTTAAATCCTGAGTTAAAGTGGGAGTGATAAGAAAAACTTATTGTTGAAATTTTCAATAATATTTGTACTGGGAAAAAAAAAAGAGCTATCATGTGTCTGTGTGTTCTCTGAGTGAAGTAAATCATTACGGCCAAAGACTAATCAGTTATTCAGCTTAAATACATTGTCTTTATCCTCGAACCAGGACATCACTTTAAGATTTAACTGTGGTGATCCCAGACCTTGAGACCTTTTTTCTTTGCAGTTATTGTCAGAGGCATATTTAGACCGGTTACATACTGTAGAAGAAAAAAATGGCGCCCAACGTGGGGCCGTGATGATTCGACTTCACAAGAGAAGTGTTATGATTCTGCTATGACTGTCATGATTCTGATCTGCTTTGCCATGTTTTGATGTTCTGTCTGATTTGGATTTGGATTTCTGCAATGTCTGACTATTCTTTGAAATGCGTATTGTGATTTGGTAACTTAGAATTCTTCATGTATTGTCTTAGTTTAGTTCTTCCATGTTTTGCATTTTACCATAGTTATATTCCATTCCATGTTTTTGTTATCACCATGCATTGCACTTTGTCTCCCCCTGTCTGGTCTCTTGTCTGCTCACAGCCCCAGTATTGCGTGCCACTCTTTCGGGTGATTTAATGGATTCTGGTTTTCAACCATTCCTTCCAATCTCGTTTACTTCCTTCATCTTGCTTTTTCTGGATTACTAACCAATACTAACAGTTTGTTGTTTTTGTTAAATTACTAACCAAGACTAACATTGTACATAGTACTAACTTACTAACAAGCACTAAGGATTGTATAGCTGCACTCTACTAATTGACTAACGATCTCTCAGCATTCGCCCTGTTCTAGTCTCCGCCTCTTGCCTTCACTCAATTTACTTTGCTGTGCTTCTAGCAGATTCTCTGCACCTGTCTAATCACTGTTCTGCCACTCACTCTGTGCACGTAGAAATCCCTAACTGGATCTGTTTGTTCTGTCTATAGGCTGTCTTGTGATCCCTGTCCGCGTTTTGGCTTTTGCCTATTTCATGTGATTAGGTTCTCCCTCATGTTTGCTTCCTTTGTAATTAGCCTCATTTCCTGCACCTGTGTTCTATGTATCATGTGATCTCCCAGGAGTGTATATTAGGTGTCTTTCCACAGCACTTCCTTGTCAGAATGTTTCTCTTGTTTACCTGTGCTGCTTTCGTATTCGCCTTGTACTCATAGTGTTACTCTTCTGACTGGACTGTCCGACTTACGATTTTTGGCTCTGCATTTTGGATTATTGTTGCATCTGTGTTTACGAACTCTTTTTGCCCGACTACGATTTTTGTGATTGCTGCCCTGTTAACGGTTTGGATTACGCCCACTGGTTTTTGGTTTTTGCTTCTCTGACAAACCTGTGCCTGTGTGCCGAACCTATTTTTGCCTGACCACGAGTACTGTGTTTGCTACCCTGGTTTTTGACTCTGTTTCTGCCCTCCTGGATTGTGACTTTTGGATTGTGGACTCTGTACCTTTGCCTTCTGCCCTGCGGGGGTTACCCCCCTCGCTCAATAAAATCACTTTACCTGCAATCCTGTGTTCTCGCGACTGGTTCCTGAACGATACCCCACAAGAAGTGATATTATTCATTGTGATACTTGAGAGAACTGACTCATACCTCATCCTATTAAAAACAATTGGGCTGTATAGATTCTTTAGCACTTATAGTTGGTCAAATTAAGACTAGACGTGGAGATTTGTGCAGAGTTTGGTTTTGATCCTGAGCGGTCTGTGATATTGAGGAATATTGGAAGCTCAGTGACCCTTAAAGAAGTATGGAAAGCTTTTGCACAGGTGGATAAAGTATTTCAAATAGCATGGATAGGGGATGAGTTAACAGGGGGCATGTTATGTGAATTTGAAGAAGAAATCACCCCATTATTGCTAGATGATGAGTACTTAAATGCAGAAGGGAGTGGTTACTGGAAGGTTGTTCAATTAGATCAGGGGTGTCCAATCTAATCCACAAAGGGCCGGTGTGGCTGCTGGTTTTTGTCACAGCCCAACACTAATGCACCTGATTCTACTCATCAAGGTCCTGATTAAACCTCCTGATCAGTTAATTAGTGGGAGCAGGTGTTGTAGCACTGGGCTACAACAAAGACCTGCACCCACACTGGCCCTTTATGGATAAGATTAGACACCCCTGAATTAGATGATATCTTCAAACTATCTGAGAAGACAAAGGTTGAGGAGCCAAAGGCCCAGAAGTCCTCAGAAAATATTTTAGATGAATTAGTAGACCACATGCAGTGTCTAGCTAAAGAAAATAGGTTGGAAGTTGATGAAATCAACCAGCTCGTTATGCAGCGTCTTTCTCAAAGTGCACTGAAAGAAATTCAGACCCCATCAGTAAGGCCAAAGCAATCGACTTCCACACCTTATCCTAATATCCCTCAGCCAAGGCCACAAGTGCCTTCTCTCTCCTTTGGTGGGGAAGCTCCTAGCATATTTCACATAGATAAAACTCGTATGAAGAGCAGGGTGGATTCATTTCCCAAATTACCAGTCTCTTTGGATGCAGGCTTAAATTCTTGAGAGGATGCAGGTACAGATAAGCCACATTTAACCTTCACTATTCCTAGCGAGGTACAGAAAGTGATAGTGGAGCATGTTGTGAAGCATGATACGAGACATACAGAATATCTACCGTCCAAATATGAAATCCGTACTTTCTCCAACAAGTGTCCCAAGAATGGTGAGGTAGATTTTAGCACTTGGAGGCTTTATGCTAAGCAACTCATTAGAGACACAGCTCTAACTGATAGTCAGAAGAGGAGACAAATTATCAACAGTCTGCTTCCTCCTGCTTTAAATGTCGCCCTTAGTGTTGGTGACAATGCTCCACCCAAACTCTATCTGAGTTAGAGAAAGCATATGGAAATGTGACAGGAGGGGAAAAGCTTTACATTCAGTTTGTTGAAATGCATCAGCATAATAATGAAACATCTTATGATTACTTGCGCCGTCTCCATACTCTTATGCAGGAAGTAGTTGAAAAGAAAGGTATGGCGGGCAGACACTCTGACACTCAGCTGTTAAAGCAGTTTATCCGTGGGTGCTGGGATGAAATTCTGATATCTCAGTTATGCCTAAAAGAGATCCTGTCTGACCCTGCAATGGAGATTGTTGGCTATTCAGATCTGTTGTTTAAAGTGAAAGAAAACAGGAAAAGCCGATGTTTGGGGGCCACACCAGTTAAAGCTCGCAGTCACTTCCAGCATAGTGTTGACTGACTGGATATGTCCACTGACCAAAATGTCAACTTAATAGAGGGAGTAAAACAGCTTGAAGATGAAATGGTTCAAGCCAGAATTAAGCAAGGACCTCCTGTTAAGAAAGGGGTCCAAGGAAAAGTTCAACCTGCAACTAAGGAAAAGAATGTGCAAAATCACACTGATCCAAAACTTAGGACAGTAGAAAAAGAAGGAAAAAAAGGGGTTTTTGTTAGAGATGTGGGGAAGAGTCCCATTACTTGGCAAACTGTAACAATCCTCCAAATGCTGACCTGGTGCAACAAAAACTAGTACAAAGACACCAGCAGAGATACTCAGTACTGTTGGACAACATCACCCTACTGGACCTTTAAACGGGGAGTAGCTGCTGTTGTGGAACGAACAGCAGATGAGCATGACAGAAGTTCCACTCTCATGCCAAACCAAAGCAAAGAGACAGTGCAGGCAAATATTCAAGTAGTGAAAGAGTAAGTGATACCTCCAGGCCCAGTGGGAGAAGCCTGTGAAGCAGCAGCATGGTTGGATGATGTCAGTGTCGATGCCAAATAGATACAGGCTCACAAGTAACATGCATATCCCAGACATTTCATCAGCAATATCCTCCTCACCGCAAGTTTCATTTGATTAGTGACTTATTGGAAGTTGGAGGTGCAGCAGGGCAGCTTGTCCTTTACCTGGGATACATTACAGTGGATTTGAAGTTCCTTAAACAGGAATGTGGTACTGATGCAACTGTCACAACCTTAGCCTTGGTCTGCCCTGACCAGACATACAGTACCAAAACACCCCTTCTAGTGGGTACCACTGTTCTCAAACAGCTACTGGGGTATTGGAAAAAAAAGTGGGTGGAAGTAAATACCTCAGTAAACTGCCTATCCATTCTAACTTTATCTCTGCATATGTGGCCTGTGAGGCAAAGACCAAAACTGATAAAAAGGGATCTGAAACCTATGCCCATACGTCTTATCGGGAGGAAACCAGTGACAATCCCCAAAGGTGACATGTGCGAGGTGACTGGTAGATACCATGCTAAAAGCACAGGAAGTGAAGTCACTGGCTTAATCGAAGAACCCCACTTGCATTCTCTCCTGGGGGTATTGTGGTCTGCAGTAACCTTATACAGGTTCAGCTGAGGTCTTGTGCTAAGGCCAAAATACTCATCCGCAACATGTCGGATCATCCTATCACTTTGCAGCCGCAAAGAGTCATTGCTGAATGTTCTCTGGTTGACTGGGCGAAACCCATTAAGGTGAATGTGAACCATGCCTCCAACAAAGCCCAGATGTTCACTGTTAGCCAGAATGAGAATCGTGATGAAAAGCCTGTTGACTTGAATTTTGAAAATTCTCCTGTTCCTGAACAGTTTAAGGAGCACATTGTAGACAGAATCAATAGAGAAGTAGCAAATGCTTTTGCTAAACACGATCTAGACATAGGACATGTGACAGTTATTGACCATGCTGTTGAGCTAATGGATCATACTCCCTTTAAAAAGCGCACTCACCGTGTTTCACCGGCAGATTTCGAAGACATGAGACAACATTTGAAAGACCTCTTAGCTGCTGGAATCATAGAGGAATCCAATTCCCCATATGCATCTCCAGTGGTCTTGGTGAGAAAACGCAACGGTGATTTGAGGATGGTAGTTGACTATCGTAAGCTGAACAGTCTCACTAAAAAGGATGCCTATCCTCTTCTGAGGATAGAGGAGACCTTTGCCCTGCTATCAGGATCTAAGTGGTTCACTGTCCTGGATTTAAAAAGTGGCTTTTATCAGATTGATGTGAAGGTAGAGGACTGTCCTAAAATGGCATTCACAACCCCGTTTGGGACCTGGCAGTTTCGAAGACTACCACAAGGGCTGACTAACTCCCCTGCCACATTTCAGAGAACTAAGGAGAGGGTGATGACGGGCGTCAATTTGGAGGAAGTCATTGTATTTCTGGATGACCTGATTATCTTTTCCGATACTCTTGAACAGCATGAGGAGAGAGTGATGAAAGTATTAGACAGAATCTCAAACTTTGGATTGAAATTGTCACCCTCCAAATGCAAGTTTTTCCAAACATCAGTAAAACATCTTGCCCATGTTATCTCAGCTGACGGTGTACCACCAGACCCAGACAACATGGCGTAGGAACCGGCCCAGCAGACCCGTGATCGCCGGACCAATATTTTCCCGAATACGCCCCTCCCCCTCCCCTCTCTCCCTCATGTCATGTCAACTTAGACCGTCTCGCCGATCCCGCCTGCTTATCACCTATCAGATTAATGCACTGCCGCGAGACCAGTGTCATTAACGTTCGTCAGCAAAACTGCATACCCTCATAAATTATGATCCAGTGCGAAAAATGTTCTTATTTATTATACGTTATTAATTTATGCGCGATTTTAGCATTACAGGGCTTTTGTTGGTGACCTCCCACACTTGTTTAATGCATACAATTTGCATCGAGAGCGATGGTTTACTCATTTATTTAGACAGTTTTGCCCCTGAGATAAGGACTATGCTTGAAGGGCTGTCAGTTTCTCGGGGACCACCTAAAATTGCTAAACTGCCATCCTCACATTGCAACAGACAATCACAGAGTGCAATGTTATTTTAATATGAATGTAATGGATTATTTATCAGACCTAAGCAGCACAAACTATCGTTATCCCCATATTTGCATTCAACTGCTTGATCTGGATGCACTTCGTTTTATGAAGAGCTCCCTTTCAATTTTTTTTTTTAATTTTAATTTTTAATTGATTTTTTTTAGTGACAAATCCTCCACCAAACGCCGACTGGCATCTGTGATTAGCGTATGCCGCTCATATTTTTCAAATTGCTGGCAATCACGGGTGCGCACAGAAAACCGAATGCTTTGGAGGCGCACCGTGCTTTTAGAAAGGGCCACGTGTCCGAAAGAAATTATTTTTTTATGCCACCCCAAGCTTGGTGGAGGGCGCGAGTGAGATGGGGCTTGTGTGCGGAAGCAGTGTATTCTAAGTGCGTCTAAGAAAGCTCACGAAATCCTGTCTCTTTTCATTAACTAGGTTAAAAACTAATTGTTGCTAACACGTTTTAAACAGTTCGTACTGTGTTTGTGGGTATCCACCTTCTGAGTTCATATAGTTATCATCAGGTGCACACCCTGGATTGTGCCCCCTACATTCCCGGTAAGATTTCAATCGGCACAATATTAATGCAGCTAGCACCTCTGCTCCGGATCTGCGCCGGCTCTGTGCCGACTCCAGCTGATCTGGCCTAGAGCTGGCGCAGATCCGGAGCGGAGGTGCTTGCCATCTGTTTGTGTTTTTACTTCGTATTTCTTGAGCGAGGGGTTAGTTAAGTGCGTGCGTATTGCATGTCCACATATGATATCTGAATTAGCCTATGATGGGATTTACCCGTTCTTGGTAATCTTGTGTCAGTGTTTTATTTTATTTTTTTTTCTTAGATAGGTGGCCTAATAGCATTATATGGAATGAAATAAGGTAAATCAGATAAAATAGTTAATGTAAAAAAGCAAGGGACAAAAAGAACAAAAGGAAACTGACAGTTTCTATGGGTGGATAACCCTGACACCATTACTCTGGACGTCACCTTCTTTTATATTTCTCAATTTATAAGGTATTCTATAAGCCTCCAATTCATTGCTTGAACACTGTCTCAAAGGTTTACATCAAGTTCATGGATGAAATGCTTCAAACTGCTAATGTTGGAAAGTGCATATAGACCACAGACTGAACTAATCTGCTGTTGTGAACGTGAAGAAACACCACCCGAAAGTTGAAACTGTTGAGGCTAAAGATGAGTCTCGATGCAACCACAGCTAACCAAATCAATCCCCAGTTTCAAAAAATTTTCTAATGATGGAAGGGGGGACACTCCCCTTCAATACCATCCCCCCGGCGCCGTCTGCCGGACCAATATGAATTTGCTTCCTACGCCCCTGGACAAAATAGCAGCAGTTTGTGATTGGCCAGTCCCAAAGACAGTGAGAGAGCTCAGGTCGTTTTTGGGATTTTCAGGATATTACAGAAGATTTATGGAGGGTTATTCAAAAATTGTGACACCACTTAATGAGCTGTTGCAGGGAAATTTTTCTACCAGAGGAAAACATACTTACCGTTCGAAAACACAGTCTTTGCTTAACAGATGGAGTCAAACATGCCAGGCAGCTTTTGATACAGTAGTACAGAAGTTGACTAGCGCCCCTGTCCTAGGGTTTGCTGACTGGAAACTCCCATACATCCTTCACACAGACGCTAGCGTCAATGGACTAGGTGCTGCACTGTATCAGATCCAGAATGGGAAAACGCGCGTTATTGCATGCGCCAGCCGCGGACTCTCTCGAAGTGAAAAGAACTATCCAGTGCACAAATTAGAGTTCCTAGCTCTTAAGTGGGCTATGTGTGAAAAGTTCCATGATTTTTTGTGTGGTGTCTCATTCCAGGTCCTAAAAGACAACAATCCTTTGACATATGTCCTGACTACGGCCAAGCTGGACGCTGCTGGACATAGATGGCTTGCTGCCCTTTCCTTGTTCAATTTTGACATCAAATATAGGACCGGAAAAACAAATATCGATGCTGATGGACTATCAAGAATACCACATGAGTGCACTCTGGATGATGAGGATTCAGAGGACTTAGACAGGAGGGTGAGTAATTTGATGGATAGAGCAATACACTCACTGGATGATTTCGAAACACTTAGCCAGGATGTAAAGAATGTAGTATGCCTGAAGCATCAGGTGGCTAATACAGCTACTCAGTCAACAGATGACACCGAAGTCGAGCAATCCTCGTATGATGGAGATGATGAGCACATTGCGTCAGTCGAAACCCTCCTTTGTGATGAGAGCGCCGTTCCTGATAGTCTGGAGGAGCCTGACCCATGGCCTGGGAGCTCCACTCTACCAGGTCTAACGGCAGCTGACTGGCAAAGACTTCAAAGGGATGATGCCACTATTAGACGTGCCATAGATCTGATGGAGTCTGGTAGAACATTGTCAGGCATAGAAAAGCGCCACGAGAGTCGTAATGTGAGCCTTCTCTGGAAAGAGAAACCCAGACTGACTTTTGTTGACAAAGTATTGTATCGCCAAGTATACAATCAAGCTGGGCAGTCTTTTAACCAGCTTGTGATTCCTGAAAGTCATAGGGAAAGGGCCTTAGAGGGAGTCCATGATGAAACTGGACGTATGGGGTATGAGAGAACACTGGAGCTGGCTCGTGCTAGATTTTACTGGCCGAAAATGGCAGCGGATGTTGAACAGAAATGTAAAACGTGAACGATGTCTAAAAAGAAAAGCAAAAGCTCAGAAAGCTGCTGAGTTGGTGAATATTAAAGTGTATTCCCCACAGAGTTGGTTTGCATAGATTTTCTGTCCCTAGAGCCAGACTTGGGAGACATTAGAAATATTCTAGTAATCATGGACCATTTTACTAAATATGCCATGGCATTTCCAACAAAGGACCAGACTGCCAAAACAGTGGCAACAATCCTGTGGGAGAACCTGATATGCAACTTTGGTTTCCCAAAGAGGGTCCATAGTGACCAAGGTGCAAATTTTGAATCGGAAATTGTAACTGAGCTGTGCAAGTTGGCTAGAGTGAAGTCCAGGACCGCATCATATCATCAAAAGGGAAACCCAGTTGAGAGATTTAATCGTACTCTCTTAGATCTCTTAGGCACACTGGAGGACAAGAAAAAGGAACACTGGCGGAAGTACGTGTGTCCTTTGGTGCACGCCTACAACTGTACCCGCAATGATGTTACTGGGGTTTCACCGTTTTTCTTAATGTATGGTCGTCAGCCACGTCTACCAATAGATCTCTGTTTTGGGGTTAGTCCAGCAGGCTATGATGCAAAGACGCACTCTAAGTATGTAAGTGATTTAAAGAAGAGGCTGAAGTATGCCTACAAGCTAGCCACGGAGTCAGCCGAAAAGCGGCAGCTGCTTAATAAGAGAAGGTGGGATAGCAAAGTAACTGCTGCTACTATTGATGTGGGCGACTGTGTTTTGGTGCGGAATGTCAACATCAAAAGGAAACATAAGATAGCGGATCGTTGGGAGCCTACAGTGTATGTGGTAGCAAAGCAGCCAAATGCTGACATTCCAGTGTACGTTGTCACGCCTGAGAATGGTGATGGAAGGGAGCGCGTGTTGCACAGGGATTTGCTGCTTCCTTGTGGGTTTCTGCCAGTCAAGCATGATGTTGATGAAGAGGCACCTACAAAAGTGGAGCAGCCCAGAACACGATCCAGAGTGAGAAATGATCAAACGAAGAGTAACGACGGAAGTGACTTCTCGGAGGTACTCTTTAATCCTGAGGCCCCAGAGTTCCAAATGCCAGGAAATGAGACCGGAGAAAGTAGTCTTGAGGCTAGTGAAGAGGATCCAAGTATTCTGAGTGAAGGAGTTGGAGCCAGTTTTCAAGTCGAAGCTGAATTATCCTGTGATGACGAGCAAATCCCAGTCATTCCACTTACTTGTTTGGAGGAGACCTGTATAGGTGCCACATCCACATCTTCTTATACTGAAGAGTCTTGTGAGAGTCCTGATTGTATGCCTGCCTGTGTCAGTCAAACTTGCCAAACTGTTGAGGGAAACTCTCCAACACAAAACACTGCAGAACCACCAGCTATGTCCCAAAGGCCCAGGCGTGAGCGACATCCGCCAATCAGACTTCAGGATTATACAGGGTGGAAAGCAATGTGTAACCAGCTGACAGTAGATAACAATCCAAAGCTAGACTTAGTAAGCCTTATGGCCATGATGCAAACTCAAACTGCCATGTTGATGAATTTGGTGAGTGCAGCTATGCAAATAACTGACGAGGACGTCAGGGTTTAGCGGGGGAGGATGTAACCCACCCAAAACTGGCATCAGCATTGAGTTATGATAATATGATATGTAGCATAATCATCCAAGTTGATGTGAATTTTAAGTTTGGAGGAAATGTGTCAAGTGTGTTTAATTGGGGGGAAGAGAAAAAATAATAAGGTCTGAGTTTTCTATTTCACTACCTAATCAGACACCAATAATCCAGGCTAAACCACTTTGTTTTATTGGAGTCATTTATTTTCAACATTTTGCAGTAGTTGGCAAATGCTCGGTGGTAATGTCCTCTAGGTGGCAGCTGCACTGCGCTAGTGTTTGGTTTTTTTCCATGCTTGCTATAGAGGGAGAATGGCGATGAAGTAGCTCTCTGTAAGAAAAGGAAAACGAGCTAGACCTAGGGATATTTCCTTATTGGTGTCTGAAAAGTTTTATTTGTTGAAATAGGAGAAGGCGTGGAAACGAATATACCTCGTTACACCCGCTGCTGCGATGAGCCGTTCAATCACAATTTTACTGGGAGGAGCGACTGTGGCCGATGGACTGCGGAATTGGATTCTCGGCCACAGGCTTGAGTGGGACTCGGATTTCATTTCTACTACTACACCAGTAAGATCTATCCATTTGGGATTGGAAAGACAACCTCTAAAAAATGACTGCCGGACTGAGCTAAAATAAGGACTGTAGTTGTGCACAACTAAATTGAGAGACTAAAGCTGCAGCAAAAATTAAACATTTATTTTTCTGGCCAGACTTCATTTTCATTCCATTTGTTTATTTTTTTTAAATCCCGAGTTAAAGTGGGAGTGATAAGAAAAACTTATTTTTGAAATTTTCAATAATATTGGTACTGAAAAAAAAAAAGAGCTATCATGTGTCTGTGTGTCCTCTGAGTGAAGTAAATCATTACGGCCAAAGACTAATCAGTTATTCAGCTTAAATACATTGTCTTTATCCTCGAACCAGGACATCACTTTAAGATTTAGCTGTGGTGATCCCAGACCTTGAGATCTATTTTCTTTTTAGTTATTGTCAGAGGCATATTTAGACCGGTTACAGTTACACGTTTTGGAAGTGCAATTACTAAAAATTAGTTTTGAATGTGAGGTTTTGGTGCTTCATTTTATATTGTGAAGTATTTAATGTTTGCGGCACTTTTTCAGCAGGTTGCTAATTGGCTTGCCACTGTTTTTCCCATCATTTTCCCCTGTTTTTCCCATAGTTCTTTTCCATTATCTTTCTTACGGTTTTTTCCCCATTGGAAATTTTCTCTTCTTGGACCGTTTTTCCTACCGTTTTCTCCAGAGAGCTTGTGTATGGCTGTTTGTTAAACAACGTTATGTGGATGCTGTTGTCCTGTACTGCTGGTTTTGAAAAAACAATCAACTGTAGAAACATGCTGGGCCTATTGTGAAGTTTGGATTCATGCGCTTGACTGTTGCTGAAGTAGTTTCTTTAAATTGCCTCATTGGGAGAGTGGTTTGGTGGACTGGTGCTTCAATTATCAGGCCGTACTGTAGTGAACCTAATTATGAGTCTCTTTAAAGTGCTTTCATTAGTGTATCGGCCTATTGATTTTGAGGCATTGCTACTTGGGGCGTTTATTAGTTTCTTCCAATTGTTGTGATTAAAGTGATTATTGGCTGGCAGGTAGGATTCGGTGTTGCTTATCTCTGTGGTAGTCTGTTTAAATTGTCCAGATTAGCAGTGTGGCGCATTGCCGCCTCGTTGGTATTATACTGGATGTGGGCTCATGTAAAAGTTTCTTTAAATTCTGCTGCTGACGAGGCTAATAGTTGGGAGTATTGCTGTTATCATTATTAGCTGCTTATAATAACTCTGACTCGCTGACTGGGCGCGGCGTGAGCGATTAGCTTGTGTTACACGTGATATATTGGTTGTGATTTTGTATGGATTTTTGGGTGTGTACACATGCAATTTGATTAGTGTGGATTTGCTCTTTGGATTTGCGAGGATAATTTATTCGGTGCCTTATGCTCATTGCCCTACCCCGATCTGGCTGTGAGAGATACAGGGGTATGTCCCATGCCGTAAAGAATTTCAAGACTCACCTAAGCCCTTTCAGTGATGCATCACGTTTTTAAGCCTAATGAGCAAGAGATGTTTATCTATTTATTCCAGTGCCTTGGTATGTATTCAGTGTAAAAAATTTTTAAGACTCACCTCTAAGCCCTTTCAGTGATGGGTATCACGCTTTTAAGCCTATTTTAGTGAGCAAGAGATTTTTTATGTTTAACTCACCATTTGAAAAAAAGAGGTCTGCCTTAAAACAAACAGGTGGAAATTATTCCATGCCTTGGATCATGTATTCAGTATAAAATAATAAACTCTTTTTTAACACCAATTGTACATCACCAGCCTATTTCCCGTTTTCATTCTTTTTGTGCTATTATGTAAAGTTAGAGGGTAAAATTGAACCGCTGTTTGGGACCAGCCATTTTAAACAAAATGTTTTGGTCTTTGAATTTTTGGTGAAGTTTTACAGGACCTGAAAAAATAGAAGACCAGCATGAACTTTATTTGACAGCCAGTTAGGTAACTGCACAAAACAAAATGGTTGAATAACATAACCTAAAAATGATCAAGAAGAACAACTGACGTTTGCTTTGAGATGCATTTGAATCAATTAGAGCCTGTAACTTAAATAGTTGAAAAAAGCAAAATAAATATTTTAGGCCAGTTGAAAAAAAGGTAAGGTGGAAGTCACCTTTTAAGCTGCAAGGCCTACAGGCAATCAGAAAACAAGAGCCTGTAAAGAAATAGTTGATTGAATTTTCAAATATATTTTGAAAAAAAAAAAGGTCTGGCCTTTTGATTTAAACAAAAATTTGCCTGGAAATAACATAACCTGGAGCATCGATTAAGATAAAAATATAAAATGCACTGGTGATGTTTGTTATTAGTTGATGAAATAAAGTTGGTCAAAAGTGATTGGAGGAATATTTTTTAGCCAATCAATCACCAAAATGGCAAGTCCAGTAAAAATTAGGGAGCATATTGTAACAATGAGAAATGTCCAGTAAAAAATGAGATATAACAAATGTACAGCAAATGTGGGAAGTTTTTGAAATTTTTAGGCCAGTGACCTTGAAAAAATGGCCAAGGTCACCTTTTAGGCACGCCATTTGTAGGGCTTTATGAGATGCACGTCCAGTAAAAAATGAGGAGCCTGTAACTGAAAAAGTTGATGAGATAAAGCAAAATGTGGAAGTTTTTGGTGATATTTTTAGGCCAGTGACCTTGAAAAAATTGGTCAAGGTCACCTTTAGGCTCGTCATTTGTAGGCCTGAATGAGATGCATGTCCAGTAAAAATTAGGAGCCTGTAACTGAAATAGTTGATGAGATAAAGCAAAATGTGGAAGTTTTTGGTGATATTTTTAGGCCAGTGACCTTGAAAAAATAGGCCAAGGTCACCTTTTGGCATGTCATTTGTAGGCCTTTATGAGATGCATGTCCAGTAAAAATTAGGAGCCTGTAACTGAAAAAGTTGATGAGATACAGCAAAATGTCGAAGTTCTTGGCTATATTTTTAGGCCAGTGACCTTGAAAAAATAGGCCAAGGTCACCTTTAGGCATGTCATTTGTAGGGCTTTATGAAATGCATGTCCAAAAAAAAATTAGGAGCCTGTAAGGGTCATTCCACCTCAATTCAACAGATTTAGAGAACATCTTCTGCTCGACCATCTCAGATTTGCTTCAGATTTTTACCAGATGAAGAACAACCATAATAACTAACTCATGCAAAATATTAGACTTATATATCAAATATATACCGAGAAAAAAATTTGTGAACATGGTACCCCCTCACCGTTTTCGTGCATTTTTTTAAATCTACAGCAAAAGTTCATACTGCATTATCTCAAAAAAAGTTTTCTAGGTAGAGTCATGAAATTTTCAGGGCAGAAAGCCTGCTATCTATAGATGTCATTTGTCTTATTTGAAGGGAATAGCCTTGGTTTTGACCATGGTGTGACATTGTTTGGAAAAAAATTTAGCACTTTCAAACTCCTATATTCACTGGCCCATCAAACACAAACTAAACATGGCAAGTGTCAAATAACTAGGGTTCTTTTACATAAGTCTATATTGTTTGATATTAACATAACTGGTTGTGTAGCATGCATATTTCTTGCATTTTTTTAAAAAATAAATCGCAAAAATATTATTTTTCATTAAATTTCATCTTCCAATTGCTCAGGTATGACAGGCTGTACCAATCAACAAAACATATTTTCTGAAGGGCATCTTATATGCATACTGCATGTGAAATTTCAAGATGGTTCTAGGACTCAACCAGGCAAAATATTTTTTTGAAAAATAGACATATCGTTTTACGCCATCGCCAGCATAGGTTTAAACACTGTCACACATTTACCATAACTCAAAAAAATTTTATTTATTTGAAAAACACAATCTAATGGATGAATCAAAATTGCTTCCAACAGTGAACAGATATGAAAAATCCTATTTAATGTTTTTTTCAGTTTGTTCTTCTCAAGATAGTTCCAGGACTCCAAAAAGGAAAAAGTATATTTTTTTGAAGTACATGTATTTGTGCATTTTCACTACTTCCATTTTTATCCCAGCTATTGTTTCATCATACATGTACATGTCATGACATATCTCAATTTCCTGATCTCATGATAGTGTCCTGTCCAAGAAACATGTGGCAGCTTGCTGGTGATGTCAGAATAAGCCCACTGAAATCCCAACACTTCTTGGAAAATACTTGGCTGGCATATTAGATCAGCCTCCACCATGACCAGGTCAGATTTCGCTGACATCATCAGATCATCATCAGGTATAATAAGACCCACTTGAGATATCATTCAGATCTGTCTTGGAACGGGTGAAAGAATGAAGCAATCACAGGAAGTGTTCTCAGATCCAACACCAACTCTAAAGTTACAGGACATGATACCTGAAAATACATCAGTTGCATGTATGACCGAGAGTGGTGGATAAATGTCAAAAAGCGTTGACCATGAGGAAAATGATGTTCAAGTTTCCATGCATCCACATGGTCCAAACAAAAATTATTCTGGCCCAGAAAAGATGATGTTTGCTGGGTTCCGCTGAGCCATGTCCTTGAAATCATCGATTCACCTGTTAAACAACTGGGAGACGATACACAGTTCCACAGGAAACACAAAAACGTTGCACAGAACAACTGAAAAACATTAAATAAGGTTTCATCATGTCTGTTTATAGTTGGAAACAATGTTGATTAATTCATTAGATTGTGTTTTTCAAATAAATAAAATTCTTTTTGAGTTATGGTAAATGTGACAGTGTTCAAACCTATACTGGCGATGACGTAAATTGGCATTTATATGTCTATTTTTCAAAAAATATTTTGCCTGGTTGGAGTCCTAGAACCATCTTGAAATTTCACATGCAGTATGCGTATAAGATGCTCTTCCAGGAAATATGTTTTGTTGATTGGTATAGCCTGTCATACCTGAGCAATTGGAAGATGAAATTTAATGAAAAATAATATTTTTTATTTATTTTTTTTTAAAATGCAAGAAATATGCATGCTACACAACCAGTTATGTTAATATCAAAACAATATTGACTTATGTAAAAGAACCTCCAGTTATTTGACACTTGCCATGTTTAGTTTGTGTTTGATGGGCCAGTGAATATAGGAGTTCGTGAAAGTGCTAAATTTTTTTTCCAAATTTCACAATGTCACACCATGGTCAAAACCAAGGCTATTCCTTCAAATAAGACAAATGACATCTATAGATAGCAGGCTTTCTGCCCTGAAAATTTCATGACTCTACCTAGAAAACTTTTTTGAGATAATGCAGTATGAACTTTGCTGTAGATTTAAGATGAGGCACCAAAACGGTGAGGGGGGGTACCATGTTCACAAATTTTTTTCTCGGTATATATTTGATATATAAGTCTAATATTTTGCATGAGTTAGTTATTATGGTTGTTCTTCATCTGGTAAAAATTTGAAGCAAATCTGAGATGGTCAAGCAGAACCCACTTGTTGAATTGAGGTGGATTGACCCGAACTGAAATAGTTGATCAGATAAAGCAAAATGTCAAAGTTTTTGGTGATATTTTTGGGCCAATGACCTTGAAAAATAGGCTAAGGTCACCTTTTAGGCTCATCATTTGTAAGCCTTAATGAGATGCATGAGTCCAGTAAAAAATTAGAGCCTGTAACTGAAATAGTTGATGAGATACAGCAAATGTGAAAGTTTTTGGTGATATTTTTAGGCCAGTGACCTTGAAAAAATAGGCCAAGGTCACCTTTAGGCACGTCATTTGTAGGGCTTCATGAGATGCATGTCCAGTAAAAATTGGGAGCTTATAACTGAAATAGTTGATGAGATAAAGCAAAATGTGGAAGTTTTTGGTGATATTTTTAGGCCAGTGACCTTGAAAAAATAGGTCAAGGTCACCTTTTTTCAATGATTTGTAGGCCTTAATGAGATGCATGTCCAGTAAAAATTAGGAGCCTGTAACTGAAATAGTTGATGAGATACAGCAAAATGTCGAAGTTTTTGGCAATATTTTTAGGCCAGTGACCTTGAAAAAATAGGTCAAGGTTACCATTAGGTATGTCATTTGTAGGCCTTTATGAGATGCATGTCCAGTAAAAATTAGGAGCCTGTAACTGAAATAGTTGATGAGATAAAGCAAAATGTCAAAGTTTGTGGTGATATTTTTAGGCCAGTGACCTTGAAAAAATAGGCCAAGGTCACCTTTAGGCTCGTTATTTGTAGGCCATAATGAGATGCATGTCCAGTAAAAATTAGGAGCCTGTAACTGAAATAGTTAATGAGATGAAGCAAAATGTCGAAGTTCTTGGTGATAGTTTGAGGCCAGTGACCTTGAAAAAATAGGCCAAGGTCACCTTTAGGCATGTCATTTGTAGGCTTTTTTGAGATGCATGTCCAGTAAAAATTAGGAGCCTGTAACTGAAATAGTTAATGAGATTATGCGAAATGTGTTGATGGACGCACGCACGCACGCACGCACGCACGCACGCACGGACGGAGCCCGATACCATAGCTCCCGCACCGCGAGCGGCGGGAGCTAAATAATTAGTCACTGCCCTGTTTAGTGAAAGACTTGTCAGAAATCAGGGCGAAAAGAACATGCATAATATGGTCGAACTCCCACTTCAAGTGACTATTCACACAACCTTAGCATTGTGCGTTACAGGTTAATTATTTACCGCGCTGAGTTCTTGAGGAAGCTGACCACTAAATTATTGAAATAAAATGACAAATATCGTCCAAAAAACCCACCAGTGATGGAATCAGCCAGTCACTGATAGCCAATATATTCGTCCAATCACCCAACTCAACTTCACCGAGCATTTTAGTGATCTCCAAACATGATAGTTCATAATTTTTCTCTGACCTATTTCTTCTGTGAAGTTGACAATTCGACACTATCCTACCAGATTCTAATAATGTGGTGGACAATTCTTAACCCAATTCCAATGATTTCAACGATATGCTTAATCGTTTTGTTTACTTGCTGCAGGCCAAAAATTTGCCCCCCTGGAAACACAGCAACATCTTTTCCACGACCATGGGATACGTCTGCCAACATGATTGTTTAAGATATGAGAGGCTACATACTGCATCAGTTAGTGTTAAAAGAATTGCTGCCTGCTGAAACATATGAATCACTATGATAATTACTCCATCACAGGCTCTGAAGTTTTTGCTTATTTAAATCCAAATGATGACTTTTTTTTTAGCTAGGCGGTGTAGGAGCCGACAAAGAATACCTTGCTGGCCCTGCTGAAATTTTGTGTGGGAGGCGCCACACTGGGAAGACTTGTGACGTCAATGACTTGCATTGGAACTCTGTCTCCCACTCCGACTCACAGCTTGAACTTAGCAAAAGCGGATTTGTTTTTTCATTAAAAACTGGCAAAGACATCAATATATTTGATGAGAGTCCTGGTGACTCTAGAAATCAAAATAATCCGACAATCCATATTGAGTACAAAGGCATGATGGCAAGAGGACTGTGGATACAGAGAGCCGGATAACAGCCAGTATGCACGAGGGCAAATCCAGGAATCAACATTCTGTCATCACACTCTACCAGGATCAGGGGGTTGAATAGCCTGGCATGTCGGCTTTCTAATTATTACTGGCCAACGTTTTATCATCTTTCATGCATTATCAGGAATTTCCTCCAACATTTAATACCATAAAGTTTTAGGACCTTATTGGTGATTTTGTGCCAGACATTTCCAACTGGCAGAGGTACCTTTGAGTGTCCCAGTCAACCTGATGTCCCTTCTCAACCTGAAGCCACCCTACACAATACATACAAGCATAAAATCTTCACCTATGAAAAGTAAGGATGAATACTCCAGCTCATCAATTTTCACTGAAAACAATTTCATTCAGAGCCTTTTGATGGATTGGAGCATTTTTAGTGCTCTGTCAATGGAAGGAAAATAAAAACCCCAAAAAACATTTGAGATTGCTTGAATTGCTGCTGAACCGATTATTCTGAGCAGCATTCCAGCTTCAAGGCAGCGGTTGTTGCAGTCTGCGTTACTCATCTAGGGGCAGGCCGCATTGTGCTTTTGTCAGGCGGCACCTTTGTGTACCTCTTCATCTCCAAAGAAAAGCGCTGTCGTCGAGGTGAAACCCGAGTGTCGGGAAGTCAGTCATTTACGTCGGGAAATCAATTTTGTCTGGAGAAGAACACCCCGGGGCGTCAACACCACCAGCCCACTACACTCCCCACAACAGAGGAAATGGATTTTCAGACAGGTGCCCGCTGTCAGTCCTCGCAGTTGAGCTGCTTTTAAGAGAGAGTCCGGGTGTCAAAAAAATCACACATTTGGGATTTTACTACAGCAATTTTTGTCTATTTACTAAAACCCAGTTTTGACATGAACTAAAGAAAAGAGGTGCCAGTGTGAACAGTAATGGATGGGAGAAAATAACTGGGACACCACTTCTGTTCTCTTGACTGACCATCTGTGAAGTCATTTTGTTTCAGAACAGAAGTACACTTCTCGAGCTGCTATTTGGCGTAGCCTACTACGGTGGTTGGCAGTCAATCAACTGAGAACTTTTCTCATTCACTGGCATGTTCAATTTAGAGCATTTCCCTCTCCTCTCCAGAAATGGTTGTGAGGTCATTTCTGGCTCCTTCCTTTCAGAAAATCATATCAAAACAAGCATGAAATACTCACATCCCCCGCCACGGATATGTTTTTTTAAAAGTAGGTCTATATATATGAAGATTGATTTGAGAGATTATTGATGATGATAATGACATAATGATAATATTTGAAAGATTAGATTGTGATCAGCCAGTTTTTTGAATTTTGCAAAATTAAGTATTTTGTGGGATTGCTCCAAGATACTTGTCTCCTAAATGACCTTATGAAAAATTGGTAAAAAAAATGAAAAACCAGTTTTCAAAATACCAAAATATCAAAAGATATCACCAGTTCACCACTAGACTAATATGCATGTGAAGTTTCAACCAAAGATATTTTGAATGGTTTTTTTTCAAAAATACCAGATGTGCTTCACCAAACTGAATGCAACCCTGAATTTTCAACCAAAATTTTAACAACGAGTTTTCCCCGGAAAACGCAAAAAAAATTTTTTGTCAAAAAAAATTTTTTTTTCAAAAAATACCAAACCATCAAAAGGCACCAGTTCACCACTAGACTGATATGCATGTGAAGTTTCATGAAGAAATCTTTAACGGTTTTCGAGTTGTGGTCCGGAAACGGCGTGCGGACGGACGGACAGCACCGGACCTATATCCCCTTATCCCCTTCGTGGGTGGGGGATAATAACTGACGATTAAATAAAAAATTCAAACGGTTTTTTTGAAGACCAATTGCTTAACGGTTTTTCAAAACCAAGTTTTATGGATTATTATTATGATCCTGGAGTGCTTATGCAGGGCATGTATTGCCCTGTATGCATTGTATGGATATGTAGCGAATTGCAATAGTGAGTAAACACCACGATTGAAACGTTTTGATTAAGGCTATAACTGTGATCCCTCGCCCACCCCACAACGTTCTGCATCGCTGGAATTCTAATTCCAAGTTGCGCTCCAGTTCCCACTCAACATTCCGCACCAGTTCCACTTAGTTGGTACCAATCTTTCAATTAAGCTTATTTAAACGGTGCAAAGTCTAATTTGCCTATCGTTTCTCAGCCTGTGTAGACATAGCACTCTACCTATACTTTTTTATAGAAGTCTCATCGTTAGACTTGCAGTGCAATTTGTATACTTTTATTGGGGATTGCATTCCCCATTCTCGTGTATATAATTGTGTTTGAAGATCCCCTTCAGCCACTTAATAAATATATTGCTTCTCTGCACTTGGGCCATGTCCTCGTTTCCTGCTTTCAGTGTACAAGTCTTGGCACTGAAAGCGTTATAACTTTATATTTTGACTGGAATAAGGACTTGGTTATCAAGAATGACTTAAAATATCTCTGCATGATAATTTTGATGTTTTGCCATTTAGATATTTTTAAATTATTAAATGTATTGACTAATGGGCTGTCGCCCTACATATTCTTCTGTTTCCAAAGTCATTGCTTCCACGACTGTAATCCAACCCAACGTCACTCTAGTCTTCCAAATCAGAATACAAACTCTCGATCTTAAATGCATTGTTGCCAATACTGTCAGTAGCATGTGTCCGTGTGTTCCATCGCTGACGTAATAGGTTACTCGGTACTGCGTGGCCTGTGGTTGGCAGTTCCTGTTTCAAGCTGTCAAAAGTATTGATTATCTTTGATTGGGGATTGATTTTAGCAGAAAGAAATGTGTCTTTGATTTCTCTTATACATTTCAGCTTTTTAAAATGTTGGTCATGCCATCGGGTTTACATGCACTTTGACGTTTCCTCAACTTCATAGATTTTATGGAGCTACGCCAGAGCAATGGCCATGGTCTGGGCGTTTCAAGATGGCATAGATCTGTTTTTCTCTCTGTAATATGACAAAAATCTGATTTTTGAGTGGCTGTGTGGACAGTAAAAATACCATTTTTATATCATTCAACACAACACTTTTAATTATGATTTTGGCCAGTTTCAATTGTGGTATTGTAAACTGATATTGTATATCAGATTTTGTCACGGCTGAATCCAGCTTCCAGGTCACTCAGAGTCAACATTCATTTCACTCAAGCATGTTCCCCAAAAACAAAAATGTTGGCAAGCTATGCGAGTGGTGTTTTTAGGATGAGTTTACAGTGGAGGAATGGTGCAGTGTCAGACCTTGGGAGTAGTTGGGTTGGGGTGTTTCTTCAAGCCAAGCTTGAAGGTACATACCGTGATAATGCAGTTTTTTGAACAATAGTGGGAAAAAAAATGGCCAAATGGGACTAAATATTTCCCTCTCCACACAAGAGGCTGCCATTATTCTACACAATGCCAGCATTAAAATCTGCTCCCCTCTCACCTCCGTGCCTTCAGACCCCATAAACGGTTCAATTGTAGATCCTCACTGCGCATTCGGGCCATCATAATTCTGCACATCATAATCACCATCATAGCGACCTCCATCATTTGTTTTTCTGAATCTGTTCACTGGAAAGGCTATTGACAGTTATTCTGTTTCGCTCACAGGTCAATTTAGAGGTAAAGACTGTTCAGACCGACGGATATCAGGTTTAATTTATATTAACAGACTAATGTGAACAGTCCGGAGAAAAAATAAACCTGATCGGAGTGTTGCAAAACAAGACTTCCGTTGCAAAACAATCAATTACATTTTTGAATTTTTTGAAGCACCACTGCAAGAAGATCATCATTGGCGGGCTGGCATTCATGCCAAGTTCCGCCCTTAGCAACACATTCTACATCCTAGTGTTTAGCATGCTTGAGCATCAGCTTTCATTCCAAAGCGCAATATGCGCCAAGCCAGTTTTTCCACTAACTGCAATATATCCACATAGCCAATCAGTGATGGAGAAGCCCACACTCAACAGAATCCCACCATCTCATGGCACAGAAGATGTCTCAATTTCCAGTCACCCTTCTGACGGAAGCACTGTGGCCCCCTCACCATTGCCTCCATGACTGTCAAGAGCCCTGACCACAGATACGTGCCTGAGATTCCCGAAGAATACTGTGACCTGCTAACGGTGTTCAGAAAAACTTCTGCAGTCCAGTTACCTCCGCATTATCTGTGGGATTGTGCCATTGAGCTCCTGTTCGGCACATCACCCCCCAGGAGCCATATGTACCCCCTATCAGTGGCTGAAACTCAAGCAATGAAGCAGTATGTACAAGAAGCTCTACAGCAGGGGTTCATTCATCCTTCCACTTCACCCGCGTACGCAAGTTTCTTCTTCATCCAGACGAAGGATGGTGGGCTCCACCCCTGCATAGACTACAGAGGCCTTAATAAGTTACGGTGAAGTATTGATATCCACCCCTCTAGTCCCCAGCCCTGTGGAGCAGCTGCAAGGTGCAAAGATTTTCACGAAGCTCAACCTCCGCAATGCATGCAGTCTTGTATAGACTTATCTCCCACGAATTGCGTGTATATATTATAACTCTTGAAGTAAGTGCTGTTTATTGTTTGTTTCAGCACTTTTATATTATTATTAAGGAACCTTGCTTCCTTTTTCTTTTCTATTTGTAATACATTGTTACTGCAGCTAAAGCCCAGTGTTTGTATTGCTAATAGTGTCATTCAGGAACCTCAATTCCTTATTTGTTTTGTATGGCTTTGTGTGTGACTTTTTGCTGTGCAAAAGGCATATTAAAAACAACCAAGTCCATCTTTGCACCTGAGTCCAGTCCTTGACTTCCTGTCCTCCGTGTACATCACCAGTGTACGAAGCACAACCCTTACAGAAGACTTCGCCTTGTCCGTGGACTCAGCGAGGATTCCTCTGCCCCAAGAGGTGCTGCCCAGCCTCCTGACCTCTACCATCTTGTGGCAGAACAACAATGGGAGATTGCGCGTCTGGGTGCTGCCCTGGACAAACTGGTTTGCATGGTCCGCAAACTCACCATCTCCCATGCTCCACTTCCACCATCCACCTCCGTCTCTCCTGCCAGAATGCAGGGTCCTTCAGCCATTCCCCTGGGTGAATCGCCAGTGCGCCTGCCACAACGCTACGACAGAAACCCCACTGCGTGCAAAGGCTTCATTCTCCAGTGCGCCCTCTATTTTACTTACCATTCTGCCCTGAGTGACGCATAGAAGATCGCGGCAGTGATGACCCGCCTCTCTGGCAAGGCGCTTGACTGGGCAATGGCTGTCTGGGGGGAAATGGCTTTCTCCACCAATGCCGATTTCCTCCAGCAGTTCATCAGGCAACGGAAAAGTATGTATAAGAAGCTCTACAACAGGGCTTCATTCGCCCTTCTACTTCACCTGCGTCCGGCAGTTTCTGTTTCTTCCAGAAGAAGGACGGAGGTCTACGCCCCTGTATGGAGCACAGAGAACTTAATGCCGTCACAGTGAAGTACCGATATCCACTCCCCCTGGTCCCCAGCGCTGTGGAGCAGCGTCGAGGTGCGAAAATCTTCACAAAGCTCAACCTCCGCAGCACATACAATCTTATCTGTGTCAGGAAGGGAGACGAGTGGAAGATCGCCTTCAGCACCACCTCCGGGTACAAGTACTATGTTATGCCATATGGCCTTGTTAATGCCCCCTCTGTGTTCCAGTCCTTCATCAGTGATGTGCTGCGAGAGACGTTGGGAAGATTCGTCATCGCCTACCTCGACAACATCCTCATCTACTCAACCACTTATGAAAAACAAGTGGAACACGTGAGGAGAGTACTCAAACCCCTGTTACAATATCAACTTTACGTCAAAGCCGAGAAGTGCGCCTTCCATCAGTCCTCCATCTCCTTCCTTGGCTACATGATTGGACCAGAGGGAGTGACAATGGAAGAGAAGAAAGTGAAGGCAGTAGCAGCATGGCTAATCCCACGGATAATGTAGGAGCTCCGGCACTTCATGGGCTTTGCAAACTTTTATCAAAGCTTCATTAAAAACTACAGCGCGGTTGCCCACTCTTTGAGGCGTCTCTCCAAGGGAAAACCTGAAAACCTGGGATGGGATCCGGAGGATCAGCATGCCGTTGACACACTCAAAAGTTTGTTCGTCACTGCTCCTATACTCAAATTACTAGGACCGGAAAAGCCCTTCGTAGTCGATGCCTCCAATGTGGGGCTGGGAGCAATCCTGTCCCAGTGGCACAGGGTGCCTGAAAAGCTGCATCCTTATGCTTATTTCTCCCACAAGCTCACACCCGCAGAGGCCAACTATGATGTGGGCAACTGGGAGCTGTTGGCTATAAAGTTAGCACCTGAAGAGCGGAGGCATTGGTAGGAGGAAGCCCGTCATCCATTCCTCATGCTGACCGATCACAGAAACTTGGAATATCTGCAAAAGGCACAACAGCTGAATCCACGTCAGGCTAGGTGAGCGTTTTTCTTTCCTCATTTCAATTTTTCAAAAACCTATCGCCCAGGCACCAAGAACATCAAAGCAGACAAAGCAGAATCCTGAAGATATGAGGTGGAGAAAAATCCAGAGGAAGAAGAGCCGATCCTACCTCCTCCTGCATCCTCGCCCCAATCAAGTGGCAGTTGGATTGGGAAATGGCAAAGGAGACCAGGAGGAATCCTCCTACCACCTCGGTGCCAGCGGGTAGGATGTTTGTTCCTGCTGCTCTTCAAGAGCGAGTAATTCTATGGGCCCATACTTTCCTGTCTGCAGGACACCCCAGAGCCAAAAGAACAACGCGCATCATCAGCAGAAAATATTGGTAGCCCCACCTGGTCTCTGTTGTAGAAGCAGCCGTCCAGTCATTCGCAACTTGCGCAATCTCCAAAACACTGTGACAGTTGCCAGCCGCCAAACTCAACCCATTACCAGTCCGCCATCATCCATAGTCACACATCGCCGTGGATTTTGTAACTGACCTCTCTTCATCTGAAAGTAACACATGCATACTGGTAATTGTTGACAGATTCTCCAAATTCTGCAAATTTGTGCCTTTCGCAACATTTCCCTCTGCCCTCCAAGTGGCAGAGGCACTGTTCATACAGGTATTCAGAAACTTTAGCCTTCCAGAGGACATTCTCTTGGACCATGGGCTGCAGTTCACCTCCCGAGTGTAGAGAGCTTTCTGCTGGAAGCTGGGAGCCTCAGTAAGCCTCACCTTGGGATACCACCTGGAGACAAATGGGCAGGCGGAGCAAGCCATCCAGGATTTAGGGAGGTTCCTCCAAGCCTACTGCCACCATCACCAATGGGATTGGTCCAAGTAGCTGCCCTATTGGAGTATGCCCAGAACTCCATTAAGAGCACGTCCACTGGACTAACCCCATTCCAGTGTGTGCTCGGACGGCGACCTCCCCTGTGCCCGTGGGACCAGAGCCAGATGGAAGTCCCGGCGGTGGATGCTTGGTTCAAGGAGGCGGAGAAAGTCTGGGAAAACACCACCGTCCAGGTCCAGAGGGCGCGCTCTGTCACCGGAAGATCCGAGCAGTCCGGAGATGTCAGGACACCCCAATTACCAGCCGAGGCACCGAGTCTGACTCTCTGCGAGGGACCTGCACCTCTGCCTGTCCTGTAGGAAAATCAGCCCACGGTTTATTAGTCCATGTCCATTGACCATGAAGGTCAATGAAACAGCCTACTCACGACAGTTGCCATCACACTACCGCATTAACAATACTTTCCATGTGTATCTGCTCAGGCTGGTGATAGCTGGACACCCTCCCCCTGTCCTGGAGGTTGACGGAGATCCCGCAGCTTGCTCAGTTCCAGACGTTGCGGAAGCAGGTTGCAGTACCCGGTAGACTGGAAGGGCTAATAATTGTTAAATAATTGCTAATAATGGTTTCATTAGCTTACTGTCTAGATTTATGAATGAGCATACAGGTCCAGTATATCACCAGTGTAGTCTCCAGTACTGTGTACTATGCATGATATAACTTCAGTTACACATGTAATGTGTATGTAGCAAGAGAACTATGTAAATGTGTCACTTTGGCCCATTCACATTGTCACTTTAGAAAATAAAATATGTAAAAACTAATATTTGATATCTTTTGAAGGTACATATCTTCTATGATCTGGAAAAACCTAGTGAATTTATCAGTGGCAAGTATTCTTGCAACTGAACAAAAACCTTTAGATTCTGGACTTTTCCCAACTGAAAAAAAAAAACAAAAACTTGATTTTGACAGTTCAAATAACTCTAATAGCTAGTGTTTTAAGATTCTCACCACTCTTAATTACTGCAAATGAGGTTCAAACTCAGTTTCTCCCAAAAGTGACATATGTACTAGGTTTTTCCAGATCGCAGGAGATATGTCCAGGTGAGCTACAGTGCCTGTGGCACTATTTTTCACATTTTACACACCTTCCCAACTTCTGTGGAATCAGACCCGGCGGCAGAAACACATTCGTGGACGGGCATTAAATATACTCGAGGGGGCATTATGGTCTTTCAACATTATAAGTAAAATTGTAGTGGAAAGCCATTGTTTTTTACTTTTTGGAGGATATTTAACTAGTAAAGCTTAATTTCATTCATTGTCAGTTGCGGAATTATTTTGTAACAAGTGTTCTTGGCATTGTCTGCGGTGCTTAACTGAGCGACGGCCGAAATCCTATGTGGAAAGGCATCTAAAAGACTAATTTCTCTCGCTCCTTAAAAATACTGACTCACAGAAAAACAAAGACTGAAACGGATATATCTTCGGAGGGTCTCTTTCCATTTATTTAATTATACTGAACGATGTAGGCAACAATCTGTGTGCTACGGCAACAACATCCACACAGCAGAGAAAACACTTATAATTGGAAAAAGGGGCCGGCCAGTGGCAGCAGCCTACTGCACACCGTAAATTACCACTAGCTGCGTAATCCATTCACATAAAGTACGCAGTAGAAAAGCCATATGAAACCATAAATGGAAGCTATATGTGTTAGGTACGGTTCTGGAACCAGACGCGAGAGTCGAGCAGTGAAGGTAAAATGGGATTTTATTGGAAAGGGGGCGAACCCCCGCAGAGCAGGAGGCTACAAAGTCCACAATCCAAAGAACACAATCCCAGGGACAAAATCCAAAAGTGGGCAGCAATCACAGTAATCGTGGTCGGGCAAAAACAGGTTCGGTACACAGGCACAGGTTTGTCAGAGAAGCAAAGGCCAAAATCCAGAGGGCGAAATCCAAACCGTTACCAGGGCAGCAAACACAAAAACTTTGTCGGGCAAAAAGGGTTCAAAACAGATGCAGACAAAAGTACAAAAGAGCAGAGCCAAAAATCGTAAGTCGGGCGTCCAGTCAGAAGATTAACACTATGAATACAAAGCGCCAAAGAAAGCAGCACAGGTAAACAAGAGGAACGTTCTGACGGGGAACTGCAGTGAGAAGACAGCTTAAATACACTCAAGGGAAGTCACATGCTATGATTAGGATCAGGTGATGAGGATCAGACTAATTACAAAGGAGGGAACATGAGGGAGAACCTAATCACATGAAATTGGCAAAAGCCAAAACGCGGACAGGGAACACGAGACAACCTATGACAAAACATACAGCTCCGGTTAGGGGAGTTCTAATGTGCACAGAAAATGAGAGGTAGGACAGAGTGGAGCAGGTGGGATCCGCTGAATTGCAGCAGAGACAAAGTGAAGGCAAGAGGCGGAGACTAGAACAGGGCGAAAAGCTGAGAGCTTGTTAATCAATTAGTAAGTGCAGCTATACAATCCCTAGTGCTCGTTAGTAAGTTAGTATTATATACAATGTTAGTTTGGGTTAGTAACTTTAACGAAAAACAACAAACTGTTAGTATTGGTTAGTAATATAGAAAAGAGAGGCGAAGGAAGCAAACGAGATTGGAAGGAATGTTTGAAACCCAGAAACCATGAAATCACCTAAGCATGTGACACGCAGGACTGGGGAGAAGCTGTAACTTAACAAGAGACCAGACAGGGGAGACAAAGTGCAATGCAGGGCATGAACAAAGACATGGACCGGAATCTAACGGAATAGTGGATTGGGAATGGCAAAAACGAAAACATGGCAAAGTACAAAAACAAAACCGAACATGGCAAAACCTAACAGACATAATCATAAACATAACAGGGAGTGGCAGAATCATAACAAACATGGCAGAATCATGACAGAACAGATTAGAATCATAACAATATGCTCCTCACAAAACATTGAAACAAACTCAAAAATACACTGAAAATAATTAGGGTAAGCCTACTCCATGCTTTGACATTTGTAGTAATACAAAAGCCCACATTATAGCCTATCGAATCGTGTTTTGCACCCACAAGCAACATTGTAATAAAACAGTTTAGTACATAAGAACACTGTAAAATTCAAAATTACAGACTATAGGCTAGGCCTATATGTAGGCTAACAGTAAGGCTACCGGACTCCTTTTCTTGACTTGGCTCACTCAAAGTCCGCATCTGCAGACAGACAGAGGAATGGGGGCGCAGTGAGGTCAAGTTTCTAATGTTTTACAATACATAGCCGGGACTCTAAAAAATAAATAAAGTAGCCAAATGGCGACTTACGATTAGTAGAGCGGTAGGCGAAGTTTTTGGACCAAGTGAAATCTTCTTAAAACATTGTCCTTCCACTCATCCCCGAACTTTGTCGTTAAGTCCTTCTTAAATGCCAACTGAATTAAATGGGCCTTGCGATGATGCAGCATACTAAGGTGATGCTCTGCCAGGACAACAAAACAGAGATAACAGCAAATGTTGAAACTGAGAAATTTTACAATTTTATCCACAAAATGAGCTCATTTCAAATTTGATGGCTGCTGCAGTTCTCAAAAAAGTTGGGACAGGGGCCTGTTTACCATGGTGTAGCATCTGCTCTTCTTTTTAACACACAGTGGAGGCGTCTGGGCATTGAGGAGACAAGTTTCTTGAGTTTAGCCTTAGGAATTTGATCCCACTCTTGTTTAATACTGGCTTCCAGCTGCTGGAGAGTTCTGGGTCTCCTTTGACGGACTTTTCTTTTAATTATGCGCCAAATCTTCTCAATCGGTGAAAGATCAGGACTGCAGGCAGGCCAGTTCAGCACACGGACTCTTCCACTAAGAAGCCATGCTGTTGTAATAGCTGCAGTATGTGGTTTTGCATTGTCCTGCTGAAATACACAAGGCCTTCCCTGGAAAAGATGTTGTCTGGAGGGGAGCATATATTGCTCTAAAACCTTTATATCCCTTTCTGCATTCATGGTGCTTTTTAAAACATGCAAGTGTCCCACACCATATGCACTAATGCATCCCCAACCATCAGAGATGCTGGCTTTTGAAATGAACACTGATAACAGGAGGGGTGGTCTTTATCCTCTTTAGCCCGGAAGACACAACGCCCATGATTTCCAACAAGAATGTCAAATTTGGACTTGTCTGACCACAGGACACTTTGCCACTCTGCTACAGTCCATATTAAATGAGCCTTGGCCCACAAAACACAGCGGCGCTTCTGGATCATGCTCAACAATGACTTCCTCTTTGCATGATAGTTTTAGGTGGCATCTGAGGATGGCACGGCGGACTGTGTTTACAGACAGTGGTTTCTTGAAGTGTTCCTGGGCCCATTTAGTAATTTCAATGACAGAATCATGCCGGTGAGTGATGCAGTGCCGTCCTGAGGGCCCAAGATCACGGGCATCCAGTAAAGGCCTTCGCCTTGTCCCTTACGGCCATGAGATTCTTGCAGTTTCTCTGAATCTTTTGATGATGTTATGCACTGTCGATGACCTTCAAAGCCTTTGCAATTTGACGTTGAGGAACATTGTTTTTAAAGTATTCCACAATTTTTACGCAAACCTTCACAGGTTGGAGAGCCTCTGGCCATCTTTACTTCTGAGAGACTCAGCCTCTCTAAGACATCCCTTTTGTAGCCAATCATGTTACACACCTGATGCCAGTTAATGTAATTACTTGCTAAATGTTCTTTCAGCTGATTCTCTTCTATATTAATTGCCTTTCAGCCCTTTTTTGCCTGTGTCCCAACTTTTTGAGACTTGTTGCAGCCAGAAAATTTGAAATAAGCTCATTTTGTGGATGAAAATGTAAAGTGTCTCAGTTTCAACATTTGAGATGTTATCTATGTTCTATTGTAAATAACGTATTGGCTCATGTGATCTGAAAGTCATTGCATTTTGATTTTATTCACAATTTACACTTCGTCCCAACTATTTCGGAATTGGGGTTGTACTTTATCAGACATTAATGTTCATTGAAGAGCATGGACAATGAGCAAAGTAGAAGAACGATACTGACGAGTGTTATCGGAACAATGAATGGGCCTTAAAACAAAAAGACACTCAGGAACGAGGGAAAGTTAACATGTTTAATTTTTGTGAGACTTTTTTTTTTTTAAAGATTATTTTTTTGGGAATTTTTCCTTTATTTGACAGTTATACAGTGTAGAGCAGGGGTCTCCAACCCTGTTCCTGGTGAGCTACTATCCTGTAGGTTTCTGCTCCAACCCTAATTCTACACACCTGATTCAGCTCATTAGCAGCTCGTCAAGATCTGTAACTGGGAAAGCAGGTGTGGTTTGCTTTGGTTGGAGTGATAACCTTCAGGATGGTAGCTCTCCAGGAACAGGGTTGGAGACCCCTGGTGTAGAGAGACAGGAAGGTAGGGGAGAAGAATGGAGGAAGACATGCAGCAAATGACCTGAGCTGGAATTGAACTCAGGTCGCTGCGGGAAGGACACAGCCTTTATGGTACGTGCACTTAGACTGATGAGCCACCGGGGCGCCCCAATTTTTGAGAGACTTTGTAATAAAAGAGAGGAAATTTGGGAAGAGAAATGCATGGTTCACGTCTTCATTCCTCTGAACCTTTTACCTGTGATTTTCAGGGGCCTGAGAGGCATTGAACTAGAATTATTTTGTTACTGTGGAGCTTGCCAGTGTGAGACCCATAACACTTGCAAGGAGAAGCACTGCATACCCATGGTGAAATATGATGGTGGGTCAGTCATGTTTTGGGGCTGTTTTAATGAAAGGGGTCCAGGGGCACTGGTTGAGATTAATGGCATAATGAATTCCACCAAGTATCAGGAAATTTTGGCTGACAATCTGGTTGCCTCCACCAGAAGGCTGGGACTTGGCCGTAGGTGGACTTTCCAACAAAGCAATGACCCAAAGTATACCTCAAGATCCACTCAGAAATGGTTCTGTGACAACAAAATCATCATTCTGCAGTGGCCATCTCAGTCACCAGCCCTCAATTTAATAGAAAACTTGTGGGTTGAGTTGAAGAGAACAGTTCATAAATGCAAACCTAAAAGGATCTTGAAAGGATCTGCTAAGAGGAATGGTCCGGAATCCCCAAAATGTGTGCCTTAGTCAAAAATTACAGGAAAAGACTCCATGCTGTTATCTTTGCCACAAAGAACTAAATGAAGGGTGGCATTTATTTTGAAACCCTAATTTTGTTGAAATTTATTTTGTAATGAATGATTGTTATGTTTTTGATTGTTTCCATCAAAACATTAATGAAGTATTTCACACATGTTGGTATATTCCATTTCTCTATAATTATATTGTTGATATGCTTTTTTGTCTTATTTGTGCATTGCCAGTCAGGGGTGCCAGTAATTTTGGAGCCCACTGTAGGTTATTAGATCATTGTGACTTTGTTTTGATAGTGTGCATCAAATATACGGTATCTTGCAGTTAACATTATAATGACATAGTTTTATTTAGGTTTCACTTTAATCAAACTCAACAGCTGTCTAGTTCAGGTGTAGAGAAATCAACGCGCTATACCTATGAAGGAGTTTATATCCTTACTCGGTTGGAACAATCCTGTTCCTCTGACTGTAAACTGATGACTGAGCAGACTCGATTTACATATTTAGGACATTGCGTACTCACAAAAGAACTGGAGAAACAATTCTGAGTGATAGTCACTAACTCAGCTCAGGACTGTAAGATTAGAAGTCACAAAACAAGTGTTAAAACTTGTAGCTAATAAAATCACACAGGTCAGATAAGATATTCTGCCTCTGACTAGCAGAGGTCTGGGGATGAAAATATATCAACAGGGCAGATAGTCAATCAAAAATGAAGACAAAAGTTGATGCAGTGATTGATATCTTGTCTTTTTTATCATATCAGTGGAAATTACTCAGATAGAAATGCTTATTGCGAAATACATAGAAAATCTCCAATGAGTGAGCCAGACATATCAAATTGCATTAACTCTGAGCCTCCAGCGAGGAATAAATGAAATACTACTCGAGTTTCATAAATTTGACATCTCATGCTCAAAAATTTGAGATCTGATTTATTCCATAAATGTCAGTATTGCATTACTTGGAAAATGGAAAAATAGTGTTGGCTTCTAGTTGGCAGTCCATTCAAGACAATGATTTGCTAGGTAGTATGCTAATGCTTCTTGCCATTAAATTAATAAATTGAAGTGTTTACGATTGCCGATACATGTGCGACTCATTAGTTTACGAGCCATGTGTCAGCGTGCTAGCTAACCAGTTATTCATCCCATGGACTTGAATAGACCGTCAACTAGAGGCAAATGCCAGCGATGGTGAATGTTTCCAGTAAAATTGGGTTTGCGAACATATTAGTTGACGTTTGCCATCTAACAGAATCTGAACAATTGCGACGGAAGAAAGCCGTATCACACGTGTGTGATACCAAACCTGTACCTAATGGGTTGTATCAGGCAAATTTTAATCATTTATTGGATAAACATCATTATGTGGCTCGAACGGATCTTGGGTCCCATTTGTAGTTCTTGGATATGCCATTTTCTTTACTTATGCGCCGTACAGGCATGGCGAACGGCCTTCCCAATTCCTGCACCTCTCATTTTCACACAAAACCTGTATTTAGGCCTACTAAGCAATTTATAAAATCCTTTTGCTTGTCTATTCCTATTGTTTAAAGCACAAATAACTGGATACAGACCATTAGTGAAGATGATGTTGCTTTATGAAAATTTAAATTCAGCATTTCAAAAAGCCCGCCTTCATGAACTTGGAAACAATAGAAGTACAATTGTATCGTGGCAAAATTTGCCTTGCTGCAGCTGCCATCTTTGAGTAATAAGTGGAACTGTCATTTGTTCTAGAAAGCTGAAAGAGTATAATAAAGCTTAGTACCCAGTTTATTTTGAAAATCTTGCGACAGTCTTTGTCAATCTTTGACAGTCAAATGACAATCTGAGTAAAACTTCATCCTTTAAAAATAAGCTTAAGTACACACTCAAGCCCCAATTTCAGAACATCCATAGCAGAAATTCCCCCTTCCTTTTTATAAATTTAAATAAGTTGAGCATTCCTCCACTCTCTGGGCACGTGACGGATGTTACTGGACCCCTTTTCCTGTGATGGATGTTTCACGTGAGGAGCGTTACATTTTTGAGCCCCTGCCAAATTATACTTGCCAGACCTTCAGGCAGACTTTGACTGTTATTGACTTTGCCTTGGCTACAACTTGGAATATTGACCAAAGCTTTTCAATTCTCTATCTCATTTTCTTCCAACAAAAATACTGCAGAATTTCCGTGACGGATGTTCCATTGACAAAAAGGATTAAGTCACCCCAACCGTCTGGCCAGCAAACTTCCTCAGGAGGGTTTAAGCTCCTCTCCACTTTAAATTGATGATCTTGGCATAACAAATTGAATGATATGAATTGTAATACCATTTTAGTGACAGGTAATTTCAGAAGTCCTAATTACCTGTTTTTGGGCAGATTTCATGGCAAAATTCGCACCATCTGTTTGGATGCTATACTCTTGCAGAAAAAGAGAAGTTTAATCAGAAACATGTATTTTTTTTCTTGAAGTTAGGGGTTTTGTGGATTGATTGAGGACTTTTGCTGGATGTAAAACAGAGGTGTATTTTTTGCTTATCATGTCCCTCTTTTCATGGGGTTGCCCCTCTAACTTTGCATATTAACAGATATGGAGCAGCAGATGAGCTGATTAAAATGGTTGAATCTGTGAAGTTGATAGCATACTAAACAAGTGCACTCAGAGAGCGCAACACCTCCGCCACGCCAAGGCAACTCTGTGCATTAGTTATTTTCATTGGCTGATGTAGGGTGTTGTTGCATTCCATCGCCAGGTGGCAAAAAAACCCAAAAGCACGCCGATTGGAGATCCGGCCCATTGGAAAGACTTCAAATCTCAGCCAGTATAGCTGGATTTGAACTTTGGCCTATATCTCAGCTGTTCTTTGGCCTAGATATGCCAAAATTTAATCAATTGTTCCTCTTGTGCTACTTTAAGATCCTGCAAAGTTTGGTTCCAATCTATGCAGCCGTTTTTGAGATATCCTGCTAACAGACAAACAGATAAACGCCGGCAAAAACATACATCTCCTTGGCGGAGGTGAATTAATATGCAAAAACGCACTATATTGCATGGTCCTGTACAATCCAGGGCCGCATGTTGCTTCTATCAGTTTGCTTGCTAACCAAGTTAGCTAGTGCTTTAATAAAATACTTAGCGATTCAGCCAAAGCCTGATAAAAACTTAATTTCATGAACTGTTATGCTAGCGATGTTTGTTCTGTGTTTCTGGTTTGTGTACACCATTATTTCATGTCTACAGTAGTCAGCTAGCTAGCTACAGAGCTGCATGAATACTGAGGTGTTGAGTAGCATGTTTTTCATGTAGCTCTGTAGCTAGCTAGCTGGCTACTGTAGATGTCAAATTATGCTGGCTGCTTGCTGGGTCCTGTACAATCCAGTAAGACTGTATGTTGCTTGTTTAATAAAACATTTTTAAAAAATAGGAAAGCTCTTCAATGCAAACTTTCCCGATAAAAAATCTGCATTTTTCTAAAGATGCTTCAAATGGATATATTGCGTTTTGCGGTGAAACTTTTCAATTATAATTGTGTATTAAGACTGACAATGTGATGGCAGCCAGTGTCATATTAACAGTTTTTATTCAGTAGCATTAAAATGCTTAGAATCACTTTGAAATGTGTATATTTGTGAAAGAAATTGAAATTCTTATTCACCAACAAAATCTAAATTGATCAAAAAATACAGCAAATGCACTGATAATAAAAAATACTTGTCTTTTTTTATTTTATGTGATTTTATACATTCATTATGAATACTCAATGCAAATTCAGTGAATAAAGTATTAATTTCTATCAAAAACAGAACTTCACCTTTTTAAGTGGAATGTATTTATAGCTTACAGACAAGAAAAAAAAAAACAACCCCTGAAGGAGTAGTTACAGCCCTGCTTATTTGGTAAAATTTATTTGTGATTAAAATTTGCTGCCAGCTCCGCCAGAGTATTGCAAGGGGGGCGGAGTAAACAGCTTGCCAGTCGTTAAGATGTGAGCAGTTTTCCTGTTTCTCAGCACACAATCAGGCTCCAATCAATTGCCATTTCAGCCTCTGTCCTTCAGTCCAAAGTGCTAATTCAGCCCAGCGGGTTGCCTGGCAGATTGTTCAGTGTGTCCAGCGGCTCAAAAACTGCTGCATTGCGCAGAGACGAGAGTCATTTCCTGATCAAGTTCCCCTGCCCAATCAAATTCTGTGAGATTGAAACAACTCCCTCTGCCTCCACGAACAACCAGAAGAATCTGACCAGTTTCTCTAGTTTTTTAGCTTCCTGTACATTGCCTCTGCAGGCAACACAGATTACCTACTGCAGAGGTAAAAAGTTGAAATAACTGCCCCTGCCTTAAAGGTGACACTGACATATGATAGTCAGCGGCTGCATTGGCTTGGGGAAGGGCCACTAGCTCTATGGTCCTCTCTATTCATCCGAATCTCCAGTCACAGTTCATTTGGGTTTCACTGTGAGATGCTGTGACATGAAAAGGTTAAGCAACACACTCGAGGTGTCCGCCAGTGTCGGTGTGATTAGAAAATCGTTCGGTCCGTTGCCTTCCCGCCACATGGGACTTCAGCCTTCGCTGGCTCCTCGGTTACATTTTGGGCAAGCACGATATTGGATGGACTTTCATTCATTATCTGGACCTTCCTTGAGGCAGTAATTAAAGCCTTTCTGTGTCCAAAGGCAGGTGGAATAGTTAATTAGGTCTCTGACTTTCAGTCCTTTAGATTTTACACGCTATTTCGGACCAGTTAAGGTACTGCAGCCAATCAGGCTTTGGTCTGGTCTTTCGTTAATGCGATCAAACCAGCCTCAAATCACTCTGAGCAGGAGCTCTGAACTTCAAAAATGGTTTGCCAGTTTTAAAACTATTGTTCCCTGAACATTGATCCTCAAATCAATGCGTCACTGATCACTGTGGTTCCTGAACCCCAAGCGGACGCCTCATTTATACCTGTGTAAGCAGAACAGAGAGGATACCAGATGCAATGCTGGCCTATACTTATTAACCATAAGTCTCCTTATAAAAAGTGCTTCCAATTATGTGAACAAAGAGTAATTTCTTCCCAAGGAGCCTACTACTGGCTAATGAATTCACCTGTCGACCTCAGCAGCTGTACCTGTCCTAAATTAGGTTTAAAGTGATGCTGTACTCGTATAATCTTGAGAGGAGTGTCTAGCTTCCTCATTTCATATGGTCATACTCCTCCAAATGTCCAGCACAGCAGTACTTGATAGTTTACAAGAGTGATGTTACTTGCTAATTTTGTGGTTTACTACCATTATAAACATTTAAATTTGAATTGATTTTAGGGACGTTTAAGGTAAAGGTTCATATGAACCCATATGCGTAAAGAGATATGCATACTTTTCACTTCAGAAGCCTGCGCCGTGTAATTTACAACATAAGTCTCCTGCTGTCTTGTTTGCCACTTCAGAGCTTATGTTTCTGATCCTATGGCTTAGCAAGATTTGCACAGAACACCTGGAGGCAGAATCAAACTCAGAGCAGACCAATATTCTCTAGCAAGGACGTTGTCAGCCTAATGTGTAGTAGGCTTTCTGTATTTAGAGTTTGTGTTTTGTTAGAAAATTTTTCACAATCCAGCTAACCGCACACTCTTTCAGTACCTCGAGTAGTGCCCTCTACTACCAAGAGTGGAAAATCTATGTCCTGAAAGTACATATCCACTCCAGTATTTTCTTCCAGCTTCTTGAATTTACTTCACAGCTCAATTTTTCTGGCCTGGAGGAAGTACTGATTTGTGACGTCAGCAGGCACAGCTCATGAGTTGAAAAAAAAAATGGCGGGACTTTGACTCTTTGACCTCCGGACATTCCATCACCGCCTACTAAACCAGGGGAAACCTTACTGCTGGAATTTGTTGCGCCAAGACTCCCAGGTGGAGAAAGTATACTTTAGGCTCCGTTATAGATCTTTTGATCTCTCTTTGAGCCACTCACCAACGCATCCACTTATATACACTCCTTTGTCAGCGTAGTCAGAAAGCAGCCATGTGCCGTTCTCTCCTCGAGTCCAAAACCGTGAAACTGTGCAGGAATTGCACATCAAAAGCAACAAGAACAGAAAAGCAATAATGAGTAACACAAGGAAAAAAATTATCATAAGTAAAAAATAAATAAAGAAAACTTGAAAATACTTCTTCCTAAGCAAGAGTCTCGTTCTTTGGAGCTGATATTAAATACTGCCCGAATTCAAAGCTGCTATCCTGCTGTTCGGTGTAACACTGTTGCCTTTTCAAGTTGCGAATGCAAACGAAGGGGATTAATTTGAGTTTTAATTTTCCCTGAAATTAATGTGGAACGCGGCTGCTTGTCAAGAAACAGGGCCGCGGGAGGCAAGGAATAAATAAATATCTGAGAGGCTATGTTAAGAGTCGTGCTGTTCTTTTGGCTTCAGCTTCATGACTGCTAGCAGGCACAAGACCGAGTAAAACAGACTCCCAAACGTGGCCACCGGTTTAACAGCGTCTGATCTTGGCCTCTTCTCTGCATATCACTGCTTCATGGTCACGCCTGCTGACAGGCACCGCGTCCTTGGTCCCATATGAGTCTCTGTCTCCACACCCCGGTGACAGCGGTTTCCTTTCAGCGCTAATGTAACCCTGTCACATCCCTGCAATCCTTCCCTCCCCCAGTCAGCTAGCCCCAAGCGCTTCACGCTTAAGCATCGACAGACAGTGCTGACAGGGTAACACCCTCTACTCTGCTTAACACTTAAACCACACACATACAGCTTACGATTGAACAATTGTGCATCTGTTCTGATGCAATGCTCACAGGCCACACTCTCGGTTCAATCTTCATCCCATTTATTTCAGATTCAACGCTGGTGCCATTTATGCCAGTTCAGTTATCACACGCATTATTCACAATGTAACACTCACGGCTTGAATTAATGACTCTTCATCAATGCTCTGTACGCCATGTGGTCATTCATTTAAGTGTGGGAAAATAAGCACCCAGTAACAAGATACAATTAACGCTACGATACTTATGCATCTCATGCCAACTTAATGGTAGTTATTATATTTTAAACAGTATATAGAGAAAATGAAGTGGCAAAGTTTTACATTTTTAGCAAGTACTCCATTTAATGCTATTATGCCTGAGCTTGTAATATTTTTCAACACATGAATGGTAAAAGCACATGAATGGGACCAAAAGAAGTGCCAGTGCCTTAATCCAGCAGTTGCATTACACAAGCACCACTTTTTTCTTGGATATACTGTACTGTATTTACAACAAAATTTATAACAATCACCGCTAGTGACTCGAAAAATTTGGAAGGACTGGGCAGAAGTCATAGATTATCATGCACAAATAAGGTGACATTAGATTCTTCTTGGCTCTGATCAATTGAGAGGTATAACTTCCACATCAATTTTTTATTGAAAAATTTTAAATTAAAAGAAAGGTCTCATAAGCAATGTGAATGATGTATAAATTTGTGGTCGCATTGAAATTGAGGTCTATCATATCATAAAGCTTTGTCATGTCCTTGTGATATTCTACGAAAGTGCATCAGTGGTACTGTCAGGCCACGCCTCCAGCGCTCCCAATCACCGCATTTCACGCTCCACCCTGATCATCCGCATCTGTTTCTCGTTGTGTCAGTGTCACTGCTTGTGCTATATAACAGAGAGCTTCGCACTCTTACGGTGCAAAGTCTCGCAAGCTCGTTGTTAAGCTCTTGTATAGACTCTGTAACCGTGTATTTGCACACCTTTAAAACATTTACTAAAGCACTGTTACTTTAGTTATAGTTCAGCACATTATTGTAATTATATTTGGAACACCATTTCCTGTTTGTTTTTGCATTTGCCTTTTTCTGCCTTTGCTGTGCTACAGAAAACGTGTAATAAAAACCTACGTCATCTTTGCATCTGAATCCTGTTCCGCATTTGCCGTTTTTCAGTGCACTGTACTCGGTGTACAGAAAAACCAGTTACACTGAATGGTATTTTTTTTTTTTTTTTTTTCTAGCCCGCCACCACCCCCCCCTCTTTTGGAGGACAACTTTATTATTTTGCACTTAAATACAATGATATGTCACCTCTTGAGGGAGGAATTAACAAAGGAAATACAGAAAAGAAAAAAGAGAAAAGAAAAAACATAATAAAGCAATGAAAGGAAAAAAAAACCAAGAAAAAAGTACGTCCACACACCAACAACTCTCAAAGCTGTCAATCCTCCTGTAGACCCCCAAACCTCCTAAAGCCTCATCATTCCAATGCATGATTGGAATTATATTTTACATGCAATGATGTCTCCATAAGAAGAAAAAAAAAGAACAGAGGAACAGATCACACAAACTTATTCACGCAGATAAGATTCATTCATATGGTGAGTAATGCCCATCCCTCACCTGTACTTATTTTCTGCCACACCCTTAAAAATTCTGATGCTCTGCCCAGGTTTCTCATAGCTATACCTTCCAGATTATAGCTGTTTTTAACAAACATTTTGAAATTACTTAATCTTTATTCAAGAAGTCATGGCCGATTCATCAGTCTTTCTAAAAGAGTCTATAAAAGCTTGGTTAAGTTTTCAGTACCATCCACCAGACCACCCTGAAGAAATCTTACAACAAATAATATGGTTTAACTCAAATATTACAATTAAAGGATATCCATTTATATGGAAACAAATGTCTGCTCGGGGCATTTACTTTCTGAATGATCTAATTGATGGAAATGGGAAACTAATGTCATACAATAGTTTTGTAATAGGTATGGTGCCCTTTGCTCCATACAGAATTACAATCAACTAGCTGCAGCATTGCCTTCACAATGGAAAAGAAAGACTAACAAAATAACTTCTCAGGAACTAGTATGTCGGCCCTCCATAAAAATTTCAGTTGGGTTGCTCATAAAAAAATCAATAGGAAAATGTATGATGTTTTTATGGAGAAAAATAACCTAAAGGAAATTCCCTACAGAATTCATACATATTGGGAGGATATAGTAGACACGTCCCTTGGCAACGAAGTTTTTAACTTAATTATCAAACTTATTGGGACAAGGACTAGAATTTTCCAATACAAATTGTTATATAAAAATCTTGGCAACAAATAAAATGCTGCAAATATGGGGGATAAAGGAATCCAATACATGTAGACTTTGTGAGGACGAGGAAGAAACCTTGGTCCATTTATTTTGGTATTGTCCATTTGCTGTTGGCTTCTGGATACAGGTGCAGGAATGGCTACAAACACTTAATATTCCATTCGAGGTGACCTTGTTTTTACAGTTATGCTGGGGGACCTGAAAGATACTTGTCCAAAATTAAATAATATAATTATAGTTCTGGGAAAAATCTTTATTTTTAATACACAAAATAAGAATGCACTAAGATTAAGTAATTTCAACACTGAATGGTATTGGGCCATTCTCAGTCACGTGTGTGACCAAAAATGTAACAAATAGCAGAAAAAATCTCCTTCAATTACTAAAGCATTGGAGGTTCATGACTAGAGAGTACTACTTATCCAAGTCTATCAAGTAAAAATTTTATTTGTTACATTAACTTTAACTACTTAAGGTCAGAGGTCAAATACGACTGGTCACGCGTGTGACTTCACACGGAAACAGGCTTTTCATAACTCTATTTGACTTCAAAAACTCTGTGAAGTTGAAAAATCTAGAATTTTCATAGTTTTGGGGTATGGAGTCTAGCAAGGAATGAATTTGATACCTTACATTAATTTTCAAAGTATTTCTTTATTTGATGACATCTGGTCACGTGTGTGACATTTTGGTTCACTTCTCAAAGAATGGCCCTATTTATAACGTCAATAATAGCAATATGCAGCATTACACAAAAAAAGCAGATACTACTCAACACATATTTAATAAAACTTTATATGCAGATCAGAGATGACCACTGGAAACCACTAAACAATAAAGTTGTCCACAATTGAATCCAATCTACATGGAAACCAAGATGAGTCAATTTGATAAAATATTTATGGTAGTAGTACTACAGACAAAGTAGTACTTTAAAGTGCAAATAAAAGGTCACAGGGTATTACTATGTAGTTACTGACTGGAATTCACTTCATGCTACCATTTGTATTGCTGCTTGTAGACCGTTCAAGTCGGAGGCCATATATGCAGCGCCTTCGTAAGGTTGACCCACTTGTTTTTCATCAATATTAAATTCTGCCATTTTATATCATGAAGAGTTCAACAAAAAGTTTTACATCTTTACTCAACACATCGTAAAACCCAAGAGGTAATCCTGAATGGTACTTACTCATCAATTTGTCTCACATTTACGGAGTTTTACATGATAGCTTTTGTCTGTGGTCTCGTCAATTTGCCAAGAAAAAAAATGAGCACCCTTAATATGTTGTGTTATCTCACTGTTAGTGGTGTAGCTCATGCAGCTGCAGAAATTAAATAATTCTGTATGCTTTTTTGACACCACAGTAAAGACAGCCGATGTCTACAGATGCTCGGCCAACACAGCTTTGTTTTCCGAGAGAAACCCCGCCTTCCCTTTTTGCGTTTTTAAATTAATTTTAAAAACGATATTTTTAGCGTAGTTGTCTCAGCATTTTATGAGTTATATATTTGCAGAGATGCTGTTAAACATGTCTAGATGTGTACCTAGACTCACTAGGAGGTGACAACATGTAATAAGAAGTAAGGGTACTCTTGTGGACAAAAATCAGAAGTGCCAGTGAGTGCCAGTCAGTGGCGGTGAGTACCAGCCCATCTCAGGCACTGGATGGTAAGATATATATACAGTGAGCACCATAAAAGGGCTTCACTCATGTTAGCCTGACATAGTAACATTTTAGTTTGGAGCACTCCCGTTCTGTTCTTTAGTTTTATCCCTTGTTTAGTTTATTCTTTCTGTTTCTGTTTTGCAGTTTGTTTGGTTAATAAAATTCCACACCCTGCACTTGGGTCCTCTATTTATACTTCACTCTCCTTGTGCCCATATTACATCCTTGGGCACCAGGAGCGTTACAGCAACCAAATTTTAAAAATGATTATTTTTGTGACATTGCGCTAATCTGTCCAATATTTTTTGATGCACTAATGCAAAAGGTATGAATAAAAAAAGCACCGGTATTTCTTAACCTCCCATCTGATACAAATGAAAACACCCTCAAATTAAAGCTGACCGTCAACACTTTGGCCCCATTGTCATTGTATCCTTTAAAAGTCAAAGTGCTAGAGTACAGAACCAAAACAACATGTCACCATCCAATGAATTATGATGCTCACTACAGATAGATTATTACACTTGAATAATGCTTATCTGACCAGACAGTGGTGAGTCAAATCACTTTGTAGTGATGAGGGGGGAACTAAGTCTCAGGCCTAACCATAATCTATTTACTGATTCATATCGAGTATCATGATCATGACCACCACCTAAGATCTGAGTTTGTGACTTCACACATGTCCACCTAACACTGTCATTATAGTACCCTGAGAATTGGCAGGTATCCTGTACAGAACAGCATCCAAACCCCAGATGTGATTTGTGCGTCCACCATGAACAGTACTTTTAATGTCAGTGAGACTGTTACTGGATGGTAATGGCCAAGGCAGTCATGTAAGCGGCAAGTTCGTGTTACTTCTTGCCCAGCAAGAATGACGATTCTCTCTTCACAGATCAACGGACTACAATTTCCATTTGCTTGTTTTAGTATCAGATCTGTAAGGGTTTTCCCTTGCAGTCCCTCCCCTCCTGCATTCCTCACCTCCACTTTAACGAGCTACAGGTGTGGCTCGTTGAAGTGGAGGTGAGGCCAGGGTATAAAGGGCTGGCTGCAATTGACACCAGTGCTGCAGCATTCTGTATTTTTTAGCCCTGTTAAGTATGTGCTGCTGCTCCCCTCAATTTTGAATTGTGTTTTTGTTATATTTATTAAATCTTTTTATTCTTTCTCAGCCTGTGCGTGTGGGTCCCTCCTTTACCCTTTGGACCCATGGTCCCAGTGCCCACCGGTTTGCTGTTAGCAGCTGGCAGGAGCAAATCCATGACAAGATCAGTGTGCTGGGTACCGCTACAGAGGGGTAATGAAGAAACGGGATGGATTTGAATGGTTCTTTTGGTGCCACCCACAACTTTTGTCAATGGAAATGCTAAAATAACCATTCTAGTTCGTAACTAACTGAACCGGACGGGACTGCCTTGTGTAAACGAGGCTTTTCAACTCTATACCATAGCGCTACACTGTCACTAAGCCATGCATCATTAACCCTTCACAGAGTAGTTTTTTTTGGATTTTTTTTATTCTAAGTGTTCCAGAACTACATTGATTTCTATCACTAAAGGTGATTATATTCTATTCACTTATTTTGAAAAAACTTGCAACTTTAAGGGCTTATGTTGTCATTCCATTCTTTAGACAGTTAGTATATATGTTTGAAGAGCCTTTTGCTAAAAGTACTTAAGTCACATTTTCACACATTGGGTCTCATTCATGAAACGAGAGCAGAACGAATTTGTGTGTAAACTGTTTGCAGATGGAAATTTACATGCATCTCCGCATTCATCAATATTTTAGTAGCTCCGATCTTTTCGTAACTACTAACAAAATCTGCACATGCTGCTGACCACGCGTAGTGCTTGTGTAAATTTAAGAATGCGCATAAATAATGCTTGTCACTATTGGAAATTACAATTTTAATTCATATTGCGCTCTGTTATGTATACAATTCGCAGATGCCTTTGAAAGACGTGATATAGCCTAAACATGACAAACGATTAAAAATATAACACATTTAGTTAAATTAGTTGGCATTTGGTAGGCTTAAGATCCAGATTAGGTTCATGAATGTGAATTATAGATATGTGAATCAACTCAATAGATTACACGTTCTTTCTACATGTTGAATGGTGATAAAAAAAAAATAAAAGTGGAGGCATGTCGCTGTCTCCGTCAGGTATAATTCCTGACAGAGAGGTCTCCCCAATCATGCCAGCGATGCGCTCGTCTGCAGTTGATGGTTGTGACTGTGAGCCTCCTCCTCCTGTGGCTGATGTTTTTTTTTTTTTTTATGCGCTTATGCGTGTCTTTGCCTCCAGTTTCATGTCAAACCATTTACGCTTCACCTCGGACATGGTTCTTTTGGACTACAGAGACAACATTAACGGCATCTGTCACCTCCCTCCAGGTCTTCGCTTTGCTCGTCCCTGTCACACCACTGCTAACAGATGAAAATAAAATGTTTTTTCTTAACTCCACTTCACCCAAAATTATTTCTATCTCCGCTTCAGAAAAATTCTTTTTTCTGTCTCTCTCTGTCTTTGTTTGCGCCACGACTGACAGGTCGACTGGATGCATCTACACCTCCTTATATGGTGGTCATTGGCAACTCATGGCCGGGGATTTATGCTAATAGCTGATTACCGGGAGCGCGCCGTCACTTTACAATGGATTGGCATTCATGATCATACACACATGTTTACGATCAGATCTGAGTTTCCCGCGGTGTTCATGAATCCAGAGTAGGTTTTTCGTAGCATAGGCTTTTATGTGCAAATCTACGCACAAATTTACTAACGTTTCATGAATGAGACCCATTGTGAGGTAAGGATGGGAAAACGTGCTTTATAGTCACCTAAATCGATTTTCTCTATTTTCTCAAAATGGGCATTTTGTGACTTACATAGCCTGCTTTTAGCACTGGGTCATCAATTGAGACATTTTTCTTTGCCTTATCCAAAAAATGTTTGCTTAACCCCATGAAACTTACTGACCTATATATGAATCCATCAAATGCTGTTGCTGTTTTCAAACCTGAAGTTCAAACCTGAACCTGGAACCTCAGGCCTATTTAAAAAACTAATGAAGATCCCAAGGTTTCCAACAATCCTCAACATGTCCTGCTGAATTATATGGAAATGTGTGCAAAATGAGGCACAACATCTAGATTTTTTTCATTTGATGCAATGCTGTAGCCATAATCAGTTCATGGCTCTTGGAATGAAAAGTTTATGTAACAGTGTAAAAGAATAAATGAGCTATTTTCCACTGATTTGGCAATTATTCTAGATATTGCAGTCAGCTGATGTCAAGCATCAAACACCATTCCCAAGGAGAGAAATAATGATCGGAAAAGGATTTTGAATGGGAGCTAACTGTTCGCCTATTTTATTGCAACATGAAGCCATTTTGAGGTACTCCCCATAGGTGTTTTCTGTACAGCCTCTCACATTAACTGAGCCAAAGTGCGATAAAAACACAATTACTCTGGATCACAAAGGACTTGCAATTTATCTTCACCGTAAACGGCAAAAGCAGCATTAACTTGAAACACTGTCCCGAGTGAAGTACAGGCTTTATATGTAGTTAACTTGTGCTGGATGCCTTACTTGGGTTTCTTTGGATCCAAACACTTTCATGCTGTGCTGTTTTCAAAATCTTATAGTACCTGCAGTAATTCCACACTGTTCTCCCCTGAAAGACTTTGAAAACCTTTCATATCATTGTAGATCCCAGTGTACTTAATATATACAAAAAATAGACTTTAACTTTTATTTTTATTCTTCTTTGTCTTGAAACATGAAGACTAAAATGGAAAAAAATGATCAGTCACATTTTCACGTTGTGAAGAAATGATTAACTAAAATAAAAATTAATTAAATAAAAATTAATTCAAAACAATCTTAGAAACAAAGCACTGAAAAAATATTAAATATATAAAATATTATAATAATATATAATATTATTGTATATTATTATAATAATATATAAAATATACAAAAATGCAAAATTTAGACTTAATCGTTTTTCCTTTGTGATCTTCACATGTATGTTGATGGTTGCACTGATATCTCCCTTATATCACTTATTTATGTCACGCTACTCGTGTTTACATGTCATGTGAATTTAGCCTAAAGTGCCTCACTCATGCAATAAATAAAAAAGCATAGAACTGTTAATTGTCACATAAAGCCCAGCCATTTCATCCACCTGACATCACAGTAAGACAAAGGACCTTTTTCAAATGAGCTGGGCTTTATGTGATTTATTTTTCATTCTTCTTCCTCTAAAAAAAGAAAAAAACCAAGATCAGGACAGTGAGACTTATGCTCAACAATGGGGAGAGGAGTATGAGGGTACAGATTTATGAGCAAATTAATTACACAGTGGACTGGACCCTGAAGAGCTGCACCCTGGGAGTCTCATCCTGTTGGATGAAGTCTAATTATACCATAGAACTTGAAATGAGAAGAGAATGCAGGGGACTACTGATTTACAGACTGGTTAAAGAAAATGTAAGAGACATCAAGCAGGAAGCGAAATATGGCAGGGGCTAGTTAAAATTGAGCACAGCGGTTGTTCAGGCAGGCCACGGAGTCACGCCCAGCTCACAAGCCTACCTTCATTAGTGATAGTACAGATCGCAAGCCAAGCCCACATCAGCTGACTGCTCAGCTGATTCCTTTCAGGCACTCAATTGGCAAATCATAAACAAGGTGCCCTATTTAAAGATGCTTTGTCTGCCTACTATTGCTGCTTTCTCTGCTCATTTTGCAACCCATCTCCATCCCCAGCTCCTCCTTTACATGTTTTTATGACTTAAGTCAATGACGTCGCAGTCATTGATGGCTCGGTCCGTTCTGTACCCCTGGGAGGGGGGGTTTTCTGCTGCTCTCTCCGCCCATGGCTTTCACGCGTATGCATTGAAGGGCAGGTTTTTGGCTCTCCCTGCCTACTGGCTTTTCATGCACACGCGTGGTTGGGTGGGGAGGCCCCAGAACAGAAACATCCCGCCAAAATCAAATAATGCCAGTAAATTCACTGCAAATGATATAATTTGGAGATTTTGACAAAGTGGACCAGACTGAAAGGGCGTTATAACAGGTAGGTGGGGGGCAGGCGTGTGGAATGATCAGCAGGGGCAGTGGTAGCAACATATGAGTGGCAGATCAAATCGAACATGACTCTGGCCCCATTGCCTTTCATGTGAGAGGGAACATAGGCCGCGTCCTTATTTGTTGTTTCCTTTGAGTTGGCACTGCGACACTGATGGTGTTTTCATACTCTGCGGCACAAAAGTAACAAAGAAGAACAGAATGGATTCTTTTCCTTGGAATGAACTGTCAGAGATGGGCAGCTGAACGTAAATCCGTGAAACCCCCTACCCCCAAAATGGTCACATTCGGTCAATTCCATCCTCGCGTGTTCTACTAAATTGATCTTGGCAACTGTGGTCAAGCCTCTTTCCAAAGACAGGTGTGCAAATTAATTTGACTGCAGGAGCAGCGTTGCGAGATACAGACATCTCATGCCATTTGTGTGGGTTGGGGGTGGGAACGAGGTGATGGGAATTAATTGGAGAAAACTTGGAACGGCAGGGGATTGGCAGGATCAGAGGGATGGCTGTGCGTATTGGAAGCCTGTGGCTCAGCTGATGAGTCATATGGCACGGCTTCCTTCTGCCATCGATTTATTTGACTCCAACATAGACATGCTCGCCCATTTCACATCAAGAACAGGACCCGTCGTGCATCTTGGCATGTTTTCTAGAAGAATAACTGAGCCCTCCAAAAAGAGAAACTGTTCACAGAGACAATCTGTGAAAAATGGGCCTTGGATCCTTTTTGAATGAGGCACAAAGCGAGGTCATTAGACCAAAGAAAACAGAGGCTGAAAAAGCCACGGGATCAAAATGGGTCCGTTCTGTTTGCCAGATTCTGAAGCGCATTGGAGGCGTACTATTCAGACTGAAACATTCAGATGCATTTCTTAATCATTGTAGGGTCCCTACATTCTCAAGCTTACATTATGAGGTGCAATGAAGTCATACACGGCATCTTTTTTCTGAACTATGGCTAGAGAAAAAAGGCACTAATGACTGTTCAATGAAATGTCCCATTTTGGGTCAAATCAGCCAGTTTTAGTGGAATAAAGAAATATTACCCAATGAGCCAAAATCTTTAGCCAAATTGTTTCAGTTGTTTTGCAATTAAATGCTAATGCAATTTCCATTTTTGAAAAAAAAAGAAAAAGGCAGCAAAATCAAGTATAAAACATTGCATTTTAAAAGCCTCGTTGTGTCAGCCTACAAGACACATCATTCCCAGTTGTGTTTCACAGGAGTAAGATAAATGTAAAGAGTTCCAGTTAACTGACCAGTTAAAAGTTCTAATTTGAATGATACAGTGGCACGATGTGCTATAATTCAACTCAGTCATAGCTCAAGACAAACGATAGGGGATGCTAAAATAGTTCTTGTTTTCGATTATTCTCTAGGGTGCTTATGAAATATATAGCACTGAAACAATATTGTCAGTCACATTATCGGCTAATTACTGTAGTTGCTTTTCTTCTGCTGGCTACATGCCCATTCTCTCAGAGATAATTTGATGATATTTAATTGAAATAGATTTTTCTATCACAGATGAGAAAATAACAGTGATAAAAGTAGTATTTTTTTTCTCCCCACCAAGCTTTTGGATCCACTTAAATAGTGTACACAATGGCAGTTTTTGAGTATTGCTTGCAGAATTATTGCAGAAACACCCTATATCAGAAATCTCGCATAAACTTGTCATTTTTTAGTTTCCCCATGCTAAAGTTGGGTCTCTTTCCTGCTGTATAAAAGCCCGAGTTGTCTTCACTTGTAGTTTTCTCCATAGTCTGAGAATATTGCGCTGCTGCTTTTGCGGAAAATGGTTTTATTTATTTATTTAATTTTTTTAGTGGCAGCTGATCAAAATGTGGTTTGTTTATGAACAACATCAGAAGTATAGTTCTGAGACGTTACGTGGGTGGACCCTAGGTCCTACAGCAAGGTCTTACATCTGGAACATGTGTCTGGTTTGCCTGTTTGTCTGAGGGAGTGGGGCTTGTGGATATTTTTATCACTCGTAGAACCTGCCGCCCACCAGACTTTGTCATCTTGAATCGACAGCAGCTTTGCTGTGGAAGATCCACGTTGTTCCCAGATGATGTGGGAAGAAAGTGTTCTTTTTTTGACAACATAAAGCATATGCATTTATGGCTGATATCACCACACTCTGAAAGATTACATGTTTCGGGATGCTGTGGTAGAGTTGTGACAGGTGAGCTTAAGCCATGTCACAGCGGGGAACTTAATATTGAATATAGAGGCCTCTTCAAGGATATATCAGTCAACATCCTGCTGCTCTTTTTAACTGAAACATCTTATAAATTCTTTTACATTACTGCACTTGTAAAATCACTATGCAATGGAAGTCAGGAGAGCATTACTTTCTGCATTTGACAAACTTCTACATGAAAAACAATGTTTCTGCAGGGTGTGGATTGGGTAGGAATATATAAAGTTCAGGGTAGGCTTGGGCGGTGTCATGGTATGGCAGTATATCAGGGCAGGCTTATTTAGAAATCCTAGCCTTCTGCATCTTTTTTAGCACTGTATTCAGGTTTTTGAAAGTCTAGTCCTCCATAAGAGACTCAGGCCAGTCATGGGTCATTTCAGAGCGAGGATGTTCCAACCGGCTGTTCTGCAAATACAGATGCCCGTGCACAATCACTTGGTTCAATAGCTGAAAATCCTGGAGAAATCCTGATTCTAGCATTGGCTACAACTGCCGACTCTGCATAGCCACTCAAAAAGGAAAGCAGACTTCTTAAAAAGAGAGAGCCTGACAATAAATGCGATAAAAATGTAAATACAAGTGAAACTTTTTAAATATGTCTATAACTTTGAGATTGTATTGGCCTCAAGTTTGATTCTGAGCTTGTCGTTCATCTCCTGGACAGGTAAGCTGCTAACTTCATTTTCTTATAATATCTAGCATGTTGACTTAGCTAAATATGTTTTAGTGGTTGATTAAGTTGAGTTGGTAGATTCACCATGTAAGCCGGCAAAAAATGGCGATGATTAATGTTGCTTATATATGGCGGGCCAAACAATTCAAAGCCTGGCCAAGGTAAATACCACCTATCCAGCCTACCCTTCATGATGCAGTCAAGCTGCGCTATCCAGTAAGGTTGCTCATGCTGTCCAATTGCACAGCTGGCTGCCCAGGTGGGTCGCTCGTGCAGTCCAGTTGCACAGCTGCACTATCCAGTCAGGTTGCACGCGCTGTCCCATTGCACAACTGTACTGTTGAGCCAGGTCACTTGCTCTGACAAAGCTTTTTACAGGAAAGGATTTAAGAAGAAATCGTTGCTGGTCAAACAATAAACATCGGGATCTAAGAGATAATTTAAACATAAATAATGCATTTACCAACCAAATTAAGATGGTGTGGCACCCTGGACATTTTAGGCTGAGATTATTTGCAGAATTCTTATTGTATTAGTTTGAGTCATAACCTCTCTGGTAATTGTCTTCTATTTTTACTCAAAACACTTTGTGTAACTATAAAACTGGAAAATTAACTTGCTTTCACCTGACGTAGGTGTACGCTGATATTCATTTTCTCCAGTAGATGGATGTTGCGGCTTTGGTGAGCGATATACAGGAATGGTCAGAATTAGACTGCAAAGGGTGAAGTAGATCTTAAAGGTCTGCATTTTCAGATAGTTGCAGTGACCGCATTCTCAAATGCATTGTTTATTTCAGAAATAAACACAGGTGCCATAAACAATGCATTTGGGATTCCAGATACTTCGAAGATTGCAAAATGCTGATAATTCGGCCCTACTTCCAACTTCACCCTATGTTATGTAATGCCTACCTGCTGCAAATTTTTTTATGGTAGAAGCAAGTTAGCTCGGCACATATGGTGCTTTCTTTTCTGTCCAGAAAACTTTGCCAAAATGTCGGAGACGGCGCAAAGAATTATTGAGAACATCTCAAAAACGAAATCTTATCGTCAGTAAACGGAGCGTTATCATCATCATCATCATCATTGTCGCCATCATCGACTTTCACATCACCACTATTGCCCCGCCCCCACCAAGTACTCCTGTTCCAGAGACCAGAATAAGTGATGAAATCTGGCAAATACTCAATCGAACACTGAGGCAAGGCTTTCAGTTCACAAGACATATTTCTGTTAAAACTAAAAAATTTAAAGCAGCACAATAGGACAGTAAAATTAAAAAAAGCGTCTTTCATATTTTTATGGTGCCCATGCTCTTCTGCAACTCGCTGTGGCATACGCCGCAGTCAAGGGGAAAAGCTAATTTGGACTTACATGGGACCATCGAACAACCCTACTTCCATATGCATTGTGGTTCCATTGTTTCGCTTAGCTTGCGTTTCTTGTTTCTGCTGAGTTGGGTCGCACGCTATGTCCAATCGGATAGCGCTGCACTACCAAGATGAGTGGCGCACAACATCCAAAGAACAGTGTGGCACTGTCAAGTTCGGTTGCATGCAATGTCCAGCTGGATAGGTGGTGTCTTGATTAAGTAAACCTTTGAATTACATGGCCTCCCATACTTATATTGTTGCCTTTTACTAACCATAGCCAAAATCCTCATGGCTGCAGCTAATTCAAGGGGCTTTACTGGCCCATAAGTTTGCAAAGAAAACATATCGGTACTGCATTAAAAATGGACTGAATTGCATTGAAAAAAAATCACCTGTTCTATCTGTTCCGATTGACGTATCTTCTACGTTGCCTCTGGCTGAATTAGTGCCAGTTTTTAACTGTAGTCAATTAAGTAGCTTGCTAGTAACACTTGGAATTCAGTTTCTATATGAAAGAAATTGGAAACGCTTACCTAGCTAGCTAGCTAGCAACAGATTCTCTTGGAAAATAAATAGAGGCCACCACTGCTTTATCTTCCAAAAGTCATAATGGGTCTCCTGTAATATAAATTTTTTTGCCAGTCCTGCTCTGTACTGACCCATGTTAGTGAGCTGAGATATTCAGATGAGGGGCGGAACAATTTTCACCAGCCTGCATGCAACGTAGGCAGGGCTAGAGCTGGCTTCTGAAACCTATTAGTCAAATGATTAGCCAAAAAGCAATGTCAATTAGTCAAATAACTTTACCCCAAGTCACTTTTTTTTATCTGATGTCCAGTTGTGAGGGTCTCTATTACCAATCGATTTCTTGTAGGTTTTGTTGCATTGTTGTATTATTTTGATCATGCTTTTACTTACAACCATGTGCTGTCAAATGTCCTATCTGACCAACTTTCCTCTGTCCTTTCTGACTTAGCGTCGCCTTCCTTGTTTCCTGTGCTAGTAGCATGCTTTTTTTTAGTATTAACCCCACCTTTTTTCCCTTAGCTTGATTCCCAGTCTGCTTTTTTGCATGAATTATTTTTTTAATCTGCATGTTACTGACACAGGATAAAAGAAGCTGGTCCCAAGTCCAGAAGAAGAGGAAGGGGGTCAGAAGGCTTTGGCAAAACAGAAGCTACTGCCTATGAAAGAAATGCAAATAAAAAAAATTTATGCAAAAAGTCATGTGATCGTTCGATTGTTTTTACCAGCTAGCCAATGAATGAGGGCGGAGAGGTTGTGTACTTGCACGCCAGAGACTCACTCCCAGTCAATCCATTACCGTGCATGCCATACGGGATGATGAGCACCAAATAAGGCGATCTATTCAACCCAACTAACAGCTGCGTAGTCTATTGGCTCGAGCATGAGCTGGTGGGTGGAGTATTCCGTCCTAATAAGGGTACAGTAGGCTACACGCCCCGTTCACGCTTCTTCATGACGTTCCTGGAGCTTGTTATGGAGATGCCTACCTGAGTCGGAGAGCCAGAGTTTTGTGAGTTGTGTTTTCTTGGCCGACCTTATATTATATTAACCCCCCCCCTCCACCAAATATTATTGCAGATTTGCGCAACACCGAGGAGGGAGTACCCTGCATTCTTTAATATAAATGGCAAAAAGGTAGAGAACATGGAATTGGTCGTGGAGAATTTTAACAGTTATTTTGTGAATGTTGGGCCAGAACTAGCAAAGGGTATTAAATCCTCACACCTAAGATGGGACTACCTTGACAAGGATGAGGAAATCCAAGACACAATGACATTAACTCCTGTTACCGAATCTGAAATCAGATCAATTCTGAAAAATTGTACAGCTAAGACATCTGTTGATGTAAACCAATTAGATATGAAATTACTGAAAACACTAACTATTGTAACTCCACTTGCCCCACATATATGCAATCTATCCTTCTCCTATGGAGTGTTTCCAGATAAAATGAAGATAGCGAAAGTTATCCTCTCTACAAAAGTGGGGATAAATATGATTTCTCAAACTATCGTCCTGTCTCGATTTTACCTCAATGCTCAAAGGTCCTAGAAAAGCTCTTCAATGACAGATTGGACAAGTACATTGATAAACACAAACTACTGTGTGACAGTCAGTATGGGTTCAGGAAAAAGCATTCGACAGCACTAGCCCTAACAGAATTTATTGAAATGATTAAAGATTCACTAGATTCAAACTTATATTCTATAGGCATATTTATTGATCTGAAGAAAGCATTCAACGCTATAAATCACGATACATTGATTGAAAAACTTTACAAATATGGATTAAGAGGGACCGCATTAAAATGGATCAAAAATTACTTAACAGGTAGGATGCAATTTGTGCAGATGGGCAATAGCAAATTGAATTGCTTGGACATTACCTGTGGAATTCCTCAGGGCTCGGTCATAGGTCCCAAGTTGTTCATAATTTACATAAATGACATTGTTAAGGTGTCCGATATCCTAAAACTAATTTTATTCGCAGATGACACGACTATTTTTTGCTCAGGTGTCGATCTCAAACAATTGGTAAAATTGGTTAATAAAGAAATGTCTAAACTTCACACGTGGTTTAATGTAAACAAATTATCACTAAATCTTACAAAGACCAAATTTATGATATTTGGAAAAAAGGCCTAAAGGACGACATAGACTTAAAGGTAAATGGTACCAGCATTGAAAGGGTAAACGAATATAAAGTCATGGGAGTTATGTTAGATAATCTCTTAAGCTGGAAACCACATGTAAACTTGGTTCAAAGAAAGTTAGCTAAAAGCGTGTCTATTCTTTGGAAAATGCAGAAATTATTAAAACACAAGTCTCTTAAAATAATCTATTCAGCACTCATAGCACCCCACTTACACTACTGCGCTGAAGTATGGGGACACACTTATAATAATACAACAGAATCATTGTTTAAACTCCAAAGAAAGGCCCTTAGAATTATTCATAACGTTCCTTATGGAACTCATACAAACGATTTGTTTATTAAGGCAAAGTTTCTTAAATTGCAGGATATAATAAAATTCAACTCCTTGCAAATTGTATATTTAGGATACCATTGAAAAGAATTGCCTAGAAATATACAATGCCTATTTCTTCAGCGTGAATGTATTCATGACCTAAGAGGCAGAATGTTGTTGCAAACGAGAAGGGTCAAATCGACTCGGAGTGAGCACTCCTTATCTGTGGCTGGAGTCAGTGCATGGAACATACTTGAAGACAATATTAGAATGGCAGACAATCTGAAGGACTTTAAGTATCTTTTGAAATGTGCATGTTTGAATAACTATACACTTATCCAACAAAATGGCATTGGATAAATTAAACGAACCATAACGGGCATAAACAATAGGGGTTGTTTATAGACACTCAGCTATATTGTGATTAAAATTCTTCATGATGTTCATAAAATGATCTTATGTTGTGACGCTTAAATCGTTGTGTAAATGGACACTCAGCTCTGTTGTGATTTATAAATCTTTATGATATCTTAACCATAATCAAACTGTTTTTTCTGGGAGTTGGGGGGGACTTTGACAAGGTCTCGCTTCTCCCAGATTTCGGTCATGAAATGTTGTGTTGAAATTGTCATGAAACGATTGTACAATCATGCCGAAATGAAAATAAATAAATAAATCTCGTGACCCCACTTTTGAAAGGTCTTCGTCAAATTTATCGTCAAATGTGACTTACAGATCGTCAAACTGCAGGAGAGATCGTCGATTGCGAATTGACAAACGGGTAGCGCGAGCTCTGCATAGGAAAGGGAGCCAAATCTGAATGACATGCCAAATGCCATGTTTTATGAAAAAGGCAGCCCTGAAAAGAGTAGCTGGGTTGTTTTATTTCACAGTTAGTGGGTTGGTAGGGTCTCCTGATTCTGATATGTATGTGCACAAGCATTGAAAAAGTGAGTTTTTCATAATATGTTCCTTAAAACGTCCAAAGATTGTTCTGTCACTTGCATGTCACATTCAATACGCCAAAGAGAACAGAACAAATCTACCATTGTTATAATTAAAATGAAAAATTATGCAAGTAGCTATGACATGGTTATTAGGGAGACACTTGATGTAACATCTCACACACTAATGACTCCTCTTTTCTCATAATCATTGTCGACGTTGACATTTATGGGATGAATAGGATCTAACGTGAGCCCCAGATATCAAATTTATGAAACTCAAGCAGTAATTTTCGTTTATTCCTTGCCGAAGGCTCGATATAATCGAAAATGACAACTCTCATTTCATAAATTTGAAATCTCAGTCTCACTCATTAGAGATCCTCTATATACTGTATGTCACAGTCAGATTTCGAAACCAGTCATTTCATGTATGACTAAAAATTTTTAGTAATTTCATGAAATGACTGAAGTTAAGCGCGAGCCATTTCATAAAATGACTGAAATTTTAAGCCATTTCATGAAATGAATGGTTTTTATGATCTGACTGTAACATATATACACATACAGTGGGCTCCAAAATTACTGGCACCCCTGACTGGCAATGCACAAATCGAAAAAAAATAATGTTCTTCGTGAATGTCTGTCTGCCATTAAGAATTGAATGACCAACAAATTCCTCCAACTTCATGCAGAAAAGACTGAGGTTGTCATTATAGCTGCTGATACAGTGGTCTCCAAGGTGGTTAACCAGATGGAGTCACTAGCAGACAACATAAGATCTAACTTAAAACCTCTGGGTCATTTTTGACCAGACCATGCATTTCGAAAAAGATGTTAAATCTCTGACCCGCACATGCTTTTTCCACCTAAGAAATATAGCGAAACTCAGGTCCATTGTCACACACTCAGAACTGGAAATGGCATTTATATCATTCTGGCTCGACTACCGTAACTCACTGTTCACCTGCCTCAGCAAAACTCTCTGAACCGCTTAGAACTCATTCAAATTGCTGCAGCTAGGTTGCTCACTAGGTCACGTAAGTCTTGTCACATTACTCCCACATTACTCCCATCCTGGCCTCCCTGCAGTGGCTCCCTGTGGCCTTCCGGTTCCAGTTTAAAATCCTGGTGCTGACTTACAAAGCCCTCCATGGAGAAGCACCCGCTTACATCTGTGATCTTCTCAAGCCCTATGTCACCAGCCGGTCACTGAGGTCCTCTGACCAGCGGCTCCTCGTCGTGCCAAGGGCATGGCTGAAAACCAGAGGTGACTGAGCATTCCAGTCTGTGGCCCCAAAGCTCTGGAACTCCCTGTCCATGGACTTGAGAACCTGTGCCTCTGTACACACTTTTAAAGGTCAGTTAAAAACCTACCTGTTCAGGCAGGCGTTTGGACAGTTATAAACTGCTTGCTGTATATGGCACTGTAGTGTCTCAATGATTGTATTGATTGTATTTCTTGTGTTTTTATTTATTTCCAGTGAAGCACTTTGTGACTTTGAGCTCAGAATAGTGCTATGTACTAAAGAGTTAGTTACACAAACAATAAAAAATACACTGAACAAAAATATAAATGCAACAGTTTAGTCCTTTCAGTGTTCCGCATAATTATTTCTGAGGTTGGTTTAGTAGGGTTTATTTATGCGACCAAGGTTGCGTGCCACTGGTCTGTGTGCATTTCAGTCACCTTGTCCATATTATTGTCAAGTTCATGCCCTTTGTCCAAGATCCTTCACATTCTTGGGTTTGCGTTTATCAACTGCCCTCTTCAACTCAGCCCACAGGTTTTCCAATTCGACTGAGGTCTGGCAACTGAGATGGCCATTGCAGAATGTTGACGTTATTGTCACAGAACTATTTCTGTGTGGATCTTGAGGTATGCTTTGGGTCATTGTCCTTGTTGGAAAGTCCACCTGCAGCAAAGTCCCAGCCTTCAAGTAGATTGTCAGCCAAAATGTCCTGATACTTGGTGGAATTCATTATACCATTAAGCTTAACCAGTGCCCCTGGACCTCTTGAATTACAACCCCAATTTTGAAATAGTTGGGACAAAGTGTAAATTGATGAATAAAATCAAAACGCAATGACTTTCAAATCACACCAGCCAGTATTTTATTCACAATAGAACAGAGATAACATAGCAAATGTTGAAACTGAGAAATTTTACAATTTTATCCACAAAATGAGCTCATTTCAAATTTGATGGCTGCTAGAGGTCTCAAAAAAGTTGGAACAGGGGCCTGTTTACCATGGTGTAGCATCCCCTCTTCTTTTTAACATAGAGTGGAAGCGTCTGGGCATTGAGGAGACAAGTTTCTCGAGTTTAGCCACTGGAATTTGATCCCACTCTTGTTTAATACAGGCTTCCAGCTGCTGGAGAGTTTTGGGTCTCCTTTGACGGACTTTTCATTTAATTATGTGCCAAATGTTCTCAATCGGTGAAAGATCAGGACTGCAGGCAGGCCAGTTCAGCACACGGACTCTTCTACTAAGAAGCCATGCTGTTGTAATAGCTGCAGTATGTGGTTTTGCATTGTCCTGCTGAAATACACAAGGCCTTCCCTGGAAAAGATATCGTCTGGAGGGGAGCATATATTGCTCTGAAAACCTTTATATCCCTTTCTGCATTCATGGTGCTTTTTAAAACATGCAAGTGTCCCACACCATATGCACTAATGCATCCCCAACCATCAGAGATGCTGGCTTTTGAAATGAACGCTGATAACAGGAGGGGTGGTCTTTATCCTCTTTAGCCCGGAAGACACAACGCCCATGATTTCAAACAAGAATGTCAAATTTGGACTTGTCTGACCACAGGACACTTTGCCACTCTGCTACAGTCCATATTAAATGAGCCTTGGCCCACAAAACACAGCGGCGCTTCTGGATCATGCTCAACAATGACTTCCTCTTTGCATGATAGTTTTAGGTGGCATCTGAGGATGGCACGGCGGACTGTGTTTACAGACAGTGGTTTCTTGAAGTGTTCCTGGGCCCATTTAGTAATTTCAATGACAGAATCATGCCGGTGAGTGATGCAGTGCCGTCTGAGGGCCCGAAGATCACGGGCATCCAGTAAAGGCCTTCGGCCTTGTCCCTTACGCGCTGAGATTCTTGCAGTTTCTCTGAATCTTTTGATGATGTTATGCACTGTCGATGACCTTCAAAGCCTTTGCAATTTGACGTTGAGGAACATTGTTTTTAAAGTATTCCACAATTTTTACGCAAACCTTCACAGGTTGGAGAGCCTCTGGCCATCTTTACTTCTGAGAGACTCAGCCTCTCTAAGACATCCCTTTTATAGCCAATCATGTTACACACCTGATGCCAGTTAACTTAATTACTTGCTAAATGTTCTTTCAGCTGATTCTCTCTTATATTAATTGCTTTTTCAGCTTTTTGCCTGTGTCCCAACTTTTTTGAGACCTGTTGCAAGCAGAAAATTTGAAATAAGCTCATTTTGTGGATAAAAATGTAAAATGTCTCAGTTTCAACATTTGAAATTTTATCTATGTTCTGTTGTAAATAACATATTGGCTCATGTGTTCTAAAAGTCATTGCATTTTGATTTTATTCACAATTTACACTTCGTCCCAAATATTTCGGAATTGGGGTTATAAAACAGCCCCAAAATGTGACTGACCCACTATCACATTTCACCGCGGGTATGGGATGCATCTCTGTTTCAGCGCCAAATATGCTGATGCTATATCTGACTGAAATGTGCAATTGTGGTCTCATCTGACCAAAGCCCCTTGTTCCAGTCATAATTTAAATGACGTTTGGCAAACTCCAAGAGCTTGCTTCTGCGTCTTCTGGTCAGAAAGGGCTTTCTTCTAGCAACCTTTTCAAAGAGGCTGTGGTGATGAAACCTGGTCACCCCAAGATGCCACCAAGGCCTGCAATTCCTTCACAGTGATTCTTGGGGATTTCGTTGCTTCCCACACCGTCCTCCTCAGTATCCTGGAGGGCAAAATGCACAAAATGTAGTTGCGTCCTCTACCCTTGAGGTTTTCAACAGTTCCATATCTTTGGAATTTTTTAATAATTGCCCTGACAGTGCTCATTGGCATATTTAATCATTTGTGAATGTTCTTGTAGTCATTGCCAGATTTATGATAGTCTTTGACCATCTGCCTGTTTTGAACTGACAGTTATTTTATTTTCTTCATGAAGTTGGATGACAAAGGGATATTGCATGTGTGTTACCTTTTTATACTCTAGTGAAACAGGAATTGATGTAATGGCTCAATATAGTTCCTTAACACTTAGATAAAACTTAAACAAGTGGAATTTAATACCTGGTTTAATTTTGGTAGATGTCATATAAAATAATCTTTTAAGGTGCCATTAAGGGTGAGTGTTTACCATATCCAGGGGGAGGCTGGGACATGGAGTCTGAGTGGACCCTGTTCAATGTCTCCATTGTGGAAGTGGATGCCTTGATCTGTGGCCTGAAGGTTGTTAGTGCTAGTTGTGGAGGCAACCCAAGAACCCATTGGTGCACGCCAGCGGTGAGGGAGGATGTCAAGCTGAAGAAGGTGCCTAATGGGCTTGGTTAGCCCAAAGGACCCCCGACTCGGCAGACTGGCACTGGCAGGCTATAAGAACTGCAGCCGTGGTAGTTGCTGAAGCAAAAACTTGGTTTTGGTAGGAGTTCTGGGAGGCTTTGGAGAAGGACTTTTGGGTGGTCTCAAAGAGGTTCCAGCAAACCGTCAGAGGACTCAGGAAGGGAGCCAAGACTTCGCTCAGGCTGTTTTCAGCAGGGGTGGGGAACTGCTGACCTCGAATGGGGATATTGTCCGGCCGTGGAAGGAGCACTTTTAGGGACTCCTGAATCCGCAGACACGCCCTCCATTGAGGAGGCAGGGACAGAGGACTCTGGCAAGTCATTGGTGGAAGTCACTGAGTCGACCTCACTGAGGTAGGCGAAAAGCTCCGCAGTAACAAGCCACCGAGAATGGATGAGATTCGTTCTGAGATGCTGAAGGCCCTGGATGTTGTTAGGCTGTCATGGTTAACACGCCTGTTCAACATCACGTGGATGTCGGGTACTGTACCCTTGGACTGGCAAACTGGGGCGTTGGTTCTCAGATTTCAAAAAGGGGACCGGAGGGTGTGCTCCAACTATAGCGGGATCACACTGCTCAGCCTCCCTCGAAAATGCCTGTGCCAGGGTGCTAGAAAGGAGACTCAATGATTGCCCAATTGTGGAACCTTGGATTCAGGAGGAGCAATGTGGATTCCGTGCTGGCCGTGGAACATTGGACCAGCTTTTTACCAAAGAACTGATACTGGAGGGGTCATGGGATTTTGCCCATCCAGTCTGCATGTGTTTTGTGGACTTCGAGAAGGCTTATGACCGTGTCCCACAAGGTATCCTGTGGGGGGTGCTGTGGAAATATGGGGCTCCTGGGCCGTTCATTCAAGCCATTTGATCCCTGTACAACCAAAGCCGGAGTTGTGTCCGAATTCTCGGCATTAAGTCGGACTCGTTTCCAGTTGGTGTCGGGCTCTGCCGTGGGTGTGCCTTGTCACCTATTCTGTTCACGATTTTCATTGACAGGATATCAACGTGCGGCTAAGTTTTGGAGGGTGTCCAGTTTTGTGGCCTCAGAATTGCATCTCTGCTGCTTGCAGATTATGTGGTCCTGCTGGCCTCATCACCCTGTGACCTCCATCGCGCACTGGAGCAGTTTGCAGCTGAATGTGAAGCGGGCAGAATGAGGATCGGCACCTCCAAATCTGAAAAGGTGGATTGTTCCCTTCATGTAGGGGCTTCATGTAGTTGTTATCCCAAGTGGAGGAGTTCAAGTATCTTGGGGTCTTGTTCACGAGTGGCGGTAGGATGGAGCGTGAGATTGACAGGATCGCTGCGCTGCAGTGAAGCAGGCTTTGTACTGGTCCATTGTGGTGAAGAAGGAGCTGAGCTTAAAAGCGAAGCGTTCAATTTACTGGCCGATCTTTGTTCCAACCCTCACCTATGGTCACAAGCTGTGGGTAGTGACCGAAAGAATAAGATCATGAATACAAACGGCCAATATGAGCTTTCTCTGCAGGGTGGCTGGGCTGATCATTAGGGATTGGGTGAGGAGAGACATCCAAGAGCAGCTCAGAGTAGAACTGCTGCTCCACCACATCAAGAGGAGTCAGTTGAGGTGGTTTGGGCATCTAGTCCAGATGCCTCCTAGATGCCCACTTTAGAGGTTTTCTGGGCATGTCCAACTAGGAGTAAGCCCCAAGGCAGGCCCAGGACATGCTGGAGGGACTATATCTCCCGGCTGGCCTGGGAATGGCTTGGAGTACATCACGTACAGTTGGAGGAAGTGGCTGGGGAGGGGGGCGCTTGGGCCTCTCTGATTAGTCTGTTACCCCCGCAACCCGGTCCCAGATAAGCAGCAGGAATTGGATGGATAGATGGATGGGTGCCATTAATTGTGAAACATTGATTTGGAGGAAATTGATTTTTAAATAAATCAGTAAATGATTTTGGTCAGTCCGATTGGAACATTAATATCCTACAGTATTTGCCACATGTTGTAATTTTGAGTTTCTTGATAAATATATTTTTATAGAAATTTTTGAAAAATTTTTTGTGCATTGCCAGTCAGGGGTGCCAGTAATTTATTTATTTGTTCGTTTATTAATTGACAAAGACAGTCCTTTATTTCCGAGAGTTCATATTATGGCTGTAGATGTTCTCACAGATGTGTGCTTCAGCTTGACCTTTCTGTCAAATTAGTCCCAAACTAAATTGATTTTAATTCACTTGATTGAAAAATGGAAGGAACTGGCTTATTTTGCCCAATATGGCTTTTTCGATCTATTCCAAAAATTTGGACACTGCACTTTGAAGTACATTATTGCAGTTAGTTTAACCTCTGACGATTTAAGTAACTTGTGTCATTTGAGGTTATGCACAGCACTAGAGTGACAGTTCATTAATGATTGGGGGTGGGAGGCAGAACAACTGAAATGCTTGAGTCCACAAGAATATATATTTTTACCTTTTTCTTGCATAGCCTTCAGATTCAGGGGTTTCAGTGAGTCCTGCAGGGCTGTGGTGTGTGTTAATGCATGTGATACCTTTCAATCAGCTGCCAATTGAAGCCTTGAGAAGTTGGACTCTACACACTATCAATGACTTACATGAATTGCTGGTGCTAAAGCTTTACCAAAAACCAGGAGACACTGCAGCTCTCTGAAGCTGGAGTTTGACACCTGAGCTTTAGGTGGAACTAGACAGTTATTCAATTTACTTTCATAAAGGTAAATGTCCATTTCAATACTGCATTTCATTCATAAACGATTGTTTCGTGGACTGACTAGACGATAGGTTCTCCCATTTACAAGGATAAGCTCTGATCTCCTTTAATGGCCAAAGTGTAACTCTGGCTGAATCCACAGCAGACCGGTCATACAGGCAGGTACATCTGCTTCAGACTTTTGCCACTGTCTCTGCAAGATGGGCTTCCGGCAGCCTGCGTGGCTTTGACAGAGGGGCAGAAGATATGCACAGCCAGTGATGCTACATACGTCCTCAGCTTAAACAGAGGAGATGCACACAATTAGCACGTAGGGTACCTGCCAGGGAACAGTGATTACAGGGACCCATGTGTTCTTGACACCCCAAGATATAAGCCCTTAAGCTGAAATGCTGCTCACACTAGAGATTAATTGCATCTTGTACAAATGACACTAAGTGCCGTCTTCACTCTTTTCCCATAGTTACGCTGATGCCCATTGACATGAACAAACTCTAATTAACAAATTGAATGTACACAGTAATTACCCCCCTGTCTAATTATTTGTAGTCAAATTATACTGACTTACTGTAGCGATACTGTACATTAGTGCTTAAAATTAGCATTTAGACAACTGCATTCACTTTCAAGTCAAACACTTGGGATACTGCCATTATGACCTTTTAATATGACACACTTACGCATAGTGTTTAAACACAAAGTTACTGAGTTTCATCACAACTTAGAATTTACATATACAAGTGGGCTACAGGGTAATTAAACATCCTGACTGCATTAGCCTTTGTAGAGCTCATGCGCTACTTGCTGTGCATAACTAGTATTGGCACAGCTATTTGCAGCATATACTGTCCTGACAGTGGGCAATGTGTCAATATTACAAACCCCAATTCCAATGAAGTTGGGACGTTGTGTAAAACGTGAATGATTTGCAAATCCTTTTTGACCTATATTCAACTGAGTACACTAGAAAGACAAGATATTTAATGTTGAAACTGATAAACATTATTGTTTTTTTGGAAATATTCACTTAGTTTGAATTTGATGCCTGCAACACGTTCCAAAAAAGCTAGGACAGGGGCAACAAAAGACGTGGAAAGTTAAGGAATGCTCGAAAAACACAGAGGTCATCTGAGATGGACTGACGCAAAGGAGAAGTGTGCTGTGGTCTGACGAGTCCACATTTCAAATTGTTTTTGGAAATCATGGACGTTGTGTCCTCTGGGCTAAAGATGAAAAGGACCATCCAGATTGTTTAAGCGGAAAGTTCAAAAGCCAGCATCTGTGATGGTATGGGGATGCGTTAGTGCCCATGGCCTGGGTAACTTGCACATCTGTGAAGGCAATATTAATGCTGAAAGGTACATACAGGTTTTGGAGCAACATATGCTGCCATCCACGAGACGTCTTTTTCAGGGACGTCCTTGCTTATTTCAGCAAGACAATGCCAAGTCACATTCTGCACGTGTTACAACAGCGTGGCTTCGTAGCAAAAGAGTGCGGGTAATAGACTGGCCTGCCTGCAGTCCAGACCTGTCTCCCATTGAAAATGTGTGGCGCATTATAAAGCGCAAAATACGATAACAGAGACCCCGGACTGTTGAGCAACTGAAGTCGTATGTCAAACAAGAATGGGAAAGATTTCCACCTACAAAGCTTCTACAATTAGTGTCCACAGTTCCCAAATGCTTAATGAGTGTTGTTAAAAGGAAAGGTGATGTAACACAGTGGTACACATTCCCCTGTCCCAGCCTTTTTGGAACGTGTTGTGGGCATCAAATTCAAAATGAGTGAATATTTCCGAAAAAAACAATATAGTTTATCAGTTTCAACATTAAATATCTTGTCTTTGTAGTGTACTCAATTGAATATAGGTTGAAAAGGATTTATTATTAATAATAATAATAATAATAATAATAATAATAATAAAATTTATTTATATAGCCCTTTCAATCAAAGTGCTTTACAACAATTTAAAATAAACAAGAAATGACAACAATAAAAGCAGCAGTAAAAACACCATGAAATATCATGCACAACACATACACAGCACACCAGGATATCACATAGATGCACAGAGAGCCTCAAGAAGATTTGCAAATTATTGTATTCTGTTTTTATTCACGTTTTACACAACGTCCCAACTTCATTGGAATTGGGGTTTGTAAATGCCCAAATTCCCCAATACCCCTGCTGTGGGGCAGAAAGTGATTGAGTGAAGAAATTCTCTGCCCTCTAGTGGTAGAAAACACTGGTTCAGAAAGTGTAAGTCCCCCTCGCTATTTTATCTCAAACATCTCAATTTGCCGGGCCACAACATGCGTTTATTTTTCCTAAGATAGTTGTGGTACCACTGCTGCTTTGAGCCACACTTCGGCAAATCAGATTGAACCTAACTGGAATTGTAAGCCAATCAGTTTGCACGTAACTGGAACTTTTCCCTAACTTCGTCATGGAAAAAAAAAAAAAAAAAAACCAGCGGCCAGGGCACGGACCAAATTATTGAAATCACCTTGCGGATTCTTGGGTAGAAAAAGCGGATGTTAGGACTAAGTTCTCATGCCATGTTTTACACCTACCCATGAGCTACTGATTTCACTCATTACTTTGGCCTCTTGGCTGAAGAGTTGTTCTAATTAGCAAATCCAGGTGACTGGGATTAAACACTGGGGAAAAATTGGCATTGTCCATCTCTTCTCACAAAACAGTGACATAGATTTACATAGATGCATCATTAGCCCATTGACAGACCTCTGCTAACCCCGTTTTGACCTGTACATCACTACAGGAAGCACTTATCCTCAGCACAACGGTAGGTTTCAGAGGACCAAAGTGGCACAGAGAGTGGCTGATTCTCCAGCTGTGTAACACATCTGCTGACTACCGCAGCCGCTGTGTTTCTTCTGATGCTAACTCCCAGCTGAGTAGTCATATAGTACCCGCCATGTCAGTCTCTTCCTTGTTCTCAGAATACCTGTTTTCTCTGGACTCGATCGGCATGTGACACTAGAAGCAGTTAACCTCCTGATGGAAGGCAATTCATTTTAGTCCTTTGCAACTTTCAAGAATCTCTGTCTTAATCTGTTAATTATATTTTGATCCAAACATTTTGCTATACACTCGCTAATGTTACTAAAAGTGAAATTATACCTTTGGAGGTGTTCAAACAGCAGCATGTCATCCCAGACTCTTCTATTATTTAAGTGCATAAAAAATTTTGCCAGGCCAAGAGTGTTAAGATGGAAATATTGGCTCTTACCTCCCATAATTGGCTTTACCTTTGTTCCAGTTTGCCTTTTTAAAATGTGTTGTGGCCAAGATGGTGAATTGTTATTGGTCCTGGCAGGGGTACTTAACAATTATTTTAATTCAAATGCATCAAGCAGCTTTGGAGCTGCATATTGTTCTCCTGTTTGTCAGGAGAAACAAGATTTACCTTTCTACCCTTTCTAACTGTACTGCTTTACATGCTCAATGCTGATTGCAACTGAAATTGAACTTCAGCCATTTTATTTGGGCAGTGTCTATTTTCTTTGTTTGTTTTTGCAAATTGATTTTTTAATTTTTAATTTTTTTGCAAAGAGAATCGAATACCTGATCGGATATCGCCACTCGGGTGTCTTCAGAGGGATTTTATGGTACGAATACAAGACGCCCCTGTAAGACAGTGACTTCAGGGCAGGATGGACATCAGGTCCCAGATATCACCAGCAGATGGGGCTGTTGAGTAATACATTCCCATGGATTCTGCAAATGGAGATTGAATATCTTTCACAACCTTTCATACATCACATTGAGTTTTAAGCAAAAGAGAAACACTATTCATTTAAGCAATTGAGGAACAATTGACTTAATGATCAGGCTCAAGGTTTAGAGTCATAATTGTTTTTTTTTTCACCCAAGTCCCTGGGATGGAGGGAAAGGAAACATTTGGAATCACAGATGAACTCAAAGCATCTTTGTAAATACGGTAGGGAGCCGTGGTTACCATGGAGAAGCCCAGGTGAATGAGAGCCAGGCGTGTGAACTCACTTTTGCTCCAAAGTGAAACATACCAACTGCAAAGAAGCACGGAAGAATCTAAGGCAAAAAATGATCTAAGAATCTAATAGCAGCCAAAGAAAACGTATGCTTTGGGTGGCTTCCTTGAAGGTGCCATCCTAAAAGCTGCTAAGCCCAATTTGTCATTGCATATTTCCACAAACATGTCCAAAAATACCGTTCAAACATCATATGTTCAATCAAACAGGAGCTCAAAAGCCATATCGTCAGCCTGCTGATAAAACCTTGTATCTCCAAATTGATAAGAAACAAAAACTCGTATGTCCACTATTTTCACATGCAAAATTAAACATTTTTTATTTTATTTATATTTTAAATTATATTTATATATTTATATTATTTTATTATTTTTTATTTTATATTTATTTTTTATTTTCCTGCAAAGTTTATCATTTTGAAGATAAAAGGTTTTATCAGCAGGCCGATGATATGCAGCAGTGAAACATAAAACTGAAGTTAAAGCCTCTGAAATTTAGTGATCCAGTTTTAAGCTGATTGTGGCTCCTTGCCAAGAAAAATTGTGGAAGTTTTAGTCTGGCTCATGAATATTAGAGTCTGGCATGTTTAAGGAACATTTGTTCGGCTATTCTACAAATTTCTTTTGAGGTAAACTGTGTGTATTTCAGCCAAGTTGCTGTCATATTTTTAGAATGTTTAAAGAAAAATTTATCCTCCTTTAAATGCTCTCAGAGAAAATGAACCACAGTGTATTTATGGTTTGTGCACTGTGCTCTACTGGAAAACAAAAATTAACAAGACTCATTTTAGTCTTTTAAGACTGGAAAGCATAAGACAAACCTCATAAGATATCGCATTACTTTGGCCTGTCGGCTTGTATAGAGCCAAAATTTTAAAAATATCCTTCGAACAACAATAATGATAGACGTAGCTAGGGGCAATTTAAACTACTATTTGGGCGCTTGGCTTAGCTTCACTCCTCATGCTCAAACCTAACCAACCCAACCAATGAAGGCAATGAGAAATAGCCAATCAAAGGGCGAGTAGGGCGGGTCATTCCATCGCAATCCTATGAAAAAATGGTGTACAGAAGGTGAATTGCAGACAAATTTGTGGTAAAACTTATGAGCAGCAGAAGTAGAGGCCAGGCACTGATCACAGTTCAAGCCTAAATGGCATTTCTAATGAAATATAGGACTGCCGCAATTGGCACTTTAATTAAACTGAAAAAGAAAAACTCTAAAGGCGTTCAGGCAGAAGAATGGTCAGAAAATGGTCCAAAGTCAGGCAAAGGCAACAGGTACCCCAGAGGACAGGCTTAGGCATGGAAGGGGAGAACTAGTCCAAGGTCAGTACTTGGAAGTCAAGCCTTGGGTACAGGGTAGGTTGGACTGTGCACACTCTTGAACACAAGAGCATGAGGAACTGGAAGGAGCACCTCTCGTCAGGACTGCTGATACTGGGAATATTGTCCTATCAAAGAGGTTGCTTAATCTGGGGAGCTCAGTGGCACAGTGGTTAGCACTGCTCCTCGCAATGAGGAAGCTCTGGATTTGAGCCCCGGCCGGTCAGGCCAATGCTCTGTCCACGTTTCGTGGATTTCTTCTGAGTACTCCAGTTCCCCCACCCAGAAAAACATGCGTTATAGGAAAACTGCTACCAGTTCCCCTGACCAAGGAGCTGGCTTTGGAACTGGAGCTGGTTCCCACGCACTGCTCTGTGGCTGCCCACTGCTCCTAACTATAGGATGGATCAAATTCAGAGGACAAATTACCCCACGGGGTTCAATAAAGTAAATGTTATCTTTCTTTTACAGTTTTCTGTAAATACCTAGGACAGAAGACTCAGGGAGAATTGACTGGCTTAGTATGAAGGACAACAATTGAAAGAATCTAGCGAAGGGGAGACAAAACACAATAATTTAAATACACTAAGACCACCATCAACAGATAGGGAAGAAATATGAAAGCTTGATTAGGAACCTGGAGAGAAGTAGAATGAGAGAATAATTAATCCATTAACAAATTGGGACTGAAACAATTAAGGAAATACTCCAGACGTGAAACAAACTTAAAATCACAAAAATTTATCTTTAAATGATTTTCAAATTTAGCCCTGCAGGAGCTTCATCCTAGGTAACTACATGCATTAAATTGCCCCTGGAGGTAACATGAGCAAATGATTCCACTGTTTGACGAGATGGCGTGTTTGCTGTCAGTGGATCTATGGCTGGGAACTTAATGCGTGTCCTGGATCTTTCACGGTCACTGTTTTTATTTTCATAGGAGCAGTGGCACAATATTTTGTATTCCACAAAGTTGATTTCAGTACTAACAGATTAGAGTCTCTAGATTTTTGGCAGTTGGATCAGGTATGCTTTCTCTGTGTTGACTGAGAGCATACAAGATGGTATATCCCCAGAAACAGGATTAGGCGGCCCTGGTTTCTATAAAGTATGTTTATTTATTTATTTATTTATTATTAGATCCCCATTAGCTGCTGGAACTTAACCGCAGCTACTCTTCCTGGGGTCACACCAATTTCTTCAACAAAAAAAATGCAGCGAACATAAAATACAATTACATTAATTCACATTAATACCCACAAACACACACAACACAGACACCTGCTCAAAACTTAATACAAATACGGTAGCTCTACATACTGACAATTCAGTTCATTTCTGACTTACCATAATACTCAAAGGGAAGCAAAAATAACTCATTTTTCAATTAGTGCTGGCTGTTACCTGGTTTGGTGGGGCACAAAACAAAATTTTTTCACAGGCCCAAATCTAACTTTTAACCAGCACTGCTTGTATGTTATTCAGATAATACCTCATTCGGAATACTGGCATTTTCCCAAGGCTAGCAGTCTGTTTTATTTGTTATTACAGTAAATTTCAGTGAGAAAGGAACAAATAGAGATTTATTATGTGCATTTTTTATATTAACTTTCATGTTACTTATAAGCTTAAAAATATGACATTTCTATGCTTGACGTTCATAACCATAAAAGCAATCAGAAAGAATAAGTCTTGATGGATTATGCTGGCCAATTTTGTCTGACAGGGGTCATCACAGATCAGGGCGGAATCTTTTTTTAAAACATGTGACGCAGTTGCTATTTCTGCCTGTTTCTGAAGGACACAAGATAATTTTTTAATAATTTTTTTTAGAACCCAGATATACTCTTTTTTTTCCCTTTCATCACCATTTTGTGAACATATCTTTGTAGAGACGGCCATGACTCAGAACATACCTTGCCACTTACCTCAAGCTGTCAGCACATTAATGAATATACGGAGTTATTTTACACCCACATCTTTTCTATCACAGTTGGACATGGCTGTCGGTGTCTGTGAGGGTGGTTGTTCTTTGTAATCTTCGCTTTACATTGCATTCATTTAGTGGAAGCTTTTCTGCAGAGTAAGTTGTAATGTAGGATTCAGTAGAATGAAATGTACAGCTATGTTTGTAACAATATACATATGGGGATGCACAAAATTAGAGGTCGAAGGACATCCCTGTTGATTTTAATTCTAATTAGTTGCACATGTCTGCTTAAAAGGGGTTTAACCAGCAGCACATTGCTTGGTAAGCCTCCAAAGCAAGATGAGTGTCATCAGTCACTGAAACGGCAGAATTATTCAAGGCTGTCAAAAATTATGACAACAAATATGCTCAACACGAATAAACAACAACTGCAAACATGCACTGTGGCCGCAAGTCAAAGCTCTCTGACAGGGACAGGCATGACACTTGGTTGGATAGCTGATAATACTACAGGACTAAATCTAAAAAAAAAATTAAAATTAAAATTAAACATCCATATCTGAGCCAGTCTCAACAAAAACAGTGCTTTACGGGCATTACAAAGCTGGCATTTTTGGCAGTGTTTATGATGAAACTACTAAGATCAGAAAATTATCTTTTATTTTATTATTGGTAAGATTAAAAATAATGACTACGGATGTGGAAACAATATGCCAGGTAAAACGATTGACTTTGGGCGCAAACCATTCAGAGGGGTGCCAAACAGAGGGCGAAATAAACAGTCATGCGTCCTGACTGGGATCATGATGCCACTGAAATTCAAGTCTCACAATGACATCACTCACTAGACCACAATCAAGTCTTACCAGGTCATAAAAATGACTAAAATTGAGACAATGATGGAAATGCGACACCACTGTGGTATCATCCCAATATATTACATATATGCGATTCTTAGTGCCACAAAATACATTTGCGCCATCAACTCTAGGGGGCATGTAGCATAATATCCTCTCGAAGTTGTCCCATCCATAAAAGAGGGACGAGCAACATTTTGCTAAATCACTCCATGTTACTGAGCCAGCAGGAGGCACCATACTTTCCTAGAGGAGACATCACCGAAGCTGTTGGATATAATGAAACCAACGCCTCTGACATTGGAAAGAACACTGTGCAAAAATAAAGCATCGCTCTTTGATTATATTGAATTCCTGCTTCACGACAGTGGGGTTACACCCAATTGGAACTCAATCATCACTCTTCTATTGCTCTTCATTGAATCTCAATTTTCAGAATGAGGTATCTCTCTATGGTTTGGTTCGGCAGCTCAGGAAAGAGACGGCCGCCACTCACTGATGGATGCTCCCTCCTGAAATAAACAATGGTGAAATCTCAGTCCTGTGGCACGTCTTGCATCATCAGGTAAGGGGTTTCTTAGCTCAGAGGTGGGTCACATAAGGAACCAGAGCATGGCTGCAATAAGAAAAAGTGATGTTCTCAGGGGCAGTGTCTATAGTGCTCATTACGGTGAAAAAATGGTATTCATTCGATCAATGCGGCCCTCTACAGCGGGACCACCGCCAGCAAATTCAATAATACACCAACTGAGGTGCCCCTGGCAGGACAACTGAGCCTGAATTGCTGATGATTTTGCACAAGGATCAATAGGGGTGCCACCACAGGCCAACAAACACCTGACTCCCTTCCACTAGGATATTAACCCATTATTGTTCACCTTCTGTGGTTACTGTAAAAAAAAAAAAAAAAAAGTGTTCAGGGACCCATGGAAGAATCCATCTTTTGAGGTTTACTGCATGGGCCAGGCAGGGCCACGGCGGCTAGTTCCCTCCTTTTCTGAAAGAGAGCCTGTTGTCCGTTTACCTGGGGAAAATGCTGTGCACATTTTTCCCTGTCTAATCTGTGTCCCTGACAAATGGCCCTTTCCAGAGAGGCCTGGACCAGGAGTCAGCTTGCTAGGCTGCAGGAAGCAAAAGCACCTTTTTAGCAAAAAGGGAAGAACAAAAGAGAACTTGTGCTGTGACAGTAGCGGTTAGATTTCTCCTCCAGGGACTAGAGGGACTACATTGTATGTGGCTTGATCTCTGCGAGCTCTTCGGAGAATACTAGTGGTGAGCTCAAATGTACAGCAGAGGCCAGTGACCATAACTCCTGAAACAAAATGGCAGCACATTAACTAGTAAGATAAAGTGTTATGCATAATGCTGTGTTCAGATAAATGGGCAGGCCATCACCTCAGGCCATCTGTCTCGATGAAACCCCTCGGGTAAGAGGTGTATGTGCCCTACAGTGGTTTCGGCCTCAACAAGCTTCATAACTGGACAATCAAGTTATGTGCATACGTAGTATCTCATGAAGACACTGAGCCTTAATGCAATACTGCATCCCCTTTGTTTGAATGAGTTTTTTTTTTCACTTTTTAAGAAAGACCTGAAATCAATAGTCAAATGCAATAAATATACACTGTACAATGCTTAACAAACAATTCTTAACAATGCTTATTAGACCACCACCCAATGTGAGGTTTATGCCACAGCTGCCCTAAATTAGCAGTACTGGTAATTGCCAAAATAATTTTTTCTGTTTCTGTAGTAGTTCATCCACAAGTATGTGCGAGCTCTTTAACTGAAATATTTTCAATGCTAAAGTATAATTATTGTTGTTATCCATGAATTTTCAAATTTACTGTTTTACAAATAAGCAGAAAAAAATGGTTAAGTACATTATAATTTTTTGATTACGGTGCCAAATAAGTGATTTACTTGCATTCCTGAACATAAAAATTAGTTTTACTGGTTGAATGCAAGAATGCAAGCTGTCATCAAGGCCAAAGGAGGCCATACAAAATATATTTTTTTAATAGTTTTTTTTTTTATGTGTGAATAAGGACTATTTAGCTGTTTCAGTTTGTTATTTGCTGAAGAAATAAGAATATAAGTTTTAGTTTTAAACAAGTTCTTGACAGATTTCTAAAATATTTGCGTTTTCTCGTTTTTATGACAGGTGATCTGATAAATTTGTTAAGCACTATACATATTAAATGAAATGCAAATGAATACAAAAAAAGTAGCACCATAGTTTGCATGACTGGACAGGCAGCAATTATAATTATAATTATGATGGCTGCTTGGCATTTTAAATGCTTTAATTTACCTCCATAACTATTTGGTACATGGCAACATCGTTCCTAAGTAGCTACTGAATAAAAATTTTAATGAATGCAAATATAACTCTTCTCATAGTTACTGCAAGTGTAGTGAGGGCAAATAAAGTCACCGTGTTGACACTTGTTTTTTTTGTCTCCAGATCTCACAGTCATGTTGAGACCTTCATGGCAATTTTTTTTTTTTTTTTTTTTCACTTGTCCTGGCCCCATCTGTGCGCTCAGGATGCCCTTTACCATCATTACCCGTTTGTCAAGGTCTGTCCTTCTAAAGATTCCTCATGCATGACACCAGGGATGAGTGTTGATCACTTCACTGTGCAAAGCATGCTTCCATAAGATAGAGAGGGAGAATTATGGCAAGTATATTAGTATTAAATTATTCTGATGGCCAGCTCCATATTGTCTACTTTTCCATTTATCGGTGATATTCCAATCTTTGGAATAAAAGTAATACTCACCAGAACCAGTGAACACAAAAAGAAGAAGTGATGCTACATTTAAGTATCAGCTTTAAAAACTGAGGGCAAGAGCAGAAGTGGTAATTAACTCCCATTCTTACTGAGAGAAATGGAAAGTAATTTTAAGGATACCTGAAATTTTTTTTTTTTTTTTTTTTTTTTTGCCAAATTAGCAATCAGTTCTTATCTGGTTCTCTTATACTAGTTTTAGATACAGATGTTTAAATGTTGGTTTGAGATGATAGTACTCTTTGTCTAAGACAGCAAAGAAACCTTTTTATACCAATTTTAATAACATAAACATGGTGAATCAATATCCAGTTGTACTAAGCATGCTGCATATTCAGAAATTATGGAAGCACTGAATGCAAATATTTTTCAGTTAGAGAATTAGTGCAACCACAAGTGCATTGATCAGATTGAGGATTTTTGTATATTGTAATCAGCTATGGTACAAAAAAGGCTTTTAAATTTTTTTTTCAACTGATTAGTGTGCCTACAATGTTCATTAAGCTTGCCACTTGTATTCTACACAGGATGATTATTTAAAAAACGGACACAAACTTAAATCTATTTTCTCTTGTTTTCACCCTCTCCAAAGAGCACTTGATTCCTGTCTGCCTGATTGAAGACACATACGATGTTCCTATTTGTATTTCTTTATATCTATTTGGATATTTGGGTGTGAGGACTTGTTGGCTTGTGGACATTGTGTGTATTGAGCGTACAGTGTATGTACCTGGTATGATCTCTCAAGGATATAAATTAAATTTTCATCTTGCAACTGCCGGTCATACAGTTAAATAATACACCTTGGTTGAGGGAAGGCTCATGTTTATATTTGGGCCAAAGCAAATGCTTGATTCCAAACAGTTTTTAAAAATTAGTTCAACATTAACAAATCTGGCTGTGTGCGTATAAATCTTTGAAATCCGCTGAAATATACATAGCAGATTAATACACCCTCCAAGCCCCTGCTCACCTTGCTGAGAAAGCATCCTTACTGTCTCCGTTCAGCTAAACAGAGCTCCAGATTAACTCCTCTTTGTTTTTACAGAGAGATTCTTAGTACAGTCCTTGATGTGGCTTTTTGAGACTATCATTAACTGACAGCTATGCCGTATGAAAAAGGCTATCCATTAGAAAGACACCACTTACAGGCAATAATAATGGAAAGATTAATGGTAATTAGACTATTGATAGACTCCATGGCGTATTCCTGCCTCTTGCCTAATGCATGCTGGGATAGGTGCCAGCCGCCGGGTCCCCTTCGACCCTGAACAGAAATGAATGTTAGATGATGGATGGATGGATGATAAACTGTTAATTAAAAATTAACCCTTAAATGCCCCCTGTGACAAATTTGTCACACGATTTTGGGGGTAGTCAAAAGCACTGACCCCACATAAATTTTGCAACCTAATGCCCATAGTGACATATTTAGACCATCAGTGCTGCCATCTGATGCATAAAAGTGGAACTGACACTACACTGGCTGCACCAGCTAACCTTTCTAATATGGCCGCCCCCATGGTGGAATCCACACGATAGATCAGCACCCATTCATCACTGGATAAAGTAGACAAACAGGTAAGCTAATGAAAAATAAGCTATGCCTAATACTTCAGCTATATGTCAACTGTTTTATCATTCAAGTCATTTTAGCAATAAGGTCCCTGAAATGCCCATTGTGACATGTATGTCACAAAACTAAAATTAGGTCAAAGGTCACCAAAAATTAAAAATTGCTATTGGGTTGTTATTAGCCCCTCCCCAGAACATATTTACAGAATACATAGATTTTTCTTTCAACTTTTACTATAGTTGGGCATTTAAGGGTTAAAAGAACTGTTAATAGACCCTTGTATCCAAGCGGCCATGATGATACATTTTTAAGATTCTGCTGAAGGCAATACAGGCTATCGGTTACTGCTTTTAGAACAGTCAAGCTTATAAACACAAATCTGTGGTGTTTCATGAGAATTTCACGAATGCAGTAATTCAGACTTAAAATAAATTGTCCGGTCTATCCGATAGCTTATTCGGTTAACTTTGAGCGCATAGGCTTTCAGTGGCATAGCCAGAACTGAAAATTGGTGGTGCCCAGAACATCCCTCTGCAACGATTATCAGTCCTGGCTTGTTCTCAATTCCAAAAAAGTTGGCATGCTGTGTAAAATGTAAATAAAAACAGAATGCAATGATTTGCAAATCTAATGATCTGACGTTTTATTCACAAAAGAACATAAACAACGTAAGAGATGTTGAAAGTGAGACATGTTACCATTTCATGAAAAATACTGGCTCATTTTGAATTTGATGGCTGCAACACATCTCAAAAAAGTTGGGATAGGGCCATGTTTACCATTGTTTTCTTCTTTTAACAATAATTTGCGAACATCTGGGAAATGAGGAGACCAATTGCTGGAGTTTTGGGAGAGGAATATTGTCCCACTCTTGTCAGATGTAGGATTCTAGCTACTCAACAGTCCTGGGTCTTCTTTGCCGGATTTTTCATTTTATGATGCGCCAAATGTTTTCTATTAGTGAATAGTCTGGACTGCAACTAGGCCAGTTCAGCACTCAGACTTTTCTACTGCAAAGCCATGCTGTTGTGATAGGTGCAGTAAATGGTTTGGCATTGTTTTGCTGAAATATGCAAGGCCTTCCCTGAAAGAGACGGTGTCTGGATGGGAGTATATGTTGTTGTAAAACCTCTATATACTTTTCAGCATGGATAATGCCTTTCCAGGTGTGTAAACTCCCCACGTCATAGGCACTAATGCAACCTGATACCATCAGAGATGTAGGCTTTTGAACTGTGCGCTGATAACAAGATGGATGGTCCCTCTCCTCTTTAGACCACACGACACGGCGTCTATGGTTTCCAGAAAGAATGGCAAATTTTGATTCATCTGAACACAGAAGTTTTCCAGTCTGCCGCAGTCCATTTTAAATGAACTTTGGCCCAGAGAAGACGGCGGTGTTTCTGGATTGTGTTCACATATGGCTTCTTTGCATGATACAGCTTTAGCTTGCATTTGTAGATTGCATGGCAAACTGTGTTCACAGACAATGATTTCTGGTAGTCTTCTAGTGTTCCTGAGCCCATGCAGTGTATTCCAGTGCAGAATCATGCCTGTTTTTAATGCAGTGCCGCCTGAGGGCCCGAAGATGCGAGCATTTAATATTGACCTTCGGACTTGTCCCTTGCGCACAGAGATTTCTCCAGATTCTCTGAATCTTTTGATGATATTATGTACTACAGATTCAAAGTCTTCACAATTTTACATCGAGGAACATATTTCTAAAATTGTTCTGCAATGTTTAGATGCAGTGTTTTGCTGCTCTGAAACTTCCGCGCTACCTTTTCCGCACGTCAGGTGGTTAAATGGCGATTCATAATCATTCAAAAAATTTAAATGAAATAAATGCCCATTTGAAACGTCTTTCTGCAATTTTATACCTTCCGACCCCTGAGAAAAGAAAAGCGCGAGAAGTCCGGAGTCATAATCAGTTTTCGTGGTATTAGTGGTGAAATCTACTGTGACGCACATGAATCTGAAAAACTTCCATGCACAAGGACTTTATTCTGCCGTGAGAATCTCTGAAATATGCATTGATTGAACAATGACTGATTTGCGTTCCAAAGAAATATCGCCTTTCACTCTCGATACAGCATGAGTTGATAAAAAAAATTGGACGCGGCAATTAAATATAATTTTGTTTACTGGATTAAATTTTTCAATCTTCCCTTTTCTTGTTAAGTGCAAAATTGCTGACTGCGGCATGAGAACATTATATGCCACTAAAAAGCGTGAGACTCACACCATATGCGTGAGAGTTAACAGGTATGCAATTTTGAATTACGCTGATTGAAATGCACCAAATTACACATCCAAATGAAGGATTGTTGTATTACCTAAGCGGGGCAAACTAGCAACACCTGAAAGTGTGGAGTGTTCTTGGAGTGAATCTATTGTTAATTATGAGAATAATTGAGAGCAAGTCAGGACAAATAATTGTTTAAAAAGGATGATCATAGCCCCACCAGATTTTCAGTTTTTGCTACGCCACTGGTTGGTTGAATGACCTGAGATTGACAATATGCACCTTAACTGAAATTAAATTACTCAGAGAGGCAGGCGCAAGGTCATACAAAGCTTTAAAAGTTAACGTGCATATCTTAAAATCTACACAATACCTGACAGGCAGCCAGTGCAGTATAATAAGTTTGGGAGTAATATGAGTAATATGCCTGGTGGATTTACATACATCCAGCTCATGTAGGTTTCTGTATGCAATGGATCCACCCTACCAAGAGATAGACATGACTGGGCAATTGCATTCTCATGGCATAGGGAAGATATCCTTTCAGAGGAGCTGGCTTGGCAAACATTTGATGCGAATGACGTCAGGATTGCAGCAAAACCCAAAATCAGGCCGAGATCAGAAAAGCGTGCAAATTGGTTGCTTTTTCCCCCGTTTTCTTTGATCCACATAACGGTCAGTGAAATAACTTTTTTGGCAGCTTGATAGACATGTATGCTTTCACCTAGAAGCATTTTGGGAACCTGTCTATATGACCTTTAATTGAAAATAGAACAGACAATGTATCAGATGTTGAAACTGAGAAATTTTATTGTTTTAGAAAAATGTTAGTGCATTTTGAATTTGATGCCAGCAATGCATTCCAAAAAAGTTGGGACAAGGGTCATGTTTAGAACTGCGTTGGCGTGTCTACAGGTGGGCTGGGATGGGCACTACCCATCCAGAGATAAGCCTTGCCCTCAGAGGAATCATCTCTGAAAAATATTGCCACTATAGCTATTTCCCGAGCATTCATAGTTTTGTGTAATTTTGTTATTGGACCTCTGATCTGTATGGAATGACTGGATTGCTGACACAATACTTAACTGTGTTGAGATGTTGAAGCAAGCAGTACTGGCCATGTGGACACCACATGGACACTGTAGCTTATCTGGACAAAAAATCTCCACAGAGACCACAAGACCACAAGTAAAAATCCTTTATGTATTTATCACTTGATAATAGACACATTGATCAATATTAGTTTTATTTTAATGTCTTCTTATTACCCTAAACTACAGCGTGATACTGGGATTATTACTAAGTGATTACTCTTGTCAGTGTTTGGGTCTGTTAGTTTGGATTATTGTGCATTTTTCCTGTCTTTATTATCCCCTGCCACGAAATGGGCCAAGGGGATATTGGATTAGGGTCCGTCTGTCCGTTCGTCCGTCCGGGCCACAATGGGGACAAGATTTCTCTGAAACTATTATATTATATTAAGCTACCCATGATCTACGTTCAGCTCGAAAATGGATGTTGAAGCAAATTTTTTTACAGAGTTATGGCCCTTGATCGTGGCGGGGGATAGTGATGACACTGCGGTCTTGTTTTTCATGTTTCAGTGTGTATTTTAGCAGTTCTATGTATTAATCTAGTTATTTCCATTCATCCGTCAGTGCCACGTGTCTTCTATTTTCTTTGTTCATTGTTTGATTGTTCCCTCATTTGTAGCCACACCTCTTTGCATGCTTTTCAGCTCCACACACGTGTTGCCCGATTTGGTCCGCAGTTCTCCCTTTATATACCCCTCTGTCTGATTTGTAAATCACGGGTTTGTAGCCAGTATTCCTCTGTTACTTACAGTTTCGGAATTTCCAAGTCTCCTGGTTACAGTTCTGGTATGTCTGTTGCTCTACAATTTCTGCTTGTATGATTTGATACCCGAGTTTGATTTCTGGATTGGCTTTTTGTTTTTCCAACCTGACTATTGTTTGGCTTTTGAGTGTACCGACTTCCTGATTTTCTGATCATTCGCCTGTTTACTAATTACGAAATTATTTACATAATTTCTGCCTGATCAGTGCAAAAATGCCTTAGATATTGCCGAAATAGACATTTTATAGCTGGCTGTCTGGCGGCCATACAGAATTTGAAATCAGTTCTTAACGCCTTGAAAAAACTTATCATGAACAGGAACACATACCTATAGTTTCAAGTCGATCCGCCTGATGGTTTTGTAGAGGAGATGTCTATAGACAAACGACAACAATGGACAAGGGGGCCACGACATAAGCCCATTGCACCTCCAGTTCAGATGAGATAAAAAAGTTCTCCAAAAAGCTTTGCAACTTTTCAGATTTTTCATAGAAAGTTTTTAAACTTCCCTTCTACACATCCATGAATATAATAACTTGAAAAAAACAGTACATTATAATGTCCATAATTTTTAAATTCACATACGTTTTTCACGCTCAAATGAAAAAAAGCTCAACATGAATTTTTATCTTTGTCTAATTGTCTCCCTATGCACCAATTTGTTAAGGTACTGTGCTATTTGAACAACGGAGAACTGTTTTGTTGACAAATAAGGAGAGGGTTCCCTAATATTAGTCGGGTCTGGCCTAGATCCGGCTTCAAGCTGGCACTGCTGGGTGACTGCTGGCATGGCAAGTGGTATGTTGACCGGAAGTGGGCCAGGTCTGGCAATGATGGCACCATTTATGTGACAGCATGCCACATGTGGGCCGATTGCGTCCGCAGCTGGCCCTGTGCTGCTCCGGCAAACCAGATCTGGGCTACTAAAGGGCCATTGTTCCTGCTTTATGAAGGGCCAGAACTGGGCTGTGTAAAGTGCATTATGTGGGCCAGACCTGGGCCAGGCCAATATTTCTATATGGGTTATGACTTTGCATCTAACACACTTGGTGAACTCAGATCTGGATGGTGTACTTTTTAGACACAGCCTCCAAAATGTACAACATTGCAGTGTCCAAGAACTGAACCCTCTGTGCTAAAATGCTTTTACCAAGCCCCTGGAAAATCAATGGTTGCCGTCAGTGTAGCTTGGTCTATAGTTTTCATACAGCCTATGCCTTCAAATTTCTTTTCTTTCAAATGTTAAATTTAACATGGCCCCTGTGGTGCGCTGCTCTTACCCTCTGGGAATTTGTTGCATTATCATAAGTGATGTTGACTATGAACTCTTTGCCAAAGGGGAAAAATATCATATAAAGAATGAATTATTTGCAAGATAAACGCTTGAAAGGAGTGTTGTGTGGAATGTTAATCACATTATGATAGAATATTTTTCATTTGATTATATTAGATAGCAATGAGTTATTGGGTGGGCCTTTCCTGGTTAAGCTCCTTTGATGGGTTGGACAACAAGCAATCTATCTTCTTAGCATGACACTACATGAAAGTTCTGGCTCCACTGCCACCAAGAAATACTAGTTTTCCTACAATATCAAAAGGCTGCTGTTCATTCCATGAATTTTCCAGCAAACAGTGGCCTGTTTCACCCCACTGAATCTGGCCTTTATGTCAGCTGTCATTGCTTTACAAGGGAGAGATGATTTCACTCAGCCACTCTAACCAAATCAATCATGTAATGCTATGTGATGAGCAGTAGGATATTCAGCTGTTTATAACCAGACCATGCCAAGCTTTATTAGATTGATTTGAGTGAGCTGTTCATAGTCTGAAACATTTAAACATGGCATACCCATTACGTGTCAAAACAGAGCTCCTCAGAAAATGACCAGAAACAAGGGGCAAATTCAGAGAACATATGTTAATTGCTGAATAGAATATATGTGAACAAAGCAACTGAGGGTGATGAAATATTGAAAACTAAGGCACCTGCAATACACCAAGAACAAAATGCAACACTTAACAAGTGCCAACAGAAAAAAGTGAAAATCAAAGATTGAAAGTTTTGTGCTTGCACACTCTAGTCAGTATACCCTCATATCCGAGAGTACAATTTTTGGATATTTCCTTCTTATATACAGTTCCACTTCAAAAAGTTAAGATACAGTGTGAAAGACTGTATAAATAAAAACAGAATGCAATGCTTTGCAAAGCGCCAGTATTAAATTGAAAATAATGCAAAGAAACATCTAATATTGAAAATGAGAAATGTTATTGTTTTTATTTTATTTTTTTAACTATCTGCTAATTTTGAATTTGCAGCCAGCAGCACGTTTCAAAAAAGTTTGGACAGGGGCAACAAAATGCAGGCAAAGTTGTATGGTATTAAAAACTACACCTGGTGGAACATCTCACAGCTAATTAGGTAAATTCCATCTGGTCAGTAACATGATTGGGTAGAAAAAGATTTCAGAAATAAAGATGGTGAGGGCTTCACCACTCTGATAGACTACATTGGTAAATAGTTCAACAATTTAAGAATAACATTTCTCAATGTAAAATTGCAAAGAATTTGGAGGTTTCATGTTCTGGTATGCACTATCATTAAAAGATTAAGATAATCTGCAGAAATCTCTGTAAGCAAGGGACAAGGCTGAAAACCAATATTGAATGGTCAAGATCTGCAGTCCCAAATAGAGTAGATCCACTATGCAGCAAAGTTCCGCAAGACGAGTTTGGCTTGCGTAAATTTATACAAACCCACGCATGATTGTCGAATCCGCAGCGCTCCGCAAGTGACAGTAAAGATCCGCAACTTAAGAGACAGTGGATCTGCGGTCACGTGAATATTTGGGAACCAGCTTTTTTCCATCATACTTGAACACTTGTTTATAACGCTGATATATTTAGCTTGAGGTGAGTCTGTTTTTTTAAATATTGATATACATCTCATAGATATTCTAACATTCTGGCAGCAGATTACTGCATGGTGCATATTCTAACGTAAAGATGCATCATGTTGCATGGTTGACTTTTTTCCCAACATGCTGGAAGACTTTTAGGGTGCCTGTTTTCCTCCGCAAAGTTATGCAAGACCCTCACTTTGAAACAATTTTATGTAAACTTACGAAGCATTCCGTAAAAGCTGAACAATTGGTTTGGAGTTAGCTTCCGCAAGAACACAAAATTTTTGCCGTAAGTTTATGTGCGGCATTACGTTAACTTACTCGAATAACCTTACTGCATAGTAGATCTGTCCTATCAGGCAGCCCTGCATTAAAACCAGACAGGATTCAGTTGTGGAAATCACTGCATGGGCTCAGGAACACTTCTGAAAACCACTGTCAGTGAACACAGTATGTCTCAGTATGTCACAGTATGTCAACAAATGCAAGTTAAAACTGTGGAAACAATTTAGAATTGATTTACTCGCTTATTTGGTTATTAATTGTTTATCCTTGCTTGCTCTTGATTTAGTATTGATTTACTTGTTTATTCAGTCATTAAGTGTTTATCCTTGATTGTTCTCGAGTGGCCTAGGTGACCTAGGCCATGCGTGATTGCAACTTTTATAATCTAGCTTGTTCCTATGTAGAAGCGTCATGAAGTGTGTTTACTGAAACAGTGTGTTCCTTCTGAAGCCTGGAGTCTTCTACATAAGACCCAAGGAAATGAAAATTTCTGCGGAGAAGGAACTTTTTAGGATTACTGGAGCCAGACTTACGTGGGATGCGCACACATGCAGCTGACGCAGAGGGCGTATATCATGACATTCTGCTCATACATATATCTAAGCAAAGGAGGAATTCCTTTGTCTTTGTTCTTGCCAGTAACGAAGACCCTATTTGCAAATAGTAAACTGGATCCTATTTACTCTCATCTGTCTCAGTCTGATTTCTTTCAGGAATACAATTTAAAATTCCCACAACATTGGGGGCTCAGTCCGGAATTCCAATATCTCACCTGCACCTCCCTGGAGAATCGGCGCCGACTGACAACAGTGCAAAAAATCAAATTTGAGCGTTTGTGCAGGCTCTTTGAATGTGTACTGAGGCCGGGAGGGAGGAATTCTTCAGCCTGGGAGAGGAGGGAGCGGGTGAGTGATGGGATTTTCCTGAATTCAGTTTTGTTGCTGTGAGACAGAGAGAGTAAAGCTATGGGACAGACTAACAGAAAAGGAGGACTGTGTTGTTGTACTGTTGTGGGACAGATGACGTGACTTTGAGACTGAGGAGTGTGTAGAATATCGACATAATGGTTCGGGGAATCATTGTGGGTCTGAGACTGAGGAGTGTGTAGAATATCGAAATAATGGCTCGGGGAATCATTGTGGGTCTGAGACTGAGGAGTGTGTAGAATATCGACGCAATGGTACGGGGAATCATTGTGGGGTAGGGAGAGGATTAGGCCCCCCGAACCTAGCCCATAACAGGCGGCGGCGGCGGGACTGCAAAGTTCCGAGGGCTCGTTAAATATGAGATATAGTGGTGGGGAGAGGACTGAAGGCCCCCGTGTCTGGTGAAGTATGAATTGACATACTGCCGTGGTACCGTCTAGTTGGCGTGCTTGTCGCATGTAAGTGTGGGCAACACGTAGTATGTGGGTGACAGCTCACACCTAGCAGAGGGGCGTTGGAGATGACCTCTTTGAACAGGCAAGGCTGGTGAAAACGGTCAAAGTTTCTATACCCATAGCGAAGTAGGGTAGGGATTAGACCTTCGGTTCCCACCTGGGTGGCTGGTAACCACTACGGGATTCGGGGATCACTATCGACTGGGTCACCGGCCGGGTCGGGTTGCAGATGGCAGTAAGACCACGGGGTGGCCGCCCCGCTCGGCTCAATGTACAGTCAGGCCACCGCAAGCCAAAAGCGAATGCGTCAGTCGGCAAGTGGTGCTTCTGTGATCGGTGGGCTTTGAAAAGGAGACATCGGGAAGCAGAAGGCAGAGTTCTCAACCTGGGGGAGCCTGGGCGAAGATCTCTGTGGAAAGGGATCTAGCCTGGAACTGTGCCCTCAATGGGAGGTTCGAAGGATCTAAGTGGTTAAAGATGGAATATAGTGCTGGGGAGAGGACTGAAGGCCCCCGTGTCTAGTGAAGTATGAATTGACATACTGCCGTGGTACCGTCTTGTTGGCATACTTGTCGCATGTAAGTGTGGGCAACACGTGGTACGTGGGCAACAGCCCACACCTAGCAGAGGGGCGTTGGAGACGACCTCTGTGAACAGGCAAGGCTGGTGAAAACGGTCAAAGTTTCTATACCCATAGCGAAGTGGGGTAGGGATCAGACCGTCGGTTCCCACCTGGGTGGCTGGTAACCACTATGGGATTTGGGGATCGCTATCGACTGGGTCACCGGCCGGTCGGGTCGCAGATGGCAGTAAGACCACGGGCCGCGCTCGGCTCAATGTACAGTCAGGCCACCACAAGTCAAAAGCGAATGCGTCAGTTGGCAAGTGGTGCTCCTGTGATCGGTGGGCTTTGAAAAGGAGACACCGGGAAGGAGAAGGCAGAGTTCTCAACCTGGGGGAGCCCGGGCAAAGATCTCTGTGGAAAGGGATCTAGCCTGGGACTGCGCCCTGGAAAGGGAGGTTTGAAGGATCTAAGTGTGTATAGTGACAATGGGCCAGAATTTAGGAATGAAGTGTTGACCCACCTAGGAGCAAAATTGGGAATAGGATTGAAAAAGCATTGTGCATATTATCCGCAATCAGCAGGATCAGTGGAGAGAACTAATGGAACCCTGAAAGCAGAACTGCGCAAAGCCATGGCAGAAACTAAATGGTATTGGGTAGCATGTCTGCCATTAGTATTCACCAGTATGAGAATAACACCACAGCGCGGATTGGGTTTGTTACCTCATGAAGTATTACATGGGAAACCTTTTGAATTACCACAGTTATTGCAGAGAACACAAATAGAAGAAGCAACTCTGTCAGAATGTATGATTAGAATGTTAACTAACAAGAGTGAGATTCGAAATGTGCTTCCTCCTAGATCAGTAGCGGAGCTGCCACCAGGGGAGATTAAGCCTGGAGATTGGATCCTGGTGCGGAGTGTCAGTTAAAAGCAGAAGTGGAGTGAACCGACGTGGAAGGGTCCATATTAAGTGCTCCTGACCACACCGACTGCAGTGAGGATACAGGAGAGGGAAATGTGGATACATCAGTCACACTGCAAGGTAGTACCTCCTCCAACTGGTGTGTAGGTGCATCCAAATAAATCAGGATAGACTTGGAGGGAGTCCGGCTACAGAGGGGGGCGTGGTATATAGAGCTTGTCCATCTCAAACCCGGTGAAGAATTCATTTACGCTCCAAGTCAGCAGAAATTCCAGACGGATTCATAAAATGGCTTACTTCTCCCTGTGTCTGTTGCTCCTAGGAATTTGCATGGTAAGTGCAGGCCACAAGCCAACCTCGCCCAGGGCAAGATGGTATGCGGGTGCGGATAACCACCTGTCTGAACCAGCAAACCCTACACACATATATGCTACTACTGTTATGTGTGCACACACCTGCCAGCCTCCATATCTACACCCAGAGTAGAGGTGTTTCAAGTCGCAGCGCCCACGATGAGTGTGAATAGTACAATTAAGTGCGCTATGGCAGTGTCTACTGCTTGTAGTGGATTAGCCTCAATGGACCCCAGTGTACCCTCGCTTGACCTAGTAATGAACTCTGAGTTAAAATACTGCACCGACAAAGATGGATATCTGAAGTTGGGAAATGTGAGTTCCAATGTCCCACTCATGGTAGTCCATTATAGTTCGGGGCATAAGTTTTGACGATGTGTCAAAGGGGATGGCACAGAACTTGTGGGAATAACCCAGGGGTGTCAGGGGAAGTTACTGATTTTCTGTGGCTATCCACAAATAACAGAAACATCCTTTTTCCTTGGTAGAGGAGACAGTCCAAACGGCACGCTATGTAACCCGTGGGCATCACACTGGAATGGGACGAGAGCTGTGGACGGTTGGTACTGGTTGTGTGGACATCGGATATATGTAGCGTTACCGCCAAATTGGGGATGGGTATGTGCTTATGTACAATTAAGTGATCACACACACATTTTGAGTGTGGACACTATGACCACGCGACGGAGACGAGATGCAGCAGCACCACATGATCCGATTTGGGGAACTAATGGTCCAGCAGAGGCAAAGTTGTGGTCAGTAGGGGACAAGATCGCCCTCTCCCTGTTTCCGCATCTGGGAGTTGGAGAGGTAATGTTGCGAATGGAAACTGTGAACTATCGCCTAAGTTCACTTATAAATGAAACCCGTAATATCACTAGGAGTGTACAGCAAGAATTGACTGCCTTACGATTAATGACACTGCAAAATCGAATGGTACTCGATTTATTGACAGTGGCACAGGGTGGAGTTTGTCAAATAATAGGAGAATCATGCAGCACCTTCATACCAGTAAATGATGAGGAGGGGGGAGTAATAGATCATGCCTGGCAACGTTTAAAAGATCTATCAGATGCACAGCTAAGTGACTATGTAGCTGACTGTACCTGGTGGCAGTGGCTCGTTTCTGGGGGATGGAAAGCAGCAATAACATCTATATTGAGCCTCATAGCAGCAGGATTCACAGTACTGCTCTTTTGTAGTTGCTGTGGGATTCCAATAATTAAAAGTGTCATATCAAAAATGTTGAATGCTAAACCACGGTATCAGATGTTTATGTTACAGGACATCGACGGAGGACATTCTCTACCGGAGGAGCTGGAGGAGTCATGCAGTGATGTGATAGAAATAGAAGGTCTGGTTGAACAGAAGTGTAGAAAATTTTTCTAGCATTTCCCGTGAATGAAGCACATGCTGAAAATCCAGAGAAGTAGCAGATAATCAATTATAAAAAGGGGGGAAATGTGGAAACAATTTAGAATTGATTTACTTGCTTATTTAGTTATTAATTGATTATCCTTGCTTGCTCTCGATTTAGTACTGATTTACTTGTTTATTCAGTCATTAAGTGTTTATCCTTGCTTGTTCTCGTGATTGCAACTTTTATAATCTAGCTTGTTCCTATGTAGAAGCGTCATGAAGTGTGTTTACTGAAACAGTGTGTTCCTTCTGAAGCCTGGAGTGTTCTAGATAAGGCCCAAGGAAACGTAAATTCCTGCGGGGGGAGAAACTTTTTAGGATTACTGGAGCCAGACTTATGTGGAATGCGCACGCATGCAGCTGACACAGAGGGCGTACATCATGACATTCTGCTCATACATATATCTAAGCAAAGGAGGAATTTCTTTGTCTTTGTTCTTGCCTGTAACAAAGACCCTATTTGCAAATATACTCAGTCAAAAAAGAAACTTCACACTCGTTTGGAGGTCGATAAGTTGAACATACAAGAAAAGTGGTTTTAAATAATGATTTAATTCCATTCTGTACCCATTAAGGACAGTGTACCATAAAAATCATGTTCATAATGTAAACAGTTCCACCGGAAATGCTACGGAAATGTAAGAGAGTAAAAATGTTAAGTTACAACTTGATGAAAGCATGTCAATAGCGCGTATGCCCTCCATGAGCATTCACAACTGCGACGCAACGTCTTCTCATGGATTGAATGATGCGTCTGAACACAGCTTGGGGGATGCGGCGCCATAATTGAACCAACATGGAACCAAGTTCCTGCAAATTCTGTGGAGGGTTCCTTACTTGACGGAGTCTTCTGCCCAACACATCCCATACATGTTCTATGGGATTAAGGTCGGGAGACCTTGAGGGCCACTCCATGACATTGATGCCAGCATTCCTAAGAAAATTCTGCGTTAAATTGGCCGTATGAGGTCTGGCATTATCGTGTTGGAATGTCAGACCTGGGCCATGAGCTGCCATGAATGGCAAAAGCTCTGGAATGAACACTTGATCTCTGTATCCTGCAGCAGTTAGGTTTCCTTGAACGACCATCAGTCGGGAACGGGCAGGACCATTAAACCATAACACTACCGCCCCCAAAACGGTCCACTTCCTGCACACAACACTGGGCATTGCGTTCATCGCGTCTCCTCCAAACTCTAACTCTCCCATCAGCGAAGTGCAAAGTGAATCTGGATTCGTCACTAAAAACGACCCTATTCCAATCACGCTGAGTCCATCTCAGATGTCGTTGTGCCCAGAGAAGCCGTTGACGTCGGTGTAACTGGGTTAAAATTGGTCCACGATATGGCCGGCGTGCATGGAGACGAGCAGTGCGCGCAGGCGATTACGTATGGTTTGGGCAGTCACACGACCTCTAAACAATTCATTCCTAGTGGACGTTGCAGTGAGAAATCGATTACGCAAATGACGTAGAAGATTTGTCGGTCTTCTGCTTGTGTCGTCACCGTGGTCTACCTGAACGAGGTCGGTCTGCTGTGGTGCCAGTTTGTTGGAGACGTGTCCGAAGATCATGGATAGTCCGTCGACTGCATCCCATAATCCCTGGCAACGCCAGTGACCGACGTTCCCGTACTCAGCATGCCAATGGCACGTTCACGTTGAATGTTTGACAGTCGTGGCATTGCAAATCAACGGATAATTGACTGTAAGAACTTGTTTTTCCAAGATGTCACTCTACCGTGCTAACGTGGGTTCAATTGCACGTGTCTCATAAGGTCACATGACTAGGAACACGAGGAAACATGCTTTTACCTTGATGTATGCTCGCACGTGCTGCATGCTTGTGCACGTCGGAGTTGCTGTGTGTCATGATGTCTTTGACAACGCATTTACCCCTAATAATAATAATATTATCTCTTGTATTAAGTTTCAAGAAAATTTTTAGGAATTTATGAATGTGAAGTTTCTTTTTTGACTGAGTATAGTAAACTGGATCCTATTTACTCTCATCTGTCTCAGTCTGATTTCTTTCAGGTATACAATTTAAAATTCCCACAACAAAAACTGTGCCATGTAAAGATGAAACCATATGCATGTAAGACTCAGAACCACTGCTGTCTATTTCTGGGTCTGAGCTTAAAATAGACTAAGGCAATGTGGATAACTCTCCTGTGGTCTGACCCATCAAATGTGAAACTCTTTTCAGAAATCGTCAATGGCAGTCCTCTGGGCTAAATATGAGAGGAACGATCCAGGTTGTCATCAATGCATAGTTCAAAAGCCAGCATCCATGATAATAAGGCGGCTCATTAGTGCACATGGCATGGGCAACTTGCACATCTGTGAAGACACGATTAATGGTGAATGATATAGACAGGTTTTGGATGAATATCTATTGCCGTCTAGACATATTTTTCAGGAAAGTCCTTGCTTATTTCAGTGTGGCATTGCCAAACACCTCATTCTGCATGTATTACAACAAAATGGCTCCATATTCAAAGAGTCTGAGTGCTAAATAGGCCTACCTGCAGTCCAGACCTGTCACCCATTGAAAACATTTGGCCCATTATGAAACACAAAAATCTGACAAAGGAGGCCGTGAAGTGTTGAGAAGTTGAAATCCTACATTAAGGAAGAAAAGAAAATTATTTTGCTTTCAAAACTACAGCAGTTGGGGGAGCGAAGGGGGCGCCATGAGCGAGTGAAACGTGTCATCCGTAAGCTCTCGTATATATTTTTTTATTTTCCTATGATTTCCTCATCTTACACGTTGTTCTGAGTTGCTTTGTAACGCCATAACTGTTACCAGTCATTGTTGAGTAGATTTGGTGGGTCTTTACTCGCTAAATTAGAAGACGAATGACCAAACCAAGAGCTAACACTCGAGCTGACACTAAAGCTAAAGCTAAAACTGCAACGGAGAGCCCCAGCATGACCGACGCCCCCGACCGGAGCAGGCTACCCAGGGAGCGGGATGGTGCTATCCTCGAAGCGATTCGGGGCGTTCAGGCGGACATTAAGGCACTCAGAACTGAACTTATAACCACCATTGACACCAAAATCGATGTTGTCGCAACCAAGTTTAAAGAGAAGTTTGCCAAGCACCGGGAAGTGATAACTTCTGATATTCGGGTTTTACAAGCGGCGAGCAAAGCACACGAAGGCACAATGAGAGACCTAGAAGCCGCTGTTTCCCACAACTCGGATGCTATTACTGCCCTGGAACAGAGTGTTGACCTGCTGACCAAGGACCTAGAGTCTACACGCCAGAAATGTGATGACTTGGAGGCCCGCTCGCGGAGAAACAACCTGCGGATCGTGGGCATAAAAGAGGGTGCGGAGGGCGGCCGCCCCCCGGAGTTCCTGGCTAGGCTCATTAAGGACTCTCTTCGCCTGGATGACTTACTGCTCCTCGACCGGGCACACTGCGCGCTGCGCCCAAGACCAGCTGATGGAGATCGGCCACGGGATTTCATTGTCCGAGTCCACTTTTTTCACATAAGGGAGGACATTCTACGCCGACTTCGAGAGGTGGCTGCACCGACCCTCAGTTTTGAGAACCAACCCTTCTACATCTTCCAAGATTTCAGTCTAGTCGTTTCCAAACAGAGGGCCTCCTACAATGACACAAAGCGCCTGCTTTGTGCCAACTTTCCCGAGGTGAAATACGGCCTTCGCTACCCCGCTCAGTTCTGGCTCATTCATGAGGGTAAGAGACACATTTTCAAAACTGCAGAGGGGGCAGCTTCATATGTCAACCTCCAACTGAATAAATAAATCGATAGGCTTTAACCCCAAGAAAATTGATATGGCAAAGTGAAGCTCAGTGACTTTTGTCTACACAGATTCACCTCTTAGAAGACTGTTTCTGGTTATTACTCCCTCTCACTAGCATGGTGTTTGGGATAAGCCTACTGCTCTGCACTTTTCACTGTTTCACTGGGCAGCTATACTATACCATCTGCACATGAATAACCTCTTATCTGCCTAGTTGTTGATTCTTGGATCATAATCCAGAAAGCTTAGCCTGGTGGCTTTTTCTGCCATCTTCACTGGTGCTGTAATGATGCTGCCATAAAGGATTTAAAGGGGAACTATGCAGGATTTCGACGGTAATTATTGTGCCTCGGAGTCACTGTCATGGTTAAGCGACTTGTTTTGGGGAGAATGGGGCTTATCTGCCTGCTCCCTGGCATATCTTGGCTGAATACCGACCTTGCAAGATGAGGTCCACCGCCCCAGTGTCCCAAATCTCGTCGCTGGATGGAGCTATCGCGAGAAACGAACTGCTTTACAGTACGAGACAAAAACACTCCCCGGCTAGTAATAAAAGGAAGACAGCTTCTCTTCACTGGTGTTACGATGGTGGAGCCCGCGAAAAAGAAGAGGTGGCCATTGTCAGAGGAGGCGAGGAAGAGAAAACAAGCGTCTGACCGAGCGAAAAGTCAGACACGAGTCAATCTTGGTTGAGCTTTTTCAGAATGGAGAGAGCTCAAGGAGAAAGAAGCATGCAAATCAGATGCTGACCTGCCGTTGTTGCTGTTGCACTTGTAAGTATCGTTGCGAAAAAAATGTATGTATTCCTTGTATTCATATGTCGTTACCCACTCTTCATGTTTGCTGTTGTTTGTAAAGGCCTTTACACGATTATTGTATGAGTGGTGCTTGATGCTTGTTAGCTAGCAGAGATGTTAGCATAGTTACCGGTAAACACGTTTGTTTGTCACGTAGCTGTTATTTATTTTGCTACATCGTCCTGTTTCTGCCCCAGGAGTGCAATTTTACTATGACCCACATAACTTCGTCAGCCGAATCTAGGTTTGTGAGTTTTGTTCAATTCGCTATTTACATTGTGTAGTTCAAGATTCGTTAGAAGAACAACTAGAAGAGCGTGTTACAAAAACATTACGTCTGATAAATATCGGTGCTGAGGAAAAAAAAACTCAGAAAACATAAACAAAAAAGCCGCAGTTATCCTTAGCCTTTAACGTTTTCCCGTAATTGTTTTGTTTATGACAGATATACAACGTAAAACTTATGATATATATGGTTACAAACCTCGGTAGACATCGCTTCAGGACTGCCTTCTCGCCGGCTTCGTTGTAAACAAATGCACATGGACGCGGGGGTGGAGGAGGTGGTTGCCGTGAGATTTTTACGACAGTTGTGTGAAATTTGCACACCGGAACTATAGGGGGAGCTGCGGAGAGGGAAAAAGCGTCAAACCAACAAAGAGGCGAGTGATTTCTGACCAACTTACATAGTTCCTCTTTAAGTCAAGATACTCAACTGTTCGATGCCTGGCTGTCAGTATTTTTTTTTCTTATTTTTGCACTTTTCTATTTTTGTTGCTCATATATTGACATTGCATATTAGATGTAAATATGAGAGTGGCCTCTTGTAGCCATTCACCATTTCTCTTAGCTGAACTGCTATTCCAATTCGGTACTTTGACATATTCAGTATTAGTACATGGATACATGGTTGGCTGAGTATTCGGCGTTATAATTCTTTCTTTTCGTCTCTTCACAAACTAATCTTGAGCAAAAGTGAGCTACTTCCTGTTAAAACATTTCTCCCTCTCTCTTTACTTAACTTGTGTTGGTACCGTTCTGGCGCTAAGGCTGTTTTTATTATTTTTGAAATTAGGTGAGCGTGTTAAAATTTGTTTTGTGTTTAAATTTTTTAAATTAAATTATTGTTATTTTATTTAGCTATTTAATTATTGTCCAATCTACCCATTTTCCAATTTATTTATCCTTAGGCCATTCGAGCTGCATTTTTTTAATAACTATTTATTTATTTTCTTTTTTTTTCCTTACTATTTCACCCATTTATTTGCCTGTTTTTTTTTTCGTTTGTAGGATGAGGAATTTTTAGACATGGCCTATGTTCAATTCATTAAGTGGGGCTGTGGTTTAGGGTTTTTTTGTACTATCCCTCCTGTACAGCGAGCACTTTCTGGTGCGCGGGTAACATGTTCACATGACCTGTAGCTTGTTTGGGAAGGTACTGTCTGGGTGGGGGTAAGAGGCGGTTACTGCCATTGTTCTGGGTTTTATACTTCAGGTCTGTGGTTTTTAAGCCTTTTTTGTAGTTTGTTCTTGTGTTCTTTTTTTGTTTGTTTGTTTGTTTCTTTTGCACCTCTGTTCTTTCTGTTTTGTTTTTCTTTCCTTTTTTTCCATTATCTCTGACATGTGGTCCTCTGCGAGTTTTACCCAACAATCTTGTAATAAGGTGTCATTCTCAGCCTTCAAAGGACAATTTCTATGTTGATGGATAGAGCTATTATTACCAATTTTGTGTCATGGAATGTAAAAGGGGGCAGCAATCCAGTTAAACGTAAGAGAGTATTGACTCACTTAAAAAATTTAAAGGCGGACATTGCCTTTCTACAGGATACCCATCTGAGGCCTAAAGACCATGTTGTGCTGCAGAGGGGCTTGGGGGTGAATCTTTCCACTCTACTTTTAACGCCAAAGCAAGAGGAGCTGCCATATTGATCATCAAATCTACCCCATTTATTGTCTCCAATTTTATTGGAGATCATAGTGGGAGGTTCGTCATAGTGTCTAGCTCGATCTTTGGTACCTCACTTGTCCTAGTTAATGTATACGCGCCCAATTGGGACGATTGAAACTTCATGTCTAAGCTTTTTGCCACTATCCCAGACTTAGACTCCCGCTTGTTGGTATTAGGGGGAGACTTTAATTTTACTATGTCACCAGTTTTGGACAGATCCTCTAATTCGAGGTCTGTTCCCACCAAATCATCTATGTTGCTTCAATCATTTCTTAAAAAATATGCTATCTGCAATGCATGGCGTTTTCTTTACCCTCAGAGAAGACAATACTCTTTCTTTTCCAGTGTCCATAAAATGTATTCACAAATCGACTATTTCTTTCTAGATGAAAAACTCCTGGGTAATCTGAAGGGCTGTTCCTACGAGAACATTGTTATCTCTGACCATTCTCCTGTCCGTATGGAGCTGTCATTCCCTCAGGGACAAATTAGCAAGTATCAGTGGTGGCTAAATCCCTTTCTTCTGTCCGAAAAAAAATTTGCATCTCACATCTCAGACGAAATCACAAAATTCCTTGAGATAAATGTCACACCAGACGTTTCATACTCTACAGTATGGGAAGCCCTCAAGGCATACCTCTGTGGCCTCATCATATCTTTCTCAGCCCATCGCAAAAAACTGCAGGGTCATAGACTATCTGAACTGCGTCGAGCTATTTCCCCTCTTGACGAACAAAATGCAAACAGGCCTTCACAAGCTCTCTACAAGCAGCGGCTGCTGCTGCAAACTGAATACAACAAACTCTCTACCGAGCAAGCTGAAAAACTTATTATGCGGGCGAGATTCAAGGTATATGAACAGGGAGACAAAAGCAGTAGACTTCTTGCCCACCAGATCCGTAAAGCAGAGGCTTCACAACTAATCCCAGCAATTAGAACCTCCTCAGGAGAAGTCATGGTTCATCAGGGAGAGATTAACAATAGCTTCAAGGATTTCTATTCCTCCTTATATTCTTCAGCCTCAGCCCAAAACCCGAGTTTGTGTGACGATTTTTTGCAGGGTTTACAGATTCCTAACATTGACCAAGCCATTTGGGGTGAACTTGAGAAGAACATTATCGCCCTAGAGGTATCTGCAGCAATCTCTTCGCTTAACAGTGGCAAGAGCCCTGGACCAGATGGTCTACCACTTGAATTCTATAAGACATTTTCTGATGTTCTCACCCCGTTTTTGACATTGGTATCTGCCGAATCTTTTAAAAATGATCGATTACTCCCTAGCTTTTATGATGCTTTTATATCATTACTGTTAAAAAAGGAAAAAGATCCTCTCAATTACAGCTCCTATCGTCCTATTTCACTATTAAATTCGGACTACAAAATTTTAGCTAAGATTTAAGCCAAGTGTCTCGAAATACCCCTTCCATCGATAATTTCTCCCGACCAAATGGGAACATCAAAGAAAGATATTTATTTTTCGACATTAGACAACTCTTTAATATTCTCTACGCGCTTCCGTCTGAACAGGCAGATGTCCCTGAGGTTGTGATCTCACTCGATGTGGAGAAAGCTTTCGACCGCGTCGAGTGGGATTATTTAACTTACACACTTGGTCGATTTGGATTCGGCAAAAACTTTATCAATTGGATAAGTATTCTCTATTTGTCCCCTACAGCCACTGTACGCACCAACAACACCCCTTCAGCTCCCTTCCTATTTCAAAGAGGCACAAGACAGGGCTGCCCCCTCTCCCCCCTCCTGTTTGCTATTACGATCGAGCCCCTTACTATTTCCCTCCGCTCAGATCAAAATATTAAAGGGATTTCATGCTATGGCCGCGAACAGAAATTGGCTCTCTACGCTGATGATCTTTTGGTCTTTCTATCTGGAGCCGACTCCTCTATCCCACAATTGCTTTCAATCCTTAACAAATTCTGTGTGATATCAGGTTACAAATTGAATTTGAGCAAAAGTGAGCTATTTCCCGTTAATTTATCAGCCCTTCAGTCTTCCTGAGACTCGTTTCAGTTCAGAGTTGTTAAAGATCAGTTTGCTTATCTGGGTATCAAGGTCACCAGGAAGCGCTCTGCTCTTTTTCATAAAAACTTAGAGGAACTTCTGTGTAAAGTCCGATCTTCCCTCACCCAGTGGAAATCACTACCTTTATCCCTAACTGGCAGAGTTAACGTTGTGAAGATGAATATCCCGCCCAAATTTTTGTATGTGTTTCAATGCTTGCCCTTTTTTATTCCTAAATCATTTTTCTCAAAGTTGGATAGTCTGATCTTGGATTTCACATGGAATGGCAAGGTAGCCCGTATAGGTAAAAAACACTTACAGAAATGCAAAAATTTAGGTGGCTTTGGTCTGCCAAACTTCCAAATGTACTATTGGGCTGCGGCTTTTAGGGCTCTCTTATGCTGGATACACCCTGACTCTGAACAATCACCAGAATGGACCTAGATGAAAAAGCCTCATGTCACCCCAGTTACGTTGTCCTCTCTTGTGTGCTCCTCTCTCACTATCCCATGGGGTAAATGTGCCCCAACCAGCTTGTAAGACATTCTCTTGAGATTTGGGCACAGTTCCGCTGGACATACAACTTTAAAAAATTTTCTCCGCTTGCTCCAATCCATCATAATGTATTATTCACTCCCTCTATACAAGATAATGCGTTCGCTGCTTGGCACACTTTAGGCCTTAGTTTGTTCTCACATCTGTATATTGATGGCATCTTTGCCTCATTTGCTCAATTACAGAGTAAATATCGCCTACCAACAAAACACTGTTTCAGATATCTTCAAGTTAGGGATTTTCTTCTGAAAAATATTCCCAACTTTCCCACCAAACCTTGCCCCACTGTGATTGATTCGATATTGCAGATGTCTGAGTTTTTGAGTGGTGGGATTTCAAAGATCTACAGCAATCTTATTGAGCTACAAACACCTTCGATGTTGAGTGTGAGGAGCGCCTGGAATGCAGATATGGGAGAGGAACTAGATGACCATACCTGGGACAGAGTGCTAGATCTTATATTTTCGTCATCCTTTACTGCCAGGCACCATCTTATACAATTTAAAGTGCTCCATTGAATTCATTGGTCGAGAGGAAAGATCAACCAGTTTGCACCTGACTTTGACCCCACCTGTATCAGATATAAGATCAAGCCGGCTTCCTTATACCATCAATTTTGGGCCTGCCCCTTAGTGGCTAAGCTGTGGGATAGGGTATTTAAATGCATTTCTGATATATATCGCATAAATATTCAGCCCTCTCCATGTATTGCTCTGTTTGGAGTCCTACCGGTGAACATATCATCGACTAGTTTTCAGCATGGGGCAGTGGCCTTAGCTACACTTATAGCGAGGAGGGTTATCTTGCTAAATTGGAAATCCCCTGACACTCCACCATTTAGACACTGGGTTCGAGATCTGTTGATGTCTTTGAGCTAAGAGAGGATCAGATACTCACTCAAGGGTAAAACTGGACTGTTCTCAAAGATTTGGGACCCCTTTAAAGCTTACTTGGCGAATGTAGACTTTTAAGATTTTTTTTTTTTCTTTGTCTTGATATGTTTGTTTCTGTGCTCTTTAAAATTTACTCATTAATTTTTAATGCTTTTCTTTTGCCTTTGTCTTGTCAATCGGTCATTTAGGTATTAAGCTGTCAAGCTTCCTTGTGCGTATGATTCACTCCACTCAGTTTCTTAACCTGTCATTATGTCGTTCTTAATTTGTGTTTGTATGTCTGTAAACAGAAGAGGATGACTATGAACTATGGACCTGAAAGTGTTCTTGTTTATCTTTGTTCAGTAAAACTGTAAAACTCAGTAAAAATAATTCACAAAAAAAAGAGAAAAACTACAGCAGTTGATCTCCTCACTTCTCAAACGCTTGTAGAGCATTGTTAATCGAAGAGGTGACACAGTGTGCCCCTGTTCCAACTTTTTTGAAACATGTTGCTGGCATCAAATTCAAGATGAGCAGAAATTTTTCAAAAACAATAAAATGTGGAAACGGGGCTCTTCTACTTTTTATCTTTTTCATTGAACTTAGTATTACGCACTTTTGTTCTTTCCTGTTCTTTCTCAGAGGCTTTCAGTTAAATGGAAGCTTCATATGTTCCACTTCCTGCCATTTTGTATTTTCAGACATGAACAAGATAGAGAAGTTTCCCCCCATCGTCACTGCTCTTACATCTCCCTGGCTTAGTCCAGAGTTGTCTGTTTAAGCTGAATCACTGCATGCAACAAGTACCTAACCACTGAGTGTGCCCAGCTAACATTATACAAACCACTCACCATTCAGTTTCAGAGAAGAACTACTTAGGCGAGGCATTTCTGATCATTCGGTTCGCAAGTATGCCAACAGAGCAAACTGCCCAACACCAAAAAAAAAATGCACTATATTCGCGATGAAAAAAAAGACAAAATATGAAAAGTTTTTATCTATTTGTTTTTTTAATGGTCATTTATTTCTCTGAAAACCGAGATGAAAGTCTGGTTGCGACCAATAGATTTTTTTTTTCCTATGTGTTGAATGCGTTTCAGACCTTAGTTTTTGAGGCCCTCCATCACTCGCTCGCACCATCAAGCGCAGTGCGCCTGGAAAAGAAAACCACGTGTGCAAGGAACCCACACCCGGCGGCAAGGGGGGGCATTGGGGGTCCGGGCCCGCTCACTGAGTCACCTGTGCCCTCCCTGACAAGAGTCCCGTACATGGGGGCAAAAAAAAATGCGATAGACGAACCTTAACACTAAAATAAATAATTAGAATTAAATATATCAAATAAATGATTATGCCTAGTACATATGTAAAATTAACAGTAAGGCCATCAGACTCCCTGAGAGAAAAAGAAAATGAGAGAGCGAGAGAGGCATTATCTGCCAACTGGACTAAAGTGCTCCTAGTCATTTTCAGTGATGAGACTTGTTAAAGTTGAGGTTACGCGTCAGTCTTAGGTTTAGCCAATCAGAGGCAGAGTAGGAGCGTGTCTTCCCCGGACCTCTGGAGGGAAAAAAAAAATATATATATTGCATCGCTAAGTTAGACATGTAACGTAAGCTAAAGGATTTAACGAAAAAGTTCAGGGATGAGTGGAAGAACAATGTTTTAAGAAGATTTCACTTGGTCGAAAAACGTTGCCTACCGCTCCACGAGTGGTAAGTCGCCATTTGGCTACTTTATTTAATTTTTAGAGTCCCAGCTAGGTATTGTAAAACATTAGAAACTCAACCTCACTGTGCCCCCATTCCTCTGTCTGTCTGTCTGTCTGCAGATGCAGACTTTGAGTGAGCCGAGTCAAGAAAAGGAGTCCAGTAGCCTTACTGTTAGCCTACATATAGGCCTAGCCTGTAGTCTGTAATTTTGAATTTTTCAGTGTTCTTATGAACTGAACTGTTTTATTACAATGTTTCTTATGGGTGCAAAACACGATTCGATTGGCTATAATGTGGGCTTTTGTATTACTGTAAATGTCAAAGCATGGAGTAGGTTTAGTCTAATTATTTTGAGAATATTTTTGCTTTTGTGGAGCATATAGCTAAGGTTTATGGTTTGATACGGCTGTTCTATTGCGTACTTTATGTGAATGGATCACATAGCTATTGGTAATTTACGGTGTGCGGTAGGCTGCTGCCATCGGCCGGCCCCTTGTTCCAATTTTCAGTGTTTTCTCTGCTGTGCGGATGTTGTTGCCTACGTCGTTCAGCAGAGTTACATAAATGGAGAGAGATCCTCCGAAGATATATCCATTTCAGGCTTTGTTTTTGCGCGAGTCAGTGTTTTTAAGGAGCAAGAGAAATTAATCTTTTAGTTGCCTTTCCGCATAGGATTTCGGCCGTCGGCCAGTTCAGCACCGCAGACAATGCCAAGAACGCTTGTTACAAAATAATTCTACTACTGAAAATGAATGAAATTAAGCTTTTTTTGTTAAATATCCTTCAAAATGTAAAAAAAACAAAAAAAAAAAAAACCAACGGCTTTCCACTATGATTTTACTCATAATGTTGAAAAATCATAATGCCCCTCTAAGTATATTTAGTGCCCGTCCACAAATTTGTTTCTGCCGCCGGGTCTTAAGGAACCTGAATATAGAGGCTGCGTCCAAATAGTCTTTTTTTTTTTGCCTAGGAAAGGTCCTAAGTCCTGCAAAATGATCCAGAAATAATTACATGGCAGCCATGATAAGTGGATTAAGGAAAGGTGTCTCAGTGCTTCCTAATTTACGTTCTTTAGCATAGGGCACACAGAACTATCCTTTTCAAAAAGGAAGGAGATAACGCTATCCCACAATTCTGCCCAGCAGCAATATTTAAAGCGGCGACCATTCATCAGGCCAATCGTGTAAAGAAACGTATGTGATGGGCAGGGGACCTAGGATCATGTTGCCTCGTGTAAGTACATTCGGATTCTCCAATTAGCGCGGTTGTCTTTCTAAGCCGTCAGGAATTCTCCTTTACACCTTTCATTTAAATTTGTTTTAAATAAACTTGTTGTCCATGTTGCATTTGAATGTATGTTTATCAACGACAGACAAAGTCATACGATGAAAGTGTCAAGTCAGCAAGACTTACCATTCACGCCTTTGAAGATCGGGTCTTAAAAGGGCAACGTACTTGATTATCCACGGCTTCTGGCTCATACATATACGGTGCAACAGACCTCACTGCATTGCCCTCTTCCTCATGTCTCCTCAAAGACTTGAGGCTCACCAGAAACTTCAGAAACCTCGGAAACTAAGGTTTCTGATTCGGTCTCCGAAACATCTTCTACTGGTTCCGCTATTGTTTTCCCTGTGTTGTTCTTGTTTGGACGTCTGACTTCCGGGTTCACCGTCTTTCGTGGGAAAATTTGGAAAAACTTTGGAAAATTGGCATTTTTGCCCCAAAACACATTGCTGACCACCTCTTTTTAAATTTTTTTACCTGATACTTTTTATTTATCATCTTTTGCGCTTGAAAACCATTTATTCAACGTTTTTCTTGGATACGTCACACAACCTCTTTAAATATGCGTATTTTCTTGTTTTTTTTTGACAGGTGGTTTAATAAATTTGTTAAGCAATGTAAATAATCGCATTGATTACAACTGCAGATGAGTAGCAATATGTCACAGAGAAAGGATATTGACTAAATATTCATTTCATTGTGTTGGTGTTGACGATGATGACGAACGAAAATCATTCACTTGCATTGTCATCGGAAGCGAATGTCAAACGAGCCCAGTGAAGGTGCGTATGGGCCAAGGGCCAGGCTCACTCAAACTCAGTAGCTGTATGTTCGCAACACTGTGAAAGTTTTTAATTCTTTCCCCATAACCATTCTATGTGATACGAAAACAAATAGATGTTTATTTTCATTTTGTTATATGTTGATGAAATCATCCGACTGGGGATGGGGACTAGGGGTCTTCAACTGCAATTTTTTTAGAGCATAGTCAGAACACTGGCTTACACCCATGGGAAATTTAGTCCCCAAAGAGTGTGACATGCATGTCTTTGGACCGTGGTAGAAAATTGGTGTACTCAGAGGAAACCCATGCAAACATGAGGAGAACACACAAATTCCTCACAGAAAGGCCCCTGGCAGGGTTTGAACTCACAACCCTCTTGGTTTGAGGCATCTTCACTACCCAGTGTGTCACTGTGCCGCCCTTAATTCCATAAATTTAAATTCAGGAAATTAAATTCTTTGTTAAAATGTTGAATATGGGTAACAGAGGACTGTAAAGAGAACTCAACAGAGTCAAACACCAAAAGTTGATAATCAAATCAACTTTCACAGAGTGCACATAGTCCCAATTGGACTCATATATGTACTCTGACAGAGTGGAATTAACACTTAATTGCACATCTCCTATAGCTGCACTTTCATACATCCCCTCTGTTTGATTCATTTTCTTAATTAAGCCCTTCAACTCCTAGCTCAGGCATTCAATTTTCTAAAATTGAAATTATAGTGTTGAAAAATCATAATTGCTGACAGTCATGGATTTTCAAATGTTTCCTCTAAAAATTAATTTTGTTTTTGAGTTTTTGTTAATTCTGTGTCTTTAAACTTTAAAAAAGAATATTAGTTTCATGTGTCGCACAATTTTGTTACCAGTGTACCACACGTAATTCTAAAGACATGAGATGTGTAGGCATTTGGCAAAACACCCATGCATTTTTCATGTTTTATATATTCTTAGTATTCAGTTCCTTCAGTAGTGCTAAATAAATAGTCATATAAGATTCGGAAAGTGTTGGAATATGTTTGTAACACAAGGTTCAAAAGCCAGCCTTTGTCATTATATGGGAGTGTGTTTGCTTGAACATCTGAAGGACATACATGCATTTTTGAGCGACGGTTGTCTTGTACATGATGTCCTTTTCATGGACATCCTTGTTTATTTCTGCAAGACGACACAAACCTATGTCCCATTTTTAGTGGAATATGTTGCAGGCATAACATTTGGAATGAGCATTTCTTAAAAAAACAGCAATAAAGTAGAGAAAGCTAAGATTAAATAACGTGTCATTTCACTGTTTTCAATTTAATTCAAGGATGATTTTCAGTTCACTATTTTCTATATTTGCATTTTTCAAACTGTCCCAACTGTTTTGGAAATGGGGATGTAGTGTTCAGTTGAGTGCTCTGCCAATAAACATAGATCCTTCAGTTGCACAGGGCACTATTTATCCAGAGTGTAATGAACCAGACATTCATCTCAACTTTCTACTTCATAGTATTGGTATGAGGTGTCACCATCCACACACATTGTAAGATGACTTTTTTTATGTGTAATGAATACAGGCTTACCTAACCTTTCAATTGAATATCATCATACCGTTATTGCGAGGGACTTTTATCATATGGCACCCCCTATGAGTGATTTCAAAGCTGAATCTATCATTTGTTGTGTGGGAGTGTGAATAGAGAAGGAGTTGAAATTCACCCTACCTCCCAAAAGCAATATAGCTGTAACTACAGGCTTAATTCAAACCCCTAACTCCACACTCCCAGCGCTGTGCAGAGCACATGGCATGATTAGCATTGTGTGCTGAGGGAGGTGTGCAATTCCCATGATGCACTGGGCCACCATTCTTTGTCACAGAAGGTGGCATTGCCTTAGAGATAGTACATAAAATACCATACGCTAATTGTAAAAGAAAGCAAACATATGACCAACGGCTGTTAACTTCTGGCTACTACTGCTTCTGTTCTGTCTTTTTTTTGTTGTTTGGTCTTAGAGAGATTTTACCCTGCAGGCATAAACAATGGAGCAGGTGTGTGAGGTTAAGATGTCAGTACCACAGGGATGCAGCACTTAATTCAACATTTATAGTCATGGTTCTCTACTGCATTCCTCTATTTTTCTTGTAAAGTACCATAGGGGGACTGCTTGAATGGACGGGACTCTGGAAAGAATCTGATATCATTATAATAACTGGTGCTACTGGGTAGTGAACCAGACCTGAAGTCAAAGCCTATTTTTTTGCAATGAAGTTTTGGAGCAGTAAAACTAGCATAATTTACAGTTAGTGTGGTGGGAACGTAGCTTAAGCAGTTTGCATTTGATGGAGAATACTGGCAGCTTGGCTTAGCTATTTGCCCACATGTGATATCGTGGAAAAACAACTCCAATTAAAAGTTTGAGTGAAGAGCGTCTGTGAACCCTCTTTAATGCTCTCGTTGTAAGGGTGTAGTTTTTCTGACTGACGCGGCAATGCTAATTTACGCCAAGTTTACGTGCATCTGTTTATGCTTGTTATTTTTAAAATCTTTCATGAGTATGTGAACTGCTTGTCAATATTATCTTCATATATACAGCAACATCTCTGGGGGGCTTGTTTAGAACTGCAAGGAACAATCTGTACTGAAATTTAAAAAAAAAAAAAAAATAGGTGGGGAGAAGAACCACTAGCATTAAATTTTTAAACCTTGGCAATACAGAGTATATAAAAGAGAGAAGTAAAGAAAACAGCATTCTGCCAGGCATATCATGAATGTATTTATTTTGTTTTGCTTTTCCATATTTTTCCATTTTAATTTGGATTCCAAACGATCCACAGAGTGCAAACAGAAAAAAAAATCCGTCCCTTTTCCACTATGGGGAGAACTTACGCCTGCTCACTGACCTGGGAACCCTAGGGATATGCTTCTGGTGGTATGTTGGGTATGCACAATCTCTAACTTTTTAATTCATAATTAGTCTTATCCTGTTCAGGTTTGTTAGTGATCTAACAATTAATTTGTCTGATAACTTTGACTAAACGGTAAAGTGACTGGTCAATTTATATCTCAATTGCATTATCGTTCATTGCATTCGGAACTTCAAATGCGCATGAAATAATATGTTTATGATTAGTTATCTGCTTGGCTTACCATACGAAAATGTTATGATCCACACAAGGAGCCAGACGCGGAGTCTGAGTATGATCCTACAAGCCATTTATTGATAGGAATATGGTCATGGCAAGAAGGGACGAAGCCCTTAGTAACAAGTGCACAGTTTTTTTGAGATGGTGTAATGGGTAAATGTGAGGGGCGTGTCCGTGCCTGGCCAGTGGCATCCTGCACCCGAAGCTGGGTAATGTTCACCCTCGCCAAAGCAGATCTGTCAGACAGCTGGTTCAAAGGGTTTAGCAGGAACGCAGTCCTAATCCTGGAGACCAATAAATGGTTGGGTGGTGTTCCTAATAAACTGGGCAGAGGAACAAGTGGAGAGGCAGGTTAACTGGAAAGCAATCCCAATCCTGAGGGTTTGTTCCTATAAGCCCTGAGCCTCTGGCTCGAAAATGACATGCCCAAAATGAAATGTGTATATACAGTATCTGCAACTACTTGGTCCGTTTGAATAATCTTGGTATCACAATAAAGGTAACACCTTGGGGATTTTTGTTATGGTGTAAAAATCAGTATAGGTATGCGTCACTGAGTCAGAGTAAATGAAGATGGAACATAGCATAAATGAAAGATCTCATTTGTGCCTAAAACGTTTTACTTTTATCCCTTTTGAAATTATTCAGTTGCAGTCTGAAAACTCTAAAAAAAAAATACAGCACAGATTCTCTCCATTATCTGTGCAAAACTTTATTCTAATCAAGTAAATCAGAGCAAAATTTGAGAGGTTTTAGTTTGGGAATATCTAGGTGGCATCTCCAAATTGGCATTTCAGATTTCTCAGGTAACAAACAGTAAAACTCATTTAATTTCACTTATATGTCACTACAGGCATACAATCCATCTCATTCCAACAATTTTATTTTTTTTTTTTTTTTTATTGCAACTAGTCCCATATACATTTTCCCATTCAAAGAAAATATATACAAAGGAACTGAAGTTTGACTCCATTGGAGCAGATTTGTTTTCAATAAAACAAGCAAATAAACAAAATTATTCATACAAAGATAAGGTTTAAAAAAATGGTCAAAAGTAAAAACAACGGACACCCAGCAATTATTTATGCAAGAACTATGCCCCTGCTCAAAAAAAAAAATCCTCTGCCTGAACCAAGATTTGAACTTCAGACCTCCCACACTTGAACACAAGCCTTAACCACTATGCTAGCTGAAGAGACTGCTTTATCTTTGCTGCATTGCAAATTCCAAGAGTGAGTCAGCAAAACACGTCATACACCCAAATCTAGTGTTTGTATTTCAGCGTTCTCTTAGTAATTGCGCGTAACAGCGCATGGATTCTTTCAAAAGACAACTTCGAAAACAACTGTTGAATATTTAGGGGACAATCATTGTGAAATATATCAAAAACAAACTGGTTTAGTGACTGTATATCTGCGCTCTTTGAGTCTGAGTGCATAAATGCTGCCTGGCAGCCGGAACGCAGAAAAAGAAAAAAAAAGCAATCACAACAAACACCCAAGCAACTACATACACAAAAACTGTGTTTGCATCAGTGTATGCTCAACTGTGTATGCTCAAAATGCAAGTATATATATGGCCGTCACCTGCGCAATAGCTCAATGACTTACCCACTAAGCTATTTCCAATGAGTCATCTAGTTATGCTTTGTAAAACCCCACAAAACAATACCAACGATGGAAATTGCAGGGGGCGAAGGCTCAACGTGTTCTTTGGGCTGGTGTTACAAGCGCGATCTTTTGGCTGGTGCAAATCACAATGAAATGAATCAATTTTCTCTGTTTGAAGAATGGGGCACAAAAGCAAAATGGTTACAATTAATCTGACTCCATAGTAAATTTAGAATACCATATTTAGTTATACTCTCGTTAAATATCTGACTCCAATTAGAATTGAGATTTGGAATTTAGTGTAAACATGCGTGGATCTCGAGGTGACTATACCTCGAACTCTTAGGAGACAACCGCCGTCACTCAGTATATGCCCCCAAGTATTAGCATTATTGCCGAATCTTAGGTTCGTTGGTAATACCAGGGGATGGAGGGAATCACCGCAGCAAAGGCATCTTGGCTCAGAGACTACGAAGCCAGGTCTATGCAAACACCCAGAGGGTTCCTTAAGGGAATTTAACTGAAGACTTTTCGTCCATGGGCCCCCTTATGGCTAAATTCCCAGAACCAGCGCTACATAGACCCTTTAAATGAGTAGACCGTGATAGCCTCTCCAACTTAATAAAACCAATTCCCATACCAGGCCGCTGGCCAGTCAGTCCTCGGTTAGGATTAAACCCCTAAGTCTCCGTCATAACGTGGCTAGAAAGAATGTCAAATTGTTAAGAGTCACTGAGACCACGCAAGTTTAAAGGAATAACAATGATTTATTCTCCAGGTAGGCAAGAGCTTAAATCAACAGACCAAACATCAGTTAAAACGAATTTAGACAAATATAAAAGTCATACCTGGCGAAAGCTACACACACAGAGTTGTGTGAGGGCGAGATCAGAGAGACGATCTGCCATAAGTAAAGAGGCTACACACGGCATAGAGATGCACGTGTGGGAAGTCGGCTGCGATCTTCCCAGAATGGATTGTCTCTCTTTGCTTTAAGCTAAATCACGACTTTGATCCAGGCAGCATGGCCATAAATTACCTGGAAGGAGGGTCGAATCTGGATTTTGGGTTCCCACCATTTGGAGGATGTAATAAAACAATTTAGCAGAGAGAGAAGAACAGAATGATTACCCGAGAGGATTCTGACCAATTTTCAGGAGTTTTCAAAAGGGAATGAATCATAATTTCAATGGGAATGAAACATACTCCGTTCAACTCCTTGGATTCTCCTGAGAACAACAATATCAAACATGACATGAATATGTACTAATATGATGCAGTTGTCATGAAAAGCTCTTAAACTGGATTATTGTACAAGCAGTTTTGGTTATGAGCACATAAGTATTGCATAGTTGTATATGGAATATATGAGAAGGGTTTGACCCCTGGGGGTCTTGTTCACGAGTGAGGGAAGGATGGAGCTTGAGATTGACAGACGGATCGGTGCAGCGGCAGCAGTAATGCGGTCATTGTACCGATCTGTTGTGGTGAAGAAGGAGCTGAGCCGAAAGGCAAAGCTCTCAATTTACCAGTCAATCTACGTTCCTACCCTCACCTATGGTCATGAAATTTGGATCTTGACCGAAAGAACGAGATCTCGGGAACAAGCGGCTGAAATGGGTTTCTTCTGCAGGGTGGCGGGGCGCTCCCTTAGAGATAGGGTGAGGAGCTCTGTCACCCGGGAGGAGCTCAGAGTAGGGCCGCTGCTCCTCCACGTCGAGAGGAGCCAGCTGAGGTGGCTTGGGCATCTATATCGGATGCCCCCTGGACGCCTTCCTGGGAAGGTGTTCCGGGCATGCCCCACCGGGAGGAGGCCCCGGGGAAGACCCAGGACACGCTGGAGGGACTATGTTGCTCGGCTGGCCTGGGAACGCCTCAGGATACCCCTGGAAGAACTGGAGGAAGTGTCCAGGGAGAGGGAAGTCTGGGCATCCTTGCTTAGACTGCTGCCCCCGCGACCCGGCCCTGGATAAGCGGAAGAAGATGGATGGATGGATGGACGGAGAAGGGTTTGACATTACTATAGTGTCAGAAAATGTAAACAGATGAGTTTAAGGTCCAGTTTCATGAAACACATAGCCAGGGGAGAAAAACACTGTTCACGGGGGGGGACTGTGATAGTCACTCCCTCGCATCGCCAGAGACCTGCTTATTGTTCCCTGCCGTCATCAAGCCCCCAGTCCCTCACAGACTCACAGCCATAAACACATTCTGCTTCCCTGTACTCCAGCATTTCTGGGGAGTCAACGGCCCATTCATCCAGCGGAAGTCCGAACAACTTGTCATATTTCAGGACTCCTGAGTTCTTTGAAGGGCAGGACAAGCCTCAGTTCCTGGGCTCCCCCGTTTGCCATCCTTTTGCGACATCCCAGCTTGATCCCCCGTCTTACAGCTTCATATGAAGAGTCAGCCGGCAAGCTATTGAAACTACTTTGATGACGTCTGCTGAATGTTTAGTGGATAATTATGGCGAAAATACCAAAAACAAATCATCATGCGTGTAATGGCGCATGTACGCTCAGATTCACACACTGGGAACGCAAGGCTCCATCTCAGGCTAGGTTTGTATGATTACGGTCGTTGAGGGCTTGTTGGAAACGTCAGAGCCCATAGAATCAAAGGGCCACCCCCAAAATCAAACTGACTGCATCACAAGCCAATCACAGAGGAGAAAATACATTGGTGCAATGCGAACGCTCAGGGCTTGTTTTTGCATGTGTTCATTATGAACATAGGGGTACTCCCAAAATAAATTTGAGCCAAATCAAGTGGATGACCATGGAAGATTCTTGTACTTTGGTTGAGTTCATATGGAATGACCCAGTGTTTTTAAGAGTTCTTCCATATTTTACCATCATGAAAGGTTACAATGATTTCCGAAGACAATACTGGTTGCTTTGGGGCAGACAGCAAGGACAAGCCAACAATTCCGCTAGGCACAAAGTAAGGTTATATACACCACAGGAACACAAAGGAGTGGGGAACGAGAATGGATTGCACCTGGAAGGGGGAGGCACACAAGACACTAAACCAATTAAAGGAGGCAATACTTATCCGAGAGACAGAAGTTTCTGGAGGGGCGAAGGAAACAATTGAGCAGGCTGTGAAATCCTTGAGCACATGTGAAAGTCGAGCCTGAATACTGGTGTATGGGACACCCCCACAGCCCCCATGGCCTTGAGGGGCCTGACACCCCCATCCTCCCATCAACCTTCATGGGTTGTTTGCATTCACTGTTTGTACTTACACCGACGAAAAGTAATGCACTATACTTCATATATTACCCTTGTAATCGAGAGTCAGGACATCTTTAAATAGCCATAAACTTAAGCAAACAACTGTCTGATAAATGACTAGGACAACAAAACTGCCCACCTTCACTGTATGTCTGTGGTGAACAGTTGGTCAACAAACTCCCTGATGTATTGCTGAAGTGAAACCTTGCCCAGAGTTCACAACATTTCTCCGCAAACATAACAAGGGGATACTTCAATTAAGACATATTCTTGTCTTATCAATGACTGCGTTTACATGGACTTGAGTATCCCGGTTATGAGCCTAATCCTGGTCTTGATCATATTCCGGATATGGAGTTTACATATACACAGAGAAACCTGGTTATTCATATCCCTGTATACAAGGTAAATGCTAGTATCCTGTTTTCTGATTACTGCATCTTGTTTGCAGAGGTGCAAGTGATGCTTATTTTTTGCATCGCAAGCCATGGCAATTATGAAATCTGAGGAAAATGATACCACCATGGCTCATTGCAGGCTTAGCACTATTTAATGCCAACATCACGTTGCAGTTATGGTTTATCCACCTCATTTCTAGCAATGGGAGAAGAGAGCAGCCGCAAATACTAAACAGGTCCTCAGCTCTGACTCATGTCAGCCTGTCACTGTCACCACGTAGGACAAGAGATCAATGGGTGAAGATATGCAGCCGTGGTGGGCTAAGTTCGTCATCTTGGAGTTCAGTGGTTCTGAATGGAGAGAAAACTGTGGTTGCAGAAAACTTTTGGATGAATAGGGCATCCTTCAACTGGCTGTGTTATGTAGCTGAATCGTTGATGAGACCAGAGGAAACATAAGTCCGAGCACCAGTACAGTGTCTTTTGGAGTAGCAGATCACTTTCTGATCAGATGCTAATTGCAGGAATTCTATTGGGAACTGAATGACAACTTTAGCATTGTTTTCAAGATTTTTTCCTCTTCTTTACAGTCATACAAAACACATACAGAGCAGTCTTTCATATTTGCATGGGAAATAGTACTCTGTTGAACTACCGTTGAGCTACCGCAGTAAACAGACCATTTATTTAAGTCCTAAAACGGTAGTTTAAAAGTTTTGTTTATGAAAATAATGTTTTTTAAAGACCAAGTGATCTGCTACTGATGTTTTACCCCTTGATATACTGTATACAGTACCTGCATTTTGCTGACACATCAGTTGACCCATAGCTCCCAAGTCACCCGCATCTGGTGGGTCCGACCTGCATTTGAATAGCAAAACCCGCGGACCCGCAAGCAAGTTAAAAACCCGCAATTTGCGCATTGCGGGATTTACGCGTTATTCCTCCACCCCCGCATAATAATGTGTCATGAATGAACAAAATGAAACGGAAATTCGCAAACCCTTGCTTTGCACTGAATTCACTTCTTGAGCACCCAGTGACTGGAAAACAAAAGATTCGGTTGCCATCTCCTGCCACAGCTGAAAGCCATCTCACTGGAACTGCATGTGCAGGGAACCACGAGTAACCAGCTGGGATTAGTTTCAGTAAAATGGATAACGTTTGTTTCTTTTGTAAAATAGAATACATGCTACCTTTATTTCTTTTCTCATTGCTTGCCACACACCCAACATATTGGACGGTTCATGGTCAAACATAATGAATGATGAGGATCAATCAACAGCACTCCTTTCTTATGGCAGAGAAGTACAGTACCATAAAATGGGGTAATAAGGGACGGCCAGGTAACAAGGGACAATTTTCTTGGAAAGTTTTCAAATGCAAATTCAAGTTTTTTTTTGACACTCCCTGTCATGATACATTATTTTTATGATACCTTGGTAGTTACTTAAAATTGCAAGGTGAGTTGGATATGATTCTATTGCTCTTTTATGATTGACAGCAATAAACAGATTTGACACATACTTGGCCAGGATGCTTTGGGAGGAATCAAAAAAAAAAATCTCAAAAGTGTATCTTATTACCCCATTTTACGGTATATTGCCAAATGTTCGTGGTGACTCCTTGGTCTGGGCATCTTTTTCATGAAGGCTAGACCTCTTCATTCTGCTGAAGGAAAATCTTAATGCTGTATCAATCAATCACATACCAGATTATTTTATGCTTCGAGCTGTTTGGGGAAGGCCTGTTCTTGTCACAGCATTACTGCAGTGCTCAGAATGAGGTGCTTATGTGGTTTGCTACCATCACTGTGCAAACTCTTAAATGCTTTTGCGGATGGAATGGTTACAAATTTCCAGCGATGCTTTAACATCTAGTGGGAAAGGCTTCCCAGAAGAGTATGTCGTAGCAGCAAATGGGGGACCAACTCCTTCTTAATGCCCACAGTTTTGGAATGAGACGTTGGATGAGCTCACTGTGGGAGAAGTTTTACCGACCCTGACTGGTCACTTTCAACACCCACACAACCTCCTTCAACCCAAAGCCATATAGCCATATATCTTCTATGCATGGCTCTGCTTCAGGCTTGATTAACAGGTTCTGTTAACTGCGGAGCAAGCAGGCAGTTTGGGCTGAGACCTATATTTCATTGCTAATTGCAGCTGAGCTATGTAGCTAGCGTACACAATCGCGTATTACCTTTCTCTTCAGACTATATGGCCATCTTGATAACTAGCTTACGGTATTTAGGGAAAATCTTTGTAAATAATCGCCGTAGGTAAGCGACATCATTTGGTTTTTGCCCTAACCTCACTGGCAAAGCGTCCCAGATACCTGAAAGTACAGTTCAGATGCACGAAAGCGTCGCATATTTTTACACATAACATTTTCAAAACGAGCTATCATCATTAGCTATTGCTAAGCAAGCATAAGACGTGGTTGCCTTTCAGACCGTAAGAATACCATACTCAGCTGACTCACTAGAGGGCCATGGCCCTGTTTCTAAATATAGTAACACTGAAAGTGGGAAACAAAAATTAGCTTAGCAACCTAGCTAGGCTGGGTTAGCTCGGTTGCTAAGCTAATTTTTTTTTTCCACCTGGCAGCAACATTCATGGTTAAAAAAAAAAAAAAATTTTTTTTTTTTTTTTTTTTACACCTGGCAGCAACATTCATGGATAACATTTTTTTTTTTTTTTCACCTGGCAGCAACATTCATGGTTGAAAAAAAATAATTTTTTTTTTTTTCACCTGGCAGCAACATTCGTGATTGAAAAAAAAAAAAAATAAGGTTCACCTGGTGGCAAAATATGGCCGCACATTACGCACGCCACACTATCTGCAGGTACTTATCCCCATGTTTGTCAGCATATTGGTACGCATGCCACGGAGACGTGACGTAATTAGTAATACAATGTCTTGAAGAAAAGTTTATGTTCATAAAGGAATATTTTGATATTCATGTCACCATTGAGCCATCTCTGTCTTTGTGCACGTCTCAGTGATTATTGTTGTACATTTATTTTTGTACTTAGGAAAGGAGGAGTGAATATAGAACCATGGTCTTCAATGCTGGGACCCAAGCAATGAACAATTTTCTTTAGGACTATCTGAGAGCAGCCTGATTTGGGTAATCAGGGGCTTTGTCATTAGGTGATCAGCGCATCTTGTGTGTTAGCGCTGAGTAAGAATAGAAATGTGCACCTCATTCTGGCCCGAGGCATGCAATTTAAAACCACCAGTGTATAGATACACTGAATTGCCGAAAGAATGGGGAAATCTGCTCATCCAACGTCTCATTCCAAAATTGTGGGCATTAAGAAGGAGTTGGTCCCCCATTTGCTGCTACGACAGACTCTTCTGGGAAGCCTTTCCCACTAGATGTTAAAGCATCTGTGGATATTTGTAACCATTCCATCCACGAAAGCATTTTAACAGTTTGCACAGTGATGGCAGCAAACCACATATGCACCTCATTCTGCGCACTGCAGTAATGCTGTGACAAGAACAGGCCTTCCCCAAACAGCTCGAAGCATAAAATAATCTGGTATGCGATTGATTGATACAGCATTAAGATTTTCCTTCAGCAGAATGAAGAGATCTAGCCTTCATGAAAAAGATGCCAGACCAAGGAGTCACCACGAACATTTGGCAATATACCGTAAAATGGGGTAATAAGATACACTTTTGAGATATTTTTTTTGATTCCTCCCAAAGCATCCTGGCCAAGTATGTGTCAAATCTGTTTATTGCTGTCAATCATAAAAGAACAAAGAATCATATCCAACTCACCTTGCAATTTTCAAGTACCTACCAAGGTATCATAAAAATAATGTATCATGACAGGGAGTGTCGAAAAAAACTTGAATTTGCGTTTGAAAACTTTCCGAGAAAATTGTCCCTTGTTACCCGGCCGTCCCTTATTACCCCATTTTATGGTACTGTACTTCTCTGCCATAAGAAAGGAGTGCTGTTGATTGATCCTCATTATTCATTATGTTTGACCATGAACCATCCAATATGTTGGGTGTGTGACAAGCAATGAGAAAAGAAATAAAGGTAGCATGTATTCTATTTTACAGAAGAAACAAAAGTTTTCCATTTTACTGAAACTATCAGGTTTCAGCTGTGGCAGGAGATGGCAACTGAATCTTTTGTTTTCCAGTCACTGGGTGCTCAATAAGTGAATTCAGTGCAAAGCGAGGGTTTGCAAATTTGGATGTTAAGTGAGTCAGGAGAATATTTCGTGGAATTACTTTCCCCCCCCCCTGTTGGCAGCAATAAGCTGTGGGAAAAAAAAAAAAAATCTAATTTTTTTTTTTTTCATTGGCAGCAATAAGCTTCTGTACCGGGTAGCAAAATCGGGTCCCTCAAAACCAGGATAAGGGCGTATCCCTCTGAAATTTTGATGAGGTTGAAATGATGTTAACATGCACAAACACAAAAACAGGATACTTAAAAACCAGAGCAAAACTGGGATACTCAAGTCCCTGTAAAAGCAGTCAATACTTTCCGAGAACTGGGGTATAATTTGTGAGATATTGGGGGGCTGACTCACTTCTCTTTTTTGTGTTACATGGACTTCCAGCTGTACTTTGGCATTATATATCAACCCTGAACCGCAGGAATATTTGGATGTTTCACACAAAATGCTTCTCAACATGGTTTCTTAGGCATAGCAGCATTAACAGAAAAATTTTGTCTGGAATGTTTTTCAGCTATCATCGCTTCTGTTAATGGTGACAGTCAGCCTCTGGTGATTTTTGGTGAAGTTTTGAGGTGCACAAAACAGGACGTACAGTATGCACCTTACTATTTTTTGACTAACCCAGTGCAACTTTATATATGGAATTATTCTGGAATGCTGGCCTGTCAGATCAGATTCTGTGCTGGCAGCAGGCTACTAGTTATTGCTGTCATCTACATGGGGTCACTGTTATTATCTGCAACGACTGCGGTTATATGCCGAACACTTTTATATTTTTTCTCATGGTGGTTTACAATATGACTTCCAAACACAATCTCATTCACTGCAAGTGAGCTTGCAAATGCCTGTATTCAAGAATCACACACGCACACAAACAAGTATGCTTTCATGCACGCACCTGCATGGCATGTACGGACTACGAGACACAAACATATGCAATCATGCAGCCATGTTCAGAAAAGTCTGCTGCTGCAAGTGAGAATTAAAGCTGGATGAAAGTCCAATATAAATGTTTCAATACCGTTTACAGCGGTTTACAGCAGTTCTGAAGGATCATAGTACCCTTCAAAATTTCTCTTATCCTGTGAGAGATGAACTACTGATGCATTTCCGTTGGCCGGATCATTCAAATATAATTCTATTCACTTGAGTTTTCACAGATAACATTGTTCAGAAACTTTCCAGTCGCTCGGCGGTAAGACACATTGATCAAACAAAGTTCAATGTGCCAGAATCAATAATGTACACAAATGCAAGAAAGTAGAAACATCAATGTTGAGGCCATTTGGCAAGGTCAAATACTTGTTTGTTTGGACATGCAATGCATTACCAGCGGCTTTGGAATGAAGGCTGATTGTGCATTGGGAGAAAAGAGAGCACCTTTAAAATTCATGAAGGCTCTGTGTGCCACAATAAGATTTTTCAAATATTGGGACAATGACAGAATTTTATCTTGACGGAGGGTAGACAGCTTGGCCAATTAGATGGACAACTGTGGGAAGCTTCGGGCTATGAGAAATTTGCTTGTTCAACACATCAAATGCCTTTTATTATCACAGGACTGTCACTATAATATGTTTGCATACATACATTGTGTCTCAAAGCTTTCCAAATGCTCTCCCTGGGTGTAGTCATGTACAACATTTGAATGATTATATATTTTTATCAGATACATCGAATGCGGTAGGCCGATCAATAGTCAGTCAGAAGAATTCTAAAGACTAATAGCAAGGTCAGTATTTCTATTCCTGGAAATGCTGGGCTTTGAGCTCTCCTTGTTGAAAAAAAGGATTCTGAGAGAGCAGCGTAAAGGTCTGATTGAACTCAGCCTGCACCAAAGACCATTTCAGTGTCCTTTTGGATGCAGAAAGTAATTAAACACAAAACTGATTGGCAACAGAAGGGACACAAATGGAGGTGTAATGAAGCAAGTCATTTCCCACAGGGAGGAAATTAAAATGTTTGACTTAGTCTTTTGGTTAATTACAAAGTTCTTGACTTCCCTGCTGCAATACTGACTCCAAAAGGTAGAAACATCCCCTGGGACTCATTTCAGATGAGCGCAGTTGTCATGATGCGGCATTCACTGTATAATCTCTGTACACCACAGAGAAAGCCTCCTTCACATTAAGGGTTAACCTAACTCTCTGCATTGAAAGCCTCTGCAGAGGCTGGGGTTTCCATCTTGCCTCTTTCAGGCTTTCCATCTTGGTCTCTTTCAGGCTTAAAAGCGCATACCTATTCGTCCTATTATTGAGTTATCAGGACTGTTGGACGACTATTCATATTAAGAAAGCATTAACATTCTAATAGACCTCAGGTGTTTAGAAACCATTAGTTACAACCCCATTTCCAAAAAAAATTGGGACACTGTAAAATTTAAATAAAAACAGAAAGCAATGATTTGTGAATTATGAAAACTCAATATTTATTTTAAAATAGTTCAAAGACAACATATCAAGTGTTTAAAGAAAAAAAAATTTTATTGTTTTTTATTTGTTTTTTTTTTTTTAATCTGCACATTTTGAATTTGACGCCAGCAACACTTTTAAAAAGTTGGAACAGGGTCATGTTTACCTCTATGGTACATTTCCTCTTCTTTTAGCACCCAGATTCTTTTACTACGTAGCCATGTTCGTGTAATAAATGTGGAATGTTGTGTCTGGCATTGTCTTGGCTGAAATAAGCATGGCCTTCCAGGAAAAAGACGTCTGGATGGCAGTATTTGTTGCTCCAAAACCTGAATATTTCATTCACCGTTAAAGTGGAACCCAAGGTCAAGTCGATTACATTCACCAATGACGCCCTCCCTGATTCCCTGAAGAGTTGCTGAAGTTGAACCCATAGTGCTTGTTTTCCATTCTTGGACAGACAGCCAAGTGATTGTTGACCGGTGTCGGTGCAGATGACGTGCCACCTCTCGGCTGCTGAGACCTGCACATTACATGCCAATGGCCCTTTCACTCTCTCCTGTGACGTAAGTTGTTCCATTTTCTTGATGCTTAGCATTTTTCATTTATTTGCTTGGCTTCATGTAGACTACTGACCACACCCAAAAGAACAAGTGAAATGTCACTGTACACCAGTGGTAGCTGGTGAACTGGCAATTGGGGAAGCACAAACCATCCCTTAAAAATAATGATTGGTCATTGTTTTCAATCTTAATAAAATTGACTTAACTTGACTTCAAAAATCCTAAGGACCATCAGGTGTCGCCAGTTCTCCTTGTTAAGCTAAAATGAGCACGAATAGCCTAATTCTTGACCTGTTTTCAATCATTCATTTACATTACCATTACAGAAACTCTGAAAACTCTCAACATTATCAGGTGCGATCAGTTTTCATTAATAACGCACACCTGCCAATTCTCACGCATTTGGCGTGAGTTTTAGTGGCATATTTGTGTTCCCCTGCTGAAGTCAGCAATTATTCAATCAGCACTTACGTAAGAGATTCTCGCGCAGAATTGAAGTCCTTGTGCATGGAGGTTTATCAGTTTCCCGTGCGTTATGGTGGATTTCACAGTAGGCTAATAAGGAAATCGATTATGACTCCAGACTTCTCACACTTTTCTTTACTCAGAAGTTGGAAGCAATGGAATTGCATAAAGACGTTTCAAATGATCTTATGTCATTCAAATAATTTAAACAATCATGAAACACATGCATTGCTCGAGTTTGAGTAAACCTCCATGCACAAGGACCTCCACACTAAAAGAAGGGCACTTAACGTTTCAATTACGTCAAAATTTGTTAGTAAATGCCTGCGTTATTATTAATGCAGCGGTTTAACACATTTTTCATTGATTCACACATTTGACATCCTAACTTAGTTATGAAATGGGCCCCTAATTTGACTAATCAACCACTACAGTTTTTGTCTGCAAGCTTAATTAATAGAGTCAAGTGTATAACTGTATGACTAGAACGAAGCCTGGAACCACAACGGCCCTTTCTATCAGGTTGAGAAATCTCTGGTTTTCTATTTCAGCATAAACATACAATTCTCATAAAAACAACAAAAGAGTGATTTTCATAGGCGGAGTTTGACACTTGCACTTGGGGGGGCATTTTTTTAACTGACGTCAGTTCACAGTCCAACTATTGCGGGGCGTGTTACTCATATGCATACAGTAACAGAAGACAAGCTTGCCATAAAGCCAAACAACAGCGCATCAAATCAGTTTCTGACCACTGTGCCCTACAGTACCTGTCAAAAGTTTTGAAACACCCGCATTTTTCTTACAATATATGTTGAACAAAGAAATAAGCAGCTTTTACTTCGCAAAAATAAGATGTAATTCTTAAATCCATCAAACTAACCACCATTTATTGTCATATTTGCAGAGCATTCTCACATTTTTTTTAACAAGGGCAGACATATGACTATAATGACTTTGCAGTGGCACAGCTGTCCAACTTCCCAAAGACGTGCTGTACTTGAGGTGTGCCCTTCATCAACCTTTTCACCCAATAAGTCCCAAAACCGCTTGACTTTAATTCGGCTGTTGGAAAATAGAAGGAGTTTATTTGTCTGTTTACTTTGCAAAATATGGCTTCTTTGAGAATTCCAGAATTTTGGACAGTATTCAAACAAGTAAATTATTCTCTTTTCACTTCTGACTGTTTACCTTTTACAAGATTCCATTTGAGATTATATAGAGAAGTTTAGCCATTAAAATTTCTTTAAAAAGAGAGTGCTGTGACAGCGTGTCCAAACTTTTGACAGGTACTGTATATCACACAGGATTATGCAGGACATTTGTCTTTCACACTTGAGCGCACACAACTGAAGCACACTGGCAACCATAAAGTCCGCTAAAAGTGAAATATTAATTTATTTATACAATACCGTTATGCTTTCATTATCCATATACGATTTTAAAAGATTTAGGGCCTGATCTACTAAGATCCCAGATAAAGGGCGCTTAATTGCGTGCTCGTGGTAACATTTTGCGTGTTTGGTTTGCTTACATTTTGCGGGTGATCTACTAAGAGTAATTACCTAAATGACTGCTGGTGCAAACAGCATTATTTAAAGGAGGACTTTGAATGCTGCAGCCATTTCCACCGTGGACAGTTTGGAGGAAAAGGACGAACGCAAACAAAAAATGAAATTCAACTCGATGGAGTTGGAGGTGCTTGTAGAGGAAGCAAATACACTGTTGTAAATGGACTGAATTTTACAGATTAACACATAAATGGACTGAATTCTACAGACTAACACATTAACACAAATTAACAGTCTCCTTTTTATTTTAACTGTAAGTAGAGTCCTGTGCGCATTTAACTGTGGTTTACAGTTAATATACACGGAACCTGTGTTATAAAATTAGTTAAAATAACTGGCAAAAAAGGTGCAAGTTTATAACAGCATGCTCAGTGTTTGAGGGGGGAACAATTTGCAGATGAGCACAGTCACTTGCTCCAACTACTCTTGGGAAGCGAGCAACCGTATAAAACTCGTGTTTGGCTTCATTCAGTGCTTCCCCTGTGGATGGAAACTTTATGTACCGGCCCATCCTGTGCAACATGGCATCCAGTATTTGGGAAAGTAAGTACACATGAGAAACTGTTTTGAGAGATCCCGGCAGTGAGAGCTACTGTACGCTGGAATAACCATTTGCGAGAAAATGCAGAGTAGCAAGAAGTTTCGTCATTGCAGGTATGGCATGACTTCTTCTTGTGACTGGCTCCATCTCAGCCCTTATTTCATCTAACAGCTCCAAAATGAAATTGCAGGATAGGCGATATGTCTGGTTTATTCTCTCCTCTGACATCCCAAACATATGGATGGAGAACACCGGTTCTTGGCGTATTCGCCACCTGTGTCTTCTCCTTGTGGCAATAATGGTTGCCATGTCTGTGCACAATTACGTGGAGCCAATTAGTGCCTACCCTTTGAAGGTATTAAATAGCAAATGCAATCACCATCACTGAAATTGCTTTCAGGCTTGATAAGTCACTATGCATGTGCTAAAATTTTGTATTTGCATTTTCTCCTCCCATATTTTGCAAGGTAGGATAGGCACGCCCCTTATTACATATTCATTAGGGCCAAAAGTACTAACTGCATAGAATGTGCAAATTTGTGCACTTCAAAGATGCAATCCTCAGTGCACAGCCTTAGTAGATGAGATAGCAGGTTAATTTGCGGGCGATATGGCATTTGCACGCGTTTCTATACATGCAAAGCTTTAGTAGATCAGGCCCTCAGTGTACAGATGAACAAATTTCCCATTAAATTGACGACTATGAAAATGAAATAAGCACACTCACTCATATCCAACTTACAGTTTATGCACGCATGCAATTAGAAAATGCTCAGTAGCAGTGTTGCCTGTTGTTACAATAGGTTTGTATAATAGATATTTTAAATAACCAGTGTCCTACCTAGTGAGGAAGTAAATGCCTTTTCTTGCGTTCCGCATATATGTCCACAATATGAGTTGCTGAGCAATCAATAAAACACAAAAAAACGCTCCTTGATTTCCAGCTGCTCTGCGTATCTTAAACAAAAGGATAATTGTTCAGTTTTGGAACACCTGGCCTTATCTGCAACTATAGAAAAAAAGCCAGTATCCTGCGCTTTCTCTACAATTTCTGCATGAACCAAGTTTGCACATACATCAATAACTTTGTTCTCAGTGGCTCAGCTGCGAGGTTGGCTAGGCCTGCTAGTCCAGAGCTGCTCGTGGTTGTTTGCATGTCAGTGCCGTCACATTCTGTTGGCTGTAGCTGGCTGGTAGGCTCGGGCGGCTCGCGTGTGACTGCTGCTGAGGGTTTACTTAAAATTGGACGTTTTAGAAATCACCTAATGTCCATTACTGCCGATTACATGATGGAGAGCTAACTCGCTGAATCACTTAATGCACACAAGTGAGGGAATTCCCATCTAACGTCGCACGTCACAATGTGCCATGTCACATGACATGAGGGCTCAAAAATGAACTTATTACAAAACCAAACTTAAAATAATTCAGATTTATTTCCGAAAGTCATTTTTTTAATTTTATTACATTACATTACTATATATATATATATACACACACACACACACACACACACACACACACACACAAGAAAAATCGACTCAATGTAGTGGCATTTTTCAGCCACTGGGGGGGGGGGGTGTAAGCAATAATCTCCACCCCCCCCCGCAAACTCAGATGGTGATTTTATTAATAAGACGCACTAATAAAATATTGCACACCAAAATACGCATATGAGAGCGTATGTTTAGTCATTAAAAGAGCTTGGATTGAAGAATATCACAAGTGTAACTCATAAAAACAAAAATATGAATCCAGAGTTATTCATATTCAGTGGTATTAGCAAAGTGCTAACACAGTCATTTAGAACCACTGAAAGCATACATTTCAGTCAGCCAAAAGCTACTGCATTACATATGGGGCACTGGGCCACCTGCCATCTTACTGATATACTGTAGGAGACTGAACAAACTCTATGTGAATCATTTTAACAGCAGTAGCGGTACCATCTTCACTTCTTGTCCCAGCGAGCTAGAGAACTCTTTAATCAAATACTCAAATAGATTGAGTACAAGTGCTGAGTCACTACTAAAACTAGCTAAGCCTGCGTTGCATAAACAGGGTCTGTTTGCAGCCCTGAGATGAAGTCCCACAAAGTCCCAGTATCGTCTGGACATGAACTTCTTATTAAATTGTGCTGAGCTTTTGGAGACTAGGAAAAGAAGTGTGAGAGTGAGATGGATTAGAATCTACTGTAGGCGGGGAGGGTACATCTCAATTCTCTTCACTTGGATCCATGTTTCCTTCACTGGCGTCTTTTCCTTGTGTTATAGTTCGCTCCACTGGGAATGCATGGAGGGACGCATTGAAACCATGTGAAGAGTAAAGAATTGAGAAAATGCTTTCAGAGAAATGAGGATGAGGAATCCTTGCCTCTGAAGTATCATGTGCAATGTGTATTGTGGTCCATTTCTGATGACAGTACACAGCTGGTTCTACTGCTAGCCTCTGTCATTTCCGATCACTGATGAAAGTCTTCCAGTAAGGCTACATTTGTGTATCCTCACTCATGACTCCTCAGAGCTCCCACTTTGCTCCTTGCGGCAGAACTAAGAGCTTTAATACAGCCTGAAAGATGGTGGATCCGGAACAACTTCCGGTTCAGTGGAGGAACAAGGAGTGAGGAAATACTGTATCAAATAAGAGGATTGAGATGTACCCTGAGATGACAACATAACACGTCTGGAAATGTTATAGCTTTTCAATAATGACACTTAGGTCACATTTTGTTGGCTGTTTTAAATACTCAGTACAACTCGCGTAGAAATCAAATCCAAAATTAAGGCTTCTAAGGATCACAATGTGTGATATTTCAATGCAATATTATCACTTTTGTTGTTGCTTTCACCCACGCACGCATAACCACACAGTTGAGATATTCTCCTCAAAGACAATGGGTAAAAAGCTCAGCCAATCATGGCTGGGTAATTTTACAGCAGCACGCTTTCTGTTTAAAGAACGCTTTATTGAGATGTGCCAACGGCTTTGTGCATCACATGGATAGACATCTGGACAGCAGCAATAATTCACAGTGATTGAATCCACTCCAATTTTTCCAGAAAGTCATTTATTTATCTAATTGGCCTGTTGATTTACTTTATCTTACAGCAGCGGAGCAGATGTTTAACAAAAAAAAAAAAAAAAAACAAAAAGAAAGGCTCCGCAGCTGTCGTGCGCTGGCAGGTGGTTGACTCAGCCTCATGGAGTAATGATCCACGGAAAAACAAGAACAGTCCTACAAAACATGAAAAGTACACTTCAGCAAGACGGCGGTATTGGTTTTACCCCACTGTGCCAGATAAGGCTATGATGATGATTGTAATGGCAAAATTGAGACGGTTACAGCACTTGGAGGTGTCTGTTTCCCGGGGCGCTCAGTCGATGCCTCTGTTCAAAAGATTCCCCACCTCTGTCTTATTTCCTATCTCTCTCTCTGCTTTTCTTCTTCAAGAATCACACCTGTTTTCTCAGCAAACATGTCCAGTCTGGCTTTGGTGAATTAAGTTTCGATGTACAATAACTATAATTTCCAATGGCAGACTATACACTACCGGTCAAAAGTTTTAGGACACCCCAATTTTTCCAGTTTTTTAATAGAAAATTATGCAGTTTAATGTCTCATTGTACTCTGGAATGAAAGCATAGACATGATAGAACAAATTAACAATCAAAGCTAAAAAAGAAATCATGGAATCAATTTATGAACCAAAATGTATTTTAAACTTTTGACTCAAAGTAGCCACCTTTGACAGATATAACGGCTGAACACACTCGTGGTATTCTTTCTACAATGGAAATCAAATATTCTTCATAAAGTTCTTCCCAACTCTGTTGCAGAAGTTCCCATAAATATGTGGCATACAAAAAACCTGGGTAACCTTACCTTTTGTTTAAAACTTCTGGCAGTTCACCATTTACCTTTGTTCCATTTCAAGCTGTTCGTTGGACTGGAACTGCATAATTTTCAATAAAAAAATTGGGGTGTCCTAAAACCTTTGACCGGTGGTGTATGCAACAAGGCTACATTTCTTTGTCTTTGTGCTGAGTTGTCGTTTTTGTTTTATGCATGGAGAGCATGGAGTCCAATTTCCAACATCTGTACGGGACATGAAAAGTGAAGTTGTATTTATTATCAGTAATTTTTCCTGAAGTATGCTTAGCATTATTTGTTAAAGGAGCTGTGTCACGATTACTGCACATGCTCAGAACGTACATCCCAAGAGAGTGAATCTGCTTGACTGCAAGTCATAATCTAATTCCATCCTTACCAATTTGTCTTAGTTTTGCATTGCATTTATGTAATTTAGTTACTCTTGCATTATGCTTTGCACATTAAGGAGCTTTCTATGGAAATTCAAGAATTCAAAATGCTATTTTAACCCTTTGATGCATAGAGTACATACACATGCCTTGGACCATTTTTTGGGATTTGGTGCAATATTTTGTGTGTGTGTGTGTGTGTGTGTGTGTGTGTGTGCGGGGGTCAATGACAAATAAGCCTTTTAAAAATGTTTTTTTTTTAATAAATCTTAAAAAATGTACAGAATACATTTATTTGAAGTTGGAAGAGTGTGTTTAAACAAGTATAAATGGTTGCACAACACTTAAAGGGTTTTAGTGCAGTTTTAGACGGTATTTGCAATTACACCAGCCAAAAAATGTCAGGTTGTGCAACCAAAAGTTTCTTGGGGAAAAAAAAAACAAAAACACTTTCCTCTTTTTTTTTCTAAGTGCTTTTTTTTGTAAGTATACCTGAGAGTGTCTACTCTGCCTAAAACATTACTATTTTGTAGTTGAGCTGGGTATTAAAAGTAACTTATGGATTCTTTATTGTAGGGGGCGGATATTTTGGTTTTCCAACATCCAACTTTAGATTTAATATGTGAATAAATACTTTGCAAATTTAAAAAGTATATTGTTGTATAGAATGATTATTGATATCACAATTTCCAAACAATTGTTCACGTAAATCTCCCATTTCTTGGTTTAAATTAGTATTTTACCTGGTTGCGCCACCTGACTTACTGGTTGTGCCGCCTGACATTTGCTACTAATTCCCAATTATTCAGGCATCTACTTGGACACCTATATAACCTTTTGGCCTTGCTAGCTAGTTCATTCATTCATTTTTACAATGCAATAAAGAGTTTTAGAATAAAATAACTTTTTCTTAGTTTTTTATTGGTTGTACCATCTGACATGTAAACTGAACAAGTCTAACAATGAAGAGAAAGTAGCTACTTTTTATCAGTATTTGAGAGAGATCTACATACCGTTCACTCATCAGTAAAGGTCACTTGGGTTCCTTTTGATGATGCAATATCCTGTTTACTCATCTCTCTCTTCAATTTAAGATAAAAGTTGTATGAATGCAGCTGCGCCGCCCTGACATTTCAGATATGCAGATTTCCAGACAAATTTGTTTTTAATATTCCAAACAATTTAAGAGCAATTAAACTATTAAACTTTGTTTATTTGAAAGGTTTTCAATATAAAATTATGCCCCCATATTAATATTTTATTTATTCATATTTTAAATTACATATTTAATACATTTCACATAGTGTTAACTTGCACGGACGGTTGCGCCCAATCTCCCAATAGAAAAAAGTCTAATCAAAACTTGAACAATATAAGACCATTTCTGACTTTCGTCTACTTACCTCTTACTTGTGGATGCAACCATTGTGATTGTTTGTGGTAAATCATGCGACTAATCAGAGAGGCACCTATTGAGGAAATTATTATCTGGAAATGTCCAGTAAAATGTACATTTCGTGTTTTCAGGGTATCTATGAGCCTAGAGAAAATAAACCCCACTTGACTTTTGTCCAAAATATTGGACAACATGCAACCAAGGGTTAAGCTTTAGCCATGGAACTCGAAAAGTGCATGCCGGTTTGCCATTGCCAGTAATCTCAGATGACACTTCCTTATTTACATTCACTTCCTAGACAATGGTTCACGCTCACAGATAGCAACACTTTCACTCGTGCATTTAAGACACGGCACAAAATGCCTAATATTTGATGATCAAAATATACTGAGAAATGCTTTCTGTTCTTTTATAATGAGCATATTTTGGGATTAAGATCGCTGAAAATAAAGCATAATTCCATAAATAGACACGAGGGCCATAGCGATAAACACTGTGCAACATGCTGTGCAAGACATTTGGTTTGTTTGGCATGAACCAGTTGCCATGGCTGCGGCAGTTTGACCTTGAGGTGACGTCACAAGCACATTGGAATGTCAACACGTCTTGAGTTTGTTGGCCAGCTTGTAGTTCTGTAAGGTATGCCCCATTTGCTAACATTGACTACTTTGAATATTTGGCGGATGCCAAAACTGACATTTTTGAAAACTGACATTTACATACTGAGTGAGATGTGAGAGCATGATAATGATTGCTGGTGAGTCTGGCATGCTTTCTGCTCTCCCTGAAAGATATGGTTCTGCCTTTCATCACACCAAATGCCCCGCTGAACTTGTCACTAACAGAACTGTTTGCTTGTGTTACCCTTCATTCACTCAAAAAAAATGAACCCGATGAAATGTTAGATTTACTTAATAATGTTATGTCAACTGGTTCCACGCAATAGCTTTGCATAACCTTTATTTGACTTCTAAAATTTTTGGCCAGTTTAATTAATTGCATTGAGTGGAATGTACTTAACTCAGTTTTGTGGAACCAGTTGACATAACATTACTAAGTAAATCTAACATTTCATAGGGTTTCATTTTTTTGAGTGTTGTATTCCGATAATATTTTACACAGAACTGCTATTGCAAAAGCAAACTGAATTACAACTCTCCCATTAGCATAGCAAACTCACAGTGATGGCACACAGACACTGGGTTGTGGAAACTGCTGTTCTCTCATGATTCATCATGCCTCCGTTAATATTCAGTGCACTCGCTGCCAACTTCTCTGTGGACAACAGTATCATAATAACCTGGCCTAATGTCTGCTATTGTGAATTCTTAATGGGGGTAGAGCAAGGTCCACTGGGTGATGTTTGGTATGATATCCAAGCTAAATCTGAAATTACTGTTGAAATAATGTCTCGTCCTCTTAGGACTGGCATAAGACTTGTCAGAGCATATTCTTAGAAGCATAGAATTTGCCCATCCTCATTTGAGATGACTCATTTATCAGTTTACCCACCTTGTTATTATACTATGAAGTTGCTTTTGTGCCTTTCATAACTAGGCTAATGCCACAGCCGGTGCTGCGTGAAGATATATAAAGCTATTTCATTGAACATTTAAAATGGCTGAGTATTTCGGTAAACTGCCAGTATTTTGATTAAATGCATTAAGACAGACAATGATTATCAATTTTCTTTTTTTTTAATTATGATAAGCCAGTTTGAGGCCAATGTTCCGATGAATAAATTTATTTTTTAAAAAAAAGAAAAATAACATTCACAGCAAGGGCACCTTAGCACCTGATACTTTTTTCGACTGGCTGTTTTGCTTTCCAGAACTCTCATCCTTTGCCCATGTACTGACCACATTTGTTTTGTTTGGCACCTCAAAATCAATTACAGCCCTATCTGTTTCCAGAGTGTGCTCTTGTGCAGGCAACTATACAGTGAGAGGACTTGCCGGGACTGTGTGGATTGAAGTAATGCATCTGTGCTGAATGAGGCTGTATTACAAATATTTACAGACAAGCTAGGCACTCGGGCTCTCCTGCAGCTACAGTGCTAACAGTAGCCCGTCGAGTGAACTACAGGATCCATTGGCCAGCACAGCAGAGCGCGCTAGAGTGCTACAGAGAAGATCGGTGTGCTGCCGGGCAAAGTGAAGGGTTCTGTGGGGAGCCTGAGGTAAATGGAAAGAGATGTATTGGGGAGAGGCTGATTGGTTGCAGCAGGATGGAGAACTGAAAGTTTGTGGACAGCTGGGGGTTGGGGCAGGGTGTTTGTGCAAGAGCAGGATAACTGTGCAGTGTTTTGAAGTTGAGTAAAGTACGTTGGAGGAGTGTAACAGTACCTCTCCGCAAAGAGGCTGGGAGTTCACGGCAAGAGGGGCCAGAAAAGCCATCAATAATAGGCAGATAATTGTGGAGGAGCAGTGAGGCTTTGGCCTGGGGTTGACTTTGTAATTTACTGATGCTATGTGGCTGAGAGAGGGTGCGGATGCCCGGGAGAATCTGTGGAGACGATGGCCCGAAAAGACATGAAAGGAACGCCCTGGTGGGTGTCTTGGTGAAAGTTCACCTGTTGTGGAGGGTAACCGCAATGATCGACGTCACCAGTGCATTGCAGAAGGGGACGGACAAAGCAGGAGGAGAGAGGAGGGTGGGAGAGATGGCTGTAGGGAGACAGAAATCAAGGCAGTAATCTTAAAGTTGTGAGGTTGAGTCCAAACCTACATGGCAAAATCTTCAGAGTTAAATAACTATTGTAGAGTCTATTTGATCCAACTCTCGCAAGAGCGTGCTCAAATGGACTCTGTAAGAGCCGATTTACCTCTGAACATCCTACTTTGATATTTTACTTTTCAAAAAGGGTTTTCTTCTCACAAGGGTATTTAATAGCATAAATAGTGCTGCTGATTGATCCGACTGCCTTCACATCTGAAACACAGGTAAAGGGAGTATCGAAAATCAGCAGTTCTCAGTTCTCAAGGACTTGATTTGCAGAATCGGGGTACAGAGGAAGGACATGTGCCTTCTGTAGAATACAGACACTTCTCATATCCACATGGCAGCTGCTGTCTGGATCACTTTAAACCTGAATGCAATGTACTGGAAGCCAGCCAGATTCCAAGCATTTCTGATTGACTGTTTGCCCTGCTGAGTAGTGATAAAACAACTGAGCTTCAGGTATGAGAGTGATGCACTTGGGTTATTTTATCAAATCTGTTTTTTTAATCCCCAATTTGCTTTTAGGCAATACGAAACATCTCAGTTCAGCTGACAAAATGCAGGAAACATTGGGATTAATATGCAAAACCCTCCCAAACAAATGATATACTGTATATGCTATGAGCCCACTGGATGGAATTATTTGTGGAAAAACAGCCTGGAGGACTGATGAAATAAATATTTGCTCACTGCTCTACTGTAGAGCTGTTTTTCTTCTCTGGTGGATGACTGACAGACGCTATGAATCATGTAAACGGGAACATCTGGGGACATTATTACACTGCCATTACTAGTGCAGAAAAATATCTTTGGATTTTTCTTGGATATCAGGTAAAGAACAGACATCAGTCACACTAAATTGATTATTATTATTATTATTATTATTATCATTATATTTTTATTGGAAGAAAAAAAAATGTTATGACACGCCTGCATTGATTCTCATCACCGGAGTACTGATCACTAGTCTGCTACAGCACCCAGCCCAGCTTGGCCAGTCCACGCACCATTAAGGAGCTCTGACACTTCCTGGGGTTTGCTAACTTCTTCCACCACTTCATCAAGAACTTTAGTATGGTTGCCCAACCAGTAACATCATGAAAAGGGAAGCCCAGGGGTAGTGCTTGGAACCCTGAAGCTCAATGCACCTTTGAGGATCTGAAACAGCGGTTCATGACAGCCCCCGTACAAAGGCTCCCTGACCCAAACAAGCCCTTTGTCGTGGAAGTTGATGCCTCTAATGCTGGAGTGGGGCTGTTCTTTCTCAGAGACGCAGGCTCCCTAAGAAGTCCCATCCCGACGCATTCTTTTCTCGAAAACTATCGCCCGGCGGGAAAAAATTATGATGTGGGCAGGAGAGAATTAATGGCATTGAAGTTGGCGCTGTAGAAGTGGAGGCACTGACTAGAGGGGGCTTTCCATCATTTTGCAGTGCTGACCGACCATCGTAATCTTGAATTCATCTGTTCTGCCAAATACCTTAATCCACGTCAAGCGAGGTGGGCCTTTTTCTTTACCCGTTTCAATTTCATAATGACCTATCGCCCAGGTTCCAAAAACATTAAGGCAGACGCCCTGTCTCGACGCCATGATGAGGAGACGGATCCAGCTGCGGACAAATCCATACTCCCTGAAACTCGTCTGCTTGCCTTGAATCTCTCACAACTGGACAGACACATCCAAAGGGAGGCGAAGAAGGAACACATCGCTGGCATCAGGGCATCCGGCAACGCAAAGAACCATGCCCCTCATCAGCAAAAAATACTGGTGGCCCCACCTGGCCTCTGACGTGGAGAGAGCTGTCCGGTCCTGCAGTACCTGCATCATCATTAAGACGCCACGAGTGCTCCCAGCAGGTAAATTCATGCTCTTCCAGTCTCTCACCACCCCTGGTCGCATGTGGCAATAGATTTTGTCACTGACCCACCCTACTCGGCAACACAGTAATAATTGACTAGTTCTCAAAATTTTGCAAGTTCATTCCCTTCCTCAGTCTCCCCTCTATTATTTGCACTATTAAAACTGCCAGGATTTTTTGACAACCTTGTTAGTAGTTTAGGTTCTCGAATGTATTTCACATTGTCTAGACAACCGGACAACTACTTATAACAAACACTGGTTAAGATACAGAGGAGTTGGGTTCCAGCTAACGACATCCTGGACCTGCACCTCATCACCGTGTACTATCAAGCCCATCCAGACCGACTTGCTCCTCATCACCATGGTCCTCCTCCAGGCCTAAAAGCATAGCGTGGCGGTAGCCGTGCCTCGAGGGGGGTACTGTCATGCCATGCCCGCAATGTTCCTCGTCACCAGAGTACTGATCACCGGCCTGCTACAGAACTCAAGCTCCTGATTACCTGCACCTCCCCTTTATTAGTCGATTTCCTCATTAAGCCCTATATTGTTTGCCAAAAGTCATTTAAATTATGACTGGATCAAGGTGCTTTGGTCAGATGAGGCCAACATTGCACATTTCAGTCAGATACGGCATCGGCATGTTTAGCAACAAAACAGAGATGCATATAAGGGGAAGAGCCTCATACCCATAGTGAAATATGATGGTGGGTCAGTCATTTTTTGGGGCTGTTTTAATTCAAGAGGTCCAGGAGCACTGGTTAAGATTAACGGCATCATGAATTCAATCAAGTATCAGGATATTTTGGCTGACAGTCTGGTTGCCTCCGCCAGAGGGCTGGGACCTAGCCAAAGGTGGACTTTCTAATAACAGAACAACCCAAAGCATATCTCAAGATCCACTCAGAAATGGTTCCATACTTACAAAATTAATGCTCTGCAATGGCCCTCTCAGTCGCCAGATCTAAATCCAATTCAAAACCTGAGGGCTGAGTTGAAGAGGCCAGTTGATACACGCAAACCTAAGAATGCGAAGGATCATGAAAGATCTACTCAGAAGAATGGTCCAAAATCCCCCAAAATGTGTGCCTTAACCTTGTCAAAAATTACAGGAAAAGACTCCATGCTGTTATCCTTGCAAGAGGTGGTTGCACTAAGTACTAAATGAAAGGTGCCAATTATTATGAAACCTTGATTTTGTTGAAATTTATTTTGTATTAAATGATTGTTATGATTTTGGTTATTTCCATTGAGACATTAATAAAGTGAAGAATTTCACACATGTGAAGACGAAGATCTCAGTGAAGACCAGTGAAGATCTCGAGCCCAGTTGACAATCTGAGGTGAGCGGATTAGTCAGCAGGAAGAAGAACTGTACCAACTTAGTTAGTCGATTGAAGTCCTCTCCAATCAACTTGTGGCTATAAAAGATATTTCCCGGGACTCCACTGCCACCTCTCATGCAGCTAGCTGTATTTCGCAGCAGACCCTCCCTCAGGCCCTTGCCCATTGGGAACCTAACCTCACAGTGCTGGACCCCTATGATGGCAACTCCTCCACCTGCTGCAGTTTCTCGGCCGAGTGGTCATTAGTCTTCGAATTACAGCCATCGTCATTCCCCAACCGAAGGCTCCAGAGTGGCTCTTGTCATCGCTCGCCTCTCTGGACATTTAGAGACTGGGCTGCCACATGTTGGGAGGCAGCAAATTCTGGAGTAGTAACCTATGCTTCTTCTACTGTGGAGATGAAGAAGGTGATTTACCAATCCCGCTGCAGCCATGCCGCTGCCTGGAAGTTGCTTCAGCTGCACTAAGGTAGCTTGTCGGTATCAGAATACTGTAGCTGTCTCTACGAGCTAGGACTCCTGGGTGCTTTACAACACCTATTAATTCTGCTTGTCACGTGCCTTGCCTACATCCAAAGGTGCTCAACCCTGAGCTTCATCCCACCTGGCTCCTTCGGTACCCTTAGCTGTTGACGGGGCCCGGCTTCATATGCTGCCCCCTGAAGAACGGCTGCACCAAACAAAATGGAATCTATGCCTGTACCATGGAAGTGCTTACCACACCATTGGTAAATGCCCTGGTCCTGTCTGGTGCTGTTGTCTTATCTTCTCATCCACTCCTTCCAATTCACCTGACCTGGCAGAGCTGCCCTATCTCTATCCAGGCCTTAATCAACTCAGGGGCAGATGGGAATTTTGTCCATCCTGGTCTTGTTTACCACCTGAGGGTCTCGACTGAAACCACTGTCAGGACCCCTCCTGTTCCAAGGTCTCACAGGGATTGCCCTTCCTAATGAGGTAAGCAGGGTGATGCCCATGCTGACCTCTGGTAACCACTGTGAATTGTTGCCATTTCTCATCATGGAGTCACCGTGTGCCCCAGTGTTGGAAGGCTCAGGCTTGGACATTGCAACCCTTGTGTGGACTGGCCCTCGGGATCCATCCTGATGTGGAGTTCATCTTGTTCTCAGTCTTGTCTTTCCTCAGCTTCAAGTCTCACTGCGCCTCTTTCCCCTGACCACCAGAAGGAGCCGCCAGACTTTAAGGGAGTTCCAGTGATCCCCCATGATCTCCATCTGGCATTCAGCAAAGTCTGAGTGATGTCATTTCCCCCACTCTGACCCCTGATTATGCCATCAATTTGATACCCAGAACACTGACCCCAGTGTCAGCTGTACAATTTAACTACACAGGAGTTCCAGGCAATGAAGGAGTACATAAATGAATCCCTGGCTTCCAGAATCATTCATGATTCACCAGCTGGAGTTAGTTTCTTCTTTGTGGCCTAAAAGATGGGTCTCTACGTCCCTGCACTGATTACCAGGGATTTAACTCAATAACTCTCAAAAATCATGACCCTTTTCCTCTGGTGGACTTGGCATTCTCCAACCTCCAGGGCTGTTGTTCTTTCACCGGGCTGGACTTACCACCTTGTGGTTGCGCGGGACGGAGATGAAATGAGGGCTGCTTTTAACATGACTTCAACCACAACAAATACATGGTGATGCCGTTTGGGCTCCCTAACTCCCCCGCTATGTTCCAGAACCTCATTGATTACGTCTTCCAAGACACGGTTTCCTCGTTTGTTTATTGTTTACTCAGATGATATCCTGGTGTTCTCCCCAACCCTTGAGAAACATACCCGCCATGTCTGCCTGGTTATTCAAAAACTGCTTAAGAATCAACTCTACCTGAAACCAGAGAAATGTGAATTCCATCACACCACCATCTCCTTTTTTGGTTTCTTTGTGATGGGGGCACCTTTAAGATGGATCGCCAGAAAGTTAGGCTGTGCCAGATAGTGCTGTAATGATAGTGAAATTTCTAACTTTGATATGATACCTTAGAAAGTATAACTGACAATGATATAACTGACAATGTCACTCAGCTAGTGGCTAAATGCTATAAAGGATGACATTGTCAGACTCAGTTGAGTGACATTGTCACTTTCACATCTGGCATCACATGCTGAATAAGGATGTATTATTTCACCCTTTACAAAGCATGACATTTGCTTATGTATGATTTATGAGGGCATTATACGTGTTGTGTAAAGCCTTTATGAGCAACACTTCATCTAAAGTGTGATGAATGTTTCCATTAATTGTGAAATTTGAGAGAGAAATTGGGTAGTCCAGCATAATGGCCATTGAAGGAAAGTGTTTGAGTGTTGGGGTCTGGCCTTGATGGGCTTTGCTTGTCTTTGAGCAAACTGGTTATCTAATAGCAATAAAGGGTGTTCCTGATAACAAAGGTTAATGAACAAGACCACTCCTAATGCACTTTCCTATTCATCTGCACGCCTATATATACACCACCTTCATTTCCACAATCCCTGCTCGTCTCGTTTCTATGTCGTTTACTCGCAAACCAGACAGCCCAGCGCACAGCAAGAGTTTGCTTACCTGAAGCAAGGCGAAATCCCGCAGAGTCCCTCTGACGCAAAATAATTCCAAGACTCTAAGGCTCCAGAGGAATCTTCTCAATCCATTCCCGCAACTCCCGCTTCTCCTCCACGCATCCGCACACACTCTGCCATCTTCGTACCTCCACCACAAAGCGTCACCCGCTCGCCCCTACCGGGGTGCTCACATTCCGAACCACGCTCCCCCCGCGATGACAACCGAGGGCTCCGCGCTTCAAGCTCATCCCAAGCTCCACGTTCGACTGTCGCCAGACTCCATCGGGTGCTCAAGCAGAAGAAAGTCCCCTTCCACCACTCCGACAACAAGGCCAGCCCACAAAAATTATTCACCGACTCCCACGCCAACGCAGCTGATCGTCCCCTCGTGCAGACCAGATGTATGCAGACCACACAGCACTACCGGGTTCCGCCATCAACGTCCCCAGTGCCACGTTATCACGCTTGGCAACGGCCTCCAGCTCCAGCTTTGGCGGAAGACACTCCTTCCTAGGGCTGCAGTAAATCGATTGCGATCATTTTAAGCGCAATAAAAGTAACTGTCGCTATGAGGCAGACAGACGTGCTTGCTTAATACCTTTTCTATGACACATACCTCATGTGGTCATTTGAAATGCTTCCGGGAAGAAAACTGTGATTTGAAGTCCTCTAATTACCAGTGAGGTTGGACAGCCTCCATCGCCTTGGCATAATTAGCTTACCTTAACCCTTTCATTACCATTGTCGCATTTCCGCGACAGCGCCGATCCCGCATCACTTACCATTGTCGCTATTTTGCGACTAGAGAAAGTCCCACACAAAAACTGTCAAAGCTCCACAACAAAACACCCTTTTGGGCGAGTCTGGTATCGCACAACACGTCAGTGATGTCATCAGGCTTCCCGTAGTTCCCAATCCTCCGGTTATGCAGTTTTATTTTATTTTATACAGGTTATTGCAGGCAGTGCGTGCTGCAGCACGTGTATCTCCGTTTGTACACAAATGCACGTGTATCTCCGTTTGTGCAGAAATGCGCATGTATCTCCGTTTGTACATAAATCCCATAGAGGAGAAATCGTCTTGTCTTGACAAACCGAAATACGGTTTTTGTCCTCATTGCTTATTTTTTCCAAAAGTAAAAACAGAAAAAGATATGTGTCAATGGAAAGGTAAATGTATTTTGAACATGTTTTCTGACATAAAATTGTCCATTTCTGGCGTTTTTAGTTCGAAAAAGGGGGTGAAAATCCACATGCAATGTCATGCTGTGATAGCACAAAATTTACGGTAAGCAAGGGTTGTCTTATTCCCAGTAAGCAGTGGTGAAAGGGTTAAATCAATTCCCGTGTATTTTGCCTAACCTGCAATCAAATCATTCATTCAGCCAGCTGACTAATGAAAACCAAAATGTGGCCTATAATGATTAAGAAGAGATAATGAGAAGCAGACCGATCTAACCAGGCTGCCCTGTTAGATTGAAAGAATGAATCAACAGCAGACCTCTGAATTCCACCTCTCGTATAATTCTTTCTTAAAAAGATAATTTTAAGATGGTCCTGGTCATTAAGCGTTTCAAAACATACGCGAAGTGGAAAACATTTTGTGAAGCATATCAAACATGAAGTGAGAGAAATGATGGTCGCATTGCATGCAATGGAAAAATTCAGCGAAGACTTGGCAAACACATTCAGGTAAATTACGTGCTGAACAACGCAAAGTTAAGGTCTGCAAAATCATCATCCTCTACCCGACAATTACTTTCACCCCCTTCCCAATTACTTGGCTCAACTGGCAATCAAGCAGTTGATTCGCTCAATTAGGCTAACGATTTAAATTGGTAGATGGTCTGATTTATTTAGATATCATTTTTGTTTGTCAAATTTTGAAATTTAAATAACCATGAAACATGACAGATTTTCCTGAATGTGTTTGCTAGATTATTCCTAATTTTGCATTCTGCCGCGCTGCATGCAAATGCGTTAACAATTTACTTGTCACGTTTGATACACTAAAACAAAATGTTTTCCACCTTCACTGTTAGTTATTTAGATGCTCAAAAGTAATTAAAATCAAGAACTATGAGTTACTTTATTTTAAATTAATCTTTCGTTCAATTATCTAATAAAAAATGCCACAAATTTGCACTGATTAGCCTGAACGTGTTTTCCTAATCTTCGGTGCATTTGACTATTGCGTGCAATGCAAACATATTCTCTCTCGCATTCACGTTCGGTATGCTTCACAAAATGTTCTCGACTTCACGTAGCCTATATTTTTAAGTGCTTAAAACTAGGGCCATCTCAAAATAATTTCCTTTTTTAAGAAATATCTTTAATAATACATACAAAATTCCCTGATGAGAGGTGGAATTCAGAGGTCTGCTGTTAATTCAGATTATTGACATTCTTTCAATCTAACACGGCAGCCTGGTTAGGTCGGTTTGCTTCTCATTATCTCTTCTTTATCATTATTGGCCACATTTTGGTTTTCATTAGTCAGCTGGCTGAATAAATGGCTTGATTGCAGGTTAGGCAAAGTACACGGGAATTGATTTAAGGTAAGATAATTATACCAAGTTGATGGAGGCTGTCCAACCTCGCTGGTAATTAGCGGACTTCAAATCACAGTTTTGTTCCCAGAAGCATTTCAAATGACCGCATTAGGTATGTGTCATAGAAAAGGTAACAAGCAAGCACGTCTGTTTGCCTCATAGTGGCAGTTACTTTTATTGCGCTTAAAATGATCGCGATTCGGTTAATCGAGCAGCCCTACTCCTTCCGCAAACCAGCCAGTTCCTCCCCTCCCCCCGTGCCTGCTCTCTCCATTTACGACCTCTTCGGTCTCTTTTCGTCCCCTTTTTTTCCATCCGTGTTCGCAGGCTGCACTTTTTCCCCATGCACATGCATCCTGTCCCCCCCCCCGTCCTTTCCGCTGGACGAAACCTGGCTTCTGGGCTCCTTCAGCCTACAACCCAATTCTCCAAGCCTCCAGCAGTTCCGGTGTTAACCCACCTACACCTGGAGAAGCTCCTGCTGTTGCATCATCTGCTGTCTTTCCCACCGCACTCTTTCCCCGCCCCCTTCCCCTTCCCTGTTTTCCCAAGTCACTAATTCTGTGCTTCCTTCTACAGGTCCGCCCCTCCCATCAACTACTTCGGCCACTCGCAGTTTCCCCTCACCTCCGTTTCAGCACACACTAGCCACCTCCCTACCTCCCATACACCCCTCGTAGCCGAGAAGCTCACGCAAACCGAGTTCGCTCTTTACCGTCTCACCCTACCAAAACACAATCCGCCAGTACTTTCCTCATCGGAGGAGAGAACTTGACGATTACCATACATTCGTTCTCCATCTCGCTGTACGCTACGACACTTTTTGGGCTTTTACCACACCACATACTTGTCGCCCCTTCTTCCGCAGTCAAATTTTAATTAAAAAAAATAAAAATAAATCCAAACCATCATCAACCCCGTACAGCCCAAACACCCGACCCCCGCTCATTCCAGGGGAGCTCACGCGAACCGAGTTCGCCATTCGCCATCCCACTTTATGAAACAGAATTTCCCAGTCCTTATGTCATCGGAGGCAAGAACTGGACAATTTCTTTATACTCGTTCTCGATCTCGCTTTATGCTTCGGCCGTACGGCAAGCGATTGCCTGTTGGGTATGTCCATATATTTGACGTGACTCCGCCAGGATGACAATCTGCAAATCCGAAACTTTCGCTGACTTTGCAGCAATTAAATCTGCCATCACTCAGCTGTGCATCATACCTAACAACGCCATTTAGCTGTCGCTTCATTCAGACTGTAGAGCGGATTCTCATGGCTTGTTGTTGTATGAGCTTCGCAAGCTAATCTACGCAAATCTGCGTTGTTTCACGAGCTACATGAGTACAGAATGTTATGATTCTGATCTGTTTTGCTCTGTTCTGTTCTTGTTCTGTTCATGTTTTGCTCATGCCTTGTTCCATGCCATGTTTTGTTTCTGTTTATTCTGTATATCCTGCCATAGTCCATTTCCCCAGTTACATTTCGGTCAGTGTTTTGCATTTTGCCATGCTTTGCACTTTGTCTCCCCTGTCTGGTCTGGTGTTATGTGACAGCTTATTTTCCCCAGTATAGTGTGCCACGCTTTCATGTGATTTCATGGTTTCTGGGTTTCCAATCATTCCTTCTAATCTTGTTTGCTTCCTTCGCCCTGCTGTTCTGTCTTTACTAACAATACTAACAGTTTGTTGTTTTAGTTAAACCTACTAACCCTGATTAACATTGTATATAGTACTAACTTACTAACGAGCACTAGGGATTGTATAGCTGCACTTTACTAATTGATTAACAAGCTCTCAGCACTTGCCCTATTCTAGTCTCCGCCCCTTGTCTTCACTCAATCTACTTTGCTGCGTTTCAGCGGATCCTCCGCACCTGTTTCACTCTGTTCTGCCTCTCATTATCTGTGCACGTTAGAACTCCCTAACTGTTCTAGCTGTATGTTTGTCAATAGGCTGTCTCGTGATCCCTGTCCGCGTTTTGGCTTTTGCCAATTTCATGTGTGTTTGCTCCTTCGTAATTAGCCTGATCCATTTCACCTGTCCCTAATCATAGCGTGTGACTTCCCTTGTGTGTATTTAAGCAGTCTTCTCGCAGCAGTTCCCCGTCAGAACGTTTCCCTTGTGCTACGCTTGTTTTCGCCTCGTATTCTTTGTGATTCACTTCTGACTGGACCGTCCCTGATTACGATTTTGGCTCTGTTTTGGATTACCTTCTGCATCTGTGTATCAAACCCTTTTTGCCCGACTACGAGTACTGTGATTGCTGCCCTGTTAACGACTCGGATTTCGTCCTCTGGATTTTTGGTCTTTGGATTGTGGACTCTGTACTGTTGCCTCCTGCTCTGCGGGGGTTTTCCCCCTTCCATAATAAAATCCAGTTTTACTGCACTGCTTGATTCTCGCGACTGGTTCCTGAGCGATACCTCACACAGAAACTATCAAGACTGATTCACATTTCTCGTATTCATCGGCGCACGAACAAAACGCCATATAATTTCGTAGTGCAATGTATAACAAGCTTCCAAAATATAAATTAGGCTTTCGCCGGTTCTACCAATTAGTCTGAGCAACTGTTGCTATACACGCACATCATGTTCTTCGCAAATTAAATACCATATATTTATGGTGCCGTCGAACGATTGCAACGTATATCCCAAAATCATCAAACCATTACAAATGCTAACGTTCTTTGCCTCGCCGGCAAACATTCACGGACTCTGCACGCGTATCCACCTCACGGCCACTCGTAAATCTGTGTAGTTCCTCGAGTTACATGAACACAGAAATCAGACATATCGATAACTTGGTGGTCAGCGATGTGCGGAAGGAAACGCCATATAATTCCATAGTAGTGCAATGTTTAACAAGGCTTTCAAAATAAAGCAGACTTTCGTCGCTTCTACCAATTAGTCTGAGCAACTCTTGCTATATATGCACGTCGCGTTCTTCACAAATTGAATCTCGTACATTTATGGTGCTGTTGAATTATTGCCATGTTTATTCTAAAATTGTCAAACCATTACAAATGCTGACGTTCTTTGCCTCGCCGGCAAATATTCACGGATACTATGCGTATCCAACCCACGGCCACTCGCAGTGGCGCAGCTCTCTAGCGCTTAGCTAGTGCTTCGACTATGGGTGCACTTTGCCTCGTCGACAAACATCCACGGATACTGCACGCGTATCCACCTTAAGTCTCAGTTATACCTTCGCCTGGCTCCGTTCGCGGATTGCTCGCACACCTCAACAGAGCGCGGAGGCATTTATACTTGGCGCATTCTCCATTGCAGTATTCACTGCAAAGACAGGGGGCGGTAGAAGGAAAAAAATACCAAGGGAATTAGTTGAAGCAGGCAAAACCAGTAGAAGCAGAAGCAAGCGGAAAACATTTTGAACCGGGGGACACTAGCGTGGTTTGCGAGCAGTTTTAAAAGTGGTTAACCCTTTACTGACTGTCCTTCGCCTCACCACTCATCCGCCTCGCCGGTTGCGGCGCCTGGTTGGTTACTACTGAGCCAGAAACACAAACCAGCATTGCTTGCATAACTATCGGTGCAACTGAGCCTTTGTCAGACTTCAACTGGATCGCTAATAATTTTAGTTATGCTCTAGCTGGCTGGTAAGCAGCCTGGTTAGCCTTTTGCACATAGCCTAGAGCAGCTAATGTTAACCCGTTTTAAATTTAAATTCTTTTAGTTGGCTGGTTGGAATTGTTGAATATTACAAAACTTCACCATTGACTTCAACTTCAGTTAATCCACTTACTTTGGCTAAAAATGCCATTTCAAAAATTGATAATTCCTCATAGGTTGGTACATGACCGATGCACTCACTCAAGGAGGGGCTAGGAGAGACTGATGTTGCGCTCTGATTTGTTGAGCATCTTGGTGCTTTTGAGAGAGTGCCAGGCAGGCTGTAATTGAAAGCAGCATGCAAACATGAGCTGTAGTCCGCGGCGCTACTGTTATGCGCTTTCACACTGGACGCGAAACGAATTTTGTTTCGCGTCCGGTGTGAAAGCATCTTTAGTCAAATAAATATTTCAATTCAAACTAAGGTGGCAGAACGCAGTTCCGGACCGTTCTGGCCCACTTTAACCCTTGGTTACGTTAGCTGCAGGGCTACAGCCACATTCAACAGGCTATCACGTTAGGTAGGCTTATGCAGTAAAGCAACACAAATGGTAAAACTTACTGCTTCTGCATCTGTGAGTCATGGACAGTTGCTACCTATCCAGGCTCTATCCTCAGATATTTTACAAAGCCTGTGTTTGAGGCCAGTTGTTATGCTGCGTGCGACTTGGCCCGGAAGTTGGGGCTGGGAATAACATCATACCCGAGCTGACTGCTTCATACCCAGCCATCAAAGTGTCTTAAGACACATTTGTTGAAGATGTCTTGAGACGTCTTGGTAAGTCAAGACATATCTATAAGACGTGTCTATAGACATGGGTCTTAAGATGTCTTGAGATGGCTTAAGATGTCTTGGAAATATGAAGATGTCTTAAGATGTCTCAAGATGTCAGAAATATTTCTGATTCAAGATGTCTTGAGGTGTCACTATTCACTATTCATTTTTTATCAGTTGAATTTAACATTTTCTTTTTTTTCAGTTAAACTTTCATTACTAATGTCAAAAAAGAATGACAAACCACATGAAATACTCAGCATTTAATAATAAAACACAGTATGTACAGAATAATTATGTTTACAAAATGATTACATTTATACAGGTACCCTACTGCCCCCCCATCATTCCATCCCCAATCATATGAAGCACACATCTCAAAACCACATTGTACACATAAAAGACCAATTCTCCATCTGTCCTTCTGCTTCATTCAGACACAATGAAAACATCTGTATTTTGGACTGGTATCAGTCCCAGGCTATAACAGCACAAAGTGCTTCACACAATTTCCCCCACCCCCACAGGGAAGTAGCTTACAGAGGCTAAATATGATGTGCCATCACTTCACCTTACGTCCCCCTTCAAAGGGGAATTCTAGTCACGTGACTAAAAAGAAAGGTTGTTAATCTCTCGGCTCATGTGCATGTCTTGTTTTTAGGAGAGAAGGCCTTTTTGGGGGATGATAACTTGAAAAACTGAAATGATAGTGAAGCAAGTCTAATGATAAAATGATGGAAATGAGTTATCTGTAGGATGAAAGTGGCATTGACATATGCCCCCCAAGAACACCTCAACGCCCCCCATTTAAAGATTTTGCTTCTAGCGCCCCCAGACATTCTATGAACGCCCACTGTACTGATGGAGTGTTTACTCTGTATGAGAGTGTAGGAATGTGTTCTTAAGGTACCATTTGTTCCTGGGATTGTGGATGATTTTTTTGTCAACTATTTGACAGTACTGTCCATTGGTGGCAGTGGACTTTGTCCCGATCCCTAGGTGTTTATTTGGTTCCCAGAAGCATTTGTGGTGGAGGAACAGGAGGGTGTCAGTGATGGCTGCTGTCGGAAAGAGTAGTTTTCCTCCTTATTGATACTCTTTGCAGCCTGTCAGGGGATCTTCTCTGTGTTGTGGCAGGAGGATGGTCCCCTCAAACAGGACCAGCGGATTATCTGGGGAAAAAACATCATGCATTTAGCTATGGTTTACATCAATATCTTTAGTAAAACTACTCAACCTAACACCATAGCATTAAGCATTATGTTATAGGTTCACTTTGCCTGGTTCCTCTGTAATCTTCCTTACAGATTTTATTCAAGATCTTTTAACTACTTTACCTGAGATGGTAGCCCATATGGCGGTGATTTTCACTGATTGCCTGTCGTTCACATGGGTTGGGTTGAGGAGAGCTGTCTCCTCAAATGCGCCATCTTTGATAGTCTTTATATCAAATCTGAGAATGAGATAATATATGTTAAACACACTTGGGTTTATTAAAAAAGATTTATTATAAAAGGGCTATTCCATTTCTTCAGATAAATATCTAAGGGCCTAATCCACGAAAGGATGCACAGCATCTGGGAAATGCTATGCAATACTATTGTGTTGCTGGTACAAATGCTGTGCTATAATACATTGAATACAAGTTTCTCAATTCAATACATTGCTACCGCTATTAAACACATTGATAACATACTTGTATTTTTGTGGGGACAGTGTAGCACTCTGGTTTTTCATGCATCTCTCTGGTTGCCCAGAAAGAGGGTTGTCAATGATGGTGATGACAGGCTTCCCCCTTATCCAAACCTAGGAAATAACAGCATATGATGCAAAGAATGCTTCCATACAAGAAGATAGTACTCATTTTTTAATATGCATTTTCCTGTACTGGACTGAGAATGATCAACTACAGGGATCATACCTTGGGTCCAAGGAAGATCTGTTCCCGTGTCAGGACTCTATCCCCCATCCTCTCCATGAGGTACGGCTGCCGCATCATTTTGCCACTTTCAGACGGGATAGCTGTGGCATTTGGTTGCCCAGCTGTACCCCTGTTAAGAAATGAGTTAGTGTGATGGCCATGGCCACACAGGGTAACATTGCCCCACAACACCACACTTTTTCACCATATTAGTTCAGTCTAGTTTCATTACTTTGTTATCTGCACAGGTTTATTTCATTTGCAGTCAAACAAACTTAAATAATTCACATCACACTGTCTGATTTATAATTTGTTTATTTGCTTTAGCTTTACATTGTTTAAATGGAGTGCACACATTTTTACAGTGTATAGTTTAGCAATCATTTGTTCTATTAATCTGTTTTGTTTGAGTTACCGTGCTGTTTGGAAGGTCTCTGGCTGCTGGGGAAAAAGGTGTGGCTGTGGGTGAAGAGCCCTTAAATACCAGAGCCAGCTGATTGGACACAACCACTGCTGCAGATGTCATGGGGGGGTTTCAGGGTTTAGTTAGGTTTCTTTGTGTTTAGTATAGTTTGTGTTAATTGTGTTGACCCCTTGTGTGTTATTTGGTTTGGCCAAGCCTGTATATAAGTTCCCTTGTGTGTCATTGTGTTAGGTCAGTTTGTTCAGTTCACATCTGGTTTAGTTGCTATTATACTGAGTTCAGTTATATTTCTTTGACCTCTTTTATAGGCCTATTTTGTAATATTTGCTTGTGATTTAAGTTCAATTTTGGGTGAATAAAACCCCTTTTTTCATTTAAAACTCCTGTTTCCTCATTGCCTTACTGCTTGGTCCCTGACAATTGGTGGCAGCAGAGGGATCCTTCAGTAGAGGACAGGATTTTTTTTCCTTAATTTTTTTTTGGATTTTTGTTTTTTTTTTTTTTTTTTTTTTGCTGCTCCCCCACACACACACACACAAAAAAAAAAAATGCAGCGTGGAGGAAAAAGTGTAAGGAAGCCAGGAGGGCCTGCAAGCCTGCAGCCAGCCCAGGAGGCACAAGCCAGTGATGAGGAGCAAGGCGATGGAGCTCTTGGAGGGGTAAAAAGCACTGAGGGTGAAGGTAAGGAGCTGACCCTGTCACAGCTGGTTGCCATTCTCCAGAGTCATATGGGGCAGCAGGAGGCCAGGGAGGCAAAGAGGGAGGAGGAAACTGCAAGACAGGAACAACGGTTTAAAGCACTTCAACACCAGTTTCAGCTGTTGCAGTTAGAGGTACAGGCCCGAACCTCTCCACAACCAGATCCTCTGCTGGCAGATTCTGAACCGTCAGACTTGGAGGGTCTACCGGCTATGCACCAGCCTCAGGCCCCAGTTGAGCCGATCACCATTACCGCCAGTCCAGCCATGGCCTCAGCAGGTCGGTTTCGTTCACATTATGAGCCCAAATTGGAAAAATTAAATGATAATGATGACATTGAACATTTTCTCATTACCTTTGAACGCATTGCTATAGCATGCCAGTGGCAGAAATCAGACTGGGTTTTTCATTTAATACCATTGCTGACTGGCAAGGCTAGAAGTGCTTATGTGCATATGGACACTGATGACTCACTTGACTATGACCAGGTAAAAGCTGCCATTCTTTCCAAGTATGACATTAACACTGAGACCTACAGGCAGAGATTCCGCTCCCTAGAGGTCAATCCTGATGAAAGCCCCAAGGAGTTGTATGCAAGGCTCAAGGAGCTTTATGGGAAGTGGATCCAGCCAAAAGGTAAAACCACCCATGAAATTGGGGAAATGATCATATTGGAGCAATATTTGAGAATGCTTTCCCCTGAGCTTCAGGTGTGGATCCGAGAGCATGATCCAGGTTCAGCAATGGAGGCTGCTAAGCTGGCTGACGTCTTTGTGGCTGCTCGGAAGAGGGGACAACCCTGGAGCTACAACTCATGGAAAACCACCAAGGACAGCCGTAAACCAGCTCAACAGCCCCATCAGAGACGAGCAGCCGGTGGGGGTAAGCCACCCATGTGGGAAAGCCAGCCAGCCAGTATGCCATCAAAACCCTCTGGTAAAAAGCCTATTTGCTATCTCTGTGGAGTAGAAGGCCATACAAAACCTATGTGCCCTAAAAATTCAGCTAAAATAACACAAATGTGCTTTGTACCACGCCCTCATGTTGAGCCAGAGCTTAAGGATGACCAGCCAATTAGAACTGCACACATTGAAATTAATGGAATTAGTCTCAAGGCTCTAATTGATACTGGGAGTGATCACTCTTGTGCACAGGAAGTTTATACCACCCAACGTTGTCAATATCAGAGACACCATCCCAATCTGCTGTGTACATGGAGATGAGAAAAGTTATTCAACAGCTGACATGTACATAAAAGTGGAGGGACAAACTTACCTCTTGAATGTTGGGGTTGCAGAGAATTTGCCTTATCCAGCCATACTGGGGCGTGACCTCCCAGTGCTTTTTGATTCGTTGGAGCCAGAACAAGGTCAAGAATGTAATGTTGCTGTAACCAGAGCGCAGGCCAAACAACCCAGTGAGTACTCTGAGATCCTCAGTGCCCTGCCCTTCTATAATGCTGAGTTGGAGACTACACCCGGGAAGTCTCGGAAAACTCGCAGACAGAGGAAGCAGGAAAAATTCCAACATATAATTGTGAGACCACCAACCAATGCTGAGCCAGAGTTACCTGTAGGTTTTCAAATGCCTGCCAATATCTCTGATATGCAGAAAACTGATCCGTCTTTAGCTTCTCTTTTCCAGAGGGCGGAGGGGAAGGAGCCAGGAGCTGAGCTGGACTTCAATGGACAGGAGTACATTCTGCAAAATGGCATGCTGTATCGTCAACAGGGGGTCAGTGTTGCAGCTAGTGGTTCCCCAAGCAGCTAGAGACACCATACTCACCTTGGGGCACTCAGTTCCCTGGGCTAGCCACCTGGGTAAGCATAAAACCACAGCTCGCATTAGACAGCATTTCCACTGGCCTGGTCTGCGCAGAGATGTTGCTCAATTCTGTCGGTTGCCCTCAGTGCCAAATGACATCTGCCAGAATACCCTCCAGAGCTCCACTCCAACCACTACCCATCATTGGCACCCCATTTGAACGGCTTGGGATGGACATTGTTGGGCCTGTTGAGAGAAGCAAGGCGGGGAACCGTTATATGCTTGTTATAACAGATTATGCCACAAAGTACCCAGAGGTCTTTCCGCTGAAATCCATAAAAGCAAAATCAGTTGCTTTCTGTTTGGTACAGTTCTTTGCCAGAGTAGGCTTCCTCGTGAAATATTGACGGATCAAGGAACTATTATGTCCACTCTGCTGAAACAGGTGTACCAGTTGCTTGGCATTAGGAGCTTGAGGACCACACCCTATCATCCCCAAACTGATGGACTGACGGAACGCTTCAATCAGACCCTGAAGCAGATGCTTCGGAAGTTTGTGAACAACAGTGGTACGGACTGGGATCAGTGGCTGCCATATCTCCTCTTTGCATATAGGGAAGTACCCCAAGCCTCCACTGGTTTCTCTCCCTTCGAACTTTTGTATGGGTATGAAGTACGAGGGCCTCTCACTGCTGAGAGAGATCTGGGAGGGAGACAGGGAGAGGGGGCAGTCTGTTAACATTGTATCTTATGTTGTCCAGATGAGAGACCGATTGGAGAGAATGAGTGAGCTTGCCCAAGTACACATGGCAGGGGCACAGCAACAGCAGAAGGCCTGGTACGATCAGGCAGCCCGGCAGAGATCCTTCAACCCCGGACAAAAAGTGCTGGTGCTCCTCCCCAGTGATAACAACAAGCTGTTGGCACAGTGGCAAGGACCATTTGAGATCGTGACGAAATTTGGGCCTACCACATACCAGGTGTCAACCCCAGGGCAACCACGCCCAGTAGAGTTCTGCATATAAATCTCCTGAAGGAGTGGGTGCAGCGACCTGAGAGGAAGGCAGAAGTGATGCTCATCAGAGAGGTGCTAGAGGAAGAAGTGGAAGAGCAGTACTTACCTCCTGCTGGTACTCCAGTGGATCTTGACCTCAGCCATCTCTCTGAGGACAAACAGCTTCAGGTGAGATCAATCTGCAATTCTGAAGTATTTTCAGAGAATCCTGGGAGAACAAATATTGTTGAACATGACATTGTTGTGAGAGAAGGTGCTTCTGTGAGACGGCTCAGTTACAGGATTCCGGAGCGACTGCTGGTCTCACTGAAAAAGGAGGTGGACCTGATGCTGTCCCTGGGGATCATTGAGATGTCGAGAAGCAAATGGTGTAACCCAGTGGTCCTGGTGCCAAAGAAGGATGGCAGCATCAGGTTCTGCATTGACTTCAGGTACCTGAACTCAATTTCTGTTTGATTCCTACCCAACACCAAGAATTGATGACTTGCTTGAACGGTTGGGAAAGGCAAAATACTTGACCACACTAGACTTGTGCAAGGGTTACTGGCAGGTTCCACTCACTGAGCGGTCAAAGGAGCTGACAGCCTTCAGGACACCATGGGGGTTCTCCCAGTTCAGGGTCCTACCATTTGGGCTGCACGGTGCTCCAGCGACCTTGCAGAGGCTCATGGATGAGGTACTTTGGGGTCTCTCTGGTTTTGCCGCAGCATATCTGGATGACATTGTCATTTACAGCGCCACCTGGGAGGAGCACCTGGAACATCTCCGCACTGTGTTGGATCGTCTCCACTCTGCCGGGCTGACCGTGAACCCATCAAAGTGTCTTTGCAGCCGCAGAGACGGAGTACCTTGGCCACGTCATCGGGAATGGGGTGATACAGCCGCAGGTCAATAAGATCCAGGCCATCGAGTCATGCCCCCTACCACAAACAAGGAAGCAGCTCAAATCCTTCCTGGGCATGGCGGGCTTCTATCACCGCTTCATTCCACGGTTCTCTGCCAGGGCAGCCCTACTCACGGACCTGACGGGATCCCGATGTCCCAATCAGATCCAGTGGACAGAGGAGTCAGTGGCGGCTTTCCATGACATCCAGCAGTCACTGAGTAAGAAACCTGTTTTGTATCATCCAAATTTTGATGAACACTTTATTCTGCAAACTGATGCTTCTGACAGGGGACTGGGAGCAGTGCTTCTCCAAGGACCACAAGATAATCGCCATCCAGTCGCCTATATCAGCCGGAAGCTGTTCCCCAGGGAGGTTCGGTATTCAACGGTGGAGAAGGAGGCACTGGCTATTAAGTGGGCCCTGGACTCTTTCCGGTACTGCCTCCTTGGGTAGAGAGTTTACCCTGGAGACGGACCACAAGCGCTTCAGTGGATGGAAAGGATGAAGGACACCAACGGAAGGATCACCCGGTGGTACCTGGCCCTGCAGCCATTCCGCTTCAGCATTCAGCACATTCCAGGCAGGGACAACCTGACAGCTGATTATCTTTCTCGCTGTTCCAGCGAGGGTCCTTGAAGGGGGGAGTGTGTGATGGCCATGGCCACACAGGGTAACATTACCCCACAACACCACACTTTTTCACCATATTAGTTCAGTCTAGTTTCATTACTTTGTTATCTGCACAGGTTTATTTCATTTGCAGTCAAACAAACTTAAATAATTCACATCACACTGTCTGATTTATAATTTGTTTATTTGCTTTAGCTTTTACATTGTTTAAATGGAGTGCACACATTTTTTTACAGTGTATAGTTTAGCAATCATTTGTTCTATTAATCTGTTTTGTTTGAGTTACCGTGCTGTTTGGAAGGTCTCTGGCTGCTGGGGGAAAAAGGTGTGGCTGTGGGTGAAGAGCCCTTAAATACCAGAGCCAGCTGATTGGACACAACCACTGCTGCAGATGTCATGGGGGGTTTCAGGGTTTAGTTAGGTTTCTTTTGTTTAGTATAGTTTGTGTTAATTGTGTTGACCCCTTGTGTGTTATTTGGTTTGGCCAAGCCTGTATATAAGTTCCCTTTGTGTCATTGTGTTAGGTCAGTTTGTTCAGTTCACATCTGGTTTAGTTGCTATTATACTGAGTTCAGTTATATTTCTTTGACCTCTTTTATAGGCCTATTTTGTAATATTTGCTTGTGATTTAAGTTCAATTTTGGGTGAATAAAACCCCTTTTTTCATTTAAAACTCCTGTTTCCTCATTGCCTTACTGCTTGGTCCCTGACAGTTAGAATAAAGTAAAGAATGTTGTTACCATCATTTTAGACATCGTTGGTAGAACTGACATGCAGGAATATGTTAACAAGCAACACAATTATTTTAGTAACTTATTTTAGTAACATATTTTGAAATAGATATTCCTACCAAGCCCATGTCTTTGCCGAAGTTCAGCGGCAGATATCAGTGTGACTGATCCCGATGGCCTGTAAACAGGAGCGTAGCCTGGAAGCCCGTGGACAGATGTATTTTCTGCTGCTTCATCATTCGGTGTTGACAATGTGCAAAGGGCATCCAACACTGCAATCCTCTTCACCATTGTTTTCTCGATACTGACGCCATTCTTGTGAGCAATAACTGAAGTACAACATGCATATCAAGACAGTGAGCTTCAAGCACCTGTCGGGCCTAGCAAATGAAATGTCTGGGAAATTTACTTACCCATATCCTTGATCCAGTGGTGATATCGCTCAAAGCGGTTGCAGTCACCAATCATGGGGTGGCCCAGCATATCTATTCGCTCCCCAGTGTGATAGCCACAATGGATGTTGGCCCGGTTTGCCACCTCTGCCTTCCATATCTTAAAGAAAAGATGGAAACAAAAAGTTCTTAAATGTCTAAACGTACAGTATCATTGGAGACAAAACAAAATGGTAGTACAAAATTACCCTCTCAAATAGTCTGTGATGGTCACATATCTGAACCTGGAGTTGCCTTGCTTCCTCGTCAGTTAGACTTGCCGATCGGATTGAAGACAAGTTGCCACTCAGCAAGATGTTGGCTTCGGTGGCAGCAGTTGTTGGGGCCAATGTATTCAGCAGAGGCTGCTGTAAATGCCTCAGGGGAACACAAAACATCTCTGGCTATTATGGTCCACATCTGAATAAGATGGAGCGCCTCACAGCCAGTGGCACATGCCAAGTGATGAAGATCTGGGAGCTGAAAGAATAATGTGTTGTGTAATGAATTTAATCTCTGAATAGCACAAAAAGCTGTAAGGGATAGATCAATTTAAAATGAACATGCAGAAGCATCATCTTTGGGTGGACTGTCCCTGAGTAAATGCGCTGGTTATCTATATATATAACTTTATTACCTGCTTGAGCCAATGAGGTCTGTCGATTGCAACAATCAGATCACTAATGAACTGTTGGACTTGCGTCTTCATGTTGCCCCAAATCAGACTTATTTGCAGTCTTCCAACACCAAGAGCATCGAGGGGGAAGTGATCGATCCTTGTCTGAAACAAAATACAAAGCCAACCGTTGTATTGTTTTTACATGGTTTCCGTCATACATGCTTCCTATTTCAATCCTTTCAACGCATGGTAAAGCAGAACATGTTCAGTCCATTAGTATGGTTGCTCAGCGCTTCATTGTGGCTACGGATACATTAAAACATTTACCTGAATGTGTGGTTCAATGACAATGCCATCGGAGAACAGCTGGTTGTTGGGGCTATACAGGGTCCCAGTCTCTGTTTCATGTTGTTTCCTCTTCACAACACCCATTTCAGACATGGCGGCAATAATGTTGTTTGTGTTGGCCTTTGTCCTGCGGGGTGCTTCACTGGCACCCTGTGGGTTGGAGAGGTCGGCCTTGTCAACCGTGTAAATTCTACATCTAAGAGAGGGCACAGTATAAGGGATTAGGAATACTTTTTAAGATTTTGCACAATCAACAGTAAAACCAAATAGTTTGTGAAGTAATAATTAATCTAACCTTTTGTTTGCAGTGGATGACAAACAGTTGGCACAGTGGTTTGCGTGGGGCATGTCTGCATTGATCTCGCCAATTCCTCCACAAACAAACACCTCACCCCCATAGTAATGGCAGTCAGCATAATAACCTTCCTGCAGTTTCTCTATGTATGGCGAAAGGGCATCCATACACTGCTGAAATGATGTTCCTGATTTGGAAAGAAGATAAACTGTATCAAATCCTACATAGGCCATTATTTAAACAATTAACTATTTGTATCTAAATGTAGTGACTATGCTACCTGGTTCTCCGAGGCCTATGATGCCCATGTGTTCCCTTTTTGCCCCCTCAGAACGAGGCAAATTACCCAGGGAAAAGTACATCCCATTGGTGGAATGGTACTTCCGCCTGTACAGCCCAAACCTATCAAAATATAAATGGATGAACAGCAGGAGCAATGGTACTTCTTAAAGAAAACAACAATTAGGCTACTTCATACATGTTCATCTTAGCTACATCAGTCTCACTCTTTTGATTGAACATATTATCCATATTATTCATGTCCATTGACCATGAAAAGTTCTACTGTACCTGTGGGGAGGTCTCTTTGTTGCTGACCCTCACTGCAATGAGCAGGGAGAGTTGATGCATCTCTGATGAACCTGCTGCTTGGCTCTGCAAAAGCTGTGGCAGAGTGGCAGCTGTACAAGTAGTAGCCAGTGTACTGTTGGATCTGTGGCATTTTTCTCATCACAGCATCGAGTGTAATGGACTCAATGACGTCAGAGATGTAAATTTGTTCTCTGACTGGTGTTATATGGTGATACTGCTGGTGATTTCTCATCTCCAGGCCACGGAACAGCAGCCTGCACCTGAGGACCAGGTTCCTTTCAGAGCGATCAAAAGCGATTGACTCCACTCTTGCAAGTTGTGCTCTCCGGTCCGTGTTAATCCTGACGATGTCAAGTGCAGTTACCTGAAAAAAAAAAAAGTAAATAAGCCTACATAAAATGATGACCTGCATCTGTTTTGGTGAGCGCTTTTTAAAAAATTAGAGTTTACCTTGCCCACATTTGTCGTGACAGACTGTATGCGAAAGAGCTTGCTCTGATGAAAGAGCCTTGAATTGAAGGCGTCCCTGTGGCAGTCGGTCACTGACACAAATGTCATTTTGGCCATGTGCATATTGTTTTTTAAGATGTTGTCCACTGTCTTCTCCATATTAAAGTGGTAGAAATGGGAATCATCACCATGTCCACTAATAGGCACCATTGGTAGGTTTTTTCTGATCTTCTGAAATGGGGAAAACAGTCAAATTACATGAGTACAGTATCTTGAAACAAGGCTTATTTGTTTACTTACAGTCATTAACGGGACCCTATGTGAGTGCCCAGTGGAAATCTGATGCTAGAGCGCCATGGTATCCAACTTTGCTTTGCCTATCTTGAAAACACTGACATTTGGTGGTACGTCCTCCTTCTTGAAACTGTCGTGTGACAGGATTTCTAGTAAGCTAGGAAAATTGCTCTCTGAAATGCCAGAGGTTTCAAAGAACAGGCTCAGGGCTGCCTCAGTGAAGGAATTGAATGGATATAGATCCGCCTATAGAGGCAAGGTATAAGCAAACATACATAAACATATGACACATCCCTTTCGAAACCTTAATAAACATTACAGCAATAAGTAGTGTGGAAATGATGTATTGTTGTGTTATTGTCTTGTCATATAGTAATTTTATGAGTAGGCTAACCTTCAGTTGTACAGTCCTAAGACCGCATACAGTAAAAAGCAATGCATTATCACAGTGTATCAATTGGACTGTAGATGGCAGTAAAGGGGTAAAGCAAAATCTAGGTTTGTTATTAGCCTACCATTTCATTTTCAGCATCATCAATGGCTTCTGGTTGAGGAGCTTCCTCAGTATCTATGTCCATGATGTCCTCCTCTGGCTGAGGCATGTCTTGCTCTTCATCCTCTTCATAGGCATAGTCATGCAGCTTATGGTCTTCATCAGAGTCCTCCTCGTTGTGAACTTAAGAGGCACAAAAGGAAAGCAGTCTGTGAGCAATAAAAAGGCTTTCTATTTTCTCCATATAACATTAACGTTAAACAATGATGAAAGATAGCCTAAATCAGTCACAGCACACAATAGCTTTAATAATAAACAGATAAAAAAAATTCATTACATTGAATATAGGCTACAATAAAAAAGAAATAGGAGAGACAATTTATGTCATTATTTTCATATATGTAGCTGGCGCTGCTAAGAGCACTGTTTACATGTTGCCATGACAATGCAACGCCAAGAAGCGTTGGACCTCCTTAACACTTTGAGGGGCAGGCCAATTCCTGACCGCAGCCACCTTGTCCGGGTCCATGCGGACCGACCCCTTGGAAACAATAAAGCCAAGGAACGAGACAGTTTGGGCGTGGAAAACACATTTCTCGGCCTTGGCAAAAAGCTTGGCATTAAGGAGGGCTTCAAGCACACGTCTGACATGTTGTTTATGCTCTGAGAGTGTTGAAGAAAAAATCAAAATGTCGTCAAGATAAACGAAGACGCATTTCTCCAACATCTCTCGGAGGATGTCATTAACGAGTGCCTGAAATACCGAGGGGGCGCTAACCAATCCGAACGGCAAGACCAAATATTCATAGTACCCATCATGAGTGTTAAATACCGTTTTCCATTCGTCCCCCTCCCGAATGCGAACCAAGTTATAAGCATTACGGAGATCTAGCTTAGTAAAAAATGACGCCTCCTGCAGACATTCAAACGCGGAATTCATTAACGGAAGGGGGTATCGGTTTTTAATCGTGATCTTATTCAAACCCCTATAATCAATACAGGGTCTCAGACCGCCATCCTTTTTTACCACAAAAAAAACCCCGCTCTGACAGGAGACGTGGATGGCCGGATAAAACCATTAGCGAGAGCTTCCTGAATATATTCTCGCATGGCCTTATGCTCAGGCCCTGACAGCGAGTATAGCGAACCCTTAGGAGGAGAAGTACCAGGCTAGAGATTGATCTCGCAATCGTACGGACGATGGGGAGGTAACGTTGATGCTCCTTGTTTACTAAAAACTTCAGCGAGATCAGCATAATCATTAGGAACATTAGACGGCAAACTAAAGTTCAGGGTGGCCCAAAATTCCTCACCCTGCTCAGAATCTAATGTCTCGGTGACTGATTCAGAGTCGAAAAAATCCTCTGAAAGGTAATCATCCTCTGGCTGTCGCCAATCAAATTGAGGATCCCATTCCAACCCCTCCTCTGCCCCTTTTTCTAGTTTAGGAGGGTATGGTGAGACAACCTTCTCACACTCGCTCCAGGCATCAGCCTGCACCATAGCTTGATGTCTGGGAAAACAAGTTTCATTCTCTCTACAATGAGACCTACAATTGGTGCCCCCGTGGATTATTCTGTTCCCCCAAATGATGCAAGTTCTATGTTCCCGTAACCAAGAATGCCCTAAAACAATGGGAAAAGCAGGGGAACTGATAATAAAAAACCAAACCTCCTCAGAATGGCCACCAAAGGAAATGAACATATTTAGCAATTCAGAAACTTTGGTTATAACTCCCGTACCAAGCGGGCGACCGTCCAAAGTTCTGACAGAGCGTGGCTGTGAAAGAGGAACGGTGGGAACGGAGTGCCTCCTAGCCCACTCAACATCCATGAAACAATTTCCGGCGGCCAAATCCATGAACGCTTCGATAATAACTCTCTTGCTCCCCACAGTCAGTTCAACAGGGATTAGTGTTCGGAAGGGAAATTGGGTCTGCCCCTCTAGCGCTTCGCAAACCGCTAGAGGGGTTTCCCGTTTCCCTGAAGCTTCGGGCAACGTGGACGAGTATGACCCGGCTTATTACAATTAAAGCAGATTATTCTTCTGCGAGTAGGTTTATGAGTCCGACTCTCAAACGAACTATCAACTTGCATGAGCTCAACCGGAGTAGAATTTTCAGTGGGTGGAATAGGAGCCGCACACTCGCCACTAGCAACTTTGGCCCCATTGTCAGCAAGCGGCAATCTGTCGAGCTTCTCCCTGTTACGTTCGCGGATGCGATTGTCAATTCGCACGGCAGTGCAAACCAAAGAATCTAAAGTCGAACAGGGCTCCAATGTTGCCAACGCATCTTTTATCTCCTCAGTGAGAGCATGACTGAATGGCCAGCCTGTCTCTGTAGCCAGAGAGCAAAATAAGATTGAGAACTCTGCGGCACTTTCTTTGCCCTGTTAAAGGTGCATCAAACGCGTAGCCGCGTCGTGACCACAAACATCTTGATCAAATACTGACACCATCTCCCTAACAAGAGCCTCCACAGAATTTACAACCAGTGAATTAGATCTGATAAGTGGGCCGACCCAAGTGGGTGCTGTGCCAGCCAACAGGGATAGCATAAATGCCACCCAAGAATCCTCATTAACAAATCGTGATGGCTGAGCCTTAAAAAATATCTCACATGAGGCAATGAAATCCTTACATTTTCCGGCCTCGCCGCTATATCTTTGGGGCAATTCTAACTTTGGTTCTCGGGGAAGGTGTGGTGCTTGTGCAACGTTTTGTGAAACTTGTGTAGACAGGGATCTAACACTCTCGGTCAAGCTTAACAGAACGCTCTCCTGTTTCTGAAGCGAATTCTCCTGAAGGCGGAGCCTCTCAGCTAAACCAGCCTGCTGATTGCCCAGGCTGGAGAGCCCTTTGCCGAAACCAGACAGCATATCTTGCTGGCTGGTAACAGCCCTTTTAACCCTCTATTAACCACCGTAGCATATTTGCTACATAAAGTGAAAGGGTTAACAGCTTGGACACCCTGCTGGTTTTGTTTCTTATTGCCAAATAAACATTTGAGAATAACTTGAATGGTCCGTCACTTTAATTTTGCCATTCGCATTATTACCCAATGCAGCAGATCTGCTACATTTTGGAAAGGTGGGCCAAAGGGTCGAATTTTTTTTTCCCCATTTTTCCAAATATTGGCCCATAATCAACATATTTGCCTAGGGAAATGATTTTTACACAGTTGGGAAGGTACTTGGTCAACAGAGGGTTAATCTCGGCCACCGCTGATGTCTCCATGTTGGCTAGAGTGTACTGTGATGGCTGGTGTTTCGAGACACCAAAAGCAGTGGCCGAAACGAAAGGAAGTCCAGCAAAATAAGAGAGACAAACTGACAAAAGGAGAGAAAGAGACTCGTGCTTCCAACGGACAAAGATCTAGTCCGGGTACAAAAGGAAGCAAAGCGAGCTCGACAGAACGAAATAAAAGGGAAAAATCTCGGGAACCGAGATAAAACGAATTGGCACCAGACGGACGGTGCCCAGAAAGAGGAAGAAAAGAGAAAGATTCCCTTGCTAACTAGCACTTTCCTCTTAGCAGCTAATTCCTCAAACAATTCTCTAGCTAGAGACCTTACCGGCTATAGTGCGTAGAAACACTGACACTATGGCAGCGAGGCGGAACTTGGGTTTAAATAGAGTCCAGGCGCCGCCCACAATTAATGCCAGCTGGCCAAAGAATCCGATTGTGGGCAAAACGATATCGTCCCGGACGAGAGAGAAACAAAGAAAGCTCGCCAGCCTCCAAAAACCATGACACGTACCAACACAAGCACAGCCACTCGAGAGAACTGCTATTGTCACCATGTTGGCTAACGTTACAGGTGACTGGTCACACACTCATCCTGCAAACCCGCCTTTCAGCAATGGTAAAGAGGAGCTTCGGGCAAGCTTTCACTCCGGCAGCAAAATGACGAGACGGTGCGTATGTGGGACTCGCAAGTCCGACAAACTACTGTTTGTTCTAAGGTAAGATGCTAACGCTTACTTGTCTTAAGACATCCTAATATTACTTGGAAGCCACCTGCCTCATAGCTAAATAAGGTAGATAGATACAACTTACCCTCTGCATCTTCTCTGACTCTTAGGGGATGAGGGTTGTCGTTATTGGAGCGAATTCACAACATTTATACAACCAAGTAGACACGGTAACGTTGGGCTGCTATCTAGACTGTCAAACTGCGTACAGTTGGGCTTGATGTGTGCTTGACTGTCGCGGGCTGAGTTGACACACGCCAGAGCCCGCGAATCAATCACTGTATCCGAAGAGACTGGGAGCTAACAAACACTAATGAAAATGCCCCTGTCGAGACTTGGGAACGTAACGTCAAGCAGTGAAGGCGAAAATCAAGGTTAGTAATTTGTGTAGCCAAACTGTCAGTGTACTGTGTTTGATGGAAAATGAACGTTACACCCTTTTTGGTTATGAGGTTATATTATTTGGTTATTGGCTAGCTAGCTAATGTCAACGTTCATGTAGCCAACGTTAACTAGTTTGTATTAAGGATAACATTTGGCTAGCTTTGGTACTTTATGCTTGCTTTTCTTACTGGACCAGAGCAGTCTTCATTTGAACCAGAACAGACTTTAATAGGTTATTGCAGCAAGCTGAGTATCCCCTTGGCTGATAACTTAGCAAGCTTTTGGAAGAGGAAATATCTCTTCGGACATGATGGCCGTCATCTGAACAGGGCTGGCTCTTGTCTTTTATCATGTAACATTGAATTAGCCACGCAATCACTCATCACTCAAAATAAGTGACTACCGGTGAGTCAGATGCGGAATCATTGCAATCACAGCTGTCGTTATTTTACTCCTGTTTCTTATGATTTTAATATGTCTCTGTCTTTGCATAATGCAGCTATTGGTGAGCTCAAGGCTAAAGAATCTCGCCCTTTCTGTGATAATTTAATTACTGCTAAGCCCCATAGCTTGTGCTTGAAGTCCCAGGATGATTTTATCAAGCAGAAAGGCTTCGGGATTATTCATATGAATGTTCGTAGTCTCCCCTCAAAGCTAGACTTTATCAAGGTTTGGGTTCTTCAAACGAAGGCGGATATTTTTGTGTTTACTGAGTCTTGGCTGTCCAACAAGGTTAATGATGATGTGATTTCCCTTGAGGGATATAATGTCTTTAGGTGTGACAGGCTCAGACCTTCAAGGGGCGACGGTGTGGCCATTTATGTGAAAGAATGTTTTACCGTTTCTGTTTTAAACTCTGTATCGTTGTTCAGGTGCTTTGAGTTTTTAGCTTTGAGTGTTTGTTTAGGAAATGGTGTAAACTGCAGCCGACTGACAGTTATTGGGGTTTATCGTCCACCATCAGCTCAATCCGACGCAGTCGATAATTTAGCGAACTTGTTGTCTGCGCATGAAAACTCTGAAATCATTTTACTTGGTGATTTGAATATCGACTGGCTCTCAGATGCTTCAAATAGCTTGAAAGATGTGTGCATTAATTTGAATATGACTCAACTGATCTCGCGTCCTACACGGCCTGACCCTAAGGATCCTAATAGAGCTATGCTCTTGGATCTTATTTTAACTAATAGGCCTCATAATTTTAAAGCTAATGGCGTTTTCCCTTTGGATTTTAGTGACCATTGTCCTGTAGCTTGTGTCAGGAATAATAGTAACCCAAAATCAGAATCCAGGGTCATATTCAAAAGAAATTTTAAACACTTCACGGAACAAGCCTTTTTGCATGACTTGTATCTGAGTGACATGCATTACTCTGCTGTTATTCCTGACCCTCATTTAACGTTAAGCCATTTTATCACGTCTTTTAATACTGTAGTGGATAAGCATGCCCCCTTTAAAAAGTTGAGAGTTAAGAACAGGGCGAATCCCTGGTTTTCCCCTGATATCTCGGAGCTGTTAAAAGCTCGGGATTTCGCTTGGAAAAAAGCGCGTTTCTGGGTTGTGTAAAACCCACAAAACAATAACCAACGGCGGAAATTGTAGGGCGAAGGTTCAACGTGTTCTTTTGGGCTAGTATTAGCATGCGACGTCCTGGCTGGTGCGAATCACAATAAAATGGATATATTTTCTCCGTTCGAAGGACGGGGCACAAAAGCACAACGGTTACAATTAATCTGACTCCATAATAAATTTAGAATATCAAATTTAGTTATACCCTCATTAAATATCTGACTCCAAATTAGAATTAGAACTTATAGTGTAGGGACACATGCGTGAATCTCGGGGCAGCTACGTCGCCAGACTCATCCGTGAAAATCAGTTACTCAACTGACGCCCCCGGGTAATAGCGCAGTTGCCGGATCTTAGTTCGGTGAGAGCTCTAGAGGATGGAAGAAATTACCATGATAGTAGCAACTTTGGCATAAACATATCATGAACCCAGATTTATGCACACCACAGGGCCCCTTAAGGGGATCGGCCAGGCACTGGCTTATAAACTCAAGAAAACCCTTAAGGTCAATCCCCAGGACCGATGCCACATAATGCGCACCACAGGGCCCCTTAAGGGGATCGGCCAGGCACCGGTTTATAAGCTCAAGAAAGCCCTTAAGGTCAAAATCCCAGGACCGATACTACATAAACCCTTTATATGAGTAGACCGTAACTTGCAATCCAACTTAAAGCCCATCACATCCTTTAAAACATCAGCTAGCTAGTCTGGAATGATAAGGACTTACCCCCTAAGTACCGGTCGTAACGTGGCTAGAAAGGACAAAGGGATTAGGAGTCACGGAGACCACGCAAGCTTAAAGGAATAACAATGATTTATTCACCAGGTAGGCAAAAGCTTAAATCATACAAATCAACACTAAGCCAAATTACAAGTTACACATAATTTAGAAGAGGAGAATAAAGTCATACCTGGAGGAAAAGGATACACGCACTAACGTGCGCGGGAAGTTCAAATACGATGTTACATCATTGAAAAAGCTACTCACGCACTGACGTGCTGGGAGAGATCGGATACGATCTTCCCCGAAAGGATTGTTTCTCTTTGCTTTAAGCCAAACCACGTCTTTGATCCGGGCGGCATGGCCATAAAACACCTGGAAGGGGGGTCGAATCCGGTTTTTGGGTTCCCATCATCGGGAGGATGTAATAAAACACTTCAGCAGAGAGAGGAGAATAGGGTGATTACCAGAGAGTATTCTGACCAAATTCTCAGGAGTTTCCAAAAGGGAATGAACCATAATTTCAATGGGAATGAAACATACTCCACTCAACTCCTTGGATTCTCCCGAGAAAAGCAAGACCAAACATGATATGAATATGTACGAATATGATGCAGTTGTCATGAAGAAGTCTTAAGATGAATTAATATATAGGTAAATTGGGTTATAAGTCCAGAAGTGATTTCTTTCCAGAATATTGAACATATAAACATATTATGAAATTCCTAGAGATTTAGATTATCTTAAACAGATTAATTTAACTGGACTTCAACTTAAGAATAAGGATAGTAATATGACTCCCACAGGGGTATTGTGTCAGCCAGAGCCTTGCAACTACTACACCCCGCACAAAGTAACAGTAAGACCATTAACACCTTAGTAAGCATCTTGGGGAGGAAGTCCACAAAAGCTTTATTGCTATCTGGCATGGCTCTGGACTGAGCTTATCAGCCATTTGTCGCATACAGTCGCTGGGCTCCCCCACGCATCGGCGTTTGCAGATCTTACAGAGGTGCCGCTCAGAACCCAACCCAAAGGCACAGATGAATTTTACTGGTTTCGGAATGGAACAATCTTTTATAAAATGAAATATGCAATGTCTACAGTTGCGTTCTGACTGGCAAGATTTTCGTTACCTTCGCAACAGAACCCTTACAGCGATTTGGAAAGCCAAGTCATCTTATTATCTCTCCAACTTATCTGACTCCGGCGGCAATTCTGTGAAATTTTGGAGAACTTTTAAATCCTTGTCTCAGCTCCTCTCCTCGGCTTTACCAAGTAGGATTACTAAGGATTCTGTCATTATTTCAGATAAAGGGGAACTTTGTAATATTTTCAATGAGCATTTTGTTAATGCAGGCCACCTCTTTGAAAATTTAGGGTTATTGCCGGCTATTCCTACCTGTGATAGCAGGCCTTTTGTACCTGTACCGAATAACTCCGGTTGTTTTTCCTTGCGTCCTTTTTCTGAAGTGGAAGTGCTTGAAGAACTTTTTAGCATTGACCCTAAGCAATCCACTGGGGTGGATAAATTGGACCCAAGCCTCTTATTGCTGGCTTCACCTTTGATTGCAATTATCCTGACACACATTTTTAACTTAACCCTGTGGACCGGTTCGATTCCTGTCTTGTGGAAAACGGCTTTTGTTCTTCCCTTACATAAAGGTGGTTCTTCAGATGTTCTGAATAACTATCGATCAATTTCAAAGCTGCCGTGCTTGGCTAAGGTTTTAGAGAGACTCGTCAATAATCAAGTTAGAGCATTTTTATCAGACCATGCTATCTTGAATGTATTTCAGTCAGGCTTCAGACCAGGTCATAGTACTGTATTAGCTGCGGCCAGGGTATTAAATGGTATAGTTTCTGCCTTGGACAATAAGCAAGACTGCACTGCCCTTTTTATTGACCTATCAAAGGCGTTTGACACAGTTGACCATTTTAAACTCATAGAGCGGCTAAGGGCAATTGGGTTTGATATTAAATCTCTGAATTGGTTTAAAGATTATCTATCTGGTAGGTGTCAAGCTGTTGTGGCCGATGGCTATCAATCCAACTTTATTTATTTTAGCAAGGGGGTTCCACAGGGTTCACTTTTGGGGCCCTTGCTGTTTGCACTTTTTATTAATGAGTTTGGTGCTAATTTTCTTAATAGTAAAATCCACCTCTATGCAGATAATACAGTCATCTACTCAGCTGCCCCTTCTGCTGATTTGGCTCTTAAAAGTTTGCAGTCAGATTTCCAAATCTTCCAGAAGGATCTTTTAGACCTGAAACTAATTTTAAACTCTGAAAAAACTAAATTCATGCTATTCTCTCATAAACCAGCTGCTAGGTTCCATAATGGTAGCATCACGACAGTAAATGGAATCCAAATCGAAAGAGTTCCTTACTACAAATACCTTGGCATTTGGGTGGATGACAATCTTAATTTTAAGAGGCATACTGATGAGCTGGTCAAGAATTTTAAACCAAAATTGGCTATGCTGTACAGGAATAAAGCCTGCTTTCCGAGGAGTTGCAGAAGACAGATTGTTCAAGCAACTGTTCTCTCTAGAATAGATTATGGTGATGTAATTTATATGCACGCTGCACCCTCCTTGCTGAAGTCACTTGACGCAGTGTATCACGCTGCATTAAGGTTCATAACTGGAGCTGGCTTCCGAACACATCACTGTACACTTTATTTTAACGCTGGTTGGTCCTTGCTGGCCGTGAGAAGGGAGCAACATTGTTGCCTTTTTATATACAAGGCATTGTTGGGTAAACTGCCTGGATATCTGACCAGTTTGCTTAACGTGAGGAAGGGGGAATACGGTCTGCGCACTCTTGACTTTTTGGTTTTAGATGTCCCAAGGGTGTGTACTGAACTGGGTAAAACTGCTTTTATGTATTATGCTCCACAGAAGTGGAATAGGATTCAACAGTTTTTAAAGTTGGAAAGTCTTATTTTAATTGATTGTTTTAAATGTCTTTTATCGGCTGCCACAAAGCAGGAATGTACATGTGTAATGTAGTCATTGTTTTTATTTATTGTACTTGGTGTTTTCTGTTTTTTGCTACTGGGCTCCGTTGCAAAAGAGAGCTTGCTCTCAATCGGACTCCCAGTATAAATAAATAAAAATAAATAAATAAATAAAGCCATACAAAATAGTAAAGCATGATCATGCCAGCCGGCTTCATTCTTTCAAATTCTTTGCAATTTAGATGGAGAAGGCAGGAGGAGAGGAGAAGAGACGAGAGGACACCAGGAGACGAGGGGACAAATCCTGGTGCCAAATGTTGAGGGAGAGTTGTTCGAGGTGAGTGAGTGATAGACATAGATTAACTTTATCATTACATAGAACAAGACAATTGTGTGAGTCCAACCAGAAGTGAAACAATTATATTGCAATGTTATTGGAGCGTATTTGCAGCAGTATGTACAGCGCCCTCCATAATTATTGGCACCCCTGGTTAAGATGTGTTCTTTAGCTTCTAATAAATTCAGTTTTTTTTCTAAATAATATAGGACCACAGTGAAAAAAAGAGGAAAATCCAACCTTTAATTTAAGTGCATTTATTCAGTGGGAAAGAAATCCCACATTAAGAAATAATTATTTTACATCAAATCATGTGTGCCACAATTATTAGCACCCCTGATGTTAATACTTTGTACAACCCCCTTTTGCCAACAAAACAGCATCTAATCTTCTCCTATAATGTTTCACAAGATGGGAGAATACAGAAAGAGGGATCTTCGACCATTCCTCTTTGCACAATCTCTCTAAATCATCCAGCGACCTGGGTCCTCTCCTCTGCACTCTCCTCTTCAGCTCACTCCACTGGTTTTCAATGGGGTTGAGGTCTGGGGACTGAGATGGCCATGGGAGGAGCTTGATTCTGTGTCTGGTGAACCATTTCTTTGTAGATTTGGCCACATGTTTAGGGTCATTATCTTGCTGAAAGACCCAGTGACGACCCATCTTCAGCTTTCAGGCAGAGGCCACCAGATTTTGATTTAAAATGTCCTGGTATTTCAAAGCGTTCATGATGCCATGCACCCTAACAAGGTTCCCAGGGCCTCTGGAAGAGAAACAGGCCCACAGCATCATCGATCCTCCCCCATACTTCACAGTGGGCATGAGGTGCCTTCTGCATACTCATCTTTGTTGTTCCGCCAGACCCACTTAGAGTGTTTGTTGCCAAAAAGCTCTATCTTGGTCTCATCTGACCAAAGCACACGGTCCCAATTGAAGTCCCAGTACCGCTTGGCGAACTCCAGACGTTTGCGTTTATGATTGTGAGTGAGAAAAGGTTTTTTCCGTGCATGCCTCCCAAACAGCTTGTTGGCATGTAGATAGCGCCTGATGGTTGTTTTGGAGACTTTGTGACCCCAAGATGCTACCATTTGTTGCAATTCTTTAACAGTGAGCTTTGGAGAACTTTTTATTTCTCTTACCATCCTCCTCACTGTGCGTGGTGGCAAAATAACCTTGCGTCCTCGTCCAGGCTTGTTTACCACTGTTCCAGTTGTTTTAAACTTCTTAATGATTCCTCTGACAGTAGATATGGGCAGGTGCAGGCGAGTGGCTATTTTCTTGTAGCCATTGCCTGACTTGTGAAGGTTGACACACATCTGCCTTACTTGAATGGTGTGTTCCTTTGTCTTTCCCGTGTTGAAGAGTGGATAAGAGAAATGGCCTCTATGTCACGTCATATTTATACCCCAGGGAAACAGGAAGTGATGAATTACTAATTAAATGTTCCTACATACTCTGATCAACTTTGTAAACTACTGTAGAAATGACAGAAATACTTCAATTACATTTATTTCCTAGGAATTGTTAGGGGTGCCAATAATTGTGTAACAGGTGATTTTATGAAAAATAATTATTTCTTAGGGATTTTTTTTTCCCTTAAAATTCACTTGAGTTGAAGGTTACATTTTTCTACAATTTTCAGCATGAGAGTATGCTTCTGCAATAAAAATTGAATTTATTTTAAGGCTTTTAACACATCTTAACCAGGGGTGCTAATAATTATGGAGGGCGCTGTATGTTACAATACAAGACAAATAATCATAGTTCTATATCTAAGTAGACTGGTGGGTGGGATGGTTAAAAGGTTAAATGACTGGTTTTATACAATAGCCCTATGTGCAATGGTTATACAATATGTGCAATGTATATTTATAGTGACTTATGCATGGAGTTTACACAGGAGCCTACACAGCATAAACACAATATAGTTGAATGATTCACATTGAGCCTCATTCACTAATATGTTCTTCAAGGGATAGTTCACCCAAAAATGAAAAATTAGCCTTTATCTACTTACTCTGCTGACATTGGAAGGGGGTTAGGGGGGCTATTGTGCTCAATATTTTAGTAAACTGAATTATAGAATATTACCTACTCACAGCAAGGTAAGTGCCCCCGTTTTTTGGGGTTAAAAATGTATAGAAGTATGGGTAAATCTTCAAAATTAGTCAAAAATAGTTGTATTTTGGTGGAATGCATAACCAGAGTGATATATCAGTGAAACAAAGTTAGTTTTCCCACACTGGTGCCTGAGAAAGGCCAAATGGCACAGAGGGAGCCAAAATGTGCCAAAATGTCCAAAAAAGGCTAAATTTGTGTTTCCACCTGCACATACCTTTACTAAAACCTTTCTACAACTGTTCAGGTTCACCCTTTTACCATCTACCTTTGCACAGTTACCTATGAGATGTTACGTTAACAATTCCTATTTGAATTTGGCTGTGTTTCCATGAGTCAGGGATGGTTTTCACTCAAAATAAAACACTTTTTTTTTTTTTTTAGGCGAGAACCAAAATTTACATTTTCTGATGTGTTCCGAATGGATTTTCTCAGACACACTTATACATATCTTGATTCTGACACCTCTGTAGCAAACATATAGGTGTTTTTGTCATAGGTGACAAAAATTATTCATACAGCCCTTGTATCTGTGAAGATATACCCTTTTTATTTCGAGTATGTCATTTTTGCGCAGGAGGTTGAAAAATAGGCGGGGGGCGTAAGGGACACTATGAGGTGCGCATTAATTTTGAAAATGGAATCGATATATGGCCATAGCTATAGACTCATGCCTTTGATTTTGCACCACAGGGTCAGCTGAACGAGAAAATGGGGTATGCTGTCCCTGTGTGGCATGTTCATGCCCATGCCACCTCATGGCTGGGAATAGGATGACAAGTAAGAGAAAAAAAAGAAAAGAATATATGCCTACGGCTCTCACTATTGACAGCTCCACCATCACTACCACCCCTCTGGCACACAACCTTAAAGAGATAGTTCAGTTTTTTTTTAAGTGGGGTTGTATGAGCTCCATATGGTCACTAAGTAAATTAGATGCAGTACACAGCTATCTCCTCTCCCTCAGTAAGACACAATTGCTCAAACTTTGGGATGCAGAACCAGCCGCAAACAGGGAAGTATTGTACCAAATAAACAGGCTATTTTCTTTGCATACTAGAACTCCCATCTAAGAATAATACCACAGTTTAAGAGGATGCTACATAGACATTTTTTGAGTGCATGAACTTTGCGGAAAAGCGAAGTTTAGTGGAAAAACAAAGTTTATCTGGAACTAACCAACTTAAGGCATGTATTCGTCTGCGCAGCCCAGCAGCGCGGCGCCCTGAACCACTCAGGCTCTGATTGTAGCCTCGATTAGTTCAGACTGCTCCTGGAGCTCCGTATCTGCTCCGATCACAAGGTTCATCATCTGCTCCCTCGCATGCTCCGTGAAGCATCGATCGCAGCATCTTTTGGGGCAGCCATGCTACCGAAAAGCCATGGAAAAACACAGCTCTCTCCTCTCCCTCAACGAGTTCAGACTCCTTGTAACAAGGCTACTGTCAGAGTCTGAACTCGATAGCTTGTTCACCCGAACAGCTGAGAGTCGTGTATCGCCTTAATATCCACTTCTATAGTCTCCCACTCACGGTGACGCGCAGCGCCCCAACGCACAAGTATAGTGGGACACAACCCCGCGCCGAGCTAAGGCATATAGCAATGGCGTCTATAAACCAGGCTTTAGTTTAATCCTGGACCCCACCATCTCCCAGACCCCCATGTCAGCTCCATTATCAAGACCTCATAGTCCACCTCCGTTACATCCCTGTCCTTCCATCTATCCCAGCGATAATGCTATCTCTGTGTGATGCAGGAGATCATATGGTGTTTAAAACTGTTTTAACTTATTTTGTTTTTCCAGGCAATGAAGGGGGGCAGAAGAGGGCATTAGAGAAGAGCAAGGCTCTCTTTCTTCTGAAAAGATACCCCTCCACTGAGGAGAAGTCTGAGCTGTTGGTGAGGGGGCTTCAGATGAAGACTGTGAACAAATGGTTCATTAATTACAGGTATGAAAGGTCAATATTGTAGTATTGGTCCATAGGTGCTGTAGCCTAATTTCAAAGCTCTGTGTGCACACTATTTACATCTTACTCACCCCATCTTACTGTACCCTTATGTTTGTAACCCACAAAACAGACTACAGACTTTACTGTACTGTCAATACATAGATTTATCGGAAGTGTAGTGGTTCTTCACTAAGTAAGTGGGGACAGGGACAACATATTTTGATGTCTCTTGATTCATTCCCATTTTAAATAGCAGTATTTTTTAAAATTGCAGATACACCATGTTTCTTGAACTGCGGAGGCGGGCAGTTAAGAAAATAACAATGGAGAGCACGGAGGCCGATGTGGACCGCTTGGTGACGAGGGGCACAAACCTGGCCTTTGCCCACCTCCTTGGTAATGGGAGAATGCTGAATGAGTCCTGCAGGGACACTGTGCAAACAAACCTGCAGGCTTGGCACAAGGCCCTAAAGGAGGGAAAGGACCCCAACGCCAAGGCCATCAAGGCAGTCCAGGACATGAACAGTGCCTAGTGTGTGTGTGTGTGTGTGTGTGTGTGTGTGTGTGTGTGTGTGTTCAAACTTTAAATGGAATTTAATTCAATCTTTTGATGTTTTGAATTTGTTTGAATGTGTTTTGTTTGAATCGTTCATTGTATTACCTAGATTAATTCATTTAAATTCATATTTATTCAATTGAATGATAAAATATTATATTATTCTTTATTTATTACATATTGTTGTATAGATCATTATAATTGTATTGTTACTGTATATTTAAAATTGATTACTCTATGATATTTTTCTATGATATTCATTTAATTCAATAATTTATTCATTAAATATTTTTATAAACTTAATTTCACCTCCTGTTTATGTTCCTCTTCTGTTGAAAACATTTGTTATATAAAAAATCACATTACATTACCATATCCTTCTTCATCTGAAGCAATATTTTACATTTTTAACTTGTTCATTCAGTTATTGTTTGTTTGTTTTTACCATATTAATCCCATTACGCAGGGCTCTCAAGGAAATTAAAAATAATGCAAGTTAAATATTGAAAAAATAAGTAATTATCATTTAACACTCCAATAACATTATATAAGATTTTACAGTAAAATATAAATAGACCATTATCGTAATATTATCATCATAATACCCCAGTTGAAACAAGATAGCTTGACCATGTCTTTGAGACATACATACCATGTCTGAAGCCATCTGAAGATGTGAATGTCTTAAGACAAAGGAAATATGTCTTAAGACACTCAATGTCTTCAAGACACAAAAATCTGTCTGGGAGCATCCCATGTTCTGCTCTGGCATGTCTTAAGACATGGGTGGCATCTTTGAATTTTTGTCTTAAGATGTCTTAAGACGTCTTGATGTACAAAAATGTCTTGAGACGTCTTGATTTCAGTTATTAAGACATCTTAAGATGTCTTGAGACATTTTGATGGCTGGGTATGTTTCTATTAAGTAAGTTGGAAAACTGACTTGAGGTCAGTGGGGTGTCCTCTAGCCAGGATAGCCTTTATTTGCTATTGTTAGCAATACAAGTTGATAACAACGCATTACTTTGTATTTTTCGCGTGCAAACACCGCAGCAATAAGTCCACCGATAAACTCTATTCAATACTGTGTACGACTGATTTAATGAAACGCGAATTACCCAGAATTGCAAATATAAAGTTTTTATTACGGATTTCGCTTACTTTTGATTTACGGTGCAGCCAAATTAACTCGGAACTTGGAACTTGGGGTAGGTGAGGAATCTCCAACCTTTCTAGTTGGAAATCTGACTTCACGGGACGTTCAAATTGAAATTTTCGACTGGGAGCTTGGAAATCCAGACTTCCCAGTACAGATCGAATGCAGCATTAGCGCTTACTATCGTTAGCGGTCCTGCTAGCCACCCGTAACATATCAGCTTCACTTACATTATTTGCTGTTTTATCATTACTTACAGCTTGTGGCTCCGAGCGCTTGATCGATGCAGCTGCTCCAGGTTTGACTCAGCTGAGATTCATATCCAGCGTCGAATTATCCTTTATTGACAAAGCTGTCTTCGGTGAAATGCCGAGCACAAACAGCTAACATTCCCTTTGAGTGTAGCTGTTTGCCACCAGCAAACAGAAAAGCTACCCTCTGATTTCTGGTGGCATCGTTTTTTGGAAGAGAAAATGGTTGTGCTTTTTTTTCGCATCCAAAAAAATACTGACGAGCAGCTTTGGGAGACATACTGAGGATACTGCACCTCAAATGATCCGCGGTTCTTCTTCTTCTTTTCCTTTTGTATTTCCGGAAGTGTAGGTGCTACTAAGGCATAATATGATCCAAGGTTGTTTGTGCCTGCTAGAATAGTTTCTGGGGTGGGCAGGTCCAACGCCGTGATTGGCCCTGGCTAGGTCTGTACTAATTGGATGGCACAATCTGACGTCAGGTTTTGCCCAGATCTCGTGAAGATCTCGGGACGAGCTGTTCAAAGAGGAAATCATGTTCAGGAAATCACATTCTCGGATTACGGCAGAACCCCTGTATCTTATGTTTAGAAACTTTACAGAGGTTGAGTATGGACATCCAACATTATAACATTACTTGTATGTATTAAAAGAAGGATCAGCATAATGGGTCCCCTTTAAGTAAAGTAAGGGATTACTTTTTTAAAAAGTAACTAGTAATATGCAATGCATTACTTTTTTAGAGTAACTACCCCAACATTGCTGCTGAGTAGACAGTGGTCTTCTGACCATTTGTTAACCTCATCATGATACACCTCATTATTGTACTGAAGTTAAGAACAATCCGCTTTACTTGATATACATATGCATGCTGTATGGTATAAATGGTAAAGCCCTTTGATTGTTCGGGGTTCGCTTTGACTCTGCTGAACCCTGAGATGACGCCGCTGAACCCAGAGTTTGTTACACATATTTCTGACCACTGCCGTTTTATTGGACATACACACCATTTTCACATGAATATTGGAATTGTCCCTTCCTTTTTCCTTACACCACGTTCACGTCATGTCTACCAAAAGACCTCATGGCTTGTTTTATATCAAATTAAAGGTAATGACTTAACCTCAACAATTACATATCTTTCCTGAACATCAACAATGATACAGCTCTAAACAAAAGACCACGCAAGATCAGCAGTAAAAACCCCGCAGCAGGGCAGCAGAGACATGCTTCTATCCTTACAAAAGGAAATGAACATTTTAATTGGCAATGCAGTTGGCAGTATCAGCCTGATCTCTCCCCAGGTTATTTGGTGTTTACTGTCGTGCTCCACTTTTTTGCTAAAACAAGCGGTTAGTGAGGATGATGCAGGCAAAATATGAATGCACCAAGGTTTTAATCACTAAATAAGCAAAGTAGCTGGCAGCTTGGCGACTGTGGCTCAACGGGCTTTTATAACATTCTCCACCCTGCAATTATTATCTCATGTCAGTTTCAGAGAGCTGCATTGGTATATCACACGAGAGAACAGATCACGTGTTTACCAATTCTAACTTTTTTTTTTAAACTATGACCCTTTTTTCCGCATACAAATATGGTTCCCATTGAGAGAGCAGGCAGGTTCACAGTATTGGTGCTCATTATATAAAGCAGGCTGCGCATGTTCACACATTGACTCGGGTTTGTTAAATGAGCTTCAAGTTACCTCTTTAACCTGTGAGATGGTCTGCACACTTTTACAGTGCATATCACAAACCGTGTCCTTGTTTCTTAAAGTTCATTGTGGTTTACAAAGTTTCTGTGCACCAATCTACATTTTGAAACTTTATTATGGTTAACAGTATCATTTTCATTTTCTAAAGAGTAGACTGTTAAAGCTATTTTCATGTTTCCTATTAAACAATAATAATAAAAGACCAAATGACATTTAATGTTTAGAACAGTTCATGCAAGCAATACATTATAGGAATTTAGAAGTTTTTTTTTTTTTTTTTTTGCCTTAGGCAACCAAACACAACTTTTTGAGAATTGAACGTTTGATCTCTGGATTTTTAAAGCCAACCTCTCTAAATTTCACACTGCGCTGCATGCCAAGATGTCAGGGACTTTCGAATCATGGTCCTCGAGGTCCAAGAACTTTTGATTTTCTACCCTTACTTCTCCAGGCAATCAGGTTTCAAGACATTCTGACCAATCAACAGTGCTAATTGTTTGGTTATATAGTTAATTACAAGGGAGAAAAGGAAAACCAGGGGATATGGGGATTTGCAGGGTCTATTGGACTCTGCTGTGCTTGACTCTGCTTAGCATTTAGTTAATCCAGTAAACTTGATTATTTCACAGAAAGCTGACCGGATTTCTTGGAAGCAAATAAATAGCATATATATAAAGGTTAAAACAAAGCCCTAAAGATCACAGCTTCTCAGAACTAGGGTGGCCGAGCACTGTGCGAAACTAAAATACAAATTTGTTGCTGTCTTTCCAGTTTTTGCTAACTTGACATATGCATTCATTTGGTTTTTCATGTAGAGTCAGATCAATTTCAAAAGGGAAACACTTCATTTGTATATTTTCTTTCATTTGAAATATTCTGCAGGTCATACCAATCATCACAAGCAATGAATTTCTCTGAAAATATCCTATCCCATATGTCAAGTGTTGCTTAGAATTCGTACATTTTAATATGTACTGCATTTAATTGGAAAGATTCAGAAATGTAATGTAAATATTGCTAAGAGCTGTGTATATAATCACGATATCCATGCAGGTAAGGCAGAACCCTAATCAGAATTGCAGTTGCCCAACCCATTATAAAGTCCTTGTTTTTTCACGTGGCAATGGTGCCTATGTGCAGTTGGCCTTATGCCATATTGTGTTCTCAGAGTAAATTCTGAAACTGAAAGAGGAGCCTTGGTGTGAAGAGTGATGGTGAGTGATGATTTCTGGACCAATAGCGGATGACCACTGGAACTGGAGCCTCTATTGATGTGGATAGATGGGTCAGATTCTGTCTGAGTCTACGATTGAAAACAAATACCTTGCCCTCCCCCTACTGGCAGACTTAGTGGGCGTGCTTATGTCATCAGAAGTAGCTGATGATCATCATAACGGGACTTATATGGACTTTAATTCTGACTTTCAGCGACGTCATTCAATTCCAGATTTTACCGGACTTAGCTTGTCAAAAAGGAATAAGGACATGACAATATAAAAGATGTAAAGGAAGACAATCCAAAAATGAGAAAATAGTAAATGAGATGTAGTGGGTTATTGACCCCATAAATCTCACTATATATTATACACAATTCATTCAGCCTGTATGTATACTTCATTCCAGATATATTTATTTTTTACTCTTGGGTCTCGAAGTCCAGTCCAAGCAAGATGACAGTGTCATCACTATCCTCTGCCATGGTCATGGGCCATAACTCTGTAAAAAAATATGCTTCAACATCCATTTTTGAACGCCGTGGATCATGAGTAGCTTATGAAGCATACAAAATTTCAAGCATCTCGGTATAATAGTTTCAGAGAAATCTTGTCCCCACTGTGGCCCGGATGGACGGACGCACTCACAGACGCACGGACGGAAAGATGGACGAACCCCAATCCAGTATTCCCCGGTCCCACTTTGTGACAGGGGATAATAATGCATGTAAATCTTGCAGCTCTGTACACATGTAGCCTTCATGTCATGACACGGAGAACTATTTTTACTGGCCTATATTTGTGTCTTGTACAGCGTGTGTTGCACTGTCTGAATAACACTATGTAACAAAATTTGGACTTTTTCTTGTTCCTGGGCTGAAAGTGTGATTTCTCAATTGCTTATACCTAAATTAAATAGAAAATACCTGTTTTTCTCTTTAAACTTTGCTTTTGTGACCTGGGTAATGAAATTTCCAAATTTAGCAATTTTCCAGAACATTAAAGATAGATTTAGTGCTGACGTGATGTTGTAGAACTTACGAGAATTCCAAGAACCTTTGAAAATTTCCTCGATCTTTCCATAGTAGTATTTATACAGCAGCTCACCACTCACACCTCAGTATACTTCTAGTGAACACACTAGAAGTATACTGAATCTGAATTTTTTATCGATGGCATCAAGAAGCTGCAAGCATTCTCCAGATGAAGACTAAAGATGAAGATGAAGATGAAGACTACAAGGTATATTTTGGCATGCCTGTCTGGGATCAACACGGACTCTGGGCACCTCATGTTACTTAGCACTGCAAAAAAACAAAACAAAACAAAACAAACAAACAAAAAAAAAAAAAAAAACTCTGGAAGGTAAGACAGACCATTTTAGCTTGCTTGAACTGGAAGATTTGATATTATACAAACTTAATAAAATTTGACGCATATTTTGTTTTATTCAGGCCTTATGGAAATGGTTAGTACAAATTTGCCAATTTTTACATAGAAAATTGGTGAATTACTAAACTTCACTATCCAGGTCGCAAAAGCAAAGTTTGAAGGGAATAATGGGCATTTTCTATTCTTTTACAACATGAGCAATAAAGAAAAAAAAAACTCTTCAGGAAAAAAACTATCCAGGAACAAAATGTGTGTTACGTAGTGTTTATCTGAGCCAGACTTTTGTGAAAATGTGACATCCAAAGGATTCCTGCCCACACCTTATACATACAGCTCCAAAAGAACTCATCATAAATGTATTGTCTTTTCTGCTTGAAGTGCACACTGCCATGGTATAGTGTATGCCTGCTATACATGTATGTACCAATGCTAAAGTTCTCTCAAGATCATGAGTATCAGCAGAAGTCAGTAGTCAATGAAGCAGGGCAAATCAGGGGGCGGAGATGCAGCCATTATGAGGTTACAGAAGTGTTGACCCGTAGCAGATGAAGAGCCAGATGCCACAATCAGGTCTGGCACTTAATGCCATGCAGTCTACTCATCATGGACTTGGAGGGTTCTCACCGGAAATCCCAATGAGGGAATAGTGCTACCTTTTTGACATTGAACCACTTCTCTGTGACCTCACCAGCATAGAGAAGTTTTCACACCACCTTCCTCTGCTTCTGATGAGATTAGGTGGGTTTTTTGAGCCACTCAGGTTGATGGCCTCGTTTCCCTTGAGCCTGACCTGGGTTACAAAAGCTCTCCAGCTTATTTTGGCACAAAGACCACAATGATATTATTGCAGTGATGGCACTAAAGACCCTCTGTAATAGGCCTCTTTGGCTTGGATTGTGTTTTAGCTCTCTCTTATAGGAGAACACAAAAATTGTCATGGCTTGGACTCACAAGTCACAAAGAATGTCCTGGATAGCCATTGTTTGTGGAAACATTGCATGCTGATATGCATCTTAATTCTTATACTTTATTGCTAAGAGTACTTGAAGCTTAAAGTTTCATACAATTTTGAATTGAATGCTGTTGTCTATATTTTTCACATGGGCTTTTTTGAAAGAGGATCTCAGTTATTAGTATAAATATGAATGCCTTTAGTGGAAATTAATTAGCCTAAGCCACCAGCCCTTGCATTAAGTTCAGTTTGTAGTAATTATGCAGTTTTGCACTGCTTCTTCCACCACCAGTCCCCCTATCCACCCGCCGCGCTGCAACAAAAGTGAATTGGGGTTGATATTGGGCGAAGGAACATCAGGAAGGCGTTCAAAGCGAGCTCCCGTGATATTTCCTGCCAAATCGTCTCAATTCATGGAGGAAAGTTTTTTAAAGGCCTGGCCTGTGTTTTTTTTTTTCATGGTTACTTGATGGACTGATGCTTTCACAGACAGGGCCTTTTGTGCCAATTTGTTTACTGGCAGGTGGTCTTGTTTTAATTACTTAGCCTCTACTGCACACTGTTCGCGCAGAATCAAACAGTGATCCTGTTGCTTGGTTCAAATGTCCAATCGGTGCCAGAGTCAGAATATTAATGATTATGTTGAGAGCTGTAAAGAAGGATGGACAGGTGGAAAAATGAAAAGGAAAAGAATGAACAAACATATTGCTTTTGTTATTGTAAAACATTTTCTTAGCATTCCGTTGGGTGCTGGAAACTTTATTAAAAAAGGCTTGAATTTTAATGAGGAGTTTTCAAGGTTTAAAAGAGCATGGATTTTGAATACAGTGCTTGAAACTGCCTGAAATTATAATGTTAATTGCATTAGTTTCATAATAAATCAGTATCTGCCTGAATGGTTTGATAAATATGTAATTTGCCTCAGCTGTAGGAAACAGCTTGAAAATGCACCTTAAAAATTGTTAATATGTGTTTAAAAAGTGCATCAATTTGACTTTGGAAAAGGGATAGAGGCAATGTGATCTGTACCTCTCAATTATGCTTTAGGTCAAGTTGGCCTGCCCTGCTTCTAGAAATCATATTAGTGTTTAGTCCAACCCTAACAAAGCTCACCTTCAATCAATAGAAATCCCATTGAGTCGCTTTTTGGAGATTCAGATATGCCAAATTATGGTTGAAATGAAAACCTACTGAATGGCACATAATGCTAACATACTCGATTATCAACACAATAAATTTAGACTCTCTAAAAATTGAAGATACGAACAGTAAGCACTGACTTTACGATAGGAAAGGAAGCTCTTTCAGCCTTGGTTCTGAAATAGGCAAGTACAGCCAACAGCAGTTTGAGATAGGCTTCATCTGCCTCTCCCATTCCCAGGACTGGGGCCTTTGTGCAAAGGGCAGGAGGACTCGTTGAAGTGGCCTGAATATTTCATGGCTTCTGTCTTCCTGTCAGCTCAAAGAAGTGAGGATCCAAGTTTGCAGATACTGCTCCATATCACAACCCCCCCCCCCCCCCCTTGATCGATCAGCCTCCCCATCCCTACCCCCATTTCAATACCTCCCTCAGAGCAGCCTGCTAGCTGCCTATTTAATCTGAGCTCACCATTAAATATTAACCAGGACAATGGGGCACCGTCGAGCCTCTTGCTCTGTCAGCAGGAGATGTACAGACAGAGATCATAAATCAGCAGCAGATTTCTGAGTTAGCCAATAGCTGGAGAACCGGATTGCGGCATTAACAATGGAAGTTGGAAAGCAAAGCAAGTTTGGCCACTTGTTGGCTACTATAAGGTGATATACTACAACGAATACTTTTTGGAGTTAATGGATAAAATGCATGAAAAAGCAGAGGTTTACTGTTAGATTTCTCTTCAGTGAAAAAGGAAAGTTTAGCAACATGCCCACCTTATTTACAAACCAGCTGCAGAATTAATTTAGGCAGCAGAAATCCAATTAAAAAATGATGCATATTCCGCAGGTTATCTGCAAAACACCGGTGCATAATTTTTAAAAAGAGCAATAAATCCAGTGCCTCTGGTTCCTCGAGCCATCCGCAATCCAGAATTAATCATTGCATTTTATTGAATATCCATTACATAAAAGTAGCTCATTGTATATCAGGATGAGTGAGTGTTTTCTGTGTGTGTGGTGTGTGTGTGTGTCCCTGTATGTGTCTTTTTTGTTTACTTGCATGTGTGTATGTGTGTTTTGTTTGTAGGAGCGAGGGTGAATGCTCCCATCGCTCGATTGATAATTCCACACCCAGTAGAAAGAGGCCATGGAGCGGTTGGAGCGCAGCAGGGCATCCGCTTTTCCTCTAATCCTTGCTGTGCCACAACATGGCTCTCTCCCAGGTGCTCACCAGAAAAGCACCAGCCAGGGGGCTCAGGAAGAGTCTCAGATGCCAGAAAATATCTGGAAGTTTTAAATCAAAAGGAAAGTTCAAGGAAACTAATGACTTCTACATGGCCTCATTAGATTGTTTTGGGTATGGGGTGGAGGGAAAGATTGGGAGGGGCCAGAGTTAAGACTCTTGATCAAAAGTAGGGGGGATGAAAAATGGTCTTTTCTCCTCCCAAAGAGAGAAAACGGGGCCTCTGTTTAATGTTGCGCTGTGAAGTTCGATTGTTTGTGCAATGCAGCAGGAGTCCGATACGAGCTCCTGCTCACGACGCAATCCCTGCAGCTCACTGCCTGTTGACCTTGCAGGGAAAGATTGCCCAAAACAGATGTTATGAATCATAAAGAAGAATAAATGTTTCTCCCTCCCATCTCTACTCTTCCAGCTTTTCTAGTTTCTTTTTTATTTCCAGAAAGGAAGAAGTTGTGTTTAATATCCTTTTGCGCCAATTTAAAGCTTTTTTGCTTTTGTCAAATGCACTTTGTATTCAACTCTACTGAGGTGCATTGAGAAAGAACTTAAGGCAATTTTCTTTATTGAATGAGTAAGGGGAATGCTGGTATTTGGTGCCTGACCTTGATGTGATGTTCATTGTTGCTGCCTTTCTTTTTAATGCCTGCGGGCAATATTCATTCGGAATTTGTTTATGTCGGTGACAATTCCTTCACAACCCAGATTTTAAAAAATTATTAGGTCTGCACTTTACATGAAAAGTTTTGGCCTGGACTCAGAAAGATGTCAGTATGCCCTTTGTCATGGAATAAAAGAAGCGTTGCTGACAGCGAATTAAAATAAATCTGCAAGGCAATATGTTATTTTGTTGACAAAAATGACTGATGGAACATGCATATATTTGTGGATAAATGACTCCATTGTGGAAATTCAATATTATTTTATATTTTCCATATTTTCCTGGAGCATGATGCACAAAGCAACATTTCATTTATCAAACCTACCATTCCCAACATCGCTGTTCCCCCCCAAGTGCTTTGGTGGCATTTTAATACTACATGCAGAATCACATTAATAACATTTTCAAACTGTGCACTGAAATGTTGTAACCTGATAAAATCTCAAGGTAAGCAGAATTGAAATCTAAATTTGTGTTCCTGCTTGGAATGTCAGGCAGCCTGGTGGGTAACTATTGCTTCACTGCAATACAGAGGTTGAGGGTTGAATGACCTGACCTGACCTTTCTTCTTGGAGTTGGCATGTTCTCCTCGCATCCGTATGATTTTTCCCTGGATTTTTCCCAAATTTGGAAGATATGCATCTCAAGCTACTTGGACCTGCAAATTGCCAATAGGTATGAGAGTGAAATGCCCATGTCCATATGTAGACTGCGAGGAAGCTCTGATGAGTCTATGTAGCCATCTTCATTTGGCATTTTATCATCGACACTCCATGTTAATTTTTTCCATTCAAACTTTGGTGAATGCTGGAGAGCAAAGTAAATTTTGAAATATGACATCAATATTATAGATTTATTTTGTGCTCCCCGGGACTTGATTTTTTTTTACATTCATTGTCTGCTTGCTTTGAGCCCCTTAGGTTCCTTTTTCTCTGCCATCCCAAATTTACAGAATTGCCATAATTTAATAACAGAATTTAAAGCTTCCACACAGCATCCTGCCAGCACTGAGACCTACATATCCGAGAAAGATTTAATTCTACCTGAAAGTCAATTTATTGACACCTTGGAGATGATAATTACTTAGTGAGAATTGATCTTGGTTGCTCAACTTGCAAAACTGTGTGTCATGAAAATACCATATGGCTCTGCGTACAGTTGCATATGCATTAAGCACTTGCTTGTGACGGTGGCTGGATATGAATTGATGAAAATGAATGGAAAAAATGAATGTGAAACAAAAATGAATAACTCTGAAATGCAGGCATGTATAGATTTATTTTTTTTACACATATAGTATAATTACAAAAGTGCGAATCGAGCCACGTTTTCATCCCGAACTGTCATATAGCGATGGTCTACTGACTTTCTGCCCAAACGTCAGTATGACACAAAGGTAGTCCTTAGGCGTCGTTCTGTAGCTCTGTAGCTTTGGCTTGTTTCCTTCCTTTCATTTTTTCCAGAATGTCTTCTGTCATCCATGGCTCTTTTGCCTCAATCTTCTTTGGTAGGACTTCTCTCGCTGCCTCCCTCGTACTCTCCTGGAGTACTCTGTTTCAGTTTGCAAGTCATCCGTCAAATGGTCATCCTTCTGCATGAGCATGTCGTACCTATTCTTCAAAAAACAGTAATTTTGTGCTTGGTTTTGTAGTCCTCAGTTTTTAGTTTGGACATGTCAAGCAATAGATCTCTTCTGGAGCGTTTCTGCTTTTTCAGGGTGACTATGAAGTCCATGACCACAGGGTTGTGGTCAGATTCAATGTCAGTGCCAGGATAAGTTTACACTTGTTTGATTCAGTTGCGGAACTGCTGACTGACTTGAATCTATTCGATCTGGTTTCTGTAGATGTCACCAGGACTTTTCCAAGTGTACGTTCTTCTTTTTGTCTGTTGGAATATGGAGTTTGTGATGTTGTGAAGTTTCGCATCCCAGCAGAAGCTAACCAATCTTTCTCCACCTTCAATCCTCTCTCCTGGTCCGTACCTTCCTGTCACCAGGTACTCTGGCTGATTTCCAACTTTTTCATTCCAGTCACCCATGACAATTTTGATTTCACCAGAGCTGATGTGTTTCATGGTCCTCTGGATGTCCTTGCACAATCTTTCAATCTCTTCATCTGGGTGATCAGTAGTTGGTGCATATACTTGGGTTCAAGTATATGTATGTTCAAGTTGAAAGGTGTACCAATGAGTTTCATCAATCATGAGGCTTTTTGAGACGGGCCAGAAACCAACAACAGATGCAGCGATTGCCTTCTGCATCATGATACCGACTCCACACTGATGATCATCCCCTTCAGAGTATATTGTCACAAAGTTCTCCTCTATTATCTTTCCATCACTGATCCATCTTGTTTCAGCGATACCCACACATCCAGATCTAATGCTTCCATCTCCATTATCAGGTTGTGATAGTGTCCAGGCTTATGGAGTGTTCTTACATTCCATGTCCCTATTCTGAGCCTCCTCTTCCTGGTTTTCAGCAGTTTGACATCAGATGCATGTCTTCCTTTGACAGGCTTTGGACTTGCATCATCATTCCGAAACCTCCTGTTCTCCGTGGAAGGGTTACCTCCTCTGTCGCTGTTGAGAGGCATCACTGCAGAGGGACCATAGCCGCCTCTATTAACTCTACATCAACGACTAACTCCCATTGCGTGCAGTGGGTGGATACTTGGTAGTACCCCATCCTTTCCAAGGTGGCTAGCCACATCCTCCATTTCGCCAGAGGGTGCCTTTGATGAGCCACATCATCTTGCTGTCACACCTTTAAAGCCACTGACCATTTTAAGTTCATCTGCCTTTTCTGCTGTTCTAGACATCGTGCACCAACAGGGGTGACGTCCCCTGTGTAAGTTTTGCCTCACTTATTTGGCCTGACAGTCAAGTCAATTTCCAGGGGATGGCCACTGGCATGCACTGCCGGCTACGAGGAGCCATAAGTAAGACCTGGGTCTTGTGGTAGGCAATGTGTTCTGCACCAAATCATGACTGTGTTGATGAGCGACTGGCATAACACAGAGGCAGATATCCTCTCACAAGATACCCCAACTCCCAATCGCAAAAAAAAATATTTGAGAAAGTATGCTATCTATTATCATATGTGTGTTATTCAGCCAATTGTACATTCGTCAAGCAAGTATAGTAATAGGCTGCCGTTCATTATTTTTGTATGTGCCCTATCCAATCTTATGACTACTAGGGGTGAAGTATATGAAAAATAATAGTCAATGATCAATGATCAGAAAAGCCAACTCAACCTGTAGGACTCGAGGGGAACTGGCAACAGCGTGGTTGGTATCTTTAGGCACTGAACGAGAGCAGGATGGATGAAATTCCCATCGGCATTAGAGCCAATCAAAGCCCTGATGGCGATTAGGCGGCCTTCCCAGGTCAGACGAACAGATCAGAGTGGGTGGGGTGAAGAGACAGCAGTTGCCGTTAGCACTGCTTTTTCTGATGTTGCTCCTGTTCGTCAAACTGCCCAATCCGTTATGGCATGTGCAGCGCTTTCGCAGTACAGGCAGAGATTCAAGTGTATCCGGTGCAGTCTTTCTCATGGCAGCTTCTGAAACCTAGTCTGGTCGACAGCTAAGGGTACCAGAGGAGCCAAATGGGTAGAAAGTCCATGTTGCGCATCTTGCAATACAGGCGGGGAAGATACTTGTAACCTCATCTGCAGATCGATTGTGTGACCATGTGAACAGTCAAACATCTACTTCATTCTATAGCAAAAGCAGCAAATGTCAATACTGCGGGATGGTCCATCTCCCAGCAGGCGGCAGTTAATTCCCTGGCACATCCAGAGAGGCAAGTGATGACAAATGCCACTCAGGGCCGCTCAGTGGGAAAAGAGGAGGGCTCAAGGTCGTACACCATCCCACACTGGACTAAGAAAGCGTGACAGGTGGTAGGATTGCCACTTTAGGCATTGAGGATCACCAAGTAGGGCTCCCGAAGGGTTTCCGTCTATATATTATAATATTCGTCATAATAGTGACACCCAGGGTACCCACCCAAAAGTCGTTAAATGAAAACTTGGGAGTGAAAATGGGTGCGTTGTTCAACTTGTTAAACTGCATCAGAAATACTGCATTGATATTATGCATTTTCCATTGCAAATTCCTGAATACAACCAGGCCTATACAAGAATGACTGAAGAATAATGAAAACAAAACAAAACTTGATAACTGCAACATACAATACCGTATCTCTTCCTTTATAGGAGTAAAGTGGTTTTTATTGTTATGCAGATTGATCACCATTTATTTTTCTGTTTGAGACAGCGAGCGGTCCCTTGGAAATGTTCGGTGAGGCGTAATCTTATATTTCTTATATTCATGCTTCTTGGCTTGTTTACATATATGTTTAAACTAGGAGTGCAAATGAGTACTCAAATAAATGAGTCTTTGCTGTATGAATCATAACCGGTAACAAAAAAATTAATGATTGATCATTGTTTTGTAGTCCTATATTTTTTTCCATTTTATCCCATTCAGTATCTGTGTTATGTAGGCCTATCTGAGATTTTTAAAAAGTTATCTATCATGGTTCAGACCACGAATCAAGAGCGGAGACAGACTTGCAACTGGTTATTTATTGACAGCAATATGGTAATGATGGGGACGGAACCCCGGAGAGGATAGACGGGGAAGAAACCCCGAAGAGAATGAGGAACAGTTCTGCACAGGTTGAAGCACTTGCCAGCACTGGACTGTCCATGAAGAAGGGGGTTGATACTTGAGAGGAAATTGGTCCCAGTCCTGGCCCCTGATCTGGCTTGATCCTGACAAACTTGATAAAGAGAGTAGACTTGCAGGGGTTAACAAGAACATGGTCCCAGTCCTGGACCCTGGTTAGGATTGGAAGCTTGTTCTTGAGAACTGGAGTTAATAAACAGGATTGAATTAAGATAACTTGAACTCAGTCCCAATTCTGGACCCTGATTAGGATTGGACATTTCTTCAAATTAACTAATGACAAAAAAGGGTTCAAAGAAACTTTGGCTGCCACTAAAGTACTGGTTGTATTTGACAAAGACAAATAAGTTTTACTTACATACATATTACTTGGATTTCAGAACAAATGCAACTTTACAATCCTGCAACAAGCACATGCACTAAAAAGCATAACCTCTTCCACTCCGGAGTAGTCATTGGAGAGATATTGGCACTGCTCTCACCTCGCCTTAAAGTGCATTATATCTCCAAACTTTTAGGTTTCCTCATTACCAACTAAGGGCCTGATCTACTAAAGGTTTGCTTGTATAAAACGTGTGCAAACTTGATATCACCTGCAAAAAAAAAAATGTCCCAAGCTGATCTACTAACGGTGCGCACTGAGGATTGCGACCTTCACTGGGACAAAACAACAGGCGCTGTCCATTAAGCACCTTTACCTAAATGAATATGCAAGATGGGGCATTTCTGCCCTGGTGCGCAAAACACTGGGAGGGGTAAATGCAATTAGGAAAAATTAGCGCTCGCATTCTGATTTACCAAGCCTGGAAGTAATTGCAGTGATTATGATTGCGTCTAAATTTAAAATGTTTGAAGGGCAGGTGCTAATCAGCCCAGCATTACGCACAATGGCTGCTGTCATTTATGCCAGGAGGAGACACAGGAACAATGAACGTAGACATAGAGAACGAGTTTTTCTCACTCGAGTTAGTATATTTGGTATGACTGAAGAAAAAATTATTTAGACATATCGCCTGACCAGCCATGCCATCTTGGAGCTGCTGAATGATTTAGAAGCTGACCTGGAGCCAACCACAAGAAGGAGTCATGCAATAGCTGCCATGACCAAACTTCTGGCATCTCTGAATTTCTTTGCGTCAGGATCATTCCAGCGCACGGTTGCTATTTCTGCTTGGGTCTCGCAAAGCAGTTTGCCAGGTTTGCTCTCTGATGTCCTCAATGCTGTGATACGCAGGATGGGCCGGTACATAAAGTTTCCATCCACACGGGAAGCACTGAATGAAACCAAACATGGGTTATATGCGGTTGCTGGCTTCCCAAGAGTAATTGGAGGGATTGACTGTACTCGTGCAAATTGTTCCCCCCTCATGCACTGTGAGCATGCACTGTTATAAACAGGTGCCTTTTTTGCCAGTTATTTTAACTGTAATTTTACAATCAGTTTATAACACAGGTTCTGTGTATGTTAACTGTAAACCATAGTTATATGCGCGCAGCACTCTATTTACAGTTAAAATAACAAAGAGACAATGCGTTAATTTAACTGTTAAATTCAATCAATTTATAACAGTGTAATCGCCATTTAATAAGGGTTGAAGCGGAATATGTTGTTAGATAAAAATATGTTAATAAAATATGTAGGCTGAAGGATGACCATAATAAATATGAATGGGCGAGGAAAAACATGTTTACACAATAGAGGACCTTTAAATAACGCAGTAAACAACAGCCTATTGCTGCCTACATCGATTCCAACTTTTATAGACTTGACCTTATTAAAAAAAGGACTACAAAGTGGTTATTCAAGTACTCTTTCACACAATGGGACAGGTATTCAGTTTGAGAAAATGCTGAATTTCTGGATCCCCAGTTAAAACCAGTATACTTATTTGTCTGTTTTCTATCTTAAGTCATCCTTAAATTTATTTATTTATTTATTTATTTATTTATACTGAAATATGTTTACCTGCTCAGAGAGACTTATTTCAAGGTAGACCTTTTATACAGTATCTGCATTGCTAGTTATTTACCTTGTATTTTGTTTATTCTGTGTCAAAACAATGCATATTGGAAGAGTTTAAGTGTTCTTTGATATTAGTATTTGGATAGGTCAAGCTGAACTTGACCACGCATTTTGTCTCTAAATATTGAATTTGGAAGTAATTAATAATTTGTTACAGACTGTTGTTTGTCCTAGGTTGGAGGACAAGGAGTAGTTGCCGAGTGCATGCTTACCTGGATTCTCATTTTTTCCATTGTGGCATTAATGAAATCATTTATTCTATTTGTGCAGTTCTATCAAATCTTTAAAAGTGTCTTTGAAGGAGATGATGCAAAGTCACATTTGTATGATAAACAATCTGCAAGGATTGCTGACAGAGACACTTTAAAGAACTAAAAAGCAAAAGCTTAAGTACAAAAAATGCTTGTAAAAATGCTTGGGGGGGATAAATGTTGCCTTTGCTTTCTGTAATGTCACTGGCTCCTCACTGGGAAATTTACTACTGCGCTGTTTTAAACTGGCACCTTTCTTGCCAGTTATTTTAATTGGCACCTTTTTTTGCCAGTTATTTTAACGATAATTCTTCAACCGGTTAATAACAGAGGTTCCGTGTATGTTAACTGTAAACTACAGTTAAATGGACTCTGCTTGCAGTTAAAATAACAAGGAGACAATGCGTTGATATAACTATTAAATTGTGTCAATTTATTACAGTGTGTTTTGGTGCAGTGAGTCTAGTGCAAAAGGTTAAAGAGTTCATGACCCATTTCTGGAAGAGGAGATTGCCAACTTGTTTGTTTTCATTTCATGTGAATGGTTTGTTCGTTTACGAGGACGTTTTCAACCTGTAAGGGTTGTGCTTCATACACAGTTCAGGTGCACGGAGGACAGGAAGTTGAGGACTGGACTCAGGTGCAAGGATGGACTTGGTAGTTTATTATGCCTACTGCGCAGCAGAAGGCGCGCACAAAATAAAAAAAACAAGCAGGAATTGAGGTATAATATAAACACTATTGGTAATACAAACACTGAGCATAGACTGAAGTAACAATGTATTACAAATAGAAATCAAACAGGAAGCAAGGTTCAGGAAGCAAGGTTCCTTAATATAAAGTGCTGCTAAAAACAATAAACAATACTAAATTAGAGTTGGAGCATAAATACACGCACAACACAAGGATTACGTCCATAGAAGACAAGGAATGTAACACAGGTATGCAGTTATGAGACTTCGCAATGACTAAGTGCGAAGTTCTGTCTTAAATAGCACACTGCTACCACACAGTGGAAATGAGAAACAGGTGCAGGTAATAATTGAATGATGAGGAATGCAGTCCGAGTCTTAAGCTTGCCCCAGACGGTACAACTGTGCCTGTGACAAGTGACACGCGTGTATACTGCATCAGGCAATGTTGCACTGTGTGGGGATGGTTTTTGCTGTGTAATTTCTTCACGTGACAGTGCAACAGCGTATCCAGCATGCTAGATATTTTCGCGTCACGCGAGGAAGTGGGGGCTACCTGCTGCAATGTTACTAGTGCTCGACTAATCACAACGTGTAATGGCCGAAAGAGTAGGGAGGCCAATTGCAGCAGTGGGAGAAAACGAGACCAGCAAGGACTTTAAATATAAACAAGGCAACAGAAACCGCTCTCGTGCTTCCAAACAGGACGCCCAACAATCTGAACCAGGAAGCAAAGCGAGAGAGGAGAAACAAACAGGGAAAGCAATAGGGAAAACTCTCGAGAACCGAGAAAGACAAAGCACCTAAATTGGTTCAACACCAAAGAAAGAGAGGGAAGGAATCAAAAAAGAAATTTCCCTAAAGAAAAATAAATCGCAAATATACCGCAAAGACTTTTGCCACAAATCCCTTACTAGAGATATCTTCTGGCTGTAGTGAGAACTGAAATCAGACACTCCAGCAAAGGAGGCGTGGCGGACATCCGGCTTATATAGACTTAGAGGAATGCGCCGCCCACGCCTGATGAACCAGCTGGGTGTTATGGTTCTGCCTCATGTGTGCTGTTTTGTCATTGTGCTTGTGCTTTTTCTCCCGTGCCTTACTCTCGCTTTATTTTTCAGCTTTCATTTCTGCCGTCTGACGATTGATTCTCTCTTGCCCAAACTCCTGTGATGTCATGTGACAGCCTTCAGCATGCCTGCGTCTCGTTGTCCAATCACGTTTCCTCTTTCGGAATCGGCTGTGGTATTTCATTCATTGCTTCCACCTGTGCTTAATTCTGGGTCTCGCAAAACTCTGAGTGAATGCGTTCTCTGATAGGATAATTACTATTGTTACCTCGGTCCTCGTGAATTGTTTTATTAATCCCATGTGTTTCTGTTTCCATTCGAGATTGTGTTCCGAGTCCCCGCCTCCTCCCGTGGGTATTTCAGTGGGAAAGAGAGAAGCGACCGTCAGATGGAACTTTGTTAGACTCAGCTCTGCATTGTGAAATCTCAGCTCCTGTGCCTTCCGAATATTTCCTTAGTGTTATTTCTGAGTCTTGTATTTTGCTGCGCCCTCGTCTGGTCTGCCCCTTGTCTAAGTCTCCCAGTGTTGTCCTTCAGTTTAGTTAGGTTCAGTTTTTGCTTTCTTAGTTAGCCACTCCTTGAGTGAGTACCTTTGTTGGCAGTTTACCTTAGTTTTCCCAATCGTTCAGTGCATGTGCTCGGTGTTTTGTTTCTGGCCTGTTTGCCAATTTTCTCCTAGGGTTTTGTGTTTGAATAAACACTTGGGTTCCTGCATCTGGTGTTCCCCTGTTTACTTCTTAACAGAAGTTCCGTCTCCTGGACACCAGCAGGATGGACCCCCGTGATGCAGAGCTCCAGCGCCAGAGGCAGCAGATCCAGCACCTGACTGCTGCCCTGGCGGCGCAGCAAGCCACCGCCCCTGGGAGCGCGGTGCCACCTTACCCTCCTGCTGGAGCTGCTGCACCACCTCCTGGTCCTGTATCAGAGTCTTGGCTACCACCTCCTGAGCGATACGATGGCAGCCCTGTGTTCTGCAGACCTTTTCTGACCACCTGTGAAATGCATTTTGCTCTACAGCCCAACACCTACACCTCAGAACCAGCCAAGGTGGCCTTTGTAATATCCCACCTGACCGGTCCAGCCCTCCACTGGGGAACCACTGCCTGGACAGCCCGCCTACCCTGCGTAGCCTCCTTCTCTGCCCTGTCCTCCGAAATGGAGAGATTATTCGACCGCACCATGCGCGGTACGGCCGCAGGAAGGTAGCTGATCCGGATCCGGCAGGGAAACCGCTCGGTGGCAGAATACGCCATCGAGTTTCAGACCCTCGCTGCCAGTTCCCAGTGGAACCCCGAAGCACTCCGAGACGTATTTGTGGAAGGGCTGGCCGATCATATAAAGGACCACCTGATTTTTACACAAGCTGCCCAAGACCCCCGAGGCTGCGGCGAATCTGGCCATACGGATTGACAGCCGCCTGGAGGAGACAGCCACTCGCTTGGGGCAACGTTGGCCAGCTCCCTCCAACCCCTCCAATGCTCCTGTCACCTGGTCTCCGTCACCAGCTCTTCCCAGTCGAGCGTCCACCTTAGCCCACCAGTCTGAGCCAGAACCTATGCAGATTGGACGCAGTCACCTTACCAAGGAGGAGAGGGATCATCAAATGCGGTCCAAGGCCTGCCTCTACTGTGGTCAGCAGGGGCATTTTGTTGCCAATTGCCCGGGAAAAGCCAACGCCCACTAGTGACCGGGGGAGCATTAGTGGGCACCTCTCGCACCGAAGCCTCCTCCAACTGCCGGACCTGCATCCCAGTGACCATCTCCTGGGGCAACCAGAGCCGCCGCACCTCTGCCTTAGTGGATTCAGGAGCGGAGAGGAACTTTCTGGACGCCGAAGCCGCTGCCTCCTGGGGTGTTCCACTCTCTCCACTGGCGCGGCCTCTGACCGTCTTTGGCCTCGGGGGCCAAAGACTGGTGCAGATTCTACATCAAACGGCTCCTGTCCAGCTTCTGGTCTCAGGCAACCACCGTGAGACCATCTCATTCCTGGTTATCCAGTCCCCCAGATCCCCAGTGGTTCTGGGACACCCCTGGCTCCGCAAGCATGGCCCGGTCTTGGACTGGTCCACCCACGAGGTTCGTGAGTGGAAGTCCTCCTGTTCTGCCCGCTGCCTTCGCCATGCGGCCTCACCTGTGCCTGGGGCCCAGGTTTCTTCCGAGCCAGCGCCTGATCTCTCCTGAGTCCCTGCTGAATACCATGACGTGGGTGCGGTATTCAGCAAGTCTAGGGCGGTGTCTCTGCCACCTCACCGGCCCTATGATTTCGAGATTGACCTCCTGCCGGGAGCAGTGCCGCCCCGGAGGTGGGTCTTCTCCCTGTCTCAGCCCGAGAGAGTCGCCATGGAGAAGTACCTCCAGGAGTCTCTCACGGCTGGGATAATTCGGCCTTCTACGTCGCCAGCAGGAGCCGGGTTCTTCTTTGTGGCTAAGAAGGATGGGTCGCTCCGGCCCTGCATCGACTGCAGAGGGCTGAACAAGATAACTGTCAGGAACCGTTATCCCCCGCCGCTCATGTCGTCCGCCTTCGACATCATCCAAGGGGCCCAGGTGTTTACCAAGCTGGACCTGCGGAACACCTACCACCTGGTGAGGATACTTGAGGGGGATGAGTGGAAGACTGCCTTTAACACCCCCAGCGGTCATTGGGAATGCCTGGTGGTTCCCTTTGGCCTCACCAATGCGCCCGCAGTGTTCCAGCGGCTGGTGAACGATGTCCTGGTTGACATGATCGGTCGGTCCGTTTATGTCTACCTTGACGACATCCTCATTTTCTCATGCACCCGGGAGGAGCACACTCGGCATGTGCGCCAAGTTCTGAAACGTTTGTTGGAGAACCGCCTTTTCGTGAAGTCCGAAAAGTGCGAGTTTAACACCTGCTCCACTGCGTTTCTTAGCTACATCATCTCTCCTGGGTCCCTGAGAATGGATCCCGCCAAGGTGCGGTCCGTCCTGGAATGGCCCCAGCCCAAGGACTGCAAGGCCCTCCAAGGATTCCTGGGTTTCGCCAATTTTTATTGGCACTTTATCCGAGGGTACGGCTTGGTGGCAGCTCCCCTAACCGCGCTTACCTCCACTAAGCAGCCATTCCGCTGGAATCCCCAGGCGGACAAGGCTTTCCAGCAACTCAAGCGGTGATTTACATCTGCGCCCATCCTGATGACCCCGGACCTGGCGTCCCAGTTCATCGTGGAGGTGGATGCCTCCAATGTGGGCGTGGGAGCGGTGCTCTCCCAGAGATCTGCCAAGGACGGGAAGGTCCACCCCTGTGCCTTCTTTTCACACCGCCTCACGCCCACTGAGGCCAACTATGATATCGGTAACCGGGAGTTGCTGGCAGTCAAGTTGGCTCTGGAGGAGTGGCGCCACTTGCTGGAGGGAGCCACTACACCATTCCTGGTGTGGACAGACCACAAAAATCTTGAGTACCTGAAGACGGCCAAGAGGCTTAATCCCCACCAGGCCCGGTGGGCCTTATTTTTCGAGAGGTTCAATTTCTCCTTGGCTTACAGACCTGAGTCCCATAATGCCAAGGCTGATGCCCTTTCATGGTGGTTTGAGACAAGCGCCGCTTCCGAGAACCCTCCCAAGACCATCCTCCCTCCGAGTCGTTTCCTCAGTGCCATCCAGCTCCCCATTGAGGAAAGGGTCCGGGCAGCACTGAGTGGGCAGGCCACACCCAGTGCTTGTCCCAGTAACTGCCTGTTTGTTCCCCAGGCCCTCCGTTCTGAGGTGCTCCAGTGGGGACACGGGTCCCAGTTCTCGGGCCATCCTGGGGTCAAGAGGACCACCGCCTTCATTCGGCGTCACTTCTGGTGGCCGGACCTACCAGAGGACATCAAGGGCTTTGTGAGCGCCTGCTCTGTCTGTGCCACCGCTAAAACCCCACACACACCCCCCTCTGGTCTCCTCCAACCACTCCCTATTCCCAGTCGCCTCTGGTCCCACATTGCCCTCGATTTTGTCACCGGCCTACCTCCCTCCCAAGGCAATACCACCATGTTCACCATAGTCGACCGGTTTTCTAAAGCAGCCCATTTCATTGCACTCCCCAAGCTCCCCTCAGCCAAATCCACTGCCAAGCTCCTCATCCAGCACGTTGTCCGTCCCCATGGTATCCCTGCTGACATTGTTTCCGACCATGGCCCCCAGTTCACTTCCCGCTTCTGGAAAGCTTTCCTGTCCCTCCTAGGCCCTTCCTGTTCCCTCAGTTCCGAGTTTCACCCCCAGTCCAATGGCCAGACCGAGTGGGCCAATCAAACCCCGGAGACCATGCTGCGGTGCGTGTGCGCCAAGAACCCAAGCTCTTAGTCGGCCCATCTGCCTTGGGTCGAGTACGCCCACAACTCCCACGCATCTGCAGCCTCTGGTCTCACCCCCTTTGAGTGCTGCCTGGGTTACCAGCCTCCCCTGTTCCCCTCTCAGGAGGTGGAGGTGGGGGTCCCCTCTGCTAAGGCCTTCATCAGGCGCTGCCGTAGCACCTGGCACTCTGCCCGCCACGCCCTCGTCCGGGCGGGGAAGCAGATGAAGGACTCGGTGGACAAACGACGCAAGCTGGCCCCCACCTACCGTGTCGGCCAGACATCCCCCCGAGAGTCAAGTCTCGCAAGCTTGCCTCTAGATTCCTCGGTCCCTTCCCAGTTGACAAGATCATCGGTCCCACCGCCGTCCGTCTCAAGCTCCCACACACCATGCGCTGCATCCACCCCGTCTTTCATGTTTCCCGAGCCCGGCCCTGTCACCCACCCCCTCCACCTGGATCCCGCGCCCCCACCTCTGCTGCGCATCATCGACGGTGGAGAGGCCTTCACCGTCCGGAAGCTCTTGAACTGTCGGCGGAGGGGTAGTAGGTTACAGTACCTTGTTGATTGGGAAGGTTACGGTCCCGAGGAACGTTCATGGGTCCCTGCCAGATTCATTCTGGATAAGAATTTGATTAGAGATTTCCACCAGTCTCACCCCAAGCCTTAGCCCCAGCTTATGCTGGAGACCTCAAGTATTCTTGTTTATGTTTTATGTTTCAGTTTTTAGGGTTTTGTATTTGGTATTTTGTAGGTGTTCCTTGTTTTGTATTTCTTAGTCTTGTAGGGTTTTGTTTTTGCTATTTTGTAGATGTTCCTTGTTTTATGTGGTAGTCTTGTAGATTTTTTTGTATTTAGTATTCTGTGGTTTCTTGCATTTTTAGTTCTGTGATGTTCCGTTCTTGGGGGGGGTATTGATATGGTTCTGCCTCATGTGTGCTGTTTTGTCATTGTGCTTGTGCTTTTTCTCCCGTGCCTTACTCTCGCTTTATTTTTCAGCTTTCATTCCTGCCGTCTGACGATTGATTCTCTCTTGCCCAAACTCCTGTGATGTCATGTGACAGCCTTCAGCATGCCTGCGTCTCATTGTCCAATCACATTTCCTCTTTCGGAATCGGCTGTGGTATTTCATTCATTGCTTCCACCTGTGCTTAATTCTGGGTCTCGCGAAACTCTGAGTGAATGCGTTCTCTGATAGGATAATTACTAACCCGTACTAACCAGCACTTATTTTTAGAGTGATTGTATATATTTCGTCATGTAGAATTAACCTAATTAACTCATTAGCGAGTGCGAGTGTTTCTAGCTTTTGTAATTCCTTCCTGAGCTTTCCCTGATTAACTGCGTTTAAAGCTATGCTTTTCTTTGCTTCTCTCGTGGTGCTTTTTACTCGTCACGTTTAGATTACCTTAATCTAAACCGTCTAGCTTGATTGATTGTCTCAGAGTCTTGTCTCCAGTCATCATTGTTACCCCAGTCCTCGTGAATTGTTTTATTTATCCCATGTGTTTCTGTTTCCATTTGAGCTTGCGTTCCGAGTCCCCGCCTCCTCCCGTGGGTATTTCAGTGGGAAAGAGAGAAGCGACCGTCAGACGGAACTTTGTTAGACTCAGCTCTGCATTGTGAAATCTCAGCTCCTGTGACTTCCGAGTATTTCCTTTGTGTTATTTCTGAGTCTTGTATTTTGCTGCACCCTCGTCTTGTCAGCCCCTTGTCTAAGTCTCCCAGTGTTATCCGTCAGTTTAGTTAGGTTCAGTTTTTGCTTTCTTAGTTAGCCACTCCTTGAGTGAGTACCTTTGTTTCCCCTGCCTTGGGCAGTGTACCTTAGTTTTCCCAATTGTTCAGGGCATGGGCACGGTGTTTTGTTTCTGGCCTGTTTGCCAATTTTTTCCTAGTGTTTTGTGTTTGAATAAACACTTGGGTTCCTCCATCTGGTGTTCCCCTGTTTACTTCTTAACACTGGGAAAAGAATCCGATAGAGAAGGAATTCGATATCGTCCCGGGAAGAGATCCACAAAGAGAAGTCCTTAACACAAGCACACCGCATAAACCATGATACAACGTGCAGACCCGTCATATGATGTGCAGACGACTCACATGATACAGAAAATGGTATGGGTACTCTGGCCACAATTCAACTAATTTATCCTCGGCCACGATGTCTGTTACAGTTTCAGAGGGTGCCACCATTTTTCTGTATCATGTGACTCGTCTGCACATGATGGGTCTGCACGTTGTGATTGGTCGAGCATGTGTAACATTGCAGCAGGTAGCCCCCACACGGTGAGTAACTTCCTTGCGTGATGCTAAAATATCTAGCATGCTAGATACGCTGCTGCACTGTCACGCGAGGAAGTTACGCAGCAAAAACCATCCCCACATGGTGCAACATTGCCTGATGCAGTATACACTTGTGTCACTTGCCTCAGGCAAAGTTGCACCATCTGGGGCAGGCTTTAGTGGACTGGTGAGCTGGACGGCTGGAGGTGTGGTCTTACACAACCATTCTTCTTCATGGGCAATGCTACTGAACATGAAGGGAGCACAGGGTACATTCTGCATTACAAATAATTTACAACATTGTAGATTGTTTCTCCTCATTGGTTAAATATGAGGCAATCCGTCATTTACCTCTGGAAATTAATGAAACCTCCTGAAACACAGAAGTATGTAGTATTTCTCTAAACTTTGGGACCACAATTGATTAAAATCCATTGAAATGGACCCCCCCAAAGATTACAAAGATTGTAAAGTAAGAGTGATACGCTAGTACAAGTAATGTCTCGAATGCCCATTAAATATGAAAAGCAGTCCTCAGATCTCACTGGGGGCTACTATTCACGGTCATGTATCTTTTAAAAACTTTGTTTGTCCCCAAATACACTTGCTCATAAAGTTAGAATAAAATATTTTTTGCCCTTTTAATGAAATGATTGTGACAATGTAATTTACTCTTGATAGATAAAGTGTCTGAATACAAAATTATTCTAACTTAATGGGCAACAGTGTACATGAAATACAAAATATAACACTTTAAAGTCTTTATTTGCTCTTAGCTTTGTAGAATTTACTATAAAATAACCACTTTTAAACAATTCCTGATTATTTAGTGGCAATGCATGTTCTTCCAAAAAATGCTTTCACAAGCATAGAAAATTTTGCTTCAGAACAGAACTTCTCTTAGAAATTTACCCTCTGGGGAAAAAAGCAAGATATTTTGTCTTCTTTTCTCTGAAAAGAGTGAAAGAACATTGCAATAACTTGAGTGTTGGTTGTACATCTTGACAAACACCTCAATTTAGCTATTGTATGTTCATTTTTGTTTCAGCATCAGTCTGCTGACTCATACGTAGTTAATTGCAGTATTTAACAAGAGATTTAATGATAGTTTGGCATGTAGACTCTCATGCTGACTCACACTGCAGCGTACAAGGAGAAGAGAGCAGGGAGTGTCAGGATACTATCCCCCGACTGCGAGACATTCAGAGTCCACAGGTGGATGCTGAGGTGGAGATGGGAGTTGACTAGGAACAGGCAAGTTGGATGCAGCAGCAGGCAATGTTACTAGAAAGCAGCAGAGAGTGACTCAGCACTGCAGCATACAAATGCAATTCTGACAGAGAGGCCAAGCAGGAGAGCAGTTTAAATTGCCCACCTTGCAAGTGGGTGGGACCGTAGTACATACTATGCATGGGACAGTCTATGAGAATGAGGACATGTTTTGAATTGTTTGCCTGAACTAGCTTAGCAAGCTATGCCCCCTTATGAATTAATTGACCCTCCACAGTATTTTTACAAACTCTATCTCAAATTGATATTTGTCATTGCCTGGTCCCTTGAGCCATTTGATGTGCATAGACTGTACTGCTCATATGAGATTCTGGATATAGATAAAGTTCCACTGCTCTTTTACTGTATGGAAGAACTTCTGTTATTCAGTTCTGTTTTGGTTGAAGACCAGCTTTTAGCTGTAGGAAGAGTTAAAATCTCAACCTCTTGGGGAAAACAAATTTGAATGTATTTAGAACAGCAAAAGGAATAAAAGCATAGTCCCATGTGATATAAATAAAGTGTGGGAAGTGCTATAGCAAGTTTTTCCTTCGGTTAATGGATCTCAGTGAAATGCAAAACCTGAAGTTGTGAATTGGGCCGCTAACATCACTGTGAACACTGAGTTCCAAGTTCGGCTGCAATCAAGAGTGTTATTTATTCCACCATCAGCCATATGCACTCATGGCCTGTTATTTACAGTCCTAGTTTGAATAAAGCTCATTCAGAATACAATTTCATTATAGATGTGGAATGTATTGAGCAAAAAAGAAACAGCTCTTCCATTTAAGAAACAAGTGCAAGCAATTTTTACACCACCTGAAGAGGAATGCTTCATGATTATTCTATATCATGTGTGGCCAATGGTAGACTTGAAGAGCCACGGCATCTCTTAATGCCTGGTGTATTTCATCATCATTTATATATTTCAGTCCTTCATTGGCTAAATAATCTACTGACCTTGCTACCTCATTCTGAATTACTTAATTGGCTGCCGATTGGAGGGAAAACACAAATCGCTGCAGACAATGCAGCCCTCCAGGACTGATGTCAGGCACATCTGGTCTATGACTACTTGCCTGATAAGCATTGATTAAAATAATGCAAGTTCAGTCAGCCAACAGTTAATAGAAACAATGATAGTTTGGTGTTTAGGTTCTGACCCAGACACACCCTGCGGCATACTGGGCTTGAGGAGAAGAGAGCAGAAGTGTCAGGATAACCTTCCCCCTCTGGAGCAAATTCAGGGGCAACAGGTAGATGCTGCAGTGGAGGTGGGATAATAGCCTGCAGCAGGCAAGAGTATTGCAGCAGGCAATGTCATTACCAGCAGCAGAATGAAGCATGTTTTGCTGTGGAGGTGCAGCAGAAGTGCAGATTAAATAGCTTGCCTCAGTGGGGCAGGGCAGTGGAAAATATGCATGGCAGTGTTGATGAGAATCAGTGCGTTTACATGACGTTAGAGAAAATCAAATTATTGTGTTAGTCCGACTATAACCGGACTTTTAAAATGCATGTGAACATGTTAGTCCGACTGGAATCGTGCTAAATTGAATTTATCATAGTCCGACTAACACACCCAGATAATGCGGTTAATATTCACATTATGCCTGCATGTATATGCTTGAATTGAACCAAACTGGACTATGCGCTCTGAGCATGCTCCACATTCTTCCTGAAGGGCTTTGACCCAGACCTAGTGTTGTGTAAACACCAAGCTGCTTAGCGAGAACTCTGAGCTCTGACTAGCTTGCAAGTTTGTACTGAACAGTACACTCAAAAAAATGAAACCCTATGAAATGTTAGATTTACTTAATAATGTTATATCAACTGGTTCCACAAAACTGAGATAAGTACATTCCACTCAATGCAGTTAATTAAACTGGCCAAAAATGTAAAAAGTCAAATAAAGGTTACGCAAAGCTATTGCGTGGAACCAGTTGACATAGCATTATTAAGTAAATTTAACATTTCATAGGGTTTCATTTTTTTGAGTGTAGCAATCCCCGTCTGCAAGGGTATTGGTGCTTGAACAGTAATGCCTTGGGGTCTCTAAACTTCAACCCTTAATTCACATAATTTATGGAATGACTTGCGCGTTATCGGAACATTTTCCTTCCACTCGCCATCAGAAAAGCGACACTCTCCCACCAGTCATTACTCCTGACGCACATTCAACATGCACGCGAAGCCTGGGAGTGCGTTTCCCAAAAGCACAGATGCTAACTTACACAGTTGGAAAATCAGACTGAACGGATGAACTATGTTAGTTGCTAACAACTACGCTCCTGAGAAACACACTCGGGGTAGTAGAAAGGGCACACAGTAGAGCATAGCGGTGTTTCAGCCAAGTTTCAGCTAACGCCATAACCACTGGGGATAGCATGCATCTCAGTTGTACGAAAAGAATAGCAAACAACCCATATGAAACGTACAGAGCTGTGAAATTGTTCATGTTCTCGCCACTCCATCTTACACAGTCAATGCATTCAACATGCTACTAGCTAGCCGCCAGCTAACTTGTTTGTCAAATGTTTAGTCTGTGACGTAAAAGGTCAATCAGGAAAAGTTTAAACACGAACAAGCTGAAAGGCATATCGCCACCTATCGTAGCGGAGATGGACATACTTCTGTCAATAAATCGAATTTCGTCCTGCACATGTATAGTGGGACAAGGACAGTAGTCCGATTGCATGGCTTAATCAAGCTATTACCGTAGCTTGACTTAACTGTGCATGTAAACGTAGTGCATGAGGGAAAGCCTGGGGTTGTCTGCTGAACTAGCTCTTCAAGCTGCACCCTAGTGACCATTACTGATATCCCTATGTTAAATGTCAATGAAAACAATCTCAATGGCAAAGATTAGTATAAAAAAAACTTGGGATTGTACAGCACTGTGTAAAAGTCTTAAGCACATTTAAAGCAATTTTGTCCAGCAAATATGCTTGCAAAAATAATGAAATTAAAAGTTTCTAATTACTGAGAAATTTATTATACAGAGCTGTGAACAGTTAAAAACTAAATCCAACCAATATTTTGGAGTGACAACACTTTGCCTAAAAATTTGGGACACTGTCCTGTTGTGCTATAGATTTCTAAAATCATTGACTTTTTGCTTATTCCAAGCAGAGTGGAAAACTTGACACCATTCCTCTGCAGGCTGACTGTCACAATTGTGTCTATCCCTCCAAGTAATTGCAGACAGCCATGATGATGTTGACATCAGAGCTCTGAAAAGTCTATATTATCTGCATCAACTGTTTTAATGGAATGAAAACATTTATTTATAAACCTATTTTTTCTAATGAGCATTTGAAATTCAAATTTACTTTTTATCATTAGCGAGACCAATGTGGAAAACATAAAGTAAACATTAAAATCTAGAATTAAATTTTTTAAAATGTAGGGTGCCTAGGACTTTTGCACAGTACTATATGTTAAAGGATATTTTGTCCAAAATGGACTAGGTTGAATCTGTACTGGGTTCAGGTTAATGTGGGTGTAGCCTGATTTTCAGCAATGCAGCTGGATGTACACTGTCCAGAATACATACAATTCTTTTATATCAAGCTTTTGCCAATCTTTTGGGGGGAAGAACAATATGCACATTCTGCCTTATGGAGAATTTTCAATAAATTAATGAAATTACAATAATTTCCTGAAGTGGTTAACTTGGAATGGAACCAGCAGTGGTGACCTATTACTAGAAACTCACAATGGCAATAGAAAAAGAATAGCTGATTAGATTGGTCCATAACAAGACAGAAAGCCTTTTACTGTATTTGAGCATCTGCACATTGCATAATTCAGAATGAGAAGGCAATCACTTAAATGCATATTTCATTATGAAACTGGGTATACATTGTTTCTATTGCAGTAAGAAGAACTCAAAGCATTCCAGTTAATTTTCCTATTTGATGAAAAGGAAACAAAGTTCTTGGAGTTTGCTGAATGGACAGAAATTGTGTAGAGCATTTATGGTTCTTAGATGTGGAAAAAAATGAGAACAGCAAAATAATACCCCTTGAAAAATATGCTCATAGAGGCAGTATCTTATTCCTTAATGTTCTTCTTTGCATTTGTATCATGATGATCCATTTCTTCCATCGAGGACATTTCTCTTAGCACTTTGTTTAAAAGATGCTCTCACCATCCTGGACTCCTCTACTCAAGTGGTGGTTCCAACCTGTAGAGGGCGCTAATTCCTAAATCTTTGAAGTGTTGGCATGATATAAGAGAGTGGGGTACAGAGAAGAAGGGATTACTTTAGTAGTTATGGTGACTGTCGTTCCTCACGGCTTGAAACTATATTATTTATTTTGGTTTGAGGGGACCGTTAGCAGAGAAAGTGGACTTGTTTCTGAATGACATCTTTAGGGTATTGCTGCTGAACAGAAATGTGAGCTTGAAGTGAATCCGCAAAGTGACACTGTAACCATCCTCTGGAAGTGAGTTGGGGAGACACTGGCTGAACTTGGCACCCACAGTATGTAACAGATGCTAATGTCAAAGCATCATTTAGTTCTGCCACTCTGAGAGTCTGAGAAAGACGTGTAAGAGGATTTGCTTGGCTGGCTCTTAGCTGCTGTGTTTAAGCCGTCGGTTCGGCCGGCCTTTCAAGAGCTGAAAGACAAAAGCAGCAGGTCCCTCTGAAGAGTCCTTGTGCCTGAGAAACCTCTCGCCATAATGGGAGGTTTCCTCAGATATTAGCTGCAAATATCAATGCATGCACATGGCTTCATTGGAGGAAAAACTCAATGCTGTAATTGCGATGCTGCATGTCCATACATATTCTCTACAAAGAAACGATTGGAACATTTAATCAGCTGCAACTCAAGTCTTATATTTGTGCACCAAAGCTGTGTCTGTTGGCCTTAATTCTTTGACCTAAGCCTGTTAGTGATTGGGACGTTGTTATCTCAGACAATCATAAATCATTAGGTGCTTTTATGCATTGACAGTTAAATAGGCAGATCTTTTCTGCTGTGTGGAGCAGAACTAATGTGAGTCACTTGGCAAAATAATTGCCGCCTGACAGTGGCCACCTAGTATTTTACCTGCTCTATAAGCAGATGCATCTCTGTTCAGATTTTAAAATATGGCATATATTGCCACCAACTTGGGTTTCATTTTGGGGTGGCAAAAAAATGTAAGTAATATTTGACAACATTATCGTGCTCGTAGTACATTTGTTTCAGTTCAGTGTTGTCCCATACCTTTCTGTAAAGTTGCTCTTATGAACAGTTTTTGAGGAATAATCATTTATATGTAAATCGTTTTGGATTTAAGCTCCTGCTAATTTAATGACTGCATGTAAAAATCACTCCTGTTTGAGTTTATTTGCATTTTCCATTATAAGCCAACTTACTTATCAGAATTGAGGGTTGTAGTGTACATCAATCAACTACAAAGCACAGTCCAAACTGTCATATAGCCAAATAAAAATTCCCGAACATCAGCGTGGTTGGGAGCTTTTTAATTATGGGTATTCAACAGTAAGTTCAAACCGTGCTTTCTTGTTTCAAATTAGTCCAGCTACTTTTCTGATATTGCTTGATAGCAGGCTAATGTGGCCATAATGGAAGTGAGTGGCTGAGTGAGTGACAGTCCTTCCATACTCATTACCTCAAGACTGGTACTAGACATAATGCTCTAACTTTGCACATTAACAGATATAATGCAGCAGATGAGCTGATTAAAATTTGGTTTAATCTGTGAAGATGCATCATACTTAATTAATATGCAAAGAGACATTGCATCGCAGGCTCCTGTGCAATCCAATATAAGATTGTTAACATAATGCTTCTTAACATAATGTTTGAGGTTGAGCATGAATCATTATTTTAATGTTGTAGCGTTTTTTTTTTATGCACATTTAAGAGGTCTGTATCGGAAAACAACTCAAAGTAACCTCCAGAAGAAGCGCTCTCTGCCGCAAAACTGCTCCAGAGCTGACTGAAACACCCCAATCACTTCTGGCCATTGGTGATGTCACCATTTGAATTTTCGCGCTCAGCAGATAGTTTGGCACGCCCTTGAATCAAGTGAGTTTTGCCTCAAGGCTTAACCGGTATTTGTTTTTTAAGTGGAAATCCATTTATGGTAAGGGGCGTGACAAGGGGTGCAAACGGTGGACCAATCACAAGTGAGTGATCAAGCTGACCAATCACAACACACTGGGGTTTTTGGGAGGGCGGGGACAGGACATTCAATGGAGCATTTCAGGTACTGCAGAATTGGAAACTCAAGTGTTTTTTTTAACAATGATGCATTGAAACTTTTTTTTCATAGAGTTCAAGATTACAAGAATGATCAGTGAAAAGTCACATAATAGGTTCACTTCAAAAGTGTGTTTGAAGCTCTGCAAATTGAAGTTTAGACCACATAAATTTGTATCCTCATGAAATGGCTTTTATTTGAGACATGTTGGTCAAGGGAATATTCAAGTTGACAGAGGGCCCATAGAAATGCTGAAACTGCCTGCTGTTTTTGGAAATGGAAGACACTTGGGCAGAGTAAGCAAATAAAGTATTGTATTTAATAAGCAGTTAACCGCCACTACTTCAAGGTAACTTCATTTTAGAAGTTGCTTAACGCAGTTCCACTGGATCATTTGATGGTCTTTAACATTTTTAACAATTTGACAATTAATTTGCAAGCCCTATGAATGCTTTAACCATCATAGTTAGCCTACAACTTAGTGACCATATGAGCACACTAATAAGAGGCCTTAAAACCCCTAATAAGAGGCCTTAAAAATTTAATTCTAAATCATTTGTCATTGAATTTCCAAATGTCTTACTTCACTGAATAATTTTCCATAGTCTCTGTGGGACTCTGAGTTATAAAGTCTAAATGATGCACTGAAAAAAAATGGCAAATTTGCTAATTTTTGGGAGCAGACATGGATGCATTGAACAGAAATCATGGGCTCACACTGGATACTGGTCAGGCTTTGCCTTCAAAATGAGAGAATGTACAGTGAATCGCAAGTTCTTAACATGACCAGTTGAGTCCTCAAGAGGAAATATTTGCTTCCAGCACAGAGTCAGAATTGGGGGAGCAATGACTCCCCCCATCTGTAGCAACTGCTTCAAAAAGATCTTCAAAGAGTGGAGAGGAAAAACTCCCCAATGAGGAAAAAAAAAAAGAACTGGACTTTAGCGTGGGAGCCCCTCCTCTATTTCATGGCTGGCTAAATGAATGTTCTCTGGTTTTAGTTATCGGAAATCAATTACAGTGTTGCTCTACCTATTCATTTTGACCATGTGCATTTTGCCTTCACTTTAAGTTCTACCAGTGCTGATGTACCCATTCACCTCATATCACCTTTAACCTGCCGCTTGCTTCAGGTTGCATTTAAAGTTGCATTAAGTTGAATCTATGATGCGGACCTCTGTATTTGTCCTCTCCGAATAACCACAACGGCCAAAGCAAAACTCGCAACGCACAACAAAGGGAGGAACTCGCAGCCAAGAAGCAGTCTTTCCAGCTGCCTCCTGTCCTCTCTCAAAGTCATGTTACTGTGAATTCACTCCAATACATCATCCCTTTCAACCCTTTTGTATTATCTAGAGGTCCCTGCCTCTCACAGCACTCCTCCAGGCCAGATAGAGGCTGATTTTGGCGAAATTACATCAGAGCGCAGCCCAGCAGTACTAATGCATCTGTTCTTGTCCTGACCCTGACTTTCCTCTGAGAGCATCAAAGACTGGAGGAACCTTCAAGCATGTCTCCTCCATCAATCCTATGGGCATGAGGGCAGAGACGAAGCCCCCAGAGACAGTGGCTCCATGTCCTTACGGAGAAAATAGAGAGACATCATCATCAGTCCTCCTCATGGATTTCATGATGGAATCCACTAATGCAGAGTGTACGTCTCTTCTTGCCGGAAGACAAGGAATTATGTTCAATTCTGTTTTTCCATCGGAAAAAGGAATGAAGCGTTCTCATCTCTGGGTTGTCAATTTCCCAAAACGCACCATCACGAATGAATCGCTACTTGGACTGTATTTTGCACCTGAGCCTCTGTAAAGCCCAAATAAAATCAGAAAATAGACTTTCAAGGCATGCACTCGGGGCAATAAAGTTGAGCCGGTGGTTTCACTTGTAATATGTTTGTCTGCTGCCTTGTTATTGCTTTATTTATTGCTTTATTATATTGTTGTTTTTACTAAATTTATTACATTATAAAATTCAGCTTAAATTCCAGACACTGTTTCCCCTGCTTATTAAAAGAGATGTATTACAGTATGAATATATCAAAAAAAAGAAATTTACAGCATCAGGGGATGGATTCTGTATAAAACTTTTTAAAAGTTCATTCACGCTGATGCAAGCCCACATGAAAAAAAAAAAAAAAAAAATAGGTTTGGGGTTAGTCTCAGTTCATTCAGGTTAGTTCAGGAAAAGATACTGAAATTGGGTTCACTGCCTAAAAAATCACTTTTGATTCAAAGACTTAGCCGTGATTTATTTTACTTCTCATGCACATATTTCATCGATGATGTACAATTTCTATTTGAGTATTTTCACAATACAGATATTTTCATTGGCTGAACTGTCTTCTGTTTTCAATCTTGCTGTGTGTTAGGGTCAGATCACCTTATGACAGCATCTCTTGTATGAAGACATCAGGAACTCACATGCACGTCAGGATTATAGTGACTTTGTTATGCATGACAAAGCCAGGGCAGGTGTTGCGCACATACATCAGATGTTTCCTGATGAGCAGCAGCTCGTGTGTGATAGAGTGCCTGTGCTATCAGCAGGCATGACCTGATGCAGTATGTGTGTTGGCAACATAGTTCATGGACATCCATATACAATGAGCTGTACATAAAAATTACTTTGCTATATGATTTACCTCACTGCAATAAACTCCACACTCAGTCAGACTGAGTTCATTTTTATCATTGTTTGTTGCAATTATCGATAAAGGCCATCCACTAATGTAAAACTGATTCTTTCATGATATAATGATGGTGTTTTTTTTTAATAATGAGTAAAAAGGGGCCAAACATTATGTGTTCCTTTTGATTTAGAAGGAATTAAATCTTTATTGTTGTTTCATTGCTTAACTTAGAGCAATATTCACGTGAAATAATTTGCAGATAATTTACACAGGAAAAAACACCAGATGTAGCCAAAGGGAAGCACTGGAATCCAATGAAGAGAAAGCCATTGTATTTAAAACATCACAGCTTTCGAGCAATGTATGGAACAAGCAATCCGAGAACAAATGCAGTAAAGCCAATTACAAAGCTAGAATCATGTACTTAATGTAAGATTGATAAATGAGAGTTGGAGAAATCATAGCTTTGAACTCTATGTGTGCAGTTCAATGGGCAATTACAAGCACTCAGAGTCATCAAGTATCAAGCTTGGGTTAGGCCTTTTACTCAGTCACTATCCCTGGGATGAATTCATGGAATATTCCTGTTGCCATCCACAATGTATACATTTTGGTCAGTTAAGTAGAATAAATGACCATTTCTCAGAGTCTACATAATAACATGGACCTGGTTAAATTATGAGATGACTTCAACTTTGGGCTGCTTAAGGCCCTATTGTACATCTGAGGACTTATGCAAAGTTATGATAACATGTGGTTATTGCACAAATGAAATATCACAAGCTGTCTCAGTGTTGAATTTACGCAGTGTAAATTATGCAGCAGGACCTTTTTAAAATGACATGACATCAGTTTTAGCAATTACTACCGTGGATTCTGGGAAGTTTTTAATGAGTTTGGCAGAGTTCATCCAGTTTGGGTTTCACAGCACTTCATTGCTAGAGGTGGAGTGCAATAAATGCAATTTTCAAAAAATGAAAGATGGATAATATACGCCTAATACATTGAACCACTTCAGGGGCAAAATCTGCCTATTCTTTTCAAAAGCAAACAAACAAAAAAAAAATTCCAGTCATACCAGTTTTAGTACAAGAAGACACAGAATTGTGCCATTTGTTGTGACAGTCTGGTGTCTGGCTTATTCCGGATTTAATTGCCAGGGCTTTGAAATAAGACAGTTTCATTAATTAGAATTTTCTTCAATTGCCATTATATATCAAGCATGCAAAACTCTCATTGTGGCTTTGGTTGAAATGTTGCTTGTTAATTTCTGTTGAACATGGGTCCCCATGGAAACAGGCAAGTGTTGCTCCTTGGAGACTTTTGTGAGGGCAGTGCACAGATTGGGTTATTGATGAGCAGTTAGACCAAAGGGGAAAACACAGACTCACTGTGAGTTTTACTCCTCCACACACATTTCTATCTTGCAAAGGAACATCTCTGTTGCATGGGGGAAAACAGCTAATCTAATGTGACAACAGCTTGTCACGTGCTCACAAGGTTAGATGCCATTGTTCATTTTCGAAAAGTTAATATTTTTAGCTGAATTTTCTTCATAATAGACGTTTCTGCCAAGATTCTTGTTGTTTTTTGCAGTGAAAACTTTGCTTGGACTGTATGATACGTCGCACATATCGTGCTTATTATTATACTTATAGCACGGTGGTTGCATCCCCTGGAATTAACATCTTATGTCTGCTCTGTAGAAACTCGGATTTTATGGAAAGCCGTAGCCGTAGCAACCATGGAAGACCAACAGATCAGCTCCTGTGAGCAACAGTGACTGTTTTCCATCTTATTCAATCTTTTCCGCTGTTATCATGGTAGCCATGAAATACCGACTTTTAATCTCTTAGCCTGCTGCTTTTTAAAAGTTAAACATACTTCTTCAGTAATCCACTCAATACCCTTTTTAACTATTTGGGAGTTTTTAATGCATTGTGCATATTTGTAAATTGCTCATAATACAAGAATTCATTGTGCCATTTTGGGGACAGAATGTTTTCATTTAGATTTTGTGTAAACATACTGCTCAAAAACAAAAAAGAATCATGGCATAGTTTGTTATTAAGGATTTGCCTTAATTTTATTATATTTAATTAATCATATTTTCAAAAGGTATTTTTCTCAAATTTCTTAGACTCTGCATAAATTTGTTTTTATGAAAACACTAAATTTAATCAGCTTAAATGTATGGACATGGTTAACTGTGCAACAAGCAAAATTCAAGGAGTTTAAATTAATGAAATGGATTTCCATATAGATTTTGAGAAATAGGATTGTTTAGAGGCGAATAAATGTATAAACCTGGTTATTGTGTATTTAAGGTTTTATACCTATGTTTGCTTCACCCATATTTGATTGAGAAATACGCATCACATTCAGTTAAGCACTTTCTTTATACTAAAAGTTTGTAATCCAAATTGATGGAAATTTTATTTTCAATTGAAATACATAAATCTTAAATATTAGGCCTAAATATTTTTGGGAGTGTATATTTGGATTTTAACATGAAGATTCACTCTCCTCAATAATTGTGATAAAGCAGTTGATGACTGACACCTTGTTATAATTTTAACTGTGATTCAATTGCATTTTTAAAAGATATCTTATGTCTTTGCTTAGAACGTGGAAATTTTGTCTGAAATGTCGAGGGGAACATTCCTGTCCGCGTGGACTCTTCTTGAAATTCTACCTATTCTCTATCTCCAGGTGAAGGGCCAGCTGATGATCTTTTCAAATTTTAACTCTGTCTTCCAGGCCCTGGCCAGAGCCATATGATTTGCTGAGCAGCCTGAATCATTGATAATACCTTTATTCTCACATCCATTATCCATGTCTGCCTGCAATCTATGGCTCACTGCGCTCTGTGTTCTTGTCACATGCTATCGGATCATTTTTAGGCCTCGCCAGTCATAACCACAGAGTCATTAATGCATTTTAATCAAAATACATCAATTTGCCAGGGTCAAAGTGCAGCATTTTTAGTTGAAATTGCAAGCCAACAAGTCCTTGCTTTTTTCGAACGCTGAATGCTATGTGGGAATTCATGTGCATAGGTTCATATGCATTTTTCTTGATGCTGACAGTCCGCAAGAGATTACTTCCCCTCGGGTGTGCCATGTTGAATTAAACCGGGCCTCCAAAAAAAACTGGGGATGTTGGAAAGCTGTACATGGAATTTCTTCTACTACATATCGAATTTGCAAAACCCATCATGGAGGCAGGACAGAAACTGCTGTCGTCAGCTTTGGCAAGTTTTCAGACAAGTTGCCACCAGGAGCAGAATACAAAGACACTCACACTCCAAAAATCTGGTCCACTCCTCGTGGTGATGGCGCTGTTGTTTCATTTGAACTCCTTAAACTTAATTGCTTTGGTTTATGATTCAGGGGGTGCTGTTTAGGGAAATATCTCTAGACAGGTTGTTGCAGACAATGCAAAAAAAAAAAAAAAAAAAAAAAAAAACAGACTCGGCCCATCTAATTACTTTCAATGTGCTGGTGGTGTAGAAGGCTGTGTTTACTTTCAGCAGATTAAACAGAGGGGATTCGCCGCATAACAAAGGAGTTGGAGAGAAAGAGGTCCCATTGAGCCATAGTAGGCTCCCTTGCCCCTCGTCCACAAAAAGATTTTCTGAAGATGGAACCAGAGGTTTTTTTTTCATTCTTGTTTTTTTTTTTTTTTGTGGTACCAAGGTAACATATTCAATCAGAGTTTCAGTCGTGAGCCCCGTTCAATTTTCATTTTTGCTCTCAACTTTGGGGAACCCCTGCTGGTGGTATCGAGGCCCTTTGTAGGATTACAGGAGCTGCATATTGAGATAGGATCGAAGTTTTCCTCTCTGATCAGGAGGATGGATGAGATCTCTTCCTCTCCCTGCACAGTGGGGGAATAAGCTCCATCCCAGGGCTGAGTCTTCATTATGAGGAGCTGCCTTGTCCCCCCCCCCCCTTCACTTTTGCATCTCACCTTTCACTTTGAGCTTTTACTTTCACCGTCCATTAAAGGTGAACAGCCTTCGTTTCGTTTTCAAAGGCTGCTCCACGCAGCCGAGGTACTGTTCGGAAGTGTCATCTCTGATGGCATTTTGCTCTTCAGTCAGAAGAAAGAAAGGAGCTGATGTTGAGGCTCCACTAATCATGTCCTCACTCCTCCTCTGTTTCATCTGAGAGAGAAAGCAAAGGGACAGTTCTGTTTTTCACATCCCTTTGTTTCTTACTTTCTTATTTCCTCGCTATAATAAGGGTTGAGAATGTGTTTTTGAGTGGAAAAAATAATAAGGTCGTTCATGCGAAAATGGCTGGTGCGCTTTTACCTTCCGCCAGACCGCCCTCAGTTGCTGGCCACATAAGGCTTAGAGCTCAAGTTGTCCATTATAATCATTTTAATTGGGCCTCACACAGGTTCCTTTTCAGTGCATCTACCTCAAACGGAGGGAGGCTAATATCGGCTCGGCTAGTCCACTGCTGTGCCGAACTTCCATTCCCACCAGCTTGTGCCCAGCAGTGAGAGATTAGCGGGCTTTAGGGGGCACTGTGGTCTTATTTCTTTCAGCGAAGAACACCCACCGCTCACCTCTGATACCCCCTGCTCCTGTATGGCAGGGCACATTCAATCGACTTTAAAAAGGGAGGGAAAAAAACATTCTTTCCAAAGACTCGTGTGGAGCCGAAGCGAAATGAGTTATGCTGCTCTCGACCTCAGCGGTGCGTGAAACGGTCCGCGGCGCAGATCATTCTTGAGAAGCAGACGGCTGGTCGCAGGATGCCGTCGTTTTATTTATTAGTTCCTCAAAAGCAGTCTCAAAAATTAGCATCCATTGCTGGCGATGCTAATTGGGAGAAATTCGCTGTTCTCGCCAGAGGACACCTTTTTTTTTTAACCTCTGTATGGCCCACGATTATGCTAAGGTTTGTTCTGGGTGCCATTACATACCCCACCAATCTCGGATGAGACGTCACTGTCTCGACGTCTCGTGGTTTCATTTCATTTCAAAGTCGAAGGGATTGATTATCACAACCTGTCACAATCATTTAGTGAGTCATTATCATTGAAAAGGCAGCAAAATAATTAGTGCGCAGTGATGATGAATCTCTCCGCGCTCCTAAACTCTCATTGAGCTGAGATTTTCCATCTGCTGCACGAGCCAGCTTCGTCAGGGTGATCTGGGCCTTTTTGCGTTCAATTAGGGAAATAAATGAGGTGAAATTGCAGCTGTGAGCTTAGGAAAGAGAACTATGCGAAATGCTGATTGCATTCTGATGCTGTTTAATTATACCCGGGTTGCATCTAACTTAGTGTTTTTTTTTTTTTTGCCCTCTGCTCATAATCTTTTATTCAATACTACTCCTAATAATGTGGAACAACTCCTACTGTATGCCCATTAGTTAATCTGATGCCTTTGTTTAGTTTAATCCCTGCCCATTGAAATGTTAAGGTTGTCCCTTCCTGTTTTCCGCGCTAACAGTTCCTGCCATTGTTTCTGCCTGTGTGCCTCAACACACTGACCGAGCCCCCCAGCGTCAAGAGGCGAACGGAACAAACGAAGGCTTTTGCCCAAGAAGCTCGCGCTCTCTCCCTCTCTTTCACACTCTTTCTCTCTCCCCATTTTCTTCTCCCTCATTTCTTCCTCCTTTTGATGGGCTTTAGCCGAGCGGTTAGCAGCTTCGCAGCGGATTTAGCAGCGTATTACCGCGCCCGAGAGCCCCCCACTGTTAAACGCGGCGTTTATTTCTACCTCGCCAGAGTGAGGAAGAGTTTGGCGGTCTGTTATCTTTTGAATAAAAAATGTAAATCCATTGAAAGCCCCTCTGTCGCCCATTGTGGAAGTTCTCATTTGGGCGTTTCGGCATCTCTGCGGTTCTAGACTTGGATGCGGCAGGGGAGCAGCCTATTCTCCCCAGCTCAGCTCCAGAGAGGTTTATCCACACAATGTAGGCCTAGTCATGCAATTGAGGCACTGCCCAGTTGTGAGTGGAAAATAGAATAGGTTTTCTTGTTGGTAAACTTTGGGGAATTTTAGCACAAACTTAATTACTTTTTTTTACTTTTAGTGGCAATGAGAGAACAATAAGGGGACCTGAATCTACTGGGGAAAAAAAAAATTAGCAAGTTGTTTTGTTCTCCTGGATGAATTGGCAGCCAATCAGGTCGCTGTTCTTATTTGTAAATGGCTTTGCGCTTTTGCTTCATTGCAGGTCAGTCCGTTGGACTTGAAGAAGGGGGAATCAATAAACTGCTCCCAAAAATAAAATATGAAGTCCTCAGAGACTGGAAAGCAGTTTGAGAATATTCTCAGGATTGATGAAAAATGCATGCCTTCGGCAGGGTCCGGCTGACGCATTCCCTGCGCGGCTAGCTTGTCACTGGTCTGTGGGTTGAGACCGAATGTGTCCATCACGGAGGAGGACCTCTGGGAAAATGGCAGGATCAGTCCGCGCTCCCCTTCTGTCACTGGCAGGTCGGTCGGGAGGCTGCCTACAGGGTAAGATACAGAGGACGTGACAGCCTGTAGCCTGCGTGCACAGTTAGGGTGCTGTCTAATTGTCTGTCCGCCAACTTGCCTTTAACTACTCAATGGAACCTTTGCATGCATGGAGATTTTCAAGTTTTTCAAGGCCAGTTTCACAATGCTGATTTGGCCTGGTCCTGAAATGTGTTTAGTTTTGTATGGAGAGACCTCTAATCAAACTTGAATTTACTCTCGGAGTAAGCTGAACAAAAGTCTATGAAACTGGCCTTCCAACTTCCTAATACCATCCTTGTACCATCTCAGTTTTGATTGTTCAATTTGAGAGCAATTACGACACACAAAAAAATAATTGCAATACATACATGAAATCACCTTTTTTCAGTTTTCAACCACCATTTTTTCCCCAATTATATTATCTAGTCTGTATCTTAGCTGAGCTGTTTTGGATTTCACAACAGAGAAGGGGCAGCAATAATCATTAACAACGCAAGTTCATGGGTAGCTGGGGATAATTCTGTTGCTGATATTAAAGACCCAGCAGCAATAAAAAAAACTGCAAAGGGAATCAACAGTCAGCCAGTGATTAGGTGTCTCATTGCTACTCAGATCATTGTTGATAATTAATGCATCCCTTATTGTGTCAAGGGCACACTGACATTCACTGTCCACATGCTAGCATCTTCTTTTTGTTTCTTTGTCTTCCTGAGAACCGGGATTTTTTTTTTTTACATGGACATTCATAAGTTCTTGAGGGAGGGCATGACGTATGCTGTTCCAAACTAATCTTCTAAACCTTTGAAAAACCCTAAAATTCCATAATTCTGTCTGGTATCTTGCTGAAATCTTGTTTTTTTTCTAGCTTGCAGAAATCTGTATTACTGTGCAAAATGTCAGAATGTTTCTTCAAGCACAGGATAATTTCATAAAATTTCTTTATTTAAAGTTTATGGGAAGGAATCAAAATTTTTGTCACGTATTTAAGCCACAACTGACATAAGGACGGCCATGTTTTAAACACACTGCAGTAAACTATGCATCTAAAAAAATAGCCACCTCCTGTCCATTTTTGACATGAGGAAGGTATGAATAAGATCGCAATCAGTGCGCTTTACAGCTGCTTATTTGTGGGTTTTAAAATTACTTTTAAACTTTGAAGAACAGAATAAAACAATTTCATTTATTGCAATATATCTTTTGTACAGTTTGTTATGTATGAGTATTTTGTGTACAGCACTGTATATCATTTGTAAATGGAGATTTGTTAGATTTGTGCTGCCTTACTGGTCAGCTATTTGTTTATTTTGTTAACCATTTAGCACCCTCTAGTGGTATGTCTGTAGCAAAACATGATCTGATGCAATACCACTTGTTTGCGATAAAATAGACTAGTGCTTTCTAGAAGTTTCTGGCTTCTTCTTGCCTGGAGGGGGCCGGATCACCCAGGACTCCTGTAGATCTTTCCAGAATGTTCCTAGTCTATATAAAGGCTGTGATTTTGGTCAGTTAGAAGAGTTTTTGTTTTGGCATCATATGGTGGCATTAGAGTGTTATTATAAGATTGCACAGCGGATTATTTGTAGAAATTTTTGGATCTAATCAGTGAAGAATAAATTTGTTTAAGTTGTCATTGCTGGTTTTCTTTGTTGTGATTTTCAAGTCATAACAAGTTCCATCATAAGTCAGTGTCTTCGAAAGGTAGCTTTGTATGTGATTTTGCACACTAGAGGTCACCAACAATGATGCAAATGAGAATACTACTTGAATATGCACATATTAGAATGCAGATTCCACCTTCTTAAATCATTAGAGAAAGGCTCGTTTTTGACTATATATCTTGTTGCAAGATGGAGTGTTAAAGTAAGAATTGCAAGAGAAAGTAGCATCATTTACAAAGATGCTTTCAAAATATATTAAAAACGCTGAGCTGCCGACTCTAAGACAAATGCAATTTCTTTGTAATGAGCTAAGCACTGTGATACAGTAGTTCAGTTTGTATTTTATCGAGAGATATTTTATGCCTCTATATGGCTGCTTAATTCGGCTCACCTGCATTTGCTGTTCGCTTGCTCATGCAATGCCACAGAATATGCAATCTGGCATCTTGCCAACCCTGCTTCTGACTTCAGGGTAACTACACAGTTTAACTTTGTTTGGGATGATCTAGCCAATGGCAAAACAGAAAGTAATATTGAAGATTCAGGTCATTATGAAAAACAATGGTTCATAATTGTGCATCACAGTTCATTGTGCATGTTGTTTTTCAGTCTGACATTAAGACCCCTCCATATTGTATGAATTTGTAAAATGGAAAAAGGTCCCTTAGCGCTTTTCTCTGTCGACTCGGTGATGAAGAGGGTGCAGGAAATGATTATTACGGCTATCCCCTCAGTACCTCAGGTAAATGTTTTTTTTTTCTCTCTTTCTCATCTGGCAGAACTATCAATAACACATGAACTAGACAATAATATCAGGGTTGGGGTAAGCAGTGCTGAAGATTTTCTCTGGTGATAGTGTTTTATATAAACTTGGTATTTCCACTCAACAGGGATCATAAGGGACAAACCACTATGCCCAAGATAAACTTGAGATGCAGTCTCCTCTGTTCAGATAAATTTGATGGAGTCATGGAGGAAGGTATCTGGCTTGCCTCAGGTGTTACTAAATCACCGAAGGTCAGAGGCCGTCACCATTGAAGCAGGGTTTTTTTTTTTTTTTTTTTTTTTTGCTGTTGGGCTTAAAGATGGAATACTGATTTAGACTCTGTGATAGTAACAGTGGCTTTGACTAAAAAAACTTTCATTTTGTCATCTTGCTCTTTTGTCTTGTCAATATTTTTGGCAGGATTGAGCTGCTTTACAACAGTGCATTGCATTTTGGCTCTGTATTTGGAACTGTCAAACATGACACCTGACTGCAGTCGGTCCATGTGCGATCTGAAAAAGAACTATTAATTTTGAATAATGCCACATGCAAAATCACTGCTTTATGTTAGTTCTGAAGGTGATGTGATGTCATACTGTAAAATCACTGGCAATGTAAAATGCATTGTCTTACAAGCAAGCTTTCAACAAACAGAGCAGTTTGTCAGGTAAGAACTGGGCTCTGTCGCTTGATTATTAACATATCATGCCTCAGTGGATGTTTGTGAGGACACTGTAACCCTTACTGGTGCAAACAGGTATTGCACTGCTCATGCTCGTTTTGTTTGCGTTTGTTGCGAACACACACATGCACAAATAGATGTACTGATAGACAGGACAACAACAATACCCCGTCGGAAAATAGCTTTTTGAGGGGGTCACTCAAACATGCTGTACTGACAAACCCTGCGCAAGAGTAAGGCTAAATTGGGAAACACAGGAGGAGATATCCCCTCTACAAAGAAATGTTGCATTACAGAAAGACCACAGAGAAGGAAGAGAGCAGTCATTCATTGAGAGGCCAGTTCTGCATTGCCAAAGAAAAGTTACAGTGAAATATGGCATGCAATTGCGTTTCATTATTGTTATTGTTATTGTTTATGTTATGCTTTTTCATGCATGCACAAGTCCGTGTTAACCCCGATGACAGGAATGAGCCTATTCACTGAGACACATTGATGAATGCAGCCAGAAATGTGCTCTTACTTCCAGCCTTATAATGAGTCATTATGCTTCTCCCATTTACTCAGCCAAAATGAATCTGAGCCAAAACATGAAATATTGTGTACTGGCTGTCTTTACTATTGATACCTAGTTGGCATTTTCATTTATCTGAAATTTTTATTAGCTAGAATTGCTGCCCTCGCATTATCTGCAGTCTTGCACTGGCTATGGAAAAAAAAGATTAGCGGTGGTAAGTTTCAATTTTCTTTCTGAAATTCAAGAAAAAAGTCCCACAAACCTCCTCTGATACATGAACATAGCTCCAGAACAACCTGTTTCCCTTAGCAACACTTTTCTTCCAGCGGCTTACGCTTACCTACTGCATGCCTAGAAATTGTCTGGCTTGTCCTCATGACATTTTTTCCTCTCGCTCAATAATGGATAGCGTCCTCTGAGCGAGAGCGCATGGCAGGGGTTGCAACCTTGCGTTTCTTATTTGATCCGGCCGCTCGAAACCATCTGCAAACTATTGCTTGCTGCTTCATCGTTCCAAACTCAGAGATGGTTAGCTTTGTCACCAGTGCAATTCCTTTGCCTGCTGTGTGAGTAAATATTTGTCTTTGTTTCATTATTAGATCATAGAATGGTTCATGTATGGTACGCTGGCGCCGAGGGTAGCGCTGTTGCCTTACAGCAAGAAAGTTGTGGGTTTGAATATGGCATGTTCTGTGAGTTATGGGCTGCCTCTATGTCGTACGGTTTCCTACCGAAGTCCAACAGCATGAGTGACAGGCGAATTGAAGCCTGAGAATTGTCTGTTGGTATGAGCGTGCAAGTTAGTGCTTTATGATCCCTGTGATGAACTGGTGGATGCCTAAGATTGGTTCTTGCCTCTCACCAATAAGATATTGGGATGGACTCCAACCAACCCACGCCCTTCCCCTCCCCCACACAACCCTGCACATGTACAAGCAAGATAGATAATGGACGAATGGATACGGATGGATGCATGGAAGATAAAAATGTCCTTGTGGGATCTATTTCTGCCATGTGAATCAGGAAATTTATTATTCAATGAATTGTGTAAGTGCAATAGAGTAAGCGGTCCATTGGCAGTAACAAAGGCCTTCAGAAACCTCACCTTTCAGTTCTTAATTACCTAAGCCTCTCGCAGTTTACTCTTCCGAATTAGCAACAGTTGCCCTGAATAATTGGTAGAATGATGGTCAAATTTATTCTTGATAGCATTGTTGTACAGTGCACCACAAAATTATCAGGCGTTTTCTTCCGCACATAAATGATGTGCTCGTGTAGCTTGTGAAACGGCACAGATTTGTGCAAATTAGTTTTTGAGGCTCATTAAGCAATAAGCCACGATAATCCATTCTATATCTGAATGTAGTCATGGCTAAAGCATGTTGTTTGGCACAATGTAAAGCAGAGTGAAAATGGTAAGGATGGCGAAAATAAACGCAGCGAACTTGGCGAACGTTTTGGATTTTTTAGATTTATATTGCCATCTTACAATGCCATATCAATTATATAAATGTAGCCAATAGGCAATCACTTTTTCATCATCATTTCTTATTCATTATAGGTCAGGTATTGGTCTTGGTGGTTCAGTCAAAAAATTGATTGTTAATCAGGCAAACTCAAATGGGAACAGCTTGAGGGCAATCAAGCGGTAAAGGATGAGGTTTCTGAAGGCCCTCTGAACATCTGATGGCACACCATTGGCTACAAACAAGTGATAAAACTTTATTTAAATAGCACTTTTCTCACAATCAAATGCAATGCACAATGCTTAACATAATAAAACTGCTTCCTTAAGCAAGTTTAAGCAAATCAGGCGGTGGTCTCTGTGTCAGGTGAACATGATGTTTGAAATGCTACTTTCCTGTTGCGTTCTCTGCGCTCCTCTTTCTTTCAAATGCACTTTGTGTTGTACGTCGATGTCGATAACAGCGTCTGCTAACTGACTATAATATAATGTAATGTACAGTGTGTAATGGTAATTATAATTGTTGCAAAAGAACCCAAGGCACCCCTCTGTGGTAGGAAATCTCAGTTTCAATCGCAATACTCTGCCTGACTGTTAGAAAGCTGATACCTCACTCTGTCATGCCCTACTGCTGCCCGCCTCCCAACCCTGTGGCGAGCCTGAGTCCGAGCCCTCGACCATGGCTTCAGTTTGAGAGACCCTGTGTGCTGCGTGCTAACTGATCAAAGACAACATGTTTCTTTTCAAGATTATCATTGAGTTGTCTGCAGGTGCCCAGTGCACCTCAAGCTGTTGACAACAGGTGACTTTCAGAGTCGGGCTTTCATTTGAGCCTCAGCCCCAGGACCTGAGTCCCTCTAGCCATAGCACCTTCCGACCTATTTGATGGGGAACTAACACTGTACTATCTCCTCATACTCCTAAAGGAACAAGCGAGGGAATTTTATATATCAGACAAGAGCTGAATAACAATACCAGAGAAATGATTTCAGGATCCTGCTAACCCTTGGGGGACATGAAAGCACCCGAACAACCAAAAAGAGGGCATTTTCTCCTTACGCTTACATCTGACAGAACCTGACACTTTGTCGACTACCGCACATAAGCACAAAGATGCAAAGCTCAGTTTGCTTGAAGATCACAATTTATCAGAATGGGATGCAATTGGCTTGATAAGTTATGTTTTTGGATTTCTGTGAAGCCAAGTGATTTCAGAGATGTTAAGACCCTGCTGTATTCAGGAAGGCTCGTTTAGTGTTTCTAACATGGAATAACAGTGGGACTTTGTACCACATTTCCATTGAAATCAGTCCCAGGAGAGCATATTTCTTTTGAGTCCAGAGGCAGCTTTAAATAAATATTATTTGCAGTGGACCCTCAAAAATACCACTCTCACTGCTGCTTCATCTCTACCAAAAGATCACACAGCTGAGGATCATGTTATTTTTACCCGCTGTCCTGATTACCAAGGTAATTGAATCATATAGACACACCCTTAGAGCATTCTGTCATGCCAGGCTCTACAAGATTAGGGGGGGAAAATCGACCACGACAACCTTCCCTGCAAAAGTGACATCATCGAGGAGGGGAACGAATGCACTGGGACAAGACATCTCATCCTCACCCCCTGCCTCCTTTCCTTTTGCCACTTCCTCCGCTGCGCACAAATTAATGATGAAGTTTAATTGTGGCAAAACTAGAATGAGTTTATTGAGGCTGCAGAGATAGATGTACGGTGCCTCTGTGCCTAATATATATTCCCACCACAGGGAGTCACCCAAGAGGCCGTGTTTGCAGCCTTCAGTTGACAATGAGCTACTTTTCAACACAGACTGCCTCTGTGCCTGGCCACTGTTGATGCAAATTTCGGCAGCCTAGTGCACGCAACTTCACGACCCAGGCCAGTAAATAATGACTAAAACTTTCCCAAATATTCTCAGGGGAATTTCAATTTTCATGTAATTTGTGTGCCTTGGATGACAAACAAAGGTGACTACTTTTTTAATGCATGAGCACTGAAAATATTTTAGAAAATATTACTGACTGTATTTTTGTTTTGTTGAATCATTTTTGTAGTTCACGTTTCAGCTTAATAAATATATAGAAGATTCTACAATTAAATCAAGGATATAAGTCCTTTTCAGGGGACATAAATGAATAGCTGGATCTTAGGAAGATATTAAGCTGCAGGAATGACACCAACATTTTGATCATGTTGGCATCTTTGAGGGCTATGTTAGATTTGCCATTCAAAATCTTTATTCCCAGACTCAGTAGTGGAGACCCTTTTGCTGCTCTTCCCTTAACAAGCTATGCTAATATTTCAAATATATCTTTCAGTTGACAATGTGCTCCTCCAATTTTAATGAAACGCTTGCACAAAGGTACAGTTATTTCAGACCTGAACTGTTAGCGATCTTCAATTACATGCTAGCTGTCTGTCATTTGCTATGAGGGCAAAAAGAAAATGTAATAATAATGATGATTATTACTCTTAGAAGAAAAAATCATCAGCGGGAGAACCTTTTTAAATTACAAACAAAAGTGCACCCTGTACTATTAAATAGCGGCCAAAACGACACTTTAGATTCATTTTTATCACGCCTAATTAAGCTCAGGAACAAAATGTGTGAAACATCAACCCAATATACGAGTTATTTGACTTCATTACAAACCTGAGAACACATCAGTGCATCGGATATTTTTTTTGCAGTGTTTTTTTTTTTTAAATGAAAATATGAGTAGTACTGTTCGCTTTTTTAGTATCTCACTTCCAATTAGGTAATGCATCTGGAATTAAAGGGTTGCTCTCAATCGTCCTTGGCATTGATGTCACAAGCAGAGGAGGTCCATTTGTATTGCAGCCAGATAGGCATGTCGGTTTTTTTTATCCCTCGGGCATATAATCTGGGGGGATATAGTCATGGGTGCAGTTGTCTGTCTGTCCGTCCGTCCGTCTGTGACCATTTAGTTTCTGCAGCATAACTTGAAAACAATTCAATATTTTTCCACAAAACTTGGTGTGCACATTAATCATGACCTGACTTGGTGCCTTTTGCTAATCCGAAGTTGATGACGTGGGGCCGCGGGGATATGCCATCTCCTGATGGCTCTTGTTATTTTAAGTCATGAGGAAAATGGTGGGATCCTTACACATAATACTGCTGGCGCTTTCTTCACGGCTGAGACACAGTGAACCTGAGCAGTCCATACACTTTTTGCTCTGCACAACTGTGGCTCTGTGAGGCTGGGTTTTGCCTACATTGCTGCTCTGAAGCAGGGTGTAAGATGTGATGCTGAAATTTCTTCCAAACATTACCATTGGCGCTTTCTGCACTGCTGAGGCATAGTGCAATGTAAATCTAGCTTTACACTGCTGAGCCCATGATGCTGTTCTGAAGCAGACAATAGATCCAAAGGGTTTAGCAGGAACGCAGTCCCAATCTTGGAGACCGATGAAGGCTTGGGAGGTGTTCCTAATAAGCTGATCAGAAGAACAGTCTAGAACAGGTGATTAACAGGAACTCGGTCTCAATCTTGGTGACCAATAGCAAGGCTTGAGAGTCTGTTGCTATTCATATAACCCTGAAGAGTAATTATGTTTATCACTATCATAAAGGTTACATTGAAGACAAGGCTACTGTTCAAGAAAAAAACTGACCAGTTGCCTGAGAGCAATACAGCGTGACAATCCAGCAGCTCTACTGGACAGAATTCAGGCTTATATGCAGCACAGAGACACCAAGGGAATGGGGCACATCATGGATTACATGCAGGCGAGGTGAGGCACGCCAGACACCAAATCAATAAAGGAGACAATCCTTCTAAATGATACACAGGTTGCTGGAAAGATGGAGCAGACAAATAAGAATACACGAGGGCTGTGACAGTAACAGAGATAAAATTGCTTACATATATACATATATATAATACTATAGCTGCCTTTTCACCCACTAGGGTTGATTCAGCCTCAGCTGTAGCTCTGTGGAGTTGAACTATGCCCACTCTCCTGCTGTGGACCAGTGACGCTGCTGACTGATACTGATCACCATGACCCCGGTGATTAATTCCAAGCGATTGCATGTCCTTCCTCGTCTCTCTCCCCTACAGTGCAGCGCATGGTAATTGGTTCCTTCACAGATCAAATGAGCTGGAGCCGATTTAGGTGACAGGGTGTGAATTCAAAAACATTTTTTCCCCTCTCTGTTGTTGCAGAGGAAATTGAAACTGAAAAAAGCATGGGGCGGTGGGGAAGGAAACTAAACAAAACGGCATTTTGTTTTGTGCTGTCTATTTCGGTAGTTTTCAGAAAGTACAGCACGATTGTCATTTATTTTAATTCGATTAACCACCATAGAATGGAGCTAAATGACTGAATGAACCCATTCAGATAGTGTTCAATTTCCTGCTTACTCACAAAAGGAATTTGAGCTTTTCTTCAGATAACTGAAAATTAAATTTGAAAAAAATGTCAGTTATGACGTGTAATTACTGTTGTATTCATCCAACGCACTGTGATTCAAACGATCACGTTTTAGTGCATGTAGATTGCGCTGTGGAGTAACAGTGGGAGATTTTGAGGGATAACTCTAAAGCTTTGTTGTAAGTTTATAGAAGGAAGGGGTAGTGTACTGTATTTCTGCGAGGAATTAGATTTGTCTTGCCAACCTGTGGAGATACACACAGCCAATGTTGTAACAGACTTTCATAAAAATCAAGTTTGCCAACAGGCTTTTTGGCGGCACAGATCAGACAAATCAAATTATTGTGCCAAGAGTCTATTCCTCTTTAATCTCGTCACATGCTTCTGTTTATATAAATGTGCAACAGAAATGTTTGCCGCTCAGTGTTGAGTGCAAACTAGAAATATTGCTCTTGCCCATTGATTTTCCAAACCATAAATTTTTTTGTCAGGGTCATGGGGGGAGGTAATGTGTGCTGCGGGCTATCCCAGAATGCATTGCACATGAAGCAGGAACACGCCCCGAACTAGTTACCAATTCATCACAGAGTACACTCATGGTTCACTTTCACACTCATGCCTGTGAGCAATTTATATTCTCCAATTAGCCTACTGGACTGTGGAGGAAAGTAGAGCATCCAGTGGCAGTCTATACCGATATACAGAGAGCAGGCAAACTCCTCAAAGCTCTTTGTTGCAATTTGAAGTCTGTACCTTGTTGCTGTGAGCTGACAGGGCTTCTTGGTGCACATCCATGCTGTACAGATTACATATTACCTTTGCAAAATTGAGCATGCTGGTGATGTCTAATAATTCTCCACCAGCAACCCTGTTGAACTCTGATAATCTTATTGAGTTGTGATTCCTCTGCACGCCTGACAGAAAACCTGCTTTTGTCTTTTTCCGCTCTTCAATCCTCAGTGGTGGCAGCTCCATCTTGATTTACAACAACTCATAGTTGTTCAGAAACCCTTCAATCAGGAAATTTGATTTGAAAAGCAGTGGCTGTTTTGCTGCCATATTCAGAGGTGGGATAAATTAAAGTTATGAAAGTGGAATTTCAGATAGTTCATGCTTCTTTTTTTGGATTTGAGATCTGAGGCACCTGGGAAATTGAATTGCCAAACTTTAGAGAGACATTATGCATTAGAATTTCAAAACCAGAAGATGTGGGGTTTGAGAAGAGAGGGCACACAAGCCCCAAAAATCAGCCAAGAATATACTGAGATCTGGAGGGGGGATTTGGGGGTTGGGCCAGTGTGATGGATATATCTATTTACTCTTCAAATTTGTTTACAAGAGACAACATAATCAGTTGTTGGGCTCTGTTATGTTGATGGTATTAATATGACAATGTTGCGAGTTATGAAGCTCTTTGAAGCTGCCCTCCAGTCCCCTTTCCCTCCAAGTCATTTTCTGACGCTGCTGTCAGATGTTGTCCTTCACTCTCTTCTGTAACTTCGGCTTTCAGATCTTCTCTTAGCACTTGCAATGCATGCTTCAGCCTGCTCACACACAGGAAACCCATAAAGGACATCTCTGTATTCAGATGTATCGCACCTCAAGCCGTTATTGAACCTGTTTTCTTTTCACAGATTAAACACTAGCAGCAGACACCAGGCACATTTAGAATTTGGTAGCATACCTCTGGGGAGAATGCTAATGCCCTTCTTCTTTTGGCTCCTACAACACTGGCCTGTGTGTCGTTCAGCAAATAGCATCTTCACAGCAAAGTTCTTTGGCTACATGATTAGGGACAGCCATTGTGATGCTCAGTGGAACTCAGAAGTTGAGACTTCTGTGATAAATTCTGCTCATTGTGTCTTGGTTCACTGAAGTCTGCATGTATTTCAACAGTGGCAAGGACTTTGGATATTGACTCCCTGCACCCGTGCTAAAAATTTGAAAATAGTGGAAATATGATAGAATAGTAGAGTAGAGACTCTCAGCTTTAGGTAGCAGGAATTTTTCATGTTAACCATATAATTATTGTAGCCTTGTGGTGCAATCTTGCCCTCCAAATAAATACAGGCTACATTGAATGAAAGTGTATGGAATTTTCTGAAATTTGTCAAATTTAGCCATTTGAATGGCAATAATGGCGTACCATTTATGCGCGATGAATAATACATTTGACCTGAAACAAGTGTCTCAGCGCATACCCTGAAAAACACACCAGCCTGTGCTGCTATTTTCTGTGGCCTCTTTTTTCACCCCAATCCCTCCATCATGTGTATGAGTGCACGACATCCCTGCCATTTTCCCACCTGCTGACACTGTGCCGCTGACAAACGAGTTCCCTCCCACAGATCCTGAAACATGAACACAGGTGCGTTTGATTGCCGGCCTTCCGACAGGCACGCAGATGCGCTGGAATGGCCTGTCCCTGGGCCTCTAACCAAAAAAAAAAAAAAAATCCCAGCTCTCAATAGTTTAGGCTTCACCTTGGAGAACAATCTTGGCGCCTATACTAATTGGAAGCAAAAGTGTGAAATATTCAATGGATTGAGTATGAGGCCATGTCATGTCCTGCATGAAAGGTCAGAGAAGGTCTTTTATGCTGAGGAGTTATGTTGTACAGTGCGTGTGATGTGAAAGATTGTGAACAGGGTCAAGATAGTAAAGGGGTGAATTGTGTAGGGCTGAGATACTCATGTCTGGTTTTCTTATCTCCCAGGTAATTACCTGAACAATTAGTGTAACTGAGCGGCCAAACTGTCTTCACGCATGACTCGCAGTTAAAAGGAGTCTGGAAAGCCAGCAGTTCCCAGCCCTTGAGGACTGCGATTTAAAGAACGGGGGGTAGGGTCATGTCTTATGAGCAAGAGAGTTTTAATTCGATTTGCGACTTTAATTGAACATATAAGCTTTTAATAGCAATGGTATGTCCCAAATTCTTTTGATAAAATGAAGCTTAGCGAAAGTTCAGTCAGGAAGACTCTCTCGTGCACTTCAACTCCGTTTATTTTCTTTTCATTCACTCGCATGCTCACTCATAAATCTCTGCAGTCAATCTCTGTGGCTGTCAATTGAGCAGTCAGCTGGTGTAGCAGCTGATCTCTTCTATCCAACCGGGGCACACCACAGTCGCATCACTAGCCAATCGTTATGTTGCTGTCTTTTTAAAAAATGTCATTTCTCTCCGCCCTAGTTCGTTCATGCAGCCGTTCGCTGAGATTAGCTCTGCTCTGGCAATCGACGCTCGCCTCCAATTTCTCGCATACGCACTGGCTGCATCATCTAGACCACGCTTCGGCTGCCCCTACCCAACGTGCGTTAATTCCGGTGCCAGCTCCCCAGCCTTCCGCTTCAGCGCAAGCCCCTTTTGCCACAGGCTGACCGCCTCCATGCCACGCTGCATTGCTGCAGTAATTCATGCAAATGGAGCCCTGACCAAGTATTGAGTGCTGTACATGTAGATACAACCCCAATTCCGAAATAGTTGGGACGAAATGTAAATTGTGAATAAAATCAAAATGCAATGACTTTCAGATCACGAGCCAATATGCTATTTACAATAGAACATGGATAACATTTCACATGTTGAAACTGAGTCATTTGACATTTTTATGCACAAAATGAGCTCATTTCAAATTTTCTGGCTGCAACAGGTCTCAAAAAGTTGGGACACAGGCAAAAAAGGGCTGAAAAAGCAATTAATATATAAGAGAATCAGCTGAAAGAACATTTAGTAAGTAATTACATTATCTGGCATCAGGTGTGTAATGTGATTGGCTATAAAAGGGATGTCTTAGAGAGGCTGACTCTCTCAGAAGTAAACATGGCCAGAGGCTCTCCAACCTGTGAAGGCTTGCATAAAAAAATTTGTGGAGTATTTTAAAAACAATGTTCCTCAACGTCAAATTGCAAAGGCTTTGAAGGTTTCATCATCGACAGTGCATAACATCATCAAAAGATTCAGAGAAACTGGAAAAATCTCTGTGCATAAGGGACAAGGCCGAAGACCTTTACTGGATGCCTGTGATATTCGGGCCCTCTGACGCCACTGCATCACTCACTGGAATGATTCTGTCATTTACATTACTAAATGGGCCCAGGAATACTTCAAGAAATAACTGTCTGTAAACAGTCCACCGTGCCATCCACAGATGCCACCTAAAACTCTATCATGCAAAAAGGAAGCCATTGTTGAGCATGATTCAGAAGCGCCGCTGTGTTCTGTGGGCCAAGGCTCATTTAAAATGGACTGTTGCAAAGTGGCAAACTGTCCTTTGGTCAGACGAGTCCAAATTTGACATTCTTGTTGGAAATCATGGGCGTCATGTCCTCCGGGCTAAAGAGGAGAAAGACCACCCCTCCTGTTATCAGAGTTCAGTTCAAAAGCCAGCATCTCTGATGGTATGGGGATGCATTAGTGCATATGGTGTGGGACACTTGCATGTTTTAAAAAGCACCATGAATTCTGAAAGGTATATATAGGTTTTAGAGCAACATATGCTCCCCTCCAGATGACATCTATTCCAAGGAAGGCCTTGTGTATTTCAGCAGGACATTGCAAAACCACATACTACAGCTATTACAACAGCATGGCTTCATAGTAGAAGAGTCCGTGTGCTGAACTGGCCTGTCTGCAGTCCTGATCTTTCACCGATTGAGAACAATTGGCGCATAATTAAACAAAAAGTCCGTCAAAGAAGACCCAAAACTCTCCAGCAGCTGGAAGCCTGTATTAAACAAGAGTGGGATCAAATTCCAATGGCTTAACTCAAGAAACTTGTCTCCTCAATGCCCAGACGCCTCCACTTTGTGTTAAAAGGATGAAGGGATGCTACACCATGGTAAACAGGCCCCTGTCCCAACTTTTTTGAGACCTGTAGCAGCCATCAAATTTGAAATGAGCTCATTTTGTGGATAAAATTGTAAAATTTCTCAGTTTCAATATTTGCTATGTTATCTCTGTTCTATTGTGAATAAAATACTGGCTGGTGTGATTTGAAAGTCATTGCGTTTTGATTTCATTCACAGTTTACACTTTGCCCCAACTATTTCGGAATTGGGGTTGTACTTTTCAGTAGTCCAATATTCCAGTGTTAAAAAATCCTTCTGAGATGGTGGATATTTGGTTTTCATTGGCTGTCGGTTGTGATCATCAGAGTTGGAAGAGGTGGATACTTGAAATGTGTCGGTCTGTGTGTTGTGAATCTGTATAGTATGAGTTTCGCTTTTTGTCCCCGGGCACAGCTCTGTGGCTGCTCACTGCTCTAAAGGATAGGTTAAATGCAAAGGACGAATTACTCCACAGGTCTCGCTCTCTCTGCTCGAAAACTGTATGATTTTGCTAGAGATGTTTGTTTTGTTTTGTGTTTCTCTGCTTTTGCTACTAAAACCTGTTTCAGTCAGTGCCATCTGCACATTTATTGCAATTATTGTAATTGGCCCTGTCTGCGTATATATATTATATATGTCTGTCTGTCCACTTGCATAACTCAACAATTGCCGATTGGATCAACTTGAATTTTTTTACAGGTGATGAGTGTCTACCGGTTCTCGGTCTTCCTCTGATATGATCTGGATTGGTATCCAGATCGGGATTTGGGAACCGTTTTCTGAATTTTCTTCATATGTCTATTTGCCAGCTCGTATTACTCAAAAAAAAAAAAAAATTACAATCGGTTTAATTTTAAATTTTACTTTTAAATTTTTTTGTCACCTCTGCTAATGCCTTCAAGGGTGAGGGTCTGCAATCTTTGATTGTATCATTGTCATTGGCTGACATTTGTCACTTCAAACTCCACCATATAAGAGGTCTAATAGGTGGGGTTCATTTTGGTGCAAGATATTATAACCCATCTTTTCCAAGCCATTTCAAATTGCGCCCAAGCATACCTGGATCATTTGTTCAGAATTATTGCCGCTCCTCAGGGGCTATGCAAGGTAGCCATTGCTGGCTATCATCATGCAAAAAAAAAAAAAAAAAAAAGCAGGGCTTTGCAGCCCCTCGCCATTGCTGGCTATCATCATGCAAAAATGCAGGGCTTTGCAACCCCTAGCCATTGCTGGCTATCATCATGCAAAAATAAAGGGCTTTGCAGCCCCTAGCCATTGCTGGCTATCATCATGCAAAAATGCAGGGCTTTGCAGCCCCTAGCCATTGCTGGCTATCATCATGCAAAAATACAGGGCTTTGCAGCCACAAGCCATTGCTGAATATCATCATGCGAAAAAAAATGCACGGCTTCGCAGACCCTAGCCATTGCTGGCTATGATCATGCAAAAAAAAAAAAAAAATGCAGGGTTTTGCAGCCCCTAGCCATTGCTAGCTATCTTCATGCAAAAATGCAGGGCTTTGCAGCCCCTAGCCATTGCTGGCTATCATCATGCAACAATGCAGGGCTTTGCAGCCACTAGCCATTGCTGGCTTTCATTATACAAAAAAATGCAGGGCTCTGCAGCACCTAGCCATTGCTAACTATCTTCATGCAAAAATGCAGGTCTTTGCAACCCCTAGCCGTTGCTGGCTATCATCAGGCAAAAAAAATGCAGGGCTTTGCAACCCCTAGCCATTGCTTGCTATCATCATGCAACAAAGCAGGGCTTTGCAGCCCCTAGCCATTGCTGGCTGTCATCATGCAAAAAAGCAGGGCTTTGCAGCTCCTAGCCATTGCTGGCTGTCATCATGCAAAAAAAAAAAAAAATTCAGGGCTTTGCAGCCCCTAGCCATTGCTAGCTAACTTCATGCAAAAATGCAGGACTTTGCAGCCCCTCGCCATTGCTGGCTATCATCATGCAACAATGCAGGGCTTTGCAGCCCCAACCATTGCTGGCTGTCATCATGCAAAAATACAGGGCTTTGCAGCTGCTAGCCATTACTGGTTATCATCATGCAAAAAAAAAAAAAAAAAAAAAAAAAATTCAGGGCTTTGCAGCCCCTAGCCATTGCTGGCTATCATCATGCAACAATGCAGAGCTTTGCAGCCACTAGCCATTGCTGGCTATCATCATGTAAAAATGCAAAGCTTTGCAGCCCCTAGCCATTGCTGGCTATCATAATAAAAAAAATGCAGGACTCTGCAGTCCTGAGCTATTGCTGGCTATCATTATGCAAAAAAAAAAAAAATGCAGTTTTGCAGCCCCTAGCCATTGCTGGCTGTCATCATGCAACAATACAGCGCTTTGCAACCCCTCGCCATTGCTGGCTGTCATCATGCAAAAATACAGGGCTTTGCAGCCCCGAGCCATTGCTGGCTGTCATCATGCAAAAATACAGGACTCTGCAGTCCCGAGCTATTGCTGGCTGTCATCATGCAAAAATACAGGGCTTTGCAGACCCTAGCCATTGCTGGCTATCATCATGCAACAATGCAGGGCTTTGCAGCCCTTCGCCATTGCTGTCTGTCATCATGCAACAATGCAGGGCGATGCAGCCAGAGCTATTGCTGGCTGTCATCATGCAAAAAAAATGCAGGGCTTTGCAGCCCCTAGCCATTGCTAGCTAACTTCATGCAAAAATGCAGGACTTTGCAGCCCCTCGCCATTGCTGGCTATCATCATGCAACAATGTAGGGCTTTGCAGCCCCTAGCCATTGCTGGCTGTCATCATGCAAAAATACAGGGCTTTGCAGCTGCTAGCCATTGCTGGTTATCATCATGCCAAAAAAAAATTCAGGGCTCTGCAGCACCTAGTCATTGCTAACTATCTTCATGCAAAAATGCAGGGCTTTGCAACCCCTAGCCATTGCTGGCTATCATCATGCAACAATGCAGGGCTTTGCAACCCCTCGCCATTGCTCGCTATCATCATGCAACAATGCAGGGCTTTGCAGCCACTAGCCATTGCTGGTTGTCATCATGCAAAAAAGCAGGGCTTTGCAGCTCCTAGCCATTGCTCGCTATCATTATGCAACAATGCAGGGCTTTGCAGCCCCTAGCCATTGCTGGCTATCATCATGCATCAATGAAGGGCTTTGCAGCCCTTAGCCATTGCTGGCTATCATCATGTAAAAATGCAGGGCTTTGCAACCCCTAGCCATTGCTGGCTATCAGCATGCAACAATGCAGGGCTTTGCAGCCCCTAGCCATTGCTGGCTATCATCATTTAAGAATGCAGAACTTTGCAGCCCCTAGCCATTGCTGGCTATCATCATGCAACAATGAAGGGCTTTGCAGCCCCTTGCCATTGCTGGCTATCATAATACCAAAAAATGTTGGGCCTTGCAGCCCTTTGTTATTGCTGGCTATCATCATGCAAAAATGCAGGGCTTTGCAGCCCCTAGCCATTGCTGGCTGTCATCATGCAATAAAAAAAAAAAACCCAGGGCTTTGCAGCCCCTAGCCATTGCTGGCTAACTTCCAGATTGTATAGTTCTTTCGACCTCATTCGTTTTCCATGTCATGCTCATCATGTTTTCTTCTCTCAACAGCCCGTGCTTCTCTGTCTGTTTTTTTGTTCCTGCTTGGTGAGTATTCCCTTCTTTCTTTAGGGGATTCATCAGGCTGTGTTTTCGGGGGGGCTTCCGCCCCCATTTTTGGGGGGATTTTCCTGTTGCTGCTCTGAGCCGTGCTCCTGCTCTACAAGTCTTCCCGAAGAGTCCAAGTGCCAAAGACTTGTCTGATTTTAAGCATGTTAATTCTACTTATGCTCAACACATAATAAATTTTTTCCTGGTTTCATTCGAGTCTCTCCTGATTGAAATGGTGAAGAAAAATTCCCATCAAAAGGAATAAAAAGATTTTTTTTTTTGAAATAAATATATTGCACAGCATCACACAGGCTAAAACGAGGTCCATAGGAGACCAGCACTCTAAACCCTAAAAACACAAAATAGGGTGAGTATTCCAGAGATTTCTACTCTGGCTTAAAAAACCTGCACACAAAAAAGGCAAACAAAAACTATCCAAAAGCACAGCAGAACTCTCAAACAAAATCACAAATGAGTGAATAAATTGCGTCATGTAGTCCCAGTTTACTCCAGATTGTTCTCCAATCAACAGCACCAGGGCTTCTAATAGAGTCCTGGACAGAATAATTTCATTAGCCAATCAGCTACTTGTTTCCCCACCAGAAAGGCAAGGGGTATCATTTTTAGTGGCATTTGTCTGTCTGTTTCTCAGCAGTCATCTGTGAAAATGGTTTGATTGAATTACACTAAATTTCAAGGACAGGTGTGAACTGGTCCAGGGTTCACCCAATTACATTTTCGAACTGCTTTGTTCAACATCACCAGAAATTTGTCAGCAGAGTACCTCATGCTATGCACCTTTTGCTAAACATTTGATTTCTTTTTAAATTCATATTACATTCTGATATTTGAGGCATGAGGGCTCTTTTGGGTGGCATGGTGGTGCAGTGGGTAGAACTGTCACTGTTTGTCTCTTGCCATTCTGCGAGGAGTTTGCATGTTGTCACTGTGGATTTCTTCCTCTTAAACTGGTAATCCAAAGACTTCCAGGGTAGGCCTAGGGCTGACTTTTGCCCATTCATATGAGTGAACATTGATTGAATGTGTGTTCCTTGCAATGGATTTGGAAAACTGTTCAGGGTGATATTCTACTTTTCACCCACTGGGTTCAGGGATTGGCTCTAGCTCCCCACAACCCTGACCTAGAATGAGCTGGTAAGTCAGCTATACATGAACATAAGTTTTTTTTTTTTTTTTGAATAAAGTGTGATTCAAGCCCAATTAAAGGTCACATGCAAAGGTTCTCCTAACATTTACCCATTAATGGTTTGGAATCTTGGTCTTAATATCAACTAGAGGTACTCCTAGAGTGCAAACCTCTGCCAAGGCAGCACAGCCCAAATCTTGCTGAGTGGGAGCGAAGTTCAGTTATCTAGTGTCATAAGATTTCAAGATGGCTGCCACGTGTTTGATTGATCTCAGTCAAAATCAATAGGGTCCATCCCTGATGTAATAGCGACCCACCCACAAAATTTCAAAGATATCCGTTAATTACTTTTTGAGTTATCTTGTTCAAAAATTAACAGACAAACAACACGGATCACATAACCTCTTGCCAACTTGGGGGAGGTAATAAACATGGAATAAAGTTTTTTTTTTTGGACTGACACGTACTCTACCATGAAATATATCCAAAATAAACTTCTCATAGATGACTTTTCCATTCCGCAATGTACGAAAAATTCTCGGCAGGCTTTGGAAGTGAAGTAAGTGGTGATATGGAGCCAGGTTGGTCACTAACTTCAAGTCATGGATTTGTAATGAAGCTGTGTTATTTACCTTCAACAATTATTATCCAATTCTGCAAGACTCAAGGCATCGGACAGTGTACAATTTATCCATTTTCCCTTTGAGCAAGTGAGCAGTTTTCAAGTATTAATGCAGTGCTCCTCATCATGAATACATGCAAAGTGACAATCTTTGCGTAGCAGTATTCAGTATTATTCAGAACTGACTCATTTTTTGTTTGGACAAACTGGCTAACAAGGTATTTTTTCCATCTCCAAAAGAGAAGAAAATTAATTTTACTGATGGCAAAATTAGAACATTTTTGGACATGTTTGTAGAGAATAGAAATGTTCTCACGGCAAATTAACAACATCAACATAAAGAAAAACTATTGACATGAAAAATGATCACCAGTGTTTTCTGTTTGATATATGCTGTAGCTGATGGGACAGCATATTCATTAATTCTAACTGCTCACCAAAGTGAAACCTCTCAATCAGCTCACTGTCTGAAAAGAAGTGCTGTTTTTCTTTTCTGATTGTGTCAATACGATCGTTAATTTTCCCGTTATTCTTACCATGTTAACCAACAATGTGCGTGGAATCCAATGATGCTGCCATTGTAATTCATAAACACAATAACTCCAATGATATTTTCAATAGGTGACGCTTGCCAGAAGTACCAACCCAGTTTCAGTCGAAAACATCCGCTCAATTTCATTTTATAAAGGGCTGTCTTTCCAAAATGGGGCCTTTCTCCCGGGAATTTATACTAGTAAAAATATGAAGCACTTTCACCAGGAAAATGAGTCAAAAATATTTGAAACCTTTGCATGTGACCTTAAAGCATGACAAAATACTTCACAGTGATTGCTTTATGTTATTGCTAAGCAAAGCTTACCATAAACATTTGAAGACCACAATGGAAAAACGATCAGTCACATTTTCACTTTGTGGAGAAATGATGAATTAAAAATTAAAAACGATCTTAGAAACAAAGCACTGAAAAAGTACGAAAAAAATATAAAATATTGTAATAATATATAATATTATATAATATTATTATAAATATTATAATAATATATAATATATACAAAAATGCAAAATTTGGACTCTGATCATTTTTCCTTTATGCTCTTCATTTATCAATCACCCTTATTATATTGATTTTTTACCCAATGCTATAAATTATTCTTTACACTACTTAATGCTTTACACAATGAAAAACATAATTATTTTATCTCTGTGCACTCAAAAAAGGGAACTGAGATAATGTTTCCTTTTTTGACTGCAAATATGGCTGTTGAATAAATTCTTGTGCTGCCCAGAGTATCATATTGATCTGAAGAAGCGGTTTGTGAGTGACGCGTCGGCAATCCTGCCATGTTGCTTAGAAACTAAAAGACTTCTCAATAAAGGCAGGATATTAATATCAATTGAATATGAATTGGTTTCAAGATGAGGGCTCCTGAATTCCTAATCAATTTTAATCAATTTCCTGTTGGCTCAAATTCTATTTGCAAAATTTTATTTGCTTTTTGTATGACAGAAGGGGCCATTATTTTGAACCATAAGTATTCATTTGTAAATTCTGTTTTACTGCAAATGGGTGCCAGGGTATATCTGAACTGGCAGTTAAGTAAACACCATTTTAGCATTACTACTGAGTATGTATGTGCGCACAGCACCCATACAGGAGAAACTGATATTTTCCTCCCCGCAAGAATTAGACTATTTTGCGGAAACAGCGGCCAACGATTCTGACTTCCTGCTCCAGGCAAAACCTCTGATCGGCTGGGCACCTGTAGTCCATCTGTTCGTGGATAACACAGGACCCATGAGGAAAATTGACACAAACCCACAATCAAACATTTTATGCATTTTGAAAAACATCCTCCGCATTCAGATGGAGAATTTGCAATACTCTGACCTAAAAGTAAATGAATTTTGGACACCTTTGAAAGGGAACTCATGCAACTCCTCTCAACAATCCGTCTTGGAGAATATGTGCGTCCCAAGTAATTTCCAGAATAAATTGGATAGAACCCATTTGCCAATTTTATTTTGTGGATTGACAGACAAAGTTATTTGTGCACCTAAAATAGTCTAGCCACATCTTGCTACTGCTCTCTAATCATTTTTGGCAGTCCTGATGGTGTGGTGCATTAATTTACAGTTAAAAGATTTATTTGCATAAACAATTAATTTCACTCAAAAAACACAGATGTAACAGATTCAATAAAGTAATTTTCCACAAAGATTCATCAGCTGTATCATATTCAATTGCTTTGCAATATTATTACTCCTTAATTTGTGACAGACAGGGTCTTTGTGTATTTTTGTTTTTATATGTGTTGCCCAAAATGGGAACAACACTTTTCTGAACCGGAATACGGTTTCAGTCTTGCGGTCAATATGCTTTATTAGCATGATGGGTTTAAGGTTCTTTCTTTTAGTTTGATAAGTGATCTATGTTACTGCTGGGTTGTTTGGGTGTGTTACTATTGGAGCGCATAGCCTTGAAACCTGTTCCAACTTCCACAACCAGACATGAAGAACTTGTGAAATCTCCAAAACATTTAATATAATAAAGTGGTGATTTTCTTTAAAACAAAGACCTTGTCCCGCTAAAAGCTGCCATAGATTGTCTCTTATACAGTATACTGCACTGTGTGTATTAGTCTCAGTATTGATATTTGCATGAAGTGTTTCAGTGGCCATCAATTAATTACAATTTCAGCTCTGAAAATAATCACATCAAGTCAACAAGCACCTTGAGAAGTTGCATGACTTTTTGTTATTCCCATTCCTCGTTTCAAGTTCTGCAATTGCTGATCGGACCAAACTTCAAACTTTTCCACTGACATCCAGCGTTTGAGCCGCTGATTATGTATGCTCAAGTATGATTGTGTTCTTGAGCCTGATTTTGATATTTGTTGTTTGTTTTCCTCTCGTGATAATCCTTCACATAAATAATAAAATATCAAGTGGGTGTTATTCAGCCTCAGGTCCAGGAACAACAGGATGCATCAGTTGCATCTTATAATTGATCGTTTTAAATTCTGTGGAATGATGAGCAAAATAAATTAGAAGCATTTGGGATTTAAAACTACCAGAGTAACATTTCATTAATGATTCAGCATGTTTTATACACCCTGATGGGCATCACATTGTCTTGTTTTTTACTACAGACTCATCAATTTTCCAAATCTTTGTGAATTTGCTGTGGCCTTGTGGTTGAAATAAATCCTTCAGTACAGTGAAATGTCCAAAAAGAACCAGTTCTTATTCCCTGGCTGGGTCATGGACAGGTGACAGCCTATCCCAGAATACAACGGGTGAGAGGCAGGGAGACGCCCTGGGCCTCGTTTCCCAATAACAATCAATCACAGAGCTCTAAGAGGGTTTGCTACGAACGATCTTACGAAAGTTATTCTTTCTTAACGTGCATTTCCTGAAGCAGCTCAAGGCATACAGAAGTCAAAGACACTTTGCTGTGCGCTGTCCACTAAAATGGTGCCGAGATGTTTGATTGATTGATTTTAGGCTACAGTCACCGATTTAAAAGTAGGCCTGAGTGAGCTATGTGATGTAGTCAAAACAAAATAAAATATATTTATATAATGTAAGAATAAATGAAACATATTTCACAGTGGAAGTATAGTATACCAAGTAAAGGTGACGTGCCTGTGGCTGCTGCTAGGCTGAAATTTAAGAGATGAAGAAAAAATCCTTGTTAGCAACTTGTAGTCTTGACTTGTTTCCAGTCACTCTCCTTGATCAAGTTTTCCAATAATATGAATAATCCACTGGCAGTTTAATGCACAGCTTCAATCTTAATGCATTGCTGCGGCCAGTAAATGCTACAATTCAGGAAAAAAAAGTTTCATTCACTATACGAGAAAGATAGGCAACTCTCTTGCTTTTGCGCTTCCTGATTGTTCAAATAATAACAAAGACAACGGAGATTCACAATAAGAATCCACAATTGAATAACGTTGATTAATATGCAACTTAATGTCGATATAGCTTGTTTTTTTTTTTCGTCTTACCTTCACTAGGATAACTGGCCGCAGCTGATAATCTTGAATCATGTTTTTCGAGTTCAGGTATTGTTACTTTAAATGACTGACTGTTGACACGTCAAAACCAATCTGCCCAAAGGTGTATTTTCTCTTCCTTCTCAGCTCACTAGTCGCCAGTGTGATTAAAATGATTTGTCTATCGCCCTTAAGTACAAAATAAGAACCAAATCTCGCATGGTTCTTAAATTTCTGATAGCATTGGCAACACAGTCAGGTATTGTCGCTCTGTAATCAAATTATCACTCCTAGTATATAGAGGTTTCCAAGGAGAATTGGAAATTAGGCGAAACTGAGAAAACATTTGAAACAATTTTGGAAACAGAACAGCAGCCTACAAAGTTGGGTCTTCGTCTGGACGAAATAGGCATAATGTTGGATGGAGAAGAGGCAAAAAAAAGTCACTTGATTCCACAGATTGGAAGGTAGCCTTACAAATAAAAATAAAGCAATCATATGGGAAGACATTGGAAAGAAAATGACCGCAACACGGGTTGTGAAACATGATGGTCAAGAGACAGCGAAAAAACCATGATTGCTGGCAATTCCTTGGAGACAGCGGGCACCCACTTCAGCCATACTTCTTTACCCCAGTGACAAAGCCCACACCTGCTAGTGAGCTCCACAAACATAAAATATGTTGTAAAATGGATTCTACAATCATCGTGGCCTTTAGAAGCTTTGAGGAAACAAGGCCTTGGTCAGTCTGTCAATGCAGGGTGTACACATCATTTGCACACATACTCATTTAGAGGCACCGATTAGCAATCTTTGGACTGTGGGATGAAACCGGAGTACCCAGAGGAGAACTCACACAAACGTGGAGAACATGCAAACCCTAAACAGAAAGGCCCCGGGTCAGATTCGAGGCAACGGCAATATCCACTGCGCCTCTTCCGCAAAAGTGGATTTAAAGCATAATAATGTTCCATTTTGCTAGAAAAGAGATCCTTTTGCAAGCAAAAAGGCGCTGATTAAATGTGTACAATATTGTTGACGACGGGAATCAACCCATCAGCAGGCATTTATACCACTATGGGTACTGTTCATAGCTGTTTTATTTTGTGGAATCCTGAATATCTGTGCTTTATTTGCAAAAATATTTGATGTGATATTCCACTGGTTCCATAGGAAGTCAGTACTGCCTTTTCTTCTTGGGGGAGACATTATGAGGCAGCTGATAATAGTTTTGATAGGCTGAGAGGTGTGACTCATCTTGACTTTAATGCTGCTTTCAAGTTGATGGTACACAGGAAACGACAATTTTGTGTGGGCACAGAGAGAAAAACAGCAGGCTGGCACAGCTGCAGATAAACAGTATGTTGCTATGGCGATGGTATTCCACGATTGTTTTTATTTACAGTCCATTTTTGACAATGAAAGGAAATGGATGGTTGTCCTTAGTATTGGTCTTTTTCTACATTGAAGAAAAAAGTTTTATCCACGTTCAGGTTAGGTTGTCGTATTATGTTGCCAATTTCAATCTAGAACTTTGTTGTTCGCAAAGCTAAACAGTTAAATAATTAGAATTTTACCAGCAAGTCCCTTCCCAGTCAGATTCATCCCCTGTAATGACAGCCAGTTTTGCATCTACCATAGACCATGGTCCACGTGAACGTAGCATAATGCCTTGTTTTTTTTAATCATTCAAGTGAACTTAATACCTAGAAAAAATGCCCTTAATTCACTTTATAAAACACCCAGGTTAACTGCTTATGTGGGAAACCGTTCCATTTACTGTGAGCACCATAATTCATTGGACAGTCATCATGTTTTTTTCGGCCAAACAGGGTATGAATCCAGTCGAACAAAAATCAGAGACTGAAGGCAAAAAGTCACTGAAACAAGCAGGAACTGAAGATGGCTGCAATATAGGCCTGGCAGAGCATCACCAGGGAAGATTCCCTGTTGTGTGTCACTTCCAGCTGTGACTGCATCCAAAGATAATTTGACCAAAAATAAAAATATATATTACTTTATTCTCCATAATGTTAAACTGTCAAATATTTTTTTGATGTGCCTGAAAATGTAAAAAAGGAGCTGTCATTTTTAAACAGTTCATCTACTAAGGATGAAAACACCTAATTTAAACTGACACTCTGCACTTCAGCACTTTGAGTTTGAAAGGATAAATTTACAATGAGGTTGGAGTACAGAAAAAAAAAATGTTGCCCTGGCCCATGAATTATGGTGCTCACATACATATTAGCTATGTATGTACTGTTATGAAAGTGGAGCGTTGTGTAATCATCTTGGAAGGGACATCTGGCACAAGTTGCTGGAAAAGCTACAATTACTGCAAGGAGACTCATGCTTGCTCCACAGCAATCTCTCAAGGTGCAGTTTCATAATGTTTTGTCAGCCTTTAAAAAAGTTGGCATCATTTCTCGCGGTGCAGCCGACGGTTGAAGGCGCAGTCTATTTAAATGGTGCACAGGAACTTCAAATGCTTCCTGGGTGAAATTGAGACAGATAGCAGTAAAAATTCTCATGCAGATTAATATAAAACAAGCCTCATAAAAGTGTTAACCAGCAAAAGATTTACTCTCTGATGGGACAAGGATGTGCTTCATTCCACAAGGGAAAAACCTGGGTCATGAAGTCATACAATCAGGGTGTTGTGTCTCTACAGGCTAGAAAGACTGGCTTTGCTTAAATATGGCTTTTGAGTGCTCAGTTCCCTGCCCTTTAACCGTTTGCTCTGAAATGCTTGATAAAGACATCTCCACTGGCCTTTTGATATTCTGTGGTAAATATGTGAGAGTATTTGTGGACCTCGCTTAATGACCTAAAGACAATATATTATAATGTAAATATTAAATGTTAAGTAACTCGAAAACAGTTAGGTATTGACGGCAGTGACACCCCTAACCCCAAAAAAGATTGGCAAAATAAGTTCTATAGAGTTCTCAATAGAACTTTAGAACCTCTGTTATGAAAAATACTTGTCTTTAGAAAACTGTTCTGTGGTGCTCAGTTGAAAAATCTTCACACAATCAATTCTACAGAATATATACTTCAGTGTGTCAAATCTACTGGTAAAAACACTGGGGGAACAACAATGTGGAAGAGCATAGTAACTTTATACAAATTCTATTACAAATGTGAACTATACCAATATGAACAATTTGAACTTTATAAATATGACCATGGGCATGAGTCAATGTTGGGGTTTTGTAAAATTGTGAATGTCATTTCAGTTTTAATGACAATAAAAAGATTCAGACTGCTTTCTGTTGCTGAACTACATATGGAACTACATATGCACTGCAAAATCAAATGATATTTTTACAAGTAATTTGGATTATATCAGCTGTTTGGGTCTATCAGTTGTTTTTTAAACAACTGAATAAATAGCCAGCATTTGAACTCCCCCAACCAATACCAATGAATAAAAGGTTCTAATAAATTATTAAAATAAATTTCTTTGTTTCTGAAAAGACTAAAATTTTGGATTAAATTCTGCTTTGAACAGAGAACTTTATGTAACTGGTGAGGATAGCTATGTCTTATGGTCTACAAACTGTCATATGGATATTTTTTAGAAGTTCTCTAGAAATACTGACACAACTCAGAATTCTCCTGTTCATTGTTCGATGGGACATTAAGTTTTGAAGAAAGTCTGAAAAAAGTCTATGGAGTTTCATAGACAATCCACAATTCTGGAGAACATTTGAAGCAAGTGTGAAGAAATTCCATATAATTCTGTAGAAACTTTAATGACTCAAGATAAATTTTAAAAAACTTTTCTAATACTATGATCCACATTAGGGGTCAAGTGCTGAGGCAGAATACTATCCAACAGCAGGGTTTATTGATAGTAGTATGGTAATAGTGGGGCGGAACCTCGAAGAAGAAAGTACAGTTCAGTTTAGATGTTTCAGGCGAAGAAGAGTAGGCGTTGCCAATCTCCGCGGCCAGTGGCTTCCTGAGATGACTGCCAGATGTAGTGTACACTTTGTCTCAGCCAAACTGTCCCTGGGCATGAAGGCATGGCTTAGGAGGAGCGTGGTTCCAATCCTGATGACTATAGAGGATTGGGAGATTGTTACTTATAAACTGAACAGAGGAACAGACTTGGACAGGATTAACAAAAACGCAATCCCGAGCCTGAAGACCTTGAGCAAGGCTTAGGAGCTTGTTCTTACTAACTAAGTAAGGAAGGTAGCTTCTGTAAATTTCAATCATTTTAGGTTATGTTTTACTCTCGCAAGAAAAAAAAGGGCTCTAAATTCGTAGACCAGGCGCAGGCGCAGCGAATGGGGGGAGCGCCGCGCCAACGGGGTGTGTCCAGGCGTATGTTGCAATTTCGTGCCCGGCGTAGCCTGGCGCAAGTACTCCTCTGTCCCGCCTCTGTTCCTCCTGCCGGCGCAAGTGGCAAAGAGGGAGGAGAGAAGTCGTAATTGGGTTTAACACAGCCGAGTCAAATCTTCACCAATAAAATGAGCTCCCCTCCTCACCTTTAAAGTGTTGAAATAAAGAAGCCTCTGTCCTATATCTGCATGATGCCTTAATGTTGCATTTTACTTTGCTGCTTCAGGCATGTTTTCTGCACCGCTTACGTCTATATAAAGCATTACGAATATGAGTTAGCTGGCTAGCTAGGGCATTCTCGAATTATTACCATTAGTCAACTTGAATGGAATTTCAAAACGAAACTACGTCAGATCATTCAAACTTATGAAGTTGGAATGAAATACGACGGTTGCTCATTTGTTTCTTCTGCCTGCATCATTGGGAAGAGAAACGATGGATAGCGTGTTCCTATTATTACACCCTGTTGCTGCTTAAAATTTTGGGATTAACATGCATGAACAAAAATGCAGGTTATGTTACACATTTATTTTCAATATGTGATCATAACCCAGTACGAGATCATAGCAATCAGGCTGTATTCCTTTCCCCCACTAAAACCGATAAAACCTAAGTGACAATAATAGTAGTATTAAGCCGCTGGCACACTGGACGCGAAACGAATTTTTCGCACGACAGACCGCGTTGAACGCAGTGTCTACGTGTCCGAAAGTCGGACAGGGTTTTAATATATCTCCGTCGGATGGTTTCAGTATAACTCCGTGTCCGACAGTCGATTATTCTTTTTAATTTCTTCAAATCTACTGAATCTTTTAGATATTAAATGTGAATGTATTGATAAGAGGGCTCAGTTCTTCAAGATGAGTACCGAGAATTTCAATCAATGTTTCTGTTTAAGCTCTGCTCTATAAAGTGAGTCGACATTGACGCGGGACAATGTAGGATACAATGCCTGTCGAACATGAACTGCAAAATACTCCGTGTCCGACAGCCAAAAAAAAAAAAAACGATTAGAACAGATTGATAACGAAATAAAGAATAAAAAGAAACATTATAACAACAAACAGAACATCCAATGAACACTGCGATTTATTTATTTGCGGGCCATCTTTTTTGGATGTTCTGTTTGTTGGTGATATATTTTTATTCTTTATTTCGTTATAAATCTGTTCACATAGGCCTATCAATACTTTTACTTTTTTGCCGGCTGCCGGACATGGAGTGATCGTGCATGCGATATTTAATTCACAGTGTCAATGGTCATGGAATTGATTTGCTCACTGACTACAAGCACTATTTTATCTCTGGTGTGGAAATAAAACGTGAATCTGTTCGATCCATCTGACTAATTTTCAAAAGAGAGACCGAATAAAGACTGTTGTCTATCTTCAACGGAAGAAAACAGACGAATAAAAAGAAACATTGATTGAAATTCTCGGTACTCATCTTGAAGAACTGAGTCCTCTTATCAAAACATTCACGTTTAATATCTAAAAGATTCAGTAGATTTGAAGAAATTAAAAACAATAATCGACTGTGGGACACGGGGTTATATTGAAACCATCCGACTGTCGGACACTGAGATATATTAAAACCCTGTCCGACTTTCGACACGACACTGGCAGATATCCAAAGTCAATGCAAAGACGCGAATACACGTCTTTGCATTGACTTTGACTGTAATCAGTCGTGCGAAAAATTCGTTTCGCATCCAGTGTGCAAGCGGCTTTACTGAGCATAGAACGCAAGTATTATATATATACATATATGCAGTTTGTGGTTGGCTGAGAAAGATGTGTGAAGTCGTTAGTTTGCATCACAGATTCAGCTGCGTTGATTAAGCCAGGTCGAGTTTCCATTACGCATGCCAACCGCCTTTAATCTGACATCAGGACAATTGATATAGATACTATAATTTATGTCCTGATTCAGATAGTTACATTAAATAGTGCTTGCTGTAATTATTTATTGCATTGAAATGTGCCTGATATTCTGGAAACCTGCCTGTGAGGTTTCGGTGACGTGTGAGCACTGTGCGCCGGTCAGCCAAATTACCACTGCACAGAAAGTAAAACAGGTTGGAGCTGGCGAGTTTTCTGCGCAACTTCAGCGGAGACTTTTTCTACGAAATTGTCACTGCGTCTTGATGAATATGTGACACCTCCCCCTTCTACGCCGCCACACCCATCTCGGCGCACGTCCGTCTACCAAATTGCCAAAGTGGCTGCGCACGGTGTTGCACCGCACGAAATAACCACTGCGCGGGCTGCACCAGACGAAATTACCACTGCGTGGGCTGCCACGCCACGCTGCGCCACCCTGCGCTGCGCCAAGAAATTAGAGCCCAAAGAGTTTCACCAGTAAATACTGACTGTTACAGAGCACACATAGCGAATTACAGTCCAGCAACTTGCAACTCAAAGGAAGGGGCATAAATACACCTCACAGATACAAGGGGGGAGTACTATGAAACAAGAAAAAAACTGAGATAAGGGCACAAATAGGACACAAACCAATCAAAAGAGACTTGACTTCCAATGGACATGCAAGTTGCAGAATGGGAGGAGACACAGAAGCCATTCATACGAGGGTTGCGACAGCTAATGAACTCCAACCTCTATTGATTTAATTAATGCAAAACATTATTGAACAATTGCCATGCATGCTTGCAGTGTGGAAAGAAGCAAACTGGGGCCTAATTTATAAACAGGGATACATTAAAAAAAAGACATGTATGCCACTTTTTCCTGCAAATTTGTGATTATTAAAAACAAACTTGATTACAAAAAAGTGTTGTATAAGTCACCTTGTGCACGTTTGCAAAATTTCAAGCGAATTTTGATTCAGAAAGTCAGAACTGATAGCAGGTTAGTGAAATTTGGATATTTTTGAAGACACGCCACACTTTTTCACTCTTTCACATTTCAGTATGGAATCAATGTAATTTTTTTAATAAATGAGGTCCCAGAACCCTGACTAAAATGATACAGTCCTCGATTCAAACAGTATTTACTTTTCATTGGCCTGTGATTGGATGCATATGATGCCTTGTTTTTCACAGCTGCTTCTCCTCTATGTTTGGCAAGTATATCAAATGTGATCATCCAAATTTAGCTTTCATTGTACCAAATCACACAGTTGCACTTACAGAGGACATGTTGATTGAATCCATACAATTGTGTTATTCAGGGTTTTTCTCTATACACTGTGATAGAACCACTGTGTGTAAACAGATCAATAGTAGTAATGCTGAACACAGAAGTTAGACTGTGGAGATTGAGGCACTGTAAGTAAACAGACAAATAGTTGTAATACCAATAGCACCAGACACTATAGGAGTGTGTAGTGGTGTCAGCAGACTGTAGAGTCATCCAAAGAAATACTATCTACATTGAAATGCGAACTCTCAGTTGCACTTTCTGACCTTGTTCTGGACTGCAAGCCTTCAAAGTGAAAGCAACATCACAGCAAAGGTCGAAAACAGGCCAAGTCCCTGCCCTGAGGTCATGTGCATCAACGTCAACCTCAATGCCCTTGGACAAACATAAAGTGCTCGAAAAACTCCCCCACAACCAACTCTTCGATAGCAAGCTAGAGACACAGGATACTAAACGGAAGCTGGGATACAATACGCTAAAAGGCTGCATATAATTGAAAACAATCAAACTAATACCATTTACATAATGTACATAATTTCTTGCCCCCAGCATAGTCTTTGAATAGAATGGAATAGAACTTCATGTTAGAATAGAAAGGTATTGTTTCCTTTTTTGTTAGATTTCAACTCCATCACAAAATTCAAAAGGTCTTTCTTACCCCCTCTACACTGGCACAATACATCTGTATTCAATCCAACTAAGCTTCTGCTTCTAGGCAGATTTACACACTTGGGTTAGAAAGGTCTCGTGGTATTGGCATTACAGCAGGGCATAATAAAATGGCTGTGATGTTGAGCCAGTCTGTTTGCTTGCGAGGGTGCTTGAAGGCTGGTACCAGACTACTGTTTGTCAAGCTAACCGGTGTGAATGAGGCCTCAGTTGCCAGGATTCCTATGCATGCTCAAGGCAGAACCTGGTAATCCCGCTATCGGTTGCAAACCTGCTTCAATGTCCCAAAGATTGAAAATATTGTGGACTCAACATAGAAAAACTGGACAGTTTCAGTTATTGTGATGCCAAGCACTGGCAAAATAAAGTGCCATCAGGGGGAGAAAATAAACTGGTCAAGAGATGGCCAATTTCAATTTTAACTATGGGAATTTTTACAAACTTCAGGGTGTGGTGATTTAGCATGCAGGATATGGAAGAGGAATTTGTCATTGGTTTGCAGAAGAGCTGTACTGAATCTTATACTTGTATATGCATTCTCATTTTCTAAAATGTAGCCACTGGAATGGATATTGAGCAAATATGCTATATGTATCAGTGTAATCATATATCATATGCTTCATTTTCCTTTGTGGCTATCTAGGTTTGCATATACAAAAGTAGATGTGGAAAAAGTTAGCAATGCCTCCACATTTAAATGACGCCTATTCAGTCCACAATAGAATTCCACTGCAATTATTTTGAAATGGCTCAAAAAGCAAAATAGTTTTATTGTTTTATTGTCTCACTTAACTGATGTCCAGGGATTTTGCTGTTCTGCTCTTCAATTTGCTTCCATTAATCTGCGCTAGGCCAGGTTGTTTCTGATAAACTGTGCACTGTTTATTTAAGAACAAGGGATACTTATTTTACATTGTATATTTCAGTCCCCAAAGGGAATGTGTGGTGAGGAAACTGTGTTTCATTTACCGATAGCTTATTGTTCAGTTAGAGTTCTAATTCCATCAGAATAACAACATGACTTCTTGGAAAAGGTTTGAGCCCCAGTAGACTGAAATCCATGACTTGCAAATGAAAGCCAGCTCTGTCCACAGGCTTACCGGCAGTGGAATCTTACACTGGACCTTCCTCCACTCAGTAAAGAAGAGAAAAGCTCCACATTTAAAATCTACTCACCGCAGCATTGTGTCTCCCAAAAGTTATATAATGGCTCCTCTGTGCTTCTTCTCCTCCATAAGCCTCCATGAGGCGGCATTGGCTATGTCACTTTCATCCCTAAATCGGCTAGTTTTGGTAGTATTACTGCCTAATATAAAACACTCTTTTTCAAAATGTGTGTTGTTACAGGCATTAATGTTATAGCATGAGGAGTGACATGACATGGCATGACATGAGTGGCAAGAACAGGCCGTTCAGCCCAACTATGCTGGCCAGTTTCTTAGTACTATAGTGAATCTATTACTTCTAATACTCAATGACTCAATGTTATCTAGCGCTAAATCAAGCCTGTTCTTGAAAATCCCCATATGGGATGACAGTTTACCGTTCTCCCATTTGTCATTTTCTCTAGGTTTATGTCTTTTGAATTTGATGCACACGGTTTTTGACCCACATTATGCACAAATATAAGAGTAAAGTTGGCAAATAAGACAATGGCACTTTGTGAAGACGAGAAGCTCAAGAGCTATCAAGAAGTGGTTGAAGGGCAGACTCACACATTAGCAGGAAGCTAGAGGAAGGTCTGGGCTCAAGGAGTCAATGTGCTGTTGAGAAAAGTCAGTGATTCTGCGGCCGTGACTGGAAGCACGTACTCTTTGGGCAGCAGCCTCGAGGTAGGACCAGGGTCATAAAGAAGAAAGAGCCAGAAGAGATGGACACTGCAAAACACTGTTGGCTTTACTGTGATACTTGTTAGCACTGAGCTGTGGCGAATGGAGATTAGTGATTCTTTCAGTAGCACTTTTTGAATGATATACTGCACACTTTCAGATATAAAGGTACAGTGGAGGCATATTCTAGTTCTTAAAAAAATTCTTGCATGAAAAGGTACACTAATGCCCTTTAAGAACTGGTAAGTACTTTTTGCAAGCCAAAAAAAGGTTCAAAGAAATTGTTAACCCAATTAGTCAGGGACAGTTTCTTGTATGTACCTACTGGGTATCAGAACAGTGCATGCTACCGTTGTAGGTACATTTTCAGAACAGCGATTGCTAGAAAAGGCCAAAAGCAGTTAATGTGGCCCAAAAGGGGTATGCAGAGAGTTTAAGTAGGTCAGTCGGGAGAGGAGTGTTGTGTTTTGTCCGTGTTATGTTCATGTATTTGTCTTGTTAGCAATGTGTGTTGTGTTTGTTTATTTCAGTGGTCCCTGTCCAGTCTGCCAGCCTCACTCCACCTCTCCAAGTCCATGTTCCATTGCATGTTTTGTCTTCTCCTCGTCTCTTGTTTCATCACCGCATTCGGGAGTGGCATTTGGTATTTCCTCATTTCCTTTGCAGCTGTTCTATATTCGGGCCTGCTCTAAGGTTGAGTGATTAATTGATTTTTATTAGCACTAATTACTAACCCCATCACTAACAATGCACGGGAGGGTGTTTTATTAGATAGGCACTTACTAACCACTACTAAATTAGTTAGGGCATTGACTAAAGTTTCACCTCTCCGCTTTCCCTTAATCTTGTATTGGTACTCCTATGCTGAATATGCTCATTATTCTTAATTAGCTCGTGATTGTTAAATTGCTTGGTCATTGTCTGAGTCCACATTTCCATTGCGTTTCCCCATGTCTTGTTATCATGTGCTTTTCTCCTTGTGTGCAGCCCAAGAGTTCCTCATTCCCGTTATCCTGCCCCCTTGCCTATATCTGGGAGAGGCTGGAGGAAGGCAACAGATGGAACCTGTTGTCTACTGTGTTGTGTTCATGAGCGTTTATTCTAGTATCCTAGTACTGCCTAGAGTTTTACCAAGTCTTGCCTCCCTTATTTCCTGTATTGTACTTAGTTTACACAAGTTCTTGTTTCTTAGTTCATATGCTCTGTGTAGCATGTATTTCTGCCCTTTTTCAGCCCTTTGGGTGTAGTTTTTTGTTGGCCCTTGTGTCCTGTTGTTTTCTTGTGTTTTGTAAGTAAATATTTATTGTGAATTTTCATCTTGCACCTGGCGTCTTACCTGTCAAATCCCAACAAGGAGAAGGTCCGAAATGTAGAGTTCGGGGGTAAGAATAGTTGGCAACAATTAGGAAGATTAGTCTAAATGCTGGTGCGAATGAATCAATTGTTCTTGCATGTTCTGAGTCAAGGCCATCCCTGAGGACTGCCATATAAGCACTATCTTGCTATTTAGGGCACCATAGTCATGTTAAAGAGGAACTTTAAGTGGTCAACAAAGCACACTGAGAGTCAAGGGTGTCTGATGATGACTAGTCATCCTGCTGGAGACATCACGGAGGTTTCCTACCAAGTGTGACCATCAGATAGTAAGGTGCAGATTTACATAGCTTATTTGTCTCTGTTCAGCTCTGTCCTCATCAATGTAAAATATTTTTCACTCAGCTAGATTTAGTGAAGTCATCTTGCTGCTTTGAATAAGTTCTGTGAACGTAAAAAGTTGTGATAAACTTGACAAAGCAACAAGAGGACTGAACCACATAAAACCAACGGACCCATATTTAGATGGGTCCATAAAATGCAGCTGCTGTATTCAGACCTGTGGAATTTCAGCCTTATTTCTAGAGGAGATCCCAAGGTTTCCAATATTCTCAAATGTGTTCTTGAACTGCAGGGAAATGTGGGTTTGAATATTTCTCTCAGCATAAGTGATGTAGGTTCAGAGATGCACTGCAACCAGTAGACAGAGAATTTGCATGTGACATTGGGCTCTAAATTCGTAGACCAGGCGCAGGCGCGGCGAATAGGGGGAGCGCCGCGCCAACGGGGTGTGTCCAGGTCTATGTTGCAATTTCGTGCCTGGCGAAGCCCGGCGCAAGTACTCCTCTGTCCCGCCTCTGCCCCTCCTGCCGGCGCAAGTGGCAAAGAGGGAGGAGAAAAGGCTTAAGTGGGTTTAACACGGCCGAGTCAACTCTTCACCAATAAAATGAGCTCCTCTCCTCATCTTTAAAGTGTTGAAATAAAGAAGCCTCTGTCCTATATCTGCATGATACGTTAATGTTGCATTTTACTTTGCTGCTTCAGGCATGTTTTCTGCACCGCTTACATTTATATTAAGCATTACGAATATGAGGCATTCTCGAATTATTACCATTAGCGAACTTGAATGGAATTTCAAAACAAAACTACGTCAGATCATTCAAACATATGAAGTTGGAATGAAATACGACGGTTGCTCATTTATTTCTTCTGCCTGCATCATAGGGAAGAGAAACGATGGATAGCGTGTTCCTATTATCACACCCTGTTGCTGCTTAAAATTTTGGGATTAACATGCATGGACAACAATGCAAGATACGTTACACATTTATTTTCAATATGTGATCTTAACTCAGTACGAGATCATAGCAATCAGGCTGTATTCCTTTCCCCCACTAAATACGATGAAACCTAAGTGACAATAATATTAGTTTTAAGCCGCTTGCACACTGGATGCGGAACGAATTTTTCGCACGACAGATTGCTTTGCTGCGTTGAACGCAGTGTCTACGTGTCCGAAAGTCGGACAGGGTTTTAATATATCTCCGTGTCCGATGGTCGGATGGTTTCAATAAAACTCCGTGTCCGACAGTCGATTATTGTTTTTAATTTCTTCAAATCTACTGAATCTTTTAGATATTAAACGTTAATGTTTTGATAAGAGGGCTCAGTTCCTCAAGATGAGTACCGAGAATTTCAATCAATGTTTCTGTTTAAGCTCTGCTCTATAAAGTGAGTCGACATTGGCGCGGGACAATGTACAATGCCTGTCGAACATTAAATGCAAAATACTCCGTGTCTGACAGCCAAAAAAAAAAAAAAAAAAAAAAAAGGCGATTAGAACAGATTGATAATGAAATAAAGAATAAAAAGAAACATTTTAACAACAAACAGAACATCCATTGAACACTGCGATTTATTTATTTGCGGGCCATCTTTTTTGGATGTTCTGTTTGTTGGTGATCTATTTTTATTCTTTATTTCATTATAAATCTATTCTCATATCAATAATTTTACTTTTGGCTGGCTGCCGGACATGGAGTATTTTGCATTTCGCGTCGGACAGTCTTGATCGTGCATGCGATATTTAATTCACAATGTCAATGGTCATGGAATTGATTTGGTCACTGACTACAAGCACTATTTTATCTCTGGTGTGGAAATAAAGCATGAATCTGTTCGATCCATCTGACTAATTTTCAAAAGAGAGACCGAATAAAGACTGTTGTCTATCTTCAACGGAAGAAAACAGACGAATAAACAGACGCGTGTATTCGCGTCTTTGCATTGACTTTGACTGTAATCAGTCATGCGAAAAAATTTGTTTCAAGGTCCAGTGTGCAAGCGGCTTTACTGAGCATAGAACGCAAGCATTATATAGGCAGTTTGTGGTTGGCTGAGAAAGATGTGAAGTCGTTAGTTTGCATCACAGATTCAGCTGCGTTGATTAAGCCAGGTCGAGTTTCCATTACGCATGCCAACCGCCTTTAATCTGACATCAGGACAATCGATATAGATACTATAATTTATGTCCTGATTCAGATAGTTACATTAAATAGTGCTTGCTGTAATTATTTATTGCATTGACATGTGTCTGACATTCTGAAACCTGCCTGTGAGGTTTCGGTGACGTGTGCGCAATGTGCGCCGGTCAGCCAAATTACCACTGCACAGAAAGTAAACCAGGTTGGAGCTGGCGAGCTTTCTGGGCAACTTCAGCGGAGACTTTTTCTATGAAATTGTCACTGCGTCTTGATGAATATGTGACACCTCCCCCTACTACGCCGCCACACCCATCTCGGCGCACGTCCGTCTACCAAATTGCCAAAGTGGCTGCACACGGTGTTGCACCACACGAAATTACCACTGCGCGGGCTGCGCCACGCTACGCCACGCTGCGCCACCCTGCGCTGCGCCAAGAAATTAGAGCCCATTGTCCTACAATATGAAAAAAAATTACTTTTTTTTTTTTTTACTTTGAACCCATGTAAGTGATAACACAAGGGAAAAGTTGGGGTTTAAGGGGTGAATGTTTTTTTTTTCCACTTCATTACCAGTTCGGAAAAAAGCAGGGAAATACAAAAACATCATTGTTAGTGGTAGCTGCTGCATTCAAACCTGTGGAACTTCAGGCCCATTTTGAATTCCATGAGAGGTTTCCAACAATCTCAAATATGGCCTGCTGCATCACAGTGAAATGTGCATTAAATGATGTACAAGATCAAGATGTTTTTCATTTGATGTAATGCTGTGAGCATCAAAAACATGGTATCATGGGTTTGAATATTTCACTGAATAAAACTGTAATGTAGCTTCAGTGATGCACTGGAACCGGCAGATACAGAATACGCATGAGACATTGTCTTACAATATGAAAAAAAGAGCTATTTCTGACATTGAATCTATCTAAGGGAAAACTTAAGCGAAAAATTGGAATTGAAGGGGTAAACTTTACTATGATGAGTTCACAACTCATTTTTTACAGTGAAGGTGTATCCAGGTTGGAGGCAGACAACTTTATGCTTTATACATTTACAAAATAAATAAATAAATTCAAATTAAATCTGTTATACCAGGGGTCATCAACCCTGTTCCTGGAGAGCCACCATCCTGTAGGTTTCTGCTCTATCTCCAATTCAGCACACCTGATTCAAGTAATTAGCTACTTAATTGCCCAGCTTGTGATCTTGTTAAGTAGCTAATTACTTGAATCCGGTGTGCTGAATTGGAGATAGAGCAGAAACCTACAGGATGGTAGCTCTCCAGGAACAGGGTTGGTGACCCCTGCGTTATAGCATGTCCATGTACACACTGGCACTGCATACAAAAAGAACACTCAATGAAATGACAAAAAAGTGGTTGATTCATTGCAATTTCGTCGGTATTCACAGAATTCATCTGTTCGAGATTTGAGAGTTTTGAGAGTTTTTGAAGTTGGCATGTCACCAGATAGAAAATCTTCGCAGAGTATATGACGACACCAAGGAGCAAAAGACTGCCCTTCTCCGAAACTCTGAGTACCTGGCTGAAACAGTAAAAAAAAAAAAAAAAAAAAGTAAAAATTGCATCCCTGAAAGGCAGATTCAATTATTATTTCTCCATAATCTGTTAGAAAGTAGGATTTCTGTTTGTTTGTAATGTTAGTTTTCATTATTGTTAGTCTTTATTTTCATTTATGTAAATTTTATTATTTTGATTGAGTGATTGTGTATTGTTCTGAATGGTTGTTATTTCCCTTGGTCTAGTTCCTTAAATCCTTGTGTTCTTCCCTCCTGTCAGTCCTTGTTAACACACTAATTCCCCTGTTAATTCGGTGAGGTGATTCTAACTTCCTTCATTCTGTTCTTGCTGCCTGTCTGCACCTGAGAGTAGTTTAGAATCAGGGCCTGGGTGTGTAGTGCAGATTAGCATAGGTTTCCACGCCCTTTCCATTCTACTCACCTATCCCTGTCCTGCTCTTCCTGGTTCCGCCTCTCTCTGGCTTCTTGCCACAGCTGTGCTCTATCTGGTCGGGTAATCACAGTAATTGTCTGAGTGCTTAAATATCCCATTTCCCCTTCACTCTAAGTCGATTCGTTTTCTGACTCAGTCTGATCTCGTCTCTGCGTTTCTGGTTTATAAGATTTCTCGATTGTTGATTGCTAGTTTTGTCCGTATTCTTGTCATTGTATATTTGTATTGTATTCATGTTGTTTGATTGGAGTGCTTGCCAGTCCCATTTTCCCTTTTATTCCCCGTGTACCCTTTGTTAGATTTAATCTGTGTCTTCCCTTTCCTTTCTTCCCTTTTCCCTTTACCCCTCCATTAGTTAGATTCCTGTTGTTCATTGTCATTGTGCGGATTGATATCCTGGCTTCTGACCCTTGGCTTGTTTCTTGACTTTGTTTCCGATTCCCTGTACATACCTGTTTGCTGGCTTTGACCCTGTTCTGTTTCACAATGAGTTTAGAATCGAATTCTAATATTAATAAACGCCATGCTGACTCTGATCTGCGCTTGGAGCATTCGTCTGTTCCTAACATAATCACTTTCACATCTCTCCTGTTTGCCAAGCTAACAGAACAGTGTCTGTGGCACTCCCATTGTATTTGCACTGGACAGCTTCAGCTCATCTTTTCAGTGTAGGTTAACTAAACAAATAATTTAAAGGTAATCAATTTCATCACTCAACTTCACTCTATGACTGCATTCAGAAAAATAGATTGGGCCAAGAAAAGTGTGCATAAATGGTGAACAAAGAGAAAGGTGATAGAGACTACACAGGGAAGGCAATACAGTCAAATACAAACCCCCAGTTCCAGTGAAGTTGGGATGTTGTGTAAAACGTGAATAAAAACAGAATACAATGATTTGCAAATCCTTTTCGACCTATATTCAATTCAGCACACTACAAAGACAAGATTTTTAATGATTAAACTGATAAAGTCGATTGATTTTTTTGGAAATATTCACTCATTTTGAATTTCATGCCTGCAACACATTCCAGAAAAGACTGGGAAAGTTGAGGAATGCACAAAAAACACCTGTTTGGAACATTCCACAGGTGACCAAGTTAATTGGAAACCGGTGAGTGTCATGATTAGGTATAAAAGGAGCATCCCTGAAAGGCTCAGTTTTCTCAAGCAAGGATGGGGCGAGGTTCACCACTTTGTGAACAACTGCGTGAGCAAATAGTCCAACAGTTTAAGAACAACATTTCTTAACGTGCAATTGCAAGGAATTTAGGGATTTCATCATCTACAGTCAATATAATCAAAAGATTCAGAGAATCCAGAGAAATCTCGACACGTAAGCGGCAAGACCGAAATCCAACAATGAATGCCTGTGACCGTTGGTCCCTCAGGCGGCACTGCATTAAAAACTGACATCATTCTGTAAAGGAAATTACCGTGTGGGCGGAGGAACACCCCGGAAAACCATTGTCAGTTAACAGTTTGTTGCTACATCTACAAGTACAAAATAAAACTCTACCATGCAAAGTGAAAGCCATATATCAACAACAACCAGAAATGTCGCCGGCTTCTCTAGGCCTGAGCTCATCTGAGATCGACTGACGCAAAATAAAAAAGTGTGCTGTGGTCTGACGAGTTCGTTTCAAATTGTTTTTGGAAATCACGGAAGTCGTGTCCTCTGGGCTAAAGAGGAAAAGGACCATCCAGATTGTTATCAGTGCAAAGGTCAAAAGCCAGCATCTGTGATGGTATGGGGATGTTTTAGTGCCCATGGCATGGGTAACTTGCACATCTGTGAAGGCACCATTAATGCTGAGAGGTACATACAGGTTTTGGAGCAACATATGCTGCCATCCAAGCAACGTCTTTCTCAGGGATGTCCCTGCTTATTACAGCAAGACAATGCCAACCACATTCTGCACATGTTACAACGCATGGCTTTGTAGTAAAAGAGTGTGGGTAATAGACTGGCCTGCCTGTATTCCAGACCTGTCTCCCATTGAAAATGTGGGGGCATTATGAAGCGCAAAATACGACAACGGAGACCCCGGACTGTTGAGCAACTGAAGTCGTACATCAAGTAAGAATGGGAAAGAATTCCACCTACAAAGCCTCTACAATAAGTGTCCTCAGTTCTCAAATGCTTATTGAGTATTGTTAAAAGGAAAGTTTATGTAACACAGTGGTGAACATGCCCGTCCCAGTTTTTTTGGAAGGTGTCGCAGGCGTCAAATTAAAAATGAGAGAATATTTCCAAAAAAAACAATGAAGCTTATCAGTTTGAATGTTAAATATCTTGTCTTGGTAGCGTGCTCAATTGAATATAGGTCGAAAAGGATTTGCAAATCACTGTATTCTGTTTTTAATCACATTTTACACAATGTCCCAACTTCATTGGAATTGGGGTTTGTCCATATGGAATAGCCAAATGCTTTTTTTGCTGAGTAGAGACAGATGCTGTATTATTTTATTTCCCTGGCTGGTTTCTTCAGCCACACATACAGCAGAGTTTCTGTATACTGTATGTACTGTCATGCTTAGTAAGTCATATCTGGATGCCAAAAGTAAATACAGCAGAAGGGCCAGATTAAGCATTTGACTCCACAGTCACTGTACGCGTTTCATTGTCCAAATTATACATTTCATGTAATTATACATTTCAGTCCCTACAAATGCCTATATGTGTATGTGTGGTCAGAATGAGTGCACTGAACAAAATAATTTAAAAAAATGCAATGTAACTCAACTTATCTTGTGGCAAGATGGGATACTTTCAGGACTTTTAAGATTTAAGCTTAATTCTGGCCATGTTTGTGTTAATGTCTCCATCAAAATTTTTCTTGCGCAAATGAAGGCAATTAATTATTATTTTTAAAATTATTCTATCAGTGATTTCATTGCATGTACCCCTTTATTTAACTTAACTTTTCTTGAAAGGAGAAAAATACAATTCAATCAAGAAATGCACATTTCTAACAATGGCATCCTACTTCATTGTACAACATACACATGCAGAAGGTTCTCATTGCCATTTGCTCTGGTGTATTGGCTGTCCAAGGACCAAGGAAATTCATACTTCATACAGAAATTTTAATTTCATAGAGAAATTGGACATCTGACACAGATACTTTTAAGTATTTCTATGTCTCAAATTGAAAAGAAATTAAAATGAGCTCTTCATGATAGCAGTTAACTAGCCATTTTATGAATATAACTCGGAGTATAGCAGTCTTTTTTTTAAATCAGTATTATATTTTGTATTTTTTAAAATTTGCATTTTTTTTAGTGCGAAGGTTATCTTCCTCTCTTTCACAGTCAAATCAAAGCCTTGTGTAATTAACAACTGACATTTTCCTCAGTGATGTTGGGAAATTCTATCCCGTGATCTGTAACTCTTGGCTCTACTTGATTGAACTTTTAACATTAAATTATTTTTAAAAGCAAAGCATTTATGGTTCACTTTTAATACCAGTAATAATGCTTGATGCAATTATGACCTGCAATTACTGTGTAGTTCAATTAATAATGATTTCAACTCAGATGTTTGAAGTGTGTGAAACTTGGAATGACAGACGTTGGAACTTCAAATCTTTAAAAGCAGAACTTGTGATGGGCTTGTGGTGGACCTATTTTCATCTAATTCAGGTGGATTCTTTTGAAATCTGTTCAGGAGTAAATAATTAAATATCTTGAGAACAACAACAACAAAAAACTGAGATCCTATAGGCCTAATGTAGTTTTGAGACAGAAAAGAAACACAATAAATTGGAGCATGATCGCTTCCTGCATTTTGTGTGGGGGTTCGAGAGATCCTGAAAGCAGAATGGTAGAATGTGTTGTTATGCTGATGTGCATGTACAAATGCAGTGAGTCTGAGCCATCTTCAAATCCACCTGTAATGTGAATGGCATTTGCTCACAGATGTTGTCAATGATGCTGTCAATGTGAAAATGAGGTGTGCAACGTCTCTGGCAGTCAGTGGCTGCCTGAGATGGAATATTTGGATCATTTATGCTGACAGATTTCAGAGGCTGGTGGAATGAATCTCCATGGACATAAACAAACATTTGCCTTTCAGTCTATATGAAAAAAAATAAACAACAAAAACTAGCATAAAAGAAATGATTCAGAGGGAGCACTTGTGCTCACAAATCTTGATAAATTACTTGTCACTTTGTTCAGTCTTTTATGAGTCAAAGAATGAGCATGATAAAAAAAAAATTAATTAAAATGCAGAGAAGAAAAAATAAAGAATAAAAAGACCACCGAGTGCAAGCAAAATATCTGGTAAGTGTGTGTGAGAGCCCTTCTGACATAAAAGAATAATTGCTATTCTCACAAGCAGCATGAAATTTACTTCCACAAGAATGGGCTATTTTCCCATTATAAAAGGTCATAATTAAAAGGTCTGAGTTTTGTTTTTTTTTGCCCTTCTATTGCATTCCTTGGCTCTATTTACACTTTTGTCCTATAAATGTGTAAATTGGGTCCATTTTTGCAATGCACAGGCTCTGTTGACTACGACATTGCCTTTCTCTTGTCCCCCAACTGTTCCAAGCTTTTCTCTTTTTTCAATGGGATCATGAATTGGAGCGACTGTAATTGGAATGGAATAATCATAGAGACCAGTCACACAATTCGCACCCTCCGCTGACCAAGTAACAGCTTTAGTTTTTGGCTGCAGGGCACAGTTCAAAGATTTAAACTGAAAGTACAGCTGGAATACTCACAAAAACAAATATTAAATTCACTTGACTCTTGGGAGTGAATTTGCGAACTGAGACATATTGCTATGAATTTTAAGACAATAAACTGCTGGTTTAATATGCAGATTTAGCAGAATATTTATTCACAGTAATGAAGCAAATACACAGCATTGTTTATATAATTTAGTTTTGTGGTTAAAACCTTGCTCCCTCCAAGAGTGGTATTCAGAACAATGCACTTTTATTTTATTCCAGTGAGTTCATGTTTTGGAAATGTGCTAGTTACTGAACATGAAATACATACAGTGAGCACCATAATTCATTGGATATTTTTCTTTTGATTTGGTACTCTGCACTTTGAGTTTGAAAAGGAGATGATGATAACTTGGTTGAAATGTTGAGAACCAGCTTTTTTTTTAATTGAAGGTATTTTCATTGGAGGAACAAGTTAGAAATTCAATTTTATTTGTTTTGTGCGTTTCACAATTGAGATTGACCTGAAGTGCTGCACACAGCACAGGACCTGAACCTCCAAGAGCAAGCCAAAAGGCAACAGTGGCAAGGAAAAAAGTCTCTAGTAGAAAGAAACCTTGGGCAGAACTGGCCTCCAAAGCAGGGGAAACCCAAATGCCTAAGGTTGGCTCAAGATAAATAAAGAGAGATGTAGACTGGAGAATGGAGAGGACAAATAGGAACAGGGAGACAACAGGCACAACATTTCATAGGGGAGGGGAGAAGGAAAGTCGAGCAGAACCATCAATTGACAGCACCTTTTGTAAAGACCCCCCCCCCCCCACACACACACATGCACACACACACTCCTCTTTTTTGGTGCATAATGCAGAAAAAGTAAGCATATTTCACATTTGGTCATATGCAATGACTTTTTGGAGACTGTGAAGCATAAAAATCACCAGACGCTGCATATCATCCCTGCCCAGACAGCACGCATACCTCTCGCCGACGTTGGCACGATGAAGGTGCATCGGTGAGACATATTATGGAGAGCGTTTGCTAATTGGGAATGCGTTGCCGAGACATCGGCATTTGGCAAATGGCAAATTTGGCGTAACACAGCTGTCTACAAAACACAAGCCTCACATGCGTCATACATCACGAGCGTTTACGTCGCTTGCGTACATGTAAGTTTACTCCAAGCGCGCGAAATGGACGAGGCGACATTCCAAACAAAAGGACAACTACTACGTCAACAACACACAAGGTAATGGTAAGAGATTTTTCTTGAGGAAAAACTAATTTTGTCCATGATAAAAGCTGGGTTTTATTGGAGTGAAGTAACGAGTGTAACGTTAGTTCCCGACGTAGTTTGAGGCAGGCAGACGAGACAGTGAAAGAACAGGGGCAATGAAAAAAATAACAGCCTTCTTTGCCAAAAGGCCGAGGTTTGAGGAGAGAGAGAGGTGACAGATAAGGCAAATTCAGCAGATTTACAACAGGTCAATGGCTCCGTAAGGTTACATATATTTACTTCACTCCTTTTTTCCCGATGATGTCAGGCAGTCTGAGTATGAGGGTCAGAGTGAACCCAGACAAGGGTGAGTGAGTAACGTCACACGAGCAGGGGTGAAATAGTGGAGAGTAAACACAGGTAAATTCAGTTTAACCACTGTTTTGAATGACGCTGAGAGTTTATTCTCTTACTTTCTGATGGTTTGCATTCGTCATGAAGGGGAAACTGTGTGAGTTAAACCATGTAAAACCCACAAAACAATAACCAACGGCGGAAATTGTAGGGTTGAAGGTTTATGCGTATGGATTCCTAGTATTAGCACGCGCGACGTCCTGGCTGGTGCGAATCACAATAAAATGGATATATTTTCTCCGTTCGAACAACGGGGCACAAAAGCACAACGGTTACAATTAATCTGACTCCATAATAAATTTAGAATACCAAATTTAGTTATACCCTCGTTAAATATCTGACTCCAACTTAGAATTAGAATTTATAGTTAGGGACACATCGTGAATCTCGGGGCAGCTACGCCGCCAGACTCTTCCGTGAAAACCCAGTTACTCAACTGACGCCCCGGGTAATAGCTCAGTTGCGGATCTTAGTTCGGTGAGAGCTCTAGAGGATGGAAGAAATTACCATGATAGTAGCAACTTTGGCATAAACATATCATGAACCCAGATTTATGCACACCACAGGGCCCCTTAAGGGGATCGGCCAGGCACCGGCTTATAAACTCAAGAAAACCCTTAAGGTCAATCCCCAGGACCGATGCTACATAATCGCACCACAGGGCCCCTTAAGGGATCGGCCAGGTACCGGTTTATAAGCTCAAGAAAGCCCTTAAGGTCAAAATCCCAGGACCGATACTACATAAACCCTTTATATGAGTAGACCGTAACTTGCAATCCAACTTAAAGCCCATCACATCCTTTAAAACATCAGCTAGCTAGTCTGGAATGATAAGGACTTACCCCTAAGTACCGGTCGTAACGTGGCTAGAAAGGACAAAAGGATTAGGAGTCCGGAGACCACATAAGCTTAAAGGAATAGCAATGATTTATTCACCAGGTAGGCAAAAGCTTAAATCATACAAATCAATACTAAGCCAATTACAAGTTACACATAATTTAGAAGAGGAGAATAAAGTCATACCTGGAGGAAAAGGATACACGCACTAACGTCTGGCGGGAAGTTCGAAATACGATGTTACATCATTGAAAAAAAGTGCTACTCACGCACTAACGTGCGCGGGGAGAATCGGATCACGATCTTCCCAGAATAGATTGTTTCTCTTTGCTTTAAGCCAAACCACGTCTTTGATCCAGGCGGCATGGCCATAAACACTTGGAAGGGGGTCGAATCCGGTTTTTGGGTAATAAAACACTTCAGCAGAGAGAGGAGAATAGGGTGATTACCAGAGAGTATTCTGACCAAATTCTCAGGAGTTTCCAAAAGAGAACGAACCATAATTTCAATGGGAATGAAACATACTCCATTCAACTCCTTAGATTCCCCGAGAATAACAAGACCAAACATGATATGAATATGTACTAATATGATGCAGTTGTCATGAAAAAGTCTTAAGATGAATTAATATATAGTTTAATTGGGTTATAAGTATATAAAAGTGCTATTTGGATATATAAGAACATGATTTAACATATAAGCACATTATGCACTTCCCAGTGGTTTAGATTATTTGAAACAAATTAATATAACTGGACTTTAACTTAAGACTTAGGCCAGTAATATGACTTCGCACAGGGGCATTGTGTCAGCCAGAGCCCTCTAACAACCCCCCATACAGAGGAACAGTAAGACTGTTAACACCTTAGCAAGCATTTTGGGGAGGAAGTCCACAAAAAGCTTTATTGCTATCTGGCATGGCTCTGGACTAAGCTTATCAGCCATTTGTCGCATACAGTCGCTGGGCTCCCCACGCATCAGCGTTTGCAGATCTTACAGAGGTGCCGCTCAGAACCTAACCCAAAGGCACAGACAATTTTCACGGGTTTCACTTTGATCCTTCGAACCTCCCCTCCCAGGGCGCAGTTCTAGGCTAGATCCCTTCCCACAGAGATCTTTGCCCAGGCTCCCCAGGTTCAGAACTCCGTCTTCTGCTTCCCGGCGTCTTCTTTTCAAAGCTCACCGATCACAGAAGCACCACTCGCCTACTGACGCGTCGCTTTTGGTTTGTGGTGGCCTGACTGTACATTGAGCGGCGCGACCAACAAAAGGGACTTACTGCCATCTGGCGACCCGACCGGCCGGTGACCCAGTCGATAGCGATCCCGAATCCCGTAGTGGTTATCAGCCACCCAGGTGGGAGCCGACGGTCTGACCCTACCCCACTTAGCTATGGGTATAGAAACTTTGACCGTTTTCACCAGCCTTGCCTGTTCACAGAGGTCGTACTATCGTCCCTCTGCTTAGGTGTGGGCTGTCGCCCGCGTACCACGTGATGCCCACACACACTTAAAAAAGACAACACGCCCGACTAGACGGTACCACGGCAGTATGTCAATTCATACTTCACTGAACACGGAGGCCTTCAGTTTACTCCCCTGCACTATAGTTCCGATTTAACGTGCCCTCGAACTTTGCAGTCCCGCCCGCCGCCTGTTATTTCCAAGGTTAGGGGGCCTAACCCCCTACCCTAGAAATGGAACAATCTTTTGTAAAATGAAATATGCAATGTCTACATTCCACCCCCTGAGCGTGTGGATGGGCTAAGCTCCACCCACAGGGTCAAAAATAGCTTCCGGGAATATTTGCTGAGATTATGGATGGAATATTGATGAGAGATTCCAGATTTGAGTAGTTCAGTTTTTCATGACAGTTGCATCACATGATAAAATGGAAAAAATGGATTGTTTCCTCTCACTGCAATATAATTGAGAATTTAGTGAAGTGTGATTTGGGAAGTTAAAAGAAAGAGAGACAACCGTTTTATTAACATGAAACGTGAAGAAATTAAAAGGAAAAACAAACAAAAAATAAAATTAAATTAAAAGTATGTTATCTAGGTTTGTTCTATGAGTCTATTATCTGAAGTTAGTGTACCAATTGGACGAATGTTATTATAGCCAATGGAATGATGGTTCAAAAGTAATTTTTTTCTAACACAGTAAAAATAGAAATCGCAGAACAAACCAGCACATAAACCAAAAACTTCCCCACACTTGACTAGGGAAAGCAAAAAGATTATATGTGCCACTAACTAAGTAACCAACCAATTGGAAAAAACCCCCGAGGAAAAAAAAATCCAATGGCGGTCACAATATCAAAACATTTAAGCAGCTGATTTAAAGTGCAAAAAAAATAAACAGTTACAGATGAAAAAAAAAACAATAGAACATTTACATGAGCTATACTGAAGTGATATGGTGAAATATTGGAAATCGTGAAATTCATATGTCCAGACATTCAGCAATTTACGTCACATGATATGATTTGGAGATTAACTGAGAGAGTGGGGCTGATACACATAATAGGCTGGTCAGAAGCACTTTTGTAGGAATTCCAATTTAATTCTGAAAAATATTAAAAGGTAAATGGGACTTATTTGGATCAATGCATATGTAGTTTTACCTCACTTTATGAACTTTTAAGGCACACTACCTTTGGCCTTCAGTGTAAGAAACCTCTATGCTCCAGTCCATTAAATGCCACATTATAAAATAGAATTTTGATTGATTCCTCTCAACCTATTTCTGTATCAACCCACACTCTTTACATGTAATTTACAAATCACAATCACAAACACCACTGCAGTTTGTCCATATGAAAATGTCCTTTGTCCTGTATGAGTCCGGTAGCTGTAGAGATGTTTGAGGTCCGGCTGACCACCCGGCGTTGGTGCACATATTGTTGGAATTTGAACGTGTGTCCATAATAAGTTGAATAGTGGAAGAAATGGCTCCCAAGAGCCAGAAGGGTGGACAGGGATTATTGTGCCCTGACGTGCCACACCCTCGCTCCGCTACCATGTTTGCGATGAAATCCCGAAATCCAAATCAGCCAAAAACATATAAATGAAGCTTCTGTTACTCAGGTGTAAATGGCAAAGTCAGGTCCTCGAATCCTTGATGCCTGTATAGAAAATTTTAGAAACAGCACCCTGCCAAATTGACAACAACAAGGGAGACCAAGACAAGACATGACCAAGGTACTCTGTTAAAACTCAACCTGCAGGAATCAGAAAGTGTGAAAGTTAATTGGAAACATTTAGTTGGGGGTCTTCCTGCCAGCGAACTGTCCTGTGGAAAACAATGGATGAAAAAGTTAATGCAGTGCATGCAATTACCCTACAATTCACATGTCCCCGCCGTCTGGGTAACCTTACGACACCTCAAAGGGGACAATGACTGAGGATGAGTGAATGGCACTGTTGAAGATTCCATCACCCCTGTTTTCAGAAAGAAAGAACAGACGAAGTTAGTATCAGTTTTAAATGAAACAATGCTTTATGGCTTTCCCTTCGGATCAGGATAAACACATACAAACATGGAGAAACGCAAGTGGTGTATGTATGTGTGTGTATGTATGTGTGCGCGCGCGCGTGTGACTAAGGGTTGTAAAGTGGCTCGGATGGGGCCTGTTACCCACGAGCCCGGTGTTTTATGGCCCCAACTTCCTCCACCCCTGAGAGGATGTCATCACCTTAGACATCTGCTGTAAAATCAAGGCTCTCAGGTGTGAAGACTGTAAGAGAATGAACTATGCAGGGTGAATGTCTGCATAGCTTCAGACACTGAAAAGACAATGACAAACAGACATTAAAAATAGGCTGAACCATGCAATCCAGTAGGAATGCAGGCAACCATCGTTGAGTTACTGATGTACTAGTAACTCTGATTAATTCATGCACTCTATAAAGAGTACAGGCTTATAGATTGAAGTGATCCATGTTTCGAGGAACATAGTCCTAACTGACAGAGGGGTGAATAGGATCAGAGAGAGGGAGCACAAGCAGAGGAATGGCAGGCTGTGAGAAACACAGCAAGTATGAGTAGAAAGACATTCATCTTTGCCAAAAGTGACCAAACCCATCTGGCTCCAATTCTTTAGGACGGATGCAAATTTAATAGAAATGAATTACAGGAAAAATAAATGTAGGGGAGGAATATTTCTCCCTAAAAGGCAACTCCTGTAGGCATTTTAAATCTAATTACCTACTTCCATGAGGCCATAAACAGTACCCCCTGCTGGGGCAGACAAAAGAGACTCAATGTCCCACTAGACATTTATAGCTCAGATGTTGCTTGATGACTAGTGGCAATGACAGTATACAACAATGGTTAACCAAACATTAATTCCAAGAAACGTATTTGGTGGTTAGTGAAATCCACACAAAACGTAATTATACTAGATGGTTTGCTTCAAACATAACGGTTAAAAGGCGAGTACATTGTTAGTGAATGGCCACACTCAAGATGGTGGTCACAGCATGCGACTTTGTGCTGGTTCCGCCTTCTCCTTCTCCTTCTCCTTCTCGGAAGGAAGACCGGAAACCAGCATTAAACGTGGCAGTGATTGGCCGATTTGAAGAGCGCCATTTGACTCGTATTTAGGATGAGGGCCGGGTCAGCCGACCAGCTCACCGACAACGGTCTACGTCACCATATTACACGGATCGACTTGGGGCTGTATCAGCCAACCAGCTCCCCGGCGAATAGTCACGTGACCCAATGGGTCGGCTAAGACTTTCCCCCCTCTGGAGGAAGCACCTACCCACATGCAAACTCAACCAATGGCTGCCCTCAGATGAAACCACGTTATATTCCCCAACAAAGCGAGTCAAAAATGGCGGGCCGTTCAACTTGTTAATTCTTTGTGCAAAAGTAATATGGCAGCTTCAATACGTACTTGGGATAAGCTTAAATGCAAGCAGATTTTTAGAGCGGTTATAAGGGCAATTTCCCAATTTTACGTGCAATGCAAAAATATTCAACACTTTCAGCAATAAGCTTTCCCGTTGCTATGTCCAGGACACATATCCTCCCACAATTCGCACAGTCTAGTCGCCTGAAGCAAAACAACCTGCAGTCCGAGAAGCCAACGTGGCCCGTAACAGCAAACTTCAGCCCATACCGAAACTGCTGAACATTCCGCTTGCGAAAAACCACATTACAAACCCAATCAAGAATTAGTCTAATCACTGTCCGTGTCCCAAAAGACTGCCGGCACGAAACTTCTGCCGAATTTGACCAACTTCGACAACCCAAAGGTGCAGAATGCACCCTGCTTAAACTTTTGAGTCCAATTATTACAATTTTCCGAATGCCGTTTTGCATCTCTCTCAGGGCGCTGATCAAAAGAGCGCAAACACTGGGCAGTGAAACCGTAAGCTATTACCTTGACACAAAGTTTAACAAGACAAGAGGATGGAAATATTTGTCAACTTAAACCGAACCAATGATGCGGGTCAGAGCACTAAAAAACATACTTGCAACCCATGCGCGATTGTTACAACGATAAAATCCGTAAGTCCAATGATATTTCGAAGCTAATCTCCTCACTCCCCTACGTACAAGATTCCTTCAAGATCACACTGGCATTTCACCAATGTCCCATTTCTTCCAGTTTTTGGGCAAGATTGTCTGCGCAGTTACAGCAGGACCTTGCACCAAATCCATCAAATACATCCAATCGCCGACTTTTTTTTTACATCATAAACCTTCGAACACAGTCTTTCCTGGTTTCAAGCACAGACCAAGAGTATTCAACACTTTCAGTGGCAAGCTTTATCCCTGCTATGGCATTACCACCGGATCCTCGCTGTCCCAACCGCCCAGTCTAGGTGCCAAAGCACAAACAACCTACGGTCGAAGAAGAGTCAAGCCCGATGTGCCAAGCAACAACAACAGATATTCGCATCCACTTAAAAATGCCAAAACCCCCGACTGCACACAGAAACCCAATCACCTCCAACTTGCCATTAAACCTTCTACACAAAAGCATGAAAATATCAAATGACCCGGATTAATCTGAAAACAGCGCAGTCTGAAGAGATAACAGAAAAACAAAGAAGGCTCATGCAAACATTCCTACAACTTGCACACCATTCTCTGATCCCGAAAAAGATAGAATTAAAACTTGTGCCTGGTTTCTACGGTCCCAGGCCTATTTGGGGATATGTCGATCCCTTAGCAGCGGTTTCTATGCAGTGAATTCTAACTTTTCTACAAAATAGAAAGCACCGCGATACTTACCACATGTGGATGACGACTGATGGAGCCGGCCAGATCGCGTAAGAAACCAGGATCACATTGGATGTGGAGATTCGCACTTCAGCCAGCACAATGCGGAAACATCTCGGAAGGCGTCGGAAAACAGAATCACGCGCGCCGATTCTAGGCATAGCCCGTATGGTACGCAAGCCGTCACGCCGCAAAATGCAAAGATTCCCAAACCGACATATTACGGTATAATACACGAAAGCCATCACGGAGGGCAGTCACCAGCTGTAAAACCCACAAAACAATAACCAACGGCGGAAATTGTAGGGTTGAAGGTTTATGCGTATGGATTCCTAGTATTAGCACGCGCGACGTCCTGGCTGGTGCGAATCACAATAAAATGGATATATTTTCTCCGTTCGAACAACGGGGCACAAAAGCACAACGGTTACAATTAATCTGACTCCATAATAAATTTAGAATACCAAATTTAGTTATACCCTCGTTAAATATCTGACTCAACTTAGAATTAGAATTTATAGTTAGGGACACATGCGTGAATCTCGGGGCAGCTACGCCGCCAGACTCTTCCGTGAAAACCCAGTTACTCAACTGACGCCCCGGGTAATAGCTCAGTTGCGGATCTTAGTTCGGTGAGAGCTCTAGAGGATGGAAGAAATTACCATGATAGTAGCAACTTTGGCATAAACATATCATGAACCCAGATTTATGCACACCACAGGGCCCTTAAGGGGATCGGCCAGGCACCGCTTATAAACTCAAGAAAACCCTTAAGGTCAATCCCCAGGACCGATGCTACATAATCGCACCACAGGGCCCCTTAAGGGGATCGGCCAGGTACCGGTTTATAAGCTCAAGAAAGCCCTTAAGGTCAAAATCCCAGGACCGATACTACATAAACCCTTTATATGAGTAGACCGTAACTTGCAATCCAACTTAAAGCCCATCACATCCTTTAAAACATCAGCTAGCTAGTCTGGAATGATAAGGACTTACCCCTAAGTACCGGTTAAAAGCATTGGCTAGAAAGGACAAAAGGATTAGGAGTCCGGAGACCACGCAAGCTTAAAGGAATAGCAATGATTTATTCACCAGGTAGGCAAAAGCTTAAATCATACAAATCAATACTAAGCCAATTACAAGTTACACATAATTTAGAAGAGGAGAATAAAGTCATACCTGGAGGAAAAGGATACACGCACTAACGTGCGCGGGAAGTTCGAAATACGATGTTACATCATTGAAAAGGCTACTCACGCACTAACGTGCGCGGGGAGAGATCGGATACGATCTTCCCAGAATAGATTGTTTCTCTTTGCTTTAAGCCAAACCACGTCTTTGATCCAGGCGGCATGGCCATAAACACTTGGAAGGGGGGTCGAATCCGGTTTTTGGGTAATAAAACACTTCAGCAGAGAGAGGAGAATAGGGTGATTACCAGAGAGTATTCTGACCAAATTCTCAGGAGTTTCCAAAAGAGAACGAACCATAATTTCAATGGGAATGAAACATACTCCATTCAACTCCTTAGATTCCCCCGAGAATAACAAGACCAAACATGATATGAATATGTACTAATATGATGCAGTTGTCATGAAAAAGTCTTAAGATGAATTAATATATAGTTTAATTGGGTTATAAGTATATAAGTGCTATTTGGATATATAAGAACATGATTTAACATATAAGCACATTATGCACTTCCCAGTGGTTTAGATTATTTGAAACAAATTAATATAACTGGACTTTAACTTAAGACTTAGGCCAGTAATATGACTCGCACAGGGGCATTGTGTCAGCCAGAGCCCTCTAACAACCCCCCCATACAGAGGAACAGTAAGACTGTTAACACCTTAGCAAGCATTTTGGGGAGGAAGTCCACAAAAGCTTTATTGCTATCTGGCATGGCTCTGGACTAAGCTTATCAGCCATTTGTCGCATACAGTCGCTGGGCTCCCCCACGCATCAGCGTTTGCAGATCTTACAGAGGTGCCGCTCAGAACCTAACCCAAAGGCACAGACGAATTTTACGGGTTTCACTTTGATCCTTCGAACCTCCCCTCCCAGGGCGCAGTTCTAGGCTAGATCCCTTCCCACAGAGATCTTTGCCCAGGCTCCCCCAGGTTCAGAACTCCGTCTTCTGCTTCCCGGCGTCTTCTTTTCAAAGCTCACCGATCACAGAAGCACCACTCGCCTACTGACGCATTCGCTTTTGGTTTGTGGTGGCCTGACTGTACATTGAGCGGCCTTGCGACCAACAAAAGGACTTACTGCCATACGCGACCCGACCGGCCGGTGACCCAGTCGATAGCGATCCCCGAATCCGTAGTGGTTATCAGCCACCCAGGTGGGAGCCGACGGTCTGACCCCTACCCCACTTAGCTATGGGTATAGAAACTTTGACCGTTTTCACCAGCCTTGCCTGTTCACAGAGGTCGTACTATGCGTCCCTCTGCTTAGGTGTGGGCTGTCGCCCACGTACCACGTGATGCCCACACACTTAAAGGCGACAACACGCCGACTAGACGGTACCACGGCAGTATGTCAATTCATACTTCACTGAACACGGAGGCCTTCAGTTTACTCCCCTGCACTATAGTTCCGATTTAACGTGCCCTCGGAACTTTGCAGTCCCGCCGCCGCCTGTTATTTCCAAGGTTCGGGGGGCCTAACCCCCTACCCTAGAAATGGAACAATCTTTTGTAAAATGAAATATGCAATGTCTACAACCACCTCTGTATTCACCGCTAAAACACTCAATACGTTAACATGACACTCAAGAAAACCGAATTATTGGCTTAGTCCGACTATGATCGGGTTTTTAAAGTGCATATAAACATCATAGTCGGACCGAATTAACCTACCTAGATAATTTGATTGATAGTCAAATTATTCTCTGCTTGTAAACGTCCTATCTGATCAGAGTCAGACTTTGCGTTCTGCGCATGCTCGAGCAGTGTTGTTGCCGGAAACATAGAGCGACACAAACGGCCTTGGCGCGACCAAAAATACACTTTTGGACGGACAAAGAGACATTTTATGCTTCATCAGCTCCAAGAGTTAAATATTCTGAAATTTATAGATGGGAGGAAAACGTGGAACGGCGCTTTTGTTGAAATGGCGGCCGATCAGTTAGCAGCAAGTGGCTCTATACCGCTAGTTAAAGGGGCTACAGCGCCACCTAGCGTAGCAGAGTAAGACATGCTCCGGCCAATAATTCGATTTTTTCACCAGCATGTATACTGGGACAACTGCCAGAGGTGTGATTGAGGAGCATAGTCGAACTATGGCTGTAATCTGACTAAGGTGTGCATGTTAACGTACTGACTACTGTATAGGCTAAAAGAGTTTGACACAATGACTCAAAATGACTTTCACTTCCGCTGATGTAGAGAGGCTGTTCTCTGACCTGGAGCTGGTGAGCAAAGCTGAAAAGAATGTCTTTTACTAGGACGGGGACAGTATGACATGAAATGGTGAATCTGAATGTTTCTCATAATCTTTATAGGTCAAGACACCACTGAGAAATAGACTCAGTGGGGTCCACCTTGATGTCTGCTGCAGAGTTGCTGTGGATGGTTCCAGACCGAATAAGATTGACTGGAAGGATCTGCTCAGGCGTTTTTATCAGAAAAATAAATACAGAAGAGTAAAGTGCAAGGACAAAGATTGCACAATCTGCTGTTAGGTTTTATTGTTTTTGTGAATCACTTTGTTTTGTTTGTATAAAAAAATTCTAGACAAATTTATTGAAAATAAATGTAATTATAATGTTCATTGATCAATTCATGATTATTCACTTAACGCCCAACAATCCAAAGGTGTGTTCATAAACTTTGCACGCCACGCATATCGCTCCCCGCCCTTCGCCACCTTGGTCTCAAAAAACCCAGGGAAAACCCTGTATACTACCTTGTACTTAGAAGGGGAAAAGTAAAAGGACACATCCTTTGGTTCATAAAAATGTTACGCGGAAGGTGTTTTAAAAAGTATTCGTGTGTTTTTTTATTTTTCCCTGAATATCTCTTAAAGTGGAGGTTTAAGCACCATAGAAATTTTCTTTGAGGCTTAGACTAGGGATTTGTCCTCCAATGAGGACAAAAATAAACTGCAGGCTTTCAGGAGATACTCTGTGTAATTGTTGAAGGACACCATATTGTGGATATGGGCTGAGACACTGAAATGTAGTTGTCCACTGGGCCTCTTTTAAACAGTTAATCTGTTATTTCTTCATTTTTACTATCTCTCTAACCTTCTCAATCCTGTGTTGCTGCTTTCTATAGTCCTGATTATAGAGGAGGGAGGTTGGGGCACAGCTGAAAAGGGAAAGATAATCCCGCTCTTTTTACAACCTTCAGGAAGGACGGGTCTAAAACACAAGATCTCCAATACTGTACTGGGCAAAATTCTTGTGCATCGTAGATTTTTATAATTAAATTTGGTAGAAGATGTTCATTTATTCATTTTTTATGTTAGTATTGCAGTTCTGATCCAGACCAGGAGCCAAATGTGGAGTCAGAGTACAGTCTTATTGTCAGATTTATTGATAGTAATACAGTATTGACAGTGAGATGGAGCCCAGAACAGAATGACACTGTTTAGTTCATATGGTGCAGGCTTGGGTGTGACAGCGTATTTGTGCCCAGCCAGTGGCTATCTGGGACAGCTGCTAGATGGAGTGCAAGCCTCGCCAGAGGCGTTTAGCAGAAACGCGGTCACAATCCTGATTACTGCAGAAGGCTTGGGAGGATGCTCCTAATAAACTGGATAAAAACTGAGGTTTCATTCATTGGATTGTGGTCCCAATCCTGGAGATGCGTAAAGGTTGGGAGCTTGCTTCTATTAGTAGAACTGGGAAGAGAACTTCCTTATCTTACCATCATTAAATATTACAAATACATTCTGAAGATAATAGACTTTTACTTAGCATACTGACTGGTTGCTAAAGGGCATAGAGAAGTGGCAATCCAGCAATTTGCAAACTCAAAGTAAGAGGTGTAAATACGTCAGCACATATGTGAGGGAAGTGGAACATGAATGCAGCACAGTTGGTGAGAAAAGCATGCGAGACGTAAACTAATCAGAAAAGGCAATATATCTGATAGACACGGAAGCTGTTGGATGGGAGGAGACACAAAAGGGATTTATATGAGGGTTGTGACAGTACTCTCCCTTGACAGCGCCACCTTGCAGCCCATTGGTGAGCCCCTGATGCCTGGGCAGGAAATCACGAACCAGAGAGAGGTCAAGATGTAACATTCCTAGACCCAGGAATACTGCTCGGGCCTGTACCCCTCCCAGTCCACCAAGAATTGGTGCCTGCTTCCCATGCCCTGAATGTCCAAAATCCAACACACGGTGTGGTCAGGGCCACCCAGTGATGAACCCAGGGGGAGGCAGGGAGTGGGAGGGAGGACTGCAGGGAGACAAAAACATGGGTTTCATTCTTGAGACATGGGACACTGTGTGAATATTATGAAGGGAATGGGGGAGGTGGAGCCTGACAGCGGATGAAGATAAAACTTTTGAAATGGTGAATCATGGGCCAGTGAACCAGGGGGCAAGCTTCCACAATGTCTCCCGGAGTGGGATATCCCTCTAGGCGAGCTAGACCTGCTGTTCCACTTGGTAGCCAGATGCTGGTTGGCAAAGACGCCAGTTTCTAGAAGGTAGACAGGTGCTGGACTAATAAGACTCGGCCCTTCTCCATCCCTGCCGGAGACAATGAACTAGGAACTGAACAGAGGGAACTGCCACTTCTCTCTCCTTAGACTGTAATAAAGGTGATTGGTAACCCAGACAACATTGAAAAGGAAACCAGTTCCTCCGAAATTAGAAGGCAGGACCACCTGGCGGGGATACCTTCCATCAGGCAGTGTAGAGTTTAGCCCAACTCCTGGTTCAGCCTCTCCTGACCACCTGAAACTACCTGTCAAGTATTTTTTAGATGCTTATCCCCGAAACGGTTTTATTAACTTTGTGTTTTGTCAGAATCGATTGTGATTACAGGCTTTTTCTCAATTTTCTGCACAAAAAAAAGCGAGGAACAATTAGTCTATTCAAGAGATGGTTAGCTATCAAGTCAGTAGGCAAAATTGGATGCTCGGAACATCAGTTCAGTAAAACTGAAAATCATTCATTCTTCTTTAAGTAGCAACATGATGCTCGCAGCAGGATGCGTCTTGCTCTCCTTGCAGCTCAGTACACCTCTGCGATTCATCCACAGAGTGGCATATCGCCTAGAGGCCAGTGTGCTATACGGCAACTACTATATGTCGCTAGCTCTTAAGGTAAAAGTAAAATATAGTCATCGGTGTAAAAATATATAGTGTCCTTTAATTCCAAATTCATGGAGACAGCAATGGAAGTGCATATGTAGCCCAGGAGGGCAGGAGTGTATGAACCAACTTAGTAACCGAGTGAACTGTAAAACAGACCACCCGAAGATAATTGGTCCAAGTATCGACAAATATGGAGCGTCAGTGTTAGTTCAGACAGGCACAGAAGTCAGTCTTGGCTCCACCCCTTGTCCAATCGCATTGGACTTCAGCGTCACGTACCTAATTTGATCGTCTTTTTAAATAAGGCGGCGCTCTCCATCTCAATTAACCAATCTATACCATTCCCACTAAGACCCATTACAGATTTGCGCAAACATATATGCCTGCAGTTCTCTCAGGTATGAGAATCAGTACTTGGGTATTTTTTCTTACCTCGCGCATCATCATTACGTCCGAGCATCCTGATCCTTCCTCGGAGGAGGAATGCGTCCTGGACATTCCAGCAAGTCAACCTGCCGCCGAAGTTGATGACGACGTTTCATCCATCGCCAGTGTTCGAAGGAGCGCTCGTCTTGTGGGGAAAACTCCTTCTATTTGCTCCCGGCCGGTCCCGAGAATATTGGAAACCTGTTTCACCGTCAGATCCAACCTCCGATCAGTGCAAGCCACGAAGAACTTTTCGAGTATCTTTTGGCTAATTCGGTGCAGTCCCGCGATCCATCAAATAATCCACACCAGGAAACGCCAAGTGCTCACAGCTCCGCCCCTCCCCATGGTTTGTCGGCGTCCACTCCCGCCCCCCCAGGAAAGCCAAAAGAAAAACAAAACATTGCGATCCCATGCCAGCTCCAAAGAAGACCCCGAAGTCCTCTCCCTCCTGCCTCCTTTTCCGAAGTCGACACTCTGCTGCTCGGCCTGAACAAGATCCAGACCGCACCCAACTCCGTGGATCATCGTATTCAAGTTCTGGAGAAGCAAGCTCCCGCGGATCTGGCTTCCAGCTTCCCTGCCACCTCATCCAGGTCCCCGTCCAAGCCCCTCGTCCCCGCCCACCTGACTGTCATCACCACTGACCGTATCAACCACCGCCGGACTCTGGCTACTGTGGTTCCTGGGCCTTCCACTGGCGTCCCGTTATTCTCCCCTTCAGCTGCCATCTCTCCCCATCTTCGCAGTCAGATCCTGGCAGGTAAAGACACGAACTTAGTTAAAATTTTATTAAGTTCATCCGAATCTGGTTTAGGCGAGAAACGCCTGGTGGACTACGGGGACATTTCTGTCATTCTGAAGGACAATGATCCGAGACTGTTAAAAAATTTTACCATGACAGAGTTTACTGTGGCATTCAGTGTATTCAGGGATGTGATTTGTGAAATGTACCCGGGACGCAGGGCCGAGCTAGACACCTACTTGGCTATCATGTCTGATCTCGCTCTGTCTTATGGTGGCACTCTGTTTACGAGTATCATAAGTACTTTTATGTTAAAGCTGCCTATTCCTCAAAAGTTTATTCAAAGTCTTGATTGGTCTCAGGTCGATTTGGCATTAGTAAGTAGGCATTTTACGGGTCACCGTGCTATCTCCTGCACTATCTGCAGAGCATAATCTCATTCCTCCACCCTCTGCCCTAAAATCATTGCCGATTCCAAACCCCCTGTGACAGCCCTCACCGTACCTCTGCCAACGAGCCCAGGTTTTTGCAGGGACGGCCATCCAAAGTTTGTGTGCCCTCGCTGCAAGCCGCGTCTGCTGACTAAGAAAAATTAAATAAAGCATCTACCCCATCAACATCCCAGAACTCTCTAAGGCGCTGAAGGACCACCCAGATAGCTGTTTTGTCTCGTACTTGTTGTTTGGTTTGATTAATGGCTTTTATGCAGGTTTATACGATATTCACTGCAGCGTGAAGTGCAATAACCTGCAGTCTGCCCAGCAGGAACCGGATGTGGTTGATAAATTCCTGGCGAGAGAAGTTGAAAAGGGGTACATGATTGGTCCGTTTCCCAAATCTCCGTTCGCTTCATACCGTATTAACCCTATAGGCGTTGCTATTTGTAAGTATTCTGGAAAAAAGCACATTATCATTGATTTGTCTGCCCCTCATGACTAAAAGTTTCAAAGCATCAATGATCTTATCCCTCAACCCCCATTCTCGCTCTTTTACACCACTGTCGATCACGCATTAAACTCATTAAAATTGCTGGATCAGGTGCTTGGTTGGGTAAAGCTGACATGACCGATGCTTTTAAAATTATGCTTCTGCACCCCTCTCAGTCGAATCTCTTTGGAGTTATTGGAAAGAAAAAATGTATTTCGCAGTACGTCTGACCTTTGGATGCTATAGCAGCCCCCGCATTTTCGATACTCTATCCGAGGCTCTTTGCTGGATACTTATGGATGTTTACAAACTGCCGTTCATTTTACATTTATTTGACAACTTTTTGATCGTAGACTTTCCCAAGTCCGAACCAAGTCGCAGCATCGTTACACTTAAAGACGTTTTCAAGAAACTGGGGTACTGCTCAGGAATTGGAGTTTTGGGTATTTCTCTTGACTCAGTTAAAATGCAAGCCTCTCTACCCCAGGATAAATTGCACAGAATCAGGGAGGTTATGGAAAATGCAACGTCGGCTTCGTTCATGACAAAGCGAGAATTGTTGTCCCTGTTTGGGCACCTCAACTTCCGTTCCTTCGTGTCCCGGCTTCTCGACCTCTCTTAATATGTAATCAATTTGCATGAAACTGTCAAATTGGATGAAGGTTCAAAATCTGATTTGCGTTTTTGGTCACAGTTGCGCAAGCACTGGAATGGAATGGAACGATATGCCGGAGTCATCGGTCGCCTACGCGTTCTTCACTGACGCGGCTCCCTCCGTTGGTTTTGGGGGTTTGGTTGGTTTCATGAGGTATGGATTGTCAAAAACACATTAAAAGCTTATGATGCTGCCTGGTCGTACTTCTCCTATTTTTGTGCAGGTTTTTAATCCCAGTTCTGCCTGTTAACATTTCCATGATCTGTGCCTTTATAGTGTATTGCTCAGAGTTTCAGAAAAATCATCCCTGTTCTACGAAAGCATGAATTGCTGGGGTCTAGTTTCACTTAAGACAGTGGTCTTCAACTTTGTTCCTGAAGATCCACTGTGTATGCTGGCTTTTCTTCCAACCACAATCGCAGGATTTAACAAGCTTTTAATTTGTCTTAATTAAGTGTATTTAATGTTTAGAGCAGTTATTTGCCCTCTTAACTCACAAGATAACAGAAAGAGCTATGTTTGCCATCAAGAATTAAAAAAACAATGCCATACCCCCATTGCGATGCATTGGAAATAACAGCATAAAATGAGAGAAAACAATGTAACCAATCAAATTAAAGATGTAGTTGGCTCCTGATTAGTGAAAATTAATTGGCACATCATGACAAATTTATTCGACATGCAAATGGTAAAGAGTCAAATTAGTTTTGTGTTATGTTAGTCTAATGAAGTTCACCTGAAGTTTTTTTAAATAACTTGAAACAGTTGAGTCCAGCAGCCTAATTTGGGGTTCCTCAGTGTCCCATTTGATCTGTTTGAAATTTTATAATGCTTGAAATTTCTTGCAGTATAGAAATAAAACCATCTTCAAGGATATTTTATTCTTCATAAAATGTATGGATGTTTCGATGTAACATTTAGCCAAAGACGGTAAGTAACAAGGCTAAACATGAAAAACAACTAATTAAGACATTAACAGCTTGTTAAAATCCTGTGATTACAATTGTGGTTGGAAAAAAAACCAGCGTACACAGTGGGTCCCCAGGAACGATGTTGAAGACCACTGACTTAAGGGGCCATACTTACGAAAGGTGTCTATCTATTATCCGCGTGTAGCGTTTAGACGTGTATAAATATGACTTACACGCTTCTAGCTAAACGTGCGTTTTAATCACACGCTACGAAACACTCTAAACAGCTGATTAGTTATCCGTGTCTACAAATGCCCATCTAACCTTGATGACCTCCATTCAATCTGTTAAATGGGATTTGATTGGCTGCTACAAGATAGTGATTTGCTAACCTTTGGATTGGGATTTTTCCTGAGGGATTCCGTTCATCCAAGTACCTTCTTGTAAACTATTTCACCCACCTTTAAGTACTGGAAATTAGTTAGGTATTATTAACTGACATGTATTTGTAACTGAAAGTGAATGGAATGTGCTTGTGATATATATAAGGCATGAAGAAAAGCCAAAATCAGAAACTTTCTTCGCAGACAGTTGACATCAACAGTTTGATAACAATGACTGAGGGAAAGCGACAACGCAATGACAACTACACAAGTGATGAAAAAGCAAGCCTTCTCCAAATCGTAAAGAATTATATAGGCATTATAGGTGACAAACGCTCCAATAGCAAATCCAACAAGAAAAAAGCAGACACATGGAATGCAATCGTGTCCGAAATGACGTAGTCTTTCCCGGATCGCCCAAAACGGATAGGAGCGGATAGGTGTTTTAGATGCGGAGATAGATAAGAGTCCGACATTTAGGCCAACTCATCCATCACTAAGCCAAGAAAATGTCTTGCCTGCTGCATCAACAACAACAGGGTAAATATAATGTAGGCCTACAATTCCTTTTAACATAAACAAAATTTATTTTTCATTTGTCTTTATTTCTAAATAATACCACATCTCATTTCAGAATCACCGACGATGCTCATGAGGACTCGGAGTGTGGAGCACCGGCAGTGTCGAAGCACGACAGGAGGAAACGAAAGGCAGATCGGACACCAGTTTTTGAGAAGACTGAGGAGGCGCTCTCTTATCTGAAAAAAGAGCATGAAGCCAAATTAGAACTGATCTCCAAACAAAAAGAAGCAGCCCGTATGAAGTTGAAGGCATATGAAGAGAAAAAGAAGTATTATAAAGAAAAGCGCAAAAAAATTATCCTTGACCTTTGAAACTTTCTTTACATATCAATAAAATAATTATCAATTACCCAAAGTGTTTCCTTATGAATCTTTCTCTGAAGACGTTACCCCTGACATTTCTGTCACCAACTTCTGGTTGAAGATCATTGTCGTTCTCTTGTATTTGGTTAGGATCATTTTCATCTTCCGGGAAGGGATCATTTCGTCTGATTGTTAAGTTGTGTAGGCACGCTGTTGCTACAATAATACCCATGTTGTGTTGCATCTGAAATAAAGAAATAGTGGTCTCAATTTTGATATCAACAGTAAATAAATGAACATAAGACAAAATGATTAGCGAAAAATATCTTTTATCTTTACCGAACATCGTAATTGATTACCAAAGCCAACACACGGGAACCGCCTTTTCCAAATCCCAAACGCTCTCTTGGTACAATTCCTCTCTTGCTGTGTGCAGTGTTATACAGCCTCTCCGCTTCATTTCTCTCCTGTCAGACTGGAGTAAGCAGGAATGCCCGGTACGTATATGCTTGGTCCCCAATTAAAATTCCTGAAAGTTCTCCAGCTAGGAAACGTTGAAATAATCTAGATTCCTTCCAAATTCTGGAGTCATGTGCCGACCCGCACCAGCGACAAACGACGTTAGTAAATTCCAAACTATGATTACATTTGAGTTGGCAATTTAGGCTGTACCAACCCTTTCTGTTAAAATATAATTGGGCATTAGGACCGCCTGGATTGCGAACAGGAATATGCATTCCATCTATAGCACTAATAACTCCAGGGAAACTGGCTATATGCCGAAAACCATCCATGACATGTCGCTTTTCATCTAAAGCTTCTGGGAATGACAGAAACTGTGGCTTGTTGGCTCAGATTGCAGCAGCAACCCTATGAACAGCTTTTCCATAAGCTTGTTGAGAGATCCCAGATGTGTCGCCTGCAACAATTTGAAATGTTCCACAAGCAAAAAATCGCAATGCACAAGCCAACTGTACTGTAGCTGGAAGAGGATTGCTTCGTATTGGGTGGATTCGTATTGAGTGATCCAAGTCCAATCTAAGAATCCCAAGTAAATAGTTAAATGTCTCTTTCGATACCCTGAAACGTCTTATGAATTCAGTTTCGTTAAAATCCTCTAATGGATTCATCCTGTCTCTGAACACTCTTGGAGCCCTAATACGACCATATTCTTCAAGTTCATTTGCTTCAGCTTGAGCTATTACAAAGACCTGTAACGCGTCCATTCTCCTCGGAGGTGTGTCATTTCTGACTTTGTCACTAGAATGCTCGCTAAACAACCCCCTGTCCATGTTTAAGTATTTCTATTGTTTGAGATAAGCACTGTTTAAATGTCTAACTTTAAACATGCATCGTAGTGGGCGTCTAAGAATTTTAGTCATTGGCTAAGTGTTTACACGCGTGTAACGGCTTAAACACCTTTCGTAAGTACGGCCCAAGATGTTTAGATCCTTCAGTAACTAGCTTGCTTGGAAATTCCTCCATTCGCCTCCTTTTTATCAGATTAAAGAAGACTCATTCAGAAGGTAATGATAAGCATCTTCCCCTCACACTTTATTTGGTGCAAAAGTTGGTATCGCACTTAAGAGCTGGGTGTTTTAGTCCTTATGTAGATGTATTGTTGGAAGTAGTCTGTCTTACAGCTTTCTTCGGGGTTCTTAGATGTGGGGAATTCACTACACCTTCAGAGAAATTTAATCCTTTAAATGACCTCACCATTTCTGATTTCTCCTCCGATAACTGTGTGTTCACTATCAACCTCAAACATTCCAAAACTGATAAATGTGGTAAAGGCACTTCTGTAGTCATTGCCAGAACTTACACGGCATTTTGTTCTTTCTCTTATATGTCTTGATCCCTGAAATGGCGAGCCAATGCAAGAGGAGATGAGCCCCTGTTCATGACCAATTCTGGGAAAGGCGATGTCCAGAGCTCTGTTAGCTGTTCCTGTACCATCCTGTACCAGTGCTGTGGTCTACCCCCAATCCTATACACCACACATTCCTTTCGCATCGGCGCTGCAACTACGGCTGCCTCCGTAGTTCCAGCATCTGTTCTCCAAGCCCTGGGTCGCTGGTCCTCAGGAGTATACCAGAAATACATTCATCTTAATACTAGTGAAATTTTGTCCGCACAAGTAGCAATGAGTAATTTATGTAATCGGTGAATTGTTGTTCTTGCAATGTTAATTCTATGCTCGCACCATGCTTTGCCACCTCAAATTTAATGTCGGTCAACTGTAATGGGCCTTAGGATAATGAAAGCGTTCAAAGTTCATGGGTATCGTCTAACCTGTTCAACTTGGGGAAACTTGCATTTCATCCATATCGAGTCACTATCTGCATCTGCCTTTCTGTCCATCTAATATTTCAAATGTCAATGTATTTACCACATCTAGACTCATACCTCACATAGCATATTTCTTTGCATCAAGTCTTTCATGAGGGACTTGCCGAATGTTCCTCTGCTCGCACCAGTAGGCCGCTGATGTCCAGCATCCAGAGGAGAAGGCTTTGCACGCTTGCATGAATTTAAGGGAAATGTGACATGCTTGTCACTAAACGTATCTCTTTCTCACATAGCATGTTCCCTTTCTATCAAGTCACTCATAGTGTCTTGCCGAATGTTCCTCTGCTTGCATTCAGCAGGCCGCTGATCTCCTGCATCCAGAAGAGAAGGTCTTGCATGCTAGCATGAATTCAAAGGAAATGCGACACTGCTTGCTGCTACACATATCCTCATTCTCACATAGTATATTTCCTTTGTATCAAGTCACTCATAGTGTCTTGCCAAATGTTCTTCTGCTTGCATTCAGCAGGCCGCTGATCTTCTGCATCCAGAGGAGAAGGCTTTGCACGCTTGCATGAATTCAAAGGAAATGCGACATGCTTATCGCATTCACATTTTTTATCCCCACATAACATACTTTCCGCATATTGATTCTTTTGTCTATTATGCTCCTGTCAATGTCATATCTTCTATTCCTTGATTGTAGAATGAGCTTGTTTGTTATTCGTATTCAGAATTTAATGCATTGAAACGCATTTCATGTTCAGATCCCCGCGGGTGACTCTGCTCATGTGCTCCCTGCAGCAGCGCAAGTTTAGGGGTTGTGATCTCCTGGAATGTCTGTGTCATGCTTGCTCAGATTGTTCCAGAGTATCACTTGAGCAGAGTCACCACCAAATTCAAATGTATGTCATTCCAAATAAATGGTTAAATCTGACGTGAGTGTCCTGTCTGAAATGGAGCGTCAGTGTTGGTTCAGACAGGCACGGAAGTCAGTCTTGGCTCCACCCCTTGTCCAATCACATTGGACTTCAGCGTCTCGTACCTAATTTGCGCGTTTTTTTAAATAAGGCGGGGCTCTCCATCTCAACTAACCAAGCTCTACCATTCCCATGAAGACCCATTATGGATCCGCGCAAACATCCCCTCCACCTCCCCAGCCTCCTCCTTTCCAACGGCATGGTCTTTGGCAGTACTTGTTGTGTCATACTCTTGTCTTTATATGGCGTTGGCATTGTTTTGTATGGTATCGGCATTGTTTGTAAACTGTATTGTCATTCATTTCATTTTTAAAGGGGACCTATTTTGCTATTTTTCCAAGTTTATATTTTGGTCTTTGACTCCCCTAGAGTACTCCTGATCGCGCAAAGTAAAAAAAGGGTATTTATTTCGCTCATACTGCCATCCTCAAAAAACTGCATTTGTAGTACATTGTAGTCTCTGCCTGAAACGCCTCACTGGGGTGGCTCTTCCGCTATGGCCCCCACTCCCCGTGTGCCCACTTTCTTCTGACTGGCCAGCTCTGTGGAGGGCGGAGTTGGGCGGGACAAGGCTACAGAACGCAGTTTTCCGTGTCCGGCTCCCCAGAGTGAAACCTGAGACACGTCTGCAATCTGATAAGGAAGCGGGGGGCAAATTCCGCAATCTAACGTTATACTTGAATATAGATCTAATGACATGATCTTGTTCTAACAAACGCGCAGCGGGCGAAAGTGGAGGACGCAAAGGAATATCTGTCTCATAAGCTCAAATTTTCTATCGGCTACAGTTTGCTACGGCAACAGTTGGTGAGTACCGCGGTTCTTCTACTCCTAGCTAGGATGCAGGGGAAGCTAGAATCCACCCCATATAGACACATTTGTAGAATGGGTCGACATGCTCAAGTGTAGACCGGAGACCGTAGAAATCCGGTGGGTCTGAGTTTAGAGGGAAACATGGACAGTGAGGAGCAGCTAAAAGTGGACCAACAGCTTATGGACTGCTTCGGTGTGTATTAGGACCTGCTGGGTCGTGTGCATAGCTGTGGTGTGTTGTTAGCGTGGAACAACGAACAGCTTCTGCGCTGGTATATGACGGAGGGGCGAAAGCTCCAGGCTTAACGGCCTTTTCGGAAATTGCCGGTGGTAATGGTTTACTTACTGCGTCGGAATGACAAGCGTTTCCTTGCGGAGAATGGGCGCGTTATGGATTGTGCGCGAGAGCAAGCTAGAGCTCCGGTTATGTTATGAGCATAATACAGGTTTTACAGACTGTAAGTTCCGTCTGCGTGAACCGTTGCTTATGTGGAGCTAGCGAATCGATCACTTTTACAGCAAATAATTTAATATTCAGTCGCCGATTTAATATTCAATCGACAGCAATGCAGATAAATCGTTTGTGATACCATACACGTTATAGCCTGTGCTTTTCACTATCGCTTTCACCGGTAGCATCAGAGAGCTTGCCCAGACATTGGAGATGTATCAGGCTGACCCCGGTCATGGATAAATAAAAGCGATCGTTTCACAAGCACCCAAAAACTCACCCCAAGCTTTGCAAAACCTACGTCTGGTCTAACTGCAGCCCAACTCGGCAGACACATACAGCACCTCTCGGTTAGCTTCAACTGTAGTGGCTACAATCAGGCAACGTTATGATGAAACTGTCACATTGATGCTTACCGGTAACACAAGCATACCGATCAGAATCGCTGCATATAAGTTAACCAGGAGCGTTTTTTAATTAGCAGAGCAGGGGAACCAACATGCAGTAGCTGATAAGTGGTCATGACTTTGAATGTAATCTGTCGCGCGAAAAAATTCGTTTTCAAGTCCGTGTGAAAGTGGCTTGACATGCCCGCATTCGCGTCTTTGCATTGACTTTGAATGTAATCTGTCACGCGAAAAATTCCTTTCGTGTCCGATGTGAAAGCAGCTTTATGGATAGTACGCGACAGCTAGAGAGAGCTCAGTTATGTTATGAACATAATACAGGTTTTGCAAACTGTACGTTCCGTTAGCGCGGACAAGTTGCTTATGTGGAGCTAACGAATCGATCACTTCTACAGGAAAGAATTACCTATTTAATCTCCGCCTTTTTTCGGCTTTTTTATTAGCCACAACAATTTCTAAAGGGGGATGAAATTATGTCAAGGTAGTGCAGAGAAATCATTTGTAAACCGGTAGAGCTTCTGCGTTTCGCATTGCTTTCATGGTAGCACCAGAGAGCTTGCTCAGACATTTGTGAAGTATCCTGCTGATCCCGGTCATGGATAAGTGAAGCGATCACTAACTGTAGAGGCTACAATCGGGCAACGTTATGATGAAACTGCCACGTTGATGCTTACCAAAATAACACAAGCATACCGATCAGAATTACTGCATATAAGTTAACCAGGAGCATTTTTAATTAGCACAACAGGCAAACTAACATGCAGTAGCTGGTAACCGAGCGGTCATAACCACAGAGACAAACCCTTGCAATACAGGTTTCACAGACAGCAAGTTCTGTTACTGTGAACAGTTGTACCAAGCATCCAAATTACAAACAAGTATTAAAAGTTAGCTTCAAATGAGGTTTATGTTCACACACCTTCTGTAGAATTTCCCCTGATATCACTCTTGCATATTCAGGACACAAGCATTAGCAACAGTAACTTGGCTACGTTAGCCGCTGTGCTACAGCCACAATCAACTGGCTATCATGTCAGGTTGGCTTATGCAGTAAAAGCAACTTACAGCTTCTGTGTCTGTGAGTCATGGACAGTCGCGACCGATACAGGCTTTATCTTCAGATATTTTAGAAAGCCTGCACTTGAGGCCAGTTGTTAGTGCTAACTATCGCTAGTGGTCCTGCTAGCCACCCGTAACACGTTAGCTTCACTTACATTATTTGCTGTTATATCGTTACTTACAGCGTGTGGCTCCGAGCGCTTGATCGATGCAGCTGCTTCAGGTTGAGATGCAGCTGAAACACTTATCCTGTGTCGAATTATCCTTTATTGATAAAGCTGTCTTTGGTGAAATGCTGAGCACAATCAGCTAACGTTCCCTTTGGCCGTGGCTTTTTGCTGCCAGCAAACAAAAAAAGCTACCCACTGATTTCTGGTGGCATCATCTTTTTGAAGAAAAATCGTTGTTTTTCTTTGCATCCAAAAGTAAACGGACAAGCAGCTTTGGGAGAGATACTGACAAAATTGCACCTCAAGTGATCTGCGGTTCTTCTTTTGTATTTCCAAAAGTGAAGATGCTACTAAGGCATAGTATGATCTGCCGTTGTTAGTGCCTGCTAGAATAGTTTCCGGTGTGGGCAGGTCCAGCGCCATGATTGGCTCTGGCTAGGTCTGTACTAATTGGATGGCACAACCTGACGTCAGGTTTTACCCAGATCTCGTGAAGATCTCGGGAGGAGCTGTTCAGAGAGGAAATCACGCTCACGAAATCACGTTCTTGGATTATGGCAAAACCCCTGTATCTTATGTTTAGAAACTTTTCAGAGGTTGAGCATGGACAACCAACATTATAACATTACTAATATGTATTAAAAGAAGGATCAGCATAATAGGTCCCCTTTAAACACGGTGAACCAGGTTCTGCCGGGGGGTTGTGATCTCCTGGAATGTCTGTGTCATGCTTGCTCAGATTGTTCCAGAGTATCACTTGAGCAGAGTCACCGCCAAATTCAAATGTATGTCATTCCAAATAAATGGTTAAATCTGTGAGTGTCCTGTCTGAACTGAGTGTAAGCGCACAGCTTGAGTAGAAGCAATGTAAATCCAAGTGCAAGCAGGGGCTATTTGAGTGAGGGAGCAGAATTTTGGGGGGAAATTGTACAACACCTACGCATAAAATCAATATCTGCTCTCAAGTTGAAATACCACACTCTTGATTAAAGATATACAACATAAATAAAGCTCCATAATATCCAAGTCTTCCCTTGCCAAGTACAGCAGGAATTTTTCTCTGATTAAGAACTAATGAGATTGTTTGTATTTGCTAATATCCAATCCATACCAAATTGAGGGGAGAAGTCCCACCTTCTCACAGAATGAATGTCAGGTCACAGCCAACGAGGGAATGTATTTTAATATTAATTCTGCTGGAAACAGCGTGTTGGACCATGTTAATAAAAACGCAAAGTGTGGCACGGCATTTTTACATGAAGATGAAAAAGAAAAGTGAGGAACTGCATTATCGTTTTGATCATGAGACAGATATCATGTTTGCTTCTTTGCATTATAAAATTAGCATTTTTGTTTTAATTTTGTTTACGATATGGTGAGTACTTCTTGAAAATGAAAACGCCAATGGGAATGTAATTTTATTTAAAATTTGTTTTTAAAAAAAGTGCACACATGGAGTTGAAAACGATAGTGCAAATTGGATAATTTTCATGATGGTACAAATAATGTGCTTGCTTCTCGAAAATGAAAACGCACTTCTGAGAATGTATTTGCATTTTAAGATTTGCGTTTCATTTTCATTTTGTTAGCAATATGGTGGAGCACTTCTCGCAAATGAAAACACAAATGAGGAATGTATTTTAATTTTGAATTTGTTATAAAAAGTGCATACATGGACTTGAAAATGAAAATACAATGTGGACAATTATGTTATTATTTTCAAGATGATACAAATAATACCCTTGCTTCTTGGAAAAAAAAGCATTTCTGTGAATGTATTTGCATCATAAGATTTACGTTTTCATTTTCATTTTGTAAGCGATATTGTGGGCCACTTTTTGAAAATGAAAACGCAAATGGAAAAATGTATTTTAATTTTCAATTTGTCATAAAAATGGCATACATGGACTTGATAATGAAAACACAAAGTGGAGGATTACATTTTCATTTTAAGCATGATATAAAAATGCATCTTGAAAACGAAAATGCATTTTCATTTTAATATTGTTAGCTAGATGCTTCCATAATGACAGAGGTTGAAGGACTTCCTGTCTGGATGACTGGATCTACTTGTGTTTGAAATGGCTTGAAAATAATGACCAAAAACCAAAAAAAAAGACAAGCGTGGAAATGACTAATAAACACAGTCAAGTCAAGTCAACTTTATTTCTATAGCATATTTGAACACAACAAAGTTAATACAAAGTGCTGCACAATACAAACCACATACAATAAATAGAAGTAAAAAGAAATAAGACCATTAAAAGAGACTAAACAAGCACATACGTATCTCAGAAAAAAAAATGGCTTAACAAAATAGCCATGAGGGACCTTGGGGCAGAATATTGTTTAAAAAGGTCACTTATGTACTTAGGTGCAAGACCATGAAGTGCCTTAAAAACAAAAAAAGTAAAACCTTAAAATCAATGCAGAATTAAACAGGCAGCCAGTGGAGTGAAGGCAGAACAGGAGTTATGTGATCCGTCCTCTTTGTACCAGTTAAAATCCTCACTGCCGTATTCTGCACAGCCTGGAGCTGAGCCAGGGAGGTTTGTGACTCCCCGAAATAAAGAGCATTGCAGTAATCCAAGCGTGATGTTATAAAGGCATGGATCACTGTCTCCAAGTCCCTGGGATTTAAAAGCAGTTTAAGCTTGGCTATCATTCAAAGCTGAAAGAAACTACCTTTCAAGATAGCGCTAATTTGATTGTCAAATTGCAATGAGGACTCAAAAACTATGCCAAGATATTTTGCATGGTCACGCAGGTTGACGGAGAATGGGCCCAACTGATTACCAATCATCGGGACAGAGGGAGGAGGTCCAAAAATGATAACATCAGTCTTATCCTCATTAAGTTGAAGCTAGTTGTTTCCTAAGCAACACATAATATCATCACTGCAATTGAAAAGTGACATTGGTGAACCACTGCTATTGGGTTTCACTGGTAGATAGAGCTGTGTATCATCAGCAGAACAGTAAAATGAAATGTTATGCTTTTGAAAAATAGAGCCAAGAGGGAGCACATACAAAGAAAATAACAGGGGACCTAATACAGAACCTTGGGGAACACCACATGAGATTTGAGCCCACAATGAGGAGGTACTGCCTAGATTTATGGAGAAAGATCTGTCCTCAAAGTAAGAGGTAGACTGATTTAAGGCGACAGCCTGAATGCCTACTTCACTGCTAAAGCGGTTTAACAAAATTTTATGGTCAACAGTGCCAAAGGCAGCGCTGAGATCCAGCAAAACCAGGACTGCACAAGACCCAGAGTTGACGGCCAAGAGGAGGTCATTCATAACTTTCACGAGAACAGATTCTGTACTGTGATGTGCTCTGAAACCTGACTGGGCTTCCTCCATGATATTGCTGTGGTTCAAATAGGAGTTGAGAGCTAACAACCTTTTTAAGAATTTTGGACAAAAATGGAAGTTTACAAATAGGCCTATCATTTTTGTAAACAGTTGGATCAAGGTTTGACTCTTTTTTTTTTTTTTTTTTTAGCAATGGTTGCACCACAGCATGTTCAAAACTGGAAGGTACATAACCATTTACGAGACAGCTATTAATTAAGCTCAAGACCATAAGGCTGAGAATGGAAAAAATTTCAAAAAAATATGTGAAGGCAGCATGTCCAAGGGAAAGACAGTAGGCTTCATGTGAGACACAATCTCAGATAACTGGGGAAGAGAGACAGGCTGAAAACAGTTAAAACAACTCGGTGGCAGTTTTAAAATAAAAACAGACTGAATAAATGTCATGATATTGAGGAAACTTTGGATTTCAAACATTGTGTTTCTATTTACATGATTTGTACATGAGTTTCCTTTTTTGTCAGTGGCATGTTTAGATTTTATGTTCAAGTGAATGGGGAGGTAAATTTTAAACACCTCCTTTTTGTCAGTGGCATGGAATTTTGGTGAGTCAATCGCAAAATGTATTGCATGCATTGGTAACTGCATATTAAGCCCTATTTTCAAATTTGCAAAAATAACCCCTTGAGTTTTCAACTGTTAACAGCACTTCATTGTACTTTTCAATATTTGGAAACGTTTTGTGTAATTCGTTTGGGAAGCATCCTTGAATTGTGGGATTGTTTAATTGTGCTCAAGACTTTTGCACTATACTGTATACCTCTTTTTCAATTTGCTTTTGAGTTTTCAAATTTGAAATTTTTCAATTCCATGCAAGCATCCTTGAATTGTGGGATTGTTGCATCATTTAATCAGTGGGTATTTTTGTGATTTATTTCAGTAAATGTCACTATTGTAATGTTTAGTACTGGAAAAAAAATACATAATTCAATCCAAGGAAGGATCCACTTTAGAGGGGACTTAATAGCTCCATGAGGAGCCCATTACTAACCTGTGCACATAAAGGAGAAACTACAATGACTGACGCCTATTTGGAAATTTGTCTCCTATTAGCGCACATTTGTTTAATTGCCGTAATTGTTCCATCCATGTATAGTGCAGTTGGCCTTAATATTACAGAAATGTGAAAAATACCTCCTGGACAACCACAGCGCGGTGTTTAAATCTATCGAGGTGCTGGGCTTTTGTTTCGCTAGTATTAGTGGCAAGTACTATTAAAATGCAATGCAAATAATACAGGGAAAGGAGATACAACATGTCCTTCAAACAATGCATGTCAGGAGGAATATAAAATGGTGGATTTTCATGGAGAGGCTGAGAGGAAATCACATTTCTTCCCTGGGGCACCTCAATATCCGCGGTCAATGGGAGTGGAAGAACAGCCTTGGCAACCCACTATTAATAATGCAATTACACTTTCAGAGTCAGTGCACTTGTGGCAGAATATCTCACAATGGAGTGCGGCACAATGTCGTATGACAGTAAAAGCAGCAAGGTCCCTGGCCAACTGTCTTCCATGTCACACCTCGGGCAGTCTCCCTGGGGGAAGGGGGGGTGGTTACAGTGTGACAATATGCCCACTGCTCAAACTTGTCCACAAGATGGCAATAAAAGGCCTGGCAGACTGCGTTCATTTCATCCGCATGCTTCTGGAATGTTTACATAAGAAAATAGATGCTGTGCTAGCAGCTATAGATCATAGAATGTCATTGAGGGCAATTTCATTCCTCAACCCCCTGCCTCAGACATCATTCCTGTTGAACACTGGGTCTTTGAATAATGGCGCATGAGGGGTAAGCTTTTGGAAGCCGCAGCTTAATTGAAATTCAGCCAATGTACATGCTCCACGTCATGTTTCAATTCCGGCCGCTAAATTAGCCATCAGAAGACTTGGTAGAGCGCAGCAGAAGGCACGGTTGGCAAGAACAGCACTTCATTGTCCCATGATCACTCAACCAGTTCACTACTCAGCAAGAAGCCTTTGATAGTCAGCCAAGAGTCATTCATTTGACTTCAATTGGTTAATCGCAAGGTTATAGGGTATCCTGTCCGCAGGCCAATTCAGATACATTTGCAAGAAGTGCGCATTGTTGCGGTGCCTGAGGATGCTGTCCATGAGTCCCTGCTGCTCACCTCTCTAAAAGGCTGAAAATACGTAGCGTGAGATGCAGCCAAAAAAACTGTAGTGGTCGGTTGTTAAAGAGCTGCCTTTTTTGAGAAGTAAATTGCTGAGGTTTCCAGAAAATGCGATTTGCGTATGATACCGTCTCCCGAACCGACAATGATGTACGTAAATAGTTATCTCGGGAAACAGCTCATGAGTAGACGGATTGGTACTGTCTGCCCTCTCCAATCAAACCCAGTCTTAGAGGAGCCTTCCTCGCCAGTTTACCGTCCTCTTTCCATGATTGTATTTAATGGAACGTCATCACATCATCACCTTATTACCATTCGTTGCTGTCAGGAAAATCACCATTACGTTGAAAGGCATCAATCAAAATGAAAGGTTGGGGCGAACAAGAGAAGATAGGATTTAAACATCCGACAGAAGTTAATGAGGATAGCGTATATCCCTTGGGCCGGCTGGAGCCATTGTATCGCTGGTTTTTTCGCCAGCTGCTTCCCACTACTCGCTGATCAATCAATACAGGATCCCCAGGATCTATTTAACTACTCTGGGTGCAGGCCACATCTGTTTTTCATTTGTCACTTAGGGTTATAATCGAGCCCATGGAGTGCCTGGCTGGGCCTCGATCATTTTTACTGCCCTTGTCCCTGTCTGTCTGAAGCATAGAGAGAGCTGGGATGATGCATTTAATACAAGGATGCTGTGCTGGCATGACAAAAGTCTGGTCACCACTGAGAGAGCTGTCCATCCCGTCCTGAACACTGATTAATTTACATTGATCATCACAAAAAATACCAAGATTCCACAAGAAACACAGTAAACGTTATTTAGGAGAATGTTTGATCACCAATTTGTGTTGCCCCTTGGATAGAGAGGCCAGGGTTCAGGAATTACAATACTCAGAGTTGCAAAAATACCTTCTAGGTATGATTCAGAGCTATTAACAAGCCTGAATGGCATTCATCAAGGCAGTCCTGTTACATGGGTTCCATTTTCTGTTGGTTCCCTTTTTGATGTAAGAAGAAAATTTTCTTTGGAAGGAATCAACCTTTTAATTTTACTTTTTCTGTCATGTTCAGTAATGGCAATGTCAAAATGACAATGAGTGTGTGTGTGTGTGTATGTGTGGCAACTGTTTACTGGAGATAATTTTCTTTGCATACATCAGGCAGAATTACTATGATACTGGACTAGTTATGACAGCTGTCATGCATTGATTCCAGCAGTCTTACATCAAACTTACGGAGTACGTACTATTGTTTATGTAAAGTTTTACATACCGGTATGTTTTTTTTTTTTTTTTTTTTTTTTGTCATTCAAAGCTTAGAGTGTTTTTTTATTTATTTTCTCAACCCCATAACTTTTTTTATAGGAACAATCAAGCGTCACTGAGTGTTTAAAACTGGAAACACGTTTATTCCTTTTATTGTATTGTACATGTTTGAAATTATGATATGCTGCTGTGTAATTATTCTGTAATAGAGGGAAAATATGTAACCTCTGAGTGGAAATGTGGCTGTCAAAATAACAGCAGGAGAGAAATCACAAATTTGCTTATTTTTAAAAATCATGCAATAATAGAGGAGCAAAACTGATGTTATGCTTCACGGGTTATGCAACATGAGCAATAAATGTCAACATTTTTGACAGGTACTGTGAACAGGTCTTGACAATTTGAAAACAGTGATTATTTCCTTTAAAATGTACAATCCTTTATCAGTTTTTTTTTTTTTTCCTATCCAGGGCTTCCATTTTGAAATTGTGTTTCAGTATCACAATCAAGTGTTGTCAGGAATGTCGAGACGTAGTGAATGCAGCACAGTAGGTTGGATCGGATGAGAGCTCTGGGAGTTCTTTGCTAATCACACTCTAGCATTTTGATTATGATAAATAAAGACAATAACCAAGACTGATCCTCCCACTCACTTCAGACGGCTGAGCGGAACAATAATGTCTCCTGACAAGAGCTCCATTTCAACACGGCCTCTCTCTGCTGAGGCGACTATAATTTGACATTGTCATTGCGTTTAGGTCCGCTGGATGTTCAGCATATCACTCTATGCCAATGTTATTCACGGTAGTTACGTATTTTACAAATTTTCCACCTTAACAGCTGCATTTGACGTTTTTGTTCACAGGGCAAAGTGGCAAAGAATCATCGACTGTTACTGTTAACATTTGGCGTTTCTGAATTCACATTTTAGGTTTTCTCATTTTTGCATGTCAACATAATAAACACACTCACCCACACACACAAAAACAATCTCGACCGCATTTGAAGCATGAGCTAAGATCCTCAATATTAAATTATCATTATTCAACTGCTACATTAGTACACTAGTGATAACCAACCCTGTTCCTGGACATCTACCATCCTGGATTTTCAGTTCAAACCCAATTTGAATAGCTGGCACGACTTATTAACAACTCAACATGGCCTCTTATTGAAGTACGTCAACCTCTTTATTCAAATATCAATGCATTTTGCAACTGGCAATTCAATATGCAATTTCTTCATTCAATTTGAAAATGCATTTTGCAATTGGCAATTCAATGTGCAAAGGGGCAATGCAGTCCTCAGTTCACTTTGGATTATTTTGATGGAAAATTAGAATGAAATCTCAGTCAATTGCATGTCATATTGCTGTGTTTTTTTGGTTTCTTTATTCAAACGGCAATGGATTTTTCAGGCAATTCAATGCGCCAGCAAAACAGCGCCCCCAGTCTATCACAAATACAATTACTTGTCACCATGCTCACCATGCTCTTTTGGTCTCAAAATTCAAATGTCAGTGCAATCTGTCTGCCCAGTGTTCAAGGTGAGTGTTCAGCAAAGATGTTAATCATTCTCTGTACCCAAGACACCAGTAGCTATGTTTGCCTCCCAGTGTAGACAGCAGATACTGTCTCTGTCTCGACAAAAGTTTTGGTGAAGATATTTCATCAAGTTTAAATGAGAGAAACAATAAGAGAGTTGTTTATTATATTGCATTATGTTATTTAACAATTTCTATGAAGAATTTGGTGTAGTCTGATTATATGTCAAAATATAAGTCAAAGCTGAGGCCATTCAAGCCCTGGTTCAGTAGTAGGAACAGCTGGCATTAGGCTACGGTATGACAAGCTAATTAACTTTGTTTAGCTGCGTGTTGATTAATCATAGCAGCAAGCTAACTGCATTGAAACTTTTTTCTGCATTCACTGTGCATGTCCCGGCATAAACCATCCCATGTATGCTTATGTCATGTTATGATCCAGACAAGAAACCAGGCCCAGATTCAGGGTACAATCCAGTGAGGGTATTTGAGGAGTCAACTTGCAAAATCTGCTAATCAAGTTTCGAAAATAAATGAGTTATCTCCCTTAGCCTCTCTTTCAGGCACCTGCGCATGTCCCACTGATAGCTCCACTTTCAAAACCTACTAAATCATGTTATAAATTGTAATGGAAAAAGCAAAACTCTGTCAAAACCAAGTCAAGGAGGAAAACTGTCAAACTCTGCTAAGTCATCAATTTCTCGGTGTTGTTCAAACTGAATTGTTAGCTTTTTGAAGTTTTATACATTTTTGTTGGGATTTGAAACATGGCAAAATCCTTAACTGTTCAGCCACTGTGCCTTCTTTAACACTAATAAATTCTCATTGCCTTATGGAGACAATCAAAGTATGGTAACATATTGGGTTCTAGTTTGTTGGTTTGGGCAGTTCAGGAAAGTGTGATGATAGCGATACCATAACAGGGGGATTTGAACCCATGGACTCATGTTTATGTTGTCATTGTCATAGCAGCTATTCAACCACTGTGCTGTCTGTAGCACTGAGTTGCATGTAAAGTGGGTCCTTACCTGAGTCAAATACCTTCACCTATTGAGCAATGGGGCTGGTTTAAACACTGTCAAAACCTGCTAAATTTCCAATCCACTTTCAAAACCTGCTAAGTCAAAACTCTGTGTTGCGAAATCAAAGTCATTTCTTAAAAAAAAATAATGAATTGCCTCATGGATTATGTCTGCAAGGCTAATAGTTTCAGCATAGTGAAAATTGGTATCGATGGAAGATAATTTCTATGCCTACCAAAAAATCAGATTTTTCTAAAAAATGGACCAACTTGACAACTTGAAGGCTTTGCAAGAGGATTCGTCATTTATTGAGAGGAATACAGTAATAACTGAAGAACAGCTGAAGCCCAGAGTCGGAAAGGGACAGTCCAGCTTTGGTGGTATTGACTGCTGAGGATAATGGGCATGTCCGCATTCAGTCAGTGGTGTCTCGGGGCAGAAACCTGGTGGTATTTACTCTCCCTGGGGCAGCACCATCAGACAGTTAGTCCGAAGGGTTTAGCCGGAACCAATCCCAATCCCGAAGACTGGTGAGGTTTAGGAAGTGTTCCTAACAAACTCGTCAGTGGAATAGACTTGGACAGAAACAGGAACATGGTCCCAATCCTAAAAACCATTAATTAGCTTTTGGAGCCTGTTAAAATTAATAAAGTATAATTAAGTATTTCACTATCATAAAGATTGCGTTACTTTCCAAAGACGGTGATAGACTTCATAGCTAGAAGAATGGACTGGTTTCTCAAACGGACTGGTTGCTTAAGCACACATAGTCTGACAATCCAGCAACTCAGCTAGACAGAAATAAGCCTTACATACACCACAGGGACACAAGGGAACTGGGCACTCGGTGGATTTCGCCTGGATGAGGGCAGGCATGCAAGATATCAAACCAATGAAAAAAACAATACCTCTCAAAAACACAGGTTGCTGGAAAGGGGAAGGAGATCATTAGGGAGAAACGAGGGCTCTGTAAGTATCATATCTACTGTGGAGGCAAAGTTTCGGGGATAGTGCTAACATGGAGATAGGCATAATCAACAGTATGAAGAGCAATCTATTGTTTGATGTCACTCTCTTTAATAATAAATTTGTTATTTTTGTGAATGTATTGGTACATGCTTTTCCTGTTAAAGTGTTTGCTGGAGTGAACTTGTATGTAGATTGCAGTATTACAGTCCAGTTTAGATTCAATGATATCATTGTTTGGTTGTGTTTAATTTTTTTATGTAGATTTTTTTTTTAACTTTTTAATTTCACATAACTAAGTTTTATTTTTCTCTAATGGCTAGCAGTAGTTCCATTTGGTAACAGGGTGGAGCAATAGAGGTTCTTTATTTTATTATCTTACTGCAGATGCATCATTCTGCATGCCAAGCAGATGGTCCACCTACAGCAAGAAGATGTACAACATGCTGCAGGCTGTATCACTGCCAGAGATGCTTGAAATTGACCAATATGAGCAGGAAGACATAAAGCAACCATTTAAATTAATTTTATTCAATGTAAAAAATATGTGGACTTATTGTGGGATGATTACAGCAGATGGAGATATTTTCATTTAAAAATTGCTGCATGATTCAATAATGCAGTTTTTTGTTATGAGGGGAAATTGGCGGAGACCAATCGCCGCTACATCTTGGAACCAAAAGCTGGCTCTAAGAAAGAAACCAGCCACAAAGGTCTCGATAGAGACTGAGGAATAAAGAAAACAAAAACAATAATCCTAAGGGAGAAACCCTACCAATAGTCACCAAAATTGGGAGCATGAACAGGGAGATACTAAGGAGAATAACTAATACAAAGTATCTCCTAATCCTTACTTAAATATAAACACGAAGACCTCGCAAAACTCTGCAGCTAATACCCTCTAGCTGTAACTGGCTCTCATGTATAGAAAATAATCGAGCAGCGAGTGAGTGCCACTTCTGCAAGTATACAGTATATAGACTGAACGCAGGTGCTGCGAATCATCAATTAGCCAGCACTAGTTAGGCAGACACCTGAAAAGAATACGATAGCCAAGTGGCAAAACCAATCGGTAACACCAAGAACAAGAAAAGTAGTGCACCCCTCACAAGATAAAGAGAACCAAACAAACAATCTCCCCAGAATCATGACAGTTATAGCAGAACAACTGGGCCTTTGGTGGATGTTCTTTTCATAATCAACTTGTCTGATACCTGTACACTCATTAGCATTTCAACACTTTCTGAGCCTTACATTGCCCCTGCCCCTGCTTTTGAAGTTGATGAGGTAATATTTCGACTTGTTCTGTTTTCAATTCAGTACAGGTCAAAATGATCTATAAATCACTGCTTTCTTTTTTTTTTACCTTGCATTTTCCATACCATCTCATTCTGAAATGGGGTTGTACAATGTTTGGGGTCCGTCACCCGCTCAGTGTGCAGTATTCTTGTGGTGATCATACAACTACAGATGGTAATCTTTACACATTTTATACATCATGCATTCTCCTGCAAGACATGAGAAGTAATCGGTCTACATGTTGCTACTGAACTCTTGGCTTTATTGATGAACCTATAATGTTTATGCTCTCATTTGGTAGATAATTACTGTATCAATTCAACCTCCATTACATCACCTCACCTGCTTGTGTCCTGACCAACAGCGAAACCAAGTGCATTTATATGGGCAATTCAGAAATGGAAATTGTGCTTTGACTGTTGGCTATAATTAAGTAACACATCCAGAAAAAATCTCACCAATAAACTTAATTAATCTCACTGCATGAAATGAGAACCAGGCAATTTTCCAGATGTTTTATACTTCTGCTGTTCCCAGGAAAGGATAAAACAGGTCTTACACAGCGAATTTTACATCCTGGGCAGCACAGTGGCGCAGTGTGTAGCACTGTAGCTTCACAGCAAGAAGGTCGTGGTTTGAATCTTGGCCTGGGGCCTTTCTGTGTGGGTACTGTGGTTTCATCACACAGCCCAAAAACACGGATGCTGGTTAATTGGTGGTTCTAAATTGCCCATAGGTGCAAGTGTGTCAGTGAATGATGAGCTGTCCCAGCGGTGTTCTTGCCTTTCACCCATAGACGGCTGGGATAGACTCTAGCTCCTCCACGACCTGAAGGAGGAAGAAATGGTTTAGATGATGAAAGGATGAATGGATTTTACAGTGAGGCCATGTAGACTAAGCCTGCTTCTATCCTCATAAATCTGCAGACTTCACTGTAAAACTGATTGTAAAAAAAGAGAACCATAGAGTTGTTTCCAGAATGTTTTAATAACAACAAGAATGAAGTATATACAGTGGGCTCCAAAATTACTGGCACCACTGACTGGCAATGCACAAACAATACTTTAAAAAATTCAAAAAAATATATTTATAGAGAAATATATTTTCTCTTTAAATATATAAATAACACAACAAAATAAATAACAACATGTGAGAAAAACTGTATGGTATTAATGTTCTAATGGAACCAACCAAAATCATTTACTGATTTAATAAAAAATTAATTTCCTTCAAATCAAGGTTTCACAATTAATGGCACCCTGAAAGATTGCTGTAAATAACATGTACCAAAATAAAACCAAGTATTAAAGCTGCTGTAAGTGATTTTTTTTTTTGTTTTAAAGGTGCCCTGTGTAAGAATTGAGGTCAAAATATCCAAAAAATGAGCTAGACACAGCAAAAGAATGAGAAGAAATAAGGGCAATGATGTCATAAAAAAGATGACAAGTTATAGTGCTGCAGAGATATCAACCTGAATTAGCGTGGTAAATCACTAGCTGCACACCATCCTGTGTCATAATACCAGTTTCTGCCATGGGTGGCGGTATGCGGGCAACATAACAGCCAGCCAAACTGCAGTGCACGAATAAATCGCAGGGCTTGAGGGCATACTTGAACCTGATGTCAATCATGTGGAAGGTACATTAGCTAAGAAGCTTGAAATGGCTTCGATGATAATGAACCCTAAATGAACGCACGAAACGTAACGGAAAACATTGCATAATGTAATGAAACATGACAGAATGTTTAGTTGTGACAATACTTGATTGCTAGAAGAGGTCTTGCTAATGAAGACTGCATATCAGGCAAACTGGTTGCATATTGTGAAATTCGCATCAGGTGGGCGGCATACGTAACGTTCTAAAATGATCTTGTCCCTAGTTTTACTTGTACATGTGCAGCTAAGATTACTTCATAATTTTGAACTCCGCTATAACTGTTTTGACGACGTACAGTAAACTGATGGTCACATAACAGTGGCGATCGACTAGCCAGCTGATTTTGGGATCAGAGACTGGTTATGGTAAACGTCCGGCATTAGATAGATTTATTCACTCAAATTTTGGTTCAGCATTAGCGCTTAACATTAGCTAACGTTATGTTGACGTCAGCTTGCTCAACAGCAGCGAATGTTATCTGGCAAATGAATTTATTTCGAATGAACAATGACACGTAATTTGGGCATATTTACTGGATCGGGTGAAGGGGATTAGCTTGAAGATGTCACAGTACAGAATCACTTGACATCAACTGATGTTCGTTCATGTATTTATATCTCAGAGTTTTGGAGTCAGAGAGGCCCAGTTTGGATTGTAGATAGTCAGCTATGGCTCTGGGGTCGTTGGGAAGGTGGGGGCGGAGCATGGACAGTAGGCTTGATGGGAGGAGGGACTGCGCCGTTTCTCGATTGTTACGCTAGGGTAGACGAACTCACTTTCTGCAGGTATACTGCCCCCATTTTCTTTGGAGAATGTAGAGTATGAATTTAATTTTTGGCTGTCCATTACACAGGGCAACTTTAAAAAAAAGTGTTAAATTGCTCCACATTCTGACAGAGATCATTTATTTAGAGTATCTGGTCGATAACACAGGTCTCTCAGTCACTTTCTCCTGCAATAAAGCAGCATATAAAATTCTGGAGTCACCGAATGCCTCTATCCAATCAGGTGAGAGAACATTGCATTCGCAAAACGTGCAATTTTGGTCTCATCTGACCAAAGCACCTTGTTCTCAATTTAAATGATGTTTAGCAAATTCTGAGCACTTGCTTCTGTTTCTTCTGGTCAGAAAAGGCTTTCTTCTAGCAACAGAGGTGGCACTGGATGGTGCTTTTTGAAACCTGGTGACCCCAAGATGCCACCAAGGCCTGCAATTCCTTCACAGTGATTCTTGGTGATTTTGTTGCTTCTCTCACCATCCTCCTCAGTATCCTGGGGGGCAAAATGCAGTTGCGTCCTCCACCCTTTAGGTTTTCAATAGTTCTCTATCTTTGGAATTTTTTGATAATTGCCCTGACAGTGCTCAGTGGCATATTCAATCGTTTGTGAATCTTCTTGTAGCCGTTACCAGATTTATGAAGGTCTACAACCATCTGCCTCTTTTGAACTAACAGTTGTTTTGTTTTTTTTTTATGGTGTTGAATGACAAAGGGATATTGCATGTGTGTTTCCTCATTTTTATACCCTACTTAAAAAGTAAATCATGTAATGGCTCAATTAGATCCTTACCACCTTGATAAAACTTAAATAAGTGGAATTTAAAGCTGCTGTAACTGATTTGGTCATTTTTGTAGCTTATTGTCCAAAGCCTATGTAAGCAGTCCCCGCCCCCCATCCCAAAGCCACGCACAGGAACGCGCATCGGTTTTGACAGAGGCAGATGAAGGTAGCAACTCAGTTACAATATAAGTACAATATAAACAAACTCTCGCGGTGATTGTTGCGTGAAAGCCACTCTGAAAACATGGACCAACGACACATTACATCCATGCAGAAACTTCAGTATGAATGGCTTTTTGAAGGTATTAGCTAAAACTAGCTAATGTCCTATAGCCACACATACTATCGTTACACAGCTAAGCAAGCTGTAGTCACCCACAAATGATGACGGTTCATTTATAAACTGACATTTGCAGGATTAAAAAACACCAACAGGACTATCTGAGACTGATAAAACTTTATAACTACAACAGAGTAAAACACAACTTACCTGTCCAGTAGCAGCAAGGCTAGCTGTGCATCACTTTTTAAACCCTTTGATTCCTTCAGCTTTCCCTATTAAAAGCGGCAATGATATAAATACAGCTCTTGGCCATCTTGCATTTTTCCTCCTGAATTCCATTTGTTCCTCTACCGTTCTTTGGCGCTTTGGCTGTTTAATGGTGTACGCCGTCCCCCGTATTACTGGGATCAGAAGCTTTGTCTGTTCTGCTATTGGGTCATTTCATGCCAAGTCAGGCAAGGGTCCCAGCTCGACCATCTCAGATTTTCTTCAAACTCCACCCATATGTAAATCAACTATTTTAAGGAGGCTTTGTGAAATATTAGGTTCCCCTCATCATTAGTTCATGATTTACGGCCCCTGCAAGGAGTGGGGGGTACCCCTTGGGAAAAGCGTCAAAATTTCTGAGCAGTTGTCAGAGCTCTGCTGGAGATAAAGTATTCAAGCCAGCTCTATAATTTTTTCTGGGGTGACTCTCCTGTACACAGACAGCAGGAAAACATAGCATAAGGCCTGCTAGAAGGTAACCTGAAGTACCTAGGAGGAGGCATAAATTGAAAAAAAACACAATCGTAAATGAAAAATGCCAGTTTTTAAGTACCCATCTAACCCTTTTAATGAGTACCTACAACTCGATTTAGTTGTATATGGAATTTTTAAATAGTTTCCTCGTATGTAGGATACAAAAGTAAATCAGATGTTATGTGAATGGGAAAATATTTGGTCTTAAAGTTGTATTTTTGGCCAAAATGGGCCTATTTTGCCATGCTATAACTCAGTTCTGACGTACAATAGGGGGCCCAATCTTTGATATGTTCTAGAAGAGATATTAGTGCACAATATGTCCAAAAATTATAGTGGTGTCTTGTTTCTTTCCTAGAAAATTCTTCCAGTTAATATGAGAATAATGCGCAATTTGCATGGGACATTTCCCCGCAATTTTTTGTTACTTTCATTACCAGAAATATGAAATAAATTGACTAATTTGCCCCATTTTATAACAGAAAACTATGATGATTGGATTAGAGAACCACACAATTTCTGAACAGCTCTGTAAAATATTTCAAAATATTCTTGATGCTGATGTCAGCTTGATCCCTTCTTCTGTGGCTGGAAATGTCACCATAAATGAGGCTGATGTAAGGATCCCTTACGTACCCTGCACTTACATTGCAATTCGGTTTCACTTCATTGAGCCAACCTTTAACAAAATTGTGCTTCCCCACAGCATGTTTTGTGATAAATACATTAAAACTCGATGAAGGAGGATGTCAAAAACTGTACAGATTCCATTCACCCTAAAGGTATTTTCTTTTATTCATTAAATTATAATGCCTAGGTGAAACTACTCATGCGAGAGGGATAGAGACTGGTAGAAATTTTACTCTCGCAAATGGTGCTTTTAAGTCAAATTCACAAGCAAGATTTTCTAGGAAGGAGACAAGACACCAACATAATTTTTGGATATATTATGCACTAATAACCCTTCTAGAAAATACCAAAGATTGGGCCTCCTATTATATGTCAGCGCTGAGTTATAGCATGGTAAAGTAGGCCCATTTTGGCCAAAAATACAACTTTAAGAACAAATATTTTCCCACTCACATAACATCTGATTTACTTTTGTATCCTACATACGAGAAAACTATTAAAATATTCCCTAACAACTAATTAGAGTTGTAGCTACTCATTAAAAGGGTCAGATGGGTACTTAAAAACTGGCATTTTTCATCTGCAATTGTGTTTTTTTCCATTTTTGGCTCCTCCTAGGTACCTAAGGTCACCTTCTAGCAGGTCTAATGCTATGTTTCCCTACTGTCTGGGTACAGGAGAGTCACTCCAGAAGAAATTATAGAGCTGGCTTGAATACTTCAGCTACAGCAGAGCTCTGAAAATGGCTCAGAAATTTAGTCGTTTTTCCCAAGGGGTACCCCCCCCCGCCACTTGCAGGGGCCATAAATCATAAACTAATGAAGAGGGGAACCTAATATTTTGCAAAACCTGCTTAGAATAGTCAATATATATATGGGTGAAGTTTGAAGAAAATCTGATCATCCTGGAATTTGCCTGATTTCTCATGGAATGACCCTATTGTCAACAACACAGATTTTTCTTTGTCTTCTTCTTATGACCGACAGATGGCGCACAAACAACACAGATTCAGCTCTGCACATTCACAAGCAGAGAGAGACGCGTCTTCATGGCGTTTTTTCCCAAGGGGTACCCCCCACTCCTTGCAGGCCATAAATCATGAACTAATGATGAGGGGAACCTAATATTTCACAAAGCCTCCTTAAAATAGTTGATTTACATATGGGTGGAGTTTGAAGAAAATCTGAGATGGTCGAGCTGGGACCCTTGCCTGACTTGGCATGGAATGACCCAATAGCAGAACAGACAAAGCTTCTGATCCCAGTAATACGGGGGACGGCGTACACCATTAAACAGCCAAAGCGCCAAAGAACAGTAGAGGAACAAATGCAATGCAGGAGGAAAAATGCAAGATGGCCAAGAGCTGTATTTATATCATTGCCTCTTTTAATAGGGAAAGCTGAAGGAATCAAAGGGTTTAAAAAGTGATGCACAGCTAGCCTTGCTGCTACTGGACAGGTAAGTTGTGTTTTACTCTGTTGTAGTTATAAAGTTTTATCAGTCTCGGATAGTCCTGTTGGTGTTTTTTAATCCTGCAAATGTCAGTTAATAAATGAACCGTCATCATTTCTGGGCGACTACAGCTTGCTTAGCTGTGTAACGATAGTATGTGTGGCTATAGGACATTAGCTAGTTTTAGCTAATACCTTCAAAAAGCCATTCATACTGAAGTTTCTGCATGGATGTAATGTGTCGTTGGTCCATGTTTTCAGAGTGGCTTTCACGCAACAATCACTGAGAGAGTTTGTTTATATTGTACTTATATTGTAACTGAGTCGCTACCTTCATCTGCCTCTGTCAAAACGATGCGCGTTCCTGTGCGTGGCTTTGGGATGGGGGGCGGGGACTGCTTACATAGGCTTTGGACAATAAGCTACAAAAATGACCAGTTACAGCAGCTTTAAATTCCACTTATTTAAGTTTTATCAAGGTGGCAAGGATCTAATTGAGCCATTACATGATTTACTTTTTAAGTAGGGTATAAAAATGAGGAAACACACATGCAATATCCCTTTGTCATACAAAGCCATGAAAAAAACAAAACAACTGTTAGTTCAAAAGAGGCAGATGGTTGTAGACCTTCATAAATCTGGTAATGGCTACAAGAAGATTCACAAACGATTGAATATGCCACTGAGCACTGTCAGGGCAATTATTAAAAAATTCCAACTGTTGAAAACCTCAAGGGTAGAGGACGCAACTGCATTTTGCCCCCCAGGATACTGAGGAGGATGGTGAGAGAAGCAACAAAATCACCAAGAATCACTGTGAAGGAATTGCAGGCCTTGGTGGCATCTTGGGGTCACCAGGTTTCAAAAAAAGCACCATCCAGTGCCACCTCTGTTGCTAGAAGAAAGCCTTTTCTGACCAGAAGAAACAGAAGCAAGTGCTCAGAGTTTGCTAAACATCATTTAAATTGAGAGCAAGGCGCTTTGGTCAGATGAGACCAAAATTGCACGTTTTGGTCAGATGCAGCATCGGCATGTTTGGCGTAGAAACAGAGATGCATGCAAGGTGATCCAGCTGGAATTTGAACATTTATTTAATGATGAATCAACATCATGAGCCAGTGTTGAATCACTGTCGAGTTTTGATTTGATTTTGAAAAGTGAATCGACGTCGAACTTGCAACATCATTTCAACGTCTTATTTTTCAACATGGGTGAATTCGACAATGTTGGATCAATAATAATTTTCGGTTTAATTTTGAAAATCGGATCAATGTTTAAATCACATTTCAATATTTTTTTTAAACATTATTTTTGTGACATTTTATCTTTACTGGACAGTCACAGTAGAGAGAGACAAAAAATATGGGGTAGAGAGGGGGGTTGACATGCAGCAAATGGCCTGAGGTCAGATTTGAACCCAGGCAGCTGCAGTGAGGACTCAGCCTTAATGTATGTGGCACATGCTCTACCAGGTGAGCTACCCAGGCATAACAGTTCAATGATTAATAATTCTTAATTTATCAACATTTGTTCAACCAGTTAACATTCAGCATTGTTTTGATGCTGAAATAATGTTTGCTCTGAAACAGAAATATTTATGTTGTGCAAAAGTTAAAATTTATTGATGGTTGTAGACATTATTTTGATTCAACATACAAGTGAATCAAAGTTCACATTTTAACGTTGAATCAGTAGTAATTTTTCAAAACTTCTTCAACTGGTTAATGTTCAACGTTGTTTTGATGTTGAAATAACGTTTTTTTTCTTTAACCGACATTATTTCAACAACATTTAAACGCTGCTGGTCGGTCAATTGCCTGCTTGGGATGCACCGCATACCCATGGTGAAATATGATGGTGGTTCAGTCACGTTTTGGAACTGTTTTAATTCAAGAGGTCCAAGGGCACTGGTTAAGATTACATATTGGCATATTGACTCCCATCAAGTATCAGGATATTTTGACTGACAATCTGGGTGCCTCCGCCAGAAGGCTGGGACTTTGTTGGAGGTGGACTTTCCAACAACGCAGTGACCCAAAGCATACCTCAAGATCCACACGTAAATGGTCCTGTGACACCAAAATCAATGTTCTGCACGAGACTAGTCCTTCAGTTCTAACTCACAGTAGGTCTTGTAAGCTTGTATGTACAAAATCTTATCAAAAGTTGATAGGTCCTCTTAAAATTGACGCAAATGAATTAAAATGGTTACATTCTGTGTTCATGTTCCTCCCGCTACATTTTAAGCATCTCTGGCAGTGATACAGCCTGGAGCATGTTGTACATCTTGTCGGTAAAAATCAGCTTGGCATGCAGAATCATGCATCTGTAATAAAGACCATAATAAAATGGAGCTTTGAAGTAAATTCTGATAGGCCACGGGGTCAAGCTTGCTTAACGAACAGGAGCTGCTTCTACCTGCTGGAGGGTAACCTGCATGCATTTGACTGTCATGTGATTTTGCTGTCACATGATTGCTTGGCCGGTAATAAGCTGGCTTACTTAAGCTTGCTATCCTGAATAGAAGCTCCTTGGCGTGCAAACTCAACAACCTCCCTCCACCCCAGCTCCACCAAGAATTCATTAACCCTGTTCTTTTATGATTAAATTGCTGTTCAATAACAATGTCTTTTCTTTTGAGGTCATTGTTGCAGTAGGCTCTGTTCTATGGAGGGGGGGTTAGTAGCAGGTCCCTGCCTTCGGTTTCCGCTTGCTTGGGCAGGGATCTCTCAGAACAGAGCCATGTTGCCGAGCCCAATGTATGCTTGTATGCCTGTGTGCTTTCAATAAATTTTCTCTTTTTGAGCAAAGTGGTCCTATCAGAAATAAAGCGCCTCTACTGCTCCATTCTGTGAGCTAATAGAACTACAGTTACCTATAAAAGAAAAATGAAAAATTGTTACAGTGAAATTAGAAAGTAAAAAAAAAAAAATCTACATTTTATAGAAAAACACTTTAATAAAACCAAACAAAGAAGTCATTGAAGCTAAGATGGATTATAATATTGCAATCTATATAAAATTTATATATAATATTGCAAAATTCTATGGCATTTTCTTCTAAAGCCACCTTTAGCTTTGAACACAGCACACATTCATCAGTGTTTCGACAATCTTAAACAATGTTACAACTCTCATTTCAGACCAGATTTGGATGCATTTTTGGCTGAGATATTGTATTGATAATGAGTTAACCACTCTGTTAAGCCTTCCCCAGCAAATCCCAAAGATTTTCAATTGGTTAAGGTCCAGACTCTGAGGTGGCCAATTCATGTATGAAAATGGTTCCTCTGGCTCGACAAACCACTCTCACAATTTGAACCCCATGAATCTTGGCATAGTCATCCTGGAATATGCCTGTGCCATCCGGGATTAAAAAGTCCATTGATGGGTCACTGGTCATTCAGTATATTCTGGTCGTCTGCTGAATTCATTTTATTGCTGCTGAAAAGTGCTGAGCCTAGACCTCACCAACTGAAGAAAACCCAGATCATAACACCGCCCCTAGAGGCTAGTACTGTGGGCACTATGCATGACTGGTGCATTGCTTCATGGGCTTCCTTTCTTACCATGACGGGCTCAGTTCCCTGGAGTAGGGTAAATCTGGACTTATTAGACCACATGATCTTTTTCCCCTCTCTCTTCAGTGCAATCTTTATGCTCCCTTGCAAATCAAACTCAATTTTTTTTCCCAATTAGCATCACTAACAAGTGGCTTTCTTGTGATCTCACAACTGTTAAGTCCCAATCCTCCAAATTCTTGTTGCATTGTGCATGTGGAAATGCTCTTCACCTTCATAATTAAACATAGCAATGAGTTCTACTGTTGATTTTTTAAATGATGAAACTTAATCAAGCATTTTAGTGATCTTCAATCAGGATCAGTCATGATTTTTCTCCAACCCATTTCTTCTCAAAGTTGGGAGTTGACCAATGTTTTTCCAGGTTTTAATAAATTGCTGGACTTGACTTAATGCTAGTGATTTCATCAATCTCTTCAGCTGTTTTCTTTGCTTGATGCTGGCCAATAATTTGCCCCCATTGAAATACAGTAACATCTTTTCAACGACTATGACTTAACAACTTCTGACAAGGTTGTTTAAGAAATGCGAAGTTACGCCCTGAATCAGTCAGGATTAAATTAATTTTTGCAAGCTGAAGCATATTCATCACTGCGAAAATGGTTCAATTATAGGCTCTCAAGCATTTACTTATTTAAATCCAAATGATGACTTTTTGGATGGGCAGCGTATATTCAAGTTTACTTCAGTAAACTCATAACAGAAAAGCTTGTACAAATACATTTACAAAAATGGCAAATCCATGATTAGTGATTGACACAATTAAAATATATGAATTGCTCTTCATAGATAATGTTGATAATAGATATCTCTTGGCTAGCACTATCCCCCAACTTTTGTCTTTACAATAGGTACAACACTATCGTACATAGCACAGTTTGTTAGTGGCGATGATTAATCAACAGGTAGCTAACCAACTTAGCTAGTTAGCTAATGTGTTGAAGCCCGACACCAGCTAGTGCTACTACTGAACAATGGCTCCAATGGCCTTTTTCACTTCTTCACATGTAGTCGCACTATGCCAAAATCTTAGAAATTGCTAAATTACATAATGTAACATGGCTTAACAAACAACTCCCTCATCGTTTCTCTCATTTAAACTTGATGAATTGCTCTCTGCCACAACTTCTATCCAGATGGATGCAACATTTGGTTTCTGTACTGGGAGACAAAAATAGCCTATGCATGGTGTTCTGCGTGTAGAGAGAATGATTGATGTCCTATCCGATGACCCCCCTTGATGAGAGACCTGACAGATTGCATTGCCATTTGAATTTTGAGACCAAAAGAGCTTGGTGACAAGTAATAGTAAACACAATAGACTGGGGGCACTGTTTTGTCGACACATTGAATTGCCTATTGAAAAATGCATTTCCATTTCAATGGAAACCAAAAAAATCATGGCAATACAAAATGCAATTGAATGAGCTTTCATTGTAATTTTTAATCAAAATATGTTTGTAATTCAAACTGAATTGAGGATTGCATCGCCACTTTCCATATTGAATTGCAATTGCAAATTGTAAATTTAAGTTGCCTCGCCATATTGCACATTGGATCGCCAATTGCAAAATGCATTTTCAAATTGCATGACCAAATTGCACACCGAATCAACAGTTGCAAAATGCATTGCCATTGGAATAGAGACCAAAAAAATATTCCAGTCTCCAGCTGTTAAATGCTGTGGCCTTTGTATGGGAGGTAAAATGTACAGGATGGTAGATCTCCATGAAAAGGGCTGGATAGCACTCAACTTCATGTATTTCAGGATTCCTAAATAAGATTACAGTAAAATTTACTGCGATTGCCATTGCGTGATCCTCATCTGATTCTGGCACACAGTCACTCCAAGGGCATTAAAGGCGCTCAAGGCCTCGAACCTTCCGGAAGAATCTTTGCTGTAAAAGGCGCAGTTTTATTTGGGTCAGCATGCATGTCACCCCAGCTTATCACAGCCGAACTGACAATCATTTCCAGCGGCGGCCAGACGCTACCGTGAGAGGGGCCTGCGGCAATGTGTCAGCGGACATCGACAAAGCCCCATCTGATGAGCCGCCAATGTTCGCACCTCATCTCCCTTCGCACAGCTGTCACTCGGGAAGAGAAGGTGCTGAAAGATATAGATTGGTCCCTAAATTCAGACACACTTTATTGTTTTTCACGAGTCTATTCTGTTACAACTCATCCTGAAAAATGCAACGAATATCATCTGAGACTCAAAGCTGGTAAAGGCTGTATTTTTCACTGGTTGTAGTTGGTTAAAGCTGATAAACAGGTGGAATATTTTGGCGGCCAAAGTGGTGAACTAGCTGACCACAGAGTGCTTCGATTGTGTACAGATGGTCTATCAGCGAAAAACCAGCCAAACGTGTCAAAAACTTAGCTCAAACCAACTGGACCAATATAGACTAGTTTAAACTGGAATTTTTTTTCGCAGGACAGAGTTTAGACTTTGCTCTCAGAGCTTACTGAAAAAATCAGCAGGCAGTATGATAACCTCATAATTGAAAACGATGTGGAGATGATCATTTAAAGGACATCCAATGTAATGTGATGTGAAAATATACCTTCTTTGAGCAAAAACAATTGAATAAAGATGTTTGAGTCAGTAAAAAAAAATGACACCTGACATCATTTGATTGCATCCGGTGCTGCTGAAAGTACCTGAGGGAAACTCCACCAGATACCGGGGGGAATATAAACTGCAGAACAATGATGTCAATACAGAGTGCCCATCACATAGAGTGGAGGAGATAAATGGATACCAGCTGTCGTTTCCATCATCATGCGAAAAGGAACAGCTCAATCCCATGGAGGTTCTTGGCGACTAACCCAGATCAATACCACCGACTCTCCAGTCATCAACAAAACAACTAAGTACAGAGAGGTGCTAAAAGTCTAAAGCATAAACACTGTGCAAGCATCTCAAATATTTATTGTCTTTTCAGCAGCAGTTTCTGACTCCAAGTTCAGCGCATGCTATTGGGAAATAATTAACACCACTTATGCAGTCAGGCTTTGTTCTATTTTAGACGGCGCATTTTCTGTACAATGATACATGCAACTATGCTCTTTCCATAAGCAGCATTTATGTGCCATTTATCGTTGCTCTCATTTGCATTTTTCAGCCAGATTCTGGGTCTAAGCATGATCTGAGCTGGCTCTCATAGCAGTTGACCTGACAGTGACAGGCAATTTAGGAGAATCGCTTTATTCAGGTGACGAAACATGGAAAATTAAGTTGTCTTCTGAATTAGAGGGTGAAAACAGTACATTTGAACCTGCGGAGCCTGAATTGTGATGTTTTTGTGATTTTTTTGTTGTTGTTGTTGTTGTTGTTCAGCAGCCGTCCTGGGCTGTCTCCATGGGCAATCTGCCATTCAGCCAAAACCACAAAAGCTATCACATCCACACATACCTGCAGACATGCATGTATGCACACAGTGCTCATATGTACAAACAAATGTTTCAAACACTCAATCACACACAAGAGCCGGATGTGTAAACATGCACCCACGTGGACACACAAGCATGTATACACTAAAGATTGCATGGGCAAACACACAAATTCATATGAATGCACTCACTAACACACTTACACATACACAATCTATCCATCAACCATCTCACCCACTGAATCATCCTGAGCAGGTTACGGGGGGGGGGGGGGTGCTGGAGCCACTGATCTATATAGAATAACTGGATTGCTGATGCGATAGAGAACTGCATTGGGAGGTTGAAGCAAGCGGAAGTGGTCGAACGGCCATATTACTATGCCCGATAGTAAGCAATCGTTATAGAGCATTCTGTGGCATAGATGGGTCGATGTGCAGCTTTCCAATTCAGAGCGCCATTTTTCGGCAGATGTAGCAAGACAATGCACTGGTTTTAGTAAAGACAGATATGCATAAATCAATTTCAATGAATATAATTCTTATTATAAGCCCTTAGCGATTTACCTTAACGGCATCTAACGTGTTGACGTTATCCCAGCTAACGGTTATTATTAGAATACTTCAAATTAATGTTGGCTAACGTGACCCATCATGTTTGCCTAAAGCTACCTAGATTACCGAACAGAAGTTAACAATATCAATCAATGTCACACGCCATAAATTAGATAATCCAGTAATACTGACGTGCAACGCTGTCTATAATATTAGACCAGACTAGCTAGCCAACAAAACCAGGCATTGACTGGTCAAATCATTAAGGCTAATTTAAGCCAGCACGAAAATGGGTAACGTTCTGTTGACACTCAATTACCGTTGAGGGATGAGTTTAATTTTGCCAGGTTTTTTTTTTTTTTTTTAATTTGGCATCTCCAATCCCACCCGAATCTGGAATGCCCAATTGGTGAACTATGTACAAAGCTTGCTCGTATGCGACCCCTTGCTGCCAACTCAGGAGAGCGAAGACAGTTCACGGCTCTCCTCCAAAGCACGTGCCTGTCAGCCACTGCTTCTTATACACTCATTGGTTGAATCTTCGCAAGTTCAGAACGAGGGCGGAGGATACCCGGACATGAACAGACTTAGAATCTTCCTGACGAGCGCCCGTCTGGCCAACAGGAGGCGCTTGAGCAACGAACAAAGCTATTTAGCTATTTCCCTTTTCCCGGCAGTCCCTTCCCAATTTGAAACCCTGTAGCGCGATGGCCAATTGTGCGCTACTCTGAAAAAGCTGCCGACCACTGCCGGTTGGTACGACCGGGGCTCGAACCCGCGACGTGATAGTCACTTCTGCACTGCAACGCAGTGCCTTAACCGAGTGAGCTATCCGGCAGCTCGTTAATTTTGCCAGGTTATCAATGAGGATGTAACGTTAGAGCTAATTAAATAGATAATGTGATTAACACTCTATAATGAATAGCAGGCAGTTTTACATGCATGTCCATGGCGCACAACTCATTTCCCTTCTCACATGAATGCTGATTTAGCAACTTTGATAAGTTTACAATGCGTTCTTTTTAGCGAACCAACTTTCGCTTCGTACAAAAATTAGCCTAGTTAGCCACTGCCCCACTCAGGTGGGATGTAGAAAAATCCGTATAGATTTCTTGTGATCCCTAGAACTCACTCATTGGTCATACATATTGTCAAATGCAGATGTTGCCGATTTAAAATGTTAACGTAATGCTGCCCACTGAAGTTAAACCTGCTGTTCTTGAGGCATTTTTCGTACAGTCAGGTCGAACTGAGGTGGAAACATAAAATACCGCCTCTTCCGTGTCTGTGAAAAGATATCAACTCAATTAATTATATCGTTGGCTGCAATGTATTCAATGTTCTGAGAGATTATAGTTGGGCATACCAATATGGCGGCACGGTTACTTCAAAATTATGATGTCATCAGCTATCCAGTAATTCTATATAGATCAGTGGCTGGAGCCTATTCCAGCATACAATGGGCAAGGGACTTTGACACAGTCCACCAATCCATTTCAGAGATCATACACCATTCACGCCCATGTGTATCTGAAGGAAACCTGCGCAAACCCGGAGAGAACGTCCAAACTGCAGACTCTAGAAACACCCCCGCGCTGGTTCAAACCCACAAACTTCTTGCTGTGAGGCAACAGGGAGTTAGTTGCCTCCGCTATGTCATATAGCTAAAAAACAAAATCAAACACACTGTCAATATACTCTACAATAATGCAAAGGAAAACCTGATTTTGACCCGACTATGTGAAATGTAAAAACTGCTTGAAAATCCCCAGTGTTGTTGATGTCACTGACATTAATCCAAGTCAAAAGATGAATCACAACATTTTATCAGGTGACTTTATTACTCCAAAACAGGGTATCCACAGGGTAGACCAGAATAACACTAAGTCCAGACCATTAAATCTAAACGTCAAATAATGTCAAAAGTCATTTCAAATATGTTGTGTGACCACTATGTGCTCTCACCACAACTTGACAGTGTCTTCGGAAGCTCAGAACAGAAATTTATAGAGAAAAAACTCGGCAGTTCTTAACTTTTTTGTTGAGTACGTATTATAAATTGGACAAGCTGAAGTGAGAATAGACTGATGTTATTGATTCAATTATTCACTTTGCTTTTACATCTTGTCTCAACCTTAATGTCGACCTGAAAACAAGGATAGCAACTGCCAGCATCACTGTTTGCTGCGATTCATTTCAGTTTTTCACCTAATTAAAATCACTCTCACTAACAGCGAACAAGCCAGAGGTATTTAGCTGTAGCAACAACACTAAGCATCCCATAATCATCATCACTCGCATCTTCAGAATTCATTATTGTCACGGCAATATTGCTCCCCGAAGCTGAGGGAGATTGTGGAAGAAATGATGCGAAGCAGGTGTAACTTCCTGAATTGAATTGGTCGATTACGCATTGTAATGTGACAATGCGGGACTGGGCAAACTAAGACGGCATTTTCCGTGTGACTAAATCAGTTTACCTCGTCATCTCTACTGATTCTTCAAATTGGATTTGCCACTCAAAGAAGGGAAGGCTGTTCTTTGTGTTTTGGAGTGAATTACTGAAAATGCCATATTTTGAGAATCTGCCACAGCTAAACATTTGTTTCTTGTTGACTCAATTTATATTATCTACCGGAGAAACGGGGTTATTTCATTAAGCTTTGTATCTGGTTGCCATTGGAGACTCCCATGGAAATTTCTCTCATTTTTTATGTGTTGGTTTTCTCCTTGTTTTCTGAGACATTTATATTTTTCAATTTGTAAAGTAGCACAGTATTATCAGATTTCATTTTTAATTCACTCAAAACATTAAAAGTCATATTTACTCATAATGTTACCTCAACTGGTTTTACTCAACCGAGTAAAGTAACTTCCAATGAACTTGATTAATTAATTTGACTTAAAATGTTAGAAGTTGATTGGAAATTACTAAATTCAGTTGTGTTGAACCAGTTGACCTTTATAAATAAATCTGACATTAAAATTTTTTTTTCATGTCATGGGCACTCAAGGGGGTTTTTCTCCTCTTCACTGCCAAATTATAATAGCTCTTCTGTGTCTGCCAGAATTTTACAGAGTATATCTTTTTATAAAATTTTGTCTGTCTGCCTTTTGTATTTTGAAGTCATCATGTAAGCTATGAACTAAATTTTGACTGCATGTTTAATCAAGTCTTTATGCAGTTGTTTTGTTTTCAGAATATTCCATTCTTGAGCACTTGAATTTGAGAAAAACAAATATTGCACACTTGGTTTCAGTGACAATGGTATACAAACACAAGGCTGTCTAATTGTGCGATTGTTTTGGCAGTGTATTACTGTTAATGTTTTCTTTGCCTAAATTTTTTTTACCTTGCAGTTTATTTCCTGATAAACACTATTGCAACTCTCTCTCTTTCTCACACATACACACACACGCAAATACACAAGCATGCTAGTGTGTGACTTCAGTGACAGTGGGAAGGTTTAAAGCATGCTCACCCTCTTCAGACCTTTATCTATCTGCTTATGATAAAACATAATTTGCACTCCTTATGCTCTCAAGAACAAATGAAGGCATTTAAATTGCTATGGGTTTCAATGACGTTTCATAATGAAAATTCACAAATGTAACAGCGAAGAAAGACACCGCCTCTCTCAGTTATTGAGCATTCATAATGATTCTGACTGCTGGATATTGATGCCTAGTCCCTTTGCGAGTTAAGAAACATTACATAAAAGTCAGATATCAACCCCAAAATGCATGAGCACAGTGCTTGCAAACTGCAAATGTCCAGATTTGTGAAGTCCTCTAATTTTTATATACAGCTGTGCTCAAAAGTATGCATACCTTGGCTGAATTTGTAAAATAGGTAATATTTTTTAAAGACAAAATGAAAGTCCAGACCAAACACCTTTCTTTTATTTCTAATTGGATTCATATTTCTCTGCAGGTCATGTAGAATGGCACAATCTTCAAATAAAACATGGCAATACGGGGAAAAAATGAAATTAACCACGTTCAAAAGTGTGCATACCCTTAGTTCTTAATACTGTGTATTGCCCACTTTAGCATCATTAATAGCGTGCAGTCTTTTTGATAGTTGTCAATGTGGCCCCTAATTCTCTCAGGAAGTATAGCTGCCCATTCTTCCTTGCAAAATGCCTCCAGCTCCTGAAATTCTATGGCCATCTTGCATTAACTGCACGTTTGAGATCTCCCGTAAGCGGCTCGATGATATTGAGGTCAGGAGACTGTGATGGCCACTCCAGAACCTTCATTAATCTCTTTTGTAACCACTGAAGGGTCAACTTGGCTTTGTGCTGTGGATCATTGTCATGCTAGAAAGTCCAAGTGCGTCCCATGCGCAGCTTTAGTGCTGCAAATTTTCTGCCAGTATTTTCTGATAGCTTGCCGCATTCATCTTACCATCAATTTTCACGAGATTCCCTGTGCCTTTAGAGCTCAGACACCCCCAAACCATCAGAGAGCCACCACCATGCTTTACAGTGGGAATGGTGTATTTTTCACCATGGGCCTTGTTGACTGCTCTCCAAACATAGCGCTTATGGTTGTGACCATAAAGTCCTATTTTGGTCTTGTCACTCCAAATGACAGTATTCCAGACGTTTTGAGGTGTGTCAAGGTGTTGTCTGGCATATTTTAGGCGGGCTTTTTTGTGGGATTGGTGCAATAGCGGCTTCCCTCTAGCAACTCGACCATGCAGTTCATAGTTGTTTCAGTACCTCCTTATTGTGCTCCTTGAAAAGACCACACCATCTTTTTCCAGAGCATCCTGTAGTTCTCTTGAGGTAGCTTGTGCATCTTTGTGTCCTGAATAATTTTTCTGGCAGTTTGGGCTGAAATCTGTCTTTGCCTTCCTGACCTTGGCTTGGAATCAACATATCATCTAATTTTCAACCTCTTAATCACAAACTGAACAGTAGTGACTGGCACTTTCAAGACTTTGTGTATCTTTTTATATCCTTTACCATCTTTAATAAGTTGAACTACCTTGTTATGAAGGTCCTTAGACAGTTGTTTTCTGCTCCCGATGGCTCAGTGTCTAGCCAGATCAGTGCATCCACTCGGGAGCTAGCACACTCAATATACACAGGCACTAGTTACAATTCAAAAAGCCACAGGTGTTGAAAATTAACCCTTAACAGCCATTTAAACCTGAGTGTGTCACATTGTGTCTATATAACAAGCTTAAACATTCAAGGGTATGTAAACTTATGATCAGGGCTGTTTGTTCAGTTATCATTATATGTATGTACGTATGTTATCATTATACGGCCCTAGTGGGTTCGTCTCTAATCCCATGTGAATTAACCTCTCTCTCTGTCTCCAAATACCTGTCGCTGTATGCAAATTACTCTGTGCGAACCCTCGTTTTTCATTGGTGCTCAGCCCAGCCCATCGCCAGCCTGCTGTCTGCTCTGCTGCTCGCTCACCGATGTGCCAGATTGGTCCGGTGTTCCTGTCGTCCTCCAATCCCGGGTCAACACATCGTCTTTTAACTATAAAGCGAGTTGTCAAACGCGTACTCGGCAAGGGCTGTGATTTAATGTGAGCAGTCCGTCTCATGCTGTTAAACTCTGTGGTTGCTAGTCGTTTCGCATGTCGTACGAAGTATTGATTGTTTGAAATCGTATGAAGTATAATGACTTGAATCTGTAACTTACGTTGTACACTCCAGTGGTTACTCATTGTTTTGTTAGTTGTACAAAGTATTGATTGCGAGACAAACATATGAAACATAATGACTTGAATCTGTAACTCTAGAGTTTGACTTTGTTAATTGTGTGTGTGTGTAATATTTTGGATACAGGACCAGATAACAGCAATCGCAATTTGTCAGCCCCATTAGCTTAGTGGTGCTACTCACTGATGTTCTTTATTTCCCCCCTTTTTTTCTGCAGTTGGTTAAGTCTATTTTTGTTATCTTTATTTTATTTGAGTAGCACCATTGTGGTCCTTTGTTCTCCCTTTCTCCAGTGTACCAGCCACCCTTTAGTTATCCAATTTATCCACAAAATTCCTCCATTAAACCAATGCCTTCATTTCAACCTATAACCATCCGGTTATTTGTTACTTCCTTCAACCCTAGACCGATGGGGATGCAACATTATAATTTAAAAAGGAGCCAAACACCTACAGTATGTGATGATAAATGACATCACATGATCTCAATCTTTCAAAAAAGAGATGTTTCTTGCAGGATGAGACATTGTATTTTGAACATAAACGGCAATATTTCACAAATTCAGCAATGGTATACAAACTTTTGAGCACAACTGTATATACAGTAGCACAGATACAACAAAAAACCTGAGAAGCTTGTAGGTCTCCAGGAGCAAAGGAGGACCAATGGCTGCATGTTTCCTATTTCATAGTACAGTTTGCTCAGCAAAGATAATTTGATTTTGGCAATATGCAACATTACAACTGTGCACTAGTTGAACATCCATGCCAATCCCATATTCCAACTAAGCCAAACATCTGTGCTTCATTTATGCCTGAATTTATCAGCTTATTATCTTCTGTTTTGATTTGATGCGGTAAAACCATAAGAGATGCTGCTTGCTGCTTTAAGACCAAACTAAAAGAGACTTTCGGATGTGCATGTGCAGCACCTTCTCAGAGCTTAAAAGTTGGAAAATATATTGACATGGAAAAATGTTCACAGGCCAGAGCTCCAACAATACAAGAATAGCAGAAAACAGCAAAATAACTCTGTTTGATAGTGATGTTAGGAGTTTAATTGGATTTTAAGGTTAAGTGACTCAGGTTGTCAGGGACAGACAGACCCCGCTGTTCCTGCAATCGCATTTCCAAGTTTAAATCAATCAAATCTGCCTTCTTTGTCCTCATTGTTGTTGTTGTGGCACAACTGCTTTTCTTCTGGAGAGAAGCCAAACTGGGAGGGGCAACAAGAGGAGGTGATAACCAAGCGAAGCCTTAGAGGCTCCTCTAAAACATATTTGGATGGAAAATGATGGAGATTAAAAAGAAATAAATCAGTAAATTGTCAGCAGGGAAAATTTATCGACTCCTATGTGTTCACGAGGGCATGCATACTCACCCCAACATAATTTTATGTCCCTGACCAAATGTAACCTGTAACCTTTTTTGGGAGGTTGCTGAATTGTAGTAAAAAGACAAGAGATTATCCTACAATAAAAAATAAAATAAAAACCCTGTATCCCCATTTTATTCCATGTGAGGCTTAACAAAAAAAGAAGAAAAAAAAGAAAAAAATTGATCACTGACACACTCTCACACAAACTCACAAACACATATGCATGTATATATACAATACATATATACATATATATATATATATATACACTGAACAAAAATATAAATGCCCCATGTCAAATTTTTGAGTTTTTATTCACAAAAAACTGGAACCGGGATTTGTCTGTGAATAGCACTCTTCTCCAGCATGCCAAAGGCCATCGAACATGTGCGTTTGCCCATGCGAGTCGGTTCCAACGCCGGACAGCGGTGAGATCCAGACCACGGTGAGGACGCCGAGCGTGCAAGTTGGCTTCTCGCAGGCGGTTATGGACGGTCTGTGGTGTGATGCGTCTGTTGTGCAGACCAATGGTCTCATCCGCTGTGTGTGTCGCTGATCTGAGCCGATCCCGCAGGTGGATGAGCCGGATGTAGCGATCTTGTGCTGGTGTGGTCACACGTGGCCGACGTGGATGAGGTTGATTTGCAGTATTGCCCGTCTGTCGGAAACGAACTCTCAAACGGCCTATCGTCTGATAGTTAACATTCAGCTGCACAGTGACTGCTGTGGTGGACATCCCTGCATCCAGCATGCCAATGGCACGTTCCCGCATGACCTGAGACATCTGAGGCATGATGACTTTTGACAAAATTTGACATTTTGGGGTGGCTTTTTATTGTCCCCAGTATAAGGATTGTCTGGGTACTGCTCATTCTGTCTGATCACCGTCTGGAAATGCCACACCCATGTACTGAGTGAAATCACTGCATCACTGAGCAAATGCTCACTGACAGAGAGATGGATTAAAAAATGGTACACAAATCAAGAGAAATATCCCTATTGTACAAGTAAAAGTCAGCATATGCTCACTTAGAGTTGTTAACTCCATGTGGCATCAATATTTGACATGGGGCGTTTATATTTTAGTTCAGTGTATATATACATACGCACTCAAAAATGCACAAATGAAGGCAAGGATACTAACGCGCACACACAAACATACAAAAAATTGATGCTTGATTGCAGTCAAACTTGTATTGTAATTGAGGCTTGTATTGACTCATGCACACATAGGCACTTTAAACACACATAAATACACAAATGCAAGAATGCACACGCCAACACATGGACAAACAAAGACATCTGTATACAAACACACACAGATAAATATATGAATCAAGGCTTGCGCACACAAACACACACACACACATATAATCATATAGACATATGTACTCAAATACACACACACACATAGGCACACACTGGGCAGGGACACAGGGCTGTACGAGGCTCGTTCACCTGGCTCTCCTCCAGCTGGTCTCTTTAGCAGAAGTAAGTGGTTGTGACGGCGTGGTGATGGAGCGTTCCCTGAAGCTCCCTCTACAGCCCTGCCGGCATGACAACACGCTCACTAGCGATTACCACACACTTCGTCCGGGTCACTGAAGTCCTCTATTTATGCAGCATAGGAAAGCTAACACACACACACACACACACACACATGCAGCCACAAACTTCATGAAAAACAAACTGAGACACAAAGATGCACAAATACAGACAGACAAGCAGGCAAAGTAAAGCAGGCATGCATGCCCACGGGCACGCACGTGGACACACACACATGCACACGCACACACACACACACACACACACACACACACACATACAGCTGTGAAAGCATCTACAAGTTTTCACACACAAAGCTACTTTTTTAAGTCATTGAGAATAATCCTGCATCAGCAATGTATTACTTTTCCCAGCCATACCTTGTCATCAAGGGGCCAATAACCTGAAATGTATCAAGAAAACATATGGAAAAAGAAACAAACACAGTCAGTCAAACAGACAGTCAAAGGTATAAGTCATCTGGATTTGTGTCCAGCCTCTATACATCAACATAAAAGCAGACGTGTTGGAGCATGACCAGCCTATGAGATGCATTGCAGGACCATAAGTGAATCCCAGTGCACTACTTCATTCTGGCAATATAGCATCCTTCAAGTAGGATTTATTTAACTCCATGATTTTAGCTCCATAGCGTGACAAAGACCTAGTGGTTAATCCAGCTCATAATATCACAACCCTCACTTCTGCAGCTGTCACCAGGGATGTGAAGGGGAAGATGACTGGCGTTTGTCCTTCACCACGATGGCCTCCCTCCTGTTTCACACTGTCTGAGAAAGGAGGAGAATACATGGCCTGAAGGCCATCTCATATTTGACACACATCTATGCTGGGCACTAGGATGCTCATCTCAGTTTCTTTGGCAAAGACCAAGCTGATTGCAAAGCAGGGATGGGCAACGAAGGCCCAAATTTGACAAATTTTAACAAATTAGAGTTTTCATGCCACCCTCTTAACACGATTTGATATCACAGCTACAATTCATTCCGAGTCTGTGGATAATTTTGGGACAGTTACAATGCTGAGAATCATCAAAATACACTTTGGACATGATATTTATCAAGCGTGTGTTTAAGTGACATGTTCATGTCCAGTTTTTACACGCTGCTAGTCCTTATCTGAAATAAAAGGAGGTAGGTCTTTGTGTAGTGTGCTCCAGCACTCCAACCATTTAAAATAAGTAACTTTTATGCTGAAAAAAAAAAAAATAGGGAAAAATGAAGATTTTCCTCTCTTCTTAAAACGGGGGGCATGTCTTTCTAGCTAACACCCCCCCCCCAAAAGACCATGTGATCAGAATGTGCCAGAGGAATGGAACCAGGGGCCAGAATGCCCGTAGGAGGTAAATCTGTCAGCAGTCCAGGAAACTCTACATACAGTGCCACAACAAGCCTTCTGAGGTTTATCTCCAGTGGGACTAATTACCATTTGCTCAAAATTTAGAAAGTGTGTGTGCCTTCATAAAATTTCTTCCTCCGAACTGTCACAAAGTACTGTGAGCACTGAATTAATCACGTTTTTAAGTTTAGAGATATTACATAAGTTTTTAAAGTTTATGTGGCCAAAATTCCTTCTGATGGCAGCAGCACTTAAACTCAAAAGTGAACTTTCTAATTAGAGATGTAGTAGCAGAATATGATGACTTTTGCACAAGACAGACATATATACTAGTTTCTATAATGCTATACTTAATATTTATAGTAAATAAAATTTTGAAAGTTTAAAAGCTGTGCCAAACATGAAATTAGCTAAATTAGCCAATAGCTATGTGATCCATTCACATTAAGTACGCAATAGAACAGCCATATCAAACCAACCTAAGCAATATGCTCCTCACAAAATATTGAAACAAAAGCAAAAAAAGTGATATTTTTAAAAGAATAAAATTTAGTTTCAGCTTAATCAATTATATTACACCTTAGTTTGTATGACCTTCTGTTTGCTGTTTTTTTATCGTAATTTTGCACTTCTCCTAGTTTTAGTCAATCATAAGTGGAGCCACTGTCGAAGGATTAACATAGTCTTCACATATACAAGCTGAAGTGTGTTGCAAATCTTTAATGCGATAGCACATAACGTCTTAATAATGGATGATGAACCCTTAACTATGGTGATGCAACGTACTGTAATGCGAAAAGAAAGAATAACATGGACTGGGATGTTCAGAGTGAAGGAAGTACAATTTGCACAAAATCATAATCCCTCAAATGCTTAATATTTCAAGGCCCAGGAGAGAAATAATTATAGTTCTCAGTCTTAATGATGCTAAGAGCACTACCAAGATTGATTAAAATGGTTTTTATATTGGCTGGTTAAAAAGATAGAACTTTCCAGAGGAGAGGGGCTGAAAGCTCAGAAAATTCAAAGAATGTAAAATAATGGTCCAGAAAATTAATTTCAAATTTGGTGCTTGTCAGCATATGAAGATGGAAGGATGCACAATGGGGCTGTTTCATATTGACAACAGCATCTCTTCACAACACATCTCTTGACAAACAGCTAGCCTGAGGACAAGATGTAAAAGTTCAGTTGAGTGCCTAAGTACGAACATTTAATACGTGATACGCAAATTTGCGGACCATTTCTGGGACATACTGACTCACTGGGAGCAATATAATATATTTATCAACACAGTATATGATTAATTAATATGTTATTTAGCGTGTTCATTCGGTGTCTGTACTACAGGTGGATGAGACAACACAGAGTGAACTGCCCAGGTTGCACAGTAGCTACCCCCTTGCCTCGTAAGGACAAGGCATTGGATTTAGTACCACCATGGTTGAACAGAGTCATTGCTGAATGGCTGTTTAAACATTGCCATAAGATGATAGACATAGTGTTAGAATGTTCTTTATGCCCATAAGGCACTAGAAGACTTTGGAAAGACCTTCAAAAGACACGTCTGACATCCTCTCACATCTAAAGACTGTCATAAAGTAACAGAATTTTTACACAGACTATAAGATTTTGTGAAGGCTGGGGATCTTCCAGAGCACACCTATTGGTTATTGACAATATTTGCGGGCAGCATGGTAGCATAGTGGTTAGCACTGTTGCCTCACAGCAAGAAGGTCGTGGGGTCGATTCCGGCCTGGGGCCTTTCTGTGTGGAGTTTGCATGTTCTTCCCGTGTTTGCGTGGGTTTTCTCCAGGTACTCTGGTTTCCTCCCACAGTCCAAAGACATGCATGTTAGGTTAATTGGAGACGCTAAATTGCCCATAGGTATGAGTGTGAGAGCGAATGATGAGAAGATTTAAAAGTGTCTTGTAATGAATTGTGGAGGGCAGCATTACGGAGTACAGCCTGCCAGAATCTCAGATGAAGAAGACAATATTTGTGCCATTGAATCTTAACCTATTTGCATGAGACAAGATTAAAGACTTCTGATAATATTAAACATTTGATTATATTGGAACATCCAGACAAGAAAAAGACTGAGTCGAACTGAGTTATATGACCACCTTGCACCAAAAGATCAAGACGACGGGAGAGCTCCCCAATTCAAGCAAAACTTCTTAGATTTTATTCTGACGCTAAAATTTGTCTGCGAGAATGAATTGCCTCAAAAGTTGTTTGGTGTGAGGCAGACCCGGCGGCAGAAACAAATTAGTGGACGGGCACTAAATATACTCGGGGGGGGGGGGCATTATGATTTTTCAACATTATGAGTAAAATCATAGTGGAAAGCCGTTTTTTTTTTTTTTTTTGGCAGCAGCATACTGCACACCATAAATTACCAATAGCTACGTGATCCGTTCACATAAAGTACGCAATAGAACAGCCGTATCAAACCATAAACCTAAGCTCTATGCTCCTCACAAAATATTGAAACAAAAGCAAAAATATACTCTAATAATTAGGCTAAGCCTACTCCATGCTTTGACATTTGCAATAATACAAAAGCCCACATTATAGCCCATCGAATCGCGTTTTGCATCCACAAGCAACATTGTAATAAAACAGTTCAGTTCATAAGAACACTGTAAAATTCAAAATTACAGACTACAGGCTAGGCCTATATGTAGGCTAACAGTAAGGCTACCGGACTCCTTTTCTTGACTCGGCTCACTCAAAGTCCGCATCTGCAGGCAGACAGACAGACAGACAAAGAAATGCGGGCGAAGTGAGGTCGAGTTTCTAATGTTTTACAATACCTAGCCGGGACTCTAAAAAATAAATTAAGTAGCCAAATGGCGACTTACCACTAGTAGAGCGGTAGGGGACGTTTTTCGACCAAGTGAAATCTTCTGAAAACATTGTCCTTCCACTCATCCCCGAACTTTTTTGTTAAATCCTTTAGCTTACGTTACATGTCTAACATAGCGACGCTATATATATATATATTTTTTTTTTTCCTCCAGAGTTCCAGGGAAGACACGCTCCTACTCTGCCTCTGATTGGCTAAACCTAAGACTGACCCTAACCTCAACTTTAACCAGTCTCATCACCGAAAATGACTAGGAGCACTTTATTCCAGTTGGCAGATAATGCCTCTCTCGCTCTCTCGTTTTCTCTTTCTCTCAGGGAGTCTGATGGCCTTACTGTTAATTTTCCATATGTACTAGGCATAATCATTGATTTGATATATTTAATTCTAATTATTTATTTTAGTGTTAAGGTTCGTCTATCACGTCCCCCCCATGTACGAGACTCTCGTCAGGGCGGGCACAGGTGACTCAGTGGGTGGGCCCGGACCCCCAATGCCCCCCCTTGCCGCCGGGTGTGGTGTGAGGACAGCATAAGAGAATATTCAAATGTTGATGTCACAGTCGCTGCTCAAGTTCAAGAACACTGACTTTTCAACAATCCAAAAAAAAAAAAAAGTCAATGTTTAAGATAAGGGTGTAAATTTTTCTCAAAATGTTTTCTGTTTCAGTGTATAATGTCCTTGCCTGGAAACAAAGGAAATGTTTCAAGATAAAAAGCTTCTGCTTGCTGACCACATCCTTTACTGCCAGGCAATTATGACACTGACTAGTTATTTAGGTTACATCTAAGAAATTATGCATTGTCCAGAGGGCTTTACAATTTCTTCAAACGCAGCACCCACAAGTTCATTCTCCCACTACTACAAGAAATACTACATGCATTTGTGCATGTACAGTTATATGTATGTTAATACATTTGTGCCTGAGCATTTTTATACCCTCAAAATAAACAACAAGGTTTCAGAGCATATTCAAAATTTAATATCATGTTAAATGGTTTGCAGAATGGCAGGACGTATTTGAGTCAGGAACAGATTTCAGCTTTTTTTAACTGCTCTACAGATCCTATTTCAGCCTGTGGCACTTCCATCCTTGTCTTGTATTAAGCAGATTAAAAATTACACTCCCAACTGCAGAAAATAGGCCTTTTTTACATTTTGATTACAAAAAAAAAGACTGAGGCAGCAATGGTGAACTTTCCAGAAAAAAAAAAAAAATTTCTGTTTAACTGTCCTCCTTGACATTACATTGTACGGGGAGACCATCACCCACCACAGATAGCTGAAACCAGATCACAGATCTGGCTGCCTGTTTCACAAAGCAGGGTAATAGAACTGGCCGGAGAACCATGCCGAGCAAAATCTGGAACTCTGTAAAATCCGGAACATGGACTGAAGTGAAAACTTCTCTGGGTTTTACTTTGTGCAGGTATACAGCTGACTAAATAATCCTGCTTTTTGGAACAGGCCAATGAACTGCCCAATATGCGCATTTTAAAATAATTTGATTAAAAGAGATATGAACACTGAAATGTTACTGAACAGATGGTTATTTGCCCCCAAAAATTATTTATTTGTAATAAAAACAAATGTTGTCTCAGAGATTCTAATTTTATCTTACAAAACTACTTTGGGCCGTAATACCGTTTCATTCACCAATTAATTGTACAGTACAGGTACTACCCTTAATTTTAATTCACGTCATTACAAAATGTAATATAGAATACGATATTTAAAATGTATGAAGATTATTAACAACACAGGACCAGAAAAAGAAAAAAAAACATCCAAATTCTTGAGATTTTATTTGTAATGTATAAACACTTTACATAAATTACGTCCTCTGACTAATATTTGATGAACAGTTAATTGGAATTCATAGAAAAAATCCATAAAGAACCAGTCTCACATACTTTACAAAAACTGTTTTCCTTTGCCCGGTAAATTTTTTCATGTTTTTTTTCTTCATTTATGTACCATATTCCTTCTCTCCAACCCAAGGAAAACCAAAATAAGTTGAAAATGAACAATACATTGGATATTCACTGTTGGCAACATCCTTTTAAAAAGCAGCACTGAAGAAGCAGTTGATTTTATTAACAGCAATATACCCCAGTTTTGGCTGGTTATTGAGACATGTATTTTTTAATCATTAAGAGCAAAACTACTTTTTATAAGCAAAAGTCAACCATTGATAAAGAAACCAAACATGATATTTGACATTGCCTAATAAGAAAACTGATAGGCTTTGTACATATTAGTCCAGCTGAGTGCAGTGATATGCATATGTAAACACATTTCTTTTATCATCTTCTTCTTTTCCTTTTAAGCAGATACCCTTTCAGGAGAATTGAAAAAAAATTGCCTTAAAAACAAGTTTTTCCTCCTAGGTCCTTCCTCAGAAAAAAAGGTCCACATTCCTGTCAAGGTTGTGCAACAGTTTGACATCTGTGTCACGGCCTTTGTTTGAGGCCCAAAGTAGTTCTTTCTACATTTATTCTGTAGAAGCTATGTACCACAACACACAGCGTTGCTTACAAATGCACCCCCCCCCCCCCCACGACTCCCCACCCCTCCAAAAGAAATGGCAAAGGGCAGTCTCTTTGGCAGCCATTGGAGAACAAACTGTTACCTCTTCCCAATTTCACTCTGCCTTAAGAACTGTATGTTGTTAGCACTGTCGGCTAACTCTGGGTATTGCTCTATGGAGAGTACATAGTACCCATCATATCCCAGCACTTTTCCACTACTCAGTAGCTGCCTCTTCTCCCCCTCTGTCCACAGTCGGGCCCCCTCTTCTCCATCCCGCACCCGCTGCTGCTCCCGGGCCCACGCGGCCGACAGGGCCTTCTGCCGCGCCTGCTCCAAGATTCGGGCCTTTTCCTCATCCAGCGTGGTGCCATAACGCACGTGCAGCGCTAGCGCCCCATGCTGCATCTCCACGTCGGCGAATCTGCGAGTCCTGCCGTTCACCACGGCCGTGGACTGCGACACGGTCACATTGACGCCATTCTCCAGCGACTTGCGCCCGCTGGTCAGCCTCAGCGCGCTGAGATCGCTCTCTGGCAGGCCAGTCTTGATGAAGTAGTGCGTGTCGCGCCCCTCCACAGTGAAATGAAGGCTCTCTAGGTAGAAGGCGTTGTTCAGGACCGCCGCCACTTTGATACAGTCCTCGTTGGCAATGTTGAGTGCGTTGGTGACCACCCGTCCCTGACTGACGGCCAGCATGACTCCTTTGCCGATGAGAGACTTGACTGTGGCGAACCACAGCCACGACTTCTCCCGGCTGGCCCTGCGTCTGCTCAACTGGATCTCTGGCATTTTCTCAAAGGACAAGAAGGCCTTTGCTTGTCTTACCACTTCCTGCTGCACCCCAGAGATGGACTGCAAAGCGTAGAGAGAAATGCATTATTAATGTCTAAACACTGCAGAACCTGACATGGTGGACTCCCACGCAACTGGCTGAACTGATTCAATGCCTTTTTCCTCCATACAGCCAGAAGCATTTCTTTACTACAAGGAATAGCATAAAATCACCATGGATAAACAAAACTCCATAAGGCTGGACAAGCACATATTACACAACAATCACAAACACTAAGAGGTTTTTTTTGTGTAAAATAAAAATAAACATAGTAACTGCTTTCATCAGGAGTGCTGTTCATAAAATTACTCCCTAGGCTTAATAATCAGCTTTAAATGATGCATTGCTGTTTAGAAAGTGAAAATATTGAGTCTTCAGGTTGACATCATGGCTTTTTATCAAAAGCAGTAATGTAGCGAATAACATGAATATGGCTTTTAGTGTGCAGAAAACATGATTTCTTTTGGGATCTTGGAAGTAAATGCAAAAAGGCTAAAAGAGTGTTATTCCCTCACATTTTCTCTCCTCAAGAACACAGAAAACTTCAAAGAGGGGTGAGTGGAAATACAAACGGCGTAAAAGAGGACATTACCGGTAAATCATCCCAAAGCTGGCTCTTCTTCAGTTCAAAAGACGGTTCTGTCAAATCGAATTTAGGGATTGGAAAGCCAGGGATTGCATTGTGAAGATGGAACCCAAATGTCACCAGCCAGCTGTTGACATCTGCCACAACGTAAATGAAAAAGAGAGGGAAAAATTTTGCTCCATCTTCAGACGACAAAAACAGACAACTTTTCAAATTCACATATTCCTTTGGGAATTACCCCAAAAGATGCACATGCCAGAATTCATTAAATCAAACAACTGTAAAACAGTATGTTTCAATAAGCTGCAGCATCACAAAAGGATGACAGGTGATACCAGCCCCTACACGTCTTACCTGTGACATATTCTTTAACTTCATGTATTTTGCTAATAGGGTTGTTGTTCCTGAAAATGTATAAATTGAATGGGGCGGGGTCTTTCCCCACTCTTCTCCATGCGCTGATGTCAGGTGTGGTCCATCGAGCGGCCATGATGTCGTAGTCACGCTCTCCAAAGTGCAGCAGCTTTGTCAGGGGCTCGTACAGACCGCCGTGGAAGCCAATGACCAGCTGGAAGTCTGGATTAGAGTCGTAGTAGATCTCACCGAAGGCCGTGTACTGGATCTGTTTGATCATGAGGCCGTTGCTGCTAAAGACCGCCAAAGGTGTGCCCGTATTGTCACAGGCAATGTAGAACTCCTCCCCACTGCTGATCTCCATGGCGAAGAGGTGACCCTGAAGGTCATAGTAGAGGGAGGTGATCTCGGAGCTCGAATGGTTGTAGACGTGGGTGATACGGGTGGGGTAGTTCAGGTCCGCGTAGAAGAACTGGAGGTGTCGCCCAAGGCTGGATTTACTTGAAACTCTCCTTCCCAGGCCATCATAGCGGTACTGGATGGTCCAACTGTTGCCCTTACTATAGACTCGCTCAAGCAGACCCTTGGAGTTGTAGTCAAATATTTCAGAGCCTCTTTGACGTAAGAAACCGTCCTCGTCCATTTTGTACTGGATGTCCCCCAGTCGGGTGATCCTGTCCCGTAAGTCGTACCGGAGGGGCATGAGGCGGGCGGTGGTGCCTGGGTTTAGGAGGTGAACATTCCCGTTTAAGTCGTAATTGAAGCGCCACATCATCCTCTCGTTTAAGTAGACCGATTGCAGCTGGCCATCTACATCGTACTCATAGCCGTACTTGGTGGTATTAGCGAAGGGGCCAATTTTGATCTCCCTCTTGGTGACCCTTCCCATGTTGTCATACTGCACAGTTATCCAGTACATCAATGAGCGGAATATCTCATACTGGATCTCCTTGATCCTGCCGTGTGCGTCAAAATGCTTGGTGTAGGTCATGACTGCGGTGGAGATTATTTGGTTAATGTCATAGTAGATGACTCCAAACTTGCCAAACTGCTCCACCTTTCCTGAGATGTCATCAAACTGGTAGAGGTCGATGGGGAGGGGGATTTCGTTGATGACTCCTTGCATGCTGGTCACGCGGAAGCTATTGTCATAGGTGTAATCAAAGCGGGCGTTCACCATCCCGTCCTCGCTGAATCGGAAAATTTGCCGGTCGACCAGGGGACCAATTTGCCGGTACCTAATGGTGCAGATGAAGCCCTCGCTCTGCAAGTTGACTGTCTTGAGGACACCCGCTGTCTCGTCATGGGTGAAGCTCACGCGGGTGCTGTCGTACAGGATCTCTGACAGCTTGGTCTGCCGCCTGTACTTGTAAAGCACTCGACGGCCCGTTCCGAGGTGTGCGACCCTCAGCAGCTGTCCGTCCTCGCTGTAGTCCACAATGACGGACGAGTTGCTTTCTGGGGGGGTGTAGATGTTGCGGTAGTAGCCGATAGAGCGGATAGTCTGCATGGTGTAGCGAGCCACGCTTGGCATTGTCACAGCTGACAGGTGATCCAATAAATCATAATCAAAGATGTATTGCCGTTGGCTGTGTAACAGTAGCACCATAGACTAGAAAAGATGAAAAAAAGAGGAAAAAACACATGTGAACAGAATAATTGCACTCATTAGTTTTAAAATGCAAATGGTACCATAACAGGTATTAACATTCCATTTTAAGTATGACTCATTTTTAATTGAGATATCCTTGACCTAAGAGGCTCAAATACTGCTCCAGCTAAATGGATTTGAATGAATAATTCTAAATGCTTTCATAATTATCAGCAGTGGCCTCATATTGCGCTGGTACTTATGACATTTATGACATATGGCGTGCCGCATTTAAAATCACAATCGCTTAAGAAAACAATTGATAATTATGTGTTTTTCAACGGTGACAAAACGTTTGTGATTTAGTACTGTAGGAAAAAAACCTTTATTCAACTCAAAACTGACTTTCCTGTGTAACTATATAGAAGTTTCAGATGAAACTATTCCAGCCTTATCAGATTTGTTTGTATTTATGATTCCTCTGGGAATGTCTCATGTTTATATGCAGGCTGTTTTAGAAGAGACAGCGCAAAAGCCCGCAGTATCCCAAACAGCCAGTGAAAACAGTTGCACACTGAGCTCCAGACTACAGAGAAATGCCGGCTTCAGCGTTGCACATAAGAGTGAGCATTGCGTGGGAAGTATTCTTTCCATGCCAATGGTAAGACCTGCAACTTTTTGGAGTTTGTTAAAAGTACAAATCCTAATAACCCTCCAGGATGCGAAGAGGCGGGCCACTTGGTATGCGTCCCTGCTCGTAAGGGGCCTCCAGCGGCGGCGCGCAATCCCGGAGAGAATCGCTCATCTTGTCATCCGCATTGGGAGGGACATTACTCCAGCTCCAAGGGCTCTCCATGTGGCATATGTTTCTGCTGTGATATCCTTCTTTCCGGTCACACTATCCGCACTTCTGGCAGGTGCCACGGAAAAAAAGGAAATTCATGCATATATAATACGCGCGCCTCAACACTGGGCAAACTTCTTTAAGCTTCGCCACCGAAGTTTCCCCACTCACACTGAGGAAAGTCGGCCGTGTGAAGTAAGTCCAATTTAATGAAAAAAATAAATAAATAAAGTAATAGATTGGGGCTGGAATTGAAAATAGCATCCAAAACAAGAACAAAAGGAAAAGTTCAGGGTATGAGCTTTGGACTGCACAGGGATATCAGAAATGCTCGATGCAGCATTCCCGGGTGTAAATACTCCGGGTGCCAGGAACGAGGAGTCGATTCCTCTTTTTTGGGACAATAATAAGGTAGTTGAGGAATCAGCTACACGCCTGGCACCAGTTGCTTGCCAGGATTATGTCTGAATCTCTGCCTGTTTCCCCATTTCCTTGTCCCTCCTTGCACTGCAAAGGCAAGATCTCGACTTCACAACCTTCAAACACTCTCTACCATCTTTTGTCAAATAAACACAAATGACCACGCACTTTTTTTCTTTCTTTCCCAACCCATCCCACCGACAGGCAGGTACAAGTTCATCAACTTCCTACGCAAAGGCAACTTCATCCATTTACAGCGTCAGACTAGCTTTTTGAATTTTTCACATTCGCCTCACAAAGAAGCAGCTCTTTCAAGGCTTCTACCCTCACAATTTTAAGGTTGCTTTACAAAACATGCCTTTTCTTCTACAGGCTGGTACTTTCCCATTTGTAAACAAAATTTATCTCCCAAGGAGCTAAAGACATCAAACACTAGGCATACGCTTCATTGAAAGCTTCAAGCTGTGCCAGTGTGGTTCATGGCTTTGCCGCTGAAAGATGACCTCTCATTAACCCCCATTAAATCATACTGTGACTTAGCAAAAGCAAGAAGTTGACTACAGTAAACCATCTTTTTGGGTGTCATTTAAGCAGTAAAAATGATATGAGGTCACTCCTCAAAAAATTGTGGTGGTTCAACAAAACCAGATATGAACATCTTAACTCTTAAATGGGTACATCAAGTGTCAGGGATAGAGGAATATAGTCGCATTAAATTGCAGATTAAATTCAATGGTTTTTATGACTATGATACCAGTTGATGCCCGTCTCATTAAGATAACTGAAATTAAGATATGAATACCTGAAGTAGGTTGTGGGTATACAAGTACACGAGTGGCTCAGATACAACTGAGTGAGTCCAATTACATGATCTGTTAAACTTGCCCATTACATTCACGGCTTAGTCAGTGAAAAAAGCTGGTAAATACACCTCAAAACATGCAATAAAAAATTAACTAAAAAATGTAATATCACCTGGTTCCACAAAAATAAGTCAAGTAAATAACTTCCAATTAATTTGATTTATTAATCTGGCCTAAAATTTTAGCTCAGTGACTTACTTCAGACGTGTGGAACCAGTTGAGATAACCTTTTTAAGTAATTCTAAAATCTTTTTTTGAGTCCACATGACATGCATAACCTTCCCTTTTTTGATGAGAATGGACAGGGCATTCACCTTCTCCAAGTAGGTGTAGCTCCAGGTCTTGCCGTCTGCGAAGACCCGGGAGATGAGGCGGCCTTGGCTGTCGTACTCTACGCGCTCGATAGTGGGTCCCCTCTGGATACTGGTGATCTGGCCGGTGCTCGAGTAGGTCAGGTTTACCGACATCAGCTTACTGCTGGGGACCCACAGTGTGGGGTGCCCCGCAGCATCATAAATGATCTTCAGGAGAAATTTACGGTGGTCATCATAGATCTTCTCAGTCCGCAAGGTCCGGTCGTAGTCGACGGACAGAAGGTTTCTCCCGTTAACCTGTTTTTACCCCACACAGGAAGTGCAGGAAGGGGAAGAACATACTTCAACAAAAATCATAGTTGCAGTCAATGATCGCGGCCCCAAAGCACCTGCATAATGTTTCCTGATGACCCGCTGTTGTTTAAACACCATTAACTGTGATTGATTCTCTTTGACAGTAAATTAATTCCCAGAGTTCTTGATGTAAGTGGACTAAACATTGGATTAGTTGCTGTTTTAAAGGCTTTCATTAGACTGAGAGAAACTCTGGCATCTGTTCAAACTGTTTCAAATGAAGCCCCTTCAGAATTTAGTGAGCCGGTAGGAAGATATATTAGGGTGCACCCAAGCAGTTTCCTTCAAGTGATAGCGATTCACTTACAGATGAAAAGATCTGATAATGGAAAGCAGTGACAATCTTATCATGATCAACTGCCATAGTTTATACTTCTGGTGAATCATTTGCAGAGCTCATCACTAACGCCAATATATCGGTTTCATTAAATGTTTACAGCATAAATAAATTACAAGAATACAGAAATGAAAATAAATGGTACTCCTTTCCCAAAATCATGAATCTAATCAAAGGCAGCGTCCTGGACCTAATGAATATGTCTTTAATTGAAGTGCATTTTTTATGTTATCAATTGGTTCAGTAATTTCCAAAAATAAATTGGCAAATGTTCAGTGAATGAGAAGAACAAGTCATAAAATTCATTTTTAAGTCAAAAATGGGACACATATTTATTAAATTTAGGTCTTTGAGCCAAAAACAATTTTCTATCACTTTTGTCAGAAAATACGTCTTTAACAGCATATGCTGCGGAAAATTCATCCATCCATTATCTAACTCAGTCAGGGTTAGAGCCTATTCCAGGATACCATGCCTGCAGCGAGAGGTCAAACCACTTCCAGGACAGTTTGCTAACCTATCAGAAGGATCACACACACCATTCACTCACACACTTCATCTATTGGCAATTTAGAGTCTAAGGTTTGCCTGACGTGTTTGTCTTTGGACTGTGGGAGGAAACCAGACCACCTGAAACCCACCCAAACACGAAATCAAACCAGCAACCTTCTTGCCGGGCGGCAACAGTACAACCCACAGCACCACCACACTGCCCAATATAGGAACTTAACTTGGCGAAAACTCAGCCACCTGTACCATGGGGCATTGAGCCACGTAGGAATGACAGCATTTTAAAACTGGGCCTCTCTGCACATATCAACTGACCTCACTGTTTATGAGAACAAATATAAATCGAGTTTGGTGAAGAGGAGCAGTTCTTACCCGTAATTTCCTCCCGAACACGATCACTTTGCCCCTGGTCTGCTCCTTGCGGAAGCGCCACTCCACCAAGTTGAGCCCGTTCTCACCGGGTAAGGTCATGTTTCGGCGGGCCACTGTGGGGTTGGCGGGGCCGGCCAGAATGTGCGGCTCCGTCTGGAAGTGCGTGTCCATCCCATTGGCGTAAATGATCCTCAGAGAGTTGTCGTAGCCCACCTGGTAGCTGTTTCTCAACTGGTCTGCGAGACGAGGAAACAATAACAAGGACGAAAAAGGTTAACTGAGATAACACGTTCAGCAAACTGTGATACCAAAGTCAACATTCGCGATTGATGGTGTGGCAAGGTCAAACTCCTCTGTAGTCAGTAGCTGGTGCAGTGGAATGTATTCAGACGACGAGATATTTTCATTTCATCACCTTTGATGGATGCCTCCTATGGCAGAATAATATTCATCCGAGGCATGACATAGCTTAGAGCAACATTCCTCCATTAACCAGTCTGCATATAAGTGGGTATTTTGCATGAAACTGGTGTCCTTAGTTTCCCCACGCTAAAGACAGCTAACTCACATGACACTCACAACTGTTCTGTTTGTTTAATTTTTTTTATTTTCAAAATTCCTTCCTATTTGACAATTTTCGATACCAGTTCGACAGCATGAGGCATAGTTGTTATGAGGAAATTTCATTGAATTGCAGTGTTAATTTTTTATTATCAGAACTCACTACAGAGGATAGGGTTTGTTACATTGAAATAAATTAGTAACTGAACTCAAATTAAATGCTTATACATATGAAAGATAATCATTCTAAATTAATACCAAGGTTAGTCCACAGGACCTATTATTCTCATGATCTACTCACAGAGAATAAAAATGGCAACCTGGGCAATACATTTACCACCATGTCAAGTTCAATAAAAATGCAATAACTATTAAACAGCTGGCATGTCACATGCTGCAGAAACAATAATGCCACTGGGGACCCACGGTTCAATTTCATGGAGAGCCATAATAGGCAGTTTTTAGCTGTGTTGTCCTGCAAAAACTGTTTGTTTTCTGGATGACGAATGACTACAGGTTAGTATGGGTTGCCCAAGTGGTCAAAACAAGTGAGCGGCGAATAATGGCCACATCTTTTCTTAGCTCCTGTCCTGTTTAACTGCGATGATGACCTACCTTGAACCAGAGTGTAGAAAGAGTCAATGGATGAGAGGTTAGTGGTGATACTGACATCCTCATCCCTCCCCGAGGTCTCGATGTCCACGGAAATAGCCCCTTCCATTTCTCCATGCAGATTGGTCACGATTCCAGTTGGGAAAGTAACATTTGTCAGCCGCCCCTCGCCGTCGTAGCTGGATAAAAAAAAATGGCTCAGGGTCAAGAAAAAGACAGAGACCTGGAATTGTGATTAGCTGGGTCACCCTCAACTGCCGCTATTCAAGGAACAATAGCGAGCGTTTTGTAAACATGCTGGTCTAAGCAACTGAAGCAGGAATCCTAAATATAGAACCACAGAAGATTACGCATTTGGTGATATCTGCGCTATAGTACCTCATAGTTATAGCTGTACTCTCAGCATTTTTTAAAAAAGGGTATATTTGTCACATCGCCAGTTCTGCTGATGACAGAACTTTTGGTATTTTCTCTTAAGCTGTGTCTGCTTTCATCCAGCACGTTCCTGGAAAAGCCCTTGTATAATGGGTTTCCAGAAGGATCTGAGGGATGTGCTTTCCAGTCTATCTCATGTTAGGTTAAGTAATGTTTACTATACTCCCGAGGCTGCTCTTTGTATGAAAGCATAAATCTATGTTAAATTACAATCACAATAAAAGAACATATTTATTTCACTTGTCAGAGAGAAATAATTTGTTAAACTGTTGAATTGAAGAGAAGTATTTTCTTCTACCTTCAGATTATTTACTTCTTTCCTCACCTTTGAAGTCACTTCAAGAACTTACACTGCTTACATTTCTACACTGTTTACATTTCACTTGAAATATAGTCCTTTTCTATAGAGACCAATAATCAGTAAAGTCTGTTCAACGCTTTTGATTGGTACAGTGTAGTATACATATACAAACTGTATGTATACCCAGACTGTCTAATTGAAAATCATTTTGAAGTACACAGCCGAAACAAAAATTGTGCCACTCTCCAAATACTTGTGGACAACACTTTATCTCATGCTTAAAATCTTTATAAAAGGTCATCAGTAAGGTAAGTTGCAATTAAAAAAAAGATGTTATCAGTCATTTAATTTTCATAATTCATAATTTTTATATTACTGCTGTATATTGAGTTAATGGAGTGAGATCAGTGGCGGCTGGTGAACTGGCGATAGGGGAGGCTCAAAACAATCCCTTAAAATTAATGATTGGTCACGACCTGTTTTCAATCATTCATTTAAATTACCATTTCAGAAACTCTGAAAACTCTCAACATTATCAGGTGTGGCCAGTTTTCATTTATAACGCATACCTGTCAACTCTCACACATTTGGTGTGAGTTTAAGTGGCATATTTACACTCCTCTGCTGTAGTCAGCAATTATTCAATCAACGCGTATGTAAGAGATTCTCACGCGGAATAGAAGTCCTTGTGCACTGGAGGGGTTGGAAGCAATGGAATTGCATAAAGACGTTTCAAATGATCTTATTTCATGTACAGGATCATGAAACACATGCATTGCTTCCAATCGATGAATAAAGAAAAGCGTGAGAAGTCCGGATTCATAATCGGTATGCGTTATAAATGAAAACTGGCCACATCTGATAATGTTGAGAGTTATTGGAGTTTCTGTAATAGTAATTTAAATGAATGACTGAAAACAGGTTGTGACCAATCATTAATTTTAAGGGATTGTTTTGAGCCTCCCCTATCGCCAGTTCACCAGCCGCCACTGAATGAGATGTACTTCCTGCTGCTATTCAAGTAGTTTAAAGGGCCATTCCATGCCACAAGCTAACCTTGCGCTGACAATGAATAGAAGTCAATAGACCAAGGCCCAAAAAGCTTTTTTCTGTCTTATCCGTTGACTTCTATTCATTTTCATCACAAGGCTAGCATTAACCAAGGACTGTCCCTTCAACAGCACTTATTTCGTAATTTGCTGAAAATCCCAAACTGGTTTTGAGTTTGGCTAATAGCACTAAACCTGGAAAAAGCACTTTTCAGCTTGCAAACACCAACCACCAATTTGGGGGCTTAACACTTTGCTTCAACCTGGGAATACGCTGAGAAACAGCCTACTAATTGAAATAACATTTTTAGAGCGCAAAGTCACATACTGAATGTATGTCAGTGTGTGTGTGTACACATGTGCAAATGTGTGTTTTCAGATATGTGTCTGAGTGAGTGCGCCAGTGTGTGGGACCATGTATGTGCGAGAGTGCCCATACACGCCCGCATGCATGGATGGGAGTCTGACAAACGGCAGAGGGCTGGCTAGTGTCGGTACCCACTTTTAGCGCTTTAATGACGACAATACTTGGTGTCACCCGCGCGGCTGAGCAGGCCTGGGCGACAGGCGAGCTGATCTACTGCCGGGCCCTCAGGTCCCACTCGACTCCCGTCGCCGTTTTGAGCCATTGGAGATGGGCAATGGCCCTGTCTGCAACTAACTTCTGGAGGACTGCCAGGGTGATTCACTCCCTGACTGTTTGTACTTTCCACCAGTTCCTCTTGGCAGAAACGGCGACACAGCATGAGTCCCCGAGATGGCGTGCATTGCAGCTTTGGTGGACGAGCCGCGGCCAAAAACCTCTGCCACGTGGGAGGGAGTGACTGTAAATCAAACCCTTAATGGACGAAGTTTGACTCTCACAAGCGTGCTTTGAAACACCATTCACCCCCATCCACGCGGCCAAAACTATTTTGATTAAAGGTTATGAGACGTTTGAGTGGTTTTTTAATTTCAGGTTACAAATGGGGCATAAGATGGATGCTTATTATTTTCATCTTTTTCCGCAACAAATATGCCATTAAATCAAGCACAGAAACTGAATAAGTATTCAGGGTCAGAGGAATATTGCATTGGTCGTACTTTGTGCCACATTGAAAAAATACGTGTGTGAGGTATTTTAGTCTTTAGAGGGAGATTAAATTTTTTTTTTTACAAAGTGGAAAACATTATCTTATTTTAACTTCCTGCATGCTAACAATAATAAAGAGATAAACAAAATATTGCAAACAACCCTGGATTCCATGTTAAGCACATGTCTACCTGTAGCACTTTTTTAAGTATGTGTCCAAAGCAATCTGAGGATGCCAACTAAGGCTGTTAGGGGCTGTTACACATAGGAGATGTGTTGATACATTCTCACCAATACGGTTCATAAAAGTAGACCAAAGAAAATATGAGCCATTCCTCTTGTGTGTTTGGTCACCCTCTGTGAAACTGACATAGATGAGCAGCGCATCTCACAGATTTAAAATTTGGCCGTTGTCTTAAAACTGCGAGTGCTTGGCATTTATCCGCAGTTGAGGAGCGAGGTAAAAAGACGTGCATCTGGCGCATTTTACAATTGGTAAATAATTTAAAAAACGACTTGCTGAAAAATGGACTCCTCTCCAGTGTGCACAGCCCCTTAGTCATGAAAAAAGGAAAATCACTTCAGGTGACAGGGAAAACTGAGTCAAAAATTATTACATATGCCAAACTCCAAAAAATAGCAACAGCAAGAAATCACTGTTGCTGGAAATAAAAGCTCTCTAACCAATCAGCTCTCTAATCAAGGACCAACAGACACTTGGTATTATAGTTGCTAATAATCACAGAAGTAAGTTAAAAAAATCATCATGGAATTGAGCCAAGCCATATCTGAATGCATTTCTCAGCAAAATCAGTACATTTCATTCATTCCAGCGCATATCAGTACTGGAATTTATGGCAGTGCTTTCAATGATTTGACTCAGCTCATTGGCAGGGTTGTTATGTTTCGCAGCAAAAATTTAATAGAAAAAGTAAGATTTTATACCTAAATATACTATGCCTTGAGACTGTTGACTTATTTATCAGTTTTTGTAGTGCATCTACCATTTTTGTTCTGTAGCGGTATAGTGCGAGGCACTGACAAATACTTACTCAAAGAAAGTTGTCCAGCCTATCTCGGTGCTCTTTGTCGCCAGCAAACCGCTGCTGCCGTGGTATGTCATGAGGACCAGCTCCTGTCCCTGGGCAGTTAGGCTCTTCAGGCCCCCGTTTGTCCCAATGTTCAACCAGATGACCTGGTTATCCGGTGACACAATGCGAACAGGCATGCGGTTCGGGTCCCGGCGAATTCGAAGCGTATTCCCACTGCTGTCCGTCACGGCTGTGATGTCATTGTCGTTGCTGTAGCTGAAGTTGTACTTGTAATCGCCCGTCACCAGGCTCATGGTGTACTGGTGAGTTCCGTTGGGGTCGAAAATGTAGAGCTCCTGGTCTGTGGTGGACGCCACCTCATAGAAGTTCATTGAGCTGAGTGGTGGCCTGTTTTTGGAGACCGCCCGTATCCTGATGTTGCCCAGGTCAGCGATGTACAGGGTCCCATCGGGTGACACCACCAATGAGGACGGGGCGTTGAGCTTGGCGTCCTTGGCATAGCCATCGCCGGTTTGGTAGCAGTCGCAGTTGGCGTCATTTTTGCAGTCGCACTCCGAGTAGACGCCGGCCAGCAGCGTGATCTCGCCATCTGTGGACACCTGCCGGACGCGGTTGATCTTCTTCTCATCCGTTTCGGCGATGTAGAGCACCCCGTTGTAAGACACTGCAATAGCGCTGGCCGATTCCAGTGCAGTCTGTACCGCCTGTTTGCTTGCGGTATACTCAATCCCTGGCACCTGGCAGTGCATGGGCCTTCCCGCCACAATCCGCACTTGCCTGTTTTCAGTGATCTGCAGGACCACATTATTGTCCAGCACATACAAAGAGTTGTCCATGGGATTGATGGCAAGGTCTGTAGGCCACTCAAGGCGAACCTGGAGACACAAAGAACCAAAAGTGTCATGATCAGTGGTTCTGACTAGTTTTTCATATCGAACAATGATAATATTCAATTATTGGCTTCAGTTGAGGTGAATTCAATGATTTATCCACCTCAGCTGCGCCTCTGCGAATATCACTTGAACAAGGTGGATAAATTATTGGATTCACTGATAACTGTTTTATTATATGACCGTACTTAAAAATATAAAATTAGAGAAGGGCGACAACTCTAATGTAAAGCTCTTCACAGGGATGAAGCAACAAAAAATACAGATGCTGTCAGGAGCTCTAGCGGGGAATCCTAATCTATCTTTAGTTCAAGGTCGTCAGATTGTTATATTCACCTCATGCAAACTTTCGCATGGTGAATATCACTCTTTACAGCGACCAGCGGAGCTTGCCTTGACTTATTACGTCATCTTTATGTCATATAATTCAAGAGGTTACTTCTCCACAGTTACAACTAAAGACCGTTTTATACTTGAAAGACATGTCAGCGGACATCTTAAGAAATATGTTGGACAACTCAGATGTGTTTAGGCTAAAACAGTGTCAGATAATATTTGAAGTGCAAACTGACATCTCCCTGGTAATTATATATTTATCGTTTATTAACCAGCTGATCATTTTGCTAAAGCTACAGTAACTTTCTATTTCCATGATAACTGCCGAACTCTCGGTACATGCAGCCAATGAAAATATAAGACTAAGAACAACAGTGTCAGTGATGTTACAAATACTTGACAGAAACAAGAGACTGTCTGATCACACTTTCCTCAGTTCCTCTGACATCATTTTGGTTGTCAGACACTGTTGACAGACATGTCTTATGAGTACAAAATGGCCTTAACCCTGCTCCTAGAGATCCTGAGATTATCTTTGAAACCTAAATTTGGAACACACAGTTCTATTAATTAGTTAGAATTAATTGGTTCAATGCAGATATTTACCTACTAATAGTGGTTGGCTTTGCTAGAGTTAGTGAAAAAACCCAACAGGACAGTAGATGTCCAGTAGCGGGGTACATTCCCACTGCTATAAAAAGCGCTATACATTTTATGCTTCCCAGTAATGTGATTATAATTTTTTTCTGAAGCATGTTTTCTTAAACTACTTTCTCGCTCAGGGGTGCAGTAATCTTGCCAAGGTTTGGCAAATGATGTGCTCCGAAATAACATTCAATTATTTTTGATTAAGAAAACTTACCCTCTTAATCTGAGTCCCTGACATCTGTCTGCTAATTCAGCACCTATTTGGCCAAATCGGTAAAGCAGAGAAGTCCCACTAGTCCATTTCACATTGTAAGCAAGGAAAATTGCATAGACTTCTAATGGCTCAGGTCCAAACCTGATGAAAACTTCGACCCCTGTCTGCTTATGTTCATCTCCGCGGTCAAGCGTCTTCTTGGACTGCAAATTAATACCCAACACCTGCTCGTCTTCTCATCCCAGCAGGAAAAAAAAGGCTCTCCTAGTTAAGTAGCTGGGTGGCAATGTCATTTATTAAGCAAACTGTTAAACCTGAGACCACTTCTGACATGAGGTGGACTCAAGAAGGACCTCATTTCCCAGTAGTATCTCATCCCTGCTTATGGGCCATGGCCCAGGCGCGGCGTACAAAGCTTTATGCATTGTTGAAAAGTAGAGGATACTCATTAGGCACTTTGAATCCCTTCAAAGCGTCTATTCAATATAGCAGGTTATGCCGCTGCAAGCGGAACGTTTAATTGAGAGGACCGGAGGCCGCATAGCTAATCCTCTGGGGAGGACAATAACATGCAAGCCTCTCCTTCCTGTGCTTTTTCCTTCCTAACATTAATGCTGTTGACAACAGCTACAGAGCATTCAGGGAGACATCCCAGGGGCTTCGGAGTAAGGGCCTTGCACTTGGCTGTAATTAAATCGGTGACAAGAGCTGTCTTCGTTTGTTTTTGCTCCACTGGATCACGGTGTGGCCTGCCTTGACGCCCCAAGTCTCTTCCCCAGAGAAAAATGCCTTATGGGTAACTCCATACTCCGATGCTGAAAGCAAGGCAGTAACCAGCAGGCGCGGGCGAAGGGAACTTGGATGGTAATAAAGGCTGGGATTTTGGGTGTGAGTCGGATAAGTTGCTAAGGGAGCTGGACTGTAGTGAAGGATATGCCATAGTTCACTAACAGGGTGGAACCAAAAACAAGTGCAGACGATGTTCAATCTGTCAATACTCTCTTTGTCTCGGGTGTCAAACTCCAGCCTTGGAGGGCTATAGTGTCCTCTGGTTTTTGGTGTGTTAACACATAAGTGATTCATTTTGGTGGTTGACTGGCTTAAGAGTCCACAATCCTAGCTTTCAAGGCATTAGCTGGCCGTTGACTGAATGGAGACCACAAAACCTCTCAGACATTGTGACCTCCAGGACTGCAGTCCGACAGCACTGCTCAATTTACAAACGACTACAGGCCAAAATTCACAAAAGCTCTCGCATTACTATCTGATCTCAGACCAGATTTTCCTGGCACACAGCCAAAGAGAACTCATAATGACCCAGAAGACAAAACAGATCCCGGATCAGCAGCCTTGCTCTAAAAATCTTTTCTGGGCCTAGATGTGTTTATTACACATTCTCCACGCATTGAGTTCCCCTGCCACACTCCAAAGTAAATGCCAGTCCCAGCAGCACTACTCTCATGAGAAATGACGGTGAAAATGTTGGAGAGGAGGGATATGCCAAGCCAGCTAAACAGGGACTAAAACTCAAGACCACTGCTAACAATTTTACCTGTATATTAGTTGTGCTTTGCCCTCCTCATTGATATCAAAGTGTCTTTTCAGTGAAATAGAGTTAAAGCATCTAGTGCACAGTGACAAACACTAATATAGTTCCTTATGGACTAAGTAGTGAGTGTGCATGACAAAATGCGGATGTCATTGAACCATAGAAATTAGATATAACCATGGAGAGGTACCCTAAAGAGAGGGAGGCACCACAAGGTGGTGCTGCAGCCTTTCAGGTACCTTACTTCTCCACCGACCGGCCCTAGGGATGACTTGGAGACATAAACAGGCATCAAGTCCAACAATCACCTGGCGGATGTGCATGCTGGTGTCGCAGGTCAATGGTCGAGCCGAGGTGAGGTCATTCGATCCCAAGAGGGTGGAGATGATGCCGTTTCGATCCACTTTACGAATCATGGTTCCATCGACGAAGAATATGAACCCATTCTTATCGACTGCGATACCTGCAGGTCCGGAAATACAAAAAATGAGAACACAAAAATAACGGACGTGTCAGACACAGGCTCTCTGGTTGCATGACTCCTAGGGTGGAACAACATGGGAACATGTGTCAAGTTTGGCTTCACATTATTCAGGTCACTGCAGAAGTGCGCTGTTAATAATTCAAACACTGCTTTCGACTATTAAATTATTTCTTAGGGAGAGAAGGAAAAGATGTAGCCTTGTTTGTGTTGTCAATTCAGAGCCAAGGTCTAAGATAGATGGCGAAGTGTCCCCGGTATTGGACGCTGTATTAAAATATACAGGAAAGGAAAGAACTTAAAAAAAAAAAAAAAAAAAAAATGAAGAACTGCCTTTTATTTGTGGAACAAGGGGAATTATGGCTTTGACCATTTCTAAATGAAATGGACAAAAGACAGAGTTGCCATGGTTACAGCCAGCTGAAATGTCAACCTGATAGAGTGAGGCTAAATAACCTGATAGCGCAACAGCTGAAGAAATTCTCTTTGTTCCACTGAATACACATTAATGCCCACCCATTTTCCATTTTCCACAAGCTGATCACAGCAAACTATACAGGGAGCACCATAATTCCCTGGACAAGGGCACATTAAAAAAAAAAAAAAAATTTGGTTTAGTGCTCTGTACTCTAGCACTTTGAGAACCAGTTCTTTCTGCAATTCAATTTAAACTTAAAGCCAGTAATAAACAGCAGTATGTTTCCATTGATAAGCTGCTAGCTAATAGCTCAGACAGTAACAAATGCATAGTGCAGAAACGCTGTGACTGTGCCAGAGGTCGAATATATGTGTTTGGATGAGGGCATGTGTGCGTACCCTAGGTATCTGTGAGTAAGTAGATGTATGTTTGTATACATGTCTGTATTTGCATGTGCCTAGGTACAGGAAAAAGGGCAACAGGCTTGCACTGCATTTGGGGTTGTGTTTGTGGGAATAGCAAACAGATGAAAGGTGTCGTTCTGGTAGAAAGTTCATAAACCATCTGGAGGAAAATAAGAGAATAAAACAGCACAACACTACTGCCATCTGGGGCTGAATTTTACTCGAGTCTCTTAAGGACACTCCAGATTTCTGTAACTGCCCTTAAAAATGAAGCGAGAGGGATCTTTCAAATAGAGCTCAGCTAGGACTACAGCTGCTTCTCTCTCACACTTCATCATTGGCGATGAGACTTCAAACAAACATTTTCATAAGAACTGAAGGGCTTTACACAAGCCATAAGGATGCACAGTGCAACAGAACGCAACTGGAAAGAGCAACAAGACTGCACACATTATACTGCTGAACTTTGACCAAAGGCTTTCGCAAAATATATACTATTTCAACATGATGTTTAAGAAACAGTATAATTCCCCTTCCCCAAAAAAACTATCTGTACATAAAATGTACACACAGCATGTAAAAGACTGAAACATTTTATTTCAATTTAGAGGGAGAGTAAGGGAACTAAGTCTGTCTTATGATACATTTTCAATCAAGGATTGTTTTAAAAGAGTGAATTTTAAAAGGATAATGGAAAACTTAATAAGAGTGAGTTGGAATACCATTTATCCTGGGTGGACAAATATTCAGAGGGTTCAATAGAAAACAATGGAAGGGACAAAGTATGCGTTCTTCATCATGTGGGAATTTCACTGCCTGCCCAAACTGTCATCCGTTGAAGGCTATTCAGAGACTGAATAAATCGAGGAATATGGATGAGTTGCCGAGTAAACAGTTTGTAAAATTCAGCAGAAAGATGACTGCATGCAGATTAAAAACAGATGCCAAGAACTGGCGTCCAGCAAATAGCACCCAGAGCCCCAGGGCAACATGACACTTGCTACACTGTATTGCTGCTGATGAAACTGTTTGTAAAGCACATATGAAAGACAACACTCAAATTAGGAATTATGATTGTTTGGCACTGCATGAATGCAGTACGCAAATGAAAGGACACATTTGTACCCAATTTACAAAGGTTTTTTTTTTTACATCTGGTAGTGTGCAGTGATGATTATACGCTTTACAAAATGATGATAAATCAAAAACCAAGTTCTAATCAAGAACTTATTTCACTTAATATTGGATCATATAGATGAAAATAAGTAAACAGATAACAATATACAGTACAAACAAAAATAAATGTCTTTTTGAGGGAAAAAGTCAATATCTACTGAGGCGAACCTTTGCTTTGAGTACAGCATTTAATCTTACAGGCATAGTGTTCACATATCGTCGGCAAGGATTAACTAGGTCTATCTGCCATTTTTGTGTTTTCGAGGAAATTGTGATTAAAGATTTGGTATTAAAAATATCCCCTTTGGGTTTTTCCGAATTAAAAGATTTTTTGGCCTACACAATGAGAATAAGACAAGACTAAACTGGGCTAATTTACATACCCCTATTCGGCTGGCAACATTGAATTCTGGGTACCAAATTTTGCAGATAGACCATTGTAACTTTAGAATTCATAAAATTCCAGCGTGACTTTGGTGTATCTGCAGATTACAGGCTTTAAAAAATATGGAAATGAATTAACAGTCTCTTAAAACCGCATTTTAAAGAACCCCAGTGTTTACTAACTAATAATACTTATGAAACAACTTTTAAACACTGTCACGGTAAAAAAGGAATATAAGATTAACGCTTTTTAGGCCTATTTCAACATGGCCTAGTAATGAGAGAGAAACATTCATGTGTGAATGATCTCACATCAAGGAAATATGAACATTATAACTGTGAACAACTTAAAGTATGTAAACAATGTAATTTTTTGACTCTGCCAATTTCTCTGATTGATTGAAGCCTTTGGGTCATTATTCTTCACTTGGATTTGCATTGAAAAGGTGAACTCAATTTGAACTCAATTTACATGATTAACTTGACAAAACATAATTTTTCAGCAAATCATTTAAGTTTCAGCAAATAACACTGTTCAATCTGACTTCTCAAAGCATTCACCTAAATGAGGAAATGCAGCAATTTCTCTCAACTCTGCTTCAGTAAATTTCTTCTTGGCAGCCATTTTGTCGCTGAGGCCTGAGGTCACGTGATGCGATCCCTCTAATATTATTGGTTAATTGCAGATAGACCTACTTAAAACTTTGAAAATTTGAAAATAGACTCTTCTAATATTGACCTTTGACATAAACTGAGTGCATATCTAAGCAGGGTCATAACCTAAAATGGACCTTGTTAACTTAAAAATCATTATGACAGAATATCTCAAATATTCTCAAAAATGCAGATAGACCAAGTTAATTCTCAGCCGACGATATTTTTATTTCCTCACTTAATGAACCATTCCATATGGTTTGAAGATCATTCCAAAGAGAATCTTTTGATGTTACAACAGATTTGATCCTTTTGGTATCAAGCAAATCCCAGATTTGCCTAATAGGATTAAGGTCTGGACTTCGAGCAGGCCAAGTCAAAACTTTTATGTCACCAGATGATTCTTTCCAACTGAGATAATTCTTGCACAATTTAGAAGTGCGTTTAGGGTCATTATCTTGTTTCCCGACCAATCAGTCTCTTTCCAGATGACAATGAATGTCTCACAAGGATGCTGTGATACTTCTTCTGATCCATGATTCCAGCCATTTTTATGAGATCACCAGCTCCTTTTGAGCAGACTTAACTACAGAACATAATATTACCACCTCCATGTTTTACTGATGGAGTTAAACAGTCATTTTTGAAACGTTCTCTAACTCCACGGCGCGTACAGAAGTTCAGCATTCGGATGATAAAATTTAGAATTTTGATTCATCGGTCTAAAGTACTTGTTCCCAGCCCATCGGTGTCCAATCCTTGAATCCTTTGGCAAACTCAAGTCTTTTTCTGATGTTGCCAGCTCTTGGCTGCAACACAACCAAACAGACCATTTTCACACAGGCATCTGAAAAAAGTAGATCTTGATACTTTCATCTCCTCACCTCTGGTGCTATTAATATCATCAAAGAGTTGTACTGTCAACTAAAGTTTTTTTTTTTACTTGTCTTACACAGATCACAAATATCAGAGCCACTTAACTTCCATTTTTGACTTCTATTACCCCTAGTTGTCAGTAAACTGGGCTCTTGAAAACACTTGATGATGTCTCTTACAGTGCCAGGGCAGCATCTAACATCTTCAGAAATTTTTCAAAGTAACTAGTCAGCATCATATAAGGCCACAATGTGGATATGAACAATCTCAGAGAGCTCCTTCCATCATGCCATCGTGTTTAACACTGTGACACCCTTCAAAGCTCATGTCACCTTATATACTGGAATAACTGACCATCAGAGGTAATATTGCAGAATAATGTTGCCTAAAACCAGTTTAAACAAATTTTTTTTTAAAAATCAAAAATCATGCAATGAGCCATCAAATATGCATTCATGCTATTGAAGAGTCAAAAAAAAAAAAAGTCACACTTTAGAGGAAGTGTTACTCATAAAGCCTTTATACAGCATGTATAATGCCTTCATAAATGAGACATAATGTCTTCATAAATCATACATAAGCAAATGTCGTGCTTTGTAAAGGGTGAAATCACACATCCTTATTCAGCATGTGATGCCAGATGTGATATAACTGACACTGTCACTTAGTGGCTAAATGCTATAAAGAGTGACACTGTCAGCTAAGTGACATTGTTATTGTCACATCTGGCATCGCATGCTAAATAAGGTAGTGTTATTTCACCCTTTACAAAGCATAATATTTGCTAATATATGATTTATGAAGACATTATGTCTCATTTATGAAGGCATTATACATGCTGTATAAAGCCTTTATGAGCAAGACTTCATCTAAAGTGTGACCAATGTGCAAACCCCGCTATTGATATAAAAAAAAAATTTTTCAGTATTTTTGTTTGTTACCCCTATTTTTACCTCAATATACTTGTGGGAATGATTGTTTTTGTTCTCGTTGCCAACAATAGCATTTTTCAAAACATTTTCACCATAAAATTATAAAGAAATAATATAGTAGGACCCATTCTAGATGAAAGTTGTGGTGTGTAATAATCACTGCACACTGAAGTATTTGTACACAAATCTATCAGTACACCAATTACATCAGCAAGAGGTAGATACAGCCTATTGCTATTTATGTAAAATTATGCATTGAGTTTAATATAGTATGGCACATGAGTTTTATTCACGATGACTGTGTAGCGTCCATTTTTTGAGCTTTGTGCAGCTACTATTTCATTGCATCCACTGAATACATTTCAATAACATCAATAACACAATCCCTGCGAGTCCACTATCAGATGAGCAAGCTGACCTTGGAAGTCCTGTGTAGTAACCATTTCCAAGCTGCGACTGGTGAGCTTTCATGCTATAATACATTTGATAATGGTCAATATCCTTGTGTCAAAGGAATAAGCCCAGAACTACCCTGTCTTGGCTGTTACACTACCCAGCAACATCCTAGCAACACCCTGGCAACCATATGATGCACCTCAGCAGCCATGTAGCAACTACTGAAAGTATGAAAACAACTACCTAGTTGGACCCATTTAATAACTTATTATTACCCGAGCATCAACCAGGTACACCTCAGCCCCCACCTGGAATGACTGCGGCACCTAAATATCAACATCTAAGCAATCATATGGGAACACCATGGCACCCACATATAAACTTCTCAGCAACAACTCACCAAAACCCAAGGACCCACCCAATGCAGCATAGCAATTACCCTAGCAGCCCCCTCATAATTCTTTACCAACAACCTATTAAGACCCTAGCAGCCACCTCAAATTGGAGCATTTCTTTTAGAAATTCACATCACTTGCTTGAAGACACTGTTTGTTTGAGAAGAGAAGCTCTCTCACTTATTGGAGTCTAACTTATCTAAACGCTGGCAGTATTTTAAATCGTATTTTGCAATGAAGTGATAAAAAAAATTAATTCTGAAAACATTTACCCTCAAAATATGAGGTTGAATCACTGGTTGAGATTGCCTCGCTTTCCTGTTTTGGCAGTAAACAGGAAATAAAGATCGTCTGGGACGGTGTTTTGGGGAGAAGGGGATGAGAATAGAGATGTACCTTTGGGCCCCATGAGTAAAGCTTCGGTGGCCTTGCCTCCATCCCCGCAGTGCGCCTCATCGAAGGGCAGGCACTGCTCGCCCGTCCCTGCCACCACCTCGGCATTCTGGAGCAGATCTTTGACTCCCATCAGGACCTTGGGCCTATAGATCCTGCGGGAGTTGGTGTCGGAAACATACAGTTGACCTGTGGCCGGGTCCGTTGCCAGGTAGTATCTGTGAGCTGGGTTGTTACTGTCATGAGGCAAAGGTGAGGGGGGGGTTGGGGTGGGTAGTTGAGGAGCATGGGAGGGATCAAATGAGCACATTGTTAAAAACACAGGGAAAAAACAGAGCCAAGGAATAAACAATTATTGCAAATGTTTACGTTAGAGGCCACTGATTAACAGGTAGCTTCTGTGTGAATACCTTTTACTGTTCTACGCTGAAATTGCAAATACGCACGTAGCTTTTGTTTCCCTATGAAATTGTAGGCAATTACTGGGCTGTAAAATAAAATGTAACAAAATTTACATGTGATGGTCGTAACGGCAGCAGCAGCTGAACACAAAATGAAAAGAATGCAAAAGGTACAGTAGTGACAGTAAAAATGCTGCTATTTTTCTGATATTCACCACTTTACACAGAGATTTGCTTTGTTGATCTGCTCGCAGTAAAGGCCTTGAACTGGCAAAAAATAAGGCCTCTGTCACGGTGAACTTAATCGGATATGACTGGCAAACTCTGTCATTTGGCATGGCATTAATGATGCCGTCAGAATTGTCAGATCATTTTAATCAGTCTCACTTCCAATAGCACGGCATTAAAGTAAAACCAAGGGCAATATACATAGTAAAATAAAGTCTAAAATGGATCACATCATTCGGCCATGTTTATCTGTTTCAATTTATTTTTCAATAAATACTGCTTTAGCACTTTACAAAGAGTTAGCAGCTTTCACACACACCATTTCCTAAATGAAACCTTGAGCTACCAAGTTTTATACACTCAAAAAAATGAAACCCTATGAAATGTTAGATTTACTTAATAATGTTATGTCAACTGGTTCCACAAAACTGAGTTAAGTACATTCCACTCAATGCAATTAATTAAACTGGCCAAAAATGTTAGAAGTCAAATAAAGGTTATGCAAAGCTATTGCGTGGAACTAGTTGACATAACATTATTGAGTAAATCTAACATTTCATAGGGTTTCATTTTTTTGAGTGTAGAATGGTACCCTTTAACTTGTTTCTCAATAAAAATAGACTGGCTATTTTGGCACGAATGTGTCAAGGCAGTTTCTTTTCAATAAGCGTTGATTGAGGTGAAGAACACAACAGAACGCCACTGCAAAAATTTATACAATGCAACAGAAACATTTTAACCTGCGAGCAAAATCAGCCCTGGAAATAGTACGGATGGATTAAAATAGAAGTTGTGAAAGAGAAACAAGTGAAAGATCAGCTGATACAGATGGATCATAAGACGCTTCACTGAGGTAATGAACAGGTTTGGGCGTTCCAACCCCTGGAAAGCTGTTGCAGCTTCATGCTTAACTTTATTTAAGAACTTCAGACAGTGCAACAATAAAATAAGACTTAATTGTAGGAAATAATAGGAAAAACAAATCCTTGAATTACACCGATAATCAAGTGAAAACACCACACAGAGCCATCATGGAGCTTACATGTGCATTCATGAACACTTATGTCCAATAGGCGCATAGATTGCCTCATTAGCTGTGTTCATTTGCAAAAACAGTTATCTCTAGTCTGATTAATTTCCCAATATCATGTTATTCTTTTTCAGTTGTGCACCCCAGGTCATATCAGTCATACTGGTTTTGTGTTTTTCTAATAAGAAATTGCAATATTTTTTACTTTTCCAAAATCATCTTTTTTTTTTTTTTTTTTAATACAGTCAAAGGAGTATGAGCCAAACTGTCGTTGGTTTATGTAATTTAAGAATGGCTTTTTATCGGGTTTTTTTTTTTTTTTTTTGCAAATGCGCTCTTCACATATTTATGCATTATGCACTAACTGATCACCTTTTCATTGACACTGTATTTATAATGGGCCTTCATACGTGATGGAAGGTCTCATTCTCTTACTGTCCTTCATCTACTACTGCTTGCCATTAGATGAGAATTATGGGACTATATCTCTCATAAATACAGAGGTGACTAGTTTGGATCTCAGATAGCAGAGGTGTAGTTAAATGCTGGGAGGTGGTACAGTGTTACAGAAAGGCAGTACCTAGTCTCAGTCGCACAAGCTTTCAGCCTGAGGTACATCATTAAAACTGACCCTCCCTCCACTCTTACCAGCGGTCAACACATCGCAAGGAAAAGAAAATCATGCAAGTAAAGCTGAGCTTGTGTCTGACCAGATATGTCTACCACACACTGTGACATGTTCAGTGTTGAATCACCTCTTCAAGCAAATGTGGGCTTGACTGGACACATTCAGAGCCAAACTGACACTAGACATTTTTTGTGCAGGCACGAGAAATGTCTAGTCAGAGTCCAGTGCAATCGCCCATTAGGGGAATGGCTCTGTATAGGCAATCTCCCCCCCTACACTGTCTGCCCGTAATAGTTATTCGTGGAAGCTGTGGAATGGAGCTGTTACAGAAGGATGGCCACCATTTACTCAGAAATGAGCTGAGATCAAGTACTGGCAGTGTCAAAAATGAAAGTGCACCAGCCATCTGCAAAGCAAATAGACCAGTGTTCTGCAGCTCTGTTCCTGGTGAGCTACCAACCTGTAGGTTTTTGCTCTAACCTAAACTCAGCACAGCTGATTCAGCTAATTAACAGCTCATCAAGATTTCTCACTGGTAATTGAGGTGTTTTGCTTCATTTGGGGAGAAAACCTACAGGACGATAGCTCTCAAGGAAACAGGGTTGGAGACTACTGAAATAGATCACGGGTGCAGCCATGCACTACACATGGATACATGGATGTACGACACAAGCAGCACGGAACTTCTCTGGGCACAGACATCGAGCAAGACTGTGGCTTACCTATGTCTGAAATCCTTATTCCTGGGAAAAGCAGAGGAAAAATATAGAAAGAGGAAAAATAGTTGTGGAGTCTGAATTATAGATTAAAATGAACTGCGTAATAAAGAAGATGAAAGGATATCACAGTTTTGACAAAAAAAAAAACAGAACAACCAAGTTGTTTTTTTAGAAACCTAGAGTTACTCCAGCAATGATTTGTAAAAGGGGCGGAGACAATTGCACATGGGGGAAGTTACTGCTACATCATGCTACCAATTGCGCTTTGGGTAACATGTAACTGATTGTATTACAGTCAATAATAATAACTCTCAAAATTGTTTCCTTAACACAATGTATTGCATCATGGCTTTTGCATATTAAGGCCCTTTGAGGTTGAGAGAACATTCTCATAAATTTTCCATAACATTCTTAACAAGAAATTTAATTATAAGAATTTTAATTCCCCCCCATAATCAAGCGGAGCCAGGATACAGAAACATATGCCGGTGAGGTTGGTGTGCGGCTATGCATGAGTGTATGTGTGTACTCATGTGGGAAGGGCGCTTGCAGGGGTGGCTGGGTGACATATTTCTAAGTAAGAGCTAAATGAATTACTACAGCTTAGAGCTCTACGTCAACGCATTACCCAGGGCTGCTAAGAACTAAACTGTAAATTCACTGTACTTTTGCCGAGTGTAGCCACTTTTGAATGTTTTGAATGGATCTGATTTAGTGTGGGCGAGTGTACGTGAGGGATAAGAATGAGCCACAGAGATCTTACTGCAAATATCTGCTGGAGGGCCACTCGGTCTGCTAGTTTTTCCAATGTGTTCCATCAATTATGTGCTTAATTGAAGTCACTGATTGGCTAAAGAGTCTTATACCAAGGCATTAATTAGTCACTGATTGAGTGGAAATCCTGAAAAGCCGCAGAGATTGTGGCCCTAAGGATTAGAGTTCGAGACCCCTGGTCCAGATTGCTTTGCATCAGCTACTTTATTCCCTATGCAAATAATTGTGGTAACTACACTGCCTGGTCAAAACAAAGTAACATGCTAACATTTAGCTGGACTGCCTTTAGCGTTGATTAAAGTGTGCATTCATCTAGGCACTGTTTCCGCAAGCTTATGCAACACACAATATTTATTTATGTCCAGAGTTTAATTAATTTTTGGCTGAGATGTTGGATTGAACATGGAAGAGTCAAACCACTTTGGAAACTCTTCTCCAGCACATCCAAATGGCTTTCAGTGTGGTTAATACTGTGTTGCAGAGTTCATAACCCAATTTCAGTGATTTCCGTGATCTCCTTAGTTGTTTTCTTTGCTTGATGCAGGGAAACAATTTGCCCCTTCTGAAAAACAGTAACATCTTTTCCACAACCATAGGATACACCTACCACTGTGGTTGTTCAAGAAATGCAAAGCTACGCACTTCATCAGTTGGGATAAAAATAATTTTCCAGCTGAAACATTAATCACAGCAGTAATCATCCAATCATAGTCTCTTAAGTATTTGCCTATTAAAATCCAAATGGCAACTTTTTTTTTTGGCCAAACAGTGTATCTGTATACTTGAAATAGAGTCCCCTAAGACTTGATAAGAAGGAAAAACTGCATCCAGGTGAAAGCTAGCGCTTCTCAAGGGCACTTAGAGCTGATTGGCGATCAGAACATCACCTTGATTACAGAGTTGTTAGGTGAAAGGGAGATGAGGAAAATGATCCTGGCAATTGTGTACTGAACTGGGCTTCTAAGGAGTAGAAGAGCTTTATTTCATCCAGGAACAAGGCACATGGACTGGCCTGCCTCACTAAAACCCATCTATATAAACTGCACAATCCCGTTTGCATAAGAATGGCTGTTCAATTATTAAAATGTCAATTTAAAGACCTATGAAATCTAGTTAAACACAGGGATATACTGGATTGGGCTTAATGGACAGCCATAATTATATTATCAAGGGCTTACGAAATGTCTTGAAATTCCACTCCTCTGGAATTTAATGGCAAAGCTCCTGCAAGAACAGCAATGTACTGTATTCTGCGACTGCTGTTTAGCATACTGAGCTCGGCTAATTTGTCGCGAGAGCATTTTTCGTACATATGAGAACAGGGTATTAATATTATCAGTCAGTATTTCATGCTTTATACAAAATAAATTCTGCTTGAAGCAAAGAAAGAAGGCTTTAACAGCGGCAACCGTAGTTTTGATACTCCCCTCCTTCCCATATTCTTTGGTATGAAAATATCCCCAGGGCAGTGGCATTCCCAGTGGGGGGCAAGGAGGTGACATATCTACAGGTCCATAGCTTAGTAGGGGCCAAAGCTGGAGCTGGCCCACATATTTCATTAAACAAGAAGGGTCCCACAACAAGAACCTTTTTCCTACACTGTAAACCCTGATAGTGTGGCGAACCCAAATGTTTTGTGGAAACCGATTACCTCAAAAAAATTGTGTAGGCCAACTTAACTGCATTGTGTGGAAGGAACTTAAAGCAAATAAGGTAAAGTTATTTGTTACATGCTTTTAAGTGCTGTGAACACAAGACCATTAAGTTGGCATACTGAATTTTTTTGAGGTAATTGGTTTCCGCAGAACATTTGAGTTCACCACACTAGTCAGGGTTTACAGTGTAGCTATGGTGTTACCCTTGCACGTGATTTGGGCTGCCAAAATCTCCAGACTGAAGGTCGTTTTGGACATTGCTCAGCCGTGCTGGTCTCCCCTACCTCAGCTCCATAACGCTGGTGACGTTCCCGGATGGGAAGATGCGGCGGATATAATTGAAGTCTCCCACAAACAGACTGCCGTCAATGCCGCAAGCCAGTGCAACTGGGGCCAGCAGCTTGTTACCGTCTGCCTGGCCGTTGCAACTGGGGCAGGAGATGCTCCGGCGCCGTCCGTTACCCATGATGGTGCTTATCACAGGGGGCTGCTGGGTAATGAACACATTCTCTCCATTCCCCTTGTAGAGGATGCCTGTGGGGATGAATGACGATAAAATTATGTGACGTTAGAATGCAGAAGGTAAAATGGACTGGATTCAACATTGGTTTCAATGTTGCTCATTGGGTCAGTTTCACTAACACAGACTGAATTGGACTAAACTAAGTATTGCGCAGAGATTCTCGATTAAAAATAGAATTCAGTCCAGGAAGCAGCGGAATTGGTGGTTACAAAACAGGCCCTTAATCTTGATTATAAAGAAGTGGATGGCTGTACCCAAATTACCCCCCATCAAAAACAAGACCAGAGAGACAATTACATGAATAGATAACTAGTTTGAAAAAGGATAAGTAAATAAATGCTCAGCTTTTCTTAAAAGGGGGTAATTGGACTCAAACTTACTCGCCACTTTATTAAAAAAAATGTGACAAAAGACAGCACAGTTTCAGAGATTGGATCGAAGAGAAAAACTATTGGAACAGTTTCAAATAAGTCTATTTTGCAGTAGAAGGAGTTTCTCTCAAGGGACATGTTAGTCAAGTATGAGTCTTGTTTTGATATTTGTTCATCAGGAAATGGAATTTATCCACCTACATTACAAAGATTACAAAAGCATCCCTATTCTCGCATTTCTCTTCTTAAATTGTACTTTTGCAATTGCCAATACTGTGCCCTCCAGAACTACCGGCACCCATCAGCAAAATGTACAAAACGAGTTGCAAAAAAATGTCTTTATTGTTTATCCTCGCAGTCTTTCGTTTAAACAAGGCCTACACTGTCGCCCCCAAAAGCAAAGGTTATATCAGCAAAAGCCCCAAAGCGAAAACTCCCCAAAAAGAAAGCTTAGCAACAGTATTGCCCCAGACAGCATGGATGACAAGATTAATTCCACTAAAAAATAAGTTTTGTCCAAGCATTGTATTACCCCTTTAAATTATTATAAACTCAACTCATTCTGTGGTAGATATGCTAAAACTGCCCACAGTAACTCATTACTGATGAAAAATGCACTTACATACTGTACACTAAATACACTATTTTTTTCTGAGATTCTTAGATAAAATTAACGATTTTAACTCTTTAAACTATTTGAAACTGAACCCGTTTTTATCTCAGATATGCTCAGACTGCCCACATGTTCTCAATATTAATGAAAAATACACAACTATTTTTTAATGAGTCAGAAATAAATTTAACTACTCAACTAATTGCTTTAAGTTATTAAATAATTTAAAATGGACCCTAATTTTATCTTATATACGCTCTGACTGCCTATATTTACTCATTAATAATGAAAAATACACATTACTATTTTTCATGTGGTCAGGGACAAATTTAACTACTTAACTTATTGATTATCTGTTGAAATTTTTGCGGTAGTATTCAGTAATAATTGATTATGAGTGAAAAACTTTCAAGGTGATATTCCTTACATATAAGGTAAAATAATGGGACTCAGCTGTTCCAGGAAATTAATTAGTTCATAATTTATTATGATGAATAATACAAAGCCAACTATCAATCCAGCTTTACGTCTTGATATGATCTAAAGGCATATAAAATTTGACAGAGATCTATAAAATAATTTTTGAGTTATCGTGTTCACAGGAAGGATCTCGGTAGACTCGGACATGGTGATGATGGTGATTTTATTGTAACATAGTTTTGAAAATATAAATATTCCCAAAATCTAGCCTTTAATTGAAGCAAAATCATTGAAATACCACAACCCAATATAAGCCTCCTTGCTAAGGGTGTAAGGTTTTCACTTAATACCCGCAGGTATTTGATGGAGTACATGACACCATGTTCCCTAAAAAGATCAGGGCCTTCAGAGAAAAACTGCTCCACAACATCAAAAATCCACCGCCATATTTCACTGGTGGATAAGAGGTATGTCTATTTTACTATCTACACCAAACCCATCTTTGATGTTTGTTGCCAAAAGGCTCTATTTTTGTCTCGTCTGACTCTATAACCTAGTCCCATTGAAAGTCAGTAGGCGCTTTAGTTTGATGCTGATGGACAGCAGACGCTTTTTTCTGGTAACCCTCCCAAACAACTTGTGGGGATTTTGGTGCTGTATGATGGTAGTTTTGGGGACTTTCTGATCCCAAGACTCAGCTAACCACTGCAGTTCTCCAGTTGTAGACTACCGGGTTAGCTCACTTGGTTAAGGCGCTGCCTTGCGGAGCAGTGGTGACTACCATGGCCCGGGTTCAATCCCCGGTTTTGCCAGTGCCGGCAGTAGCCACTAGCAGGGAAATAAACTGGGAGGGACTGCCGGTTTGGTATTATAGGATTACGGCATTGTTCGTCGCTCAAGCACCTCCTGTTGGCCAGCCAAGCACTCGTCAGAAAAATTCTAAGCTTGCACACGTTCAGGTATCTTTCGCCCTCATTTTGAGCTGCGAAGTTTCGAGCTATGGCTGTCAATGAGGCAGTGGGTGACAGGCGCGTGCTGACAGCTGTCTCGCTCTCCCGCAATGGAAACATGGGTCACATACCAGCATGCTTGTGTACAGAGTTCGCTAATTGGGCTTTCCAGACGCGGATAGGATTGGAGATGCCAAATTTTTATCAAAAAAAAAGAAGTTCTCCAGCAGTGATCCTTGCAGTTTTTTGGCCAGTCAAACCATCTTCCTCGCAGTGTGTTGTGTCGTGGTACACCTGTCCATTTCCAGGCTGAGTGTCAACATCTCCTATCACTTAAAACTACTTAATTATTGCCCAGTTTGTGTAAATGGGTATTTTCAGCCATTTAGCTATTTTCTCAAATCCATTTCTGATTTGCGCAAGTCAACAACTTTTCCTCACTGTGTTCTTGGGTCTTTTTCATAATGATGATATACTGGGAGAATTTGGCCTGTGTCACCTCACGTTTATACCACAGTGAAACAAAGTCATGAGTGACTAACAAAAAAATTCTGATCGAACAGGTGAACATAAAAATATAAAATTTTTCTGGAAATATACTTCAGTTAGATTTTAATCATAGGATTTTCTAGGAGTGCCAATAATTGTGGCACATATTTTAGAGAAAAATATTTATTTAAGGTCAACATTTTTTCTTTCAATAATTTTACTTCAATGAAAAGGTACATTTTAAAATTATTTTGAGTGAAGGATGATGAGGTAAAACAGCAAAGACATTTTTTTCACAGTCTGTTTTGCTGATTTTCACAAAGGGGGCTAATAATTCCTGAGGGCACTGTACGGGGGAGGGGGGGAATTCAACACTTACTCAACTTGTACTACATGGAGGCCACACTTATCAGCCACAGGTCAGAAGATAATTTAATTGACGAACAACTTTGACCAAAATACAAACATTTTATAATGCACTTGGAAAGAGGCTTCCACCTACCCAGAAAACAGAATGAAAAGGGTTAAGACAGCATCTTGTATCATAAAAGTGGCACAGTGTGAGAGTGAGTGCATTTACTGAATCAAATCTGCCCTTCAAGAATTGAGTGAAATTGTGCGTTGCTCCCAAAGGTAATGCTTTAAATGATGCCTCTTGAAAAAGGTGGTAAGCAGGGAGAGAACTCGTCAACAAAATATTCAGGAAAAGCCTCAAAATTGCACGCATTTGGTCTGACATTGAGTCAAATTAATTTTGTTTCATTTAATACATAATGTCCTGCCTACTTTTTGGACTTTGCATGCCTATGACAGTCTTTCTTCCCTGTCTGTCTGCAGTGTTAGGGCCCTGTGAAACCTGAAATGATGGAACGGAGGAGATCTGCAGGAATGGAAGATTGACCATCTTCCACACCTGAGAGCAGCCATCTTTACTGTTCTAGGTGACCTGTAAACCAAACCAAATGCCTGACCTCTCATATGTTACCCATGTTCACCCAGAGAAAGGTCATTACATTCTCATATTGTTTTATCAACGAAATTTCTTTCTGTGCAAAACATAGTCTTAGCAAGAATAGTTGTGTTTTCGAATCACAAAGTAACTCATCCAGTATGGAGATATAAAACTAGCAAAAAAAAAAAAAAGACATCTAAAGAAATTTCTCAAAAAACGGAGACTTAATCATGCAAATCAGATGGATTCGACAAAATAAAAAGAGTCACACTACTACTTATTCTGTAAGTTGAGAAACAGCCAGTGTTTCAATGTAAAAGCTGAGGAGCTCCGTCAGCGAATGTGTTCCAGAAATAAAAGAACACCTGCCAACTATTCTTTACCCTATAGGCAACATATACACATTTTCCAAACAGATTAGAAATTAAATACACCTGTCCACGTATTTGAACAATACATTTTTTCCTTCTACTTGATACCACACAATGTTTTAATTCAATCACAATGTATCTATTACCTTAAGTTTCCATCAGGCTTAGGTAATTTGGGTACATATTTAAGTACTTAGCAAAAAAGCTGTAACACTTACGTGTTTTTTTTTGAATGGTGGGGGACTGCTTCAAAGAAGAACTTCAAAGGGCAATTACATGCTGTGCGCACTAAATTATTCACAGCTCAGCAACATGTTAGAATTCCAGCACTCACTCCGTCCTAATTACCACCAAGATCAATAAGTCCATCTTAAACATCTATGTGAACGGTGCACATGGCGCGGAGACACTACTGCTCGAGCGTCACAATAAATCTCAATGTACTCAAAGCCACACATAACACAAGGCAGTGCGCTATTCTCTGATTAGTTCTGTTCATTGATTAATTGATCCAGGGTAGGTGGGGGGGTGGAAGAGGAATCAAATGAATGAAGACGCAGTCCAGAGAGACAGCCGGGCGAATCACACAGATCCTCTGTTCCAATCCAGAGCTGTACAAATGCTGTATTAACAAAGACAAATTGGTCTAGCGGGCTGCTGAAAAAGTGACACAGAGAGACACGCGACCTTGACATAAATCCGCTTCACGGTTTTTACTTTCACCACACCCATTGTAATTCAGTACACAGGAAAGAGCTTTGTTCCCTCCAGGCCAAAAAAAAATCCAAATAAGAACAGTGACTTTGTGGGGGTAAAAAATGGGCATAAATTAAGGTATGAAAATACAACACACCTGGCTCCACAAAAAATAAATAAATAAATAAATAAATAAATAAAGCAGCGCATTTTCCCCAAGCCACCCAATCTACAGAGTAGACTTCTGTAAACAATACAAGTGAACACAAGTGTATTTTCTCAAAGTATCCCACCGTTGTCTTAATTGTGCATGACCAGAACAGGCTTCCGGAAACATCAATCAGTGAAGTGTAGACCCTAAATAGACATGACACTCAGGAGAGCAGCAGTACTGCACCACAGAGCCAAGCCCAATTTAAGATACAGGATGGATGATTCACTATATCCAAGCAAAGCCTTTGGTCAAAGGACAGTTCTCTGATTCTCCTGGTTTAAGAACAGAAATTCAGGTTGGAGGGTTAAGGAGTCTGGCAGACACCTCTGGGACTCAGCAGCTGAGTTTAGTGCTGGGAAAACAAACACCATGTTCTCAATGGGCGCCCTCCAGTACAGACCTCCATGAAGGCACGACATTATTAAGACAAAATTGGAAGTCTGCCACTCTAACCTCCCTCTTCCCCAAGCATACCACTGCCCTCATTGGACTGCGCTGGGATGAAGCAATAGTGAAGGAGTCAAGCGTCTCAGCCAAAAAAAACACCCGCAGAGTGCAAGAAATAAGGACACAGGATACACAGGAACACACAGAAACACGTACACAAAACACACACCCACAAGCACTCTTTCTAAGCCACTCAAGCACACTAACATACACACACAAGTTCTGCCTCACCCCTACAAGATCATTAACACACGAGTGTACATGCACACGCTTACACAAATACACAAACAAATGCAGGCACGCACACACACGTACACACACACACTCACACGCACATAACCTAGCACCCTCCAAACCAGCCAGATTAAACTCAACCATAAAAGAAAGAAACAATGTTTGCAAATTGTACACGTTAAATTGTGCCCCAGAAGCCAAAAAACCCAGTCATCACAATGCGTTCCCAAGATTAATTTCAATTTTATTCTCTATGCTTTTCAGACACCATTTTGTGGACCTTTACCCTTGACGTACAATTAAAAGCAGGTTGTGTAGACATCTGCACTAAATTAGAATAATTGATAAAAGCAATGCATAGGACATCAACTGAGCTGCGTGGGAGTATTTTTCCAGCGTAAGTGTTCAGTTTCTGAACTGTAGGGTACCTCAAAGATGAAAAAAAAATAATAAAATGTATTCATTTCTTTTGGCTAAAGGCAGCGGGCACTGAGGTCAAACTTGTTTTGAATGACATGAAGCATTTCTTTCTGTGAGAGAAAAAAAAAAAATTACTGAACTGTCAAAGGCGTTTGATGTTTTGGTGGCGTTGAATGTGTCTGGTACCTCCACAATGGGAGCATTTTTGATGGCTTTTCACCTTGATTGAATCTGACCTCTACTGACTCTTTTTCTTGGTGCTTTTGCACAGATTTGAAGATCTGCACGACATTGACAAAAATGTGCGAGAGACAGTGCATCAAAGCACATAGCTCGAGGACCAATCACTCTCTTTCAGAGCGGGGAGCCTGCACATGTTGTCTACCAGCCTGCACGTAATCAGGGACCTTGGAGAGTCAGCTTATTCAAAGAAAGTTGACACAACATGATGTGGCACTACCTGCACAGATGAGGAAACTTCACTCAGGACTTATCAGGAAATAAGTACAGCGGGGATGTGAGGATTGTGGGTAAAGGGAACGAGAGAGCCTTGTTCAGTTGGATTATATACGCTCCGCGCTGCGGTTTGCTTTATCAGCGAAATATGCCGTCTCTAAGATTAGAATTTAGTTGGTGCTTAGTGTCCAATCCCCAGCCAAGTGCAGACAATTTGTGGCGAGGTGAGGACTGGAGATGATGAAAGCTCTGGGCTCTGCAGAGATGGAGTCTTGGTCGACAAAGCTAGGAAGGTGACAACCAGCAGCTACAAAGGAGCTGTGAGACAACTGAAGACCCTGCCTAAAACTAAGGAAATCTTGCAAGACCTTTACCACTTTAACCCCTTTGCGCTGATATAGGCACTAGCGTTCCTAAATTCCGAAATTTAATTCCTAAACAATTCTGAAATTGAATTTCCAAATGTCTGGCTTCACTGGAATAATTTTCCAAAGTGTCTGTGACACAAATATTGAGTTATAAAGCTTAAATGGGCTCATGCATAACAGGAAAAAATTGGCAATATTTGTATTCTGCGCAAAGGGGTTAAAGTGTTAGGTCAGTTAGATGTGGTTGAAGCCTTCCTAACTGAACATTCTCATGCTGCTGTAACAAGCACAGTAGAGAGTGACGGAGTGCGACAGGATCACACCAGCCCCTCCTCCTACCTGCCTACTTCCGGCGCCCTGGCTCAGACCACAAACACACCTTCAAACTCAGCCTTCACTACAATCTCTGCCACACCCCTGCAAAGTTTCGTGACTGGACCTTGCACAGTTCTGATACTATAGCACTGACAAAATACATGCACAGACAGATATATAGAAACACCTGGCAAAGTATACAGAGATGCTTCCGTGGTAGTTCAACGTTACAATAGGTGTCTCCGGGCCCACATTTAGCAATGACTACACACACACACAAACACACAGGCACACACATAAACACACACAGACTGAAAATAATACCAACTCACGCTGTCACAGCTGGTAAACACACATTCAAAAAAACCCACTCTTCGCAAAGTTAAGATCCTAAATCCTGCTAGAGCCCTAAGAGGAAACACAGCAGCGGGAGAAAGCCACATTTTCTCTGAGTGGGAAGAATCTGAGACGTTAAGTTGGGTTCAGCATCGTAAGCAGATCAATAGTACCATGAAGCTGCATGATTTCTCCAAACATCCAAGGTTTGTAAGCTTGTAACAACTGAAATGCTCAACTGGGGCCTCAGCCTTTGAGATCATCAATACATTGCATGAAATGACATGCAACTAAAATAACTCTAGTTATAGCACGGTATAATTCAACAAAACTACTGATATTAAATGAATACTTTCAAATTATCGCTGACGACAGTATCGGTGAGTGGGGAACAATTCTAAAACTTCCGCTTTGTGGACAGATATTGCAAAATATTGCAAAATTTTACCCGGTAGTTTCAGAGAGCTGGGCTGTGTTTGGTAAAACCTTCGGAATACATGCACCTGAAGGCAAATACAAGATTTACTGTGACATCTTAATTTAGTTGGCTAATAGACAAATGAAACAAGAGGGCAATTGCGAGGTATGGTCAACCAAATGTACCCTCCGTGACAGACAATAAAATGATCCCCAAATGGAAATGGAAGGAAAAATGGAACTTCTTCCTCCCAAATATTGCAGTGCACCATTATACCCATAAACAGTAAAAAAAAAAAAAAAACAACTTTTTAATACATCAACAGAATTTTGTTTGGGGGACGGTTTAGTGCCTCGTCACGGAGGGGATCTTTGGTTAAAATACCTCGGGATTGCCCAGGAGAGGCCGGAAATCAACAGTAATACTGTACATTACAGTAAAAACTTCATAGATACGCCCATAGGAATGACTGGATAAATGTCCGAGAAAACACTGGGAACACAGGTCTTGTAAAAATCTCTATTAAGGGGTTTCCAGGTCAACATGGGGAATAAATTAAATCTAATGACAAAATAAACACCACACAGAGCCCAACTTTCGGAAGGTATCAAGTAAAAGTTAGCAATACTATATTATCTTTCCTGAAAGGCTTGAACCAATTCATGATACAATTTGAGACAACCCCAATTTTAATGGCAACTGGGTATTTATTCACAATAAATTTAAACTCCTGCCATACTATGATTGGTAGCGCGTTAGTTTCTTGTCACTCACCCTGCAGGTTCTTAGTATGTCTATGGTTATAAAGAAATAACATGCTGCCACTTTTCTGCCATTCTGCCGTTCAGGACCTTGAGAAAATTTTATTGTAAGTCTGTGCAGCAGCAAATATATTTTGATTATTTTTTGATGAAAATTCTCCCCTGTGCTTACATTTTTGGGACTCTGTGGGAACAAGGTGGATTTTAGTGCAGGCGGAAGCTACGGGAGGCCCGTGCGTGAAGATAGGACCCGCTTCATAACGAAGCATGATTGCTTTTCTTGTTGATGGTGCGACAACATAAGCTGCTGCTGAGACAAGAGAAGACAGGGCAGATTGGTGCGGTCATGGCAGGAAAAGCCATTGCGCTTAAAGATTCAGTACAACGGTTTTTTAACTCATAAAATGCGTTTTGTAGAATAACAATGTCAAGGGTATCAATGTTTCAGCTTCAGATGTATCATTTGATTTGTTGTGACTGTTTTAGAGCACGCCCCCTGAGCGCAGCCAACACTCAGAATGAGTGGGCGGGGCTGTCTGTTCACAAGACACGTTTAAAAATTCTTCTCTTGTGATAATTGACACAAAGTTTCTTAGTAGCTACATTACCCCTTCTGTGCCACATATCTATAAGCAATGAAGATGCACTACAGCCCAGGAGTAGCTTGAGCCTCAACTGACAAACCTTAGAAACCAACAAATTGTAAACCGCTTAACTTGAAGTAAAAGCCAGTCAATGAAGGCTGTCCTGCTTATAGTCACCACGGCTCTCAATGCCAAAACCAAAAGTCACAACATTTATTGTTATGCCTTTACATCTATACAAACAGCAAAAAGCAACAAAAATGTTAGCGTCCTGTAAATTTTGACTCCTCAACTTTTCCAAACATTAAGCAGTTTGAAAGCAATGCATTGATGTTTAGTCCTATAAAGTCTCCTACAATAAAAATTTGCCCCCTTAAAAGGTAAATTCAAAAGCAATTCTCGTGGGCGGTGATAAAACCCTTGCAGGCTACAGGTTTTCCTGAGCAAGAGCATTTTAAAGGGGCATTTCATGTGAAAATCAAGATTTCCAAGTATTTTGCTGTTTCCCAGGAGTGAACCTTCATCAAAATTGATTGGTGATATAAGAAAAACTAATCAATTCCATGTCCCCCGAAGACGGAGACTTAAAATGTCAGATGACCAGTAGTTTCTCTGATAAGCATTGACGTAGATGAAAATGTCGCTGCAGATTCAAACTTCTTTTACAGCATGCCAGTGGCGGCTGCTCGTTTTTGAAGGACGGGAAGCTCATTTTCGGCTTACATCATAAGATATATTCATTTATATGTCAATTCTGCCCTCCGTTCCTTCTGACGAAAATGGTCTGTGACCCTGTCATACCAATTGGGTGTCTTTTCCAAGGACTAGACCAGTGTCCTCTCAATGGCCAGCAGAGCTAGGCTGCTTAAACGGACTTGGCCCATTGTGTAGCGGATGTGAGACTTGAATAAATGAACGAACTAACGAAACTATATTAAACTCGAACAAGGAAATGTGAGAATTAAGAAGTCTCTCGAATTCTCTTGCAAACTCCGCAATGAGACTGACCTGGAAGATGCTCTGGTGCCAGTGCATGGTTCAAAATCTCTGTTAATCAAAAAGAGATTCAGTCTTTACTAGACAGATCCTCCAATCATCATGCAGAAGCCCAGCGTCCAGGCCCACCCACTGCTCCATTGACTCCCAGAGAAGCTGAGCGTCCGTGGGAGGGACAAAATCACGGCAGTTATCCAATGACCATCTAGTTTCATAGCAGTAAAAAAAACAAAAAAAAAAAAAAAACTGTCTCTTCGAAGCCCAGAGATGCTGAGCTTCAACAGGTTTAATCCACTGTGACACAACGGAATGTAGGAGAAGAAAATCACGTCAGTCGACCTGCGATAAGTGGCTGATTCTGAAAAAACTCCTCTTAGAGTTGAACGCGTTCTAAAGCATTTTCAGTCAATGAAAAATAAACACAACAGTACATATTTGACCATTTATTTTTTGATTTTTTAGAGGAACCTGAGCTTTCCTTGCAGTCTTAGAGCGATCACCACTGCTGCATACGTACTGAAAAGACAACTCCTAGCCATACAAAACAGGTAGGGTCTCTTATTTATGGGCCTTGTAGACTGTCAGATAGAAATCATACATTATAATGGTAATGATATCATCATTAATGAATTGGCAACTATAGGCTCATTCAACAGCAAGAATTGGTTCACATGCATGCTAGCATCGGCTATATAACAAAATGGTAATGTTTTCTGTAAAGAAATAAGAAGCAAAATTCACTCAATATCTAAATCACAACACTTTCCTGAAATAAATTAAACAACTGATGGGATTATTCGGTTTTTCTTATCATCAACATTTCATGAAAAACACATGCAAAATTTTGAAATGCCCTGGTGGCCATGAGCACAGCTACACTAAAGCTAGCTAGCCTGCCAACTCACGTGACATTGCTAAATAACTGTTCACTGGGTCCTGCTATTTATATGGCTTATATAATATAGTTGCAACAGCTCCTCCTTTCCTAGCAGCAATCACAGTAGCATGTAGCAACCACTCTGACTTACATCTTCCTCTGATTAGCTTAGTAACAGACTGATTGACAACATATGACAGATGAATTACTGTAGTGGGATTGACTGATGTGCCAATCAGGTTAAGCCTAGCACTTAACGCAATATCTTCCTAAGACTCATACTTTCCAAGAAGCGGATCGTATATCAGAACTGGCTTGATTTTGTTTATACTCAGGGGACTACAGATCAGAAGGCTTGAGTATTTAATCTCACAAAAACAAGAGTTCTAACATCTTGGGTGATTTTATGTCACCATACCTCCTGTTGAAATCCATTGACATTGAGAAACATTACTTTCATTGTACCATTGTACTGAATCTTTAATAAAGGGGGGCAGGAAGTGAGCACAAACGGAGCAGAGAACAATTTCTGTTGCTGTGATGGGTTAGGGTTGGATTAAACACCAGCAGGGTGGTGTACACTCCTCGTCCACACAGCAAAAATCACCAGTGATAAATCAACCATGACAAAGTAAAAAAACACCTCGTAGAACAGGGGAATTCAATTGGCAGCCCTTGGGACAAGTTCAGACTGGCCCACTAATCAGGTTTATTGACTAAAAAATAAATAAAAAATCTGGCAGAAAATGTTATATCTGATATTTTTGACAGAAAGAAACCAAATACTCTAAAATTCCAATAGGAGAACCGATGGCTCCAGCGGGGCTGTCAACAACAGCCAATCACAAGTGTGCACTGTAGTGTCTGACTGACTGGACAGTCATGTGATCAGATTTGGAACATGTTTCCTTGTAATTGGATGCTCTGTAGTATTAACTGAAACCGCCACAAACAACTCAGAGGAAATGCATTTTCTAGCCTATGAAACTGCGCTCCCCACAGGATCTGCTTATTTATGAACTCCTCCTGTCTATCAACAACTAAAAGTAAATATGCGAAGTCTACGTCCCTTCCCGCAAGCATATGCAAAGATCCAGCTACCATGAGACCTGCGAAAGGGAAGAAAAGTTGATGCAAATTATGACCTTTGAGGATATTTAAAATTGAAAGCCCAAATAAAAAAAGCGATAAAATTAAAAAGATAAAATTAAAAGGTTATTATTTTAATACAATTCTAGGAGTAAGCAGGTCATAATTAAACCTAAAAGGAAAAGGAACTTGCAAAATTAAGTCTAAAATGTAAAACGATCATTTGAAAATGTAAAGTGACAATGAAAAAAGTACAATTGAAAATGTGAGAGATTAGATGGAAATGTTCAAACAGAAAGCCAAAAGATTAAATTATTGAAAATGTCAATAGAAATAAGAAAAGGGAAACCTCAACTATGAAACTTTAAATGGGAAATGATGCAAATACTTAAATTAAAAGCTTAAATAGAAGCTTTTCTTCATTTGCGCTATACCATTTGACATTTGACATGAAAATTTTTCTTTTCCATTTTAATTTGGCACTTGCCAACTGAAATTGTAAATTCAATCCTCATTTGTATAGATATGTGTAAATATTTTAATGGTACATTTTATTACAACTCAAAATTGCCCAAGTGTGGTAGAAAAAAAACTCCATTAGGCTTAGAAATGTTGGGTTTAGTTGATGAAATCTTAAAAATGCTATTTATTAAAGCACTTGTTTTTGCAATGTTTTACCAGTCATTCAAAAAAAAGTTGGCAGAGTATGTCCAGCTGACACTATCAACAGGGAGGATAATGTCACAAGGAAAGCGTTGGCCCCCATAAAATTTATTTGTTGAAAATATGGCCCCCCAGAAAAATCTAATTGAATAGCCCTGTCGTAGAGTGTCAGAAATGAACACCGGTAGACGTAAATGTGCTACATCAGTTACTTCTGCACTGAAGTTTTTGCGTGTAGAGAGGCATGATACTCAAATAGGTATCGGAATGTTTTTGTGGCTGGTGCTGGGGAACGTAAAAGGTTTATGGAAAGGAACACTGATGCATGAGTAAATGGGGGTGGGGGTATATCCGAAACTACAGGCTTGACCAGTTTTGGGGGTTTTCCTGATGAAAGGGCTGTAAATCCCCCAAGACAACTGCCACTAAGCCATGGAGGTAGAAAGAGCTTAGCTTCACTCAAAATGAGGTCATTTGAAATGCACAAGCCGCAATCGCGCCCGCCATAGCCGATTTGACGAGTACCGCAGCAGACAAGGGCACAAGTAATTATATATTTATCAGCGTTGTCCCTTTACTTCCAGGTCAGGTCCTGAGGGTGTACGTACAAGAAAGACAAGAGCCTTAGTGAAAGAAAATAAGGAATGAAAGCATTCATGGATCATTCGTCTGCAGAGGGTTCATTCTTCACCAGTTCTGGCCAAATACCATCACATCCTCTAAAGAGCTGAGCTCTGTATTTCCCCCTGTACCAATCCAACAAGTCAGCACACTGTGTTATTGCAGCTGATTTATCCTGCCATTACTTTGAGAGATTGGTTCTTCAGAACTATCCTCTGTTATCTCAAAACGGGAAGATGAGCAATATTTCATCTTCATTAGAATATTTATTATCGCATTTCTGGGGCGCCGGAGCAACCACCTGTCACCGTCCTCGTCGCCCCCTCGCGCGGAATGAATTTCGCTGCCTCATCTGGCCTGTCATTACGACTAATCGCCTCGTTTATTCAATTAGACATGCGTCACTTTGAGAAGTCACTGCCTGCTCCAGCCATAAGCCTTTAATATAATTTAGAGCTTGGATCAATTCACCCACTGAATTCTGAAATTCATTTTCTTGTATTTTTTGGCAGACTCAACATTTTCACGATGTTTAAACATAATACGTCCTGGCTTGCTTTGGACGGACATAAAGGCCCTGCTTGATCCTGTTCAAAGGATTTTCTCTACAGACACTCTGCCAGATTTAAAAAAGTCTGGATTTTGAAGAAGGCAGCAAGATTGCCCTCGGATCTATGCAGTAACTTTTCAGGAATTATGAACTTCTCATATTTGATTAGATTGACAGCATACATAATAAACACGCTCTATCAAATCCCTTTGTTTACAACACCATGCAGAGATTAAATTCTCTGAGAATGTTAAATTCACTATGTAATGTATTGTATGGATAGTATTTGAGACAAGCTCTTACCATTCTGCACGTCCAACACGTGATGCTTGTCCAAGGTCCAGCCACCCATGTTAGATGCATCCAGTTCATATCCCTGCAAAATGGCAGTTCTTTTCTCCCAGAGAATCAGATCCAGGCAAGACTCGTACTCGAATCCCACAGACACTGTAATGATTAAGAAAACATACATGAGAACAGAGCGCCATCATTTGATACAAGTACAAAAACACAGCTTTTTCAATTTCTGCTTAAATATTATTTTAAGCCTCAATGATCTAAAGTACTCTTCTTGGGAAAGTTTATGATATCTATCTTTTGCCAATTACATTATTATAGTGATATTAAAATCTTGGATAGCCGAGAACAAATTGAGTGAAAACTAAAGCACAGGTATGCAAAACCAGATGTTGTAGCCCAGGGGCCAAAGAAAGGGCAAAATCTGGACATAGCATATTATCTATAAAATAAGGACATTCTGGGGTTTCTGGATAGCTAACTCGGTAAAAGGCAGGCAGCTTTGTAGGGTGTCATAAATTGAGCATTATAACCAGCTCTTTCAGTAGGCTTTGGCAGAGACAGAGAAGACTCTTTAATGGACAGCAGGGCTTTAGCTTTAGCCCTGCTGAGTGAGTTTTTTTCCATGCGTTGGCCCCAATCAACTGTGGTTTAAGAGAGGGGGTTCCTCCCCCGGAAAAATCTAATGTTTCAAGTGACTGTTTGGGATGCTAATGTCTAATCTTGAAGGAAAGAGGATCCATATTTACAATTTATTGAGCCATAAATGTTAACAATAAGTGTTATTGAACTAATCCCGTTAAGAAGTTTGTTCCATTTTGCTTTTTATTTGTCCTTTTGTTGTGCATGTTGGATTCACACTCTAATAGCTTTTTCACAATTGTTTTGCCCTTTTTTACACAAGTTGGGATTCATGTTAAGTATATAGATAAAATATACCACTAACAAAAATTATACATTTTCAAACCCGTCACTTTTATGTTTCATTTATCTTCAAGATTCTAGTAAATCTTAACTTCAAGCTCTCACTTCTCAAGACAGTATTTTACACATTTATTTTGAGCCCTAATACTACATAAGCAGGAGCAATTTAGACTTGGGAAAAATCAAAGAGGGTTCATCTACACAGAATCAAAAAGAAGCACGGATGAAACAAAGGCTGTACGGGCCTAGTTTTTAAAATTATCAATCGGTTTTACCAGGTATCTACACTACGCAAGCACCTGAATTGAGAAAAAAATGGTCCTTCACACCGTATAACATATCAAATCCATTTACTTGCGCAGCCATTTAGGAAAAAAAACCCAGGCAAACTCCTACCTTTTGTTCTTTTAAGGCCACATTGAAACATGCGGGTAGATTATCATCAGTATCCTAGTAATTCATTGTCTTGCTTGCATTTGATCATACACAAAAGCATGCAGTCCGTGAGCGGATTTTAGACAATCTGCTAATAAATGAACCATCCATGGACTGGACAGCAAGCATAATAGCTTCCCGACAAGCAAACTGACAACCCTACGTAATGCAACAATATACTGCAATTTTTTGCGTTCATGTTTTAGTTGTTCTAGTTGACTGCCAAAATCCATACTAGAGGCACTCAAAGATTACAAACCTCTGCCAAGGATGGCTCCTATGGCAGCCATATCGTTTGATGCAGCGCATTCCAGACTGATAGGTTCCATCCCTGATGCGAGACCAATCAACCCACAAAATTTGAGCGATATCACTGGGAGTAAAGTTCAGTTATTGCTTGTCATAGGATTTCAAGATGGCTGCCGTGGCGGCCATATTGTTTGACAGATCGCGGTCAAAATCAATAGCCTCCATCCCTGATGTAATAGCAACCCACCCATAAAATTTCAAAGATATCCGTTCATTACCTTCTCAGTTATCTTGTACAAAAAGAGACAGACAGACAGACAGGCAGACCAACGCCGGCAAAAACATAACCTCCTTGGCGGAAGTAAAAATAACCCCGAAGTGAGTTTGTTGCCATAATTTCTTAAGGGGTGATCTGGGGTTAAACGAAAAATAACACCAGGAAACAACTCAGAATTAATCAAAACAGGTATATGTAATAACCACCAAAAAAGATACAAGTTGGCATTTTTCTGTTCATGCAGTTGCCATGGTAACCGAGCAAGCTCATGAAACATGCAGAAAACTTCTGGCACCAATTCCTCTTTAACTCCATGATAGAATGCAGTTTTTCTTTCATCATTTAAAGGCCATTGCTTATCCAAATGCAATGACATAGCCATTCTTTGCCCAATTTATCAGTTTTGTGATTTTGGGGCATTTTACTCAAATTTTGAAATTATTTTTCGCAGAATCTGACGAATACTCAAAATATTCAAAGTATGTAACAGACAGGCAAAATTTCCCTATGTCATTGCATTTCTAATGAAGTAAAGTACCTGCAGCCCAAATTTCATTGATTTTCAATAATAAATAAAAACGTTTTGGCTGCCACAAACATGAGAAACGTGGAAAAATTAATACCTTAGGAAATCAATAGAAAATGCATTAGACCGCATTGAAAAGTTGAGTTCAGTCTTAGTCTGTGGCTTACATCCATTTTTCAGACTGTATTATCTGATCATTCAAATGTTCATCACGTTCCTGGAGTGAAAAGCATAAATTTCATCATCACAGTTGCTTTTAAATCATGATTTTATGGCAAAATTCAGTTTTTAATCCTTGTAGCAATTAGTGATTATTAAAGGTGGGTTATTATAGAATATTTTTATTCAAAAAAATTTTTTTGGAAAAATAATCAAATTTTGCCCATTTAACCCCAGATCACCCCTTAAGTTGGATTCCAGCTTTTTTCTAGCAAAAAGAGTATTTTTCAGTACTTTCACAATGCTTTAACGGGCTGAATGATTGTATGAAAAAATATTGAGATATACAATAAAGTTAGGGTGCAAACAGATGGCGAAGCTGCCAGAATAGCCAGCAAGCTCGCCAGTCAACAGGAGCAATTACTGAGACAAACAACACCCAAGGGATGAACTGGAGTGGTAGCAGGTCTCATTGCCCGAGCATCCCGTGTGGATGTCTGCGGCTTGCGTTCCACACGTGCATGATTGTATGATTGGGTCTCCCCCACCTCAGCTTTGCCTTGCATGATTTCTGGTATGAAAACAATCAGCTGAGTTGTGGCTATCGTCACAAGTTTCTAAAATAGCACTCTCAGAGGCACCAACAGAAGCCAGAGCCAGGGTGAGCATGCATTTATTGCAAATATAGTTCGCAATTAGGAGATTCCAAATTTAGGATAAACTAATATATTATTTTAACAAAGACATGTAAACCACATGGAAACTATAAAGAGAGTAATTCTTCAGAATTAAGGACCTCTTTCATACCAATCTGACACTGTGAAATTAAACTGCATCCCCCCATATGCTGTTTCATTAAAACAAAAACATAATATGTTCCACTTAAAAATGCAAAATACTTATGTTAGAATGGCAGCAGTGACACATGCTTATGGTTAGGATAAAACACCTCTTCATTAGCTGAGGGACAACAATTAGTACAGTACGAGGTACAACGTAAAATAAAACATAAAACTGAAATGACCTTAAGAATTGATCAGTTTCTGTCTGTGCTTTTTTCTGAGGTTAATTGCACTTGTAAGATACAGTCAGCAAAAGAACCATGCCCTCCACAAACAAGGCTAGGCAGCTTTTTTACATAGAGTGCAATTTCTAATTCCTAAAAGGCAACCGCCAACGACAAAAAAAAAAGAAGACCAAAGTCAATATCTATGGCTGAGGTCAGAAACCAAAATGAAAAGTATCAAGAGCAGTAACACAATAAAACACTTTTTTTTAATCTTAGAACCTCAGTGTAATACTGTCCACTTATGAAATTGAAAGATGTGGATTATATTTTTAACATTTCAAAAAAATGTGCTTGCATCAGTTTTAACCTCGCTAACTGAAGCTCAACATGGCTCCACTGCTTGAAAAGAGCTGAAATGTGCGGGGTGTGTTCACTTGAAGATGCACTGAGACGATTGTCCATGTTGATGTCACCAAGGCCAAAAACACATCACAGAGTATAAAAGCAACATTTTAAAGGTGCTTCCATGCACTTCTGGCCAACCAAAACCAAGACCAAGTTGGCACCCCCCTCCTGCCCTCATCTCATGTCAACTTTATTGCATTTTTTTGAAAAAAAAAAAAAAAACCTGCAGCAGGCTTAGCGAGGCTCTAACCCAGTGCAACGCCACTCTTCAAGGCCTGTCTTCACTTGTAACATCATATTTATAAAAATAAGAAACAGTACTTACCCACTGCCTCCGAGAGGCCGTAGACCCGCTGGTTGTAGGCATCAGTTTTGTCCCAGATGAAGGTGTTGGACAAGTTTGGCGAGGCGGGGAACCACTTCTGGAACAGGCGCCCCACCACGGCCACCATGAGGTGGACCTTCATCAAGTTGAAAGGGATGTTGGCTTGGGTCATGGTCACTTTAAGGACGGGTTTGTAGCCGGCCGCCCGGGAACTGAGGTACACGAGGTTGAGGTCACTTCCTGGAATGGCCGTCTCTTCTTGAAGGACCTTCAATTCAAAGCAGACCCCCCGGCATGAGAGCTGCACAGCCCCAGTCAGAGTGCCTTTGAATCCAGCCGCTTCAAAGAGCACTGACCGAAGCAGCATTAGACTTTCTAAATCCTCCGCTCGCCATTGGATACTTCCCTCAAATGGGCCTCAATGCCGGCAGCAGTTCCATTTTTTTTTAAACCCACTGTTTATTTTACATTCCCCACTTGTACTCATAATTAGAAAAAAAACCCCCCAATATTTGCATACCGTGCATGCATAAATGTATCAAACAACACATAATACCATAATAGTCTGTTTGAACTCGCTAAAGGGTTTATTTTCTCAATGCTAGCGCCCACTTCTGATGAATTCGCATGAGGGGTCTCAGCCTTGCTTTGAAATTTGAAATAGGGGCTTAAAAAGATTTAAAAAAAACAAAACAAATTTAACACTCAAGACTTTGTTTCCTCCTCATGTTGAACAGATAGATATGCTCCCCTGAAAACACAATAATCCCATTGATTCTACTGGACATTTTACAGCAATGGAAGAGGGGGGGTAGAAACGGGCAGAGGCTTTGGTTCCTGAATCCATGAAATCATTTAGTATTGTTTCCTGAATCACTTCTTCAAGATAAATAGTAAAATCAAACAGCATTCAAGATAGATTTAACTTTGAGAGAACCACATCAGTCTCGCCCCGCAACGATAAGGGAGGTCCTTAAAATTGAAAGCAACCACAAAGTGCTTCAAGTTCACCATGTGTGCCAACAGCCGTAATCAGCGTCTTCTCAATTATAATTGCAGTTAATCAATTCGCCATTATAATCACAGAAGACAGAAAAAAAAACGTATTGCCTGAAGCAGTTTTATTTGCAATAGAAGTGTTTTCCTCTGAGACTACAAGATACAGGGATAATTTTAAACACTGACCCTCCTCCTGATCACCAATTATACCCACAGAGTTAATGACAGCTTCTCCCTGCTTTTAAACAAATAAGCAGTAAAAGATCCTATTATTACCTACAGTTTCATTGGAGAGCTGCAGGTGGGCCAATCATTACATTCAGGCAAATAACGTGATTTTTTAACTGAAATGGATGAGCACAATTAATATTTAATATGAGTAAATATGTGTATAAGGAGAAATGGGAGAGATTGAGCAACCTCATTTGCAAACTGGATAAAAATCTAAGCAGCAATGTACAAAAGTGGAGGTACTGGGAGACTTCCATGGCTCTTCTGAAAGTCTAAGATTACAAAGCATCGCCAAACATTTATTCAACTATACGACTGCAGCATAATAAATTGAATCGGCCTAATCTTACAAACTCTATTACTCACAATGCAGGGTTTGAGTATAAGAAAGGGCTCCATTACATAAAACAGAGCTCTGTAGCTAGCCATTTCGTTAAAACACATTAACATTTAGCCAGAATATATTTCTGCTGACTGATAGGACCGTCTACTCAGACAACCCCAGAGGAACAGGATAAATACTTTGGAAGCACTGGAATGATTTTTAAATAAACATTACATGCATGCCTGGCTTTCATTTTTTGTCTAGAAGATCCACAGAAATGTAATTAACGCTAATTCCAGTAAGTAATTCATCTTCCCACCCAGTCTTGGTCTTGGGGAGTTCTTATTGCGCTCTGTGACCTTTTGCATTGTACTGACACATTAGGTGACTCTGGGATTTTCTGGTTCACTAAGCCAAGGAGTTGATTCATTTCCTGCCCACAATACAGTTGTGTGTTTTACTTGTATTTTGTTCCCAGTGCAATAACTCATTTGGTGTTCCACATCCTCACTACATGGTTAATTTGTGCAGCATATGTCCCTCGTGCTCACGAATCACTCAAAGATGGCTAATTGGAAGCTGTCAATGATCCCTCGAGCTGCAATGGAGGAAAGACTCATTATTTTCCCCATATCTGTGGAACTATGAAGAGCACTTCTGTTTTTGTTTTCACATGCATGCAGTTTGATTCATTTTGACCACTGATGCTGAGCAGACAACTGAGTCCAAAAAATTTACTCTAAATGGTTTGAATAAGAGGAGAAATATTGTGCAATACCATCTCCATTGTGTAAGTAATGATGCCATTGTATACGGGTAGTAGTTCATTGTTATTACTTTGCAAGACTTACTATTCTGCTGTGTTGTTTGGTCTGTTTCCTCTCTTGTTAAATACCATTTTTGTTATTTTTTACCACCTTCCAGAGGTTTGAATGTGTTAGGCCGTCTTTGTAAATACAAACTTTATGTGAATGGCCCGGCTAAATAAAAATTCATTAAGAATAATTATATATGCATGGGTGGTCCTAGCTCAGTTGGCTCTGAAACATGCATACAGTATTTTGGTCTTGCTCACCTGTGACTCATGTATTCATGGGTGGTTCTTTCTCAACTGCCCCTCAGGCTAAATTTGGTTTGCTCTTGAAAACTTTTCTCTGGTTTTAAGGACTAGTTTTTGCTCGTCTTTTTGCTAGATTAGAAGCTGTTTTCTTGCTAAGTTGCTTTCTCAAGGTTAGAGGGCATGTCCTAGCACTCTTGTTTGTCAGGGTTAGACTGCATGTTCTTGTACTCTTGTTTGTCAGGGTAAAATTGCATGCTCTTGCGCTTATGTTTGTCAAGGTTAGCCTGCATGTTATGAGAGTGTAAAAGTTTAATCATGAGATGCAGGACACCCAAGCAATTGCATGCACCCAATCATAACCACCGGCCTTCTGTAAAACGTATTTCTGTTTGCTGTTTTTAGAGATTTTGCATCACACACCACCTCCCCACCGCTATCAACTTCTGACTCCAAACCCCTCCAACATCAAACCCATATTTTCCCTGCTGACCAGATAACCCTTCCGGTCACACTTTAGACGAAGTGTTGCTCATAAAGGCTTTATGCAGCACGTATAACGCCTTCATAAATGAGACATAATGTCTTCATAAATCATACATAAGCAAATGTCATGCTTTATAAAGGGTGAAATAACACATCCTTATTCAGCATGTGATGCCAGATGTGATATAATTGTCAATGTCACTTAGCTAGTGGCTAAATGCTATAAAGAGTGATATTTTCAGCTAAGTGACATTGTCATTGTCACATCTGGCATCACATGCTGAATAAGGATGTGTTATCTCACCCTTTACAAAGCATGACATTTGCTTATGCATGATTTATGAAGACTTTGGGCTCTAAATTCGTAGACCAGGCGCAGGCGTGGCGCAGGCGCAGCGAATGGGGGGTGCGCCGCGCCAACGGGGTGTGTCCAGGCGTATGTTGCAATTTCGTGCCCGGTGCAGCCTGGCGCAAGTACTCCTCTGTCCCGCCTCGGTCCCTCCTGCCGGCGCAAGTGGCAAAGAGGGAGGAGAGAAGGCGTGTTTGGGTATAACACAGCCGAGTCAAATCTTCACCAATCAAATGAGCTCCTCTCCTCACCTTTAATTTGTTGGAATATAGAAGCCTCTGTCCTATATCTGCATGATGCGTTAATGTTGCATTTTACTTTGCTGCTTCAGGCATGTTTTCTGCACCGCTTACGTCTATATTAAGCATTACGAATATGAGTTAGCTGGCTAGCTAGGGCATTCTCGAATTATTACCATTAGCGAACTTGAATGGAATTTCAAAACGAAACTATGTCAGATCATTCAAACTTATGAAGTTGGAATGAAATATGACGGTTGCTCATTTATTTCTTCTGCCTGCATCATTGGGAAGAGAAATGATGGATAGCTTGTTCCTATTATTACACCCTGTTGCTTTGGGATTAACATGCAAGGACAACAATGCAAGATACGTTACACATTTATTTTCAATATGTGATCTTAACTCAGTACGAGATCATAGCAATCAGGCTGTATTCCTTTCCCCCACTAAAAACGATAAAACCTAAGTGACAATAATAGTAGCCTAGTATTAAGCCGCTTGCAAACTGGACGCGAAACCAATTTTTCGCACGACAGATTGCGTTGAACGCAGCGTCTACGTATCCGAAAGTCTGACAGGGTTTTAATATATCTCCGTGTCCGACAGTCAGATGGTTTCAATATAACTCCGTGTCCGACAGTCAATTATTGTTTTTAATTTCTTCAAATCTTTTAGATATTAAACGTGTATGTTTTGATAAGAGGGCTCAGTTCTTCAAGATGAGTACCGAGAATTTCAATCAATGTTTCTGTTTAAGCTCTGCTCAATAAAGTGAGTCGACATTGGCGTGGGACAATGTACAATGCCTGTTGGACATTAAATGCAAAATACTCCGTGTCTGACAGCCAAAAAAAAAAAATAGAGGATGATTAGAACAGATTGATAAAGAACGAAATAAAGAATAAACAGAAAAATTTTAACAACAAACAGAACATCCAATGAACACTGCGATTTATTTATTTGCGGGCCATCTTTTTTGGATGTTCTGTTTGTTGATGATATATTTTAATTCTTTATTTTGTTATAAATCTGTTCTCATTTCAATACTTTTACTTTTTGCTGGCTGCCGGACATGGAGTATTTTGCATTTCGCGTTGGACAGTCTTGATCGTGCATGCGATATTAAATTCACTATGTCAATGGTCATGGAATTGATTTGCTCACTGACTACAAACACTATTTTATCTCTGGTGTGGAAATTGACTTTGACTGCAATCAGTCATGCGAAAAATTTGTTTCGCGTCCAGTGTGCAAGCGGCTTTACTGAGCATAGAACGCAAGCATTATATATATATATATATATATATATATATATAGGCAGTTTGTGGTTAGCTGAGAAAGATGTGAAGTCGTTAGTTTATATCACAGATTCAGCTGCGTTGATTAAGCTAGGTCGAGTTTCCATTAGGCGTGCCAACCGCCTTTAATCTGACATCAGGACAATCGATATAGATACTATAATTTGTATCCTGATTCAGATAGTTACAGTAAATAGTGCTTGATGTAATTATTTATTGCGTTGAAATGTGCCTGACATTCTGGAAAGCTGCCTGTGAGGTTTCGGTGACGTGTGCGCACTGTGCGCCGGTCAGCCAAATTACCGCTGCACAGAAAGTAAACCAGGTTGGAGCTGGCGAGCTTTCTGCGCAACTGCAGCGAAGACTTTTTCCACGAAATTGTCACTGCGTCATGATGAATATGTGACACCTCCCCCAACTACGCCGCCACACCCATCTCGGCGCACGTTCGTCTACCAAAGGCTGCGCACGGAGTTGCACCTCACGAAATTACCACTGCGCGGGCTGCGCCGCACGAAATTACCACTGCGTGGGCTGCGTCAAGCTGTGCCACCCTGCGCTGCGCCAAGAAATTAGAGCCCATCATGTCTCATTTATGAAGGCAATATACATGCTGTATAAAGCCTTTATGAGCAACTAATCATCTAAAGTGTGACCACCCTTCCTTCCAAAAGGGGGATGACTTCGCCACTGCCTGCTACGCTGGCAGATCTGCACCCCTCCTTGCTGAAGGGTCCTAGAGGACGGAGTCCTAGCCAGAGATATAGATCAATTTGTTTCATTATTAATAAATCGTTTAAACTTTAATTCCTGAGTCTTCGTGGTTGAACGTGCGCTCTTGTTTGTCAGGGTTAGACTGCATGTTCTTACGTTCTTGTTTGTCACGGTTAAACAGCATGTTCCTGAGCTCATTTTTTCTTGGATAGAGAGATAGTTCATGCTCTAGTTTTCTCTAGCTTAGAGGGTTTGCTCTTGTGCTTTTGTTTTCACTAGGTTAAGAAGGCTTGTTCCTGTGCACTTATTTTCACCATCTTCGATGGCATTTATTTACGCTCTTGTTTTCTCCAGGTTAAAGGAATATTCTTACGCCTTTGTTTTCTCAAGGTTTTAGGGTGTGCCCTTGCACTCTTGTTTTGTCAATGTTAGCGGGCACATTCTTGCATTGGTTTCTCTAAGTTTTTAGAATTGTTCTTGTGCTCTTCTTTTGCTTAGGTTTGAGTAAAGTCCCTGGATATAATTTAGAGCCATCTTGCTTTCATCACTTCATTGGGCACACTCTCAAAGTAAATGAGTAAATACATGAATGAGTTAATAATTTTGAAGACACGTATTCAAAAAACCTTAATGTGATGGGTTGCTGTGACTATGGGTGGGTAACAGGACAGAGAAAGGTAAAAAAAAAAATGTACATGTTCCCTGTTGATCCAGAAATAATAAAATAATGGGGTACTGAAGTCTGACGTGAAGGATGGAAATCAACCTTGTCATTGTTTCTTTGTGAGCTAACTGTTAAATACATCCTTTTGTCATTACTTTAATCAGGAGCGGGAATATGCATCATCTCTCTGACTGACAAAACTGAAGTAAATTCATTAATTAAATGTATTTGATATGCTAGACAGTTGATGATACAATGTAGGCCGGCTATATCAGAGTGATGTTACAGGTCGTCCCAAGAGGACTGCATCATGAAAACATTCCATCCAACAGCCACTAAGCCTCAATGACTGCTCGATGACAGAGACTCACATTTATAGTGAAAAGCTGCAATTAAGCCACCTCAATGTTTTTTCACTATCATGATCTTCCACTTTTCGCAAAAATAAATAAATAAATTAATTAATAATAAGTATTCAGAAACTACCAAGCATTTACTTTGGTTAGCTAGCAACTTAGAGGGTTAGTTTGGATTTTTTTAAGAGAGGTTGTATGAGGTACATATCCATCGTCAATGTATTACCTACGATCAGTTATTGGAAAGCCCCAGCTCGGAGAACAGGCAGGGTTAACGGCACGAAACGTAAGGAACGTACTGCAGTGGACAGGCCAACAGCAAATTGTATTTTAAAAACCTAAAAAGACCTACCTAAAAATTCAATATCAGTTAAAGTATATACTATATTTAGAATATTTTCACCTCTTTATCTAGCCATCATACAGCCCTATCCTTTGGAACGAACGTTTCATTTTCTTAACTGTAGATCTTAAAGCTGCTGTAAGTGATTTTTTTGTTTTTAAAAAAGTGTAAAATAGCTCCACATTCTGACAGAGATCATTTATTTAGAGTAACTGGTCGATAACACAAGTCTCTCAGTCACTGTCCTCTGCAATAAAGCAGCATATAAAATTCTGGAGTCACCGACTGCCTCTATCCAATCAGGTGAGAGAACGCCATAAAGACGCTTGTGAACGTGCAGAGCTGAATCTGCATTGTTCGTGTGCCATCTGCCGGAAAAATCATGAGAAGAACACAAAGAAAAATCTGTGTTGTTGGCAATAGCAGAACAGATGAAGCTTCCGATCCCAGTGCTACGGGGGACGGCATACACAATTATACAGCCAAAGCACCAAAGAATGGTACAGGAACGAAAAGAATTAAGGAGGAAAAAGGCAAGATGGCCAAGAGCTGTATTTATATCGGTGCCGCTTTCAATGGGGAAAACTGAAGGAATCAAAGGGTTTAAAAAGCGATTGCACAGCTAGCCTTACTGCTACTGGACAGGTAAGCTTTGTTTCACTCTGTTGTAGTTCAGAAGTTTTATCAGTCTCGGATAGTCCTGTTGGTGTTTTTTAATCCTGCTAATGTCAGTTTATAAATGAACCGTCATCATTTGTGGCCGACTACAGCTTGCTTAGGTGTGTAACGATAGCATGTGTGGCTATAGGACACAAGCTAGTTTTAGCTAATACCTTCAAAAAGCCATTGATACCGAAGTTTCTGCATGGATGTAATGTGTCGTTGGTCCATGTTTTCAGTGTGGCTTTCACACGACAATCACTGAGAGTGTCTGTTGATATTGTACTTATATTGTTACTGAGTCGCTATGCACCTCTGCCTCCGTCGGAAATCGATGTGCGTTCCTGTGCCTGGCTTGGGGATGGGGGGGCTGCTTACATAGGCTTCGGACAAGAAGCTACGAAAACGACCAAATCGGTTACAGCAACTTAAAGTATTCCAATTCTTTACATGCTGTGTGCTTGTGACAGTTCTCTTTCAAATGATTGTGTAACAGACATAAAATGACCATAAAACAAATAGCGTAATTTAACAGAAGACAGGGAAAACTATGTATTAAGGGATCCAAGTTCAACACTGAGGGAAACTGCCTAAAATATAACAGAATTATTTTAAAGAAGAGAGTGAAATATATTACACCTCATTTTTTCCATTCTCTCCTTTCTCATGTCCGAACATTATCCCTTCTTTTGTTTGTCAGTTCCAATGCTTGCTGGTTTATTGTTTTTTTCCCTGAAGTTAATGTGTTTCCCTTCCGAGAACAGAACGAAAAAAATCCAAATATTTCTATTGCGCGCAACAGCTAGGTTTCGAACGATGGATACAAAATGGCTTCAGTTCTTGATTTGGCGTGACTCTATCGAGAGACTCCAGGATAGAGGGAAAGTTCTTGCGGTTAGAGGAATAGTTCTTATGCTCTTGTTTTGTCTAGGTGAGAGAGGACATTCTTGCACTCTTGTTTTCCCTAGGTAAGAGGGCATGTTCTTGCGCTCCTGTTCTTTGTTGGTTTGAGGAATATATTTCTTGTGCTCTTGTTTTATTAAGGTTTAAGGGATGGATCTTGTACTTCTGTTTTCTCAAGGTTAGCTAGATCGTTCTTGCTGATCTGTTTTCTTTAGCTTAGATGACTAGTTCTTGCTAACTAGTTTTCTCTAGGTTGGAGGGATAGTTTTTGAGATAGTTCTTGCTCACCTGAGTCTCAGGGATGATGGGGCTATCCTCAGGGGAGGACCTGAAGAAGGTGGAAAGCGGGGAGGACACGATGAGGGGACTGGGCCTGACGAAGCCACTCAGGTCACAGCTGGGGATGTCATTCTCCTCCTTCTTCATTACCAGCGTGTCCATCACGTAGAAGACATTCCAGGGGATCCAGACGGTGCGGTACTGGGTGAGGAAGGGCGAGCGCTCGAAGCACAGGGTCAAAGAGGCTCCGCCGTTGGCCAGCAGATCAAACCTAGACACCCCCCGCCAAAAAATCAAAGCGCTTAAGCCACCATTTCTCTTTACCTCATTTCATGTTCAAATATGCCCTTGTCTCACCGTGCGAGGACAGCCATTGCAGACAAAAATAAAAATTTCCCAATGGGCATGGGCCAAGATGATTTTTTCCATCTAATCGAATTGTCAATTTTCTGACCTTTTGGTCCCCTTACAGCTGCTGTGTGCTATATTACTTCAGCGAATCTCCTTTGTTCCCAAAGACCTCTGGACTGGCAGAGAAAAAAAAACTATAAACTATATGGAAATACAGCAGAACGTGCGCTGTGTACAACTTTCCCAGCTGAAACTACAAGCACTGATCTGAAGAGTCAGGGAAGGAATCACTGATTTGAAAATAAAGGGCAGCCCTTTTTAGGCAGTGACCTATATTTGGTTGGCCCAACTACCCATGGGATTGACCCCAGTGTGAGGACACACACACAAAATGGTGGTATGGCTGACCCAGAACTACTTTCTCAACCCACTCTTCAGCCACATCCACGGCCTCCACGGGGATACGAACACGGCTGCCAGAGCACCAGCTTTCATGCAGAGCTGCGATTCTCTCCACTTTATTTGTGCTTTCTGAGTGAATAAAGACACCTACCAAGCATGGTTATCTCGAAAAAATGCATGCCTTCTGGTTGAAAAAGTTACACAGTGGACCATCTGGATAAATCGGCTAATCGCAGACAACAACCGTCTATGGCAGCTATTTCAGCAGAACATGTTTTATAAAGGACGTGTTTGCAGCCATTTCCTGCTGCTTTAACACCTTCGGCTTCCCTAACATCGCCGCACACTGACGGAGAGCATATGTTTCAAAGTGGGATAAAACAATTACACCTCTCTCTCTCTCTCTCTCTCTTTCTCTATCTCTATCTCAAGATATGTGAACATTAATGTAAGCATGTACTCCAGGACTCTCCTTGGGACTGGGCCTGTTTGTCATGGCTTGAGCTGTCAGATCCACTAACGGATAATCCCGATGCTACAGCGCACAACCGCACTCCAGATTATTCTGTGCTTCCAATAGTTTGGGGCAGGCCTTTTATGACATGACAACGGCCCCACACACAGAGCTACATAAGAACCAGCTCGTCCCCATGACTTTCTCAGAAAGCAGTGATGCCTCACATAATGATCTCATCTTATATTTCGAGGCATTGCCACTCTGTTTCTTGTTAAAAAGAAAAAAGAAAGAGGTCAAACTGTTTTATGTAATACCACAGAGCTATTTTTACTGCCAGCGAAAGCTGCCAGTGCTAGATACTCTGATTGATTCTGTCCTTGTAGACTCAATGCATTTTAAACAGGCCTATTTTAAATGGCTTTTTCCATGGACACATATGCATGAGATAATCTGGGAGGTCACTCGCTACACTGACACATTTCGAAAACAGAGTGAAATGAATTAATGGTAAAGTGAACATTAGGTGCAAAAATACTTTGATAGACACTATCTGTGATATCATACTCTTCAGATGCTTAATTTCTGCCCGCACTGGGTAAACAGAGCCAGAATGATTTGAAATATCTGAATGTACTCAGAACTTCACCAAACATTTACATCAGAGAGCAGCTACCAAGTACAGGAGAAATTCATAGTCCATGTTGTCACTGAAAGGATTACTGGGATAAGGATATTTTTATTACATGCAGCTTGGGACAGAAACAAAACAGGAGGATCACAGACGTACAGGCAGTGGACATAATATCAAAAGCATCTCTGAAAAATGGCTTTACTTCTGAACTCTCTAAACCAAATTTACAAATGTATCTACACAACTCATTCCTATTAATTTAAATGCTAATTAGCAGCATATCTCTGCTTAAAAGATGTCTCACCAGCAGCATATTTTGAAGTTTGTGCTCCATGCAGGACAAACTTACTGAAAAGTATCCAAAAGTGGCCAAACAGTTGGTGCTTGAATTTCGGTGCGTCCGTCACAAAAATGTCAAATGTATTTAAATTTACCCTATGTCATTCATTATGAAAATTCACCCAAAACACCGAAAAAAAGAAAAACAGCAATAGCAAGTAAAAATGGTGGCCACAAGTGATAGCTATGTGACAGGGATAGACAGACACTTCGTAGTATACGTGCTAATTACTGCTAAACCATGGCTCCAAAAATTACCACAGAATTGATCTACATCTTAACCAGTTTCCAAAAAACACTATGTTGTGAGCTTTATAGTGATAGTTTATATGGCAACTCGAGGGCTAATACCAATGATATGACCACCTCATATATTGCTAACCTCAATACTATAGACTCTGTAAATCTGTACAGTTCCACTAATGCAGAATATATATTCGCTGTGCTCTCTAGTAATCACCTCTAGAGTAAAATATGCAAATTCCTGTAATATAACTGCTGAACAAGAAAAAAAACACATGAACATTTTTTTAGCAAAAAATATATCACTTAAGTGTACACAGTGTGTGTGTGTGTGTGTGTGTGTGTGTGCGTGCATGTGTACGGGCACATACATGCCATCCTGCCGGGTGATGGTGAACCCTTGATCGGGGTAGTGCACGAAGGAGACGTTCACTCCGATCAGGGGAGTGCCGTCGGCCGTCAGGACCTGACCTCTAATGATGGACACCAGACTGAGGGAGCAAGCAGACACAACATGGCCGCCGTTAACATCTGTTCTTCTGCTGGGTCATGACCCTGCTGATTCCACTTACAAGCACATGCACACCCACAAACTGACATACACTTGTCCTCACATGCCCACATAAACACACATAAACTCGACATAAATATATTCACGCACACACCAACGCACTCACACAAACCTGGTTAGACATATTCACACACAAACGCACACAGACACAGACACACACACTCACACACACACACACACACACATGTATACAGTCATGTGCGGTGATGATTATACACCACCAATTTCATGTGAAAGGGGTCCTAATATATTGGTTCTCTGTAATTTTTTTGGTGAAAATGTATTGAAAAATACTATCGTGGTCAATGATAACAATAAAATAATTCCCAAAGGTATACTTAAAAAAATATGGGTAATAAACAACAACAATGAAAACATAATTTTTTATGGCAATTGAAAGGTTTTGCAATTTTTTAATTTTTTTTTTTACTCTGGCATAGCCTGAATGCATGTTCAAAGGCTCATTCCTTGATTATTGATGCTAAAAAATCTGTTTAAACTGGTTTGAGGCAACATTATTTTGCAGAATTACCTCTGATGGTCAGTTGTTCCAGTATATAAGGTGACATGAACTTTGAGGGGTGTCACAGTGTTTAATACAGAGGCTCGACAGAAGGAGCTCTCCGACATTGGTTGTGGCTGCATTGTGGCCTTACATGATGCTGGTTGGTCACTTAGAAAAGACTTGAGTTTGCCAAGAAATTAAAAGATTGGACACCAACAGACTGGGAACAAGTCCTTTGAACTGATGAATCAAAATTCAAAATTTTCTCATCCAAAAGCAGAATTTATGTCTATCATAGAGTTGGAGAACATTTCAAAAATGACTATTTAACCCCTTCAGTAAAACATGGAGGTGGTAATATTATGGTTTGGGGTTCAGTCTGTGCGAAAGGAGGCAGTGATCTAATAAAGATTAACGGAATCATGGATCAAAAGAAGTACCACAGCATCCTTGTGAGGCACGCACTGCCATCCAAAAAGAGACTCATTGGATTGGGATTTTATTTTCAACAAGATAATGACCCTAAACACACTTCTAAGTTGTGCAAGATTTATCTCAGTTGGAAAGAATCATCAGGTGACATAAAAGTTATGACTTGGCCTGCTCAAAGCCCAGACCTTAATCCAATTGAGCAAGTCTGGAATTTGCCTGATACCAAGATAAACAAATCTATCTTAACATGGAAAGAATCTCTTTGGAATGAACTTCAAACCAAATGGAATGGTTTAGCAAGTGAGGAAATGAAAAATTTGTGAAAACTATGCCAGAAAGATTAAATGATGTAATCAAAGCAAAGGGTGGCCACAGTAGATTGACTTTTTCTCTCAAAAAGACATTATTATTTTTGTTTTTACTATTTATTGTTGTTTATTTACTTATATTCCTTTATATGATCCAATATTACATGAAATAAATACATGAATAGTACTTCTGATTTATCTTCATTTTGTTAAGTCTGTAATCTGCACACTGCACACAACTGTGCTACTGTGTGCAATGCATGACATTAGTTCTGATTTAAAAATGATTCCACTGGCAAATACACTCACAAACAAACGGCAGTGTGCACACACACATACCACAAATCATTTTTATGCACGACATCAGAGCCAAAACACTCCCAGCCCATTTTAACCTGAAATAAACCTAGTTCTCCCAGCTCTCCTGGACATAGTCCTCATTTAATTTGATGCAAGAGATCCCCTCTGAAAACACAAGGCATTAATATTAGAACAGTGAATGCATGCTTTTTAAACAGTGAAAGCTCAACTCTCTTGTCACTTTGTTTACCGGTTGCTAGAAACCTTGCATTTCAAATTAACGTTTGATCATTAGTTAGACCTACAGGGAGAGTGAATGGGAACTTTGATGAAGGGGAGAGAGCATTATAACACCCTGAATACATGTTTAATGAACAATGTATGTCACTGAATTGCATTCGACGTACACATTTAGCTCCTATTGTATAGCGCGCAACAGACCACTCATCTATTGTATATGGACAACCTTACATTCAGGTCATTACAGCTATAAACCAAAACTGCAGACGCCCCTATTTCCAGGCTGTGACGAGCGCCACATTATGCACCCCCATTTATCATATTCAACTCAGGACATCAGTCCATTTCAAAGGCTTTGCAACTTCACTCTATATCCCTTGCCCCATTAATCTCCCGAAATCTACCTGACCGAACACAAGATGACCTCCAAGTAAACATTTCATAAATTACTCAGCATAACGTGAACGCATGAATAATTTACGCCTCCATTTTTTTAAAAACACCGTAAGAAAAAATAGCTGCTGCTAATGCAATCTTTTTGTGCTGTATGGGCATTTCAGAGCATCGGGTAATTCAAGGAAATATACTGTATGAGGAAAAAGGCAGCTCTCTATGTGATAAAAAGGGGACAAACGTTTTTTACGGCCTGACCGCTGCTGTAGTCATAAAGCTCGACAGTATGTAAACACTGTTCTTTTGTTTTTGCCTAGGTCTGCGGTTGCCGCTGGCCCCGAAACATTTCAAAAAAATCTCTGAAAAATGAGCTGCACAAGCTTTCCACACCAACTATACACCCACTGGCTGACCGCATAGACTGAGAAATTACAGAAGCGACTTAGAATAGCCCTTTCCTCTCAGAAGGAAGAAACTTAGCATTTCTCAAAATAATGAAACTGCAATAGCTTTCACTTATAAATCTTCCATGCATGCACTTAAATGGCAAATTCAAATCATAAAATTAAGCGCGTGGAACTTCAGCAATGGTAGCCCTGGACCTCTGGCAAATTTTTTTTTATTTTTTTTTATTTGGCATCTCAAATCCCACCTGAATCTGGAACGTTCAATCCGAGAACTATGTACAAGGCTTGCTCGTATGCGACCCCATGTTGCCAATTCAGGAGAGTGAGACAGTTCGCGGCTCTCCTCCGAAGCACATGCCTGTCAGCCACTGCTTCTTTACACTCATAGGTCGAAACTTCGCAAGTTCAGAACGAGGGCGGAGGATACCCGAACATGAGAAAGCTTAGAATCTTACTGACGAGTGCCCGGCTGGCCAACAGGAGGTACTTGAACAGCGAACAAAGCAACCATTTTTTTATCCCTTCCCGGCAGTCCCTTCCCAATTTGCATCCCTGCAGCGCGTAGCCAGTCGTGTACTGCTCTGAAAAGGCTGCCGACCACTGCTGGTAGGTACGACCGGGGATCGAACCGCACCGTGGTAGTCACTACTGCTCCGCAAATGTGGCGCCTTAACCGAGTGAGCTAATCCCAAATGGAAAAATCTCAGACATTTAAAGACATCATTACCTCTGTTTATGTTTCTTCTCCTGTCTAAAACGTCCACCTGAACACTCCGCAAAACCAGACGGGCGACAATGGCAATTTCGCTTCATGTAGATATGCTTCTTACGCTACTGTGGCAAGCCTCATTAAGTAAACTCCAATACCAGCGACTTGCAGTTTGCCCATCCATTGCTGGCATAACAAAGTTACATCACAGAAAAGATGAGCCCATGAAGAACAGCACTGATTATTATTAATTTCATTGTTCAGAGAGCTTGAGGAGCTTTATCAGTGCAGTTTGCAATCATGGTAATCTGATTGAAGCTTAATAAATTGCGCATGAGCTGGAATGCATGACCTTTTCTAGTTTGATTATATGCCTGTATTTACTACTCAAGTGGATGATGTTTGTTCACTAATTTCATAGCAGGAATAACAACACATGGAATCATGTGAACTTGAGCCACTACAGCCATACCAAAGCACATAAACATAGCCTGCATTTACATAATACTAGAACATATGAATGAACAGAAAATGCCTGAAGTAACTCAATGTTGTGTTGACAGCAAATCGTCAAAATCAATACGTCCAAGTTCCAGAGAGAACTCATAGAGTAAATGCATTATTTATGCACCATCTGCGTGAAAACATTTGATAAGGGATATTCTGGATCATTCCGTACACTGGAGGAACCGTTTTTTAAAGTCTGCACATACCTCGACTGACTGCCAAACAAAATCTCTTGCATGTGTTTATTATCAAATGCAGATGCAGAATGGTTCTGACAAAAATACATTTCTAAATTAAATCATGAGCGGAAAAAGTTTTTGAAGCTAAGTGCCCTTAAACTGTAAGCGTATTCGACTGGATTATGCTTTCAAAAGCACTAAAAAGGCTGCATCTGAGCATGCATTATACAGTAAACTGTTGCTGTCTTTTTTCATTCGTTCTGTTAGGATGAACAACAGAATTTTTTGCTATTAACAATGTCGTAAACCTGTTCGGTTCCATCAATAGGCCCGGTAAGGCCACAACACACAACACAGCCATAACTTCGCTATCAAGAAAAAATGTACAGTACACTGAACAATTCACTGCAAACAGAACATTAAAAAAAGCTTCTTTTTGTGAGAGAAAGCACTAAAAAAAATGTTTGTTGACTGTTTTTCTCAGACTAACAGCAGTACAAAATGCAGCCATACAGCCAGTCACATTTCAGGATCAATTCAAAATTACACACTCGGTTTCGACAGCAGCCCTCCCACGCACACATCCATCCAATCTCAGCATTCAATAGGTCAAAGGCAGAAATACATCCTGGACAGTTTGCAAATCCATTGCAGGGTGCAAAACACCATTCACTCACACACTCATACCTTTAGGCAATTCAGAGTCTTCAACTATCCTGACATGCATGTCTTTGGACTGCGGGAGGAAAGCAGAGCAACAGGATGACACGGACAAGAATGAGGGAATATGCTGAGGAAACAGAAAGCCCCAGACTCCAACCCACAACCTACTTGCGAAGCGGCAACAGTGCCACCCACTGCACCACCATGCCACCCTTACCCAGTCCAGCTATCCTTGAGCAGAAAGCATAGATCCAACCGCATCCTTTCTGCAAAAAGCCTTCATGGGTTCCGAACATTCAACAACAGCAGGAAAAATAATAAAAATATTTCAACATCATAACAGTCTTGGGTCACACTTTACATGAAGTGTTGCTCATAAAGGCTTTATACAGCATGTATAATGCCCTCATAAATGAGACATAATGTCTTCATAAATTATACATTAGCAAATATCATGCTTTGTAAAGGGTGAACTAACACATCCTTGTTCACCACGTGATCCCAGATTGTGAAAAAACTGACAATGTCACTTAGCTAGTGGCTAAATGCTATAAAGGATGACATTGTCAGCTGAGTGACATTGTTATTGTCACATCTGGCATCACATGCTGAATAAGGACGTGCTATTTCACCCTTTACAAAGCACGACATTTGCTTATGTATGATTTATGAAGACATTATGTCTCATTTATGAAGGCATTTTACATGCTGTATAAAGCCTTTATGAGCAACACTTCATCTAAAGTGTGACCCAGTCTTGCAACTAATAAGCACTGCTGTGTATGAGTATTTTTGAAGCAAGTCTGACGGAAAGCTATATTCCCTGTAAGTGAGGATAAAAATGAATTTCTGAGCCAGGTACAGTTGGCACTGATGTAGTCAGTTTGGCTGAAGTTTGAACTGCGAAGGGGCTGAGACATCGCTGCAGAAACAGTCCAACTTTCGGCTTTGGCACACAGTGCCGTAGCCTTTTGTGAACAGCCCCCCAGACATCGGTCAGTAAAGCGCTACTTTGATCAGCACAATTAGAAATGACTTGATGACAGTGTGTTCCAGGCATTTGGCTGCAAAAGCATGCTTGTTAAACACAGACAGCAGACAGTTTAAGCCGTTAAGTGCACAGACACATACAGTATTCACAACCATGCACACACCTGCACACACACGTGGACATGCAGTCTCACCCACGACACACACAGGGGCGGTTTTAGGGGGGGGGCACAGGGGGGCACCCGCCGCCCCCTGAAATATGTCTGGCCCCCCCTGGTGCCCCCCCAATCCATTGGGCTATTGTGCTGTCGATCTGACGATTTTGATTTCCATTGGATCAGAGTACTGGATCTTGGCTGCCTGTTCTTCTAATTGTGACCATACCATTTGGTAAATGCTCGACACCTTTAAATCAGAGGGCTGCCCATCAAAGGTACTTGCGTTCCGATATGGAGGCGGAGTTTTCCCCACAGCCTAAACATTCATTTGTAAAATACTTCTGTGATTTAGCATTTATTCCAGATTTTCCTTTATCAAAGAACTATGGTACTTTTCCCAAAGCCCAACGTATTGCATATTTTTGATATTACCCGAGGTACATATCACTTTTGCAGAAATATCATTGTCTTAGAGCATGGGGAAAGACTGTTCCATGTTAAGTCATGCTGTTAATATTTAGCCAAATTGAATAAGTAGGTATGGCTTTGCACAGTAGGAGGCTAGCGAAGTGCCACTCTCATAACTGAGTTAACGTTACTTTGCTAGAAGTACCTTTCCATAACCATTATGTAGCTAACATTAGTTTGTTCGCAAGGGAGCTAACGTTAGCTCGCCAGATACTCATTTGACAGTGGAGGAAAACCGTGATTCGGCATTGGTTCCAGATTTTTCTCTATCACTTAGCTGACTAACGTTAGTACTTCTCCTATTGCCCAACTAATGATGTGGAAGGGATCAATAAAAACCATTGCTAGTTCAAACGCGAGAGTAATGGCTTGACCGCAGTGTAAGGTAGCAGAGTGATGGCGTCAGAATATAGCGGTCAGATGAACGACATTGAGATTTTAAGATGTAGCACGGTGTATGCCGTTACCATTACATTTATTTCTCTCTCTTCTAAATTGCTTGGGCTGGCATAGGGAATTTGACCACAATGGACTGGGATATTGACACTACTGCATTAACAGACACACTCACACTGCAATGTGAAATAGCTGTTTACTTTTGTTATAAAATATGTACCATGGATATTTGTGTGTAATAGAATTTCCAAAATTCTGATACCATTGGATTGTCTTTGTTTTATTTTGCCCTGGAATAGTCTTTGAAACAAGTGGCACACTATAGAAAATGTGCACTGTACTTGGATACACTTTATTAAAAATAAATGATGAGCTGCCAGGTTAGCTCACTCGGTTAAGGCACCGCAATTGCGGTGCAGTAGTGACTACCATGGCGCGGGTTCGATCCTCGGTCGTACCAACCAGCAGTGGTCGGCAGCTTTTTCAGAACAGTGCACAATTGGCTTAAGCGCTGTAGGGATGCAAATTAGGAATGGACTGCCAGGAAGGCAAATTAAAAATGATTGCCTTGTTCGCTGCTCAAGCGCCTCCTGTTGGCCAGCCAGGCGCTCATCAGTGAGATTCTGAGCTTGCTCATGTTTGGGTATCCTCTGCCCTCGTTCTGAACTTGCGATAGTTTCGACCAATGAGTGTAAAGATGCAGGGGCTGACAGGCTCGCGCTTCGCTCCTGGACACGCACACACACACACACACACACACACACATATATTGACACATATTCTCACCCAGGCACATGCACGCGCGCATACACAAATGGATGCACTTTTTCACCCAGGCACACATTTGAGCATGCGTGCTCACGTGCATGCACATACACACACACCTACACACACACAATTGCACACGCACTCGTATGCTCGCTCACACACACACACACACACGCATACGCACACACAAATACACATGCACACACACAAACACACCTTGTAGTTCTATCGTTATGAGGATATAACATTGACTTCCATTCATTATTTGTGTGTTTCTACAGCCTTTACGAATCTCAACCATGACCAATGCATGTCTAACCCAAAGCCTTACCCAATCCTTGACCTATCCCTAATTCTAACCAATACCATTGAGTCGCAATTTGTCTTAGTAATTGGAAGGACAGCCTAAAATGTCCTCACTCAACAAAATATCCCCACTCTGTTGGTTGGTTTTTTATGGTATATGGCACGTACAAGAACACATACACACACACAAAGACACACACACAATTATTCTTCAGAATGACCTTTGCATGTATACATAACTTCTGTGCTAATAATTTCTCCAGCTCTGTCAGAAAACAGCAGTATCATCTTTAATTGGATTGGAGGCAGAAGCCGATCAGAGGTTCTGCACATATCCTTTCATTACTGAACCAGACTTTTCCCATGGAAGGCTCTGTAATTACATAATAAAGGGCTTAGTCTAATCCTTGTGACTGTCCTCAACATGAATACTTATTAAAATGATGTGTGCAACCAATAAATCTCATTACACTGGACAGACATGCATGGCAAACACACTGCATTCGAGAGGTTTGGTAAACGCGGCCTAGGGTTAAATGAGCTAAATTGCGCATAACACTGTGCAAATTCTGAGAACAGAAAATCGCTAAAAGACTAACTGGAGAGTCTATGTAAAGAACAGTTAAATCTGCAGGAAACCTGTGGTAGTATGCCAATCCAACTCCCTGTCTAAAGACACTACTGCAAGATACAATTTATAACAATGTCCAACTATGAATGCGAGGGTGCTTAGCCCTTCTAATCCGCACGTGTCGTCGCTGACACAAATGCGCAAGTCATGTTGTAAGTACCGTAATTTCCGTAAGGTTTGTGCTTTGAAAAAACCCAACTGTTCCTGAAAGCCGACAAGTTGCGCTTCAGACCACATACGGTAAACATTGCAGCATGACACTCTCCTGGGAGTTTTGTTTTGGGCCTTAAAGGGTTAATGCAAAAAAGAAATGCATTTAACCTTCAAGTGGGGTTTGGGAGCAAGAGAAATGACCATTTCAATTTTCTTTTACAATTGAATACAATTGATTCATGCAGCAGGTATATAACCCCAATTCCGAAATAGTTGGGACGAAGTGTAAATTGTGAATAAAATCAAAATGAAATGACTTTCAGATCACATGAGCCATTATGTTATTTACAATAGAACATAGATAACATTTCAAATGTTGAAACTGAGACATTTTACATTTTTATCCACAAAATGAGCTTATTTCAAATTTTCTGACTGCAACAGGTCTCAAAAAAGTTGGGACACAGGCAAAAAAGGGCTGAAAAAGCCATTAATATACAAGAGAATCAACTGAAAGAGCATTTAGCTAGTAACTAAGTTAACTGGCATCAGGAGTGTAACATGATTGGTTATAAAAGGGATGTCTTAGAGAGGCTGAGTCTCTCAGAAGTAAAGATGGCCAGAGGCTTTCCAACCTGTGAAGGCTAAATTGTGGAATACTTTTAAAACAATGTTCCTTAACGTCAAATTGCAAAGGCTTTGAAGGTCACATCATCGACAGTGCATAACATCATCAAAAGATTCAGAGAAACTGGAAAAATCTCTGTGCGTAAGGGACAAGGCCTAAGACCTTTACTGGATGCCCGTGATCTTCGGACCCTCAGACGCCACTGCATCACTCACCGACATGATTCTGTCATTGACATTACTAAATGGGCCCAGGAATACTTCAAGAAACCACTGTCTGTAAACACAGTCCGCCGTGCCATCCACAGATGCCACCAAAAACTCTATCATGCAAAGAGGAAGCCATTGTTGAGCATGATCCAGAAGCATCGCCATGTTCTGTGGGCCAAGTCTCATTTAAAATGGACTGTAGCAAAGTAGCAAAGTGTCCTGTGCTCAGACGAGTCCAAATTTGACATTCTTGTTGGAAATCAAGGGTGTCCTGTCCTCCGGGCTAAAGAGGAGAAAGACCACCCCTCCTGTTATCAGTGTTCAGTTCAAAAGCCAGCATCTCTGATGGTATGGGGATGCATTAGTGCATATGGTGTGGGACACTTTCATATTTTAAAAAGCACCATAAATGCTGAAAGGTATATAAATGTTTTAGAGCAACATATGCTCCCCTCCAGATGACATCTATTCCAGGGAAGGCCTTGTGTATTTCAGGAGGACAATGCAAAACCACATACTGCAGCTATTACAACAGCATGGCTTCGTAGTAGAAGAGTCCGTGTGCTGAACTGGCCTGCCTGCAGTCCTGATCTTTCACCGATTGAGAACATTTGGCGCATAATTAAACGAAAATCCGTCAAAGGAGACCCAAAACTCTCCAGCAGGTGGAAGCCTGTATTAAACAAGAGTGGGATCAAATTCCAATGGCTAAACTCAAGAAACTTGTCTCCTCAATGGCCAGACGCCTCCACTCTGTGTTAAAAAGAAGAGGGGATGTTACACCATGGTAAACAGGCCCCTGTCCCAACTTTTGTGATACCTGTAGCAGCCATCAATTTGAAATGAGCTCATTTTGTGGATAAAATTGTAAAATTTCTCAGTTTCAACATTTGCTATGTTACCGTGTTCTATTGTGAATAAAATACTGGCTGGTGTGATCTGAAAGTCATTGCGTTTTGATTTTATTTTCAATTTACACTTTGTTCCAACTATTTCGGAAATAGGGTTGTAGAAATTCCATGACTTATGTTCGGCAAGAAACATCTAAAGAACACATTTCCACCAAGTACACACTCGGTACACCACTGTAACACCCCTCCTTCCCTCGCATCTCCCTTCTCCCCCACCATGCATCATTACCCAAAAATGAATGGAACACATGGGTTAATTCACATCTATTTTAAACAGGGCTCAAAGGTCCAATATCATGTCACCAGGTTAAAATCTGATCTTTGTGACATCACAATGCAGCAGAATCACTCCGAATAATGAAGCAACTGATTAACTGGTCGGCTGGAGTTGATCAGTCCTTTGTGTATCAGGGCAGTCACTTCCCCATGTGATGTCACAAAGGGATGGATTTTTAAATGGCTTGTTATGGCTAATTGGCTGTGCAGCTGGTGGCATGATAGAAGACGTTTAACACAGACCAACCGTGCTGAAATATCTGAAACCAGGCGGAAATTCAAGCAGATTTTAATGCTTCCCACTCATTTCCTATCTCTCCATTCACATCCTCTTGCAATTCAAAGTTTACATGAGACCTATCCTCACCTCTTGTTAAAGGGATTTTCCCCAGGCACAACATGGCTGCCCTCTTTCCCCGCCAAGAAACTGATGCGGTCGTAAAAGGACCTGGCGGGAGTTGACGGCTGCTGGCCCTGCTCGATGACATCACTGGGGTCAGGTGATCCATTGCACAGTGGCTGGTTCTGGCACGAGTTCTGCAGACAGCAGTCTGGGTCCATACAGTCAACTAAGCCATCTGAAACCACAAAAGAGACCGCTATGGTCAGGATGACGTCCTGAAAGATGACCAGAAGCGGAAAGTCCACAGGCGCGCCAGTAAACATTCACCAAGGTTTTGGTTCCACTCATGGGCTGTGTCGGCATATTTCACAACTTAGTTCAACCACTGGGTGAGGAACTGTCCTGATTAACAATAAGATCACGGCAGTTGAAACAATATACTGGAGAGAAATGCTTTTCACTGAACCCAGACTTCACACCTATGACAAAGGAATTCCCACCCACAAATGCAGTGTCTTCATCAAACGTACTAACATCCTGTGACTCAACATATTATGTGCTTTAGATCAAAGCATGCAGTTGATATGGCATACTACATTGGCCTGGAAATAAAAGGGATCAGATGGTTTTCCTGTGTTCGTAACACCTTTGATTAAGCCTGCCACATTAAAGATGGTATATGGCCACAGCTATGCTTAATTCAGACATGTCTAACTGCATCATTGCAATTATCTGCATCTTTAAGAATGCACCAACTAAATTCACCTTCCTTAAGGAGGGCATTCAGATTAAGAATACACCAATTTGACTGTTTCAGTCCAGGTACTGATACTGATACCTCAGTTTTGGGTATTGGCGATACCGAGTACCAATCCGATACCAGTGTTTAGTTAATAAGCTGTATGACTCACTGTGAAGAAGAGATGGGGATCATTCTTTCATATGTAAAGCAAAATCAGGCTTGACTTAATCTTTGCTTTTCTTTGTAAAACAAAATGTAACAAATACATGGGTATAAAGGCATTGAATTGTTACTTATTAAAATAAAGGTATCTGAGGTCAGATTGGCTCATTGTCACAGATACCCAATCGAGCTATTTGGGTCAGTATTGAACTGATATCCGATATCAGTATCAGTATTATTTCATCTCTAATTCAGACATCAACAGTCGAGATTGATTGATCCCATTTCCTCCAATCCCAAACCCATTTTGTTTTGTTTTTTTGCCAACAAGCAGCTTCTGACTTGCAGAAAAAAATTACTAAGCATTGAACACAACTCCACACAGTGCAGTCTATTAATATGTGGATAGTGATGCACATTTTGCGTTATACTCCATCACATTGGATTTGGACAGCAGAGATTGCCTGCGTTAATAGATATGCACAGACATAGAAACCAAAGCACATAGAAATTGAAGCCCTTCTACTACAGTGCCACTGTCCAAATACTTATACACGGTGCTGTGAATCACTTTCTTTGCACATTCAGTGGACTAAGGCGTCTCTTGTTGGCAGAGGGAAGGTTAAAGTTTGAGGAGAGATTATCTCTCCCACAGGTGGAAAGTGGAACTTGCATAAAATGCAGTCATTCGTCTTTGTTAGTTTATAAAAAGCAAGTGTACATCTGGCGCGCAGTCTGGGGGGTTATAAAGGCGAATGTGATTGACACCCCCCCTAAACTAATCAGCAGGAAATGCATTTTTACGAGCCTCTCCGCTAACATCAATCAGGGCTCAGATCTCATTTCCCCTGCTCACTATGCAGAGATACAATAGTTATTTTTCCTGGGAGTTGCTTCAGTCAGAGAAGGATTGTTACAGAAATTGTCTCCTCATAAACCTAGCAGGGGCATTTCTCTCCCCACCCCTTGTGTTGTGGTAGGTCTTGTATTTGTTTGCATTTCTGCGGCTGGGAAGCTTTTCGAAGTGACGGCTCGGCTGTCCAAACAGAAGCGGGCGGGGCCAGGCTTTGTAGAACACGGCGGACGCTGCCAGCAGCCCGCCCCCGCTTTCAATGCTAATTATTTGCAAATGTAATCACGCCCATCAGGGATAAAGTTGCATCGCGCATTCACAGATTTCACTCTAAAAAAAAAGCTCACTTTAATGCATACCCAGGGAATGATTAATAATACCTGGCAAAATACACTTGACAAAATGTCTACATCTCCGTTGAAAGCTGAAAGTGAAAAGTCATTTGTTCTATTGTGAAACACAGAAACACCCCTAACGTTACCCTAAATCACATTCATCATGTAAAAAAGATCATGTTTGGGTTCCGATATATCCAAGATATGCGATATAAACAGGGAGAAATGTGAGAAGGAAGGGGAGAGAGAGGGCTATTATTTCTGTATCGTAGAGAGAATACAGGTGAGGTGCTACCTACAGGCATCACTGCTCTTTCAAATATACATTACCTCCTCATACATTTGCTCTCCAAGGACACTTTGAGATTAAAGGCCGAGAGCCAAACAACACTGCACTGTCAGGGTCTAGCAGGAGGGGTAGACTACACACAGAAGAAGGGCTGAAACGAAAATTTACACAGCTACGCAGAGTAACAGGAACGTCTTCATGAAACACTGGGACGGATATTTCATCGACAAGCATATAATTTATTTGTATTATTGGATTAACAAGTGATTTGAACTGTAATTGATAAATATTAATGAAACAGAAGTAGTGGCGTATATTTCTTTGTTTAGTGTGCTTTTGAACACTCTGAATATGCTACTAAGAGGCTTATTAAAAACCTTTGCGAATGTCACTTCACTGATAGTTAAGTTTGGATCAATGTCTGATGAAGACGCCTTGAGCGTGTCAGTAAGCATCTGGTTCCATATCAGAGGGAAGTTCTCATCCACACTTATACTCCACTTTGGCGTGCACAATGGGCTGAGGTTTTGATACAAGTCCGCCAGACCCCAGCTAACCCCTACCAGCCTAACTGCTGCTGCCAGACACAAACTGGACTGGATGCAATTTGCCTGGCTGATTGCAGCAAGCCGTCTTGTTTACCGACCGCGGCAAATCAAACAAACAGGATATGAGCCCCAAGTACCCATAATCCTTCGGTCCTCACTTTCCCACGTTCGTCCTTACCTCCTTCGTTGTCCTTGCCATCTGCGCAGAGGGTCTCCATGGCAACGTCACACCCCGCCCCTCTCCATCCAGATTGGCAGACGCAGTGCCAGCCGTTCTGGTCAAGGGTGCAGCGACCATTACTGTTGCACAGACCGGGACATCCCTCTGTCGAGCCAATTACATCAGTCAGGCACATTAGAGAAAACTCAGGCAGTCAGCATGGGGAAAAATAACAGCTCATAACCCTTCTCATTCAAACCAAATGAAGGACGGAAAATATAAAAAAACGACGTTTGGTGGACATATAACTGACACTGAAGTTCAGACAGGCCTTAAGAAATGCAAGGAGGCTGTAATTTCAAATGAATGTGATGCAGCGGTCTGACAGATAAAAAGACAAAAATAAAAATATAAGCCACCCATTAGCATTTTTTTTTTCTCGAAGAGTTACCCACGTTTTGTTTAGATTGGCTGGTTTACCATCTCAGGAGACTGGGTTTATAGGCTTTGTGTAGCACCAAATGGCCTGTAGTTACATAACACCTACATGTTTTCATTAAATGCAACAGAGAGCTCAAAATAGCAAGATGGGAATATTCTCTGGTCTTTCGGTATCACAGCATCCATGTGAAGTTACAGCGCATTTAAAAAAAATAAAAAAATCAAAGCACAAAGTATAGTGGGGGTCGATTCTGCTGTCTCCGCAGCTATACTTTATGCTGAAATTACATTCCTTTTCACGGAATAAGCAAAGCCCAGGAAATAACTAAAGCAGCTTAGCATCTATTCTAACATACATTAAAGATTCAGGCCGCAGATGCATGAAACAGGACCGACAGGATTTCCAACAGAACGTATAATAGCCGCGTGTGTTGGCTAGTTAGGACGGACATGAATGAGATACCAGAGAAGGACCACAATAAAAAAAACATTGATAGACTCGACAAAGACACGTTTACGTCGTGCTTCAAGACAAGAGTGCGGAGAGTGATTGTTTGCGACAATCTCCCTGGGGCTATTGTTCCATTACCTTTAAATCCTATCTTGTCTGCTATTATGGAGTGGGAAGGAGGAAAGTTTAAGAAAAAAGAAAATTAAAATACTCAGAACTTATCTCTGCCAAAAAATGTAACAGACTGACAAACATATAGGGGAAACGAGGCATAGAAAATAAAAAGGCAAAACTGTTTGGAGAAACTGGCCGGCTGGGCCTGGCAGAGAATCAGGTGAACTGTTATTGTGCATCGTGATTAGAATCTGAGAACAAAATAAAAATCTCGGTGTTTAGACTTGTGAGATCAGTGTTTTATTATTATAATATCACATCGAAGTCAACAGAATTGTGGATCGATGGTCTGGAAAACTTACATTAGCATGGAATGCTAAGTTATTAAAATGTTCGTGTTAGTTCAAATTTGAAGAAGACATGACAAAACTGTGGAAAATTAGAATGCTATTTCAATGTGGTAAGTTCATGAGATTAACAGATTTTTTTTTTAAGAGGCGATAGACTGCAATAATGATTTTCAGTAAAATGTTCACAATTAGAAGTGGGAAAAATCCGGGCTGTCAAAATTAAGATTTATTGTGTGCAATCAACAGATTTGGCAAATAAACAATGAGAGGGCAGAATTCCATTCCGCCAGGTTAAACTAAGACACATTGTCATTTTCAAAGCAAATATTAAGTAAAGAATGAAAAGAAAATATATAAGCTCTTTGGAAATGAGAAATGTTACAGGAAGTGTATAATAAGCATGGGTTGAAGAAAGCATGAAGACACAGTACCTTTTACTATCTTATCCAGATAGTGGGCTTGGGAAGTGAAAGAAAAGAAAACAGACATTTCAGTTGAGCGTACCACCGAAAACAGACTGGTCTGACACACAGGTAAATAGAGAAAAGCTGACAGGTGCTCAGAAGAGATGCTCAGACATCTTCACCAAAGAAACAACATTATATCTCACGGCATTTAAACCCAGACTCTTATGCAAGATAAAACTGATGATGTCACAATATCCATAATCCTAATGTACACCACGGCCTTTGAAAGAACAAATCATGATTCCGTTCGCTGAGGTCAAAGTGGCTCATTGACCTTGATTTCATACATAAACTGCACTCCGCCTTTTGACAGCTCCCAGGCCTTGAAAGGGCCTGCACACTCCAGAGATGATTGCACTGAATGAGTAAATATTTCTGACAACTAAGAAACATTCACAGGCATTTGACTGATTGTATTTAAATGCAACTTTAAACTCTGAAATCTCTGTGGCATTGGGCACCGGCGTAAGCAGCATACATATGTGTATCACAGTGTGAGGTCATACTAGGAGACAGAGGATACAATTCAAAACTATTGTGCTGTTTTATTTTATGCTTTTAATGGCAGGATATCAAATAAAGTGAGCCCATTATTCATTTCTAGGGCTTAGCATAGATGCCTTGTGTGGTAAGATTCCATTTCTGGCATATGGTCTTCACTGTTCCCGTAATGGAAATGGCAGACCTCTCATGTTCATGTTGATGTTTACCAAAGTAACGCCCAGAAATGGCTCGTAGCTCAAGATGGTGGGTGGGAATGATTCAGCGCGGGGTCTTTGGGCGTCCTTGGGCACAAACATCAGATGTACGGATGAACAAAAAAAAAAACAAAAAAAACAATTGCAATCATTCCTGAGTCCCAGTGTCCCGAAAGCGATTCACCCGCCATTAAGCGACCCCGTGTTTTCTCATTTATTCTCCTTCCAGACTCGCTCACCCCCTTATGGACATCATTGCTTCATTATTTATCTGCTGATTCTGCGAGCTATGATAAAAGTGACATTAATCTGTGAACAATTACGAATTATGTTCGCTAAGTTCAATCAGCTTCCGCTCCAAGGGGGAACCAGACGCACATTGATTTACAATATCTTAATTGCCATTTAGAACACTCCACATTTATTGCCCTAGCTGCAGGTAAATGCAGGAGTCAAAAGAAAAATGGTCTATATGTGCTCTAATCATGTCAAGCAAAGCCTCTGTGCTACCGAAACACTGCAAGTGAATGACAGGATTTGTGTTCACTTTCATGGAAACTGTCCTTCATGTTACAAATAGTGTTTCTCTAAAGCATTGCACCTTTACTCTTAACTGCTACGGGTCACTGACATCAATTTCTTTTTAGTTCTCGACCCCAAGGAAACCAACATTAGTGTAAACGGCCCATTTTGAGAGAACAATTAACTAACTGCAGGGTGGTTTAGACCAAAAAAAAAAAAAAACTGCTGGTTTCCTGGGATTTTAATGCCCATCGAAAAAAGATTGAAAAAAGAAAAAAAAAAAAAACTTCCTCCATGTTTGAGCTGACGTCATGCAGCTGATGTTCTAGCCGCATACTAGATGGGCATATTTCCAGAAACTAGGGTATGATGCCTTTATCTTGAGACCTTGTACATGCGTTTTGGCTGTACAGTTTGTCTGGTATGAGCTTTTCATTTGGGAACATCAAAAAGACAAAATTTATTTAAAAAATTGTGGGCTTTAAAGGTTGAAGGGCAAAATTTATCTTTAGATAAGAATTACTTAACAGAACAAACAGTGCCGCTTCACAACCCAAGCTGAGATATACCGAGAATTACTGAGAATACTGAATATATTAGCAGGCGTAGAGCAAGCTGAAGTCGTTATGGGTCATATGAGGCTAGAGAGATACTGCACGCTCTACAGCTGTACTGCCCTTGCCTTCAGTAATAATGAATTGGTGGGAGGGAGAAGGCGCAACTTCAGCAGCCGAGCAACCACACCAGCCAATAGGATTCATCAGCCGAGCACGGGGGGGGGAGAAGTTATAGTCTGACCCAGAGACAGACAACTAGAGGAAAAGATGCTGCTGCTTACTCCATTTCTGAGATCAATTTCATGCATATTTCTCCATGAATATACTGCACAGCCCTTATTTTGGGGAGGGATGAATCTGGCAAGCAAGAGCTATTTTAAACTCCTCCGCAATACGTATGAGGTGAAGTGGTGAAAGAACATTTCAGTAGAGGGCAACATGGTATTTGTACACTTCAGAATGACATTAATGAACGAACTTAAGGTTAAAGGCACTTCATATTCTGAGCAGTATTGTACCCCCTCACTTTTGCTCCAGTCAGCACTGAGGGCACTGATCGGAAGCTATATTTAATGTGTAATTAGAAAGTAATTGGGGCTAATTTATATGAAGCTTGTTTAACCTGCAGCAGCCATGCCCATGACGATAACTTAGATAATACAAGTCCCTTGTAAGCAACACAGACAGAAAGCACATATGCCTACATTTTTTTTGAAAATGGTGTCTACCTGTAAAAATGGCACATAAGCCATAACTGGAACTAAATCGACCGAGCAGCCTTTTCTCTATAAGAATAATAATAATAATAACAAACATATTGAGCATTGGGCATGTGCGTAAATATTTCAAAGAATTTGCAGTAAAGCACCGCTGTCGAAAACAGAAACGAAAAAAAAAAATCGTCAAAAACATCCACTTCTCAGTTTTGCTCATCAGGGCTCTTCAAAAAGAACAGAGACCGGATGGCCAAAAGTTGCCCCCTTGAAATGCCAGTGCAGATTCAAACAATGGCGTAAGCTGGGAAAGCGATCTTTTTAAATTACTGCAGCTGTGCCATACACTATAGACGCCCAGTAATGGGATTAAAGCTGCTTTGTCAAAGTGGAAGTTATTCAGAGGCTGAAACAAGGTGCAGTCCTTGTTCTGGGATTGTAAAAAAAAGGGAAGGTAAATTGAAATTCTTATTGCCCTCTGCAAGCTTGTCTGATGTGAAACCGTTTCATGACACAGGCCGTCCGATGTTTAAAGGGCGGATCAGGAATGTTATAGAAAAAGCAAAAGGATTAATAACTTCAGGAATGTCATGTTGATGTGCTTCTCTAATCACCCATGTATGGTCTTTGTACTGCAGAGGACCTTGGAGCTCAAGTTCCAGCATACACAGAAGTGCACAGCCAAAAATTTAACTGAGGCCATATAAACATGATTCGATACAGGGGGGTTTTCAGAGTTTGCCAATGCGTCAGAGGAAATAGCCTGCCTGGGCCGAGTGGCTGATGTCAGGATGTGGGCCGGCGTTGTGCAGGGGCCGGACTTTGCAAACACAGGCAAAAAAAAAAAAAAAAAAAGTGGTCTTATTCCACAGGCTTACGCCATTTTAGCAGAAGCAAAGCACGCGGGAAAAATCCCGCGACCAAAAAGTCAAAACAGAAAATGGCTCTCATTAGCTCAGTAGTCAAAAGCCATCGCTACAATCAAAGTTTATTAAAAGACAGTGTGAGATCAAAGCTGTGGCCCTCTGCTCCTTTCTCTGGAAGTGCCCAGAAGACTTCCTTTGTTGTGGGCCAAAATCCAAAGTACGGTGGCCCTGAGGAGCAAGAAGTACAACATGCCAAATGTTCATTATCCAAATATCAAAAGTGGTTTTTTTTATTATTTCGTTCAAAGAGAAGGTTTAAAGCTGCCTGAAATAACATGTAATCTTTGTGCTCCGTGCCCAGTGAGTAAAAATGGAAGCAAGCTACTGAAACCTAGATCAGAGACCGAAACACTGTCTCGTCCTTTCAGCTCAATTGTTTTGATGTCCCTAGCTACAGCCCAGTATCCTCGGTCCACCTGCTAGCAGCTTCCAGGATTTAACTAAAGCGCAATTAAGTTATATAATGACCTAATCTTCCAAAGGAAAAAAAAAAAAAAAAAAAAAAAAACAAGCACTAAGATCCGGTGCTCATTGCTAGCCAACAGTTTATTAAAGAAATTCACAAAGCGACTTTTGATTAAGGGAACAAGGTGGACTGCCAATGATATCCAACTCTGTTGGACTGGTGTGTTTGACTGAAAACAAATAGCATGTCTTTCTCACAACTTTCAAGGCAATAGCCAGTTCCCCCAGGCAAAGTTTCCATTTGAATTGGCCAGATGCACGTACACAGAAATCAAAGTAGATCGATAAGCAAATCCATGTTGAAGGCTTGTAAATAAAACAAACGATTACCCCCTAACTGGCATGAAAGAGAGAGTAAATAGCAAAATACTGATGAAATTGGAAAGCTGTATGAATCAGCAAGCTTATTTGTGCCTGGGAATAGGGTTTAAAATCATCCCTGTTGCATAGTTGCTTGTAACCAACTGAGAGCATATATCATAGGAGATAGTAAGTAAACTGAGAGATTTCTTTATCAGTATAGACAGTAAGGTACCACTGGAATCACACGCTCAAAGAATCACATTCAAGCACAAAAAATGCACATAAACACACACGCACACACACAAATGCAAGCACACTCCCTATTTCTCTCCGTGTGCACATAAATACACACACACATACATACCAACACACACGCAAACACACACGTACGCAAACACACATACACACACACTTCCTTGGCTCCTCATCACCCATGAACATACTTCTTGTCGAGAGCAGAACAGCAGCATTGTGCCACCTGGTGATTTTCTCTTAACCAGGCTCACACCCTCAGAAATGTCGGGGTTTTTGAAATAACACAAAGGTCAAGTGCTATATGAAGGGCACCCTGCTCCCTCAAGCACAGGTAAACAAACCTGTCGGGGTTACGGGCTTCTGTTCACTCAACAATACTCAGGACAAATGGGGGGTGAAACTGTGGCAGGTCAAGGCTCCGCTGCCCAGCCATTTAAGTTTCTGTGAATAGTGGGTGTGAGGACACTTGTAGACATGGTGTACCTGCGAGGGCAGAAGGTGGGCCTGACCCCAACCCCATGCTCTCAATCGATTTGGTGATTTTTCATTCAAGTGCTCTGGACTAGGCCATTGCTTTGACGGTATAACTTTCATTTCAGTGGGATAAGATGACGGTGTCACGTCACAGCAAGCATTAAAAATAATTGTCCTGAAACCATGCGCATATGTAGTACACCTATAACCTGTGGGGAAAAATGCATTTTAAACCTCATTTTTGGGCAAAGTCAATAAACTTTTTAACCGGTTTTTTATCAGATATAACAGGAGATTCCATACATGCAGTTTGTATGTTCTAATCACCATTGAAAATGAAGTTACAGCTCTCTCCTCATTTATTTAGATAGGAGTCTGGTCTCGTTAGCCTGAAATAACTACCCAGGATCGTTGCCAGGGTGGCCGCTGAGTGGCGAGACTTTTCTATAAAGAGACTTTTGATCATACATGCCAATGCTTTATGATAGTGGGTGTACCTGCGTGGGACCTACCAATGCTGCAGTGCTCCCCACTCCAGCCCGGGCTGCACTCGCACTTGCCCTCCTTGCAGGTGCCGTGCTCAGAGCAGCGGGAGTGGCAGCCCTTCTCCTCGCACCCGGGACCGGCCCAACCTTCCTCACAGCGGCAGGAACCACCCACACACAGACCATGAGCACCGCAGTCCACTGAGCACACCTCTGAGGGAGAGAGAGTGGGAGGGAAAGAGAAAGAGAGAGAGAGATATAGAGTAGGAGACAGAAAGAGAGAGAGTGTATTAGGGAGAGAGATAAAGACACAAAAAGAGAGTGAGAAAGCGATGGCATCAGGCGAAGTGACACATGCAACAGTATTGAGTAGAGTTCTTCAGTGAAGTATTATTATGCATAATCCAACACAGCATAGAAAAGTACTTGCAAACAGTTCCCATCATTCATTTCCATGTGAGTTAGGGCTAGTGCTAGCAACTGCTATGATTCAAATAGCTGTCTCCAGGTAGTGAATACTTCAACTTGTGACAATACACTAAGATGAAGGTACAAAGACAAACCACTGACAAAGCTTTGGCAGGTGCAGGCAGCGCAGTTGCACCAGGGCTCACATGTGATGGGGGCCCATCAACAAGTCAGCGCATGGCTGTGACAAAACTGTTTTTGGCTTAGTTCAAAACACTTTAAATTTGTGCTAATTACAAGATGAGATTGCAATTACATGCTGCTAACATTCAAGAACATGCAGCACTTTACCCATTATAAACAGCACCAAAGTCAAGATGATTTCTGTCATGGTGAAGAACATTTTAAAGTATTTAATCATGTAAATATATAGAGGCCTACGTTCGACCTGGGTAATGAAATTTCGTCTTTTAAAAGCAATGGTGATTAGGCTGCATATTTTCTGTTAAAATTACGGAAAATATCCATCCTCTTGCTTTCCTGTTGTGGAGATTTAGGGGAAATGTGTCGCCAATCAAATGTCCAAGTATGCTATTTTGGTTAACTAGTTTTCGTAAGTGACATGACTTCACTGAAAATGCAGGCATCAAGGAACAAACACAAGATCAGGAGCAGAAAACACAGAGGGAAGGCGGAGGCAAGGGTAGAACTGTCTAAGTTAGAGTCTTATTTTTTGTCTTAACATTCGATTGTTCCCTTCAAGTACGGGGTCAGTTGTTACCCCAAGTGGAGAAGTTCAAGTATCTCGGGGTCTGTTTCATGAGTGCGGGTAGGATGGAGCATGAGATTGACAGACGGATCGCTGCGGCGTCTGCAGTGAAGCAGGCCTTGTACCGGTCCGTTGTGGTGAAGAGGGAGTTGAGCATAAAAGCGAAGCTCTCGATTTACTGGTCGATCTACGTTCCAACCCTCACCTATGGTCACAAGCTTTGGGTAATGACCAAAAGAATAAGACTGCGAATACAAGCGGCCGAAATGAGCTTTCTCCGCAGGGTGGCTGGGCTGACCCTTAGAGATAAGGTGACGAGCTGGGACATCCAGAAGCGGCTCAGAGTAGAACCGCTGCTCCTCCGCGTCGAGAGGAATCAGTTGAGGTGGTTCAGGCATCTTGTCCGGATGCCTCCTGGACGCCTCCCTTTAGAGGTTTTCAAGGCATGTCCTACTGGGACGAGGCCCCGAGGCAGACCCAGGACACACTGGAGGGATTATATCTGCCGGCTGGCTTGGGAATGGCTTGGGGCCCCCCAGGTAGAGTTGGAGGAAGTGGCCGGGGAGGGGAGCCGGGGCCTCTCTACTTAGTCTGTTACCCCCGCGACCCGGCCCTGGATAAGCGGAAGACAATGGATGGATGGAACATTCAATGTGCAACAGTCGAACAGTTGGCGAACATCGGATGGCGAGCACCTGTTGGTAAACTGACATTTACCCAGGCTAACCACGGTACAATCTAGCTAGCTAGCAAAGTTAGTTAATTAGCAAACTGGCTGCTGAGAGCAACTGCTGGCATCTGACTTTGATCTTTAGATGGCGTTGATTTATAATTCCTAGCTCGACCATTTTGCCAACTGAAAACAGTCGGCAGCTGTATGTAACATTAGGTACATCGCTAGCACTCAGTTTTTGAGCTAAGTTCGAGTGGACAGAGAATTGGAGATTTTAGTTTTAGAAAAATACATTAACCCTGTAGCATCCACTGTTGCAAATATACAACACAAATTTTGGGGTGGTGGGGGGGTGTTTTTGTCAATATTTACATTCAATGAAGGTTTTTTGGTGTTTTTGAATCATTGTAGTGATTCCAACCCCATAGCAAAGTATCACCAGAAAAACCTACTGTTGCAAATATGCAACATTGCCAAATTTTGGCAAAAATGTCTGTCTGACCAAAAAATATGCTTGGGTTCTACAGGGTTAAATGATGAAATAATATCTGAGTAACCTGAATTTGCATGGGTCTGAAAATTTGGAACAAGTTAGCTAGCTATAGTGTGAAAAAAATTGTAATGAAAATAACATTGGCTAATAATGCAACATACTACCGTGTAAACAAATAATATAGAGAGAAATGATTTATCAATTTTTCGACGTTGTTACAGTTCATGATAAATGTTAATTACATAAGCAACATTTGTTAACTTGTTTGTTTTTGTTAGATGGCTGGCCTGCTAATCTGAAGTTCAAGATTTTGGGAAGCTATATTATGTCGGGCTATTTATCTCACATAAGGCAGAGACTGTGATTCAGATGCAGTATGTCATGTTATTTCTGTTAGTGTGTATATTAATACGCAGAAACTAACAGGATTAAATTAGGTGTGCAATTTGTAAATAAGTAGGCTTGGAGGGCCCAAAAATAATAATCGCTCCCAGGGCCATCATCTCATGCTTCGGCCACTGCCAATGACCGTATCACAAAGCAGAATCATCATGTTTGAGTTTGCAGGGCAAATGCACTGACTAAAATCAAGACCAGTTCTTTTTACTTCAGTCCATGTTCTACATTTGGCAGGGTCCCCTGTTTTCACTCGTGCATTTATCCAGCAAACTCAGTAATCCTGCATTTTGAGAGAAACTGGGCAAATTACATCAAAGCTGCTACACAGCACATGATATACTTATACCATTACCACAATAACACACAACAAACCAGTACAAAGCATGCTACCACACAGTTACAACATCTCACATCTGCCCAGCACAACATCAGAGGATAAACAGAAATTTCATATATAACACAAATCTCAATGGCAGCGGGCACAAAAACCCTTCAATAAGCAGTTGGTCTACACTTTGCTGCTGTAACAGCCTCCACTCTTTGATCAAGGCTTCCAACTGGATGTCAGACCATCACTTCATTTTTAGCCGGGAAAGCATGACTTAGCTCAGTCATGATTGGCTCAAATTTGACCTTCCAGTTGGTCCAAATGGTGTTCAGTGGCGTTGCGGTGTGCACTCTGTGCAGGCCATTTGAGTCTACATCAAGTTAGTACAAAATGACTAAATTTGTAACAAGCTAGCTATTAAACTAGACAATGAGTAGGGAAAGGTAACTTTTGCAGGCGAAGAAACTTGCTAACTTAAGAGGATGGTGGTTACATTCACGGCGCAGCATGACATGCAGCCACCATTCAAGTTTAACAACACTTGAAAATCAGTCTATTACGTTAAGAATGGACTGTGGCTAGTGTGGCAGGCCGAAGGAGAGCCCGGGCGGGGGGTTGAACCCCAGACTCCCGGGTAAGAGTCACACGCGCTGACCACATCGCCTAAGAGCCAGGCTCATTGGCAAGGTAGCCAGAGTGCGTACTTACTAGGAGGCATTTCTAGTGACAGGACCCATCAACTGTCACATCTCTCCCCCTTTACGCATGCTGCTTTACGCATGCTACCATCCATTGGGATTCCCTGGATCCTGCCAATTACGCCAGAATATGGCAGGCCGAAGGAAGGCCCAGGCGGGGTATTGAACCCCAGACTCCCGAGTAAGAGTTACACGTACCGACCACATTGCCAAAGAGCCAGGCTCATTGGCAAGGTAGCCAGGGCGCGTACTTATTAGGGTGCACTTCTAGTGACAGGACCCATCAACTGTCACATTTGCACTTGTATAGCAGCAACCATTAGCTAACATTTCATTTATTGTGAATAGCAGCGCTATTGTTCCTCAACTGAATTCTTCCAGAAATGGTGACCCATTCTATCTTTTCCTATCAACGTGTCCCGTAAATTTCCTCTGGCTAAACTACCAACAGTTTACCAACTATAAATACTCACCCTGTTTAGTAACTACAGCTAATTACACAATAATTATGGAAGGGTAATGTGTGCATGCTAAGTAGCATTGCGAGGGCACTTAGCTACCCAGCTAGCTACATAGCCAACCAAGCCATAGAAGTTTGACTAATGTTACACTTGTAATTCAGTTTGAATATTCGCGGAAATCAGAAATACTCATGTAGCTAGCTACTGTTTCTCCTTGAAAATAAATCTATGCTACCGCTTTCTTGTATATTCTGACACTGATAGAAAAAGAACATAATTTTACGTTATGCTTGTCATTGCAGTCAGCCTTTGTCAGTGACACTATCCTGTGCCAGGAGCAGATGGCCATATAAAGAAATTCGGCACTTTATGACATCATAATGTATCCAGCATAGGAAAAACTGTTTGACAAAGAGCATTCAGAGCCCTTGCGAATCTGTGTTTTTTTCTCACAGGGAGTACTTCTACATATGTTTACCTCATAATGTGAAATTTTGCACATGTAAAATTTGTTCATGTATTGTAACACCATGTATAAGACAAAAATGCAGAGAAGCATAATAGGGCCCCTTTAATACCCAGGATTTTGGAATGAAAATTTGGACAAGCAAGCACTTATGGCCATACAGTGTATTGGGGATGTCTCATTCAAAAATGAGATGTCATCCATTTAGAAAAGAGTCAGACATACATTTCATATATTACTGCTTGTATAAAACCAGAACTCTTTTTGGCTGTTTTTGAAGGATATTCCCTATCCTAAGTCATGCATATGCAAATATAATGTAATTTTGAGGTTGCTTGGTGCGAGACAGACTCCTATGCTGCTTACCCCGAGCGACCTCATAATTACATTATGTTTGCATATGCATTGGCATTCTGACCACATAACACCATGGTGCACCTGTATATTATACTTACAGCTGAGTGCATTAGTGTGGGAGTATAATTACCTGGCAAAGACATTTAAGTAAGTGGATGCCGAACGCCTGCCACAGTAAGCTAGCACTACCAATGGATGTAAAGAAGCAATCACTTAGTCATCTAAATTAACCCTCTGTGCAGGAATGTAAAAACCATGGATTTGAGACGGGAGTTTTTCAGGCTCTGATTTGTTGAACAGCTGCTTTCCGTAAGTAATCAGACAGTGAAACAGTATCGAAAAAGACTTCAATTCCATTCATTTTCATAAGATATAAATGAAGTAGCCACAAATTAAAGCTGTCAGTCGGTAGAGTCATTCATTATTCTCATATCCAGAGTATTGAAGTACAGCAGGAGGACAATAAAGGTATGGACCTCACCGTACATACTCAGCAATGGTAATGACTAATTGCTGTATCTCAGAGTAGCAGTGTTTCTGCTCTGCATATTTTACTAATCCAAAATGCCCAATGAATTCAATGACTGAACAGCAATGTGGAAAATTCTCTGTCATTTGCATTTTGTAAGTAATCTTTCTTTGTTCTCAGACTACCCTGAGTCAGGCTTTTGTTATTCCCAGATATATCTTCAAGTCTAGCAGGTTCCTACTTTTCAAGACAGACTAACAGTGTATTCCAATCTCACTTGGAACAACGGGCAGAGGGAAACAAAACAGCTTCTCAATGAGCCAAGCGAAAGGTCGGCTCAATACTTCCAGCCACCAAACATGTATTTGAAGGTCACATCAACCACTCAGGAAACGTCTCTCTGTTCGTGCATTGTTACAAAAGGAACACTGTAATTATTGAACTCAGAGGAGGTTAGAAAATGGCTTTGGGTTTGGCAGCGAAAAAGCAGCTTTTGAAGCATCTCATCAAAACCACAAGAGAAGCTCTGGAATTTATTCTCTGATCCAAGCTGGTTGGAGTCCCAATATCATTTTCCCAAGGGCCTCGAAAACTGTTTCGTAAGCTGAGGCAGTATGGAAAATCTACCACAACTCCAGAAGCACTTTGACCATCCTGACTGCTGCCTTGTTTTCAAGGTCAGCAAAGTTACAGAAGGTCAGACAGAGAAGTTAACTTTCTTTGTTAGGTTTGTTTGGTTGTTCTGTTTCCAGTCAAATTGCAAAGGTACTGTAACAGGCGAACAGCTCTTGTAACATCAAGAAGATCTTCAAATATAATCGAGTGAGCATACAGTAGTTTGATCACTTGTGCGCTTCACTTACAACATTTTACATATCAATTCTCTTACCTTCTCTGTCTCTCAGACTGGAGTTTTTCCAAACACAAAGACCTTGAATGGTCAGATTAAGCCCAGCACATCAGAATATTAACTGGGCTCGAGAGAGTGCTGCTTGATTCTTAAGTCTCCCTTTTCCATACAGATCAATAAAATCAATTTTTCATTAGCGCGAAGGTGTTTATCAGCTATCGGCACCCAGGTTTCCGGTATTTACTGTAAGTGGTAGGTGCGGGAGTGTGAAGGCGCATTGTGTTAGCGTACGTGCGTGGGGTAGGAGGGGCTGGCGGTCGATTTGCGGCCCGCGCTTATTAATTAAAATCGTGTTTAATTGAAGTGGAGTTTCTAGGCTAATTAATAGGAAAAAAGGCTCTACGGCTAAGCAGTTGGCTCAGGTGTGTTAGCACAGGGCTCAGCTCATGCTGTGCCGGGCTCCCCTTGCTCATCTCAGACCCTTATCTCCACCTTAAATATGGGCCCAGACGTGAGAAAATGTCAGCTGTGGAAATCCCATCAATACCAACCGCCCCCGCCGCCCCCCCCCCCACTTTTGCCCCACACACCTACTCAGCTTTGGCAGTAAATGTCTGGTAATTTCCACCGTTGGCCTGGAAGGGAATAGCCCACTCTCTCTTTCTGTAATGTGCCGCATACTGTGCCGCAAGCTCCAAAGAACACATTCGCGAACAGCAGGAGTTCACTGCCTTTTTCATTACACTTCCATCATTACCCCCATCATGTCCCCCTTATTGCCACTTGCTCCAGACTTAATAGCCTGCCTTCTCCATAGATAATGAATAAACATTTTATTATGGCAAATAGTAGTGGAAAGAAGTGATTTCTGAGGTGGTGAAAGAATTGGGGTAAGGATCAGCGGGGCCTAGTTGTCTTGTCTCGAGCACCTAAACATTAAAAATCGGTCTGCCTAAGCGAGGAAGAGAGTCCACGGTAAATAACGCAGTCGGAATTCGGAGCACGCACTTGTTAAGTAACAAGATACTATCAGCAAGAGTGTGTCAGGACATTGTGCTAAACAGTGTAGGTACAAAACCATCCATCGTTTCATTTTTCTGGCTGATATTTTCAGCCGAGGGAATGGTACAGATGAGTGCTACAAATGACTTGTTGACGTACTGCAGCATAATTATCGATAGCACAAAAAAATCCCCTCCTGAAAAAACACGGACAGGCTTTGCAACACACATCTACACAAGTGTCTGATGACCAATTACCGACAGTCAATCATCACGTGGAGCACAACAAGGTCATGAACTGTACAGTACATAATGTCAGATAGAAAACAGCAACAACAACAATAAACCATAAACAACAACAGGACAAAAGGGCTTCAAAGGTGCCTGCCACAAGATGACCCCAGGACAGGCCGGGGCAAGTGAAATCGGTAGGGGGAAAAAAATTCAATGTAATTTTGAAAATTGGCAAGGGAACTGATGCAAGGTGGGGCAGTGTGACTAATGGGTGCTTGCTTATGTGGTAAAATAGAAATCTAATATTCATTAAATTCCACATTATCCTTACTATTTGAGCATCCTTACAGAATTTGTGTCTGCTTCTTTTTTGTCTGTGAAAAAGAGTAAGGCTTATAATGTGAGACTTTCCAAGAAAACCGTACATCCAACCATTATCTAACCTGCTCATCGTTACTCGTGGTTGCATAGGGAATGACGGCGTGATGGAGCGATATTTTGGCCATCACACACGGGCTATCCCCAAATCCAATGACAGAGACTCAGGAAAGCAACTTAGAAAGTCCGCCAATTCATGGCAGGGGCACACAAAACATTCATTCCCATGCTAAAACCTACTAGTAAGTTAGAGTCTCCAAAATTTCAAACATGTACGTCTTTCATCTAAACCAACACAAACATGAGAAGAACATGTAAACTCCAGACAGAAAACCTCCAACCCATGACCTTCTTGCTGGGAGGTAACAGTGCTACCCACTGCACCAATTACTGCTTCAGTACAAATGGAGTCATGTAGTAAAGTATATACCTAATCTCATTTGTAAAGGGAATGGAGGTTCTTACCAGCGGAGCAGTCTGGACCGGTCCAGTTGGCCTCACAGGTGCAGGTTCCGCTCTCGGGCTGGTAGGTTCCGTGACCCGAGCACTGATCCGGACACACAGTCTTTGTGATCTCGCAGCTCGCACCGCCCCAGCCGGGATTGCAGTGGCACTCTCCATGAATACACAATCCACGGCCGGAGCATGATGGGTCCACGCAGTCCACTGTGTGTGTGTGCGTGTGTGTGTGTGTGTGTGCGTGGACATGCATGTGTTTTTGCAAGAGTGCATGTGTCAGTATGTGAGTGTGTGTTGGCATGTTTTTGCATGTTTGTTTGTCAGTAAGTGAGTGTGTGTGTTTACGGTTATGTATGTGAGCATTTGCACATAAGTGCATATGTTTGTGTGAAAGTTTGCATGTGTGAGTTTGTATGTTAGCGTGTGGGTGTGAGTTTGTTTTTGAAATTTTTTTTGCGTGAATTTGTGTGTGTGTGCGCGTGTGTGTGCGTGTATGTGTTTGTTTACGTGTGCGTGAGTTTGTGTGCAAGTGTGAGTGTGAGAGACAGGAAATTGCATGAAAAGAGATCAATAATTTGTACTACTTGTATTCAATTTTGCAATCTCTCTCTGTCTCTCTCTCTCTTGGTTCAACACTCTCTCAGCATTATTCCCTCAAACAGAACAGAAAGGTGTGCAAGAAAACCAGATTGGATCTCAAGCAGATGAGCAGAGGCTTATTAAAACGTCAGTCTGTAGTGGAAGAAATGGGAGTAGCGATTTCCTGCACTTGTTAACTTAAAGTGGTAAGATGGCTTCCCAGTAGTCACATCAGTGCACATAGACCCAAGATCTACCAGGCAAGTGAGATGGATGGTAGCATTTGTTTCCTCCTAATTTACTTTAACATGTTGGGGATGATGGAATTTAATTACTCACTTTATTCAATAACATTTTACACAATGGGTCAACAGCTTTAAAATTGAATCTGGTCGAGTTAATTGTGTTAGTCTTTGAACAAAGGATCAATGGAATCAATATGGCTGAATACAGGAGTAAAGATCTTTCCTGCTTGATGAAAAAAATGCATGCATGAAGGTGCGCTGGCAATAACAGAATTATATTGGCACATCTAAAACTAATTCAATCAGCTGACAACAGAAAAATCCATTCCAATCTGCAATTATCGTTACTACTGAGCATAAATACCCACATAGAGAGGACCAAGGATATCAGAGAGGACATCAGAGTAATTACTTGCTTGACGATGTTGAAAATAGCAATTACCCCTTGAACGTTAAACCAGACTGCACAGAAATTTGCCTTACAGCGAGGTAAACCAGTCACAGAGAGCAATCAATGACCAGTAAATAACAACTTGGAGCTGAGGGCCGACCTCCCTGCAGTGAAATTCAAATAGCCCTAGAAATATGCACCTTCTGAAAAATGAATTATGATAGCAATTTCACAAGGACAGGTTGTGTCCATAGCAAGTTCAGTTGGTTTTGAAGCACATTGTTTAAATGGGAGCAGACTGAATGTATTAGAGAAAACCTTTCTCACTCTCGGACAAATACAAGCCAGCAAAACGCTACTGTAATATCTGTATGGTTGAGGAAGAATTACAGGCAGTGAACTTTCACAGCCTCATAACAGTTTCATTGTGAAAAAGGTCTGTCATATCAAGTGTTTCATCCTGTAATGACTTAAAAATCTAACTTTTTTATTCAGAAAATAAATGTTTGTTTCACTTTTTTGAAATAAGAATTTTTTTGAGCCATGTGAACAAAACTTCAAACGTGTCAAATTATTCATGTTACAATTACACTACAGGCCAGAAGTTTGGAAGCAAGGCCAATATAGGTCAAAAGTTTGGAAGCAACTTCAAGTTTCTGTTCACAATGCCTTTCTTAAAAACCAGTATGAAATCTATGGATTTTGGGATGTATTTACAGCATGATTAGACTTTTCTTTCATTGATATGCACCATTTTCCTCTATTTACCTTTAGGTACTGTATACATTGATGTTACCATACCATTGCTGAATAAATGTTAACAAAAAAATGGAGGGGCTTAGTTTTTAGGTTGAGAAGATTTGCAAGAGTCACAACTTCAGTGAAAAAGTAAGAAAACGGCAATCCGGCCAGCACTAGGACCATGGGCCTTGTAGTATGGGCCTGATAATTTGAGTAAAAATGTATTCTGATAAGTGACTCTTTATATAATAATGCTTATTTTGTTGCAAAGTATGCCAATGAAACTATGATTTTTTTGTACAAATTTGATCTCGCTTCCAAACTTTTGGCCTGTAGTGTATTTATGTCTAATTTAGCAAAAGAAAGAAATAGACATGGGATTTCAAATCTTCAAACCAAAGAGCAAGATCTTTTGTCAAAAATAAAATACTAGCTGAGATCGAAAAATGTTTTGGTTTTTTCACAGCTGTGCGGGGGTGAAGCTTACCTTCTTCGCAGTGGTCCCCTTTGTAGCCAGAGTTGCACGAACAGGAGCCCATGATGCAGACTCCATGACCCCCGCAGTGGGTGTCAATGCACTGGCTGTTGGGCACATCGCACTCGATCCCTTTCCAACCGCTGAAGCACAGACAGCGCCCCCTGGAGTACTGGCCATTTCCGCTACACAGCACAGGACACGCAGCTGTGCGAAATACGGGCAAGAGCGTGGATCATTTCGGCATGCAGGCACCTGTTTATTTGTCTGAATGAAGAACATTAGCATATTCACTTGTGCATATATAGCCATAATGAATGATGAATGGATTATGAAAGCCAAATAATGATGGGGGACTGTTTCAATCAATGGGGTATGTGCATCTGGAAGAAGCATGTGCGTCTTTTGTGGTTGTGCCATTGTTTAAAATGAAGTTGGGAGTCTGGGATTTGTAGAGAAGGGCTCAATGAAATACCTCTTGAACAGTCAGGCCCCAGGAACCCTGGGAAGCAGTGACACATTCCGGAAACACACTCTCCATTTCCATGGCAATTCCGTGGACACTCCATCACAGAATCTGTTGAGAAATTTAAGATCTTGCACATACCTTAACAAACAGAAAGTGCCCTATTGTACATCAAGAAAACAAATAACTTATCAAAACATGCCATCCCCTAATGGTTTCAATAAACACAGACATACTAAAATGATTAATCGTAAGTGAGTTAAAAAATTTCATGACTAATATTCTTTCACTGCATTCAGGGAATTTTCCATTGATTTTTAAAATGCCAGTTGCGGCCTTTGTAGTGTGGTAAACGACATAAAAGGATTAAAAACAAATTCCATTATTAAAATGACAAGCAGTGGGATGTTCAGCACCTATTTGAAAACACATTTGTTTTTCCCGGCTAAAAATTTCTCTGTGAATAGCTTCAATCAGTCTGAAACCTGTTGAATCAATTCTGAAACACATGACAATTTCCATCCATTACCAGAATCAATGTGTTGCTCTCAAATGGTTCGCGCATTTCTCCCAGAGCGGTAGTTGATTTAAGGTGCGTGATGAGCACAGTCTATTTATTTCTTGCATACGGTTTGACTGGGTGTTCGGATTGCTGGCAACACTAACGGTGATAATGACTTCACTTGCAAATCATTTCATTTTGCAAGAGCAAAAGAGAGTAAAACTGTACTTTAGAAGCCAGTGGTGTAATGTGGAGAACAGTAGTGGATCCAGTGTGTAGACGTTTCCAAAACATATTCTAATCATTGAATTCTGTGCAGAATTCCATATTCTCCATCGCTTGGCTCTTTGTGCCTCTAAATCCTATGCCTGAGTCATATATCAACCTAATATCCACTGCTGGATTAAACTCTGCTTTGCCAACAATTCAAGAGTGCCAAGCATCGAAAGATTAAATTTTAAGTTGCACTGCTCATTGGGAACAACACTTTATACATATATATACCCAGCATCATATACCCAGCATCTGCTGACATCTATAGGTCACAGTGTAGATACAGGCAGTAATTAATATGCAAATTATTTGTAACTGACTACAATATTTCACGACTTTATTTCAGTTTATGTTCGTTTTAATGACTTAATTCAAGATTATGTTCATTTTAATGACTGCATATAATACTTTGTTAATTTGTTTAATCACTTCTGCTCTTCTAAAATGGGGGCTACACAGTGTACATAAAAGGGGTCGTAATTCCAGCACAGATTACTCAATGCGGCAATTCAGTTTCGTGTTTACTGTTCAAATCCAATGTGTTGGAGCACATAGCCAAAACAACCAAAATTGACACTGTCTGCAAACTATGACAGGCAATGAACTTCTTCATAAAGGAGGAGAGAACCGAAAAAAAAAAAAATACTCACCAATTACGATGGTGTTGTATGACACCTGTTCTGTGTTTTTCCCGTCATTGTAGAAGGCCAGGTGCCATATTCCTGAGTCTAGGAACTGGATGAAACCTGCCTCGTGGATGTTAACGGACCGCGCCTTCCTGACCAAGCCTTCAGACTCCATCAGGCTCCGTTTCTCTTTGGAAATAAGCCGACTGCCATCCAGAAGCTCCACAAAATCATACTGAGAATGAAGGACAGGCTTTCAGGATTGTAACATTCTTCATAAAATTACAGTTAATTTTGCAAACATGAACAAATATGTACGTGAGCAGAACAATTTCACTCTCCATTATAAACCATTAGAGGTTCATCCCAGTCAATATTATTCATGGTGTTTTAAATAAAGATCACGATTCCTTTCTCTCCTTTGATTAGTTACCACTGAAAAACACCATCGTCCTTGAACATATTCAAACAAGCCATAAAAATGCATCATGAAACAAGGAGGAGAATGCAGACAGAATTTTTGATGGGAAAAAAAGTATAATGTCACAGAAGGAAGACAAAAAAGTTCAGACTTTTAGTTCTTTTGTATTTTCATTTCTTTTTAATTCAGAAATATTTGAATGTTTTGCACAGGAATGTTCAAGGGAATCAAAACAAGCCATAAAAGCAGAGCACACTGTTTGCATAAAACCTGTTTCTGGAGGTAATAAAGCAAAATTCCTGTAATGTCATCATTTCATCTTTCACCTGAAAACACATCAAAATCTTCCTCATTTCCCCCTGCTCAGTACAAAGGGATTTAACTAGATGCAGCTCTCCTCTGATGTATTATCCCGACACTCTGGCCATGAACACGGCGTGAAATAAATCGCAGCTGCTCCACAAATGGCTGCTCTAAAAATATTTGCCAAAAAAGGTATTACAGCAACACTTTTTTCCCATGACAACCTAAGTTCAAGCATGAGTTTTAATGTCGTACTGTAGGGGAGATGTTGCTAGCTAAGCTATCCACTTTCATTTTTCCAAACTTCAAAACAGATTAATGAATTATTTTATGCTAGCAGTTGTATCCACATGCAAACACAACCGACTACTGTACCCTTAGGTAAACTCTTGATTATATATGCACTTTCATTTCATTCATGTGACTAGAAATATTACCTAGCATGTATCTGAAAGAAATATAGTAAATGTAATAAAGACACAAAATTGCTTTAATTTTTTTCTGCATTGTACTTCAGTAATTGACTATATACTATATACTGTAAAATAAACTTCCCAGACTTCCCCAATTTTTCTGAGATTTTGTAATTCACCACTGAGATTTCCTTGATTTTTATTTATTTTAAATTTTTTTGCTGGTCACTGCCTGCCAGAGCCGAGCCCATAGTAAGTTTCTGCAATCAAATGTTTGACAGCCCTCGTCAACAGTGCTACATGGTCCGCTCCATTGCCCGTTACGACAGGGGTGCGTAACTTCAGTCCTCTGGGGCCAGTTTCGATTTGCCAGTCTTGCTCTGATCAATTACCTTAGTTTTAGCTTTCCGACAGCTTTATAAACTATGTGGATTTACTCCCGTGCTCAAGCAAAGCAAAATCTTCAGGATACACTTGCAGTCTGCTGCTGCAGTTGGCGCTTATATAAATATAGATCAAGTTTCGGTGAGAAAAATAATGAAGTGCAGAGATGGGCACAAAATCCTGAAAAGAATCCGCTGCTGTACACCCTAGTTTTATTGTAGTATTGTCAGTGACAAAAGCTGATGCATAAAAGATTCAAACCTTGCGATGTGACATTGACATCTAATATATGAACATCAAAAAATCAATAACATAAATAAACCGCTTCAACTCAATAATAGATCTGAAATAAGACCTGTTCTGTTCATTTTATTTGGTTTGCCTGGAGGAACAATATATACCGATCTACCAAAACATTAAAACCGCCCGCCTAATATTACGGAGGCATCCCTTGTGCTGACAAAACAGCTCCATTAAACTGCAGTCCACTCGGATTCCCAGACCTAGGGATTCTGAGCAGAATATATCCCAGAGCATGCCACTACTTCCACCAGCTTGTCTTGTTCCCATAGTGCACCTTGTTGCCATCAATTCCCAAGGTAAATAGTGCACATGTACCAGGCTGATACACCATTTGAGAGAAAACGGAACTCACTGGACTAGACAATCTTTTCCCGCTTGCTCAAAGATCTAGCCCAGATGCTCACATACCCATTGTAAGGCAGCACAGTGCAAAGCATAATGTGTGTGACACGCTACTGAAAAAACTATCATTAAAATTCTCAGTGACTTGTGCCATAGCAGCAGTTCTGTCAGTTTGTACCGCACAGAATAGACTTCTTTGCCTGTTGCCTGTTCATGGTTTGACCTTCCTTGAACCACACACCACTACTAACTGGGAGTACCCCAGAAGTTCTGCTGCTTTGGAGATGCTCTGACCCACTTGCCTGCCTATAAAAATATGGCCCTTGTCAAAGTCCCTGAGGTCCCATTTCTCCCACATCCAACATGTCGACTACGAGAACCAACTATTCACTTATCGTCTAACGTCTGACTGCGGACCTTGAGAATTGCTATTGTTACGAGGTAATCAAAATGATTTGCTTGATCTGTAAGTAGTTTTAATGTTTTCGCTAAATACGTATTATTAAAGAGAAAGTCTTCACTCTTACAAGGTCCATTAAAAGGAATATGATACCTCAAATTTAATGAGACAAGAACTTAGTTTCTTCAGTTAAGTGCAGCCTTTCACACAGTGGAAATTGGGAACTATTTGCAAATAGTGACAACCTTTTTCAAAATGGCTGATTTGCCCAACAGAGGTAACTTTACTTTAGGGGAAGAGGAGTCGAGATGGAAATAAGGGAGCTGAGTTTCCATGCCTTTATTCACAAGTAAAAGTTTATAGCAAGATTAGTTGGTGTGAAAGGAGCCACTCATCTTAATCTTACAAAGGGGCAACACTAGGTCAGGGGATAATGCACTGGCCTTCTTAATGCCACTTTAACCTCATGGCAACAGCAGTGCTAACTACCAATGAAACTTGTCTTTGTGTTCATATCAGGCAACCATACAAAGGCGGCCTCAGATGAAACGTCGCTCCATGCTACCCTTGACAAAGGATTATGGGAACACACGAAGCAGTATGTCCTTGGATGACTGCTACTCGATCGCACTGAAAAATGTACATGCGAAAGTGATGGGCAAAGCGGATGGTAAACTGAAGTATGGCAAACGAAGGGAGAGGAAGGAGATAAGGTTTCATTCAAAGTTGAAAATATGCTGCCTGTACTCTATTACATTCATATAAACAGACAAAATGAGATTTTTTTTTCCATTTTCACTTAGCTGTGCCAATCAATAATGCCTTATTGGCACTCTGATGCATTACAAATTAAAGCCTACTCTCTGTTTTCAAAAAAAAAAAAAAAAAACAGTCAACTATCGACAGAGTGAAAAATTTACTACCAAATATCTTCAAAGAAGAATTTAGCTTTGTTTGAATGTTTGGTCGCAGTTAACCTTGCAATTCTTCCTTTCATATAACGCGGACTCAAAGCAATGAATACCTGGTAAAACCTGTTGCTTCACTGGGGAAGATAAATAAGAGCAATTTTTAAAAAGCCCTTTTCACCAGAAAAGCACAGGACAGCATCACAATTTTATTATTTTTTTTACACAAATGTTTTTAGTTGAGAGCAAGTAACCAATTTTTTGGAAAGATCAAATGACCAGTGCAGTCTGTTCAGAGTGCCACTAAATTCAAAATGGCTTCACCATGACAGCAGTCTCCGACCACTCACAAATGGCAGCCAAACAGAAACACTCCCTCTGGTGTTTGAGTAGAGGAGGCTGAACAGTGGGAAAATCGTGAGGGTAACAGCACTACAATATGTGATCAGCAAGAGAGACGAGTGAGGTCACCACCCTGCTTTCCACTCATTTGCTAGTTATTCTGCAAAAACCAATAAAATAATTTGGTCTTAATTTACAATTTCGTTTGAAATTATCCTTCAACTTGTGTTTATTTTCATTACTTTTTCTGCTACATAGGCCAAAAAAAGAGACAGTTTGACTCATCCCACAATTTGCCAACATGGGGACACTGACTCATCCCAAGATTTCCCCATACGGGGAGACAATTTCACATCAAAAAAAAAAAAAAAAACTTAAACCATGCAAGTATTTTCCATTAAAGAACAGCGAAGGGCCAGTTTCACAGTTGCAGTTGAATCTCAAAGCAAAGTTTTATGTGGTGTCTATTCAAAACTGAATTTTGTGCCAGACCGTGCAAAAACTGTAACCAAGAAATAAGCCATTTCAAGAGTAAGGTTGTAACCAAATACACAAACACACATACAATACAGTAGGCAAAAATATATATGAAAAATTTGTATTCTGTAAATGTCTGTATGGATCAATCTATATGCGAATGATACCCAGAAGGCTACTGCATTTGGCAAAATTTTGTTGTATTTGGCCGATAGACACTGCCCTATCCCATCGGTTCACTGGCACTGAGATAAGAAGCCATTTTCATTGTGATAGATGAAGTGATAGCTTTCTAGAAATCAATACATAAAATAGACAATAAAGTACTGTGAAAAGTATTTGCCCCCTTCCTGCTCTCTTCCATTTTTGCTTATTTGTCATATTAAACTTTTGCAGATTATCCAACTAATTTTAATATAAGACAGAGAAAATGCCAGTAAAGACAAAATGCAGCCTTTACACGATCATTTCCTTTACTGAAGGTAAAGAGTGATTCAAAACTAACATGACCCATCTGAAAAAATAACTGTCACCCAAAACCCAGCAACTGGTTGTGCCTCCCTTGGCGGCAACAACAGCAATCAGACATTTGAGATAACTGGCACTGGGTTTTTCACAACACCGTGTATGAATTTTGGCCCACTCTTCCTCCCAAAAATGTTTTAATTCAGAAAAAATAAAGGTTTTTGAGCATGAACTGCGTGTTTAAGGTCATGCCACTGCATCTCAATTGGATTCAAGTCAGGACTTTGACTAGCCACTCAAAAACCTTCATTTTGTTTCTTTTGAGCCATTCAAAGCTGGACTTGCTCTTGTGCTATAGATCATAGACCTGCTGCATAACCCAACTGCCTTTGAGCTTCAGGTCACAAACTGTTGGCCAAAAATGCTATTTCAGGATTTTCTAGAGCAGAATTTATGGTTCTATCAAATATAAAAAGTTGCCCCGGACGAGAGCCAGCAAAGCAGCCCCAGACCATCACACTACCCACACTACCACCACAGTGTTTGACTGCTAGTATGATGTTCTTACTGTGTAATGCTGTTTTAGCCTTATGCCAGATGTAACAGGATCCATATCTTCCAAACAGTTCCACTTTTGACTCATCAGTCCACATAATATTGTCCCAAAAGTATTGGCAGTCAACAACATGTTTTTTGGCAGGTGTGAGAGTACCTTTATGTTCTTATTCATCGGCAGTAGGTTTTTGTCTTGCAGCTCTATCATAAATGCCACTTTTGCCCAGTGTCTTTTCTATTGTGAACCCTGACCTTAACTGAAGCAAGTGAGGCTTTCTCTGGATGTTAGCTTGGGTTTTTTGTGACTTCCTGAATGGATTGTTGATGCACTCTTGGAGGGAGTTTGGTAGGTGAGCCACTCTATTTTCTCCAGTTGTGGATAGTGCCTCTCACTCTGGTTCACTGGAGTCCCTGAGCCACAGAAATGGTGTTGTAATTCTTTTCATACTGAAAGCTGTCAGCAACTTTTTTTTTTCCTAATTTGTTCTTAAATTTCTTTAAATTGCAGCTTCTTGTGCTTTTTTTGTGCCTACTTCACTTTGCCAGACAAGTTCTAGTAAAGTTATGTTTAGAATGAACAGAAATGGCAGTAATAATGCCTAGGAGTGTCAAGTGAAATTGAGCCCAATTATCAATTAACTTTGTCTGACTGGTTGATTTAATGACTAATAGGGGCAATTACTTTTTCACATAAGGCCAGGAAGGTTGGATAGCTTTTTTTCTTTCAATAAGTAAAATAATTTTTAAAATGTATTTTGTGTTTTCTTAGATTATCTTACATTAAAAGTAGTTTGACTCTCTGAAATAAGTGTGACAAATATGCAAAAATACATCAAATAAATTGAAGAGGGGGCCAATACTTTTTCACTGGACTGTATATAAAATTAATAGGAATGCTAAAATTACCTGGATTCTGAAAATAAATTCATAAACACCAATTCTGAGGCAAAGTCTTTACATTTTTGCAGGGGTTAAGGTTATATTTCTGCATGGGTACACCCAGACAGGTGATGGGTGAGTCAGCGGCAGTACTTTATATCAGCTTTTGTGCATACACTACAGATATATATATACACACACTGTACATACGACTCTGATGGTTGAGTAATAGGTAAAAATTAAATTCCGTACATACTGCACATATCTAGTATAGGTATTTGGAAGCACCCAAAAACACTTACTAGGATAGGCTTTTTTTTTGCAGAGCAAAAGCAAAGACGAGGCAGGGGCTGCCCACGCCTGAACACTACCTGTGTGTGGGAGGGGGGTAGGCCTTTCCTTCCATATACCCCCACCAGAGCGTCCCGCTGCACGGAGATGTTGAACTTGAGGAACTGCGGCTGGTCGACGAAGAGTTGCGATCGCCAGAACACCCCTGGGGGCACCTCCTGAACTGCCCTGCGCCCCACGTCCACCTCCCCCGTGTCAATGGTATTGTTCTCCGGCAGGAACACGCCTAGCTTTCCTGATGGGAGGAGAGGAGAGGTGGAAAGAGAGGGTCAGAAAGTTAGGTTTCCACCAGGCACTTACTCCTAGTCACCAACAGTAGATTAGCTAAACAGCACAATTCTTCAACTAGAAGGTAGAACTAAACGAATTAGCTGGTTGAACTCATGGGTGGTGGGCTTATGGTTGACGAGATCATGGCAGGACTTTTACTTTCTGAATCCTGGACTTACCAACTTTTGTGTGGAGATGTCAGTGAAAGCTACTTCGTCATATTGCAGACTTTAAGTGAGGAAGCAAGTAGTAGACACCAAAATCAATATAGCCTTATAGTTAAGGTCAACAAATTATTATAGATATGGTTCATGTGCACATACATAGTGCAAATAATCTCAGTGCAAACTATGACCCAAAAGTAGAGTCTGTCAGCGATAATCTGTCAATATTCACAACTGTATTGTATCAATCATGTGAGAAATGCGGGCCTAATATTAAATTGTCAGCATTTGAATACTTACTGACTGCACTATATACTGAAGCAATAAGGCCGAGTATCTTGTTGAAAGACAAAAAAAGCAGAGTGACACTGTTCTTATTGTGATTTCAAGCTGCAACTATTACAAGCCCACAGAGTAAAGTGCCCACTGTTCAATCAACTTTCAAAGAGTAAACATGGACCCCGCCAGACTTAAATGCACTTTGTAAGAGTCAAATTAACACTGTGAATTTTACTGCGCAACTACAAACCCAGTTACTTATCCACTATACAAAACTGTCACCCCTGAAATGAAGAACTGGGCTGATGGAAATAAGAGTGAAACCAGGAGAAGAGAAAGCTTTACTCCCTGCAGCAACTATAGATGGCCGCCAGATAAAGACAAGGACTTGCCGCAAAATAAATTTTTTCAAAAACCGTGAAAGTTAAACATTCTCTAATAAATTTAAAACATCTGTTCAGCCTTAAAAACATAGAGGTAAGTTTGTACTCAACCCAATGTGACTCACAATTTTGATAATGCATATTGAGTGTAAATGAACCATGAAGACAATCTGGTAAGAATCCACCGTTACCTTTCAAAGGAAAGTGCTGTTTGCAACATATAGTTCTTGGCTATAAAAAGATGCCCTAGGTGACCATTAAAAAAGAAAACAGATAAAGAGAAACTTTAAAACAAGAAACAGAGATGAATTTTCAAGTAAAACAGGTTGTCTTTTTTTTTTTTTTTTTTTTTTAAAAAACCCCAAAACCATATAAATTCCTAATATTTGCTTCATGGCTACGAAGGATATGTTTCATGAGCAGCATCAATATAATTCAACTTGGGATTTCACACACCGACTGAAATACAATGGCTTGGAATTGCGCGTAATGGCTATCCACAGTATCTTGATGCAGAAAGCTTTTATAAAATTGGAATTATGATGCTGTGTTAACATAGTAAGGGAAGGAAAAACATATGATTTATGAAGACATAATCACACAAGATGTTATTATTATCCTTTATTGTACAATAGCGCATCAAGAAATCTGAAGGAAATTCATTCTGGATGTGCGTAAACAGCACAAACTGCCTGGCCATTCAAAATGTCAGAGCCAAACCTCCAAAGATTTGCCATGATTTATGGATAAAAAGTCCATGTTGACAGACAGGAGATTGTGTCCTTATTTAAGAATGAAAATGTATGTTTTGTGCATTCAACTGGGAACTGCTGTGAGCAACAGAATGCAAAGACAGAGAGAAAGGACATGTATTCATCTTAGATGCACAGTTCATAGAGTCATTTTTTGTGCTGGGCTGCTATCGGCGACTAGCTGATTGGTTAAGATTTTTATTTCCCATGGTGGCACAAATAATGTACCAGGAAAGTAGCCATATCAACGTATAGTATCTATGTGTATGCTGCATGTGTATGCACTTGTGTGTGAGCTTGTTTGACTTTACTTATGGGGACTAAAAAAAACCCATGAATATAGCAAAGTCTGGAAAAAAACAAACAAATAAAAAAAAAACAAAACAACAACAACAAAAAAAAACCAAAAAAAAAAAAAGCCCTACGGAAACAAATTTTTGGACTCCCATAAGGTAAGCGCTTAATTCTGGGCCAATTGTTAAGGTTAAATGCTAAAATAAGGCTATGAAGGTACTTTTAGGGTTTTAAAGTTAGGGCTAAAATTATGGTTAAAGTTCTGGAAGAGATTAATAGTAGGGTTGATTTTAGAGCTTGGGGAGAAGGGAATTAAGATTTTGGTACTATAATTATTTTAGGTCCTCAAGAGTACAGTAAATCAAAGCTGTGTGTGCATGCAGATGAGTGTGTGATGTGAGTGTGAGTGCGCAGGTATGCAAAAGTGTGAGTGTGTCTGAGAGGGTGAATATTTTCCGAGTGTGAATGTGTATTTCGAGTGGCGGCCTACTGCAGCTAGATATCATCAGAGAAGCACAGCAGAGGTGGTCATGTGATCGCACAATCTTTTTTTTTGATAGTGATCTGTAATTAAGCCCTATCCTCTAGCATTCAATAACTCCAATACAATCGTTTGATTATGATGACAAACAAAATATGCAGGGACTCCAGCATATAAAAACAATATAGTAGGTGCGATTATTGAACAATGAACAGTGTATCTAACCTTGGTCCTATTCACACAGGGAAAATGTTGCATGAAAATTAGTCCTAACAGCAATGTGGCTATAAACAAAGAAGGACACCCTGGTAAACATCCATACAGCTCTAAATAGCAATAGACAGCTTTATTTAGTGTTCGTGGGCAGCTGATAGTTGAACAAACACATGATACTGATCAGCAAGCCATGAGCCCATTTTGATTGGCTGCCACTGCGATGTCGGGTGCAATAGTCACAGCGGTCATAATAACAAGGCCGTCTGGACGCTTCTGTCCCCTTCACCTCATCCTGCAAATCACTCTCTCCCCGTCGTGCCATTTCAAATTGATGAAATTTCAATGGCAGTAGCAGAAGGCGCAATTCATCTGCAGCCCAACGAGGCACACGGCCACGGACGGAGCATAAATAATTGTAGAAGATAGGTTTCAGACACATTTCACTTATCACTTTTATTGTGGCACCATAGCTTTTAATGGCAGATGTGTGGAAGCAATTGCTGTCTCCTTCGTTGCCAGGATCATCATGGATTTGTTATTTCTTTCATTCTGTTTGGAGGCCAAGATTTATTTTATTGGGGGATGAAATGAAAGGAACTTCATAAATGTGCAATTTTTTTTCTAATGCGGCCAATGTTGGTTTGAAAACACAGCCTTAGAATTTCCCCTTGGGTCCTAAGAATTATTGTTGTACATTAACCTGTTACAATGTATCATAATTCGGACATTCTGTATTTTCAAGTACTAGCAAAACTACAATCAGATTAATTGTGGCCAATCCAATATTTCATTTACAGACGTATTTTAGGTTCAAACATCCTCATAAGACAGCAACAAGCACATTTTGACAACTTTCCATTCAGTATTACAGTATTTTACCACCCTAAAAAATTAGAAAGATAAACAAAATTTACGCAGCGAAATATAATACTCAATTTATTTAGTGAAAACATTTCCATGTCAAAATATTGCGTTCATTTTAAATGAGTTTAGGAATGCAAATAATCACTGTAGTGATGCTCAGTCATGATTATATCAAGCTGGCCTAACTTCAAATTACTCTCACATTGTAAGACCATGCCTCCAGCCATCCAGCTCACCGGTCTATTAAGACCCGGACTGCATTCTTCACTTCTCAGTCATTGCCTGCATCTGTGTCTCATTTACACTATGTGGTAGTAGAGTGCTATTTAAGACTGAGCTTCGCACTTAGTCATTGCGAAGACTCGTAACCATATACCTGTGCTGCATTCCTAGTCTTGTATAGACGTAGGGCTCTATCTTTCACACTGCCCTACCCGTTGCCACTACCCGCTACCCGTGAATTACGCATTTAGCAGCTTCCACTATCCCTAAACGGTATCTTGCGGCCACACTACCCGCTATACATTAGGCCGAATCCTTCATTTGCGCCTGTAGGTGTGCTCGTGGGCGTGTTTATGCGCTTTCCCTACAATTGCTATCTTGACCACACAAGTTAGGGAAAGCGTATAGCGGGTCCTCAAATCACCCGCTACCCATTTGGCAATTGAAGACACGGCTTCTCTCCCCCTATGCGATCAAACAGTGACAAATGGGCTACATTCAGTTCAGAAAAATAATTAATTATAATTAGGTCTATGCACTGGCACTCAGCGACGTAACATTTTTTTCCAGCGAGAGCGGCATTTCAGAACTCTTCAGCGAATGAAGGTAATTCTGGTGACAAGTACGTGGTTTCGTCCGTTTACATTTTCCAGTCGGACAGTTGTCTATCTTTTTTTTTTACAGCAAGTTGCGTGACCGTGCTGCAAAAACAGGTGTGCGTTCTTGTTGCCGAAATTACCTTCATTCGCAAAAGAGTTCTGAAATTCCGCTCTCGCTGGAAAAAAAAATTACCGTTGCTGAGTGCCAGTGCATAGACCTATTTATAATTAGATTATTTTTCTGTACCGAATGTAGCCCATTATTTTGTCACTGTTAGATCGCATGAGGGAGAGAAGCCGTGTCTTCAATTGCCACTTGATTATTCTTGAATTGGAAAACGTGTTAATAAGGGAAAACCATCTAGAATTAGCCAGGACTAATTGTAGGCAATAAAGGGATGGATATTTTCTCCCAAATATTCAGGTCTAGCACCGGCCCTGAGTATTATTTCCCACAGAACGAGAATGCGTGACAAAACCGCGCCTCTCCCGTCAGGCAGTGACGGAATTATGTCACCTGGTTGCAGATGATGTTTACACCGCTGCCAGCTGTCCGTATGCCTTGCCCGTTGCTGTTAGGGTTACTGTGGCACTATTTTTCTATGCTAGTGGGTCATTCCAACACCCACTCAGCTGAAATGGAGGCATGACTCAATCATGGCAAAAAGCATTTTTTCTTTTTCTTGTTTTTTTTTTTTTGAAGTTTCCATCACAAAAGGGGTAGGCTTGATGTTTTTTTTTTATTACATAACAAACATTAAACAATATGTCAATGTCAAATAATAATAATAATAATAATAATAGAATTCATGATTAACTTAACAAAAACAGATCCTCCCCTGTCTGGATTTGACCTCATGCACAAGCAATTTAACTTCATCTTCGGAGAAACGTGGCGACCTTCCTCTCTCCATCACGGGTTTCGGTTTGAGGATTTGGGATAGCGCAGCCTGCTCCTAAAGGCAATGGCAGCTGGCACACTGATTGGTTTAATTGGAGTAACGCCCAAACCACGCCTATGCATAATATAACGGGTAGCGCAGGTGTTTTAGGGATATAGGCAAGTGTGCAAGATAGCAACTTTTCCGGGGGAACGCCTCTTACGCAATGCTAAATCCCCAAATAACGGGTTTAGGGACTCTGGCGTAAGATAGGGCCCGTAGTTCCCTGCGTTTCATGCGTATTTAATCTCTAACTTAGTGCTGTTTATTGTTTTATTCAGCACTTTATGCCCAGAACCTCGTTTCCTGAGTTGTTTTCTATTTGTAATACATTGTTACTGCAGCTATAGCCCAGACTCTGTATTATGTATAGCATTTATAAGGAACTTCGATTCCTATTTATTTTGTGTGCTTCATTCATGCCTTCTGCTGTGCAGTCGGCATAATAAACTTTCAACCAAGTCCATCCTTGCACCTGAGTCCAGTCCTCAACTTCCAGTCCTCCGTGCCAGTCACGAGGGTACACACATTTACAAGGTCACAGAATTATTTCATAGAATGTATAACTTCACAACCAAAAGATGGGCACATATTACTGTTACACAAATTCAAAAATAAAAGGACTGTTGAAAAATTCATTTTCTACTTGGCGACATCACCTGTGCCTGTACTGATAAAAAGACATGTAAACACTCCACTGTCTGAAGAGGATTATCCAAAAGCCATTAAAGCAAACACTGAACTCCTTCAGAAGAGTGCAAAAGAAGAAAAAAGCCTCTCCCACATTTTGTTGCAAAACTCACTTAAAGATTTTATTTTTGACAAGCACAATCAAAAGTGCTGGCATTTATTTCCCCAAGAAAAAAAAAGCCTTAAATGCTCAATTTAAGGATCTGATGGTTTAAAAAAAAAAAAATAAGTAAATAAAACATCTGCTATGAACTTCGCAAAACAACTCCAGCCAAAAAATGTCTTTAATATATATCACATTAAACCATCGAACATAAAGTTTATCACTATTGTTCTCAACCTAGTAAATCGTAATGATTCTAAACAGAAATTAACTGTCATTTTACCAAAACATCAAATAAATTGTTTAAGAAAAAATAGTTATTGAAGTTGCATGGCCACAATGGTCACCCATATCTTTCGTGTAACATCTGTATCAGAACTGAATGTGTGAGTATTGCTTTCAGTCCCTGTTCTTGAAGCAGCTGGCTTATCAAAACAGCGGAGATTGATAGGACATTAGGTCAAGACCCGCTTTGCATAGTTTAAGGAGAAAAGTCCAAATCCATGACTCAGACCAACAAGTAAACAAGAAAAAAAAAGATAAGCTGCTGATAAGGTCACTTTCCCCACCCCGCGCTGGTGTTGAAATGCGAAGAAGCATTAGCCTGAAGGTTGTAGAGATATGGTCTCCCACCAAATTGTGCTTGTCAAACTTGGTACGTGGTACAGAAAGAGCCAAACAACCTGTGAAGAAGAGCATTGCCACTATAATGCAATCATTCTACATTTTGATCTTAACCTTTCTGGCCATTGCTCTGTACAGCGTCTGCATATAAAAAGGAAAGAAAATTCCGGCTTAAAAGATATTCCTTGATTTCTTACCGCAAGAATATCTGACACTGACATTATGTGACATTCTGCTGCTAATAAAACATACCGTATTCTCAACAGTATCACCGTATAAGACTTCAAAGCATGAACAATTACCTTTTCTGAAACAATTAAAGCAGCAGTAACCAACCACCAACCGCAATGGGCCCAGCTGATTATTCTATTGAGTAGCTCAACAAGATATCTCGCAGTTGAATGAAACATGCTTTGTAAGGGCTGGAGTGAAATTCTACAGAGCTCATTTCAGATCAATTCAAAGCAGTTCATTTCAAAGTGCTTCAGTGGCATGGCAGCATTTGCATTTGTATTGCCAAAGCATGACCAGGAACATGAAACATTACAACAAACAAGGAATAAAAGAACTAAACGACATATAGCAGACTTACACTGTACATGCACATACAAATACACATGAGTGGTGACAATGGTGATTATAACAGCATAGTATTGTCTTTAAATGTTGATGTTTTATTTCAAGTCTTTTTAAAAGTATTCTTTTTGCCTTCAATTGTACAATAGTGCTGTGAAACTAGTGATACCTTCATTATCACAGTAATGCAATAGATGTTGGCACATGGTGAGCAATCTCCAAAACCCCACGGGAAAGTCTAAATTTCATGCAGTGGAAAAGCCAACTTCAGACAACAAACTAGCGCAATATAAAAAAGAGCAGTCTGCCTAATTAAAAGGAGACTGTCTGTTAGGCTATCATGCTGTACATGTGTGAATGCGGCAGTGCAGTAGCGAAATAGGCGTGCGTTTTGGAATGCAGAATTGCTGGAAGCTGAGGAATGAATATATAGCTTTATTGATACAATGACAAGCCAACCCGTGTTACCAAAGAAACCTAAACAAGACCACTGTAAATTGGAGGGGAGGTTATTACGAGTCAGCAAAAAGCTATAGACATTTTGATAATGACTTTACAATTAGCCTAATTGGGCACTTGCAGGAGCAATAGGGCAAAAGATTACACATGATGTACTGACATAGAGTTTAACATGCTAGTGGCTCCTCATCAAAAGCTGAGCGAAGATAGACTGGAGAATAACAACTTAGTGACATAGCCATGTCATGGCTTTTCTCTCACTGCTGTCCGCTGAGACCAGACACCATGTTAGAAGGAGTAACGTCTGGCCTGCCCAGGCCATTTTTTTTGTGCAAATATAAACTAGAACATAGTCTAGGCTTTGGATGAGGATTGGTCAACAAGGGCTTCACAATTCAAATCCTCTGATATGTAATCCTTTGAATCTTAAAGCTCTTTGCTACATAATGCCATTTCTGTCTCAGGCAGTATAAAATTAGGTTTAATGCATTTGGCGGTAATGGGTTTAAAAGCAGTGGTGGCGGTGGTTGAAGGGTGGGGGGATGGGGGAGGGGGCCGAGCAGTTGTTTCTGAGGGGGTACTTTGACATAAGGGACTGGCTTTTAACAGAGAGGTCTCATTTCCCAGGTGCAGCCCTGTCTTTTTGTCCTTTTAACTGAACAGCTTCGCTAAGCAACCAGGCTAAACATGAGAACAACAAGCTAAAGCGAAAGCCTATTCAAGTTGCATGAAAGGAGAAAACCAACCAAACTGACACACATTTCTAGATATCAAGGTAAAAAACCAACAGTAGGACTGTAAAAAAAAAAAAACCAAAAACAATGTGAGCCAACATGGCTACAGAATAGTGGTTTCTTCTTCCTTTACAACAAGGTTTTCTTTGGGTAGCTAGTATTCTTGGGCTGGTCTGCCTCACCAAATACTGATCTATGCAGTTTCGCAGTTCCTTAAGCGTTACAGGGAACAGAGAACATCCTGTTATTTCTTAGCAAGAAAATCACCAGGGCTGCCTTTTCCCTCGCTGCTTTACAAGAGGGCTTTTCGTTCATCTGTCCATCACCAAGGTGAGACCCCATCGAATAAAAGAGGCGGACGCTACTCACTTTGACTTAATATTCACAGTCACCAAAAGGGGAATTTGCATTAGTCATTTCTGCAAGTTGGTGGTTCGCTAGATGCTGAAGCTCTCTGTCAGTTAAGACAATTCACACTGGGTGGAGATGGAGCAAAGGTTACCATCTCAAGCAAGAGTGCAGCCTGCTATTGATTGCCTATAAACAGCCAGATTCCACTGCCTGACATCTTAATTAGTGGCACTTATGAACATTTAAATAAACATTGATGTGCACAATGGACCATTTACTTGTGGCTTCCTTCACAATTACCTTTGCCTCAGCAGTCTTCCGCGAACATGTAAATGGCACCCAAGGTCTGTGTGAAAACAGGAACGACTGGTGCTAAAAGCTGAAAACAACCTCAAAGCAAATCCTGCTCAAACACACCTTAACCTGATTGTGTCAGGAACAGGTGACAGAACACAGCTGAGACGAACTGTATGTTCAGCAGTCTCATATGCTCTTAAGTAAACCATGCCGTCGTCCTCAGTCTCCAAATGCTTTTTTTTCCCCTCCTGTCATGGTTTCAGCATGTTAGCCAAGTCTGAATGACATACAAAAAAAAATTACCATCTGTTTCTCTAATGGAGTTTACATTGGGGCTGTCCAGAAACATTAATGCCAATCTGTCACCACAGTGGAAGCTCATGTATTATTGGGTGAACTTTTGCTCAATTTCCGGGTTAAGCCTACTTTAACCTTAAAAAATAAATAAATTAAATAACACATAAAATAAAAAATTAAGGCAATGGGTATGAAATAGAGCCTACAATAAATTCTATTTATAGCGATCTGTGTCAAATAATTTAGCTCTCTTTTGTCCGGATAGTGTTAATTCACAAAAAAATAAACCAATAAAATAAATTCAAAAAATTAAAGTCAATTCAAACGCATTTGAACTTATGAGAGGTTACCTCCTGGCTAAATGGTTTGATGCTGAGCTTTCTGTACAACCAAATAAAGGCCATGTTCAATCAACTGCAGGCTAATTGACATGCACTGTAAAGTATTGTGGCTTACAGCTAAACTCACGGCACACAGAACAGGGTTTGATCCTAAATCCACAATATCAAAGCCATGCACATTTCCTGCTAAGAGCTGACAGCTATGCGGCTATGCTTTAAATTTTTTGCCACTTTCATCCTTTTCTGTAATAATAATTTGCACAGTAGTTTAAGCCCTGGTCTATCACTTAGTGATTTCGGTCTTTCAAAAACCATATTATTTAACAATGATCACACAGATTTTACTCACTACACAAGGTTGAAGTCAAGCAAGGTTATTGATTACTTTGCACTGCCTAACATAGCATTATATGCCCGAAAAGCTGATCTTTGATCCCTGAATGCAGCTGACGCTGTGTGACCTTGACCTTTGACCCAATGATCTCCAAACAAACTCATTTCATCTACCTCCTTTGGGGAGATAATATGTCTGATTCGGTCAAAATCAATCCACTCCTTCAGTAGATATGTAGTATTGAGCACACAAGACGTGATGGATGGACAGATGAACAAACGGACAGACTCCTCAGGAAACAATATTCCTCTGGCCCACTTTGTAGGATGGAGGCATAATAATAAGAATTAAAAGAACAGAATGATAAACATTAGAATCTATAAAGGACCAATAAACAGTCGAATAGGCTATCATTCTGTGTATAAGTGAAACCAGCAGTGAAAGAGTTGAATGGGTCTGTAGTGTGGGGTGTTGAACTGTCCAAAGATGAACATAGCACACATAGCTTTATCAACAGAATGGCAGGCGAAGTTACCAAAGCAACCTGAACAAGACTACTAAAAAATGAAAGAGGGCATATTATGAATGCAAAGTAAGTCAATAGCTGGGCGAATTTTATCAAAAACAAGGAGCTAAATAGGATATGTGCATAAGCCAAATGACATAAGATTACATATGATATACTGGGGTACAGTTTTCAGGGTCAGTGACTCTTCATCCAGTGCTGGGGTAACTCTCCTCAAAAAGGATGGAGACAATAAAACAAGAACAGGCATGTCCTGGCTTTTCTCTTACCGTTATCTGCTGAGACCACTGTCACCATGTTGGTGGGAGTCGGGTCCGACTTGACCTGGCCATTCTCAAAAGCATAGTTTTCCGTTTCTCGCAGCTGCCAGTTCAGACCAAACAGGTGCATGGCTGCAACAGAAAGACAAGCAAGGTGAAGGCTCCTGTGTGGTATACGCACACACACACACACACACACACACACACAATGGCAAGGAAATATATCTGTCAGTGTAACTTCTTTCATCTTATTACCAAGAATAACAACTCAGAGAGAACTGCAACACAACATGCAAACACACACAAGTACGCACAGACAGCAGCTTTTATCATGAATTGTAACCGTTCATTGTTCTCATCTCCCCACTTGGAAATGCCAGATCTTATTTGTAGGCACATCTCTTCACTGCCGGTTTATAACAGTGCAGAGAAGCATGCACTACCCTCCAGTACTTATTTCTATAGTTCACCAGCTGAACTGAGCAGACAGACATTGTGTGGGAGCGGTAGTCTTCATGCTGCAGCTGCAGAAAGCTGAATGTGAGGGGACTCATCGACCTCAGATTTCACCGCGAAATGAGGGGTTTGTTCCAGCACTCAAAAATGTGTCTGCGTTTCCTCCACCACCACCCCCTGGTCTCCTATATGAAATTATCTGGGAGTTGGAGAAAGTCGGCCACAAAGCTTCTAATATAACCACCAAAGTACTACCCCACCTACTGCCACCAACTCCTTCTCAGCCATATCCATTAAGACAGCAGCCCAGGTGGCTCTGGTTTTTAACCCCTTTGCACAGAATACAAATAATGCCAATTTTTCTTGTTGTGCATGAGCCTATTTAGGCTTTTTAACTCAGTATTTGCGTCACAGAGACTCTGGAAAATTATTCCAGTGAAGCAAAACATTTAGAAATTCAATTACAGAATTATTTAGGAATTAAATGTCAGAATTTAGGGATGCCGGCGTTTATGTCTGCACAAAGGGGTTAAGGATTCTGCCAGGCACGTCGCACAATGAACCCTGGTATTTTTAATGCAATATGAATCTTATAGTTTACACTAAAATGGTACCAGTTCAGAGCCTTTCATTCTTGCCCGAAGAAATGTACTTTAACAACCCGTCAAACAAAAAAAAAAAAAAGAAAATTAAATTAAATAAAAATTGAGCCAAGCTACAGACTTTGGTAGCCTTTGTACTTACAACATATTGAACATTCTTTGATATCGAAAAGCGTTGACGGCATTTTCCGAAATCGTATTTGACGCAGACCACATACAAAAATAAATGAAAAGGAATCGGAAACTTCAGAACCGTACAAACCTTAACAATTAACGTGAAACACATGTCCACATGATGTACAAAGTGTGGCTTTTCGCATAAAGCGGTGGATGGACGGTGATGTCAGTACAGTGCAGTCTCCAGGAGGGCTGACAGATGAAGTAATAATGGGGCAGGAGACTTAAGAGTCCCTCTTCCTGTGTTTCCCATTGATGGTAGAACCATATGCGGGTTGATGTGCGCTCACTTCTTTGAGTAATGGCATTCCCTCACAGCAGACATTAAAACTAATAAGGGTAATTTGTGGTCGAGAACAGCCTTGGGTGTACTTATGTTCTCGTGGACTGCTGGGTAAAAAAAAAAAAAAAAAAAAAAAGAAGAAAAAGGCAGCATAAATCAAAACTTGTGCGAGTGCTAAAATAACTTACAGACTTCATGTCATAAAGAAAAGGGAAAACATTTGGCCGCCGCAAGCCAGCGAAGGAGAGGCCGACTCAGAGAGAGGGTGAGGGAGAGTATGAACAGGAAAAAAGAAATAAGGACAGACAAAGACGGGCAGGGCAGGAGGGAAAGCGCGAGAATAAAAACTGGACACGAAAGTGAAAAAAAAAAAACAGGGTTACAGACTGTTTACCAACACATAAACAAAAATAAAGACTTGATATGATCCACGGCCAATTACACGCGCAGAATTTTGTTTTTTTTTATATTGCGTCTGTTTGTTGTGGCTCAATTTTTTTCATCCATTTGCTGCGTCAGAGTTCTACGGACCCTACGTGGGCTGCGCTAATAAAATAAGGCCCAGTTGAAATAGATTTCAATCGAGATAAAAAAAAAAAGAGAGAGGGAATTAGAGAGAGGAGAGAGAAACAGAAAGTGAGCAAGGCTAGAGAAACAGAGAGAGAATGAAGTAGAGAGGAGAGAAAAGGAAAAAAGAAAAAGGAGAAAGAGGAGAGTAGCGAGGTAAAGTGTGCATCAGGGTGAGAGAGAGAGAAAGGCAGAGGTGAGCAGCGAGAGAGAGAGTGTGTGTGTGTGTGTGTGTGTGTGTGTGTGCGTGAGTGTGAGTGTGTGACACGGGGAGAGAAAGGCAGAGAGAAAAGTAATTCCAGTAGTAGCCCGAGAAAGCGGTGTGGGCTGGCACAGGAACATTTCCATATGGCCTCGGCAGGCACCCCTGCTGCGGCGGTTTGACTGTGCCGCACACCACCCACTACCCCCACCACCACATACCCCCCACCTCAGCCACCTCCCTCCCCAGCACAGACTCCACTCTCTACAGACTCATTAAACCAGACTCCTACCGGGGCAGGGCCAATCCAGGGCCGAGCCGCGCATCTCACAATTCCCTCCCCCTCACTTAGACCGAGAATAAGGGCCCGGGCTTGCCGCAGCCCCCACAAACACACACACACACGCGCGCACGCACAAACACCTGGGACCGAGGGGGCTAAGCCACCCGCCGAGAGGCGGAGGGCCAAAATCTGCCGAGATGCTCATCGCCACTCGACAGGCTTCTTGCGGACCACCACCGTAATTACGGCCATCAAACAGAGCGCCGAGGACCCGTCTTTTTTAGACAAAGGAGATTGATGCGTTGAAAGGGAACAGACAGGAAATATGAGGAGGGGACACGCACGGTAAACACAAATTTCGAGCGGCGTTAATTCGACGCGCTTATTTTGAGGGAGCGTTTGGAATCAAGTTCGTGAGAAATTAAAAAGTCCTTTGACTGAATCCAAGAACCCACCGGTAATGCCACCTGTGGGCATTTATTTTTAAAATTGACTTGAAATGCATTGAATTTCCCCAGCAGTACTCAAAATGGATTTTCCTTAAATTGCAAGAAAACTTCTGCGTAGGTTTTGCCATTTTTTTATTTTTTGCTTCTAACACTGAAAAGTTAAGGTAGCAGCTTAAAATGGAGAGCGGAGACGGCAGGAAGCTGTGAAAATGGTCTCTCACACAGTGCGCAAAAACACATACAAAGCACCGATGGCCACTTATAACTACTTTGTGCCTTAACGACAATCTGTCCTCAAATGAACAAAGTTTTGAACACACAAGTGCACAACAAAAACACACTGTGTCAACAGTAGACAGCATCCAGTGGCTACCTACGAAGCGAGTGATCATGGGAATACTGGTTACCAGCCGCAATAGGCAATAGCGATGCCGGTATTGTTTTCAGTTGATCCGTGTGTGTGTGCGTCTGCCATCAGAACAAACTACAGCAAAACAACTATAAAATTAGTATGAAAGTGGTTTTGAGTATCGGTGCAGCAGTTCAGATGTTTGTGTGTGTGTTTGTGGGAAATATTTGTGAATACAATAGCATTGCAACCTTTTAAAATGCAGTCTAAAATATCACACGAGTAGCTGGAGTAAAAGGAAGGCTGAGTTTGAAGATGGGCGTGGTCTGAGTACACACTACACACTAACTCTACAAGTGATAATGAGGACTGCTATACTGAAAACCCAGCATCACTGTCGCGGCTGATGCGATCCCAGATGGTCGAACAGACCTTGATGCTCCCACACTTGTGTGTAATACAACGAATATGCAAATGCAAAAATATCAGCAAATATTTCAGTCGAACCAATTCTGTCAGAGCTGAATTCAATAAACATCAGTAAGATGCATGGGATCACTGCCTTTATGTGTTTTCATTTTTTCTTTCTTCTTGTTGTTTAGATCAGCGGGCATACATGCCATGTGAACCTAGCTTAGGTCCTTCAAAGCATCCAAGGTAACACTTCACAAAAAGATCCACATGAATTGGCGTTAACTAACACCAAAAAATTAGTCTGTACATCGTTAATTCATGTGAACAACTGCATAAGTTAATACCAAATAATAATCCGCTAACGTATTTGTTAACTGAGAAGTAATATTCAGTGTGTCCCAAACTTTACTAATGTATAAATAATCATCAACTATAAGTTTATGCTTTTGTTAACAATGAACAAGAGGTGATTTCAAAGCTAACTTAAACAGTATGTACATTATTATTTCATGCTAAAACCTACATTAATACATGTGAACTTATAGTACCTTACTGTCGTGTTACTGTAACTAGTAAAAGAGTGTTCTGCAGTGTTGAAACAGGTAGTTCACTGCATTGAACCTCTAGTCGACCTTCTCTTCCAGAGGCGAGGCACTGACTATGGTGGTTAACCCACACAGGGCAACAATGCAGGAAACTGTGCGGAATAATGAATAAAATATGAATTATGACAGATGAGCCCTTTCACTCGTCAGCTCCAGCAAGACGCTGACCCTCCCGATCACATAATCTTTAATTCATGAATTGACTAGGTTGCCACAAATTGTGTGGATATGCGAGTACCGTTAGCAATAAGAACCATAAAATAGAAGAGATGATGTTTTGTTTTTTTTTTCTTTGAAATGAAAACACAAACCTTATCTATATTATACAAGAACACAGGCAAGGGATTTTTTTGAATCTCTGTAATGCAATTTTACCTGCAGACACAATGAGATTTGGCTTTGCTGGTGGCTTGAACACTCAATGTGCAGTTCGCTTTCTCAGTGTGATAACGCAAATAATATTTTTAAACAAACGGAAAGGCGACTCTTCAGAAAACAACTTTTTTAAAAGTACTTCTGAGCAGGAAAACCAGGCCAGCGATCCCCCAGGGAACGTTTGAAATTATGGATGGCTCCTTAACTCTTTTGTCTGCGTGCTCATCCATGTACGTATGAGGAATGCGCAGACGACAGTGCTATTTGACTCATGGGGCCACTTAGCCGTTTAAAATCGATGATTAATGATAACACAGCACCCTTCCTATGGCAAATCAAGAACAGGGTCTCCGACATCAACACTGGGTTCAGAAACCGGGCCTGAATGGAAAAACGAATCTCATTCACCTGGGTCTAGAATTACAACGTTCAAACCGCGCATCGGCGAATGAAATCGAATCTTTAGGCAGTGCGCCTGACAAGAGCGGGTCAGATCCCACAGCAGATGGCTTAGGAAAGAAACTGAGCTCCATTTTTTTTTCTCTTCCCGGCACTGAATGAGCCAAATTAGGTGAAGACGTTTAGCATCCGAGGTATTGTTGTCGATGTGAATGGGGAGCATATGACACAAGCAGGCTATCCATCTGTGGTAATTATATAGCGAGAGCAGAAAAATGTCATCCTGCCACAGCAGAGGAAGAAAAAAAATATGAGATGATCTCTTCAGATACTAAAACGGTTCACTTTTTTAACTGCGCTAGACAAAATATACTGACAAACTGCGGTCGAGTCAAGCACGTAGTTCCTGCAAAATGGTTTACATGAAAACATGCAGTCACAATAGCATGACTGCGTCTGCAGCTAACTCCTGTTTGTAGGACAAAATACATGCCTGGTATGATATTAAAGCATATATCATACACAGAATTGCAGTCGTTTGTAAAGCTGGGATACAAACAGCAGCTGGACTCCAGTCCTAAAAAACACTTACATTTCTGAATACCTAACTTGAATCTGATTTAAGCAGTACTACTTGTAGTTCCCAACATTATACTTTATACCTTGAACAGTTAAAGAAAATCCAACCATAGCGCTGTGGTCCAACGCATGAAACTGCCTGAGATGACGTAACCTTACATTGCAGTGCATATATAGTAGATTATACACAGTATACTTAAAAGAGAATTAAAACAAACGAGCCAAAAACAAGTATAAGAAAATGGGTACATTTTTCATTTTCCCACAGGATACAAAGCCAAACTTTCAAAGCATTGTGCCAACATGAAAAAGGATTGTGGGAGCATTTCTTGGCACTGTGGGAAAGTTTCAAAGCACCACACAGCATTGAGGGAACGTGAAATTGCCATATGCATTTCATGTGTGCAGCTATGTAGCTTTCTAGTGCAGGATATCTGCAGACACAGAGCTGTGTGCAAAGGACACATACGATTATTAGTGGGAGATAATGAGATCAGATAGGGACAGTCAGTGTAATGCCAAAACACAAATTTAAGATGATAGCACCAAGCAATTTCAAAGTTGTATGGTACTATCCGTCCCCTACAGTGCCATGTTGTGATTAGGAATCCATATTTTTCCATAAATTAGCTTTTCTCATAAGCAGCCTGCTGTGCTCATATGCAAATAGATTATGTGAACTGAGCAATTCAGAGATACACTGACAAATGTTGAACCACCTTTCCTCTAAATACATCAAATATATGAGAAAAATGAGGAAATATATTAACATGTGGGCTTGATTAACCCTCAAGTGACTGAGTGAGCTCACTTATGACCCCAGACACATATTTTTATATGCCGTTTAGATATCGTAAATCAGAAAAATGTTTCTTTCCATAAGTATGTCAAACTATTCCTCTAACCACTTTTCATAGGTTTTTAGAGGAATTGGAACATCGATGCGGCAAGGATAACTGAAAGATATGAGATATAGGAGTGTTTTTCGAGTTGTTAAAAGTGCACCCAGAGGCTGCATAACTCATCCAAAGCAAATTATTATTATTTCCAAGCAGAGATATGAATCCATTAACTATGCTAATCAGGCATATATGTTATTTTAAAAATATTTTTAGCTCCTTAGTCTTTGCCCTGTTCAGATCAAATTTTAAAGATTTGGTCCTTAGACGGTTGGACCAATATCAAGCCCTGTACAAATTTTGGTGCAGATTGCACTATTAGTCTTTGTAGTAAAGTTAAAGAAAGGCAAGAACACATACACACACACAGCATTTACAGCAAAACATAACAAATTAGGAAATAAAAGTTGACCATCACAATTGAATCAATGCCCAAAAGGTCAAAAAACATTTGTATTTTCTGGGATTATAAATGACCCCACCCAACTTCCCATCATTCTTGGCACACACAAAAAATCTACCAGAAAACTTTATTTATTACATTAGATCATTTAATTATACATGTCATTCATAAATGAAGCTGTGTGGATACGATACACACAAAAAAAGTCAACAACTGGAAGGGCACTCGGTAGAGCGCATACTTCCGCCACGCCATGTGGTAATATTATCGGTTCTTCCGAATCTATATTCCAGAATATGTTCTGGATCACTTCCAAAATTGAATCAACTCATCCTTAGACCGCCTCCCATCCTACCAAATTTTGTGCCGATCCGTGAATACCGTTTTGAGTTATCCTATTAACAGACAAACAAACAAAAACACTAACATATAGGGGTGAAAAAAAAATCCTTGGTGAAGGTAAAAATGAGTATTTTTGCATAAAAAATAGCGGGGTCATTTACAATCCCACTTTGCGTCATTTTAGTCGCTAAAAACATTTGGTTGCTTGAGGGTTAATTCTCACCCCGGAAACTAAAACACTGCTGATGTTTAACCTAAAGGCCCATATATGGTTCCATCAAATGCAGCTGCTTACTCAAAGCTGTGGAACTTCAGGCCTATTTTAATTTCTAGTGGAGATACCACGGTTTCCAGTGATCCCAAAAATGTCCTCCTGAATTACAGGGAAATGATTATAAAATGATGAAGAAGATCTAGATATTTTCCATTTGAACATAAAACATGGCATTCTAGGTTTGAATATTCCTCCCAATTTAAGTGTGATGTAGCTTCAGTGAAGCACTACAACCAGCTGGTATAAAATATGTATGTGACATTGTTCTTCATTATGAAAAAAAAAAAGGTTTTTCTGACTTCGTACCAACGTGAGGGAAAATTTAAGTGAAAAATTAGAGTTTAAGGGGTTAATGGTCTCCTAAGAGACATATTGGGAATGATAAGCTCACTAAATTAAAATAAGTACCACCAGAGAAACTTCAAAATGTGTTCGCTAAAATTTACACTTGGTCCAATTCATCTTGAAGAAAAGGAATATTCAAAAAAACAACCCATGAACCCAACCTCACAACCAACATACAGTAGAATCAAATATTACTGCAAATATGAATAAGAAAAAAATAAATGTCAACGAGAACGTCAGCTAGAAATTTCCCCAAACGGTGCCAAGAAATGGAGCCGAGAATATTATTGCGACATGTGTTTTCATGATTAGAATTACAGTGCATTTCCCTTCCTCCACATTTGAGCATGTTCGGGTCACAGAAGGGTCAACATATACTGGCTGACCACCATTTTGACAGAGGAAAAGATGAACTGGACGTAAATCTCCATTTTCATTATCCGTATTACTGCCACTAAAGTTAGTAGCAAGCTGGCTTCCACTTTCACCATATAAAAAGCACGGTGAAGCCTCTGGTAGGTTTGTGCTGCCCATGGGAGGCAGCGCAGGGCCTAATATGTACTTTACAGGGCAAGATGAAAACACATTAACTGAAGTAAGCTGTGAAGATGTTATCGGGCAGTGAGTGGGTTTACACAAGGGCTCCTTACAGCTTTGAGAGCCAGGCAAAGGCTCCTGACCAACCAAACACTGAGAGCGACTCCTCTGCCTACTCTTGTTTTTTTAAGAGTCAGTCCATACATTTTCAGTTGTACTGGATTTAACAAAAATCTGCGGTCACTGATAGACACAACAATTTGCGTTTACACTCCAAATACTAGAGCCTCATTCAAAACAAAGCTAGTTAATAAAAGCGCGAGGGTTTTATGTTTTTTAGAAGACAAACTGGTGGTAGCATATTTCCAGGAAGTAGACTGCCCAAGCACAACCATCAAAGTTGACGGATGTAGTATATATAGAGTACACTTGATAAAAACACACTTTAAAGAATATATCTGAAAAAATATTAAACTGGCACAAATATCAATACGCTACTGTTGATCTTGTTAGGTGAATTGGCTTGACCGATCCTTCATAAGGTGAGGCATATATTGTGCATCTTAACAAGGATTTCTTAGACTGAGATAAGATGCATTAGAGCACCGGGAATACAGTGAAGAAAAACATACTTCTTGACTCATATTTCTCTTGTACTTCATGAGCACTCTCTTACTCACTGCTATCTTCACATTTACTCAAAACACCTTCACAGGCACGCCAGGAGCCAAAGTCAACAATCTCAAGGAAAATAAAAGCTCTTGTAAGACAATACATAAATAAAAATAGGCACCATTTCACAACTCAGGGTAAATATGTTCTTCACCAATATGTGAATATGTTCTTCATTCACCTGGTATTCCCAGACACAGGCCATTTGTTGAAATGAGCAGAAAACAAGTATCTAAACAATAAGCAGCAAGTATGCTCAATATACATCAAGGCTCATATTGTTCAACTTTACCTTTTTCCTGACGGCACTGCCAAATTCCAGTCATATATGACCAGCGAGAAAGATTATCAAAATTCTCACAATCTTATTTCTTCTGTATTACGGATTACTTTGTTTTATACATCAAAAGAAAGCTGAGAATCCGCTCTTTCCGATTATACACCAATAAAGAAATGTTTGACTATCATCAGAATAGTTTCACTCCTCAAAGCACATGACATAATTTTCAATAAAAATCCTTAATTTATGAACACTTGCACACAGTGAATGTTGTGTGAACATGGCAACCTGTTTCATTTTCGCTCATTGTCACCTGAAAAACAGTGATCAAAATGATGGGAAGGAACAACAAGATACCATCTGTTGTGGATTCTGAGGAAGAGTTGAGTTGGACCCAAATAATAGCCCAGAAAAGTTTTCACAAGGAATTTCTGCAGAATTGAGTGATATTTTGTCAAAAGATGAACAGACTACAACATCGACAGCTCGCCCATAAAATACCGAAATGAATTTTTCTGCGTGGCAGTATTTTTCCTCGGCCATTTTGTCCTCATGTGGACCAGTCGGGAGAGAGTTAAGAAAAATGCATGAAGGGGATGAAGATAGTCCTTCAGATAATGCATGTGTACATTGTGACAGCGCAGGAAGTGCCCAGTTCACTTACCTATGCAGTAACACAGCAGGACGGACAGTAAGACGGACACGCCCACAGCACTGAGGGCAGTGCACCTCCACGAGCAGTGCTTGGAGGACTTCTTGAATTTAAACGCACTTCTGGAGAGGGTGTTCCTCGGCAGGGGGCGGGTGGGCGGGGAGTATACGGACCCCGTCGCCATCGAGTAGCCAGGCGTTGCCGTGCTGAAGAGCGGGGTGGTGCCAGTCGAGGTCTTGAAGAGGAAGTGCCTGGAGGATAAAGTTATACACCACTCAGAAAGGCTGATACATCGACATACATTTGAAATGCAAGACTGAGAACTGAGAATTTGAAATGACAAGACTGAGAATACATACCACCACATACAGCAAAAAAGCACCGGGCCATTCCAAATGACTCAAGAGAGCAAAACATGTAAGAATTTGAAGAGAGACATAGGCTATGATTCCAAAACAGTTTACTCAGTGTAGGCGTAAATACCCTAAAATTAAAGTGCAGACTATAAGCCGTAGTGAGGGTCCTTAGAACCAAATGGAATGAATCATGAAGACATTATAGCCCATTATAATTGTGCCACTGTCCAAATGCCTAAGGACTCCACAACATCAAAATCACTCCTTTGATGTACAGTCAAGCAAACACAAACAAAGGCGAAAAGGCCAAAAGCCAATATGCGCAGAAAGAGCACCAGACGATATTTGTTCACCCTCAGCAAGCCTTTTGACAAAAGAGGGGCCCAACTAGCTTTATTTATGCTAACACAAATTCCACATTGTCCTTTAACACTGTCATGATTGACTAACAGACCATTGTGCCTACGGTGATTAACAAAGGTTAAATATTTTAATCAAATGCATTAGATGGCTGCCTTCTATTAACTTCTTCACCCTTGTGAAAACCTCTCCAGTTGATGAATTAAACCGTGGAGGCCGATTGGGTGTTCTGCCACCCACTGATTTAATGGAATAATATCCAGGCAAAAAAAGTAAAGTCTGAGTAATTAAAAGTGATCCTCCAATTCTAAATTAAAAGTATTGGCAGATAGCTGGTCTGTTTTTGCCGAGAATTGACTAAATAGAACCCTTCAAATTACCCACACATGGGGCAAAAAAAAAAAAAAAAAAAAAACCTTCATGTTTTTAGCTGATGTAGTGCAGCTTCTATTTTAGCCACATACTAGGTGAGCATATTTCCTAAAACTAGCACATTTCTTTTAAAAAAGCCTTTGTACTTGCATTTGGCTATGCTTGTCTGTCATAAGCTTTCATTTGGAAACATAAAAAAACATTTTAAAAAAAGGTGGGCTTTAATATGCGACATAAATCTTGTTCAGTCAGCCAACTTTCCTCAAAGTAATTCAAAGCCCACAGTTGGATGCTGGGATGGAGGTGGAATGTTAACTAGCGACAGGCAAGAGTGTTGCAGCAGTAGGCAATGTTACCAGCAGCAGCGGAGTATGATGTAGTGCAGCAGCAGGGAAGGGTATGTTTTTACAGCATATGTGGAGCAGGAGAGCAGCTTCAATAACCCGCCTTTCAGAGGGGTGGGGCAGTGGCAGATATACATGTGAATGTCAGTGAGAATGAAGGCATGTCTCGAGTTATCTGCCTGAATTGGTTCCACAAGCTGCGCCCCATTAATATTAAATCCTTCACTTTGATTACTTTGTTCGAATTTTCATAAACAAACTCTCCTTTTATGTCAACTGTTTGCCCAGCCAGTTTTGGAGAAACAATTTTTTTTGATGAAGCAGATGAGTTCAAATAAGAGAGCATTTTGTTTGTTCTCTCAAACTTAAGGCTGCCTTGATTAGCAAACAAATATGTATAAGCAATATTCCGTAAAGTTAAGATATTTTCCAAAACATCATTAATTTTTCAAACGAAAAAAAATGAACCCAAGGAAATCTGCAATGCGCTCTCACCCAGCTCGACAGGAAAGGAATGGTAGTCTACAGAAATGGAAACAAGTCAAGATAAAAACTGCCTCACTAGGACAAGCCTAAAATGAAGCCAGCTTGAGCACTCAACTCTTACTTGCACATAAATATATTAATAAAAATAAGGGCAGGACTGACATTTTGGGGTGAATGCCTTCTTCAGAATTTTACATAATACATAAAATACTTAAAATATGCACATCAATCTGAAAGTGCAAACCTACCTGAATCACAAAAAATTGAGCCAGTGATTGATAAGACGTACGACTTGGCTCATAGCGAGCTCATAATTTAAAAATGAATGAAAAATGAATGAAAATATTACACTCTACTGTCATACAGTTGCAATCAAAATTATTAACCCCCCATTACAAATTAGCTTTACTGGCAAAATGCACAAACTTTCAGCTGTTTGCAATGAACAAATCAAACAAGAGCAATTAAATGACTCAACGCAGCAAATATTACAAGAGGCTTCTCCAAATTAAAAAAAAAAATGCCACTTTTAATGACTACTGCAGGCTCAAAATTCAACCTCTTCATGACAAGCATCTTTAATACTTAGTAGAGCACCCTTTTGCCGCTATGACCAGCTGGAGCTGTGATGCATAGGCAGATGTCAGCTTCTGGCAGCATTCCCAAGGAATCTTAGCCCAGTCCTCATGGACAATGGCTTCCAGTTCACTAATATTCTAGATTTTGCATGCTGCAACTGTCTTCTTCAAATGCTACCAGAGATTTTTGCATGGGGTTCAAGTGAGGCGACTGTGATGGGCACTCTAGAGTCTTCCCAGACTTCTTCTGAAACCAAGCCTTGGTTGATGTTGAATTATGCTTAGGATCATTGTCCTTTTGGAAGGTCCAATGATGCCCAAGCGCTTGCTTCCCTGCAGACGGCAAGACATTTTCTCCTTGAATATCCTGGTACTTGACTGAATCCATCTTGCCCTCCACACTTTGCAGATTTCCAGTGCCAGAGAAAGCAAGGCAGCTGCAGAGCATCAAACAGCCCCCACAATTCTTCTCTGTAGGCAGGGTGTACTTTTCAACATATGCTTCTTTATTCCTCCTGCAGACATACCACTGATTCGTAAGCCTAAAATATTCCAGTTTTGTTTCATCACTCCACAGAACAATATCCCAAAACTTCAGTGGCTTATGTATATGATTTTGAGCATATTAGAGCTTGTGCTTTTGGATCAGTCGTGGTGTATGTCTTGGAGACCTTCAACGTTTAGTATGCGCCCTACTGTGCAAACTGAAACCTCAGTGCCTCCTGCCTCCAAGTCTTGCTGCAGGTGTCCTGCAGTCATTCAAGGGTTTTTGACCACCCGTCTCCTCAGGAATCTGGTGACAGCCATTGATAGCTTCCTCTTTCTGCCACATCCTGGTACTGTAGCCACTCTTCCTTTAACTCTGAACTTGCGAACTATGCTTCTAACTGTATCTCTACAAAAAATCAATGCCTGCGCTACCTTTTTGGATCCTTTTCCTTGTTTGTGCTAGGCAATGATCTCCTCTATTAGCTTTTTGGACAATTCTTTTGACAGCCATATTTCTAACATGCAATCAAATGTCATTGTCAACAAATCCCTAGCGAGTGCAAGTATGCGATTTGTTCTATCTCAAGCAAACCTGATGCAACTAATTGAGCTCTTGATTAGCTGCATTAGGTGTGCTTTAGACAACACCTGATTTGCAAATATGCTCTTAAGACGGATTCTATTCGGGGGGTTGAATCATTTTGAGACTGCAGTAGTCATTAAAAATGGAATTTTGTGTTAAATTTGGAGAAACCACTTGTAATATTAGTTGTGTTGAGCTATTTAAAATGTTCTTGTTTAATCCGTTTATCACAAACAGGTGAAAGTTTGTAAATTTTGAGATTAAACCTAATTTGCAAATGGGGGTTGAATAATTTTGATTGCGACTGTACATATAAAATACTGCGCATTAAGGGCTCCTGTAGAAGCTAAGGAGAGGCATACTGTATATTTCCATCTGTCAAACAAATGTGCAACAGTATCTGTCAGAATTTCTTGGGTTCTGGCCGCCAAAGCCAGAGTAATTAAAAAAAATTAGTCTGTTCTTTCAGTCAGGGTGAATGCAGAGCTTGAGCATGAGAATGTTACTCCAGGCCATCTTACAAAATTGCATATCATAAATGCCGCCTTGCCGCTGCCAGAATCGTGCACAGTGAATATCTGCTTCCGAATGCCGCAGCATGCACTACAATCACAGTGATAAGGGCCGCGAAGGAGAACGGCCGTCGCAGAATGAGAAAACGGAGGGGTTTGCACTACATTTCTGGAGTCTGTATGAGCTCTCAGTGATGTCACCAAAACGCCCAAGGCCCCACTCCCTGATCAGAACCCAAACCACTGGAGACTACTTAAAACCTGATTTGCCAGGTAATGATGCAAAGCCTTCATCCGATTAAAACACGCGCTGCTCGATGTGTGTTTGTCTGATTTCAAGGCTGGCCCATGCATCACCACAGCAACGATCAGCCGAGACAGTCCAATTAACCTCAGCAGAGTGAATGAAAATATTCCTTTATCGCAGAATGAACTTGAGAGGTTCCGGAAGAGGTACACACCGTTCTGAAACAAAATGGGTATTCATATACATAAGGGTAGAACGAGCCAAACCTTCCTGTCTCCACCTTACTCTACTCTCTCTCTCTCTCTCTCTCTTCTCAGTCTGTGACTCCCCCCTAATTATTTCAGTATCAGAATGCCTAATTGAAATTTTGATGTATTTTATCACACATATTGCAGAAGCATAATTATCAATCACATAACAATGATAAAACCACAACAAACGAAAAGACAGGCGGACATGAACACATGACAGGCACACACTTCATAGTAGAAACTAGAGGCACTCTAAGAGTGCAAACCTACGCCAAGGCAGCACAGTCCAAATCTTATTGAGTGGGAGCAAAGTTCAGATATCGCCTGTCATAGGATTTCAAGATGGCTGCAGTGGCGGCCATATTGTTTGACTGACTGCGGTCAAAATCAATCGGGTCCATCCCTGATGTAATGGCGACCCACCCACGAAATTTCAGAGATATCCGTCCATGACTTTTTGAGTTATCTAGTTCACAAACTAACAAACAAACGACACCGATCACATAACCTCCTGCCAACTTCGTTTGGCGGAGGTAACAATGGTGATTACAATGAGAATGCTATCAATAATAATTGTAAAACTATCATTATAAATAATACAAATATATTCTTAAAGTAAAAGCAGATGGGTGGGGTGTAGGGTTACTACTGTCCCTTGGCTACCTTTCTCTCTTACTTTCTATTTTACTGAATAGTAGTGGATGGGCTGAGAGCAGGGAGTGCGCAAAACGTCATTCAACTAATAATTAGTCTTGAACTGTTTTCAATCATTTTCCTTGATTAAAAAAACTTAATGTAACTCTCTCAAGTCTAGCCAACTCTCTTCGTTAAGATGAGAAATAAAACGTGTCAACTGGATGCAAAAATGTGCACGTTTCAACCTTTATTTTCTTTGTTTTCATTTAAACAATCATAAAGCGTAGGGTTGATGGCCAGGATATGAAAAAAGTTAACGTGGAAAATCCAGGCAGCTGAATAAAACATTTTTATTAAATTTATTATTAATTAATGAAGCTGTGTACTTTACTTCTAATGGATTATTCACATTGTTGAATGACATGTCAATCAAGAACAATGGTTGAAATCCGGTCGATAATCATCCGTTTCAAGGGATCTTCCCCAACCCCCACCCCCCCCCCTTTTCTGTTCAGCAACCGCCACTGCTTTTACTCTCTCTATCCTCCCATCATGCATCTGCCCCTATCCCTAGGGTGGCTGGTACCGTATGCTTAGTGTTGATGACGACATCTACAGCTAGCATCAGGCAAACACCATGAGAACACACCCATTTCTATCACTGCCATAGAGGCACAATGGGGCAAATATATCCATCTCAGTTAGGCTGTCAAGCTTGTTTTTAAGACCCACTTGCTTTGCTAATTCTCTACATATGGTGATGAATTGTTGAGAGAAGAAACAAGAAATCAATCTAGATTTATTTAATTCACAGTGCCCAGTGATTATTATCAGGACATTAGTCAGAATATTTTCAGATTGAAACCAACTTGTCAATCAGTACCCAGCATTCGCGCATCTTTGCGCAAGTCTGAGCCAAATCATTTTGTGGAGACTGATAATGAGAAACCAGCTAAGAACAGTCCAAACTCAAGAGCATGAATTTGAAGACTGAATTCTCATTAGTCTTATCTTATCACTGGAAAATGTTTCTGATTTGTAGGATAGGCTCAAAGAATTTAATTCTGAAGCCCTATCATCTAAGATATTCAACTACTGCCAGCAAATGAGGTGTTAATCTTAGAACTAAGTTTTAAAGAGCAATGAAAAGTGTGTTTGCTCAGACGTTCAAGCATTGGAGGATGGCTCTTGTTAGAGCTCTGTTCTTATTTGAATGTGATGATCGGTAATGATCACCTGTAATAACAGCCTTGGTAGAAAGGAAAAGTGATAAGCAATTGAGAATTCTCTGTTTACAGAAGTTAGACGTATGCCATGTGGTTGTGAAAGATTTTATTTTAAAATGAAGTGTTAAAAAATCTAACTGTATAATTAAAAGACAGCTAGACACCAAAAGAATTTACCATAAATGATGCACAATGACACTAATTTTAAAAAAAGAGTAAGTATAATAGTTGTTTGTAGAAACACTTGAACTGAATAAAGTGATGCATTGAAAGATTAAATTAGGGGTCAACAAACAAAGACACGGCAGTGAGTATGTCCCATGTAAGAGCTTACACTAATGCTCTCAGTCGCAGCACCCTGTAACTCCTTATTAATTACTAAACATTAAACTCCCTTGCAGCTACTTACTATTTTGTTACAGCTGTCGTGTGATGACCAGTGGTACTTGCAGTTCGCATTACGATCGGCACTTGTCCCTTAGCAGTTGTAGGGTATTCAATTCCAAAATGTAATATGTTTCTGTGTGTCCCATAGGCAGTAAAGTTCACCTCATTTCAACAAACTCCCATCCCCCACCCCCCAACCCCCGTAACCTTCTCAGTTATCTTGTCCAACAGACGCCACATACAAAGCGCACAACCTAAGATTCAGAGAAGTGGGCCTTCTGTGTAGCATTAGCATAGCTTCAGGCAAAGCTATGAGTCTAACCTTGCGTGTACAGATTCTGCATTACCCATGTGTGGCGGCACTAGCATATTACAGAACTGTCCAATAAATGTTCTGCCGATGAGATTTGTGCTGTTGAAGGTCGTCTGGGCTCACAAGTAATGACCGGGCACTGTTGAGCATGCTAAAGAATGGACAGCTGTTCCGTGGCGCCAAAAGCTGCCCTAGCTCTTTGTGGAGTCCGATGAGTTTGTTTTAAGTGGATGTGAGCAGGGGCTTTGTTTGAAAGGGTAATATGAATATGTGCAACTGCAGACTCAGGGACAAGCGATACGTTATACAAGAAGGCGTTAAAAGGGGGCTAATGCACGCCGTCCGGGGACACGGCCTGTTGGGAGAATTAGAAAAAGATGGAGTGCTCGCCAGAGGGGCCCCAACACTGTATTTAGGAGGTGGAAACAGAAGACACAGAATGGCTGACATAGTCCGGGGATGATGAGAAACACAGGTGTGAGGTATGAAAAGAGTGCACCACACACACACACACACACACACACACACACCTGCATGAGCATACACTTAAATACACGCACACACACTCACGCACGTACCCATAAATTGCATGAAGAAGCACAGCCAGCAAACTGGAGCAAATCCTTGTTTACGTAAAATGGGCATTTTTCTCTTCCGGTGAGCTGTGCTCGCTTCTTTCTTAAGCAAAGAGTAACCTCCAGCCAGCCAGCCAGCTCCTCTGTAAGGCAGTCCTGCTCACTGATGTGACTTTAATTACTGCCATGCCTGTCTTAGGCAGCAAGGAAACCTCAGTGGCATTCTTATTGCCTGGGCTGATCAAGAGGTCCCCAGAGAGCCAGGCTCGGGAGATACTGACTTAGTCCCCAAAGTAATGCCTGACACAGCGTGCTTCTGCACAGCCGGGATTCTGACACTCATCTCATGCTGCTGGATCAAGCCCCAAACCTCAAAAGGGCCTTTAGCACCAACCCCACCACAGGCTCTGATGCCCTCACCACATCAACACACTTTCAGGCATACACAAACTGCGAGACCAATCTTAATCCGTAAAATTGGCTTCGACGGGGTTGACAAACAGAACCTGCTCAAATTCTTCTGAACAGCACTTCTGAAACATGCTATCAGTTTAAAAATATTCTTTATAAGTAGTCAATCAAGTTAGGAACCTATATGTAATATCGCACAATAAAACAATGTTTTTTTGAAGCTAAATTGGCTCTGAAGTCTGTGGGACCACAAACAGGAGATAATTAAAGAGTTAATATGAACAATTACTTTAGACTTATATTTAGTAAATTACGTTTTTTTTTTTAATTTATACAAAGATTGTCTGTGAGATGAGACAAATTTAATGATTTCATGTTTTGCCAAAGGGGTATGACACCTTGTCAAGTGAGAAGTTTCAAACAAGCTAATATCCTCTGAGAAAAAAATAAAGCCTTTAAGCTGCATTAAAACACTCGATAAGACAGCTATCTCTTGGAGTGCACAGCCTTCTGTACTTCAACCAGCAATGACCTCACCAAATCAATGCAGTTTCAGCAAAATAGCCGAAACAGTCTCCAACACCAGCTGTGTTGACCTCAGCATATCAATTTACTTTAAACATATACAGAAATGCCCAAACCTGCACTCAGGACTGACGACCTCACCAAATCAATGTATTTTCAGCCATGGCCTGTCACACATGTACAAGAAAACAGAAGCAATCAAATATTGGATAAGAACCACAGAACCAATATGGGTCATACAGCTGAACTAAGCACATGCATATGGCTGAAGGGGCTAAGAAAACAGATGCGCTAAATGTGCACGCATATTGTTTATATACAGTATTTAAAATTGACTGAGTAGCAGTGTTTTACATCCCCAGGACAGAGTTATAGGATCTGTAGGGCCAAACCTAACATACAATGGTAAAACAAATATCATAAATGAAAATTTTATGAAAATGGATGGAATCATATGACCACCGAAGACGAATAACAGTTTAGATGTTAAGAAATGAGGAAGAGAGGCACATGCTGACACAAGGCAGCTGCAGAACTCAATTCGCAGGTTTTATTGGTGCTCGACGTCATGCAATCCAGGTCGATGACAGGCAGTGAGAATGCCGTACAGCGAGACAAATCCAGCATTGTAATCAGTGTTCAGTCCTGAAGTCAAAACCGGGAAATAGATACACCAAAGCCAAATCGCGAAGGGAAGCCGGAATGCAAAAACAATCAAAAATAAAGCATGTGTAATCAAACAAACCAGTGGAGGCTAGCCTATAGAGGGCACTACGGCGACACCCTCCCTGGTGGAGAGCGTTTTTATTTTTTTAAAATAAAAAAATCTAACATTAGCGATGATTACTTATTTAAAAATGCGTGTGTTTAAAATTTGCAATAACGTATGTTGCATAAAATATAAATAAATATGTTCAATGGACTTGTGGGAAACAAGCTTTCAGGAAAGCAGAGACGAGTAGCCAATAAAGGACTGTTGCTGTGGTAAGATAGGTGTATAGCAATGAAAATCTGGCCAATCAGCATCGTCAAAAATAATGTCCGGTCGCAAGCTAGCGAGCTAGCCACCCAAAACCCACATATCTGACTAGCTATCTTGCACTCCAACTTCAGTGTTCGAACAAGCTAGCAACAAGTTAGGCAGCAAGCCTATGGATAACATCAATCCCAAGAAGAGCAAAAGAGCAAAATAAATAAACTTATAGAGATGTGTTCAGTGAATAGAAATGTTCTCACAGCTAAATTAAATTAATTATATTATTTTGATTTAGTTTTTCATACATTTTTCCAACAGATGTTTTCTCTGACAATACATAAGTCGGTTCACTGTTTCCAAGTTCAGTTTCAAATGTAAAGCTTTAGTTTGTGCAGGATGCAGTATATTGTTAGCCATCTGTTTTTTGCGTAAAAAGGACTCAGATGTTTATTACTGGAATTAAATAATTACCGCCCATTCCACAAGGCACTGGTATCCTGCCGTTTGTGCTGAATTGTAGTGGGATGGTTACTGAAACGGCGCAGCCCCACCTAGAATATTTTTCACCAGCTGCCACTGAAACAAACACAAAGGACAGGACTGAATCAAAGACCAAAAACAAACCAACCTGTGACCAGGAGTACAAGGAATCAGGAAATGCTTGTCGGTAGTACACAGCAAAACTGGCCGACAAAGCTGCGAGAATCTATACTGAAATGGGGACTATAAAGGGAATCTGAGTGCCTGATTGCAGGTGTGGTGAGCTAAGGAATGTGCAGGGAGGTGTGGCTACAAATTGGGGAAAAAAATCAAACAATAAACAATGAATGAGGAACGGTGCGAGTGTGCAGGTGAAAACCGAAGACACGTGGCAAATGCCAGATGAATGAGAATGGCTAGACTCATACAGAGAATTGCTCAAATACACAAGAAAACTTGAAAAATAATCAATACAAATACAAAATACTCATAAAACAAATCTAGACAGATTGAGATATGCACACATACGTGTGCGTGTGTGTGCATGTGTGGAAGAATCTGTGTGCATGTGCAGTGTGTGTGTATGTGTTTGTGTATGTGACGTGTATCAGTCACAGTGTATACTAGTTCTCTACATTTGTGGCGACCTTTAAAAAAACCCCACATGGATGGAAATATCTCAAAAACAGCACTGTGGAAACAAGAGGAAAATGCTTAATTCAGAGTCAAGGGTTAAGGTTTAGGTCCACACTTATGTTTATGGCTAGAACTAGGCCTAGTTTTATGGTTAGGTATTAGAGCTGGGCTCTTGGATAAGGTCAAATTCACATTAAAATCTGGTTATTTTGAAGGGGATTGAAAGTTAGGGTTAAGATTAGGGTTAGGGTTAGGTTAGGGTCAGGATAAGATTAAGTTTAATTTTATGGTAATAGCCCTTGGGAATAGGATTTTGGCGCTAAAATAATTTTTTGGTCCTCTTGAGTACAGTAAAACCGAAGCCATGCCCATGCGCGCGTGCGTGTGTGCGTGCATGCACGCGTGTGTGGGCGAGCTACTGGCATGATGTAGCATTATTTCAAAAGCAGGGCTAAGATGCACTTCTGGAATGTGATTAAGAAACGCAGTAGAAGCATCGCCCTTTTGAAGCCAAACAAACTGGATGACCGTTGATAAATGATTAGAAACGGCCGGGTGCTCAGCAGCAAATTACTATGCTAATCCACGCATCTCTTTTCATGTCTGTGAATACCGCTCTCAAACAAGTGCTGACAGAGCACCCAGCTCAGGGAATCGGTATAGCTACAGCTTTTCAGAGCAAAAGCAGGCCTGTCATCAACCTACACGTGAAACATAAGTACAGAGAGTGAAAGAAGACAGAGAAAAACCTTTTAAAATCTGAGCATTAACACACAGATTAACTAAGAGGTGAGGGCGAGCATTACGCAAGGACTGAATGAAAAAAAATCCCTTCTCTTCATGCTAATCTAATAATTAGCAGCTAGATTAAGTAAGTGACTCCGTGTAAGCCAGCGACTCTGTTTCATAGCCCGTACCCCTGTACAGAGGGAGGTCTATTGGGGGGGCTGGTCAGTTAAAACACTGGATTGCTTCTTTTTGATGACAAGAAAGCAACACTTGCAGACTCAGTTGGAGGGAAAGCAGTGAGTTCTGGCCCAATTCTGCCTCATTTTGTGAAGCAGCATTTTCAGACCGTACCCCTGGTGAGTTTGTTTTGCTGGCTGTCTAAGAAGCTCATTTGGTGTGGTGCAAATGCGATAGAGCCGGTCTTTTCGCATTTTCGGCAACTTAAAGCCCATGCTGGCAAATACCCGAAAATTCAGCCAAGCCCAAAACAAGGTGAATGTTGTCAGATGTAACAAATCTATGGTGGTAGTGCAGCCATTTCTTTATGAGAATAAAGAATATAAAAAATAAATAAATAAAATAAAAAATATTGTGGGGAAACCCACTCTCACTCCTGAGTTGTCATATTTTGAGGCCGAAGCAAATACGCTGCAAGTCACTATACGACAAAAAAAAAAAAGCCGACCTTTTGCCTCACTTTTGGGAGCTGTAGGTATCCACAAAGGCTTCAACACAAAGCCGACAGCATCACTATATGACGACTATAGTGGAAAACAATATACCGTCCAGGGATCGAGCCCGAATTCTCCTGACTGCAAAACGGCGACGCCAACCACTGTGCCACCGATCGCCGCTGATACATCCATTAAAAAAAACGTAATAAATAAATTTAATTAAATCAACGTAATAAATGAATGAAATTCCCTTTCTCCAACCCTGAGCTCAGATTAATGCGATAAATTCATGCTATTACGATTCCCTGTCCCCAATCCCATTCAGCAATAACATCCAATAATGACGTTGATTAACTCCCTCCGCAACAATATCAACATTTGGGCAGAACGTCACCAGAGAGTCACTATATGATGAGTTGGGAGTGAGAAGGAGGGGAGCGGGGAGACGAACCCTGTAAGGAGTGGTTTTTTTTTTTTTTTTTAGATATTCTTCTGTTAAAGGTCTATTAAAATAGGCTTGACAGGCACATTTAAGAGAATGACCTAAAACACTCCTGCTGTCAAAGCGATGTGAAGATTGAGTGGGAAGTGCTAGACAGTGTCTGTGGAGAAGCCGGTGACTAAATTCTGAAGGGTCAGAGAAATGCTCCCTCACTTTCACACCCACAGCAAGTCAATTCTATTTTGCCTTTTCTCAAAATCTAAATTTCCCCCAACCCACCCCTCAACACGCACACATAAATTGGCATCTATTTTCCACATGAGAGATGTGAGAGATGAAATTCAAGCATTTTCAACATAAATTCCATCCTTTTCATAAAGCTGACAAAGACCTCCAAGAGAGGCAAAAAAAAAAAATTTAAATGGAAATTGGCATTATTTGAACATCTCAAATTACTTTTAAAGTGTAATACAAATGAACCACTGGAAAATCTCAAACTATATCAAAAGATGCAAATCTGTAAACAACAAGGAAAAAAAAACATAAAGCGTCTGTCATTCAAAAGGCAATTTATACAGCTCATCACTTTTCAAACACAATATCTGCAGGCAGTGTGCAATCAAAGATGATGGAGTATCCTACAATTGCAGCAACTTTCATCTGTATTAAAGGACGCTTGATCACTAGTAATTTTTACTGATTACCTATACAGGAATAACCGCATGAAAAAACCCGGACACTACTACTGCCTTCAGCGATTCAAAATAAACCTTACTGCAAACCTATTTTATCTGTCTTCCAGTAGATATTCCAACGCAATTATCTAAACCCATGAAAAACATCCGACATATAGCTACATTTTCCACTGTATAGCTTAATCACAATTTCAGAATTTAGTTTGCATAAATTCTTAAAAATCCATTTGGGTTTCCAAGCACTTCTGCATGTTTTGCTTGAAGAAAGAACACAGAAAAAATACCCCATGTAGTAAAATACAGGTACTTACTTTCAAATGAATTGCGGATGCTAAGAAGTTCTTTATTTTTTGTCGTAAAAACAGCAGAATGAATTCACTGAACTGCTTAATTGCCACTTCAATCACCTCTGTTTCACAATGCAACATACTAATTTCACAGAGGAGATTCATTGTTGGCTAATTTAATTTACTTACCAACTGTAAAGTTTAACAGTCAGAGCTTTATGAAAATCTATCATCCCAATTAAGGGCTTTAAGGTTGACAAATCACAAAGGACATTTTGAATTCTAGTATCAAAAGCCAGCCTTTTTTTTTTTTTTTTTTTTTTTTGAGCCAGCTAAATTCTGCGAACATTGACCAGCTTAGATTTCCTCGACAAGTGAGGCTTACAATGCAAACGTGTGAAAGGCACCTCACCGGCATTAATTAAGTGTAAAACACCACATCCTAAAACAAATCAGTGGAAAGTAACACTGAAGACCAGAAAAACTGTGATCAAACAATCTCAATTTATTGAGACAAGTGAATAGAAGAGGGAATGTTTCCTTCGCTTGATTTTTTTTAATCACAAGACACTGAGAATAGACAGAATTTCATTAACTCTGCTGAAAAAAATACTCACTTTATGCAATATCGATCAGGTTAGTATTTATAATTCAAAGAAGCGCTCTGCCCAATTGAAATTCTGAATACCTCTTGAGAACAGCACTTCTATGCCACTCAGAAAGCAATGGCAAGTAGCAATTTACTACATAGCTATTATAAAACATGATGATGTGCACTGATATGTCTAAATACTTAAGCATGGAAAAGAAATCAAAGAAACCAAAGAGAGATGTGGAAAATACCATACAATCTCAACATCATTCAATTTAACGAATATACTTCATGAATTAATAACTAGTTTAAAAGAAAAATGTACATTACATTATCATCTATTTCTCAAAAAGGCAATGCAAACATATCAAGCAAAGCAAATCAAATGCAAATTCACAAATAGCAATACAAACAAAACAAATCCTAACCTACCATCCAAGTCTTTCTGACTGCAATTTTTGATTCTAAATGTTCTGTTATATGCTCATAACAAGATCATCTGGTGCATTACCTTAGCCATAAAAGTCTTGCCACTTAATTACCCAAGACGGGTACAGGTGAAGACAAAAATTTCCTCAAACATGATGATGTTAATAATACTAATACTTATACCAACAATAATAATATTCTCATCATCATCATCATTATTACTATCATTAGTAGTGGTTGTCTTATTATACCTCCATTCAATCGTCAAGTTCAAACCCAGAATGCACTAGAGCAAGCGGTAGTGTTATTTATGAAACCATACATGATACTGTTAGGGGTTGGCAATTGTGGAAAGCTCTGTCCATTCATAGGCACTATGGCACAATAACACTGGGACCTGCTGCGTATTCGGAGGATGAGCCCACACTGCAACATTGCATTTATTGCAAACATCCGATAACGCGTCAGGTCACGTTACCTGTGGAATATGCTGTATGTAATTTAGACTTCAAGCAGTGCTGCAGTTATGTGGGCAGGGAGTTACCCCCTTCCTCCCCCACTATTCATTGTCACAAAATCATATTTTCTCCCCGCTGTGATGCCTGTCTTTCAGCACTGCATATGGCCACAGTGATTAATACCCCAGTTGATAATGGATGTCTCCATATTGTTTTGTCAATACAGCTAAAACCATCAAGGTCAAAAGAAAGAATACGATCGGGTTACCAAGGCTCTTCTAGGCCCTTCTAAGCAAAGACCATGCAGCACAGTGATAATGATGTATTCAAGAGGCACACTCCATATGAAAAGAGCGAAAAAACAGCGCATTACGAAAGCAGGCGCCTTTTTGCGTTTTTTTCCCTACCATGGCTAATGTACTCAAGGTTCATCTCAGTACACTGAGGTGATATAAGACTGTGGCGATGATTTTTAAATGCATTTATATAGATAAAAATTCATATGTTTCAGAGGCAACAGCGGACGGACAGTGAATAAAGCAACTCGGGGCAGGGAGACAAATTGCAGCTGTTAACCTCAGGCAGTTAGTAACCTTCCCGTCGTCCGCCTCCCTCTCTCATCCTGAACCACTTCTGTGGTGTTGAAAGCTGCTGTTTTCAAATGTTTGAAAGCAGGAAACCCCTTTAAAAAAGGGTTTGATGAGCGGCCAACATTGTTCTTTGGGGGGCAACAGGGGCAAAGCCCTCAAACTAAGGAGTAAATGCACTCCTGTCCTCGGTCTGAACCCCAAAGAGCAGCCCATGACCGAGTTGCATGTTTGAAATGAGTCAAACATCTAAAATCCTTAACCAGCTGTTGGTATAATCACTCCATGCGGGCTTTTTAAGACCATAGCCATTCCTGGACCACACAACTGTAGTTAAAAAACTAACTTTGGAGCACACTTGGAACCTACAGAAATTTATAGTCTGTGGCTATTGGTTGGCCAATCCTCGATTGCTTGTGTCTCTAAAATGATCCCCTCTGGTAGGTGACTGCTCCCAGCATCCCTGCTGGGAACCACCGCCCAAGTCTGCAACTGACCAACAACAATCCTGTCTAGTACCGGCAAAACCACTGGGCTGTAAGTGTCAACACCTTCAGCAGGATAGTACCTGTTTATGCTTTTAGTCCACTTGCGACTTTTTTGAGATGGATGTGATATTGCCCTCAGAAGTCAAACATGAACCTCCTTTGAGTATAGAGTCAAAACTTGTGTTGTATCAGTATCAGTACGGTGTTGTGTCAGAGCACAGGCATTGGGGTGTGGGGGTGGTTTAAAGGGGTAGCATGAGTGTGGGTGGCGGAGAGGCTAGGCTATGTTTATGTCGGAAAAGGGGTAGCCAACCCTGGTCCTGGGGTGCCCGATGGTGTGCTGGTTTTTAGTCCTCACCACCCTCTTTTGACCCAAGAGACCAAGTGAGGTGAGTTAGCTGTGTAATCAACTGCTTTATTTGATTCATCCATTTCAGAGTAGCGCCAAAAAACAGCACAACCCTGGTGCCCTTCATCAACATCTGTAAAAGAGCAGGACATGAAGCTTCTATTACTCTTCATAAGCTACGCCAACGGTTCACAGCAACGGGAGACGTTTTGAAGAGAAAAAACAGCCCATACCTGCTCTCCAGAGGCACATTGCTGCCCAGGACCCAGCTGTCCTGCAGCTGGACTGATTCCGGTGTGGTTTGCAGCTCGGCGGGCAAGGCGGCCGGAGGGGCCGGACTGTGGTTCCTCCGATTGGTCAGAGAGTTGCGGTTCAGAGAGGTGACGGACGGGTTCTGCTTGCGTGGGGGCGGGGCTGGCTGCAACGTGGACTGGCCTTGCTGATTGGACGGTTGCTCTGTCAGTCAGAGAGAAGAGGAGGAGAAAGGAAGTTGTCAAAAGAGAACGCTAATCAGTGAGTGTTTAAACCAACAAGTGTAACGAAAAGATTTTGAAGAGGAAGCAATAAGATTTTGTGACAACTAGAGTATTAGCTGCCGTTTTGGATTTCCTGAAACAGATGCTTGCAGCATCATGAAGATTCCTGCCACATCATAATCTAATAAAAAAAATCAGTTTCAATCAACCTTTGTTGCATGTTTATCAATATGCCAGCTTTCCCATCCCTGGCCAAGTGAAAAATCTTTTCTTTCATTTGTGTTTTTTTAGTGTGCAAATGCAAAATTTGCATTCAAACAGCTGGATGGTAACCCCGATGGAGATAAACTGATGTGTTCGCAGCAGTCTCTTAGGCTCTTAGGAGGTATGCTAATCTCATTTCTGTCAACAAGCACCCACCATCATTTGCAATTAAAAGTTCTGGCTAAATAACCCTTTCAAGGATATGCACTAATGCTATTACAATACAGCATCAGGGGATTAAAAAAAAAAAACGATGCCAGTCTGATAGACTCATACCAACTTAAAAAATCTCCTAAGCCCAGGAAAGCATCGCCTACTTTAAGCCTGTAATACTGTTTTAAATACATTTACAGCATTTTATATCCACCCATTAGAAAACACCAACATAAGTCTTGGCTTTTATCTCGGCTTCGGCGTGTCCGCAACGGAGTGCCATGTAAGCTAACAATAAGTGGATGAATGTTCTGCATTTGTTACCAGAAGGTCATTTAGAGAAGCAGATGTCTCTTTATGGGTGCTTAACGGAATGTTTCGTCTGATTACTGTGCAAGAACGCTCATATAACTAATGACCTGAACATTCATTAGGCCATAGTAATAATAGGATTTCCAGTTCTACAAAAAAGCAGTGGCATTATTTTCTGGTATGCTAAGATAATTTATTTGCAAAGTGCATAAACTACTGAATTCATTGCTTTATATCTATAAATGCCTTCAACTCAACAGGATTAACCATTAGCACTGGACTGGTATAAAAACTGCTGAAATGTTTTCTTTGTCTTCAGACCAATTTAACCAGGTTACTTCAGACAACTGCTGTAACATGAACACAAAATTATGAATTTGAAGAAATGTAGGCATTGAAATATTTTAATGCAAATGATTAGCCAAATTCAGAAGAAAATGTTTTGCGAACTGAATTGTATACACAATTCAGAATCCAGAAACGCAGTATGTATTTATTCATGTTTATGTTTATGAGGATGAAGAGGAGAGTGGCCCTGGAGCTTTCATACGCTGACGCAATACTCTGCCATGATATGCGAAAGACTAATATGCAACAAAGTAAAATGAATAATCAAATTTTATTTGTTATTGATTATAGCAGTGATACTTCCAAACTAATCTGAGATTTGACAGCCCAATAGTCCCACAAATGAATTCTCAGGACAGCATTAATATGCTCAAAATACGAGCCGGATGTTTTGAATTACCATGTGAATACACAGTATAATACACACTATTCCTTTGAGTGGGCGAATTGTGGATTATATCTAATCACAAAGCACAGCAACAGTAAATAGTGAGGGCCTGTCATAATTCACAAGGAATAATTGTGCATAGAAAGCGGGCAACAAGTCAGTAAGTAGACGGTACTCAGGCAAGCTAGCTGACATGGAGAAGGAAGCAATGTGAAAACAATGTTTTCATAGCGTCAGGCTTAAGCCGCCCAATCAAAAAGCCCTTTGGGCAGGTTGAATCCCTAAAATCTTTTTGATGCCTTAAAAATACATATGGAAACCCTACGCACCTAACATGCAGACTCCCACATTAAATGTCTTCAAGGAGAGAAGCAAGTTAAAACTAAGGCTCTCTCGCAAAACAAGTTGTGGGACCCACTGTAGCTTGGCTCAAGGCCATCCTGAAAAATTTATGAGGAAAAAATCTACCGTACTGCTGCTGAAACACTTTTGTTTATATTGTTATTTATATTTTTATTTCAGTTTGGATTCAAGTTTTGTCCCTTTCATGCATTTATCTTGCACACGTTAAGCTGAAGTGGATTAGGCCGAGGGGTGACATGGACTTTGCAGACACTTGTTGGGCAAAAGAACATCTGTGACTGAGCCAGCTTGTATTGGAAGCAGCAGACCGGATTTTGCAGGAGAAATTAATCAAATTCTCATCCCAGTGGAGAATGTGTCCCTCAAGACTACTACCCTCTGTTCTTTACTAACCACATACAGCAAAGAGGGAAGACTTTAGCCCAAGGGCCACTTTGCCTGAAGTACATCCATCTACAGGACACCTCTGATCTTCTCAGTGACCTAAGATAGCATTATCAGTCCTGCTCTCCAGCAATTTTGCTGTCTAAGAGCACTGCTATTCCTGCCCAAAGTTGATAGATTGTTTCAAATTCAGCTGCAGGGTTCGCTTAGAGTCTGCTGGCCTTCGCAAAATCCCTCAAGACCTCAGTTCTCTCCCATCACTGTCTGTCACACAGAATAGCCAAAGGAGGCAGTGCCAATCCAATAACAGAGCTATAATAACAAACGGAGAAAAAAAGCTCAAATAGATCGGCCTGATCAAGCTGTCACAGAGTTACTGCTTCCAAAATGTCCTCCACAGTTCGCTTTTTGTCTCAGTTTAACACTTATATATCTCAAAGAAATATCTAACAAAAAAAAATCTGGGATTACTTTCAGCCATTTTCTCAAACATACTGTGCAATTGCATATCTGCAGACAGCGGTTTAACACTTCGAATACCCAGCCACTCCAGCCATAAATAATTCAGCTCAAGTGCTACCCACAGCTAAAACAAACACAAAGGAGCAGAGAGCCATCTGGACTGCGAGTTAGCAGCGCTACTCCACAACATACTAGCCCCAATTCAAAAAAACTTCCTTCAGAAACACCGCATATCTAGGAGCAGTATTGTTTTCTTTTTACTCGTAATAGATGAAATGAGAAGGTGGGCGGGGGAAAACTGGTCTGAGATCAGTGCTTTTAAGTGGTTTTCCTGAATACGGGCCGCTAGCTTTACTGTTCTCTGCTCTCTCTCCACTTACCTTTTCAAAAAATGGTTCTGGAAGAATCCAATCTCGCTACGCATTCTTTATCTGGCGAAATGGTTCCTTGTCTGAAAGCTTTCACACTTCTCTGCAACAGGATGATCGAGTGTTTAATGAGGATACTAAAAACAATTCCTCTGCGGAGATAAGCCAAAGCGCCATCCCCCCCCCCCTCCTCAGAGCGTAACCAGAAATCACAGGACAGTGAAGAAATTATACTAGTCAAGACCTGAATTCAGGGAGTGGTTCTTTAGTGCTTAATTTTTATTTACATATTTATTTATATTATTAAGCCACTTCCCTTTAACTTGGGCGAATGCAACATAGAGGCCTTCCTGCCTTCACAAAATGGGCTTGAGTCATACAGTAATTCAGCCCCAGTACTGATTTAATTTCCTATTCAGGACAAAAAAAGTTAATTATACTTTGACACAAAAAGAAAATTGACTTTTTTTAGTCCTTCCGCTTTGCTGGTTTTCAGTGTCAACATATTCAAGCCTAAGATGAAGCTTTTTTACTACTGGTTTAATGACTCACATGATAGTCCATCAGACATGCATTGTATGTGATGTGGGGATATTAAAATGGTATCTGTTCACCTGCTACGTGTGTTTCACCGTTGGCATTCGATACTCAGTTACTCAGTGTCTATTTTGATGGATTTTATATCCACTAGTGTGGGTCAAATCAGGGACCATTGTGGTTTTAGGGAATTTTGAAACTGTCAAACTGTACATTTGATGTCTGTGTGTATTTTTTTTATGGATAGTGGCGACAGAGTTCAAGGGGGACCTTGACACTGTCACAAAAACTGTTTGTGGTTCCACCAGATTTGCCCAGGTTCCTGCAGAGACAGGAACCTGCTGGCCTTTGAGGTTTCAAGGGGGAATCTCGAAACAGTGAAATAGTGAAACACCATAGGAGTGATCATATATGATACAGATAAGGAACAGAAGTCATACAGAGGTCAGAGGGTGACTTGAAACAGACACAAGAACTGCACCTGCAAGCCCTTGCAATGTAAAAATATAATAATAATAATAAAAAAAAACAAATTTGTATCAATTTGGGATGGGAGGGTGGGGGGCCCTGATGATCAATTGACACAAGAAGCCAACACAAGGGGACAGAAGCGAAGGTGATGCAATTTCTGCTCTGGAAAAAACGACCATAAAACAGGGACAACCTGCTGCAAATGTGGGAAATCCATCTGCACGTCCCTCACATGCAAGGTTTCCTACCACTGCATTCAGTGCACAGGCTAGTTTACTAGTTTGCAATAAGTATTTTTTAATGTTTTGTGTTCTGAATGTCAATTAATGTTGAATCAACATTGTTAATTATGATTCTGTGATTCTTAAAATTGTGAATTTTATGATATAGCAAAGAGGACAGTGTTAAATGGTTGCAATGTTTATGTGGCTATATTATAAATCCTAACAGTTCCAGAATGTTCTTGCCATTATCACTTTTAATCAAATCTATGTCAGTCATTATGGCTGTTATCTTTTCATGCCTACGGTAAAACAGGATATGATATTGTGTGATATTAGATGTTTTTCTCCAAAAACGAGTGTTGTACAACCTAAAAAACAGACTCTCCCTGCTCTCTGAAACATCAATTAAGGATTAATCATCAATTTACTAATTTCAGATAGGCTATTTTGTACATTAAAAATAGATCTGTAGTTCAAAATTTAGTATAGACAATTATTATGAAGATATTCTTCATAATAAGCGTCAATTTTGACCCGGACCATACTGTGAGGGTATCAAATATGAACAATGTGTAAGGGTTAAACCTGTGTGTGTGAGTGTGTGTGTTTTTGCATGCATTTTTGCATGTCCATGCGTGTCTATCTTTATTAGTTGGTCCATAGATATTTGCGTTTTTGCATGTGTGTTTTAGATGTGTGAAAGAGCATGTGCGTGCAAACACTGTTTTTGTGTTTTTTCAAGTTTGAACATCTGCATGCAAGGGTGAATGTTTGTGTACAGGCAAGTATACAGCATATGCAAGCGTGTGTCAGTCCCGATGCATCGATGGGGACGGGTGCACATGTGCCCTTGTCTGGTGTTCGTGTTCCTGTGCGAGTGTGCGTGCGTGTGTGTGTGTGTGGTATTCATATCCATGTCTGTGTGCATGTGTGCTCATGCGTGCATGCGTGTACATGTGCGTTCGTGTGTGAGGACGTGTAAAATGATCTATCTGCGGAGGATCAGTGCCCTTATGCTCTCTGAATTACACCGTTACGTCAAAACCCGGGTGAGATGGGAAGACAGATGGAACAGCTGTATGTTTTATTGGGTTTACTTTGAAATTGGACCAAGATTGATCTCCCTCTCACACAATTTCTCAATGTCAAATTGTCATACTTGCCATCAGTGATATGTTTTAAAGGCCTTTTGATTAATATTGCATGGCAGAACTGAAATTACATCCTTTGTCATTTAGATCTTAATGGTGCAAGTGATATCTATCAAATGCAGTTTTATGAAGAGCATTCAATTTTTATTGCAGAGCTTTTCAGCAATGAACAGCATAAGAACACTATTATTTAGTTCTGGTATTGAAGGTATATCCCCCACACAAGTGCAGGCTCCGTTTCCAAGTAAAATGTCAGTTTAGAGCACACTTCCATACCATGCAGGGAAGCCTCCACGTTTAGTTCACTAATCCAGATTCATCCCCTTTTAGCACTGGCATGGCTGTGTCTGCTCGTGCAGCTAGACTGTCAATGGCGAGCAAGCAGGTTTAAATCCCAGATGAAAAAGTATTGTTGCACTGGCGTACAAACTGCTTAGCTTGAGTGGCTTCAGCAAAGCTGATGCTGCAAGGAGCGAATAGTTGGCATCACATAAGCGTACAATTTAATTATGACCATGAAAACCAACCCTGTCTCTGGAGATCTACTGTCCTGCACATTTTCACTCCGAACCTAATGAAGGCAAAGCTTATTTTACACCGTAAGATTGTGTTAAGGTGCTAATTAGTTGTCGATTGCACCTAATTACGGTTGAAATGAAAACCTAAAGAATAGCAGAACTTAAAGAATAGACTTTGTCACCATTGATTTATGAGATATACAGTAGGAATAGAACCTATAGCAATTCACATTGGATATGGGCATGTACTCAAAAACTACACAATATAATGCCGAGTGAAATGCAGTATAACTCAATAAATGGAATGGAGGTCTGGGGCCATTATTGGCTATTAACCATGTCAAAAAACTACGGTTTACCTGGTAATACCTGTCGGTACAACAAATGCCATACTGCAATCTTAGGAAGTGGATGTGACTAACAGTGGAAGGGGAAAGACTGCTGTTAACATAGAGCTGTGACAGCACTCTGAGGTACCAGACAGAGACAGAATCAAGGTCCGGGCGGCCCCGCTAATGCCGCTCTCCGCACAAACAATGCTGGCAGGCGAAAACTAGCAGACTGCTATAAGATCAAACACAAACAAAGGACAACAATGCAGATACCGAAGCGCCACGTCAATCCGCACTATAAATGCATTCCCGCTATGAGCCGACGACAGTCACTGAATCAATGCACGAGGAGTTTCCTCTTCTCTTGCCTCCACGAGCACAATAGCTGCCACACATAATGTATGTACCCCTCCAACAGCATATGAAATGAAAAGATATGGAAAGCGCAACTACACAATAGTGCTGGTAGCTAGAGCCACCGCAGTTCATCCATCAACATCTGCATGGTACATCACCACTAGGAGCCCCAATCCAATCTCACCTGGGGATGAGGTCCCCAGGGGACTAAAACTACAACAGATTGGGTTCCTCTGTTGCAGAATCACTCGGGAGACCTAGACCTATACAGGGCATTTTCCGCAGCAAACACGGATCATTGGATTTTCGTGATTCTGCTGGAGAAGGAGGGAAGAGACAACAGGGTCCCCAAGCGAAGCAGCACCTGGCTTTCGCATGCGCTGCGTGACAATGGCATGGATGGAAAGGCAAGAATCCTGTCAGGTCACTGCAGGGACCTCATTAAATAGACACGGTTTCATAACACCACCGTATCTCTGCTCTAATATTATATGCGGTTCCTTGTCCACAGCATCCTTCCGATAAGACGCAGGTTGAGCTTGCAGGAGGTCTTCACTGTTTTCTAATTTGGTATTAGAAAATTGCTTGTGCTCTTGTGCATATTTGTAATTGCAAACGCAGGCAAACACACAAGAAAAAACAAACTCACGCATGCACACGCAAAAACACATAGAGAGAGGCACACAGAGACGCACAGACACAGGCACATGGTATTGCTAACAATACCCGGGTGGGATTATGTTATCAGAAGACAGTAATTAATCACCCTCGTTGAGCAGTAATGAAGACTTCTTGTTAAGACATCAGAGAGAAAAATAGGAAACTGGGTTCAAGAGTTGAGAGGACTAGAGCATGCAGCGTAACAAAGTAAAATTACATTTCTGTGAGGCCAAAGGTATCCCCTACATTTACATGGGTCTCCAATCATCAAACGGTTCCCATGAACAAGAGCGCATTCGCATACTAACCCTACGAAGCCACAGGATTAAACAGAGTTTGTCTTAGTCCATTAAGTGTTGACACTACGTCAAGACTAAAGGGGAAGAGCTCTGTGAAAAATCCGCTCTAGGTCCGAGCACTTGGCATTTAGGTAAACGGAAATCCTATTCCAAGCCGAGAGTCCATCAGTGTCAGTTCTATTATCAGTAACGTGTCAAGATGCCAGATTGAAATTTCCTACCAAGAGCCATTGAGGGAATTATTTGAAAGCAACAATCTTCATCCTGCTCTGACAGAAGTGGCAGGAAAGGTTATTTGTCAAAAATACAATGTGCTGCCATGTTTCACCCAGGTGTTTACTTTATCTGCAACGGAATGCAAGCAGCCAACTTGAGCCTGCCAAACTGTCAGCGTCAAAGTCGTCCGAAGCGCATTCTCCTGATGCGCAGAGAGACGCATATGCAAAATAAAACATGCTAAAGTGCTTGGAAGCCTGAATGCTGAATCAGCACTTGACTTGGTGAAGTAGGACACACAAACACACACACACACACCATGGTGACACCATCTTCCGTGGCGCACAAGAAAGAAAAAACGCAGAGGGAGTAGATGATCAAAAGTTTGAGGACACTTCTTTGTCCGCAGCTGTTTCCCATTAGATCAGACTCGGCCACCAGCAGAATCAAATATCTTTGTGTAAGTGTTGTTCCAGGATCAACAAAATAATGTTTTTCCAGGAGTATCGGTATAGTCCACCAATGAGCTGCTGCTATGATGCTGGGCTAGCAAATGTCACCTGTTTCAGTAGTCTAAAGTTCATAAGCTAACGTTAGCAAGCTTTTCATGTAGATGAGGCGACACTCGCAGAGATGCATGATAACAAGAACTGCTAGCTATCGTCCTTGCTAGCCGCATGTGATGCACAGTTGTAAAGATTAAGTGGTTTCATGACATCATCAGAGCAGTGCTGCTATTCATTGGTGGACTGTAATGTGACTCCTGGACGATCATTATTTAGTTGATGCCGGAACAACACCTACACGGCAATATCGGATACTGTGAGCCTCTTAGCTCCATAGAAGGAAAACCACAATGTCATTGCATCTATTCACAGCCCAAATGGCTCTGCACTTCCACTAACCCGGGAATTAGACTAGCCAGCTCAGAGCCCTGATCTCAACCCCATCAAAAACTATTGAGAGCAAATAGCAAGTGGACTACAAGCCAGGTCTCATCACCACACATCTCAACCCAACCTCACAACTGCTGTTCTGCTTGGAATGGAGGCAAATCCCTGCAGCAGTACGCTATAATCTAGCAGAAAGTCTTCCCAGAAGAGAGGATAAATAGATAGTTAATTGTCTTGGATCCATTTGTAAAAGCAAAGTGGTGACCAACTGCATATTAAAGCCCATGACTTTGAAGCAAGATGTGGGCTGAGCAGGTGCCCGCATACAGTCGGCCACACAGCGTAATTAAAACATTTAATGGGTCATAACCACAGCGCCATATTCCCTTTACACCTAGTAACTGTCCTCACATGTTTACACCATTAAACCAAAGACAGAACCCTGGCTCTCTAAAACTCCTTAAAATAACACTGGGAGGGATAATGGTCAGTTTAAAAGCAGCTTGTTTTTTTTTTTTCAGATTGTAAAGGGCGGGATCTCTTTTCACTGGTTCATGACTGAAATAGGTCACTTTTGACGCAGTGTGTAAATGCCATCATGCTCTTCTGAGGCTTCACTGCAGAGTCTGGCAGAAGCTTTGCTGTGCGAGTGCAGTGAAGATGGCATGGATGTATGAAAGGAGGGAGGGAGTAGATGTGGGCGATGGGGGTGGTGGAGGTCGAACAGCTGCAACCATTCTAGGGACGGCTTCCAATAGCTCTACCCAGCGCAATTAGACACAAGTCCAACTTCTCGGGAGTGCAGCATATTTCACTTTTACCCAGAAACAGGCAAAAAAAAAAAACAGATCTTTTTTGAGAGTCACCATAAGGAATTAGAGAAAAAAAACCTTCACTAATAAAAAAGCAATAAGGACAGAGACACTCCATTCTGCAGAGCATACGACCCTCTGGCCAGAAGGACCTGGACTGAATTGCAAATGCCCCAACAGTGCCCGGTGAGATGTGTTAGCTCAGAGAAGTGTAGCAACAAAGAGAAAGAAGGGAACAGCCCAGTTGCACATAGTTCATCGTGCTGTCTGTAGCAGTGGTGCACCACGAGCATGACCCACTGAGCAGGCCAAGTTTAGTGCTCAACCTTACATGCATTTCCCCAAAAGGGACACAAATGTCATTTTGTCCTGTAGACAGACAGGACCCACATCCTGACCTCAAACTGTTAAAAAAGGGAAAAATTCAAGAGCGGTAGGTGAGAACTTAGTTATATACACAAGCTAAATAAGGCAGCTAACACATTTTTAGAGGAAAATGTGCTTTGTCAATTCGAGATCAGAAAAGTCGCACAGCATAGGTAAACATCATAATGTGCTGTTTGCTTCGTGGAGCATTTTGGCATAGTGCTGAGTGACAGCCTTTATTGCTTTTGAAGATTTACACCTAACGGAATAAAGAAGAAAACCGCTACTGCAACATGTTTCTGCAGCATAAGCGCATAACCTATGAAGTTACTGCCGAGACGGTTCATATTTAATGTTATCTGTGGCTCTTGGGTTATCTCTGCTCTATGACGTTTCCTTACCATAATTTTTTTTGATCTAGCTCCATTTAGAAACTTTTGAGAAAAGCGCAATCAAATCCTGATCAAACGAGCCGAAGATTCATGCAAGAATTAGACAAGGAACAAAAATCCATCAAAGGTACTAATTAAGCTTGCTTTATCCGTTCATTAGAAATCGGTTTGCTCCTAATGACTGGTTATTAGGCAGTTGTTTATCAGGAGTAGGAAGTTCTAAAATTACATAAAGCCTGAAATTAACTCAGCAAATGAAGGCTGGCTTTTAGTCAAAAGTTATTATCTTGAAGGTTGTACCTTTAATTTGGCATAAATTGCATGCAAATTGCTAGCAAATGTTTCTGCGACCACTTAAAACACTGTGGATTAGTTTGAAGTTAATGAAATCTTGGCAATAGCCAGCCAATATAAAACATACGCTGTGGCTGACACCGAGCTGGTGAGCAAGACAACTAATTTCCACAGCAGCCATGACTATTCTCACTCTAGAATTTGATAAGTCAAATCTCAGACAGTGCTCAGAGAAAGAAATGACCAGTCTTGAAGTGAGATGATAATTTAGGATAAAATGTCCACCAATTTACCGTAATTTTAAAAGAAAAACAACTATCCTCTACTGCATTATTAGATGAGGCATTGGAAATAAACTTCATCTTGGACTTGATAAGTGCTTTTGCACTATGAGGAAAGTATTTTAAATTCTGTGTTTAAACAAGCTGGTTCCCCACAAGCCCGTAACTCATGTCGACCGAAATAGAGGTGCACATCAAAAACACTGAGAGGAGCTATTCCACTTGCTACCATCCTGTCCAAGAGTGACTATTACCTCATAAAAACACATATTTTATTTGCTAATATGCATTGTTTAGTAAATGAATGCATATAGGCATGTAGATAGCCATGGCTGTTTCTTCACCAGAAACACATCTCAAAATGTTACCAATATAAACACGCATAAAATAAAAGGTGACGAGCAAAGCAACCACCTGTGGAAGTAAACATAGGCAGACCACAGTTCTGTGAGATAGGTGTTTAACTTGAGTAAAGTCAGAATACTTTCATATTTGGAACAACAGGGACAAATGACATCTTCAACATTAACTGCACTATCAGCAAGCAGACAGACGTACCAAACACCATTCAATATTTTCCTCATGCTGAGGGCAGAATAGATCAATTTGTGCTGGTGTAGAACCCATAATGGCATTTATATTCCTTTTGTTTTTGTTCATTTGTTTATTTATTTTAATACTGAGAACGCATAATCCATTGTATAATGCATTTATTTCAGCCTATCAATTACATGTAAACATAAACATCAGAGCTCAAAACAATAAAGCACAAATTATATCCTATATCATGTATCTTAATGAGATTGAATTCGTGTACATCATGTCTCAGATAGAGAGCTCAAATTAAAATGTCACTTAGAAAAGACAAATGATTGCTGCATCCTGAAAAATTGCTATAAAGCATTTCAAATAGCAAACAACTGAAAAACGCTGTAGGAATATTAATGCAATACCCACAGAGGGGTTTTCACCTCAACAGTCAAAAACTTTAAAAAAAACATACACTTTTTTAAGTGCCTTCGAGCTAACAAATAAGACTATGACTGTTGACCCATTCATGTGTCAACCCGTAGCCAAATTTCATACTGCTGAGAGTTCTAAACGTATTACCTGCATAATGAAAATCAGAAAAATACTCATCAGCTCTGTTTAAAATAAAGTACAACTTAATCTGACCTGTTATATCTACCACCAAATTTCATTTAAATATAGTTTACTCCAAGGTGAAGTGCGAATTGCTTCATTATTTTTTGGCTGCGAGAAAAAATTTGTAATCGCTGGGCACAATTGACCTATGGCTAAGCCCCGCCCCCAAATGCGATGAGCCAATCACAGAGCGTATTCTCTCCCCATGTACTCGGACATTCTGAGCCTGAACTTCCATTAAAATGCACTGCGGAAACTCCGAATCGTTCGCTTCTATGGGGTTTTAAAATGTTTCTAAGTCAAAAAAAATTGGTCAAACGCTGTGCTCGGGGTAAATTTAACTCCGATACGAGGTATCCCGAGAGGCTGGGCGATGGGGTGTATTTTATACCCTTCCCAAAGCCACATCATAACCGAGAGAAGTGTCTCCTCTGGATAAAGCTGCTTTCACACTGGACGCGAAACAAATTTTTCACACAACAGGTTACATTCAAAGTCAATGCAAAGACGCGAATCTCGCGCGTAGTCGCGTGTTTGCATTGACTTTGAACGTAAACTGTCATGCGAAAAATTTGTTTCGCGTCCAGTGTGAAAGCAGCTTAAAGCTTTGTGGATGACCACACTATCAGCTTAACGTAGCCAACAAAAACCAACAAGGATGTCTACATTTGTTCCAAGTTAAGTCAACATCGTGTTTAAGGCGACTTCTTGTCCCTTCACTGGAGATTAATGTAAAGTTATCTTTCACATCGCTAAGTTAGCTAACGTTAGCTAAAGTTAATAAACTCTATGGCTAACTTCAGTGCTGACGGACATTAGCTTAACGTGAGCTCCTGGCTGCGTTGTTCACCATCTCACCTTGTTTACTTAGAAGGAGTTCAGTCACGTCAGGTTAGATTTCTTAAATTCGGTAGCTAGCAATAATAATACGTAAATTAAATGTATTACCCTGCAGTGCACTAACAATTCTGATCCTTTATCTTGTTGTGTGAGAGGGTGACGGAATCAAGATGCGGTCGATCGCATTTGCACTGAGACCTGAAAATTTTAGCTTCTAATTTAAACTATTTGTTGGTCTTCTCCACTCTAAATTCATCAATGTATCCCTCCAATGCATAGTGTAACCCTATTTGCTGACTTCTTGATGATATTTGAGCCTTCTATGGCCAAAAATCATCGATAGCATCCTGAAAAATATCTCCGACCGTGATACCAGCCATTAGCGCCTGTTCTATTATGTTGATTGTTTGTCCGAGTCAGTGGAAGGGGCGGGGCTTAGCCATAGGTCAAATACAATTTAACCTATCAAAAAAGATCAGCGCATCACCCACTCAAAAGCAAGATAAAAGGATCTCCCTTTAAAAAAACAAACAAAAAATGATCAATTTCACACCACACGCTCTCCATCCCCCCACTCGAGAGACTATGTTATGGGCACCTAAGAAAGAACTCGGCACCGACCCACAGAAAGCCTCAAAGACGCTTTAATAAGCAATTGCAATCTCCAATTGGCATAAACTGACGAAGAATAACACAAAAGGCACTGAACAGATGGAGTTGCCAGGAACAGTTTGAGTCAGACGAGGAGCAAACCAGATCGACCGGGGAAGAGCAAGCCATAGTCTGGGACAAGTCTGAGGTCAGTTCTGGGAAGGCAATCTAGGGCACAGGGCACATAGGCAGGGTTCTTGTTAAGAGCCAGTAACCGGCTATTTTAACTGGCTGTTCACGGACATGTTACTGACTATTTCACTGAAATACAATTAGCTGATAAATTTTCAAGCTGAACAATGGTGAGGTTGGAAACCATGAAGCTTTACCATCCTTTTTGTCGTGCCGGAAGAATTTTAAAAATCTTCATATGGGTAGCAACAATATTGTTTTGATGTTGAAAAAAATTATGAAATGAAAGAATGGAGTAGTATTTTTGAGCTAGACAGTTTAACATGTGTATCTCTGCGGCACTGGCATTTCAGCGGGTAATAGCATTAATTTACCTCAAATAAATATGAAATAGGTACGGTGGTGCAAGGTCAGCGGTAGCCTCGAGTTGTGATGGATGTTATGTAAGTTAATACTGTAGTTAGAAGCCTGAACAGTAGCTTTGTAAGCCTAGTCTGTTGTAAAACAGCATTGCGTATCAATGGCGCTGGATTAAGGAAGTTATGGTGTGTGACATGGATCTCATTAATAATGTCAGATGTAGTTGTGGAATCTTGTGTATAAATATTTTATGAAAAGAGTATTTTTAAAATAACTGATTCAAAAAATTAAAATGACGACCTAGACTATACCATAATACTTCATAATACTTGGCTCAAATGTATTACACAGATAGCAAATTCATTATACATGTAATGCCAACAGCTATTTGGTATGGAAATGGTAATATACCTCTTTAAACATGAAAAACGGTGCCATGACACATGTCAAAAGATCCTATAAATCGCTAAAAACCAAGGAGCTCCCGGGAACAGGGGATATGTGGCCCCCACCCCCCAGCATGGGGGGCAGGTAACAAAGGTACCTACTATTTCTTGTTTTTTACCTCCTATGAAAAAACTTAGTAAGAACCCCGAATGGGCAGTGCCCGGTCTCAAAGTTACTGCTCAGCGGGACCAGCTGACATGCCAAACAGGAACTAGATAGCAGAGGGAAATATACCTAATAAAGAGGTCATCAGTAATTCTTCAATACTGAGAACAAAGGGTTAGGAGCTCTTAGGCCAACAGGCTTGGAAAGCGATGAAGAGAAACAATCCAGCAGGGCAGGAACATAGACTGGGAACTTAAATATACGCCACAACAATTAACAAAAGGGAACAGCTGGGGACGGGAGAATAGAAGGGAAGGCGATGCACAAGACAATAACTGAATAATGAAAAATAATAAGTGGGAACAGAAGAGAAACATTAGACAAGGACGGCTGGATTGCGTGAAAAATAATAAAGAAAATTTAGGCCGTAGCGCCATCCGTCACTGAGAACGGAGATCTGCTTTCCTGGAAAAACAGCCAGGAAAACCAGGTGCGCCAAAGATTTGGAGCAGAGCAGAGCCCATATGCGTTTTGCTCCTGACCGTCCAAACTAAATGTTATTGAAATATCTCTACTGTAAAATTGCGACTTTTATGGCCTGCGCGTCTTCCAATAGCAATCCTTCGCTGAAGATTACCCTGCCAGTCGCAATAGCGCGCTAACAGTATCTCAGCATTCGACTACAAAGAGAACACCAGTCAATGGGGTCCTTGATATGCTAACTGACAATGAGACACATGTTACACGATACAGTGGAGGATTACACCATACAACAGAGGCAAGTAGAGAAGCCTTTTCATGAAAATACTTCTGAAGGATATGTACGCAAATACGAAGTACACTTTTAAAGAGCTAAAAAGTGAATAAAGAAATAAAGCAGCAATTAAACAGCATTTTATGGGTTCATGGACAGTGACATATTTTAAATACAACACAGATTTTTGTGTTGGTCCTGGAAACAACTGCTTCCACTTCTGCACGATTCCTCCATGAACCAAAGCCCCAGGCTCAACACTGCCAGTCGGATTTTTATTGTAGGTTGGATGAGTGGTCAGCAGACATTCTCTCATTTCTTCTTGTAGCAAGCAGAGGACCTGAGGACCCGAGGGGGATTTGATTTGACTGGTTGATTTGCTGAGCTGGCTTGGCTGCAGTTTGAGGTGGACTTCTCCAAGTTCTCTTATGGCCCCATGGTATTTCATACATCATCAGTGGCCTCAAATCTTGCACTAATAATATTTCCTTGTTGGGCTCAGCAAGTCACCTTGGATTTATATGGATATATAACATGGTCAATAGTTAAGGTTTTCTTCCACTTTTTTGGGAGGTGGTGGGCATATAATCAATAACTTGAACTTTATATTCAGTTGGAAGCATCTAGAAAAATTCTGGAAATGTGTGCAGAATTACAGTAAGCGACCACTTGATTCACAGTGTGTGGGTTTCTGAGCGTCCTTCACTCTTTCACGACTACACATAAATGACTTACAGCCGACCAGTTAACCATGAGAAAAAAGCCAAGTTTGGTCTTCGTGCTCCAAAAGAAGTGAGTTGTTTATAGTTCTAATATACCTTGAAATATCAGTCTTGATGGAATATGACCGTTTTTTTCACCCTTAAAAGCATTTGCATTCAATTCATGTCTCCCGTAATAGCTGTGATCTGCTGTTCAGATGGAAATGTTATCGCAAGGACAAAATTAAAGGCAGCTTTAGAGTACATCTGAGAAAACTGAAGGCCGGAATTTAAAACAGTCATCTTAGAAGTTAAATCCCCTTTTAAATCCCTCACTCCTTTATAAACCAGTCGTAATACCAATTCAATCCACTATATTGCCAAAGTATGGCAATTGATATGATATTAATGAATCGCCGAATTGGCTATTTCATAATGTTTCAATTATTTGAAGACCCACTACTACGTAGTGAATAAAAAATAAAAAAAAACTACACAGAAGCTACGAAGGTATGAAATTGACCTAAAAAGACTGATTCAGAATGATTAAAAAGGTCTTTTTAATCATCTTTATTTCTTTTCTCCATCTTATAGGGCTTTGAAAGCTTTGAAGAGCTGGGTGCTACATTTCACCGGCAGGGAGTGATGCACAAGAGACCAGGCCTGCACTAGTAGGAAACACTCTCCAACTGACACTGATTCAGGGAGACTAGCAGTGCTATGAACTGTGAGTGCTATGAAAGAAGGGGGCATTTGGGGGGGCGCCTACATGCACTACAGAACAGAGTGGCCATTAGGAGAAGCAGTAAGCCCAGCAATGAGAGAGGAGGACGCTCCTACGTGTGTATGTGTGTGTGTGTGTGTGTGTGTGTGTGTGTGTGTATATGAGGAGATTGGAGGTAGAATGGATTTAGGGCAAGAAGAAAATGAGAGATAGAGGGAGAGAGGGAGTGCGACAGCGAGGGAGAGCAAGAAATACAGAGACAGAGAGAGAAGACCTCCTCCTTCATATTAATTTTCACGTTTTCATCATACTGAGCTTTTCAATCTCATATGAGCAGCAACCAGTTTACAGACAACGGTATGCATCCATTTCAGGGCGTATATACTTGCGGTCAGCAGAAACACAGGCACCCATTGTTTCTCAGCGTGGTGAAACAAGTTCAAGTTAAAATTGCCTTACCATTACAAGAGGGGCCTTGTCCAGCATGTGCTACTGGTAAAAACACTCTGGCAGAGAAGTCTTCATTGGAGTCAGAGTCATGAACTGGATGGATGGTGTCAGTACTTAGCAACTGCCTCGGGTTGTCATGGAGATTGGGTGATGGAGGCGAGGAATGAGAATGCTGAGTGATTGATGGACTGGATAAGGAGGATTGCATGGGAGAACCTAAAGAAAAGGAAAATAATTGCAAATTAAAAATAAAAATGTGTTGCAACATAAAAAAAATGAGCAAGACAAAAGAAAATCTATGAAGGTCCATGCCAGTGTATTAGTAACACAAGAAAAAATAAAAACATAATCTGCCACAAAAGGAAGATAAAATGTTAGAGAGCAGACTCAGAGATAATTAGACACAGGAAAATTATTAAGTGTCACACTGTGACTCCATTGAATACGGAATTGTGATTGGTTGAAAGACTTTGCATTATTTTCCTGTAACCGCACAGTTATGAAGCAGCTCCAATATTGTTAGACTTTTGACACTTTCTATCAATTCACCACGTTTGAATTCCAGGCTAAATTTAACTATCACTTTGTATTACAAAGCTGCCAACAACGGAAGTGAATGCGACAATGACTGTCCAAGTGGAAAAACAACTCTGCTCTTATAAGGCAACAAAGCGAAACAGAACAATAAATTTATCACAGCCAAAAATGCACAACATTTCATGACATGATTTGAAAAAAAAAACAAAAAACAGAACACTTTTTTTGGGAACACTTCCTCTCAATGCTGCATCATTCACCAAGTCTATATTTGGTTATATTTAGCATGCTCAAATGCGTGTAATAGAGGGCTATCTCCTAAATGCATTAAGAAAGTGTATATATCTGGCTTTTGGCCGCAGTATTCTTGCAAATGGACATTCACCAAAGGCTAAAGTCATGTTCTAGAAATAATATTGTTCAATGTTCTAGAAATAATACAGATTCCCAGTCCTGGTGACACTTGCAATTAATGAATTTCAGATCAGACTAACTTTTTTTTTTTTACCAAGCCAACATCCATCCTGCTTTTGCTGCATAGTAAATAAAGGGGAATAAAAAATCTATAGCTGTTGGAGGCAAACCTCATATAGCCTATTAATAGTTTTTCGTAGACTAAAAATAAAAACAAAAAACACGGAGACTCCTGGTCCCCACTTCCAACCTCAGTACGTCCACTACCTCACAATTATTTCACAGCTAAACAGGAAGTTTGTGACAACAAGGGAGGGGGGAAGAAGCATCAGGAGCTAAGGTAAAAAGAGCAAATGAGCAACAGTGAAGAGAACTGTGGCAGCTAATCTGCTTCGCAGTCAGCATTGTCAATGTTGGCGAAAGGCTCATAGCAAATCACCATTCTTTCATGGGATTAGTTAACAGTAGAGCAGAGGTGTTACAACTGAATTAGAATGTGCGGTGATCTGTGATCACATGCTATGTATATTTGTGATATTACACCTTAAAGAGTTCAGAGATTAAAACAGACAGACAGGCAGACTGCCTTCACAGCAAGACAAAAATGGTAATTACACTAAGCAGTGATAAAAAGATGGGAATAGATGCTGATACCCTGATTTACAACTAATCCTGATAAATGTGAAGACTTGCACACCCATAAAAATCGCCGATGAACTCCACAGCCCACATTGCCAGTGACCAGGGAAACATGGCATTTTACTTGCTGGATAAATGTTTTCCAGGGGTTGGCTGAGCCGGCTGATGTTGGATGTCGGATATAAATGGCCTAACAGCACACAGTGCCAGTCAAGAGTTTAGACATGTCTGACTACTGTTTGAATACTCTGTCTTTTGTGAAATTCAGGTGATTAAACCTCTGCCTTAACCTTATATAATTTAGTGCCCAAAGTTTTGGGACTGATTAAAAAAAAACATCCTTGTAAAAAAAAAAAACAAACAGATTTTTTTTCCATTTTCCAAAATGTGAATAAAATTCAAGCTAATTTGGGACTTCCAAAATAAGTAGGTCTTCCAGGCACTCAGAAAAAATAGTAGTAGGGTCCAAACGAAGCCGAAGATAAAAAGCCTTTATTAAAGCACGGCTGAAAACAAATATAAGAAAGCCGACATGTTTCGACCTACACGGTCTTCATCAGGGCGTAATTTGGGACTTATTGGACAGAAAGGTCAAAGAGACGTGAAGCACAAGTGTGGCACAGCTGTGCTGGTGTGAACTCTCAGAATCTTGCGGCTGCTTTCACTTTGTTTTTTTAATGAACTTCAGATTAAGTTCTTCTTTGAAATAAGGCCTTTTGTTTGTTTTGCTAATCTTTGCTTGTTTGAAAAATGTGAGCATCTCCAAAATGTGCACTTGTGCGAAACATACTATACATGGCATACCCAGTTTAATGCAAGATAATGTATGAAAATTATTTTTCAAAAAATAAACAGATTTCATGTGGGAGCCAATGAATTCGAATAAGTGAAATATCGCTTTTCCCTGCTCTTGACCACAAATGAAATTCCCTATAGACGCTACGAATAATCACCTAAATTGAAGTCAACACAAATTGAAATAATGTCATATTGCATTATCATATTTTTCAGTGGTTCACTTAAACTCAGCATCAATGTGAATGCAGCTTTTCTCCATTTCTCCCCACTCCTCTCTTTCTCCCCACTGGCACGAGGCGTTTTGCATTGTCATTTCCCACTTTTCCGATGCAATGCACTCAGCAATACAAGTCCATTTGCACACCTCTTATGTAGCATTCATTGCTTAAAAAAGGTGAGAATACTGTACCACTCGACTGTAAGGTAAAAGCATATTTTTACAAAGTGGCGGAGAAAATGTGCAGAGACTACTTCATCGAGATTAACTCCCGTCAGGCATAGCTGTCAGGGCCTTTTTGAACATACAGGCCCACATTATAATCTTAATATTGATGTCCCATAAATAGCAAAGGAAAAAGTTTCTTTTGAAGCATAGTCAAAAGTAGTTGCCGTTTTGAACATTCAGAACATCAATTCACAGATTGTATATTAGATATCCTAAAACCAAATGGAGAGAGGGGAGTTTTTCTATTTCATGTCATCTTATTTTATATAAATCTCAGCACTGTTAAAAAAAAAAAAAAAAAAAAAAAAAAAAAATCTTTACTGCCAAGCAAGGATTGAGCAGCCCTGCTTTTCAACTTATTTTCCCTGGCACAGTTACATTACATAAAATTAAAATAAATGGTCTGAACAATTACTCCGTCTACATCGACAACAATAAAGTAAAACTGTACCAATAGGTAGTCATTCCCTCTAAAGCCCATGTCCCGTTGGGTATCGGTTTCAACCACAGGACATTCTTTCTTCACAATCAAATGGTCTTAAAAAGGCCACTTTTTATCATTCATGTTAAGCAATCCTACACCAGTACTCATGTTTGAAGCTCTCAACAATTACCATGTTCCTGTATGCTGATAGATACCTGATAAAGAGCCCTTGGCAGAAAAGAAGTACCTCCTTGTTTGTATCAGAATAATCTGGCCCCTCAGTGCAATGTCACCCTTTCTGATTACATCAAGCAGCATTTTTAGAGGCAAAAAGCCATGCTCCCAGAGAGAAAAAATGACTGTTAAATCATTTGAAGCTATATTTTTTTACACCAGAGTGAAGAATAGCCTCTGTCGTAAGCAAAACAGGGCAAAGAGAGAAGCTGTTTGTCCGCATCACCGACTGCCTGCAGTGGACACTCATTAAAACTCCGAAGCAAATAAATTACAAACTCTGGCAACACTTCTGACAAGACAAGTACAATTAAAAATAAAATATATTTCTTTTTAAATCAGCAGTTACTTACAGGATGCAACAACGTGTTAATTATATCATACTGCCAGAAGAAATCACAGCTTTAGAAAAAAGTACACAGCAGTTATTCATTCAACAAGTGTTTTATTTTTGTGGGAGACGACGTAGCATGCTGCAAATCACTTAGAAAATCAACAAAATAACGCTCTTAATTTGGAGAAGCAAAATGCAGCCATTCAATGGTGATTCGCGCATTCGATTTTTGAGGGAGACCATGCGGTATGTAGCAAACCACTTAAGCAATCTTTAAACCATGCCTTTAATTTGGAGAAACAAAAGGCATCGCAGCAGGCGAAATAAATTGTGGCAGCTCTGCAGAGTAGAGGAGACTTGAGTTTTGCGGGAAAAATAAAAGCAAATCTCTGTCCCGGTAGATTACGCCTAACTGTCCGTTATTATCCTCGGCAGCGCATTTACTTCGACAGCTGAGAGCCTGCTAGGGCCCTCTCACCACAAGGCTTGCTGGGAAGGTTCACAGGTACGGAACGGCTATAAATTGCTTCCCCGCAGTTGCGCTGTGTACTCGGGCTCGGCAGGGGCGTTTTGACTGTCGCGCAGAGCGAAGGAGAAGAGGAGGGGCAATTAGTAGCAGCCAGGAGCATAAGGGTATATCAGGGAGAAGACAACAGTAAGTAAAACATGAGGAGACTTTCTCTCACAAGTTGAGAACCCTCAAGAGTCGACAGTACCGTGTTTTCGGATATCTCAGCCTCATCTCGCTCTCCCTCCCCAACTTGAAGCTAACCTTGTCTCTGGCAATTTTCCAGTCCAGGCTGTTCCAATCAGCGACATCTCACTCACCGCAGGCTAATAAAGACGGCGAGAGGAGGTTGCAGGGAGAGGATCAAAATATATCGATCTGTTCGTGTGGCAAAATGTGTTATAGGAAGCTACAGTTGAAAAAACCTTGGCGCTTTCAGCTAGTCTGCAGCTGTTCTCCCCCTCAGATCAGGACCTCCGATTAAAAACGCATAATGTGAGGTGGCGAACGCAATCAAAACTGCAAAATGGGGGCACATCATCTGCCGTACGCCCAGTGAGCCAACCGTGGGACAATAACACAGCTAGCAAAAGTGAAGTTTTCGAGCAAGACGTGTCCCTGGCTAGAATGCCAAGCTGCAAAGTTAGCGGTGCGGATGCCCAATAAACACCAAATTGAAAAGGATGACAGCCCCCCTCGCTTTCGCTGCCGGAAGCTTCAGGAGTTCTTTACGTACCCCCCACCCAGACAGCCCCCCCCCACACACACACACACACACACACACAAACACACACACTTTGAGACCCTTTAGAACAGCACAGGAACTGTTGTTTCCAAGGCTCCCAGCTCACCAGCCAACCTGCTTGAATCGACTTTACCATTTATGTCGCTGCTGGAAGCCTCAAGCTGGTGTGCTTCTCCTGGGGTGACAGTTCTCACTTAATTAAAGCTCCCCATGCAAATAGGGGTACAAGCATACAGCTCCATCCGCAACTTCATAAGGAACTGAATTAATACTGCAGTTAAAGAAAAAAAAATCAAATGAAAAAAAGAAAAAATAGCATGGCAGTAAATAGCATACAGCACTATGAAAAAGTATTTGTCCCATCAGGATTTCTTCTACGTTTGCGTATTTTTTGTATTTAAATGTTTCAGATTGTCCAACTAATTTCAATATATGACAATGTGAGTAAACAAAAAAAGCAGAATTTAAACAATTATTTAAATTTTTGACGCTAAAGAGCCATTCAAAACCAATATCTCCCATGTGAAAAAATAATTGCCCGCTAAACCAAATAACTGATTGCACCACTTTTGGCTGCAACAACTGCAATCAAACTTAGTAACTGGAAATTAGTCTTTTATATCACAGTGAAGAAATTCAAGCCCACTTTTTCACAGTAGTTCACAGTTTTGACAGCATGATGGCAAAAGCTCTTCCTGAGCCTCTTTATGTCTTCCTTGATGTGGAGCAGGCATCGGCCAGAGTGTAACCGCACAGACAGTCCCATTTCTGGGGTGGTGATGATCATTTATGATCTATTTACCCTGCCCATGCTCCTCTTTGTCCTGGAGGGTTGGGTGCGTTGCACCCATGGTATGCTCTGCTGACTTCAGTACCTTCTGCAGGGCTCTTGGATCAAGCACAGTTCTGTTCCTGTACCACTGGGTGATGTTCCCAGTCAATGCACTCACCACCACTATAGAATAGAAAGTCCTCATGATCTTCAGAGAAACTAAAAATTTCCTCAGCTGTCGGAGATGGTAGAGACGGTGCCTCACCCTCTTCACGTGAATGTCAAAGTGTGTTGTCCAAGCCAGAACTTAAGATAAGACACACTTTATTGAACCCTGTGGGTTAACTTGTCCTCTGCATTTAACCCATCCTATAGTTAGGAGCAGTGGGCCAACTCCAGTTTTAAAGCCAGTTCCTTGGTCAGGGGTACTGGTAGGAGTGTTCCTATAATGCATTTTTTTGTGGGTGGGGGAAGCCGGAGCACCCGGAGGAAACCCACGCGAACATGCAAACTCCACACAGAAAAACCCCAGGCCGGGTTTGAACCCTCGCCCTTCTTGCTGTGAGGCGATAATGCTCACCACTGCTCCACCGTGCCAAGAGATGTGCACCCCAGGTACTAGATGTGTACCCACAATCAGCTCTTTGGTTTTGCTGACACTGAGGAGCTGGTTGTCGGCCTAGCACCACTGTGACAAGTTTGCAACCGAACCTGTATACATCAGCTCATCATTGTTAGTGATGCAAACAACCACTGTGGCATCCTCTGCAAATTTCAGAATAATGTTAAAGCTGTTTGTGGCCACACAGTCATGCATGTACAGGATGAAGAGCATACGGCTGAGGACATAGCCCTGTGGGGCTCCGGTGTTGAGGGTGCAGGGGCTGGAGGTGTGTCTACCTCCTCTCACCACCTGTTGGACAGGAAGTGCATGATGCAAACGCACAGGGAACTGTTTAGCCCTAGGTTGACCAGCGCAGAATGGAGTTTGGTGGGGACTATGGTGTTGAAGGTTGAACTAAAATCAATGAACAGCAGTCTCATAAATTCCGTTTCCTGCCTGTCCAGATGAGTCAGAGTTGTGTGCAGTATCTGGGTGACAGCATCTTTGGTGGATCTGTTTGGCCGTTAAGCAAACTGAAGAGGATCCAGAGATTCAGGAAGCGAGGAGTAGATGTGCACTCTGATAAGTCTCTCAAAGCACTTCATTACTTCTGAGGTGAGTGCTGCTGGGGAGTAATTATTAAGGCAGATTGGAGAGGCATTCTTCAGTACAGGGATAATGACGTCTCTTTTCAGGCATGTAGGGAGCATGATGCTCTTATAGTGGAATGCTGTGTTAGCTTTACGCTGGATGTAACAGGACCAATGTCACGCAAAAAGTTCCACTTTTGATTCATCAGGCCACAGAACATTATCCCCAAGGTTTTGGGGGTCATGAAGAGGTTTTTTTTTTTTTTTGGCAAACATCAGATGAGCCTTTGTGTTCCTTTGGGTCAGCAGTGATTTTTTGCCCTGCAGCTCTCCCATAGATGCCATTTCGCCCAGTCTCTTTCTAATAGTGAAATTGTAAACACTGACCTTATCTGAGGCTGCTGTTCATTAGATGTTAGTCAGCATTCTTTTGTGATCTTCTGGATGAGTTGTCGATGGGCTTTTGAAGGAATTTTGACAGGCCGGCAACTCCTGCAAAGGTTCACCCCATTCCAGGTTTTCTCCATTTGTATATAATGGCTTGCACTGTAGTTTGCTGGAGTCCGAGCCTTATAATGGTTTTGCAGCCCTTTCCAGACTGATACATTTCAAAAACTTTGTTTCTCATCTCCTCTTCAATTCCTTTAGATTGTGACAACATGTGCTACTTTCTGCCTGCTTCACATTGCCAGACAGGTTCTATTTAAGTGATGTTGATATTCATCTGGGTTGTAATCATGCCTGGGCATGTCCAGTGAAATAGAATCTAATTATCAAATTTGTTTAATTGTCAGGTTTAGTAACTGAGGGACAATAACTTTCTCACATAGGGCCAGGTAGGGTTGGTTAGCTTTTTTCGTTGAGAGTGAAATCATCTGAAAGCTGAATTTTGTATTTACCTGAGTCATTCTCTGTCTAATATTAAAATTCGTTTGATGATCTGAAACATTTAATTGTGACAAATATGCAAAAATAGAAGAAATCGGGTAGGAGCCAAATGCTTTTTCACAGCACATACATATCAGCAGCCAGATTGAGCTTCTGAGACGACAGGCTGAGAGCAGATGGGTGGACAGCACACAGATAAAATGTATGACATCAGCAAGGCAGGCGTGGGGAATTTTTTGACCCAGAACCAGGGGGCAACCAAAACATCACTCCTCCTTATTCTGCAAGAGAGGGTCTGATAATAGCCATGATTTGTGGAGAGAGTTTTTGATTGCGAAAGGCCACGCATTCCTGCCGAACACAAGGTGTGACGACTCGCGCTCTCTCACATACTATCATTCCAGTTTGGTGGAACTTATTTGTTAGGCATTAGACAAACACAGTCTCTCTCAAAAGCCTATCAATTGATGAGGACTGTTAAAAACAACCAAAAACGTTACATTTAAAAACTCAGGAAAACAGAAAATCAGACTATCGTATAACCTTGTCTTCTTAGACCAGATCTCCAACCTTATTATTTTCAGTAAACAGACAATGCCACAAAGCATCCTTTGCAATATAACGGTTACTCATATAAGACAGAATCTGTTTGCCATTAATGTGTCATGAAACAGCAGAACAAGACTTTTTTTTTGTTTGTCATTTATTGATTTTTTTTCCTCTTTGTGATTCAGAAGCAGGATTTTCTTCAATTGGGTCAACAAAAAACAGAAGAAAAAAAAAATCTAATCTTGTTCATCACTGTATCCTGGACTCAGTGAGTGCTCAAGTAATGATTTTACCTGATTATAACCAGTGACCACAGCAAACAATACCGAGAAAAAACCCATTCATTTTAAAGGGATGTTGAGATATATAATAACAGTCCAGGACATTATTTAGAGTATAATGCACGTATCCAGACTATCTGGGACCATGCACAAAGTAATCACAACAGTATTCAGAGATTATTGGGACTCTACAATATGTCAGTGTTCTCTAATTTGTCTTCGCTACTGACTGAACAAATAGAGAGTGATCTGGAAGTTACTGAATGCAGAAAAAAAAATCCCCAATAAAAATATTCACCAACATTCAACAGTTCAGTGGTCATAATGTTGAAGAAACCACACCCAACCTTTCAGAACAATGCGCAATTGCAGTTGTCTTAAGCTATCTGCTGTTCCCTTAGTGTTAGGCACGACCTAGACAGAACAACAAATATGCAGGATATCGACTGAAATGGGTCATGGAACCATAGCATAAGAGTCAGCAGAATATTAAAAGTACCTATGCATTAAGCGTGTGATATGCGGCAGACTTCAGAGGTAAACACAAACCTGGGCAGACAGACGCAGGAAGAAAATGGTGAACCAGGCCTAAGCACACAATGCAAACCCTCTTCATTTAAAAGATGGAGAATAAATAAAAGAAGACCGCTTCCTCCATCTATCTCCCAGGCAATCACTCCCTGTTCCCGCTGTCACGTTCACTTGAAAGGCGGCCTGACGGGCTTGCAGGGTCAAGCTTTCTCCGAATGTCATTTATTTTTCTTTGCCGCCTCGTGGATGCTTGTGTTATCTGTCTGCGCCGCAACAGGCAGAGGCATATGGGGCCAATCAAAGCCCATGCAAATATGCCATTAAGACAAGCTAAACGCTGCATCAGTATCCAGGCTTGTCAAAGCAATCACTGCAAGTTTTCATAAATGCACTGGAAGAAAACCCACAAGGGAAACTCAAAAAGGAGCCAATCCAAACAAAGCATTTCTCAGCAGCAGATGTTGAATCCTAAGAATGGGAATGCTATCCCTAATACCACATCCAACATTTTCCAGAGCAATCTTTTTTTATACAAGATACAGGCACCCCGAGATATCAGATTTAATATCCATGTTTCTCAAAACACATGCCGTTCAATCGGTTTTCACATGGAATTCAGCTGCTAGTGATTATTTTCGGGTTGATCACGATGTCAACAGCAGACCACTCATAATATAGAGGGTTCTATAGAAACGGACTTTCTCAAGAACAAATAATAAATCCTCTTTCAATCAATAACAACATTGAAAGTCCACAGGAAATGTCCTACCAGGCAACAAATCAAAAGATTTTTTTTTTTTTTGCCATAATTCCTTGGAAAGCATTCTCAACAAGATCAATTCAATTCCTTTTTTCGCTTAAACTACTAGCAGCATTTACAGTAAACTACACTTTTTAAAGAAGCAGTTAATGAAAGCCGGTCTCTCCTTCTCCTGATATGCAGTGAACATGGTACATTAGTGGTTTAGCCAGCCCAGACTTTGCGTGCTAATTTCAATGTTTAAGTGAGGTTGTTGCACAGGTACTTGGTAAGCTGTCTCTGCTTTATGTCAGCTCATGCAGTGCTCAGTCAAAACATGTGCGCTCAGAACAGTCCGACTGCGTGGCCTCTGGAATTGCTGCCGGCAACTTTCCTAAAAACTGTTCAGCCAAAGAGCTCGACGCTGCACTTCTGTGGGTCCTCAGCAATACACCCACCAAGTGTGAAGTTTATCAGATGGATGAGAAAATCATTCATTCAAACATACAGCTGGCTCAAAAATTACTGGCACCCCTTACTGGCAATGCACAAACAATTCTTTAAAAAAGTCTAGAAAATACATTCATAGAGAAGCTCTAAATAACAACATGAAAAACACTGAACGATATTAATGTTCCAATAGAACCACCCAAAATCATTTACTGATTTATTTAAAACTCAATTTCCTCCAAATCAAGATTTCAAAATTAATGGCGCCATTAAAGATTATTGTAAATAACATCTACCAGATATTGAACCAGGTTTTAAATTCCACCTATCTAAATGTTAAGGTGCTATATTGAGCCATTACATCACTTCTTGTTTCACTAGAGTATAAAAATGAGGCAACACATGCAATATCCCTTTCTCATCCAACAGCATGAAGCAAACAAAACAAGTGTCAGTCCGAAACAGGCAGATGTTCATAGACTTTGATAAATCTGGTAATGGCTATAAGAAGTTTCAGAAATGATTGAATATGCCACTGGGTACTGTCAGGGCAGCAATAAAATAATTCCAAAGATATAAAGCTGTTGAAAACCTCATGGGTAGAGGATGCAACTGCATTCTGACCCCCAGGATACAGAGAAGGATGGTGAGAGAAGCAACAAAATCCCCAAGAATCACTGTAAAGGAACTGCAGGCCTCGGTGGCATCTTGGGGTCGCCAGGTTTCAAAGAGCACCATCAGGCACCTCCCCCACAACCACAGGCCCTTTGGAAGGGTTGCCAGAGAAAACTCTTTTCTGACCAGAAGACACAGAAGCAAGCGCTTGGAGTTTGCAAAACATAATTTAAATTAAGACTGGAACAAGGTGCTTTGGTCACATGAGACCAAAATTGCACGTTTCAGTCCGCAACAGCGTTGGCATGTTTGGCGTCAAAAGAGACACGTACACAAGGAGAAGGCCTCATACCCACAGTGAAATATGATGGCTGGTCAGTCATTTTTTGGGGCTGTTTTAATTCAAGGGGTCCAGGGGCACTGGTTGAGAAGAATGAAATAATTAATTCCACCAAGTATCAGGATATTTTGGCTGACAATCTGGTTGCCTCCGCCAGAAGGCTGGGACTTGGCCGTAGGTGGACTTTCCAACAAGACAATGACCCAAAGCACACCACAAGATCCACACGTAAATGGTTCTGTGACACCAAAATCAATGTTCTGCAATAGCCATCTCAGTCGCCAGACCTCAATCCAATTGAAAACCTGTGGGCTGAGTTGAAGAGGGCAGTTCATAAACGCAAACCCAAGAATGAGAAGGATCTGGAAAGGATCTGCTTAGAGGAATCGTCCAAAATCCCCCCAAAATGCATGCCTTAACCCTGTTGAAAATGAGAGGAAAAGACTCTGTGCTGTTATCCTTGCCAGAGGTGGTTGCACTAAATGAAGCTTAGTGCAAGTTCTAAATGAAGGGTACCGATTATTGTGAAATCTTGATTTTGTTGAAATTTATTTTGTATTAAATGATTGTTAGGACTTTGGTTGCTTCAATCGAAATATTAATGAAGTAAAGAATTTCACCCATGTTGGTATATTTCGTTTCTCAATAATTATATTGTTCATGTATTTTTATATTGTTTGTGCATTGCCAGTCAGGGGTGCCAGTAATTCTGGATCCCACTGTACATAAATATATACATACGTACATACCAGTGATGGCTGGTGAACTGGCGATAGGGGATCAAGGCTCAAAACAATCCCTTAAAATTAATGATTGGTCACGACCTGTTTTCAATCATTCATTTAAATTATAATTACAGAAACTCCGAAAACTCTCAACATTATCAGATGTGGCCAGTTTTCATTTATAACGCATACCAATTTCGACTCCAGACTTCTCACGCTTTTCTTTATTCAGGGATTGGAAGCAATGCATGTGTTTCATGATTGTTTAAATGAAATAAGATCATTTGAAATGCCTTTATGCAATTCCATTGCTTCCAACCCCTCCAGTGCACAAGGACTTCAATTCCGCATGAGAATCTCTTACATACGCTTTGATTGAATAATTGCTGACTATAGCAGAGGAACGTAAATATGCCACTAAAACTCACACCGAATGCGTGAGAGTTGACAGGTATGCTTTGTAAATGAAAATTGGCCACACCTGATAATGTTGAGAGTTTTCGGAGTTTCTGTAATGGTAATTTAAATGAATGATTGAAAACAGGTTGAGATCAATCATTAATTTTAAGGGATTGTTTTGAGCCTCCCCTGTCACCAGTTCAGAAACCACCACTGGTACATACATACAGTACATACAAATGCACTTTCATACATGCATACATACACTGCCTGGCAAAAAAAAAAAGTTTCATACTCAAATGTTTTGTTGGACTGCCTTTAGCTTTAATTACAGTGCACATTCTCTGCGGTATGATTTTGACATTCATAAGAAAAGGCAGAACATTTATTTCTGACCAGAGTTGCATAAATGTTTGGCCAAGATGTTGTATTGATGACAAAATCAAACCGCTCTGTAAAGCCCTCCAAAGACTCTCCACTGATTAAGGTCAAAACTCTGAGGAGGCCAAGTCATGTGTGAAAATGATTCCTCATGCACTGTAAAACCAAATGTTTAAGTTCTAAACACTTTTCTGTAACACTTTTTCGACACGTCACAGTGTTTAGATCCAGTTTTAAAGTGCATTCAACAAATCTGAAAATCCTTGATCGGAACATCCAATAAACATCAGTGTTTTGAATGAGAATACCTATTTACAAAAATAATCACCAGGCATTTAGCTTTTACACACTAGTGTTTAGATTATAAACATGACACATGTTCCACAGTTTTACAGTGTGTTCATTGAACCACTCCTTCATAATTTGAGCCCAATTAATCATGGCATTGTCATCTTAAAATTTACTTGCACTGAAAGAGATTAAAAAATCCATTGATGAGAAAACTTGGGCATTCAGTACATTCATGTCGTCTACTGACTTCATTTTATGGCTGCCTGATATTGCTGAGCCAAGACCAGACCAATTTATGCAGCCCCATATCAAAATACTACCTCCAGAGGATTTTACAGAGGGCAGTATGCATGACGGGTGCATCACTTCATGGGCTTCTTTTCTTTTTCCTTTTTTTTTTTTTTTTTAAAGATTTTTTTTTGGGAATTTTTTCCTTTATTTGACAGCTATACAGTGTAGAGAGACAGGAACGTTGGGGAGAGGAATGGGGGAAGACATGCAGCAAATGACCTGAGCCGGAATCGAACCCAGGTCGCTGCGGGAAGGACACAGCCGGGCTTCTTTTCTTACCCTGACATACCCCTCACTCTGGAACAGGGTAAATCTGGACTCATCAAACCACACAACATTTTTTCATTGCTCCACACTCTAATTTTTATGCTCCCTAGCAAACTGAAGTAATTTCTTCCCTGATTTTGTCCATGTGGAAATCACTACTAGCACCTAAAAACCGAGAAAGTGCACCTGTTTCCGAGAAATTCCTACAAAAACTTAGAATACGCCAAAGTTTACTGAAGATTTGAGGCCAACTCTGTTAACCTCAGAAAAATTTTACCGACGTATCCTGAAAAATTTTCAGATGTATGAAAATACATGAATCTTCGCCAAATTTCGTGGGAACTTTGGAATGGTCAGTACTGTAGTTCAGCCTGCTGTGTCTGTGCTGCATACAGGAACTGGCAAAGGGCAGACCACCACCATTATATTAAGAACGACAAAAACACATTCAGTATTCAGAATATATTCAATCTGCAAAAGCACCAATTTACAAACAAATCAGATACACAATGTAATTTTTAAAAGAGGGCACCTTAAGAGAAAGTGAACATCGAGGTGTTCTCCAAACTTAAGTAAACCGGACAGACTTTTTCAAAATTTTCAAATTTTGAACTCAAATTTTCAGTAAACCTCGGTGTATTCTAAGTTTTTGTGGGAATTTCTCGGAAAAAGGTGCACTTTCTCAGTTTTCAGGTGCTAGTAGTGAATGCTCTTACTTTCTCAGCTATACACAGCCATAAGGGGTGGTACAGCACACATATTCGCAGCAAAAATTTTTAGTATGGGTCTTTTGGTTTGGCACGCCCGCGCACTGAACGAATACAGCATTATTTTAGCCTCTGCATGTGCGGAACTTTTGTGTACAGGACTTAATTTCAACTCCAAGCAATTAGGTATGTTGCTAACTCTACATCGATTTGCAAATTGATTTAAAATGGCACCGTTCGAATGTGAACATCACTGGTACTACAAAAAAAGCACAGAAGAGAGGAAACCTTGACCTGATGATCAAGGCACCTAGATTGACTACCAAATTGTGATCAAATTTCAAGATGGCGATTTGGCTGAGCAGAAGTGGTGTTTGACTGGGGAATACACAGCAACAAAAACTTTGATAAATAAGCGGTGCCCATAGGTACAAAAATCAGTTTTCTTTCAGATGGGATCAGATTTGAGGGGCCAAGCCGGTCAAAAAAGTGCTTGCACCATACGCAGCATCAGCTGTATGTGAGCTTTGAAGATCCCTTGTTTTTAGCATAACCAGAGTCATGTCACCTATGTCAGTCTAGGCAACATGATTATCAAGTCTCAGAGCAAGCTCACCAAGGCATTTCAACAGTCTCTCGCTAACTGGTCAGGCCAAGTCAAAACAATAACAAATGCCCAGGGTGTTTTTATAGCAGTGGACATGCGACCAGACTCCATTGTCAAGAATACAGGTTTAAAACGCAATCATGTTCAAAGTATGACAAGCCCAGCAACTAAGTTCCCACTGGTCTGCATTTCAGTCAGCAAGTCATAGGCCCTACTAGGTATTACAGTCTAAATCTAAAGCTGAAAGCTAATAATGTGAAAACAAGTTGGCAAGAATACAACTCACTTAGGCCCACAGGTAATTTTCTAAATGCGGCAACCTACTGGATACTTATTAATTAATTTTTTTTACTTGAGAGAATATTTATACTGCACAGTCTTTATGTGAACCTGACAGCTGCTACTGTAAGTAAGATTTCAGTTCAAGTCAAGATAATTTTCTAAAATTTATTTCCAAGGATATTTATTAATACTAAATTTTCAGAGAATCTAACTTTTCACTGGTGGGCTGCAGCTAGTTACAATAGACTTTTAATGTCCCCTTTTTTTTATTTCTGAAAGACCGAGCCATAGTTTGGTCGAATCATATGTGCATATATACTGATGATCAAACAGACAGACAGACAGACAGACAGAGACGCCTCCATTTATAGTTAGGTGACAGTGGAGCAGTTAATTACTTCCTGGGCACACTATGTTTATCCCAGACACTTGTATACTTACTAATTAATTTTGGTACAATTATTAACAAAGCTGATTTTATCTTTTGGAAGAGCGGACAGCAATATTTAGTCCATCACTCCATTACCTAACTTGCTTTTTCCTGGCCAAAGCCATTCCCAGAATCCAATGGACTAAAGGAAGGAATACTCCCTGGACAGTTTGTCAAGTCACTGTGGCCTTTTTGTGAGTGCATTTCAAATTCTGGACAGGTTCACAACCAACTGACTGTGACGAGACAATTTTCTGGTATGATATTGTGGTATTTTCCACGGAGTGCAAACCTTGTGACTTAAAAGAGATGCATTTGAACAAGCTCAAAATACTTGCATTCTCTTTACCTTCTGAATTTCGAAACAATTCAAATACGAACGTTTTCTCCCTCATGCATTTATTGGAATAGTCCTTGGAGTACGTTTAGTAGAATTCTGCACGCACAACTTGATTTTTCGTTTGGTTTGCTTAACAAGCAGAAATGCTAACCGCTGTATCTGACTGGATCCATAGTAGAATGGATCTCCAGAGGCAAAACACGAGTCAATTATTTTGTTTACATTCCATAGGAATATTTAATCTATGCGATTTTAGTTTACATGAAAGTCTCGTCCATATTATTTTAATGCCGGATGAAAACTCATGAGAATTTTAGTGTGCTAAGTTGAGAATTTTTTGAATTCCTATCTTTTTTTCCTACCATTTACAGCACCTGTACATTTCAATAAAAAGCCAATTTGGTAATCCGAAGGCTTTTCAGAAAATGTGACCTGACTGCCTCACCATAAACAGAGTATAATTTCTACATTGTTGGTTAAGCCTGATTATGCAGATTAAAAAATGCAAAACAAAAATTCCACTTTTTGGGGCTAAGACATTGCCCAACTTTTTTGGGAATATAATTATTTTTCAGCGGTCCAACAATGGAGGGTGTAGTCAGATAGCTAATGTTAATGCAACAAGAGAGGTTCAGGACAGTTTCAGTGCAGTCAAATATACCTATCTGTCCTTCTAGTCACTACCTATCCAGCTATTACTGGTCAGGGTCATTTTTTGGGGGGGGTATTGGGTGATTGGAGTTTGGATGGTGGGTGGAGCCTTACCCAGCATGCATTCGGGAAAAGGCAGAAACACACCCAGGACAGGTGGCCAATTTATCGCAGGGTACAGTAAAACAGACTCACCACAAAAGCCAAGCTAAGTGGAGCACTCCTTCCCTCTCAAAAATGGCTGCTTCCAATGACCGGTGCCAATACTGAGCGTAATATGTGAGCTGACATGGACCAGTGCTTTTCTAAGCTGTGTCTATGTGCACGCACCTGAGTAAGAGCCAGGGCGCAGCACTTTATAGTGCCTGTTTCAGTAGTGGACCAGGTGTTTCCACACCGTGTGCTCCATTAGCATACCCAGAACAGCCCGTCTGAGACTGGGACTGGCTGCCAAGTCCCTGTCGCAGCACATTAGTGACAAACTCCTGCACTCAAAAGTAAGCAGCCGTCCACAGGAAATAATAGACTGCCGCAGACATAAGAGTATTCTCCCTTATTGAGCCCTGGGCTAACAGATAGCAAGGACGCCTCCCTCCCTCATATAAAATTCATGGCGCAGGGACACCTCTGGTGGAAGTTATTGTGTCGACATGTCCCTAAATGAAACACAACACAGTATCACTACACACTCTCAACTTCACCGAATGCAAAAAAAAAAAAAAAAAAAATCCTTTACAAACATCAGCAAGTGTGAGTTTGGTCAAAAATGAGAAAGGAGCGTGACTTGAAAGCACTTATCTGGCATTCAGCTGAATGAATGAATTACAACACTCAAATTAAAAAAAAAAAAAAAATGAAAACACAAAGTTGCATTAGTTCAAAGTTTGGTCAGTTCTCTGCCCCTTTTTTGGTTTAAGAGCAGTAACAATGAAAATTATGCAGTGATGTAAATGACATATGGTGATCCAGAACAAATGAGATCAATGTTTCCTAGGCAACCAAATCTTAAACTTAACCCAAAAGGAGGGAAAGGCCAAGCCTGCACTCAAAACATCTTTGAAAATTGGAAATTACTAACTGGAGAAAGTCTGATTTAAGAGATCAACAGCAGTCTGGCTTTACAAGAAAACATTATGAGTAGCTTCACAGCACAGTCTATTCCGGCCCAAGAGAATGACCAAAACAGTGTTTGCTTCTACTCATGCATTTAGATACAAGTTCCTCTGCACTCCCTAGAAACGGAACAATCCGGACAGGATGTTGCCAAACAGCACTTTTTCCGGAAGATCCCTGTCTACCTTTGATCGTTGGATGGATGATGTAACGTTCCCTGAAGCCCTCTAGTCATTGGGGTTTTCTTAACGAAGTTTTCCTTGAGGCCAAAGATCAGTTCACCTGATGGTTCGCGGCAAAGCCTTAGGCAGGAACCCAAGCAAGAAACCAGGCAAGTATTGCAACTACAGCCTCGGTCATTCGTAATATTTAAAAATGCTATTCATTCAAATCATTGCACTCGTGCACAAACGTAAGCCTGCCCACCAATACAAACAGTAAGCTCACAGGACTGAACAATAAGACCACGGCTTCTAGAAAAACCTATGAGCTTCTTTGTTTGAGCTCATACCAAAGTGCATAATGTGTTCAGTGGGAGGCCTGCCCAGAGGAAAAGTATGGGCGCAGGGCTGCGAGAGCTTTAAAAACGCTTTCACTTGTCACGTTCCTTTAAGAAGACTGTATCCATTTTCCTCTCGTCTCTCTCACCAATTCACATAATCCCGTAAGTGAAGCACAGAATCATTCAAGAATTTTAGGTTTAAATTCATCATCTTTTCCCAAAGCGAAGCATTCACTTGCGCAATATCTTACACAACAAAATGCTTCTTTGACTTGGGCATTCACCAACTGAAAATCAATATGTAGCCAAATATGAACAAAATGACAAATTTAGTTGGAGAATAGACATTTTCCACAATATATTTCTTATTAATTAATTTAGAATTATTAATATAAAATAATGATTTTTTTCCCCCAGTAGAGATAACACTGTTTTTCCAAAACAAAGTTTCTAGGCACAGAAAAAAACTGTATTCATAGTTCAATGCACACACAGCTATTGCAGCCACACTCAATCCAGATTAGCAAATTAAAACTGTAGCTTTTGAGTTTTTATTAGACAGAATGATTAACATTCAATGAGGAGCTAAATTTTCAAGCAGTGGGAGTGGTAGATATGAACAAGAAATCAACTAATTCGAAATAAACTGCACATGCAATTCATGATTAAAAAAATTTACATGAATCAATATGCTGGAGAATTGGCGAACTATTGCATCAGTGAATGGTATAATGAAACGTGGAGACCGTGAAAGCGAGTCTACATTACTGAATATAAAACTGCCACAGGCATAATCTCAGTGACATCACAGCATATGGTTCAATTATCTTCTTAATTTTCACCGCAGATTTTTTCTTGCGTTGAAATCCCTTTGACATTGCAGCCATTAATTCAATATTGCAGCCATAGCATTATCAGTCCAATATCATTCAGAGAAGTGCCAAAAAAAGGACATAACCTGATTATTGCATTACATCTGCATCAAGGTGGCCATGTCTTTCATGACTCATCATAAAGAAGCATCCAGACACTGTCATTTACCATCACAGAGAGCACTTAAAGCAGATACACATTTACATTCACCCTAGACAAAACAATATAAAACCTTCACTTCTAGTCTATCTTGGCTACCCGTGTCAGTCATTTTCAGTAGGCTATATTAAAGGTATCCATCGTTAATTTATTTTTTGTATAAGATTTAATTACTTGCCACCTTCACCACTGTATGTCGTGTCAGCAAAACTCTCTTTCTCTCCCTTCTGTTTACTGGTACCAAAAGAAACATTTCGAACTAACAACCCATTAAAACTTAACCCTATTGGTAGCAGGAATAACGAGTGCGAATATTGTTGCTATAAATTAAACAAACAAGATAGAGAGCCTAACTACACTAACTTTGCCCATACCATGAAATAACGATTTAAATTGTATTGGAGGACTCTAAAAGACAATAAGGCAGCACTAACTGTACAATCCCAATTCACATAAATGGGCAAGGAGCTACTTATATTATTAGGTAATGATACTTTAGTGCTTGGAGGCATTGTTTAAATGGGAGCCAGTGATTCACTGTGACGTCTGGAAAGCACAGCTGGGTTTAGTATCAATTAAGTATTTTTCTTCCCTTCTCTCGCACTTTCAAACCGAGAAACAAACAAACAAAAAAATACTCCCCTTCCGATCTGAAGGGGGAGGTGGAGGGGGTAGGGAGTAGGGGGTGGGTAATTGCTCTATCAAATTAAGAACAGCAGTGAGGTTGTGAGCAAGTTTTCAATGAGAGTCAATCTGAAGGTCCTTCACCTTAATTGGGCTTTGTTTGTTTACTTTAATTCATGAGACTTAATTAACAGATGTGCCATTATGAGACGTTTATGCTCCGCCGGTCTTTTGTTCCTGTTCACATTTGGGAACAGCGGGAGGGTGAAACTGCCTGTTCTATCACACGCGCCGTCGTTTCCTCACCGGGAAAACTTGTGTTCGGAACAAACTTCCTCCGTCTTCCCATTACAGCAACCCTGGAAAGACGATTCTCCATTATATTCCTGCGTTCTCTCTCAGCGGGCAATTATCTCACTCTTAAAAGGCGATAACAAAAAACTAAATATTTTTTCAAAAGCAATGTATCGGCCGTTATCCAAGGTACATACTGTGGGTTTGCTAACAAACTCAGACAGACCTTATCGTACTGAGAAAAGGAAATTAAGTCCCCACGTTTGCCGCAGAACTAACCTCACTGCAATTATCCACGCCGTTCTATTGCTGCCCTCCAGCTTTTGAGCTTCAAGGAACTTCACAGAATGGGCAACTAGAGTTGAACATACACGGTCAAAAAATATCGATTTCATCATTTTACGAAATTGATATATTAGTCTAGAATAAATTCTGTAACCCTACAAAGGGTTATCCCTTTCAATTTCATTGTCTGGAAAATTCCTGCTGCTTGAATTGGAAAGTAGTCAAAAATCACATTTGATCAAATGTGACATGCCTGCTCTAGGCCCATAGTTGAACGCTGAACTATTGATCAGCCCAGGTGATCTTCTCTATCTTCCCATCAGAACACCATAAAAACCAACAGCTCACATTATACATCATGATATGGAATGCAAGATACTCTGCCTAGTATTATCTGAGGAAGTTTTCTGGTGGATAAATTGTTTAATCATCCACAGAACATAGAGTAGCAATGGCAAGATAAGTAACAATTTCCATCACTGCACAGTCTATTACCTTCAATTTGTCATCCTGTCATTTCTACATTGAGATTCAACCTGACGTATAAATGCTCATCTTATGGGAACCTGTCAAAGTAAGAACAAAATCACATTTTGCAGCATGTGAATACATACCACAGCGCAAAGTGATATTGTGTAAGAATCCATAGTGGCCCTACAGAATTCAAGAAAGAAAAGGCAAATCTCTTGCTAGCACAGGCCTCAGTATTCTCTTTTGTTCTTTACTGCTTGTGATCCAAAGTTAATCATTTGGAAATTAGGCTTTGAAAGACTAACAAGCATTACATGCAAGCTACAAAGTCAGAAAATCTGAAAAATGGCTCCGGGACTGTTGTTGGCTTCTGCTTGGCAAAGGCTGAGTTGGAAGGCCCAGGCTCGGACTGGGAATCCGCAGTGTTGTCCACAGTGTTTGTCCTCGCGGACAGAGGCAGGCCATCAATCTCTGAACCACAGCAGCAAGTGAGGAGACCAATCAGAGAGGCACTCTGGCATGGAGAGGCGGCGTGGGAAGACGACATCATGCCGAATCGGGACTGCATTAATTACAGCTCATCTTTCTGAGGAGAAAACGGCTCCGAACCCCAGCTGGAAACGCTTAAGGCCAGAGGTACAAATCCAAGAAAGCTGGCCCTCAATGGGTGCACCCCCCAAGAAGGCGAAGCGGATATATGTAGACTGTTCTGAGGATGCTAGTCTTAACGTGGAAAACGGGCAGCATATTCCTGTCCATATAAGGCACTTTTAAGAACACTGTCATGCGCTGTGATGTGGACGGCCAGCGACATCAGTTACTGTGGCTTCCAATGAAAGAGGACTTAGTTTGTACATGAAGGAATCAGGCCTCAAAATCTAAGTCCAGCCCAGGTTTTCTTGTCCTCTGTATTATTAACTGAATCCTTATTGCTGCTGATTGGCCACACTGTCATCATAACTGCATCACAGGACAACGGAGGGAGGGAAACCAGCAGCCCTCAAGGACTGCCATTCAATGATCCTCACTCCTCATAAAAGCAGTCAGAGGACTCTGAGAAATGCCCTGACAGATGCCAATTTTAATTTTGGATGCGATTGCATTTTACTTCTGTCAGCTTTCACACACTGACCGCGAAAAGAAATGAAACAAAAACAAATCCGGGAAGACAAAAAAGTATATAAATAAAACTGCAAGGAGCCATCAGCTGTGAAAATTCACAACAATATCATAAAAACAAACAGTGAAAATATCCACATGCTTCTCGCAAAATGCAGAGGAGCCCCTGCGATTCTCTCCGACTATTTATGTCCCGTATGTTTTTCATTTCTTTTTTTTTTGAAAATCTTTCTTTCCTTGAGTATCCTTGGCAACCAAGCAACAGTGGATGTTTGACAAATGTAGCACGGCTCAGCTTAGTCAGTCGCCACATTGATACAAATCGCAATCCTTCATAATGTTGTGTGGCTGTGAGCAGCGGCTATGGTACTGGAGTTATTTACTCTCTCCAGAGATATAAATCAGGGGCTTAGCTCGGTCTATCAGCGTGTGGTACTTTGGGGTCTGAGCCTGTTTTTCATGCAGCCAAAGCGATACCCATACGGCTAGTCTCGGCCCTAGCTGTGATGCATATACAGTAGCTGAATACACTCTCCAAGATTAGGACATTACTCGGCTTTCCATAGAGAACCATGCTTTAGAATTTTCCGGCAACTTACACTTGCGTCAAACAGCTAAGCATAGTTTGGAAACGGATCAATTTTCTGAACCAATTGTGACTTTGTGGATCACAAATATATAATTAACGATAGCTATGAAGAGCTCTAGCCATGAAAATTGACATAAAGAAAAAAATCTTTAAAGGGATTTATCTATCATCGCCTGGATTGCTGTGATGTTTCCATTTGTCTATCCTGGCAACAGATTTGAATGAAAGGTGTGTTTTTGTATTGCTGGGTTGTTATAGCAGCAAATGGAGATTTCCTCCCCTGCAGTGGCTTAGTGCTCGGTGTCCCCTGCAGCACTGCCCTATTATCAGATTCCTCATCATCCACCCCCCACCACCACCACCCCCGGAGCTGATTTTCTTTCCCCATCTTCAGTGTGCAGCTCGGCTTTCGCTACAATAATGAGAAAAATAAACACAAATAAACAAATAAAAAGTTTTTTTTTTTAATCACAGTCAGTCCACTGCTTTTGACTCCTCCTTGTCAGGGAAGTTCAAGCACCAATTGGGCCAAAGAATTAGTGTCCGGTTAGATTTGGTTTTGTGATATTAACAAGGCTTTCAATAAACAGCTAAATAACAACGGAAAATCATTTTGAATTATTTTGTCAATGGTAACAGTATCTTCAACAAAATAAAAGATCGTGAGCAATAAATTGCACTGAAAAATTTCCACTCAACTTCTCATAATGTTGACAAAACTACTCTGTAAATTTGCAGGAAAATGTGATTCTGCTTGATAAAACTACCAATCCGATGAACCTTATCCCACGAAATATGTTGTTGGATGCAGAGACAATGTAGATTACAGCCCCTTTGTTCCAACTCCAATATCTCTCTTGATGCGCATGCCAGAACTAAGAATTTACATATATTGCATTGCACAGACAATTTCTGAACAGTCATGGAATTTGCTAGCCCAAGGATGCAATGGATTATGGTCGTTGTAGTCAATGTAATGCTTATTTCTGCGCATTGCACAAAAAGCTGCCTTTTAAAACCTACAATCAAAAAATGCCAACAAACTATGCGAGGTTTGAAACAATGTATATCTGCAAAATCACCACAGTTCAAATAATCAAACTGATTTCAATCAATTATTTAGTGCAAAAAAGAGAACAATCACATTTTCAGTTAATTGCTTTATAGCGCAAAAAAAAACAGTTTGGTAGCTTTACAATGAGCTGAAATCAAAATGAACTAGTTGCCCAATTTGTCAATTCCCAATAAGAATCTGTCTTCAAGTAAATATTCCATAAAAATAAAAAAAGATAGTAAAACGGAATCTTCACGCCATACATTGTTTCCTTCCATGTCCTACAAAATTATTTGACTTTGTAAATGATATCATCGGGAGACTAGTTCAGCCATGATATTTCTCCAAATCAGATATACACAATGTCACGGAACTTTGTTCTGCCCTGTTTCCTTTCCTTGGATTCTTTCATTCAGCGCTTAAGTTCCAGAATACCCATTCTTCTCTCAGTTCTTCCCGATGGCTTGAGCCCTGAATCCGCAAGCCGCTCTCTTTGTTTTGCGTGCTCTTTAGAGCAGATAGATTTACTGGCTGTGGGAATCGATGCAACCCCACACCTGGAGTGGATCTTTCGCTTTAAATTCCCTGGCAGGGAGGGGCCTGTCCATGGCCCACACAAACACCCCTCTGTTCTTCGCTTCATTCAGGGCACCCTGGAAATTAGACATTTTTGTCTCAGTTACCGATTTCCTAGTTACGCCGCGCAGGAACAAATAGCTTTTATGCGTTCCCGAACTTTGCAGATTTAAGGGGCAGGCAATGAATGAGCAACCGCAGGGGTAGACAGGCTTCCGGGGGGATCAGAGGTTTGAAACCCACCTTCCCAGCGACCACACAGGCAACGGACATTTTTTTTTTTTTTTGCCTCTTTTTCACCTCATGTTAAACATAAACTGAAAAAGAAACATTGGGGCAGGCTTAAAAGGAACAAATGAAGTCATTTCTAGGCACAGTATTAATGTAACAGTATATGTTGCATTGTGTGTACATTACAAGTTAATAAGTAAATTACGTGACGAGAAACAGCTCTCAGCAGTACAGCGAACAATAGCTCTTATCATCCAATGCAATGGGCCAAAATTATACACTTTGGCATAAACTACTGTGATACTGTGTGCATGTGTGTGAGAGAGAATGTTTCAGTGCATGAAGTTGTATGTGCATGCACACTTGGAGGCCACTTTATTAGGTACACCTGTACTTTAATACAAATATCTAATCAGCCAAGTATGTAACAACAACTCAGCATGCACACATGGTCAAGAGGTTCAGCTGCCGCTCTGATCAAAATAGAAAAGAAATGTGATCTTGGAAACTTATGCTATTAAATTATCGTCAGTGCTTCATGCGGTGGTTTGAGCATCTCAGAAACTGCTGTCCTCCTGGGATAAAGCCCACAGTCTCCACAGTTTTGAGAGTACAGTGTGAAATAGGGGTACAGAAATTCACCATTTTCTGTAGCCGAATACTCGTTGCATGGTGTGATAGAGTGCTTGAATAACCAATTTTTAATTTTTTTTATTTTATGAAGTCAGTCAAGGAAAGTTGCAAATTGGAATTCATGCTGGCAGCATTAGGCTGTTGTTTACTGTATTATTTACAAGCCTATTCTGAAATTAGGGCCGTACTGAATAGTTTGAAGCTTCACTTATGTTTACAATCAAATTCTGAATCAACATTGTAATGCTTCAGCTTTTCTGTTGCATTTATTCATTCTATTTAATCTCCGGAATTTCAGTTCAAACCCGGTATTTCGGCACAGTTGTAGACAAAGCTTTGGCTATGCTAATATTATTAGCATTAAACTTTTTGTAGAATTGCATTTCAGTGGTGGCTGCATATTATTGATTCCAGCTCTTGTGACCCAAACATTTCCAATTACTCCCAAGCCTTGTAAAGTCCAAATTTACAAAGTAAACATCCATCGAAAAAGATAGATGTAATCATTTCCAAAATCCACAACATATTTTTATCAAACAAAACACAGTATCCTGCTTCAATCCATATTTACTGGCGATTACATTTCAAAGCCAAATTTTACGCTGCGGTCAATAACTGCCCTCTTGCTTGACTCACGCATCCAGATGTTGTTATGGGATTAGCCAGCTGCCAGCATGCATTTATGTTGACAAAACTGACAAGCTACATTCATTAAAGAAGGATGGTTTAATTGAAAAAGTACAGTTACTCTTTTAATGCAATGAATTACTTAATTCAAATTCAGGATGTTGTCCACGGATCTTTTTTTCAATTTCTTGAAGTGATAACACCCTGTAGCTCATAAAATGGCACGTATCAGCTAAGCTTATAAGTGACGCTGTTCTAAGCATATGTTATACAGGGCTCGACATGAGGATGTTTCTATTTTAAATGTAAAAAAATACTGAAATAGAAGATGGAATTCGGTGAAAGTTTTGCACAAATTAATTAGGTGCATAATTGTCATCCTTACAATAGCACGCGTATCACGTGTATGTATGTTTTTAATGTAGCCAATCGGTGGTCTCTTGGTAATTTCCTAATTAATCATTTCTTACTGATTAAATGCTTATATATTGGTCTTGCTAATTCAGTAAATAAATTATCTGATCATTAATCAGGCAATCTCAAATAGGGACGAGTTATGATTCATCATGCATAGAAGGCGAAAGGCTTCCATCTGAAGGCACTCAACTGAAAATCCCGTGATGCCAGCATTACCAAGAATTGGTGTTGAAGAGGTAGAAACAAATAGAGCAACAAGCTTTTTAATAACACATAACACAGAAACACATGGGATAAAATGTTGAAAAAATATAGGACTACAAAACAATTATCAATTTTTTGTAAGTTATTATGAGTCATACGGCGAGTGCTTGTTTAATTGAGCACTCATTTACACCCCGAGTGCAAAAAAACAAAACAAAAAAAAAAAAAAACAGCAGCAGTAGCAGTTCAGTGGGTGGAAATGGCATGTTAATGAAATACATAAGAGGAAACTGGCCAGACCTGTTTAAGCTGATAGGAGATCAACATTAAAATAGCCTCACGTTACACTGAGTTTCACCCCTGTCAGCTACGACCAGGGCACTCATGCTGCAGTGGGCAAAGGCTCGCCAAAAATTGACAGCAGAAGATTAGAAAAGCGTCGCCTGTCCAGACAAGTCTCAATTCGAGCAATCACCAATACAAAAAAAAAAAAAATACCCAGAGGTGCCTTTTTCGCCAAAATTTCTTACACTTCCGGTGCGCAGCTTGCGTAGAGGAGTGCTTTGTATGCTAGAGCTTCAGCCTATTGCATGCGCACAATAACATTGAACGATAGCGATCTTATCATTTACATCAGCAATTCTCCAACCTCTCCAGGAGTACCACTTCTCCTGCGTGTTTTAGATCTCCCCCAGCTCCAGCACAGGTGAGTGAAATGATCAGCTTGTTATAAACCCATGAAGATGCTTGATAATGAGCGAATCATTTGAATCATCTGTGTGAGTGGGGAGAGATATAAAACTTGCAGGAGAGGTGGTACTCAAGGAGAGGTTTGAGAAGCACTGATCTACATCATCTGTAATTCTTGATGGCAACGCCAAAAATTTTACTAGAAATTACATCAATCATCTGAATATTGCCATGGAAGGCCCTTCTCTGAACACTCAAATAAAGCCAACCAAAAGTACTGGATTCATGAAGAATTAATACGGCTTCTAGGCTTTGCATAATATGTCAAGTATCTGTAACCACGCACGATAACATAACTTTTCCCCTGCAGCTGCGCAAGAGAGGAAGCAACTTGGCCAGCAAACTATTCCATAAAGCATCGGACATGGGGCTTGATGGGATCATCTGGTAATTTTTTTTGTATTGGCGATAGCTTGAATTCCTGCCACAACATGCAGAGGGTAAGGTCAGAATTTAGTGTAAAAAGGACAAATACATGATTCTGTCCAGCCTTACGTCAAGGGTTCAAGCTGGTAGTGTAATGGTATGGGCACAACTCAGGCCCCTTAATACCAACTGAGCATCATTTAAATGTCACAGCCTGCCAAAGTACGCCAAAGTATTGTTGCTGATGTGCATCCCTTTATGGCTACAGTTTAAACATCTTCTAATGGCTACTTCCAGCAGGACGACATGCCATGTCAAGGGCCACACTTTATCTTCTCAAGCTGGTTCTGCGAACATGACTGCAGTCCAGTGGACCCCAAAGGCATCCACAGTCACCAACTTTCAGTCCAACTGAGCACCCTTGTGAATGCGGGGGAATAGGAGATTCTCAGCATGAATGTGAAGGAACTCAGAAACAAATGTTCACCAACCCCGTTATGAAATCATGTCAAAATAGACCGAATTCTGGACTGTTCTTGAAACCTTCATAAATCTTGGCCACAAACAATTCAGGCTATTCTGAGGACAACCAGAGGTCCTAACCAGTATTACAAACTTGAAAAATACTAAATAAAATGTATTAGCATTAAAGAAAAGGCATGCATAGTATGTGTGCATGTGCCTGAGTGCATGAGCCAGTGTGTATCCATGAGTAGACCTGACTGTATTTTCAGCGCAAATAAGCACTGTGAAGCTGACAAGCTCACAAGTCACTCTGCCCTGACTGTCATCTTCAGGGGCAAGCATTCATCTGGGCAAAAGCCCAGCCAAGCTCTCCACTAATGACAGCCTTCCCCAAATGTCATGAAGATGGCAGATCAATAGTGAATATATTATTAGTGATGTGAGAGAGGAGATGCTCCAGAAAGAATATTTTTATGAACTCCTGTCACGGTGTAGAGAGAAACTGCATAAACATTCCAACGTAATATTTCAACTTCTGCCACTAAATCCCGGCTGGCTAAGTATAAAAACGGCCATAACTCCAGCACGGATGACCTGACATGGATGTATATAGCCTCACATTAAAGCAGACAGTCTGCACTTTAACCTTATGTTTATTACCTTCTTTTAAATCCAAATTGCTGGGATATAAAATAATCACAGCTCTATCAATAATATGAAAATAAAAAACGCTCTACACGTACTTCAAACTAAAAGGCATGCTTACGGAAAATATTTCCTGTGAACTGATACACTGATTAAAAGCTAAGGCACTCATTTGGTGGACTGAGCTGCATTGCTCGACAGGCAGAGGAAGTCTTGTTGATCAGGGCGGCAAAAAAAAAAAAAAAACCACACATCCTTTGTAATGTGTTTTCTGTTATGTCTTGGCACGGTCATGGGAAATCAGCTCCAAGATACCATACCGCCATTTTGGTTGAAAAGCCTCAGCCTCTTAGGTCAAAATGGCAGGTGAAAAGGCTCAGCAATGCCTGCACTTCTCCACCTAATGTGTGATTCCATGCACAATACTACACACACACGCACACACATATATACATATGTATTTATTCTGCCTTGCTTCTTGCAGTAAGAATGAGAACCTTTTTTTTCCCTTAGTTTTCAGCTGGACAAATTAAATGAGTAAGGCTGCCTAACCTGATTGATAATCTACTACTACCACCACTACTACTACTGCTACTACTACTACGACTACTAACACTGCAGCTACCACAACTACTACTACTAATAATAATAATAATAATAATAATAATAATAGGTATTTGCAGTGAGGCCGTGAGTTAAGCTAGAGAGCCCATTTCACATGATAAACACGACTCTTCCTGTAACTGGAGCAGGTGTTTATGGGAAAATGGGTCAGCCACCAATGGCAGCAGGGCCCACTGTGAAACCTGTCTGTAAGCGGTCTGTGGTAATGAGGCCTCCTGATAGGCTAGGGCAGGAGAGCAAAGCGCAGCTAAACCTTTTTTCTCAGATAGACTTCGCATAATTAAGGGTGGTGCGTTAAGAGGAACTCAGTGCTCTCCTGAATATTAATGATGACATATTTCAGAGGGGGGGAGAGGGTCATCGACTGAGCAGTCATGAAAGAATAAATGATTTATTGCTCTGCTGGGACCAAGGAATTGCGAAGATAGCTGGTAGTTTGCAGTTACAGTCAGCAAATGCCGGGTACACTTATACACAGTCCCAAATTGCAAGCATATGTTACTATACCGTATACAACCAATCCAAGAAAAAGTCTTCCTCAATACAGAAATGAAGAAAGAAGCTTTCATCAAGCAATCAAATGTAAGTTAATGCAGAGGCTTCAGTAAATGCCGACGATTTGACAACGCTTTTTTGAAAAGGGTTTTTTGCTCTGCCTGGGGCGCTGCATTGAAGCCCAGCTCAATAAAACGAACAAAATCAAAAGTGCAGCTGAAGAAAGGGGAGCGTGTCAGTGATGACAGTCATTGTGGGAAAAATGGACACATATGCCACCCTTTTCGTTCCAGGGCACAGTTCAGCAATAAAAATGAGGCACAATCAAAGCGAGTTCAAAATACCCAATGCAGTCAACTGATCCTCCATTAGTGAATTCAAAAATCTGCTGGAGTTCAGAACTTTTCAAGTCTAGAATCTTCTCTCCTACTCTCTACATTTGATTGGCGGAATCTGTTAATTGATGCATGCCTGTCCTCCAGTGACTGGAGCATCATTAATATTAGAGCCACACTGCCTCATCGAGCCGATCCTCTATGGACGGCTTCATTTGTGATATCACTCTCCGGCATTGTTCCCCGACACACGTCGGAAAGAGCAGATGTAATGGCCGCCATACCAAATGCAATAAAAACCGGCAGCTGCTCAATCTTCATTGATATGGCACTGGAATCTATAAGGCCCTCAGTTTTGTCCATTGAGCCCCTTATGACTGCACTGACAGTCCATCACTTTTCATTCAATAGAATTTTAACAATAGATATGGTCCAAGTATTTGACAATAAGATTGGCCAAAAATCCTTTTTTTTCTTTCATGTCAGTGATAACCCCTTAATTTTTTCTGGTGCAAGGGGAAATCAACTGCTAATAAAGTTACACAGTGCAGGGACACCAGAGTCCAATATTAATTAAGGGGCTTTGTTGTGTTGAATTTTTGACCAACAAACAGAATCTCTACCATTTGTTTGTGTCAATTAGTCCAATTACTAGCAGTGTGCAAGTACATAAATGCGCGTACAGTAATTTTGCTGTAAAATAATTATAATATAATAATAATATGCTGTAAAATTATATATTCGAAAGCTCATAAAAAATTTTACGCCTGCCGGCGGCAACCAAGCCAGTAAAGTCAAATAAAGGAAGATTAAAAAAAAACATAAATCAAACCACCTGATGGACAAACAAAATTGAGGGGCTATAAAAGCAAACTAACAAACAAAACACGAAATACGCAAATGTGCTTACACAAAAAACACAAGCAGATAGACACAAGTACATGCTTCATGCTCAAGTGTGCATCTACGCGCATATCCCTTTCTACGTGAATGCGGACACTAGCACGCACACATACACATACATACACACACACACACACACACACACATACATTTGTATAGCTATAATTGAGAAGACATTTGTATTGACATGCATTCATTCTTGACCATAACCTTAACCTGAACCCTAACTGTAACCGTGACTTAAACAAATTAGCCACAGTCCTCCGTGAGAACCAATCAAAATATTCTCACAACAATTGTGGCATCTAAAGAGTTGATTCTCACAAGTATAGCTACATACGACCCCCCCTGCACCCCACAACACACACAAACACACATGCACACACACACGCAGACGTACACACGCCTCTCTCTCTCCGCTATCAAAGCCCTGGTGGCGTGCCACACTAGGAAGCATGTCAAGGGGGAGCAGCTGAATGCTAGATTCACCCCAAGGGACATGACATTTCACAGATCACATCGAAGTGCACGGTCTACTCGCACTTTCTGGCAGGGAAAGACACAAACTCTCTCTCCCAATTAAACTGACCCTTCAGAGCCCAGTTGTTTAACAGGAAAGAAAATGGCCATTGATTGCGAATACCCTGTAGTAGTCATTACACAGCCAAGCACAAAACTTAAAAAAGAAAGTGTACAAATGCACGGATACCCGAAGGACAGCTCTCGCACTGAACGCTGTCAGATGTTCGACGGTGTTCATTGCCAACTGAATGTTGAGCAACAGACAAGCCTTCTCCAGCTAGAAAATTAGGTCACCCATGAGCAAAACCAGGGAAAAGGATTCTGATGCTGGCGCTTGTGTTTCTGAACACGTACAGTGTAGATCTGCGTGTTTGTATGCGCCTGGGCGTGAAAGTTACTTAATACAACATTCACTTTCAATGTGGTTTCTGAGGCATGGCAAATTAAGAAAGTAAAGTGTAAGATGATAATTTAATTGTACTTGCATTTCAATGAAAAGATAAAAACGGCCTCTTCCCAGTCTTGAAATATAGGTTTGAGAAGGATAACACTTTAAGCTTCAGTGTTTGGTCAATAGGCTGACAGAATAAATGTTTCCAAATAATCACCCCAGACTGCTCACAACGAAATATGTCACAACCCTTGTGTGTACCATCCGATTCAGCAACTTGCGTGTCTATTAGTAATGTCTGATTTGCGTCTTGTGTGTTTCCTTATCCCCGGCTGTGTCTTGGCTCCTTGTTCCAACCCTTTGTACCTGTGATGTGTATTTAAACCCCCTCTTTTGAGTTGCAAGTTGCTGGATTGTAATTCGCTTTGTGTTTTTAGACCCAGTCAGTATTTACTGGTAAAAATCTTTGTCCTTCGAAAGTAAAATATAGCCTTTAATGAGAGTAATTTTTGGAAGCCATTTTCCTCATTTAGTTCATAAGAACAAGCTCCCAAGCCTCTCTCAGGGTCATGGGCTCGGGACCGCATTCTTGTCAATTCCTGTCAAAGACTGTTCCTGCGTCCAGTGTATTAGGAACAAGCTCCCAATCCATCTGAGGTCATCAGGATTGGAATTACATTCCTCCTAAGCTTATTGTTCCTGCCCTGGGACAGTTCGGCTTGGGCAAAGTGTGCACTCCATCTGGCAGTCATCCCGGAAAGCCACTGGCTGAAGGTTGGCAACGCCTCCTCACTTTGCCCTCAACATCTGAACTGAACTGTGCAATCCTCTCTTGGGTTCCGTCCCAATGTTACCGCATCACTATCAATAATGGAGGCGAGTTGTACAGTGTGCCCTGGCTCCCAGGGTCGCCAGATGATGATGACTATCAATAAACTTTGCCTTTGGACTATACTCTGCCTCTGCACTTGATTCCTCGTCTGGATCATAACAGACATATACTGCTAAACAACAAAATATATATCATGAGCTGAACTAAAAATATGTAGCAGGTTAAATATGATTAAATCTGATCATTTCCACTTTTATTTTACCGTTTTTATTTTTCATTTTTGGGGTGTTGTACGTGAGAAATTAGTAAAAAAGAAGATCACAAAAAAAGAGAAAAAAATACTGAAATGCAGCCTTCTCCCACAATGCTCCACTCTTATGAATGGCAGAAAAATTTGAACCATAGATACATTCATAGAACACTAGATTGTTGAAAGGTACGCTCAACTGAAGCAACAGTTCCATCAGCGTATACACCCGGAAGTAAAAGTCGCATGTAGGCTCCCATTCATTTTCTCCTACTTGCAAATTTCGTTTTCAAAAACGTGTGAGAGTCAGTGTTATTTTGGTATCGGTGAGCAGGGCAACATTTTATCTCCGTAATTATTTGTTTTTTTGGGGAAAAGAGGCATACTCATAAAAGGGAAACTGTAAACGATTGTTTGGGTGCGTTTGCTTTAAATTAGAGGTCCATATAAGTGAATGGGATGGTTAATTAGCTAGCTAGCACACTAACGCGATTTTCTCCATTAAGGTTCAAAATTCAAGTTTCTATGATAGGCCGAACTTACACGTGAAACGCTTTAAACCAGCCCCTTGAATGAACATTGCTGCAAAAAGCAGCCACACATCTTGGCATGTTAAAGATTATACTAACTCATTTGAAAATATCCTCAGGATACTGTTTATTTTAAGACCTTGGGTGTATCAATACGGTGGCCAGTTGCTTCACTTTGGGTAATGTGAACATGACATAATGACATAATCTAGTGTTCTATATATATATATATATATATATATATATATATAACCCCAATTCCAAAATAGTTGGGACGAAGTGTAAATTGTGAATAAAATCAAAATGCAATGGCTTTCAGATCACATGAGCCAATATAATAATTTAGAAAAGAACACAGATAACATTTCAAATGTTGAAACTGAGACATTTTACATTTTCATCCACAAAATGAGCTCATTTCAAATTTTCTGGCTGCAACAGGTCTCAAAAAAGTTGGGACACAGGCAAAAAAGGGCTGAAAAAGCAATTAATATATAAGATAATCAGCTGAAAGAACATTTAGCAAGTAATTCCATTAACTGGGATCAGGTGTGTAACATGTTTGGCTATAAAAGGGATGTCTTAGAGAGGCTGAGTCTCTCAGAAGTAAAGATGGCCAGAGGTTCTCCAACCTGTGAAGGCTTGTGTAAAAAAAATGTGGAATACTTTAAAAACAATGTTCCTCAACGTCAAATTGCAAAGGCTTTGAAGGCCTCATCATCGACAGTGCATAACTTCATCAAAAGATTCAGAGAAACTGGAAAAATCTCTGTACGTAAGGGACAAGGCCGAAGACCTTTACTGGATGCCCGTGATCTTCGAGCCCTCAGATGCCACTGCATCACTCACTGGCATGATTCTGTCATTGACATTACTAAATGGGCCCAGGAATACTTCAAGAAACCACTGTCTGTAAACACAGTCCACCGTGCCATCCACAGACGCCATCTAAAACTCCATCATGCAAAAAGGAAGCCATTGTTGAGCATGATCCAGAAGTGCCGCCATGTTCTGTGGGCCAAGACTCATTTAAAATGGACTGTAGCAAAGTGACAAAGTTTCCTGTAGTCAGATGAGTCCAAATCTGACATTCTTTTTGGAAATCATGGGTGTTGTGTCCTCCGGGCTAAAGAGGAGAAAGACCACCCCTCCTGTTATCAGCGTTCAGTTCAAAAGCCAGCATCTCTGATGGTATGGGGATGCATTAGTACATATGGTGTGGGACACTTGCATGTTTTAAAAAGCACCATGAATGCTGAAAGGTATATAAAGGTTTTAGAGCAACATATGCTCCCCCCCAGACGACATCTATTCCAGGGAAGGCCTTGTGTATTTCAGCAGCTGCACATACTGCAGCTATTACAACAGCATGGCTTCGTAGTAGAAGAGTCCGTGTGCTGAACTGGCCTGCCTGCAGTCCTGATCTTTCACCGATTGAGAATATTTGGCGCATAATTAAACAAAAAGTCAGTCAAAGGAGACCCAAAACTCCCCAGCAGCTGGAAGCCTGTATTAAACAAGAGTGGGATCAAATTCCAATGGCTAAACTCAAGAAACTTGTCTCCTCAATGCCCAGACGACTCCACTCTTTGTTAAAAAGAAGAGGGGATGCTACACCATGATAAAGAGGGCCCTGTCCCAACTTTTTTGAGACCTGTAGCAGCCATCAAATTTGAAATGAGCTCATTTTGTGGATAAAACTGTAAAATTTCTCAGTTTCAACATTTTCTATGTTATTGCTCTTCTATTGTGAATAAAATACTGGCTGGTGTGATTTGAAAGTCATTGCGTTTTGATTTTATTCACAATGTACACTTTGTCCCAACTATTTCGGAATTGGGGTTGTATATATATATATATATATATGGGTTAAATCAGAGGTTACCACAACCATTCCTGTTCCAGGTGACCGAAGAAGCTGTAGGTTCCCAGACTTATCTCATTCAACAGCTGCTGTTGAAATTTTGGTGATCTGTTATAAAGCACAGTCTATTTTTACAAATGAGGGCTGAAATGAAAACCTCCAGCATGAATCATCTGCAGGAAGTGGGTTAGTTACCACTGGGTTTGAGTGACTCTAACTGCTATGATGCCAATTTATTTGAAAGCGAACTGAGCATAAAGGCAAACCAATCCAGCCAAACATTAACCCACCAGCCAATCAGAATGCATGACATGCATATTTGTTTCCGATGCTGTCAGACCAAATTGTTGGAAGCTACGGGATCACTGGAATACCACTCTCCTCTCTCTACCTTCAGACACAACAATATCCAACTCTCTGGACCATACTAATACTGTGTAGGGAAATTTTTTCCTTTCTGAGTTATCAGCTGGAAATAATTTGAGGTCAGAACCAGCAGTGCAGGAAATAAGATCCAATAAATGCATTCTGTAATTAATTTCTCCACATTATTCATGTAAACAAACAAAATGGACTCTGTAAGTCCCCTTTCTCAGTGTAGCCATTTCTCTCACAACACTTTGCACAGTCTAAACAAATACTATGCATCTGCCAGTTCAGAGGAAGGTACACTGAGAGTTTCATCAGGAGAACCTGCTCCTGGCCCTTTAGCAAAAAAAAGCCAACCCTGAACCTAATCGTGAGCCATTTTAAAGGAGAAAACCAAGGACGTGGCTTAGAAAGGTGCTGGTTCTCTCTGGGAAAAAACTCCACTCCGCATGTTGACTTCAACAAATTTGCTAATGAGCAGCTTCAAAGAAGACCTCGGAGGAACTGCTGGAGACCATACTGAGAATTATGCAGAAAAGGCCAGCGATTTTTAATTCCACTTGCAACCAAATATGACAAAAATTATTCTTAGCACTTCAATCAAAAACTACATTATAATGCACATGGAGGGCTTAGTATTAGGATCAGGAAAAACGTTATCTGTGTAAGGTTAGTCTCTTTGTGATAATATGTGTCTTTCCTGCACAGTTATGATTCTGATTCCACCATGTTCACCTCAATTGGATCTTTAAGTGAACTGCAGCGGAATAATATTTGAACTTAATAGCACCATTTTCTCCACAGCAAGTAAAACATTCCAAAAAACCTCTTCACCAAAGGGTTAATGATAATCCGAGAGAAGAACTGTTTTTTTGGAATTTATAAAGATTTTTGAGATTTTAGACTGTGTTTCAAAATTTGGAGTCAGGTCTCCAGAAACCCATAACCTCCGATCATTACATTGGCATTAGAACGTAACAGTTTTACACCTCAAAGAGATAAAGTGGGGAGGAACTTCGTCAAATGTCAAAGGGCTCAAGAGTGAATGAGGATTCCAGGAGTCTTTGAATGGAGGGAAAATCGCATCTTTATCCTTATGAAAATATCCTAGAGTTATTTCTTAGTACTCGTGGCATAACTATAATATTACTATAGTTAACGCAGTAAAACTTGAGTAATATAAAAGCCATCACATTATAACTATAGTATTACCACAATCAACAGTACCACAATATTACTATAGTCCACACAACTGTATAGCTGTAGTTTGAATAACTATAGTATCACTATAGTAATACTACACTATGGTGACGAAAATACCATCCATCTACAGTGCCTGACAAAAGTCTTGTCACTTATCCAAGTTGTAGGAACAACAAATAATAACCTGACTTGTAGTTGATCAATTGGAATCAAAAATGGCTTACATGAAAGGCAAAGCCCTCTAGATTATGCGAAATATACCAAAATAGAGTTTTGTGTCATTGATTGAGTTTTATAATTTAATTTGTACAGAAAGGTCAGATTTTGCTTGGACAAAAGTCTTGTCGCATTGAAAAAAAATGTGGAAATTATACATACACTTTATTTTTAATACACAAATATGCCACTATAATATCAGAACATAAAGCCATGGTGCCTTGGAAAAAAGAATTAATATTGCGTATGACTCCCATGAGCTTGGAGGACTGCATCCATACGTCTTGGCAATGACTGAGATAACTTGATGATGAAATCATCTGGAATGGCATAGAAAGCAGTCTTGCAGGACTCCCAGAGTTCATCAAGATCCTATGGTTTCATCTTCCAAGCCTCCTCCTTCATCTTACCCCTGAAATGCTCAATAATGTTCATGTCAGGTGACTGGGTTGGCCAATCCTGGAGTACCTTCACCTTCTTCGCTTTCAGGAACCGTGACATGGAGGCAGAAGAATGAGAAGGAGCAGCAGTATAAGTAGGGCAGCAAGAACTTCTTGATATTTCAGGCTGTTGATGTTGCCATCCACTCTGCAGATCTTTCTCACACCCCCACACTGGATGTAACAACAAACCATGATTTTTCCTCCACCAAACATGATTGTTTTCTGGGATAATCTTGGGTCTATGAGGGTTCCAACAGGTCTTGTACAGCGACTGGCATGCAGTTCAATGGATGATTCACCAGAAAAATAAACTTTCAGCCACTTTTCCATTATCAGTCCTTTCTGCGAGCTGTGGGCCTTGGCAAATGCAATGCAGGTTTTTTTGTTTTCTGTTTAATGCAGACTTCTGTGTACTAATTTGGCTATGAAAACCACTTTGAGAGAGAATTTGACGAACTCTTCTTGTAGATACCGGGATTTTTGGTGACATTTCCTCATGTAGCTTCGCTGTAGTTGAAGGGCTGGCCTTGTACAGTTGAAGCAACAAATGGTCCTTTCAAACAGTTGTCATACCGGGGTCTGTCTGACCTGCGCTTGCCATGAACGTCACCAGTTTCTTCAAATCTTTTTCTCATCCCCTCCACTTGACATTTGGATACATTAAAGATGTCTGCCACTTCAGCAGCAGACTCAGTCTTCAGGCTCTTGATGATCAGCACTTTGGTCTGTGGTTGAATCTTTGGTATGTTGTCAGAGGTCTAGTCGCACCTCATATGAAAGTCTGGTGTGCTGGGGTTATTTCTATACACATCTGGGAATGTGTTAATTACAGTATTTGTCATAGGTTAAACTCTAATCTGCGATTTGTTGCATCATCTGAAGAGACGACAAGACTTTTGTCCCAGCAAAAACAGATGTTATGGGCTTAGCCAAGCTGTGAACATCAGAACACTTTTTGTCGGTTTCATTTTGCACCAAATTATTAATGTGAAAGCCCTTGACATTAAAATGGACCATTTATTGTGACAATTGATTGGTTAGAAATAAAGTTATATGCTATTTTTAGTTACTATGTCCTTATGCGACAAGACTTTTGTCAGGCACTGTATAGCCCGGAACTATTGTAATATTTTTCATAAAGGTACCCTCTTTCCACTGCAGCGCACTCAGAATATGGATACCTGTCACAGTCAAGCAGCAGATTCAGGGACTGCCCCTGCCAACTCACTATTACCCAAAGAGCAGGAAGACCCAGAAGCTGAAATTGTGCTTTCTGTCGGGGGAATCGGCTAGTTGTTAGCTTGTTCAGTACAATGTTGTGAAACAACCTTTTTCTTCCAATGCCCTCCCTCCAAACTGCAGTGCTCTGCCATCAGCCTCCATTGTCACCAGTAAGGGGTGTGAGATTGAGGGCGGTGGACATTTTGGATGTGACCCCGGATACTTGCCTCTCTCGGCTACAGAAACGCAAGGGGTGGGCAGTGGGGAATAAACTGTGGCTGTACTTTACACAACAATTCAATCTAACTTCCTACTGATGTATTCTGCTTCCAGCTCAAGCTTTTGTCGGGAGAAGCAAAGTTTTGTCTCGGAAAAATGGTTTTGGCTCTCTCAAGGGGCCCGGAGAATGACTAGACAGACTGCCGAAGGAGCTAAGCATAGTTTACAATTACAGTCATTCTGGTTGCTCACCTTTCCCTTCTTCAGCCTTTCCTCTTTTTTCTTTCACTCCCTAGCCTCCTCCTCATTTTCTCTCTCCCCCACTCTCACTCCATCACACTTTCTCTCTCTTTCTTTCTCTCTCCCCCCTCTCTCTCTCTCTCTCTCGGCCCCTCTCTTGATGTATTTTCACTGAGGATATTAAGAATCTCAGTTGCTGAATCCATGACAGTGCCTACCTTCGCCTTGTTTTTTCCTCCAAAGCAATATAAATAATGAATGCTCTCTGCTGGGTGCAGTAATCTTCCAGTCACACAAATAGAACAGCGCAGCCTACCCACCGCACATCTCCCTACTTTTAAAAATCTTTTACCGAAATGTACCACTTGCGCGGTAGTGAGTTAAAAACTACTCCTTAGAGCAAGCAGCCAGTACGACATAAACATCTCCATTAAGCAATTTTTCCTCTTAATCTCAAAGCAGCAATATGAATCAATCAGGCCTTTTTGACATTGGTCACTTCTATATTAATTTCAAGGGAAAAAACGGCACTCTTTGGCAATAGCTATGTCGTAGCCAGCAATGTCTGTTTCTCTTCCAATGAGAAAAGTAAGGTAGAAAACAAAGTTTGACAAAAAATATGGAACACAGATAAATAACAAGTCCCAATGGCACACAATCATCGCTAAATAGAAAAACACTTCATACGCTAAGCTGTGACAACCAGCCACAATGCAGTTATGTGTGTGAACTGTCACAGTGAAGTACCCGGCAAATGGGGAGATTTATAACCCAAACCGAGGGAATGGTTATTTCCAGTGTGCCCGCGCAAAGATCTAACTGCTTCTAAATGTGTTGTGAAACACGCCAGTGTGCTTTTGATTTGGTTTATCACATGCAATGTGCCACAGTTTATGGGCCATCAGTGGAAAATAATAACGGAAGCGTGCTGTGATTTCCTCTCCACTTATAACAGATGCAACCAATGGTTATATGAACACTAAGCCAATATAAATGAAATCCACCTTTTCATTTATAACTCAGCAAAACACAGCAATTTTCAAAATCTCCCCAGTAGCATTGAGGGTAATATTGGCCTGCTACACGCTAGCCTACCAGGATGCACATGGCAATAGTTAGTGATATGTTTCCTCCTAAATGGACTGTTGCAAAGCCTTCTGGTACATTCCTTTTATCTTTCACCAATGAACTGGAACAGGCAGCTCCTCTTACAGTAAAAGAAGAACCAGGGAGGGGAGAAAAGTAGAAGAATTGGGTTCAGGCTCTGGTCCGCGGCAATCGTTTTACACGATTCCCCTTTGAACTGCCAATCATACCCTAAGCATCAACACTCGGGCGTAAACCACTGTTAATTAAAACAAGAAATAACACCCTGCCAAAACTGGATATTGCAAAAGAAATGTAAGTCAACTATGTCAGTGTTTGTGGTATTTTACATAACGCCGCTGTTTTTCCGCCGTTCATTGCAGACTGTGTGAAATCTGGCGGAGAATTGTGACCTTTAAAAACGAGCTAAAGCTGGCTTTTGCATAGATCTGTCCCAATTCTCTCTGCGGACGTAGAGACCGACGCTTCCCATATATCTCATCAGTTAACTGCAACACTAGCCTCAGGAAATTCCTTTAAACCCGCTATATATAAATGTGCTTCATCAGACAAGTTTTAGCCGACGTGACTGACCGTGAGTTCATCCTTCGCACGGACATGACTAATGGGTCTCTACAGAGACAAAGCGTCTCGAATGACACGTTCGGGGAGAAGAACGCTAATTGTGTATCAACGCTCCTGCAGAAGGCTAGTTAGTCAAAAAGAATCCACTTTATTTACTGGCCTCCTCAATCCTGACAAATACTTGATTCTAACATCGTCTCCTGTGGGAAGGCCATCCAGTTAGCAGAGTTCTGTGTAAGTGTATTCAACACTGAAGACGAGTGAAATTGTCTTCAACCCCAGTCAACTGCACAATGATTTCAAGAATCACTCAGCATGCGAAGCTATGTGCATGCAGTCTCTCTGCCATTGTTGTCAAGCAAGATCAAATCAACTTACTCCCACATGAGAGATAGAAAAATAACAAATGCTGTATGCACTACAACATATAAAGTAAGTCATAGATTTGATTAGTCTCGATACACTATAAAATAAGCTCTTCATATTGCACATTTCCACGATAAAGCCCATGGTGTGAATGTTCATAGGGTCTACGTCAACATGCCACAATAATGGCGACTACAGCAGTGGACTGGGCGGCATCAAAACAGTGAAATATTTAAAGGTGATCAAATTAAATACAAATTTTTCCTCTTCAAGAATTCCCCTGTGTGAACCCAGGAAAATAGCGACATTTATGCATGGGAATATTTGTTTGAGCAGATTTTTTATTTGAGAATCAAACAACCCTCGTTTAGCCGCAACTCCCAGGCTCACTGCAGATTAATTCAAATTAAATGTGGTGGAGATATAATCGCAGCCGGCACTGGGTGCGTGGTTGCTAATATTGTGATATGCTCAATGCAAAGTGACTGGGTGGGGGGTTTTACTGTGCAATTTTACTTTGGGGGGTTTTATTCTTACTGGTGACTGGTGTTGAAGGCATTTTATTTTCCACATTTTGTTCCCAGAAAAAGAAGGCAGAACTAGAGGAAGTTCATCTACATAAAATACGGCACAAACACTGGGGGAAAAAAAACAACAACAAAAAAATTCAATATCAACTTGTATTTTACTCATATTTGAGCTCTCGTACGTAAAAAAAAAGAAGAGAAATAAAAAATAACTATTTATGTAAGTAAATGAAGTAATGCAGTGAGCTAGTTTAGCTTATTTCTTGATTTTTCAATGAGGTTACAGCTTCAAATCACAAGCAAAAAGTAAATTCAAGTAATATTGCTGATTGTAAGTACTTGGGAGGGAAAACTATTTTAACTCTCATTTACAAAGCTAAAATATTTTCAAACAGCAACTCTGATAAACCTCACGAATATCCAGATACACAAACACACAATAAACCTAATTTATATTACTGGCAATAGGAACGTATTGTGTCAAAAAGTACCTCATTTCATAAATGTTCAGCTTGAGGACATTTTGAGGACATTTTCACTGAATGCCAGTCTCTCTCTGCCTTTCTCGTGACAAAAAAGCAGTAAAATACAACGGTGTGCTGCTTTCTGCACCGGAAAATTCTATTTTCCTGTCAGTCGAAGCATAATACCATGGAAGACTGGATGTTTCTTTTTTGTCACATCAATAAATAAATGATGAATGAATAGAACAGGACCTTGTGTTGATGCAGCAGTACCTCAGCTCAAAAAAAAAAAAAAAAAAAAAACCGGCAAATGTCATTGAAATGAAGGGGATTAAATTGGTATAAAGACGCAAGAAAAACAGAAATGTGAGCTGACAATTGGAAACAGGACAAGCAGAGGGGCTGAACGTGCTGATTAATTGAGATTGGAGGGGCCCAGTGCGATTGAGAGCTGGTTGGCCGGGGGATATGTAATCAGTAATCCCTGACATTTTGTGTGATAGCAGTGCAGAGGGGAGCCTTCATAAAGTAGCCAAATGGCTTTTTCCACCTCCGCCAAGGGCACACGCTCCCGCTCGCGCCGATTTGAGAAAGAAAGTACGACCACGCAGGCCGACTGACAGAACAAACAGCGTGCGCTGACCCCGGAGTCCGCCCTATCAGAGGCCTGCTTCAAGCAGGAGCCAGTACCAAGCCCTAAAATACACACACAAGCACACACGCTCACACACCTACAAACACATGTCCGCAGAAAAATAGACGCAAACGCACCGCGCATTTAAGCATGCGTAATACACGCAGACGCACGCACAAAAACACGCACATTTGCGCCCACATTTAAAACATTTCCATATACGAACACAACCACACACACACACCCACCCATGCATGTAAGCACATACACAACATCTCACACACGCATTCACAGAAACAGACAGAAATGCGCAAGCCCACACACTAATGCACATCCACATACAAGCACACACACACACACACACACACACACACACACACACACAGGACCACGCGCGCGCACACACACAGACACAGACACACACAGGACCATGCGCGCGCACACACACACACACACACACACACACACACACACACACACACACACACACACACACACACACACACACACACATGCATACACTCACTCTCATGCACACACACACACACACACAAGACACAGGATGTTGTTAACATCTAATGGGATGTTCCTCGAGGAAGCAGAAACATAACAAAAGGTGGTGCATGGAATTGCTGTCAATTTGATCCGGCATGAAGCCTCTTCCTGTAACTGAATCTTCGGCTGTTAAGTCACGACCTGTCAGACCTCTAACGACCAAAAACAAAAGGCTATCTCCGTTACCTCCCCCTTCAGCAGACCTTATCAGTTTAATCACTAATGATGTCCATTCAAACGCCTGTCAAGCATGCTTTCAGCACAGCAGACTATGAGGAGAGAACAAGGACTCCAATCAAATTCACATTTGTAGCTGTGTGCTGCCAAATCCTTTCATTACTAATCATGGTCCAAAATGAGGATCAATACCATTCTGAAATCTCAGGTCATTTAAACACAGGTACAAGGCCTGCCATAGCATTGACACAATGCTTTATAACTGCCAGTCGCCCGGGGCAAAGAGGTCAACAACACTGATCCTGGACAGCCAGAAGCGCTGCATGTTTCTGCAACTCAGCACTTAGCAAATCAATTTGAGCAGTCAATTCTAGGGTTATGATACTTCAACTGGTTACCTGGCCGTGTATTTGGTTGATTCTAACTAAAACTTGAGTGGGCAGCGGGTCCTACAAGGCCAGGGTTTCAAACTTCTGCTCTCGCGAAAGTAGCAAGCGTCCTCGTGCCCTTGTTCACAGTATCCATAACAAAATATGGGTTCCCCATACTCTTCCCGTACCCTGACTTGCCTCTTTATACCCATTTAGTGTTCCAACTGAAGTATCAGATGCTGGAATAATTACGCCCTTTAATGTTTAAAATGATCCCTTATGATGATTTTTTTTTCCTCCGGATTTAAGTGATACTGCTCTCAGAGCCGTGAATAATTTAACGTCGCCACCGGCCAATTAGAAGTCGGTTGATGGCTGATCACATGATATGTAACACCACCACCGCGGCAGAGTTTCTCATTTTAGGGTGCTCTCTCAACCATTCAAATCCTTCCCTGGGATACAGAACAATTGTAATTCAGAGCAAGAGAGTAGTTTAAAATAATGCATTGATATACACGAGCACTTCTCAGCTGAACAATTTAATTGTTTAATACCGAACGAGTTGAATAACTCAATGTTAAACTAATAAAAAATCTATTTTCCCTGACCCCCCGTCCCTTACTTTATTTTCATCCTTCATGGCATTCGAGGAAATGCTGACATAATAGGGTTACCCCATAATCTGATTATATAAGCTTTAGAAGATGGGAGAAGGATATACGGCCGCTATTACTCGGCAAATTATTTGCGCAGTTTTCAAGAAAAATGAAACAAAATGAATAGCACCTGCCTCTTTGGGGTCAGCTCCCCAGCGGCTACCGAGGTAGGCACACGAGTGAACCTTATGTAACACGTCCGCAATAAATCACAGGCACAGGAAAGGGACACAACAGCCCAGAGATGATGACGGCTGTAGTCCTTACACGGTGGCAAGAAGGACCAGTCGCCAGTGAGCGTGTGCGACTTGCCACCACACGACCGCGCAAAGCAACCCCTTTGTACTTCCGCTAGATGAAACTGTCCTTTTACCTTTGGCTACCATTTGTTATGTGCCCATTATTCTACGTCTTAACAACCAGCGCCGGGGCAAAGAGATTAATCCGTCACTGTCTGCCGAAATAGCGATATGCCCTCAGCTCAACACGTTTTAGAACACAAGTTATACAGCGCAGCAGCTGGACAATCTACGTACGTAACATCTCACAAGGTCATTCTGGGTAAATATGATGATATCAATGGAGAATGACGCATCAAGAAAACTTCTCAGTTGAAACCCCCGGGCCTGTATTTCATGTGCTGAGGTGAAGAGACAAACTATAATGATAAAGAGAAGTAAATATTTAGATGAATAAATAAATACATTTTCAAATGAAAACTAATTAACTGCCATGAAGACTGGTATTTGCCAAAAACAATATCACACAAAAATATGTGTTTAATTACTGAAAATGTAAATATAGTAATTGCATGTTTTTAGGTTTGGCAATTCATTTTGAAATATTGCATTCTAAATAGCGCATTTGTAACTTTGCCAAGCCAAAGTTGAATTATTTTTATTTATTCTTTTTTTTTTTAAACGAGAAACAATAATGACAAAATATATAATGAAACTAAGCAGTATTAAATTGAGTGCAAATGTTACTGATTTTACAACTTGGCAATTTTACATTGAGAAATAAACCATAATCCCCAGAAGTAAGTCTTCATATTTGTTCAAGCAGTGAGCTCAGCAGTTATGACTGCAGTGAATTTATTTTACAGCAGATGAATTTTAGATAAATTCAAAATGAGAAGCTTACGAGTGATAAAAGACCTGAACAAATAGCATGTAAAATGAATCATGTCTTGTAGTGATTTCCTGCATTTTTGTAACTTGATACCTCAACATTTTCTAAGAGCATGCAGAAAAAATGATCACAATTGCAAAGTCATCAACACTGAATGCGCATACATATGAATCTATGTGCGCACACATGGGCACATCGACAGACGGCAGCAACAGACAGAACTTGCGGGCCGTGATACGCATTCTTTAATTTATTTTAGGATCTATGCAAGAATCTTTATTCATACAACTGTGAACAAGTCCAATCTGTAGTGATCTGGCCTCATTCCAAAGTAATAAAAGAGAATATTCAGGAGCCCAGCATTTTAAAGGCTTCCTTTAAGCGTCCCTCAAGGGCATCTTATACCCATGATGCTTCACTCTTTACCAGTTGAACTGCATCATCTGCTGTAGTCTGCGCAAAGGTCCATATGAAGAGAAAATATAAACGTTAAATGCAAACGGCACGTAAAACGTTGGAATAAAATATGGACAGCGCAATCCAATGTTAAAATGCTTATCAGCCCACATCTGGCACAGTCACCTTGGTCTTTGTATTGCAAGGGAAAATTGATTTTTTTTTTTTCTCAACAGTCAGATGAAAATGTGGAGTAGAATGGATACAAAAAAACTTTCATCAGCGGAAGCGCAGAGCGTCGCCGTTAAGTAAAATATGTCGATCCCTGAAACGACAAGGCCTCAGTTTCCACTTTCATGTGCATTCTCAACTGATTTTCCAGCAAAATGCTTCACATCATTAACTTCAAATGCTATCAGATCTGTGAGGCATGAATTGTGGCAGCCATAGCTATTTGTGGCAGAGAACCCATTCCTATTTTAGATCATTTTAATTTTAAACCAGCCTTGTGGCTTTTTTTTTTATATCACACTGAGACTGGAGATCTCAAACAAAGGAAATTAATATTTAGTGCATTAATATTTGTCAACCCTAATTTAATAAGAAATTTGCGCAAAGGCATGTATGGGTGACACATTCATTACAGGGTAATAATTCTATTCAAATTTTAAATGGTGCAGGCAATCTTCAGTAATCTATAGAGAAGAATTATGCAAACGTCATCATTCCACACACCCACACACACACACACAGAAACAACCCAAACCCCCCAGGATGAAAAAAATTACACCGCTTAGTCACTAGCCAATATTTTTGCCACCAATAGAAAGTATAGGCCCACAACAGTGGCACATTCCTGCATTTCACATTAAATTCAAGCGATCATTTGCCCACCATTCAATTCAGTGCTCTGATTCATATAGATTCACACATCACAGAGAAGATAAGCTAGAACTGTGTAGTGACGCCAGCAGCACAGCCTGCCCAACCAGATGGATGGAGCACTGCCTCGGAATTTCTGGGGTTACAGACTTTGAGTCACAACTGACTCACTCTTTTATCACCCGACCTAAACTGCTAAAAATCATTGACACTGCACAATCGGAGACAATCTAAATTTGCAGAGACCTTATGGTCTCAATTTTGATAGCAGGCATTCTGAAAATATCCACTGCCTTTTAATAGATTTTTCCACCTTAAAAATAACCTCCGAAATGTGGGGAAAATATCCACCAGCTATTCAGTCTTTATTCATGTTGACTATAATGCATGTATACATGCACAATAAACTTCTCAGTATTTAGGCATGCAGGCAGTATATGGAGTTATGTAGGTGTGTATGTTTTGCGTATGTACAAATGCATGTGCCATGAGATCACCTCAAATATGACAGGGCTCATTTTTCAAAATTTAACGCAATAGGAAAACTCATTTTTCTAGCATACAATGGTCGAAGGAAGTTATAGTTTGGGTTAATACTATTAATAGCAACCTACGTTTTACCAGTCCTCAGAAACAAAGGTTTGTTCGCAAGTGAAAGCTGATACTGGAGAATTCCAAGCTTCAATCTGTTTTCAATTACTAGCACTGTAAGTATGTCTAGTCAGGTAGAAATAACTTTAAAACACCTTTTTATCTAAAAAAAAAAAAAAAAAAAAAAAAAAAAGCTTTACAAGTGTCAGGAGACTGTCTGCAATCACTACCCATGAAATTGAAAAACACAGTAAGCTACTGAGAAAAGGAACATTATGGTTCAAAAGTGGAACTTTCAACACATTATAAATATACCCACATAAATGAAAAGTGACAGGTCGCTCAACTCAATTAATTGAGCGCTCACGTCATCTGCAAGCGTAGATTGAAAGGGGTGGAAAATATACAAGCGCCACCAAGGCCTTGACAAATGACACCACGCAGCCCTTGATATGCATTGGCTTGCTGATATTGCGACTTGAAATTCTGACCACATTCAAACCCAAAAACAGCACTGCACTACTCGAAACAGCTACTGCCGAGATTCCTGGTAACATAACGCTGCCTTGTAGGATATTTATTTCTGCCCCGATATAAACAGATGCCAAGACAGTTTTTACCTCAACACTGTGAAGATTATGTTGAATTCTGAACCACGCATAGTCCTGGAATTGTATTTTTCTAGGAAAAACACTATGCAAACATGCAGAGAATAAAAACTGATATTTCTCTCAGCATACTAAGCATGCAAAAATAGCTGCCATCAGCTATGTTTTGTTAGGAAATAATTAGCAAGTGAAAGTTGAGCTGTTACCTTGGGAAAACCTTGTAGTTGTTCCCCAAAGGGTTAAGCGGGACCACCGTTTGTGCTCAGATGGTGATGAGGTTGCTGCGTTGGTCAAAAAGGCTTAAGGTACCTCCTGCTCCTCCCATTCCAGACTCATGAGCACACTGCAGAAAGGGACTCGGACTTTTTATTTTTATTTTTTTTTCACGGAGCCAAGAGAACGACTTCGCAGACTGCCATAAGAGTTAGCGTATCCCGACTGGACTGGAAAGTCAAACAGGAATCATTCTGGTTGCCCACCTTTCTCTGCTTCTGTCGGTGCAGTCTGTGCGCGCTCTCTCTCTCTCTCTCTCACTCTCTCTCTTTCTGTCTCTTCCTCTCTCTCTCTCCCTCACTCTCTCGATGCAAAGCGGCGGATTCGGCGCTGGCGAGTTTAACCGCTCTATCATGTATCGTGTTACGGAGTCTGGTCCTCCCGCAGCAGCGAGCGGCGATCACGCATGATAGGCTAAGCTTTGTCTGTTTACACCCAGCAGGGGAGAGAGGCACAGAATGAGCACAGGAGGGAGAGAGAGAGAGAGAGAGAGAGAGAGAGAAGGGGGGGGTAAAATGTATGGGAGGCGGTGGGGGGGTGAGGTAGAAGTGTTGGAGGGTGTGGGGCTGTCGGGAGTAGGGGGAGGAAGCTGCCTCCTATAGCCGCCTGGAATCTCACGTTTGTCCATAACATGTCTGCACTATCCTGCTTTGCAAAAGGCTGCAGCAGCAGCTGGTGCTATCGGGTAACAAAAGCATACCATGGCTTCAATTCATCTCAGGGTTCCAGTGGATTTTACATAATGGTGAGCCCAGACATTGGCTTAGAATTAATAACCACCCCTCACCCACCCCTTCCCTAAATACCCCTCATATTCCTCAGAAAAAAAGCCTCAGAAATAGCCAATCTCCATGCATTTCAAAGATAAGAATGAAGAACTGTGAAATGGAGAGTGCAAAATGATCATTGTCTCGACTGCATTTCAGCAGAATTACTCAAGCTACAGTGATATTCAGTCGCATTTGCGCTCCTGCTTACATCACATAATTTTCTCGCTACTCCAGTAATGGGAACTATTTAATCTAGAAATGACCATAATCAATCGCCAGATTTCTTTGAGGCAAGTTTAAGTTCTTTCGACACAAATGAAGCTTATTCCTGCACTAAATTCAATTCTGAAAAGGCATGCCAGACCAAAAACCTTGATTTAGTTCAAGACTAAGCAAAGCAGGCCCATAATGAATAATGGGATAAAAAGCCTTTGTTCTTTTATTTTATGAATGTTTTTGGACAGACAAGAAATATTACAAACTTAACTAAGCCTCCAAATCTCCGCTTGTGTTTTGGCCATATATCAGCTCTTGAAAGCTGGTTCCAGGGGAAATCAATAGTAATCTTTCTTTTTTCATGACAGAGAAAGCTGATAAAATATGAATGCAAATAACATGGCCCTTTACCAATTTTTGACTTCAACACCAGTAATTAAACTTGCGTCACATCTAACATCTTTGCACCATAAGAGGTTCCAAGGTTGGCTCATTCAGTAAAAGCACTTCTTGCCAGGCCAGAGTGACCATCGCAGTCTCAAAATGAAATCGAGTATGCCAGTGCCGACCGTGGCCAGAAGGCTCGTGGCAGCAGCACATAATTGTCTTTGCGCTGGTCAGGGACATGGGAGGGATACCGTCAGTTTTGATTAGTAATGTTAGTTGCTCAAGCACCTCCTACTGGCCATCAGGACACTGGCTTTTATTTCAGTCCAAGCACTTGTTCATATTACCTCCGCCCCAAGTCTATGTTTGCTAGGACTGTGACCAGATGATAAAAAAGCCGCGGCAGATAGGTGCGTGATTTGGAGGAGAACCACAAACTGTCTATACTCTCCCAAGATGGCAGCATACGAGCCTGCAAGTACATAGTTCACTAATTGGACACTTCAGATTTGGGTGGGATTGGAGATTCCAAATTCAAATCCAAAATAATAGTTTTATTGGTCTAGATGTAGACAATTCTGTCCCTAATTCACCCCACAATAATTTGTGTAACTTTTGGATTACTAGCACAATCAAAAAATCATTTCCAGAAGATTTTTGCTGACAATGTTGCATCTCGATAAATTTCCAGAAATGAAAATCCTGACTCTTGCATCAAAGTCTCATATCTGATGCTGTGTGTGCGAATCTTCCCCCAGGTTTTTAGCATTGACATCCTGATAGATGATCTTGTTCACATAAAATGCCACTTGAAATCTTGAAGCTTAAATGATTCATCAACTATAACACATATTTCAGCACAATGTGTCACATGCAGGGACGTAACCCCGTTTAAATGCAATGAAATTCTGTATTATGCCATTTAACTACTAGACAGACAGCTTTTTGTTTTCCTTTTTTTTGTGTTACTCCAGTTCTGGCATTGAGTTCAGGAGCCATTAGACTGTCAACTACACCAGCCAATGATATAAGAGTCCTTCCAAAAGCCCCATATCACCATAAAATCACCCATGTATTTTTGCCAAGTGTAAGCTTTCTTTTTTATTTCGCCATCAAATAAAGGCAGAGCTAAAGCTGATGAAGACCATGCAAGCAAGAAAGACAGTCTCTTTTCAGCTTCTTGTTGGGGGGCCAGGGGACAAGGGGCAGAATTTTATAGATCTGTTTGGAAGATATATTTAAAGGGTACATAAACATTGCCTGCCAATGGATCATGATAAAATGACAATGAGCCACCACTTTATTTTCCCCAATGTTTGGAAAGACACGCACTTCCCTTTGCCCCAAGGATCTACGTCTCTTGACATAAGTCACCAATACGTGAGCATCACAGTCGATTAAGATCCAATTTGGCAATTGTGAGTGACTATAATTAGCAACTAACACATGTAAAATGTTCTTTGAATTGCATTCATAACATAAAGCTCATTCTAGAGTGGTTTTTTAAATCTTTGCTGGACTGAAAATTTGAAGCAATGAACATGGAGAATCAGTGTTTTAACAAATGTAACTCATGCGCTGTAACAGTGCTTTGTCCTGAACCTTCAGTGAAGGCTCCGAGGGATTTACGTTAGAGACAGATGCATATATCATAAATACATCAGCTGTTAAGCTGTGTGCGAGCTTTCCACAAAGGACTAAAATATATTTCATATATTCTCTGAAGAATTTTATACTCTTTCCAGAAACAACTTCCACGGCATTTAATATTTATATGTTCATGCCTAATTCAGGGGCTCAACCATTTGTCTGTCTCCACCGACGCTCTGACAAGTGTGTCGGCATATTTGCCTCCATCCCTCTTTTTATACTCTTTCCATCCAGTCCCATGGTGTTCCCACTGCTTTGAACCCTACAAACTTTATACTTTTTCCGATAAGTATACTTGTTCAATTTTACCGTTCAACTTACATTTCAGTGAGGTAGTATTGCGGCTCTTTTTTTATTTTCAAAAGGTCTCTCTGAGTAGGTGTTAGTTATAGCAGATAGGATTCCACATAAAAATACGGCCCCACTATGAAGTGGGCTTTCCTGTGGGGCCGACTTTGCACGAGTCCGTAACTGTGGTGACTACAGCATGCAGAGCCTGTTGCGAATTTATCACCACTCTATAGATTAAACAGCGCTCCTTCGGATTCTAAAGCAGTGGAGGTCGGATGGGCATCCTATCTGTCGTAGCTCCACGAGGCTAGTGTCCTTATAGCCTTTCTTAGCCAAAGAGGTTAGAAAGTGAAATGAATGTGCAATAACAACGCACTCTCTTTTGTCAAGGGTTTCTTGACGTGATCTTCTAATCCTGAGGCTACTGTATATGGTGAAAAAATATTATCTTTGGTGTCCAAGATGAACCCATTGGAGGGACAAGATTAATTGACCCCAGAGCCAAACCCAGATCAATAAAGACCCAGAGAATGTGGAAGATGCAACATTCAGACCAGTAAGGTCATCTGTGTCAGCGACAGGCCTTACAGCAGGAATGTGATGCAGAGCAAATAGAAAGAGGCTGAATTAAAATCTGAGATGTGAATGGCTCGTCATCAAGCTAATCAAAATGTTTTCACATCCAGGGCTCAACATCTTTTGTGATCACTGGTCAGCGCTGAATGGTTCATAACGATAAAATGCCCAAGGACAAAGCACATCTGATTCCGAGAAACAGTGAGGACGCTGTAAGACAGCTAGAACATCGATTAACTCGAGGACTCCATGAGCACAGAACCACGTAAAACCATGTAAACCCCTACAAATCCTCTCCCCTATCTCAAACTCACTGAGCGTGACATTTTAGCTCCATCTGAAATTGTCAATTTTATGTCCTAATGTACTCACAAAAGCAGATAAATAACAAACCATTGCTTCCACATGAAGATACTTGTTAGCTTTACATTGTGATGCCATCAAATCCTTCAAAAGACTTAAGGCTTAATGGGCCATTGACTTAACAAGCGCATCTAGAAAATTATCACATGAACTAAACCTGATTTAATGGCCAATGCGTTTCTCTAGATTTTGTCCATTCAAAGCCTATAGCTGCAACACATGGAAACATCACAGTACTTAAATGATTATACAGTATGTAACAAAGATTGTTCTGTATCTTGTTTTCTTGAAAAGAGGCAACTTCCCAACTTTACTCTGAGGCAGTTCAAATAAATATATATTTCCGTTGTACCACATTATCCCAAAATATATTGATACATGCTTAATAGGTTGACTACATGTGTTAAAATCTATTTATAAGGAAGCAATGATTGTTAAATTATAACCACCAATAGTAGGCCAATGAGTATTACATTTTGTAAAATTAGAAAATCATATAAGTTGTTGGTAGCAGTAATTCGCAGCTGTGGTACCACTTAATCTCAGAATAATTTACACTCTGCTCTTCATTTCTATGGATACGCGCACACTGGGTGAAGCTCAGGCAATTACAATTTAACAGCGGCATGATAGCGAAATCTTACTGCGTAGCATTAGCACCCCTTTATCCAGAAATATAGAACAGTGAGCAGCATTTTCCACCACTGGCGCCCAACTGTTAATAACCTCAAAAGCAGCGTGCCAAAGGGTATTTTGTTACGTATATATAGCAGTAAAAAGGAGCCCCCGCTCCTTCTGGGTTAATATGCCATGATACTCAGGATATTTGGAGGTGCAATTCAAAGCAACCAGGAGTGGCTGTTGAATCCTAGAGTGGACAGAGATATCATAGAAAAGAGGGGAGTAACCCAGAAAGTGAACTTCATTTCCTTTCCATCACTGTACATTTGTTTTCACCGTGTAACAAGCAAATGACCGCTGCAACAAGGGCTTACAATTTTTCATGCTTATTAACTGAACGTTTTTCAAATAAGTGCATTTTCCTCATATGACTCCCTCAAAATGGTGATCAAAGGGAAATTATCATAGCATATTCTGACCATCTCGTTCTGTATAATATCTATGCCGTCAGATATATCTGTGAATGCATCCGGTCAAAAGGTAAAATTCACATCGCACAAAAATCCAAGTCAACAAATACGGTGATGTAAGTTGATATCTGTTCTGATTGTGTCACCACCGTTTCCATATTAATCATGTGGAAGTTGACCTTCATCTCAGGTAATGCAATATAAGGGTATTTGTGCATCATATTTAATGATGCTATATTTCACCCGGATCCAGAGATATGCTATTCGCAAAGGTGCCTTACTTTTAAGGGACATGATGAAAGATGAAACCACTCACAGTCTCTGTATAGAAGATTATAATTGGGACCAAAGAGGAACCCATAAGCTTGGAGTAGCCTTCCTTGGGAATAGCCCTCAAATGAAGCGCATAGCTTTCCATTCTTCTGGAAATGTTGATCTATTTTCCTGTTGAAATAGGCTCCCCCATGAGCCCTCAGTGAAAATACCACCAACAACTTGGCTGCATATTTCCACTTAAACTAGTATAAGGAAAAAAATGGCAGTTAATGGGATGGTTTGTGGTGGTGATGATGATAAATACGCCAAGATTTAAACCGCTAAGGCCTAAAAGTTCGAACTCAGTCCGTATATACAAAAACCATCCGTAAATGGTCTAACTCGCTAATTCGTGGACAGGGTTGCAGGGCAGAAGGAGCCAATCACATCCCACAGTGAGCGGGAGGCAGGAAGCCTGGACAAATCGCCAATCAAATGAAAATAACACTAATAAATATGGGGGCAAAAAACGAGGAAGCACCCACTAATTTTTAACTCGTATTTACAGTTACGTAATTTGACATGCGGCGGATGTTGGCAGGGGTAACGCATAATGATGTCTCCCCCCCGGAGGGAGAGGGCAGACATATTGTTTTAGACTCGGTTCGCGTTCGCATTCCCACTTCGTTTCCAGACTGTAACTCCAAAACCGTTTGCATGATCTTAACGAAACTTTGCACTTACTACTCAGACCCTGACGTGGTGCCTTTTGGTATGTGCCTGTCTGTCTGTCCGTCTGGACGTAATCGATTTTTGTCCGGAGCATAACTCCAACACCATTTGCATAATCTTAACCAAACTTTGCATACTTACTACTCAGGTCCTGCAGTGGAGCCTTTTGGTATGTGCCTGTCTGTTTGTCATCTGTCCATCCGTCCGGTGGGTTAGGCAGGGAAGGGGGGGCCGGGGGGACATCCGTAAAAACACATTCTAGTTTAGAGACGGTGTTTGTAGGTCCTTCAACTGCGCAATGCAATTGGTCCAGCTGCACGTTACAATGTGGATTAAAGGTGCAGGGGAGATGTGGAGGCCCAGAGGGGAGCAAGGACTTGGGCTGCAAGGCACCCCGTGGTGCGCCCTTGTGTAGGGGGGACGCCAAGGGGGCCCCGGTTCACTAAGCCAGTTTATTTAGATCCACACTCGTTTATTTAGATCCCTACTTCGTTCCCACACAGAAAGGACTCTGGCGCCCAAGTGTGAGGCAGTTGGATTGAAAGGGACCAAGAAAAAAGGGGGATAAAAAAGCAGGGACAAAACAAAAAACAAAAAAAAAATAAAAAGCTGGTTCAAAACCGATTCTCTTCTGCCCCGGCGCTCGCAAATCCAACGTAATTGTCACCCCGTCAAAAAAATTTCTAGCATGCCGCGATGCTAATTTCGCTTTCGAATAGCCTAAATAACATTCATTGCTGCAGAAAAGCTGGGGGTGGCGGGGAGGCTGTAACCTCAATTGAAGTTAATCAGGGGTCCTTCTGTTTTATTACAGCGCAGTCACAAAGGTCTATCTGTAGGACGCCGGGCCTGTTATTTTGGCACAGTTAAATGGAGCAGGTGATTTTCCGTCTTGCCCATTACCCTGAGGTGAAGCCAATCACAGACACAATCAACACTGTGGGCAGGAAGCCGCAGCAGACCGAATTCTGAGTCCAGGCTTGAAGAACAATCAATTATTTCAATTTGACTGCAAAAATCATAATTTTTACACATTTATTTATTTATTTATTTATCTATTTGTTTGTTTGTTTGTTTTTTTAACCTTTTCTCCAGCAAAATTACAAACGCTCAATTCAAAATAAAGCACATCTTAAATGCAAAATTACCTCGGTCCAATGACCCACAGATACTATTAAATGCAATGAATGAGCTATGTTCTTACGTTCTTTTCTTTATTTATACTCTTTGAAGCCATTCCTTTTTACAAACGGGTTGGTATTTATTGTGGAAATTCAAATCAAGCGCAGGCAGGGGTTTTTGATGAGCGAAGCTGCTTGTCTTATACTGGCAGGTGTCAGTCCAAATCAACAGGTAGTCAAAATAAAACATGTTTACCAAGCTGGCTGGCCTAGCCACATTAAAGTGGCTATGAAATTCAATCTAGATCAACCCTCAAGGGATTGTCAGTGAGTAGAAGTTCTTTCTTTGAACTTATCCAGATTCTTTACATTTCAGATTAGCAAAATGTAACCTGGATCACTGCAAGGCACACTTCAAAGATTTCCCTTCAATCTCCCTCAATCCACAATCAATCCGCTCAGTATGCAAGGATGTGACATTCCGGAACTTCACCCTCCAGACTCAGCAAGTATTTGATTGATCAGGTATCGATAACAGGAATATGGCTAATCATCACCAAAGGCTATAGAGACAATGACTTTCAGTCAAGCATTTGTCTTCACTGAGGACACTTGACATTAGGAGTGCACTAAGGCTTAAGGACTGTGCTCAGAAATAAAGAGCAAAGCGGTGCAGCTCAAATTGCTGGCTGCATTGAATAAAGCTAAGATTTCTCCCCTAATGAGAAAATGCATTCACGTTTGTGGGCTGGGATGCCATTGTGCTGGATAATTCTTGAAACTTAAAGGAAAATCAGAATGATAATGGCTAAGTTTGTCAAAGAACTTTGAGCCAAAGTGCTACACAGGCAACACTGAAAAAAGCTATTTTCATGACATAAATTTTTTCATTCATAATTGCAATAATAATTTGGAAATTTTTAGCAGTCAACTGACCAAACATTGCTACTACCTTTGTATTGCAGTAAGATTGTATAAACAAAGGATTCTAGCGCTAGTCACTCCAAAAAAAGTGAACACTTAAGTATTAAACATAAACACTTTATGAACACGCTATATATGTCTTCGTTCTCATAATATTAATGTACTCATTGATGCGAAAGGCAGCAGACAGTGTCGGCAGGCATTGGGGCACATAGAGAATCATGAATGCACCTGATTGTACGCAATAATTCATAGATAGTGCTGCAGCTGTACTCACAGTTAAACTTGGGAGTGCCATTTAAGTTGCTAGATTGCACAGCGGAAGGAATCCCAAGATGAAACACATTAATTTCCCAAGCAGCTGGTAGTACATTTGTAATATGCTAGTAAGCCTAGATAAGCCTACATAGACTAAATATGAGTCATATTCCAACAGGCAAATAATGGAATCACTCACAAACCATTCTTCAAGAAAGCCAACTGCCAATAGCACAAAATCCAAGAAGAGCAAGATTAAATTATCCATAAAGATTAATAATATCATCCTCACTTTTATGAGCCGCCATACAATGTCTCTGAATTTATATTTTAATCCATCCCATGTCCAATTTTCATAACTGAATACAAAGAGAATGTGTGCTGTGAATACTGAAGTGAATATGGATAAGAGCTAGATGTAATTACACATAGCACGCAAGCAATACAAAAAAGAAAAAAAAAGAAGAAGACCAGCCAAAATCAGGCAATCACATATATGAAAAAAAATATCACAGCTTCAGCTCCAATTTTTCCTTCACAAGAGCCAAGATACTCAAATAATTTTGATTACTGGCCATGCTATATTTTCATGCTATTTTTGAGGTGAATAAAGCACACTTGTCACCCAACATATGTGGTTCTTTCATAGAGAAAATGTCTACATAACAGTCCAGAAGACCAATCAAAGCTCAACTTATAACTGAAACACACTTCATTTTCATGAGGCTTAAATGTACTTGGATCATAAAATAAAACGGCAATTTTGATTTGATTTATCAAAACAAGGCAGATTAGAGTGGATTTTGAGATAGCTTATTTATACTTAAATTTGAGGACAAAAAACAGAAAGATACAAAGGAGTTTCAAGTAATTCCCAACTTGCACTTGACACACACACACACACACACACACACACACGGTCTCTCTCACACACACGCACACAGACAGACAGACACACACACACACACACACGCAAGAACCGATCTTTAAGGCGATGGCGTCCTTGCTCCCACAGATTTGGAGCAAGATTACACACCGTAATTCATTTAAACACAGACACAGAAGATTTAGCTCTCGTTTCCCCCATAATTTCTGAGAAAACACATGCAGCAACAGTACAGGGAGCAGAGTGCCAGGAAGACACAGGATAACCCATCTGTATAAACACACAAAAGGAACTGGAGTAATTGTTAGAAGATGGCGTGCATTACCGCTGTCGTTCCATTAATGCGATCATTTGGCAGCTTTGTGAGAACCCAGCTACGGAACACATTCTTCTTCTGCAGTCTCAGGAGACCTGCTAAAATCTCCACTACGAGTCATTAACCAGGCTGCTACAGCAGGATCCATTTTCCCAACAATGCTAAAACACTGTTGTCATTACAGCTGTAGCCCAAATTCACACCCACAGTTGGTTTGATTTTCTTCTAGCCCCAGATCAAATGTGTTTTTCTGAAATTATAAGAGTATTTCGACATTGGTCGAGGCTGATGCAAACAGCTTGACCTAAAAACAAATTGAATCCAATTCCTAAATTCCTAGTTTTCTTCACACCACACGTATAGTCAAACCTACCTTAATTCGCAACTAGCAGAGCACTACCAAAAGATCTAAAGGTCGCCCCAACAATACCCATACCGACAATGATTCACCTAATCCCAGAAACGCTCAGTTTCATACAACAGGTTTAGGATTCCACACCATGTATGAGAGCAGGCTGCCATCGCTAACTGTCCCTTTTGACAATGTCTCCATCGTTGCCACTGGATAGCAAGGGGGCAAAGAGACCTTTTCTGTCGCAGTCTTTTTTCTTTAAAATAAAATGATTATTTACAGATTGGCTTTCATTTTGTGATGGATATTTGTACTTTCTCTAATGCTTCATAAACACAGCATTACCTGACCAAAGAAAAATGAAGTGCAATCTTTAAAGATGGACACAGCAATATTAACCGCCCCCCAACACACACACACACACACACACACAATTCCTGCACTAAATGTTATGTCTGTATGATAGACACTGCATAATGCCGGACAGAGCTTCTGAATGAGTGGATGACAGTATCAAACGAGGGTGCATGAGATCAGAATTCACTCTGGCTCCTCTTCCATGAGATGCGATTACTTCGACTGTTACTCAGCACCTGGTACTCGGAACCTTCATTTTTTGTTTCCATAATGAAACTGGAGAGAGTAAACAATCAAATAATATGTCTACCCAGAGTGTTGTTCTTACAAAATAACTGGCTATTAAAAATCATTATCTTGCCAGCACTGAAAAAAAAAAAAATCATATTGAACAGTTCAAAAGTCAACTTCAAAACATTTTTTCAGTTGCTTATGTCCCTAGCTCCACTTGTGACACAATTTTATTCATCAGTGTCCCTTCCTCTAGCAAACAGGTAGAGGAAATGAAAATGCAAACTATATGTACCTGCATTTTTGAAAACGATGATTTGGCTTGGCAAGTCAGTTAAGTAAATACAACCCCATAATTATTTATTTTGACAGAGCAAAGAAAGGACCCGCAAAAATACAGGCCTTGTATTTGACAGCATAATACTCACTAGATGCAAAAATAAGAAATACAGTATATTTCTAGAACTTTCTCATTCTATTGCCAATGACTGAGGTGGTAAGCATGCCTGTATGCGCATATTTTCAATCTTACAATAATGCACCTATATTTTGAATCAATAGACAGTGGGAAATGCACTGAATCACATAATATGTGACAATATGAATTGGGGAAAAACCAGAATATACAGTCTGTATGGTAGTGTGAAGGATAAAGAACTGTGATAATGAGGCATTTTCCCTGGCTCGATTAATCAATAAAGGTGCACTGTTGAATTTAGATGGATCCAAATGGTATATAGATGACAGCAGAAACAGAATGCCAATAAGGACAGACAAAAGTCAGGTAAATAACGAATGCTTCAGCCCGTGGCTAAAACAGTAACTCTGTCCAGATATTAGGACCCACTACATCCAGTTCAATCGGTATTAAAGGTCGCCTATCATGTCATGAGGTGCACAGCCAATTAGCCAAATAAAGCCATTTCAAAATCTGCCCTTTGTGACACAAGGGGGAGGAATCACCCAGAAAACTAAAGGAACCGATTACCTGATTGGCTAAAGTTGATTATTCACTTCTTACCTCTGGGCAGTCGCTTCACCACATGATGTCACAAAGGAACAGATTTTGAAATGAAATGTAATGACTAATTGGCTGAGCACCTGGAGACATGATGTAGTAAGTTCAACCCCTTGCTACAGAAGAGCAGTAACCCAGGGAGGAAATAGCTGAATCAGTGGTAGTCAACCCTGGTCCTGGGGAGCCGCAGTGTCTGCTGGTTTTTGATGTTACTCAGCACTTAATTGATGAATTAAAGCAGTTGATTACACACTTAACTCATCTCACCTGGTGTCTTAGGTTTAAATTGTATGGTTCTGGATGTTTGTGCGTGTGTTTTGGATTTTTCTTTGTGGCTCTCGTCCCGGGACGATATCGAATTCCTGTTAAATCAGATTCTTTACCCAGCTGGCTGATTGAACTGGGGCGGCGCTTCCCCGGATTCTATATAAGCCGGATGTTCGCCACACCTCTTTGCTAGAGTGTCTCTTTGTAGCCAAGCACTATAGCCGAAGATATCTGTAGTCAGGTTTTGTATGACTTTCTATCTTCTAATTATTGAAGTTTCTTCTCCCTTTTTCTATCTTGCTTTGCTTCCGTGGTTCGGACTATTCTACGTCCTTTGGAAGCGCGAGTACTTTCGTTTGGTCTGTATTATTCTCTGGGCCCTATCTTACGCCAGAGTCCCTAAACCCGTTATTTGGGGATTTAGCATTGCGTAAGAGGCGTTCCCCCGCAAAAGTTGCTATCTTGCACACCTGCCTATATCCCTAAAACACCTGTGCTACCCGTTATATTATGCATAGGCGTGGTTTGGGCGTTACGCCAGTTAAACCAATCAGTGTGCCAGGTACCATTGCCTTTAGGAGCAGGCTACGCTATCCCAAATCCTCAAACCAAAATCCGTGATGGAGAGAGGAATGTCGCCATGTTTCTCCGAAGATGAAGTTAAATTGCTCGTGCATGAGGTCAGATCCAGACAGGGGAGGATCTGTTTTTGTTAAGTTAATCATGAATTGTATTATTTTATTATTATTATTATTATTTGACATTTTGACATATTGTTTAATGTTTGGTATGTAATAAAAAAAAAATATCAAGCCTACCCCTTTTGTGATGGAAACTTCAAAAAAAAAAAAAAGAAAAAAAAAAAATGCGTTTCGCCATGCACTTCCAACTCCCTCTCCCGTCTGAAATGACGCATAGAACAAAATCCCATTTTAGAAAAATAAAATTAGGTCTATGCACTGGTACTCAGTGACGTAACTTTTTTTCCAGCGAGAGCGGCATTTCAGAACTCGTCAGTGAATGAAGGTAATTCTGGTGACAAGTTCATTGTTTCGTCCGTTTACATTTTCCAGTCGGACAGCTGTCTATTTTTTACAGCAAGCTGCGTGACTGTGCTGCAAAAACAGGTGTACGTACTTGTCGCCGAAATTACCTTCATTCGCAAGAGTTTTCTGAAATGCAGCTCTCGCTGGAAAAAAAAAATTACTGTTGCTGAGTGCCAGTGCATAGACCTATTTATAATTAAATTATTTTTCTGTACTGAATGTAGCCCATTATTTTGTTGCTGTTGGATCGCATGGGGGAGAGAAGCCGTGTCTTCAATTGCCACTTGATTATTCTTGAATTGGAAAATGTGTTAATAAAGGAAAACCATCTAGAATTATCCAGGACTAATTGTAGTCAATAAAGGGATGGATATTTTCTCCCAAATTTTCGGGTCTAGCGCCGGCCCTGATATTATATATAATATATATCATTAATGTATATTATATATAATAATTATATACTATTATAAAAGCAGAAAAAATGATTGATACAAAATACAAACAATATAGAAAGGCCCAGGTAGCTGGTGGGCTGGCGGTACACGCGTTCTGGGCGTCTTCTATTATTTAACTGGCAATCAAGGTGATTTAGTACTATCTCTGCCATTTTCTCAGGGGTTCAACTGAGGCTAAAGCAAGGTGGCTTTTTATAGGCGAGTTAATTTGGGAAGTGGAGCCGCATGTGCACTTCCACATGTGTCCAAGTGGACGCGCATTGAAGCCGCCTGGGAACGCTCTTGTAAAAGCCCAAATGGGTAGCGGGTGGTTTGAGGACCCGCTATACGCTTTCCCTAACATGTGTGGTCAAGATAGCAATTGTAGGGAAAGCGCATAAACACGCCCACGGGCACACCTCCAGGCGCAAATAAGGGAGTCGGCATAATGCATAGCGGGTAGTGTGGCTGCAAGATACTGTTTAGGGATAGTGGAAGCTGCTAAATGCGTAATTCACGGGTAGCGGGTAGTGGCAACGGGTAGGGCAGTGTGAAAGATAGAGCCCCCAGTGTTTGTACTGTGTCCGTGCTACTCTCTTTCTCTCTGGTCGTTGCACCTGGCCTCCGTACTCTACCGGCCATTACAGAACACTCTAGCCAGACATTGAGTCGCCAGCAGCGGCTACGCTAGAGAGCATTGTTGCTGATCAGCAGTCCGTCCTTACTGCGTATGGTCAGGGTCTTTCTAGCTTGGACAGTCGGCAGGCGGAGCTGACTGAGAGAATTCGCCTTCAGGAGAATGCTATGGAGACACAGAAAAGTCTTATAATAAGTCTCTCCGAGAGTATTAGAGCATTGTCTGCTCAGATTACACAAAGTGTTTCACAAGCATAATCAGTACACCTTCCCCGTGAGTCTAAACTCCAGTTACCCCCAAGATATGGAGGCGAGGCAGGAAAGATTGAAAGATGTAAAGATTTCATTGCTCAATGTGAAATGTTTTTTAAAGCGCAACCCTCATGGTTCTCGAACGAAGAATCCCGGGTTTCGTTTATTTTATCACTGTCGACCGGCACAGCACTCACTTGGGTGGGGCCACTTATTTGAGCTAGATCGCCGATAGTAAATTCAGTGGAAACTCTCGTGAGAGAAATTATTAATGTTTTTGATCAGGATGTTTATGGTCAGGACGCAGCTACATGTCTAATGCATTTGAAGCAGGGCGCTGATCGCGTTGCTGATTTTTCAATCTCGTTTTGCTCCTTAGCCTCAGAGACAGGGTGGCGAGAAGCACCTCTTATGACAGTTTTTGTTCACGCTTTGGCTGAGAAGGTTAAGGACGCGCTGGCTACATTAGAGCCTTGCGTTTCTTTAGATTTGTTGGTTCGTACTGCGGTGCGAGTTGATAATCGCATCCGCGAACGAAATAAGGAGAAACGTACTGCATTGGCTCTTGATAGCAACGGGGTTAATGTTCCTTACAACACGCATCCAGCCCCGACTCCGCCCACTGAAATGCCCAGTTTTAGTGAGCCCATGCAGGTTGATGGCTCATATGAGAGCCGGGCTCGTAAGCCTGTTCACAGACAAATAATTTGTCATCATTGTAGCGAACAGGGACATATCCGTCCAAGTTGCCCCGAGCTTAAAGGGAGATGGGAAACCCCTCTGGCGGTAGGGGGGGTGCTAGCGGGACAGACCCAATCTCCCGTTCGAACATTTATTTCAGTAAAGTTGACTATGGGGAAAAAGAGAATATGGGTTAAAGCCTTTTTGGATTTGAGGGCTGTTGATTGTTTTATGGATGCGGATTGGGCTGGATAACATTCCATTCCCATCTGCTCTCTCTCACATTCACACTCGATCAAAGCTTTGGATGGTTGACCATTGGGACATGGGCTTATAACCGAGGTCTCTGATTTTTTGACTATGTTTATCCCTTTTGGTGGTCATTCAGAGAAAATTTATTTTTCCTTAATCAATTCCTCGGTTTGTCCTGTGGTTTTAGGTCATTAAGTGGTTTGCTAAGCATAGACCACAGATCTTTTGGGGCAGTCAAAATAACCCAATCGTCCAGTGGGGCTCTGACTGTAGGTCTCACTGTAGTGAGATTTTGGCAAGTCACCCCGAATTTCTATCCATGGGGGAGGCGTCGGGTTCTGAACAAGATTGGTGCGTAGGAGCCGCGCTGAACCTTGGTTTACCTCCCAACGTGTCAGATGATTATGTTGATTTCGCTGAGGATTTTGGCAAACAACGAGCTTCGTCTTTGCCTCCGCATCGTGATTACGATTGTGAGATCAAACTATTCCCTGACAAGGTGGCAGCGGTTAGGAATTAGCCTGCCCCTCAGAATGTTAAGGAGGTTCAACGATTTTTGGGCTTTGCTAATTTTTATAGGAGGTTTATTCGCAATTTTAGCGCTGTGGCTGCCCCCATCATTGCGCTTTCTAAGAGGAATTCCTCCTCGTCATTTGCTTGGTCTCCAGCAGCGGAGGCTGCTTTTCAGGAGTTGAAAAAACGACTTAGCTCTGAACCTATTGTCATTTTGCCCGACCCCTCCCTCCCATTTGTGGTGGAGGTTGACGCTTCAGAGGTCGGGTTGGGTGCCATTTTGTCCCAGCGCCCCCTTCGGGACAATAGGTTGCACCCATGCGCCTACTTCTCCCGGTCGTTGTCACCGGTTGAACGGAATTACAGTATTGGTGACCGGGAGTTGTTAGCTGTTAAATTGATGTTAGAAGAGCGGCGCCATTGGTTGGAGGGGGCTGAGCATCCGTTTGTGGTTTGGATGGATCACAGGAATCTCCAGTGTGTCCGGCAGACTAGGCGACGTGATTCCCAGCAGGCGCGGTGGGCATTGTTTTTCAGTTGCTTTGACTTTACGTTGACTTATTGCCCCGGCTCCAAAGGCATCAAGCCTGGCGCCTTGTCACGACTTTATGACTACTCGGGCCGTGATCCCACTTCTGGGCCGGTTATTCCGGCAGCTCGGATTGTGGCTCCCATGCGGTGGGATGCTGAATCTGTTGTGCGGGAGACCTTGCGGCCCGGCCCTGGTTCTGGTGGGGAGCCGTCTGGCTGTTTGTTTGTCCCCATGGCGGTGCATTGACGGAGGGCTACCGCTGATAGGAGGCGCCGTTTTGCTCCGGCTTATCAGGTTGGCCAGAGGGTTTGGTGTCCTGAGAAGCGGTGATGGGGCCCTTCTCGGGATATCTTGGGTCCCACCCTTATTTCGAAGTTCTGTGTTCGGAGTTCTTTGGGAATGTCTCTGGCCGTCCTTTGGGGGGGTCCTGTCATGGTTCTGGATGTTTGTGCGTGTGTTTTGCACTTTTCTTTGTGGGTCTCGTCCCGGGACGATATCGAATTCCTGTTAAATCGGATTCTTTACCCAGCTGGCTGATTTAACTGGGGCGGCGCTTCCCCGGATTCTATATAAGCCGGATGTTCGCCACGCCTCTTTGCTAGAGTGTCTCTTTGTAGCTAAGCACTATAGCCGAAGACATCTGTAGTCAGGTTTTGTATGACTTTCTATCTTCTAATTATTGGAGATTCTTCTCCTTTTTCTATCTCGCTTTGCTTCCGTGGTTCAGACTATTATACGTCCTTTGGAAGCGCGAGTACTTTCGTTTGGTCTGTATTATTCTCTGTGTTTGTACTGTGTCCGTGCTACTCTCTTTCTCTCTGGTCGTTGCACCTGGCCTCCGTACTCTACCGGCCATTACATAAATAGGGTGGAGAAAACCAAACTCAGTACACCCTGTGGCTCTCCAGGACCAGGGTTGACTACCACTGAGCTAAATGGTGCTGTAATCATAATTGTACCTGGAATAGATAACTGGATACTGAATATTCATGAGAAAGTGGTGCCTTTAAACTATTCAAACGACCAAGGAATATTTCAGAATATAATGTATATTGATTATAAAAAGTGTGTCCACCCTCAGTGCAACAACATAAAGCCATAAATAGCTCAAATAAATGTGAATACAGTCTTGAAATGCTGTCTGGGGAATAACAAAATAAATTCCTTTGTAGTCAATCAACTATCCAAACCTCCAATTTCATATTAACATACAGTAAATACGCAATATTACCCTAGTTCATCTGAAGAGAACTCCCTTTTAAAATTCAGCTTTCATTTTTTCCAACAGATTGTTACATACAGATAATAAAATTTGTAAGAGATATAAAATCATTATTTTAAGTGTAATACCCTTATCTCTTTGCCATTTCACCTTTTCGCTAATTATTCTGTTGATAATTCTTCCCATTTTTATTCAGTTTTCCCTGGAACACAACATGATGAAAGTCACAACAATAGTACCAGAGTAATAGTGCAAACTCGTCTAATGTCCAAAGTGAACATTAATTTGCTCATGGACGGATCAGAAAAAGTGACATTTCATGCCATTACAATAGAATTTATGCAAAAATAATTTGGAGTATAGCATGACATACAACAGACAATAATTTTATCGGCATATATTGCTAACGGGCAGTCTGTGAGGATGAGTTTGCTTTAACCTCTTGGCTTCCAGAGCTTTCAATATGCTCCTTACCTGAGCTTTACTTGAGATTTTGTTGGTTTTACAGACAAATTTGTAATAACTTTATTTCTGGTTATAGACCCCATAAACTTTACATTTTTTGGGTATTGTCTGGGCTATCGATCGGTATTGGTTTCAAGTGTATATCTGTAAATTGGTGATCAATAACCAATATCGATTGATTTTGTGATTTTTTGTGATTTTTCACCCTGGAATTCTTTATCAAGTATTACTTTTATTTGTTTATTATGAATTACTAATCAATCACTAATCATATTTCATATTCCTGACTGTCATTTAGGATCTGTGGAAGGGCCTCATCCACCTCAAACCTTGCCCTTGTGTTAATTTGCCCAAAAAAAAAAAAAAACAAAAAAGCAATGTACGTTTGCCCTATTCAGCGCTATTGTCGTCACAGAATAGACCACGTGTTACCGTTTTCACTTCCAGGTTCCGCACCAAAGTTGCGCCAGTGTTGCCATCTATACACTAAATGAGGAACTGAACGCAAGCAGAACATAGTCTGGCACCAATATACCAGAACACAACGAGCCCCATAGTACTGCAGTCTAATGGAAACTAAACTACGTTGCGACTGATTTTTCTGCCCTAAGGTATATAGGTGGGTTTTTTTCCAACTGATTTTGATGGTCAGCGGTTGGCAAGAGGTTAATTTTCATTTTGGCGACTATAATGCATCATTCGAGAGGATTTTACTAAGTTATAAAGAAAATTACTTGCAGTTCATTTTCTGTTTAGTTTGGAGACTGATTGGATAGTTACATTGTAAGCCACCCTCAGTTTAACAGGCAAAAAAAAAAAACAAACAAAAAACTATCAACTTGCATTTGATGCAAAAGCGTGTATAATGCATCAAAGCATTTGGTTGGTGGTAAAATACTGCATTATTTATAGTTCACACCAAAGCAAAAATCTTTCTATTTTCAGATGTTTGGGGAGGTGTGGGGCAGCTTATATTTGGCTTCACAGATAATCAGTAGTTCTGAGTATCACCCTCAGATTTAAAAGATTTCTGGTCAATGCTTTAATGATCCTTGCACGTCCTAAGAGTTTTCCTTAAAGGGGACCTATTTTGCTATTTTTCCAAGTTTATATTTTGGTCTTTGACTCCCCTAGAGTACTCCTGATCGCGCAAAGTAAAAAAAAGGGTATTTATTTCGCTCATACTGCCATCCTCAAAAACTGCATTTGTAGTACATTGTAGTCTCTGCCTGAAACGCCTCACTTGGGTGGCTCTTCTGCTATGGCCCCCACCCCCCGTGTGCCCACTTTCTTCTGACTGGCCAGCTCTGTGGAGGGCGGAGTTGGGCGGGACGAGGCTGCAGAACGCAGTTTTCCGTGTCCGGCTCCCCAGAGTGAAACCTGAGACAAGTCTGCAATCTGATAAGGAAGCGGCGGGCAAATTCCGCAATCTAACGTTATACTTGAATATAGATCTAATGACATGATCTTGTTCTAACAAACGCAGCGGCGAAAGTGGAGGACGCAGTGCCAGGGCTGCCAACTTTCTACGCAATCTCACGCATACGGTGTAAGTTTCACGCATTCTGAAGGCGTATTCACCGTAGTCAGCAATTATTCATTGAATGCTTAATTAGATTCTCACGAGGAATTAAAATCCTGGGTCATGTGCATTGAAGTTTCCGTTTCACTTGCGTAAAAGGTGCACCTCATCACAAGTATCATGGAAAGCGATTATGATTCCGGACTTCCCGTGCTTCTCTTTACTCAGGGATTGGAAACAATACATGGGTTTCATGATCGTTTAAATTGTTTTAATGAAATAAGACCATTTGAAACGTTTTTATGCAATTCTATTGCTTTCAATCCCTCAGTAAAGACAAGCCTGAGAATTCCCGAGTCATAATCGATTTCCGTGTCATTAGTGGTGAAATCCACCGTAATGCAGGTGAAACTGGTTAACTTCCATGCTCAAGGACTCAATTACGCGTCAACTGAATAATTGCTGACTGCGGCATGGGAACGTGAATGCCTCTAAGAGGCGTGAGACTCACGGCGAATGCGTGAGAGTTGGCAGCCCTGCAGTGCGAATATCTCTCAGCGCAAGCTCAAATTTGCTATCGGCTACAGTTTGCTACGGCAACAGTTGGTGAGTACAAAACCCTATCATCTCATGTTTTCTAGTCCTAGCTAGGATGCAGGGGAAGCTAGAATCCACCCCATATAGACACATTTGTAGAACGGGTCGACATGCCCAAGTGTAGACCGGAGACCGTAGAAATCCGGTGGGTCTGAGTTTACAGGGAAACATGGACAGTGAGGAGCAGCTAAAAGTGGACCAACAGCTTATGGACTGCTTCGGTGTGTATTAGGACCTGCTGGGTCGTGTGCATAGCTGTGGTGTGTTGTTAGCGTGGAGCAACGAACAGCTTCAAAATCTCGCTGGTATATGACGGAGGGGATTCAAGCTCCAGGCTAAACGGTCTTTTTCGAAATTGCCCGTGGTAATGGTTTACTTACTGCGCCGGAATGACAAGCGTTTCCTCGCAGAGAATGGGCGCGTTATGGATTGTCTTCAAAGAGCAAGCTAGAGCTCCGTATTGTTATGAGCATAATACAGGTTTTACAGACCGTAAGTTCCAATCTCGCGTGAACCGTTGCTTATGTGGAGCTAGCGAATCGATCACTTTTTGCGGAAATAATTTAATATTCAGTCGCCCGATTTAATATTCAATCGACAGCAATGCAGAGAAATCGTTTGTGATAACCATACACGTTATAGCCTGTGCTTTTCCCTATTGCTTTCACCGGTAGCATCAGAGAGCTTGCTCAGACATTGGGGATGTATCAGGCTGACCCGGTCATGGATAAATAAAGCGTCGTTTCACAAGCACCCAAAAACTCACCCCAAGCTTTGCAAAACCTACGCCTGGTCTAACTGCAGCCCAACTCGGCAGACACATACAGCACCTCTCCGGTTAGCTTCAACTGTAGTGGCTACAATCAGGCAACGTTATGATGAAACTGCCACATTGATGTTTACCGAAGTAACACAAGCATACCGATCAGAATCGCTGCATATAAGTTAACCAGGAGCGTTTTTAATTAGCAGAGCAGGGGAACTAACATGCAGTAGCTGATAAGTGGCCATGACTTTGAATGTAATCTGTCGCGCGAAAAATATCCTGTGACCCTATTTGTGAAGTTTCAGTAAAATATACCAAGGAATAAACCAGCGCTAGGCGTTCAAAACCTACCAGTGTTCTGACAAATTTTGCTATCTATGCCACCTCGCGAACACCGGTCACAAGATTCATTCACTTATACCCTTCAATTCGAGACTGCGAGGATGGAAATCCGAATAATCAATTAGGAAAAATTCTCGGCTCTCGGTAATTCTGTATATCGTTTAAACATTTTGTTAATCGGATTATGAAAGAAGACTGAAAATAAGCGCCCGCTTTTTGTTTGGGTGTAAAAGCGCGTAAAGGAGAATACATTGTATATTGATTAAGCATTGAACTCTGCATAAGTCGAACTGTTTTAATATTTGTTGATGACATTGCTTCGCTTCCTGGAAGCAAGTACGCACAAATCTGCTGTCTAGTGAGTATTTCAGGTTCGATATACTGAGTAATAACGCCGCGGAAACTTAAACTGGACCGTCATTCTGCCGAATAGTCTTACTAAACTAGTTAATCGTCTGATTGCTAATCAAGCAAAGGGGAGGTTTCTGCCTCGCCAAACTAACCTCCGACTGCACGTCACAGTGTTTTACTATGAATTATTCACAGTAGCTCATTGAAACTATCATGGGAGGAGGGTATATGGACATTATAAAAAGCAGTGTAAAGTTTTTTTTTTTTTTTTTTTTTTTAAATCACCACGAGTTATTGAAGGGGGAACGTTTCGTAGCAGTGGGAGGGCAAACAACTGCCGGCATCAGCGACTTCACTGCATTTCATTACGGTAATGGGCGAGTAGCGTTAATGTTTGCCCTGCCACCGATAATTTTGACATTTTTGCAGGCCATTGATCAAAAAAAACTTCACAGGCAACCCATTCATACCATTTTTTAATATCAATGCAAAACCTAATGTTTGTTGAACATAATTGGGTGAAATTCAATGCATTTTCCATTAAAAAGGGCCTAGGGGGCGCTGCTGTACTTCAGAAAAGGGGTTGATGACTTTAGCATCAATTATTTCTGTTAGGGTACCCTAATGGATAATTTGGCCAGGTTTATTTCTGAGTAGACTGCATTTTCGAAAATGCCCTCAGGCTTCACCCCCCAATTTTCACAATGGGTTCTGTTGATAAATGCCGAAATCAGCCATTTTTGAGACCCTGTGGCTTTGAGACCCTTTCCTGTAAAGGCGTTGGACTTGTGGCAAACTCTTCGTCTGTGTCTTCTGCACTTACCTGCAAAAAATCATTAGAAAATAATAAAAACTTTTTTCTCAGCAACTCAAGAAATGTTGTCATTTTATTCATTTGTATTGCCCATGCTTATATTGAACTAAATTCACACTTGTTTTGAACAGTATTGTCAGCTTAAATAGGTTAATGCACTAGCTATTGCTCCCCTCTCCTTTTCTGAGTAGGTTGCCCAACATTGGGAGATTTGTTCATGTTCTATTTTTTTCTTTCATTGCTTGTTCCTTTGCTTCAAAGTATACTGGAGTGAAACATGCAATGTTTTTTGAATTCATTATATCAAGCGGATATTAACGTTGATGCAGGTTTTACTGTTACTAAATATGATGAGGATTCCACACCTTTTATAATCCAGGCATCTGGAAAGTTTGCCACTAATGCACACTGCCAGCATGTTTAACAAAAAATTTACATTTTACCTGGTGAATAGCCTAGCTGGTATCATTGTTAGATTACTATCCATGTGCAATCGTTTACTGACTGTAAATTATGCAGTTTAATGTCTCATTGTACTCTGGAATAAAAGCATAGACATGATAGAACAAATAAACAACTGAAGTTAAAAAAAAAAAAATCATGGAATCAATTTATAAACCAAAACATATTCTAAACTTTTCACTCAAAGTAGCCACCTTTGGCAGATATAACAGCTGAACACACTTGTGGCATTCTTTCTACAATGGAAATCAAGTATTCTTCAGAAAGTTCTTCCCAACTCTGTTGCAGAAGTTCCCATAAATGTGTGGCACTTGTTGGTTGCTTTGCTTTCACTTTTCTGTCCAGTTCATCCCAAACCATCTCGATGGGGTTTAAGTCTGGAGACTGTGCTGGCCACTCCATGTTTTCAAGCTTACCATCTTGTTCTTTTTTCCTAAGGTAGTTCTGGTTTTTATTTTTTACCTATATTTTTACCTCAATATACTTGTGGGAATGATTTTTTTGTTCTCACTGCCGACAATAGTATTTTTCAAAACATTTTCGCCAAAAAAATTATAAAGAAGTTATATATCGAGGGCTGACTGCAATAAACAGTTATGTCCAGATGTTACATATTGGACATAACTGTTTATTGCAGTCAGCCCTCGATATTAGGACCCCTTTTAGACGAAAGTGGTGGTGTATAATCATCACTACACGCGAGTGTAGCTAACATTAATTTGCTCACTTGCCTGGCTGATATAAGTTATAGCCTCGTTTTACTCAGTTCGGTAGCAAAACTGAACGTAAAGTAGGAAAAATTGGTTAACTTATTTGCTTAGCCAATATACAGCCTTGTTTTTTGTGGTTCGGTAGCTAATTCGGTAGCTAAAATTCATTGCGTAGGTAACGTAGTTCACTCACTTGCTCGGCTGAAAAACAGCCTCATCATTCTCATTTTGCAATTCCCATGCACAATTACGGTGAGTTTGAGATGATATGTGATATGTGTTTGTAAGCAAAAAATAAATGCTAAATGTTTACCTTTTGTTACTACAAGTGTTTCTTACTCTGCATTAAGACACACTGGAGCTCATGTGTTTCTGTCAGCGATTAAACTCTTGAATAGAACTCTTGAATGAGCTTGGCAGGAGACACAACAGGAGGGAGAAGAGGAGCAGAGAAGGAGGGTCGTGGTTTATTAATGATCTCTCTCTTGCTCTTTTCTCCAAAGTTACGGACAGCAGCTTTAACTTCTTTTTCTCATTAGTCATACAAAAAAAACAATATTTGTTTGACTGACAAAGCCTGAAACATAAATTACAAATTAGCTTTAAAAGACAACATCCCAAAACACCTGCCTTTCAGCCCCTAAAAATATCCCAACATGACATTTTGAGCCTGGTGAAATAGCCGAATGAGATAAATAAGCAAATACACATGATTGTATTCACACATTTAATGAGCATCACTAAGATTTATGTGAAATTGTCCTGATCTTGGCTGCCTGGGGCACGACTGCTAATTGCCAAAGGACAGCCACATGAGCTATACAAAGACAAGAACCAAGTTTAGCTACATGTTTTCTGTGTTTCATACACCAGTTTATTCCACAGGATAATTGAGCTCAATTAATTTATTCAGTGATTTTTGTATAAATTTTTAAAAAATTGTAATATGAAATTATACAGTGATAAATATTTTCCCCCTTACTGATTTCTTCTAATTTTGCATATTTGTCACACTTTAATATTTCAGATCATAACACTAATTCATATATCTGTCAAAGACAACCCAAGCAAACACTTTTAAAATGATGATTTCATTTATTGAAGGAAAAAAAAAACAAACAAAAAAAAATCAAACCCGTAATTCATTGCCAAATAATCAAACAAATTAAAATAAAATCAATTGCTAATTGAGCGCAAATTCACTAGAAACCCCCAACCACTTTAATAGAACCTTTTTGGCAATGAGAAGCAGGCAAAAAGCAGTAAATGACACTGCAATCTAAAAAAATTCACGAACAGATGAGAAACATAGTCAACAACTATCAGTTTGAAAAGAGTTACAAAGCTATTTCCAATGTTATAAGGACGGGGTTATATTTGTGCCTCAATCCTGAGCGAGCAATTGGAGATTTTGAGCAAAGAAAAATATATTGCGCAAGCACATAAATGTTGTTTTGAAGAAAAATTTAACGTGAGCAAATGCTATGATCAATATGAACGTGCAATAATAACCCCTTTCCCTCACTTTCACTCTATGCCCTCTCACAAACTCATGCTTGACGCACTGACAGACAGCAGCATGGTTGCTTAAAGTGTGTCTCTCCCTCTCTCTCAATCTGCCTACTCTGTGCATGCTCAGCTTCACCTGCGCACTCGCTCAAGCTGTGCATAGTGTTACAAATGTGCCGCAATGCTGATTGGCTGCTTTGGCTCCAATTAGACGCATTATGAACATTACTTCTACATTTATCTTGAGACATTGGCTGTTGTGTGACCATTTTGACTCATATCCCTCTTTAGCAATCCTGGCTGCTAACTATAGCATCGGACAACGTCTTCTGAACAACAAAACCAAAATGTCACACCAAAACCACGTGCGAGTGGTTTGTGCTTTAGTATTATACAATGCTTTTTTTGCACCTTTATGAAATGTTTATAGCGGGGAGCGCATAGCCGAAGGCAGCGGACGGTGCGCGGCTGCAAGAGCGGCTCGGCCGGAAGGAGCCTGGGAGCAGACATTCGGAGGTGCGACACTGGGCTTTGATGCGTGTGCCCCGACCGGCAGCTATGAAGGCCGGCATTGCACCGCTGGGCACCCGCTCCATGGCTCTGGACTGGTTGGCCTCTTCAGCCACGCATCGTGTGTTGTTACCGGCTGCACACTCCCTGTTGCAGCGATCTTGCAGGAGCCCAGAGTGGTCGCATTTGACTGCCTGCAATTGAGTGATCTGTTTCTCCATATTTCACGAACATTAGCGCCAGGTGATACTGGTGAGCTGAGCTGACGCTGGCACCAGTGGTCCCGTAGTTAGACGCACTCGCCGTGGGAGGAGTCATTATTCCGGTTGGTTCATTTGTGAATGAACTGCCAGGTTTTTCCAAGTTTATTCCGGGTAGTTCTAGGTTATGCTTTGAGGTAATCTTTCTAAAGCAGTCCCCCAAATATAACTAAACAAATCGCAACTGCCGTAATTTGACACCACAATGTCTCGCGTTCCCTTTATACATTCATCCTCCTGTGAGCCAGCACAGCAACACCGGGAACAGCAGAGCGCCCTGTTTCTGTAACACCAGGGCTGCCCAACCCTGTGCCTGGAGAGCTACCATCCAAGGTTATCACTCCAACCAAAGCAAACCACACCTGCTTTCCCAGTTACAGATCTTCACGAGCTACTAATAAGCTGAATCAGGTGTGTTGAATTAGGGTTGGAGTAGAAACCTACAGGATGGTAGCTCTCCAGGAACAGGGTTGGGCACCCTGTGTTACACCTAAATGGAATGTTACCCCTAATTAATATCATTTATAACACATGCTTTCCCTGCTATTTCAAGTCAAACTGATTGCTAATAGTGCTTAGGCTTGAGAATGAGATGTAGATCACTGCCTGAAATGCGCCTTTGATTTTAGCACAATAAATCATGGATGATCATATACTTTAGTTGTGGATGTGTAACGTTAGGTTATCAGACTTGATATGCAGGTTATAAGTTTATTTCAGTTTATAACCAACTTGAATTTTTGGCCCTGTTAAGGTTGTAATATTTCAATATCTAAACACTGCATATGGGTTATTCTTCAAGTGTAACTAAACATTTATGAAATAAAGCACTTAAGTAATGATAGAAAGCTTAAACTCAACAATGTGCATTTTATAAAATAATGTTTGAATATGCCTTTGATGCAATTAAATGCTGTGTCCACAAAAATACCACATTTTCAAAAACTTATTTTGAGAAAATAAAGCAGAACCCCATCACAAATTTTGGATATGTTAATAACAGGCATCTAAATTCTTTCTAAAACTGTCAATTTGATGTTGGTGGATGGTGTCATTTTTTTGGTATAAAATGTTAAAAATAGCAAAAAAAAAATTTTTTTTCATTTTCAAGCCTTAAAATTTTCTAGATTATTCATAAGAGAGGGGCAGAATAAGAATACAAAATACACAACATATATGGGAAGCTGTATGTGCAATACCAAATCCCTGTCTTTGACATCAGGCTTTTTACAGTCCTTCAAATATGCTACCGCAGTGCGTAGAGTAAAATTTTTGAGCAAATTTAAGCACTCAGAAATATATGATGAACTAAAGGGACACATTCATAAGTCCATATTCCATTTGAAGAACCTAGCTGAAATACTGTTCTAGATATAGCAATGTGAAAGTGGCTCCTCAGAAATCGCCGTTCAAAAAGGGCCAGAACTTAGTTGCAAAACTATTTTTTCATGACAAAACTATTAGGAGTTGAGAGCTAAAATTGTGTAGTTCTCCTATTAGGAGGTGAATGCACTTGCTGCAATTTTTTCAGCCAAATCTGAGATGGTCAAGTGGGAGCCATTTGGAAATTTGACATGGAATGACCCTATAGTTAGCAGCAGCCAGGATTGCTAAAGAGGGATATGAGTCAAAAGAGTCACACAACAGTCGATGTCTCAAGATAAGTGAAGATGAAATGTTAACGTTAACCCAAACAATGCAACACGGCAGCACTACAATCTAGTTGTTGTCGAATTCCATCACTAACTTTCCCCCTTTTCTTTGCTGGTTTGTCACAATGCGTCTAATTGGAGCCACAGCAGCCAATCAGAATTGTGGCACATTTGTAACACTGAGTTTGTGAGAGGGCATAGAGTGATACTGAGTGAAAGGGGTTAATATTGCACGTTCATATTGCTCATAACAAACATGCCAAGACATTTGTTGAGCAAAGAATAGAGTTTTGTTTGCTCAATCGGAAGGGTTTTTTTGCTCACGTTTAATTTTTCCTCAAAACAAGATTTGTGTGCTTGCACAATATATTTTTCTGCGCATAAAATTTCCAATCGCTCACTCAGGATTCTGGCACAAATATTATTCCATATATAAGAGTCCAGCAAACCACAGTGAGAGCCATTTTCTACAAATGAACAAATCTTGGAACAGTGGTGAACCTTCCCAGGAGTGGCCAGCCAACAAAAATTCCTCCAAGAGCACATCGATGACTCATTCAGGAGGTCACAAAAGAACCCAGACTAACATCCAAGAACTGCAGGTCTCACTTGGCTCAGACAAGGTCAGTGTGCATGACTCCACAATAAGAAAATGATTGGCCAAAAATGGCATCTGTGGGAGAGCTGCAAGGAAAAAGCAGTGCTGACCAAAAAGAAAACAGGACTAATCTCACTTAGACCAAAAAACATCATAATGACCCCTCAGATTTTTAGCATAATATTTTGTGGACCGATGAGTAAAAAGTGGAATGTTTTTCCAGGCATGAATCCTATTGCATCTAGCATAAAGCTAACAGAGCAGTCCACAATGACAGCATCATACTAACAATCAAATTCAGTGGTGGTAGTGCGACAATGCTGCTTCTGGACGTGGGCTACTTTCCATAATGGAGGGAACCTTGAATTCCGCTATCTACTAGAAAATCCGGAAGGAGAATGTCCAGCCATCAGTTTGTGACCTAAAAGCTCAAGCACAGTTGGGTTATGCAGCAGAACAATTATCCCGAAGCACACAAGCAAGATCACATCTGAATGGCTCAAAAGAAACCAAATGAAGGTTTTGGAGTGGCCTAGTCCAGGTACTGACTCGAATCAGATTGAGATGCTGTGGCATGACCTTAAACAGGCAGTTCATGCTCAGAAACCCCCAATGAGGCTGAATTAAAACAATTCCGCAGAGAAAAGCAGGCCAAAATTCTTCCACAGTGATGTCAAAGACTAATTGCCCATTATTGTAAACGTTTGATTGCAGTTACTGCTGCCAAGGGAGCAACCAGTTATTAGGCTGAGGAGGTAAATTATTTTTTCACATGGGTGATATGGGTTTTGAATAACTCTGAATCTTCCATTAATGAAATGATCATTTTAAAGCTGCACTTTCTGTTTACTGGTGTTGCCTTTGTCTTATATTGACATTGTTGGATGATCTGAAACATTTAAATATGACAAATAAGCAGAAACTGTGGATACCGGTAAGATGGCAAATACTTTTTCAGAGCACAGGGGGCAACATGCTGTCTTCAAAATCAAAGGAATTCTACCAAAAATCAAAACAATCAATCCTTCAATCAAAAACTATTCGCAAATTTTGTCAAAGAAAAGTTGGGGAACATATTGCTGGGCACAATTCTCTGAATACAAAGTCGTGTAAAATAATTTTGCTTATTGTATTTTTGGATCATTTTATTCAAAAATTGATGTCTTTCATTTCCACCATTGCGACATTGATCAGATTAACAACTGCAGTGCAAATCATTTTAATGCTGTTAATGTACAACACAGTGTAGAATGATGCACCAACACCCACACATAAAATACACTATTCAACATACTCTCAGATACTGCCATGGAATATTATACAATGCTGCACATATTACTGGCAGAATCATGATATTCCTGTTGCGACAAACATTACTGTGGCATCGTGGAGGGCGGAAAAATAGAAAAAAATATATTGAGTGTGAGATGGGTTTTTACAGCGGATTCCTGCAAGGCATATTTTTCCAGTGCTGCTAAAGGACTTTGCCAATGAACACAGTCACAGCACATGTCCACTTTATAACACGAGGAGGGCAGGACGCCCAGCAATAACAGCTAGCTTGGGCTAGCACAGCGACTCGAGTATTTCTGATCATCTCTGCGGTGGAGCTGCCCGCTGAGGAGTGAGATGGACCGTTTAACTTCCACAATGTGAGATCTGCTGGAGTTCCGTCAGTCAGTGCAGAGCTCCCAGTTCACCTCCTGTCCCCTGCCTGGAGTCAGAGAAATACAGCTGCCCATGCGCCACTCTTAATCCTGGAGTGGAGTTCAGGTCAAAATGACCCATTTCAATCTTTGTTTTTGAAAAACATGATATAATACTAAGTTTTGTTTTTTTTTTTTTTAACTTGAAACTCTATGGTTTTAAGCTTTTTATTCTGTGTGGAACACAAAAAAAAAATTACACATTTGAGTGAAAATGCCAAATCCTTCCCTCCCCACTCACTTGTTTATGTCCCAAAATTGAGGAGATCACAGGAGTTAAATACTATGTTCTTTGGAATGCAGGAATTTGTTCAAAGCCAGTATTACAGAGTTACACAATGGTTAAATCTCTAAGAGTAGGATCTTTGAAATGCATTTTTAGCTCACTTGACCCAAAGGACCAAAGGGAGCTTGTGGGATCGTGCAGGGGCGTTGGTGTCAGCGTCGGCGTCTGTGTCAGCATCGGCGTGTGCCTTAACTTTGATCTTCTTCTGCCAAACTACAGAAGAGATCAATGTGAAATTTGGTGGGGAGGTACATATGAATGTACTGACTGAAATTTGCTCTAGGTGTCGAAACTCGACATCAAAGATGGCCACCAGTCTACCGTATTTAAAATTGCATTTGAAAGCGTTTGAAAGCAGCTAGAATGCTGAAACTTTATACACATACCTTCGAGGAAATAAAAATAAAAAGCTTATCTCTTAATTTGCTACAATACTATTCCCTTACTATGTTGTTCTAATACTACTCCTGAATTTCCTTCGGGATCAATAAAGTATTAACTCCTGGAGCAACACACTTAGGGCGCTTTCACACTAGGTACGATTGTTCCGTACCGTGCCACAGTACAATTGTCCCCCCCTCCCCTCTACCCCCGCTGGTCAGCTTTCACGCTAGTAATGTCGTACTATACCCGAGTACACTTGCATATGTCAAAATTCCGATACATGACGTTGCAGTATGCACCTAGGTGGTTTTGAATGGGGACATATACAGAAAGAAGAAGAAGCAAACCCTTGCATGAAAGAATTCTGTATCAGGGCTCCCAAAATCGCTGTTCTGAGCGCCCGGGACAAGTAAAAATTTTGTCGGACAAGCAGAAATTAAGAGGCGCTTGCCCGACGGGCTGGCTGAAAATTTCACGCCACATAGTAATTGATTTCCGATCTTAATGTTTTATTCACTGTACCAATGTGGCCACTAAATTCATTTGAAACAAAATCTGATTTGTTGCTGAAAACCTATGGCCTATTTCACAATATTTTAGGCGTGACTGTCAGAACTTTCCAATTACCGGTTGCTAAGTGCCATAGCCAAATAGCGGGATTTTGATCCGCAGCAGTCTAGTTTGGTTAGTGCAGGCATAAGCAATGACTTGACTCCCAACCATCAAACATGGTTTGAGGCATACATGCCTGCAGCTGGCACTAGGAATCACGTCGGACGGCCATTCCATTGAACGGTCACTCACAAAATCACTTTCTCGGAACATGGTTATAATATAATGTTTGAGTGAGAGAAGCGAAACATTTATCGACACTTGTTGTTGCTTTTGGGTGTTGTTGTTTAAAAAAGGCCCACAGCAAAGTGAATATATTTATTTAATATTAAAGTCATTCATCTAAAGACCGTGTTCTAGACTCGCATCTTTCCCACGTTGCGTTTCATTTCAATCGCCTCAGAGCCGAAATGACAGGCTTGTGGTTACACATGAGGGGAAGAAACGGATAATTAACACAACTTTCCACAATTTTTTTTTTTCAGTTTTGTAGTGGCGGCCACATGGACAGAGGGGGTGACTGGGCAGTGTCTGCGGACTTCGAGTGGGTGAGGGACCACGAATGCGAGCATTTAAACTCTCTACCCAGCAATCTTACGGCAATACGAGGGCGTGTTTTCCATTAAAACCAGCAACACTATATCACAAGCAAGAATACTTTGTGATGTTGCACTTGAGGAAGCTAATCGGTCACTGTCAGAGCAACATACAATTTTCAAAATGAAACATTGGAGCCAGAGACCGAATTAATGTGGAATTGTAAAACAATTCGATAAACACTTCGATGACTGATACTGATTAAAATAAATATTATATGGAAGTTGTTCATGTTCAGTAGAGAATGCGCACCACGTCAAAATATCTAGCAAAACAAGACAACCCGTAAGATAAAATGCTTCGTTGTCATTTCACTTCACGACATGAGTCCGAGGACTTAGGCTACGGGTGCTGGTTTAAACCACTCACTGCGTACCCCCGATTGCGCGCCTGGTGCTCATATATTTATTCATTAAGAATTAAATGTAGCTTTCATAAATAGGGCTGTCGCGATAGATGATTTGCGATTAATTTAAGTGCAATAAAAGCAACTGCCACTATGAGGCAGATAGACATGCTTGCTTCTTACCTTTTCTATGACACATACCTAATACGGTCATTTGAAATGCTTCCGGGAAGAAAACTGTGATTTGAAGTCCACTATTACCAGCGAGGTTGGACAGCCTCCATCGCCTTGGCATAATTAACTTACCTTAAATCAATTCCCGTGTACTTTGTCTAACTTGCAATCAAGCCATTTATTCAGTCAAGTGACCAATCAAAACCAAAATGTGGCCTGTAATGATTAAGAGATAATGAGATGCAGACAGACCTAACCAGGCTGCTGTGTTATATTGAAAGAGTTTCAATAATCTGAATAAACAGCAGACCTCTGAATTCCACCTCTCATCGAGGAATTTTGTATGTATTATTAAAGATATTTCTTAAAAAATGAAATTATTCTAAGATGGCCCTGGTTTTAAGCGCTTAAAAATAGAGGCTACGTGAAGTGGAAACATTTTGTTAAGCATATCGAACGTGAATGCGAGAGAGAATATGTTTGCATTGTAGGCAATAGTCAAATGCACCAAGATTTGGCAATGCACGTTCAGGTGAATCTTCGCTGCAAATTTGTGGCATTTTTATTAGATAATTGAACGAGAGTAATTCAAAATAAAGTAACTCATAGCACTTGATTTTATTTACTTTTGAGCATCTGAATAACCGACAGTGAAGGTGGAAAACATTTTGTTAAAGTATATAGAACACAAGTAAATTGTTAACGCGTTCGCATGCAGCGCAGCAGAATGCAAAATTAGAAATAGGCCTAATCTAGCAAACACATTGAGGAAAATCTGCTGCGTTTCATGGTTATTTAAATTTCAAAATGTGACAAACAAAAATGATATCTAAATAAATCAGACTGTCTACCAATTTAAAACGTTAGCCTAATTGAGCAAATCAACTGTTTGATTGCAAATTGAGCAAAGTAATTGGGAAGGGGGTGAGAGCAACTGTTGGGTAGAGGATGATGACTTTGCAGACCTTAACTTTGCGGTGGTCAGCACGTAATTTTCCTGAATATGTTTGCTAGATTATCCTATTTCTAGTTTTATGTTTGGCCGCGCTGCCTGTGAACAACTAACATGTCCCGTTCGATACTATTAAACATAATTAATTATACTATTAAATGCTATAAATAGGTCTACTATTTATTCAGATTATTAACACAGCAGCCTGGTTAGGTCTATTTGCATCTCATTATCTCTTCTTTGTCATTACAGGCCACATTTTGGTTTTGATTGGTCAGTTGGCTGCATAAATAGCTTGATTGCAAGTTAGGCAAAGTACACGGGAATTGATTTAAGGTAAGATGACAAGAGGCTCCTCAGATCCTGTACTCGGGCCGGGTCTAGGCCTGGGCCAATTCATAGATATATATATTTAGAACAGTAGATTGCTGATGATGTCATATTTACATTATCCAAAGTGAAGCACCTGGCCGCCATACTGATACACCCAACTTCTTCATAAAAATGAATGGTTTCTAATGAGGCCAATTTCAAATAAGTCAATATGAGGATTAAAATGGCTAGATGTGCAGCTGCCTTTTGCAGCAATAGTCATTTGAAGGGCTGTAATAAAACGTTTCATGCATAAGTTAACGTAGAAACGCAAATTTGGCACTTTAATAGAAAAAATCGCGTTTGCTTGCTAGGTAGCTAATTAGCCGTCCCATTGACTTAAATAGACTGCTGACTAAAGCAAATACTAGCGATCGATAATGGTCTCCAGCGAGCTACCTTGGTACCCTTACCGTGAACAAGGTGGCTAACAAGCTAGCTACTTGTAATTGACATTCAAAGACAATATTTCTTACCCGCATAATATTTAAAACAATGGAAAAGTCGCTTTGTCTGTTTATACAGTTCCAAAAGACAAGGAGGGGAGAAAGGCTTGGCTGTTAGAAATCAGGAGGAAAAAACCTTTCTCTATCCTCTCGATCCGTGCTGTGCAGTGATTATTTTTTGAGAGCAATGTTATAATGGGACAGGGGCAAAGATGACGCTTAGTAAAGGAGTAGCCAGAGTTAACTAGCGCTTCCTTTTAACAATGTTGGCATTAGCCATATGATTCAGTATGAACAATACGGTCAACAGCAAATATGCTCAATCAGCGTACAATGAAGTGAGGAATCCAGAGAGTAATTTGATAACATATACGGACATTCATCGAAGTTGCATATAACGGCGAAAACTTCGAAGCAATTATCTTATCAGAGGGTCATTAAAAGCCTCGGTCACCTTAACTGAACTTTTCTGCTCGCACTTGAACGTTAACACCGAGTAAGATTTCGATCTTCCCTTTAGTAAGTGTGCCGCTTTCCATCCTCCAGAAAAGCACATATTTAGGGAGAGAAAATGTAGCTCTGCACAGCGATACTAAATGCACCCCGACTTGCACGCAAGTGTTTTTGAAAATATAATTTTACAGTAGGCGAAAATGAATGGGAGTGTACGTGCGAATTTAACTTCCCGGTGTATATGCTCCTGGGACAGATGCTTCACTTGAGCTTACCCTATCAGCAATGTAGTGTTCTATATGTATATCTACGGGCCAATCGCAAAACCGCTCGCGCATGAGCAGGACAATCGCGACCCCGAAAAAAAAAAAAAAAAAAGAAGAACGGAGCCAAAACTTAGACTCGTGGCCTACTGGCCCGAGTAATTATGCCCAGGCGATGGAGGCTGTCCAACCTCGCTGGTAATTAGCAGAGTTGTATATATGCCGCTTATTGTCGGTCAAAAGGGATTATGAGGCATCCATGATTGTTTTTTTCTGTCTTCATCTAGAGTCAAAAGACTGTAACGTATGTCAGTGTCTCCAACGACCGAATTTACTTTAAACGCCATTCCAAAACAGAAACAAAATGGAAAGCCATAAGGTTGTAAATGATTTTTTAAGAAGAACACAACCACTTTCAACCACTTACAAGGTTTAATTACACAACCCTCCAACAATTGTTGAATATTTCGATCATGTCTATAGGCCTATGTTTTACCAATATTCTGATGAGTGTGCTCGCACATCAATGATCAGAATATCATGTAGAACATACTGACGTGCATTTAATGGACAAAATTTAACAGTAACTTATGCCCCATTTCTAATAAGTGGTACCGGCTCTACCCGCTTTTTTTCATTGTTTAAGTTGCATGAAAGGGAGTAGGGAGAAGTCATTAAACTCTACGTTTTATTTCATGCATTACATGGAGGCCTATATATTATTATTGAAATTCTATTGAAATAAACGAATGTTCTGTGGTGTGAAAGAATGCATGGTAATAATGAACGTTTGTTGGTGTTGATGAATATACATCGTAATGCAAATTTCCTTTATGAAAATGCCGCGTATATAAATGATTTTCGCCTCGCTAATTATACACTTTTCGGCGCTGATGATTTTTTTTCTCCGTTCGTAATGAACAGCAAAAGTTGTAAAAGCTTTTCAAACGGTAACTTATATGTTGGTTACGTGGTTGGTGAAGCTCATAGCACACACAAATGCATGATGATTACCATTAACGTAATGTGTGAAAACACCACGTCAAAAAATGACTGCGATGGCATGGCACGTTTGTCTGAGTGGTAAAGAATCAACAGCATCCAAAAAGGGGCATACAGATATTTTAAATAGTTTTGTGCTGCATCGCTATGATGACCAGGTACACTGAGGCAGTACTATTCTCTAATGGAAAACGATCCCCCAGAAAAGTACCCAGCACCAAGGCGGGTGGAGTAGAGTAGAGAAGAGCCGGTACCACGTAGTGGAAATGAGGCATTAAGGCCGAATTCGGCGAGGTCTCGGGCAAGGAGAAAACTTTTCGGGCAACCAGGAATTCACTTGCGCTTGCCCGACGGGCTACCGTTCATTTTAGAATTTTGCGAGCCCTGTGTATCCAACCTCCACTTTTATTTGCTTTCTATTTGCCAGTATGATTTTAAAAGGAGGCGCCAGTATATTTTGGGGGTTTTATTGGTGAGAAGGGGGTTTAGAGTATAAATATTGAATATTAATATCACAAATGCATATTCTGCGCGTGCCCTAGCAACCTGGTGAGTCATCAGTAACATGGCTGCTGCCGTTATATGCAGGGCCGTCGTAGGGGGGGTGCGAGGCCCTGTGCCGACTTGATGCGCGAGGCCCTGCTCACGTGCACGCGCATTAATCATGTCAGGCTGCAAGCACATAACTGTTCTAGTTATACCCGGTGAAATGACATGCATTTTTAGACTAAAACAGCATTATTGTGGCAATAATTTCAACTACGATTTTTTGGATATCATAAACTTTCAAAGGTAAAAAAATCAACTGCACAACTTTTATCATCTTTTATCATCAAATCAGCTCAGCTTTCACTTTTTATTGGCATGTTGAAGTATGACAGTGCGTCACGAATTACTATTCAACAAACACTAATACCTAATGGCTCACACTCACTGTTGACAATCGCTTATTTTGACTCATTTCTATGGAAAAATCTCAGATTAACAAAGGCGTAGTATCCGCTGACAAACGCGACAGTTTAACATTTGATTACGATGCAGTATATTTTCTCATACTAGTCAGTCACAAACGCTCTGCTGCAGTATAACTTTAAAACATCAGATTCCCGCTTACCATTCATTGATTAGGTGATGGTCACTTTCCTTGCCTTTTGGGCCGCAAACTCAGCAATTAAATCCTTATAATCCAGCCTGGATGCAATGTCTTTTTCGATAGACAGAAGGACGAGCCCGCATAGTCTCTCCTGCGACATGGAAGTCCGACAATAGTTTTAAATTACTTTGAAAATCTTCGCTACCCCGATGCCAATTACTGATATCGTCAAAAAGACCCTGAGAGCAATCTCACAGTTAGGAAAGGCGAATGAGCAGCGAGACAGAGCATGTTACGTATGACGACATAAAAAAAATAAAAATCTGGGTAAGGTTTTATCGAGATGAAATGGTAAATAATGAAACTGACACAAAGAATTGTCATTTAAGAAGCACGATGAGTCAACTGCAGTGATGTAAAATATGTAGGCTATTAATTTATTAAAAAAAAAAAATAAAAAAAAATAACACACCAGACGCGAGGCCCCCTAAAGGCGCGAGGCCCTGTGCGGTCGCACACTTCGCACAGCCCTTGCGACGGCTCTGGTTATATGCCATGCCATTACCTCGTATAGCGGCATGAGAAATTGAACTCTAAATTTTCTTGACTGGATGCATGCTCAGCGTTTTTACACACCCGAATGTTTCTCTGGGTACCCAAACATCGAGGTTAGCCGAAAAAGTACTGATTCAATTCAATATTGGTGGAGGTTGAAGACAGAATTCTTTCCCCCTTGCCTTTTTGGCCGATTATGTTGTCCGCTGCCTCATGCCATGAAAATTTATCTTTCTCATGACTTGAGCTGCCAGACTTGCACACCGCGTCCCGCACTTTGAAATATTGCAGCTGCATTTTCTTTAGTTTATCACCGTACTGTTCTATTGTTCTGTGATAACCACTCGAATGTAACTACTCACAAATTATTCCAAAAATCTCTGAGTTTTTGTGTGTGGTATCCAGTTGTGATTGTATGTTTTTGTCCGCCCAAATTTCGAGCAAGGGTTGAATTTCTCAGGCTGAATGGAGAAATCCTTTCACAGCCACGTTTGTTACAACAAATTAGCCGAATAGTTAAGACGTTGCGTAACAGTCAACTTCTGTGCACAAGGATGGTTGCTTTCACATCTGGTATGAGTAAGGATGAACCGTGCCCGATACCACCTCTTCCAAGCAGACTCACGTACTGCGCCTGAGCACGGTACGCTTGTGTTCACACTTACCAAACGAGCTGGACTTTGGGGTCAAGTGTACTCGGATCTGCGCCCGAGTCCCTCATGTGAAAGCACCCTTAAGCCCAATAGCCAGCTTGTTAACTCTTCAGTATAAATTGCTGGGTACAATGATCTGGTGTCTGGGGCTCGATATTTCAATGGAGCTGCATTATGAAAAGAGCACTGAGCTGCAAAAAATGACATGATGAGACATCAAACCATGATGCTGAATTTTGGTTAATTTTTTTTTCCCAACACAAATTACAAAAGGTGTCTTCATTGTCCCAATGTTGGGCCCAAGCATAAAAAAAAGTACCACTTGTTAGCTTATAATAAAACACTGAAGCCTGAGATAAACCAAGTGAGCGATGGTGTCCATGGCACTATTTTTTCTGTTTTAAGCCAGTGTTCAAGAATTTTGCTAGGGTTAACTGAATGAAGTGATGGTTTTTTGAAATTTATTTATTTTCCTTTCTAAGCCAGTCTTCTAAAACTCAGAAACCAGTAGTGATTATGACAACAGCAGTACTCTGTCAGGCTAAGAACACTCAAATAATGTATTTGCAATATTATGCCTTACATGGTCAAGAAGAGGGAGAGGAGCGAAAAACGCATGGAAATTGGACATAGTTTCTGCAACAGGGCTTCTGGTGGCCGCTGACACGTCCCTCGCGTCAAAGTAGACAGCCTTAATCTCAGGACAAAACAGAGGCTTTTTCACTCAATGGCAGGTTTTTGCTAAAACTCTGAGCTTTACAGAGAAAGCTGTCACCTAGGGAACAGCTAATTACTTCTAATGCAGGTACCACTATAGTGGCCATGCAAATCAGGCAGCTCTGGACAGAGCTGGTGAGCATGCTGATTGTTCAGGAAATGTTCATGATTGCATCATTTCCATTGGTGGTATGTCTGGTAATACAGTATATTGCCAACGCTTACAATATTGATCAATGAGCACAATGCACTTAACATACGAATTCAAGATTCAAGGAACCCCAGGTTTCCATTAAATACCCTAAAATAGACAATAGTCAGCTGCAATTCAGTTGAATAGACATAGCCTGCAAGACATATTGACTTTAAGATCAAAACACATTACACAGCCCCATGCTCTAACGACCAAGAGTGGAACCATCTTTATTTCAAAGGAAAAACAAAATTAATATCAGGAGTCCAAACAATGAATGATAATCCAGGAAAGCAAACAACTTTAAGATGACAAGGTCTACATTCTTACTGCTTTTCCATTGCAAGCTTTCTCAGACACACATACACACACACACACACAAACATGCGCGTACACACGCAGACACACACACACACACACACACAGCATGCATATACAGAGAAAGTGAAACCGTTCCACGCAAAGGAATTAAGTACCTTCAAATGTAATTTGATTCATTAAACTGGTCAGAAATCTAAGAATTTACTTAAAGGAAAAGCAGTTGTGTGGAACTGTTCACTTTTTTATAAAGCATTCAAATATATGGTTATCTGAAGGGCCTCATCTCATTGCTGATTGTTGTTTTCAAAATTGCGCACCCTTCCTCAAGAATATTCCAGGATGAGACTAAACAGCACTCTATAGCCGTATCTGCCAGGATCATTACTTTCTTACACTTGATAACGACACCCAGGAGAGATAGGGAAGAGCTCCCTCCGATAGGAGCCGTCAAGACACATAATTTATCTTCTTCTTGGAGACCCAGAGAGCGGCTCTTATGGTGTGCTGCACTGAGAATGCATACTTATTTATTTACTTACTCACTTACTAACAATGAGCCCATACTTGGAATGTGGTACAATTTTAAAGGGCTACAACATCTACCCATTCCACTGAAAAAGGATGTAAGGGACTCCCAAATTAAAGCTGACAGTGTGCAAGAACACATAAGCGAATAAATTACTGGCCTGTAAAATTGTTTCTCTGTACAATACTTACCTCTCTAAAGTACCTATCTATCTATCTATCTATCTATCTCTCTGTCCATCCATCCATCCATCCGCCTAGCACACCGCTCACATTGCAGGTGCACTCGATTCATTGATTTTCTCTGCCTAGATCCACATTCTTTGACTTCTGAGGGGCTCTGACACCCATGACAGTCATTTTTTGAACGAAAATATAAGTATTAATAAATTTAGTTTGACTAAGCACGCACACACAAACCTACGGGGTTATGAAAAGAGAACCCAGAGGAGGAAGCCCACGCAAGCATGGGCAGAACATAAAAAATTTCAATTGTCCAGACCACCACTCCAACCGAGGAGCATCTTTCAAGGCGACGGAGTCATCCGCTACGCCACTGCACATGGGCTTGCACTTCGACTCTGACATACGACATTAAACAGCTTGCGAGGCACACAAACACAAACCCGCTAACTACCGCACCTTCACAGCCTCGGGTCATACAGTCACCGGCTTCCATTTCTGGATCGTAAACATGAGGAACAGCGAAGAACGTGCCTAATCACATTCGGCGTGTTCTAACACTTATAATTGGTGCCACAGCAGTGATTGCCTTGTGAATTGTGGCACCCTCTCCAACTTAAACTTTTTATCCACTGAAACCGTATGATCTGTGCAGCCTAGGCCTGCAGGCCCTTATCGATTCTTATGTGGTGTCTCCTGCCAAATATTTGTGCAACATGCAATTCTGAGGGTAGAGAAACAGAGCACACAGGAATTCGATTAGAGTTACTTTTCTGTTGCGGTGCGTCTGCCAGCTATATGTGGTTGAAAACCTCTGAGAATAGTGACTACGTCTGAATTCAGTTCCTGGAATAGAAAAGGCAGGGGGGACATCATAATTTTCCAAAATATCAAAACCAGACAGCTTCCAACAGTACATTTAACACTTACAATTCAGAAGATTTGAAATGCAGAAAACGCCTGGTCAGAAACTATCGTTACAGATGTATTTACTGTAGCACTCATAAGACGTAAGAAGAAATAACTCTTTTCTGAGCCCAGTGGCTCATCAGGCCGGTGCTTAACCCTGGTTTCTGTAGCATGAAGCGACTAAGAGTATTGCTACACCCCCGGATGGGATGCTAGTCCATGGCAGATTACACCTCGGTTTCCCTGACAATTTCCCAGTACCCAATCATACACCTGGGTGGAGTAAGGCAGTGTGGGAGTAAAGTGTTTTCACCCAAGAACACAGCCCAAAAGCCATGGCAAGGACTCGAACTCAGGACCTTTCGGTCCCACGTCAAGCACACCGCACCACCGTGGCTCCCCAGTTCTCACGAAAAGCCCATTCTACCATTCAATCTTTCATCCCATTTGACCTATTTTAATGAACTGCACCTACACACAAAGTTACTCTTCCTCTTCATACAACACAGGGAATTGAACTAACTTTTCTTACAAATTATTGCAATGTATCCAAGATGGTTTGTGTTGATACAGTACACACTACATAGAAAGAAGATAAAGAGTTTTCCAAGTTGCATTTCACAGGAAGAAATCAATCACCAGTGGCGACAAACAGAAACACTTATCATAGATTATGGGTCTTTCAGGATGTTTCTGCCTTGATTATATGCAGAGACAAGTCCAAATGCTGAGTTAATGAATCTGGCGTAGAGTCAAAAAAAAAAACAAAAAAAACCCACCACATCCAAGACTAGAATTACCTCAGGAATTTATGTAGAGGTCCAAAAAAAAGATACTGTGGGCTCAGCAGGTCTTCATGCCAGAGAAAGCACTAGAACTCATGTGAAGTCATCTGTGTCTGATCTGGCATCTCCAACGGTGCCAGTTGGGCTTGGCTGTAGGTGATAGCCAATTAGCCGTTGCGTCCGCGGCTTACTCTCAATCCCAGGATGCAGTTTGCCTGCGCCAGCTGTGCGCCGAATGTAATCTTCCAATACAACGGGCTCGCCGCTAATACTATGGATTGAAGCGTGGCCATGTAGGGAAGGAGACGTCCAAGCAAGCTTTCCACCAAATTAACTGAGGTCTACAGAACAAATTAACCATTTCCGTTCTCAAAAGGTTGAGGTCTCTAGTCATAAAAAAAATGATTATTAATACACTTTTATGTAATCATAAATAATCGCTGAGGCTCGTAACATTAAAAAAGAACGGGCTGAAAGAAAATGGACTGGAAATTGGCAAAAGACGGTTTTGTGGTCCGCGACTGCATTACTGGACTAGAGCATGACTGGCTTTGAATTATTATTATCCATCTAAAATGAAGACTGATTTACAGAGTTTAATAGTACCTTATTTTTTTTACATAAGAATGTTGAAACATTAAGTACTTGACAGCAGAACTAATTATTTCTGGTCTTAAAAGATGATGTGTACTGCCACAAGGGCAATCCTTCCAAGGATATTGGACATTTACAGGTCAAATGCAATATTTTTTTGAGGTTACCAGCAGAGCATATTCAATCTCTCTTTCACTTTTCCAAGTAAGAGAAAAAAATATAAGGACATCCTATGGTGGATCAACAACCAGAACACATATCTGCCCACTCATTTTTCTACGAAGATAAAGACTACTCTCGTCCCTTAATGTAAACACAGAAACTAGTCTCACGATTCACCAGCCGTTCAATTCTCATATGCCATTCCTTGCACTGCAGTAGAAAGCAACTAAATCGGGTTTCTTTGCAAAATTGAAACAGTACTGAGAACCAACTTCAGGAAATAATCTCTGCTCCCAAAAGCCAGACTGCTAACAGCTGTGACTGAACTCTGAAAATAGTTAATCTCATGAGCTGGAAAACAGCACTGCAATTATCTTACAAAAGTGTACATCAAACCTGCCTGGAAATGTGTATTTTTTGAGATCATTATCGTGTAGCATCAATATGAATTCCACAAAGCAGCCGATATCACGAAGGGCACAACATCCAATTATTCATCAGGAGAATAATACATCTAGCCCTGGAAACACTTTTAACAGTCCAAACTGTGTCCCATTTAGAGCCAAGCCAGGATGATGAAAACACATACAATCTTCGAAAGGAAGACGTAGTAATTAGTAGCATCCATGTTCTCCACCAGGAGCACAGAGCGGGTGGATCGGTGTCAAATCGGGACGATCCCGACATCCAGCGGGGAGGTGTTAGTCACATAGCACAGAAGACTCCACCTCTGCACCTTCTGTTTTCTCCTGCTGCCAATCCCCCCCCCCACCTCCCACTGTCATTTCTCAGAAGCTGACGTCCTAAAGACACAATCTGTCAAATCTGCCACCGCAGGAAGCAGAGCTCAGAACGTACTGGGCCCTCCTTGGGCAGGGAGCAGATAAGCATGAGCGCCTGAATCCCAGCTTCCTGCATATCCTACCCCTTGTTTGTTCTACGCCCTCAAAATCCCCGTTCTTCCGCAAGAAGTGCATCACCTTTTCTTATTTCAGCTGTTGAAATATCCTCCCCAACTCCGTCAACAAAAATATATTTAAAAGAACAACTTCTTGCATCTTCCGCCACGTTCTCATCCCTACATATCAAAGGTGAAGGCCAGCTAGAAACAGGTTATTGGTAACATCATTCAAATATTTTGAAAAATACATAAAGCAAAAAATGATGCACACATACCTTCAATCATGTTTGTCAGCAGAAAAATGTTGTTCAGGGTAAGCATGGTTCAAAAACATATTTTTCATTACTGTATAACTTGTTGTATGACCTTGCAGTCTATTGAGTGGTTGTTGCTGGAAACGGGATCTTATAGAGTAAATGGTAATTTGTTCCTGCTAAAATTGTTTGGATCATCGAAGGCATCTGTCGTGTTGATCTGCCAATGTGAACGACATCTTCGCACGAATGTCATGTGTTAATCAACCTTCCTGATCATTTCATAATTCCAATTAGAATGTTGCCGCATTTCAAAATTGCCAGAAATTAATTCCGTAATCGTCCTCATCAATAGCAAATCCATGTTCTTGAGTTTATCACAATATTAAAAATGCAGAAGAAATATGATAGAAAATTATAGGATACAATCAGTGACCGTATCGTGCAATTCGACATAAATACATTTTATTTATACATTGGGCATTTGCCTATGCAATATAAAACTAAAAATAAAAGAGGCTTGCTTACTGCTTATGAACCGTAAATGGAGTCAGTCTACTCATCTTGTGTGGGGTTACTTTCATAGAGTATGAATTGAAATTAAATGGGGGAGAATGCCCCCAGACGTTCGGTGCAATGGCTCGAAGTAAAGTCACATCTGAGATGAATCAGCAAGATCATAAAAGGCCGGCAAACTGGCTGATCTAGTTGTCGGTGGATTAATCTGGCAGAATAGATCATCATCATGTACCCCTGGCGCCTTCTTTGAGGGCCCCGATTCGTCCTACGCACAAAGAGTCTTCTAATGCTTTACGGAAACCCCACTATTGAATGATCTACAGCAGTTCAATATTTAATCCTGCAATTGAGGCCACTAAAAGGATAGCAAGAGGTAACAAGATGAATGGCTACTGACCTCAAACCTGCAAAAAGGCGAGGTAACAAATTTATCCGGGTGACCTCCACTGTAGGCAGGCAGTGGCTGACACAGCCATGCTTCTCCTCCAAACGGCTGATGCTCTGGATCAATACCATTGGGGCACAATTGTAATTCCCCCCCCCCTAATAATTTTATCCCCCTGTGCCAACCATTGACCCTTTTATCGTTTGCATGTGTTCCCAGAATTGTGATTCTTAGTCTCACCTCAGCCTGGTATCAGGCTACAGGAAAGTCACAAAAATACACCACTTTGCCCATCCTATCTATTTCAGAACTCAAACAGAATAAGAAATATGAAAAGTAATATGCAATATGGAAATTATATGGCATGGTTGTACTTTCTCTATTGGGAGATAGACTTGTAAAATTTTACAGAATTCTACTGTAAAATAGGGCAACAAACAGCTACAGTATTTCCCTGTCACTGATGAAAGTGAAAATAGGTAGTCCATCACTCTTTTAAAGAGTAGGTTTCTGGAATTGTTTAACCACTTTGTGCAGAAAACAAATAATGCCAATTTTTTTTCCTGTTATGCATGAGCCCATTTAGGCTTTGGAACTAAGTATTTGTGTCACAGAGACTGTGGGAAATTATTAAGCAAGATACTTGGAAATTCAATTGCTGAATTATTTAGGAATTAAATTTCGGAATTTACGGACACCGGCGTTTATATCCGCGCAAAGGGGTTAAAATCCCTGGTCAGGAATACCACTGCCTTCAATTATAGACACATTTTTGAGGATCTCACGTATTAAAACTTGGAATATAGTAGTCAGAGGAATGGCAGCACACATGCATCTTGCCGCCTGATAAAACAGAATGATAATTTCCACAAATGAAAAGGTAGCAGGGTGTAAAATTTCATACACTGTATATGAATCTAAATTTATCCACAAACTGCGAGAGGGCTGCATTGGTAATGTGATAAAACAAAAGTCAATTGAACACCCCTCACGGATGCAACCCATAGTAATTAGACCACTATTTCCACCCCCCGCCTCCCCCAAGCATGGTATGCTGGAACAAATCAATAATTACCAGCCAAGGCTTGATGGGTAATGATATCCATTTTCATTTTAATCAAGAGTTATTCACTGCTTTAAACCACTGTCAAGTGCTCTTCCATTCCTGTCTATTCTATGGCTTGTTTTACAATTTTCTGCCATTAAAATGTGTGTGTGTGCGTGTGTGTGTAAATGTCTGTCTGTGTGTATGTGTGGTCTGTGTGGGTGTTTGTGTGTATGTGTGCGCGCGCGCGCGTGTGTGTGGGTGTGTGTGAGAAAGCGCAAGAATATGCATGTGTGCGCATGAGTTCAAGTACCTTTGAGCATAGATGCACTGCATATGTAAATGTGGCTTTTCCAAACACATGTTAAATTGACAGAATACAATGCAATGCTTTTTAAAATGTTCCAGCGGTGCTCCAATTCATCAATTGGGAACTTCTGGCCAGAATTCATACCACAAGTGTTCAGATCGAGAATGCTCTGCTCCAGCGTAGCATACTGATTTTAGCCTTATAGTCATTTTCCCGCAGAACCTGATTCTTTCTTTGGTTCATTATTATTCTGGAATGTTCCTATACAAACCATGCTTGAGACTCCTTGCCAAAGAGTCCAGATTTCCAGCCAAAAGTTTCCTCGTAAAGGTTTCAATTACTCTTTTCCCAAGTTCTGTCAAGGAAGCCAGTTGTACAAAATGCAAAGCGAAACAGATGCATCTCTGACTGAACCATATTATGGTTTTTTGACTAAACCAAAGATGTTTTTTATGAGCCGAATATAAGTTTCATGTACGAAGCATTATTATAGAAGTTATACTGTTGTTGGATCCGACAACAGAACAAGCGCCGGGAGCATTTAATGTACAGTTTGACCGTATAGCGGCCGTTTATGCATAACGTTCTTTTTCCAGAAGAGGCTTCTACCTTCATAATCATAATGCCACATAAGGTTAGACCAAGTGCATGTGAGTGCATACGAGTGCTTCTTATTACAAACGCAACATTAGTTACTACTAAGGAATCGCCAAGTAGAACTGAACTATAACTGAAAATGCTAATCCTAAAACTGACGTGGTAAAGGGAAGGGATTGACTCACACATATCTTCTGCTTGCAGGTATTCAGACGGTACACAGAGGGCATGTGTAACAGATAATGTTATTTTAGCCAACTGTGTCCGCACTCCGTTCTCCCCCCGAACGAACGTTTCGGGATTAAACAACAGCCCCCAGCCATAGCCCAGAGGGTAGGCCTAATGCATTATTAAAACAGGTTTTCGTTCTCTCCCAGTGCACCTACAGTACACTGGACACTACAAAGGCTCAACCCCCCCTTTCAGAATCGGAGTAAGGAGCGGGGTGTGTGCGTGCATGCCTGTGTGTGTGTGTGTGTGTGTGTGTGTGTGTGTGTGCGTGCGCACGCGCGCGCATGTAATGAGAGTCGGGTCTAAATAACTAACTGACCACTGTAAAAAAAACACTGACCAGTCACCCATCAGTTCATACCTAACAAACATAGCGGGGCAGTAGGGTAAACCAAATGTTCTTGGAGTGTAGAGGCGGAAAGCAAAGCCCCAACCTTCAACCTCCACCCCACCCCCCTTCCCCACACCAAGATAGAATGCTCCCCCCCGGTTAAGGGGGTCATATCTCTCAGTAGGGATTCCGAATCTCTCATTTCCCGAGTGCTTGTCTTCAGTAAACAGACACAGCAGACCTACGTCTTCACTTGGCCTTGGAGGATGAAACGAATTATGAGTCGTTACAGTTAGACAGAAAAAAAAAAAAAAAAACCTGAATGGAATATCTCCGAAAGCTCTACCCTGAATTCCAGTGAGCTGTAATTGTAACAGCGATTTGGTTTTAACTATACTGTTAAATAGATGTGCTATTGAATTCCGATTAAATGGGTTGACGAATGCATTTTTTTACAGCGTTCACACGGGTCCAATATTAGTGGGACACCCATATCTTATCCCATGATAACAAACCATTTCAAAGCTGTGAAATTTCTAAGACTGCAAACTAGTGTTAACTAGAGCACCATTTTGAGAGAAATTGTATGTATCATGACATATGTTGCTCATAAAATTGAAATTTTCACTGAAAAGTTGAAAAAAAATATTTTGAATACTTGTGTTTGTGTTATAATGTTAAGTATATGGTCAAACTAAACATATAACACATAAACAGAGTTACTGATCGTACAAAACACCACATATAACCTTTTTCACATTTTTTCTTTCTATACAAATACTGTTTGTATTTAATTATTTGCAGGATAAAATCCTGAACCAAAAAGTGTTAGTTGAAATGGGATAAGATAGGGGTGTCTCAATAATACTGAACCCCAGCATAATTACACCTACGAGGAATATACACGTATAATTGTTGCATGTTATCAACATAGTGTCAACAAAATTTCCATAAATTGATTCTGGGCAGATTTGTCAGTGTCATGGGTGGATGGCTTAACCAAACGTGACAATCGAGGTGCGTGCACAGCTTCAAGGCTGAAATGATTGTTTTTGAAGTGATGTCAGGATGAAGTCAAGTTCTTTAAGTACATTCAAACATGCATCATTCAGGTGCATTTTTTGTCCTTGTTGCCAGCTTGGCAGGATACCTGCTCTCAGTGCAAAAAACTGTTCACCAGTGTCATAGTACTGATCTTATTCACGTGGCCACATAGGACATAATTCACTGCATACAATGACTTGTACTAACGACTGTAAACTCCTGCACGTATATACACTTGGTTTCTCTGTTAGATAGTTACAGATATTTGGCCATTCAATGCAGGGCCATATGCACGTCTTCAATCCACAGGTGATCTGGGATGGGGTATGGTTCAGGAAGTCTATTGCCATCAGCCAGACCAATTTTTTTCATATACTCCTTGTGATGGGGACCAGTTAAGCGTGCAAATTGAGTAAACTCAGTTGTCGTCATGATTAATGGTAGCTTTACATTGTTTTGTTTTTTATTTTGTTACCAAATGGGAGCCTTACCGTTAGCTAGCCAAAAACAATGTTAGCTACCTTGGATAAACACTGTGGGTAAACTCTGCCCTATAAAGGTTAAAGACCTCAACTCACCAGAGTGTAGAAATGAGAAAAATGACTTTAAAGTTGTTCTAGTGTCTAGCTAAATAAGCTGTGGGTATAATACTGGAAGTGTGACATTTTTTTTTTAACAAAGTAAGCCTGTTTATCTTCAGAAAAATCTTGAGCTCAAACTTTTTTTTTTTTTTTTTTTAATTTGGCATCTCCAATCCCACCCGAATCTGGAATGCCCAATCCGAGAACTATGTACAAGGCTTGTTCGTATTCAACCCCCTATTGCCAGCTGAGGAGAGAGTGACAGTTTGCGGCTTTCCTCCAAAGCATGCGCCTGTCAGCCCCTGCGTCTTGACACTCAATGGTCGAAACTATCGCAAGTTCAGAATGAGGGCAGAGGATACCCGAACATGAGCAAACTTAGAATCTCACTGACGAGCGCCTGGCTGGCCAACAGGAGGCGCTTGAGCAACGAACAAGGCAGTCATTTTTAATTTCCCTTCCCAGCAGTCCCTTACGAATTTGCATCCCTACAGCGCTTCAGCCAATCGTGCGCTGTTCTGAAAAAGCTGCCGACCACTACTGGTTGTTACGACCGGGTATCGAACCCGCGCCGTAGTAGTCACTACTGCTCTATAAATGCGGCGCCTTAACTGAGTTAGCTAACCTGGCAGTCTTGAGCTCAAACTTTGACAGTCCTTTGGATGTTCAGGTACTCTGCCGTTGCAATTAGCAATGCTATCAGTCAGTCATGACCTGGGCTACCCTTCCACAGACAGACTGATAGATATAACGTTAGATTATGTTGAGAAAAATGCTTTCATTTTGTACGATTTATGATCATACAACTGGTTGCTTTGAACTCTGAGCTGTTTTCTCGTTCTGTCTCTTATATGGTTACGTTGGCTTGCACTATTACTAATTTCTGCTATGATCTACTAATCAATTTTCAGCGATCTTTTACCTATTTCTGGGTATTTCTATCTTAAAGCCATTTCCAGCAACATTTTCTGGCGGGAGTAATGGGCCACCCTGATAAATCGCTAGGTGAGACTAATAACAACGTTTGCTAATTATTCATACTGCATAACATATGATATTTGTGTGTGCAAAGCTTCAGAGTATGACAGAATACCAAGGCAAAAGACCGCAACTCAACCGCATGAAAACAGAAACTTGATACAAGGGTGAACAAAACATTCTAAGCGCAACAAAACAAAGCAAGAGAACCTTAAATGAAGTTAGGGGATTTCACCTTGGTTTCTCCAAAACTTTTCATGGTTAAGGCAAACACAATCCACTTTTTTCAACAAAAAAAAAAAAAACGCTGGAGACACGGGATATTTGTCCGCATGATAGAGCTTTATTGTTCCAAAAATATCTCCGTCATTTTTTACAAAAACCAAGTTAACCTGTTGTGCATTTGACAAATAATGAACATGAACTCGTCATAACAACAGCGTTGCATGGAGCAGTTTTCTGTTCTGAAGCAGTGCTTACATCCCCTGTGTTTGTAAACACGCTAACCCATCTATATAGTTATCTGCTTATACCTAATGATAAGATAATATGGTGTCCCCGTTCTGGAGACAGGAGGAAAGGCAAAACACACACAAAAAATAATAATAGCAGTGAAAGTGCAAATCATCTGGGGAACAGTGGAAATGGAAATGATTAATCAAATACTCCATAAAAATTGCACAGTAGAAGAGTGAGTGGGGAACTAACAAACAGAATGGCTCTGTGCAGAGGTTCTGAGATGCCTTTGTATTTGACCCACTCAAACAATTACACAGATCTCAGTGGAGCACAAACACATTTGCATTTCAACAAAATGAAATGCATATTAAACACACTATTCCTACAGTTATCAACTAGGTGAGAATGGCCGGTTTTTCGGAGCAAATTTATAGCAATAGTAACATAGTGATTTTCATAAAATTGCAACATCACTGCAGTGCCCTCTGCAGCAGAGAGTATGCGGCGGGTGGATGAGGGTTGCTATGTGTTTGTTTGTGCAGTGCATGTGTGAGTTGGTACATTTTATTTATTTGTTTATTTATTTTTAACCTATTGGGGACCTTTTCCAGTATAAACGCTGACCTTGTCAGGATCAGTAGTCCTCATGGGGACCAAAGCCTGGTCTTAATGAGGCAAAACGTCATATCTGAGGTCCTAATTAAGTTCAGGGGCCAGGTATGAGTTGAACTTTGGTTAAGGTCAGGGTTAGGCATGATTTCATAATAGTTAGTTAGGCCATCCACGGTGAATGGAAGTCAATGCAATGTCCTAATAAGGATAGCTGCACGTGCTTGTGCGAGTTTGCGTGTGTGTGAATGAGTAGGCAGCGTCAAAAAGTGAAAATAAAATAAATGACAGTGGGAGAAAATACCACAGCTTCAAAAATGCATACATTAATAACGTTTTGTCATTTTGAGATGGTTTTAAATTCAATATTAAAAATAAAAGTAAAATATGGCAAACTGTACAATACAAATATAGAAAAGCAACACTCGCTAGTAAACTGGCAAGAAGAAGTGAACAACAATTACATATGTTTTGCATTCAATCTTCCCTTTGGTCCAATCATATCCAAATTGCTGTAATTCCTTTAACAACCACTGATGGGTGTATAATTGTCTAATCACAACACATGTTCAGCTTCCTGCTCACGAGGTATTGCAGAGTGCATTTCCCCTTCAAATGATCAATTACGGAACAGAGCAATGTTGCAGCTGTGGCATGGTAGGGAAGCAAGCAGTGCCTTGAAAAAGATTCTTTAAAAACTGTTGTATGGGCCCTCAAGAAACTACATTGCCTGGAAAAGCTTAAATGTGCTTCTGCACAAGATTTGGGCACCAGTTCAAGTAGCTTCCCAATCGTTTGATTGGTTGCTAATTAATACCGTTAAGCAATTCAAATCAGCTTGTTGAACCAAAGAGGCTTTCAGGAAGATCTGGAAATTCACTATTCTGGCCATACACTTGATTTAAACAGCTTGTATTCCCCACTTCTCAGCCTCAAGACCATCGTAAATACTCAATACAAGCAAATCAATGGCGTCTCGAAGAAGGCGGTTTCTGCTTAAGCCTTCCCCTGCTGTGGCTGGACTATATTCAGATGAAAGAAATGCCATATTTATAGGCAAATGCTCTGGCCCGCCATGGGACTGCAACACTCTTGCTTGGCATATTTGTACTCTTCACACATATAGTCACCCTTAAAATTACAGAACAAACTGCATGGTAGACCGTGAAAAACAAGGTTAAGTGGATGAAAAATAATGATAGTACATCAAACGCGTATCTCCTCATTCAGATTTCTGTCGAAAATGATAAGCGTTTATCCAGCAGGCACAGATAAAAACCAGGGTGCATTGCTCCCGTGACATGCTGGCAAGATATATAGAGGATTGTAACAATTCCAGAAACTTCTTCCAACACACTGCACAGGGCTTACATTTTGTTCTTCATACTAAGAGGGGGAAAAAAACAGTTGGGAGCAGAAAAGGAATACAGGAATGCTGGTAAGTTCATGTTCGCAAAGATTATTCAGTTACATTCTCTGGAAAATAGTGACATAAATCAAAATGGCAGCTTGGCAAATGGCATGCCTCATTCATTAGTGGATAGGGTTGTTTTGGTAACAACATACAACAAGCAGTTCCATTCGATTGACAGTTCAATATCTGATGCTTGGCAGCTGCACTCCACCACTTTTTAATGAATATTAGATAAAGCAAACATTTCTAATTTGTTCTTTGGTACAGCTTGTATCTAAAAGTAGGGGTTTTGAAAAATTACCTTCAACACTGAATATGATTTCACCACTTCTCATTGTCCTTCCAAGCATACCCGTTGGTGGTGCAGCAAACCCACTGGTATCGGGCTGACTCCTCAGCCACCTTAGACAACATGGGCTACAAAATCAAAGACCTCCACTCAAAGACCTTCAAATAGGCTTTTCAGAACCCCAACCAAAAATACGTATAATCATTTTGCTGGCCTGAAATCAAAGGTTTGTGCTTTCATACAAGGCCAGTGCTGGCATTTCCTTTCTGCATGCACTCAACACAACCATCACCCTGAGAGTGCTTCTCTTTTTTCTTCAAAACCAAAACGATACATCAAACCGTTACTGGGCATGACCAACTGAGACCTGGCCAGAGCTTACCATACCAGTTTCCCCCCCCCGTCATGAGAGCACATCTGCTTTCACACTCACACATCTAACGTACGGCACGCAGTGCCTCATCTCTTTACCCCAGTTCATCTGGACCCAGAAACAGCCAGCACTTACAATGAGCCAACTCAAATGACCGGAACCTTCCGCTACTTCACCACGAGGAGTTATGTTTTCACGGTCAATATCACCCGAAACTACTTTGACCGCAGAGCACTATTGGAAAGTAATTAAGAATAAACAAAAACTAGATTTAAAAAAAAAATAGAGCTAAATACCCTAATTACCACTTCCATGGGCCCCAATGCCACACAACATCTGACAATGACGAAGATCACACAACAGGAATGGAGAGCGTTTTACAGACAGTTTAGGGGGAAAATGGCTTTTCCCACACCTTTTTTAATGAGTTTGGGTAACTTTCTGACCCCAATCGGTGCTCTACGAAGCCAGGGAGGCATGAAAAAAGAAGATGGGTAAAGATTCCAGCAGATTTCCAGCACAGGTGAAGCCATTCAACCGCAGAAAGAGGGGATGCAGGTCTCGGCTATTGTAGTCAGTCTGAGGAGAGGTCAGAGAGCATTTCCAGCTGAACAAAGCCATGATCATACTGAAAGCACAGAGGAAAGAAGACGATGCAGCAATCTAAACCGGGCAACGTAAAACTCGGAGTCTTTCAGATTCCGGCTATATAGCAGATTAAAGGTCCTTCACAGTAATAGGGTCTGAATGAACACCCAGAGGACTGAAATGTTGTTTTTCTTAAACATGAAACATCAACTGGTTCCACAAAACTGTGGAATAATTTCGAAGTGACTTACTTACTGAATGGGTTCGCTGTCAGATGTTATGCTGAAGCTGCCTGGTACACTTGTATAGGACCCATTGGCATTTAAAGGGGCAATGCGTATGAAAATCAGGATTTCTGAGTGTATTTCCATGGAGTGAATCAAAATTGATTAGTGTAATGAGTAAGACTAATCACTTCCATTTCCCCTAAAGATGGAGACTTCAATTGTCAGGTGACCTGTAGGTTCTCTGTTAAACATTGGTGCAGATGAAAAATTCACAGCAGATTCAAACTTTTTTTACTGCATGAAAAGACAACTACCAGCCATACAAAATGGGCAGGGCTTCTAAATTATGGGTCCTTTAGACTGTCAGATAGAAAACAAGCAAATTCATTATCTTTTTTTTTTTTTCATGGAAAGTGCCTTTAAGTAAATTCAACGTTCCATTTTTTGAGATGGGCCACGCGCAACCAATCAGCAACCTAACCTGTTCCTGCAGATCAACCTTCCTGAGGGTTTTCAATCCAACCCTAATTTAGCATTCCTGACTAATTAGCAGCTCAATGCAGATGATTCTTAGCTCTTGAATGAGGTGTGCGTTTTTGGGTTGGAGTGAATACATGCTGGGTAGTAGATCTCCAGGGACTGGGTTGGTTACCATTGAACTAAATTGTAAGGAAGAAGCTTCCATTAACATACCTAATTAGGTGCGGAAAAGGTTAAGGTATAAAAAGGTATAATCCCGATGTCCCGGTTTAATATTTTCATTCTCATGGTGTATTTACCAATACTTGCTTGTTTTTATGGTCAAGAAGCACCTAGTTACAGCTGTACAGGCTGTGTGTGCAGCACATCAGGCTCAGTCAGCCTAAAATGGGCAGTTCTATCTTTTTAACGCCCCCTCCTTTAAAGCCCACTATGTCGCGATTGGCCAATTGCATAGAACGTGTCAGAAATGTCACACCCCTTATCATCACCAGATTTCAACTCCAGAGGCCTCCAGTACAGCTGAAAACACCACTGTTGCTGCGTTAAGAATGGCATTTGTTTGAGGGCGTGCCAAACTAGCCTCTAGGCAGTCATTATGTGAATATGTTGCATAATAACATAGAGAAGTAACCAAGGAAAAGGCAGGACTGCAAACAAGGCATTTCAGGCAGTTCAGGAGCATTGTTGAAGAGAATTACTCCTTTCTGCGAGGACTATGTGTGTTGTCACTTTGCAAATATTGGACATTCACCAAAAAGCTATAAAATAGATTCAAGGAAAGGGAAAAACTGGAAAAGCATAATATGGTCTCTTTGAATGTTGTGTATTTTGTCACAAGCCCTGCTTAACTTGTGACCCAACCCCAAGTTTTTTTTTTTTGCTTTTGCACTCAGCCTAGACAAGAGGGGTTCTCAGTCGTGACAAAGCGCGTCCTTCCAATTTTAGAGGCTTTAAATCAGCAATTCATGAGGAGATGATGTTTTGATATCAGGCTGATAGAAGAGCGATGGTGAACAACAGATCACATTAAGTGCACACACAACACGCGCAGAATATCCAGTGTTGACTCAATTGCTCGTCTTATGAATATGTGATTCCATTAGACCCGCAACTCGTTGTTTGGAATGTGAATGAGATCATCCGCTTATATGAAGATTGAATGCTGGGGCATGACAGCACCCACCGAGACGATCGAATAACAGGATGCGATCTCAGGACATAACGAAAGGAAATGTGATTCAACATGTTGGATTTCAAAACGGTCAGGAACAGCGAGTGTAAAAAAAAAAGAAGACGTAAATATGTGCAGGAGGATGCTTAGGAATGTCTTGGCAAAGCTCATTATGCAGGTTGAATAGATGACAAATGACAATTTAATTAGAATGGTCTACTACTACCAAAGGAATAATCCTGCGTGTTTCAAGGCCGGGATGCCATGCAGACAAATGAGAATATCAAGGATTTCATGGACAGGTTTTCATTAAGTTCCAGTTCACTGTTCAGTGAATCACTGTGCAACATTAATTCAAAATACACATACCATTTGATGTATGCACAGAGAAAAAAAAAAAAAACCTTTCTGAAAGGGTGATGCAATAACGTCCACTCTCTTTTCAATCCATGCAGAACTAAACTAAACAAACCTGCTTGAGGTTTGTTCAATTGTCAAGTCCTTTTGAACTTGATTAGCCCGCAGTTCATGCCATGTAAAAAAATTCTGACTATTGCACTATAAGCATTGATCCACTATCACTCAGAACTTTAAGGGGGTATTCCAGTCATCAATGCGGGCAACATTACAGGCATTTAGCAGATGCTCTTACCCAAAGTGACTAACAAAGTGCATTTGGCAGGACCAAAAGTTCTAAAAACCCAAGAAGGTGAAAGCAGTCCAAGTTCCAGAGGTGGCCACAAAACTTGGATCCTCTAGTAATTCTAACAGAACAATTAAAGCAACAATGAATGTATAAAAAAAACATACCATCTAACAAAATTTAGGAGACAGAAAACCGGTATAGCCTGACGAGACAAGTCTTCCATGGAGAAGACCAGGGTCTCTGCTGTTCTGACCTCAAAGGGGAGGTCATTCCACTGCCTGGGGGCCAGAACAGTGAGCAGATGTGACCAGGAAGTTGAGGAGCAGAAAGAGGGGGGAGGGTGCCAGGTGACCAGAGGTGGAAGAGCAGAGAGGTGTAGCAGGTGTGTAGGGTTTGATAGTGTTCTGAAGGCAGGCAGGGGCTGACCCCTTAGGAACCTGGTATACCATCTCCAATGTTTTAAATTTAATACAACATCTATAAACCATAAAAAACTTCAACATGGACTGCAATTTGAATTATGCAGCACATTCACATTACAAATAAAGGTACACCTGGAATACGGGCAACATAAATTATTAACCAGCACAGAGAAAATCCTACATTTGACATGTTGCACCTTTCTGTTTTCTTGATGAGCTGAACTAGGCGTGTCAGATACAGGAGACATATAAAACAGGGTTTGGAAACACTGTTTTAGACCTCAGTTGCATTTAGTTAACAGTTGTGATCATTACATCAGCATGATCTTGCGTTTTTAATTGTACTCCTGAAAGAGTTAAGAGTGTGGTGATCTGACTGACTGAACATGACATACCACTTCAATAGCAGTTGGCAATCATCATCAATAAAGGCACACAACATTTACGGACAATACTTGCAGGGCTAACATACACCTTCTCCCTATTCACATTTTTCTAAAAAAAAATTAAAACTTCTTTCCCTTTGTTTGGCTTGTAATTCAGGTTAAAACTTACCAGCTAGTTACACCAATTTATGCGGGACTAGAACTAAATATTATACATATTGCAATATCAAAGGCTGCTCAGAACAAAACATGCTGTACTACATTAAATACCACTTACATAATTTGAAAATGCGTATACAGTATCTTCTTGATTTTGCTGATATTGATAATGTACAATAGTATTCCCAAGCTGATAGCAACTCAAGTCATTTTTAAACAGCTGATCAAAGTTTAAATGCAAAAACAGTTTAAATACAAAGACAATTTAAATGGCCTTTTACACATAAGGTCTAAATCCAGTTGAAAGGAGGTACCAAAATTATGAACATAATGGACTTACTGCCAAAGAGCACACACAACATTGCTGAAATCCTACATGTTAGCCAATCTGTGCTAATGCTTGGGAAATTAATGATGAAAGTAGAAATGTGTTACAGATATCTTGGTTACGGTCTGTATGTCTCTCCTTTAACTATTACCTCTGTGCTGCTTTTATGCATTGTATATACTGAAGTGTGATTTTTTTTCCTCTCTCTTTTTTATGTTTATATGTAAAACTACTTATGCTGCAATCTTGACCAGGACTCCATGGAAGAAGACATCTTGTATCTCAATGGGACCTTCCTGGCTAAATAAAGGATAAATAAAATAAAATAAAATAAATGAAGGGGGCGAGCTAGTGGTTTGCAGCAACCATTTGTCCAGGAAAGCATTTTAACTCAGCATTTACATTATTTAGCAAAGCAAACTTATCTGAACAGCAAAGGCTCCTCGCATGGTGGTCCTTGCAACATTTCAAATGCTGTCCTTCAGCAGAATGGAGTGAAAACATATTTTCATACTTTCAGCTTTCTCCATAAGCAGTTCTGAGCATCTACCTCCTTCATAGCCGGCTCAGTAGACTTCATTAGAAGCCTGTGTACTCCCGAGCCTGATCGCATCAGCCCAAAGAGCATTAAAATAAAATACCGAGATCATTTAAAAGGTCTAAGTGGAGCTTGGAGACTCTGTGTAATGGCTTTAGCATGAGAATCCACTTGATGAAAAACTCAACAAAAAGGCCACTTCTCTGAGCTGCTCCATTTAATAATGAAAGCTCAATGCTGCTGCCACAACAGAAAAAAATGAACTCTTTTTTTGAGTAAACTCAAAGTTACTAAATACTAAAGAAATAAAACTGGAAATAAATTAGTTTGGAATTTACCTGTTTTACTGTTGCCTTGAAGGCAAAAAATATACAGACAGGTGACAAATTAATAGAAAAATCAACAGAAACAGTCTTAGTGAGGTGTGGGGACCTCAACAAGCGGCCAGATTAGCTTCAACATGCCTTAGCATAGAGTTTACAAGTGTAAAACTTTACTGGGTAGGAGGAGTACCTTTCTTCCAAAAGATACTTCATGTTTTGATGATGGTGACAGACAGCGCTGTCTAACTCATTGTTCCAAAATCTCCCATATGAGTTCAGTTGGTGTGAGATTGGGTGACTCTGAAGGTGGTGGTATATGCTTAGGATCATTTTCATACTCATGAAACGATTCAGTGACCCCTTGAGCCCTTTGAGGCTTGGGCCATTGTCAACCTGAAAGAGACCCCTACCATCATGGTAGGAATGCTTTATCATGGGATATTAAGGCGATCACATAGTTTAACTCTGTATTAATCTGAAGCAAATCCTTCACCTTTAAGGAGATGAGTGGGCCCAAACCATGCCAGAAAAATTAACAGAAGCATCAGCATTTGTTATGATTCTCTATGCATGTATTCAGGTTTTTTCCTATTATTTTTTCCTTTAACACTATCCATACCACAGACGCATATACTGTATGCGTTGAATTCGCCATGCGGCGAAATCCCACTGCCGCGTATATGCGCTGGTAGCTGATAAGGTAGAATACCACTGCCGCATAAATGCGCATCTACCGCCATTATGGGAAACCCCAGTGACGCATATATGCGTAACTCCAGGGTCTGTCAAACAACTTACGATTGGTTCATATAGGGGTAATCCTGTTAAAGAATGATGAATCAACCAATCAGAAGGCACATCACAGGGATTATCAAACAAAGAACTTTGCCAATGTAAAGACTCATACCTATAGCAGCCCCAGTCCGCTGAGCAGCCTGAAAATGCTCTGGTAAGCAGCCTAAAAACTACCTGCAGTATGAGGCTGGGCTATCTCTGTGGTAGACTGCCCACAGTCTACTGATAGTATGGATAGTGTTATGTCACCTGTCTGTAAACATTTAGATTTTTCAATACCTAAATAATAATAGTAAAGTGCTGGACAGTATCCATACTGAGAGAAATTGGCTGAAACCTCAAAGGAATTAGGGGTAATGTGAGTGCATGAATCCAGCCTGTAGTGGCAGAATGAGCATTAATAAAATTGTGAGAAGAGATTATGGTTTCACCACTCATAAAAATGGAATCCACCCACATCTCAGCAGGCTCAGTTCTTTCACGTGCATTGTTGTGTTTCAATAATTAAAAGTAATAGGAAAAAAGGGAATGAGATAAAAGCCTCAGTGGGGATCCTCGCTAACAAGAGACCCAAGTCGACAGCCTTCCTCCCGGCTCCTCCAGAAGACTCCAAAAGAAGGGGTGGAGGGAGGGAATGCAGGCGTAAAAGAGGTCAGTACACAGCGGCGTACTTTTGAGAGAAGTGAGTCAGAGGCATTGGCGATGACAAGAAGCAGGCGTGGAGTGCGCTGTTGAGAACATGGCCGCCAGTGCCGTCGCCAATGCAGGAGCCATTTTAAAGACTTTCTCCGGTGTTATGTTCTGTATATGATTCCTTATTTCGACAATAATAATTAGCTAAATCCACAAGAGCTACTCAACAGGAATTGAGTTCTGGGACTGAAGAGTTATAGGACTGAAGTGGTGGAAGGAGAGAGAGAAAGAGAGAGAGAGAGAGCTGGAACAAAGATTATTTTAGCCCTGGCTAATGGCAGCAGCTCACATCATTTGTGCAGCAGTCTCTGTTCAAACAGCAAACACATGGAGGTGAATGAAAGAGTGTGCAGTTTAAGTGCCCTTTTTTGATTTCTGACCCCTTGTTATCCCCCAGGGTGGGAGGATGGTGTCCGGTGTCCGAGACAGGTGGATAGAGAGGGCCTGGAGATTCGCTGAGTAGTAGACAATTGTGGTGCGTAAAAGCACTCCTGTGGCTCAAATGTCCCTTGTAAAAGCTGGACTCCATTCTGGCTCTGCCTTTCTCCAATCTTCCCCTAACAAAAAAGCCAGGATGGACTTGGATGACCTCAATTTACTGTCTCCATTACTGAAATTTAAAACCAAGGAGCAATTGCCAAAAACACTTTGCATGTGATTTACGTCATTATTTCTTTCTTATTAAGTTATCTGGTAAATTAACAGAGGCTGTTCTAAATTATACAGGCTTCAAAATGCAATTACCTCCCCCAGCTTTGAAGTTAATGGCAAACAGTAGAGCGCCAAGTGCACAGTCACGAAAACAATAGCTAACTTCATGTTAAATGGCAACAACCTCAGAAATAATGCATCCCTCAGACCTTCACACCAAAAGCCATCAAATTTGTATTTGTGATCTCCTTTGGTGGTCATGCATTACAAAAAAAGGTTAGAGCCAACCAAAAGAACTACAAAAATAATTCATACACATGCACCCATACAAGCAGTCACCAACACAAACACGCACACACGCACGCACACACACACACACACACACACACACACGCCATGCTGAAAAAACAATGCATAAATAAATCAAATTATTTCATTTTGGTTTGGTGTATCATCATCAATGTGAATTAAAAATTTTGCAGATACGGTATCTGCACATGATAAAGTTACCAATGGTGATTTGTCACCATGACAATGAAAAAGCACCATTTTTTCCTTTTTACAATATCGCATCTGCCTTTATTTGCATCAGACAAATACTTATTTTACTAATACTGATATTATCTATGTGAAAAGAAAATATCAATTACTTTTAAGGTGCATCACTCTCGTGTTTATGCAAATGTATTTAAATGTCATAATTTCAATAGGCAGAGAACAGGAAATTTTATATTAATTCACTCTTTCACTAACAAGACAAACCTGTACCTAGAGATATAAATTATGTGCCTGTATGATGTACTCTCAGGAAAACGATTGTATAAAAAGTGCAAATAAAGCACATGCATGACTTGAGTGATTCCTTATTGGTACATAAAATGCCACCACCAGTTCGACAATAGAGAATTCATGTGTCTTTCTTCTGCTTATTAAAGATACTCAGCCAAAGTACAAGTACCCAGATTGAACACTGCACAGTTTCAGCATACAGTATGGGAAATTCTTTCCTTCGAGAACAAAAATGTACTTCCACGATTTGATTATTTCTGAGAGGGTGAACAAGTACTACACACTTTCAAAGAATAGAACTGTATTTCCCAGCAGCGAAGCTGATTTTGCAATCTAGCCCCTAAATGCCACCCTATTTCCCAAGTGCTACATTATTCTGACTCAAAATGAAGACCAAACAAAAAATTGTAGTGGTGGGGAACAAAATCAAAGAGCAGCCATCGACCAAGATTCGAGCGAATGCAGCCAGAAACAAAAATCGCGTTTTGAAAATTAGGATTCCTGGTTCACAGAGAATAGAAAAACTGAAAAAAAAAAGCTTTCATGGATCTGCTCACAAAAAAGCACTGAGACTTCATTTCTCAGCTTTTTTTTTTGCAGCATTTTAAATGTGCACCACAATCTTTTTGAGTTTCAAGCATGATCACATTTGCAGTTCAGCCAAAATCTCCCAACTTTCAGGAGTGATCAAATTTGCACTTCAAACCTCCGAACCCTGTTAATCTACCATTGTGTGTGTTCATTCAAGCATTTAGGCTTTCCGAATTTTCTCAGAGATCTCTGTCAGAGACTTACAAAGCTATCTTTGATTACGCTCAGGCCACAGGGGAAACTTTATCAAAACATGCTCGGTATCCCCATGGAGAAAAACAGGTGACTCATACCGGCTGATTTTAAATGTGTGTTTCTCTAACAGAAGGAGGAGGCCACGGAGCTAATCCACTAAAACATGGCTGCAGATGTGCACCTCCCGTCAATCAGAATCAGCCCTGGCAAACCCACCAATCAGAAGCCCCGCCAACACCCCCAAAAAAAAAAAAGAAAAAACACCAATGTGAAGAAAATTGTATTGTAAAAAAAAAAACAAAACATAATGGTGAATGTTGACAGACAGAAATTTGTTAAAAAATAAGTGTGCACTGACAGTTTGATGTAGACTCTTGGTAACCAAGCGTGCTCTTGGATATCCGCTGGCCTGTAGGATTTCACTCTAACACTGAAAAACTATGCCTTATTCAATGGCTGCAGACCTTGTCAAGCTGTTCATTTGTCAAGTCAAGTGTACAAAACCATGGTTATATCAAAAACATACAGGATGACAGATCTTCAGAAATAGGGATGGTTACCACCAATATACAGTAGGTGTCAGTGAACCAGATGAAGAAGTCAGTAATCTTTTATCAGTTTTAACAAATTTATTTGGATAGTCAAATGGTGAGTAAATAATTAATTAACAGTTACAGACAAAAACACTGCTGATGTCTGTGGCCCCATGGTACCAACTAAATAAAGCTCTCCAGATTAGGCAATTGCAAATTTATACTGGAACAAAGTGGACTGATCTTCATAGTAAAGAGTTCATGTTGATTGGATCTTAAAAAAGTGCATGGAGGGCAACATCAGTGACCAGTGAATGACCTATGGAGGGGTTTGGAAGGAAATTCAAATGATAACAATGGAAGGAGGCATGGAATGAGATAGGTACAAATACAGAAGGCAAGCGGGGGAAATAAAGTATGTTTTTTTTCCTGAATAAACAAGAAATGGTCAAAACCTAATATACGGCCATCTGCAAAATTGTGGACATTTGTTACAGGGATAGTCCGTGGTATTGTCCGTTATGTTAATTCCTGGATTTTAAATGTACTCAGAATTTCCTGTGTAGGTCTCAGTATTAATTGAAGTGTATCCGTGTGGATCCACTGTGAACGTCCCCTGATGACGTGATAAGAACTATTCACGCCAAATCAGTGTCACAGAGCAACAGCCAATGAGGAAAGTACACTTGGCTGGCTGACCAATGGTGTAAATTCACTATTCACTCACTCACATCCGTGTATGTAGAACCAAATTGCGCTGGACCAGCAAAATGGAAAAAAAAAAAAATCTAAAAAGTGCAGCATTGTACCTCAAGAAAGAAACAAACAAACCACAACAATCCACACAAATATGCCAAGAAAGTCCAACCAGGATTAGGAGATAAACAAAATATTGGAGGGGACTTACCTCCCTCGCTGTCGGACTTGTTGTCGTGTTCCGTGTCAGTCAGCGTCAGCGCCGAGTTGGAGCGACTCGAGAGGCAGGAGCTCCTGGCCGATTTCACGCCCCGACCCCACAGCCGTGGGGCAGGCTGAGGGGACATCACGCCATCGTTCTCCATGTCTGCGTCGGGCCCTGCTCCCATGGAGTAGCCGTGATGAGCCAGCCCCATCTCCGCGCAGAAGGCCAAACCCCGACGTGTGGTCGGCTCACATATCCCGAGTTGCCTGAGGGTAAAATTCTGCCCTGAAAACCCAAAAACCGAAATCCACAAAATTAGACCAGCTCTAAGCAAAGTAGCATTTCCTTTTGATTTGCTACACCAGTCAAGCAGCACTGTAAAACCAAAACATTATGACCGCATGCTTGATATGGTGAAGGTCCTCTGCATGCCAACAAAACAGTTTTGTCAAACTTATGTCCACATGACTGTCCGAGCCAGAATCCCCCATTAAAACATTTTCACAGCATCACACACTCTCCACCAGCATGTCTTCTTCCCGAAGTGCATCCTGGGGCTAGCTCTTCCCTGAGAGAATGGCACACACATATCTGGTTATTGGACTGGGCAGCCTTCTTCCATTGCTCCGAAGTCCAGTTCTGGGGCTAGCAAGCCTACTGCATGCACTTCCCGTAGTGTACAGGGTTTAGAACAGGCACTTTGACTGGACTGCGACAACAAAGCACTATATGCAGCAGGGGGAGCAATGCACTGAGTGTTTTGATGCATTCCTCCTTAACCACCATAAAAAATATTCTATGACTCGTGCTACAGCAGCTATTCAGTTGGTTCGGACCACATGGGATAACCACTGTTGACCTTGCGTGTTGCTAAGCCTTGAGCGCCCAACAATCTGTAGCTGGTTCATGGCTGGTCCCTCCTTGGACCACTGTAGGTACTCACCACCACTGACTGGGAGCACTCCAGACTCCTTGTTGCCTTGGAGATACTCCGACCTAATTGTCAGGCCTTCGCAAATGGGTACTTGTCAAAGTTGCTCAGGTCCCAATCAGGTCCCAGGGGCATGTACTGTTCTTATGTTGTAGTCTACGTTATTTGCATCTCCAGTGCTTGGTTATAATGTTTTGGCTCAAGGATGTTTATTGTATGCCACATTCACAGTATGGTTTGAAACTGTTTAAATTGTCACTGTTCCGATACCTGAAAACCATACTGTACACACCCTCCATGTATTGTATTGACTTTATGTTGTTTGTATTTGTGTCTGATTTGCTACATGCATATGGTCTCCAAGGGCAAGAACAACATTTTCTGAACAACACTGTGATACATTTTTTATTTATTTATCTTTGTTGGAAGGTTCATTTTTTGCGGCTGCCATGATTTGACACAGTTCTACTTTTCTGTCAAACAGAAAGGCAATAATTCTGCAAGTAAAGAATGCAGGTCTGGTTTCTTCCCCATTTCAGTGACTCACAAAAGCAGTTTTTACATTTTACAAAAAGAAAACTTGACTGCCAAATGGGGCTTGAGGCTTTGGACAATGAAGGATGCCTCAGGATATAAGTGGAAAGTGATAAGGCTGAAGGCTTTTATGGAGAGATGACAGGGGTTATCTGAGCTAACCCAAAACTAAACCAAAACAGTTTCTTTAAAAAGCATTCCAATGTACTGACTTTCATGCATGGTGAAGATCACTTCTTATGAAAATAAATAAAGAAAATGCCAAGTACATCAAGTAATGTATCAGCATTTCCATAGGGGAGTCTGGGGCACGACCAAACATGGGACATGTTGAAACATGGACACTGTAGTTGCACAGGGCGAGAATGTCATTTATTTGAGATGTGTATTATAGGAAGACACTTCTCAAATGTGATTGGTGGGCTGATTTGAAAACCTCTTCACGAGTCATGTAGAAAAGTGTGTTTTAGCACTATCTAAGTAACTCTTTTCACACGAAACATCTGATAATGTTTCAATGCCACAGGCTCCAAATAACACCATTTATGACACTGTCAATTGATGGTGCAGCTTTACCCCATAACACTGCAAGTGGAAACTGAAGTCTGGGCAGAAGTACAACCAGCACAGTGCAGGGTACATTGTAACGCTGCTTGACAGTAATAACAGCGTAAGAAAGAATATAACAACGATATACCAAAAACATATAAGTTTAAATAATTACATGCAAAGATGTGCATAAACTTTATGACAATGAAGAGCAATCATTCTTATCTCTGGATTCTGAGGCATTTAATCACATATTGAATAGAGTCTAATAAGTAAGTTAGATGAAATTTTGATCATTTTCAAAGATGAAAAAATATAAATGGTAGAAAAAGTTGGATTGTCTGGCTTACATTAAACCAAAGCTATTACCAGTCCATTTCCAGAGAATTAGGATGCCTGCTTATACCCAAGCTGATTGAACTGCGACTGCCAGGGAAGTCCACACTGATTACCTATAATCATAGCAAAGGTAAGAACCTTGCTTGTGGGTGAAAATTTTTTTGAATAATGTGCAGATTTTTTTATTCAAGCAAATTCTATAAGCATTAGGTTGTTCCTAAATCATAACTACACAATTGCAGGAGGTGTCCTTTCCTTTAGTCCAATATCCTTTAGTACATACAGCAAGTAAAGGCAGAAGTTCTGATATTTGATTTTTTTGTATTTATTCATAAACAGTTTTGAAAAATTTAATAAACATTCATGCTAGTTTTTTTTTCTTTTTTAAAAGGACAAAACATAATCATGCATGCATCAGATACATTTACTCATTTGCACAAAGAAATCAATTTTTTGTCTACACAAATTAATCATAAAAATATAAATTGATGTTAATGAAGTTTTTTTTTTTTTTTTTTTCCAATGCCCAGAACTGATTTGACTTTTATTTTTATTTTTTTAATTCATAAAGAAATGATATTACTAGTTCACAACATTTTTTTTCCATATCTTGATACTAATTGAAATGTTTTAAATTATTTACAATGGATAACACAAAATGGAAGTGATTTTTAAATGAAAAATTGATGCAAGCACACTGTTGTTTGTATATCAAGTTATTCTGAAGAATTACAGATGTCCTCTAGCATTCTTACAGTAATCAGTTTCGTTGAAGCACTAAAGGCTTGTGCCTGGCATTTGTCTTTCTTGATTAAATTCAGTAAGACCATTTTGCTACATTAGACGTAGAAGATTGCAATGAGCTTTTTGAACATCAATATTATAAGCTAAAATAAACTTGACAGTCCATGTAGCACAATAGTAATAATAATAATAATAATAATAATACTAATTTTGTTGATTTTGATGATTTTTCATATTGAGTCACAGGACATTTTTCACTCATAAAGAGAAGGGTATAATTCCACAACAAACGTTCCCTCCCTGGTTGTTGCTACAAACAACAAAATTCCACAGCACAGTATGTTTAGTGAAACCAGTTACACAATCCACCCCTCTGCCCTCATGCTGTTTTTAAAAATGTTTCTTGAATTAAAATTATGAAAATAATTCAGTCGCAGGTTGAGCAAGCCATACAGTGATGCTCATGCTTGCTCAGCTTTTTTTTTTTTTCACTTGATGAATTTCTTTGTAATCTGTAGCATATGTTTGGCACCCGCACATTAGGATCAGCTTAAAACAAAAACTCAGTTAGAAGGGCAGCGGCATTTTGAGTAGACAACCGAATGAAGTTACGATTCATTTGGGAACTGGGAACAGGGAACAGGGAACAGGAAACAGGAAGCCCCCCACAAAAAAAAAAATGGGAGGTATCAAAAAATAAATAAATAAACAAAGCCAGAAATGAAACAGCAAGTGAGCAAGAGCGAGAGTTAGTTTTCCCTTTGTGTTCCTTGTGCACCCACTCTTATATGTTCTGCTATTTGACTCTGGCAAGCACTTTCAGCCTTACTATCATGGTTATTATTTCCACATTATCCAGTTATGTTTGGAGCAGTTTCTACCGCATTTACACTTCTTCCAAAATTATCAAATGTAAACGGTTGAAAAATAAAGGCTGTATGCAGTTCACCAGGATCAAATGGTTCTCCAAATTAGGACCATAATTATCATTTTAAAATGAAAAAAAAAATAAAATAAAATAAAATAATTAATCATGAGGAAATCAGACAATCTGGTAGGTTGAAAGGGACTAGCCAGGGCAGAGCACGCTCTAATGATCAAAGGATTCAAAAACTAAAAGCAGCATATGGTAGAAATTACAACCAAATTAATTAATTCATATCATTAATGTTTCCAAGCAAAACTGTGTTCTAACTTTGTTACTTTTAAACATATTTCTTCATTTTCCAGCATTTTACTCCAAACATCTGACAAGAGATTCATTAAATCTCTCTCACAATCCATCTATTGGTGTAAAAGACAATTCACAATAAGAACCGGCAAGTTCCGCCACAATAATCTGCAACTAATAAAATATGATTACATTAATAAAGACATTCTGGAACCATACAAAACCTATAAATGACAACTAATGCCCAACAAGGTTGCCCAGACATAGTGCTGGTAAACCATAGAGGTTTTCTGAGAGCTCTTCCTACTCAAATTCCTTCAAATATCCAATTCTTTTGTGTTCAGGGATCAACCTAAAATGGCTGGCTTTGCAAAACATGCAATTGAAACGTGAAAGGTTAGCAAATGCCCATTAATTATAATTCTTTTAATTAAACATGAACACAAATTACATTCAACAAAATCCATAAGACACTTAAGGAATTATACTTTTCTCATCAAATATCTATGAGAGGTTAATTGGACTCTGTCTGCAGTCAATAAATCAATAATGATATCCACTCTGTTATGAAGCGCAGTACGGACAAGTCACGGCTAAATACATGACAAATTCATGTCAATGTTCAGATAGCCTATTATGTGCCATTTCTTTTCGTAAGTTCAGTAAGTTTATCAATGTAGTAAATTAAATTTGTTAATCTGATTTACATCAGAAATATGTTCAAGAAATTAGTCCTGACATCAATCTATATGCATAACAATTAGTTACTGTGCTTATGTGAGTGCGTACATGGGTATGCTAGTATATATATTTTTTTTATTCAACTTTTAAAAATTTTAAGATACATTTACATTTATTGGATAATACCCCTAAAGCATCCACACAACCATAAACAGCATCAACTTGTGCACGAGTATCTTTTCACATATTCATATTCACTGTCCTTACTCTGAAGGGGAGAAATACTGAGAGCTTTGATCTGACAAACCTCACATCACCCTTTCAGCTTCTAGCCCATCCTCCTATCATAGATTTTAGTCAACATCATCTGAAATGTTTCAAAGGTTAAAAGGTGAAGCCATTAGTTGGGAGATCAAATGTTTGAAATTAAGAAAAATAAACTTGTAAATAACAGAAATATGTTTAAAAATGGTATATTCTACAGTTTTGGAGGTGAAATTTGTCCAGAATCACCAACTTAGAATTCAGGAATGGGAAAAAAGCAGCAGCAACAGCAACAAAAATGAGTTGAATTCGTCCACCATTGTGGCTCCACGTATTGCAGCACCATCAAGCTGAACTTCAGCAGTTTCTCCCAGCCACACCAGTGTACTAACCTTGCCTGGCGTAATCGTCCGGCTCCCTGTGAACCATGTCCTTCACCCTGTTCTCATACAGCAGTCGGGAGGAGTCATGGTCGAAAGCCTTGAGCGTCTCGCTGGAGCTATAGGACTTCTGGGTGGGCACTCGGCACTCCTCGCTCTCCGCCGAGGAGGTGATATAGCGGCGCTCTCTCTCTCGCCCGCTCTTCGTCAAAGAGCAGTACGGCCGGCGTTCCTTCACATCCATACTGCAGGCATTCTGGGCCCGAAGCTGACAGAGGCTAACTGGGGAGACTCCGCCCAGCCCAGGACTCAGCGTCTACCTGGTCAAAGGAGAAAGCAGACGGCTAGTCACTAATCCACAAGGGGCCCCGCTAATCCTTGCGGAAACTTAGGTGTGAGTGCTTCTGCCAACATACTGGTTTGCCCCTCTTATTGAGTTCAGTGCTTCTGCAGTCCATTGGAATATGCACTGGTTTTTTAGGTTAAAGAAAGCATGCACTATCATTAATAATAATAATAATAATAATGATAGTAATAATAATAAATAGCATAGACTGAAAAATTCCAGGCAAAGAAGGACAAACCTTTTAAAGAAAAAAGTTAACAATTGTAAAAGGGCATTTTTAAATATAACAACATAATAACTGCCTGTATACGACTACTCCAGCTCTGTTCTTTTTTGTTCTGATAATTGATAGGCTTCCATTCCCTCTCCAGGAGAAAATGTTACCTACGGTGAAAATGTTCCCTTTTCAGGTCATTTTTAAATCATCAAAGCATCATGGAAAGGCACTGAAAATAGCTTCAATACCTTTTGCAGCCCTGGTAGACGCAGGGCACAAGGAGTCTTTTCAGGCAATCAGGAAGTATGTTCTGACTATTTCACACCAGTTGAAAAAATTTTTCCAGATTTTGCCAAAACTTATTACCCAACTGGTTCCAACAATAATGCGTTAGACACTGATTTAAGCCCTTGGCTGCTGAGAGGAAACCATAAGAGCCAAGTAAAAAGTTACCTCTGCCATTTTTTTTATTGGCACCATAGCCACAACTTGCTTAGATGGTTTTATCCGTTAATCGAAGTTGTGCTTCTTATCGAATTTTTCATACACCCGAATCAGGCCATCATTGATATCCTTGCTCAACCACAAGCTGGTACTGCTCAGAACCACAAACAAGGTAATAAATATTTGAAATCCAGTTGTACATACACATATAAATTTATTGGAGGAACAAAGCAAACTGAAAATTGCGCATTCCAGCGATGCACACTCCGTGCACCCTTTTCAGGCAACAGAGAGGCTGCCTTTGAAGTTCACCTGTCTGTCTGGCCTGGACTGATTAACTCAGCAGGAGATTGGAGGGAGGTGTCTGCGATGAGAATGGAGGACATAGATGATGCCAACTCTCTTTCATTGTGCTGTAAGCTTACAAAGGCTTCTAAGGGCCGTGCTTTTCTCACTCTAGAGCAGGACAAAGTGCACGTGGTCAAACTAAAAAATGCTGTTTAACCTTTTGAACCCTATAGGTTGTTTAGCAACCGCACAGAGAACGTCCGATTACCTGAAATGCCGGAAAATCGGCCTCCAAATATGTGACTTTGATCACATGACTTTTCTTGTTTACAATCAGGCCGTTTCCCCATCACATTAAGCTATGTTTTGGCATAGGTGTAAGTCCCAACCCCTTTACAGGGTTTAAAGCATGACCTCGGCACCCAGTCTGTCAGGAAGGTCATTACCCTGGCATCGAGGAAATTGATGCTAGGTTGCCTGTTCCCAAACTGGACAACGTTCCTCTAGTCCCAACAAGAATCTGTTGAGAAAAAATTCTAGCCCAGTTTCCTAAGCTGAAGGTTTCTAGTTTGCCAGGTGTATGAGGCAGTGCTTGCCACTATTAGTCCAACAACGCAACCAATCAAATAAAAAAAAAATAGAATAGGCAAAAGCAATAGGTCTCACTGACCTTTACCTTTCTATTTTTCTGTCTTTTTGGAAAGATTGGTACTTTGCCTGCATTTTCGAGTGCAAGGCACTAGGATAGACTGAGGTCCGGTGAGCCATGAGGACCAATGAGCCATATCACATATTTGTAATCAGTAGATGTCAGAGCTGCTTGAAGTAGGTAAAATATGTGATATGGCTCATTGGTCCCCATGGCCCATCGGATCCCAGACTCTCCTATAACTTCTGGAAACAAGCAACAAATACACTGCAATACTCCCAGTAAGAAATGGTAAATGCAAAGGAATAAGCATAAAAATTATGAACTAAATTCAACAATTACTGCCATGCAAATACTGGAGCCCCTATCTGACATATTTGTTATGTTCGTTTGAAGGCAGAATCACACTGACTCATTAACAATGAAACACCAACTGTTACTTACTAAACAGCTTAAATTTAGCCAAGCAGTGGATTTCCTAAGCACATAAAAGTGAAATCATGTTAAACTACATGTTTGGCTGGTATACATTTGTATGGAGTTGCTATATAAATAATTCACTAAATTATATTTTTGCTTGCACATATCTGTTATACTTTTCACTTGTCACAGTGATATACTAAAAAAAAAAACATTTTTCATATCAATATCCTTCAAAAAATCAAAAATTCCCTCTGAGAACCTTATGGCTGAATTGGCAAACTGCTATGGATTGCATGACATTCACTTTTGAAGGACGGGGTCTCGTAATTAAATGGCTTACGGAAGCATTTGATAGAGCAATTAAATTAGGACATACAAATACAAATCTGAATACATATTAACAGACTTGCAGTTCATATCTATTGCCCTGGACTCCAATCTTGATTTGAATATTTAATCATGGGGAAAGAGCAGTTGACCCTATTCCAAGGCAGCCCTCTTCTGTGAATCTAATATAAGACATATAAATCTCCCTGCAAGATCAATCACTCAACATTTGTCATAGTCAAGATCACGCAGAACTCAAGAAGGGCCGACAGTGCCATCTCCCTGATTTTATGCAAAGTTAAGTTAGAACAAAAACAATCCAACATGGACAAGTATTATTGCATTCTAAGGACCAAATGAATGGTAGGATTAAAATAAGAATATTGAAATGGGGAGTGAGTGGAGTAGACTGGGATGGGTACAAAGACAAGGATTTGGGGGTGGGGGGAGCGGAGTGAGTGAGCCACCTATTTTACATGTAAATATATCATCCATGTCAAATACACTGCACCAGCTGGCACTGATATGAGCTTATTTCTGCATAATGAGTGTGTATATTTGTATATTTTACACAAAACCATGCACAGGTATACAGGCACACACACACACACACACACACACACAGGCAGAGAGACATGCGTACACATATAAACACTCATATTTATGCACGCGCACACACAGACAGAAACCGCATGCATACATAAACACGCACATATGCACGCTTACACACACTGATAAAAACCACATGCACATGCACACGCACACATAGACACGCACCCAAATGTCTATACAAGGGCATTCACACATACAGACAGACACAACAACATATGTACACAAGCATAAAAACACACTTACACATGCAAATACACGCACATTATTTCCCTCCATCACTCTATTTAAGGGATGCATCTGCGATAAATTACGCAGCGTGCACCGTCTTCGCCATCTTTCGCATAGAAGCTAGGGATTGCTCAAACAGCAAGCCACCCGTGAAGCGTATTAAAAGCAAACACAGCAGTAGTGGAGACTGGTGGTCAGCCGGATGCATCCGGATCCATCAAGGAGGAAGTGAGGCAGAAAAAGGGGCACATTGCAGGGTGGCACTCAGACTGATCTACTGCTGTGACCCTCGACTACCTCGCCAGATACCGCTCGTTCTGCGGTCACAGGGCACAGGCCTGTCATTTACCGGCCTCGCCCCCTTACGACACCTGGGGCCAGCCAGTGGGGCTGCCTGGGGCCTTACCTACAGGACAGAACTCTCAGGGTGACCTTAGAGACCGTCTCAAAAGGCCCTACCTGCCTGACAAGTGTTTATTTTTAAATAGAGAATTCCTTGCCCTGTCCCTAGGTTTGCGATATTGAGTCTGTGACCCCTGCTCCTTTTAGAATTAGCTGTGATTTTGGACCGTGTGTGACAGCGTGAATGATGACATCAACGGTATTTGTTCACCTGAGAGCAACATTTTTGTGGTCTTGAGTGGAATGGCCTAATTGTAAAGTGTATATAATACCCATCACAGTCACAGAGCCCACCACAACCGAGATTCAAAAAAATTTTGCACTTAAATTTGATTTCAGTTCAAATACAATTGTCACTCTGCAAAAACAGAAAATAAAGTAAAGCTCAAAAGTTTGTCAAAAAAATGTGTGATTGCTGGCTAAGGCCTCTAGCAGAGGTGTAATGTCCAAGGGTTAAGAGGCAGACGTATAGCCATGCATTTCCACAACCCCTGCACTCAGCTCGTCTCATTTCACTGATTTGTTCAACCTCCTGGCTGAAGAATAGTTGTGCTAACCATGCAATAGAAAAAAAGTATGTACAATTCAACGTATAATGTTGAATACTATGCCTCTGCATATCTTCACACGCTGAAAAAGTTGATCTTTGCCCCCAACATACAGCTGACCTCATGTGACCTTGACACAAAGTTTGACAAGCCCACTCCAAAAACCTTCATTTTGCTTTGAGCCATTCAGATGTGGACTTGCTTGTGTCCCAACAGCGCTTCAGCTTTAGGTCTCAAACTGATGACCGGACATTTTCCTTCAAGATTCTCCGGTAGAGAGCAGAATTCATGATTACACCAATTATGCCAAGTCACCTAGGTCCTAAAGCAGCCCTAGATCATCACATTACTACCACTGTTTTGACTTTTGGTATGATGTTCTTACTGTGGAATGCCGTGCTCGCTTTACGCCAGATGTAACGGGATCCATGTCTTCCAAAAACTTCCACTTTTGACTCATCGATTCACAGAGTTTTATCCCAAGAATTCTGGGAGCAATCAAGATGTTTTTGGCAAATGTGAGACAAGCCTTTGTGTTCTGTTTGGTCAGGAGTGGTTTTTGCCTTGCAGCTCTCCTGCTCTCCCATAGATGCCTTTTTTTCCCTCTCTCTCTCGTACTGTGTAATCGGGCACACTAACCTTAACTGAGGCAAGTGAGACCTGCATTTCTTTAGATGTTAAGGATTTTTTTTTGTGACCTCCTAGAGGAGTCGTTGATGCACTCTTGCAGGAATTTCTGTAGGCCGGCCACTTCTAGGAGGGTTCAACACTTCTCCCAATGTTCCCCATTTGTAGATATGGCTCTCAGAGCCTTAGAAATGGATTTTTAACACTGACAGACATCAGAGACTTAGTGTTTCATCTGTTCTTCACTTCTTTAGATCGCAGCATTGTGTGCTGCTTTTTGCCTGCTTCACATTGCCAGACCGGTTCTATTTTCAAGTAAACAGGGCTAGCAGCAGTCATGCCTGAGGGTTCCTATTGAAACTGAACCCAGTTATCAATTTAATTTGTTTAATTGGTTGATTTGTGACTAAGAAGGCAATTATGTTTTCCACATAGGGCCAGGTAGGGATTAAAAGCTTTTTACCCTTTTAATAAATGTAATCATGATTTAAAAACTGCATTTTGTGTTTACTCAGATTATCTTGGTCTAAAATTGAAATTATTTTGATGATTTGAAACACTTAAATTTGCAGAAATTAAATATGCAGAAATAGAAGAAATCTGGGAGTGGGAAAATACTTTCTCACAGCACTGTATAGTGCAGACAAGATATTCGTGAGGGACAGTGTGACGAACAAACTCACAGACAGACAGCTGGAAAACAGTATGCCTCCCACCCACTATGTGAGGTGGAAGGATAAAAATACTGGAGAAACATTTACATTCTTTGCCAAGGTTTTCCATCAGTGACTCCTACTACTCAAGGTACAGTTTGGACAGCTGCAAAAACAGTTTGATCAATACATTACTACATGACACTTCAAACAAAATTCCAATCATTCAAACTTCTTTGCCTATTTATTGTGAGATGCTTCAAAAAAAATTAAATACAGAGTAATTTCAAGAAAGGGAGAAAAACAGTATTTTTTGCAATTATAATGTATTTAGTTCTATCTACAATAAAGCACTTCATCACATTCAAAGAAGGATATATAAAATGATGCAGAGTGCATTTCCTAACATGTACCGCTGGTAGACTACCAGCTGAAATGGCCAGCCATCTTAACAAAGACTCTTTGTTTCAGAGGAGCAACATCTAATATTATCTGTGACCCCCAACAACCTCAACTAATGTAAATACGAGCTATAAGAGGAATTGCGTCCAAGTTCGACGTCCATGAGAATACAATGTCTCCAGCTCCGCAGGCAGCCTTACCACACCATTCGATCATTCAAGCCCAGATGGTCGGCTGAAAGTGACAGCATGGAAAAATGTGCTTCGAGCTAATCATGACCACTGCAGGACCACCAGTAGCCACGACAATAGATGGCTTTCTCTGCCCTTATTAATTCACTGTGCTGATCTCAATTCCATGAGCTGAATTTCCAGAACATAAGGAATGAAGAACAAGACTGCAAGAGCAGAAGGTTTTTTTTTTTTTTGAAAGCTGTTGTTTTTTCTGGCCAGACACCAAGCTCTAGTGACCTTTCCTGTTGTGTGCCACATGTTCGGTAGAATCCTCAAACAGCGCGTTCCGTTCAAGACTCCCCTCACAACAATACCCACCACGCTCAGGATTGGAAGCATTTCAACTTCATCCATTCTTCATTTATTTCCTCTCTGAGCGCTTTGCCTTCTCGCTTTCTTGATAAAAAAAAAAGTTTTCAAAAATCAATAAAGAAAACCAGCTGACATGCGATGGAGTATGAAGACAGGAACACAGCCTTACTCCAAAATAAGGATTGTAAAGTACAAATCAAACTCGCACATAAAATTTTAAAATATGGCAGCAGATCAAATTTGAGGCCTGGCAAAGTACTGCACATCAAAAAGAATGTCAAGAACAAAATGTAGCTGAGGTTCATAGCACATGAACACTAGCACAAAAAAAAGACATAGAAGGAATTCAAATTAGTGAGCTTGTTTCACAGGCATGAGGAAGTTCTAAGTGGATTTGAACAGAAGTACATTCCAGAAAACTGTGGAGACTTTTCAGAGAATATGTTAATATAACACTGAGAATAATTTCAACCTCAAAATCCACATAGTATCTGTTTTTAAAAATGACCAGAATTATTTGAAACATCTCAGTTTTTCAGCATCATCAAATGCTGTCGTTGAAGCATAAGTCACTGTTCCCTCGGCAAAAGATTGGTGAGCAGAACTCAGAAAACATTCTTAAAATTGTCTCCAGGTGCGTTCTTGCAAACTTGTGTGAGCTGTTGGGCCATTCCACATGTGCAAATAAATACATTTCAGAACAATTACGGCAACAATGCCACACACCCACACTCAAAAGTCATCAAAAAAGAACTTTGCAAAAAAAAAAAAAAAATTTAAATTAATATAACAAACATACCAAAAAGTAAGAACACAAACTTTTTAGATGTCGCAGCGTTCATTCAGCGTTTGAACCAGAGCATTTTATTGAGAAGAGTAGAAGTTGATTGCACAATACGGGTGTACCGGGTACAGTAAGACAGAAAAAACACCAACACATTTTTACAATCTGTGTGTTTTTACACTTTGCAGAACTATCCAGATGGTCCTCCCACAGTTGCCCAATCATTCCCCTATCACAGGAACAGTTCCAACCTGTTCAACCTACAAGAGCGCACAAGGACACGAGACCACATCATATGGCCGACAACTGCAGACGATCGCATCTAAAATTACGCTGTCCTTCCAAGGGAATATGTGTTTTAGCGTCATGCCCTTTGTTCTTTTGTTTTCAGTTCACCTGAAGAGCAGAAACATAGTCCACGCAAACACAAATGACAGAGCCAGGCACGACTAGTACAAACACGTTTCCCCAGCTAACACAGTCCTCGTGCGCTCTTACGCACCAATGGAGGTACCAAACATCAGTCCTTAGGGGGCGATGGAGAGCATTTCCATGACTGCAAATAGAAGAGGTCGCAATTCTCTTGCTGTTTATATATACTGTATTTAATCAGGAGGTCACACTGAGATCAAGATCTCATTTGCAAGTGAGACCTGAGTACAGAATATAGGTAAAATCAAGGTACAGTGAAAACTAGAGGCAATCGTAGAGTGCAAACCTCCACCAAGGCGGCACAATCCAAATGTGCATGATTGGAGCAAAGTTGAGTTATCGCATGTGATAGGATTTCAAGATGGCTGCCGCGGCGGGCATATTGTTTCACTGATCGCGGTCAAAATCAATAGGGTCCATCCTTGATGTAATAGAAATCCACCCACAAAATTTCAGACAAATCCGTGAATTACTTTTTGAGTTATCACGTGTGATAGGATTTCAACATGGCTGCCGTGGCGGCCATATTGTTTCAGTGATCGCGGTGAAAATCGATAGGATCCATCCTTCATGTAATAGCAATCCACCCGCAAAATTTCAGAGAAATCTGTGCATTACTTTTTGAGTTATGCTGTTCACAAACAGACAAACAAACAAACAAACGGGTGAAAACATAACCTCTGCCCCAACTTCGTTGGTGGAGGCAATAACAGTGACAAATGACAAGGCATTAAATTGTGAAATAAAACATTAAAAGACAGAAACAGTAGATAAATAAACAGAAATAATAAAATGCTTGTTATGTAATACAGTTACACTTAAAATCAATAGAACCTCTAACCAAATTTCTAAATTGCCCTGGTGAAATCGATTTATCCAGTTTTAGTTTTTTTCCGTTAATTATTCATGCTATAGTGCCTGCAAACTGCAACACTTGGATTGCAGTTCGCGCATGCATTGTGTTAAGATTTTAAGGTGATCGCTCCAGATCACGACAGTACATTCTGCACTCTACATTGTTGCTTTCACAGCTCAAGCTACTCCCTTGCAGAACACATTCCTGCATGACCTTCAATCATGAAATGCACCTCAGTTACTCATCTTAAAATCACTCTCATTATACTATCCCCGAAACAGATATTAGGAGAGATATTATGGATTTGCCATGAAGGCCGTTGCCGCCACCGCAGATCCTTTGTGTTAGAGTGATAACTAGAACAATTTTTTCTCATTCGCGTTAAACTTCTTCTTTTCTGGTGCATAGAGGACAAACCATACAATTTTGTGAGACCTTACAATCTTTCCTGTAGCCCTACCAACAGATCAAAATGTACATTTTCAGATGCAATAACTCAAATGGGTCTGATGGGAATCATGGAATACTACTTGTGATTGTTTCTGGTTCATAGAGAAGGGTTGTTATTGATGTAGGTCGCCCTATTGCTTTGTAGTCACATCACCACCAGGCTAGACTTTTAATTTTTAAAAACAGTAATGACTCACGCAGCTTTAATGAAAATCTTGTCAAATCCATTTTCAACATTCCTGGTGCATAAACGAGGAAGATATTGATTGCAAGTTCAGCAATGTTCCCTCTAACACCACTACTCTGCCGAATTTAACAATAACAACGCAATAAGTGATGGGAATCATGTCAAACCTTCTTTGATTGTTCCTGCTATAGAGAGGTAATACTGCTGACCCCTGGATTTTCCTCATCACACAATCACCAGGCCAAATTTTTCATTTAAAAAAAAAGCCAAAACTTGCAGTGTTAATTGGAATCCTGTCAAATCTACTGTCAACTTCCGCAGTGCATAAATGAGGAGACATTGATTTTTATCATGGCATGATTATGTGCACCGTAGTACCACTATTAGGCAAAACTAAATTCCAAAATGCAATAAGTTCAAAAGTTTAAATGGAATCGGATCAACTTTGCTGCAAATGTCTTGGTGCATAAAATATCAAACTAGGCAAAACTTCACTTTTTAAAAAATGCCATAAGTGAAACAGTTCTAAAAGGGAATTAGGTGAAGTTTCCTGTGAAAATTCCTGGAGCCAAGAGAAGTTACTCTGTTCATTTTCTGGACCCTATAACCTTTCCAGTTGTGCCATCACGATGCCAAACTATGACTGTAGTCTACAGGAAAAATGACATAGTTCTGAGGATATACCCTGCTGTCGCCCACCCTCAGCATTTTTCTAGGTCTACACACATATTCAGCGAAAACTTTTGTTCTAATATTGTTTTCTTAATTAACTGTAATGTTTACGTGCACGTATGCATGAGTTCAGGCAACAAGAAAAATTCTCTTTCTGTGTGTGATTTATTTCCAGTATGACTTTTTCTGAATTCAACATCTTCTTCCACAGAACCAAATTCTTCCCTCTTTTGCTTAGCTTTGCATTGTAAGGAACCTTTCGTATCGTTGAAGTCTCACAAAATGGCTGCCATTCATCACCAAGGTCATCCCTGAATAGCTCTATATAGTCACACATGAGACTGCAAAGAAAAATGGAAAGGCAGGTAAGCCACCCATGGTGTTTACGGAGAGCAAGTTAAACAGAGTAAAGCTCTTGAGTCTCATTATGACTCTTTTTGCCATTTGAACTCCTGCGTAATGATGCCACAATATTGCTTTCAATTTCTCTAATCTCTTGCAGGCTTGCTTTGTTGAACCATTTAATGTATCACCTTTGGTCCGTCTTCCCAGATTTCCACAGAGCCACTCATTATTCACGTAAGACACCAAGTGTCTTCTTCCTCAGCGAATTGCCATTATGAAATAACGGTCATATGCAAGCAAATGTCTGACTCATCACAACAGGGCTGCAAAACTGTTCTTTGTGCATTTCCGGAGCGATAGGATTCAATTTCACAAAAAAGATATCTCCACTCTTGATCTGTGCATAATTTTGGCCGAAAACATTTCAGGACAGCGTTTTTCTGTCATTCCAGCTTTAAAATTGTTTGCACTTCAAGGAACTGCTGTCTTTCCCATCTTCATAAAAAAGGCCCAATCACTGCTGCCAAAAAATAAATAAAATAAAATAAAAACAGAACAGGTCCTCAGAGACGTAGGGCCTTCAGAAAGCTCCTTCCTGTGCGCTAGCTGCGAGAATGAACATGCGTGAGATCCGGGGCGGTCTCGCACGGAAAATAAAAGTGTCCAGGTCTATGGAAACGCCACTGTGATCACAGCAGCAAAACGCCCCCCCCTCCAACTCCCCAGTACCCAATAGGCTAAATTCAGCTTATACAGTAGAAACCTAATACACTTGCACACTTTTGTCGGGGGCCCCTAATAAATTGGCCGGCGAGCTTCTAATTTTGTGGAGGCTGGGAACACAAGTTGTTTCCAGATGGCCGGCGCTGTACAAGCCACACCCTGCCCACAGCTGTCTGTCACCCCGACGGAACTGGCCAACACTGCAGACTAATCCCCAGACCCTTTTCCGGCTGCCCAAAACAAACCAGCGACAGCCCGCACTCTGCTGACCAAGCCCCACTAGTCCGGGCGGCGGCCGCACCTGCTGATTTACGAGCTTCGCGAATGGCTTTTTTCAAAAGTGCAGTCCTTGGCACTACAAATAAGCGCGCAAACTGAGCTGCGCAGTGACAATGAGAAAAGCGCTGGGAAAGGCAAAAAGTTAGCAAGCGCGCACACATACTCACGTACACATACTCACGCACACTTAATGTACAGCGGACCTGGTGTAAACCATTTGGGCTGCGCCACAAAGAAGGAAAGCATTGTATAAATCAATAAAGCACACACACACACACACACACACACACACAAAAATGGGCACACATACACACTAATATACAAATATGCGCACACTCACAAACCCACTCAAACACACACAGATGTTAACAGTCAGATAAATTAGCACGTTCTCATACATTAGCAAACAGCTTAAACTGGACCAGGTGTACTTGACTTTAGTGAAAGATCACAATAAATAGATTAATAAGGTAAATCAACACTGAGAACAATTCCACCTGTGTGAAACTGTAGGAGTGAAGGAAAAAATATAACAAACTGCAGGACTACTCAGCAGCAGATCTGATCGGTCACACTGTCATGAAAACCAACAGCCTGTGGAACTTCAAGATTAAGTATATGGAAACCCAGAGAAGGTCATAAAAAGACTGGTAGATCTTTGGACCTTTCTGAAAGCACTGTAAAAGGCCATTATAACAAAATGGGAGAAAATATGACATAATACAAACCAGTGGTGGCTGGTGGTTGAAATAGAGTACAGTACCAGCGTGGATAAAGGTTCCACTTTCGCCAACGTGCCGTTGGCCGTGTGTCAGCCGAAAGTCAGGTGGACCTGCCCTGCTCACTGAACCGAGAAGTAGAGTGAGTGAGAAGGTATGTTGGCCCGCCATTTCACACATATCTTAGTGTAAATCCCCGTCGCAAAGAAGTCCAAATAAGTTCAGCGTTGAAATTTTTTAGTCGGACAACATGAGGTCCATTATATTTGTAGTATAGTGTAAACGCCTGAAGTAATTTTTGCTACAAATTTTCTTTTGCACTGTCGGCGATATATTTATTTCCAAGAAAGTGAATGTCTGCAAATTCGAGTATTTTTGCCATAATATTTTTGCCGTAATATTAGCCGATAAGAATTAAGAAACTAAACCCTTAAATAACTTTATCAACGCGCAGATAATATCAAAGGCTGATGCTATTCGCACTTATACGTGTGGCCAATGCTGAATTTTTTTCTTGGCCACACTTACTCGCTGCGCCAGTTGATGACCATTCCAGTTTTTAGAAAGTACCACTTAAAATAAGTTAGGCCAAGAAAAAAAATTTTAGCTTTGGACACACTTAAAATAAGGGTGGGCAATGGAGCAATGTGCATCTTGGCCACACTTACAAGTGCGTCTAATGCGAATTTCGATCAATTTTTGTGCTTTAACGCACTTAAATAAGTGCGAATAGTCAGTTCGAATAGAAGCGCTTTATGTATTTTACATCGGTGGAATCTTTTAACAACTTTCACAGTCGATGAAGTCGGTAATTTTTATCGCGAATAAAAACGCTTGTAAGACCGGGTCGTCTGTGTAACGCGCTATACATTGCTGCAGTTACAAACAGTCAACAGGAATGTTTTCAACAGTAAAACCACGCAAACCGCCCACATATCCGTATTTCATACAAAATGGTTATTTAATACAGAGGTAAATAGTATTGTGTAGTTTTGCGTAGTCAATTTTTCGGTCGCGATATTTCGAGCTTGCGTATCCGGAACAGTTGCGGTAGTTTATGCTTGCCAAAATTCAAGGCCTGCAAAAACATCTGGTACACACACCAGTCATACCCAAAAACCGCTCCCCCTACCGACAGTCCCCCCAAGTTCTGCCTACTGGGACTACACCGACACCAGTTGTAATCCTATGCCACCCGCCAGGCCGATTAGAGAAAGGTGGACGAAAACGTGAAGCCAACTTCTCGTTAACTTTAGCGGTACCTTTATCCATGCAGGTACTGTATGAAGCATAAAGTTGTGGTGCTCAGGAAGTTAGGGCTCTGGGGGGAATGCTCCCCTGACAAAAACTTTTTGAAAGTATGCCCTTAAATGGTGACTTCTGATGAATTTTGGGGGAACAAATTAGACAAGTTACATGTAAGAATTATGAGACTAACCATGAACAGATTAAAGGCATTACATATTAAGCATTACATGATAATGCTTTAACTGATGTCACATGTCGCATGGCTTCAGAGAATACTCGGATTTTCTCCAGGGCTAAATGTGTTGACAATGTAAATACATGTAGGGAAAATACCTTTACGAAATATTAAATGGTGAGGATGGTTAATTAAGACGTGTTTATCTAAATACTACTCTCGCAAGATAATCATTTGGTGTAGTAAGAAAGTTAAAAATTTAGTCACCAGTCTCATAAAATCACTATTTAAGCAAAAATATTTAATTTTAATTAATAGTTACAGGAGTCATAATACTCCAATTTCCCAAAGTAATATTTTCTTTTTTATTTTTGGTCTATTTACAAACATTTGCATGTGTTTAAGGTCAAAAAGCATGTAGTTATAACTGTACAGGCTGTGTGTGCAGCACCTCAGGCTCACTCAGCCTGAAATGGGAAGCCCACTCTGTCGTGATTGACCAACCATTGAAACAGTATTCTGTAAATTGAAGGGAACAAAACAAAAGTTTGGGGTATATTATACTGCTGAAGAATAGAGGTAAAAATGAATTTTTCAATTGGAAGTCCATACAAAGGAAATTTTCCCATGCTCTATCAAGATTTGTTCATTGATGCACCAAACTAGCTTCTAGGCAGGCATTTTGTAAATGTGTAACACTGTGACGTAGACATGTGGCGGATGAAAAGGCTGGACTACAAACGAGGCGTTCAGGAGCTGCTTTTTTAGTCTTCGAGAATAACTCCAATTGGCGTGGATTTCGGGCTTTATAACTCAGCATATAACATGTTCAAAAATATATTGAACACATTAAAGGATATGGAAAAACTGAAAGAGCAATTTAAAAAAAGGATCACCATGAAAAAGTGTAATAATATTTCTGGCTGGAGTCTCTTACAGGAAACTTCAACTAAGCACACTGTGCACATGGATGTGTGTGTGCGTGTGTGTATGTGTGTGTGCGTGTGTGTGACATCAAGCAGCATGCTGTAGGAGAGAGGCATGCTGTTCATGAGAGGGACTATGTTAACCAGATGTCATGATTATTTATAAGATCAGAAAATGCTAGTAAATGACATGAGTCACCTGGATCCAGAATCATGATAATAGGAAAAATACTCATTTCATCATGATTAAGTCCAGGGTAAAGACAGTCAGGTATATTGTCATTAGTTAGTCTGCTGCTGGACATGCAGTAGACGACAGGGAAAAAATTTATAATAATTTATTCTTCACAATTCACCTGCAAACATTCAATTTGATTTATGATATAAAATGTATAAGCATATATGATAACACGATAAAGTGAAAATAAGCATAGTAGATAATAAAAATAATCAAGTCAGATGGTAAAACACATGCATTCAAGGTATTTCGCAGAGTATGTGTATGACCCCGCCCCCTCCTCTGTGGTCAATTCTCATAGGTGGAAACCTTTGCTAACACCTCCGCAACAACAAAGCACTAAGGGTAATAGCTAGCTTTAGTTCATAAGCAATTCTTATAACCAATCTGGTTTTTCATCCACAGCTAACTATACAAAAGCAAGCATATTAGTTACAGAGCAAGAAAGTTACCCAGCAGTAGGTTATGTTAATCACCCATGCGGTGGTACTCTGTCGATACATGGCGAACTAGCTAGTTAAAATAGGACAGATGGACACATTTGTGATGGCTCATTAACATGAGTAAAGGTCAAAATGACCTTTATGAAATGAACCGGAATATAGTCTCAATGAAAACAGAGTTAAGCTGTGCTACTGGCTTGATAGTTTAGTAAGTGTGACTGCAATCCATACAGCATTGGTTGTCTCTAGGGATTCTCGCCTTTTCTGTCGGGAGAAGTTGTCGAAACGTTTATTTCTGTGATCAGCGAGCAATAGTGCCAAGCATTAGCAAGTTTTGTTGAAGTTTGCTCTGTGCAAGGACATTGTTGAAATCTGATGTTTACGATAATCTTGTTGTAATCTCTCATAGTGTTTGAACAGCAGAATAGCTTAGTATAGTCAGCCCTGACAGGAACCACCAAATTCTAGGACTGAAGGTCAGTTGACCAATGACAAAAACGCATTGAAATCCATTTAGCCATTAACCAGTGCTTTGCGTGTAATTGTAAATTTGGCCAGTGGGGGCTACTGTTTGTACAGCTCACCATACTCTTTCAGTTTGTAGATGCATTTTGTTGCAAATCATTAAATGTAACAGACACACCCACTGTGAATCTATGAGCGTCATTTGCCCTTTTAGTGATTCAATTTGTTTTTTTAAACATTTTTAAGCACTGCTTCATCAGACCAAACAGACAAATTGCCCCTGACACAGACACAGCAAAGCTCAGGACTACTGAAGAAACTGAGATAATTGAGAGTTCATTTATCAAATGTACAGTCCTTTTGGCTAAAAATAGGTGAACCTGTCACGACACTAAAAATTGCTTCAGAGCTTCAGATTAGGTGTCAAGATGCAGGGGCATAAGATGATTTTGAACCTGGGAGGGTGTGCTGAAATGCAAGGGGGTTCTTGGGGTGTAATGCTCCCTGCAAAATACTTCTGTGTCATAAAGCCCAGAAATGCTCGTTTCAGGTGTCGTTTGAGAGCAGAATGTACTAATTACTGTGTTTGTAAAAGAATCAGAGGATATCGGCAGTGACAGAAGATGGAAGATAGATAGACTGGGAGAGGGGATTATGGAGAGGGGTGCACAAACAGAGAGATGGATTATAATATAAATTAAACAAAAATAAATATGTGCCATAATATACTTCATTCAAAATAGGACATGCATATGAAAATACACCACAATTAGTCCTTGATCAGGTTGAGACAGAGAGGCTAGCAAAGACTGGTGATAGTGGTGAGAGGCTGGGACAGAGACTGGTGATAGTGGTGAGAGGCTGGGACAGAGACTGGTGATAGTGGTGAGAGGCTGGGACAGAGACTGGTGATAGTGGTGAGAGGCTGGGACAGAGACTGGTGATAGTGGTGAGAGGCTGGGACAGAGACCAGTGATGGTGGTGAGAGGCTGGGACAGAGACTAGTGATAGTGGTGAGAGGCTGGGACAGAGACTGGAGATAGTGGTCAGAGGCTGGGACTGAGACTGGTAATAGTGGTAAGAGGCTGGGACAGAGACTGGTGATAGTGGTGAGAGGCTGGGACAGAGACTGGTGATAGTGGTGAGGCTGAGACAGAGACTGGTGATGGTGGTAAGAGGCTGGGACAGAGACTGGTGATAGTGGTAAGAGGCTGGGACAGAGACCAGTGACGGTGGTGAGAGGCTGGGACAGAGACTGGTGATAGTGTGTGAGGCTGGGAGAGAGACTGGTGATGGAGAGAGGCTGGGATTGAGACTGGTGATGGTGGAGAGAGGCTGGGACAGAGACTGGTGATAGTGGTGAGAGGCTGGGACAGAGACTGGTGATAGTGGTGAGAGGCTGGGACAGAGACTGGTGATGGAGAGAGGCTGGGACAGAGACTGGTGATAGTGATGAGAGGCTGGGACAGAGACTGGTGATAGTGATGAGAGGCTGGGACAAAGACTGGTGATAGTAGTGAGAGGCTGGGACAGAGACTGGTGATAGTAGTGAGAGGCTGGGACAGAGACTGGTGATGGTGGTAAGAGGCTGGGACAGAGACTGGTGATAGTGGTGAGAGGCTGGGACAGAGACTGGTGATAGTGGTGAGAGGCTGAGACAGAGACTGGTGATAGTGGAGAGAGGCTGGGACAGAGACTGGTGACAGTGGTGAGAGGCTGGGACAGAGACTGGTGATAGTGGTGAGAGGCTGGGACAGAGACTGGTGATGGTGGTAAGAGGCTGGGACAGAGACTGGTGATAGTGGTGAGAGGCTGGGACAGAGACCAGTGATGGTGGTGAGAGGCTGGGACAGAGACTAGTGATAGTGGTGAGAGGCTGGGACAGAGACTGGAGATAGTGGTGAGAGGCTGGGACAGAGACTGGTGATAGTAGTGAGAGGCTGGGACAGAGACTGGTGATAGTGGTGAGAGGCTGGGACAGAGACTGGTGATGGTGGTAAGAGGCTGGGACAGAGACTGGTGATAGTGGTGAGAGGCTGGGACAGAGACTGGTGATAGTGCAGAGAGGCTGGGACAGAGACTGGTGACAGTGGTGAGAGGCTGGGACAGAGACTGGTGATAGTGGTGAGAGGCTGGGACAGAGACTGGTGATGGTGGTAAGAGGCTGGGACAGAGACTGGTGATAGTGGTGAGAGGCTGGGACAGAGACCAGTGATGGTGGTGAGAGGCTGGGACAGAGACTAGTGATAGTGGTAAGAGGCTGGGACAGAGACTGGAGATAGTGGTCAGAGGCTGGGACTGAGACTGGTAATAGTGGTAAGAGGCTGGGACAGAGACTGGTAATAGTGGTGAGAGGCTGGGACAGAGACTGGTGATAGTGGTGAGAGGCTGAGACAGAGACTGGTGATGGTGGTAAGAGGCTGGGACAGAGACTGGTGATAGTGGTAAGAGGCTGGGACAGAGCACAGTGACGGTGGTGAGAGGCTGGGACAGAGACTGGTGATAGTGGTGTGAGGTTGGGACAGAGACTGGTGATGGAGAGAGGCTGGGACTGAGACTGGTGATGGTGGAGAGAGGCTGGGACAGAGACTGGTGTATGTGGTAAGAGGCTGGGACAGAGACCAGTGATGGTGGTGAGAGGCTGGGAGCGAGACTGGTGATGGTGGTAAGAGGCTGGGACAGAGACTGGTGATAGTGGTAAGAGGCTGGGAGAGAGACCAGTGATGGTGGTGAGAGGCTGGGACAGAGACTAGTGATGGTGGTGAGAGGCTGGGACAGAGACCAGTGATAGTGGTGAGAGGCTGGGACAGAGACTGGTGATAGTGGTGAGAGGCTGGGACAGAGACTGGTGATGGAGAGAGGCTGGGACAGAGACTGGTGATAGTGGTGAGAGGCTGGGACATAGACTGGTGATAGTGGTGAGAGGCTGGGACAGAGACTGGTGTAGGTGGTGAGAGGCTGGGACAGAGACTAGTGATGGTGGTGAGAGGCTGGGACAGAAACTGATGATAGTGGTGAGAGGCTTGGACAGAAACTGATGATAGTGGTGAGAGGCTGGGACAGACACTGGTGATAGTGGTGAGAGGCTCGGACAGAGACTGGTGATAGTGGTGAGAGGCTGGGACAGAGACTGGTGATAGTGGTGAGAGGCTGGGACGAGATAGATTGTGGTGAGGATGATAAGTTATTGTGTAATTCACTCACTTACTCCGTACTGCTATTCATAACACGATGCATAGGATGAAAGGACTCTAATTTTGCACTAGTGGCACACCCTGGTCAACCCCACTTCTCTGAGACACAACAATGAAGTAACACAAGTCCTTACTCCAGTCGGCATCCATGGTCTTCTCTTTCCATTACCCTGGTCCACCTCAAAATTGTAAGATAAATTAATGTGTCTATTTATAATTACACCAACATGATGTTTCATATTAATTAAATTTAGATACTAACAGTTAACCATGTAACATAATACACAAGTCTTTTAATTATGCTCTGCTTTGTAGCTATTTTAATATCTATTCCTTTATGTTACTCAGGTGCAGGGTTCTCTGCAATGACTGCAGTCAGCTTGAGAAGTTTGAGACAGCATACTGAGACAGGAAAATACAGGATTCTGCACAGTCACTGGAGTCTGTCACTGTCAGTCAATGGTAAATATTTTGAAGATTACAATAGAAGTGATTTCCTTTAGACATTTCTCCTCCATACCGCACATTTATTAAGTTTACTGTCAGTTCAAAGCAAATACCAGCTACATCTTCAGTTAGAGTGCAGCAACATGCAGGAGTAAGCCTGCCCACAGGTGGAATAGCCTATTAAGTTTTTATTTTTATTTTTATTGCAGTCAAAATAGAGGAAACAAGAAAAAAAACTGTTTTCTCCCATTTTCTTGCTTCTGTCTCTGTCTATTTAGGTTTTGTGACAACGAGGAACATAAGGAGGATTTTCTTCTGTGTCTTTTTAAAGGGGTTGTTTCACAGCCGAGCATGCATAATCAACTTCAAAAAACTGGCCAATTTTTAAAAGTTTGTCACTGGTGGAAATTGCTCGTTTAACATTATTCTGCAGTTTACCATAATCATTGCTGTTCATTCCCAAAACAAGCTATTTACTTCAGGGCTGGATTCATAGTATATTTTAGTATGTTTTTTTAATACATCCACTTTGCTTCTGCAAACTTTGAGGCATTTATTTGCATGTAGCTATGTCTGGCCATGGATACTGGAAATAAATGTACTCTCATGGAATATTTACTGATGACGCTGTCCATATATTGGATTACACTCAGCATGTTATAAAATAAACCAAAGGGAAGGCAAAATGTAAAACGTCACAAGTATTCTGAGGAATTATATATTCAATTATATTGCATAATATCAAAGTCACATGCTAACAGAAGATTGCGGACAGCTGAACAATGTCTCTGAATATCGATGAGCATGCAGTGCAGAAATACAAACGGTTTTCTCATTTCTGCCACTTTGCGTTTAACCTCTCCCACCCAGGACTTGCCATCCGAGGGATAATAGCTCTGCTCTCACCCCGCCTGAAAGTATATTACTTCCCCAAACCCATTCCCAGTTAAGTTTCCTAATTGGCAAGAAAATGTTAATTCCTTCAGACCATTTTTGAGCTCTAATCAATAGAGAATATCATATGGATATTTTCATATCACACCCAGCATCCGCCCAAAAGCTTTAGCTATAGGTTGATACACGGTGTGATTTGAGAATGCCCATATGATGTTCTATTTATCATATACTCATTTTGACCAATTAATGATGCATTTCACAACTGAAGCTTATAATGTATCTACAGTGAGTCCAGATTTATTTGTTTCAAGTATTTTCTGCAACGGAATGGTCACCAAGGTATTTAGTTAGCTGGTGACCGATTACAGTGGCTAGCATTTGCTTTTAGTCAGCAGTGTATTCAAGTCAATGGAATGGCTAATTAGCTAACTAGCACACAAATGCGATTTTCTCCATTAAGGTAATAAATTTGCATTTCTATGATAACTTACGCAAGAAACGTTTTACTTCAGCCCTTTGCATGAATATAGCTGCATATAGCTGCAGAACACTGCATTACGCATTCTGTATCAAGTTCCTTTTCTATAACACAGACCAGTTCAGAAATTTCAGCCGCTAAGGAATTCATGAGTCTCTCTGCCTTGACAGCATCTATTCAGTGTCTGCAGCAATGCGTTGCCAACGACGCTCGTGACTATTGCTATGCTAATGGTTGCTGCCACTGATACAGGATTTTGCCCATGGGCAGATACGGGTGATACAGGATTTTGCCCGTGGGCTGATATAGCCTCGTGCCTTGCGCTTGTATCACAGGTGCGGATTCCCTGTATTTATAAGGAGGTGAATGATAAATCTTAATTTTGCTCTTTTACCTGAGACCAAAGCACTATGTTTGGAAAAGACTGATGGACAGACAAACAGACAGGCAGGCAGGCAGAAAGACATAAGCATGGCCTATTAACTAGCCAATACCATTTCAAACATCAATTATCAGGGTTTCAGCATAAAACTATGCAGCTGCTATTCAGTAAAATGGACAGAGATGCCTGTTTCATCAAGGACAAGATGGATGGGAACAAATGCAGGCAAATCCTTGTGGAGAACCAATTTCAGTCCTCAGGAGATCTACATTTAGGGCAAAGATTCATGTTCTAGTCACAAAATAACCGAAAGCGCAGTTTTCATTTCAAGGCAAATAATTGGTTTGCATTTTCAAACCAAAATAATAGACTTCTCCAGTTCACTTGTCCACTGTGCTATTAGGTAGAACAGTTTTTTATGTGGGCAGCTAATGGGTTGAAATCTCACTTGTGCGATTTCCCCCCTCTCTGGCTTAAATTCAATTCACCTTTTTGAAGCTTGCAATTATTCATTATTCTTACTCGGATTAGAAAAAAGAAAAAGTGACCCTCTTCAAAGCCGCGGGAATAGGCTGTCAGGCCCTGTTGATTTATGCACAGTTCCTCCATTTAAAGTTTTGGCACACCCTGCCTTTTGTCACATAAAACAATGTGTTAAATGGCCATGTTCATCCATATCATTCACACGAAGGGATCATCTGGTGAATTTTTCACAGGAGATTTATCTTTTTATTTCTCCATTCTCCAGGATATGTGTGGTGGCAATGGATAAGAATCTGGATAAGAATAGTTTAAATCAGTATCAACATTACATTTTGCTACTATTCTGACAGTGACTCCATTTTATTTTGTTTAGGTTCTATATTCCATCAAATTGAAATGAAATGATGAATATGTGATTTTAGTTATATATCAAGCGATATTTTTTTGAATTACAGCCATGTTCACAGTGACTGAACGTGAAATTTGGAAACAGCTGGCTCACTGAACTATAAAGCTACATCACAGTGTTTTGTCATTCTGAGCATTCAGAAAACAGTCAGCGGTCTAAGATATTATCCTATCTTTCACATGGAATATCTATGGATCACATCAACCAGAACAAAACCTACAAAGATAACTGGTAAATTAGGCATCAGAAGTCCAAGTTAATCACACTTTAAGGCTCTCTCTCAACTGTGAGGAGAAGGGTTGTGGATCAGGTCAGCATTTTTCCAGCTTTCACTCATCTGCAGGGAACCAATGAGTCAGAATAAAGTCAGTAAACAAGAAGATTTTAATAGGGAAAAGCATGTTTGGAGACACACTGTCACTAGAGATAATCATTGGGAAAAAAAAAAAAAAATGATGCCAGGAAAGCAATCAATATTAACGCAGAAATAATCATCAAAATTAATAGAGAAAAAACAGCTAATAGTATTTGCATGATATAATTGAGCTGCAGCATGTGATAGTCTAGGTAAGACAACATATTGAAAAAAATCAGTGTATTTATGCCACTCGCAGCTCATTTGCAATACAGGCTATTGCCCAAAACTTGGCAAAAACTAAGTCAGTATTAGGTCTAGTAGTACAATCAGTACAGAAAAATAAAATGTTCTTGTCATTAGCAAAAATTTATATTTAGCAATGGTATGATAATTATGGTAATTATGGTCTGGTCTTCCCAGTATCAGTTAAAAAAAAATTGTCCCTGGATACAGTACTGTGAAAAGGTATTTGCCCCCTTCCTGATTTCGTCTAGTTTCACTTCTTTATCATATTTAAATGTTTCGGATCATACATCTAATTTTAATTTTAAGACAAAGACAATGTGAGTAAACACAAAATACAGCTTTCAAATTATGATTTAATTCAGTAATGGCAAAGAGTTATTAAAACCCATATTACCGTGTGAAAAACAAATTGCCCCCAAACGTAATAACTAGTAGTGGCACCCCTGGTGGCAAGAACTGCAATCAAACATTCGTGATAACTACCAATATATATTTTACATCACTGTGGAGGAATTTTGGCCCTCTCTTCTTTGCATAATTGTTTAGTTTCAGTCATATTGTGCTTCAAGCATGAACTGCCTGTTTACGGTCATGCCACAGCATCTCAATCGGATTCAAGTCGGGACTTTGACTAGCCACTCCAAAACCTTTCATTTCTTTCTTTTGAGCCATTCAGAGATGGACCTGCCTGTGCGTTTTGGATCATTGTTCTGCTGCATAAGCCAACTGCACCAAAGCTTTAACGACTGATCACATTAACTGATGGCTGGACATTCTCCTACAGGATTTTCTGGTAGAGTGCAGAATTCACGGTTCTATTAGTAATGGCTAATTGCCCTGGTTCTGATGCAGCAAAGAAGCCAGAGACCATCACATTACCACCACCATCTTTGACTGCTAGAATGATGTTTTTATTGAAGAATATTTTGCTAGCTTTATACCAGACGCAAAGGGACTATGTCCTCTAAAAAAGTTCCATTTTTGACTCTTCAGTCCACAGAATAGTATCCCAAAACTCTTGATGGTCATTGAGATGTTTTTTTTTTTGGCAAATGTGCGATGAGCCTTTGTGTTTTCTTTTTGATCAGGAGTGGTTTTTGGCTTGCAACTCTCCTATGGGTGCCTTTTTGTCCACTCTCTTCATTACTGCAGAATAGAGAACACTGATCTTAACTATTCAAGGGTTTTACTAAAGGAATGTTTACATTCAACAGGGCTGGCAGTAATCATGTGTGTTTTATTAAAATTGAACCCATTTATCAATTAAATTTGTTTAATTGGAAGACTTAGGAACAAAGGTGGCAATTACCTTTTCACATATGGCCAAGGGTTAAAATGACATTTTTGTTCACTAAATGAAATCATCATTTAAAAACAGCATTTTTTGTTTACTCTGGTTATCTTTGTCTTACATTAAAATTAATTTGATGATTTAAAACATTGAGGTGTGGCAAATATTCAAAAATAGAAATTACTAAACTATTCAGAAATAGAAATGGGGTTGGAGGCAAATGCTTTTTCACATCACAGCAAATGCACTTAGCACCTGTGCAGCATACTTTCATTGACAGTCAATTTTCTATATTAATAGTCTTGTTGTAAGAAATGCCTGTCTATTCTTATATGGCGCGTGTGCATGAGTGAGAATGTATGTAACCATATGATAGAGCAACAGTATTCTTTCAGAGATAAATAATTATCCAATTATTAGCTGACTACTTATATAAGGTACGTATTACACAGGGTCATTGTCCAAGATCATGATCGGGTTGTCCGATGTATCACTGAAAATATTTCATACATACTAACCACTCATACTAACATCATACTCATTTCAAAAACACATTATACCATACAATTCAAGGGTTTTTGAGCCTGTCAAAACTTCTCATATCAGAAAACTAGGAACAGTTAAATTAGGTCAAGAACACAACAATTTTAAACATTCAATGATATTTGTAAAGGTTTGTCCATATATTTAAAATTTTGTATTAAAGGAACAATAATGAATGTCTTTGGAGTAAACAGACCCATAAACTACCGTGTTTTTAGCTGACATCTTGGCAGATTCCATCTATGCAAACAGCCCTTCTCATTCTGCAACAACAAAGTAGTCTATTCATAACACGCAGACAAAAATATCATACCTTCAGAAAAAATATGCAGGTTCACTATATCATTTTGACTGCTGGAGCAAGAGGGAAATATCAAAACAAAAAGAAACAGTACCACAGTCACCAAGTGAAGTGAAGAATGAACAAATATGATAACAAGTGAAGTATGATGACACAACCTTTATGTTGCCATATAAATAACATCTGAACTATTTTAAAAATTACAAGATATGGTCTGCTATTTTTCTTTTTCTTACATGATATGACTGATTGACAAACTTGACAATGCACTGCAAAACGCGAGACTACCATATAAAATCTTCTCAATTTTGGTAAAAATAGTTCAACTAGTGAAATTAAATACCTCTCTTAGCTTTCAAATTGGTACTCACAGATCTTCTCCTTGCATCTTGTCGAACAAATCTTATTCCAAAACCATGAAATAACAAAAGTGAACAATTATTAGATTATCAGGGCAGACTATTCATTGGCCAGAAGTTTTCGGTGTACCTTGTCGGAGCATTACAGTGTATCACAAAGGCTGTATTGATTAAATTCCTGTTCCCTGTTCAGCAGGATAATAACATGTATGGCCGCTCGGACCAAAGTGAACAATAGGATGATTGTAGAAGGCTGGAAAAAAAAATCTTGTATTTCGTGCAGCCGCCATCAACGGATACAACTGAACTCAATAGAAAAGGGGGTGCATGTGAGTGTGTGTGTGTGTGTGTGTTTGTGTGGGAGGGGGTGGGGGGTGGTGTTATGTATTAGATTTCTCCTGGCAGGATACTGATGGCATCGCAGCTAAGGAAAACTGAAAACTTCGGTGACAATAAAAACAGCATTGAGAATGAGGCAATAATGGCCCCAGGCCAACACTGAAGTAAAAATCAAAGCCGTCTCCAGGGAACCCTCAGCCACTCAACTTCTTGTACATTAAGCTGAAATACAGACTAATCAGACTGCATCAGCAGTGTGTTCAGTATCTATCCAATGATTTTCACACATATTCAGAATGTCCTCAATAGGGGCGAGTGATTTTTTTTCAGAAGGTCATTCCAAATAAAGTCATATCTCATGCAATAGTGCTCATGCATTATTCAGCACATGAGAGCACAGTGCAACTCCTGTAGTGTTCATTTCATGAAATCATTAGTAACTCATACAGTTAAAGCATTTACTTTCCCCGGTTTTCCTGAAAGGGTATCGGCAAACGGTGAATCTAAAGCTCTTTCAGCAAGCGTTAACAAAATACGGCATAAAACACGATAAATAAATAAATCAATCAATAAATAAAGTGATATCAGCTGAAGGACTGGGGAAATTTCTGGAGCATACTTTCAGGTATTAAAAAAGTTGAAATACTTCCTCTGTTGTCGTTCCATTGTCGGATCTCCAAAAACAGAAGACAGGTCATGTCGGGATGTCACCCCAGCCTCCAGTGTACCTTAACCATAACTGCTTTCTGGCTAGCATGAACCTTGAAAACCACCTGGATGATGGCCATTCTCCAAAACAAAAACCATAACCTCACATTCCACCTGCAGCACATTCAATGCTGGGGAGAATCTAGAATATTCTTCCATATTAAATTCACTCCAGCCCTCAGACAGCAGCATGTATATGAACTTACTCGACAGAAAACTCAATAGGCATTTGGATAGTAACAGTATGGGCTGCAGTTGTTATAATGTGAATGTAAATATCTTCACATTAAAGCTGATACAAAACAGTGATTCGCACAGAAATATGGAGACAAAATAAGAGTACAAACAGGAACACAAAGCCACTGTCCAGATACTTTCTGAGACCACCGGGTATGTGGAACACCAGAGCTGAGTATCACCCCATCCAAGATCACGATCAAAATTTCCCGAAATTTACAGGGCTTGAGGTTAATGAGGAGCAGTCAATTTACACTGACGAGACAAGCCTCACATAAAACAAAGGAAAATGAGAAACAGACATTCAGGAGTCCCAAGTTTGACTTTTCTCAGAATACAATATCATGCTATACCGTGTGTGAAGCATGGCGGTCGTAGCATCATGTTTTGGGGCTACTTCTGATAAGCAGCCACCCATGTCAAGATTGATGGGATGCTGAATAACTGTAAATATTTCAGAATTTTGGCATAAAAGCACGAAATAGCAACTAGTGAACTGTGGGAGTAGCAAGCTACAGGTGGGAAAAAAAAGAAAAAAAAAATGGGACAATGTAATCAAGTAAAAATAAAACACAGACTGAATGCTACCTTAAGAGGGCTTGTCTAAGCATGATCACTCGAGTAATTTCATGCACAAAAGTCATATATAACATACGTGCACTACTACATATTGGTTCCAAATATGTAGGTTTCGGGCTAACTTCAGACATACTGTATGTTACACACACATACATACATGCAGACATGCAAACACATACCAGTGTCAATCTAAATTAGGTAATGCGTGGCAATTCTAATTGGCAAATGCCTCACTAAGGAGGTAAATAAAACACTTTATGTTGCTGTAGGCTTATTCAAATGTAAAATCATTCATTATTACGCTGGGGCATTGAGAGATAACTTGGAAAAAAATAAGGAAAATAAGAGTATAGTCAAAATGAGTCATTCTGGGAGGGCCAATAGGCATAAGGGCAGTTTTGGGAGGAAATGATTTAGAATAGTCTTTCCTGTGAGACTACAGTAAACTATCTACCACATACAATATTAAAGGCAGTAGGATCAGAAATACCCAATACAGTAATAAACCTGCTGACACTTGCAAAATCCCAACCAAAGGCATAATTGTTATGTCTATGCACAGGTTAGAAAACAGGTATTTTAATCCACACAATACATTCTCACCTCATGCCTCCCTGCAGAAAGGGCAGTTGCATTTTCTCACAAGCCTTTATGAGCTGAGCCCCACGGTGAAATATACAGTATTTATGCAAGGGTGTGCTTCCTGTTTGAACAAACCATTATTATTGTTGAAGGAATCAACACCTCTCTTCCAGCATTTTCACACACTATTATTCCTTTGAAAAGTAGTTCTCTTTAGAATGTCCCCCCCCCCCCAGAAATTCTTAGTCAGTTTCCTAGAACTCAGTTGCATATGTGGTAAGTATTTGAAAACTAATATGTATTTAAATATACATATTAGTGATCTCACACTGTACCTTTCAGTCCTAAAAATCAAACTTCGAAGAGAAATGCCCCTGTTCTTAAGCAAAACATTTTCCATGACGAAACGACATCAGATGAAATGTACAGTTTTTTTGTTCCCCGTGATGGATATGTTGGGAGTTTTTTTTTTTTTTGGTACATTAGTGTTTGCTGTTGATTTCTAGTTTATACACACACTCTGCATTACCATCATGACAAGAAGGTAGAGGGAGGGCATGTTTTACAAATGAATTGATTGCTGGATACAGCTATGAGCACATATACATATTGTAATGCAATCACATATTCTGACACCCAACATACACTCATGAGTCGTTTGATGTAAAGGCTGGGATATAGATCTCACAAAGGAATAACATCATTTTCTGCACACGCAACCAATCAAGAATTCATTAAATCATGCATCAAGGTTTACGCCATGTACAGCGCCAACCGCGCAAAATTTCATTCATATGCAACCATAGTGACCCATCAAAAAAAAAAAAAAAAAACATTAAAGGCATTGGAGTTAAAACAGAATGACATACCAACATCCTAATAAAAATATATGTGTAGGTACAGCTTAATAAACACAACTGTGCCTAATCAGAATGTATAGTGCTGATTGCGAATAACAAAAACCGCTATATACAACCCAGCGCACAAAATGTTCTTTATAGCACAGACAGGACTGAAATGACTAAGACTGCAACAAAATAAAGGTGTTTATAACAGAGCACTGCGAGATCCTAAGATGTCCCCTGAGTGCATTTCATTTTTACTACCTTATCTTAGGTCTTTATTCCATAATAACGACAAACAAGCAAACACACGAGGGCACATATTTCACTTCCAAAGGAGAATCTAATCAGCGCGTGTCACCAGGGTAAACAGCGCACGTGTCAGCATGAATTCTCCATAAGTAAACACCAGGATGATCCCAGTTCATCCAGGCTAGGGATATGAGTTTTTAAAACATAAGCTTGCGAGGGAGGGATTGCAGGCTATGGCAGTGCTATTTGAATGCAAACACATTGGAGTCTTTATTAAAAAAAATAAATAAATAAAAATAATACATGCGAAATACTTTGAATGCTGATCCGATATGCCGATACCCGCTGGGGTGAATTTGAAATTCTATGTGGGCAAAAAGATCAGTAAAAAGCTTCACGAGGCAGCATGGGCTTTGGTGAGCAAAAAAGTTGCCGCATGTGAACGCTGTGCCATCACATAAACACTGACATACAATGCTTATAGAATTAGTGCACCCCGTGCAAGTTTAAAATGGTCAGAGATAGAAAAAAAACAGACACCTTTTTATATTTCAAAATTCTTAGATTTATAAATATAGACAACTTTTTTCCCTTGCTGCTGTGCATGTACAAGGAATTTTTTTTACTACAAGAACAGTTGCTTGGGAAGGCTACACCCAACACTTCTGAAGAAGTTCCCAAGGATCTGCTGGGCTTGTGGGTGGCTTTTTCAAGATAATTACGTCCAGTTAGCCCCAAATCAGCCAAAGAAATATGGCTTCTCTATTAACCTTTATTCTGCAAAAAACGATCTCAAGCTGTTCACATTTTACCTTGTGCAATTTGAGGTTATTTACACAAGCTAAAACTGTTTATAATTTCACTAAAAACAAGAACGTGAACACAAGTATGGTGTGCTATTAGTGTGTATGACTAATACTGTATACATGTAAAATCTGTTGATAGCAGATGCATCCATGAATGTATCAACACTCCAAAAATGGATATTATTAGTATATATTTTGATATGCAGTCAGTAGGGAGGCCAAAGAGTAAGCTACAGAGGATGCATCTCCAAAATTAAGCACGTTGTCCATACGGCTCCATCTCCGTGCATAGCTGAGTCACACGGGACCCACTTCCACCATTTTGTTTGAGTTTTGGAAACCCTCGCAAAGCAGGATACCGCCACACCAACGCAGTGGGCAAAAATTCACACATTCTCTCCCTGCCACACAATTTCCCCCTTTTTAACATTAAGCTCAAAGTGCTAATCTTGGGCCAGTCTTCTCTGCATGAGCTGTAGGCATTATGCGGGTGTTTGAGGGGTTTTATGGGATATGAGGTATAATTGGGGTGGGGGGTACATTCTTTGCTCAGATGGCATTAGTGAATGCCCGTAGGGGTAAATAAATGCAAATCTTTTGGTTTCAGAAGCAGGACCCCCTCTGTTATGGGGGGAGGGAGTATTTTGGGCCAGGTCAGCAGGCTAGCAGCCTGTGGCTAATCAGACAAACACTCACGCCACTCCCTACCGCACCACACCCCCGACTCCTGTTGAGACCGAGCCGAGCGCGAAAAGCTCCCGTCCAATCACATCACAGTAGTGAGACTAAAAAAAGAGGTGGCGGATTATATAAAGAAACTAGATAAAGATGCAAACCTACAGAGCAGCACATTTCAGACAAACCAGCCAGCCACTGAAAAAGTAAACTGTGACAACAAAAAGCTGCCACACATGTACCACGGAGTGGCGAGCCAATAGCATTCACGCTCGTGTCAGATGGCACCTTAAGTGGTAATTCCTCACAGGGAAACTCTCAATTGATGATGCTATACATCTCCTTAATTCATTCATTTCTAGGGTCATAGAGAGGAAGCCATTTTAAATTCAGCCTCTCCTGGGGATACTTCAGTAATTTATTTCACCACCACCATGTTTAACTAAACACTACAGTTATGAAATTGAAGAAAATACATTTATAATAACATTAAAAGACAAGATATCTACGCCTAAATCCTGTCAGTTAATAAGTCAGTGACCAAAGCAAAACACTATGCAAGGCATGTCATTCCTATAGGTGTGCCACCATTCTTTTAGTACCTTCTCTCCATCTGTCAATCTTTCTCCCATCTGCCCTACCCATCTATGCTACCCCTTAACGCCTCCTGATCCCATATCCTGCTCTCTCTCCATTTCTCTCTCCTCATTTCCGTCACTTTTTCTTCAACAGCCTCTTGCTTTAAGCAATTTTCATACACCGCCTTCACTGTCCTGACCGGTCCTTGTCAAAAGACAGATCCACAGTATGTTATTCAGAAAGAATAAAACATACACAAAAGCTGATGTCCACCATGGCTTGAGTGATGAAGACACTTTGAATTGATAGTAATGGTCTTCCGTCAAGAAACGGGTTCGATTTTTTTATATTTAACGATGACATTTCATGTACTAATCGGTCAACAATGTCTAAATCAACATATTTGCTATACACACTAAATTGACCCCTTTGAATGTGTGTGTGTGACTATGTGTGAGAAAGAGAGAGTCTGAGAGTTAACATAGATGTAAAAGTTAATACTACTTACCTACCGTCTGTGCACTGCTAAAATGCAACCTGTACAAGATGTATGAAGGACAGACGGTTAATCTAAATAGATTCACACAGCGATTGGAAAGGAAATGTTACCTTCTCCTCTTTCCTGCCTGAAACAATGTCAACAAACCTCACTTACAAAGTACACTTTTCTTCACAATGCAAGCATACATAGCATGCAGTGTTTATTCTTGGAGGACCTCAGGTTTTCTGAAAAATCACATACACGTGTTGTACTCATACGCATACCCTCAGCAACAAAAGTGTACACAGATGAAATACATCAAACAAATCACAAAGGAGAATAGAGTTACACAGACACACGTAATCCCTCAGCAATGTGTTTACACCATAGGCTACATATAAACTACGCACTCAGAAACAGTGGAACAAAAGGAGTCTGCTATTGGGCTAAACACTGGACCTCAGTGCAGGACTGCCAACTTTTTACGCAATCTCACGCATACGGTGCAAGTTTCACGCATTTTGAAGGCGTATTCACTGTAGTCAGCAATTATTCAACCAACGAATATTAATGAGATTCTTACACATTATTAAAGTCCTTGTGAGTGGAAGTTTCAGTTTCACTTGCGTTACGGTGGATTTCACCACGAGTAACATGGAAGCGATAGTGACTCCAAACATTGTGCGCTTTTCCCTCACTCAGGGGTTGGAAGCAATGTGTGTGTTTCATGATCATTTAAATTGTTTAAACGAAATAAGACCATTTGAAACGTCTTTATGCAATTCCATTGCTTCTAACCCCTGTGTAAAGACAAACGCGAGAATTCCAGAGTCATAATTGATTTCCACGTCTCTAGTGGTGAAATCCACCCTAATGCACGTGAAACTGGTTAAATTCCATGCTCAAGGACTCAATTCCGCGTAAAAATCTCCTAAATACGCGTCAATTGAATAATTGCTGACTGCGGCATGGGAACGTGAATGCCTCTAAGAGGCGTGAGACTCACGGAAAATGCGTGAGAGTTGGCAGCCCTGTCGGTGTAACTATGTGTACCCTTCCAGACTCTAGAAAGGGTACAACAGGAGTACCATAGAGGGTACGGCCCCAGTGACAAGACATTGTGCCCATAAAGGTACGATATGGACTTTATTTTTTTAGCGTGTATGACCCATTTTGGTATGACAACAGTCATCAACTTTTCAGGGGCTTCTGGAAAAACTCAAATTGAGGTTACGTTTTCATTCGCAGGAAGCTCACTGTTGTCTCACAATAAGGAGGTTTCGGGTTGGCATGTCGCCGAGCCAGGACCTCTCTGTGCGGCGTCTTGCATGTTCTCCCCATGTTCATGTGGGATTCCCACCATGTACTCCGCTTTCCTCCCTTCCCAAAAGACTTTAGGAACAATCCAGACATTGCCCATTACATAGGTTCTGGCTTTAGAACTGGAGATAGTCTGTTGGTGCTGCACTGTAGTTGCACACTGCGTCTTTTAACAGAGGACAAATTACCCTGCAGGGCTCAATTAGGGGAAATGCTATCTTATCTTACCACTCTCTCTGTCTCTTATATATATATATATATACACACACACACACACACACACACACACAAAGTATATTGAATTTGCATTTTTATGTTAAAGTTAAATTGACTTGAATAAAGGACAAGGTATCTTTGTCGCATTCAGCAGCCAGCCACAGTAGCAACAGTTGGCAACATTAGGAACTTTTTCCAGCAGAAAAGGCCAGGAAATGTGTCTTAAAAACAAAGTCTCATTGTGGCTGCTCAGTCTATACACATTTAAAAACAAACACACTCAACCTCACGCACACACATGTAGTCTACACACACAAACAAATTTACTGAGAGTGGTAAGCCACTTCATTCACTCAAATAAATCCATTTTGCATTCTGAATCTTATCGATCAGCCTCAGGATGGTTGTGCGTACACAGTAAATACGAGGATAATTTCTTTTGCAAAATAATCAAATAAAATGTGAACCATGAGCTGCTTACTAAATAGCCCAATTACCCCTGAACCACATATCTCAAGGCTAACTGCAAATGCTTGCCCAGCCTCGTAACGTAAAGGCTTTTCATGGGATGCTGTGCAGATTAAAGTATTCTCGAGAAGCAGTTGCCTTAAATCAGTGTAACATGACTAAGAGTTAACTCTCTGCCTTCTTATATATTCGATAAATATATTCCAAAAACATGTAGGCCTACCCTTCCTTACTTATCATTAATACCAGAAGCAAGACACCAATACAAATGGTGCAGCATGTGGAACGTTTGTTTAAAATCTCGGTCAATAATATCAATGCAATTAAGCGATTACAGCAATTATTGCAGTGATTCATCAGGCACAACTTCGGGGTTGCAGACCCATAATTGTAGAGGATTTCAAATTCACGAGCTCATTACAGAGAAAGTTCAAAATAATAAAAAAAATAGCATGAAAAATGTCCACACAGTGCACATTAACCCTCCCATTAACACACAGTGCATTTGTGTGAAACTGCAAGAAAAAAAAGGCATGCCTCACAAATAAAATTCATCCTGCACACAACACCGAGAGAACTTCTTTTCCACTTTCTGCTAAAAGAACATGAACTTGGGCCAAGGGTATCATTAAAACAGCATGAGACTAAAGATAAAACAGCACAGACTTTTAGCAACCATTCCAAATGTTTAGTTAACATTATTTTTTTTTTTCTATTTTTCATACAGCAACAGAGCAACCCTGTACACAACCCACATGGGCACCAGCAGTCCAACTTTTCATTAATCTTTACGAGCAATTTATGTTTGCAGCAACACTAATTCAATTTAAATCGATTTTAACAACCTGAGCATTGGCAGAGCTTAGCATCTGTACATGCTGCTCATTTCGCTCAGCTTATTACTATTTCAGATTCCAAACGAGTCCATTATTTGCCCCCTCAGACTTGAGCTACACGGAGTTGAAGCTGAATAGTTCAGGGAAACATGCCAGACGAAGCCAAACCAATTAGCTTCAAACACAACTTCTTATGAATAATGCAGAATTTCTCAGAAGTGGTAAGGTCCATGCTTATGGCGGGGATTCAAATATCAAGGGGCGCAGCCCATCATATGCACTGTTTGGCTTTAAGAATTATTTGTTACAGATAACTGAAACTTGTGTATAGCCCATTATCATTTAAATGCGGTTTCAAGTACATTCAAATAAACATCTAAAAATGAGGACCATCATCGGCTCACACAATGAGGAAGCTCTTCAGTGAATACAAATAGCCATCCTCTCACATCATAAAATGTTTTTGAAACCAAACAAGAGAATTACGTGCATAAATACTCTCAGACCAGAAACCAAAGCAGGGAACCAGTCACACAAACACTCTCACGCACACACACAGTTATGAGCCAAAACATTATGGTCACTCACAGGTGAAGCAGATAACTTTGACTATACCATAACATAGCGCACATCGGGGTCACTAATACATTAGACGGTAGAAGCATTAGTTCTCATAGTTGCTGTGCCACACTGCACAAATTGTTTGGAGATGGTTCGAGGAATGTGACATAGAGTTCAAGATGTTGCTCTGACTGCCAAGTTCTCCGGATCTCAATCCAAATGAGCATCAGTGGGAAGCGCTACAACTAGGAGTCTGAACTGCAGTGCCTCCACCTCACAATTTACGAGACTTAAAAGATCTGCTGCTCAGTGCCAGATACCACAGGGCACCTTCACACGTCTTGAGGAGTCTCAGTTGGTGTGGGTCAGAGCAGTTTTGGTGGCACATGAAGGACCAACAGCACATCAAGCCAGTGGTCAAACTGTTTTGGCTTCTCAATGTGTGTGTGTGTGTGTGTGTGTGTGCGTGCAAACTTTCATGCATGGGCGCATGTGTGTAGGCGCACACATGTAATAAAAATAAAATGAAGAAAATAAATAAATTAAATAACTTCTTGACAGTACAGCGCCAAGCCTTTCTAAGCCATATTGTTCCACATGAAAGATGACATATCTGTAAATGTGTTACAGTTATTCATACAGCAGTGGGCCCCATGTCAAATAAAGAGAGCCCACCATAGAGGAAATAGAAGGCTGCTTCCCAATGGCTGGGCCCAGGCTCCACAAATAAATCTGAACGGCACTGGGTAAACACAGCAGCCGTACATTTCCCTTAATTGTGAATATTTACACAGGGGATGAATGTCAGGCTTATCTTCTACCAAAAATAAACACAGTATGAAACGACTCTAATACGGACAAGCTGTGGGGCGCCCCCCTTCCTTTGTTTCCGAGATGGTCTTCCCAAGGACTCGTCTAAGACAATGAGGAGCACTCGAGACAGGGTAATAGGGAACAGAGCTGTTCTGGCAGACGATGCTCATCAAGCTTAGGGGAAAAAAAATGAAGTAAACAGCATACCGCTAAATCCCATTCGTATGTAGGGCCGAGTGCGTATCTGATTGTTTATGGCGAACGGCGTCTTTGCGCAACGCCGCATTGTTTTTTTTTTCTTCCATCTGCACGCAGCGATTGTATTTCACTGCATCCGCTTGTTTGTCTGAAAGTAACACACAAAAATATAAATCAGCCCCTGAGAAACGAAGGCCTTGAGAAAAGTGTGACATTACAGGAAAATGCACGGCACGAGCAAACTGGTCACCATACGCTCCATTTATGGAATTAAAGCACACGCTGCAGTCGATAAAATTCAACACTGCATTTTGCGGCATGAAATTCTACCCCTGACACACCATGTGAAAACGCTTCCTAAATGGCGACGGAACGCTGCTTGCAATCACGCTCCTTGCATGTGCTAAATTACAGCGCATTTCTCACCGCGTGAAAGACCCACAAGATTGCACCACGAGTGGGACGCAATCAAGGCAAATTAGCACCAATCTGTTCCAAAGAAAATTAAGGCAAATGCTCAAATGCTGTTCAATTATCAAAACCATTTGGAAATCAAATATTACAAAACGGGTTGGTGAAAGCTGCAAGCATCTAGATTTACTTAAGTATCTGCACCGTCTCTCCCCCGCACACCTGTGTAGAATAGACACCAGTCTGAAAAGCCTGCCACAGATGGACCATAATAAGCATTCAAACCATCTACCCTTTATTACTTCGAAAATAATCTGGATAAATATTAGAGATTCAAAACCATTTAAATCTTGATTGCAGGCACAGCTTAGAAGCAATTATCACAAAACGTGGTCATACTGCTTTGATGAGCAGTTATCATCCATTCCAGATAAACAGACATATTGTATTCACATAAAACCATGGCAAACTGGTGCCGACAGCAGGGCACAGAATTATTGGTCTTTGACAGATATGAAGAACAAAGGCTGCAAAATAAAAAATAAAACAGTTAATAACCCAGAGTTTAAGCTAAAATTTATGGATGACCCATATAATTTTATTTAGTACATTTATTGTCATATTTCAATGCTTTCAGGAGGTAAACTAATTTCTTGTAAAAAAAAAAAAAAAAAAAAAAAAAAACGACAGTAGGTATCAATATTGTTTGGTACCACTGGCTTACAACTTTGAGCAAACACCTCTCCGCAAAGGTACAACCTGTGAGTTTTCTCCAATAATTTGTTCTAAGGTTACAGAACAAATTTGGATGGACTTCTGACCATTCCTGCATGAGAGAATTTTGACATCATTAATATCCTTAGTTTTCACTCATGGGCTGTCCTCTCTAGCTCAGGCCACAAGATTTTTCTGGAATTTATGTCCAGATGCTGAGACTGCCATGACAGAACATGGATTTTGTTCTCACTTAACTTTTTCAGTGTGGATTTTAATGAGTATTTGCGGTCCTTGTCCAGATGGAAAATATACCTACAGCAAAATCTCAGCCTGCTAGTAGAGATAACCAGATTTTCCTAAAAAGTATCAGAGTACTTGTTGGATTGTGCTATTGAACTCAACTACTGCCCCTGGACCGCAAGTAGCAAAACATGCCCAAAACTAAAATGATCCACATCAATATTTGATTGTATGTATACCGTTCTTCCCACCCAGTGCATTTCTCTTTTGACAGTTAACATGCCCGTGGGGTGTAAAGGTCAAAAATAATTAAAGCTGCAAGCAGCGATGAACGGGCCCTTGCACCCTTGTGCGCCGCGGGGATGGTGGCGAGATCCTGACGGGTGCATTCACAACATTTGGACAGTGGTAGACTGGTTAGAGAAGCTGCGAGGGCCGCTTTGTGTAAATTTTCTAGGGGGCGCTATGGAGCTATTTTGACACGCTCATGTGCAAGGCGTGTACAGTAGTAAAATATATATATATGATGGGCTTCATGCATGTGCAAAATTTTGAGAGTTTTCGAGCATGTTGAAGCCCTAAAAAATGCAGGTATTGATTGGGGGGCGCTGTAGAGCCAGTGTGTCACGCCCAGTGCCAATTGGGATATCAAATTGAATACCTGAATATGAGAAGGGCCCAAGTCCACAGCATAGTGTTTTGAGAAAATGAAAAAAAAAAAAAAAAAAAACCTATTTTGTTGAATTATTAATTGATGATATTGCTGTTTATATGACAACTCATGTATTCATATCTAAAAGTGGCATAGTACATGATTATACGCACTCTGGTTACACCGCGGGGACGCATTTAATACGATGGATTTGGGCCCTTCTTATAATCATATCGTAGGAAAACATTGGCTTATTGAGTTTTTATCATATTTTCCTTGTTTAAGTTAAAATAAACAGTATGTAGAGGCTTTATTATTGAAAATACACACATACAACAAATTGGCACTTCATTCTGAATAACTTTATTTATTTAAATTCCCTTACAGGCATTTTGTTCCTGTTGTTCTAGGTGCTACAACTTTCCCACTTGCGCTAACATACTCCTTCTGCTCTCAAACTTTTCCTCTTATTTGCCTTCCATTCTTTCTCATTTTTATATTTTTTTCCATGAACTGCATTATCATTGAGATCATTCTGAAAATCTTCCATGTTGAACATGTGTGGCGTAGACATTCGTCAACAGAGGGCACTATCTGTATGTGTATAACCAAGACCCAAGTCCTGGAGTTGGGCCTATCTTTTATACATGCCAGTTTTCTATCAGGCTGTAGGAGTACTTAGAGTGTGGACTTGGGCCCATTATTCATACACTAGGTAGTCCTATGTGAAAATGACAATTTTTTGTTTAACTCAAATTGGCCAAATTATGGACTTAGGCCCTTCTCATATTCAGGTATTCACTTGATGTGCATCACAACTGAAACTTGTGTGCAAAGTTCTGCGAGTTTTGGAGCATGTTAAGGCCTTCAAAAAATATGCTCGTAAATTTGTAAAAAACGCAGGAAATGGCTTATAGCTCACTTCCTGTTTGGCAAAAAATGTCAAAAAAAAAAACCAAAACTTATGAACTATCACCCCACCACATTTCACAAAATCTTAGCATCTTTATGCCAAAATGGCCACATGTTTGGTGGTGCTATAGAACCACCAGGGCATGCCTCAGCTCAATTGATATGCCGATTTTGTCAGTACACAAAAATGAACAAATAAGCAAAATTTGGTGGCGAGTGAACGATGTATATGCAAACTGTAGCAATATTGTGTTTCATGGCGAGACATCAGAATTCGCCACTCCATCATGGCCACGCCCATCGACGAAAACTCACGATTTCAATTACTTTGATTGCACAAGCCTTTTCATGACCCTGACCAGATTTGAAGTCATTGGGATAAAAATTGTAGGAAGAGTTCGTTCTAATACAAGCCCTCCAAATACTACTGATTTTTAGGAAAATTCAAAATGGCGGATTCCCTGTTGGATTTGGGGTCATGCTCCAAGAGACTTCTTTGAAGATTCTGGTATGATGCATCATTCGGCAAAGGTTTTGAGACTGTAGATTACATATATTTCTCCCAATGATGACTTTCTGCCAATGGGAAAGGCCTGAAAAATGCGATTTTCATTTGCTAAAAAAAAAAAATTATTATAATAATAATAATAATAATAATAATAATAATAATAATAATAAACACTACAGTTCCAATAGGGTCCTCACACCCTCAGTGCTCGGGCCCTAATGATTATGGTTGCCTTTGGCCGTTGCATCCTTTCTATCACTGCAAAGCTCCAGTGATGTTTGGCAAACTTTTTTTTTTTTTTTTTTTGCCTGGTAAACCCAACACGCAACTAATTGATTCAATTCTTCAGCTACAATTCATGGGTCCTATTATGTCTCCCTTATCATCTACCTCACCTCCCTTAAGGATAACATGCACTTGCATCCTACTCATTCTTTTTCTGCCTATTCTGCTTCAATTCCAGTCATTTACCTTTTTGTTCCACTGCTCTTGTGATGCCAAGTGATATTTTTAACCATTCTTGCATTCTTTGGAATCCATTACCTCACTTATGAAAGCAAATTACCAGCTGTCTCTGTTGAATTTCTTCTAATTTGTCCATGAACACGGATGAGAAAGGGTTTCTGCATGTATTTTACAGCATTTTTATTTGCTAGTGAAACAGGAAACAGGGGAGAGATGATTTACACTGTATTGCTTCTTTAGCATCATTACAGCAACACGGTCAGAGTTAAATTAATTCATTAAGAGTCTAATTGGTTTCACTCTGGCAATAGTAGACTCAAATAGACTCTGTAACAGTTAATTTCACTTTCTATGAGTTGAACTAACTCTGAATATGTAGCTGTGAATATGAACTTGGGGGAAAAAAAACTTGGTCAACTTTTATTTTATTTGGAATAATAATCAGGGGTGCTAATAATTTTTCCATCAATGGTTTTCACAAAAAATGAGATGACTTATTGAACCAATGCTGAAATATGTGAATAAATGCATTGAAATAAAAGTACATACATAGTTTTTCCTTACATTTAAACAAAACAAAATTGCATGTACCTTTTTTCTCCATTCTAACTAAGGGTGCCAATAATTTTGCAGCACACTGAAAGTTTGTGTGTGCAGAACAGAACACAAAGCTGATGCAAGAGGAGAGACAAGTACATCATGAATATAGCTTAGGGAAAGTTTCATCGCATTCAAATTCCCTTTGATCCCTCGGCCGCTCCACAGGGCTACCACAAAGCTTAGATGTTTTGCTATGACAAGGTCCAGCTCTGCATGCATTCTGTTCGATTCAGTCTTCTCATCATCAACAAGAAAGCCTCTGTGTCCTCAACTGCACTGCACAGCCATGTGCATGGTGATTTATTTCATTTTATTTATTTTATTTTTTTTTGGGGGGGGGGCTTCTGGATTCTGACTGTATGCATGGTTGAACTCCTTTCTGTACTTGCACAAACTCATAAAAATTGCTTGCTGCGGTTTTATTTTCCCCACTGACGAAAAACTCACAACATGTAAAAGTTGAACTTTGCCAAGGAGCACAAAAAGTGTAAGAGGACGATCTCCTACATTTCTCTTGGGCCTCACCACTTGTGCAATCTAACAATGTGTTGATTGCTACTGCAGTCCTTCGACTCTACAAAATGGATTCTTTTGCACATAAGTGTCAAAAGTCAAGTGTGATCTGTTCTGCACTGTCTTGATGGAAAAATGCATAATTCTGTGGTAGCTTGACAAAGGTAACACTGCTCATCATAAATAATGCAGTAGTACTCATTTTCCATGATAAGGGGAATGCTACCTTTAGCTAGTATTCAATGCACAATGCCAAGTCCATCCATAGCTACTTGTCAGCTGTAATCCAGGGCCAGATTTTCGTACAATTATGCGAGAATCAACCATGATTCTTAAAAATCTGTTTTTGCAAGAATCATGAAATCACCTTCTGGCCAACTTGCTTTTTGTAGGTACTTTACCAGCACTACATTTTCACTTTTTGTATGCAGATCTCTCTCACCATCACTGCAAAATCTTTACACAAGGTAATGCATTGTAATGATTATAACAAACTGTACAGTGCGCTGTATATTTCTTTGATTTAGTGTTTGAACTCTTCTCAATATCTGCTCTTTCATGTTTAAATATTCATCCTCCCAGGATTCAAAACAAGTTTAATTCATGCATTTTGGTCCCATGGTTTTACAGAAATCATGAAAAAATCCAGAAAGAGACAAGGTGTCAAGAATACAGCAAGAACTCAGGGTAATCTGGACATATGCAGTTTTCCCCTCATGGTATCCCACATAGGCCAGACTGGTACATTTCTAATGCTGTAAAATGATATATTTTCATTAAATGTCATTGTGTACAGTGTAATAGTCTATAAATAAATATTTTTCAATGTATGTTAATTCCTGTGTGTGTGTGTGTGTGTGTGCGTGCGTGCGTGTGTGGGTGAGTGTGTGCGTGTGTGTTTTAGTAAATATTAACAAGGGTGAGAAAACGTTATGGCACCAAATGTGGGTCCTCAAGTGAATCACTTGCTGAAGATACAGACATTGTGTGCTTTTCCTAGCCAATATTTTTCTCAACCACTGGTCCATCCCATAGAGCACATTTAGATGATTTCCAAGTTCTCGTCTCATACCTTCAAAACGCCATGGATCCTCGTAAACTCCAACCAAAACCCTTGTTAGGACTGTCTCTCGCTAAATATCTCCTTTCAATGTCCACTTTTCGCCAGCAAACCCAATTTCGCTGGTATAGAATAAAATTAGCCGTCACTCAATTGAGCCACCGCACAAAATGGCGTTCACTGACATCATATAACACGACGCAAACAGAGAGCCTGCACATGCAACGAGTCCTCTGGGAGCCCACGCGAGACCTTTTTAAATTAACCATACGTTAATGTTCCAATAAAAAGAACGGTGCAGGCAGTATAGGGGGATAAATGAACCACGCTAAACCATTGATCTCATTGCGCAAAGGACCCCGTCTCCTTCCTGTCATGTGATGTCAGTGAGATGAGAACTTGGAAAGCGTCTGATTGGGCGCTAAGGGATGGACCAGTGCCTAAGCTAGCCATGGTAAATACCCAAATAAAAATACTGCCCAGGGAGGGCACGCACGGTCTAATTAAGATATAAAATGTAAAGAAATTGTAAGAAATAATTTTAATGTTGTTTTTAAATGTTGATAGTCAATCACAGTAACACGAATGTGTCTAACTTTAATGGTGTTAACTTACTATTAATTCATTGTGTTAATTTTTTTGGAAACATGTTCGTGTCTGTTCCATGGCAAAGCAAAATGCAAATGGCTTATGAATTATCATTAAAATGGCAACTGACAACATCTGGCAAATGGTTTTAAATCCCTAATAGTATAGTTATGCTTTGAGAACAACAGAAAACACGAATTATTTTAGTCTCTGATCTGTGGTGCCACTCTTAGGTAAAATCTAATGACTGCCTCAGTGGGTTGATAAGGTGACAGCAATCTGTCATGTAAAACAGAGTATCATAACTTAAGTTTGAATAACTTCAAAAAAGTAAGAGTCTTATTTTACGACTATTTGAGAAAGATTTAGTTTTCTTGTGATTTGAAGTGCACTGAAATTAGTGCTTTGCTTATGCTAGCCCTTCTCCTCTCCGGAACGTCCTGCAACTCTCCACCCTCCATATTAATGCAGCCGCGGGCGCACATAGCAAACTTACTCTGATTTCTCTCAAATGAACGGAGTATGTACTTCTTGTATAATAAAAAGACAAAAATAGTGGCAAAGCCACTGCGCCCGCTTGGCCAAACGTGACCAAAATGGAACGCCCCCTATTGGCCATAGTAACAGTCCGATTGGGCTGAAAATCGAACTTGGTCTGGACCTTAAGACGGTATATATGCATATGAAATATGAAAAGGATCAGTGAAAAACTGAAGACGCTAGAGCACAGACAAGCCAAAAGTTTACGCACACACGCACGGATGCACGACATACCATCACTAAAGACCCTGTGCATAACATAAGCCCCTTGGGCCTTTTGGCCAAGCAGGGCAAAAAAATTGGAGCATCTTAGCTCATAAAATAAGGGAGCGAGGGCTGTTTCAAGTTTTGCAGAAAAAGCCCCCTGGTGGCCAAACCGAGCATCGCAGCATGCCCAAAATCGAACTGAGGCTAGATCTTGGGCCCATATGCATGCATACAAAATAGGAAAAGAATCCATTGAGAACTGAGGATGCTATGGTGCTGAAACAAAACCGGCACATTTTATGACCTTTGACCTATATAACCTTTAAAATTAAGTCAAATCTAAAAGCCATTACATATATGATGAACCCTTGGCAGAACACCCGTAAAAATTTGAGCATCTTAGCTTGTAGAATAAGGGAGCTAGAGGTGTCTGAAGTTTTGCAGAAAAAGCCACCTGGTGGCCAAACCAAGAATCGCAGCACAACCAAAATCAAACTCGGGCTAGATCTTGGGCCCATATACATGCATATAAAATAGGAAAAGGATCTGTTGAGAACTGAGGGCGCATTGGCGCTGAAACGAAACCGGCACATTTTATGACCTTTGACCTATATAACCTTTAAAATTAGGTCAAATCAAAAACCCATGATATATGATGAACCCTTGGCAGAACACCCTACAGTAAAAATTTGAGCGTCTATGCTTGTAGAATAAGGGAGCTAGAGCTGTTTGAATTTTTGCAGAAAAAGCCGCCTGGTGGCCAAACCAAGAATCGCAGCATGACCAAAATCGAACTCGGGCTAGATCTTGGGCCCATAGACACGCATATAAAATAGGGAAAAGATCCATTGAGAACTGAGGGCACTATATCGCTGAAACTAAACCGGCACATTTTGTGACCTTTGACCTATATAACCTTTAAAATTAGGTCAAATCAAAAGCCCACGACATGTGTGATAAACACTTGGCAGAACACCCTACAGTAAAAATTTGAGCATCTTAGCTCGTAGAAAAAGGGAGCTAGAGCAGTTTGAAGTTTTGCAGAAAAAGCGGCCTGGTGGCCAAACCAAGAATTGCAGCATGACCAAAATAAAACTTGCGCTAGATCTTGGGCCAATATACATGCATATAAAATATGAAAAAGATCCGTAGAGAACTGAGGGCACTATGGCGCTGAAACAAAACCAGCACATTTTATGACTTTTGGCCTATATAACCTTTAAAATTACGTCAAATCAAAAACCCATGATATGTATGATGAACCCTTGGCAGAACAACCTGCAGTAAAAATTTGAGCATCTTGGCTCGTAGAATAAGGGAGCTAGAGCTGTTTGAAGTTTTGCAGAAAAAGCCACCTGTTGGCCAAACCAAAAATGTCAGCATGCCCAAAATCAGCTAGATCTTGGGCCCATATACGTGCATATAAAATATAAAAAGGATCCGTGGAAAACTGAAAGCTGTATTGCGCTGAAACGACAATTGTGGATGCACTAACGCACGCACGCACAATAGACCATCACTAATGATCCTAAACACAGCATAAGCCCCTTGGGCCTGTCGGCCAAGCGGGCTAAAAAGGAGGGAAATGCTAACACAGATACACATTTTATTTGTGACCAGGTGATATTAATTTCTTTCTTCATGTAAAATTGTCAAATGTCGAAAATACCGCAATGTCCGAAATACCGTGAGTCTACATCACCACACTCACATAGATATTTATAAAAACTTTCACAACTTTTCATGTTTGTTTTGCGGGAATCAACGTTGATTCGCGTGAGTGCTATTTGGCGAGAGGGTCGCTTGGCAAATTGCTTCACGGATTGCGTCAGTATTCTGGTCCTGCAATCCCAGGTTCAGTCATTCAAATCCCTTAAATAAAACTATCATGCCGGAGAACATGAGAATGTCTATTCTGAATTAAATTGAGTACAGAATTTAAGTATTTAAATCGTCGGACGTTTATTAGCAGTGCAAACGTGTCAAAGATCTGCAACTTAGAGAGCAAATTGGAGAGATGGCTTAACAGACTATTCGATCTTATAATGCAATTGACACTGAGTGGCACTGAGGTGGCAACTCCAACTTTGGTACGTTATGTTCAATTCCAGTCTGGGGCCTTTCACTAAGGAGTTAACATACTCTCCAGTGTTTGAGTGTGTTATCTCAGGTACTCTTCTTTCCTCCCTCAGTTCAAAGACATGTATACCAGGCAAATTGGAGACTCTAAATTGCCCATAAGTACATACAAGCATACAAGCAATATTAACCAGCAGGTTGTAGACATTTTTATCACATATCAACCATTAGTATGTATATGCCAATTCCATCATCCCTGAAAACAATTTTGTCATACGTGATTACATCAATATTGTGTTATCCCACAGTGTTATTTGTGTATATACTGCAAATTATCTTGTATATGTATATATTCACTTCAAATCAGTGGACATTACCTGAGTAATGTTCACAATTAACGATGAGAACCTGGATGTCTCAAGGTTGCTTGAGCACAATTCTTCAGAGGGTACACGCAGTGTTTGTTCACCGAAGTCTAAAAGCTAACGCAATCACATCATTTATATGAGTGGATCGAAATGCCCATGACTGGACTGCTGAAGCATCTGTAATAACACACAAGCCCTTATAGAGGGGCCATTTTAAAAGCTAAACCTGCTGATTCCAAGTCCTAACATGGAAAAAAAATACCAGATATGTCTCCAACACTAGATAAAATAATCATTTTCTTCTGTGCTTGCCTTAATACTGTATATCATTAGCACGTAATCACATCTTGTGTTGTAGTTTATGACTCTCTGTCCCATCAAATGTTATTTATGATTTACATTAGCAGAACCATATGCTATAGGGGAGAGATTGCGCATTTTTGCTGCAGATAAATCAAAACGATGATAATTCAACACTTGGCAGCTCTCCAACAAATAAAACTACGAACCGAGGAGGTAAGATCCAAACCTTTAATATTTATTTTCATCTTGTTCTGGAATCAGGCGTCGCATTCAGAGCAAAGGTTAAAGCATCCATTCTAACAAATAGTGATTTCTCAGCAACCAGCCCACAGCTCAAACACCTGTTAAAATCTCAGCAGAGAACTCCAATACACAGAAATATTCCGCACAGGTACACGGAGGTGTATGGTGATACCGTAGTAGAGCATGAAATGGCTTTAGATAACCTGGTAAATTGACCTGGCAACCTGCACAGCAGATTTGTTCAAAGTTAAACAATACTAGAGGTGCAAATGGACAAGCTAACAGATTAGCCTAACAAATTAAATATTGTAATGAACCACCTGTGTGTAGTCCATGCACCTTGTTCTTGGGGAACAGCCCACAGAGGTACACAGCCACTGCACTCATCCCCTGATGGTTTCCACAAAAATCCCAATTTAGCATTAGCATTCGACAGCATGCAGAAAATACAAAATCAAGCCCCGATGCTTAAACCGAGGGGTAGAGCTTCAAGCTTCAAAGGCTGATACAAGTTCCAGTTTTTGCTACAGGGACACTTCTAATAAACACTTCATCCAGTTATATTCCCACCAATCCCAAAGGCTTCTATGCTCGCGGGGGGAAAAAAAACGAGTGGCCTTGTACAGCAGCCACCATCGCCCCCACCTCACAAACTGACTTCCACACAGAATAAAATCTCCATAATGGCTGCGGCCTCCGTAAGTTTCCCACTGAGGGCATTAAGGGAGATGCTTTAAATATGCCTTGAAATATGAAGCTCTCACTCCAATTAAATGACTAAAAACAGGTCCTCTGATTGAGATTTAACAGTGTGTTTACGGCTTTGTGAGTTCTGTAATGAACCATGACTGGACTCTTTGGACTGCGGTGCTGCTAATATAGCCCAAAAGCCAGTGAAAATCAAATGGCTTGATAGAGTTGGAGGGCAGTATTCCTCCTTCTGTCTTGCTCTGCTTCTTTTGAATTCTGCAGTCAAGTGGATGAGTTCTTGTACCCACCCCAGCCTTCTCATTATCGTAGTGTAAACCTCTCACTTTATTTCAACAACTGCTATTAATGATAGACAATCATTTTGGCTCTGACAGTGAATTCAAAGGAAAAATCCAAAAAGAGGAGCTCCATCCATAGTAATGGTCTTCATTATATTCAGAATTCTGGTGGTATTGTGTGAAGTTTCTTTCAGGGACTTGACCTGATTTACAAATTCAAGGCCGAGTGTTACGTTCCTACAACAGTACAAGTTATGCCCTGTGTATCCAACTTAACACTGCATTTACATATAGCACAACAGTTGGGGTTTGTTTGTGAGTCTTATGGAAAAATAAGTATTTCAGAATAAAAAATACATCACGTAAGTCAAAATAGCGTGTGTGAGTCAAATGACGTGAACATTGTTAAGAGCAACAGAAATTTCAGGAGTTATTACACTTTAAATTGGCAAAATGTCATATGGAATATATATCTGCACCCAAATGCGAAATGCAGAAATGCAACAAAAATGATTAAAAATCTAATTAAAACTAATCTTTCTCCCTCGGGGATAATTATATGGGTGTTTACATCAGTGTATTCAACTATTATTAAACTGATCAATGTCAATTGATTTTTTGACCTCAAAGGCTTTTGTCCCAGCAGACTAATGTCAGCCAATGTCATATATGATAACAAGCAATCTTGAGCAATTTTATGTATCAATTAATTTCAATAACTCATTAGACAGAAAGTAGCATCATAAAGAAGATTCTGAAGGACTCCATAGATATAGTGAAAGGTTATTAAGTTTCTCTGAAAAGATTTTTTGTTCACCATTTTCAGTCCCTGGCACACGTAGCAAAATCAGACTCATACTGTATAACACTTGTTAAGCATGTATTATGTTTTGGTTCAAACTTGTTTATTTAATATTAAGTTACATATTTAATACTTGAAGGTAAAGTCAGCATACTTCAACCAAAATGTGCTTGATTTAGTTTTTTTTCGTCATCCCGGAAAACAATTTTTTTCATATGTGATTACATCAATATTGTGTTATCCCACAGTGTCATTTTTGTAAATACTGCAAATTATCTCGTTCTTTACCAAACATTTAATTTTTGTTTCACCAGGGAAACTGTGTTCCAGATGCCAGTGTCCTACAAATAAAGAGAAGCAAAGGTCATGGCCTGGAAAAATGCTGACCCATTAGCCAGGGAGTTATTTCAAGCAAAAAAAAAAAAAAGAGCAAAGTATTACAAGCCTTTGGAACAGTTAAGTAACCAGTGTATTTCTCTAATAAGACAGTTTTATTTCTACAACCCCAATTCCAAAAAACGTTGGGATGCCGTGTAAAATGTAAAAAAAAAAAAAAGAATGCAATGATTTGCAAATTTCAAAAACCCACATTTTATTCACAATAGAACATAGAGAATACATCAGATGTTGAAAGTGAGACATTTTACCATTTCATGAAAAAAATATTAGCTCATTTTGAATTTGATGGCAGCAACACATGTCAAAAAAGTTGGGACAGGGCCATGTTTAGGTTGTGTAGCATCCCCTCTTCTTTTAACAACAGTCTGTAAACACCTGGGAAGTGAGGAGACCAATTGCTGGAGTTTTGGGAGGGGAATGTTGTCCCACTCTTGTCAGATGCAGGATTCTAGCTGCTCAACAGTCCTGGGTCTTCTTTGCCGGATTTAGCATTTATTGATGTACCAAATGTTATCCATTGGTAAAAGGTCTGGACTGCAGGCAAGCCAGTTCAGCACCCGGACTCTTCTACTGCGAAGCCATGCCGTTTTGATGGATGCAGTATGTGGTTTACCACTGTCTTGCTGAAATAGGCAAGGTCTTACCTGAAAGGGACATAGTCTGGATGGGAGCATACGTCGTTGTAAAACCTCTATATACTTTTCAGCATTGGTATTGCCTTTCCAGATGTGTAAGCTCCCCACGCCATAGGCACCAATGCAACCACATACCATCAGAGATGCAGGCTTTTGAACTGTGCGCGGATAACAAGCTGGATGGTCCATCTCCTCTTTAGACCACAGAACACGGCGTCCATGCTTTCCAAAAATAATTTCAAATTTTTATTCATCTGACCACAGAACAGTTTTCCATTTTGCCCCAGTCCATTTTAAATGAGCTTTGTTCCAGAGAAGATGGCGGCGTTCGTGGATCGTGTTCACATATGGCCTCTCCTTTGCATGATACAGATTAACTTGTATTTGTGGATTTCACGGCAAAATGTGTTCGCAGACTATGATTTCTGGAAGTGTTCCAGAGCCCATGCAGTGAATTCCAGTTCAGAATCGTGCCTTTTTTTGATGCAGTGCCGCCTGAGGGCCCAAAGATTATAAGCATCCATTATTGACCTTCGGCCTTGTCTCTTGCGCATAGAAATTTCTCCAGATTCTCTGAATATTTTGATGATATTATGTACTGTAGATGGTGGGATGTTGAAGGTCTTTGCAATTTTACATTGAGGAACATTTTTCTGAAATTGTTCCACAATTTTTAGTTGCAGTTTTTTGCAAATTGGTGAATCTCTGCCCATCTTTCCTTCTGAGAGACTCTGCCTTTCTAAAATGCTCTTTTATACCCAGTCATGTTATTGACCTGTTGTCAATTTACCAAAGTAGTTACATGCTCTTCTAGCTGTTTTTTTTTATTAGTACCACTTACTTTCCAGCCTTTTGTTGCCCCTTTCCCAAATTTTTTGAGACGTATTGCTGCCATCAAATTCAAAATGAGCTAATATTTTTCAAGAAATGGTAATGTCTCTCTTTCAACATCTGATATGTTGTGTATGTTCTATTGTGAATAAAATGTAGGTTTATGAGATTTGCAAAATAATTGCATTCTGTTTTTATTTACATTTTACACAGCATCCCAACTTTTTTGGAATTGGGGTTAAAATATTAATATGTATTATTCTCAGATCAATCAGTAGGTCATCATCTGTGGCTAGCTGATCATATTTGTTATCAATTCCAACAGCTGAGTAATACTTTAAGCATGTTTCATTAAAAACAAACCCATCTAACTGAGAGTTAATACTATAGCGACATATTGTTGACAGACTAATCAATAGGCCATTAAACATTAATGCCACGTACTGATTTTTTCATAATTTTTTTTTCCCTTAATCCAACTGTCTGCATCTGTTTTCGTGTGTCTTTCTTATTAGTTCCTTTTTGTCTCGTCTCTTCCCCTGCCCTAAATGTTTCTCGGCATTCTTGCGCGCAGTTTCTCCCATTAATGTTGAGTAAGTTGTTGTGAATTTAAGTTCTGTTGCCGTCCTTTCCCTTCACTGAATTGTACTGTTTCGACAGTGTCATCATTATCCCCCGCCACGATCGAGGGCCATAACTCCGTGAAAAAACATGCTTCGACACCCATTTTCAAACTCAACGTAGATCATGAGAAGCTTATTAAGCTTCCAAAATTTCATGCATCTAGCTATAATCTTTTCACAGAAATCTTGTCCCCAATGTGGCCCAGAGGAACGGACGCACGCACGAACAGGCAGGCAGATGGACGGACCCCAATCCAATATCCCCCGTCCCACTTCGCGGCGGGGGATAAAAAACTGTTATAGGTTTTTAATCCACGAAAGAAGCAAGCTTGGACAAACGTCACTAAATCGACTGACATAGAAGTAGTAGCTGTGCGTTTCTGTAAATTTCGCTATAATTAGCTTTTTACTCACGATGCAGTGCTGTAGATTGTACAGTAACCCTTTGGAACAAAGTAAGTGCACCAAATGGCTATTTTACGCTGATCTAACAGAGCACAAAGTGTTTTAGCCCAACAGCTCTCACTACAATATAACATGATAATCAAATTCTTTTAGTTTACAAGGACAGCCAGAGGTCTGAAACTTCTGAAAGATAGATGCTTTATGGCAGCCGTAGTATTAATTTTTACGAGGAATTTTTTCTAGGGTTTTTGAGAAGGGGGGATTTTCTCAATGAAGCAAAGGGAGTTTTAGGGGCGACTTTATTATGCATATTTGATCGCACACCAGTGCAGGTTATTGGTAGGGTATATTGGAATGAAAATGTAGCAACGTGCGGGGAAAAAGAACTCAAAGAAAGAAGACGTAAAACTACAGAAAAAGTGAATGCGATCATGGCTAGGAACATAGGGAAATTCGAACTCTCCAAAATTGTTTATTGAAACACGCACAAACATAACCAAGAAAAAAAATCCGTAAAATGTTAAACATAGGTAACAGAATCATAATATTTGTACCTGCAGTTGCTTAGGTGTCTGGCTGTGTCTCTATTATTTCTCTAAGCCGATGAGGCTTGGTCACAGTGGTGCAGCGGCAGAAGAAAACATCAAAACTTTTTTCTGTCAGACAGAAACTCAGCAATTCCATTCAAGAGCAATCTACTGAGGGTGACCTTTCGAACGAGATCATGATTATGCCTGTAGTCAAAGTGTTTCAAGAACGGTAAGCATATTAGTTTGGGAGGAAATTTGCACTAACAAGGACCGCACTTTAAAGGGTTAATTTTTTGAAAAACATATTTGCCAGAAAAGCATTACAATATTTATTCGACTCTTTGATGCTTCAGAATCGGCTCAAGTTGTCAAAATAACAGCATTATGTAAATTTAATAAAATTTAATGAAAAACAATTTGTTACTGCTTCTCCATTTATAGTATAATAAATTATCCAAGTACATCAATGTTACAACCTATCTTCCAACCATACACTCAAATAGGTCGATTATTCTCATTTACTCTGATTTACGACCCATAGGAGCATTTCCCAAAATCGCGCCCCTACTGGCAGTAAGAAGGTACTGTTAAAGTTACAGTTTGAGTTCCACATGCAGTTTCAGTCATATTTACACTTAAAATAACGGTTTGGGTAAGGATTAGGGTTGGGGTTAAGGTTAGGGTAAGGGATAGAATTAGGATTAGGTTTAGGTTAGGGATTGTAAAACAAATTGTAACAATTTTTAAATAATGGTTAAAAATTCAATATTTGAAATCATCACTGTCCCTTAAGGCATTTTACAGTCATATCATAGGATTCTAAATAACAATATGTAAATTACATAGTTAGAAAGTAAGATTTTATACATGAGCAAAAATCATTCAAGTACCAGTAATAACAGCTTTTATTTGCATTTTCAACCAATTCTAATTATTATCAACTTGATCTCCGTATTCATTACCTTCTGTTATGCCTCCACAATAATGCCCTTGCCACTCCATAATTTAATACCGTAGTATCAATCTGTCTTGTTATCACAACACTACGTCCAGAAAGGAAGTCCATGTGGTTTTAAAAACATTAGCTCAACCTTTGGCAAGTGCCTCTTGTCAATCACATTGCAGCAACTTGCAAATAACATTTCAATATTGGAAATAATACCCATAAACCTTTTGAAACTACGGAACATGAAATAAGCAATAACTCTGTGACTACAACATGTTTTACCCAATGTATGCCAAATGTGAACTTTATTAAGTCTTTATTAAGTGTAAGTGAATTTGACTGTGAACTTTATTAAGTCTTTATTAAGTGTAAGTGAATTTGACAAGATTTTTTTTTTTTTTTTGTCCTCGCCATTTCATACAATCCTTCAACACGCTCGCATTTGGCATTTTAATTGGAGGATAAAGAGAGAATCATGCTCAAGGCAGCACACAGACATGGACATCATGTCTGACAGAGATGCATTCCTTAGACTGAAAGGGTTGTGAGGTACATTCTAAGAGGGACATATTACCTGCGCTGATGGCTGCTTCTTAAACTGGCAGTAACTACACAGTTCATCACCCAGGCCCTACAGGGGACAGGATGTCCTCCTTTTCAAAAAATGTAATACAGGTGAAACTGACAGCGTTTTAGTTTGATAAACTGGAACTGCACACTAAATCTCTCTACTTATGAAACTCGAAACCCAAATTTAACTAAGAACCAGCAAGGCATACTTTTCAATATAGAGACAAAATGAGATTTTTTTTTTCTTTTTCCCGTTCAGAGACCTGTCAAAAACACATTCTGCCATAACGGACAACAGACTTATTGAGCCAACCCACTTCGTGCACTCCCATGACCCGCTTTTGGGTCACGACCCGACAGTTTAAGAAGAACAGCTCTGTGAATACATTTTTTAGGAAAAAATGAAAATCTGAGCTAAAAAATTTAAGCCAGCTTCTGAGGCTGTATGACTTTCTCTCCTCAGAGGTGGGAATTTGCTCAAATTCCAGACCACCCTCTACTTCACACTACTTAAGGGTTTTTTTTTTTGGCAATAATATTTTGTAAAACTGGACAGTAAACAGAGAGATTTTATGCATGAGTGACTATAACTAGCACCAGGATCATGCCCTACCATACTATATTAAGAGCAGATTTCTCTCTCCTTTATGAATGTAAGACCATACTCCTGAGCACAGACAGTCAATCTCACCCTGTGTTCTACCTCACAGGAATATAGTGCAAATGCAATGGCAGGCTACTTTAAAGTCTTCTAAAGTTTGGCCATTGAAAGTTCTGGATTGCATTAAGGAATAAAATAAAATATTGCATTAAAAGTGTATATTCACTAGCAGGGCTTAGGGGAAGTTGTAGAAACTGAGATGTGATGACACAGAGCACATAAAGGGTTGATGTGGCTTTTCACCAACCTGTCCTCTAACCATATGCTCAAATAGGTCGATCATTCTGATTTACTCTGATTTACGACCCATAGGAGCGTTTCCTAAAATCGTGCCCCCACTGGCAGCAGGAAGGTATAGTTAGAGTCACAGTTTCAGTTCCAGATACAGTTTCAGTCATACTTACACTTAAAATAACGGTTTGGGTAAAGATTAGGGTTGGGGTTAGGGTTAGCATTAGGGTTAGGGTAAGGGTTCGAATTAGGATTAGGGTTAGGATTAGGTTTAGGTCACGGATTTACTGACGGCGACGCTGACGATTGAAACCAGATTGTAGTTATTAAAATGACCGCCAGTGGTCGCTTAACTCCTAAACGTAACTTAAGGTCGTAATAAGCTGCTTGACAAACGACCTTTGCGGGCGTATTTTGTTGGAGGACAGGCTCCTTTTCACTCACTTTATTTAAAAAGCCTAAGAAGATTATAACTTCCTGAGTTGAGCGGCATTTTTATCAAAACTTGGAGAGGCAGGATGATAGCATCCAACAGGAGCATTTCACGCGGTAATAAATGAGGAATACTGTGACCCCATAATGCTTTTTCACATACTGACTCATGAGTCCTCCGTGAAATTTGGTAGTTTATTCAATTCAGTTCAATTCAATACAACTTTATTTATCCCAAAGGCAATTCAGTTTGACAGCAACACACAGTGCACATGCAGCAGCCAACACACAACACTCAACAATACACTCAATAACACTGTCAGAGACAACACGCAGGTATTCTCTATGTCTCCCAAGGATGCACCAGTACAACTGCCATACATAAAGAAAATGGACATAATGTAACAGTTAAAATATACTTGTATAAAAAAAAAAAAAAAGGGTTCATTCCCACAGTGACTGATCTAAATTTAAAATTCTAATGGCCGAGGGGATAAAAGATCTGGAATAACGGTTTGTTTTCCAAAGTGGAGCTTTAAAACGCCTTCCTGAAGGCATAAGCTGAAAGTTCACAGCTAGGACGTGGTCATGTTGCTCCATGATGACCCTAGCTTTCTTGAGCACCCTTTTGTCCCAAAGGGAGGGCAAGTCCTCCAGCTGCACCCCAATAATTTTGGAGCACACCCTCACAATGTTGTTCAGTGAGTTTTTGTCCTTTGCACACATGCAATTAAACCAACAAATAAATGAGAAAGTTAAAAGACTTTCAATAAAAGACATAAAACAAGCACTGTATTCTCCTGCTTAAGTTAAAAGAGTTCAGCTTCCTAAGATAATGGATCCTTTGTTGTCCTTTCTTGGCAATCACCTCTGCATTGACATCAAATTTTAGTTGTGAGTCAAAAACAGTTCCCAAGTATTTGTAGGATTCTACAATATCCACCTCCATGCCATGAATAAAGTTAGCAGCAGGTTTGCTTTGATTCTGAAATTTACTACCAGTTCCTTAGTCTTAGACACGTTCAAGTCAAGACCATATTTATCACACCAGGTGACAAAGGCAGAGACAGCATCACTATTACTTCAGCGTGAATCCTCCAGAAGGGACAGAAGAGCCGTATCATCAGAGAACTTCATTCGTCAATATGCACTTATTGCTCAAATTTAGCCAAGTATCTCATTCAAAAGAGTATTAGAGCCCATAATCGCAAAGTTCAAAACTTCCGATAACGTTAACCATTGCCCAGAATTGCAGAGCCATCTTTCAAACGCAAGCCAGAGATGATATCTGTCAGAAATTGTTCACAGATACCCATCTCAGAAGTTTTGAATTATATGTTTAATTTCGGGCAGGCAATACTAAATTAGGATTGAGTCCATGAGAAAGTGCTGCATTAGAGTCGCAGCCATTCACATTTGGAAGCCATTTAAAACAATTTTCTGTTTAGAAGACAATGTTTCCCTTGCCTCCCATGTGTTAAGCATTTGCGCAGATACAGTGGATACTAGTGGTGAGCAAATTCTATGATACGACAAACCCATAATTTATTCTCCACAGAGTCGACATGAGAGATTAATGGATGGGGGATAAGCCGTTACTTTGTGGGGCTGGTCTGCCCTGTTCTACTCCAGCTATTAATGATATAAACTAAAAATGTACATTATCTGGGGGGCTAAAGAAAGTTTAAGGAGGGCTGAAGGCACCCTGAAATAGGCCTAGTGATGTCCCTTATTCTGCATATCTTATAATTAATTATGAGTGGTTCACACAAACACACACACACAAGCTGACACACACACACACACACACACTCACTGGCCTCTTGCCAACTTCAAGTGATCTCAGACAAAGCGAGCAGCTCAGAGGTCAGAGATAAAAATAAACAGAGAGAGCCTATCACAGTGAAAGGCGCAAAACAGTCATATGAGAAAGAGTGCTGATACAGGCAGGATTCTGTTGAGGGGAGAGGAAAAAAAACATCTTTTTTCCGGTCTTTTAGGACTGTCCAACACTCAGGCTTCAAACAGACAGACAGGCCTTCAGGCTACTTTCTGGTATAGGATTCCGAAAGGTCAAGCATGCACAGAGATGTTTGGGAAATGTGTCCAATAAGTATGACAATTATGGAGCAATTACAAAGTAGAGGTGAGGATTTTGTTTGGAAAATTGAACTGTCACATCAAGGCACAAAAATATTTATCTAACACTTAAAACTTTCCAGATAACATTTTTGAGGCAAGGCTAGATTGACCATCATGAGTACTGTGGCAATTGCATTTGAAAGAGAACTCTCTCTGCTTGCATGTCCCAATGGTCCTGGTGGGTCATTCCAAATAAAATCAACCAATTCTGAAAAAAGTTCACACTTTACCCCACAGAAACAGCAGATTTTTTTAATTGTTTGGAAAATAAATTTGGTACTGTATGTTTAATGAAGCCATGTATAATTTTACCTCGATACTTTGAATATTTTCCGAGTTATGGGCCCCACAAGGACGTGGAGGTGGGTCGAAATTTCATGCTTTTTAATTGCTTTTCTTTTTCCAGAATTTTTGAGCCATCACTTCATAAGTACCAGAGTTAGCGACATGGGATTTTCAGGGATGAAAAACATATCTGAGCTCTGTTCAGAACTGCAACCAAATCAATTCTACATCTAATGTGTAGAGGTAAAATTTTGCATGGCTTCATCACATATAATAAAGTTACTGCACAAAAAAAAAAAAAAAAGAAAATCAGCTGATTCCAAAGGGTTCAGGTCAGAGGCACTGATTGATTTTTCATAAAATGAACCAGGTGCTAAAATCTTCCCCTCACATATAACCCAGAGATTAAGCCTACCGCGCTCAACATTTTTGATCCATATTATCATCTTTAAACCTAGTGTGACCACATTCAGTGTGGGCCAAGGTAACCAAGAGGTATTGTAAGATGTGTCTTGCAAGTGAAAGAATGTGAATGAATGCGTTTATTCCAGAGTGACCGCGGCAGACATTTTCAGCAAGCTAAAGCTCAGACCACTTTCCGCAGCAGAGATTAAAACGCTTTGACTGAACAATGAGGATGGACTTCATGGGAAATATCAATTTTTAATCTCCTCAATCAAAGCTGACTTCAGTATACTCCCCAGTATACTCCCCAGAAAGACAGTAAAATGTTCAGTGCTAAACTACCTCTTGCAACATTTCTTTCCCTGCATCATAGTACACTAATCTACTTGAAAAATGTTATTCTCCACAAGGTGACAATACCCAAGGTAGAATGAGTAATTTCAAAAACAATACCTATAGAGGTAATCATATCCACATTATCTTATTGCCAAACATGTTTAATTAAGCTTTTTTTAAATGAAGGGGCCTCTACTAGAGAATGAGTCACAGTAACAGTAACTATTTTCTGCATCAGATCTCCTAGGAGACAGTGATTAAATACAGCCTCGCAATCACTGTGAATGTGCTCATAAGATCAATAGCAAAATCATACACAGGAACGATAATGCAGAGGAGACAAATTATTTCTGCATCATCTATGCTGGTGCGACTGATCCACACACAGAAACAGTTTGTACAACACAACAAACAAAGAAGACAAACACAAAAACACAACCTGAAGATAACCAGCGTAATTACATTGCTATTTTGATTCATTTATTACTTCCCTGGCTTGAAACAAATGCCAGCGCATAGCTGTTGTTTGTGCACTACTTAGGAACAGGCACACCATTTTAAGTTCATTAAAATAATTAAAGATAACAGTTGCACAATTTTCATAATGTGCAATTAGACTACGGCACAGTCCAGGAGTACTGCCCTTGCATCCTACAAACTTCACTGTTAAAGTAACCACATGAAAAAAAAAATGCTTCAAAGGTTCATACAAGGTTGAGACAACTTCATTAGTGAAAATGAACAGTGAAGTAAGAGTCATCCCATTTTAGTCACAAAGCATTTTTATTTCTTTTACCCCTTCTACACCTGGTATTAAAATGCGTTTTTTGTGATCTGATTGCAATCAGATAGCGCTTGACCACATGGAAGTACAGGTAAAGTAAAGTAAAGTAAGTAAATGCACTAAAGACACATTGAGGACGGACTGTAATCCAATCTTTCAAACCACTTCTGAAGGTAGTCAGGGACGGATTCTGGCCACTTTAAACACAAGTGTAAATGCAAATGCGTCTCCAATCCTCATACAACAACTCCGTTGGCGGAAGCACGGAGACGCATGTTAATACCAGATGTAAATGCATGTGGTCAAATGCTATCCGACTGCAATCCGATCACAAAAGGTGCATTTTAATACCAGGTGTAAAAGGGGTCTTTAAGTCTGCCATAATCTTGTTTCATTACATAATTCTGCTTTATGAATAAAAATAAGAACAGCTATCGGCTATATTTTTATTATTATCATTATTATTATTGACTTTATTCGTACACAAAGTACTCTTTAAAAATAGTGCTATACAATTAAAAGAAACAAACAACAGGAAATACACATTACAAAGTGCAGTAAACATGAGATGTTATCAAAACAAAGCTGCATCTGTGTGTACTTTGTAAGGTGTCAAACTAAGATTATCATTTTTTTTATAAGGCTTTGGTAGGGGTGACAAATTAAAAACAAATAAATAACAACGGCATAAAATCACAGGACAAATCAGCACTATCCATGCAGCCCCTGACTGGCTGCATCACTTAAATAGATTTCAAGATAAATAAATAATGAATAAACAACATTAACTGTGATCATTTTGGGTCTCTTTAAATTCTTATGACTTTTCCAAAGCTTTATGGAGAATTTATGATTTTTCAAAACTTTTCCAGGCCTGGAAAATGCAATTTCAAATATCATAACTTTTACAGGATTTTCATGACAGTGGGAACCCTGGTTATATGATCTACGTAAACAAAAATACTTAAAGCCACTATAAGGAGTTTTTCCCTGGTTGTGAAACAGTTTCAGTTTAATCCTGATGCCTCTATATGATCTACATAAACACACGAGACCTGACATTCAGAATAAATAATAATCAGTCTGTTCCCACTACATTATTATTATTCAGTCTGAAATTGTCACCACTGCAACAGATTTCTGCATGAAAAGGGATTTCAATCCCGCTTACTAATCATCAGTAGCGACTGATGTGTCAAGCCTGTGTGCCTTAGGTTTTGTTGTTGGTAGCTGCATTAGGCAGTTTACAGCACTTAGCAACTTTTTTGGAGAGGAGGGGACCTCCGCGAATTAATCGGCTTTTATAATTGAATGTTAGCTGACTGAAACAACTTGCTGACTGAAATAACAATGCTTGACAATGATGATTGTCCCACCCACGGCGCTGCTTGGCTAATCGTTAAGTTAGTGTCCTGCGTCGCTCATGAAATAATAGCTTTTCAAGTGGACAAATAGCTCTGTTTTAATGTTTAGCTTGTTTCAATTTCACAGCACCAGACCATAACATCAGTCAACTCGGTGGAGTGGGAGGAGGTGTAGACCCAGCTCATTTGTTACTAACTTAGCACCGCTAAAGGGGGAGTTAACCCGGCTAACAGCTAGCGGCTACATATTGTTGAGCTGCTAACTACGTCAACCTACACAGACACAGCTGCTAACAGACTCAGAGGGCTGTCCGGAGTTGGACTTGTTTGCCCACTTTTTTTTTTCTTTTACTAACTCTAGTCCCAAAATGGACTCAAGTTATCCTCTCCAAGAGCAGTGTACATGCTATCAGCCAACTCGGCTGTACTCATGCATAAATTAAAATGGCGAAGCATTCGACCTTGTCACTTTCAGCTGGCCTGTGGCAGAAGTCCACCAGTCTATTCTTTAGGCCTTGGCTTCAACTACTAATACTGCGGATCGGAGAGAAAATTTCCTGATATCAGAAAGTGAGGACAATGTCTGACGTTATTAGCCTAAAAAACACAGTCTGCACCATGATCATAGACTGTTCCTGACACAGGCTTAGGGATGAGGCATTGAGCTGATAAGCACATGCTCGTCACTGGAGTGCATTACTGGGGAGGCGTTACTGCTTACTTTCTGAACCAGTATTTTGAACATCTGCCGCAATTGACAAAGTACTTTTCAACTGACTGCTGGCTAAGTATCTGCCCCCCCCCCAAAAAAAGACAATAAATCTAACCGCAGCTTTTCTCATCTTTATTGCAGTCTTATGAAAATAAATCACCTTGCGCCCACATAGCCAGCCAATGCAACAGATCAACCAGCCACCGATTTCATATATGCCGCGTGAAAAATCATGTGCATGCGGGACTTCAGATCAGAGTGGAAGAAAGCATCCAATCTAATCCATCAGGATAGAAGGTTAGACATTGAAATTGATACGAGTTACGGATGAATGCCTCCGATCGCAAATGGTTTTACTTAGCAAGCTCATATCAACATCAATCTCTAACCTTCTATCCTGATGGATTCGATTGGATGCTCTCTTTCACTTTGATCTGTAGTCCCACATGTAGATGACTATTCACGCTGCATATGAAACTGGTGACTGGTTGGCCCTTGGCATTGATTGGTCATTTGAGTGCAAGATGATTTATTTTCATAAGAGTACATTAAAAATGCAAAAAGCTGTGGTTTTCAGATTTATATCTATCTACTTTGGGTTTCCAATAATTACCCAGCGGTCAGTTGAATAGTATTTTGTCGATAGCAGCATATGTTCAAAATACCGGTACAGAAAGTAACTGGTAAGGCCTCCCCAACTAGCTGATGTCGTTTCGTCTTGCAATGCCCTTCAAGCTCGCTCATGGAAATTACAGTAAAATACGTAACATTATTGTATTATAACTTCATTTAACCTTAATAACACCAGAAGTCCCACTGAAATAAAAAAAAAAATCCAGACCTGGCAAAATCATAGTGGAGGTTACACAATGAACATATACAACTCTAAATTCAGTAGAAATACAGCGGGAAGTACATTGCTAACAATTAGAGAGGTCACAAGCTGTAATGTGGATCATAATACAGAATAACAACTGAGCTGATTTTTAGGAACACATTGGTAACGCTGGAGCTTTGATTGACGATTGTTCCAAGACTGGAGCAAAAAAGTAATCAAATGCTATGCAACAGCTATGATTCTGGGGAGAAGAAAAGAGCAGGGCTATGATTTTTATCTATATGGCAGGATATTTGGAATGGCCAAGCAGGGGGACAGGTTATTCAGTGTCTTAAGAATGTTTCCAATAAAAGTGTGCTTATTTCAGTTTCAGAACGTGAAGCGTGATTTAATTTCTTTCATGGTGAAAAAAATACACTTACACACGGGTGATGAGCAACATAAGACCAGAGATGTAAGGAAAGACGAAAACTACTTTTTGTGTTATCTTGGACACAGACAGACAAAAAGACAGACAAACCAATGCTGGCAAAAACATAACCTCCTTGGCGGAGTTAATAACGAGGTCCAGTTCCTGAATGGAATTACTCTAGACCAATTCAGGGCAAAGCTGAGAGAAATATGCAGGCCAAATTGTACCTGAAAACCAATGGCGCAAGTAGCTCACTGAACCACTCTTATCAGTGTTCATTATTCTGTATTGAAATAACTGATAGGAACTATGCACATCTGCTACCCTGCAAATTCAGGTAAAATAACACAAAAAAGTCGTAGAAGTGCCTGTAATTGAGCATTGCCGGCTCCTGTCATAGCCTTAATTAATGAGTCCTGTCACCTCCGTCCGTGGAATCAGGCAGAAGTTGCAAGCAAGTCTCCAACTCTCCCTGGTAATCTACACACTGACTCCATTGAGACTGAGTGAGAGGATATATGTGCTTTAGTTCAGCTCATTCAGAGTGTGCTCTGACTGTAAGCACCGGCTTAGATCCCTGAAGAGCTATCGTAAAGCGCGGGGTCAGATAATGATAACGTTTGTCAACAGCCCTGTACAATTCCCCATGTAAGATTGTCGCGGCAAACACGATTTAGTCTCTAGGTTAGTCATCTCCTCAGCTGTCACCTGAAAGTGTGTGCGATGAACTGCAATTTGACGGAAAATGTGCATTTTCACCAGATATTTGCACTTCAAACAAGTCAGCCCATATCTTCAATAGGCATCATATTCCTTAAATACAAGATTGCAGTCCAACTGTCATGCTGAAATGTACCATCGTATGCAGAATGCACATTCAAAGAGGCACCAATAAATTACTGCCGTTTAAATTTTTGCACAGTTGTTCTTAATGTCAGACACTAAATCTTTATAAGAAAATACAACATGCTTACCGTAATAGAAACTGAATACATTTACTGTAACTAACTAATCCTTTTGATCTGCAAGCACTTAAGATTTGAGAACTCAAGTTATAACGGCCATGCCAGATTTTGATCAGCCTCTGGGTAGATGCAGTACAGAATACCAATGTGGGAAAAGCTCATAGAAAAGGCTTGGATGGTAGCATTACTGATTGCCAAATGAGTTTTATAAGTTGGTAATTGATACAAATGTACATAAATACTGATGACAACAGGAATTCCTAAAATTATGGCCTAAGCGACACTTACGTGTAATTCGTGAACAGAGCTTCTACCTCCTTTTCTAATGGCCAGCAATCTATAGCTTCATAACCATATCCAAAAGTCATGTACCCAAGGGAGAAAGACAGTAGCATTAACCATTTTTGGCTTACTTTAACTCCTTCAAAAGTGTAAATCTCTGTGAAAGGAACTTTTTGTCTAGATAGCATGGAAGAGTTCAAAAATGCTCAGTCCCAAAGTGTATGAAAATACGGAGGACACCCCTCAATTATGACTATACAAGAGTAGCACCCATTCAACAAAGCATACATATAGCACAGCTCCATGTTGATTGTACAGAGTATATTGTAGCTTCCATGCAAATTTTTTATTTTTCAATTTGAAAGGAGCCGCATCGCTATTAGAGGTCAGTCATGGTAGGGTGTCATCATAGTGCAATAGTGGGTTTTCAGCCAGCATGTATGACGTTGGACTGTGGGAGGAAACCAAAGCACCCAGAGCAAAGCCATGTTATCATGGAGAGAAGATGCACAGAAAGGCACCAGACCTGATTCAAGCCTGTGACCTTTCAGCTGTGAGACAACCGTGCTACCAACTGACTGAACCACCATGAATATCACGCTTCGAAAAACAGGATATGAAAATGAGCCATAATGAAACACAAGGGCATGCGGTGTTCTACTCTGTTACCAGCAGGGAGCAGTACAGTATTGCAGTGGTAAGGGCCTTATGTTGAGAGTTGTAACAACTTTGGAAGCCGTTGTGAGGCCAATTAAACTGAGAGTGCGGTTTTGTGGCAATAGTGCAAATGAATAGAATGGCTATTTCACCACTTGGAAGTTCAAAAGTTTCCAGAAAAGTTTAGCAGCTGGTGACTCCTTTATTAGCAAGCATTGCTTGACAACAAAACAAAATGTTATAATTTACAAATCTGTCAATCAAAAAGACAAACAATGCTACTGACAGTTGAGAAAGCCCCACCAGTGCCATGTAGCTAGCTATGAGCGTTGAACATAAAAACACCCGTAGCGGCAGAGATCAAAGCAGATTGACTGACTCAAAAGCAGGAGATGAACAAGGCAGCAAACTGACTGGAAAGTTCAGTTCCTCTGCATAGTCTATGATGCTGTATAAACAAGGCATTCTGCAAAATTTGTTCCACAGTAAAAGAGGGTATTCTGTGAGATTCGCCCCACAGTAAAAGATGTTCATGCCCCACTCCCATTCACAATGCATAACCAAGAGTCACAAGAAGCTTTTTTTATGTGATTGATTCACTAGCTGGGCTAAAACACTAGAATGATTTTGATTGTAATTTTGGGTTTAATGGTGTAACTACCCTTTTCATGAGAAAGCGAATGCAAATGGCTGTTGTAGGCCACAAACTGCTTTATTGGTAAGCTAGATGGCCATTCCATCCTTTTTGTTGGTGTTCTTGGATTAAATATTTAGGAAAAACAGACCAGGAGTCGAATTTGATCCAGTTGCTAAACTTCCATGCTAAAGATACAGATGTAGCTGGGTCACGCGAATAACCAAGTGGCTTTAACGACCACACTTCAAACGAGATGACTGAATTTAATAGATGGATGGTCAATCGCCTGTATTTTACTCCCTGCACGTGTGTAACATAACTTCAATGTGCTATTGATTTTTTGGGTTTGGTAACAGTGTCTCCCAAACATTTTCGTGTTGGATTGTGCACTTGGCCTTTGATAAACATTGTAACTAAATTATTTTGGTGGCATTGATTTCTCTATGTTCTGGTACGTGTCAGGAGCTGAATCTTAAATGTCCAAAGGCCTGCTCCAAACTCCAAGTCTTTTATTTTTCTTTTTTTGATCAGTCACTGTTCATTTTCTATTGTGCTGAAATTACCACAATTTGGTAATACATCATGTTTGCATTTCTTTTGAAACCCAACTTGGGGGGTGCACCTCAAAGCAAGATTAGTGGGTTAGCAGGGCATGTTGAACCTAAAACTGGGCTTTTCAATCTCACGAAGGAGGCTCTTTTCCCCAGTTGTATAGTGATTTTCAAGAAGTGCCCCACCATATCACAAACAAAAATAAAACTAAAACGAAAATCTTATAATGCAAATTCATTCTCGGAAATTCCTTTTCTTTTTCCAGAGGAAAGCGCATTATTTATATCATCATGAAAATGATAACGTATTTATGCGCTTTGCGTTTTCATTTTAAAGTCCATGCATGCACTTTTTATAACAAATTGAAAGTTAAAATACATTCCACTCTTTGCATTTTCATTTGTAAGAAGTGCTCCTCCATAACAATAACAAAAATAAAACAATAACTCAAAATACATTCTTGGAAATGCTTCTTCTTTTTCTAGAGGTAAATGCGTTTTGTGCCTGATAAATAAAACGATACAGTGTCTAGGGTGTGCCTTAAGTTAGTTTCTGCCCCTCATACAATGGATTGGGACAGGTTCCAGCCCACATTTACCATGGCTACAAATAATACAGTTAGATAATGGATAGATGGACCTGTAAAAAATATTTCTAGCTAGTGTTGGATGCTCCCTCAGTACACCTAGTATCACCAGGCGTCTGTCTTGAAATGTTTCAGTGTCTTTTTGAATGCTTGTTCCGAAGTGTGCAACTGTACATACCCAGTGAGGATTAATCGTTTTATGTGTTGATACCAAGAATTCAAAAAATTTCAGGGGTTAAACATTCACTGAGCATGTAATTTTCCACATAGGGGTATATCAGACATTGAATAACACTGAACCATCCAAGTCCTACTCAGGAATTCATCATGCGCCAACCTTGTAATCAAAGCATGCGAACATTGTGATTTTATTTGGTTGAGATAGAAAGTGGGTCAATGTCAGCATAGAAGCTGTAGTGAGATAATGTCCAACCTATTCTCACCCTCAATTTGTATATATAACAGCATCCCAGCTAAAAAGCACCTTCTGTCAACTGTAATTTTTATTCACATCTGTTTGAGCTTTCTACTGCATTTAAACCATAGCATCACTTGGGTTATGTCAATGTGTGTCCTTGTGTGTCTGCATCTATTAATGGGGATTCTAATAAAAATTGTTGATCGTGCCCCATGCACTCTGTCAGCTATACAAGTTCAGCCTAGTTAAGGGCAATTTTTCTTTATTATGATTATTACCCTTCTACACCAGCAAAAAAAGCAATTACTGTTTTACGTGAAAAATGAATCCACAAAACATTGATTACACCAAGCAACAATATTATGGTAGCTAGCGTCATGCAACATCTGCACATTTTAGTGTGTCCTGTAAGAGTTGTATATTGCTTCACCGTGTACCTTCAGCATTATTTCACAATGACAGGCCCAGATTATGCCACAACATCACAGACAATTCTGCCGTCAAATGAAAAGTACATGTCTTTAGTGAGCGAGTTTTTGCCTCTCCATTTTTGTGGGGTGGGTGGGGGAGGGGGCAAAGTTTAGGGATTGCAAATGGCCACAATGTCTGAGCTGTATTTCAGACACTTTCCACTCAGGGGCGGAAAGTGAATCAATTGAAGGGGCTCTGCATTGCTTGGAGCAACCAAATTCACTGAGATGAAACCCAGCTGATCGTGATTATTCTCATCTGCTGAATTAACCACGGACATTCTTTGGCTCCGGCAACTCTGCAAATCTCCATGTCATTTCGCTAGCATAAACACCTTAATAAGCACTTGAGCCAAGACAGACTTTCAATCAAGGACTTTTGCCTGTTGCCTGAAGTAAAGCAGGGTGGAGAGGAAGACCTTTCTGAAAGTTTTTCATTACAAAGAAATTTCTGAGGACACAAAAAAAATATCACAAGTTTAACATTGCAAGGAAAAATAAATAAATAATTTCAAAAATAAAATCAATAAATAAGGCACTGAAGCAACCCACTTGCAATAAGAATGAGACCAGGATGAGTACGCTTTGATGAATGTTTAATGTGTGCACCTGCATACATGCTTAAAAGGTTATAAAAATGTTTCTTTCAGGTTTGGAGAAGAAAAGAGCCCCTCTTCCTGTCTTTGAAGAGTCTGATTCATCGCTGAGGTACACTAGCTATGTCATTATGCAGCAGGATCACTTAGGCGTATGTAATTGAGTAAGACAAAAATGAATCGCTTCCTGCTCTGTGAACTGACGTTGGGGCTGTAAAGATCATTCATCTGTCAGAATGAAGAAGATATTCCAACCAACAATGCAACAAGGAAACGGGTCATTGGCATCTTATCATGTCAACATGATTCAATTCTTTCAGAGGGAACAAAAAATTCCTGGTTTACAAATGATCAACAAGCCGTGTGGTTGCAGTAAATCAGACTGCCTTAGATAGCAGAGCATACTGTATACTCATAAGCGTATACACTTCAATTTGCAGGTGTGCAGACACAAACTGAGAAATTTCAGTAATGAAAAAAACGGGTGAATGATGACTGAATTAGGAATACTAAATGCGATTTGCAATGAAGGATGGATGGATTTGCAATGAAAAAATTAAAAGATGACTTGCATAAGGGGACAGGAAAGAAAAAATGTATTCTGTAAACCAATAAAATAAATCAAAAGGTTAATCAAAGTTTAAAGTTGAAAGTCATTGTGTTTATTTCCGTAAGAGGCAAAAAGATGCCTGATATTCATTGCATGACTATACAGTAGTTATGGCACTGTATTTAAGCTGAGAAGCCAAAAAAATTTTAATTTTTCACTTAACAAAACACTCCTATATGGCTCACAATTTGCTAATATGTTACAAAAATGTGTCAGGGGGGTTAAAATATGAAGTCTGTAATTCAACATTTGTTTTTATGGTTACTATGGTAAATATGGCAGCATGATTCTCTGCTGGGATTTTTGCATTAGGCCTTAAAGGGTTAAAGGATACTTTGGAATTATAAAAGTCACTAAACAAACATGACCCCTCAAAACCTGTAATGATTCATAAATGTATTAAACATTTAGCCTTTTATCTGTTTGGTGGGACTCCAGCAGCTGGATAATCGCCAGAGGAGAGAACTCAATAGAAAACAAATTTCAGTGTAGAAATCGTGTTTGTGGGGAGCCATTTTTTCTTTAACAAAGCAAAAAAAAAAAAAAAAAAAAAAACAAACAACTGAAGTACCTGGACAGCTACCAATAGTGATCCACTTCAAAAGTGCCACTGAGAATTTCATTATATCCAGGCTAAGATATCAATCTGGCAAGCTCAATCTGACCATCAACAATTCCTCAATTTTAATTGATTTTAAATGGTTAAAATAGCTTTATTTTCCCATCTCAAATAATGAGGGCAATTCAGTGAGGTAAAAAATTAACAGGTCAAAGCAGAAAGCATTTAAATTAAAACCGTACAACAGAATTGTTTTTACAACTAAATTCCCAAGATGTCAGGCCAGAAAGAAAGAAAAATAAGTGCTGTCCTCTGAAAAAGCCAGATTTCTTTGGCAATAAACCAACCAAACAAACATATTACTTAATAAATGCAAAAAACAGTATTTGCATGTGTGGATATGTTACTCAAAGAGTTTGTCTCCCAGTGACATCAAACTCCAAATGAAGGGAACCCATAAAAGGTCCCATATTGAACAACTTCATTTCCACAATGTTAAACAATTCCCTGGTGCCATAAAACACTGGAACAAAGTTTGCTAAAATAAATAAGTGAAAAATAAAATTCAACATTTGCAGCCAGCCTCCAGTCTCATTTGGTCGTTTCATTAAATATGCAGTTTCAGTTGAGTGAGTCAGTGAAATACTGCTCTGACTAGCTGCCTAATCATGGCAAAAAGTGAAAAATGGCCACTGAAACAGGATATGTCTTTACTGGATTTTCCTATGCAAATGATTCCTCTTGTGATGTAGATAGGGACACGGAGTTATACCCAATCATTCAAGCACATTTTTAGGAAGTGCGCTACTGCACCAATGCTGCTGCAATTTGGTTTCATGTTTCGTCAGATGTTAAGTAGAGGGAGGACCAAGGCATAAGCATAAGGGTTAAAAAAAAAAAAAAAGATTTTAAGAATATGGGACTTTCAATGTAATTATAAAACTTCATGTAACATCAACCTCACACATTTACAAAGAAAAAACAGGAGGGAAAAACTTACAAGCGAACCAGTGTGACAGGTCAGGAGAACTTGCAACAGCTTGTCATAAGTGTCAGTGCAGCATGCTGCTATCTGAATTACAAACATATGCAATGCAGGATATTTTATTTCCGTGGGGTATTGATGCCAAGCACACTTTCCCCAAATTGCTCACATAACAATGGCGTCCCCAAGCTCTGCTGGCACTCGGGAAGCCCGAGTCATTACTCCCAGGTCAGGAATTCTGATTGAAAAGTTGACCTCTATTTTTTTTTATGGCACCGTCAGTGTTATCATGAACAAAAGCTGAACTACGAGTGACTCAACTTCAAAGCTTTGCGGTTACAAAGGGAAAGGTATATCCACCGATTAGCTTCTCACATGTTATTAGTGCTCTTTTTCAGTTAATACATTTCACAAACCTTAGCCTGATAATGATGATCTACGTGATCATACTGTATTAACAACAATCGTGCAGAATGTATTGGATTATTATGAGAATTATGCAAATCGCAACCTGAAAAGTTACAAAGTACTTAATTATGACTCATTGTGTAGTACACAGTGCATTCCTAAAATGTAAAGCAATCCTAAGAATAGTGGTACAATCAATATCTGTAGCTGTAGCTGGACTAATAGGAGCAGTAATAGTGATAGTTGTACAAACAGTCATAGCATTAGCAGGAGTAATACTAATGTTAGTAGTAATAGCGCTAGTATTTCTAGTAGTAGAGACAGCAGTAGCAGGAGCAATAGCAATGGTAATGATAGCAGTACTCACATGTAGTTGGAGAAGTAGGTATAATAGAGGTAGTCGTAATAGTAGTATTTGGAGTATCTGTAACAGTAGTAGCAGCCATAGTAATATTAGCACAAGCAGTACTTCTATAAGTAGTAGGAGTAACAGGAGCAGCAGTAGTGATAGCAGTACAAACAGTTGTGGCATTAGCTGGAGTAATAATAATGGCAGCAGTATTAGTAGTAGTGGCACTGTCAGTGGTACTAAAACTAGCAGGGGTAATCGCAGCAGTAGTAATAGTCATACATGCACAAGCAGTAACTGCAGCAGGAGCAGATATAATAAAGGTAGTAGTAATAGTAGCATTTGCACAATAGTAGCATCATTAGCCGTATTAGGTGTAAGATTTATGATAGTAGTAATGGTAGTAATTGCACCATCACTGATTGCACCAGTAGCAGGAGTCTTAAGAAAAGTAGTAACAGTAGCAGTCGTAGTAGCAGAAGTAGTAGTGGTAGAAGTGACAGCATTTGCACTTCAATATATTTGTCATGGGGACGGCCCAAATTGAAGGGCCTGGGTTGTTTGTCTACCTATAATGTTGTACAATTGCTGCTATTGTAGGGCCTGGGTTGTTTGTTACTTTTAATGTTGTACAATTGCTGCTATTGCCTGTTGTCTGTCTGTGTTTTTTAAATGTGGATGTGGAATAAGCGCACTTTTGCCCTAGACAAATTTCCCCTTGTGGGACAATAAAGTATATCTTATCTCATCTTATCTTATCTTACTAGCGTTAGTTGTAGCAGCAGTAGCAGAAACAGGAGTAATAGTGGCATTAGTGGTAGTAATGGTATAGATAGTGTTGGCAGTACCAGCAGTAAGAAGCAACCAGATAAAAGCATTATGTAGCAATTATGACAGTTAATCGCTCATCAGTGGAACTGGAAACCATATAGTATTGGTAAGGACATCATTCTGAATTAGTGCATCACCATTATGAATACCTGCTTAGGCCATGCCAGACCCATCACTTTAGTCCTGCAGTTGCTGCAGCCATTTTATTAGAGATTTGTCACTTAAATGTCACTGTATACACTTTTCACGACAGACCAAAAAGATGTGTATCTGTATTTGCCACCTGTCCTTTCCTCAGTCCGTTCTCCCAGAAGTGTTGCATCATGCTCATTCGAGATTTTGTAAGGTGAGTGAGAGATGAAAAAAATTTCAAACCTCAGTTTTTTTTTTTGCCTTTGCTTTACAGGTCACGCCAAAGAACAAACATGTCAATCTTTTTAATGAAGTGAATAGCCAAGGCCTTTTTTCAGCTGATGTAGAGGTGAACAAAACCTTGATTAAAAGGAACAGCCCTAAAAGACCCTTGGCCACTGGTATCAGGATACAGTTATTGGCCCCTGGTCAGGCTGGGTAACTTGGTCATCGCACAAGATGCAGCCCGACATGAGCTGAATAAAACAATTCCACAAAGGAATCAATACCAGAAAAGAGCAAGGAAAAAAATATATGCTTTAAAAGCTTGCAGCCTTGTGTGCCCTGTCGAGGGAAATGAGTCGTCGGTTTAAGTATTACGGCCTGAGCTAATGCTTTCCTGCTTTGATTTTACTCTACCTCCAACAGTAACTGTAACGGAGGCTTGTAAAGGAAACGTGGCTGTAAAAGAACAGTTTAAAAATAATTACAAACTGTACATTCACTGATAGTTGCTGCTACCATTTAAATCCAAGGATAAAAACTGTCTGGGTCCATTATACTGGCTTTTTACCAGAGAAGAGGAATAATTCTGAATTTCACTGCTGGAAACTACATCACAGGGTATTACAAAACAGTAAGGAACTGCACAAAAAGCAGATTAAACCAGCATCCATACTGTCGGTCTTTGAAGACAGGATTTGGGGACCTGTGCCCGGATTTAGGTTGCACAAAAGAATGGATATGGCTGGGACATAAACAGGTTACAACTGGATTTAAAGTCCAGTGATTCACAAGAATACAAACTACTGACGACTGAATTCAAGATCGATGAATAAAGCAGCTTTCACAATTGTAGCATGGATATATTTTTTTCCCCTTGTTGTGTACTGTCTACTTGGTGGACAAAAATGTAAATACCTAAGTAAATACATATAAATAAAACTGTATTCTCACATAGGAAATAATGGGAGCTGGCAACAGTCATGAAGGCTTGCACTCTGTCTCAATTTCTGATTAAAAATTCCTGAGGTGATACAGCCAACGAAGATTAAACTGTTGAATACAACTGTATCTTTCAATGGATACTGAAATATACTTGTGCTAAATGGAATGTTCTGATCTGAGTCAGTATTTAGTGTATCCATAGCACTCAGGTGAACTGATATTTCACTATATAGATATTTGATGGAGCAGATTTTCTTTTCTCTTTTCTTCACTGTTCTAGAATGTTCTGTTAACCTTCTAAGTCAAGACATCAAGAGCTTTCAATTATCAGTAGTGATCGTAAAAACAGATTTTCAATGCACCACTTGGAAGATTTTAATCAAGTATTTGAGATCATACCCTTGAAAAGATCAAACATACCAACTGTTGCTAACAAGTATATGGTACTCCTGTAATCTGCAACATTTGTTTTATTTGTGTTAATACTAATGCTTTTCATTATGAAGTATAGCAGTGCTATCCAAGACACATTTTGTGAATTCATAATCAAAGAAAAAAAATGCCGGAAACAGATTAATTAGACAGTAATTGCAGATAGTAATTACAGTCGTAAAAGTGAATTTGATCCAGTTAGAGCTCTAAAGATAAAGATTAGGCAGCAGTGAAATCAACCCTATCAGAAAATATTTCCAGCGGACACAAACGCTCAACAATTAGTCCGAGAAGAAAAATGTCCTCATGTAATGCTCAAAAATAAACAGAAATGTACGTTGAAAGAGACCATTCATCAGAGAATGTTAATTAAAATTATGAGTGGCAGACAGACTCATTCTCTCTGAGCATAAATCATTTCAATTTTTACCAACTGATTCTTTTCAACTATAACAATGACCATTCAGCCACAATTGCAGAATTACTGTAATTTGCTAGGCTAATTTGCAAAAAAAGGCCAAATAGCCAATGAACACAAAAGAATCGACAGGTCAAAACAACACTAGCAAAAAACAAAGTGAATGCCCCATATACAAGACAAAAAAATAATTTATGTAATTACACTCAACAATAACTTGCATGCAACAGTTGGTGAGGGGAAATTCTTCAAGGACCCACACAGGTCCACAAGTATTTGAACTGTGACACAATTTTAATAGCTTTGGCTCTGTATGCCACCACCATCTACTGTGTATGAAATGAGTCAATCAAGGATTGACTTTTAACTTTAATTTAAGGGTATTGTTTGAAATACAATATGAACCACATAGGCTCAAATGTAATTGGACAAAAAAACTGTCAAAAATTAAATTAAAGCTGCAATAAGCATCTGAGGGGCCCAGCAGGGCCAGCTCTTCTTTGGCTGAGAGAATGAAAGACATTATGGCACCACTAAATGTTTAATTTATAATGTTTAATATGTTTAGATTTGGAGCCAATCAGATGATTAGTCTAGGAGCTAGGGAAAATAACAGTTGTTCACATTTTTCCAAATAGCAACCATATAGAGCATGAGGGGTTAATTAAATCATCCTAATTACTTGAACTATGATGTCTGGAGTCAACTAAAATAAGATTAATATCAAGAGATCAAAAGGTTGTTGAGATATTGCCAATTTTAGATTTTTGTCAATCCCAGCATCAGCTGGGGAACAACTGTGAACAAAATGTGGTTCTTGATGTAAAACCTGTTTGTGTATATAAATGGGTTCCCATATGAGATAAGTCTAAAGATTTGGAAGAAGCGTGAAAATACAAAACCCAAAACCAGTGAAGTATATAAATGGGTTCCAGAATACAATGATTTGCAAATCCTTTTCAACTTATATTCAATTGATCCTCAAAGACTTGTTTAATGTTCAAACTGTTTTAACTTAGAATTTTGCAGGCAGCAACACATTGCAAACTAAAGTGTTTTTTACCACTGTGTTACATATTATGGAAGAAGCGTGAAAAATATATAACATCAGCCAAATTTGGTTAAGATTTTCAAACTGTTCAACAATCAGACAAAATTTACAGGTCTGGACTATCAGAGGCATGACTAGTAAGCTGCTTTTAAAAAAACAGTTCTGGTGAAATTCAAAATGGAAGAAAAAACCCCCATACCATCACATGAGCTTTAACTTTGCAAAAACAGTCCAAATGGTTCTTTTTAGGTGAAAATGATTTTTCATAGAGTGCTTGGTCCGGGAGCTTTCAGAGTTTCCAAAACAATTTGGGCCGTCCAGCGAACCAGGTTGCATCAGTCCATCTGGAGTGCTGATAACTGGGCTTACGAACTGTAGTTACTGACAAAGTTTAAACTAAAGAATTATGACCAGAAATGTAATTGTCGGATAAACTGTTCAACAATCAGCCTGATGGTGGTTTGTGAATGACTAGAATTTTTATACCCAATCATGGCACCCACCTGTTCCCAAGCCCGCTATGTTCCAGACCCCAAATTAAAGCATGAGTTTCTGAGGCTGTAGGCATGCCAAAACTTTTTGCCTAATGGTTCTATGGTTACTTAAAGAATTCCACTGCAAAATAAAAATACAAGAAAACAAACTTTAAATTCAAAATGGTGCCTTTTGCAAATGATTTTTCGTGCTTGGTCTGGGCTTAATAATTATTTTGGTTGACCTGATGGTTTCGCTATAGACCCCAAATTAAAGCATTTTTGAGGCTGTACTGTACTTTTTGCCTAATGGTTACTATATCCAAGCCTGTTTACTACTGGCGATAAATGCAAGTCAAGAACATAAATATTACTTAAGAATCAGTAGTAAAACTTTATAAAAATCATTTGAATTACAGCTGAGAATATTTTTTTGCGCGCTTGCACTCACAATGAATCCTGGTAAAAAAAGTTTAGAAGCTCGCCCATAGTTTTATTACTTTATTACTTTTAAGCAACATTTAAGGATTAGTATGGTAAAAGTGGTAGTTATTTAGTCAACAGAGATCCACTGCAGACACGTATTTCAGGGAAATTAGCCAATGACTGGCTCTAGAAAACGATATATGTAATTCGTGAAAACGGAGGAAATACTCAGCGATCTTTGATCTGATCATTGTTTGATTATAGTAGCGAACGAACTTGGACACAGGAGCAAAAGAACAGTGTGCAGTACCGAAAGTACAGAACTGAAAAGCCAAAGTAGCGAAACAACTGGGTACCATTATTTCTCATTCTTGGTTGCTAATCCTTCATAGTCCTACTGAAAGTCCACAACTCATTGGCATCACCAGATACTGAGTTTCTTCCCTAGTGATGTTTTGCCAGGCCTTCACTGCAGTAGTCTTCAGTCCTATGGGACTGCTTGTTCTTTGAGCATTTTTTGCCTCCTGTTTTAGCTTTAGCAGGTGGTGATTGACTTGGCCATTGTAGAAACATTTCACTTTTTACTTAAAAAACTGCTATCTCAGCATGCTTCAAGTCATTACCTGCACTGAGAATCGCCATCCAATTAAATTCATCCTGCAGCTTTTGTCTGAAGTCAACTCTACAGCTTTTATCTGCTTAGTGGTAAATGACATAATGAGGGAATAACACATACCTGACTGTGGAGCAGCTGAGGAGCCCATTGCCTGATGACAACTGTCCCCTTAAAAAAAAATAAGGGGGGCACTATGTACAAAAAGTGCTGTAGTTCCAACTTAATTCATCCTATTTCATTGTGAACACCCTCAAAATATAGCTGAAAGCCTGCACTTACAAGCTATATTCAATATTTAATTTTATCTCCAACAACTTTATCAATGTCCAAACATTTATGGACCTGAATGTGCATGCATACTCAGTATCAAATTAAAATAGATTATAAGACAATGCATCATTACAAGAACTTTCACTGTTTTTCAGTGGCTGTTTGTCGGGCCAAGCTCACTGCCAACCTAACTCTCCACTGCACCTGGAGACCAAAGGAAATGTGACATTAGAAGAGAAAGAGTGAAAAAGAAAGATAGAGAGAGAGAGGGAGAGGGAGAAGAAGAGAGTGAGAGCATGAGAGGGAGAGAGAGGGGATAGAGAGAGGGGAAGAGAGAGAAAAGGAGTGGGAGGGTGAGAGAGAGAAAAAGAGAGATTTGCAGACAATCCCAGACACCTGGCTTTCAAAGGACCACCGAGGGAACATGAGAGGGGGCCCCAAAAGCACTCAGAAAATTAAAGTGGGTTTACAAACCAGCACTTAGCATGGACCATCTGAAGCCCAGAGGCTTTGGGTAAGCTGGGCCGCTAATAATCTGATACTAATTTCGGTTCGGCTCACAGGCTGTTCTGTGTTTCAGAAAGAACCCCACTTCCACCCCCAAACAATGGTCCTTGGATTCCTGTGAGCCAACCAACCTCCATCTTTCCTCAGGCCTAAAGAAAGATGAAATCAGGAACAACAGTCCACACAATGCTCTCTGTTATATGAAACAGGCGGCAGGTTTCAGTCCTCTGGTGCCCTGGGCTCTCAAAAATAAGACCTCGCCCATCGTCCCCGGTGAAAGACTTTCAAGAGTGGAGGCTGCACTCCTGTGCTCTGAAAGCCAACGATCAAAAAATGTAGTTCAGAGGACAAAACTTTTCCACTGGCAAAAGCATACAGCTGCCAAGCGGAGTCCTTTCACAAAAAAGAAAAATATTCTGAGATGTAAATGTGTAGTTCATCTCAACCTCGAAAAGAAAAATGACTTATTTTAGCCCTTTGTTTATAGCCCACTTCCTTTTATAACACAAAAGTCATACCTATTATCTGCTCAGCTTGTAAAATGAATGTCATACCATCAGGATAGTGAGAACTTTGGCTATAGGAATGTCTGATGACATTCTTTTGAGCTCCTTTTTTGAGATAAATGAAATGGCGCCCATGAAAATCAGCTACTAAGTCCAAGTGTTAATTGATTGGAGAAGCGAAACTACAACCCCTTGAACATCAGTCGGTTAATCACATCACCTTTCAAGTTGTAACCTTCACCTGCCTATATAGCATTTTTGAAAAGGAATTGTGGGGAGCTGCCAGGACGTAGAACAAAAATCCACTGCTCTGTCCCCAAGCCAGCTTTTCACTAATGAACCTTCACTCTTGGTCAGCCATAGCTGGACTGTCCTGTGCTGCCTTAATATTTACTGTATAACAGGCTAAGCTGACACCTGAGTGCCTCCAAGTCTAACTCCACCAACAGGAGTTGCCAGTAATTTGGCAAGTATATGAAGAAACCTGTACAATACATAGTAAAGAGAATAAACACAAAACTTACACTGCAAAAAAGGACACTTGTATTAGCACTTTTTTCTAAGACCTTATTTCTCAGTAAGACAGAAATTCTGCAATGATGTGAGATAATTTTGACGTATTTCTTGATTTGCCGATAGGACTAGAAAATTTCACTTGTCAGGCTCGACAAGTTTAAATTTTGTACCAGAGAGAGAGAGAGAGAGAATGTGAAGTTTCATAAGATTAAAAGAGTTGTTAAGATGGACACTTTCTACAATGTAATATTCAGTCAGTGGATACTGTAGTCCGCAATCAACTCATTGTAAGTAAGGCTACATCCTTTTCAAAACAGTTCAAAAGAATAAATAATTCATCCTAATTTGGAATTCCAAGCCTAAATGAAGTTAATTGCTAATTAATGAGACAAACTGCAGAACGAGTTACAAAGTATAAACATAAATGCTTACAGGGTAATTCTATTTGTTTTTGCTGGGTTATGATTATGAATTCCCTTGTCTATCGGTTGCACGTAGAGTATATGGAAATAGGCACAGCGTGATACCTGATTAGGAAGCAGAGGTAGAATACACCTTCATACAGATTCTCATGTGAATTCTATTGAGCTCTGCAACCCTTAAGTTGAGTTTAGAAGCATTTAACAGGCTGAAAGATATCAGCACACTATGTACAAGAATGTAAAGTGTAACACGGTGAACCTATTGCCCAGAATTTTTTTTGGGTGCGCAGTCCAATGAAACATTCACATAATCAACTAGTATGACGTGACGATATTAAACACAAAAAAACTGGTTTCCGAAACATCTGTTTATTTTTATGACTGAATGATAAGACTGTTATCTCCACTGTTTTCTCAGCATCCACAGTAATTCACATTAAAGCTCATATCCAAACAAATCTTATTTAATGTTTTCTCTTTCATAGCCAAGACACCATATTAATATCTCAGACTACTTAGTTCCCTCCTGCAGCAGTAGTGCATATTTTGCATTTGCATTTGTTCTAGTTCAATAATGTTTCTTTTTTTCCCCCTACCCTTCTAACCCTTACTCAGAGCGTCAGTATATTGCTTCAGTCACACTAAAAATAAAACAAGCAATTAATCCTCAACTGAGGCAGAACCCAGAGGAATGGTGTGCCGTATCGGGGCTATCTGGGGTAAGGCTCACAGTGGTAAATACCATTAGGGATTCGACTCAATGATTCATCAACTGTGTGAGGCAGTTGTGTGAGGCTTTATTAGGGAGGTCTGATATCACAGTCCGAGGGAAAGAAAGCAGCAGGGGAATGTTCTAGCAACAGGGCGAACGAACCCCCAATCCACACCAAATACCCCTTCCACCATCCCACCCCTTCCCCCTTGCCCACGCACACAGGAACACCCACACACGCGCACGCACACACACACACACACACACACGCCTGAACTGAAAACACCACCACACTGCAAACTCAAATGAAGAGTCATTTCCCCCCCTCCAACCATATACCTAAGAAGAGAGAGGGAGCTTAGGTTGCTACTGGGTGTAGTCCAATGGTCAGGGAACAGAACTTGCCACTACAGTGTTGCAAGTTTGACTCCTTAGCAAGACACAGCCAGTGCTCCTTTATGCAGCTGTGCAAGTGGATTGTGTTCATAAAAAAAGGTTCTTGATGACAATAACAGGTGAATTAATTAATGGAAATGACAAATACCTGTGCAAAATTTTTGATGATTCATATGGATTGGGGCAACCCACCAGAAGCAGGCAGCATGCTGGTGCAAACCATTTCAAGAGTCGACACTGGATTAACACACATCTGTGGCAGTTGGTTAGTTATCTGGGGGGAGAGGGTGTGTATTGGTTCAGAAGAACAATGTCCCTGGCCGACCGCTCTCGCACTGTGATAATATGCAGGACAGTGTTCAGCAGGAGACAAGAGAAACCAAAGAGTAAGATAAAGAAAACAAGATAACAGGCTCAATACCACCCCTCTACTAATATGGCACATGAATAAAAGTCCCATTGAAGCATGTAATAGCATGTAATAGGTTGCCCACTCTCGTGCAGAAACAGAATTCTGAGAAAGTAATTACACTGGTTTATTGCAGAGTGCATGAATAAGGCTCTTGAAAAATTCATCTCATCTGATCTCCTGGCATGATCATACTGTAAGACTGATATTAAAGATAGTGGTAAAACGTATAATTACTCAACAATATAGCAATTAGTTGGTTTTTTTTTTTCATTAATTATGTTAAAATTGTTTGTGAGAGAGCAATTTTCTGTGGAACATCCTTTAAATGGTCTTAACAATTAAGAGATCCATTAAACTCGTAATTAGAACATGCAACACAATGGCGCAATTATTTTCTATTAAAAAACAAAGGAGACGCTCGGCATTTATCCGGCTCTTTTCCACTTGTCCCTGCAGGGGAGAGTTTAGGTTCCCCACAACCCCAAGAAAACAAAGAACAAAAAAAAAGGTTAATTAATACAACCCCAACTTGGAAAAAGTTTATACCACATCGAAAATGCAAATAGAAACAGAGAGCACTGATTTATAAATTTACTTTGAATTCCTCTTCATTGCAGACACTGCGAAAATGGGATATTTAATGTTTGGTCTGGTCAACTTAATTTTATTTGTACGTATACATCCATTGCTACCATTCAGGCCCGCAACACATTGCAAAAAAAGTTGAGACGGAGAACATTTAAGACTAGTAATGAGGTAAAAAAAAAAAAAATCATTATGATGTCACATAAATAGCTGATGAGAGTAGGTGATGGTGATTGTAATTACGATTTTGAGCAAAAGTAGCATCCAGGAATGGCCTAGTCCTTCAGAAGCAGAGATGGGCGGGGGTTTTCCAAATTTACACAATTATGTGAGAAAATGATTGAAAGGCTTGAACACAATATTGCTCAAAGATGTCACCTACTACGATGCATAACATAATTAAAAGATTCAAGGAATCTGGAGGAATTTCTGCCCACAAGGCAAAGGTACAGGGCTAAGCTGGATATAAGCGATATAATCACATGGGCTAAGGATTAGTTTGGCAAAACTTTGTCAGGTAGTGCTATATGTAGTTACATCCACAAAATGGCAGTTCAAATTTTACTGTGCAAAAATAAACCCTTATATTAATAGTTCCTGGAAGCACTGTCTATTTCTCTAAGCTTGGAGGCATTTGCGATGAACTGTTTCACAGTAGAAATTGATATTGAAGTCAGACAAAATCAATATTTCAGGTATTTTTGGAAGAAATGAACATTATGTGCTTCGGACCAAAGAAGAAAAGGATCATCCAGACAGTTACCAGCAACAAGTCCAATAGCCACGCTCTGTCATGGTATGGCATTGGGTCAGTTCCCCTGACAAGGCTAACTTCCACTTCTTTGAAGGTACCACTAATAATAAGCAACACATGTTGGGTTCAAAACGACACTTTAATAAGGATGCCCATAAATATTACAACAGGACAACACAAAACTGCAGTCGGCAGGCATTACAAAAGCAAGGCTCAGTAAGAAGATGGTGCGGGTATCGAACCGCTTTGCCGGTAGTCTCAACTTCTCCGCAACAGAGAACGTGAGGCGTATTTTGAAACGCAACATGCAACAATAAAGACCTCACACTGTTACATTAAGACTCTTTTGCAGGAAGAGTAGGACAAAATAACTCCTGAAACTTTTAATCACTTGGTGTCTTCAGTCCATGAATGTTTACGTAGTGTTGTGAGAAGAAATGGCAACATTATAAAGTAAATACTTCACTTAATTTTTACTTTTTTAATATGTCACATGAGTCAAAATTGAACTAAGTATTCATTTTTAAAAATGAGGTGATACATTGTTTTCAAGGTAATACAGATCAAAAATAATTTACAAATCACGGTTCTCAGTTTAAAGTCTAATTTAATATGCTATTCCAACCTTTTCTGTTTATGAATTGTAATAAATTGATACATAATAAATTTGTTCTTGAATCATCCAATAAAAATTTAATTTGATAAAATCATTGCCATATGTTGACATATATAAATCATTTAAAAAAAAAAAATCAATAACCCCACCCCCCACCTCACCCAGATGGTAACACTTAATTACATAAATCTAGTCAGTGGTTCCAATTCCAGATGTCCTTCCTTCTCCTTTGCCTATTACGTAATTGCAGTACCAGTTACATCAGACATTTGCACAGTCAGGTGTTATGAAGGAGGCAATTCTGTTTAACCACACAAATTGAGATAAGCTTAGTCTGTGACATCCCACCTGGGAGATGGTAAAATGCTGTGTTATAGTCTTATTCTACAACCCCAATTCTGAAATAGTTGGGACAAAGTGTAAATTGTGAATAAAATCAAAACGCAATGACTTTCAAATCACACCAGCCAGTATTTTATTCACTATAGAACAAAGATAACATAGTAAATGTTGAAACTGAGAAATTTTACAATTTTATCCACAAAATGAGCTCATGTCAAATTTGATGGCTGCTACAGGTCTCAAAAAAGTTGGGACAGGGGCCTGTTTACCATGGTATTGCATCCTCTCTTCTTTTTAACACAGACTGGAGGTGTCTGGACATTGAGGAGACAAGTTTCTTGAGTTTAGCCATTGGAATTTGACCCCAATCTTGTTTAATACAGGTTTCCAACTGCTGGGGAGTTTTGGGTCTCCTTTGACGGACTTTTCGTTTAATTATGCTCCAAATGTTCTCAATCGGTGAAAGATCAGGACTGCAAGCAGGCCAGTTCAGCACATGGACTCTTCAACTACAAAGCCATGCTGTTGTAATAGCTGCAGTATGTGGTTTTGCATTGTCCTGCTGAAACACACAAGGCCTTCCCTAGAATAGATGTCATCTGGAGGGGAGCATATGTTGCCCTAAAACCTTTATATACCTTTCAGTATTCATGGTGCTTTTTAAAAAATTCAAGGTCTCACACCATATGTATTAATGCATCCCCATACCATCAGAGATGCTGGCTTTTGAACTGAACCCTGATAACAGGAGGGGTGGTCTTTCTCTTGTTTAGCCCAGAGGACACGACGCCCATGATTTCCAACAAGATTGTCAAATTTGGACTCGTCTGACCACAGGACACTTCGCAACTTTGCTACAGTCCATTTTAAATGAGCCTTGGCCCACAGAACACGGCGGCGCTTCTGGATCATGCTCAACAATGGCTTCCTTTTTGCATGATAGAGTTTTAGGTGGCATCTGTGGATGGCATGGCGGACTGTGTTTACAGACAGCGGTTTCTTGAAGTATTCCTGGGCCCATTTAGTAATGTCAATGACAGAATCATGCCGGTGATTGATGCAGTGGCGTCTGAGGGCCCAAAGATCACAGGCATCCAGTAAAGGTCTTAGGCCTTGTCCCTTACGCGCAGAGATTTTTCCAGTTTCTCTGAATCTTTTGATGATGTTATGCACTGTCGATGATGAGACCTTCAAAGCCTTTGCAATTTGAAGTTGAGGAACATTGTTTTTATAATATTCCACAATTTTTTTACGCAAGCCTTCACAGGTTGGAGAACCTCCGGTCATCTTTACTTCTGAGAGACTCAGCCTCTCTAAGACATCCCCTTTATAGCCAATCATGTTACACACCTGATGCCAGTTAATTTAATTACTTGCTAGATGCTCTTTCAGCTGATTCTCTTATATATTAATTGCTTTTTCAGCCCTTTTTTTGCCTGTGTCCCAACTTTTCTGAGACCTGTTCCAGCCAGAAAATTTGAAATAAGCTCATTTTGTGGATAAAAATGTAAAATGTCTCAGTTTGAACATTTGAAATGTTATCTATGTTCTATTGTAAATAACATATTGGCTCATGTGATCTGAAAGTCATAGCATTTTGATTTTATTCACAATTTACACTTCGTCTCAACTATTTCGGAATTGGGGTTGTAATTAAACATGCTGAAAATTATGACAAATATCAACACCATGCAATTAGATAACAGAATTATATAACACTATGACACTAAATTTTGACTTTTTCTTGTTCATGGGCAGAAAGTGTTATTTCCCAATTGGTTATACCTTACGCAAATGGAAAAGACCTATTTTCTCTTCAAACTTTGTTTTTGCGACCTGGGTAATGAAATTTTTAAATTTATCCATTTTCCAGAACATTAAAGGTAGATTCAGTGCTGACTTGCGAATAGAGAATTTTCCAGAGCAAAATTTTCACAAACTTTCTACAATGTTGTACAACTTCCAAGAAGTTTCAGTAATTTTCTAGGATGCTGTAAAACTTACAATAATTTCAATAAGACTTATAAAATTTTCCAGATCATTCCATAGTCATAAATACTGCGATACAGCGGCTCACCACCTCAGTTTAGTTCTACCTGCCTAAGTGAGCCAAAGACATATCTGAATTTTTCAGAGATGGGATCAAAAAGCTGCAAGCATTGCACAATGCATTTGGAGAACCCATGTCACTAATTCATCGAAACAAGCAAAAAAAAAAAAAAGTACTCTGTGACAGCATCTGCTAAAATGTATGAAGTCTTTAAGGTATATTTTGGCATGCCTGTCGGGGATCAACACAGACTCTAGGCAACTCATTTTACCAACGAGCACTGCAAAAAAAAAAAAAAAAAAAAAACTTGAAGGCTAGATAGACCATTTTTGCTTGCTTGAATAGGAGGATATGATATTATACAAATTCAACAAAATTCAATTCACAATTTGTCTCATTCAGACCTTACGTAAATGAAAATATGGGAATTTGACCGTTTTTACATAAAAAATAGGTGAATTCCTGAATTTCATTATCCGGGTCACAAAGTAAAGTTTGAGGGGAATAATGGGCATTTTCTATTTTTTCACAACATAAGCAATAAAGAAATAACACACACTATCCAGGAAAAAAAATTTGTGTTACATAGTGTAATTTATGCAACAATTACACCACAAAAGGTTGTTTAAGGCTTCTCAGCCTTGCATCTCTGCAAGCATTTCATACCAACTTGTCTGAATTCATCTCATAGAACAAATACAGTGTACATACCAAAGTTTTCCAAAATTCGTAGTATGCTTCATCAGTTCTGACTAAACATCTTCAGCTTATTGGATACCATCCATATCATCCAAATCCAAAACCATCCCTCGGATCTAGGTTCAAACATCCACTGGCACCATTAGTCCAAAGTTAAATAAGCTGACAAAAATATGTAATATAAAAAAAAATGAATACATTAAAAAAAGCACCAGGACTGGATGCAGGCATAGGTCAAACACTCACAATGACCATTTCATCATAAATACATACCAGATGATTGCCAGGCGCTGGGAAGGACAGCAAGGCCCATGGGCCAATGGCCCGTGTCATGGAAAATCAATGGGCCATTTTCAAAATGTATGGGCCATTCCCAAAATTCTATGCGCCAATAATTTTAACCATAACATACATTTAATAAAAATTTATACTGCATATATATACATACATTTTGCTTTTAATGTTCAGCATTGGAATATTGCTAAAAACAAAAAGAATCATTACTTAATACATAAGACAAGATTATGTACTCAAATACACAAGAGGGAAATCGGCCTTTTTGGTTTCAATTGTTCACTAAAACTACTGGCTGTGGCATTAGTCTGCTGATACACTGGCGAGTAGCTCTAAGTTGATAGTTCTTGACTTCATCCTCACAGTTCACTACAATCTTGCAGCGGCACTGGCTGCAGCTCCAGACTGACGAGTGTGAATATTATTTGACACAGAAGGAATCATGGCTTGAGGATGAGCCTATCCCACATGGTGATACGACCCCGTGAAGTTTTCCTAACATATATTTTTTCAAGTTTTTTCCGGTGAATTACAAGAAAACACATGACACATCCATGGTTCCATTACTTGTTTGTATATCATTGCTATTAAATTGGTGCAGTGTTGCTTTTGAAACTTCCATAGTCCCCATGATACTGAAGCTTGAAGTTAGTAACAGAACAAATCTTGTTGAAGAAAATACAGATTTTGGCTTAATATTGTGACACCTAGAATCGGCAAACAATTGATTTAATTGCAGTTTTTAACAGTGCTCCGATATGTCTTTCAGCTCTGAAAATTTCATTTAGCCATCTTTAATACACATGAAGTTATGAGGGCTCAAAAATTCTAGGAAAAATAACGCGAGTTAGAAAGCACGAAATTTCGACCGACTACCGAGTACTTTTAGAGCCTGTAGCTCAAAAAATCTTCACAAGATCAAGGTAATATTTGGTAAGAATTCATTAAATATACTTAAGTTATTGTACTAGAACAATCTGCCAATTCTGAGGGGGTCAGGTGGGAGGCATTTGTAGATTTTATATGGAATGACGCGATATATTATTAATAACAAATAAATTACAAAAGAAATAAGTAGAATAAAGGAATTTCACATATAATACCTCAAATCGCAACTTAATTGTAATCCTGAGTGAACATAAATAGTTCCCTATCGTAAAAATGTACCCTACGGCCACCTACCATTATAAAGCGATGTTAAATTAATAAACAATTAAATTGTGCTAAAAATGCCATACCTACCCAGTGAATGTTCCGCTACGTGAAGTTTTAAATGGTGTCATCGCATTATACAAATAAATGATAGCCTCCATGCAAAAGACGCAAGTTTTATTTTGTTAATTGGCTCTAAATTTATCTAATGGATTCGGCTAGTCAGACTGCTGCGACTAGCATCTGTAACTGCGCTCTGAAGGCTGAATTCGGCATAACACCAGCAGGCTTCAGCTCCAAGTTCACGTTAAGGCATATTTTTACGACTGTTGTTAAAGAGGAACTATGTAAGTTGGTCGGAAATGGCTCGCTTCTTCGTTGGTTTGGTGCTTTTTCACTCTCCACAGCTCCGCCTATAGGTCCGGTGTGCAAATTTCACACAACTGTCGTAAAAATCTCACCGCAACCACCTCCTCCACCCCCCATCCATGTGCATTTGTTTACAACGAAGCCGGCGAGAAGGCAGTCCTGAAGCGATGTCTACCGAGGTTTGTAACCATATATATCACAAGTTTTACGTTGTATGTCTATCATAAACAAAACAATTACGGGAAAAAGTAAAAGGCTAAGGATAACTGCGGCTTTTTTGTTTATGTTTTCTGAGTTTTTTTTCCTCAGCACCGATATATATCAGACGTAATGTTTTAGTAACACGCTCTTCTAACGAATCTTGAACTACCCAATGTAAATAGCGAACTGCACAAAACTCACAAAACCTAGATTCAGCTGACGAAGTTAAGTGGTTCATAGTAAAATTGCACTCCTGGGGCAGAAACGGGACGATGTAGTAAAATAAATAACAGCTACGTGACAAACAAACGTGTTTACCGGTAACTATGCTAACATCTCTCCTAGCTATCAAGCATCAAGCACCACTCATACAATAATTGCGCAAAGGCCTTTAAGCAGGCGTCACACTGTCCCGAAATTGACACCAGATGGCCATACGAGTATTGAATTTTGCGCAATGGCCCCGAACTTGGTCAAAAGCCAATCTACAGCCGAAGCAAGTACAATGCCTACAGAAGGTCACACGATGGCACCCGAACCACACACGAAGGCAACAAAAAGATGTGAATATTTATTAAGTAGTTTACCTGCAGGACACACGAAGGCCACACGATGGCTTGCATATTTACGACAGAGTAATATAGTAAATTTATGACAGATTACTGTAAGTTTCTGTAGTAAACTATTGTTTTGTTATGAACGAGAAATGTTAAGATAAAAAAGTATGACGTTAAAAGCAACCAGTTCATTATCAGTTATCAGTATCATGAATACGTTGTGCCTTATTTATATATATTTAGAACATGGCACTCTTAAATAGCCTACTCAATTCTGATTGGTCAATCGCCAAAATTCTGCGGTGTTTATTTCCAGAGGTATGACCGCTGCGCTGCTGTTCGTCGCTAGTAATATTAATATTTTAAATGTTTTAGCCATATTCTAAGTGGGATAATGTATAGTGAGCTGCGCGTCGGGGTTCTATTCCCCCGTCGGGAGTTATTTTTCAACAATCACCGGCTCACTGTACATTATCCCTTACATATATAATATACGTTGTGCCTGCTCTGTAGAGTTGCTCAGGACTGACTGATGAAGATGCTCTGAGGCTGGCCATTTATATGTCCACGTTACCATGACACATGTGAAACGCCTGAGCAACTCAAATTCAGCTGTCTTCCCGGACATTGTGGTCCCATCTCAATGTCATCGTACTATAATATGATGGCTACACGACGACATTGCGAGGGCTTCACATAGTCGTGTTGCCTTCCTAAGACAATCGGGCAGCTTTTTGTTTCCTCGTATTGTCTTCGTGAGGCGAAAAATGCCCGATGGCACCAATGATCACAAGAAGTAAAGACGAAAATGACACGATTTGAAAAGATGCCCTCACGATGGCCTTACGAAGGGCAAAATGGACACGCGAATTCAAAACGAAAATTAACCTCTGCAAGGTCTTCCGGCAATTTTTTGGCATGCCAAAGATTTTGCCACTGCTCACGAAGTTGCTGCTGGAGCCTGAGAAACTCAACCGGCGGTCATACGATGGCTGAAGATGCTCTCACGAATGGTCCGATGTTTTTACGATCAGATCCGAATTTGAACATTTCCTTTATCGTGTGTCCATCTGGTGCCAATTTCAGGACAGTGTGATGCCTGCTTTACAAACAACAGCAAACATGAAGAGTGGGCAATGACATATGAATACAAAGAATACATACATTTTTTCGCAACGATACTTACAAGTGCAACAGCAACAACGCCAGGTCGGCATCTGATTTGCATGCTTCTTTCTCCTTGAGCTCTCTCCATTCTGAAAAAGCTCGACCAAGATTGACTCGTGTCTGACTTCTCGCTCGGTCAGACGTTTGTTTTCTCTTCCTCGCCTCCTCTGACAACGGCCACCTCTTCTTTTTCGCCAGCTCCGCCATCGTAACACTAGTGAAGAGAAGCTGTCTTCCTTTTATTACTAGCCGGGGAGTGTTTTTGTCTCGTACTGTAAAGCAGTTCGTTTCTCGTGATAGCTCCATCCAGCGACGAGATTTGGGACACCGGGGCGGTGGACCTGATCTTGCAAGGTCGGTTTTCAGCCAAGATATTCTAGGGGGCGGGCAGATAAGCCCCATTCTCACCATAACAAGTCGCTTAACCATCACAGTGACTCCGAGGCACAATAATTACGGCGAAATCCTGCATAGTTCCCCTTTAACATCAAGTTGCATTTGGACTGCTCGCGATATAATGGAGATGCACACACCTATAAATACAGTTTCAAATTAAGTAGCCTATAAATAACGTGGTTCGCATTACTATAGCAAACATATAACAACTCCGTCTTAATGTTCACTGATCCGATCAAGGACGTAAAACGCATGAATGCGCGGAAAGAATATTCAGTAAGCTCACTTATCTGCCGTTTTCAATTGTAGCCCATATCATGTTTGTTGTTTAACTGGGTGAGCGAAACTTTGCTTGCAAATTCCAGTTTTATTTGATTGTCTGTGACTTAAAAGGAAATGCTGATGAGCTCTTTTATTTAACATTATGTTTCGAGGCTATATCGAAATCAGCAATGAAATTAGGCCTATGTCACTAATCATTACTGTTGCTTAGAACAAACCACAAGCTACAATTAAAACGCACATTTGTGTGCATATTTAAGAAGGGCATAATGTGGCTATGAGAGGAGGTATTACATGTTAGTTTTACATATATATAAAAAACAATTAGACCGACGATGAAATGTTGTGTTATTAGTTCAGATGAATTGCGCACAACATCAATATTACCTTAATATATTTAATTTAATAATAAATAATTATTAATTCAGAGTGATTTAACTTATTTTAATTAATTTTAAGATAATTTATTCAGAGTAAACACAGGCCAGCGTTGAGAATGAAGGACTGTCACGGTAATACCCGTTGCATCCCGAATGGATTATTCTATCGTGTTATTTGCGATTGCTCTGCCAAAACAAATCCCGGTCAACACAAAACGCATCAACCAAACAATCGACCAGACCACTACATGTGGACAGCCCTAGTGGTTTTTCTAAAAAAAAAAAAAAAAAAAAATTCGTTGGTTCGATCCAGAATGAATCTGACCTGCTTTCTTCTGTCAGAAAACCGTACATGATGATTGAAAGTGAACCCTGAACCTTTTCCGTCAACAACTGTCAATTTGACAACAAAGTAAACAGTCTCTGACTTGGAAAACAATTAAGAAATCGTTTTTAAATACATACCCAATCAGTATTAAAACACTCGGTTCCAAGATTGTCATTTGATACTGCATATTGATATAAACACGCAGTGATATCAAAGGACTTCGTCACCAACTCATTCCGCTGAGAAAATAAACTCCATCTCAGTCTTTCACGCGATGGAGATTTCCACAGCCTCGCAATGGTGATGGACCGCGCAAGGGCCTGGAACTAGAAGTGATCGATTGAGCATCAGAACGCACTCGATCAACTGCTATCAGTGGATTTTTTAGAAGAATTTTGGTACTGAATTATAGGGAAAAAAAAATACTTAGACTTAATTGGGACACAGGCGCATTGCAGGCCCGCAAAGTGGCTTTATAATGCGCCATATTTTTAATTTATGCGCCATTTGCGCATAGCGCGTGTCCTTCCCAACCCCTGGATTGCTGAGAATTTAAGTGAATAATAGATTAACAGTTGCCTCATCAATTTTCACCAACTCTCCTTAGAACTTTCTGGCAATTCTTTAGTGTGTAAGGTGCCCTCTGCAGAAAAAACCTGAACTCATACCAGCATTCGCAGACTATTTTCTTAATGCAGTTTTTTGGGAGTAATGGGGGTCTCTGGCCTGAAATAAACATAAAATCATTGACAGCGGACATTTATTCACCTGACTTTCATTGAACAGCCATCAAAACCGGACATTCATTCACCTGTCATTACTTCGATGGGGAGTTTTCTTAAAAAATGAAAAAAAAAAAACCCAACCCAAAGGAGAAGCTCTTTTTATTTCCCGTAAACCAGCTCCAATTTATTAAGCCCACCATTTACCTTGAAAGATTAGTATTCCTCGTAAAGTACAGAGCAGAGAGGATCGAGCACGCAAAGCTAGTGTTTATACGACTTTTACTCGTTTATCAGGGAAAATGTGAGTTTTTATAGTTACTGGCAAAACCAAAATTCACCTGACAAAGGAAAAGGGGTTTCAATGACATTTATTTTGCCAAAATACATTCATCTCAGAACTATTTGGTCTTCATTAAGCATTGCCCAGGGCTAACTTTAAAGAGCATGTTTTTTCGAGTGTTTCTGGCATGCACTGGGCCCGCAGATTAGCCTCAACACAAAAAAGACTTCTGTTACAAAATTGAAAAGAGGATACCTCGCAAGGTGATATTTTCCATATTCACCCTCGTTGATTATCGGTCAGACAACTGTTGGTGTCCTTCCATCGATGCCAGTCAGTTAGGAATTGTTAACGGGGGCAAGCAGCCCTGGGAAAGCAAACCCAATGGAAACCAGAAGGCACACTGCCAGCTTTCTGGCTTGTGGTTTGCGGTTCCAGTTTCCCCTCGCTCAGGTTCCAAAATTAAGGGCAAGGACTAAAGGCAGACAGTGTTTTCTGTCGAAAGTTTGCACAGTAGTGCATCAACTTGGCAAAAGCCAGAATGTAGATGCCTAGAGGGATGGAAATCTAGGTTAAGAGACATAAACAGACAGAGCTGTTTCCTATGCAGCTTTTGTAGTATTTGGTTAATCACTTAAGTACATTCGAGACCAATATTAACCTGAATGTCTCAACGGGATTTCACCAAATATTTTGATGACTTCCGCTAGTTATGCATTAGAGTTATATGAGTTAATCAGATCCCAGTGAACTACAATAACTATAGAGGCATGCTTTTGCCGGCAAGCTGCTTAAAAGTTAATGATATCACCCTATTCCTGAGAATCAAACTTTGAGTCTGGTTCAATGCCATAATTCGCATTTATTTCATAGGGTCAAATGGGAGAAAGGGAGAAATGGTTTAGCTGTCATGGTCGTAAGTTATCAAGTGCATGTCCCACACCTTTGGAATTTCAATTCTAAAAATAAGCAATAAGTGGCACAATTCTAATTAACAAGGAACAGAACTGCAAATGTACTTGTCATGCTCTTGACATTTCTTGGTAAGTAAGGTCATGCACTTTTAAAGACAGCACATCTCTTTCACTTGATAACACCAAGTGAAGGTCTCAAATTATGTCTTGGGAATTTAGCCAATAAAACAACATTTCACGCAGTCCCCTGAGACCTATGATTCAGTTACAATGATCCAAATGATCTATCTTACAACAACAGTACCGACGCACATGAAATATTAAGTAAATAACATATTGAAATTCATCAGGCTGTGTTCATGAAATTAATTCAAACCTGGCCAATAAACACCTGAGCCACTTAACAGTCCCCACCTTCACCAAAACAATATCTGAGCAAAATATACGAGCAAAATGGAAACCTGGGGATTCTGAAGTGCTTCTTCTCTAAAAAGGCATGCTTGGAGTTCTCCAAAAACCAAGTGCACAGCTTGTTCACGAAACAAAGGAAAATAATCTTCAAACAATTGCTGTGCAGGTAGTAAATGAAAAGGTTTTGAATTGGGGGCATTTTTATTCTTAAGGCTCAGTATACTCCCGTACATAGAATGGCTTTATAACATGCAGTATGTGCAAGGGTATGTACGTTCATCCTGGGTGACCTCTATAGGAACTGCTGGCCGTTTTAAACAGAATCTCATGCTATTTTTGGACCAAAAGTAATAGGACAATGGGTTATCTCATTAGTAGCTGGGTGCCTTTGCATCATAAGCACATGTGCAAGACAGTGAACTCCAGGTCCAGGATCGATTCGTATTGGGAGTTACTTGCGATAATTGCTGAACATGACAATCACTGTGTGATTAGTGTTATCATGTACCACCACGCAAGTAAATAAAAAATTCCTGGATCAAGAATTTGATCTGGATCACTCCTAAAATGAAAATTGGGCAAGAAACACCCATGGTACAAATTTCATACAAATCTGTCCATAACTTTTTTTCAGTAATGTTGCTGACAAACATACAAACAAACATACTTACTCAAAGACTGAAGGTAAAATATAACAAAGCAGGTGGATGTGAGACTGAAAATCAGCATACATCAAACTTAGATAGCCAATTGATATCATAAAATGAACTGCAAGCAACCAAGAACAAACTGTTGAGCATGAAGGCCATGGAAGAATACTGTAATTAATGTTTTAAATGTTTTAAAAAGTAAAGTAAAACTCTTTTACAAATGTCGAGACAGATAAAGCATATTCCAAGCGTTTGACTTGGATGGGCGAATAACTAATACGCAGAGAAGTATTCACTCCTATCACTGGAAGGCAGTGTTATGTGTTGGTTTGTGGCCATATATCTGTATAGCTGTAACTGGAACTGGTTAGCATGTCTTCACCGACAATATGACCACAGGTACCAATTGCGTGATGAATTCAGGAGCGTGCATGAAGACCATACCCCATAAAACTTAATCACTGCATCAAAACTTGTTGCCGCGGGACAACAACCACGATCAGAATGCTAAACCAAGAGATGTTCATGTCCATAGAGTAGATTGGCAGGCTAAGACATCCCAAATCCAACTGCGAGTGCATTCTCCTTGCAGCAGTCAAGCTTGCGGCCAAAGTGACCAAGATTTAAACAGGAAGTGAAGATGGCTGAGGGGCAGACATGGCTAAGCATCACAAGGAAACATACCCAGGATGGCTACAAGTCACTGACTGCAGGCAGTCTTTCGTTTTGGCTACGCTTTGCATCATGGCCTGCATAGGATATATTATTAATGCATTCCTACCTTAACATATTCCATTCTGAGAAGAACCCAATTCTCAAACAAAGGACTGATGAAAAATCAATTGCTGTTGGACGCATTTATAACACAGCTTGATCCTTGACCCATTCTGACCTAACTCCAGCTTAAAGAAGATGCAGGATTCAGATATTTTCTACATTTCATTCATAAATGGTTTGCATTAAGGCAAACACAATGTGAACTGATTAAACATTCTTTATTACAGCCAACCTTTGACACTTTCAATCAATCTTGAATGCGTTTACACAAAAATATCAGTCAAAATCACCTGCATTAATAGATGCTTTGAAACCGTAGAGCGGAGCACTTTGCTCACTCTTCCACTGATTGGCTGGCAGTTGCGTGAGGCGGGAGTTATTGAACTTCATTCTGACCTGACTCCACCCCTTTAACCAATGGAATGGGGCCGTGGACGGAACTGGAACAGATTCATCTCCGCCCACTAGATCTTTGGTTCTGTAGCGAGACGTGCTCGGATGAGTGTGCTTTTTATTTTCAAAGATACTGAAGTCAAAAAGATTACATATCGCTCCACCGCGCAACTTCACAAAATAGATCTTACTTAAGAAACCTGAGGTGTGGAATCAATAACAGATGGGCACAGAGGGGCAGGGAACGCCACAGAACACCGGCACAACATCACTTTTGCGCTAATTCTGAAAGCTGACCTTCTCAACGCATTCAATAAAGCAACCAGAAAGCTCTCAAACCTGTTGTGCACACTCTTCTCCCTAACGGACCTGCAGTAATGTCAGGAGCCACATATAAAAGAAACATGTTGGAGTCAGAAAATGACAAGTGCACAATCAATGAGCTGGCAGGGAAGAAGGGAAAAGCAAATAAATGGAAGGGGAGCTCACAACCAACAGCATAAGAGAAACACTTAGAAAAGCCGTGCACTGTGACCACTTCTGACACTTTGGCCAAAGTCTATTAGCCACCGTGAAGAATATCACAGCGCAACTGTATGCATTTTAGCTTACAAGTCCATCACAGATCACATATCAAAGAGTGCTCCTATTTTTTCTTCATAAAAGCACAAAAATTATACTCCAGTCATTTATCTTCACCCCGTAAAGCCCACCATTATTCAAATTTAGTCTTTTTGATGTTCCTAAATGAAAATATTAGAACAGACAAACTGTAGAGCCAAAATGCATGTATAAGACCTCCTCTGAAAGGCAACACCCTCCAGTTTCCGGAAATGTGCTCATGTAGTATGAGGCTAAAACACAAAGCGACACAATATTAGCTCAAACATGAAGGATTTTTTTTTTTTTTTTTTTTTTTCTTACTAATGGGTTTCCATCAGATGAAAAAAAACTGTCATGTAGGATAGGCCACAAATTTGCCATACTTGAATGCTGCATATTTCCAAGTGTTATGATGTAAGTTTTACATGTGAATGACTTCCTCTAAAGGTCTGGACTTTCAATTTTTTCAATTGTTTACTGTTTTCAATGACTACAGTACTACTTCCTGTTTAATTGAATATTTGCTTTGAGCAAGTAATTTACGTTTTACCCTTCATGTACAGACAGGACAGTTGCATAATTCATTTGGATTAAACTCCATGTCGCAAATGTCATGGTTTGTTAGGTGTGCGTGTGGTTTAGACTTTTCTTTGCGGCTCTCATCCCGGGACGATATTGAATTCCTTGGCTAGTGTGGCTAGAGTGTATTGGGTTTTTGAGTTTGTTCATGTTTTGCTCAGAGTGAGCTCCCTGAGACTGCTGGCTGTCCATAAATGTGACGTGTATCACAAATGGGTTTTTTTTTTTTTGGTTCATGTGTGAGAATACATTTTTTTTACAGTTATCTTTTGTTGAGTTTTATTTCACAATACTTACTCTGATCATTTTGAATGCTGCACCTGACAAATAACCCAAAGTATGAAAAAAAAACTAAAACTAAATCTACAACTAATAAAAACTAAACTAAAACTAAGCATTTAGACAAAAACAAAAACTAATGAAAACTAGCAAACCCGCTCTAAAAACTAATTAAAACTAACTGAATTAGAGAAAAAAAAAAGTCAAAAAGAAATAAAACTAAACTATAATGAAAAATCCAAAACTATTATAACCTTGAGGCTGACGCCTGGAGTGATTCTGAGGAGTTTGTCTCACACAACCCTCCTAACCTAGAGAAAGGGGCGGAGGAGGGGTTGGAGTGGGATCCTCAATTTGACTGGCGGCAGCCAGAGGAGGATTGCTATTCGGAGGATTTCTCTGACTCGGAATCAGGCATAGAGATGGCAGGTTCCGAACAGGGTGAGAATTTGGGGACTGCTCTGAACTTTTGTCTGCCTCCTAATGTTCCAACGATTATGCTGATCTCGCAGAGGTTTTTAGCAAGCAACGGGCCTCGACTTTACCTCATCGCATATACGATTGCGAGATCAATCTCTACCCGAGTTCCACTCCCCCCAGGGGTTCATTATACTCGCTGTCAGGGCCTGAGCGAAGGGACACGTGAGAATATATTCAGGAGGCTCTGGCTAATGGATTTACTCGACCCTCCATGTCTCCTGCCGGAGCGGGGTTCTTTTTTGTGGGCAAAAAAGATGGCGGCCCGAGACTCTGTATTGATTACAGGGGCTTGAATAATATCACCATTAAAAACCGATACCCCCTTCCGTTGATGAACTCCGCGTTTGAATGTCTGCAGGAGGCGTTGTTTTTTACTAAGCTACACCTCCAGAATGCTTATAACTTGGTTCGGATCTGGGCGGGGGACGAGTGAAAAACGGCATTTAATATGCATGACAGGCACTACGAATATTTGGTCATGTCGTTCGGTTTGGTTTACGCCCCTTCTGTGTTCCAGGCTCTCGTCAATGACGTCTTCCGAGAGATGTTGGGAGATTCGTCTTTGTCTACCTTGACAATATTCTGATTTTTTCTTCAACTCTCTCGGAGCATAAACAACACGTCAGACAAGTGCTTGAGGCCCTCCTTAAAGCCAAGCTTTTTGTCAAGGATGAAAAATGTGTTTTTTGTGCCAAGACAGTTTCGTGTCTTAGCTTCATTGTTTTGGAGGGGTCGGTCCGCATGGATCCTGACAAGGTGGCAGTGGTCAGGGATTGGCCTGCCCCTCAAAATGTCAAGGAGATGCAACGGTTTTTGGGGTTTGCTAATTTTTATAGGAGGTTTATCTGTAATTTTAGCGCGGTAGCTGCCCCCATTATTCTGCTCACTAAGAAAAATACCTCCTTGTCGTTTGCTTGGTCTCCAGCAGCTGAAGCTGCTTTTCAGGAGTTAAAGAAATGATTTAGCTCAGAGCCCATTCTCGTTTTGTCCGACCCCTCCGTTTGTGGTTTGGACGGATCATAAAAATCTCCAATACATCCAACAGACAAAACGACGTAATTCTCGGCAGGCGCGGTGGTTGTTGTTTTTCAACTGCTTTAACTTTACGTTAACCTATCGCCCGGGTTCTAAAAACATCAAGCCCGATGCTTTGTCGCGGATTCACAACCACTCTGGTCGTGACCCCCTTCCTGAGCCAGTTATCCCGGCAGCTCAGATTGTGGCTCCCATTCAGCGGGACGTTGAGTCTGTTGTGCGGGAGGCGTTGAGAACTGATCCCGGTCCTGGTGGGGAGCCGTCCGTTGGCAGTACGGTCCCAAGTTCTCCAGTGGGGGCACTCTTCCCGTCTGGCGGGTCACCTGGGGGTTCGTTGGACCAAACAGTTCTTGGCCCGACGTTTCTGGTGGCCCAGCATGATTGAAGACATCCGGGAGTTTGTAGCTGCGTGCTGTATTTGCGCTAGGAACAAGACTTCCCATCTCCCCCCCTCTGGTCTGCTGCGGCCGTTGCCCGTCCCTAAGCGCCCATGGAGCCATATCACTCTTGATTTTGTTTCAGGGCTGCCTGTTTTTGAAGGCAACACGGTCATCTTGATCGTGGTCGACCGTTTTTCTAAAGCTGCCCACTTTATCGCGCTGCCCAAGCTGCCTTCGGCACGGGAGACAGCCCTTCTTGTTGTGGACCATGTTTTCCGGCTGCATGGTCTCCCTCAAGATGTGGTTTCTGACTGGGGCCCCAATTTACGGCCAAATTCTGGCATGCATTTTGCAACCAGTTGGGGGCCACCGTGAGCCTTTCCTCTGGTTTCCACCCAGAGACTAATGGGCCGACAGAGCGAACCAACCAGTCGTTGGAGAACACTCTTCGATGTTCAGCGGCTGACAACCCATCTTCATGGAGTCGATTTTTAGCATGGGCCGAATATTCCCACAATTCACTGGGTAACTCCTCCACAGGCCTTTCCCCATTTGAGGCTAAGTTAGGTTATCAGCCTCTGCTGTCTCCTGAGACTGACAGGGATTCAGAGGTTCCTTCGGTCAATCGCTCTGTTCGGCGTTGGCGGTCAGTTTGGGCCAGGGTCCGTTCCTCTTTGTTGCGCTCTGGACGGAAACAAAAGACCACCACAGATAGAAGGCGCCGTTCGGCCCCATCTAATCGGGTTGGCCAAAGGGTCTGGCATTCCACACCGGACCTGCCCTTGAGAGTGGAGTCACGGAAATTGGCTCCCTGCTTTATTGGTCCTTTTAAGATTGTGCGAAGGATCAATCCTGTCACAGTCCGGTTGAAGCTCCCTAGATCCTTACGGATCCACCCCTCTTTTCATGTCTCCAGGCTCAAACCTGTTAGCACTTGCGTCCTGGCTCCGGTCGACAAACCCCCACCGCCGCCGCGGATGATTGAAGGGGTGCCCGTTTACACTGTGCGTCGTATTTTAGCCGAGAGGCGCGTGGGTCGTGGGGCTCAGTTTTTAGTCGACTGGGAGGGTTATGGTCCTGAGGAGCGGTGCTGGGTTCCTTCTCGGGATATCCTGGATCCCACCCTTAGCTCAGAGTTCCGTGCACGGGGTTCTCTGGGAACTTCTGGAGCCGTTCCTTAGAGGGGGGGTCCTGTCATGGTTTGTGAGGTTTGCGTGTGGTTTGGACTTTTCTTTGCGGCTCTCGTCCCGGGACGATATCGAATTCCTTGGCTATCAGATTCTTTACCCAGCTGGCTGATTGAGCTGGGGCGGCGCCTTCCGGACTCTATATAAGCAGGAAGTCCGCACGCCCCTTTGCTAGAGTGGTCTGTTTTTAGCCGCACTATAGCCAAGATATCTGTAGTCAGGTTTTGTATGACTTTCTCTCTTCTGATTATTGGAGTTTCTTCTCCCTTTTTTCTATCTCGCTCTGCTTCCGTGGTTCGGACTATTATACGTCCTTTGGAAGCGCGAGTACTTTCGTTTGGTCTATATTATTCTCTGTATTTGCACTGTGTCTGTGCTGCTCACTTTCTCTCTGGTCGTTGCGCTGGCCCTCCTAATTCTACCGGCCATTACAGCAAAGGCACAGAAAGTGGGTCACAAATCCAAACGTTTAATATTACTAAACCCCAAAACAAATGAAGGACTAAGCAATACAAAACAGTAGAGAGTTTACATGAACAATGATAAAACAGAAATGCCTATCAAATGAACAGCTTACATACAGATGTGATTAAACACAATGTGAGTATCCTGCAGGAAAGCTTATTTTAACCTTTATCCTCCCAGGTACAGTAAACATAGACTAAATTCAGCCAAATTCAGTGGAGATAAATCAAAAGTTGGTTTCTTTCAGTGACAGCACTATATGATCACATTTTATATGTATATTTTGGATTCCACGATCCCAGTGTTCCCCAGTGGGAACATTAAAATTTTCTGCCCTATCTCAGCTCTATTTTGGTAACAACCTTATTGCTATTGACAATGATCAGGTCTGTATAACTCTGCCACTCAGAAGAAAAGTGAAGTAGACTATGTATTACCAGTCTGCTGTCGTCCAAATACAGGATACTACAACACACAAAAATTACAGAAATGTCTGAATGGTGTAATGTCATGTGTGCAGAGACTGAACTAAAGCAACTGACTTTTGTTAAACCTTAGCCTATACTGTACCGAAGAGGAATAATAGTCTTGGAATACATCAAATTGAACAGGGAGAAATTGCCCTCCAAAACCATGTTCCCACATGGAAACGCTGGGAAGAAGATTAAGATTAACATGGTTTTGGTTGTCCACAATCAACGCAGAAAATATTATCGTCACAGGGTACACTGCACTTTATGTTGCACTTCATGAATGCCAGTGTAAAAAATGACAAGTATGCCAGCACACAAGCTCCCCTCAACAATAAATGTGGCAGTACTGCCATCCAACTACACTATCAGACTAAACTCACAGACAATTCCTTTGCGAAGAGCCCTGAAATAAAACACAATTGATTCACCTGAAGATAAAAATAAAAATTGTGAAGACCTCTAGAAATGGAAGTAAAAGGACAACCAATCATTAGGTAACTGGAGACGGAATGCTTCCTAATATTCACAAACAAAGCGATAGATTTTAGGCAGTCTTACGTCAAAAAAAAAGACTTATTCCACTGAAGTAATTTTGTCTGAGGCAACAGTGCCTAAAATTTATCCCTTTGTTTGCGTAATGATTGTGACCCCTTTTTCCAAGAAGACTCATGCCTCTTTTCCTTGAGTCTCATGTGATAGGATCAGTTCTCAAGCACACCACTACCTTTTTTTTAGGATGCTTTGCAATATGGCATGAAGGTAAGGAGAATTACATTTTCATCAACTGAATATGTCATTAATTGGTTGGCAGTGTAAGGGAATACTAGTCTCTTCAACACCACAATCCAATATGTGGGTTTGTTAAATGCTGCTGCTTTATTCAACCTGCTGAGCTTTCAGCCACTTTGAAATTCTAGTAGAGATTTCAAAATATCCGAGGATCCCAAATATGCCGTGGTGAATTACCTAGAAATGTTAATGAAATGAAGCACAAGATCCAGATGATTTCAATATGACATAATACTGCGGCCATAAAAACATAGCATCTTGGGTTTGAATATTTCACTCAATGTGAGTTTGTTATAGCTGCAGTGAAGTGCTGCAACCGGCAGATACAAACCATGCAAGAGACATTGGGCCTCATGCAGCAACATTCTCTTAAAATTCTATTATATTTTCTCTTATTTAAAAAAAAAAGAGAGAAGACAACTCCAGATGCACAAAAACATCTTAAACATCCAAATCTGCTCTTACCCATGTTTGCTGAATGATGAATCCAATTTGATCCTAAACTGGAGGCACTTGGCTGATTGTAATTAGCATAGGTAATGCCCACTAAACACCATATAAGGGCAGGTGTTGTGCCGTGTGCAAACAGCCGACTTTGGCACAACAAGTGGGGAACTGCAACCGAGAAAAAGTTGCAAGAGGAAGAACTTAAGAAGGCGCAAAATTTAAGTACTGTCAAATGAACTTAAATAAAGTAAATGTGATCTTCCAGAGTTTTATAGTCTTAATTGGTATCCATTGACCAATGTTATTTTTTAACCAAAAATTAAATAATCCAATAATTGAAATTCCTTTAAAATATATAATAATCTAAATTTGATTCTCCTGCATATATGTCAACTTATACGGATTGCCCATAAGTTATTTGGATTTTCCCCCAATTACACATCTTTCGGACGTACAAATAAAGTTAAACAGATTTCTAATTAAACCAGCCATGAGGCGTAGCTGGAATTGGAATCATAAGTTCTGTCTAGACGTGTTAACACAATAATATCGGAACCGTTTTAGATTCAACCTAAACCCATTAATGAACCCAGTCCCATTTTCAGGACGCAGCAACTTTTAACCTCTGTAACCCAAGTGAATATGTTACTGTGACTAAGCTGCAGTAGGTTAATCAAGGGAACTAACTTGCATCCAGGGAAAGTGCTTAGGAGAGTAGTTTACCTTCATAACATTGATGATGGCCGCCATTTGCATGAATTTATCGATATGTGACAGCACTATGCAATGCTCTATATGGTGAGGGTGCCATTTTTTTCTGTGACACATTTACATACAAAATTAAGAACAAAAATAGGAGATTAAAGAATTTTCTGAATATGCTTTTTTCAGAATGATGATTTTTCATGGTTTAAACAATCTGTGTGCATTTGTAATTGTACATACATATTTGGGGTCCTCCATGACAAGGTAATTATTTTTCAACAGAACTTAAGCATTACACGTTCATTGTTCTCTGTATCTGATAATAAAATGTAACTTTTCCTCTGAAAAGAAATTTAGGCATAAATGGGTTAAGACACTGCACGTCACTAGTTGGGATACAAAGACACTTTAGTTCCAAGATGGGTATGATAGGTGTGATAGTTTATGTTTATCATCATTATACATGTCCGAATCAAGCTCTGCTTCAGGCAATTGCCCTCCTGCCATCACGGCTGGTTTGATTCCAGATGGTCTCTAGTTAGAAAAAAACTTTGATCAAAATATTCATTATTGGAAGATATTCATCTTGACAAAGATGAAAGAGCATATGAACACACACCATGGTAAACAAACAACGGCCGGATGCTTCTTTTCATGGCTTGACACAATTCGCTGTTGGCCATAGGGGTCCACTTTTCGAAGCTTCAGCTCATCATGCATACGGACCACATAGACCGTGTTAAACAATGTACGGTCTGCACAATTGCCAAAAGTATCAGTTGCATACGTATAAACACAAAACAAGTCATCAAGAAGAGCCTGGTACCCAAGGCTGCACAACATTGGCTATTACTGAACGTCACTCTTCTCCCTTGTGATATTCAAGTGGAATGATAAGGATATGGATAAGAGATTGGCAATTTTAGTCAAGATTTTCTCAGGGAGGTCAACGAAGGGAGGCCTGGGCCAGAGAGCTAGGGTTTACAGTGTCAGAAGAGTTATGGGAAGAAGCCCTTTCCAATATACAGAGTTGCCCTTTCAACTTTAGATATAGACTGATTCAATTCAGTCTCTTACACAGACTGCATTTTTCTAAAACTACACTTAATAGGATATTTGAATCAGTGTCCCCTACGTGTGACAGATGTGGTGATGTGGAAGGATCATTATCACATCTATTTTGGCACTGTCAATCTCTCCGTAATTTTTGGTGTAGTATATTTGATTGCTTTTCTAAACAGTTTGGATCTAATATTGAACCAGATTGTAATTTGGCAATATTTTGTTGTTCTGACAAGACAAAGACACTTCCTGCCCGTCATAAACAGGTTCTTAAAGCAGGCATGGTGGCAGCTAAAAAATTGGAAGTCTCCTTCTGCTCCATGTTTTAAGACGTGGCTTAATGAGATGCTGTCTGTTGCGAAGATGGAGCAGGGACGTTACAGTAGAGAAAACACTAAACATTCCTTTCAGAGAATGTGGAAACCATTCTTGATATTACTGGCTGACACCTAACTGTATCTTAAAGACAATGCTGGTACGATGATGTATGTTTTTTTTTTTGTTCATCTCTTATATTTTGTTGTGTACTATGGTATTGCATTAATCACCCACCCAGGCATTTTTTGAGTGTGTGTATGTTTGTATTGGTTTTCTTTTTTCTGTTTTTTTTTTTTTTATTAATTTTTTTTAACCCACAAAATACCTTAATTCTATTTGTCTACTTAAACTTTGTTTTGTTGGAGTATCCCAGGATTGTCACAACAGGAATTTTGATAAAAAACTTTTTTTTGAAAATAATTTAATGGTCCTGAGGGCTCTGTCTAGGTGTATTAATGTAAATGAACAAAAATAAAATACATATTAAAAAATATGTATATTTTCTCAGGGTGGGGCGGGATCGAGGATCCCTGACAGACCCTTGTGAACAGTGGGCACAAAAATTACTGGCTCCCCTGACTGCCAAAGCACAAACAATACAAAAAAAAAAAAAAAAAAATTGCAAACAACATAATTGTAGAGAAACGGAATATACCAACATGTGTGAAATACTTTAGTTTATTAATCTTTCCATGGAAACAACCAAAATCAAAATCATTTTAATACAAAATAGATTTCAACAAAATCAAACCTTAATTATTATTGCACCCTTCATTTACTACTTAGTGCAACCACCTCTGGCAAGGATAACAGCATGGTGTCTTTTCCAGTAATTTTTGGCAAGGTTCAGGCACACATCTGGGGGGGATTTATAATCACTCCTCTCAGCAGATCCATTCAAGATCCCTCACATTCTTGGGTTTGCTTTCACCAGCAGCCCACTTCAACTCAGCCCACAGGTTTCCAATTGGATTGAGGTCTGGCGACTGAGATGGCCATTGCAGAACGTTGATTTTGTTGTCACAGAATCATTTCTGTGTGGATCTTGAGGTATGTTTTAGGTCATTGTCTTGTTGGAAGGTCCACTTATGGCCAAGTCCCAGCCTTCTGCCATAGGCAACCAGATTGTCAATCAAAATATCCTAATACTTGGTGGAATTCATTATGCCACTAATCTCAACCAGTGCCCCTAAGTAAGTACGTAAATATTTATTTCTATAGCACCCTTCATAGTACGGGTACATAGAGTGCTTCACAAGTATACAGATAAAAACATACACCAACACAGTGATTAAATAACAATAAGAAACATGAAAGGCAGTGCATAAATAAAATGCAGTACATACAGTCATGTGGCAGTGCTTGAGGTGCTGAGGTGCTTCTCCTTGTATGCATCTCTGTTTTGAAGCCAAACATGCCAATGCTGTATCTGACTGAAACGTGCAATTTTGGTCTCATCTGATCAAAGCACCTCACTCCAATAATAATTTAAATGATGTTTGGCAAACTCCAAGCACTTGCTTCGGTGTCTTCTGGTCAGAAAAGTCGTTCTTCTGGCAACCTTTCCAAATAGCCTGTGGTCGTGGAGGTGCTGCCTGACGGTCCTTTTTGAAACCTGGTGACCCCAAGATGCCACCAAGGCCTGAAATTCCTTCACAGTGATTCTTGGGGATTATGTTGCCTCTTTCCTCCTCAGTATCCAGGCGGGCAAAATGCAGTTGTGTCCTCTACCCTTGAGGTTTTCGACAGTTCCATATCTTTGGAATTTTTTAATAATTGCCCTGACAGTGCTCAATGGCATATTCAATCATTTGTGAATATTCTTGTAGCCACTACCAAATTTATGAAGGTCTATGACCATCAGCCTCTTTTGAACTGACAGTTGTTTTGTTTTCTTCATGATGTTGGATGACAAAAAGATACTGCATGTGTGTTACCTCATTTATAGACTTTAGCAAAACAAAGTTATATAATTGCTCAATAAAGTTCCTTAAAACTTAGATAAAACTCAAATAAGTGGAATTTGATATCTGGTTTTATTTTGGTAGAAGTTATTTAGACTAATCTTTAAGCATGCGATTAATTGTGAAACCCTGATTTGGAGGAAATTGATTTTTAATTAAATCAGTTAATGATTTTGGTTGGTTCCATTGGAACATTAATATCGTCCAGTATTTTTCACATGTTGGTATTTAGAGTTTCCCCATAAATATATTTTTTGGAATTTTTTAAAGTATTGTTTATGCATTGCCAGTCAGGGGTGCCAGTAATTTTGGAGCCCACTGTACATTGGCACGAGCGCGGAAATTTTTACTGTCCTGGATGAGGCCTTGAGGCCTTTTATTTTCGTACTTGAATAGAAAGCTTTTCAAGCTTTTAAAAATATTTTATTGAAATTTTCACACTCCATTTGTAGATAAGATACACTTGATTTAACCCCGTGGGGTAATTTGTCCTCTGCATTTGACCCATCCTATAGTTAGGAGCAGTGGGCAGCCACAGAGCAGCGCCCGGGGACCAACTACAGCTCTAAAGCCAGTTCCTTGGTCAGGGGTACTGGTTGGAGTGTTCCTATGATGCGTGTTTTTGTGGGTGGGGGAAACCGGAGTACCCGGAGGAAACCAACGCAAACACAGAGAGAACATTCAAACTTCACACAGAAAGGCCCCAGGCCGGAATCAAACCCACAACCTTCTTACTGTGAGGCGACAGCGCTAACCACTTTTATAGATATTAACTCGAGGTAATACAGATGGGAACCTGGAGAGGTCAACTTGTATGCTATATTATACATTTTATATGTTCCTTAAATATTAAACATGTTTCAATGCATTGGACATACAATTTGTGGACTGTATAAATGGATGTTTTTCCCTTATCTTGGTAAGAGTGCTCTCAATCACTCATAAAATTTTCTCTAACCTAAGAGAAGAGGAAAAATAAGAAAACAGAAATCAATGGGTACAGAATAAATTTTATAAAAATCCTGGATACAAACAAACATAAAAAAAATTGTCCATATATCGCTTCTTGCATGAGGCCCATTGTTTTACAAGATAAAAAAGATAGCCACGCAAAGCGTAGTGAAACGCCCACAAGGCAGCCTCGTCGATGACGTGTTATTTGGATAAAAATGTTCCAATCATCACCAAAAATCAATACAGATCCCCTTCGCATCACCATTCACCAAAAAAAAAAAAAAAAAAAAAAGGATACAGCAAAATGGTACCCTGCAGAATAAGAATATATATAGGGATGTGCTAAGTTCGGTGCCAAAACTCAGTGAAAGATGTTCTGATCATCGCCAAAATCAATAGGGATTGTCTTCATATCACAACTGAACCACAAAACAAAAATAAAAAGAATCCAACAAAAACTGTAGTCTGTAGAGTGAGAGCAATAAATTGGACATAGGCAATCGCAACATATTCCCATTCAGTGGAGTGGGTGTATGAAAATGCCTTTACTGACTTTGAACATACTTAAGGGAAAATTCAAGAGCATATCACAGTGTAAGGGGTTAACAAATGTTGCTATAATAATGGAAATGAGAATTTTGAATGCAACTGACCTTTTTAAAATATCTCTGAGTATGGAATTGTTAGCTGATCATCTTATTTACAATGTCAAGTTCTCTAGAATATAAGAATCACCTCATACATATTTATACACTAAAGTGCACAACTCCCCCTCCATCTAAGCCAGGGATGACAACCTGACACAATTCAGAATTATGAAATGCTCATGTTTTCTTTGCTGTTAGTCAGTACTGGTAGCTTGAATTCAGTCTCATTGAGGTGGTTTTTCAGATGGGAGGGGACAAAAAACACACTGAATAGATCAAAACTCAACCAATTTTGTTTGAGAGGAAGTCTAAAAATTAGGCCTTCCATTGCCCTTGACCAAAACATCGCCCTCCGCATCGGAGTTAGTCCCCGGGCGCTGCACTGTGACTGCCCATTGGACCCAAGTAACTTCTTTAGGATCGGTCAACACAGATGACAAATTACCCCGCTGTGTTCAATAAAGTATACCTTATCTTATCTGAAAATAATAGCCAGGATGCCACAGTTAACATGCAACTTGTAAATATTAATAAGTAGATCAGTGAGTGAAAAAATAAATGAGTTTCAGACCATGACTTGACCACCATGATGTCACTATTATTCTGATTCACTTAATATGTGCATGCATACTGATCAGATACTGTAGATAATTATCTACATTAAGATTAATAATAACAATGATGTCATTGAGCAGCACTGAATTAATGTCTAATGAACACATCTTTTCTTGTTTATAAATGGCCTCACTTAACTGAAATTATTTACAAGGAAAACAAAATAATAAAATTAGTATGAACAAATAAAGAAATGAAAATCTTGAAAGAAAAATGTATTACAGCTCCGGAACACAGAGAAAATGCCACAAATATATACCATAAAGTGTTAAACCAATTTGTTTCCATTTTTTTTATATCACGTAAGAATGTGTACATTTAGAATGATCATATACGTACATGTAATGTCCATATCGTTATCTTAATTGTTTCCCCTTTCCAGCAGTCTTTTCCTCAGCTTGTGATCTGGTCTCCCTTAATGTTTTAACTAGACAGTCCGGTCAGCCGCGACTGCATGGGTGTAGCCCCCAAAAGCCCGCTTCTTCCCTTTTTTGCGCATTATTCGGCCAATACTGTCGTCATGGAAACCAAAATCGATAGGTTTCACAAGTGAAGTATAACACATGTGCATACCAATTATGAAAGTAATCGGTCAAAAATTACAGCCTGTACATCGTCCACAAGGAAGTGTGTATGTTTAAGCGCAAATTTGCACGTTATTTGGCCAATGCTGTCACCATGGCAACCAAAATCAATAGGTGTCATAAGTGAAGTTTAACAGATGTGCATACCAAAAATGAAAGTAATTGGTCAAAAACTACAGCCTGTACAGTGTTCACAAGGAAGTGTCTATTGATGCGACGGCGGTGTAGACGACTCGCATGAATCCATAACAGCCGTCCGACTTCATCCGGGGGCTACAATTATTCTCTTGTTTCATTATCTGTCACTCTTGGTTCCTTTCCTGCTTCCTGCCCTCATGTTAACTAGTGTCGTGTGAATGTAAGTTGCCTAGTCAGTGTCACTCTTTGCTAGATTGTTCTGCTGTCAATGTGAGACTATCAAGTTCCAGTTCCGTGCTTAAAGCTCTCCTCCGCCTGCGATTTCAGAGAAAACATGATTCTAGAATTTTAGAGACACTTTCCCCCGGAGTGGTCTCCAGTGACAGAGCCCTCATATGTGCAGTCCCCGATCTCCAGAGGACGCACAGTCCAGCAGGTGCAACCTGTCGTCTCGATCACCAGGATACTGGCCACAGACTGACTGTAGACCACCGAAGGCAAACTGAGGGCTTATTCATTTGCAAGCCAATTGGTAATTAATGAGCTGCTGCTAACAATTGGTACTTAGTGCTAAAATATAATGTGAAATGAAATAATACAATAATTCACTCACCAAAAAATTGGAGCTTTCCTGTAAATATAAAATCTCAGAGTCAGTGTCTACTCTATCATGGAACAAAAGCTGGGTGCTAGCGAGGTACTCACATCCAGTTGCCAACTGTCTTACCTTAGCAAAATGTTTGAGCTAGAAACAATAAATCAGTGGCATGCAGCCCAAGAAAGTCATTGTGCTGCACATCGCATGATGAGAAAAAACTAGTCCTCAGCTTTTCAGCTTTTGATAGTTTTAATCTTGTCTCATCTTCCTCTCTACTTTTTCTCCCATTTGTGTGCTTTTCCTGTGACTGCTTTTTCAGTGATGTTAAGACGCTGAGAAAGGCTGCTATATCTAATCAAAATAGCCTCCTTGGACATTTGTTTGGTCATATTTTTCCCCCCAAATCTCGACAAAAAGAAAGTAAGGTATTTCCCATCACAAGAGAAAGAAAGCAGCATAACCACCAATCGCAATAAAAAGACTCAGTTATCTAATGTAGGCATAACAAAGGCCTGACAAATTTACATGATTATTAAACATTGAAAGATTAACAAGCAAAGAATGTTACTTTCCACAGCTGAGATTTGTTTAGCTTTGCTGTCGTTTATACTTCAAGAGAACTTTCCCCTCAACCATTCAAAGTACAGTGCTAGAGACATCAATCACCCCTACCCTGTCTTTTGTTAGATTGACATAACCACAATAATCATTCCGCCACAGCCTCAGATACAATTTGACCATGAATACTCAGCACAAGCAAGCTCAGGTGCAGCTGCACCCTCGGTGTTTCCACCAATAGTGGGGAAGTTTTTCAATTCCAGCTAATGTTTGAAATTTGTTCACTTTCCACAGCCTTCAATGACCGCATCAAATAACCTCCTCACACTCTCAAAACCTGCTCAGCTCTGGTAGTGAACAGCGTAACTACTGGAATTTCATGGATATAGCTATATTAGCTAGCTAGCCAGTTTGCAATCTTGTCTATTCGGCGCGCTGTACTGTTTTCTTGAAAGAATAGTTATTTGACTACAGCCGAGATAAACACTTTATATTGAACCATTGACTGTTTATGAATTAGACAAAGCCGCCAACTGTGGATACCGAAACATCACATTGGACTGGGGCATGTTACATTTACAATGTCATGTTTCTTCCGTTTTGCCCATTGATCAAAAGTTGGGTGGGATATTCTTGCCATATTCTCTACTCAAATCTACGCCTATGATATAATGTAAAAAGGTGAGTTATTAAAAAATCCACCCCTTCGGCTTTCATGGTGGGGAAAATTAGCAGAAGAGACTTAAAGGTAACCAATTCGTTCCTTATCCTTTTCTTTCGCATAATTTGCCAGGCTGTTTCAATAAAAAGATTTGTGTGTAAGTATTAATGTCATCCTCAACCCCTAACAAGGCTAAATTCCGAGGGAAAGCAATCACTCGACCATTACGATCAGCCATTGCGGCTGCTGGACCGGGGCCATTTCGACGTGCCTGCTACTTAGCATGCATGAGCGATTTGCATGAAAATCACGTCAGATCAGTCATCAGATTCGACTGCTAGTAAATAAATTGCGTTTAGGCATTTGAAATTCATTACATAAATATGTCTAATTACAAATATGGGACGATTTCGAGTACATTAACGATCTGAAAGCGCTAGGAAACAGGGAAATCGGGCATTTTGCACCAGGCATAAAGTTTGCTTACGTATCCAGCAAAAGTTTGGCCGCATCATCATTGGAAATATCTCTAAACCTGGCTTTAGAAGTTTTCCAGCGATCACTATAGCCTTTTATATTTATCCTGGCCTTCAATCGATCTTCTTCCTGGCCTTTTCCAGCACTTTTATGGGCCGAATCAGTCAGATATTTCTTTGGCTGCGGCATTTTGCTGTTGGCTAACCTCTCTTCATTTCTGCGTTCACCGCGCACATCCGCTTTCGCGTGACATTATTTTTGCATAATCATGAATACTAATGAGGTATTTCAAATGGCGCTGGGAGTTTTTGCGGGTCGCAAAAACTATTTTTACATTCAATATTCGGGGGGTTGCAAGTGTTCTCAGAGAAAACATTTATTTCTTCCTGTTTGTTTTGGTCATATCTATTAAATTATATAAAAAAAACAGATTGTTTATCTTTAAACCGTTTCTTCAGCCAGGCTTGTGAACGTTTCTGTTTCTGCTTCCCCTGTAATATGTTGCGTTTTAACATGGGGGTCAATGGGGATTGTCTCACTATCGTAGCCAGCCTCAAGTGACCATGGAAGGAACAACACTTCCACCACACTTTTCAGCCCCAGAGGTTGTAGAAGCTTGTGTGAAAGGTAAACAAGAGTTGTCAGAAGACAACACAGCTTGCTGGAAAACTTTAACCTTGCTGTCCACGGATGCGGACGCCGACGCAGAGGGTATGGCAATAGCTCTCCGAGGACATTCGTCCCCGGCGAGCTAAAAATTGAAGAGAGAAATTAACTTCAATAATGAGCGCATTATGTAAAATTACATCTGTGATGCCAGTAATATTTATATTCTAGAAATAAAGGTGAGGCAGCAAAGCTTTCAGGAAATGGGTATTTTAGCCTTGCAGGAACCCCAATAACTTTATAGAGTCACATTAACTAGATAGTGTCTAGGGGCGCCATTTGGCAATTGCCATGCCCAGGCTTTTTGGTCGAGTAAGCGTGTAACATAAAATTAAATTGCTTAAACATATTGTAAATTGCCATTTTTTATCTGACCCTCACTTTTTCCCAAAATTGTACCACAGCTCCAGCCAAGAAAAATCAGCAAAATAGCATTGAGGAGCAATAACTGCATATAAATGCCCTGAGCCTACCAAAGCTCAAATCGCACTGGTTCTTCTGCCCATCCTTTAGATACAAAACAATCTGTCCGGGTAGGAAGAAGCAAGCTAATTAGGGGTGCTGCGTGTGCGTGAGATAAATACAGAGAACAGGGCGAGTGATACGCACAGGCTTTTCCATCAAGGGAGAATGGCTCCCTGTAGTGCAGTGGGTAGCACTGATGCCTCACAGCAAGAAGGTCATGGGTCTGAATCCAGTCTGAGCCACTCTGTGTGGAGTATGAATGTTCTTTGTGTGGGTTTTCACCAGGTAATGTTGTGTCCTCCCACAGACCAAAGAGATGCATGTCTGTCGAACTGAAGACATTTAACTGCTCATAATTTGCGTGTGAACAATGTATGATCTTTGGGATCGACTGGTGGACAGTCCAATGGTGTGTCCCTTCATCACTCACACTGCAAACTGGGATAGGTGCCAGCCCTCTCCCCGACCCTGATCACCAATACATGGGTTAGATAACGGATGGTTGGCTGAAATGCTACCAAATCAGACAGCTTCGACTGTAGCAGTTCAATTTGAGACCTAACAAAGCTGAAGGCTTACATAGAACGCTACCATTTTTTATCAGACTGTAATGATATCAATTATAGCATCCATTAAGCATTCACACGCGCAGTCCTTATAAATTCTGTGTAAGGCAGGGCTGCACATCATTGGCGGTGATCTATCATTTGAAAATGGTGTGTCAGTTTAATCTTCATGCGGCAGAAAATAGGACACTTCAAAGAACAATGTGACATTCTATTCCTAGATGTTACGAATGAATTATTTATTTATTTATTTTTATTTTAGTCAGGTTTGGTCTAAAAAGGATACTTTTCTCTACTTATTATCCTGGAGACAACCCCAACCTTAAAAACTTCTATGTCAAGTGGTGTGTCTACCCTGGATCGTCCTCAATAAGAAATAAATTTAACGGTAATTGTGTCCTGGACTATGTTGTTTTTTTCCTTTAAGAACCCTGCTCTAAACACAGCAATTTGAGCACCATCTGTGAAACATCTGTATTTAGGCTATATGCGTGTAAATCAGCGAGCATGGCTTCCCGCAAAGTTGTTTCCAAGATGACAAATAACGCAATCTGTTGAGAACGAATGTCTTACTGGGTGATTTAGAGTGAACAATGTATATTCCTAAACTGCATCCCAGGGAACACCACAAAATCACGCCTTCGTACACCATGCAGTAAATCCACCCACCGATAGCAGTTTACTTATTCATGATGCACTGTGGTCCTACGATTGATAACTTTTTATGAGAAAGGGGAGTCACTATTTCATAAGCAATAGCTGCTTTACATTGGCGCTGTATTTCATTTCTTAGGAGTTCACAATTTTATTGTTTTTTTTTATTTTTAAATAATTTTTGGTGGCATTATGTATGGGTCAGAGCATCTGAAAACTCCACAATTCAATAACCCTCAATATCCAGGATACTAACTGGATCTATTATCAAACTGGCCCTTGAGCCATTTTGGGTCCAGGCAACAGAGGGCCAAAGTTGGAAAAAAATTTCACACTCCCTTTTCTAAGCCCCTTTTCTCTCAGGTCCCATTTATTTTAGCTGTGGGGTTTTCTTGCGGGGGTAGCTCATCAGGATTGATTTGTAAAAACAACCAAAAAAAATAAATAAATAAAATTCCAACATTTTACCAATCATCTTCCAGCTATGGATGGCCTTCTTTGCCAAATTGCCAATTCTGTGCCATGCTTACCACCCATTTTGAAAATGTGGGTATGTTTTGATTTTAAAAAATGGTTTTAAATGAAAAGTCTAGTCAACTATCAGATGAAGAGATTGATTAACAAAACTCTACGGTGGAAAAATTAAGGCATTCTTCAATGGTATATTCATGCATACCGGTGCTGATATGAGAACAACTAAATGATGTCACTTGAAATAAACTGTTTTCCTCATTTGACATGGAGAAGAAAAAGAATACTAAAGTTCTGTGACAATGACCTGGGGAACTCTAGTAATTTCACATGGAATGACCCAAATTTCATATGATATTACATATGAAAATTCATATGTTTAAAAGATTTTAAAATGTAAGCTTTAAAAATCTGTTATTCTGATGAAAATACTGCAACCACCAGTGAATTGATTTAATTTGCAACAGCTGGGAATGGTTCAATAACATTACAGCATGAACACTGCTAGTCTTTGTTGGCGCAGTCATTCAAGGACATTTGGAGTGACTGGCAAACCATGAGCGCTGCTCGCTATTGCCTTAATCGGCAGCTGACATGTTAAGCACACCCCTAATAAAATATACATATATATATATATATATATATATATATATATATATATATATATAATTTTTTTTTTTTTTTTTTTTTCAGGGCACAATATAAAACATGAGATGGCAATAAATTGTGCATTAATCAGGAGAGTTGTATGGAGATGTGTGGCTTCATTTAAAAGCACTAGACCACATATCACACATTCTGACAGTCATCTGGATAATTTATATCCAACACTGAAAGAACAGATTGTACAATTTTATCTGTGTTGCGCCCGCTGCTAAAATAACACAATGCGAGTAATCTGAAAGTATAATTTCACCTATAGCACGGTTGTACCCGTATGTGCAGGCTAAAATTAAATGCATGGTAGGGGGGATGAAGGTCAGAATGACCCTTTTGTAACATTTATAGCCATTTTGTGATCACTCTCTGAGTGTCATCAGCTCTCGTAATAAAGGAACAAGCAATGAAAAATCTGCTCATCACAAACCAGAGATCTGAGTCATTTTAAATAACACAAATAACAAAGGAGAGCTCCCTTGGTTTATTTCATAACACTAGTACTGTGATTTAGGCAGAATGGGTACCACTGTTGCCTCTGTGGGCTCGGATCCGGCCTGGACCTGTCTGTGCGGTGCTTGCATATTGTTCCCTTGCTCACTTGGCTGTCTTCCAGGAACTCCGGTTTCCTCCCACAGTCTAAAAATTAAGTTGACTGAGGCTAATTTGAAACTCTAAATTGTTCATAGGTTTGAGTGCATGAGTAAATGTTGTGTGAATGGTGAATGAGTCCAGCAATAGATTGGCGCACTGTCCAGAATGTGTTCCTGCCTCTCGCCCATTGGATGCTGGGTTAGGCTGCAGCTCCCCAGTAACCCTGACCAGGAATCAGCACGTTCAAAAATGGATGGATACTGTATATTTCTTTACAAAGCAGTTGTTTACAATTCAGGCAGAGACCCTTTCAGATTTCCACATTGTTCTTTTTTTTCCAACGCTAAGCCTATGGGTAGACAGAAAAATCCAACATTTGTAGGTTCGTAGACCAAACTTGAATTTAATTATAATGTGTGATGTCAAGAAGGGTCGATGTCTAGAGGGGCAAAAATTAACTTCTGAAAAAAATAGGTTGTGACATTGAAATATCTCAGTGCACCACTGACTGCCTAGCTTTGTTTTGATTGATATCAATCTGTGGTGGAAGAAGTTCTGAAAAATTGCACAATGTGGGTGGGAAATTCTTTTCTTCCCTAGGATGGGGAAGGCATGACTCACTCTACTCTGCTACTTATTTGCCAGAACTCATTGCCTTTGCTGGTTGGGTTGATTAGATTTAGGTATGAGGATCATACATAAGGGTCATTCCATGCCTAGAGGACCAGTTTTTGGAGAGTTTGCACGACATCATCTCAGAAAATTTTGAAAAAAATGATGGGTGTTTGCCATCAATTCAATTGGTCTGAACTTAAATTCCAACTCCAAATTTTCATGGAGTAATTGCCACTTTAAGGAGGGGGTGTCTAGTCTCTCGCGAATGTAGCAATGACTTATAAGAATTTTAAAAGGGATACAAATACACTTTCCAGTGCTCCTAAATGAATGTCAATGGGTGCACATTGGTAAAATTACCTGAAATTTATGAATCTGCAATCAGATTTGGCATATCTCATTTGATTTTCCTGTAATAGGCTGTTGAAAATGACCATTTTTATAGAACCAAAATTTTCATTTGGTTTTAAATTGGTCTCCTTAACCAAAGTATACGTAATCCGGGGTTTACATTGCAGCCTCATCCTCAGCAGCTACAGCACACTGGCCCCTTAAACCCAAATCAATCTCCTGTCTCTAGTTTAGGAGTTTCTTGCATCTGAAAACGCATATGATACAATGCCTAAATTCAAGGCATGATTTGGTCATGTGGCCTCGCAAGAAAAACTCGAAGAAAATTTGTGGAGCAGCTTTTATATTCCGGCAATAAACAGTGGAAAATTCAACTTGTGTTTCCAACTCCTTCGAGAAAAATTCTAGCATTTTTATTTACCATGCTATGTGCCTTATATCAGCCTAATAATATGACTGAAAAGTGGGGTTGTCAATAATTTGAGTATTATGAATTCAGTTGGTGAGATCATTTCTCAGGCGTCTACTTGTACATTCTGGTGCTTATATCGCGTGGTGTAGTCTTCACTTTTTGGACGTGGAAGTATAATTTTACGTTAAAACGAAAATGAATGTTGCAGCAGAAACCTCTAGCTTTCACATTCCTTTTTGCAAAAACATCAATGTTCAAAACATCCTTGAATTTCTGTCTATTCAGCCTGCAATACTGGTAAAAGTAATTTGAGTTTCATTCAAAAGCCATGAGGATATGAATTCCCTGATGACTGCCTTACGTTTCCCAATTTATGCGCAAATACTTGCATACATTGCAATATTACTTGATTATTAAGCATTCATGAATGAATTGCAGTTTTGGCATTTTTGTGATCCTTTGCGCTTTATTTTATAAGGCATATGTTATTCATTTACAGGCAAGTTGACAGGATTTACTGAATATTACAGGCTGATATGAGCCACACAGCATGGCAAATAAAAATGCCAGAATATTTATAGAACGAGTTGAAAACACAAGATGAATTTTCTACAATTTATTGCCCCAATATAAAAGCTGCTCCACAAATTTTCTAATATTTTTCTTTTTCTGGCGTGTCCACATGAACAAATCATGCCTTGAATTTCAGCATTTTTGGGAGTTTTTTTTTTTTTTATCATAAGCATTTTCAGATGCAAGTTACTCCTACACAAGAGACAGGAGATTGGATTGTGTTCCAGGGGCCAGTGTGCTTTAGCTGCTGCTGATGAGGTTGCAAATTCATAAAAGGCCTTGTATATTTCAGCAAGACAATGTCAAACCACATACTGCATCCATCACAACAGCATGGCTTCGCAGTGGGAGAGTCCGGGTGCTGAACTGCCCTGCCTTCAGTCCAGACCTTTCACCAACAGAAAACATTTGGCGCATCATAAAATGAAAAATCCGGCAAAGAAGACCCAGGACTGTTGAGCAGCTAGAATCCTACATAAAACAAGAGTGGGACAACATTCCCCTCCAAAAACTCCAGCAATTGGTCTTCTCACTTCCCAGATGTTTACAGGCTGTTGTTAAAAGAAGAGGGGATGCTACACACTGGTAAACATGGCCCTGAGCCAACTTTTTTGAGATGTGTTGCTGCCATCAAATTCAAAATGAGCTGATATTTTTCATGAAATGGAAAAATGTCTCCCTTTCAACATCTGATATGTTGTTTATGTTCTATTATGAATAAAATGTGGGTTTATGAGATTTGCGAATCATTGCATTCTGTTTTTATCTACATTTTTCACAGCATCCCAACTTTTATGGAATTGGGGTTGTAATTTAAGAGCACCGGAAAGCTTATTTGTATTCCTTCAAATACACTTTTAAGTCATAGCTAGATTAGTGAGTGACTAAACACCCCCTCCTTAAATTGGCAATCACAACAAGAAAATTTGGAGTTGGAACTTAAGATCTGGGATTTGTCCATTTAAAATGCTGGGAAACACCCATGATTTTTTTACAAATTTTTCTGAGATGATGCGGTGCAGACCCTGGTCCACTTGGCACGGAATGACCCATAAGGATTGGTTAAGATAAGAAAATCAAGGTAAGTCAATCAGATATCTCCCTACAATGTCAGTTAAATTGTATATGACACAATTTTTGATTTTTTTTCTCCATAATTTGGTTCTTTAATGAGTAAAATAACCATTCTAACACTTTATCTGAGCCTGTTTTTTTTGCATTCAAAGATACCACTCTTTAGACTTGAAATTTGTCACAAGGACATAAAAAAAGCCGCTAAAAAAGTCATGGGATTTACTTTCGAGAAATCAGTTGATTTAACTCTCAACAAAACACGTAACGGCAGAAAGCAAGAGGATGGCAGCGAAGAAAGGGGGCCAGTATTTTGTGGCTGGAGTGGCAAACAACCAGAGTTGTATCAATACATTTTCCACACCAATGCACGTTTCCCTCAGATCCCACTTTGAGGGGAAAAATGGGTCAAATTCGTGTAGCGGCACTAAGTTGATTTTGGCGAGCAGGTGTTAGTGAAATGATTCAAAGCTGAACCGCGCTGAGAATGCAATTAATTACATTGGCATCACGAGTCAGGCATTCTCGGACCCAGTTTGCGGGACAATTTCACAGGGAGATTCAGTGTGTTCCCAGCAGCAGAAATAAAGTAACGAAAAAATATGTTTTCGTCATTTCCAAAAAAAATTTCATTTATTGCATATTTCAAACAGCCAAAATCTGGAAAAAAAATGCGTGTCATATAAACTTTAAATGCCGAAAAGCAAAGGGAGAGAACATGATCAATTGTGCCACAGCAAAAAGTTCATGACACTCATTCCTCACTGAGCATTTGGGGAAAAAAATACCCCTGGAGTGGATCCATTCAGAGAAGGAGAATATAGCTTAATTTATTGTTGTTATTGTGAAGGTGAAAATACCGGAGTGTGTTTGCAAGCAAAACTAATACAACACAACAAAACGACAATGGAAGTCTAAATTTGACTGCTCAAAGTGAAACATAAAACTCAAGGCAATATGATTTTGATTCATGAAGTAACTCAATGCTTGAATAACCAGAACTACTATCTCACCACTGCAAGAAATCACATCTATATAGAAAAGATGAGCCTCACTCATTTTTGTATAAACCCCTTACAGTCTAATTAACACTCTAATTTCCTCTTAAGTAGGTTCAAGTAGGTTAAACTTCAAAAAAAAAAAAAAAAAACATTTTTTTTCCATATTGTGGACAATGTCATATAAATATTCTGTATCTGCAAGCTGAAGTGCTTTACTGAAACTACATCACACTTATTGAGATGAATATTCAAATCCAGGATGCCACGCTTCTATGGCTGCAGCATCACAGCAAACAGGAAATATCTGGATCTTCTGCATCATTTTATACACATTTCCTCGCAATTCAGCAGGACATATTTAGGAACCGCGGAATCTAGGCTAGAAGTTAAAATTGACCTGAGGTTCCACAGTTTTGAATGAAGTGACAGGATTTAATTAACTCATATATAGGTCCATAGGTTTCATGGTTGTTAAATTAAGTTGCTTGCAGTTTGGTTAAATTAAAAACATTACATTAAAAAATAAATAAAAATAATAATAAATATAACCGCAAGCGGCAATTCCGGGGTTCAAGCCAAGAAAGACCATTAGTAGTTGAAAGCTTTAACAGCTTAATTAACAAGTGTTGCCGCTAAACGTGGCCATGTTCCCCGCCAGGTGACGGAAATCAACTGGGGTCGGCATATCACACAAATACACATTGAAGCCAAAGATGAATAAAATCGGTCAAAGCGTTCTTGAGATTTCGCGTTCACAATAAACGGGACGTGATGGACGGACGGCCGGACGGATTGACTGACGGAGCTGAATACTATGTCCCCCGGCCCTAATATAGCCTGGAATCCATCTGTATCAAGCTTTGGTCGCCCAACAGTCACTTGCTTGTACGTCTGGCCTCGGTCGGTAGGCCAGCGTTTGACTTTCAAATATTCACACAAAATCCATGTGAGATCTGTGATTGGCTCACAGTCGCAAGGGTGCTCCCCTTCCCCCTTTAGACAGAATAAATAAAAATACCACAATTCTGCATTCAACGGAAGTCTCGCCTCCCGGCTCGTGTTTATACGAGTATTCATCTGAGTGGCAGCAGAGTCTCTGGGCAATGAACGAGCCTGGAGGCGGGATTCCATTGAATGTGCGAGCATACTTGAAGCAGAACTGCGGTATTTTATTATTTTTAGCGAAAAATAACCGCGTTTCTAGAGTTCTGAGGATACGAGTGGACAAAGCTAACTTGGATTATACTGGACGATGCGTTGGACGATGGTTTGAAAGTTTGTCAACAGACGTTTTGTGGAGTTTTCCCATTGCTACTGCGTGACCCCATTTGCTTCCAGCAAAAAAGGAATTTGGATAATTTTTCAAAACTCTCCAGTGGCCATAAAGTTGCGCCAGGTGAAGAAAAACTTTGTCCGTTCAAGATATCTAATGGTGAGTAATTGATATACAAATTATAGTTTTTGGGTGGAGCATCACTATAATCTTGCTGATGCAATCATGCCCTTCGAGCTATAGCTAATGCCAATTACAGTAAAATACATTATGTAATTTGAGTATTATTTAATTTAGCCTTTATTATTCCGGGGAATCCCACTGAAATAAACAAAATGCAGATATGGCCAAACATTATCCTGTTCAAAACCTAACAACCATTCCAAGAGTAAACGCAAGCAAGCCACAATCTAATTTTTAAGCTCATGTCAAATAACATTCACGAATGCCGTTGCTGGCCAGCTAACTCATATTCGATTGGTGGTTCTCGCCAAGAGCTGAAAACATGAATATTCATATATTCACTTAATTAGTGACGTAAGGGCTAAATGCTGGCTATACGACTGAGGCCAGACTGATAAGTCAATGACTGTTGGGAGCGACCTGCACTTTATCAGTATGGATTCCAGGCTAGCCCTAATGCACCTTGACACCAAAGATGAATGGAATCGGTCAAACCGTTCTTAAGATATCATGTTGACAAGGTATTTGTAAGTGGTAAAATGGTTTTAATGACCTTGACAATAATGCCAAGGTCACCTAAATCGAGTGGGCTGTGAGCACCCCCCTAATACACCTTGACACCGGGACGGGACGGACGGACGGACGGACGGACGGACGGATGGACCTGCACACTCTGTCCCCCGCCCCTAATACACCTTGACACCAAAGATGAATGGAATCGGTCAAAACGTTTTTCAGATATTGCGTTCACAACAAACGGGACATAACGGACGGAGCTGAATACTATGTCCCCCGCCCCTAATACACCTTGACACCAAAGATGAATGGAATCGGTCAAACTGTTCTTGAGATATCGCGTTCAGAACAAACAGGACATGACGGAGGGCTGGACGGAGCTGAATACTATGTGCCCCGCTCCACTCGCTACTGCGGCGGAGGACAAAAATCACTTTAAGAGTATGTTGCAGGTATTTATGTGGGCCTATTTTGTCAGTGTAATGATTGGACCAACAACTTATGATGTATAGTCTGATTTATGTTACGTTAGGCTATTTTGTGCATTTGTGGCGCCCTCTACAGGTCGATTTGATTTAAACTTTCAGGCTATGTTTCAGGTTCTTATGTGGACATATCCTGTGAGTTTCGTAATGATTGGGAAAACTTTATGATTTATAGTCTGATTTTTGTTATCCCATGCTGCTTTGTTTTGCATTTATAGCGCCCCCTATCAGTCAATTTGAATGAAATTCTCAGGTAATGTTGCAGGTACTTATATGTATATATCCTATGAGTTTTATGGCTAAAGGACAAACAATTGCTGATTTATAGTCAGATTTGTGTTATACCACACTGCTTTGTTTTGCATTTATAGCGCCCTCTATCAGTCAATTTGAATGAAATTTTCAGGGTATGTTTCAGGTACTTATATGAATATATCCTGTGAGTTTTATGGCTATAGAACAAACAATTGCTGATTTATAGTCTGATATGTGTCATGCCATGCCCATTTTTTGCATTTATAGCGCCCCCTATGGGCCGATTTGCATGAACCTGTCAAGGTATGTTCCTGGTACTTATATGGACATATCCTGCGAGTTCTGTGATGATTGGCCCAATGGTTGTTGAATTTTGTCCATTTATGTGCTAAGCCACGCCCCTGCTGAAGTTCATTGGTCAATATCTTGGAAACTAAATGAGATTTCACCAAGCCTTATGCCTTAAGCCTTTGATAAGCTCGGTCCAATGATGATCCACAGCAAATTTCGAAGGAATCGGACCTACGGCCTAGTTGGAGATCTCAAAAATGTGTTTCTAATGTGTTTTTCAAATTGCGGAAAATCTAATATGGCAGACCTTAGGGGTCCTTATGGGAAAGTTGTAGAGTTTGGACCAAGGAATGTCTGTACCACATTTTGTGTAAATCGAAATTGAGTGTAGGAGTTTAAATGACCTTTAAAGTGAAGAACTGTTTTTCTTGAATTACAGCGCCACCATCAGGCCGATTGAGTTAAAAATGCCTTGGGCAGCATTTACACACAACTTCCAACCAATAAGCAAAATTTCAGGCTCTACCATTTACCATCTCACGAGAATTTGCGAAAACATTTCTGAAGAAGAAAAGAAATAATAATAAATATAGCCGCAAGCGGCAATTCCGGGGTTCAAGCCACGAAAGACCATTAGTAGTTGAAAGCTTTAACAGCTTAATTAACAAGTGTTGCCACTAAATGTGGCCATGTCCCCAGCCAGGTGACGGAAATCGACTGGGGTCGGCGTATCACAAAATTACACATTGAAGCTAAAGACGAATTAAATTGGTCAAAGCGTTCTCGAGATTTCGCGTTCACAACAAATGGGACGTGACGGACAGACGGCCGGACGGATGGACTGATGGAGCTGAATACTATGTCCCCCGGCCTTAATACACCTTGACCCCAAAGATGAATGGAATCGGTCAAATTGTTCTTGAGATATCGCGTTCACAACAAATGGGATGGGACAGATGGACAGATGGAGCTGAATACTATGTCCCCCGGCCTTAATACACCTTGACCCCAAAGATGAATGGAATCCGTCAAATCGTTCTTGAGATATCGCGCTCACAACAAACGGGATGGGACGGATGGACAGATGGAGCTGAATTCTATATCCCCTGCCCCTAACACACCTTGACACCAAAGATGAATGGAATCGGTCAAACAGTTCTTGAGATACCATGTTGAAAAGGTATTTGTAAGTGGTCAAATGGTCATAATGAGCTTGAGAATAATGACAAGGTCACGTTAATCGAGTGGGCTGTGAGCACTCCCCTAATACACCTTGACACCAAAGATGTATGGAATCGGTCAAACCGTTCTTGAGATATCACGTTCACAACAAACGGGACATGACGGACGGACGGATGGAGCTGAATACTATGTGCCCCGCTCCTAATACACCTTCACACCAAACACGAATAGAATTGGTCAAACCGTTCTTGAGAGATCACGTTCGCAACAAACGGGACATGACGGACGGATGGACGGATGGACGGAGTTGAATACTATGTCCCCCGCCCCTAATACACCTTGACACCAAAAATGAATGGAATTGGTCAAACCGTTTTTGAGATATCACGTTCACAACAAACGGGACGGGACGGACGGACAGATAAGCCAGGCGGATGGATGGAGCTGAATACTATGTCCCCCGCCCCTAATACACCTTGACACAAAAGATGAATGGAATTGGTTGAACCGTTCTTGAGATATCATGTTGACAAGGAATTTTTAAGTGGTCAAATGACCGTAATGACCTTGAGAATAATGCCAAGGTCACGGAAATCGACTGGGGTCGGCGTATCACACCAATATACCTTAACACAAAAGATGAATGGAATCGGTCAAACCGTTCTTGAGATATCGCGTTCAGAACAAACGGGACATGACGGACGGCGGGACGGAGCTGAATACTATGTCCCCCGCTCCGCTCGCTATCATGGCGGTGGGGGACAAAAACCACTTTATGAGTATGTTGCAGGTATTTATGTGGACCGATTTTGCCAGTGTAATGATTGGACCAACAACTTATGATGTATAGTCTGATTTGTGTTATGTTAGTCTAGTTTGTGCATTTGTACATTTGTGGCGCCCCCTTGATTGAAACTTTCAGGCTATGTTTCAGGTTCTTATGTGGACATATCCTGTGAGTTTTGTAATGATTGGAAAAACTATTTATGAATTATAGTCTGATTTGTGTTATACCACATTGCTTTGTTTTGCATTTATAGCGCCCCCTATCGGATAATTTGAATGAAATTTTCAGAGTATGTTTCAAGTACTTATATGAATATATCCTGTGAGTTTTATTTCTATAGGACAAACAATTGCTGATTTATAGTCTGATTTGTGTTATACCATGCTGCTTTGTTTTGCATTTATAGCACCCCCTATCAGTCAATTTGAATGAATTTTCTGGGTATGTTTCAGGTACTTATATGAATATATTCTGTGAGTTTTATGGCTATAGGATAAACAATTGCTGATTTATAGTCTGATTTGTGTCATTCCACGCTTCTTTGTTTTGCATTTATAGCACCCCCTATCAGTCAATTTGAATGAAATTTTCAGAGTATGTTTCAAGTACTTATATGAATATATCCTATGAATTTTATGGCAGTAGGACGAACAATTGCTGATTTATAGTCTGATTTGTGTTATTCCACGCTTCTTTGTTTTGCATTTATAGCGCCCCCTATCTGTCAATTTGAATGAAATTTTCAGAGTATGTTTCAAGTACTTATATGAATATATCCTATGAATTTTATGGCGATATGACAAACAATTGCTGATTTATAGTCTGATTTGTGTTATACCATGCTGCTTTGTTTTGCAGTTATAGCGCCCCCTATCAGTCAATTTGAATGAAATTTTCTGGGTATGTTTCAGGTGCTTATATGAATATATCCTGTGAGTTTTATGGCTGTAGGACAAACAATTGCTGATTTATAGTCTGATTTGTGTTATAGCGCCCTTTATGGGCCGATTTGCATATAAACTGTCAAGGGATGTTCCTGGTACTTATATGGACATATTCTGCAAGTTCTGTGATGATTGGCCCAATGGTTGTTGAATTTTGTCCATTTATGTGCTAAGCCACGCCCCTGCTGAAGTTCATTGGTCAATATCTTGAAAACGAAATGAGATTTCAACAAGCTTTATGCAATCTTTGATAAGCTTTGTCCACTGATGATCCACAGCAAATTTCGAAGGAATCGGACCTACGGCCTAGGAGGAGATGTCAAAAATGTGTTTTTCAAAAAATTCAAAATTCCGGAAAATCAAATATGGCAGACCTTAGACGCATTGGAAAGTTGTAGAGATTGGACCAAGAAATGTCTGTACCAAGTTTCGTGTAAATCGAACTTATAGCGTAGGAGTTACGACCTTTAAAGTGAAAACCTGTTTTTCTTGAATTATAGCGCCACCATCAGGCCGATTGAGTTAAAAATGCCTTGGTCAGCATTTACACACAACTTCCAACCAATGTGCAAAATTTCAGGTCTCTATCATTTACCATCTCACGGGAATTTGCGAAAACATTTCTGAAGAAGAACTATAATAATAATAATAAAAATAATAATAGTAATAATAAACCAGCACAAAAACAATAGGGTTTCAGCCCTACGGGCTTGAACCCCTAAATATAGCCGCAAGCGGCAATTCCAGGGTTCAAGCCAAGAAAGACTATTAGTAGTTGAAAGCTTTAACAGCTTAATTAAAAAGTGTTGCCACTAAACGTGGCCATGTCCCCCGCCAGGTGACGGAAATCGACTGGGGTCGGTGTATCACAAAGTTACACATTGAAGCCAAAGATGAATAAAATCGGTCAAAGCGTTCTTGAGATTTCGCGTTCACAACAAACGGGCCGTGACGGACGGACGGCCAGACGGATGGACTGATGGAGCTGAATACTATGTCCCCCGGCCCCAATACACCTTGACCCCAAAGATGAATGGAATCGGTCAAACTGTTCTTGAGATACTGCGTTCACAACAAACGGGATGGGACGGACGGACGGCCAGACAGATGGAGCTGAATTCTATGTCCCCTGCCTCTAATACACCTTGACACAAAAGATGAATGGAATCGGTCAAACCATTCTTGAGATATCATGTTGACAAGGTATTTCTAGGTGGTCAAATGGTCATAATGACCTTGAGAATAATGGCAAGGTCACGTAAATCGAGTGGGCTGTGAGCACTCCCCTAATGCACCTTGACACCAAAGATGAATGGAATCGGTTGAACTGTTGAGATATCATGTTGACAAGGAATTTGTAAGTGGTCAAATGGCGCCCCTACTGGTCGATTTGATTGAAACTTTCAGGCTATGTTTCAGGTTCTTATGTGGACATATCCTGTGAGTTTTGTAATGATTGGAAAAAACTATTTATGATTTATAGTCTGATTTGTGTTATACGATGTTGCTTTGTTTTGCATTTATAGCGGCCCCTATCGGACAATTTGAATGAAATTTTCAGGGTATGTTTCAAGTACTTGTATGAATATATCCTGTGAGTTTTATGGCTATAGGACAAACAATTGCTAATTTATAGTCTGATTTGTGTTATACCACACTGCTTTGTTTTGCATTTATAGCGCCCCCTATCAGTCAATTTGAATGAAATTTTCTGGGTATGTTTCAGGTACTTATATGAATATATCCTGTGAGTTTTATGGCTATAGGATAAACAATTGCTGATTTATAGTCTGATTTGTGTTATAGCGCCCCTATTTTTTGTGTTTATTTGCATGAAACTGTCAAGGTATGTTCCTGGTACTTATATGGACATATTCTGCAAGTTCTGTGATGATTGGCCCAATGATTGTTGAATTTTGTCCATTTAAGTGCTAAGCCACGCCCCTGCTGAAGTTCATTGGTCAATATCTTGGAAACTAAATGAGATTTCAACAAGCCTTATGCCTTAAGCCTTTGATAAGCTTGGTCCACTGATGATCCACAGCAAATTTTGAAGGAATCGGACCTACGGCCTAGGAGGAGATGTCAAAAATGTGTTTTTCAAAAAATTCAAAATTCCGGAAAATCAAATAAGGCGGACCTTAGACGCATGGGAAAGTTGTAGAAATTGGACCAAGGAATGCCTGTACCAAGTTTTGTGTAAAACGGACTTAAAGCGTAGGAGTTATGACCTTTAAAGTGAAAAACTGTTTTTCTTGAATTATAGCGCCACCATCAGGCCGATTGAGTTAAAAATGCCTTGGTCAGCATTTACACACAACTTCCAACCAATGTGCAAAATTTCAGGTCTCTACCATTTACCATCTCACGGGAATTTGCGAAAACATTTCTGAAGAAGAAAATAAATAATAATAAATATAGCCGCAAGCGGCAATTCCGGGGTTCAAGCCACGAAAGACCATTAGTAGTTGAAAGCTCTAACAGCTTAATTAACAAGTGTTGCCACTAAACGTGGCCATGTCCCCTGCCAGGTGACGGAAATCGACTGGGGTTGGCGTATCACAAAATTACACATTGAAGCCAAAGATGAATTCAATTGGTCAAAGCGTTCTCGAGATTTTGCGTTCACAACAAATGGGACGTGACGGACGGACGGCCGGACATATGGACTGATGGAGCTGCATACTATGTCCCCCGGCCTTAATACTCCTTGAGCCCAAGGATGAATGGAATCGGTCAAACCGTTCTTGAGATATCACGTTCACAGCAAACGGGATGGGACGGACGGACAGCCGGACGGATGGAGCTAAATTCTATATCCTCCACCCCAATACACCTTGACACCAAAGATGAATGGAACCGGTCAAACTGTTCTTGAGAAATCATGTTGACAAGGTATTTGTAAGTGGTCAAATGGTCATAATGACCTTGAGAATAATGGCAAGGTCACGTAAATCGAGTGAGTTGTGAGCACCCCCCTAATACACCTTGACACCAAAGATGAATGGAATCGGTCAAACCTTTCTTGAGATATCACATTCACAACAACCGGGACATGACGGACAGACGGACGGGCGGACGAAGCTGAATACTATGTCCCCCACCCCTAATACACCTTTACACCAAAGATGAATGGAATCGGTCGAACCGTTCTTGAGATATCACGCTTCACAACAAACGGACGGACAGACGGACGGGCGGCTGGGCGGACGGATGGAGCTGAATACTATGTCCCCGCCCTAATACACCTTGACACCAAAGATGAATGGAATCGGTCGAACCGTTCTTGAGATATCACGTTTACAACAAACGGGACAGGACGGACAGACGGACGGGTGGACGGAGCTGAATACTATGTCCCCCGCCCCTAATACACCTTGACATCAAAGATGAATGGAATCGGTCAAACCGTTCTTGAGATATCACGTTTACAACAAACGGGACAGGACGGACAGACGGACGGACGGACGGAGCTGAATACTATGTCCCCCGCCCCTAATATACCTTGACATCAAAGATGAATGGAATCGGTCGAACCGTTCTTGAGATATCACGTTTACAACAAACGGGACAGGACAGACGGACAGACGGCCGGGCGGATGGATGGAGCTGAATACTATGTCCCCGCCGCTAATACACCTTGACACCAAAGATGAATGGAATTGGTCAAACCGTTCTTGAGATATCATGTTGACAAGGAATTTGTAAGTGGTCAAATGATCGTAATGACCTTGAGAAATAATGCCAAGGTCACGGAAATCTACTGGGGTCGGCGATCACACAAATATACCTTAACACCAAAGATGAATGGAATCGGTCAAACCGTTCTAGAGATATCGCATTCAGAACAAACGGGACATGACGGACGGCCGGACGGAGCTGAATACAATGTCCCCTGCTCCGCTTGCTATCGTGGTGGCAGGGGACAAAAACCACTTTAAGAGTGTGTTGCAGGTTTTTACGTGGACCTATTTTGCCAGTGTAATGACTGGACTAACAACTAATGATGCTTAGTCTGATTTGTGTTATGTTAGGCTATTTTGTGCATTTATGGCACCCCCTACTGGTCAATTTGATTGAAACTTTCAGGCTATATTTCAGGTTCTTATGTGGACATATCCTGTGAGTTTTGTAATGATTGGAAAAACTATTTATGATTTATAGTCTGATTTGTGTTATACCACGTTGCTTTGTTTTGCATTTATAGCGCCCCTATCAGTCAATTTGAATGAAATTTTCTGGGTATGTTTCAGGTACTTATATGAATATATCCTGTGAGTTTTATAGCTATAGGACAAACAATTGCTGATTTATATTCTGATTCGTGTTATACCACACTGCTTTGTTTTGCATTTATAGCGCCCCCTATCAGTCAATTTGAATGAAATTTTCTGGGTATGTTTCAAGTACTTATATGAATATATCCTGTGAGTTTTATGGCTATAGGACAAACAATTGCTGATTTATAGTCAGATTTGTGTTATACCATGCTGCTTTGTTTTGCAGTTATAGTGCCCCCTATCAGTCAATTAAAATGAAATTTGCTGGGTATGTTTCAGGTACATATATGAATATATCCTGTGAGTTTTATGGCTATAGGACAAACAATTGCTGATTTATAGTCTGATTTGTGTTATAGCGCCCCCTATCGGCCGATTTGCATGAAATTGTCAAGGTATGTTCCTGGTACTTATATGGACATAATCTGCAAGTTCTGTGATGATTGGCCCAATGGTTGTTGAATTTTGTCCATTTTTGTGCTAGGCCACGCCCCAGCTGAAGTTCATTGGTCAATATCTTGGAAACGAAATGAGACTTCAACAAGCTTAATGCAATCTTTGATAAACTTGGTCCACTGATGATCCACAGCAAATTTCGAAGGAATCGGACCTACGGCCTAGGAGGAGATGTCAAAAATGTGTATTTCAAAGAATTCAAAATTTCGGAAAATCAAATATGGCGGATCTTAGAGGTCCTTACGGGAAAGTTGTAGAGAATGGACCAAAGAATGTCTGTACCAAGTTTCGTGTGAATCGGACTTACAGCCTAGGAGTTATGACCTTTAAAGTGAAAACCTGTTTTTCTTGAATTATAGCGCCAACATCAGGCCTACTGAGTTAAAAATGCCTTGGTCAGCATTTACACACAACTTCCAACCAATCTGCAAAATTTCAGGTCTCTACCATTTACCATCTCACGGGAATTTGCGAAAACATTTCTGAAGAAGAAGAAAAATAATAATAATAATAATAATAATAATAATAAACCAGCACAAAAACAATAGGGTTTCAGCCCTACGGGCTTGAACCCCTAATAATAATAATAATAAACCAGCTCAAAAACAATAGGGTTTCTGCCCTACGTGCTTGAACCCCTAATTAATGAAATGTTCATTTATTTATTTCTCGGTTTGTCATAATGAAAAGGTCTGGACAATATCTAGGGAGATTTGAATTATGACAGAGTAAGAGAAGAAAAAAAAACTACAGGATGACAGATATCCTGGAAGAGGATTGAGCAAGCCTTCTCTATGGCGTAAGGATATTGCACCTGGAATGCCAGGCGATACTGAAGTGAGAAATCTTGTGTTATCCATTGGTGACATTGTCTGAAATTCCCTTAAGTGAAGGTTTCTGCAAGTACATAAATGGAAAACGGCAATCAGATTTTTACAATATGTTCAATTCAGAACACAAAACAATATAATAAAGACAAATTTATTATGGACTTGGAAATGAAGAAGCTGTAAAGGTGGGCTAAATTTTTGTTCTTAAAGGTCTAGATTTTCAAAAAAAAAAAAAAAAAAGCTGTGTTTTTTATGCACTAAGTATGCTTGAGAAGCAAACACACTATTATCTTCTGTGAGGGTATTTTACTTTGTGAATCTTCAGATTTGACTGAAATTACCCAAGTATTAGAATTACAAATGCATTAGGTATATTTACTAAAAAAAATCCTTAACCTTGCCATTAGACCTCACTTCATTAAATGAAGAAAATAACTTATTTACGTGATCACACCAATTCATTTTTATCAGACTACAAGACAAGAACTCCAGGAAAATGCCCGATGTTTTAGACTATTATTCTCTCCAATCATCATTAGTCAGAAGACCATAAACAATTTGGATATTCAAAAGCAGCTTTTGACAAAAAAAAAAAAAAAAAAAAGACAAATTACGAATGATTATGTGGAAGCTAAAACTCAATAAAACAAAACAGATTTTTTTAAATAGAATGTTTCTTGTGATCAATGCGCGTTACAATGACAAGAGGGAAAACTGACCCATACATCTTAAATGTTGACCATGAGCATTTAGCCATTTAAATCAGGGGATGATTGGTTGGCAGGTAGAAAGAAGCACTTAGCAGGGAATTAAGCCAGAGCATCCAAGACGCCCCAATTTTTCACAGTGAGGATACATGCCCCTTTCAAATCAAGCTTTTATACTCCATTTGAAGTGTACATGGACTGGGTGTTGCAGACAATCATTCATGTACTCATAAACATTTTCAAGCGAATACACACAGCTAATTTCAACCAGTACGTGCGTGTTGAGCTAATTCTGTGAGGTTGAAACTGATATCTATAAATTATGTTCAATTACTGAAAATATGACCCTCATCATTCAATTTATTAAGTTAATGGTGTTGTACAGAGGTTTATAGCCTCAAAAAAGTATTTTAGCGTGAAGTTACCCATTAAGGCGAGCATGCTGGTACAGCGGGTAGCACTGTTGCCTCACGGCAAGAAGGTTGTGGGTTTGGATCCGGCCTGGGTGGAGTTTGCATGCTCTCCCCCTGTTCATGTGGATTTCCTCAGGGTGCTCCTTTTGCTCCCACAGTCCATAGACTTGCATGTCAGGCTGATTTGACACTCTGGGCTCTAATTTCTTGGCGCAGCGCAGGGTGGCGCAGGGTGGCGCAGCGTGGCGCAGCCCACGCAGTGGTAATTTCGTCCGGTGCAGCCCGCGCAGTGGTAATTTCGTGCAGTGCAACACCGTGCGCTGCCACTTAGGTAATTTGGTAGACGGACGTGCGCCGAGATGGGTGTGGCGGCGTAGTAGGGGAGGTGTCACATATTCATCAAGACGCAGTGACAATTTCAGAGAAAAAGTCTTCGCTGAAGTTGCGCAGAAAGCTCGCCTGCTCCAACCTGGTTTACTTTCTGTGCAGTGGTAATTTGGCTGACCGGGCGCACAGTGCGCGCGCCACCGAAACCTCACAGGCAGGTTTCCAGAATGTCAGGCACATTTCAATGCAATAAATAATTACAGTAACCACTAATTAATGTAACTATCTGAATCAGGACATAAATTATAGTATCTATATCGATTGTCCTGATGTCAGATTAAAGGCGGTTGGCACGCGTAATGGAAACTCCACCTGGCTTAATCAACACAGCTGAATCTGTGATGCAAACTAACGACTTCATATCTTTCTCAGCCAACCACAAACTGCCTATATATATATATATATATATATATATATATATATAAAAATGCTTGCGCTCTATGCCCAGTAAAGCCGCTTGCACACTGGACGCGAAACAAATTTTTCGCACGACTGATTACAGTCAAAGTCAATGCAAAGACGCGAAAGTCGGACAGGGTTTTAATATATCTCCGTGTCCGAAAGTCATAAAAGTTCTAATCCTATTCCAGGAATTATTAGACGTGCAAACTTGGCCATGTTTGTGTTCGACCTTCACAAAATGCAAATTGATAGCTATCGACTTTTCTTGGTCTTTTTATTCGTCTGTTTTCTTCCGTTGAAGATAGACAACAGTCTTTATTCGGTCTCTCTTTTGAAAATTAGTCAGATGGATCGAACAGATTCATGCTTTATTTCCACACCAGAGATAAAATAGTGCTTGTAGTCAGTGAGCAAATCAATTCCATGACCATTGACAGTGCGAATAAATTATCGCATGCACGATCAAGACTGTCCGAGGCGAAATGCAAAATACTCCATGTCCGGCAGCCAGCAAAAAGTTAAAGTATTGGTATGAGAACAGATTTATAATGAAATAAAGAATAAAATTATATCACCAACAAACAGAGCATCCAAAAAAGATGGCCCGCAAATAAATAAATCGCAGTGTTCATTGGATGTCCTGTTTGTTGTTAAAATGTTTCTTTTTATTCTTTATTTCGTTATCAATCTGTTCTAATCGTCCTCTTTTTTTTTGGCTGTCAGACACGGAGTATTTTGCATTTTATGTCCGACAGGCATTGTACATTGTCCCGCGCCAATGTCGACTCACTTTATTGAGCAGAGCTTAAACAGAAACATTGATTGAAATTCTCGGTACTCATCTTGAAGAACTGAGCCCTCTTATCAAAACATTCACGTTTAATATATAAAACATTCAATAGATTTGAAGAAACTAAAAACAATAAACGACTGTCGGACACGGAGATATATTAAAACCCTGTCAGACTTTCGAACACGTAGACACTGCGTTCAACGCAATCTGTCGTCGGCGAAAAATCGTTTGTTTCGGTCCAGTGTGCAAGCGGCTTAATACTAGGCTACTATTATTGTCACTTAGGTTTTATCGTTTTTAGTGGGGGAAAGGAATACAGCCTGATTGCTATGATCTCGTACTAAGTTAAGATCACATATTGAAAATAAATGTGTAACGTATCTTGTATTGTTGTCCATGTATGTTAATCCCAAAATTTTAAGCAGCAACAGGGTGTAATAATAGGAACACGCTATCCATCGTTTCTCTTCCCAGTGATGCAGGCAGAAGAAATAAATGAGCAACCGTCGTATTTCATTCCAACTTCATAAGTTTGAATGATCTGACGTAGTTTCGTTTTGAAATTCCATTCAAGTTCGCTTATGGTGAAAATTCGCCAATGCCCTAGCTAGCCAGCTAACTCATATTCGTAATGCATAATATAGACGTAAGCGGTGCAGAAAACATGCCTGAAGCAGCAAAGTAAAATGCAACAATAACGCATCATGCAGATATAGGACGGAGGCTTCTATATTCCAACACATTAAAGGTGAGGAGAGGAGCTCAATTGATTGGTGAAGATTTGACTCGGCTGTGTTATACCCAAACACGCCTTCTCTCCTCCCTCTTTCCCACTTTTTACCGCAGGAGGGACCGAGGCGGGACAGAGGAGTACTTACGCCGGGGACGAAATTGCAACATACGCCTGGACACACCCCGTTGGCGCGGCGCACCCCCCATTCGCCGCGCCTGCGCTGCGCCTGCGCCTGGTCTACGAATTTAGAGCCCTCTGAAATTGCCCATAGGCAAGATTGTGTGAGTGAACAGTGTGTGTGCCCTGCGATGGATTGGCGAGCCATCCAGGGTATGTCCCTGCCTTTCACCCATAGTTGGCTGGGATAGGCTCCCGTTCCTGTTCCTGTTCTGTTCGAATCTAGTGAGGAAGAAGTAGTATAGATATTGGGTCTCATTCATGGAACGTGAGCAGAGCGAATTTGTGTGTAAACTGTTCATAGACGTAAATTTACGTGAATCTCGTATTCATCAACATTTTAGTAGCTCAGATCTGTTCGTAGTTACTAACAAAATCTACACGTGCTTTCGACCGTGTGTAGCGCTTGTGTAAATTTACGAACACATATAAATCATGCTTGTCACTATTGTAAGTTACAATTTTAATTCATATTGCGCTCTGTTATGTAAATAATAGGCAGATGCCTTTTAAACACGTGATATAGCCTCAACATGACAAACGATTAAAAATATAACACATTTAGTTAAATTAGTTGGCAATTGGCAGGTTTAAGATCCAGATTAGGTTCATGTTCGTGAATGATCTATGTGAATCGACTCAATAGATTACACGTTCTTTCTACATGTTGAATGATAATTAAAAAAAAAAAAAACCTAAACGAAGAGGCTATTCGCCTGGGCGGTTTCAGCATGAAAGATCAGAGAGCGGGGCGGATTATAAAATGAAATCTCTTACTGGCCCAACTGCGGGGAAAATAGCAGAAGTGCTTCTCTGATCCGTCCCACCGTGGTGCGAATAGCAGAACTGCTTCTCTTGTCGGCCCCTTTGTGGGGCAGATAGCCGATCTCTTTCCCCCAATTCAGTGCGCTGCGGGGCGAATAGCCACTTCCAAAAATAAAAGTGGAAGCATTTTGCTGTCTCCGTCAGGTATAATTCCTGACAGAGAGGTCTCCCCAATTATGCCAGCAATGCGCTCGTCTGCAGCTGATAGTTGTGACTGTGACCCTCCTCAACCTGTGGCTAATGTGCGCTTATGCGTTTCTTTGCCTCTAGTTTCATGTCAAACCATTTACGCTTCACCTCGGACATAGTTCTTTGGACTACAGAGACAACATTAACGGCATCTGTCATCTCCCTCCAAGCCTTCGTTTTGCCTGTCCATGTCACACCACTGCTAACAGATGAAAATAAAATGTTTTTTCTAAACTCCACTTCACCCAAAATAATTTCTATCTCCGCTTCGGAAAAATTCCTTTTTCTTTCTCTGTCTTTCTTTGTTTGCGCCTTGACTGACAGGTCGACTGGATGTATCTACACCTCCTTATATGGCGGTCATTGGCAATTCATGGGCGGAGATTTATGCAAATAGCTGATTAACGGGACCGTGCTGTCAATTTACGATCGTTTGGCATTCATGATCTACACACGTATTTACGATCAGATCTGAGTTTCCCGAACACAGTTTCACGTGTTCCTGAATCTAGAGTAGGTTTTTAGTAGAGTAGGCTTTTATGTGTGAATCTGTTCGCAGATTTACGAACGTTTCATGAATGAGACCCAATGAATGGATGGATTTACCCATTAATCATATTTATATACTCACAGTCAACAAAAATTCATCACTTCTATTGTTGGTAAAATTCATACCCATGATGGACATGAAAAAGTTTCTGAGTATAGATGTATCCATGGTGTCAGTTGTCAATGGCCTGACCACTGAGGCGATTGCATTTCACGCTTCACCAGTCATACGATCAGCAGTTATGTAATCAGCCCACTGTTCTGAATCTGATAGTTGGTCAAAATGGAAGGATTCACCAGGTTGTGACAAACAAGGTCCAATGAAAGCAGAACCCAAAAACGGTTTCACCTGAGATAAATTATTGACTATGCTGCGATTATCACGCGAATGTCACTGGAGTGTTTCCCCTGTCATTGTTTTGCAGGGGCGCAGCGCCCCCCAACAGAACCCCCCAACCTGAAATTCAAGTTTTTTTTTTCTGCCATTATTTTAAAAAGGTTGGAAATACAAAAATGTTGGGTTCAATGACGCCATCCTCATTGTGGAAATACGCATCAAAACAGAAAAGGATGCAAATATGCAAATCTGTCTGAGTCCCGCAGACGCAGTTTTAAGGGTGCTGAAATATGAACAAAATGCAAAGAAAGCTACCACACGTGCATTCGCTATTCCTAGTTTATCGTCTGACTGCTTCAGAGGTGCACCGTCAGGAAAGACAAATTCAATGTTTGGAGCCCCCGCCCAAAAAATTGGAAAAAAGGGTCCCCGATGGCCATTCAAATTGGCAAATTTTGCAATGGCTTATAAAAACTCCATTAAGCCTGAAGGCATTATAGTGCACCCTGGCCATTGCCTTGAAAGCCCCCCCCACGGGGCCCCTTCTAGGACTTGCAGCCAATCAGGAGAAACCACGGCTCGCCAACCTAACTCACTGAAGGTCAATAAGTTAGTTACAGGAAGTGTGAAGAGCTAAACCAGACCCGAAGTTCAAATTGTTGTTGCACTAATAGATGACTGTTCTAATTATTGGGTATGCATTGGTTGAAACAGGCAGATCAGGAACGACGTAGATCTGCGCTTGCAAAGGCCAGCAATTTGAGACGATTTAACCCTTTAAGGCCCAATTCAAAAATCCCGGGAGAGCGTCATGATGCTATGTTTACCGTTCTAATCTTATACGGGCTGAAGTGCAACTTCTCAGCTTTCAGGAACACTTGAATTTTTTTTTATAGAGCAAATATTATGATAATTACGGTACTTACAACAAGACGTGCGCATTTTTGTCGGCAACGACACATTGAGATTAAAAGGGTTAACTCAGTAACAATTTTTTTTCAGAGTGGCTCAAGTCAGAGTTGGCTACATAGCTAGCACAATGTGGCTAACTACTGACTATGAGAGGTTGGAGCCGCTGATTTTCTGTAGCTGCATGTGATACATAAAAACGTCTGCAATTTGCAATGCAATACAGCTAGTTTGTTGGACTGTGTTGAACATTTTAGTTTTTGAGAAATTTATCATATTTGCCCATACGTTTTTTTAATCGCCAATATTTTCAAAAATCATCTCAAATAAACATCAGCTTTCAGCCGGAAAAGTCGAATTTTCACTGGCTAGACTATAGTTTAAAAGCGGTCGTCCAGCAAAATGATGGAGGGAACATTCCTGTCTGGACTCTAAGAGGAAGAATAAAGGAGAAGAGGAGTAAAAAAAGAAACCAGGACAGTGGTGAAAATATTATAAAAATGAATCGTAGTAAGTTTTATTTACAAATGACACAAATGTATGAACGCGTGTGAGCAAATATTGTACTTCATTTCACAACATCAATAGGATTTTCCTGTTTCTCTATGTGTAAATATTAATAATCTAAACATATTTACCACACTGTATGATTAGAAGCACACAATTACTTTGGCCACAAAACAAGATGGAACAAAGCAGAAGAATATTTTCCGTGGTCAATTTTTGATGCATGCTTTTATACCACTAAACCACGAAGTGACGAGGATGAAGACGTCTGCTGCGCAGTTTAATTGAATTTGAAGGCGAGATAACTAAAAACTCCACCCATCCACTATTTGTGTAAATGTGACCGCAAGTAAAAACATCCTTTTTGAGAATTGTGATTTTTTATTTGTGACTTTTGTTCATACAAATTAAAATATCTATAGATATAGCCCAAAAAAGATTGAACACGGCATCAACACCTGCTTGAGTTTTTTCAATTTTGAAGACTTATTTGTTTTTAACTCTGCATCTTGTTTACTGCCCCCCCATACCCAAATTATCCATCTCCTACCCCCTCAATACCAATATGATCTTTCTAGTAGTAGTACATTATAAGACTGGAAACATAATGGCGCATGTATAATGTATATATTGTACTTTCCAAGTACTTACCTGTGACTCCTCTCCCGCTTTTACTCCAGACTTGACACTGGACAAATATATTGCTTCTAATTATATGGATTATTAGAATGGAGTAAATTAAGCAATTTCTACTTTTTCTACATGATATTATAGACACCACAATCACAAAAGTTAATGGTGCAAAGACTGCAAAGAGCACAGACATAGATAAAGGTAAAGCATAGGTTTAGGTTTTATGTGCAAGCAATACATAAGGTGAGTTAAGGTCATGCCTCTACATCTAATGGTGTCAAGTGCATTCACAAAGCCCACAACCAAGCAAGTTCACTGGCCCCAGCAAAAATGAAATGCAGAGAAAGAAATTTTGTACGTTGTATATGGTAAATCAAAAGTTCTTTAGGAATTTCCATATAAAAATTTATCATAATAGCAAAAGCAAATGGGACTCATTCATAAAGAACTCAGTTTTTTCAACCTGTTTGCATCCCTGGGACTCGGTCAGATCATAAAGGACTCAGTTTTTCACACCCCAATGCATCCATGGGACTCAATTTTTTCAACTGCCATGGCAAACCCTGAGTATAGAACACATAAACGTGAGTCTTAACTGTTTATTCAGGTCCACTTGCTCTCTAATCACATGTCATAGTGATTAGTCCACCCACGGACTGCTGATAACCAGCCCAGTCAGCCCAGACACACGTCCGCATGTCACCACTGCGTACCTGGTGGCTGAAAATGTCAATTTGATTCCCTGGCCTGCATATTCCCCAGATCTCAACTCCATTGAGCATGTGTGGGATATCATGAAACGCCACCAAGCAATATGCAGTTGACGTCCGCTCAACAAAAACCAGTTGATCCAGGCACCGTAGAAAGAGTGGGAACTTGTCCCACGACAGAGCCCGCGACGACTTGTGGCCAGTATGAGGTGTAGATGCACCTCCTGCATCAATGCTGCTGGTGAACACACTCAGTATTGAAGCCTGCAGGAGTCATCTTTCTTTGCCTGATGGGTCACAACTGATTAAGTAATGAACAGTGACCATTTTCTTAAGATTTTGGCTTACAATGATCGGAATTGCTTGTGTAATGTCTATTGCGGCATTTTACCACATGGTATGTCACTACCTGGTGAATAAGAATAAAAATGTTTCTGACATTAAGTGATGCGTTTTTATTGACAGTCTTTTATTGACTATTGAGTGTAGTTTTAAGTAATTAAAATGTAAACCCATGCAGCATTTGCTTCTATAGTGTGTGAGCATATCCTTCCTGTGTGTCTGTGTCGGTATGCACGGTGTGTGTGTGTGTGTGTTTCAGCTTCAGAGAAGGATGTTGCGCTTGCCCAGCAGACAGTTGATCACTGAGATCACTGCATGTACTATAGGGCCTTCAATCATCAATTACTGAAATACCACTGTGGTCAACTCACAGCTTCCTTTTCAATCACTTGCACACTGTACCCATGCAAAGAACTCAAGGTAATTTCCCACCATCACAGCTACTGCAGGAGCTCAAATAATCAGAAAAACTGCGATGAACACCAGCATTGTGAAGCACACAACATTCTCTTTTGGTTGAAATGGGTTCAGATATCGATCAATTCCATTCCATTGTGACTTAAGGAGATGCAGTTCTAAAGTTATTTGCAACTATCTTACCAATTGACCCTCTCGGAGAGATTCTAATTTGCAGTTGCTGCTTTTTACTTTTTGCAATTACGTGGCTATAATTTTTGACACAGTTCCCCTTGTCACCTCAAATAATTTTGCCCTTTTTGTCACTGATTCACCTGTTTCTTGCACTCCATCTATTTGGAGTTCACCTTGATTTAAAGATTTACTAAGCAAAGTGCCGCTGGTAAGAACTCTTTAAAGCAGGCGCATGGTGCTAACTCAGATTCAACTTCAAAGGAATCACCTCTGTAGATGCTTTTGTAATTGTGGCTAAGATACTTCAAAGTTAAAGCCATTTTTCATAATGGATATCTCCCAAAAGATACTTCAAAGTTGAAGCAATTTTTCATCTTGGAGATCTCCCAATTTCTTGCAGATCATAAGCAAGTCATTCTAACACGATCATACTTCTGATTGAAATAGCCTGCAAGTCCTGGGTTTGAGTGGTAACACTTGACACATAAAACTGTTCCAGTGTGCATTACCTGATCTCATACTTACTCTTTTTCCACCAAAACCTGCACAAGATTTCAGATTAGTTTTCTTCTCCCGGTAATAAAGCTGCTCCAAAGCCATCGCTGGGCTCAGACTAGAGTCCCTGGCCATTAGCGTAGGATTTTCTTGGGACGGCAGGGACACGTCCCTATCGATGTTGAGAAATGACCAATTTGTCCCAACTAATATTTTCAGCTGTCAGCTCAGAAACTTCTCATATTGGACCTCTACAAACAGTTAACTCTGAAAGTCCTTTGGCTTCCCCCTTAAAAAAATAAGATTAACTAGATCAGGAGCTCACCGAAGGTTAACTGGTCAAAGATCACAGAAGCAGTCATGTTTTTACGCAAATCCTAGGTCAGATCTTCCAAGAACTAAATATGCCTGCATTGCACGAGCAAGGACCTCTGATCCAGGGTCAGTTTCAAAAATCAACTCCTGCCAACACCTACATCTGTTCTGGTTGGTAACACTTTTCCTCCAGGCATTAAAGGGCAACTTGAAGGTTGGAGACCCCATTGAATCTGTGTGTAGGAAAATGATGCTGCAGAGGATGAGAACATACCTTTAAACTTCAAGCATGTATTTAAACATTATGTAAACTCGGAAAGCACGCAACATGATCAGATGTGGCCAAGCAGTTCTCCTAGTGAAGGTACGAGAAATTAAACATGTCGTTTCAATGCTAAATTGCATTTTAATCAAAGTTAACCTGTTACAGATGTGGATATTTGTTGCTAGTCTTTGTTTCCTTTGCAATTTTAACAATCAAGAAGTGCAGGATAGATAGGCCGCATTCGAGATATGCTAAATCCAAACATGAAAGTTAACAGAGTAGGTTTCTTTATAGTAAGAAAATAGAACATTTTTTTTCTGAGCAATTTACCATTCATTCCGTACAGCATTTCACTGCGAAGAAACCAGCGAGTTTAATTTCCAATGGATTATTCTTATCAATGGAAATTTTGTTAAATAAGGAAAACTATTGAACAATGGTCAAGACTACAAATTATTATAAGGGATTTTTCTATCCCCCAATTCCAGCTGAGGAGCAGTCACTGTTTCCCAGTCAGGAAAATTGCGGAGTCCTGACAGGCACACAAACACAATAATTTGCACTATGAGAAATGAGGAATTGCAAAAAAAAAAAAAAAAAAAAACCTGTCACAAAAGCTCCAACTCACTCCCTCCTACCAGGACTGTCAAAAAGTATTCAAATCTTGAATACTATTTACATTTTCTCCGAAGGTTCAAACTTCTATTTGAACTTTCAAATATTAGTATTAATTTCAAGCGGCAAATACTGTTCATGCATGCAAAGTTAATTTCCCTTCCTTTGCTAACCTTTGCTTAGTTCTTCCGTTACATCCATGGATTAAAACGATGAAAATGGCACCAGCATTGGAGAGGTTGGGAGAAGTTAGTCCCACTAACGGGCAGTGGAAGCCCTGTTAAGAGAATTTTTCAGCTTCTTGACCATAGGTAGAATAGTTTGTTATTGTTTTTTAAGTACCTCTTGAAAACAGGCATGTTTCCCAATTGTAGTTTTGATTTGCATGAGCAATATTTGCAACAGTGAACTAAAACTGTCTGGAAATACACGTCAAAAAAATTAACCTGAAATGGAAATACTGTTCACAATTTTAAAGTAATTGAAAGTTGACTTGTTTTTGTTGCAGACAAGCCTTACTGAAACCCCTGGACGAAGTCAGGCGGCTAATATAGATTCATGCTTGTCGTCTCTGCCGGCGCACCATCCGCATCCATAGACACTTCCTTGTGGACGCTGCACAGGGTGTCATTTTTGACCGATTACTTTCATACCTGGTATGGACATGTGCTATACTTAAGTTATGAGACATGTCAATTTTGGTTGCCATGGCGACAGAATTGGTCGAATGATGCGTAAATTTGTGCTGAAACATAGAGATTTCCTTGTGGACACAGTACAGGCTGGAGAAGCGGGCTTTCAAGGGTTACACCCATGCGGTCATGGGCGACCGGACTGTCTAGTTTTATTACACAGGGAGGCTGTTCTCACCGAACAGAAGGAGGCGGCAGTAATGCAAGTTAGGAGCTTGTTTTACTCCAGATGAAACTGCCAGTTTGCTACAGCATTAACGCACTAGTTTTAAAGGGAATGACAGCCACTAATCTGGTTGGCCTTAATAGACCGAACACCCATAAGTAATTAATTTGTCTTCATCCAGCCTTTGATCAACAGCCCCACTGCTGCACTATCGCCTCCCGTCACAAAATTCTGGAATGGAGTTAGACACAACAGTTTTAATCTGCGATACGTTGGAGTGCAAAAATTCATTTTCTCTCACTCAATACTCATCCCATTGCGCAAAATAGTACTTGAATACTCTTTTTGTAGTTGTTTGTTTTTTGTAATTTTTTTCCATGTGGTCCATTCTACAAACGTTGCACACTGGAATTAATGCGGGCAGCATTAGGCTGTTGTTTACTGTTTTATTAATAAATCTATTCTGAAATTGAGGCCGTACCAAATATTTTGACGCTCTATTCATAGCGTTGATACTCAAATTCTAAATCAACATTGGAATGCAGTGCCTTTTTTGTTGCATGTATTCATTCTATTTAAATCTGGCATTTTCTGCACAGTTGCTGATAGCCTACTAATATTATTAGTATACTGCTTTCTGTAGAATCTGTAGACTCCAGTGGTGGCTGCGTAGGATTGTTTGTGGTTATCATGATCAAAACATTTCCAATGAGAGAATTGTAACCTAAAGTCCAAATTCCAAAAGTATGAATTTATTGAAAAAAGATAGATGTAATCGTCTCTGAAGCCTCAGGCACGGAGATGTATTAACAGGGCAGACTAGCCACAATCAAACCGCATCATAAATCGCATTGCATTTCCATAGCAACTGTAAAAAAAAAAAAAAAAAAAATCAGATATTTCACCATTTCAGCTCTAGCACTATTATAATAAACTACTTAAAGGAGCTGTTAATTAGTTAAGTAGCTAGCTACTTAGCCAGCAGAATTTGTGCGTGAAAGGTTATTGCGGAGGTCTGCGTTTCCCGTCATTTTGACGTGAAAACGCTGATAAACAGCCAGCGGCTGTGAGCGTCTTTTAAAAGTTCTGAGCAAATACAGTAATAGTTGTACAACTCTTTTAATTCCTTACCAAAAAACATACTATGTATCTGGCACTGGGTCCTCCATCACGATGTCATGTTAATTCCAACAAGAACTGTGGAAAGATGTCAAAGAATTAGCCGGTTTGGAGGCACCTTCAGAACGCTGATGAAGATCCCTAGGGGCGCAATTATTAGGCTATCATTATTTATGCCTTTTATTTGATTAGCCCGCCGCCCGCATGTATTTATGTTGATGAAACTGACAAGCTATATTCAATTATGAAAGTTGATTTAATTAAAAAAGTAACTCATTAATCCTCTGCAACCTCAACTCCTGGTAAGGCTGGCGTAAAGAAATTTTCAGTTGAGTGTCATCAGACAAAAGCCTCCCATCGTTACGCATAACGGATCCCAACCCATCCTCATTTGATATCGGCGGATTAACAAACAAACATTGTATTTATTTAATAACCAAGGCAAATACAAAAGTGTATAATGATTAAAAAATTAATAATTAGGAAATAACCAAGAGACCACCTCTGAGGCTACACTGAAAAACTGCATATAATACACACAATATGATAAGGAAGACAATTATACATGTAATCAATTAAAAAAACTCTCTCTGAAATTCTGCCTCCTATTTTAGAATTTTTTTATTTTAAATGAACAGAACTCCGTGTTGAACCCTCTGAAACATTGGTGCATAACGGCGTATATCATAAGCCTAGCTATTATTTACCGTTTTGTGAGCTACAGAACCTCATTTCCACAAAATATTTAAAATAAAATCCTCCAAAAAAAATCCTCAATTTGAAGAAAGTGATTCATCGCATTTCAACATATGAGGTAAGACGTATTATTTCTTTTTAAATGACACATAAAGGCCTACATAGCACAGGAACTCACTGGAATAAAATGTGGAAAAAATAAAGGACAACAAAACGATTATCAATTAATTTTTTGGCGACCAATTCTGATTTTTAGTATTTATTCGAGTACTTGTTCACATACCCACATCATACCAAATGAAAGCCCTCATATGACTTCCTATCTGTCGTCAATCACATTTATATCAGTATTTCTGATCGTTTCCATGTTATAGCCCATTAATATATGCTCATAATTTAACATTTCAAAAATTCATTAAAAAATTTCAAAAATCAGTATTTTTGAATTCTTTGAATAAATTTGGCAGACCGAGTCACAAGGATCCCCCGTGACATGTTGTGAGTCATTCTGGCTGACACTTTCAGAAACTAAAATTCTTGAAAGATTGCCAGCGACGATGATGATGTACGGACGACAGATGCCAGACATCGTGTCATTCCAATAGCCCAGGCACCATCAGACTAAAAATAGACCACTAATTGGCTAACTGCTCTTGCCATCATCACAACCTCGACTTTACATTTGGCAGAACAGTAGTAAGACATACCATCAAAAAAAGACAAAATATTCAAGTTTTCCCTGGATAGAACTGACAAAACGACAAAATAGGCTAAAATATTCATTTTGATGTGGACATGAATTTATGAATGGATGGTATTCAGAAAAAATCATGTCCGGAGATTACTGGAAATGGTGACAGTACTGACACCACTGCAGAAAAAAAAAACAAAAGCAGCTGCTACAGGGTCTGAGGTGAGGCATTTCAACAGGTAAGTGATTACAAATAACCACAGAAGTCCACAACTTGGTTTTGAGACAGGATTTATTTGTATTTTGCTTATGTCTCTATGTAGAATCACTTTCTTAACTGAAGGACACACTGCAGGTGAGATCTTAAGCCATGTTCAAACACACAGCAACTACTCTCATTTAGCGGTAACAAAGCGACGTAAAGAGACATTTAGGTAATAGTCAAGGAAGCGACTTGTCAAAGGGCAGTAACTCTGGGCGATACTGGTTATTAATGGTTGACTTGTTGCCTATTAGATACAAGCATTTCATTTCTTTTCAAGCACGCTACAACAACAAACCTAATTTTGGTTCCCACTCGTAAGTCCACCAATAAAAGGCACCAGTCACAATATTGCAAGCAGCCCATGAGAGCCATTTAGAAGCAAAAAAAAAAAAAAAAAAAAAGATAATAGTGTCATTACCTCTAATTTCCTGTTTGTCAACCCGAATTTCAGTGAAGCATTACAATAGCTTGATAATTTTAGTTAAAAGTGGAAGTGCATGATTTGGTTTTAAGACAGACTCTAGGGGCTTACAGTATAAATTTGTGGACTGTATATAATTCACAACTACTGTATTTCTCTTTCTCTCTCACTCTGTGTGTGCGTCCGTGTGAGTGAGTGAGTGAGTGAGTGAGCATGCAAGTGAGTGAGAGTGAGAGAGAGAGAGAGAGAGAGAGAGAGAGAGAGAGAGAGAGAGAGAGAGAGAGAGAGAGAGAGAGAGAGAGAAAATTGATAATGTGACAAACATACAATGTGCTGAAGTAAAACCTACACCCTTGTCCCAAACAAGCTCTGTCCTTGTGTGGCTGTCCAGGTTTCAGAAACAGCCTGGCTACGAGACTACACTGGACAACAGTTACCCACAAATGACTGATCGAACAAAGCTCAAAGATTTACTCAGTGACCAATTATCTTTATTTCTGAAAATTGAGCAAAAAGATACTCATGAAAAATGGCCATTAACTACTGCCACAGAGTCTGGAACGTATGCTGCGAAAAAAGTGGTTAAGTTCCACCAACCATACCAGGGAGAGCTGAAACTAAGAGCAAATAAATTGTCCAATCACAGGCAATAGTTTTTGTCATAATTCTAAGGGGCCAGCAATTCAAACAGAGTTGTTTCCGAAAACCTAACTTAAGCAAGGTATGACAGCAGCTTGCTTTGTGGGGGAAAAAAAAAAAAAAAAATTATCTACGATGGCCGTACGTTTTATGCAGAGATTGAGAAGTGAAAAATTTACGTCAGCCACCATGCTTGAAAGGCCATACTTCTAGCATACCCGGTAGAAAAACAATCCAGGATATCTCTTTTTCTTTCAGAAACAGAGTCCAGAAAAAACTCTTTCACATTCTTAATTGTATGTACATCACACACTTTTTTAAACCCTCCTAATTGTTTAGAATTATTAATTTCCACGGATGAAGTTTTTCGGAGTTAGCTACCAATCGCAGTTTCCATTTCCCTGTTGAAAAACTCTAACACCATGGTGACCAGAACTGAGAGGAAATTCATCCAGATAGACTAGCCCTGTCAGCTTCCAATCAGTTTAACCAGAAAACTGGTAATTACGTATCAGACAGACTGCATGCAAGTTTGAGAGGATAACTGAGTCTGAGACAAGTTTAATGGTATCACTGTTACTATGGTTGCTTTCAAACTAAAAGCCAAATTAGTCCACTACCACATAAAGCTAATCTGAACATGAATAGATTGTGCATGAATTTAACAAAAAGGAATAGACAAAGTGGACAGAAAAAGGACAACCTATATGGACGTACAGACAGGTGAGGGTTATGTACACTTCTGCATCAGACTGTGGTATACATATTTCACTGCTTGCCCTGTACAGAATCTACAAACTAAACAAAACGGACAAGTGGAGAGTTGTGAGCTCAGTTCACTTATTCTTTATCACATAATTGCTCAAGCAGCTTTTAGAGGAAAAGGGGGTCCGGGGTATTTTCCTGTTTTAGACAACATGATTCCAATAAATGCAATGGAAACCAAAATATTTTTGATTTAAGCACATCTTTCCCTTTTTCTAAGGCACAGCTATGAGGGGAAAGCTTGTACCAGTTCAATGGACTCATCCTTCAAAAAATAATTCATTTTCTGGAAATCATTCAAGTGATTCCAACAGACATTTAAATAGCGTGACTTATAAAGGTTAGCAGTAAATACAAATACTGTTACTTGAAATGTATGGTACCTCGTTAATCAATTACATATTCAAAGAGCCATATAGCTTCACCTCACAGATACTGCATTGTACAATGTTCTTAACCTCAACTGAGCAAATCAAACCCGGGAACAACAACAAAAAAAAATGAAATGACACCAACAACTAAGCTTTCATTTTTACATTAATAAATAACTGCACGCCTTTTTTTTCCTGTTGTAAATGATTGTTCCATCCCACCACTTTTGGAGGATCACTGCACTCTTATTTTGAAACAAATGACTTTTCAGAACAAAGAAATGTCCCTATCAATCAAAAATAAGTTAATATTAAATAATAAGACCAATTTCTGGACCAAGGCTGAGCTTTAGAGGAAGACCACATCACAAATTTATTGCAACTGCTCATAAATGAATTCAACCCTTGAAACCATTTGTTTGAACATTAATCTCAATTATAAGGGGTGGCTTCATAACAGTAATGCCTTTTAGGGAAATAAATCAGGGTTTATTAGACATTTAAATTAATCAGTTTGTAAAAATGCAATTAAGTAGACTGCTGTCCTTAGTATTGTCAAAGATGACGCGTCAAAAGTCAAGGCAGAATTTAACTGCAGGGCACCATCCTATTGAGTGAATCATGGAGCTGTTAATAGCATACTTGATATTGTAATTACTGCTCCTACTCCTATGGCCAAAGCAGGGGACAGGATTTAGATTTATACAGGTTATACTGGAGAGATGATAAGATTGCAAGGGTAAAGACACGTTTTTTTCCCCTTGTCTTGCTTAGGGGAATTTATTTATCTATTTATTTATTTATTTTTGGTAGGAGTCATATCGCATTTTTGTCAAGTAGCTACGGAAAATGTGAGACTTCAGGGAATTTCAGTCATTTTTGTTTGGACAGTTTATGAAACAGCAGCAATTCAAGGGAGGAAAACCAACGCCTTTGGGCGACTCACTATAGAGTAAAAGCTTTCAGTAGAGTATTTTCTCAGTGAGGTACAGGCACAGAAAATGTAGACACAAACTAATGTCCCATAAGGCTAAAGTGAATCTGTCGGTTCAGTTGTTCAAAATAAATAAAGGAACGAGCACAATTACAAATGTTTGTTGTTTGTACCAGTTTATTATCCAGTAACCGACCAATGACACGCGTTTTGTACACTTATCTGCAGCAATCCGGCATTCACAGTAGGCTATGCCACAAAGTTACCACAATCACAATCTTAAGTTGATCCATATAAGCAATCAACATACTTAAAAAAATAATAACTACCACATAATCTTTCGTAAATTTTTCACGCAAAACGAGAACTTTAAAAATTAAACTTCAATACACATATAGACTTCATAATTTCTGAAGTCTCACACGCTGTTAAAATAAATATAAGCAGAATAGCAACACTTCAATAACATCAGGTGTTGGGAAGTTGTCCCTAAAACGGGAAATGGGATCCTGCTTTCACAATATATTTTGTAGTGAAAAGCAATTCATATTTACTGCCGATATGCTCAATGATCATTGGCAGGTCAGTGAAAAATGCGGGAGACAGACAGATCTTCGAATATTTACCGATACTTGCTAAGCGTCTTTCTTCCGACAATTTCATACAGATAAAGATATAACACGACAGTTGAATAATGTCTTAGATCGCGGTAATGACGCCAACATATAATTTAAAGCAGTCCATCATGATGCCCTATAGCAATAGATATGGAACCCGACGTCACTATGCAAGTGTGTTTAAGCAAGGCAGGAGACAGAAAAATCGTATCAAAAGGTATCAACCAGGCTGCCCTTCAGTAAAAACAAATAATTGTATGTTATAGGTCCCATTTCTTATGTGACATTCGCAGACAAAATAGCAGTTTTATAGCAGTGAACGTATTTATTTCGCAAATTTAAACGCGTTATAAAAGCGCAGTCCGAGGTAGTCAGTGTATGCAGTCTTCCCTATTTACCAACATCTTGTCAGCTCCAAACACAAAAGTGGTGGCATTTGTCCACGTTCCTGAACTCAGTATATTTGTTTCCCATTGTCATTCGGGATCTTCGGTTTAACTTCGTGCTTCTAGATCAACAGAGAATCATTATTAAAGAGATATAATCTCCGCCGCTGAGTAAAAACAAAATTTGGGGGAGGGGGCAGGATTAGAGCCGTCTTTGGAAACGCATGAGCAGCGTTCCATAAAGGTGCTTTCTGTGGGACTCCAGAAAAACTGCAGCTACGAAGGAACAACGTGTAAGCAGCATGAACTTATGACGAATAACATCCACCGATGTTTCGATTCAACATTCGCAAAAGCGAAAAAAACATGACAATATATTTATATTTGCGAAGAGATACGCATTTCCGGGTGTCATTTTTTAAAGCAGTGGGCGCTTAAATCTGTAGACAATTCTGTTGCCGGGTCGCTAATAGCCAATCTAATCTGACGCTCATGCAGTGATATTGACTGTCATCTACCTGATAACAACTTGCTATCCATCACTGGCATCGGTAGGCAACAATTCAAACCGGTGTCAAATAAAACGAACTAAATTGTTTACAGTAGCATAACATCGTGTTCGGCGAGTCAACCATTGTCTGTCCGGTAGCCTATCTGTGTATAAGTTTTAATGTAAACTCAGGACGCTTATCCACCTGACTCTTCAGAACAACAAACTTCGGCTATAGTAGCACTGAATACAAATTAAAGACCAATGCAATCTTTCCTATCCTAACCACCGAACTCGCTTCTTCTAAAAGTTTCCAAAAAAGAAAGAAAGAAAAAAGAAAGAAAGAAACTTACCTGATGTAACAACGTTAAGCATCCAATTTCCCTCCGCCGCAACAAAACTTGACCGAGATGATCCAACTATTTTGAAACACGCCGCTATTTGCTGGCAATTCAATCGGCAGCAAAAACTATTTTCTCGTTGCAGTAATGTCAAACTGATTATCCTAAGCTATCGCCTTCTTTGAATGTCGTGGCCGACTGCCAGCCGGGGTGTATACCAATTTTGGAATGCAGACGCAAGACATGCAGAGCGTAACGACAGGACACGGGATGACAGCATAGACTCCGGGGATAAAAGATCTGAATGTGACAGGCACACATGTGCAACTTCCAAGGACCCTACCAACCACGAATGACTGAAAAAACGGGGAGATCAAATTACACGAGCAATTTCGCTCGAAACCACAGCTTCAGAGAACAACAGTTAAGGTGTCACCGCACACGGCAGTTAACATCCTTTGCTGCGAATGGGAGTGCATGCGCGCATTTATGTATTAGAGCCATTGTTGCACCATGTTCCCCCTCTTAAGTGTCGTAAAAGTATCTCCCGCTTTTCAGGGCTGGCGAATGTGAAGCTCCCGTGTACCCCTGCTGCGTCCAATCAGTATGTCTTGAACCACTGGTAATAATTTAGGGGTCATCCATGTCCAACACTTCACACTGATGAATGGTTTCTTACCGCCCACCGCCCTGATTAGGACGTCTGTGTGCTTTTCGTTACAACTTTTAATGAACTTCGAGCTCAGGCTTTCACTCTGTCCCCTGCAGTCTTCTCACCGCAAGAGTAGTTAAGTTACAAATAATGCTGTTTACTTTAAATGATTGAAGCGAAGTCTTGGTATCAAGCAGTTTTTCAAAATTTGAACAGAGACACATTGTTATGTAGTTTGGTCTCCGCACTAGGGAATATTGAAATTAAATGATAAACATGAGTTTAAAGTACTGGCTGTTGTATTCAATTTGAGGGTATTTTCATCCAAACAGGGTCATCTTTGTTGAATTGAACCATTTTAACACGATGCCTCTCCAAATACTTTCAGACAGACTGGACTGTAAGCTGGAGCACAGAATGGAGCATAAAGGGTTTTAGCAATGGTTTTACATCAATAAGCATGGCAAGAAAAAAGAATCAGGATTTTAAAATGGAAAAATCCACCTCATATTGTCAAACACACACAAAAAAAGATGCAAGAACATTTCTGCTTGAGCATCTGGGCTCGGTTTGACAGAGACATATTAAAAGCTGTCCTTGACTCATTTGATTTTTGTATAGATTTTTGTATTCAAAGTAAATTCCATTTAGGTTTAGGCAAAAGGTTCTTCCACACCTAGAACAATGACTATAAATAAAAATCGTGAGAACTCAAATGGGCTATAATTAGGACATCATCAAGAACAATATCATATTTTATCAAGAGCAATTTTTATCTGCAACCAGCAGCTCAAAAACTCACTCTTGCCAGTTGGTCAGACCACAAAAATTTTCCCACCCTTCAGCTGCTACAGTTTTTGCCCTAAGAGTCAGAATTTTTTGCATGAATTTTAGCCCTGCCCCTTTTCATAACTTATGAACTATTTGTCGTGACTGAAGCAGGAGACATCTTTTGGACTCAGCAGAGGTTCTGTTTCTAATGGTGTGGGTTAGCTTTGCACCCTATGTTATGCACGCCCTCTTGAAGAACTCACGAATGGATGTTTGTGTGTATGTGCTTGCAGCAATAGCACATTTGCACTTGTTTGTAAAATAAAGCTGACAGTCATTGAAAATGAATCCGTTTAATTTGGAAAGGCATTAATTTAGGGTTGTCGACATCTACAGTGATAGCTATACATAAAAGTTGGTAAAACTCAAGAGAATGGTGCAGCTCACACTAATATTACTTCTATAATGGCATCCAGAACATTATAGTTATTTTCGGAGCAATTTTTTGTAAGATGAAAGCTGACAGCCACTGAAACTGAATATCTTGAATTCAGAGAGGCACGAATTATACAACGTTTTCGCTTGTTGATGTGAATGGTCACATCAATATCATTCATCCTGGTGTGGATGGCCTTTTATAGAACTTTTTAGAACTTTTTGCTCTTTGATATGAATATTCATATTGTTATCGTTTACAGTAATTGTTCTTGGTGTGGGTAGCCCTTGAGTTGATATCCATGAAATCAGTGCTTGTTGTATAGCAGGTGTTCACATGCTTATCCAGAAAAAGCCTGAGGGGGTGCAGGCTTTCATCCCAGCCAAGCAATTACATACCTCAGTCCACAAAGCAAGGTCTTCAGCAAAACTTCTAAGGATTGATATGAGGGAAAAAGCATGCAACTTCTTGATTGAAATGAAAGCCCGCACCCAAACTGTCCGTCTCTGGATGAGGTTGAGACCCCTATGGTATGGTACCAAATTCAGCAAATTGAAAGGAGACGGTATACTGGAAACTGCACTTGGGTAAGAGCAGGAAGTGAGAGCCAGGTGAGAGTGCTCTACAGGTGCACTATGTTACAATCCCAAATGAGTAAAAAAAATGGACGTTTGTTAAAATTAAAACTGGAAATACTGATTTGTGAATTGTCTTTGACCAGTATTACCTTAAAAACACACAACAGCACACTATTTAATGGTTCACCAAATAAATTTTATTGAAGTTATAAAACAAACGTATTTCAATTTTGATTCTTGTAACATATTAACAAAAAAAAAAAATTGACACAGTAAGAATAAACCACTTTGTTGCAGTATTTTGCATTTCAAAATATGCTGCTTGTTCTCCATTGGGGAAAAGGCAGGACTGCAGGACGGCCAGTTCAGCACCCACACCGTCTTCGCACATAATCATGCCTTTGTAATGTGTGTATAATGTGATTTAGTATTGTCTTGTTGAAATATTCGTGAGTGTCCCGGGAAAAAAATGACTTGAAGGCAGCATGCTCCAAAATCTCAGTGGACTTTTCAGTATTAATGGTGTCCCCTACAGAAGTGTAACGTACCCTTGCCAAGGACAATGACACTACCCCATACCATGATACTGCATGGCTTTCGGAGTTGTCGCTGGTTACAGTCTGGATGGTCTTTTTCTTCTCTGGTCCAGAGCACACAACTTCCATTTATTCCAAAAAAAGAACTGAAATATTGATTCATCTGACCATAATACACGTTCACACAGTGAGATGGTCCATCGTAGATGCCTCCAAGCCCAGAGAAGCCGATGGCATTTCTAGACAAGGCTAATAAAGGGCTTCCTTTTTAAACAGCAAAGTTTTAACTTGCATGTGAGGATGTAACTGCATATTGGAGGACTTGAAAAGGATTCGCCAAAGTAGTCCTGAGCCGATGTGGATATCACTTACAGATAAATGGCAGTTCCTAAAGTAGTGTCATCTGAGTGATCAGAGATTTTGAGTATTCTGCTTAGACTCGTGCCCTTGCCCTTTTCGCACAGAAATTCCGCAAGATTCCCTGAAAGTTTAATCTGTTATGCAATGTAGAGGATGAAATATCTAAGTCTCTTCCCATATTACTTTGAGGAACATTGTTTTAAAGATTTAAATTATTTACTCACACATTGTGGGAAAATTTGTGACCATAGCCCATCTTCACTCCTAAAAGACTAGGCCTTTCCTGGATGCTGCCTTTTTTTTTTTTTTTTATACAAAATCACGATTACAATCACATTCTGACATCGCCTTTTTCATGTCGCATCATTACTTAATTTTTTTCCCCACATTATTAGTCCTAAATTTCCCCTGTCCCAACTTTTTCAGGTTGTGTTCCCGGCTTGAATGGCAGGAATAGATGTGTATTTACAAATAAAATGAAGTCTATCAGACAAAACATTGAATATCCTGTCTTCATATCATCTGCAGTGAAAAAACAAGTTAGATAAATTTAGAAATCATTGAATTCTGTTTTTATGTGTATTTAATGTGCATTATGTGCATTTTCGCTGTCCCAACTTTTTGGGGTTGTACTTCCAAACAGACTCAATTTCCATCCTCGGGAGCAGCTGAAAGCCAAAGGACGCTCACTGTAGACTGAGCAGCCATACTCTATGAGGAAATGACTGATGCCTCATGCAACTGACAAGGACACAATGAATGCATTGTAACTGAAAATATGCCTACATGGGCACGGTGTTGCTGTCATGGGAGATCTGAATCGAGGCTTGGCTGCAAGATCTGTTTTTTCACCTGATAATGGTAGCCTCAATGCAGACGTCACACAGGAAACGCTCTAGACAGGTAGCTCCCTCATTGTGGAGGTGTTCTCCAGGTAGGACCGGATAGCAAAGAGATTTGCACGATTGAAAAAAGTCAGAAATTCTGACATTATGTGACACATACTACACTCGTACTGTATGCTCTGGTCTAAAAAACTTTTCCAAAGATGAAATATAAAAAATAACAAACTTTTTGGGGTGGAGACTTTTTGAGCAAAGTTTGGGACATAGCTAAAAAAAAGATTTTTTCTGCTGACAGCAGGAATGAGTAGGCACCTGGCTGGGCTGAGTTGCGCAAAATGAAAGTGCAAACGAAAGTTCAATCCCAAGACGTAGGAACGCCTAAGCAATTTAATTCACCCAATCGTAACCAAAGCTATTTTGCATAAATACCCATAAAGTGTTTCCGTTTGCTGTTTGCAGAGATTTTACATCACCCACCACCTCCCCATCACCATCGACTTCTGCCTCCACCCTCTTCAGCATCAAACCCATTGCCCTGCTGATCAGATGACCCTTCCTTCCAAACGGGGGATGGCTTCGCCTCTGCCTCCTACGCCAGCAGATCTGCACCCCACTTCGCTGAAGGGTCCTCGAGGACAGAGTCATTGCTAAAGATAATATCAAATTCATTTCATTGTTAATAAATCTTTTCTACTTTCATTCCGGAGTCTTTGTGATTGAAATTAAGGTACAGACAGAGAAGTTACACATTTCAAGACTTTGCCGTGGCTAAAGTCAGCCTCATTCTACAATAGCATCCATTAGTGATGCATTTTGGGGGTCATAATAAGTCTTGTGCAAAATATTTAGAGCAATGGGTGATATTATTCATATTACTTTAGAAAAATAGAAAATAACTTGTCTGATCTGAATCATTGTTGCATCTGTCAATTAACAGTTTATTTCCAAATACATGCTAAATCTAAATGTAACTTATTAATTCAAAATAAATTACACATAGACCCTTGCAGTATTTTTTAACAGTCTTTGTTATTGTTTACAGCTAGTCATACTGTAATTCTACATGAAGCATTGATCAGCAGGCAAAACCTGAAAAGCAGCCAATTATCCATTGCATTAAAAGCTTCCACTAGTGCATTACAATGCTGATCATGCAACATCACTGCAAATGTAATGAGAACAATTTGTAGCAGCAAAAATCAATACAAACGAAAAGCACAATAACAACTTTACCTAGTTTCATATGTCAGTTTCCCGGCTAGCTACTGTCATGGACACAGTTAAATGTAAATGGAAATGGAAAGAGATCATAATAATTTCAATTGCATGGCATCACTTGGCATGCTGACACAAAATTGGGTAGTTGCTGGAAGTAACACTACTGGATGGGGACCAGACCAGGGCAAGGTGTCACCACGGAATTTATTTGAAGGATTCTGTATTGTTACAGAGAATTTGGAATCATTATAATTAGAATAATAGTTGGACAGAAATCGAACAGGATGGAACTGAGTATGTGGTCAAGTTGCAACATTATGCATTATCTCGTGGTAGCAAAATTGACCACTTTGAGCAGATTTCTGTATTATACCATAATTAAATCATGTTTGTTGCTTATGATGGTACTGCATATTGTTTGTCACTTAGTTCAAAATTACCGACTGGTGCTCAATCATTTTATGGAAATAACCATGGCAACAATCCACCTTCATACCGGTGTAATATACGTTGTAATGGAACATGATTTTTTTTCCAATTGCAGTGAAACAAAACCACCGCACATCAAAAACTGAAGGTCATAGTGCATTTATCCAATACTTAAGGTGGCAGGTTCAAAATCTACAAAAGCTAAGATGAAAATTATATTGTTGGTTAACATAACGAGCAGTGCCTTTCAACTGACATCTTTTGTCTAAACCATTGTTTTCTTCATAAGCTTGTGAGAGAGTTGGAACCTATTCCCCATGGGTGAAAGGCAGGGACACACCCCAGACAACTCATCATTCCATCTCAGATGGCACATGCCACTCACACACCATTCACTAGAACACTCATACCAACAGGCAATTTAGAGTCTCCAATTAGTCTGGCATGCATGATAATGGCCTGTGGGAGGAAACCGGAGTACCTGGAGGAAACCCATGCAAACTCAGTGAGAACACGCCAACTCTGCACAAAAAATGCCCCAGGCCAGAACTGAACCTACGACCTTCTTGCCGTGAGACAATAGTGCATTCCACTGTGCCACCCCTATAAACCAGCATTATAAGTATGGCAAATACTTGCATGCATAGGTAGGTTACAGTTTTGGCCAAAGGTTAGTAAATGCATTGAATGAATTAATAAACAAAAAAGACAAACAAATAGATAAATACATCAACATACCAACAATTAAACACACACATAAACAGTGCTAACAGCACCAAAGCAATATTAACTCTCTTTGTGTGCGTCATAATGCTTGGTTCCACAAATGCATTATTGAGGAAAACAGGCCAGAGTGATTGGATTTGAGCCATATTAGGAGACATCTGTCTAAGTTTTGAAATGATGTAATTATGTAATTGCACATATGGTGCATTTTCCAGGAAAATACGCCTGTTGATGGCAGGGACACAAAGTTCTGGAGCACAGATCCTTCCATGCTACAGAAAAGGAGGTTCAAATCTGGAAAGAACTGATAGAGAACTATATTCAACACAGATCATCACAATATATTTCAATTGTGACAAAGTGAAGGCTTCTTTTTTGTTGTTGTTGTTGGTAATAAAGGTGAGGGCTGTGAGACAATAACAAGATGCAATTACATGGTAATACAATTTTTTTACGTCATAAATGAAAATTTAAATGAGTGACCCATACAAGAGGGAAATTGAAAAATAATTCCTTCCCATTTCTAACATCTTCCTTTGTTAGTAAATGCTGTTACTAAGCATGAACACCTTTTATATTTGCATAATTTATCATGGAAGCTAATATAAAAGACCCGATGAAATCAAAATTCACTTATTTATTTTTGTCAAATAAAATAAGTCAATTATAAACTGTGCGTATTTTTTGCAGCGAAGACTATTTCCTTTCTTACACCGAAAATCCTGTCTTTTAATGTGATGTCATCAAGCAACTGCCATCTATTGTCCTCCCATCAGCATGCATCTAATAGGGCAGAACTTACTGCTGAAATTTTGTGTTTTTGCAGAGGCTTGCTGAAAACTTAATGACCAGCTTATATGGAATGCTGCGTAAGTCTGCGTTAGATAGCGTCAAACTGAGGATTTTGTGTAAACTTACAGATGAAACTGAGCTCGCAAAAAGTTTTCTAGAATGTTGGAAAAAAGTCAACCATGCAATTTGAAGTATCTTTACATTAGAATGCGCAGCACGAGGTAACCTGCTAATGATAATACGTTATAATAATAAAGTAATACATTAGCATATCCTTGAGACACACAACAGCATTTAAAAAACAGATTCATCTCAAACTAAATAATTCAACTTCATAGACAAATTTTCCAGCATATTGGAAAAACAGTCCTACATAGTGGAATGTGTAGGTTCTTGTACATTCGAGTGACCACAGATCCACTGCCACGTAAATTTGCAGATCTTGACAGTAATTTGCGAAGAGCTATACGGATTGGAGTATCATATGAAGGTATACTTAAATTTATGCCAGCCAAAACCCTTTCGCGGAACTTTACTGCACGGTGGATCTGCCCTATCGCCTTTTCAAATAAATAGTATTGCACTTCCAAATTTTACTTTGAGTTCCTCTCCCTTGGACAAATCCTCTGAAAGATTTGATTTATTCAGATATACGTCATATCGCAGAACTCTAAGTTCATGTTCAAGGCATCTTTAAAAACACAGAAAGTGCAGTATATAAAACTACCAAGACAGTTCCGAGATGGGTAGTAGAGGACATCCTGTCTCTGCAGGATATTGATAAAGGGGCTTTCACGAAAGTCCTATGATTTTTTTCATGTCGTAAGATTTTAGCGGGTCTATGACAGAAGGGACTGCCGTACATTTGGGAAAGGAGGATTTGAAGGTCGCGTACTAGCGGTCACATAACATTATGTGTCGTACAACCGTCTATGTCATAAAAAATTTCACGACAGCCATGTGACTGACATAGGATAGAATTGTAATCGTTCGATTAACTCATGTCAGTGGCTGACAGGATATAAAATGATGGAACATCTGTAGGGCTGTTGAGGGTTTAACATAGGATGACCATAGGTCTATCGTAGGAAATTCCAAAAATAATGAAGATCTCAGATGACCCCAAAAATCAAATGAAATTTGTTGATCTAGCGTAACACAGTCGAAAGCCTCGTAGGGCACCGCATGACAGACCCATGAAATGGGCCTGACAGAGAATCACCTACGATGCTGAAAAAATTTTGAACATGTTCCAAATTCTATGGCAGCCTTTTCTGTCAAAGAATACATGAATTTCAGAGGACATATTCATGAGAGTCTCATGATTTACCCCACATTTCTGTCGTAGACCTGTTGTATACAATGTATGTGAAAGCCCCTTAAGACAGTGACACCCACCATTTCAATGTAATGCTAATACAATACTTAAAGTCAAACACATTTTGTTATAAAGTATTGTATCATTGAATCACCATGAATAAAATTGCTTGATTTGGTTTCTGTTTCATATAAAATAAATAGGACATTGAGCTCATGCCAAAATGGCAGGACTGCGATGGTGACCCAGACTATTCTGTAACGTGATGGGTGTTTTTTTCTTTCCTCAGTGACCAACAATGTATGCAGAGTTAACGTACTGTATGTGACCTGGTTAAAAATATATATATACTGTATATATTAAATTGTGCTCATTGACGGAACTTCTACTTACTTAATCTGGCTTAGAATTTAGAACTACAGCAATTCCTGTCTCAAAGACATGAATATCAGACTGACTGGAGACTCTAAACAGCCCAAAGACATGCAATGAGTATTGCTGATAGTATGCGATTTGATTCCTCCACGTGCTTAGAAGACGATAACAAATGACATCTTACAAACTAACAATGTTTTAAAATTCAACATGCAAAGGCCTGAGACTCTTCTAACTTACTTTCTCTCTCCTCCCGCTCCCTCCTACTTTAATCTCTGTCTATTTTCATGCCATGCCTTTCTTCATAAAGTAATACATGAAGGTTAAAATGCTGGAAATTTGAAATTGCTGTTTTAAAAACTGAATCAATAATAAATAAATAAAAATAAAAGATGTCAAACAGCGAAGAATTTATTGTTAGCACTCCACAGCAGTTAACAATATGGGAATACCAGGCTTCTCTATTCAAAGGAGTTGAGGTCCTTGAGAAGTTTTCCATTTTAAAATATGTCACTTTTGCAAAGCTCATGATGAAATACCTTGGTTGAGACTAATTCAAATATGGATTGATTCAACTCTGAGATGATTTCTGAGTTTTAGTTCTTTTGTTACTAGCAGCTATCCTACCTAATGTCTGTTTGTCTCTGTCGGACGCTTTGACTCGCAACCAATACTATTTTCTGTTTTTGTTTTTTTTTTTGGTTGTAGATATTCTTTGCTGTTGGGCACTGTTCCCCTTGTCACCTTAAATAATTTGTCCGATTTGTGACCAACAGACCTGCTATTTGGGCGGTTGAATATATTTCAGAGGGTGCAAATAACAGCACACACAAAAAATAACAGTTGATGGTATTAAAATGGCATCCCTGGACGGAGAGAATAGAAAAATGTTTCATTCATGACGAGGGTGGAAGCCAGCTAATCCCTCAAGAAAATAGGACGGGGAGACAACTTCTCTTTCTAACTAAGTGTGAAAGAGAGAGAGAGGCAGACAATACCATAACGGATCAGAACCATCGTCTATAGCGTGCAGGCTTGCACTCCACAGGGGGCCTAGCCATGCTCTGGCAGTGCCATTTTCTAATCCCCTTCCCAAATTTCCCCCACGTCCAACCCCATGCTGGGATGAAGTTATCACTGACGACAGCTTTGCTCTTTCCAACAAATACGGACCCATATCTACATTATCCTCAGCAGATCAAAACACTGCTTTCATCGAATGGCATTATCATGCATAAAAGGCATGCAATTGGCCAGTAATTTCTCTCAAACTCCCAACCATTCATTCAACAGCATGAAGAAAACCTAATGAACCTCCTGAAAAAAACCAGCATATGTTGCTTCTTGTAAAGAATCTCATTTGAATATATCCCTCCTCTTTTGTCTAAACGGAGGCAATACAGAATGTTTTGTGCTAAGTTACAAAAGTTTTCAGAGACACTTATATCAGAATTACACTTAGTAATAGAATTTACTGTCTATACTAACTTGAACTCAATGAAGAGAATACCTTAATTGAAGTAAATAAGAAAAAATCTTGACTTTCTCAACTTCTGCATAGCCAAACCCTTGATTTTATTGGTGGGTAGCTGATTGGCCAGTTTTGATGACTTCAGCTTCAGAATGTCACTTTTTGATTTCAAAGTAATGAGGCATAGCAAAGTGCCAGGCAGCTTCTAAAATATGGCAAAATAGTTAAAGGTCCCCTATTATGTCACCAGGTGCACAGCTAATTAGTTATTACAAGCCATTTCAAAATCTTTTCCCTCTTGACATCACATGGGGAAGTAACCAATCAGAGGCAAGAAGAACTGATCACCTTCATCCAAGCAGTCAATCAGATTTCATTATTCTGGGTGGTCACTCCCCCTTGTGATGTCAGGTAGGGGAGACCTGAACTGGCTCATAATGTGCAGTGTGACAGCCTTTGATTAGCATCTGACATTAAAGGTAATGCCACTTTCATTTCACACTCATGTCAACATGCTACATACAGGATATCACTGTATTGATTAGTTTCCTTTGAATTTTTAATCTGAAAAATATCCTTATATATTTGTTTAGGAGCACAGTTATAAGATATTGACTTGATTCTGATAGTGAACCTACATCAATATTGATGCCACCAGGGAGGAATACTAAAATTCTTCAAGTGGAAAAGACTCAGCCCCAATATCAAGACTTAAGGAAGAAAACCAACATGAAAATCATTTATAATGCAATCACAGAAGGCGGCAGAGTTTTTCCGATGCATTTTCCCCTTGTTTGTAGCCTAAGAGTTGCATTCTGTTATGTATGAGCAAACATAATGGAGCAATCAAGAAAACACGACCTGTCATTATTTACCCCCTACTTTCTGCCATGAACAGCTAATTAACAAGAACGCACATGGCATTTTGTTTGGGATAATGAACTTACTTGTGACAGATACAGAACAAAGCCTAGAAAAGCTATGTTAAAAAAACGTGTGCATGCAAGGAATACAATTCTAAATTACATTCAGTAGACTTGCCTGTTCTTGAAATCAAAAGAGCTGCTTTTCTAATTGTCCCAAGTGCTGTGCATTAATAAATACGAAGATTGTTTTTTTTTTGTTTGTTTACATTGAATAAAATTTCAAATTTTCAAGATTTTGGTTTTTGCCATTTTATTGCTATTTAGCTGTATGTAATCTGACGCAAATGCCCTGATGTCATTAGTGCATGGTATCCATTGTTTGTGAATCGCATCGCACAGGGTAGGCTTTTAATTCTTTTTCTATATTTCTCAAGGATGTTGTATACTGAACAGAATAGAACATCCGTAAATGGAATTTTACTGAAAGCAAACTCTGCTTTCTTTGTACCAATGTGTGAGCTGCAAGAGAGAGGCCTATGTATGTTTACCAGAATACATATTAGATAATGTTCTTGTTTTTCAACACAAACCTATGTCTTACTGGTCCACACTGGGGGCTGGTGTCGGGCAGCAAAAACTGAATTTGCCAGTTTCAGCTGAATTTATATAAAACAAAACCTCCGCTTGAAAATGTCGGCTGAATTGTACAATGGCTTCCATCGGCACATGGGTCCAATAGCTGTATTTAGAATATAGACATACCGACTCATGGCAAAACCTGCTAATTCAAGTTGAAAATTGAGGAAAGCATTTGCTCACTCGTGATATGCTTTTAAGATGAGACAGCTTCAGAGACAAGAGCGAGATAGGGATTCACATCCCCAGTGTTTTATAACACAGTTCATTTCAGAGGAAAAATGGGAAATACAGTATAAGAAACTTCAAGCAAAGATATGCCTGAAGCAGTCTGTATTATGATTCATTCAAGCTCATGCCAAGCATTTCAATTCATTGATGAACATTAATTCAACTCAGATAGTGAAAGGGGAAGAGTTGTAAACAGAAACCATTTACACAAGCACTGCCAGGCAAAATACAAGGTTGATCATACACAAATGGACTAAAATGCATCTATCATCCACCGTAAACATATTCCTGGAAATGCAGGAGCCTTCCGTTGTATTCAAAGGGCAGGGGGCAGGAACACACCAATCCATCATCACTTACAAACTTATAGTTAAGGGCAATCTAGACTTTTCAATCAGCCTAACACGCGTGTCTTTGGGCAAAGCAAGGAAGCCAGCGAACCTGTACAAAACACATGCAAACACAGAGACAAACAGACAGAAAGGCCCAGGCTGGATCTGAACCCACTGACAACCAACCGGCTATGCTACACCTCGGCTGATATTCCCAAGAAAAATATGAAAAAAAAAAAAAAAAAAAAAATGCAGGCCAGCTTTGCAAACCATCTATTATTAATGAATTCTGCTAGAACATTTACCATTTTTAAATTTTAAGTTTTCTTTACATGAAAAAATGTGTTATATTTCCTTCTGACAAGCTCATATACATTCATGAAGCTCGCACAATGTAGCATAAAACATTTTGAGCCTGAATTACACAGGTTTTGTATTTTTTCTCAGGTTCTTTTACATTTCAAGTCAATGCCCAGCATTAAAGCTTTAGTATATACACCGATGCTCACTCTAGCCACACCTTTAACACCCAGGATACAAACTCGGAAATTGCCGTGACTTCCCCGAGATTTCAACAAAGGTGTTGTTGACCCATCTCTGTAAACAAGTCCACGACTATCTCTAGCATGAACAACTGAATGAAAAATGCAGCAAAGACTATTCCACTCCCCGTTTCACTGGTACCTCACAAGCAACAAATCTGGAAAAAGTAGGCCAGGATAATTAGGAACACCTAATATGATTGCACATTAATCTGAAAGGCTTGCGGACCCCTACATGACTCTCCTTTTTTTTTTTTTTTTTTTTTTTTAGCTACAATATCCTGTGTCCAAGGCATACCCAGTTTGATATCACCCAAAAATGGAAAGCCCCTTCAGTCCACCAATAGAATTCCTCCCACCTTTCATCTCCGTTCCCAGTTCATTTCTACATTTCTTCAGTACAATTCATGACAAATATCAGTTGTCTCTACTGTTTTCAGGCAATAATGCCCATCCTCCCCAGTCTGATATTTTGTTTCTCCACATAACCTGCCAGTTCAGAGCACTTCTTCAGTAAGCCATAAAAATGTATGATGTATTCTGTAGGAAAGCCAATCTGTTTTCCAGAAACAGCACTATTCTAGCTTAAATCTGCCACATATAGTTAAGAACTGATTCGTGAAGAAGTGAAACCATTTGAACAAAGGCAGTAACACCAGCTAAAATTTTAAGAGACATCACTCCTCAGCTGAATCCTGAAGCATTCTGTTCCACCTTTAGTGCAGGCCCATATTTCTTCCAGTGTCTAAAATGTGACTTCATTTCAGGTTGAAAAAAAAAAAAAAACAGAAAACATTACCTTCTCTAGTCTGGTCACTGGAGATGTAGGAACAAACATAAACACTGACAAAATTACATTTACGCGAGGCTTGAACAAAGCTCTTGACTTCTGAGATGCAGCCTTCATGAAACAGGTTGAAAGAAAAGTAAATGAAGAGATACAGTTTGAGTGTATTTTTTACATTGCTGTTCTTGATGGGAACAGCAGTGACTCTGGTCACTGCAGAAAGAATTTGATTGGCACAGCCTGGTAGTGGAGTACCCGCAGTCTTCTGGTAATCTGCAGTTGAGCTTGAACTTCAGTCCTTTTATGTTTGGATTTCATGCCTTAGCCTCATATCCTCCTATGCTCTGGCACTCAAGCCTCAAACCTGTGTGTGTGTGTGCGTGTGTGAAAATACTATATATTTTTTTTTAATCTGTCCATTGATATGAACAGGCCACCCCTCAAACTTTACTCAATATTTAACAATGCTCATGCTTTTGCTAAACAAACAGCTATGTAATTAGCGTCAATCTCCACTGGAGACAAAGACCTCTTCTCTCAGAGATGTTTTTTGTTTGTGAGACAAGTTTACAGAAGCTTGCAACACAAATGTCTGTATGTATGCAAATACAATAATGGATATAATTACATCGGAATTAGTGGAAATATGCATTTGTACAACCATTGGAATGATGGACATAACAACAGTACAATTAAATATCAGAATGAAAGCTGACAGTCTCTACTGAAACAAAACATCATCAAACCTCTATACACTTGGTTATAAATCGTATGTGACCACAGAATCAAAAAGTTGCGATACTATCCAAAACAAAAAAAGAAGAAAAAAATCGACTGATCATACTTCATGTGAGGCCAGATTTTCCCTACAAAACAACAATAAATTACAGCATATAACATTTGACAGCCACGTACAGTAGCTCATAACCCTTTCTCGTAATTATCATCAGGGGCCTTGTTTATAAATGGTGTGTATGCACTAAAAAGCAGCTCTCCTGTGAATTTGGGATTTATTGGGATTTTTTTTTAAACTTGATGAAAAATATATGCAATTAATAGGACTGTGCATGCATGCAAAATTTCAACTCGATTGTGATTCATAATACAAAAATTGAGTGCAGTACAATTATTTACATAACCTTCAGAAACCTCTATAAATGAGGCTTAATCTCATCATCTTTTTTCTGGCTACGAATTGTTGCACATAAACTTTACAGATTATAATTTATTAACGATGATTAACCATTCTCTTTGGATGCTCAATCACCACAATGGTTTACCAAGTAGTCACCAGTTCCTGGCCATATCAGAGCCGTCAGAGGGACCAACATGACGAGGTAAAGTTGATAAAAATAGCTTCAAATGGTGTATAAGGGTTTAAAATGAGCATCTATAAAACAACTTTGTCACTTAATTCGATCAAGATTACACTAAGATTGCACTCTTTTATCTAGGGGGATTTGCATCCATATCAAAAGAACCATGCAGGAATTGCAGCCATGTCCAAATACTTATGGACCCCACAGCATAAGGCAGATTGGGCTCCTTGCTGATGGCTGCATTGGCACTGAGCCTCTTTATCTAGTGGGGCCAATTACCCCCCAGCAAGAAACCACGGAAATTAGTCGAAGCACTTTAACGCCCGCTGGCACTGCCCAACAGCGCGCAAAAAAAGAAAAGAAAAAACAAAAGGTTGGAGCCTCAGACTCATCAGCACTTTGTGAACCGAAGCGTTTACCAGAACCTTTAAAACAGTGGCAACTCCTGGGCAGCTGGGGAATCATCCATTGTGTTCCGCGAACCGTGACATCACGACCACAATCATGTGGGATCCCCAAACGATGTAATGATGGAGAGCTCTGAGGAAATAAGACGGCAACATGCTGCACGACCACACAACCCCGCGGCACAAGTTTCTCACTCGAAACATAAACCGCGGAATGTCTTTAGTGCACAGTAAACTTAACCTTTAGTGTCAGGAGGTGAGGACATTGGAGTATGGTGAGCTATGTGTCAACAATGCTCCAAACTAAGAGGCACGCTTCAGGTTACGTAAGAGTTAGAATAAGAAAAATGGGCCATTTTTCTTCTCCCTACCTCTCACAAATATACACTGTCAGTCAAAAGTTTTAGTGCACCAGCAATTTTCTCGCAGTTAGAGATGGAAAAAGCAATGTAAAAGCTTTGCTTTTGCAAACACTATCAAAATCTTAGATTAAGCAAAATAGCCACTTTTTGCTATAATAACCACTGAGCAGATTCACAGAATCACAGTCTAATGGTTCTGAAGGCTCACACCCATCACCACTGCACTCATACAAGTTCCCTAGATGTACTGTTGTTTTTTTCTTGATTTTTCAATCATATTTTTCCCAAACAGGTATGATTTACTTCCCTTCATATCTTACCTTTGGTGCCATTTGAGGTTATTTAGTTAAGCTAAGACTGCTTATATTTCACTAAAATATTAGCAAAACATGGACGAAATGTACAGTAACTTTTAATCGGACGTGTAATTTCAACGACACTGATCACACATTGTGAATGAGAACTGACTGTGCCATCTATTGGCAGCATGTATAGAGAATAGACAATTTACACTAAAAAAACTCAGTATTTAATAGAAATAATAGCATGCAGAATATAGGAAACATTCTTTAAAGTAGCAAAATAGTTTTAGTTTGTTTCCAAAATGCAATAAGTGCCAAAATCACAAAAATTTAGATAATGCCATGGAGCGATAGCCCTGTGCCTCTTACACATCATGCAAAAATCAGTTTTTAGAAATTCATACCATTAGGTATATTTTTTCATGATCAAAGTTTGTGTTTTTCTGCAAAATGCAATAGGTGCCCACATAGAAAAAGCTGATTTACTCAAAATGAGTAAAAAGGATATTGCATTTTGTAAACAAGCTCTTCATTTATTTTTTTGCTCATATATCTTGAAAATGCTTTCCAATAAACCTTTAATAAAGGTTTCAAAAGCTTCAATATAGAAACTGAACAAAACTATGTAGCACCAGAAAATACAAAAATATCGTTCACCTGCCCATTACAGTTATTTATATTCTTATTGTGTAACTTTAATTCAACTGTGATTGAGTCATGGTGTATTATACGTAACTTAGCCACTTCTGATGGTCAGGAAGTATATATCTGTATTGTTAACATACTGTAATTGTATTATAATATCGTTCATACTGTGTTCCTATCATTACTCGCAAAGCAGTGTAGAGGTTGTGTTGCAAAGAGCAAGCCAAAACTCAGCAACATAGCATGGGATGAACAGTCACCAATGATTGAACAAAACTAAATAATTTCAAATGGTAGATTTTTATGCAGCCCTTTTGCAGCATGCACGCTTAATCTTCAGTGAAGCAGCAGTTAACTGTAAACATCACACTTACCAGTACACAGGCGCTGGTCGTGGGGTGATTAGGCCCTGAGAGTGGAATAGTGGCACCGTAGAACTAAAACACATTTCTTGTGTGACAACAGCTCTAATGCTGTGTTGTTACTGCTGCTGCCCTCTGCTGTTTAGCTATTCCAAACTTCCCAATCATCCCATTCTCCACCTGATGATAGCTTATTCAGGTATTAGGATACAACTGGCTAGCTGACTAAGTGTCTTTCTCACTAAAACTACCTAAATCACAGATGTTCTCCAACTATCACTTAACTGTGTGATTTCAGACTCTCAAACGCTCCCTGCTTTTTGCCCTTGCATAGCCCCTTATGAATAAAATGATGACCCTCCCTCCAGTCAAAACTGGGCAATCAAATTTATTGAGCATACGACGGCGCTGTAGTGGAATAACAAGGTGTATCAAAATACCTATACTGTTTTGCCTGTCTGTTTCATTACTTGCATTAAGGAGGAACACATGCATTGCATAGTAGACACTGCCTGTTTTATGTTTAGTGCCGATGATGCTTTGGATAACAAAGCTACCATGCTAAAAAGTGCATCCAAAAAGAATGACCGAGTATGGCACAGTTGGAATACCAAAACGAAATGGCTAATTACACATGTCATACATTAAACCACAAATTTGAAGGTTATCATCAAAATTACGAACTAAAGTGTGTATGATACTTGCGAACAAAAAGTAATATTCACATCCAAGATGAGGCAGGGGCTAGTCTTGATATAAAAAAACTAAATTAAAAACAACAATCTTCAGCTGGATTTCACTCAGTTAAACAATGATTAAGGACCTAAGCTTTCACAGTAGCTCAATTTCTAGGTCTGTGGCTACATTCATAAACCATATGAGAAAAGAAGTGAGGATCCCAGGTCAGATTCCACCCTGTCCATTTCCTACCCCTATTCATCGTGAACTGATTCCAGATCAGCACTCCTGCTCTCAGCAGCTTCATGAATGCAAATGGGAGCATTGTCATTGTAACCTTGAGCTAGGTTCTGAACCTCGAGTGGCTTGACAAAACAAGCAGTGGTATTAATGGACCATTTGTAAAGCAATATATGTGCCGAAAGTTACTTTGGCTGGGGGTGTCCTCTAAATGCATTGGCTTGCTTTCCACTATGTTCCACACTGTGGAGTCGCATGAATAATTGCACGCAGACATGGAAACCCTAGGATGCATTTCATGCGTCGTTCTCTTTCCTCCCATACCCCCCTTTCCCTCTCCCTTCTTCCCTCGCAAACGCAAACACAGCCAAGTGTGTGACTTTTCTCTCGAGTCAAAGTCAAGCGCTGTGGGCCGAACCATGAGTTACCAGAGCACGGCAATGACTAAAGCCGCATCTGTGCTCTGTTCAAGTACAGCCTGGCTATATGGACATGAAATCGCTACTGCTACCATTTTGTATGACACAATAACACAGTAAATAAAGAGGGTTATTTCCATGAAAGGTAGATATCATTTATGTCCATTGAAACATTGTGGATAGTAATGCTCATATATACCCAATGTGCACAATCATGCACATATTCTACCCACAATTTTATTGACATGAATCCTAGAAGTTATATAACTGTATTCCACTCAGTTGTATACATTTAAAAAGACTACAGAGGAGCGGTAAATTAAAAATATAAATGTGCATGACCTTTAGAATTATTGCGCCTATATTCGAGGAAGCATAGTCCTGCCAGATTCACAAGGGAAGATAATGCAAGCCTATGCTGTCCCTGAATGCTGACCTCTTGTGGGGTGGGAAAAAGGAACAGCCGCCAGCAAAGCAAGTGCCCTATTTTCTTCAACACGGATAGCAGGATTGCAGCCTCCTGCTCCTTCAAAAAAAAAAAAAAGCATCATTTATCCTTTCAAGTAAGAGCCACCATGTCATTGTCAGATACACTGATAATACACCATGTATTTACATAGCATGTCCATTTCCATAGCAACTCAGGTGTTTGTGCTGTACTGTACTCATGAGAAAATGACATATCTCAGCCTTCAGATATTTACATTATCGCGCCCTATTCCCAGGTTTAAATAACTTACGTCTGACGGTTTAATTGCCAGAATGCAGCGACAGTGGGTCACTCGACGTTAGCTTCCCCTGAAACCTCTTAGACAACCAGTCCAGCGCATAATCTTGCCGGAGCAATTATCACTGCAGCTTTTGTTATCCTCTTTCATTACTACACTGCATAGGTCCAGTATTCATCCATTTGAAAATGAGTCCAGTCAAAAGCGTGGCGCATATTTAGAGAGGGCAGGGAGAGCATTTGTTTTTTTACTTACTCCACTGCCTTTTTTGTGTTCTCCCTCGTCCTCAGTCACAAAGATAATGAGGTCTGCCTTGGAAGTCATCTCCACCAAACCACGGAATCAACACAGAAAATGTTCAATTTGCATCTAACGATATGGAGATGTATGACACAAAGGATCTTTTTTTTCCCCCCTCAGAGCATGGGATATCACGGAGATGAGTTAGCGATTTTCATTTCACCCACCGCCCCCCCTGAGATAAACTAACAGAGCAGAGTCCCCTCAATCCAGCCTTGAAGCCCGGCTGTATTCTTCACTAGTTATTTCGTAGTCACAGTGTTGTGGCGAGGAACCATTTCAATGCCGAGATGTTGCTTTTTGTTCAAGATTCATGGAAATACCCAAAGGAGGACTGTGGTGAAAAATTACCCACGGGGAAATTCAACCTTTTTTTTCACAGACTAGGCGACTGACAGTTTGTGTGTATTAGATTGAACATAATTATTCCCGCAATATCATTTTGGCAAGCTCCAATTTCAGGTTGCTGACTTTAATTGCTTCTGAGGATTGTTGAGTCCAGCTTAAATGGGCCTCTGCACCAAATCCATATGCAAAAAATAAATGCACTTAATCATTACAGAATAGGAACACATCAGTTTTATAAGTGAACTGTGTCCTGCAGAACAAAAGGAAAATTATAATTTTACCCTCAGAGCAGAAATGAAACTAAGGGATGAAACTAATAACAAGGCAGAAAATTGCCCAGAATACCTAATACAGCATATTAACAACTACACTGATCATCAACCTTTTGGCTTTATGACTGGCATGCTCTGGTTATGGAACCAATAATCTAATTAACTGTTCAGTATTCAGAATTTTGTTTCAATTTCTCATGATCAATGCTCAGATACTTACAAGAAAACCAAGAAATGCAGGTATAGCAGTCCAAAAGTCACGTGTCTTCATAGAAGTAGGTTTTCTTTGCAACTTTGAATTGCCTGCACAGATGTCCATAGGTTTTGAATAGTCCTGCTCCAAAATGACACAGCATTCTTAACTTCAGACCGAGGCTCTATTTTAAGCATGGGCAGAAATCTCACCTTTCTGTTGAATAAATAGGTAAAAATCAATGGAGGAAATAGTTTGAGAACCTGTTGTAAGCTATACTGAGTTTGTTGTCCCAGTAACAGGTTTAACTTTGAGTTTTTAAATTTTAGTTGTTGATGCTAGCCATAATAATGCTGTCCAGGCAGACAGTTTGAGGGTAAAGCAATATCAGCTTAGAACTGTGGAGATATGCGCAATTTGCTCTTCTTAATGTACTACAGACAATTAAGACTGACTTCAACCAATCTGAACAGAGAATGGAAAAAATCACATACATCTGGAGATTTACAGCTGCAATCCATGAACAATTATTAGTTAATTACTTCCATACATAAGTGCAAAACACACGCTGGTAATTGCCAAGTTAACAAGGGGCACACACGTTTCATCAAGAGTCCAATGACAATTTCCACCGTGACAGTCTCATTCTTTCACGCAGACACCGTAGTATATCCACTGTGCGAGAACCACATAAAATTAGAATGGAGTCATGGAACATTAAAGTCCCTGTCATCTCATCAAATGAAATGCTTTCTATTTTTTTAAGAGGTTATACTTTTTACAGTAACCTTCAAAGTAACACTGACTGCCATTTTTAGAACCAGATAGGTCTCCAACAAAAGACGTGACAACCTTGCTGCCATTAATTTGCCTTCAAAACCTCAAAAAAGATATTCTTGTAGATTCCAATTTCCTCTGATTTATGTAGTTCTCACTCCCTCTCCCCGAGAACGTCTGCTTAGTTCATTTCTGCAGTCATCCTCAGCTCAAGTCTTGTGATATGGCTACCACAGTGAAATCACTTCAACATCTCCTTTTAATGTAATTACTGTTATTATAATTGAAACATTTAATATTGAGAATACATTTTCAACAGAATCTAAATCTAATCAGGTATGACAAATATGTGTCATTCAACATAGGACAACCTTGCTTTGGCCTGTTTTTTATTTTCTTATTTTTTATTTTATTTTTTAATTTATTCAATAATTTCAAGCAGTAATGAAACTTTTCCAACAGGCAATGTCAGCAGTGCGTGAGCATGTCAGTAACATTTTTCATGCAAAATGCCTCCAAAAAATATTTAATTTACTGAAAAAATTTGGAGAAAAAATTATTTTAGAGTAATTTTAATTCTTCCTGCAGAATATATTTTTGAGAGTAACGCACTGAGACCATCTATTGAGCACACAGTTGGCATACTGAGACTATTTGAGAGGAATCAAACAGATTCTTCACTCTAAAACGTGAGACAGTAGTGTGCAGTGATGATTATAGACTCAAGAAAATGAAGATAAATAAAGATAAATCAGAAATCAAGTACTATTCAAGTATTTATTTCATGTAATATTCGATCATATATGAAAATAAGTAAACAGATACAGTTGTATGAAAAAGTTTGGGCGCCCCTGATCAAAATTTCTGTTACTGAAAATAGTTAAGCAAGTAGAAAATGAACTGATCTCCGAATGGCATAAATTTGCGAGTTGAAGGTTTCACCATAGCCTTCAAGGTCTCCTACCTCAACATCATTGAAAATCTGTGGATGGACCTAGAGCAGTGCATGCAAGGCAGCCAAAGAATCTCACAGAACTAGAAGCCTTTGGCAAAGAATAATGGGCAAAATCCCCCAAACCAGAATTTAAAAACTCTTGGCTGGCACCAAAAAGTGTTTACAAGTTTACAAGCTGTGATACTTGCCAAAGGGAGTGTTACTAAGAACTGACCATGCAGGGTGCCCAAAATTTTGCTTCAGACCCTTTTCCTGTTTTGTCATTTTGAAACTGTAAAAGGATGGAAATTAAAAAGTAATCTTGTTTAAAATATAAATGAAATGTGTCCACTTTAACTTCATGCCTTTTGGAGAGCAGTCATCTTTTACTTGCTTAGCTATTCACAGTAACAGAAATTTTGATCTGGGGTGCCCAAACTTTTGCATACAACTGTAACTATTTATAGCAAAAACATAAAAAATTCCTTTTTGAGAGAAGAAGTCAATATCTAGTGTGGCCACCCTTTGCTTTGATTACAGAATTGAATCTATCAGGCATAGTTTTCACATTTTTTTATTTCCTCACTCGGTGAACCATTCCATATGCTTGAAAGTTCATTCCAAGGAGATTTTTTTTCGTTGTTACAGCAGATTTTCTTAATCCGATTAAGGTCTGGACTTCGAGCAGACCAAATCATAACTTTTATCTCAGCAGATGTTTCTTTCAGACTATGAAAATTCTTGCACAACTTAGAAGTGTGTTTAGGGTCATTATGTTGTTGAAAATAATACCCCCGACCAAGCAGACTCTTTCCAGACGGCAATGAGTGCCATGCAAGGATACTGTGATACTTCTTTTGATCCATGATTCCGCCCATTTTTATGAAATCACCAGCTCCTTTCAAGCAGACTGAACCCCAAACCATATATAACCGCCTCTATGTTTAACTGAAGGGATTAAACAACCATTGTTGAAACATTCTACAACTCTACAGCACACCTAAGTTCGATGTTTGGGTGACTTCAATTTTGAATTTTGATTAATTGGTCAAAAGGACCTGTTCCCAGTCCACTGGTGTCTAATCCTGAATTTCTTGGCAAAATCGTTTTTTCATGTTGCCAGCTCTTGGCAGCAACAGGACCAATCGGACCATTTTCACACTGCCGTCTGGAAATAGCAGATCTTGATACTTTCATCTCTACATGTCTGGCGCTTTTAATATCATCACAGAGTCGTCGTGCTGTCAACCAACGATTTTTTTTTTTTTTTTGTACCTGGCATATACTGATAAGGAATATCAGAGGCACTTAACTTCCATTTTGCACCTCTATAGCCACTAGTTTTCAGCGAACCAGTGTCTTTGAAACGCTTGATGTTTCTTACGCCTAAATTCCACCAGGCGCGTATCTGCAGCATAACGTGAGCGACGCTATTTTGCTCCATCTTGCAGACGACTTCATGTTCCACTGAGCGTGAAACGTCAGCGCAGCGCCCTACCAGCTGATACAATCGACCTGCTCAGATTTTGCATATTTCGTTATTTTTACCAGGATATTTGTGGAACGAACTTAAATGCTTTCTGTTGTTTTTTTCTGCTTTAATTGCATTTAAGAGCCATTCCATGAGAGATTGACATTCGGTGCGCAGTTGACCCCCCCTGGAATTGAATGAAACTTGGCTCATAGGTAGGTATAGGTGTCTCACAGAAAAAGCCAAATTTTTAGGTCCGTATCTCATTTTGCCTGCCGAGAGCACCACCTGGAAGCCACTCAAGTGGCTCAGTTTTGCATTTGACACCACATTTTACATCAACTATCATGACTTAATGGTACACAGTACCAAATATGTTATACTTTTATCATGACCTGTGACACTTCAAGTCCGGTTAGACTTCAGCACCACATCAGCGCCAAGCTGGGTAACTACGTTATCGAGCCAGAATTATTTGAAAAAAAAAAACCTTTGCACTGTTTTTTACAATGTCCATATACCCTCCTCCCATGATAGTTTCAATGAGCTACTGCGAATAATTCACAGTAAAACACAGTGACGTGCAGTCGGAGGTTAGTTTGGTGAGGCAGAAACCTCCCCTTTGCTTGATTAGCAATCAGACGATTAACCCGTTTAGTAAGACTATTCGGCAGAATGACGGGCCAGTTTAAGTTTCAAGGCGTTATTACTCAGTATATCGAACCTGAAATGCTCACTAGACAGCAGATTTGCGCGTACTTGCTTCCAGGAAGCCGAAGCAATGTCATCAACAAATATTAAAACAGTTCGACTTATGCAGAGTTCAATGCTTAATCAATATACAATGAATTCTCCTTTAAATACGTGCTGTTACACCCAAACAAAAAGCGGGCGCTTATTTTCAGTCTTCTTTCATAATCCGATTAACAAAATGTTTAAACGATATACAGAATTACCGAGAGCCGAGAATTTTTCCTAATTGATTATTCAGATTTCCATCCTCGCAGTCTCGAATTGAAGGGTATAAGTGAATGAATCTTGTGACCGGTGTTCGCGAGGTGGCATAGGTAGCAAAATTTGTCAGAACACTGGTAGGTTTTGAACGCCTGGCGCTGGTTTATTCCTTGGTATATTTTACTGAAACTTCACAAATAGGGTCACAGGATATTCTGTCAACTAACTATGTAGGTTCACAGTAAAAATACACTCACCTTTCTTGCTATTGTTGAGAAGAAGTCATGGCGAACTCGCGACGAACTTCAACAACTTCTGTCGAACTAATTTCACATCCCCTGGAGGTCTAGAGTGGACGAACAGACTCGTAATTTCTCAAATTAGATGGCTGTAATTCAATCAGGGCCGTAGCTGGGATATCATGTCATCGCGGGCTATTTGAAATCTACCTCCAAAATGGATATTTTTGCCACGCCGTGCACTTGGCGGTTTGTAAACACGGCGCAAATTGAGGTCACGCATTCATCCAACGGGCAAATAATAGCTCTGTTCAAATCGCGTTATTGGCCGTAATACGCAGAGTTCATGTATGAAATGCGGGTATCCTATTGAAAAGGTTGCTTTTAATCAAAACATGGTGTTCTTTTTGTATGAAAATGGTATTTACATCATTTTTTTTATAAGTTTTCTGAGGCTTGTTTACCGCCCCAGTTCAGCTGTTACGCATTCCATTAGAGTTTATGCAGAGCGTTGCCCATGCCTATATTACAGCATTAGTAAAATCTCTATGGTAGTATTTTCAATGTAGACGATATTCATCATCAAACGTCGGAAAACTTTGCCTTCAGGGGACACTGTAGACTGGATGCAAATACTGGCTATCCCCAGCAATGTACCAAATAAATTGTTTTTGAATTGTGATGCACACAACTAGTTTTCTCTGAAAATGAAGAGTTTAGCTTGGTACTATTCTGGATGGACAGCTATTTGACCAAAGGTGGTGCTCCAAAGAGCTAATGTTCTGCTGACCTAATATTCCATATTCCCAGATGTATACCAAAGTTCTGTCTTTTGACATATATAAAGTACATGCACAGTTATATATAAAATTTGTAATCTCTTTGATATAAAGCTGGGTTGGTTGTAAATCGGAAAAGAATGTTGGTGGTGATTGTAGCATTGTGTCAACATGCAAGACTTTTACCAGTAGTCAGTACAGTGTACAGTTTTGTAGTGTTGGCACATTTTCAGAAAATAACAAATTCTCTGCATTTTTACTGTACTATTAGAATTGGAGAGCAGGCTTCAGTGTTATTTCTTGGATTTCCCTAGGGTACAGTGCTTTGGTATGAAAAAGGGCACAGCAGTCGCATCTAGCGAGTGGTTGTCCTGATAAAGGGCACAGAGGTCCTAGCAAGCAAGCAGCACCCTACCAAGAAAAAAACAGTTCATTTGTAGTGATAACTTGCATGCCTGCACTCCTAACACCTGCCCTTGATGCCTAGCCTACAGGATGCCTGCTGGTTGGGCGGGCGGGGTTTCTTTTACAGACTTCCCATTGCCGTTCGTACCAAGCCATGGGTGTTGATGCAGCTATTGCACCATATGGACTGCAGCCCGCTATTTAATTCAGAGACAGACAAGCTCACTATTAACGGCCTGTAAGCAGCCCTGTAGAGACCCAGGATGCAGTGTAGTAGGGCTTTCCTCGGGCACGACTGGCTCCGCGGGTAACATCCACCCGGATCGAACGAAGAAGGCCACGGATGGCTGCTCAGGGCCAAGGCCAAGGAGCAGCTCTGGTGCGCACCACCAGGTGCCACCAACCCACAATCAAATTCCAAAAACAGACTGACGGATAGAGCTAGTCACATGCTGTGTTGACATCATTTCACTTTCGATAACATGAAAAGTATGAAACCGTTTAAACTTTTGTACTATACATTCTGTCTTCATGTACATGGTTTTGTGACGAAGATTCTTTTTTAAGTTCAAATTATGGACTGTTATTTTATATAAGTGTATGTATACTGTTGATGCATGTCTGCATACGAACTTGTGATGGTATGTTTTTTTACATTAGTTCTTTTTTAGCATTTGAATATTTTGGACTGGTCATGTTTTATAACATGCTGTACATTTCTGACTGCGCTGTACCCATACTTGGTAAAAGTCCATGTATTGTGCGTTTGTAACACTCAAGTCACCACCAGTTTACAACCAAACGAGCTTTACACCAACGGGATGACAACTTTTATGTAAAACTGTGCATGTAATTCATATATTTCAGAAGACAGAACTTTGGCATATGTCTGGGAATATGGAATATTAGGTCGGTGGAACTTTAGCTCTCTAGAGTGCCACCTTTAGTCAGAAAGCTATCTACCCAGCATAGTACCAAACCAAGCTCTTCACTTTCTGAGAGAAAGTTGCTGTGACTGTGTATCACAGTTCAAAAAAAATGTCTTTGGTACATTGCTGGGGATGGCCAGTACTTGCATCCAGTCTACAGTGCCCCCTGGAGGCGAATTTTTCCTACATTTGACGTTTAATATCATCTACACTGAAAATACTACCATTGAGATTTTACTAATATTGTAATGTACCCCATAGGGACTATGTATCCAGAGAATTTATGATCTCTATCTTGCTGGGTAAACAAAATAATGCCGCCTAAACATAGGCACAATCTGCTATCAAATGGTCTGTTTTGAGTTTTCCTCCAACTTTGGCTCCGTCTAGTTTGAAAGTGTAGATACTACCAAAGAAATGCTTGATGTCCCTGAAAATAGACTTCCAAAAGCACAAAAAAACGGCATTTATCATCACAGTACAAATCTGGGTTACTGAGAAAATATACCGCAAACATGCACCGAAAATCAATTACGACCATCTTTCCAGCCATCCATTGCACTAACCCAGCAAGATACCAAGGTACTGTTGACTGAAAATGATAGTTTTGTTGTGAGTAAAAACATAATAAAGCATTCTTGATTGGTATATGTCTGGGATATTACTTTATTCCAATTCCCATTTTCAATTTTTACTGTGTCTTCTCAAATAATTCCAGCTCAATAACATAATTACCCAGCTTGGTGCTGACGTGGTGCTGATGTCTATCCAGACTTGAAGTGTCACAGGTCATGACAAAAGTATAACACATCTGGTACCGTGTACCCTTAAGCCATAATAATTGATGTAAAATGTGGTGCCAAATGCTAAACTGAGCCACTTTAGTGGCTTCCAGGTGGCGCCACCGGCAGACTAAGTGAGATACGGACCTAAAAATTTGGCTTTTTCCGTGAGACTAGCATATCAACCAATGTGCCATGTTTCATTCAATTCCAGGGGGGTCAGCTCCTCATCTTCTTCAAAAAGTGCCATTTTCTCGCAGAATGGCTCTTAATGTCATTTCCGACTTTGCTGCATAGCCTACTACAGTCCAGCCGCGAACGCCATAGATTTTTTAAAAATTGTGCCCATGTTTTAGTTTAAACAAAATAACAGACAAGTAATTGAAAAGTAAGTTATAAATGAATTTTACATCAAAGGTTTGTGGCTAGTTTCTTTTAGTTAAAAGGCTTTTCCCCTTGCCTGGCACGATCTGGTGTGCGGTTCCCATTAGGACAAATACTGACGTAGTTGGATCCAATGACTGTATATGGTCGAACTATAGGAAACGTATCCCTGCTATATTTAGATCAGCGCAACTGCGGCCTGTCAGCGCCAGAAATACACTCGGCGCGTATTATCGGTGGAGCAGCGCAGCGCTTCTAGGACGCTGCCTAGACGTGCCGTGGCACGGCTGGTGGAATCACAACCATTGTCTGGAATGGCCGCGATCAACTTCGGCAACCGTGTCGTGGTAGTAACGCGGTAGTACTGCGGCCAAGACGCTCCCAGTGGAATCTCGGGGTTACGGTGGATTTACATTGGTCCAGCGCATCAACACCTGCAAACTCTTCGTTTCCCTTGGTTTGGCGGCTTATGGGCGGTTCAGCATTCCCAGTGACATCGCTGTCCGTTAAATGCTGCCCTGAAATAAGTACTATCCAATGTAATGTTGGCGATAGTGCATAGGCACTATGAACGATATTAATTCAACAAACGATTACTTTTTCCTGCCTGGATTTTGTTTTTGGTAGGGACTGCAATTGTGTCTAAAAGTAAATACAATTAGAATAATGAGTTTTAATGCTTCCAAAGGATGTGAAGTCTTCCTACGCAGCGCATATCTCACCAAATATAAACGCAATTATGTGGCCATCCCCTGGCAGCATTGAGCTGCGTATTACATGATTTATTTAATTTTTAGCTAAAACGATAAACTTACCGGAGACACCAACAATCTCTGCCACCTTCCTCCTCATGCTGTCTCTTTTGTCATTGTCCCCGTAATTTGGCAGGGAACCCGCTAATAAAATCGGAAAAGACGAAACTATAAAGATACTCTTTTATACCTTAACGGGGAACTTGCGAGAAGCGGAACTATAATTTCGGTGGCCATGTGGCCTTGAGGACAACACACACCATCTGCTATCCCATGATTGGATATTCGCTTCGCTTTTGCCAGATTCATTACCATAAACCTGGGATATCACAGCTTCTTCGACGCGCCGCAAGCACCAAATTTGACGCACCGCTCCCATCATGCATTGTGCCACTGCTTCAGACGCTCTTGCCGATCTCCATAGAAAATGAATGGGAGGCGGAGGCATCAGTTGACGCGCCGGACCAGTGTAAATCCAGCGTTAGAGTGCCATGGCAGCTTTTAACGTCTTCAGCATCATGTAAGGCCACAATGCAGCTACAAACAATCTCAGAGAGCTCCTTCCATTGTGTTTAACACTGTGACACTGACATCAAATCACCTTACACACTGAAATGACTGACAATCAGAGGTAATTTTGCAGAATAATGTTGCCTCAAACAAGTTCTAACAAATTTTTTCGTATCAATAATCATGGAATGAGCCTTAAAAGATGCATTTAGGCTATCCAAGAGTCAAAAAAACTAAATTTGCGACACCATTCAATTGTTATAAAAAATTGATGTTTTCAGTGTTTTTGTTTATTTCCCATATTTTTACCTCAATACACTTGTGGGAATGTTTTTTTTTTTTTGTTCTCATTACTTACAACAGTATTTTTCAACACATTTCCACCAAAAAATTATAGAATAGTAATATATCAGTGGTGGTGCATAATCATCACTGCACACAACTGTACTTAATTCAATTGGTTAACCATTTTTATACTTAAACATACTGAGACAATTTTAAAACAATTGGTTAAGAATTTAAGTACGGCCAACTCATTCTGTTTAGTGATTTTCTTAAGCCAGCATAACTTTATATTTATATTTACTGTAACAAGATTATGGAATTATCCCTAGTGTTTAAGGGTTAATTTGAATCTAAATTTTTCTCTGCAAATAAGTGCGCTCCCATGGTCTCAGAATGGTAATTTATATCAATACACGCCATTACATGTACTGTATATCCATATGATACGGCGCTAATGATATCATACGACAAAGTTACGCGAGTACCGAGTCTTATTTAGTTTTTTTTTTTTTTTTTTTAATTTAACCTTTATTCAACCAGGAAAATCCTGTTGAGATTGAAATCTCTTTTTCAAGGGAGCCCTAGGAGTTGAGGTGGAGAGGGAGAGGACCAATTGCATAACCAACTACATCAGGGGATGATTAGGTGGCAGGTTGAAAGAGCCAGGTAGGGAATTTTGCCATGACACCAGGGAACTCCCTACTCTTGTCGAAGAATGTCATAGGATCTTTAATGACCACAAAGAGTCAGGACCTCAGTTTAACGTCTCATCCAAAAGACGGCGTCTCCTTCAGTATAGTGTCCCCATCACTGCTCTGGGGCATTGGGGATTATTCCACCAGAGGGAAGATTGCAACCTACTGGCCCACCAACACCTCTTCCAGCAGCAACTTGGTTTTCCCTGGTGGTCTTCCATCCAAATACTAACAAAGCCCACACCTGCTTAGCTTCGGCCATGCTGCTGGAGCAGATTGAATAGTGGTATGGCTGCTGGCGATAGTGGTATGGCTGCTGGCAATATTGGTATGGCTGCTGGCAAGTTGAGGTATGAGGTGATTGATGTAGTACGTTTTAAAACCAGTGCATTCTAGGACGCCAACTCAGTTTCAACAACATTGGAGCTGGTCAGGAAAACAGGTGAACTCGAAGCCAGCGGGTGCAGATGAAAGGATCAGCCTGATAACCACAGGCCGAAGTGCAGGGACCACATGCAGTGGGAGTAAAGAGCAGGTGCGGAAGGGAGCATGGCCTTCTCTCCCCAGTCAGCCTGCACCTGGGCCTTTCAATCCAATGGAGAGAGATAAGGAGCGGGAGCACTTACTCACTGGAAGGGCGAGAAGACGTCAGGCAGCTCCAACTCTTAATGAGCCCAAGTGCTCCAGTAGCACAGTCAGGGAGGCTAGCTGAAAAAGCATGGCATAACTGAAGCACCATAGGCCGTCGTGTTTTAGCCAGCATACTGAAAAAACCCGCAGAGAGGAATGGACAGCATTACCTACTAAAGCTTTACTGCAAAATCTCAGCAATTTCTAGATACTGCTGAAAGGGTTGTGAAGCAAAAGAACCAACGCTTATGTACAGTACACATTACAGATTCATATTTCTGAGGCTGATGGGGGTGGATAAAATATTTTAAGCAATGTAAAATGGCTTGAAGTTTACACAGGTAGTAGGCATGTCTGTTTCAAAGAGATTTGAACTGTGACACTTTGATGGATACGGCTCCAAGGCAAGATGAAGATACAAACAGAGTTTCAAAGGGACCAACAGTCTGAGCCCGAATTGCAAGTGCGTTGCTAAAAAACTGAAAAATTAGATAGGCCAAGGGACTGTGCAAGCAGAAGTGTGTCAGAAAAATATGATAAAATGGGCCAAACACAAAAATACAGCAACAGCGAAAGAAACTGTGGCTGCAGTTCAAAGCTTTTCCATGGAGACAGGCCGATACTTGGTTGAACAGCTGCTAATATCCAGTAGACTACAGCTAAAAAAATCACCACAAAAGTGGATCAGTCCATACCTGAACCAATCTCATGAAAAGCAGATGACCATGATGTCACAAAGCTGGTATTTACCGCAGTGTTTCTAATGATATGTGTACGTTTATGGAAGAGACTGTGATTAATTATTCATCACTGTTTTTGATTGATTACTGATTGTTGGCTGTTTTCTCCTTGCTCACTCAATCCTGGTCCCAGGGCCACACCGCACTTGATTGCCCAACCTTATTTACCAAATTGCTCAATTAGAAGACATTAATGAATAAGCAAGTAATCTTAATCGATAAATTAAAGCAAATTGTATTGCCTCATTCACTCAGTTTGTTCCTTCAATGCTAGTATTTGTAATGATTTTGTTAATGGAGACGATCAATTCTGATTCATATTGACCGCATGTCACTACAATAATTGCTGAACTGATGTGTCCAAGACATACTGATGCTCACTGCCTGTTAATCACTCTCTGAGCTCATATAACAGTATGAATGTTAGCTCATCCACGCGCACACATGCACGCACACATGCAAAAATACACACACATACTTACACAATCGCAGAGCTGATCAACATTTACAGTACTGAAGAAAAAGTATTTGCCCCTTCCTGATTCCTCCTATTTTTGCATATTTGTTCAGATTAAAGTTTCAGATCACCAAACTAATTTTTATATTAGACCAAGATGGCCCCAGTAAACACATTATGCAGTTTTCGAGTGATTACTTAATTTATCAAAGGAAAAAAACTATCCAACCCTACCTGGCCCTGTGTGAGAGACCGCTGCCACAGTTGCTAAATCAACAAATCAAACAAATTTAATTAATAATTGGGATCATTTTCAGTGGGGTCATTCCATATAAAATCAACTAATTCAGAAAAAAGTTCCCACCTGACCCCCCTCAAAATCAGTGGATTTTTCTTTACAATAGCCTTAGTACAATGAAGCAATGCTAGATTACAAATTTTGACCCACTCTAATGTTTTCCAAGTCACAAATTTCAACCCACCCCTATGTACTTCAAGGGCCTGTAACGCGGAAAGTCTTCATAGTATGTAGCTAATATTTTTATTGTACAAAAGAAAACCTGCTGATTCTGAGGGGATCAATTTGGTGGCATTGACCGATGGAATATCCATGCACATGGGCTTAACAACCATATATGCAGGGTATGCAGCAGCATTGGGGCCCACAGCCATTAGGATTCAACACAAGCCCTTCCCTTCCCCAGCACAATTAAACCATAGTCTTCACAACAGTGAGGCCTGAGCATTCCTCGACCACTAGTGTAATCAAGAGTACTTCTTCAGAGAGTGTAAGTATTCATACTTCATAAGCCTAGTTATCTGCACCATGGTGCCTCATAGTTCCCGTCATTCACAGAAAAGTCAACATAACCAAATTTTTTTAGTAGCAACATTCAGCCCTGTGTCAGCACAGCCAGGGCGGGTGCCGCTGGCACGCACAAGGGGGGACCTATGGGAGGGGCATACCTCCTCCTGCTGAGGGGAATACGGGGTCCACACTCCAAAAAAACTGAAATTAAGGGTTGTCTCAGGTGGATTCTGAGAGAAATTTTGAGTAGAAAGTGGCGCCTAACTTAGGCCCTTTTTTAAAATAATTCAGTACAAGCAATACTCAACAATTCATTTTGTAAACATCTTTTACATTTAAGACAATACATGACTCAGTGTTAATGAATAGAAAATGTTGAAAAGTTTTATTCAAGACATCCGTTTACTCTTGCATCAACTTCCAGGTATCAGCCAAACGATTTAAGTTTCTTACCGTAAATAATACTACTGTACACATGATTTGACTGCTAAGTGACAAGAGAATGTAAAGGTTTTCAATTCAAAACATTCTTTAACAGAGCTAAAATTGAGACTTAGAAAACCCCACATCCAAGATTTGGCAAATATCACAATTATACACTCTTCAAAAACAGTAGGGGATATTGAAATTTCAAGGTCAATAACAAAATAATGATTGTGTTTTGAATACAATATCTGACTGAAATGAAGAGAACATGAGCTGCTCTAAAACAGCACCAAAACGCAGCCCATTTTGTGCACGTGCAGCACATGGAAATCCCGAACACGTGGCCGGGGTGCATATTAGAATTTGACACTTTAGAGCTGCCGGACAGCTCACTCGGTTAAAGCGCCGCGTTGGGGAGCAGAAGTGACTATCACGCCGCACGTTCGAGCCCCGGTTGTACCAAGCGGCAGTGCTCGGCAGCTTTTTCAGAGTAGCACACAATTGGCTATTGCGCCACAGGGATGCAAATTGGGAAGGGACTGCCGGGAAGGGTAATATAAAAATGGTTGCTTTTCGTTGCTCAAGTGCCTCTTGTTAGCCAGCTGGGCGCTCGTCAGGAAGATTCTAAACTTGTTCATGTTCAGGTATCCTCCGCCCTCGTTCTGAACTTGCAAGGATTCAACCAGTGAGTGTAAAGAAGCAGTAGTTGACGGCACGTGCTTCGGAGGAGAGCCGTGAGCCGTCCCTCTCTCCTGAATTGAACAAGGGGTCGCATACGAGCAAGCCTTGTACATAGTTCCCCAATTGGGCATTCCAGATTCGGGTGGGATTGGAGATGCCAAATTACTAATAAAAAAAAAAAAACAATTTGACACTTTAGAGCAGGGATCCCCAATCTTTCCCAGGGCCGGTGTGGGTGCAGGCTTTCATTGCAACCAAGCAGCTACACACCTGATGCTACTAATCAAGCTCATTAGCAAGGAGTCCAGGGGTTGATTAGTATTACCAGGTGTGTACTTGCTTAGTGGCAATGAAAGCATGAACCCACACTGGCCCTTTCTGGGAAAGATTGGGGACCCTTGCTTTAGAGAAAGGTCATCTACTCCCTTGTGATCGAGACTTCATTCATTCTGACTGTAATCCTTTGTTGATTTAGTTTATCTGAGACATCCTTTGATTGTTTATCGCAATGTGACGTCTCCAACGTGCTGAACGTCTAAGAGCAATTGGTATGCTTGAAACTGGCAGAAGTCCGCCTGAGGTTGCCAATTTCTTCAATGTTTCCCAGTCTGTGATTAGCAGATTATGGAGCAGGTATCAGCAAACCCATAATGTTGATGATTGACGCCATTCAGGGCGTCCACGGTCAACAACAAGAGCCCAGGATAGGTTGATTCGTACCCAGGCTCTGAAAATCACACTCAAACAGCAAATCAGATTGCTGCAAACCACATCAGGCTACTGGTGTCCGAGTCACAGGTCAGACAATAAGAAATCATCTACACGATGCCCATCTTCATGCTAGACGGCCTCGTATAGTGCCGCCATTGACCACCTGCCACATTGCCAATAGAAGTGAATGATGTACACAACGCAGGAACTGGGGAAATTGTCGGTGGTCACGTGTAATGTTCTCAGATGAGTCCCGATACACTTAAGACTTCCTTGATAGGCGTGGTCGCATCTGGCAGCATCGTAACGAATGCCATGCCAATGTTAACCTGAGGCAGCATGACAGATTTGGTTGTGGGTCTGTTATGGTGTGGGGTGGGATCACCATGACTAACTGAACCCCACTCCATATCGTACTCCTCTGTCCTGCCTCTGTCCCTCCTGCCGGCGCAAGTGGCAAAGAGGGAGGAGAGAAGGCGTGTTTGGGTATAACACAGCCGAGTCAAATCTTCACCAATCAAATGAGCTCCTCTCCTCACCTTTAATGTGTTGGAATATAGGAGCCTCTGTCCTATATCTGCATGATGTGTTAATGTTGCATTTTATTTTGCTGCTTCAGGCATGTTTTCTGCGCCGCTTACGTCTATATTAAGCATTACGAATATGAGTTAGCTGGCTAGCTAGGGCATTCGCGAATTATTACCATTAGTGAACTTGAATGGAATTTCAAAACGAAACTACGTCAGATCATTCAAACTCATGAAGCTGGAATGAAATATGACGGTTGCTCATTTATTTCTTCTGCCTGCATCTTTGGGAAGAGAAACGGTGGATAGCGTGTTCCTATTATTACACCCTGTTGCTGCTTAAAATTTTGGGATTAACATGCATGGACAACAATGCAAGATACGTTACACATTTATTTTCAATATGTGATCTTAACTCAGTACGAGATCATAGCAATCAGGCTGTATTCCTTTCCCCCACAAAAAACGATAAAACCTAAGTGACAATAATAGTATTAAGCCGCTTGCACACTGGACGCGAAACGAATTTTTCGCACGACAGATTACATTCAAAGTCAATGCAAAGACGAGAATACACGCGTGTATTCGTGTCTTTGCATTGATCTTGGCCGCGTTTCCCAGTTAAAAGCGTTCTGAAGGAGTTAAGAAGGCTCCAAAGAAGAGTTCAGCTAAGAGGGAGCCTTAAGATAAGAGTGTTTCCCAGATGCGTTCTTAGTACCCTTCTTAACAAGTGTCTTTGTGCCCTTCTTAACTGCCTTCTTAACTGGAGCTCAATTGATCAATCGATGTCAGGATAACCGAGTGTTCCACATACTTACGTGCACACAAATGAAGTTTTGATGTAGCAAGTGGCGTATAATGTTAAAAATGAACGTGCGTAATGCCACTGCGCACGCAGCAGAATGTCTGAAAACAAATGGACGCAAATAAAGACCAATAACACAGGTAAGAACTTAGAAAAATAAGAATGAAAACATAAAATAAAATCATTGCATTACATGTGTGAAATCATGCGGTTAAACCTTATTCAACTTGATTTGAGACATGCAGCTCAAGTTGCGTTATAGCCTATATAGAGCGTACAACAAGTGGTCAAGTAGAAGACCGGAAATATTAGGGAAAAATTAGGGAAATATGGTAAAATATTTCAACACATGGAACCATAGAGGAGAGATGTAAGTTTTCCCTCATTTTAAATGCTTAATGGGTAGTAGGGGTGCATGAAAGAAGGGGGGGGGGGGGATAAAATAAGGACGAACCGTATGCACTGCATTAATAAAACCTAGCTTAGTGTCACATTGATTTGCCTGAAGCGGCTGTATCTGCAGTGTTTCGCCGCTAAGAAGGGTGTTAAAAGTGCTCCAGACCCTTCTTTCAAATTCTTCTTAAGAAAAGATCATCTTAGGCTAAGAAGGAATCTGGGAAACGCGTTTGCTTCTTACTGGAGCCTTAAGAAGGATCTAAAGAAGCTCTTAGCGCTAAGATCTTCTTGAATGAATCTGGGAAACGTGGCCTTTGAATGTAATCAGTCGTGCGAAAAATTCGTTTCGCGTCCAGTGTGCAAGCGGCTTTACTGAGCATAGAACGCAAGCATTATACCCACTGCCCGATGCCGAGGCAGTTTGTGGTTGGCTGAGAAAGATGTGAGGTCGTTAGTTTGCATCACAGATTCAGCTGCGTTGATTAAGCCAGGTCGAGTTTCCATTACGAGTGCCAACCGCCTTTGATCTGACATCAGGACAATCGATATAGATACTGTAATTTATGTCCTGATTCTGATAGTTACATTAAATAGTGGTTGCTGTAATTATTCATTGCATTGAAATGTGCCTGACATTCTGGAAACCTGCCTGTGAGGTTTCGGTGATGTGTGCGCACTGTGCGCCGGTCAGCCAAATTACTACTGCACAGAAAGTAAACCAGGTCGGAGCTGGTGAGCTTTCTGTGCAACTTCAGCAGAGACTTTTGCTACGAAATTGTCACTGCATCTTGATGAATATGTGACACCTTCCCCTACTACGCCGCCACACCCATCTCGGCGCAAGTCCGTCTACCAAATTGCCAAAGTGGCTGCGCACGGTGTTGCACCGCACGAAATTACCACTGCGCAAGCTGTACCAGACGAAATTATCACTGTGTGGGCTGCGCCACGCTACGCCACCCTGCGCTGCGCCAAGAAATTAGAGCCCTATGAGTCAATTTTGAATTCTAGGGCTTACGGACACTTGGATTACGCCGCACAAGCAGTATGGAGGCACTTTGTGTTTTATAAATGTTGTTTTTACGCTTAAAAGAATGGCCACCATTGACTTCAGTTGATTTGGATTTGTCTTCTATGCTGTTTTTCTTTGTAACTCCAAAAGTGTCTTGAGGACAAAAGAAATTCACTGACCCTTCCTTTAGCCTTGGGGTGTGTAGATGATGAGTGAAATTTGATTTTTGGGTGAACTATCCCTTTATGCGGTGAGTTCAGTAATTACAAACTCACAGTAATATCCAGATTTTTCCTTTGACTTGGGATCTGGCTGGTAAAAGCAGTCATAAGTGAAGTGTTTAGAGCAGATCACCGATCCTGCTAGCCTGCTTCAGAGCTAAGTCATACTGATTTAATCAATGTTAACTTTGGTATTCATTTTGGCTAAATACTAACAACATGACTTAACATGGAGCTATTTTTTTCCCCAACTCTCAGCCAATGAAATTTTTCCAAAAGTGATATGTACCTAAGGTAATATCAAAAAAATGTCATGAGTTGGGCTGTGGGAAAAGTACTAAAGCTCTGTAGTAAAGAAAAAACTGGAACAAATGCCAAATCACGGTTTTCTTCCACGGGCGAAGCCACTGCAAACACCATGTAAACAAAGCTAGCGATCCAGTTCCATGTCTCAAGCCTTGCCTTGGCCAAAAAAGAATATTCATGACTTGGATATTAAGAGTGGTCAGTGATGTTTTTGTCTGTAAAGGTGCTCTAACACCAGTTTTTGTTAGCTAAGATTTAGTAGCTTAGTCTATCAATATCTCAGCCTTGTTGTAATCTTTTATACTGCACTAGTCTGTTTTCCAACTACTGGTAGAAATTTCTTTTAGGTGTCAACCGTGCAGTGCATTTCACTGTTGTTTGCAGTTCTGAAGCCATATTATGCAACCATCTTACCTTCAACATTTGTCCTTAACATTTATTTTTGCATTACTTTACTGTTGCATTCCCCCCACTTGTTGCATTCCCTCCAAATGTTTGTATTTCAGTGCAGTCTTTTGACATTTCATAATGCATTATTTTGCTGTTGCGTTTTTACCTACTTGTATTTCTAAACATTTGTATTTCAGCATCGTCTTTTTACATTTTGTGGTCTGAGGATTAACTAGGCCTATCTCCACTTTTCATCAAAAATAATCTCAGTATTAACAGCGAATATATCATGCTGTCATTTTTCAATAATAGAGGGCAGCTGGGAGAAACATCCAGAAAATGCACAGTACTTTGTAGAAATTTTCAGTCCATTTCAGTTTAAAAAGTTCTATGTCCACTTCCTCGAATCAGGGAGCTGGATATTGGGTCACACGATCAGGGTGACAAGATGGCAAAGCAACTGCCTCGTCACTCTACCATTTCAAAGCAAAAACCCTCTTATATACCAAATAAAAGGTTGTCAGATGATGAAATATTTTAGATAGGTAGGTACTGTAGCACGTGTATGAAGTGTCTATTTGTCTTAAAACCCTTTAATTGTCTTATTCCAGGGGGCTATTTAAGATAGTACCACTTGATATTCAATCTCATATTTTAAGCATTGCAAGATGCATGTGAACGTGTAATTTGCAGATTTGGGTAGAGTTACATGGTTGCGTTTTTTTTTTTTTTTTTTTTTTTTAAACCACAAAGCTAGCCATAGTGCTGACTTGAATCTGATTGAGATTCTGTGTTGTGCCTTAAGCAGGCAGCTAATGCTCAAAAACCTTCTAAACTGGCTGAATTAAAACAATTCTGCAAGGAAAAGTGGACCAAAATTCTTCTGCAGTGGTTTAAAAGACTCATTGCCATTTATTGCAAATCTTTGAATGCAACTGTTGTCACTAAGGTTGCTGTCACCAGTTATTAGGTTTAGGCGGGCAATTATTTATTCGTATGGGTGATATAAGTGTTGAATAACTGTTTAACTTCAATAAGAGAAATGATCATTTCAAAGCAACATTTAGTGCTCACTTGTGTTCTCTTTGTCTTATATTAAAATTACTTGAATGATCTGAAACATTTAAAGTAGACATGTATTGATTTTAAAGTTCATAAAATTGTCGTATTTGGTACCATCCAAAAGGGCATGCAATACTCTCTCTAACTAGCAAAATTTTCCACCCAGAGATGATAACGGAATAGAGTAATCATGGATGTACCATGGGCTTTTAGCAACCCGCAATATCATCCTTGAACAGCACGGTCAATCGGGCCAAGAGCTGTGAAGTCACTCAATGGAGCAATTGTGACACATAGGCTATCATATGTATACTTTACATCGCGAGCAAGACGTCAAAATCCACTAAAAATGTCAAAATTTTTTCAACCCCTGGTTGACTTGGACATCGAATATACATGGAGGATCTCCAATAAGTGAACCCGAGAGTAGTAATTTTCATTTATTTTGAGCCTTTCGCTAGGCAGACTTTTGTGATCCCAAGCTTCGTCAAGGAAAGTTTTACACTTCTGCTCGTCGCACTGAAAATAATCAAAAACAAGATATTACAGGGACGTGTACTCTGTGTCATCAATAGTAACATACTTTTGACAAGCCTAAATCTAATACAAATCTACAAATATAAAACGAAACAAGACCAAGAAATGAACAAATTACAACAGGCAGACGATAGTCCATGCACTCGACTTCCTTACCGTGTGTCCCTATTTCCCACGAATTACATCATCAGAAAAAGGCTATTTTCCTTCGGCCTTTTTGGGGATGTGCATGAGTTGTGAGGATGTTGAAAATGCTTATTTTATTCTCTTCCTATTTGAGTGAGTGTCCAGAAAGTGTTTTATTCATCATTTCCATGACATTAGCTTTCCATGGAGGTATGATTTAGCCATTTTCTGATTTCTGAATACGTATCTACTTCAAATATGACTAAAAAGAAAAAATAGAAAAAAAAATCAGGAAGGGGCACATTCTTTTTCACAACACTGCATAATTGCAAGGTCGGCTTTCTTTGCAGACTGAATAAAAACAACATTAGATTTTTCAGTTAGATCAGGTTAAGAAGATGTAGGCACCTCTGAAAAGATCCTTTTGTATGAAGTAACTGTCAAGAAACATTCAGTGCCACTAATACTGAGTGGAATGTGCTGGTTAAAACAAATTCAAATTAAGGTCTTGATAGTTTCCTCTTAAATGACTATGAATTGTTAATGTTGAGTCATTAGCTGGTGCCCCATTAAAGAAGAAAATCCTTGATCCACCTCTCAGGTGGACCATTTTTATGGCCTTAAAGATGAGTAATAACTCACATCACTAAAGTATTACAACCCTTTCAATGAGTGAATGGCTAACATAAATAAATGAAAAAACTTCTCTTTAATGAGCATGCCACTTCACACTATGTCTGTACCACCTGCAGTGTCTTAATTAATTACACAGGCATCAACTGCTTTAGTCCTTTCTGAAGCTCAGTGTGGACTCAGTATGTGAAGGTCTCTGCCTCTACCCCACTGGTGTAATCTCGGCCATTCTAGGACATTCCGACTTCAATGCAAACAACTCACTATCTTTCACTGAAAGGACATGTTCCTTTCTAAATATGCACATTTTCTCTCTCTCTCTCTCTCTCTCTCTCTCTCTCTCAGTCTCTCTCTCTCTTTTTTCTCTCTCTCTCGCTCAAACACACACAAACACACACACACACACACACACACACACACACACACACACACAAGCCTATCTTTGATTCTAACCTTAACCATAAATTTAACAAATTTGCCTTTGCAGTTGTGAGGACTGGCCAAAAATGTCCTCATTTCCCAAAAATGTCTCTGTTGTGCTGGTTTGAAAATTGTTTTGGTCCCCAGTTATGGTAAGTACAAAAAAAAACACACACACACCCACCCACACGCACACACACACTCACAGGTGCGCGCGCATGCACACACACACACACACACACACACACACAGAGCAGATGTCTCATGTCGAGTCACTCACAAAGCTCTCCAGCTTTATTATATAGAAACCATTTTTACAGCTGGATTTATGCAGTAGCGACTCAGATTAATCAAGAATACAGTGACACCATGTATATGGAATCAAACCTGCATTCTGTGTGTTACATGCATATTTAAGTCAAATCCCCTAACCATTATACTGCAGTGCTGCCCCAGGGTGTTTGCATATTCCTCCATGCATGCCATCACTTTATTGGAGCATGAATTATTTATTTGTGGCCTTTAAAATGTTGAACCAGCATTTAGTTAATCTATGTGTAATCCTATAACAAAGGGCATGCACAGGAGAATAAGACAGAACTCTATATCCCATGCTGCACTTGGGTTACTTCACTCATGAAAAGCAAAGCCTTCACACTCCGGAAATCCTTTGTTCTGCTTTCACTGTGGTGCTCATTTGGTAGCCAAACAGTGGACTATGGGTGATATTTAGGGGATGGCCTATTTACAGGTTCAAGGCGAGAACACACCCTCTAACTTTTCCCCTCTACCCTTCCTCTTTCCATCCTGAGTATAAAGACACAAAAATAACTCATGATATGTATTTATCATGTTTTGCACACTTTGGAATGTATGAGAAATATTCAGTCATACTGTATTTTGCATGCAAATGAAATGTACATCCATTCATTCATTAGCTAAACCACGTCTTCCTCATAGGTGAGCTGAAGCTTATCTGAGCCGACTAGGGGTGTAAGGCAGAAACACACGCTGGACAACTAGCCAATCCAGCAGGGGTGAAATGTACAGCATGAGGAAAATAATAAATGTCTCACATGATATATTGCTTTAAGTGAAATATACAATACCTGTATTCAAAATTCATTGAAAATGGTTTGATAAAAATATTTCTCTATACGGTTTAAATATGCTGGAAAAGAATTAGAGAAGGATTAGCCAATGTTTACATATTTTGGCATGCATTAGAACAAATTATTTCAATAATTTCTTTATGAGTGGCAGTATATGCATTTCAAAAGCACTGAACAAATAGCTCATTTAGAATGCTAGTCATCATCAGAGCATCTTTCCAAAAAATGGGTGCCGATTTGCAAACCTGAATGACAGATTAATAACTGTTGGATAGATTTGCTATTTTAACCCTATCCATTTCCTCAAAGGTTCGGAAGACAAAATGCTATACATTCCTGCCAAAAATCTTCCATCAACTGCCATCAGGGAACTGCCTTTAACATGCCAGTGTATTCCACAGTGATACGGAAATATTCAGATGAAAAAAGTATACAGTACATACCACTCACAACAAACTGTTTTTGTTGATTCTGGTTTGGCTATAGATCAGTTAAATTCTTCAGTGATTTTCAGGGCTGTAGTTTTGTGGTTTTTAAAAACTATATTTTGACGTGTCAATCTGTCCCTGATGCAGGGCTGAACTGGGACAAAAAAAAAAAAAAAACCCTGGCATTTTCGGCCATGGCAGCCCAACCTCATCGCGACGTGACGGCCCACCATACGCGCACACTTTGCTGTTACCAAAAGTTAAAATTAAGCTTAGTCATAGCCTACATGCCCTGGAACTCCACACAGAAAGGCCCCAGGCCGGAATCGAACCCACAGCCTTCTTGCTGTGTGGTGGCAGTGCTAATCACTGCCCCACCATGACAAAGAAGAAGTTATTATTATTATTATTATTATTATATTTATGTGAATTAATGTGAAAAAGAAATGTGACTTTGGGGTCATTTATAATTTTTCAATAAGACCATCGCACTATTTGGATTGATTCATACATAAACTTTTTAAATAACATTACATATCTTACAGACTCAGCAGGGCATAGAACAGCTCACTAGCCTCAGAACCGCAGTACTCGCAGGTGCAGGTTTACTGGCAGGTGATTCTGAACGTCAAGACAGGGTTTTAAATAGGAAAATTTTAAAGTCCTCCTTGCTGTATTCCATGACAAATTTTATTTGCCACAATAAAACAACAAATCAATATGAATCAAATAGTAGGTTATGAACAGCTGGTCCATCAGATGGGGGCCTTTTGTAAGCTCAAGCAAATTTTAACCGAATACATACTTGCGATAGCCTATTAATTTAATTTAACGTCAGTCTAACCACTTTCCATGTCCCCCTCCAAATGAAAACTGCTTGCTACATGAGGATCATCGTGGCCAAACAAGCTGGTAAATTTTTTTTAGCGTTTGAAAGCCTGAGGCTCCAATGTCTGTTTACTTTATTCTCGAAGCTTTTCCACCTCTCCACTGCTTTCTGACATTTTTGTCTGATCTCGTATCGTTGAAACGCGTTTTTAGACTTTTAACGCAACTGGGGACAAGCAAGGCCATTGGTCAAACTAATTTCCCAGCAAGCCTGCCTTCTTAAACTTTTAGGACGAAAACAACAACATTAAATAAACTATACATGGCTTAAGCCTAAGCATCATTTTTTTATCTGCAAGAATAGTTTTTTGGTAATTTCTATATCATAAAACGAATATATAAATAGATACTGGAAAAGGCCAAGATGGAAGATAACCAGAGTAGTGAAGTAGAATAATAGAAAGTGGTATATAAAGCATGTGCCACCGAGTATTGTGTGTAGCATGATATAAGGAGAGGCATAAATTAACTCTATGCAAATTCTCTCTGTATGAAAGTCCTCTTAATTAATTGTAATCATTTCTGCTGTTTGCTCGCCTTAATGTGGGCCACTGGCTGGGCCGTACGCAATTGCGTTTTTTTTTCTCCCTGAGGAGGGTGGGCTCAGGGATTTCATTGGGCCAGCCCTGTGTCAGTGTAGAAAATGAAGCAATGGGCTGCTTTCCGTGTTTTAAAGGCTGGCGCAGTCGTTCAAAATTATCGATGTTATTACAATTTTATAAACTATGATTGCATCAGCCCAAAATGTGCGTCAGCCCACCGGGCATTGCCCGGTACGCCAGATTACCAGTCCAGCCTTGCCCTGATGGAAAGCTCTGACTTGTGGCTGCAGTTCTTTTTTTGCCATTGATGTTTTTTGTCATAATTTTTATCTCTGTATAATGCCCCTCCTCTTGGGCACACCTATTCTCCCCGGCAACCTGCCCCCTCTGAACTATTCAATTATCCCCCTGTTCTCTCTGTTAATGATTACACCCGTTTTTTATTAGTCACTTATCATTCCATCTATTTATACCTTAGTTTTTCCATTTCACTGGCAGGTAGCCTTAGTTTGTGGCACCTTTAAGTTTACAACACTCCCGGTTTGTTCCTTTGTTTGGTTCCCAGTGATGTTTATACCTTTCATTTCCGATGCACTTTGTTAATTTAATAAATTCCATGTTCTTAGCACTTGGGTCTTCACTTTTATTCACTCACCTGGTGCCCCTTTCACATCCTTGGGCACCAGGAGCGTTACACACTGTTCCCCAGGCCACCTTGAATTCTGCCATTTTTATGACCCATGCGCCTGCAGTTCAGGCGAAAACAGTTTGATCCCTTTGAAACTCCTCAGACTGGTCCATTAGTATTCTCTTCTTGCTATGGAGACTTGCCAAGCAATGTGCTAAAAATACCTCCTAAGCAGACTCTAAACAGCATTCAAATGAACAAGGAATAACCTATATAATAATATAGAAATAAACAGGAATCATCCGCAAAGATGCTTTTGTAATTGTGTTTTATATACTTCGAAGTCAAACACATTTTTCAGGGGAGTTGATCATTTGTCAACCCCGTGAAAATGTATGAGACCAACTTTGAACTAACACAAGCTAGATATCACAGTGCATTGTCCTTCCTGTAATCGACAGGCATCAAGAACAAAGGCAATAGTCTCTGCCTTCAGGGAAAACTTGGTACCGTTAGCTGTTTCATGTTCTTGTCCAGTATTTATGCTAATAACATTTGGTGACAATGGAAGAATGTGCAAGGAGAAACAATACCAAAGAATCTTCTGTGTGGTCCCAGAAGTAAATGGCCCTGATTAGCCAGATAGTAAGGAAATTGCAGCACATCTTCAGAAGTTAATAGATGCAGTGGACTGGCAGACAAACCTTGAATTAGCTTGAAAACACCCACATTTAAAATATTCAACAGACACTGAGCAAAACATGAAGAGGTACTGAAAATTAAACGAATCACATTTGCTTGCATGACAGGAAACACTTCTTATTCTGCCAAAAGACTACACAGCTAATTTAAGCAGAAATTGAATTGCTGTGGGAATTTCCTTCTCTTAGTGTCCTGAGATTTGTATTTAAAAAAACGACCATGAGCGTTCATGGGCAGTGGAGGAAGTCCCAGCGCCATTCAAGAGCGCCCATTTGTCATTATGCTAAGAAACCGGTTCAGTGCACGAGACCATTTTATGCCCCAAAAAGTGTCTGACTTCAGTCTACTGAGAATATGGTGGCATATGAAATTCAGTGGCTGCGTAACTGAGACAGGGTGAGATTGCGATGAGAAGCTATCAGCCATGAAAAAGAAGAGCCTCCACTTTGATGGGACTTCTCTTATTCTGTCTGTCCTCTGAGACCAACAAAAGCTGTTCATCTGCCGATTTTCAAGGAGGGGTGAAAAACCACAAGCCTCAGTGATGAAGTAGCTTTCTCGTGAAAATGACTTCATTCATGTGTGTCTTTCTTATTTAAAAAGCCAGGCTTGCAGAAGAATATTTGTCCTTGAAAGATGTGCACCATAACCGAGTCAATAATTAATATAATAATGTAAAAACAGGGGGAAAAAAAGAGCATGGGACACAAAGCAATAATAAAAATTCAGTTGTATTCAATACTGCTCTGATGATTCATTCCGCATATTTGACCATTTCCATTTTCATCCACCTGTTCTATAATTACTATTTATTTGAATGATGATTTTATAATTCATTCCATTTCTGAGATAATAAATAACAATTATTTCAAAACACATACTAATCATTTCAAAATTATACATCAAATCATAGTATGCAGATTCTATACATATAATTAGCAAGAAAAGAATAAAAAGCTTGGGCTTGACATTGAAATAAAAAATTTAAGTAATTATACATCATCATTTCATTGCTGAAATGTAAAAGTGCCGAATGGTCTACCAAGCTACTGCTGCCTGGTTTAAGTGTTTTGTTATATTTCGCCTTCAGAAAAAGGTGTTATTCACCCAAAGCACATTGTGTTAGATATGGTGGTCTTTGTTACCATCTGTTTTATAATGTAATAGAGAATTTTGGAAACATGTCAAGTGTAAAGCTAATTTAACACCATGTTCCACCAACTCCAATGCAGCTAAATCATCTGCTAGTTTCAAGGAAAGCCAGGTTAAGGCGACTGTAAATTCAGATTTAAATCTTTTGAATTTTATATTATTATGATGTATGTAAGCGAAGTAGGCAACTAAATATTCATTTGTTAGATGTCCACTGGTTGAAGTAATGTATATATAAATTTAAGAAAGACACAAACTGAAACACTGACGTATTTTTTTTTTTACTTAAATCATTATCTTTAAACATTTTTAATTGTTAATCACTGCTTTCTTTTAGATAAGGTGAACTATTTGGTTTGAGAGCTGGAGTTAAGGAAAAACTATAATTGCGGAAAGACTGAATGTGCCATAATGTAAAACTTTTCGGTTTGATAGCCAAATGAAAAAATGCAATAAGAGTTGGAAACAGTTGGAGCAGGTAAACCCTATGCTAAAACAAACAGAAACCACACATACCTGTTCAGGGGGTTGGACACGGGCCAATGGACTGAGCTTAGAAAGCAACACACATTGTTTCTGAAATGAACTCTGAGCAGGGAATCGAAATGGTTCAGCAAATGAAATGAAAAGCAATGAAAGGAATAGTAAACAAATTTGCCAGCGAGCAGAGCCAAGCAATAAAATAGAATTTCCGAGACCTGCCAGAAATACGGAATGAAAATAGTCTCATGGCATGCAGTCATTATTAATGGGGAATCCAAATAAGCTTTTTTAACCGTGCTGTAACAGGAAAACATTGGCTTCTCTATCTTTTGACTTTCTTTTCTCCAGAGGTTGTCAATGGCAACATATCCTCCTTGATCTCTAACTTTATCCTATTTTTACATTATTTATCCCAGTAGTTGAACTCGAAAAGTGCTGAATATATGATTAAATTACCTCCCTGACGTGTCATGAAAGAAAACAAAAGACTGTGCGAGATACATAAATTATTCTTTATATATCATTACATGCTGTCTCAGAGCGTTGGTATTTAAAACTACAGAAATCTAAAGGCAAGCATGCTTGCTGCATTGCTTACAAAGACAATTGGTCTTGCGCTCGCTAATCTATCTAGGCTCAATGACACCAACCAAAAATATGCCTTCAATAAGATCCTCTGCCATATCAGGTGAGAGCCAATGTTACCAGGCATGCACAAACAAACAAATGACACATCTGAGGTCCGCATGACAAAGAATTGCTTAATTAGCACAAAAAAGAGCACGTAGCAAAATCTGAAACAATTCTTTTTAGTGTGTCAGTCCACGTTCCAGATTTGGGAGCGTTCTCAGTTTTACTTGGTACAGTTATTCAGGTAACTCAGAAATCCAGCTTCACATTACAAGGCCCTGCTCAGGAGAAAATTCACAAAACCTTGAGTTGGTTTTTGGGGACGGACAGTAACCTGGGTTTCAGCCAGGTGTCCACTCAAAGGACAGCAGACTCACATTCGCAACACCCCGCAGTGAAATCTAGTCACGTATGGGGACTACAGGGGATCATTTGGAATGCATGTAATACCAGGTGTGAAATCACAGCCAGCGAACAGAACTCTGATCATCCGCAAATTTCATTTTTAATGCAATGTGAACTGTAAACGGGGCTGTAGTTTCACATTGTGAACAATGGTGCGAAAACAAACAGAGATACTCATTGGCGATTCTCCACATTCTCTGCCCATGCATATGAGAAATATCCCCCTTATATGACAATGAGATCCATTTTTTCACATAGCTCATATTCATATCAAACATGGGCAGTGGCTATATATAGAGTCAGAATGACATGGAATGATGGCATAATTGCCAGTGCTATTAAGTATGGTAATTAGCACTGTTAATTCAAGAAATGAGAATGAGATGGAGAAAATGTTGAATCAGAGGAAGAAGAAGAATATCACAACCCTCATGTAAATACCGTTTGTTTTTCCTCCCATCCAGCAACATGCATGTCTTTTAGATGTATTGGCCCTCATTTATCAAACTTGCGTAGGATCTGGTGTAGATTCTGGTGTAAATATCAGCGTTCGCCAGGTGTCACTTCTGATTTACTAAAAGTGTGTACGTTGCTGATTTCGGTGTAGAACTGGCGTGGCATTGATAAATCTGGCGGCTGAAACCATCGTCATTTACATGACACACCCCTATAAATTCATGCTCCGGGAGGCATAGTCCTGCCCACTTTATGACATGGACGCTTGAAAGACGCCAAAGAAGAAAGAACTTCACTGAGGAGGAAATATAAATTATCAGGTCCGAGGTGGAGAAAAACAAAATAATTTTATTTGGAAGCCTTAAGAGTGGTATAAAGGGAGCCCAGAAGGCGGCAGTTTGGAAAACTATTGCTGCTGAGGTAAACAGTGTTGAGGTGGAAACCAGAGTGCAGCAGACGTTTGATTTAATTCATTAATAAATCGAAGTGACTATTCGCACTTATTTAAGTGCGTCCAAGCACAAAAATTGATTGAAATTCGCATTAGACGCACTTTTAAGTGTGGCCAAGATGCACATTTCTCCATTGCCCACGCTTATTTCAAGTGTATCCAAAGCTAAAATTTTTTGCTTAGCCAAACTTATTTTAAGCGGTACTTTCTATAAGCGGCACTAGAATGGTCATCAACTGGCACACTTATAAGTGTGGCCAAGAAAAAAAATTCAGCATTGGCCACACGTATAAGTGCAAACAACATCGTCCTTAATAAATTAAATTTATAGATCCATGATATTTCATGTTATATAGCCTACATAATTAGCAATCCAAATGCTTTACATGTAGGTTAAAAAAAAGTGGTCCGATTTTAAGATCGCCACCAAAAAACGGGTTGCGGCGCTCAGGCGCAGCAGCGCACGGACCGGTGGAGGCCAACCAGACTCGAACCTCCAGCTGTTATCGTTTGGGTCAACTGACCTTCCTCAAGACATCAAATCCTGAGGAAGGTCAGTTGACCGATATGTCGACTAATAAATTAATTGCAAGTGAGTAGACAGTGTGCGGGATTTTTTTCTTTACTTTGGTCCACAGTTGGCCTTTATCCTACGCACCTGTCTGGTTACTAGTGTGCGAAAGCTTTTTTCTTGTGAATCTTTAATGATAGTGAAATATGTAAGTAATCTTAGTCTTATTGATGGGAACAAGCTATCAAGCCTATTTCCCAGTCTCCAGGATTGCGAACAGATTCCTGTTAACCTGCCTCTTCTCATGCACAGTTTATAAGGAAAACCTCCCAAGCCTTCGCGATCATAGGATTGGGACTGCGTTCCTGCTTAACTCTCCAAACCCGTCATCAGACAGTTCTGCTCAGGCGAGGGTGATCTTCATCTGGGTTTTGTCCCAGGTCGCCACTGGCCAGGTGCAGACATGCACCATATCCAAGCTCATTACCATCTGAACTGAATTGTGCTTTCCACTCAGGGCTCCATCTCTATCTGTCATTATTGCATTCCTATCAATAATCCCTACTATTGAATTGTACTCTGCATTCGGTTCCTTGTTAGGATCAGAACCAAAGAAGAAGAACGAGAGGGATAAGAAGAGGAAGAAGAAGAAGAAGAAGCAGAATGAGTTGTTCCTTTGCCCTGCAAGAGTACCATATCCTAATTAACCTGTTTGCACAGAAGCCAAATCAGGCACTTTAAGTGTTCCCCTATGTCACGCCCAGCTCTGTGGTCCAGATGACGCAGTCTTGCAGGCGCGGTTAAATAATACAGAGACATTGTCTGACTTGGATAGCCTTTTCAGTCATTTACAATCCGAGCAGCGTGAACAGTTGAGATCTTTAATTTCAGAGTTTTCTTCTTTGTTTTCTGACACGCCAACCTGTACTAGTCTTATCGAGCATTATATAGATGTGAGAGATGAAAAACCAATACGGCAGAGATTTTATCGTGTCTCTCCAGGTAAGCAGAAAAGTTTGGGCTCATGTGTGCAGTATCTTCTTGATAATGGCTTTGCAAAACCGTCTTTTTCCAGCTGGTCATCACCATGTCTGATTGTTAAAAAATCAGATAATTCGTTTAGCTTTTGCACAGTTTATAGGAAGGTCAACACTGTGACTAAGCCCGATTCTTTTCCATTGCCTCGTATTGAAGACTGTGTCGACTAAGTTGGAAGTGCTTGTTTTGTCAGTAAATTTGATTTATTGCTATTACCAAGTCTTTCTTACGGCCAGAGCACAGGAAATTTCTGCTTTCATAACACCGTCTGGTCTATATTCGTATCCTAGAATGAGTTTTGGTTTGCGCGACGCACCCTCAACCTTTCAACGACTCATGAATAGAGTCGTTGCGGGGCTGGAGGGATGCGCAGTGTATATAGGCGACGTAAGTTGCTATGCAGGCACCTGGAGCCAACACCTGGCTCGCATTCGCGCACTGTTCGAGCGGTTGGTGGCAGCAACCCTCACAGTAAATCTTGCACAGTGCAAGTTCGCCCAGGCCACCGTGGTCTATTTGGGTGGTGGGACAGGGCGTGGTGCGGCCAGTGAGGGCCGAAGTCCTCGCTATCGATACGTTCCCGGCCCAAGGGACTAAAAAAGAGGTGATGCGCTTCTTAGTTCTTAGGCATGGTGGGTTACTATCGGAATTTTTGTTCAAATTTTTCCACCGTTGTTGCCACACTGACAAATTTGTTAAAAATTTAAATTCGAATGGTCTGCTGATTGTCGAAAAGTCTTTGACAATGCAAAATTGCTGTTGACTTCTGCACCCATCTTAGCTGCGCCAAAACTTGACCAGCCTTTTCAATTACAGGTTGACGCAAGCCAAGTAGGAGCAGGCGCAGTTCTTCTGAAAAAAGACTATAATGATGTTGACAAAGCCGTCTGTTATTTTTCACGTAAATTCAATAAGCATCAAATGAATTATTCAACAACTGAAAAGGAGGCCTTAGCTTTAATTTGGGCTCTCCAACATTTTGAAGTTTATGTGGGGGGTGGCCTCCATCCTGTCATGGTTTTTTCAGACCATAACCAATGGGTTGAATGAGTGAATGCTTTGTCTTTGTTTGTCTCTCTCTCTCTCTCTTTCTCCTCTGTTTCTTCCCTCCTTAATCTGAGGTCCAGGCGCCGGAACTTGCTGGATGGTGAGAATAGGTGGTCAGGAGTGAGAGTGGCTGAGAGCAGTCTGGATGTGGTGGGTGTTTGCACATTTGAATGATTGTGTGAGTGGGATGGTTTTCCAGTATAAATGTATTGTATAGTTTGGTGATGGTTTTTTGCCCACGGTTTGGTGATGGGAGACTTTGGTAACAACTTCTCAGAGTCCTATTGGGCCTCTGCTTTTGGGGGGGATGTCACGCCTGACTCTGCCATGCTGGGATGCGTCCTCCTTGCCCCTATTGTTCTTTGGCCATTAGGCCTACAGGCCTGTCTTGTTTTGTGTCGGGTTTTGTGCTGTCTCTTCTTTTGTCAGCAGGTGGAGTTGTTTCGGGGGGCTGGGCCAAGCTGTGAGCTACTGATTGGCTGGATAATATAGGCTATGCCTGGCAGGCCGCGCGGGCTGACTCTGCTCCTTCTGCCGCTCCGGCTGGACGTTTATACGGCTGGCTGCGAGATGCAACACTTTTCTCTCCCTTTTTGCCTTTTACACACTACATTACACTACACTGATATGACACAACACTTTTGCTTTGTACGATTTGCATTTCATGTACTGACTTATGTATATACGTTATTGTTGCCTTTAAATTACTCTTCTTGCCCATAGGCAAATAAATGTTTTTGCTTAAATCGTACTCCCGGTGTGGTCTCCCCCTATGTCCAACCGCTGTTGAGCCAGGTAGTTGTGACACCCTACTTAAAGCTTTATAATTAAAGGTTTGAGCTTCATTGAGAGGCGGACATTAAGTTAAATGAAGCATGACACATGTAGCATTTAGAATAACAGCTTATTTTGTTTATTTTATCTTATTTCAGTTTAACTGTAGTACAATATAAAGGGCTGAAAACACAAATAATGTCCATGGAAATTCTACGCTGAGGTAAAAAAAAATGTTGTGAACCGAAAAATGGCTTGGGGGTAAATCAATGCATTTCTGGAATCATAAACTCCTTGACCACATGTGTTTACATCTGAGAGTGATACTCAAAATTTTTTAATGTCCAGGAGTCAAATAAGAGCACTCTCCAAGTGGCTCCCAAAATGGCTTTCTAAATGGCTCCAAATAGTGCATAGTGAAATCATAAAATAATCATATATTTCCACAAATCAACTATTTTGACTCATGATGCTCAATATATGAACGATTTTCAAGCGAGGTAGCACAGTGGCACATTGCATAGCACTGCAGCCTCACAGCAAGAAAGTTTTGGTTCAGATCCAGCCTAGGGCCTTTCAGTGTGGAGTTTGCATGTTCTCTGCTTGCTGATGTGGCTTCCTATCGAGTACTCCAGTTTCCTGCCACTGTTCAAAGACATGCATATCAGGCTATCTGAAGACTGAAAATATGGAAGTATGAGTGAGACAGTGGTGTGTGCACCCTGCGATGGATCGGTGAGCTGTCCAGGGTGTGCCTTTTGCCCATAGTCAGCTGGAATAGGGTCCAACTCCCCCTTGACCCAAGTGAGGAAGAAGCAGTGTGGAAAATACATGAATGAATGGATTTTCAAGGGGGAATTAGCATGAGTCCACCAAGAGGCAGGGATAGACATCACTGCTCTCCAAACCCCAAAAAATGCTTTTTTTCTCCATCAGAAAGTATTGACATTTGTCTTTTTTTCACCAGTTCCTCATTAGCCAGCATGCTTACTTATAAATAAAATTCCCTTTTTTTACTGTCAGATTGTTTACCCTGAAAGGAAACCGTGTGCGGTTACCACCTCTTATGATGTGGATGAGGGGTTTAACTTTAGGAGGCATGCAAAATGAAGGAAAAAAGTAAAAACTGTTTACAAGGAACACCATCCAGCACACTCCGTCCTGCAGTGCCCCATTTCTCTGTTAGTCATGCCAGTTTGTAAAACAGATGTGATCTGCCACAATGCAGAGAGGGCCATCACGAGAACAACACTTGTGCATCATCTTGTTCAGCTTCTTTCAGCTGCAACAAAGCACCCACTACCTCCTTTCCTAGGGTGCGTTTCCCAAAAGCGTAGTTGCTAACTAAGTTAGCAACTTACATAGTTCGTCCATTCACAGTCAATGGGACCAACTATGTAAGTTAGCATCCGTGATTTCGGGAAACGCACCCCTGGGTGGCCCTTTCACATAATGTAAAGGACCTTGTGCCTGTGATTCCACCCCATGCACCTGACCTGCTAGTATTCACCTGGCACACAAGTGAATAGTTAACTTGTGTAAACACTTTCCATGCCCTATGAGGGGCAAATGTAACTCTCTACCACCATTATATATGACATATTCCTTTTGTTTACAAGAAAGATGTATCACCACCAAGAAAAAGCAGGCAATAATACTACTCTAGCTTGATAAGTGATCAGTGCATCAAACATAGCAGCAGGTCTACTGAAGTCCTCAAGGTGTCTGCATATTAAAATAAAGTAAGCCTAGACATTTGTTTTTCTTCAATGCGGTATACATTCTATGCATGGAGCAGAATGCCACTTTATTCAGTATTATTAGCAAAAGTTAACGGTTCGTGATGATTACTAATGTGACTTACTAGCTACAATAATATCATATTCATAACACCAATGGAAAACAGATTAACTAATTAGTGAGTTGAATAACTGAAATATTCTAAACAACAGTACTTACTCATTGAGGAGAAAGACTGTCCATAGGCTTCATCTTCCAGAAAATCAATGCTGAGGCTCATGGGGTCCCTCCAGTCCTGTTCCCTTTGGACTCGCACTTGGTGTCCACGTCTGTAAGATAGGTAAATAGCTTTTCCATCTCGTACAAATAACATGAACGCTCTTTAGATTGCGCATGGCAGCATATCTTTCAATGTGCTCGCATAATTCAAATGCACAAAGTTGAGATGTGACCTCACTTGCTGTTATGCAAGGGTTTATTGAATATACTTTTCCTCAAGGCCAAATCAATTTCTTTAAATTATGGTTGAAAAGTTCATATTGTCTCCTCTTGGATGGAACACTTGTCAATTAACAGATAATGACCAAGAAAGTTTAATGTTGCCGTGAGCTACAACTGTGCCTTTAGGCAGGACGATGTTAGCAGTACTAATCAGACTATATATCCGGGTGAAAGTGTCTGACGTGATAACTGACCACTGAAACCCCTGAAGGACATATCTACATATAAATCAATGGAAGGGTAACATCTTTTTTTCATATCAGATGTCTATAATGGACAGTAGAATGATGTAGTATCAATAACATGTTGATGTTTTTTCTTCAAAAAGATTTTTTTTTTCCAGTAGTAAATTGCCATACCTTTGGGCTATAGTGTGGCTTTAGCTTGCTGAGATGGAAACATTTTTTTTTTTTTTTTTTTTGTGGTGAAGGATAATTTTTTATTGAATTCTGGATGGATGCTATTGGCAAATATATTAGGGTGTTGCTGATCAGGCTTGGTTGAAGAGCTTAATTCATACAATTCCCGGGCAAAAGTGGTGGGATTTATACAACCCCAATTCTGAAATAGTTGGGACAAAGTGTAAATTGTGAACAAAATCAAAACGCAATGACTTTCAAATCACACCAGCCAGTATTTTATTCACAATAGAACAAAGATAACATAGCAAGTGTTGAAACTGAGAAATTGTACAATTTTATCCACAAAATGAGCTCATTTCAAATTTGATGGCTGCTACAGGTCTCAAAAAAGTTGGGACAGGGGCCTGTTTACCATGGTGTAACATCCCCTCTTCTTTTTAACACAGCGTGGAAGCGTCTGGGCATTGAGGAGACAAGTTTCTTGAGTTAAGTCAATGGGACTTGACCCCAATTTTGATTAATATAGGCTTCCAGCTGCTGGAGAGTTTTGGGTCTCCTTTGACGGACTTTTTGTTGAATTATGTGCCAAATGTTCTCAATCGGTGAAAGATCAGGATTGCAGGCAGGCCAGTTCAGCACACAGACTCTTCTGCTACGAAGCCATGCTGTTGTAATAGCCGCAGTATGTGGTTTTGCATTGTCCTGCTGAAATACACAAGGCCTTCCCTGGAATAAATGTCATCTGGAAAGGAGCATATGTTGCTCTAAAACCTTTATATACCTTTCAGCAGTCATGGTGCTTTTTAAAACATGCAAGTGTCCTTCACCATATGCACTAATGCATCCCCATACCATCAGAGATGCTGGCTTTTTAACTAAATGCTGATAACAGGAGGGGTGGCCTTTCTCCTCTTTAGCCTGGAGAACATGACACCCATGATTTCCAACAAGTATGTCAAATTTGGACTCGTCTGACCACAGGACACTTTGCCACTTTGCCACAGTCCATTTTAAACGAGCCTTGGCCCACAGAACACGGCGGCGCTTCTGGATCATGCTCAACAATGGCTTCCTTTTTGCATGAAAGTTTTAGGTGGCATCTGTGGATGGCACGGCAGACTGTGTTTACAGACAGTGGTTTCTTGAAGTATTCCTGGGCCCATTTAGTAATGTCAATGACAGAGTCATGCCGGTGAGTGATGCAGTGGCGTCTGAGGGCCCGAATATCACGGGCATCCAGTAAAGGTCTTCGGCCTTGTCCCTTATGCACAGAGATTTTTCCAGTTTCTCTGAATATTTTGATGATGTTATGCACTGTGGATGATGAGACCTTCAAAGCCTTTGCAATTTGACGTTGAGGAACATTGTTTTTAAAGTATTCCACAAATTTTTTAACACAAGCCTTTACAGGTTGGAGAGTCTCTGGCAATCCTTACTTCTGAGAGACTCAGCCTCTCTAAGACATCCCTTTTATAGCCAATCATGTTACACACCTGATGCCAGTTAACATAATTACTAGCTAAACGTTCTTTCAGCTGATTCTCTTATATATTAATTGCTTTTTCAGCCCTTTTTTGCCTGTGTCCCAACTTTTTTGAGACCTGTTGTAGCCAGGAAATTTGAAATAAGCTCATTTTGTGGATAAAAATGTCTCAGTTTCAACATTTGAAATGTTATCTATGTTCTATTGTTAATAACATATTGGCTCATGTGATCTGAAAGTCACTGCATTTTGATTTTATTCACAATATACACTTTGTCCCAACTATTCCGGAGTTGGGGTTGTAGTTTATGGGCACCGCTTCCTTCGTGTCTATCCCATAGTGGTAGGATTCTGCAACTGAGTGCATCAGTTGAGCAGTTCCATAGATGCTAGCATCTACGATCTGCTCCTCTGCACAAAGGGTTTCATGATGACATGACAGTCTTTGAAAAAGGTGTGTGAATTACGTTGTAAAAGTTGTTGTACAAGACAAGTTTATTTGTCCAGCGAATCATTAAATTTGTTGTACAGTATTCATTAGAATTCGACAAGTTGTATTATCATAGACAAAACTGCCAAGAGAATAATAATACACTTCAGGTTTGGGTACACTTTAGTGATATAGACTTATTAACCTCTTAAATTCAAACACCCCATCGCAGTAGCGTTGGCACTATGGAATTTCCCTATGTCAGTCAACAATTGGACTAATATATAATTTGCTAAAAACATCAATATTATCATCCAATATCCTTCAGAGACATCCATTATCGATAACAAAGTCACTGCTCCAGTAAAACTATCAAGTTTTATTCTAATCAAAACATTTCAACAGCGGTCTTCACTCACCTATATTTTTTTCAAGTTGCTACCTTTGCATAATACATGCCCTAATAATTGGTCCAGGATCATGATAATCCATAAGGTATGGTTTCAAAAGAAAAACCATTTGGATTTTTTATTTATATTCCACTTATTTTTGCATAATTTTCTGAAGGCAACTGGCAGATTACGCATCTACTTTCTGCCTTGTATAAATCCACTTTACCACGACCTAGAGCTTCATTGTTTTGCACTTTGTTGCTTGAAAGGTTGCAGAGCATAACTTATGATTTTCAAAAGGAGCCATGACTTATTTTCCATGCTTGCCTGATTCATAGGGACTCAGCCAATCTCATTATATCCACAGTAATGGAAGTGTCTTTCCATTTGTGTCATGACATGGTAACTTGTATGTTTCAGTCCCTCCAATCACTTGTCACACAGCCAGATCACAGTCAGCTTTCTCCCAGCACAATCAGTGTTCGCAGCTTGGTTTGTTTTTCCTGGAATCATGACAATTTACTTATCTTGGAGTGGCTTTCTATGCATCAGAATTTACAGTTCTTACATGCAATTGTGTCTTCATTTAAAAAATTTTTCACTTTTATTTGCCAACTATATCAGCTTGACTTTAGAACAGACATAATCCTCGCTTTTGCGGCATTCGTCTGATGCACTGGATAAACTTCCAGGGATTATAACGAAAAGCAGTCCAGTGTCAGCTGGTTAGATGCTGGATTACATTACCAATTAGCTGTTTCAAATGTATGTCACATTACCATATGGTTCAGAATAATAATACATTTTTGTTTAAGCTTAATTTATTGTGCATGAGCAAGAGGTGTCATTTGGAATACAGCACAATGCAAGATGTAACTAGGACCTTTAAAAATGGCGCCGGGCAGCTCAAACTGTCAATATTATGTTTGTTTATTTAGCCATTGGCAAATCTGTCATACAATCATTTTACTGGAGCATTGAAATAAAGCATGTTTTCAAAACAATAATTGTCACCCGGTATAAAGACACTGTGGTTACCAAATCAAAAGGGGCTAACCTGAAAAGTAGAATAATACACAGTCTGTTATCTTATAAATATTGATACAATTTTTTTGCACAAGTATAAAGCGTACACGAGAACAGCAAAGAGGTTTGATTTAATTCATAGTTGCTTTATCACGTCAAGGAAAAATTCCACTACCTGATTGCAAGCACTCACACTGAACTTTTTTTTGTTTTTGTTTTTTTTTACATTTTATGTACATACATTGTTGAAACTATATATCATATTCTAGACTTTGGTTAAAAAAAACTGTTTGGTGGTAAAGGTGTACTTCCCTACTTTCAAAACAGCATTGAACCATATTCCTGGGCTTTATAGTGTTTGATACACTGGACTTTCGATGATACTTGATTAAAAAAAAAAAAAAAAAACAGGTGAAAATGGGCTCTTTTCTATATTTTTGAGAAACTGCTGTAAAGTTTCAACGATTAAAGATTTCGTTATACTTTTATCTCTAAAATAGACATGCATGTACTTTAGATTAGTGTCATTTCCTTGATACCTGCTGTTGCTCATCAACAAAAAAATCTCCAAAATTTGAATTCGATCTTTGATTTTTAGACATTCTCTTTGCACAAGTGGATGAAAATAAGTTTTAGAAACTGGATTTAGATGGAAAATGACTAAAAGTGCAGTTCTCTAGTCTAAAAAAAAACTTCAAATCATATATCTCAAATTTATAGTTTTTGGGAGACCAAGCTTTTTCGTAACAGTAGTCCAAACAGGCAGAATTTCACCCATACCCCTTTTGGTGTAAATCGTTGAAACCATGCATTAGAATTTCAGTCTTTTGCAGGGTTTTTCCTGGTATAGAGCTGCCATACTGGGGGGAGGAATTTACTTCAGAATGATGCAAATGACCAGAGGTGTTGACAAAATGATGAAAACAACAATTATCTCAAGAATTATATTTTATTTAATAAAAACAAACAAGCAACTAACAAAATATTAAACATTTACATAAATATAAATCAGGGCGCCACCGGACACATTCCCTCTGCAGGGTCAATAGAAGAAAATCCAGCACATTTTTCCTCTTTCAGATGTCTTTGCCTGATACACAGGTTACAACACAGTGCCACTACATCACCGTGGTGGCGTAAAGCCCATTAGCTGCGTTCAGGGCACGTTAGCTCATAAGAAAGAAAGGGGGTTTGATGGATTCATTTTCATGCGGTAACAGAGAGAAGGGCACCTTAAAGTAATGTAATGGAAATTACAGGCAAGAGCCATAAAATGACGACAATGGCAATAGCATAGATCCTGACAATGGCATAGACAGTGATATAAAAATTTAAAAGGAAATAACTTGCTCAGTATGGGATAACCAGTTATTTTTTGTGGTTCATAAAACTGCTTTTGGCGACCCTGCTATTCAAAAACAAATTTACTTCTAAAACAACATTCCGAGAATAAAGAAAATGGATTTATTAGCAATTGTTTGACGTCTGCTGCTGTGTTGTTCGATTTCTTTTATTTGTCCCTCTATTGACAGAGAATTTTCCATGATAGTGTGTTTTGAGCAGCCAGTTTAGAGTCTACAATTAATTAAAAAAAAAACAGCACTTATAGCCACTTCATGAAGCTATCTACCAAGAAATAATAAAACATAAGATAAAAATCTACTATGTGGCTGAGTTTCTAAAATAGTGAAATAGTAATGTAATTACTGGGCTTGTACTCTGTCTTTCCATACTAATACCGTTGATAAGCTATCGACACAAAGAATATTAATGTTATCCGACAAAATTGAGAATACTTTTTCAATAAATGCAGCTTACCAATTACCAGTCACTAACACAGTTTATCTTCTGTAACGGCATGGTAGCATAGTGGTTAGTGCTGTTACCTTGCAGTAAGGAGGTTCTGGGTTTGAGTCCCAGTCAACCAGGACCTCTCTGTGTGAAGTTCACATGTTCTCCTCAGGTTCATGTGGGCTTCTACTGGGTATGCAAATTTCCCCTACTCTGGAAAAGCGCATACTATTGCGTGGGCCCAAAGGCAGAAATCATTGTGTCCGTATTCACGCTTCTGAGAAAAATTAGGCCAAAGTTTTTATTGCTCCAAAAAAAAAAAACAAAACGGAAAAAAAATTCACAGTTCAAAGAGGGTTCCACTTGCAAAACAACTTATTTGCACACCCTTATGCACCATTCATAATGAATTTTTAATAAAGAGGCCAAAAATGCTAATAAATGGACATGGTCACTTCTGCTTTTGAGCCCACGATTGGAACACTCCTACAAGTGCCCCTGACCAAGGCCCTAGCTTTAGAACTGGAGTTGGTCCTCAGGCACTGCACAGTGGCAGCCCACTGCACATATGTAACAAGGATGAGTAAAATGCCGAGGAAAACCTGGAGCATCTGGCCGGAGGACCGTCCGAGTACAAATATATCCCCCGACGCGCACCCTTCTCCCCTTCAGCTGCCCACCCCCCCCCCCAACACAATCCAAGGAGCTCAACCAGTAACATGATTGACAAGCTGAGATTAGCCGTTGTTTGCAGCATCTTTATACATCAAAGTGTTGGAAAGGATCACAAAAAAAAGAGCCGGCTATAATGAGAAATAAACTTTTTTGAGTGTTTGGGGGCCTATTTAGGCCTCCATAGGCCAAACAATAGGCTCGAATCACCCAGTGTATCAAACTCGTTATGGTTTAGGTTCCCGCCAAGCCATGTGCCAAAAATGATAGATATCCATAAATTATTTCTTACTCTCCTGTGCTGATGCCAAAATCTCTGCAGCAGACACAGCGGCGGCTTTTTTCCAAAACCGTGGTATCCCTCGAAAGTTTTCCTGAGGATACAATTTACACCATGGGGTTGAACAAAGTGTATCTATCTAACCGTATTACGCTGTTTGCACACCGTGCAGGTAATCATCTAAAGAATGGATGCAGAAGAAACTGTTGAGTGAGATTTTGCAGTGATGTATTTGTCAGAGGCAAAGAGTGCACTTGGCGTAGGTATTCTATTGCACCTTGAGCAAGGCGCATGTGCTACAGTGGTTTTAGTAAGGCCTTCCTGCTGGACCTACACCAGTCATGGACACCTTGTGTCTGTCACGGTAGTGAGTGATATTGTTCTGCCAATGTACATTTGCCAGTAGACCTGGAGCACCTCAAGACTTCTAACCTGCACTACCAAGTCAATATCTTACCATCTACATACATCACAATTAAGCCTCAGTCAGATCTATGCCAGGAAAGCATGTCAGCTCTTGTAAAGCTCTCATTATTCACATATATGACTTGTTCCAGGCCTGGTAAATTAGAACAGTTTAAATTCACTTAATGCAGCAAGTTGAAATGTTGACTCACAAATTAACACGGGCAGCCCTTCCCCTAAAACATTGCTAACTGACGCTGGCTCTGGGTCACTTCTCTGCAGTAACAATGCTGACACACTGTGATTACAAGGTGAGTTACTTGCCGGGAGATATAAAGGGAGAGGCCTTGGGACCTCGAACGTATTGGGCAGATGACCACGCAAAAAGCCTGCTAATAAATTTTGTGCTACAAGTAAACACTTGCTACATTTTGTAATAAATGGCCTGTAATGCAGTACAAAATATAAACAATGAGAATATCAGTATCAGGATACATTTGGAGGTTGATTTACTAACATATTTAGCACTTGAAAAGGCTTTCAGCTCGCGTTGAACCAATAGCATGGCATTTGTAATACGCCAATCATTAGCAATATTATTAGTTTAGCATTTTCTGAAGGCCATACTAATACAGGCCCTCGCTTATTAATAATGAGACTGATGAAAAAAGCTCAGTTAAGTAACTCTAATTACATTAAGGCAAGTTAGGTAGGTTTGAACATGTCGTGATATGAGTGCAGCGCAAGCAGCTAAGGTGCAAAACAAACTGACCTGAATATAGATCCATCTTTCACAGACTGTTTCAGATGCCTTTTCAACTGTTGTTTTTACTTCCCACACTGTTATAAACTTGCATCTTTTTGCCAGTTATTTTAATGGTAGGCCTAAGTGGAATTCCATGCGCATTTAACTGTGGTTTACACTTAGCATACACAGAACTCTGTTGTAAACTTCTTATGAAATTACAGTTAAAATTAAAGCTGCTTTGCAGCGATATGGGGGCCAGGCAAATTTAGGCAATTCTGAGCAACAAGAGGCAAAAAATGGCGGATAGCAAGAAAGGTGGGATTACATCGTACATTTTGCATTGGTTGACATTTGAACTAATAATCTCTGACACCAAATAGCCCAGTATCCTTCGTCTCACTGAGCTAATTAGCAAGTAACTTTTAAGAGTTACATGCATTTCAAACTTCTTCTAGCGCATTTTAGGACTAAAATAAGAAATAAAGCAGCGACGATTTGTCAATAAATCAGTTGTTTAAATACATAATAGTTAATATTCAATCCATTAGGAAAATAGTTGTGTATTTCAGACATGAATATTCTCAGTTGAGGATATCCCTCTCTTTGACGTCAACATGACAGGAAGATGCTTGCTGCAGACGTGCTGCAACAACAAAAGGGCTCTCTGGTCTCGTGCATTGGGCATGAGACACACGCTCACACACCACACATGACATTTCTCACTGTAAGAAGTGATGAAACCTCAGAGGCCAAGACAGGTTTTTCTGCTTAGTCCATCCATACAGCTGTCTTGAATTGTCGAGCTATCAGCCAATCAGAAAATAATATTTCTTGTTGCTGGGTCTGAAGGTTTATTGAGTTTAAGTTGACAAAAATTTCTAAAGTATTGGGGCTACATTTTGGTGAAAGTTGCAAAACTGTAGCACGTATGGTTGGTTTGGTAGGAATTTTCAAAGTTTTTAAATTTAAACGCTTATTGAGGAAAACAATAAGTTCCTAAATAAGCAAATAACAAGACATTACAATAACATAGACATAACATCAACATTACAATGTCCATTCTGCCGCAGTTGGGGCTTTAACTCACAACCTCTGACACCAAGAATCAACTCCTTACTCATTGAGCTAATTGGCTGTGAGAGAGAATAGGTGTGTGGCTTCATTTATCGACTCAGGGAGCCACCAGCCAGGAAGCAGTTGTCAAGGAAGATTTCAAAAATTGTCAAAATGTCAAAATTTCTGGTATCAAGACAAAAATCTGATAATACATAAATTGCAGCTTGACAGCATAGAAATGTTGGCGATTTGTTTTTAGCAATAAGTGCTTTTGCTTCATAAGAGAAAATCTAATGTTTAAAAATGTCATTCTCACATTGACTCCAATTGTTCCACGAGAGCAGAATTCAAAATGGTTTCAAAAATTCAGTTTTTGAGAAAAAAAATTCTGATATTTGGCAAACTTCATCGACCATGATCTAAAATATTATCTATTTTTTCAGGAAGATTGAAAATGTACTTATCAAGAATTGGCTGGTATATGTTTACAGTTCTGTTTACACTCAAACATTTTCATGCACTGAAGGCTCAATTTTTCAAATATCGAAACACCAGGAGGTATTTTTGTGGAGGATGATCTGAAGATTCAGTACTGCAAATTTGGTGACAATTGAGCAAAAATTGTGGGGCAAGAAAAGTTTTATAAGTTTTACAGTTTTTGAAAAAAAAAAAAACAGAGTGATAGACTTCATAATTTGTAATAAGTTTAAGTGGACAAAAGTTTTTTTAAGTATTAGGGCTAAATTTTGGTGAAAGTTGCAAATCTGTAGCACATATGGTTGATTTGTTGTGAATTTTCAAAATTTTGAATTTTAGAGGCTTGCTGTAGCGCCACCATCAGGACTATTGGCTTGTTTTTGCAGCTGAGGCAATCTGGCATGGGACTGGACCTTTGTGCAAAGTTTGGTGATTTTTCATCTATGGGAAGTAGGATTTCCTAGGAAGAAGAAGAAGAAGAATACTGGCGAAAACAATAGGTTCCCGGCAGCTTTCGCTGCCTGGCCCCTAATAACTGGCAGAAAACATGCCAGCTCAATTGACTGGCAAAAAAAGTGGAAATTTATAACAGTGCATTGAAATACGTTCTCATTCTTACTCCATCTTTCAAGCACTCATGCCATATGCCTGTAACTTTGTGCACAAGATATGCACAAAGCAAGTGAACAGTCAATTGAAATGCAGTATCATCTGAAGACAGCTCTTCATGTAAAATCTGGTAAGACAGGTTCCAAGAAAGATACAGAGAAATCCAGAAATTATAGATGCTGATGACTAAATACAAATTTTAAATGGTTCAGTGAGCTTAACTGTGGATGAATGTTACCCAGTAGCCAGTATAATGAATATCCATTCAAAAGTATATTTTTGCCCACTTTAAGGTTTGGTTGTGTTGAATATGAAGAGAAATACTGTGTAATAAGCATTTTTCTGTCATGTCCTCACAAGATAATAATGACATGAAAATGGTCAGTGAGTCTGTGTATGCGTGTGTGTCTGTGTGCGTGTGTTTGTGTGTTCTATATACTGAACAGCCCATCAATGGCATGTTAATAAATTAAAATTCAATGAGACATGGTATGGACCATCATGTAATGAAGTAATTTGTGCTCTTAAGTGCATCGAAATGCAGCAAACCGCAGATGTGATTATCATGTGTGACTCATATATAGCCTCATTTGGATATATGTAACCAAGGACAAAATCAAGTTACGTTCCAGTCATCAAACAAACAAATACAAATTTTCCACTTTAGAACATTATTAATTTGCTTTAAAGGCGCTGACAAGCACGTGCAACCTTTAAATGATGAATTGTTAGGATTTAATTGGCTGTCTTGAGCAGAGCACCATGGCTGACATGGGTTAACATTCCGCCAATGAGGTGTATCATCAGAATGACTCATTTAAAGTGGCATTGAAACCACAATAAGCATGATGAATGCCACTGTTTAATTAAATATTGAAATATTCTATAGTTGATGATACCATTTAAAAGACTCCCAGTAGTACTAAATACACATTCCACAGCTTAACTGGGCGCACATTAAACCTGCGCTGGGCATACTCCCTGTTGTATACGCCAATCACACTGACTGATAGAACATGACTGAAAACCTCTTTTGGTGTTAGGCGGGTGAGGAGCAGAAACAGGGTGGGCAGCAACTGCAAGTAAACCACTGTTTGTTTAGCAGCAATGAGGCAAAGCAACATCTCACATATACAACAACCAGGTGTTCCTGTATGACCGTGCATGGTTCCAGTGAAAACCTTTCGACATTGAAATGAGTTCCGGGGGGGAAAGTGACTGAAAAGCAGAAGTTTTCTTCAGACTAAGACATAGCCGGGTAAAATCTGACCTCTCTCCAGGGTTAACTTATTCCTTTTATCCAAATACAAACCTCAACTTGGATTTACATTCCTCTTGACATCTAGACTCTGGCTTTTGCTCCATGCTTTATCATCTAAGATATCATTGCATTACTAATAGTTTTTAAAAAAATAATGAAGTACAGTATCTCTTCTAAACCCATCATAAAATGGGTCTTAACTTTAACAGCAGGCAGAGACTGAGTCGCATATCTGTTTCCGGAGACTTCTGAGGATCCCACTAAGGACTTTGCGTGATGAGGCCTCACACAGACAGGACAGGAGTGAGGGAGTCTGCTCATTTGGCACCATTTAGCGCAGCTCTGGCCCATATCCACTGGGGAGGCAGTCACTGTTGGGCCCTCCAGGGCAGGCAGACTGTTACTGAGCCTAGCTTCAGGCCATGCCATGCAAATCAGAGATTAAGAGTCTTTCATAGGCCCTGTTTGAGCTTTTTCATGCCAGAAATGTCAGGCTGAAATAATCCCACTATGTATTTTAGTCCAAAGTGAAAGATGGCTGCATTATTGGAGAAACAGTTTATCCCTGTTGGGCATCAGATTTCACTGTGGGTCGTGACCTCACTTGGCTTTTGACACAACGAGCTAATCGCGTTTAGTTAGGAAGGATGCCAGCACCCCGGAGCTGTCGGATACAATGTTAAGTAAAGCTACAGTGAAATAATGGATGACTACACAAGTGACAGTATATACTCAAAAAACTGACACGTTAGATTTATTCAACAATGTAGACTTGAATGGTTCCACATAACAATATTACCAGTCTGATGGTTCCACACAACAGTAAGTGATCTCGACTCATTAGATGTGATTATAATCTTAGAAGTTACTCGGACATTAATTACATCATGTCAGTTACGTGGCATCGGGTGAACATTCATTTTTAAGAAAATACAACATTACATACGAGGATATGAACCATTTTTTGTTGTTACTGTTTTCCTTATTCATTGACAGGAGCTACAAGTGAGAATACCGAAGTTAGATTGTTATCTCCATCACAGCCTCCATTATGCACAGCTGCAGACTAGTTCTGTTTGTACTGCAAAATATATGCAGCCTGTTGTTCTTTTCTTGAAATCCTCTGTGAAAGCCGCTCAGCTATCATGCCTGAGCATTTTTGCACAGCTGGCGCAGGTGGATGAAGGCAGTCGCTCTCTCGGCGGTGGCATTATACTGACTGTCACTCTCTTAACTCAAGGGTGTGCGGTCACAAATGTGTGACTAGAATCTTCTTTGGTGAAAATTTTAATGCTAATGTCACTGACACTTCACCAAACTGAAAGCCACATAGTTCTATTTGTAGTACACTGACAATAAATAAAAAAACACACACATAAAGCCTGGGCATGAAACATGGGACAAGCTCAAAATAGCAAAATATGAATCTTGCAATGGTCTCAACAGCAAATAATCAGTCAGGCAATTATCAAGAATTAAACAAATAGATATAGTAACTGAGCTTGGGCTAGTTTTTTCTTTTGATTTTTTTAAATGTTTAGGCCTTGTGAGTAAACGTCCACTGCCTAAATATTATCTGGGCAGCTTTTTAGAGCAGAAGTTTGTCTTTGTGTTACTGAGGTTGGTGGTGCTGTGCACAACCTTGCACCATCCTGCATGCATGTGCGCACAAATGTCCGCATTTACCCAGATGGCAATCTGGCAACCCTACCCAGACACAAAGCCACAAAGAGCTTACGTTTGTCGCATAGTCAAGTCACATTTATTTACATAGCACAATTAAAAACAGGCAATGCTGACCAAAGTGCTGTGCAATAAGATCTAAGACCACAGATAAAACATAATTAGAGAATACAAGCAGTAGGAATTAAAACTTAAATTCAGGGAAAAACCAGTAAAAATGGGTTTTGAGTCTATTTTTAAACATTTCCAAGCCGGTAGAGGACATAATGTACAGTGAAAGTGAACTTGATTTGTTTCCAAACCCAACTGTCATGATGAACAATAGTACAAAGAAGTAATGCACTATAAAAAGCCACTCAGGGGTCCAAGAATTAATGTTCAAGATAACCATTAGTTTAGCCATCAGTCCACAAAAAAAAAACAGAGAGAGGAAAAAAGCAAATAGCCTGAGATCCCACAACATTCAAGCTATGGAGCAAATACAGACATCCACACCAAGAAATCACTCTATCATCTGAGCACACATGCTCGACAGGGCCAAACATGCAACTGGTCGACTCCTGCAAACATAATAACCGAAGATGTTCAAAAAACCTGCATCTAGTTCTTCAGTTTAAAAGCCGTGGGACCGCATCTTCACTGAGAGAAGAATCCATCGGCTTGCGATTCTGTTAACGGTGTTTCTGACGCCAGGCTCAAACCGCAATGAGGACCCGATATATTGTTCTTAAATGAAATAAGCAGCTTCAGGGATGCGGGGAATGGGAGTTGTAATGCAGCTTGTATGGAAGTAGAGTTAATGCAATTCAGCAGCTACATCTTAAATAGGACTCTTATGCAGAGGCACACCTCTCAACAGAGTGGCCTGTCACTGAGTATTAGAGATAAAACCGCCACCTGAGTAAATGTTTATTTATGAGGTACGACCGCCGATACAGATGAGGAAGACACAGAAGAGGGTCAAAGTATTTGATGAAATACACCAAGGTAAAAGTATCCTGGAAATAACATCCGGCCAGAGTATCTCTGAGTTTCGTATGATCTTCCTTCATTTTTTTTACTGCTTTTAGTGCAGGAGTGCTGACGCAATTCTGCACCATTTAATCAACACTATGAAGAGCTGCTTTCTCTCCAGGGGCAAGCAAGAGGAGGAGACTGAGAAGACTGCAGGGAGATGGGTCAGTCGCATTGGAGTCGGCTCAATAGGTGACGCTTGTGCCAAAGTGACCACAGGAGTGAATAAGGATTTACAGCTCAAAGAAAACATCCAGGCAAACTTAAAGTCACCAGATGATCATGACGTAATGTCCGTTAGTATTTGCACAGTGACACAATTTTTGCTGCTTAGCTCTGTCCTTCAGTGCACAGGTTTGAAAGCACTGAGCATTAAGATGTTAACTGCCAGTTTTAATTTGCAGCATTAAAAAAAAAAATAGCAGCCTTTTTCTTTTGTCACGGTTCAAATATTAATGGATTTCATTCTACATGCTGAAGAGGGTTACACCACAATGCATCATATTTAAACCCAAGTCCTCCAAAGGTATAACGAGATGCACGAAAAAGAAGAATTGCATACCCAGCTTGTGTTCCAAACAAGGGTTGCGTAACGGAGTTATGTTTCAGTCTTCAATTTTCCAGTATTTTCTGCAGCTTCCTGGTTTCATCCTCGAATTGGCTGCATTTCCTCAGAAACAGGGGTCCATGAAAGCCAATAATAAAAAGGCAAGAGGCAGTTTCCTATACAAAGACAGAAAAAAACAATAGGCTTCAACTTAGAAGTAAGAGATACAAAACAAATGTAGACATTTTTTAAAATACCAATTTAGCAGCTACAATGACTTGTTACATTGAAAGTAGGATCATGATTACTCATTCAGGTAGCAAGGCGTAAATGAGATGGACTCAGTGTTTCAACATGGTTTGATAGCTTTGATAGCCAGTGGGGCTTTCAAGTGCATTGTAACTCAAAGCTCAAGGCCAATCGCTGACAAAACACCAATAATTAAACACGCTTGGTAAAAAATAACACATATAGCAGACAGAACAGCCATCATGCAACCTGTTATAAGTTTCCCTCATATGTATGCATGTGTGACCAGAGGTGTGAGTAACAAGAAGTGGCCCCAACAATTTTTAAATAACTGGTGCATTGAATCAGACTGGGCTGCATGAATTTATGTAAAATTCCAGTAAATGCTTGAAAAAATTGAAAACTTGTATAAATTCGAATTTCAAACATTTTAAACTACCTGCCTCCATACTATTCTATCAAAGCCTGAATACCAAGATTTAAAAAAAAAAGAGGAAATTCTTTACATTTAAATTGAAGACTTTACCACTGTAATCCAAGATCTGACAGCAATCTATATACTGCGCCAATTCGGCACAGTCTCGGGTGAAATGTCATCAAATCACTGACAAAACTGACAACTGACAGTCAGGGCAAATGATGTTTTCTTGGAACCCTCTCTGAGTAATCAGTGCATATGACACTGGAGAAGTAGACGGGCGCAGATGGTGCAATGTGCCACACGTGGTTTATGATCCACGTAATGACTTATTCTCGATATCAAGGGCATAATATGAGTAGAGGGAACATAAAGTATGGCAGGCCCTTAAACTTTAAAGCGTTTTTAGAAGACTAAAGAAAGTAAAAGCTTGATACGCACAGCACATACGCTAGCAAAAGAGCACAAAGGGCTCTTCATTCCTGTCCATAAAAAATAAGTTTACTTCCTTTTTTTCGCCTCTTGATAATATCACCATATCATTTCGCATCAATACTACAACTGGAGAGCAGCTCGTTGCTCTCGTCATAAATTGTAGCATTGTTCGCACTGGAGTTCTCATTACAAACAAAAGACTTCACTGACAAACCACAATCCATTCTGTTCTTAAAAGTAATAAGCTAATTTATTTCCTGAGCAAGCCTACAATATTCAATAAGATAATACATTTCACAATCTGCTTTTGTTCTAGATGGTATTTATGCAAACGGGCCCAGCCTTTCAATGACTCTTATGCTTGGTAGACAAACTTATCCTGAACAATTGAGCCTCATTGTAGTCATTCATATTAATAATTTAATTTCAGGAGAGAAGAATTTAATTAAATTTTGTTAGTTCAAGTGCACAATCCGTTTTTTTTTTTTTTTTGGGGGGTGTTAAGTGACATGTCCCGTGCACCCCTCCACTTGTTACTGTCCAAAAACTAAGAAAACTAAAGTCATACTGAAAAAGGGCGCACACTAGGACCTTGCAGAAACAGCGCTCGCTCAAGCTCCTTGGCTACCTCCCTTCTCCTAACTTTCATTCAAACCATAGACTGTATAAAAAGATGGACGCAGCACCCAGGTCCGAAAAGTGAAGCCCATGCGGAAATCTCTGAAAATTGCATTCTATTTAATGGCTAGCAGATGGCGACATCAGTGGTTGCAGAAATAAGTTCAATGCTCTAGAAGTCTATGAGAAAATGACCTTACTTTCCCACCTGATTTATTATTTCAATAATGATTTTCCACATTATTTTATGGTATCAATCGCAGATTTCAAGTCTCCTTCGATATATCGTAATGTTCATTTTTGTAAATTATGGTCCCAAATAGACTAGAATAAAGGATAAAGCCAGATATGCTTTTGGCTATGCATGGCTATCCTCTAGGCCCCGTCAGATACGGTCAGATCTACCCGTAGATCCACCTCTCGCTCCTCCCTGGATCTTCAATTCCGGTTCTCGTCCAATAGGAATCGCATCTGGTTTCAAAATTACAAAATGGCACTGTTCAAATAGCCAAAATCGAGGCTTCCTAAATGGTATGCTGAAACCAATGGGTGACGTCACGGTTGCTTCGTCCATCTTTTTATACAGTCTATGGTTCAAACACTCAGCCAGGTTGAACTTGCAGCTCAGTGTAAACGATATCAGTGCCCGAACCCCCCAAATTACAAAATGAACTTTTTTTTCTTCATATAAATGAGCGTGGCTGAGCTTCACATTATTCCCAATTCACTTATGAAAATTTTGCAAGGAACAGCTTGCTTTCCTCAGATTTGACTAGCTAGCTAGCTAGCTAGCCACAAAGATAAACAGTAACTCTTATTGATCCCCCTGTAACAGCGCAACTGAGTCGGGCGATTTATTGTGACTAAACTAAGTAGAACTGCAAACCATGTCACTCAACATGGTTTAATCTGTGGTCACACTCAGTGATTAAGTTAATTTACACACCATAAATGCATTTACGCGTCATATTCCACTTGGGGATTTCGTCGTGGTTATCAACTTTGGTGTAATGTTACTTCGGTTTGTTTGTGATGTGTTCTTGAGTTTGTCGGATGCCTCTCATTCATCAGCGTTAATATGTTAGCCTTCGAATTTCTAGTTTTAAAATAGTATAATTAAAAATCCTGTGCTCCATAGGAGTTTTCTCTGAAACTATTGCACCTTGATGCATGACATTTTCTTTGCTTAATAAGCTACTCATGTTCTACATTGAGTTCAAAAGTTTATGTTGAAGCATATTTTTTTACGGAGTTATGGCCCTTGATTGTGGCGGAGGATAGTGATGACACTATTGTCTTGTTGGTTTTGGACAGAATTTCTGAACACTCTCCCAAGGGCACAGCCAAAACCCAGTCAGATATGACTGGCGAGAAAGGTTATCAAACTTTCCGCAATAGTATTTAGTATTGTGGATTACTTTGTGTAATACATCAAAAGAAAGTACAAGATCTGCTCTTTCCGATGATGCCAAAATATGGAAATGTTCGGCTATTGTCAGAGGAGTTTGGCTTTTAGAAGCACATGACGCCATTTTCCAGAAAAACCTTTTGTTTTTGAGCGTTGCTCATAGTGAACTTTGTGCATTCATTCGAAAATCAATGATAATGATGGAAAGTAACACCAGAATGGTATCTCTGATGGATTTTGAGGTACAGTTGAGTCGGACCTAAATAGTGGCCGGTAAGAGTTTTTTAGGGGGAATTCTGCAAAATACACAGAGTGATATTTTGGCTGAGGATGAACAGCTTACAACATGGACAACTTGCTTATAAATATTTTCAGGATTTTTTCTTCTTTTTTTTCTGGCAGCATTTTTCCTTAGCCCTTTTGTCCTCATGTCAGCCAATTTGGAAAAGAAACCAGATGATGGTCTGAACTGTGCCTGCATAGTCTACTGCCATATATTACCCTAAAATATATCTCACTTTCACTTTAATAGGTGTCTGTGTAAAATTTGTACCAAAAATACTTATATATAAAAGCCTCAAGGCTCTAGTTTTATAATATACGCAGAAATCTGGGTACTCCCACATGGAAAGAATCTATATGAACATATATGCGCATATATGTAACCTATATGCCGCATATAGGCCAAATTCAGGTACATATATGTGCATATAGAAGGCATATAGGTCTCCTATTTAGCTCATATACCCAGTTGCAGGTTCTGTTTGTCATACCTATTGTATAGCTCATATCTCACTTTTGCAACTGTCATACATGATGCCTAGCTCATATTTTTATTCTCAAGGTAATATCTGCATATTAGTCCAAAGTCCCTTACAGAAATAACAAGAATTTCACACAGTAACTTATTAATCGCATGTGAACATGTGAAATTGGCATCACATTTGATCTTAAATACATGTTGACATGTGACAACGGCATGTTGTATGTAAACCAGTAATTATTAACTATGGCAAGTGAGAGGAGACAAAAAGCTATGATATCAACACAAATATCTAATACTCTTCGTTACATTTTTTCCTGAAACATTAACAATAACAAGGTCATCAATTCTTTCTTGACCATACTTATTTCCATTCTATGAAGATTGAGTTGTGTATTGTGGAAGAGAAGGAAATGTATAAAAACAAAATGTTTATTTCATCAATTAAGCATTTTTTCAAGTTTAAGTCACTGCCAGATTCACCACATTAGATAAAATTGGATTCACATCATTACAGCTCATACACATACACTGAAAGGTAATACACTACATTGTTACCTCCACCAAATGTAATGTTTTCTATCTTGTCTGTAATGCAGTTTCTAGATGGATATGGCTCAGAGGTCCTTAGTCTAAATGTAGCAAAATAAAACAAAAATAACCAAATAAAAGTACATAGAAGAACATACATTCAAGTAAACATGCCTTTCAAAAGTCATTTTCATCCCCAAATCTATTTGAGCATTTCACTGTGGTTAATGAATTTGAAGACAAAGTCTACATTTCTGTTCTCAGTTTTAATGAACAGACACTTGTCTTTTATTTGAGATGCTTGTATAGCAACTAAAGGTCCCAGACTTTTTCCTACAGGGATGAAATAACAAGGATTCTTAAATTCCCACACGGAAAGAACCTTTATAAACACATAGGTTTTAATCCCCGCCTCGTATCAACCAGCAGTGGTCGGCAGCTCTTTTCAGAAGTAGTGCGCAATTGTCCAATTCGGTACAGGGATGCAAATTAGGAAGGGCCTGCTGGAAAGGGTTATGTAGATTAGAGTTCCCCGTTTCTTGTTGGCCAGATGGACCCTCATAAAAAGATTCTGACCACTCTCTATATCCTATTACTTCTGCCCTTGTTCTGAGTTTGTGAAATCTCACCCAGTGAATGTATAAGAGGCAATGACTAATGGGCGCGGGCTTTGGAGGAAAGCCACGAGCTGTGTAAATTCATCTGATATAACGACATGGGGTGGCATACGTGAAAAATCCTAAACACTTGTACATAATTCCCTAATTGGATATCCCAGATTTGGTTGGGATTGGAGATGCCAAATTAAAAAAAAGAAAAAAAAAAAAAGACATTTAGGTTTTAATATAGGGCGACATGAAATTGGCCGTTTTCATATATTATAGGTACATATATGTACCTAAAATATATGAAAACGGCCAATTTTATGTATGTCGCATATATGCGAAACCTATATCTGGCCCTATATTAAAACCTATACGTTTATATAGGTTCTTTCCATGTGGGCTGTTAGTGCAAATTTTAACTAAATCTAAGCAATGAGTGAAAACGTGCACAAGATTTAGCAGACATACTCCCCACCCCTAATCTCTGGAGTGGTTTAATTCTACACTTTTCCTCCTATGGGGTGCACTAATACATTGATCAATTTCATCATTTATTGCTGTATTTTGTATAAAATATTTTTGGTACTACTATCCTAAAACATGGTCATTTTGTTCAAAATCGGGCAGGGGTATCTGAAAAACTAATGCACTTTTGAAGATTTGTGCCAGTGCGAACTGTGTCCCCCCACCTTTGAAATCAAAATTCTGCCCCAGTTTGAAAGCTAGGTTCTTCCATACTGTTATAGGTCAGAAGCAAGTCGAGGATCAGGTGAAACTGTTTGCTATCTCGCTAGCCACAGAAGCAATTTTTTTATCTGCTGACATGAATGGAACTCCTATTTATTTCCCGACTACTGACAGTGAAGAGTCTTATCAGTCTATTGGGCAGGGTCAGCAGCCTGCCACCAGAGAACCTGGCACTCACATTGTGGAGGAAACTCCATGTATCTCTAATACGGCTGATTTTTTTTTTTTTTTTTTCCCAAACACACCCAGACACAGAAAGCTGCCCTTGAATCAATTTATTTGATTGCCATTTGTAAGACTGAACACATTGCAACAATGCAAAAATACTACAGATTGTCAGAGGATAGCTACATTTTCCAGTGCAGTAGATATCATCCCGTCCTAGATATACAACCTCAAACACCAGAGAGGTTAGGTTCTACCTGGAGATCAGCACCTGAATATACACTGGAGACTTGCAAAATGTTGGATGCTCCCCAGGAAAATCACTCCCCAGAAATATGTCTCTGAATCAGAATAACAGTAACAAACACGGGCCATTACCATTGACTCATTCTTATTGATCTATTGAGTTTGGTAGAATGGAGAACACAAAGTTCTATCAATCCACATCTGAACCAGTCTCAATGAAAACAGAATGCTGTGAGGTTCACAAAGCTGGTATTTATGTCAGTGGTTCCAGTGAATTAACCAGCCCCTGTACGGAGGATATTACTCTTAAATTATCATTTTTTATTTACATGATTGTTATGATCCAGACCAGGAGTCACACACAAAGGCAGAGTACAATCCAATGGTAGAGTTCATTGATATTAATATGGCAACAGTGGGACAAAGCCCAGAGGAGTATTGCATAGTTCAGTTCAAATGTCACGGGTGAAGCAGTAACCAATCTGCAGCCAGTGGCCAGATCTGAACTGTCCAAAGGCAGGGAGGAGTAGCTTAGGAGGAACGCAATTCCAATCCTGATGACCGTAGAAGGATTGGGAGGTTGTTCTTAATAAACTGGACAGACAAACTGTAATGGCCGGTAGAATACAGAGGCCAAGTGCAATGACCAGAGAGAAAGAGAATAGCACGGACACAGTACAAACACAGAGAATAATATAGACCAAACAAAAGTACTCGCACTTCCAAAGGATGTATAATAGTCCGAACCACAGAAGCAAAGCGAGATAGAAAAAGGGAGAAGAAACTCCAATAATTAGAAGATAGAGAGTCATACAAAATCTGACAACAGATATCTTCGGCTATAGTGCGAAGCTAAAAACAGACACTCTAGCGAAGGGGGCGAGCCGGACTTCCTGCTTATATAGAGTCTGGGAAAGCACCGCCCCAGCTCAATCAGCCAGCTGGGTAAAGAATTCGATAGTCCAGGAATACGATATCGTTCCGGGATGAGAGCCGCAAAGAAAAGTCTAAACAACACGCACACCTCACAAACCATGACACAAACATACTGAGAGAGAGTGAACTGGAGTGCAGTCCCCATCCTGGAGCTTATTGCAGCTAACGATGAGTGAAAGTCAAGACAGCTCGCCAATCCATTTACAGAGCCCACACATCATTCACTTTCACGCGCAAACCCATAGCCATATTAGAGTCTCGAATAACTCTAGAATGCAAGTTTTTAGATTGTGGAACAAAAACAGAATATCCTGAGGAAACCCACGCTAACATTGGCAGAATAAGAACTCTACACAGGCTGGCTTTGAACCTACAATCTTCTTGCTAAGATCCAACAGTGCTACCTGCTACACCACTCAAATATCTTAACTAGTTAATGTAGATAAGAATGATAGGAACAAAGATTCATTCATGCAAGAAATGTGCTGATTCTCACAAGAACTAAGTAGAACTTCCCAGTAGATTTAAAATGTGATCAAGATTAAATATTCAGGGGTTGCCAAAATAAATACACTTACAAGACTTGTGAAGACTTCAGCTAAAATATTTATAAACAAGCTTAACTGGAAGCTTTTAACCTCTCCGTGACCCCCCTGTCAGAACAAAATGCTTCTTAAAAATACGTATGAACAAGGTACAGCAACACCTCCGACACTAATATTCAGGGAAAGTTTTACAGCTTTTGAGTGAAGAAAAAAAAACAGTTTAAAGAACTAGACAACTGAGTGGTTCTGAAATGGTACAATAACAAACATCACCACTTTTATTTCTTTGTGGGGTTATATAAAAAATGACTTTTCTATAAATTATCAGTTGCTTTTCTTCCCTTTTGAGTCAGGGAAACTGTTCAATTAAGCATTTCAGTCACTTCAATGGGAACATACTCCTACATTTCCTCATATTCTTGTGAGTGGGCAGTCTTCAGATGATCAAAAGCACACAATGTGGCCTTCTTTTCTCTGCCAAGGGAATATGTATCGCTATTTGGTGTGGATGAAGTGCAGGAAATTACCTCCTGAATTCTCAAAAACTGAGCACTGGAATAAAATATGAAATCTGACTAAATCCCTGTAGCACAAAACTATCAAGGCTGTACTGACAATGAGAATCCATTATTCATATTTCATAGATGTTTGCTAAGTGCAGAATGGAAATGTTCAACGGCAATAATATTTAAAATATTTCATCATGGCAGAAATTTTGCATTAGTCCTTCATGTTGATTTTCAGAGACTTTCTAAAGAATGGCAAGAATGATATCAAGCAAGTATGAGTAAAATAGTTTTTGAATAATGTGCTTTTCTCCCACTACCATGAGGAGCTGATTGTAATATATGTGTGCACAATACTTGAGAAAAGCAGTACAGAGTGAGGCAATGTGTCAGCTTGTGACTTGCAAATATCACATCTAATGCAGTTTGAACATTGCACGGCCATGCACCAGTACACAGGTAAAGCTAGTCCAGACAGATATTCATATGAATTGTTGAAAAGTTTTTAATCACCAAGAGAATGTGACGTAACTGATTGACACTCTCACCATGACAGCATTCATTTGAAAACTTTTACAAAATGAAATTTTTTCAAATTAGTATTCATTTTAAAATAACAGTTGAAACATAGCTGTTTAGTCTACAAATAAAGGGAACTGAATTAAAAATACATTTTAATTCGCAATTAGTAAAAACACTAATGTTCAGGTTCTATCTTTGTGATGTCTGGAGTCACATACCCACGTAACGGGCACGGAGGACAGGAAATAGTGGACTGGACTTAGGTGCAGCGGTGGACTTGATTGTAGATTTTATTAAGCCGTGTGCGCAGGCAGGCGGCTTGAAACAGTATATACAAAACAAAATAGGAAGCGAGGCTCCTCAATAGAAGAAACTAGGAGTAATACAATCACTGGCAGTTACTATAGCAACAATGTATTACCAATAAGAAAAAAAATTGGAAGCGAGGTTCCTTAATTTGAAGAGGCTACGTTAGTGCTGGAAATTACGCAGCACTACAATCAAAGGTTTTTAGGAATTTACATACGCAATACGCAAAGCTATAGAACAGTACAGGAGTGTGGCTTACGTGAGTTTGCAAAGATAGAAGGTAAGGCTGTGACATTTATACATGTATGCTGCTACCTCTCAGCAGAAATGAGAAACAGATGATCCAGGTTGAGCGATGAGTGGGGCTATGATCCGGGTCTTAATTGGCCGGCGTACTGGACCGCAGAAGGCGAGGCCTGACAATCTTTGTGTACATTTCGAAGAAATTCCAAACTTTGGAAAGGCACTCTATTTCCAAACACAGGGAAGCAAAGCAAGTATTGAATTATCTTTCAACAATTTCCCACTAGGGTGGCAGCAGTGAGCACAGACTATCAAAAAAAAGGCATAAAACATCATATTTCATTCACAGAACACCAAGGAACTATGTGAGCCAATCAAACTCATACAGCGAACTGCCTTTTTTATCCAGTCATATAAAATAGGGTATTGAAGGGCTAATTTCAAGCCTCCAAACAAATATTGCACTTACTGGCCACATGGTGGTGTGATAACTGGCTAAAATGCTTTACTGAGGTGGATGGGAATTTGAAAAAGCAGCTCATGCCTGATTTCAGAGGCAGTCATAAAAATGCATGCATCTCCAGTTGTGAAAGGCACGGATAAAATGATGAACTTTTGGTTAATATCAAAGATAATGGAATTGGTATCTTGCCAGTAGCATTATGGTGGAGGCATACAATCGACTGAGTGCCATCTTCTAGTTCATTTTTCGATTTTTTAAGTATTTACTTATTTTTGGTTGGCTGGGAAACTGATAACTCAGTTTTACATTTGACTAAACACAGCATGGGGAATCCAATGAAAATATATTTGCATACTCTGACTTTGTATTTCTAAAACTTTTTTTTTTTCTAAAACAACCCCAAGTGGTTACATCATCTTTCAGTCCACATGCCACCTGTACAATGCATTTTAAGCATTTCACCTGAAAGTGAAGTACTCTGCCTCATAAAGCTCCACTGAGATGTTCCGTACTTCATGTGTTTGAGAGGGAATGGGCAGTTCTATGCACTAACATCCTGTTTGAAGCACTCCATTAGTGCTGTTCAATGAATTAGGCCATGTTATGATGGAGGACACTTGTACGACTCTACCGCCTTCACCATCTTTCTGAAAGTGCCACAGCAGCCTAGTGCTGTTGAGCCCAAGTGGCCACAAGAAAGCTTCATTTTTGAATTTCATATTGGGTCTTTTTGAAAGACTTAATTCATTTGCACCACCAAGGCTGGTGCCAATATAGTTGTAAGAGGCCTGTTGCTCATGCTAACTAACGCAAAAGTCAGTTATTATTTCCCACCACAATGTGAAAGGGTACACAGGAATGAGTGCTGTTCTTTTGCGTGTCCATCCATCCGTCTTCATGTCCGTCTGGCTCACTTCTTTTCTGAGCCAGAACTTCTAAACCATTCAATTTTTTCCTCAAAATCTAGCTCATAGATACATTTTATCATGTAGATGTGCCTTTTCATACTTCTGTCCTCCAGTCTGTCTGTCTGTCTGTCCGTCCCTTAGTCATGTTTTATTTCCAGGCCTTAAATGCCAAAACTGTGGCGGGGGAACTGAGAATTTCATGCTTGTTTTTTTTTTTTTTTTCCCTGCAAGAAAATATTGGCTCAAAATATGTTATTTCTTTGTATAAATGCCAACTGCTTGTGCCAATTAGGCTAACATTCTCTTTCAACAATAGAGAAATGTTTTTCGTCGAATCGGAAGCAAGTTACATCTCAACATTTCACATGGTGAAGCTTGACATGAAAAAACATACAAAAATTAATATGATTGTGCACATATGAAAAACTCCAAGGTAGTCTCATTGATCTTACCCACAAAATTAGGGCATTTTTCACTGTATGCCAAGTCTGTCTTTTTTTTTCAGCGTACGCAATATTTAAGTACGAAATCCATGCAGATTTTTATAAATAAGGCTCAATGTCACAATTACTTGGTACGTAGCTTATAGTACAATCGACAGTTAATCCTCGGAGTAACCAATCCTTGAGTGCACCCCGGAAATGACGTAGGTCCACTGGCATTATCCATCACCTCGCTTTACAGGACCAATGTAGGCTGCATGCAGCTGGGCTGCCATTCTAAACCCTATGAAACTTGCTGTGACTTTAGCCTCAGCTGAGCCCCAGGAGCAGCCCCTAAAGGTTTACTTTGATTTATGGACACCCTGGTTGCACTTGATAAATGGACTTAATGGTGTAGAAATGATAATGCCTCCAAGCCATGATGTTTGCTCTTGAAAACACTTAAGAAACTGTCAGGTTAGAGCTCAGTAGCTCAAGCCAGAGATGCAGAGGTGCTAACAATGCTAACAATCAAAAATGGCAATATGTTTGCGGGAGGAGGTGTGTGTGTGTGTGTGTGTGTGTGTGTGCATGTTGTTGTGTGTATAAATGTACATCAAATCAGTGATCTGTAATATAATGTTCCCAGACTATAAAATAATACATTTTATTACATTTAATGCACATGTTCACATGATCAAGCTCAAAAAACAAAACAAACAAACAAAAAATCATCTTGTATCATTGAATCATAAACTTTCATAGTAACTATTTTAATAATGGAAGCTCTGTCCCGCAGAACAATGAAAGCAGACATGATACACAATCTACATATATAAAAGCTGGTATTTTGCAGCTAAAAAGATTCAAAAAAGGAACTTGTTGTCATCCTACAAAGTTAAATTATATTGCACTTGACTTCATGAAATAATGGCCTACCTGATAATATTACACCCTAATAACTCCAAAAAACACTTTGGCAAACCTCGCCAAACACGGTCTGCAGTAACCTGTAAGGTTTAAACAATTTTGCTGCAGCAGTCTAAAGTTAAGCATGAGCAAGACATTCCTATTTTTCTGTGTGATCACTATTTAGGACCTTAAAATGAAAGACATTTTTTGCACAAAAGCATCACTTAATAAAATAATTACCCATATGGAGTTCAGATATCATGAATATCATGATATCATGGATTTTATGCAAGTTTTCTGAGAAGTTGTACAACTCTTCAAATGACAAATATCTGACCAAGAGAAAAAAAAGACGGAGGTCATCATATTTTCCTCCCTCAAAAAGGTTTAGCCAATGAGAGGCCGAGGAACACTCTAGCAGCTGCATGACAGTGACACTGACTTACCCTAGCATAACCAAAGTCTGTATAGGCTTAACTCATTTTTTTTAACCAAATTTTCACTCATTTGGAGCTTTTTTGTCTGCTTAAATTGGTTAATGCATGAGCCAGTGCTCTCCCTCTGTTTCTGTGCTGGTTGTGTAGCAACGGGAGATTCGTTTATGATCCATTTTTTTTTCTGATTGCTAGTCTTTCCTTCAAAGTATGCGTGAGAGAAACTTCAGCTGTCTTTCGTATTCATAACGTTGAGAGGATATTTACATGAGCGCAGGTATTAACCGTTACTAGCTATATGCTGCTCCTTTTTGTCACAACCCTCACTCATATGAATCCCTATTGCTCCTCTTCCCAAGCAGTAACCTGCGTGTCTTTGACATGTATTATCTCTTTTGATTGGTTTAGCGTCTTGCGTGCGTCCCCTGCCAGCTGTAATGCATTTGTGCATTACACTCCACTCCCATATGTCTCTGTAGAGTATTCATCCTGCCTTTGAGTCTGTCAAGTTGCTGGATTGTTGCTTCTTAAATTCCCATAAGGAAGCAGTCAGTAATATTCCAAGTCTAAGAGTTTATGGTCTTCGGAAATTATCGTTATTTTTAATGGTAGCCAAATACGGGAGTACTCTTCTTAGTCTTATTAATGGGAACAAGCTCCCAAGTCTATTCCCTGGTCTCCAGGATTGGGATCGAGTTCCTGTTAACCCCTCTCTTCAGTATGTGCCTCTGTCCAGTTTATTAGGAACACCTCCCAAGCCTTCTGTGAGGTCATTAAGATTCAGACTGCGTTCCTGTGAAACTCTCTGAACCTGCCATCTGACAGTTCGAGGGTGATGAGGATGATCTCCATCTGGCTTTTGCCCCAGGATGCCCCTTACCCAAGCTCATTACCATCTGAACTGAACTGTCCAATTCTACTCAGGGCTTTGTCCCTTGCAGTCAATGCTGAAATCCTGTGAATAAACCCTACTATTGGATTGTAATGTGCCACTACATCTGGCTCCTTGTCTGGACCAGAACACCGTTTACAGTCCTGGGATCTGGGAAATTCAACACAGATTTGATCATTACATACTGCTAGCATGTTCAGCAAACTAATTTATGTTTTAGCTCTTGCGGTTTGCATAGCTGGCATCATTGTTAGATTACTATGCATGTGTAATAGGTTACTTGACACTGCAATTGTGTTTTTTTTTGTTATATAGCAGAGCCTTTGTTGTATCAGTGGGTAAGATTCTTTATTAAATTGCAGGTGTGTTCAGCTTTTGGGTTTTAGAACACTCGCAGGAAAGCAGACATGTTGAGTGAGAGAGAGCTTTCTTTTACTTCTTGCCGTTAAAGAGCTATAGGACGTTTGACATTGTTGTTAACAGGAAAATGGCAGATTTCGTGAGCGTTTTGATTCAGGCGTTTAAGTATTTATTATTCAGGTCAGCTTGGTCTTAAAATGACCTAAAAAAACATTTTGTAACACCTATGGAACCTTTCTTTTGTTTGCAGTTCACTTCACATGAAGGTTGTCTTTCACTAAGGATTTTCATCCACATTATGTTTTCTATCTACTGTCAACAAGTATTTACATCTGTGGTATTTGTGCTCTGAGTAATTATTTGGCGCTCACTGCAGTCTTTCATCGATCCTCACAGGCCACCCTCCACAGAGGGAACAGGACTTGGGCCCACTGAGGACTGAGCTGACACAGTAAAAGATTCAGGGTTAAAGTAACTCTTAAAGACTGTTTGGTTCCAATCTGGCAAGAGGGGACTCCATTGGACTGTGTAAGAATTAATTACCCTCTCTGAAGGGTAATTGTTTTTGGTGGCGTTTGTTTGCCTGTTTGTCTGTCGGCAGAGTAACGCAAAAGTAGTTTTCCAAAATTATACAAAATTTTCAAGAAAGGTGTGAATGGTCCAAGTATCACCTGATTAAATTTTGGGCCTATCGGGTCGAAAGTCACGGTTACTAAAAAACAAAAACTTGTCTTTCGCAGGACTGAACACGTGCATTTTTTAATTCTGCTTCCAACCATATGCTAGAGTATAGTATGAAGTCAATAGGGTTGTTGGTGGTAAGGGTTGACTCCCAGTTGGGTGTCCCAGGTTATTCAACACCCCAATCACTAAATCATCTCCCTCAAGCAAGGTATGTTGTGCCTAGCACCATGTGTTTGACTCGGTAGGAACTGATTAACTCTGAACATTATACTGTGAATAAATTGAGCTTACAGCTCTGCGGACAACCAAGAAGAACCAACATCTTTGTTCAGAGTTATTCCCCGAATGGCAACAAAAATAACCCATGTACTTGCAGAATGACAATTTTTGTCTTCCGGCTCTATACGCCAACTCCTTGAATTTGAAATCAGTACTAGTTTAAAATAGAGACTGTTGGCTTTAAAGTGCGAGTGGATACATCTGCAACATGTGGACCATTTAGGTATCTTAGCCTTTTTTATACAATATCATGGTCTAATTACTTGCAGACTGTTTTGTCACGGCCCCAGTTTGCATGAAACTATCACACCATGAAATGCTTCACAGTTAAAATATGAGCATGTGAGGGGGTCTATTTTGCATTCAATTTGTTGTAAAGTTCACACCTCAAACTTCAGATAGGTTATCAGAATACAAGAGGTAAAAGAGAGAAACAGCTGCATATCACATTTTAATGTGAGCAACTTTATCTCAGTGGTGATATTACTTCAGAGAAGAAATTTGTCCACATTCAGTGTTTTACAAAAGTCTACAGCATTCTAGGTTTTTAAAATTTGGTCTTTTTAAGCATATTGGTCTGTCAGTAAAAAAAAAGAGCAACAAAATTGACATTGTCAAAAATAAATTGTTCAAAAATTAAATGCTACAGAGAAAAGTGTGCATTTCATGAAAAAGTGACAGGCCTCCACAGGGGCCTGACATTCATAAGGCTGTCTGAGATTACCTGAAACAAGCAAGACTATCAGTGCTTTGAAAAACTTTGGCAAGTTCTCCTAATTCTTGGAACAACCTACCAGCTGACAAAACTGCAAGACAATGTACAAACGAGAACTGATGCAGTTTAACTGGCAAACAATAGTCCTCAAAACATTGCTTTGATTTACTTTTAAACTGCTTTCTGGATTTTGTCATTTTTTTCCCCTCCAAAACTTTTTATTTTATTATTAGAAATATCTCTGAATTGCCTTCTTGCTCTGAGCCCTGAATTGCCTTCTTGCTGTCGGTACACAGCAAGAAGGTTGTGGGTTCGAATCCAGCCTGAAGCCTTTCTGTGTACAATTTGCACGGTCTCTCCATGTCCACATGGGTTTCCTCCAGGTCCACTGGTTTCCTCCAGCAGACCAAAAACATACATAACAGGCTAATCAGAGAATCTAAATTATCCATATAGGTGTGAGTAAGAGAATGAATGGTGTGTGCGCCCTGCGATGGATTGGCAAGCTGTACAGGATGTGTCCCTGCCTTTCGCCCATAGTTAGCTGGGATAGGCTCCAGCTCCCTCACGACCCTAGAGAGGAAGAAGCGGTACAGACAATGGATGAGTGGATGGATAGTGGTCAGAAAGGACCACATCAACATTATAAATCTAGAGCAATTAGGTCCACTTTTTGTCATTAGCCACATTTTATTCCTGAACACAAAGCGTTATTATCAAATTCTTTTAATCCCCAATGTACAGTATACCCAGACTGTAATAAGAAATGAACAGAACAGAGTCCAGTTCAAACTCATGTTCAGGCACTCTCATCAGTGTCCTCAGTAATTTTTCTATGGATGGATGAATTTACAGAGCGTGTTTGTTCCCCCACCCAAGCCACTTGGATTAAAGATATTCAACTAAAGGCACATCGCGCCAGATTTCCATGTGACCTGAACTCCTTGCTTATTTGTGAATTTCACACAGCAAAGCAATTAAATGGAGGTCTTATGAAGTCTAATGAACATAGATCATTCAATTATGATGTATTGTAACACTGCCTCAATAGCCCAAAGGCTAATTTTATAAGACATTAATATTCTCAAGTGACATGTTTTCATTCAAATAAATGTGCTGCAAGAGATATAACTATGTTAACATAAATATGAACAGTTTATCAGTTATCATTACTTTGTGAGGTGAAAGACTTGTTGAAAATGCACATACATTCATATACATTGCAGTTTGTTGTGTTTGTATGTGGACTTTGACACAATATAAAAGCAGTTGCAATATCCATCCGGCTCACCCAATGTGGATGTACAGTATATCCCCGCAAATTAAATCCGCCTTCTTTCCCATTACCCTCCAATCAACTTCTTTATGACAACTCCAAATGTGCTGGAGTCAAAAACACTGTCCAAGCCAGTGTCACTATAGTGTCACTATACAAATATTAACGCACTGCACTAGATGTGAAACATATCACAACATAGGCACTGACTTCGGGGAAAATTGTATCAGTCTCTTCAAGTTATTGGCAACCCTTTGTTGCATAGTGCCAGAATGTGTCCTTTTACATGCTAAGTGGTCTCAGTCACATGGGAGAACAGTGCAAAATTAAGGTGAAAATAAGGCACTGAAAAGCTGTATCGGCTGATAATCCAGGAACGCCCCCACATCGCGAGAAAACCAACCGTGATTGCATTAATTCAGTGATATATTTACTTCCTCGCAAAATTATAAAAATGTGAGCACCCAGAGTTTAAACTGATAGTTTTTCTGCGTGGGTTACAAAGGTCAAAACTAGACCAAGGGGGTTGAAACTGCAAGAAAAGGCAATCATACCAATTACTTTGTGATATTAGTGAAATCCTTGTTTCCTGCTGCCTGTTGCCTAGACTATGGCCTTTTAAACCATCTAGTGCCAAATGGCACACTTAGGTGCCTTTTCCTATATTTCCAGTGCAATCACAACATCATGGTTGATAACATAGAAGTTTTGTCCTCATAGTGGAGTTCCACTTGAACAGTCAGTTCTACAGCTTAACAGTCGGCCCTTGTACAAATCCAACTGCTGCAACACTCTCCCTGCCTATTGCCTGCTCAGTTCAGATCAACCTTCAAAATCCCTAATCGGCAACATTAAACTACAGAAGACTCTAAAAAAATGCTTCGGTTAATCAACAGGGCTCCACAAATCACGGTCCTTGAGGGTAAAGAACTGCTTGTTTTTCACCCTCCCTTTATCTGGGGGTCAGGTTTGATGACAATCCGGCCAATGAGGGGCAATAATTTTACCACCTTCATTGCCTGGAAGGAGAGAAAACCAGGGCAAGAATTGGATTTGAGGGCCATATTTGGGGAACCCTGATCAAGATAGCATATTAAAACAGGGAAATAATTATGTACCACATCATGTATGAGATCAAGGAATTACCCACAGCCACAAAATTAAACTTTCTCTAAAAGTTGTAGCCAACATTGCATTATCTGGAGACAGCTATGTGCATGTGCGTGTATGTCTTAGGAGGGTTTGCACATCACGTGATTTTCCTGGCTAAAATTAAAGCCGACACGTCACCTTGGCAGTTTGCAGTCTGCATATTCCCTGACAGCGCACGGAGGAATCATAATTGGCCCAGGCTACAGAATCATTGAGTGGCTTCATCTGAACAACAGATGATCCATGACAGTGTCATAATGCTTTTAGGAGGAAAGCTAGCAGTGAAGAGATGCTATGTACCAGCAAGCCTGATAAAACTCTCATGCTGGGCTTACGAATTCCAGACATTGATTTGAAATAAATTGAGACAGATGATCAGTCGATGACAATTTCCATAATCGTTAAATCTTCTGTAATTCATCAAGGTAATGATATTCGTTGTCCCTAATGTCACATTTATCCTGTAGGAGAAGAGCAGCGCACACGCTGTGATTTTTAAAAGGATTGATTACACAGGGACTGCATTTCCCTCGGCCTGCAATTGTAAGGTAATCTGTTATTTAGCAAAAAATAAAAAATAAAAATAAAAATGGAAAAAATAACAATAAGAGAGGGGAAAAAGGAGTTGCAATCTAATTTAATTGATACAATTTTTCTTTTCTTGTTGACTGCTAGTGGGGTTGCAATCACACCAGTGTGTACTTTGACATATTACAGGAAAAAGAAAAAAAATGAACATACACCATGTTCTCCAGCAGTGCACAGAACACAGCAAAAAGATGGACACTTTACTTATAAACCCATTATTTGGACTGTACGACTGATAAACACAGCAATTTCTGAACTCTGATCATGATTGTGTTAACAATCTATCTATCTATCTATCTATCCATTTTATTTATTTTAACTCTTTAGGACAGAGTAAACAGAAAAGGCTTCATTATGTTTTTAATACTATTTTTTATTTCCTTTGCTACTATTCATGATCATGTTTTGGCGGTCTTTCAAATTCACTACAGCGTAGTGGAAAGTTTCCAGGGTGTGTGAAGTGAGTGGGAAGTGAGAAGCAGTCTATTCTAAGGAAGATGAATTTGTATAAATAACAGATAATCCAAGACCATATGTGTACATTGGGAATAAATTGTGACGCTGGACTTTTGACTGTATTTGTATGGTCTCTTCACTATTGACCACTGGTGTATAGTGTAATTAACCCCTTTGCCCGGAATACTGTAATGTGGTAAATAGCCACTAGATGGCAGTATTGACTTTTTTTTTTTGTGAAGCCCAGTCTTAAGCTAGGTTGGGCATGTCCAGGGCATGCCCAGAGGGGAAAGTCCCAGAAATGGGAGGGGGCTGGACAAGAGTATATAAGGAGAAAAATCGAGAGTTTGGAGTGGTAGGAGAAATTGCAAGAAGGATACATTTGACCAGACCTGTCACTCTCTTCAAGACCTGTTCAGCTTTTTGTGGATTTTTGCCTGTGTTGGAGCATTTTCCTGTCCCAGGACATCACAACATAGCAGCCCATCTCCATTACCGGGAATTGTAAATATCTCATTTTTTATTTTCTTTTCAATCTTGGTCAGTAGTGTTGGGTGTAGATTAGTTCTATGTGTTTGTTTAATTAAATCTGTTGAACTTAAAGGATTTTGTCTGTCATCCCGTGCTGTCCTGTGGCCGCCATAACAAATTGGGGCCATAACAAATTGGGGGCTCGGGTCCGGGGTAGACCATTGTGCGAGTCATTTATTGAAAATCTAAAATTTCAAATAGTGAAATTGTTTTTTGAATTTTCCTAGATAGATATTGGCAGATCAACAGCAATGGATGATTTCTTGGCATCACCAACCGTAGAGGTTTTGAAGTCTTTTAAAAAGACAGAACTGCTAGAAATATGCAGACAGTTAGAGCTGACAGATGTAAAACCAGCCATCTTGAAAAGCAAGACTGGCGAGAGAGATTGTTGAATATTACATTGATGAAAATGTGTTTGCACCAGGAGATCTGGAACAGTTTCGGTGGAAAATCCAAATGTAAATTGGAACTTAAATTAAAAATGCTAGAAATTGAAGAAAAAAAAAAAACAAAGGCAGTTTGAGTTAGAAAAATTAGCAAGAGAAGAAAAAAGAAAAAGAAATTGAGGAAAAAGAAAAACAAAGAGAGTTCGAGAGAGCAGAAAGAGAGAAAAAAGGCAGTTTGAGTTAGAAAAAATTAGCAAGAGAAGAGGAAAGAGCAGAAAGAGAGAGACAGAGACAGAGATTTCGATTTAGAAAAAATTAGACAGAGAAGAAAAAGGCTCCAAATGGAGCAACTAAAAATTAAAATAGAAGCCGAAAACAAATTTAAGGCTAGCCAGGAGGTAAAAAGCTGGTGCCTCCATTTTCAGAGAAGGAGGTTGATAAGTATTTCCAGTGCTTCTCGAAGGTAGCTAAGAGTTGTCAGTGGCCAAAGGAACACTGGCCTCTGATGTTGCAAACTGTCCTCAAGGGTAAAAAGCTCAACAAGCCTATTAGGCTTTGTCTGCAGATGATTCCTCTGATTATGAAGTTGTCAAAAAGGTTATTTTGACAGCTTATGAGTTGGTTCAGAGGCTTACCGACAGAAATTCAGAGGTCTGAAGAAATCTGACAATCAGACTTATGTTGAATTTGCTAACGAGAAGAAGGTTTGCTTTGGTAGCTGGTGTACTTCTATGGAGGTCAAGGATGATTTCAACTCACTGAAAGAGATGGTGTTAGTTGAAGAATTCAAGAACTGTGTCAAGGATGATATTAAGACCTACCTTAATGAGAAGCAAGCACTGAATTTGCAATCAGCTGCCAAGTTTGCAGACGAATATGTTCTAACACATAAGTCCAAATTTCAGTCTAGCAGTAACAATAGATGGTCCCAATTTCAGAAGAAAGGTAACGGTGATACCCAAGATTCCTCACCCAAATACAAAGACAAATCTGGTGATGGTGCTCAGAAATCCAGTAAAAGTCTGAACAAAGTGTGAAAGCTGACAGTGACAAAAAGTGGTCTAGTTTGCAATTATTGCAAGAAATCTGGTCATGTTACAACTAACTGTTGGTTCCTTAAAGCTAAGAAAAGAAAAAGAAAAGGATACCAAACCCAATGCCTTTGTGAAGACAAGGCTAGAAACCCCTGTAGTAGATGACCGATCTGCTAAATTGCCTGCTCCTTGTGAGGCTAAGAAGCCTGATACTGCTGACTTTGTGAGGGAGGAATTTCTTCCATTTGTGTCAGAGGGATTTGTGGCTCTGAATGAGCATTCTCCTCCTGTCCCCATATATATCCTAAAGGGATGCGGAGCTTCTCAGTCACTTTTGTTGATGGACTCCTTGGAGTTCACGTGATGAGACCGCTTCTGGGGATTTCATACTTGTACAAGGTATTGAAGGGAGGACTGTATCTGTACCCCTGTGCTCTGTATTCTTGAAGTCAGATTTAGTTACAGGACAGGTAAAGGTGGGACTTATGTCAAGTCTACCTATCAAAAAGGTGTTTCTCTGTTGCTAGGCAATGACCTGGCTGGGGGCAATGTAGTTCCCATTGTTCATCTTACTTCACAGCCGAGCACTGAAGATGGCGATGAAGACCCATCTCTGTATCCTTCCTGTGCAGTGACTCGTGCTATGGCCAAGAAGGCTCAAGAAGAAGATGATGTGGTGCCGTTCAGCACCTTGAATAGTCATGACTCAGGTGGTTCGCCTCATGACTCTGTTCAGCCTACTATGGTTTCTCCGTTTGAGGACTTATCAGACACTTTTATCAGTTCTCTATTCAGCCAGCCAGATGGGTCTGGTGATTCTGATGTGTCTGGAGACTTGTCTCTGTCCAGAAAGCGGTTGATTCAGGAGCAAACCAATGATCCTGAAATTTGTGTACTAAAGAAGAGCCCTTCCTGATGAAGAAATAGACACAGTTCCAGTTGGGTATTATCTCAAGGATGGAGTGTTGATGCGAAAGTGGCGCCCTCCTGATATCCCTGCCAATGCAGATTGGGCAGTGGTCAAGCAAATTGTTGTTCGAAGGTCTACAGGAATGAGATCTTAACAATGGCTCATAGTTTGCCTTTAGGAGGTCATCTTGGGGTTAACAAGACTGTTGATAAGTTCATGAAACACTTCTTCTGGCCTGGACTTCGGAAAGATGTTTCCAACTTTTTGCAAAACCTGTCACACTTGTCAGGTAGTTGGAAAACACCAGTTAGATCCACCTGTAGCTCCATTGCAGCCTATCCCAGCATTTGGGGAGCCCTTCTCCAAGGTCATTGTTGATTGTGTTGGTCCATTACCCAAGACTAGATCTGAAATCAGTACTTGTTGACAATCATGTGTGCATCTACCAGATTCCCTGAAGCCATACCTCTACGCAACATCAAGGCAACTGCAATTTTGAGAAGGCTTTGATAAAGTTCTTCACGTTGTTTGGCCTTCCCAGGGAAATTCAGTCAGATCAAGGTAGCAATTTCACTTCGGATTGTTTCAGCAGGTTGTGTATGAACTAGGTGCGAAGCAGATTCTTTCCAGTGCCTATCATCCAGAGAGTCAGGGTGCCTTAGAGCGGTTTCATTCCACTCTCAAGACAATGATGAGGACTTATTGTTATGACCATGAGAAAGACTGGGATGAAGGTGTTCATTTGCTGTTGTTTGCAGCTAGGGAAGCAGTGCAGGAGTCTACTGGATTCAGTCCGTTTGAGCTAGTGTTTGGCCATGAAGTGAGAGGACCTTTGCTATTGTTGAGTGAAAAATGGCAAGAGAAAGAGCCGCATATCAGTCTGTTAGACTATGTTAGCAAGTTCAAGGAAAGACTGCGTGCAGCTTGTGACCTAGCCAAAGAGAACTTGAAATCAAGTCAGGGAAAAATGAAAACTTGGTATGATCATAAGGCTAGAAGCCGTGAGTTTAAACCAGGAGACAAGGTCCTTGTGTTGTTTCCTGACAGTCCAATCCATTGCAGGCTAGATTTCATGGTCCTTATGAAATTCTGACAAAACTCAATGATCTCAATTACATTGTGAAGACTCCAGATAGGAGAAAACCAAAACAGTTGTGTCACATTAACATGCTGAAGGCTTATCATGATAGAAATGCTAGGGTTGCAGCTGTCACTTCAGATCCTCCTAGGGCTGAGACTTGTGAAGATGAGGGGGAGTGTCAAGATGATGAACCTAGAATTAAAGCTGAAGTTCTTTCATGTAAATTGTCAAATTCTGAAGTGTTGCAAAATCTTGATGTAAAACTCCAGCACTGAGAACCCTCACAGAAAGATCAGTTTGAGAGGTTGATCAAGAAATATAAAGATCTATTTCCTGATGTTCCAAAGAGAGTTTCTAGAGCCTCTCATGATGTAGATGTTGGTGATGCCAAACCAATAAAACAGCATCCATACCGGATGAATCCTGAAAAGAGAAAGATTGCTGAGAAAGAGGTTCAGTACATGTTAGAACATGATATTATCAGACCCTCTAACTCAGATTGGAGTTCACCCTGTGTTCTAGTTCCAAAACCTGATGGAAGTACTAGATTCTGTACAGATTATCGCATAGACAATGCTGTAACTAGAACTGATGTGTTTCCAATACCTAGGATTGATGATTGTATCGATAGAGTAGGGCAGGCAAAGTTTCTGACCAAGATTGATTTATTGAAGGGTTATTGGTGTGTGCCTTTAACTGAGAGGGCCAAGAGCATCTCTGCTTTTGCCACACCATCTGGGTTATACCAGTATGAAGTCCTACCCTTTGGCATGAAAAATGCCCCAGCCACGTTCCAAAGGATGATACAGTCTACAATCGCCGGATTGCCACACACGGGTGCGTACATCGACGACCTGATCACATGGAGTGACTCCTGGGAAGAACATCTGAAAGATGTAGAGAAAGTGTTCAGCGCTTGACCCAGGCTAACCTGACTGTTAACCTGAACAAGAGTGACTTTGGTTGTGCTACTGTCACGTATCTTGGCTCGCTATAAGCCAGGGTAAGGTGGCACCCATAAATGCTAAAGTCCAAGCCATCATGGACTTTCCAGTTCCTGACAACAAAAAAGCTTTGCGCCGCTTCCTTGGAATGATCGGGTACTACCGCAAGTTCTGCAAGAACTTTGCTGAGATTGCTCTCAGTCTCACCAACCAACTGAAGAAAGGCATAAAGTTCACTTGGGATGAAGCATGCCAAAGAGCCTTCAATCGCCTGAAGTCTCTGCTGTGTCACTTCCCGTGCTCAAATCTCCTGACTTCAACAAACTGTTCTCCATGGCGGTCGATGCTAGCGACCAAGCTTGTGGTTGTGCTCCTACAGAGAAGTGACTCTGATGACATTGAGCATCCCGTGGCATACTTCTCCAGGAAGTTCAATCGCCACCAAAAGAACTATTCCACAATTGAGAAGGAGCTGTTGGCTCTGGTTCTATCCTTACAACACTTTGAGGTCTATGTTTGTGCAGGGCAAAAGCCAATGATTGTATATACTGACCACAATCCGTTAATGTTTTTGAGTAAGATGAAAAACAAAAATCGGAGATTGCTGAATTGGAGTTTGATTTTACAAGAGTTTGACTTGGAAATTAAGCATGTAAAGGGTGCTGACAATGTAATTGCCGATTGCTTATCCCGTGTTTGAATATGTGTATATATATCACCTGTGTTTATTAGCATATTGTATTATATGTATGTATAGACAAGTGTCAACTTAACCATTGTTGTATTGAAAAGAAAAATTTTGCCTTTATGAGTCAAAATTTTTCCCTTTTGGAATGGAGGTGTAATGTGGTAAATAGCCACTAGATGGCAGTATTGACTTTTTTTTTTTTGTGAAGCCCAGTCTTAAGCTAGGTTGGGCATGTCCAGGGCATGCCCAGAGGGGAAAGTCCCAGAAATGGCAGGGGGCTGGACAAGAGTATATAAGGAGAAAAATCGAGAGTTTGGAGTGGTAGGAGAAATTGCAAGAAGGATACATTTGACCAGACCTGTCACTCTCTTCAAGACCTGTTCAGCTTTTTGTGGATTTTTGCCTGTGTTGGAGCATTTTCCTGTCCCAGGACATCACAACATAGCAGCCCATCTCCATTACCGGGAATTGTAAATATCTCATTTTTTATTTTCTTTTCAATCTTGGTCAGTAGTGTTGGGTGTAGATTAGTTCTATGTGTTTGTTTAATTAAATCTGTTGAACTTAAAGGATTTTGTCTGTCATCCCGTGCTGTCCGTGACGCCATAACAAATTGGGGCCATAACAATACAAATAATGCCAATTTTTTCCTGTTATGCATGAGCCTATTTAGGCTTTATAACTCAGTATTTGTGTCACAGAGACTCTGGAAAATTATTCCAGTGAAGCAAAAGATTTGGAAATTCAACTACAGAATTATTTACAAATTAAATTTTGGAATTTACGGATGTCGGCGTCTATATCTGCGCAAACGGGTTAATTTGGTTGCTGTGCTCGTGCTTTGGTTGTTAACCACAGTATTAAAGCAGAAAGCACTCAGAGAGCACATACATCCACCGATGCATTGGTCACAAAAAGCTGAACAAATATGGCAATGGTGGCGTTATTTGATTTCAAATCCATCCCGAAATTTAATTCATCGTTCCTTGGCCAATAGCCCATGGCCCACACTTCCACAAAATATCACTGAAATTGAATGAGAAATTTGAGAGATATTGTCTGTACAAATAAACAAACAAACATAAATTGGTAAATACATTACAGTACCAGCGTGGATAAAGGTTCCACTTTCGCCAACGCGCCATTGGCCATGTGTCAGCTGAAAGTCAGGTAGAAGTGCCCTGCTCACTGAACCGGGAAGTAGAGGGAGTGAGAAGGCATGATGGCCGGCCGTTTCACACATATCTTAGCGTAAATCCCTGTCGCAAAGAAGTCCAAATAAATTCAGCGTTGAAATTTTTTCGTAGGACAACATGACGTCCATTATATTTGTAGTACAGTGTAAACGCCTGAAGTAATTTTTGCTACAGATTTTCTTTCGCGCAGTTGGCAATATATTGATTTCCAGGAAAGTTAATGTCTGCAAATTCATGTATTTTTGCCATAATATTTTTGCCGTAATATTTACCAATAAGAATTAAGAGAAAAAACATTTCCTAGCTCTAAAGCGGCGTTATCGGAGAAAGCAAAACAACAATAACATGTTTTGCCACCACTTTAATATTATTTAAATTATGAACAAAACCCGCACTTCTGAAAATAGAAATAAAATACGCAAATATCTATGTACTTGTAACTTACAATAACGGTGTCACTTTTTTCTAACTCCGCAAGAAATGTTTCAGCTTTTGGAAATCCGGAGGTTTAGTCCTCGTTGTGTATAAGCCGAACAACTCTCAGTCAAGAAAGCGGTGACTTGTTCAGTCGGATCAAATGGTTGAACGTAGAGTGTGCTAACTTTTGTCGCCTTTTACTCATAATTTGAGAGCTAATCTCAAGAGTAAACACTGGCTGTTACCGACAAATTAACAAGATAAAGCCCTTCTCAGTTGCAATTGTCATGGAGTAGCGCAGATTAAAACCTGTTCTCACAGCGGGACTGATTATGGTTTCACATTTGTGAGAAATGATCACTTATCCGCCTTAGGTATACTGTGTAAAACATTTATATTCAGATTTAATGGTATAGTTATCAATTTGCGAACTGTGTGCAATCCAATATCTTACATTATTAAGAGCAATACCTATTTCGCCAAAATTATCGACATTTACAGTGACACAAGCAAGATTTAAAATTTTGGGCATCCAACGAGAAATTATAAATGTATTAATAAATATTTTGTGACAATAAATGCGTAAGTTGTCATCCATACGGAAAGGGTTTCTACTTTATGACTACTCCTACTTCTAATTGCCTCTTATAGAATTAGATATTTCAAAACTCTAATAACAAAAACATCGATTGACTTGTAAATAAGTTGTATCCGAAACAGTTGCGGTAGTTTATTCCTGCCAAAATTCAAGGCCTGCAATAACATCTGGTACACAGCAGTCATACCCAAAAACTGCTCCCCCCTATCGACAGTCCCCCCAAGTTCTGCCTGCCGGGACTACACCGACACCTGTTGTAATCCTCCGCCACCTGCCAGGCCAATCAGAGAAAGGAGGACGAAAACGCGAAGCCAACTTCTCGTTAACTTTAGCGGTACCTTTATCCACACTGGTACTGTACCTCTGCTCAACTTTGTTGGTTGGCAGAGGTAATCACTGTATGTTTCGCCGTGGGAACTATACTCAGTCAAAAAAGAAACTTCACACTCGTTTGGAGGTCGATAAGTTGAACATACAAGAAAAGTGGTTTTAAATAATGATTTAATTCCATTCTGTACCCATTAAGGACGGTGTACCATAAAAATCATGATCATAATGTAACCAGTTCCACCGGAAATGCTACGGAAATGTAAGAGAGTAAAAATGGTAAGTTACAACTTGATGAAAGCATGTCAATAGCGCCAGATGCCCTCCATGAGCTGTTCACAACTGCGACGCAACGCGTCTCCTCATGGATTGAATGATGCGTCTGAACACAGCTTGGGGGATGCGTCACCATAATTGAACCAACATGGCACCAAGTTCCTGCAAATTCTGTGGAGGGTTCCTTACTTGACGGAGTCTTCTGCCCAACACATCCCATACATGTTCTATGGGATTAAGGTCGGGAGACCTTGAGGGCCACTCCATGACATTGATGCCAGCATTCCGAAGAAAATTCCGCGTTAAATTGGCCGTATGAGGTCTGGCATTATTGTGTTGGAATGTCAGACTTGGGCCATGAGCTGCCATGAATGGCAAAAGCTCCGGAATGAGCACTTGATCTCTGTATCCTGCAGCAGTTAGGTTTCCTTGAACGACCATCAGTCGGGAACGGGCAGGACCATTAAAGGCACCCCAAACCATAACACTACTGCCCCCAAAATGGTCCACTTCCTGCACACAACACTGGGCGTTATGTTCACCGCGTCTCCTCCAAACTCTAACTCTCCCATCAGCGAAGTGCAAAAGTGAATCTGGATTCGTCACTAAAACGACCCTATTCCAATCACGCTGAGTCCATCTCAGATGTCGTTGTGCCCAGAGAAGCCATTGACGTCGGTGTAACTGGGTTAAAATTGGTCCACGATATGGCCGAAGTGCATGGAGAGGAGCAGTCCGCAGGCGATTACTTATGGTTTGGGCAGTCACACAACCTCTAAGCAATTCATTCCTAGTGGACGTTGCAGTGAGAAATCGATTACGCAAATGACGTAAGACGATTTGTCGGTCTTCTGCTTGTGTCGCCACACGTCGTCTACCCGAACGAGGTCGGTCTGCTGTGGTGCCAGTTTGTTGGAGACGTGTCCGAAGATCATGGATAGTCCGTCGACTGCATCCCATAACCCTGGCACCGTCAGTGACCGACGTTCCCGTATTCAGCATGCCAATGGCACGTTCACGATGAATGTTTGACAGTCGTGGCATTGCAAATCAACGGATAATTGACTGTAAGAACTTGTTTTTCCGAGATGTCACTCTACCGTGCTAACGTGGGCTCAATTGCACGTGTCTCATAAGGTCACGTGACAAGGAACACGAGGAAACGTGCTTTTACCTTGATGTATGCTCGCACGTGCTGCATGCTTGTGCACGTCGGAGTTGCTGTGTGTCATGATGTCTTTGACAACGCATTTACCCCTAATAATAATAATAATAATATCTCTTGTATTAAGTTTCAAGAAAATATTTAGAAATTTATGAGTGTGAAGTTTATTTTTTGACTGAGTATAGATAGAAGTATGTGCAACATCAGTAAGATCCTCTCAGGGCAAAGCTAAGGTATTATCCTGTTTGTACCTATTTAGAATCTCTTATACACAGAGTAACATGTTCCAGTTCATTAACCCTTTGATACGTATGTTTTCTGGACTGTTTTTATTTATTCTAATCTCACATTGAATGCATAATCTCCCACTGTTAAGAGTAAAGACATGAGTCCAAGCAAAGTAAGTAAGGAAAACATATGGTCACATGAGTGTGGGCCCATCAGTGAAAGTATGTTAGTATTTCTGCACTGGTCCATCAATATTAGCAGTATAAAGATGCAGTTCTTGTCTGGGCTCGGACTCTCCGTGCAGGCTCCATTAAGGTGCATTTAGGTCCCGGCATGCTTTAGGGCTATGGATCTTCATTCATGTACTGAAGTATCATGAGCCTCATTTATCAGGCCTTCATTGAGATATTGTTCTTTTCCTTCAGGAACAAGAGCAGGGATGCATATCATTTCTGTCATTCCAAGCAAAAACAACACAGTGGAATAGAAATATACAAAATTCTTTAAAAGTAAAACGTTTTACTCGATATGAAAAGTAGTGTGGCAATATCACAGGAAGTACAAGAAAACATCTAAATTTAACGCAGTAACTAGAGGCACTCGTAGAGTGCAAACCTCCACCAAGGCAGCACAATCCAAATCTTCATGAGTGGGAGCAAAGTTGAGTTATCGTGTGTCACACGATTTCAAGATGGCTGCCGTGGCGGCCATATTGTTTCACTGATCGCGGTGAAAATCAATAGGTCCATCCTTGATGTAATAGCAATGCACCCACAAAATTTCAGCCAAATTCTTGCATTACTTTTGAGTTATGTTGTTCACAAACAGACAGACAGACAAACAAACAAACAGGGGCGAAAACATAACCTCCGCCCCAACTTCGTTGATAGAGGTAATTATAATGCTAACAAGCCACCTAAAGAAGGTTTTGGTGAGGTTAAATCTGCTGAAACCACTTGCACAATCAACACTGGTAACAGAGACAAACAGGGCAATGGATATCAGTGAGTCAGTCTGTGGTTAGTCCTCCAAGTACTTAGAAGGCTCAGAGAGAATGTCCTTGCACATTTCACCAAAGGACAGGTCTCTGTACTCCGCACTCATCTGATATTTGAAAGCTGACTGCTCAGTTTTAAATGCAGTACTATCAATTACCTTCTGAGTTTCACCTCTCTTTTCCCCAAAGTGATTACACATGGTCTTGACTTTGTTATTGCTATTTCTAGCCAGGTCTCCATGAAAAGGGAGCTTTGAGGGATCAAGGATCAAGAAAGACCCACAAATATCTGCATCAGGGAATCTGGACCAGAGAATAGTCTCAAAATTGGTGAGGAATAGCTCTCTCACATTCTCAAACCTCTCTCTCCTTGCCACACTGTTAACAATAACATGGCCGTCCCAACTGAAAGACCCCTCCCCAGATCCTTCTGGTGTAGCTGGTAGACCATCAAAAAATTCTGAATACTGATACCAGGATTGTCTTTCAAATCAGAAATGGCACTGATGTAGGGAGGTCTATGTGCCGGAAAGGAATACAAGTTTTTCCTCTGGAAAACCCTACAGAACTGACCAACCACTGGACAGCACTAAAGAAGTGAGTTGTCCCCACAAATTCATACTTATTTTCTTCAGCAAGGGGTCTTTGTCTTGAAGCAAGGCAGAGATTAGCAGCCTCAAATTTCTAAGGGCAGCCTCCTCAGCCCCTTCAAAAAAAGAGAGCCACCTGGTGTCAACCTACATAAATTTAATTTGGCCATGTTGAAACACTTCTTGAATATGCTTGTTGTCTGATGCTTGTGACTATAATGATAGTATTTGAAAATGGCACTGAGGGTCTCCTCAATAGTATCTAAGTACAGTGCCTGACAGTATGAGTAGCTTTGCAAATGACAAGACTGAGCCTCTAGGCAATATAATGTACTGATACAACAAAAGGAGATAGCTGCTTCAACCTTGTGGTGACACCTGAGCGAGTTCCCACCATTACTGAGGCACCGTCAGTGTTGTACCTGACAAAGGCCACATCGGCCGAAACCGTTGTACAATAAATTATTGTGAGCTGATTTAACATTGTGCGGAAATTTCATTTTCAGTTTTAATGTACATGTTTGTCCTGCACCTGTTATAATACTTGGATGTGCGTGTTACCACTTGGAACTGCATGGATCACTAAATTGGCCTTTAATCATAAATTTATACAGAATATGTACCCTCTATGTCATTCTTGGCTCATAATCTCCTCAAACTGCTGCCTGAGCTGGAAACATTTTCCTTTTGTCAAGTGCATCTCAATGTAGGACGACAAAAACTCACTGCACCTGCAGTCTATATACCTACTTATACACTTTGGCCAGGTCCCAGAACTACAAAACTCAAGTGGCCACTTGAAGAAGTACAAAGACCGCAAGTGTGGGTATTGGGACGGAGCCTCCAATACCTTGACAACTAGAAAGCACTCAGAGAGCGCATATCTCCGACAGTGTATTTCTCTTTAGGGACTGAACAAATATGGCCATGGCAGCCATATTTGAATTTGTATCCATCCCAAAATGTAATAAATTGTCCTTTAGCCCCAGGCCCACACTTCCACAAAATATCATTGAAATTTACGAAGAAATTTGACAGATAATAGATATGGGTGAAAAATACATAACCTCCACCCAACTCCATTGGCGGAGGTAAATTTATGATTGGTTTTGGTGATTAAAAACAGGTCTACAGCACTGATTAAAGGTTGATTCACTCATCTGTGGAGTAAACATAAGAATGGGTGAACATAGGGGCTGCGTGGAATGTAAGAAATTCCGAATGGTTTCAAACCACATAGGTGTTGCTGACCTGCTCAATAATGTAAAAGATTGTGTTGAGCACACTGTCCTCACCTTACTCCTCACCCACAGAGCCTAGTTAGAGGCTAACCATAGAGATTTGATGCAACTGATAAACAGTAGCAATAAATAATTAATCCCTTTGCGCAGATATAGACACCAGCATCCATAAATTCCAAAATTTTATTCCTAAATAATTCAGTAATTGAATTTCCAAATGTCTTGTTTCACCGTGGAACACAAATACTGAGTTATAAAGCCTAAATAGGCACATGCATTACAGGAAAAAATTGGCACTATTTGTATTCTGCGCAAAGGGGTTAAAAAGAAGTGATAGAATTCAAACAGAAGTTCTGAATAAATGGCTTAACGACATGTGAAACATCGTACAAAACTGAAAAAGGCTGTATTGGCTGGTGAGGAGAGAACTCAGATGCAAATCACATTAGCCAATACAGGTTACATAGCAGAGCAAAACAGCCCACGCAGTGTTTTGACAAATTTGACCGATGCCATCATATTATTATTTCAGTATAATTACAACTATTGTTACACCAGTTACAAGAGGTATCTCCAGCCTAATACACTGACAAAAGTCATTTTTGTGGGCTCTTGTTCAGCATGCCATTAAAGATTGGAGAAGTAAAGTCATTTCAGATTTCAGGGAAGTTAAACTATTTCCAACTTAGATCTGCATGACTGGCAGGAATCACTTTTAGCTGTGCCTTACATAAGAGTAATAAAGATGTCAAGCAATAAAAAAAAAAAAGATGAATGGCACAGTGTGGGTCTTAGAAAAATAAGAATCTTTGAGTAAATAATTGTGTGCACAAACCATCAAGTCCAAGGACAATGCTCAGAACAAAGACATGAGCAGATGTCTTACACAAAGGACAGTGTCAGTGAGGCAATATGTACCAAAAAACTTCTATAATCAGCTGTTGTACTTACTTGTTAGTGGAGATGTTGCGGTAATTTGCAACACATCAAGGACAGCCCAAATAATTTGGTGTCTGCACAGTTTATTACAATGCATGACATTTTGACCCAAGCCTCCAGCCTCGAAATGAGCAAAGTCCTATTTAGCCGAAGCTACATCGGCACAGCTCCAGCTAAATGTCTGAGGCTGCTGCAAACGTCCAATAATACAGTGAACTCACAAAACTTTTATTTCCAATGGTTCATTTAAGCAAGAACTCACTAGAGGCCGTGAGTTACAGTGATTTTATTGTGGCTCGGGAGTGTTGTTAGGCGCAAGGCTGAGCAGATTAACTGCTACAAAACCCTTAACTGTGATAAAATCACTGAAACCTATTGCCCTCTGTGCTTTTATAACTGCTTTTATAAAATGGTAATGACAGCTACACAAACTGACAAATCAACACCAAAAAATGATTTTCATTTATTATCTATAATAACAATAATAATAATTAATGCAAAATATATAATTCCACCAAAATACATGATTTGGATTTTTAGATCCAAAGTCACTTACAGTTGATTAAAGTAAGCAAAGCTTAATTCCCTTGGGGCTACAAATGTGGGGTCAAGGGCCAAACAGCTTGATTGCTCTCATAGTGGCAAAACTGGGGCTTGAACCAACAACCTTCTCAGTACTAGTCAAATGACTTGGTCACAAGGATACAGATCACAATAAACATGAATTTAAAGCTAAAAAATATTCAGTCTTTGATCTGTTTGCTTCTACAATGCAAAATAATTCACAAGAGTAGATTATTTGACAAGATAATAAATACGCGACTGCTTGAACAAGCTTAAACAACACTTCTGTCAAAAGCAGAAGGGGGATATGACCAACCCAAAGCACCAATGATACTGTCAGCGAGCGGAAAACAGTGAGATAATAGGAATATTCTGTTTGATACTTTGAAAGAGCAATGAAATACATCAATAATAGGAAGATGCATAGTTACGCACATGCCAAAGCTAATAAGAAAAACACAATATATGAGCCCCTGAGAACAAAAGTGGTCTAACTCCATATTTGTCTTTTTTAAGCACTAATCTTAAACTGATTCCTAAGTGGTCAATCTGTCTAGTGCAATAATGGATTAACTCAGTGTAGTTCAAGTACTATACAACGGTGGAGGGATATGTTCCTCAGTTCAAGAATGCATAAAGTGCTCAATCCAATTATTGTTCAAAATGAAAAATTAAGTGAGTTAGACCACTCTTGTTCTAAGGGGCTCATATTATTTAGAAAATTCCCAGTCAGCAATTTAATAAAATTCAAAAATTTAAACACAGAGCACTATAATAAGCCACAGGCAGAAAAAATTTACGCGTATCACATCACAAATTGAATGTATCGAAAGTGTTCTTCTCTACTGCGTAGTGTATTTTGGTGGTATTTTTGAAATGCATTGAAAGTATATTTTGCTAAATTATTAATAGCAGGGGAGTCACAGATTTTCATTAAATGTGAAGAGGCTGTGATGAGTGCTCATAGGGTGGTTCTGTTGGTTATGGCTGGTGGCCAAAGCAGAGTAAAACGCAAACATTAGTAAACATGAGGGCACACTTAATGGGAAATTGAGTATGAGTATGCCATTATTTTAATGTGCCATTCAGCCAGTAGAGGCATTACTAATTTTTTCAGCTGTGTGCAAACAAGTACTCTCATGTAATTAAATCATACAAATGTGTTACGTTTATATTTTAACTTTTGGACTTGTTTCCTGTACTTAAAATAAGAAGTTATCTTACATTACTATTCTAGATGTAGGGCAAAGGCAATGCAAAAGTGTGATTAGTTTCTTTACCAAAGACCTAAAAGCAAAACTTACTTCCTGCATTTTTTCTAGGTGATCTATATATTCTTTGGTTTTAAATGTCCCAATCCACTTTGATGTTTTTATATTGTTAAAGTAAAGGTTACCTTTCACACAAAACAGACGTTAAAGCAAAGAATTATCCATATGGAGCCCAGATATTATGATTGTGGATATGTACTATGCTTAAAATAATGGGAATGCAACTGGACAATAAAAAAACTGAAAGTCTCCATCTTTCCATTCCAAAAAAAGGTTTAGCCAGCGAGAGGCTGAGGGATGCTTTAGCAGTCCATGGATAGTGACATCAAATGACCACAGCTAAACTCATTTTGTTCCCACTCCACCATTTTGTTCCCATAAATTCCCACTCCACCATTTTATTGGTGTAAATTGGTTAATGGACAAGCTTACACTCCCCCTCCTTCCTGTGTTGACTGTCTTTTCGACAAAGTACGCGCGAGTGAGTCGTCAGTTGTTTTTCACATTCAGCAACCACATTTAGGGGACACTTGCATTATGGCTGGTATTATCGTTACTATAATGAGGATGTTGCTCCTTTTATAATTCTGGAATCAGGGACTTTCACCTTGGATTTGGTCATTACAGACTGTGAGCATGTTTACTGAACTAATATATGTTTTAGTTGATATGGTTTGCCAAGCTGGTGTCACTGTTGGGTTAACGTTACTATGTGTGTGCAATAGGTAATTCTGTTGGGATTTTGACTACTTGCATTTCGGACAAGTAACGATTTATATTAACCAAAAAAAAAAAAAGGCAGGAATTAATGAATGAACAAATGCAGAATTCAAAATCATCTTTTAATAAAAAAGATGGAGGGCAACCACTAGTCTAACATTGTTTGATAAAATGGACTACGAAGGTCCCGAAATAGTGTGAGATAAGTGGAGAAATTATTTCAAAAAAACTGACAGAACACCGACTTAAATGGAGCAGAAATCTCTGACTCAAGTTTGAAGGACTCGTAAAAGATAAGGCTACAGTTAATGTACTACCTGTGTAAAACTACACAAAACAAACAAACAAAAAAAAAACTACAGAGTGGTTGTGATGTGTTGAATAGCTAGGTAGATAGTATTGGCTTTCATTTGAGAATGTTCCATTGTGATAGCTAACGCAATTTGTTTTTAGCAGTGTTACAGTATGTCATTCTCCAACAAAATGCAGAGCAGCACCTCACCATACCACATCCCTGGTGAACAGAACATAAGTTCATTGTGTCACTGCTCCGAATTTAGAGTGCCTTGCACACGCAAATATGCGGCAGTCCGCCTGACAGATCATTGTAAAGAAAGCATGAGAGGCAATTGTTTTGGACAAGTGCTAATGAATTTTTACCCAATGGTCCATTTTATTACCAAGGTGTTTCAGCAATTTGGCAAAACTTCAAATGTGTGGATGTCGGTCTTTCACTTGCATTTTTAACTGCTGATTCAAATGCATTCATTAACAGAGTAATTTAGCCAGCAACTAGCCCAAACCTAGGATTAGGTTTGTTGGGATTTTTTTGCTGGCACTCATGTGTTTTGACTGATGGGTCAAAAGTTTTAATTATCAAAGAGTTTAAGCAATTAGAAAAATCTGAATCCTTCCTCAAATATGGTTGTCTTTTTTTCTTCATTTTTTTGCTTTCCGCCATTGAAGAACCATAGAACACTTAGGGCCTGGTCTACTAAAATAAAAATGTGTGCGAACTTGATATCAACTGCAAAAAAATGTCCAAGCTGATCTACTAACGGTGGGCACTAATGATTGCGACCTTCACTGAGGCAAAACAACAGGTGCCGTCCATTTAGCACCTTTACCTAAATGAATATGCAAAATGGGGCGTTTCTGCCCTGGTGCGCAAAATACTGGGAGGGGTAAATGCAAATAGGAAAAATTAGCGCTCGCATTCTGATTTACCAAGCCTGGAAGTAATTGCGGCTATGATTGCGTCTAGATTTAACATGTTTGAAGGGCAGGTGCTAATCAGCCCAGCATTACGCACAATGGCTGCTGTCATTTCTGGCAGGAGGAGACACAGGTAGTGATGGGCAAATGAAGCTTTTGTGAAGCATTGAACCACTTGAGCCAATTGCTTCGAAAAATTGGTTCCGTACTCGAAGCTTCAGTAAGGGTGACCTCTCCTGGCCAAGTGTGAGGCTGCAGTCAAAATTAGGCTGGCTAATTAGTGGACAGGAGGGTTAATTGCACGCACGCACGCACGCGCACTCACACTCTCACACACTCACACACACACACACACACACAGTATATTATGTTGTATTTGCAAATAAAGATTGATGAATGAGTGTTTTGTGTTATTGAGGAGAGTGCTGGGGAAATATGGAAAAGGTTCTTGGCTGGCTCCATAATGATTCACCACTACAACGCAATACAAACAACAACTCGACAGAAAAAAACACACCTCCTACTACAACCCACAAATTCTGCATTCTTTACGGCTGTTATAAAGCCTTCATGGCGCTCAAATTCAAAACTGTCTCATCCTGTCACCTGTCAGTCAGTGAATCAGCTGATTGGCGCACTCGAACCAGTCAGGTGATTTATTCAGGAAGCGAAGCAGTTACTGCTTTGGACGTCATATTTCACGTGATTTTTTCCGCTCCGAAGCAAGCTTTGAAACAGTGGTTCTATGCTACGAGTTTGAAGCACGCTATCGTATTGACGCTTCAGTGTCATACTGCCATCACTAGACACAGGAATAATGAACGTAGACTTAAAGAACAAGTTTTTCTCACTCGCGTCAGTGTATTTGGTATGACTGAAGAAAAAATTATTCAGACATATCGCCTAACCAGCCATGCCATCTTGGAGCTGCTGAATGATTTAGAAGCTGATCTGGAGCCAACCACAAGAAGGAGTCATGCAAGACCTGCCATGACCAAACTTCTGGCATCTCCGAATTTCTTTGCGTCAGGATCATTCCAACACACGGTTTGCCATTTCTGCTGGGGTCTCGCAAAACAGTTTGCCAGGTATGCTCTCTGATGTCCTCAATGCTATGATACGCAGGATGGGCCAGTACATAAAGTTTCCATCCACAAGGGAAGCACAGAATGAAACCAAACACGGGTTTTATGCGGCTGCCGGCTTCCCAAAAGTAATCGGAGTGGTTGACTGTACTCGTGCAAATTGTTCCTCCCTCAAACTCTGAGCATGCACTGTTATAAACGTGCACCTTTTTTGCCAGTTTTTTTAACTCAAATTTTTTCAAGGAGTTTATAACACAGGTTCCGTGTATGTTAACTGTAAACCACAGTTAAATGCGTGCAGGACTCTACTTACATTTAAAATATCAAGGAGATAATGCGTTAATTTGACTGTAAAATTCACTTCACTTATAACAGTGTATTTGCTGCCTCTACAAGCACCTTTCGAATTTCATTTTGTGTTCATCCTTTTCCTCCGAACTGTCCATGGTGGATATGGCTGCAGCACGCAAAGTCCTCATTTAAATAATGCTGTTTGCATCAGCAGTCATTTAGGCAATTACTCTTAGTAGATCACCTGCAAAATGTAAGCAAACCAGTGACGGATCCAGAGATCACCAGACAGGGGGGCGGGATTTGTAGTCACGTGTCTTTACACCAATAACATCATATGCATAGCTGGAAAGAATGAGAAAATGTGACCACTTTGACAAGTCAATGCAATTAATAATAGTGGTTCATTGCCAAGACTATATCAGCCAAAGCTGCCTATCCACAGGCTAATTGGAGTCACGAAGCTTGACCCTTGGGCTGCGTTTGCGACTGAAGAAGTTTTCATCGAAATATCGGGGAAATAATGTCTTGCTATTTGGTTAGGAGTCTGCTTTTCTAAGGTGAATGAAATTCTAATATTATTTAATGTTGGCACGTAGTAGCAAGTCTCAGAATAAGCTCGCCAACGAGCCAGAGAATGAATACAATAATCCCTCAGTTAGCTTTTGCTCAAGATGTCCAGCTATGCCAAAGGGAGTGCACGCCTGCTACAGTTATTAGCTGGCTAGTTAGCTACAGCATTCCAACAACCAAAGCACACTACCAGATGACGGTGTCTTTCAGCTGGTCCCCCAGAGCATTGGAGAGCCCTCCATATATTGTAATTATACAGTCAATAGATAGGCACAGCAAGAGCTAATAGTGCGACGATTGCCACAAATGGATTCGCACTATTTTCAGTGCGATAACCTATATATTATTGTATATAGAGAGACTAGCTAGCTAAATTGCCAATTAAACCTATCATACGTTATCTAGCGGTCGCTAAATGTGTTTCTTCATTAAGCCCATCATCCACAAGCAAGCCAACTACATTAACCTATTTCATAAACCAAACGGTAACGGAAAGCAGTGTCACTAACTAGCCACGTTCGGCTTTATTTCTTGTCCACTGACGCTCCATTTACACGGGAAAAAAGTGAAACTAAGAGCAAGGGCTCCTCGTCAAGGTCCAGAAGCACCTTCAATTACACGACGCGGTAGATAAGTTTTGCGTCGCAGTGGTATTGTTCGCCAATATAAAGGTAATAGATTAGCTGGGCAGGTGGTGAAATAACCATGGTTTAGCGTAGGACAAGACGCCAAGCTGCGTTAGCATTGATAACCCATGCGTATGCTGGCCACAGTAACAAATTAATTCAGCATTCACCGAAGTGAATAAATATAAAAATAATTAAAATAATAGTCTTTTGGATGGTGCTCATTGTATCATTTTGAGTTAGACATGCAGCAATTCACTGAGTTTTTTTATGGCTTCCTTTCACTGTAACATTACAGAAGGCCAACAGTCACTGCAATCATAGTTCACTCAAATGAAAAAGAGTGATGAAATTTGAAGTAATCGGCAATGTTGAGTTTGGAGTGTGCTCCATGTTTCTAATGAAGTAAATATTGACAGCTGCTGTGATATGATAGTATCCAGTGAGAATCCTCATTAAAGTGCCTTTAGTTCATGCTGGATAGGAAACCAGAATACTACAAGCCTATGTTCTTTTCACACCCATGACTGGTTTGAAGAACATTTTCTCCCTTTCAATTTGCACCATTACAATACATTTTTATACTCCTGAATTCCTCTGGGCACACAATTTATTTCACATTCACACTGTCAGGATGTATTCTGACTATTCAAGAAGGCCTGTGTCCTGTTTATAGGATTGGATATCATTCAACTCCTACGGTGGCACGTGACAATTTCTTTCTTTTTCTTTTTATTTATTTATTTTTTTTGTCCAGTCTGTATTAGTGTATGCGTGAATGATGTGTGAGCTTTGTGATGGATTGTTAACTGTCCAGGGTGTGCTTCTTGCTTCTCAGCCATAGTCGGCTGAGATGAGCTCCAGTGCCTCCGTGACCCTGATGAGGATGAAATGGTTTAGAAAATGGATGGAGGTTGTTTGAATAATGTAATTATTTATGCAGTTAGAGAGTGCTTTGTTGATATTACTGGTCAAAGTTAGTTCCAACAGTCAGGGCAGAAAGCTACAAGCTTCCAGGGTCTATGGGAAAGTTGTCTTATGTCAAATTTTCTGTCAGAATTACTCATGGTATAATGTATGACAGATATTCTAACATGATACACTGATTGGAATATATACAACATCAATTCCTGAAGAATAGGGACAATGTGTAAAATGTAATAGCAAGCAGTAATGTGCAAATCCCTTTTTTGATTTGTTTTCAATTGGAAAAAAAAAAACCGACAAAATGAGTTTTTAACTCATCAAGCCCAATTTTTCTGCATACCATACACTACAGGCCAGAAGTTTGAAAGCAAGGCCAATACAGGTCAAAAATTTGGAAGCAACTTCAAACTTGCTGTTCACAATGCCTTTCTTAAAAACCAGTATGAAATCTATGAATTTTGGGATGTATTTACTGCATGATTATACTTTTCTTTCATTGATATGCACCATTTTTTTCTATTTACCTTTAGGTACTGTATACATTGATGTTACCAGACCATTGCCAAATAAATGTTAACAAAAGAAAGGAGGGGCATAGTTTTTGGGTTGAGAAGATTTGCAAGAGTCACAACTTCAGTGAAAAAGTAAAAAACAAATCACAATTTGCATTGTTCACTTTATGTCATGGTTTACAGCCCACCGGATGCCAACAGCAATCCGGCGGGCACTAGGACCATGAGCCTAGTAATATGGGCCTGATAATTTGAGTAAAAATGTATTCTGATAAGTGACTCTTTATATAATAATCATGTTTATTTTGTTGCAAAGTATGCCAATAAAACTATGATTTTTTTTTTGTACAAATTCGATCTTGCTTCCAAACTTTTGGCCTATAGTGTATGACTGACACACCAGACTGTTCTTTGCATCTATTACTTTTTTCCTCCAGCCACAAGGACTAACTGGTCATTTCCAACCAATGCTTCACACAACTAGGCGGAGAGATGAATAACGAGAGCTCAGTTATAATTCAGGGGGCATTTTCCATTCAAATTACATGGCCTCAGTGGAAGTGCCATTTAAATAAAGTCAGGTAACGTAAAATTTGGTATCTTTCTGATACATAAGACAGTCTGCATATGACTTGTGAAAACTACATCTGTACTGAAGCGCACCTTATGTTAAATTTCACTAAAAGGATCCAAAAAAAAACATAGAATTTGTTTGTATTGCATAATTTCATATAAATAATATATCCTGATAGTATCTTGTTTCATTAGATCATCAGTGTTTATTATTTTCACATTTGGCATTGATAATTATGTAGCTTAACTATGGAGCCAGTGTATAATTTCTCACATCCAGTGCCACCCAATACTGCAGATTTATACTTAAAAAGAGCATGGCTGAGTCAAACTCAAGACGTCAGATCAAAAATAAAGTGAGCCTGAAATATTGCATTTATTGGCTCTTATTCGCTAGCCTGACTCCGCCAGCCTTCCTACTTCAGCTTAATTTCATTTCGCTTCATTACTCAGTCTGGTCACTCAGAGCTCTGCCTTGTTTACCTCGGCAGAAAATACGCCAGACCAAGCAACAGAAGGCGTGGCCGAGAGCCATGATGTAGCAGCTGCGCCAAGTTTGAAATTGTACTCTCCGAAATCAACGATGGTCACGGACATAGATACACGGGAGGACATAGATTCGCTGTGTCGTGGAGAAAATCCCCGGTATCAGCGACTTAAAGCCACAAGAAGAGGAATGTTTGGTTAGTTTTTTGAATGGAAATGATGTTGTAGCGCTACTCCCTACAGGTTTCGAGAAAAGTTGTCATATCTACTTAATATCCATCATGAAACTTATGAAATGGGCACCCAGTTCATCTCTGTGAGCCTCAGCGAGCTTGCAGCTTCTAGTGTTACATTGCCTGCGAATTTCACACTATTTAAGTTAGCAGCAAAATTTTTAAAAGCCGTCTTATTGTTTGTGTCACAAGACCTATTCGCTGTCTCAGTGTTATGTTGTCATTATCCATGAATGAAATGACTGTCTGAGATAGCCAAACGCTTAGAGCCTTTTTAGCTCGCTAGCCAGTTGGCCATGTAGCTAAATACATTGGCACGCTAGCTAAACTATTGCTAGCTAGGTAGCCAACTAGCCCGCTAGCGAGTAAGACTGCACGCAAACTGTAGCCTTATTTTGTTGGTGTAATCATGACACAAATTGACGCGCATTAAGGCCTGCAAGTTGAGAGCCAAAAACATCAGCTAGTCAGTGGGCGTGATTTTTGATTCGTCATTTGGGCGGAAGTAACAAAAATTGCTTGCTGTAAACGATAAATGTCATTTAGGTGTGGTAAATGATGAATAGTAGAATGAAGTTTATCAAATCAATTGATAATATATCACTCTTTTTTTCAATTAACTTGATAATTTATGACTATTTTTCAATTCGCATGCATTTTCATCACCTCCACTTTTAATTCACATGCGTTTTCATCACCTCCCTTTTTAACAATTAATTTTTGTTATTCCACCCCTCATAGGTTTCGGGTCTCTTGCGTTTTTTTTAATAGCAGCAGTATCGGCAGGATAAATGATAGCTCAACAGTTTGTGCCTTGTAAGGAGAACAGAAAGAGCACCTTTGGTTCTTTTAAGTGAATGAGTGAAGGCTAAAATGAGGTAGATGGGCATATGTATGAGTACAGTATTAACTTTAATATACTGATCAGTTTGTTTTCGCTGCATTCCTGGTATGAAGGATTGTGTTTACTGCGGAAGTACTAGGCGGCTGAGCGGGTGCATAACATACGTCATTGCCAAACGTTAGTGATTAGTTTATGGGTACACCAATGATTTTAAACTTCTGACAAGTGCCGACCTACCAGGAAGTAAACACTTGTCAATCATGACTGTCCAGACTCTGTGTACGAAGCAAAGCGAAGTAGCAGAGTCTGGTTTCACCGAGCTACTTATTCGCTTCTGCTCTCTCAGTTTGGTCATTTTTGATGTCGCATATAGAACGTGTACTGTGGCGTACAGTTGTGTCAACTGAAACAATACTGAAAATATAATTCCCCGGAGGCAGAGATGCATCAATGATCGGACTGAAACTTAACTGACGAGGAGTGCTGCAGACATCTTTCTCAGAAGGTTGTGGAAATCTGTGATCCAAGCGATCCAAATTCTCCCCCCATTGCAGTCAAAATAACAATTTTCCAGTCCTGATGTGCAAATTTAATTAATTCTAAGATAATAAAGTGAGATTTTTTTTTTTTAATTCCAGAATTGCATTTGTGTATCAAGTTGTGCAGGCCATGAAAGAGCAAGGTAACGTGACTTAAAATGTACTAATAAGTCAAAGAACTTTGAATGACAAACTACACTGGCCAAATTTCATCACACCATTGCAATGCACTGTTTATATTATTGTTCCACAATATGACACAGTTAATGGTGAAGACCAGCTGAGACTCAGGTGATCTTAATAACTTAAAGGTCCTGTGATTGTAAGGTACTGGATATGGTCATTGTCATGTACTGGCTAATACAATGTATACTACAATAATGAGTAATAGACTGGCACAGCTTGCAGTATGCAGTAAACAAGATTTCGAACACGGCTGTCGTTCCCTTGTTGAACACCCTGAATACATTTGATTTTTTAAAACCACATAAATGCATCTAAATACAGCAAAGAGCCCGGGAAGTGAAATGACACAAAAAAAATATAAGATGTCAACACGAGGTATAAGTCGTTCCCTGGATTTAGCTATCTTGTTCCCACAACTTAGCTATTTTGTGGCCACAAAATACAAGTCGTTCCCACGATTTAGCTTTCGCATGGCCACAAGATGTAATTCATTCCGTCAATTTAAATTAAAGAAATTGAGGGAAAGAGTTGGATGCCATGGCTAAGAGTTAACTAAATCGTGAGAAGGAGTTGTATTTAGTGGCCACGAATTTGATAAATCGTGGGAAGGAGTTAATTAAATTGAGGGAACGCGTTATGACTCGGCCACGGATTAACTAAATTGTGGGAACTACTTTTATCTCTTGGCCACAAAATATTTTTTTTCTAATGTCATTGGACTTCCCGGGCTCCAAACCTAATAAATTTTTGATAATAATGTTAGCTATATATAATAAGCGAGACAATAATGCAACTACAATTCTTTATAAATGTGTGCAACATAAAGGTAAGTGCCTGAATAAAAACAAAGTCAATTTCGTGAACACCTTCCTCTTGCAAATACACCAGAGGTCCAACATACAATGGCAGTACTGCTTTTGAAGTTGATCCAGCCTCTTTAATAACATCAGGAATACTTGCTGCTATTGCATAACACGTGAATATCTTTAAATATACGCAGATAACCTCTCCGATTGACAGATCACAGAAAAGACGACATCTGGAAGGCAAAATATGCATGCACCCGTCTGTGTAAATTGTGCTTTCTGCATGGGCAACTTGCACATCTCTGAGAGCATTAATGCAGCCCCAAATCATGATAGATGCTGGCGCTTGAATGTGTCACTGAGAACAGTTGAGGTGGTCTTTCTCCTTGGCCTTCAAAACACAATGTCTATTATTTCTAAAAACAATTTGAAAGATAACTGTGTCAGACAACAGCAGTCTTTTGGACTACCCCATCAGTCCCTTACAGATGAGCTTGGGCTCTGAGAAGTCAGTGGCACTTCTGGGCAGTGTTGATATGTACATAGCTTCCTATTTGTGTTGACGATGCCAGAACGAACTGTGTTCACTGATACAGGTACTCTAAATATTGAGGAGCCTAAGTAACCCCTTAAACTCAAATTTTTCATTTAAGTAAATTCAAAGTCAGAAAAAGCATTTTTTTTTTCATTTTGTAAGACTGTCACATACATATTCCGTATCTACTGGTTGAAGTGCTACATTGAAGCTACATCACAATAATGTTGAGAGAAATATTCAAAACCAGCAAGCCATGTTTTTCTGGACACAGCATAACATCAAAAGGAAAATATCTACATCTTGCACATAATTTTATACACATTTCCCTGTAATTCAGCAGGACATATTTAAGGTTGTTGGATTGTTTGGGATCTCCACTGGAATTTACAATAGGCCCGAAATTCCACAGGTCTGAATATGGCAGCTGCATTTAAAAACAGCCCATCTAATCTAGTGTAGCAGCTGCATTTAAAAACAGCCCATATAATCCAAAAATTATCTCACAATGTTGCTACAATGTTGCTGCTACCATGTTAGAATATAACCCCATTTCCAAAAAAGTTGGGACACGATATATACTACTCAAAATTTGATAGGGATCATAGGAATTTTTTTGTGAAATGACATGCAAATTTGGTAACTGCCACTGATGAACAATATATTGGATAAATGACACGCAGTCAGACACAAAACACATTTGCACGTGCATTTCATGACATTAAATGAGCGTGCAGCCTCACATTTTGGCTTTTGACTAACACTTCACCATTTCAACTCAGACGTGTGTGTTGTTTGTTGGTGAAAATTTGGAAGTTCCCAAATTTTTTGCATTACATTTAGCAATAACAATGTCTCCTCAACGCCTTAGACGCCGATTGACTTCAGAGCAATTGGGAAGATGCATCGAATGCTTGACTCTGGCTTCTCACAACGCCACGCTGCTAATGCACTTAAAGTCAGCCAAAGCGTTGTGAACAGAGCGTGGAACCGCATCAAACGTTTGGTACAGCAGCACACCGTCATGGGGGTGGTCGTCAGAGATCAACTACACAACGACAAGACCACTTTCTCACACTTCAGGCACGACGTCATCCTTTCTGGACAGCCACCACCCTACGAAATGACCTTCATAACGCCTCGGGGGTCAGGGTATCCACTCAGACGATACGGAATCGTCTTCATACTACCGGCCACAACTCAAGAAGGCCATGTGCTCGAATCCCACTGACAGTGCGTCATAGGCGTGACCGTTTTGATTGGGCTCACGATCATGTCACATGGACACACAACGATTGGGCTCCAGTTCTCTTTACTGATGAGTCCCGATATTGCTTGGACTTTACTGACAGGAGGCAACGGGTGTGGCGAAGACAACGTGAGCGATTTAATGATGCCTACATCAACGAACACGACTGTTATGGTGGCGGATCAATTATGGTCTGGGGAGGAATAAGCAGGAACGGCAGAACGGACCTGCATGTCATGGGGAGAGGTACGATGACAGGGGTACGGAACAGGGATGAGATCCTCAATGTGTACGTAAGACCATACGCTGGTGCTGTTGGCCCTGATTTCATCTTGATGGATGATAATGCCCGTCCCCATCGTGCTAGGGTGGTGAATCAATTCCTAGAGCAGGAGACAATTGTCCGCATGGACTGGCCCGCGTGTTCGCCGGACCTAAACCCTATCAAGCATGTGTGGAACATGCTGCAGGTCGCCATTTCCGGTCGTAGGGCACAACCCACAACTCTAGAAGAGCTCGGAAATGCCCTTGTTGAAGAATGGAACAACATTCCAATTGCGAGCATCTGGGTTCTGATTGACAGTATGTCCCGACGTTGTCAAGCCGTCATTCAAGCTAGGGGAGGCCATACCCGTTATTGACATTAACTGTGGTAATGAAACATCAAACGAACACTGTCTGTTTTCACTTTACATGTCAGAGATGAAACCATGAAGTGTTCGTGAAAGCCAAAAGTGTGAGGCTGCACGCTCATTTAATGTCATGAAATGCACGTGCAAATGTGTTTTGTGTCTGACTGCATGTCATTTATCCAATATATTGTTCATCAGTGGCAGTTACCAAATTTGCATGTCATTTCACAAAAAAATTCCTATGATCCCCATAAAATTTTATAGATGAGAAAAGCTGCTGTTCTTATAGATTTATAGTCCGTTTTCTTTGGGGTTCCGATAATTGGCCAGCTGTCAGAGGAATAATATTTTGTCGATTGCAGCAAATGTTCAAAACTGATTCAAAAAGTAACTGGTGACGCTTGCCCAATGTACTCCAGCGACGACCATAGGCCTATCAGCGCAATGCCTCAAATATGAGTCTGAGTCACGAACAGTGTACGGTCAAGAAGCAGAATGTTTTTTGGGGGCTAATAACGTCGGACATCGTCCTCACTCGCTGTGTGCGTTTCCATTAACCTTCGAAATGTGCAAAGTCTACATAGCGAATAAAAGAACTACTAAATAATAATAATTATTATTATAATAAGCCGTCCTAATACATTGTTACCGGTGAAAAAATTTCTTGAAACTTTGTGCAAAAGAACTTGGCATACTGCACCTACTTTTTACCAAATATTTAGAGGGGATCACTTTGGGAACTATATTAATTTTAATGTTAAACTTTCAATTTGTGAAGAAAAAATGCAGCCAAATTACGCTTTTTACGGCTTCAGTTCCTCCTGGGTCTCATATTTTCAAAGCAATTAAGCCATGTTTGGTGTCAAATTGTTCCTTGGGATGGCAGCAACAATAACAGTTATAAATTTCAGAACTAGCGCTGTGATAATTGGGAGTTATTCATTGATTTATCCCCATATGTTGGTTTTAGGGGGGTGCTCATCTAAATTTGGCCATAATTTTTCTATGAATGATTCAGTTTATGTACAGGGGAGGGTTTGATGAAAAGTTGTCCCTTGGAGAAATGGAGATTTGTACATACATTTAGACTTGTATGATAACTTTCCAAAATGATAACTGCATTTATACATTTTTCAAACATTCTTGTGAACATCAATATCTACTTTTCAGTTCACAAAGTGCTTTCTGATAATGTTTCTTAAATAAATGCAGCAACAACTGATAGTCTGTTCAGCTATCTTTATTTGGGCTTGTAAATATTAGGAAAAGTATCATGGTACTTTGCGTGGCCACAGTTTTGGCCTACGCTCCTAAATTTTGGCCTGCGCGCCTAACTTTTTCAGGTTGGGAGCACATGCGCTCCTAGGTCCAAAAGTTAGTCTGGAGGGTTGGTGTTTGGCATGGTGTTGTTGAAATGAGCAAGACATTCCCTCAAAAAATGCATCTGGATGGCACTAAATGTTGCACCAACACCTGTATATATCATTCACCATTAATACTATCTTCACGGATGCACAAGTTACCCATGCCGTGTGTACTAATGCACCCCCATACTATCATGGATGTTAACTTGTGAATTGTTTGCCGATAACAAGCCGGATGGCCCCTCTCCTCTTTTGCCGAGAGGACGTGGTATCCATGATTTCCAAAAAGAATTTCACATTTTGTGAAGTCAAACCACAGGACAGTTTTCCACTTTGCCTCAGTACATTTTCAATGAGCTCAGGCACAGAGAAAAAGGCAGTGTTTCTGGATCTTGTTTAAATATCGTTTGATCTCTACATAGCAGTTTTAACTTGCATTTGTGAATACAGTGACAAACTGTTTACTGACAGTGATTTACAGAAGTGTTCCTGAGTCCATGCAATGATTTCCACAACAGAATCCTGTCTGTTTTTTAATGGAGTGCCGCCTGAGGACTTGAAAATCACAGCCATTCAGAATTTGATTTTGGCCTTGTCCTATGCATACGGAGATTTTTCTGGATTCTTAGAATCTTTCAATGATATTATGTACCATAGACGATTAAATCGTCAAATTCTTTGCGATTTAAAGTTGAAAAGTTATTCTTAAACTGTTGAACTATTTCCCCATGCAGTCTTTCACAGAGTGGTTCAGCCCTCACCATATTTACTTATGAAAAACTTTTTTATACCCAATCATGTTATTGACCGGTTGCCAAATAATCTAACTAGCTTTGAGATGTTCTGCCTGTTTTTTTTTTTTTTTTTTAGCATTATGCAACTTTTTCAGTCTTTTTTTGGCTTGTTCCAACTTTGTAAAACATGTTGCAGTCATCAAATTCAAAATGAGCAGATATTTCTCAAAAAACAATGAAATTTAGCAGTTTCAACATATGACATATTGGGCTCTATCTTTCACACTGCCCTACCCGTTGCCACTACCCGCTACCCGTGAATTACGCATTTAGCAGCTTCCACTATCCCTAAACGGTATCTTGCGGCCACACTACCCGCTATACATTATGCCGAATCCTTAATTTGCGCCTGGAGGTGTGCCCGTGGGCGTGTTTATGCGCTTTCCCTACAATTGCTATCTTGACCACAGGGGTTAGGGAAAGCGTATAGCGGGTCCTCAAACCACCCGCTACCCATTTGGCAATTGAAGACACGGCTTCTCTCCCCCTATGCGATCGAACAGCGACAAATGGGCTACATTGAGTTCAGAAAAATAATTAATTATAATTAGGTCTATGCACTGGTACTCAGCGACGTAACTTTTTTTTTTTTCCCAGCGAGAGCGGCATTTCAGAACTCTTCAGCGAATGAAGGTAATTCTGGTGACAAGTACGTGGTTTCGTCCGTTTACATTTTCCAATCGGACAGCTGTCTTTTTTTTTTTTTTACAGCAAGTTGCGTGACCGTGCTGCAAAAACTTGTCGCGGAAATTACCTTCATTCGCAAAAGAGTTCTGAAATTCCGCCCTCGCTGGAAAAAAAAAATTACCGTTTCTGAGTGCCAGAGCATAGACCTGTGTCGAATTAGAATATTTTCTGTACTGAATGTAGCCCATTATTTTCTTGCTGTTAGATCGCATGGAGGAGAGAAGCCGTGTCTTCAATTGCCACTTGATTATTCTTGAATTGGAAAACGTGTTAATAAGGGAAAACCAAATGGAATTAGCCAGGACTAATTGTAGTCAATAAAGAGATGGATATTTTCTCCCAAATTTTCAGGTCTAGCGCCGGCCCTGAGTATTATTTCCCACAGAACGAGAATGCGTGACAAAACTGCGCCTCTCTCGTCAGGCAGTGACGGAATTATGTCACCTGGTTGCGGATGATCTATACACCGCTGCCAGCTGTCCGTATGCCTTGCCCGTTGCTGTTAGGGTTACAGTGGCACTATTTTTCTATGCTAGTGGGTCATTCCAACACCCACTCAGCTCAACTGGAGGCATGACCCAATCATGGCGAAACGCATTTTTTTTCTTTTTCTTTTTTTTTTGAAGTTTCCATCACAAAAGGGGTAGGCTTGATGTTTTTTTTTAATTACATAACAAACATTAAACCATATGTCAATGTCAAATAATAATAATAATAATAATAATACAATTCATGATTAACTTAACAAAAACATATCCTCCCCTGTCTAGATTTGACCTCACGCACGAGCAATTTAACTTCGCCAACGGAGAAACATGGCGACCTTTCTCTCTCCATCACGGGTTTTGTTTTGAGGATTTGGGATAGCGCAGCCTGCTCCTCAAGGCAATGGCACCTGGCACACTGATTGGTTTAACTGGCGTAACGCCCAAACCACGCCTATGCATAATATAAAGGGTAGCGCAGGTGTTTTAGGGATATAGGCAGGTGTGCAAGATAGCAACTTTCGCGGGGGAACGCCTCTTACGCAATGCTAAATCCCCAAATAACGGGTTTAGGGACTCTGGCGTAAGATAGGGCCCATTGTCTTTGTAGTATTGTAAAATAAATATTAAGTACAAATGATTTGAAAATCATGGCATTCTATTTTTATTTACGTACATTTTACATGCTGTCCCAACTGTTTTGAAAATAGGGTTGTACTATACAATGACAGAACATTCCAGTAACACTGCAAGAATATTTTCTGTTCATGAGGAATGAAAAAAAATTGTGCAAGGAAACTACTAAAGCTAACTGCTGTAATCAATTATTCCTCATTCATGATTCTTATCATGGGAGGGGTCTTGTTTTAAATAGCAGGGTCCAAACTGATTAATCTGGTCACTGGGTGTGCTTAACCCCGAACCTCAGTTACTGTATGCCTTTACACATGCAATTACAAGGACAATAATGGCTCTGTTACAGATCAAAAGTGTGAAATTGAGGGAGTATTGAGTTTAAAGACCCTTGTCACAGACAAATTTGAATGTAATCGCACAACAACCCTCACAATAGGTTAGGTCAACCTACATATTCACTTCACTGAGTGAGGTCATCAACTCCAACCACAGAATGCCCCCCTCCCACCCACCCACACACACACAAATACACATACACAAACACACGCACGCACGCACGCACGTACGCACGCACACACACACACACACTAACACATACAACCACACAGCCTTCCCCCTCCAATATTGGACAATTGAGCTCCAGGAGTACAAAAAAAGACATCTCTCCCTCACTGGAAAAAATTCTCAAACAACATTGCGGTAGGAAAAAAACTAAAAGCTGAAAAAAATGCACAAGCATATCTGCAACCAATTTTCAAGAATTTGAATATTGAAAATCAATGAAGAAAATATGGACCCAGTACTGACAGCCTGTCTGAAAATGTTTTCTATTGCAGCTATAAATGATCTTCCTGGAGACAAACCAGTCCTAAAAAACCATTATGTATGGCGCTTCAATATAGAAAATGTCATAGCATGTATTGGAAAAATATGTACAATGGAAACAACATGGAAAAATGGTAAAAGTAATCACATTAAATGCAACTTCTAGGATTTAAGGTTGTAATGTGAACAAGGTTTGTCTCCCGCATACTCTCTCACACACACACACACACACACACACAATCCGCCATGCACTTCTATCCCTGCGAGGACATTACATTGACTTTCATTCATTCTTGGTGTATCTCAACAGCCTTTCCCTACTCTTCACCATATGCAATACATGCCTAAGTCTAACCTTCACCCCAACCTTAAACCCGTAAGTTGCAATTTGCCTCTGTGGTTGTGAAGACTGGCCAAAATGTCCTCACTTCCCAAAAATGCCCCCACTATGTTGGTTGAAAACGTGTTCTGCTCCTCATTGTTTTGCAAGTAAAAGAACACATACGCAGATACACAAAAACAAACGCACGCATGCACACACACACACACACACACACACACACATATGCGTACACACAGACAAGCTCAGGCAGTAATATTCTTATAAATTTGACATTTATGCACTTTTAAATGTTTCTGTTAGCATGCCTCAGCTATGACTATCCTAACACCTTTTAAAAAAATTAGTTTGGTGAGGATTGCATTAAAATTCAACAGATAGCAGCAATACAAGAGGCAGAGCATAACTGTTGAAAGAGAAATGCTTGAAATGAGGACAGTTTTCCTTTGGTGTCAGAATATTGTGACAGGGCAGGGGTGGGGGGATATACAGCTATCGTGCTTTGCAGTGTCACCTCTGATAAGACAGGGATTTGTTTGGAAAATTAACTCACACATAAACATATCCTTGAAATTAGTGTCACATTAATGCAACATTAATGCAACCACAACACACACACACACACACACACAATTTATATAATCAGGCATATACAGTGGATTAAAAATGTACTACTCATAAAAAATAACAAATTGTTACTTAATTACAGTTTTGTGGTAAGCACTCAATACAACTTCAATAAATGCAAATGCATTCCACAGACAGGAGGTCTGGCTCTTTTTGGAAATTTTCATTGATGATTCATATGCACAAAAGTGAACTGGCATTTGGCTGAGTGCTTTTTCCTGATGGTTGCTGTATCCTTTTCTTTTGTATAGAGGAATAAGATGTGCAAGTATAACTTAAATTGAAGATTAATATAGAGTTGTGTTACACAAATATTAATCCTCAGTGGTTTAGAAATTAAGATGCGTCGTATTCACCTCACCTGGGAGTCACCAGCGAGGACAGTCAGGCTATTAACCTAACTCACCTGCATTTTCTCACATTTCACCCGGATTGGTATACCACATTTCAAATGCTCACTGCTCCCACATACAATGGTTCTATTACACAAAATACTGCGTGTCTGTTGTTGCTGTTATGAGTATTTACATAAAATATACGGCTTAATCTTCAATTTTGGGAGAAACAACGTGGATATCTTGATTGCACAGGTTCTTTGCTTTCGAACAAGACCAAATGAAACGGATAATACATGGTTTGACCGTCACAACACAACTTTGATAATGAGGACTGACAAGTTTCATTGCACTCAAGTATGTGGTGTCTATGTTGAGAAATTGATTTATTGCATTTGTTATGACTGACATAGGGAAAAAAGGCGGGTAGAAATGAAATCCTGAGCATCTAAGCTTTCAAAAGGTATATCGTTTGCCTGGATTGGTTGAGGATTTAAGTCATAGTTTACAAATGAAGGATTCAAAATTTGTTTGAAAATTCCATAGGGCCCTGATTAGGGCCCAGTGACAGTTAACAGGTTAAGTAGCACTGATTGCTTCGTTATGCATGATAGTCAGAACTATGGCGGGGTTGACGCGCTTTATTAGGGTCGGACTGAAAACTTAATGGCAGAGATCCTGGAGGAGGGCTGGGTTAGCCTGCAGTATTGAATAATGCTCGAGTCTCCAATGAACAAACAAATAAACAAACAAATAGACAAATAAATATTCTGTGAAAACTAGCAACAGCTAGCCATTTGAAAGCAGGCTATTTTTAAAGCATGCCAATGAATTTTAATGCTGAAAAAGGCTAGGACAGATATATTTTGGGCTGAATGTCATTTGTTTACAAACACAAATGATTCTTCACAGTTGAATATACTTAAATGAAAAGTGAGGTGAAAAGGGTGTGCTGGCTTTTCCTTTCTTCCGTCTTTCTCCATTCGCAGTTAGGAAGCGACTCTGGGACAGATTGGTACTGGTCTGGCTGAGGCAGAATTGGCACAGAGTATTCTCCCTTGAATGAATATGCCTCCAGCACACAGTTACATTGAGCTCCCTTAAAATTGGGCAAATACCTAAAGACTGCTTGAAAACCATTTGGCCACTAATTGCAAACTTGGCAATGGTGAAACAAGCCTTTATTTCCTTTTTACGTCAGATCCAAAATATCATTTAGTCCGCAGAACACGCATGTGATAGTAAAGCTTTTGAAATGAGTAAACAAAACAAAAAAATAGTGGCAAAGCCACTGCACCGCTTGGCCAAACAGCAAAAAACGAGCTTGGCCTAGATTTTCATCCCATATACAGTGCTTGACAAATTTATCAGACCACCACCCAATGAAAGGTTTATGCAACAGCTGCCCTAAATTAACAGTACTAGTAATTACCAAAAATCAGTTTTTATGTTTCTGTAATGGTTAATCCCCCAGTATGTGCAAGCTCTTGAATTAATATGATATTTTTAATGCTTAAATTATTGTTGTGATCCATGAATTTTCGAATTTACTGTTTTACAAAAAAAAAGCTGAAAAAAATAGTTAAGCAGATTATTATTTTTTGATTAATACTCCTAATAACAGTTATTTACTTGCATTCCTGAACATAAAAATTTGTTTTAGTGGTTGAATGCAAGAATACAAGCTGTTATCAAGGCCAAAGGAGGCTATACAAAATATTAAGTTTTATGTGTGAATAAAGACTGTTTCATTGTTTCAGTTTGTTACTTGACAAAGTAACAACAAAAATAACAATATAATTTTTAGTCTTAAACAAAAATTTTTGACAAATTTCTAAAATATGAGTTTTCTCATTTTTATGACAGGTGTTCTAATAAATTTGTTAAGCACTCAGCATTAGGAAATTGCAACATATATCAAACCCATCATATACTCAGAACACTTTCAGATTGTTAAGACTCTATCACAGCAGAAACGTGCAGTATGATTTGCTAAATGGATAGTGTTTTTTGTAACACACAGTACCAAATTACTACCTTTGACCAGCATCAGTGAACCGCAGGTGAAGTCAGTCAAAATAGGGGAGCCATGACAAAAATGTTAAACCTTTAGGAACGTATCAATGGTGCCACTGCTCTCCAGTGTGAATTCTGACTGAATCAATCTGCTATGAGATAGAAATGGCGGACTTTCAAATTTCAAAGCAGTCCAGTGAATGAGTCAGTCCTGTGAGTGAAAAGGAGTTAAGCAATCTTATTTAAAGCATAAGGTATAATCAGTGTGCATGCACGAATCAGCTTTGAATAGCAATGACTTGTTACCTGATAATCAGGCTTTGACTTGCAATGCTTTGACCGACATGGTCTTTGTGACCACACAGGAGCATTGCAAATCTCACTTGTCACAAATATATATATATATATATATATATATATATATAATTAAGAAAGAATATAGACTGCCATATCAGGAGAGTGCAAGTGTAATTAATAACAAGTGGCAAATGCTGGTTCTGCTGGTCTCCTTGGTGAAAATACTGGCCCTTGTGAACTGAATTGGCGCTCAAAATATTTTTGTCATTTGCCTGCATAGCCTGCGCTCTGAAGCCATTTTACAACGACGGTGAAACTTGCTCTGTTTATATTAACAGTCATTAATAGCTGGTTAAGTCAAATGGTTTACCCTTAGCAAGTTGTAAACAAAAATCAGCATGAGGTGTACATTTAAAAGTGCAGCAGGCATCTCAATTTTAATTAAACATTAGATGGTAATGAAGCATGGATAGACTAATTTGGGCTGTCATAGAGCCGGCAGGAGACAAAGCACTCGACATTTAGTCAAGAATAATGTCATGTTCAAGAACAAGACGAGTATGAAAAGCACCAGAGCAAGTGACAGTTGAAATAAACATCAAATGTAAAGACTCAAATGAAAAACATTCTGTGCTCCTTTAGATGTGGACTAATTACTTAAAGATGCTCCAGAATTATTGACAGTACCCGTCAAAAGTAGGGAAGTGCTTTATGCATTTTAATACTCCTTCTATGGTGAAATTTGAAGGCTTCAACCCTTGCAATAACCAGAAATTGCATGAGGTGAGCCGTAAGAAATAGTCTGAGGTAACAAAAAAAAAAAAAGAGAATAATTTACAACACAGGATTGTGCCAAACAATTTGAGATTGATAAAAACAAAAATCCATATTTGGAAAAATAAAACCAACAAATTATTTTCTTTTTCCAAAATGTGAATTTCAAATGAAAAAGATGCATCCGCACTCTCAAATCTGCGAAGAAAATCTTACTGACCTTAAAAGTTTTTTGGGCAGATTTGAGAGTGTGGATGCTTCTTTTCCATTTGAACTTCACTGTTTGTGGCTCTGGTACCTCAGCCAAGTCTGATACTGAGTGAGTGGTGCTTTTTCTTGATCCAAAATGCGAACTAACAGAAAGCTGATTTGGGACCTACTGAGCAAAAAGGCCAGCGAGAAGAAAGCTACAAGTGCAGCACAGCTGTGGGAACATCTACTGTTGTACTGGTGTCAACTCTCAGAACCATATTACTGCCCTCAAGGAGGAAAATTATATGCTTAGCGACAATGATGGCAAATGGCGCTCATTTTGATTAATTTAAGATTTAATTTTTTTTGGCATATAAAAGGTGTAATCTTTCTTTTTCAAACCTCTGCTTGCTTGAAAAAATGTGGGTGTGTCCAAACTTTTGGTACTGTATGATTTGGGGGAGTCAAATTTTATTCTAACAGCGTCAGCTATTTATGAGACCAACATTAAATTAAAATTCAGCATTAAATTAAATTCAAAACATTAAATAGCTACTAGCATTATGCGGAAAACTACAACAAGTACTACTACTATTATTATTAGTTTGCATGTGAAGCATGCAAACTACTGGTGTTTCTCAGGATCTTTCAACTTATTATTTTCCTCTTCCCATTTTTTAAACACTAACTCCTCCAACAGTTTTCATACTACCCATACAATCTGCATACCAAATGATTCTACTCTACATGCAAATCGTTGCTCTTCAAAATAATATCAATATTAATTACAGTTTATGAATTATTAGCAATTAACAATGAAAAAATTCCCATTGACAATGAATGGAGCCCATGGGAACGAGAATCTCTTGCACAACAATTCTCTCTCACTTTTCCAATTGGCTAAACAGCATCGACCATTCTCTCTCTCTTTTCCTATTGGCTAAACAGCATCGGGACAAAATTGAAATGCCGGCATCTTGTTTTGCTTCCGATGCGCGCGAAAATATGCTGAATAATACCAAGTAAATAACAATCAAACCACAAATTTAATTGTAACATCACAACAGACAAATATCAAACAATTATGAAACATAATTATCTTATGCAAAATAGCATATTGTTTTATGAAAATGCATTGCGATTATGGTTTCCAGGGCTCCGTATCACAGCACAGAGTTCCATGTAGCTAGCTAGCATGCTAGCTACATAATTATAACGAAATAATTACATACAGCACAAACGTTCACAAAAATTCTTCGTTTTGTTCATTTTGCTAAAATAATACAAAGATAACCTAAGCAGACAAAGAAAACAATCTAATACAGTACAATCGAGGCTCCACAGGCAGCGAGCAAATAGGCGTACGAGCCGCAGCGGTCTCGATGTTAATACGAAGACCGACGAACAATGCGCTCGTCCACGCGGCATGGCTTAGTTTTTCCCGGGCAGCTAGCTAGCTAGCTTGCCCGTAAGATTAGTAAAATTCATACATACTGCACAAATGACCACAAAAACGCTTAGCTATTTCCAGCTAGGTAAAACAAAATGCTAGACAGAGCTAACTAGATGCAGAAGACAATATTACACGTTATACCATCTTTAAAAAAATCTGTGATTTCAGCAAGCCCAAATGGCTGGCAAGTGGACCGCATCTGCTACAATTCTATGCAAAATCCACATCAATGCGATCATTTTGTAAATGGCAGTATGCTACGTTAGCATTCATTTCAACATCGGGAATTGAAATTTTATGCCCAGTTACCAAGCTGGTGACCAATATCGCCGTGATGTATGTTGGTATAACAGAATATAGCAGTATTAACATTGTCAGTTGTACAGTTGTATCTGAAATGATATTTGGATCTTCCGAAATTGTCGTGAAGTCAATGATTGCCATTGAGCAGCGAGAATCCAGGTAATCTCTAACACAGCGAAGGCCATATCTGATAGAAATGTTGACTGATAATCCGTTATAGCTCCTTCAAAAAAAGCAACCGATCTGGAAAGAACTCTAAATTGGAAAACTAATAAACCGTATTATTTTGAAAATAACACTTGTTTCTAAGAGCTGCTCCAAATCTCCAACTTCCAGCTCTGTAATGAAAACAACGAGAGACCCGAAACCAACGACAGAATCGGCGAGAGTAACGCATTATTTACTTTAGCATGAAATCTGAGTTGACACAAAAACTGAACAGCCAACCGTACCTGATTATTTCTATTTGGTGATGATGATTTCAGTAATGTTCATAATATGATTATCATCATAGAAACTATAAAAGACACTTTGCATGCCTGGGGAGGGTTCTCTATGATATTGATACAAAATTATTAATTAATATTAGTATTATTATTATGATATTATTATTATCATCATCATCATCAAAAATGATGACAATCATAACAATAATAACACCAATCCGCGTCAACGTGATCGTTTGTCCGCTAAATATAAACAGGCAGTGCGCTTTGTTAGCATTCATTTCAACATCGGAAACTGAAATTTTATATCCACTTGACCAATATTGTTGCCATGTACGTTGGTTTAACAGAATATAGCAGTATTAACATTGTCAGCTGTACAGTTAATAAATCAGTCATGCATGAAATACTGCTAACTTACTCTTAACAGAATGGCCAATTTTATGTCCAAAAATAAGCAAACCGATTTTACGTTTCTGTCAGACCCATTGAATTTTTTTCCGTCATCTGAGGCTGAGCTATAATAAATCCATCGGGAGGCGCACCACACTAGGGGTGCAATGATTCATCGACATTGTCAACAAAATTCGATAACAAAGTTCATTGTTGAGTACAGTGGCGATTCTAGAGTGTGCTGGGGCCCCTAGCAAAACTTCCCAAGGAGCCCCTCTGACAAGCGTTAAACATATTTATAAATAATCTGAACCGCCTCTGACAAGCAGGGCTGTAGTGGTAAAATCAGAGGTGGGTAAACTATGAATTCTGTGATCAGATGGACCACGATGCAGTAAGGCAGACCGCGTGGCGGCCGTGTGGCGTAGGCCTATATTTTGTACCATACTGGACCGGTGTCATCAGTGTCAAAATTGTTGGTTATGGTTATGATGATATTGTGGTTATTGTTGAATGTTCATTTTGTGAAAAGAAATGGGATACTACCTGCAGTCTGTCACCCAATGTTTTTATCCTATGCACATGTGTGACCATTAGACTGTACCAAGGACATAACTGAGTGCTCTCTCATGCCTTCAACACAGTCACTATATCCAATCCCATTATTATAAGTAATGTTGAAGAAGATTCCAGAATTAATAAATCTATTGCAGTTTAAGTGTTTATTTAATCAAAATAAATCAGCACAAAACAGCAAGCCTACAAAAAAAAAAAAAAAAAATCAACCAACTGTGTCCTCATACAGAAAAACAAAAAGGTCAGAGCAGGGTCTGTTTAGAAAAACAAAACAAACAAAATAAGTGGCACCTCTCTAGGAACCATAAATGTAATTGCATTACAGAAAAACGCTTAACTGTTCTGCTGTGCAAAGGCAAAACACCGTAACATCACTTTTGGTCGAAAATGAGTTACTGTCATTTTGGGGGTATTGAAGTTCTCCTTTATCATGTGGATGAATATTTTGCGTCAATTTGATTGTTTTTATGAAAAAAATCAAGGTCTGTGTCAACAGTAACTCCGAAAATCCCATGAGAAACCATGACAGAATGCCGTAACTGTAGTTACGGTGCTTAGCCTTTGTTTCGGGACGCTGACGTTGAGTTAAGGTAGCCTTTGTTTAGCCGTGCATCAAAGCGATGTTACTGTACGGCCCTGAAGTTACAGTACTCTGCCTTTGTTTTATCGCTCACCATAATTTGCCGCGCTTGAGTTACAGTCTATGTATTGTCACAAAAATCCACACACATACACACATTACACCTGAATAAATGTACACTGCCACTGAACAAGACTTTGTCGAGTGGTTTTATATATAATGTTTAAGAATGGCATACCGCTCTCGAGGAAAACTGATGGTGGAGATGGCTTTCAAACGAAGACTTAGTTTTTTTGATTTGTACTTTACTTGAGTTCTCTTTTTTTTTTTTTAAATCGGTACTTTTACTTTTACTCTACTACATTTAAAACATAAAAAGTATACTTTTGCTTTGTTACTTTGACAATGGCCACTTCGTTACTTGTTACAAATTAAAATATGAATGTAATTTATCATTTAAGGATTATCTGGATTTGGCATGTTCGAGAAGAACAACAGTGCTCGGCATCTTTGTGCATATGTGTCTGCCAGCGGACATAGCTCTGCAAATTTATCCACGCAGTTACAATATTCTATCACTAGATGGCACATCCGGATCAGTTATTGAATATTCACAAGCTAGCCGAGCTTAAACACGGTTTAAAATATGGACGAGTTCACTCCCATCCGTGTTTTTCAGGAGTTACCTGAATTTAACTCCTCAGCTAAGCCTGATGGGCAAGCTGCTCAGTATACAGTACCTGTCAAAAGTTTGGACATACCCACATTTCTCTTACAATACATGTTAAATAGGCACTCTTTATTTTGCAAAAAGAAAAAAAGATCTACATCTTAAATCCATCCAACTAACCAGCATTTTGCCGTCATATTTGCAGAGCGTACTCACTTTATGTTTTTTTACTAGAGCAGTTATATGGCTATAATATGTTTGCTGCTGAGCAGCTAAATTTGGCTAAATTGCCAAAGATGTGCTGCACTTGTAGTTTGCTCTTCGTCGACCTTTTTTGCCCAATTAGTTCCAAAACAGCTTGTCTTTAATTTGGCTGTTGGAAAATGTAAGGAGCTTGTTTGTCTGCTTACTTTGCAAAATATGGCTTCTTTTAGAATTCTAAAATTTTGGACACTATTCAAACAAGAATATTGTTCTCTTTTAATTTCTGACTGTTCACCTCTTACCAGATTCAATTTGAGATTATATAGAGAAGTTAAGCCATGTACATTTCTCTAAAATCAGAGTGCTGTGACATTAGCGAAGTGTGTCCAAACTTTTGACTGGTACTGTACTTGCCCTTTGTATCTATCCAGCAATTCAAAAAAATTATCTCTTGCTACAGAAACAATCATTGTCCTCCGTACCAACCACTTCAGCTACAGTGAGCCAATGGTATCTCAATTAGTAGTTCAGAGAAATCAGTTTTCTGAAGCAAAAATTCGACATGGTATTGATCCTGTCATTCTACTATTAATTCTAGTCAATTATAGTGGTTTTTTAAACCGCCAGTAAACTCGAAGAAAAAGGAGAAGTATATAAAGCAGAGACTCCTTGTTTGTTTTTTGAATACTTTCATTCACCTGAAAGCTGATGAAAAAGAACAAGGAGAGGACAATGTGAGGTTGTTTTGTTTCTTTCTATGCGTACTATGAAAAATACTCTGTACTTGTACTTTTGATACTTAAGTATATTTTTTCACAAAATACTTTTGGTATTTAAATACATAAAATGTGAGCTACTTTAACCCTTTCGCAGGCACAGCGACATTTTTGTCGTTTTAACCAACGTGTTTTATAAAGTCTTCTTTAAATTCCCCGATTGCGGGAATTCCCTTGTTAGTTACACTCATTACCATTGGCTGTCTCTCAGGTCACCCAGCACTGTATTTTTTTAGCCGTGAACGAGGCATGGGATTTCCTAAAACGCTAAATACGAGACTACTTCCCGGTCAAATTGTGGGACATGTGAACATGGCATCGACAGTACAAATAGCCGGCATTCTAGCCGTGTTTCTAAACGTAAATACAACGTGGATGAAGTTTTTGCTTTATTGAATGACTCTGACGATGAGTTTGAATATCCAGAGAGCGGGGAGTGACTTGGATCCAAACGATTTTAGCGATTCTGGAGAGGATTAAAACATAAAAACATCAGTTATGGGAAACTTATTATGAGATTTGGTGTTATTTTATTGTTATTTTGAATAACAATCATATTTTGGTAAAAACCCAAAATTAATCCGTCCGTGGGGGTATGCATCTGGGCCAAGATTTGCCTGCGAAAGGGTTAAGACTTTTACTCAAAATTTTACTCAAAATTTTCTTATAGGTGACTTAAACTTTTACCTAAGTAACATTCAGTTATGGTACTTCTATTTTTACTTAGTTATTTTTTTCAAGTACTTTATACACCTCTACTAATTCTTTTTGAGGAGTGTTAAATACATCCATGAATTTTAATACATATTAAAGCTTTGTATTTAATTATTAAGCTTTGTATTTAACAATTAAATTGTTATTCTAATAATTACAAATAATTTCCTGTATTTATTCATACTGTATAATGCAAAGTAACTTATCTGCTGGCATTCTGTTTCTAGTGCCGCACACCAAACTGGAGCTATTCTCTATCATGAAGATATGATGTAATGTCACCACAGCTCTGTACTGTAACAATGAAATGTGTCTAATTCATTCTTCATCATGCAAAAAAAAAAAAAAAAAAAATATCATGATGGTTAGACCTGAGGTAAGTGCTCTTATAATGGTCTTGTGTTCAGAAAACAGCAACCAAATATTGAATTCATGCAAGTTACTGCCTTTTGCCTTTGCACGACTCCTTAATTTTAGAACATGATACAAAGGCAGAGTACAGTAACTGACAAATAAGGGTCAAAGGTCAGACTTGAGCACAAGATTTTTTGTATACACTCTTTTCTTCATTATAACAACTACTTGCCAGATTTTGAGTAACCTACCTACAATACTTTTGTCTGGACAAAGCAGAAACTTTACAGTCATTTTTCTCAGTTTCACACTCCGGCGAGTTAAGATCTTTTGCCTTTGTAGGGCAGTGTTGGCCTAATGATGAATACTGAGTCCCACACACAAAGCAATGCCCAGAGGGCAATCTACCCCTTCCTAAAAGACCTACAAAAGCATGTCCGAATGTCTAATCAAGTGCTACAGCCCAGGTCCACGGTCACACGCGTTTCTGCTATTAAAGGAGCTCCCCTTCGCCCGCGAGAAAAATAAGCTTTGTTCCGCGCTGTACAGCAACGCATTAAACATAACTCGCTACTCGCTAGCAAAGAGCTGTGTACAATAGTGGTAACATTATCGTCACTGACTGAATGCGTCATCTTATGCGAACCAAAACAACCTTTAAAAAATCGTGAAGTATTGCTCTTTGGACTTACTTTGTAATCGAGGCCTTGTGTTTGCATTTGTAGGAGGTGAGACACTGCAGGGACGCTTCAGAAATCGCCTAATATCCATCTTAGCACAACCTAACTTCTACAGACTTCAACAAACCGCATCAACTTGTATCGAGCCCCACTGATCAATAGGGACAGCCTGCCGCTTTCTGATAGCCGCCACAGGCAGTGATTGGTCACACAGACACGTACCATAATGTAGCGCAAAATGATAAAGATAAATTGCTTGTGTAGGTACAACACATGAAATGTTTCCAATTTTAAAATGACACCAAATTTATTTAGGTGTACGTAAAAGGCATGTAAACGCAAACGTGGATAAACTAATTTACAGGTGCGTAGACGACACTCTGAGGTTCGTAAACGCTATTTGGAGGTGCTTAAACGCTATTTCCAAAATTCCAGAGGTGCGTAAACGGCGTTTACGTGCGTTTAGCCTCCACTACAGCCTTGCTGACAAGCGTTAAACATATTTATAAATAATCTGAAACCAACAAAAGTGGTCAGAAACTGAAACTTAAAAAAAAATATTGTTATTACTACATAACTTGAAAATTGTGCTCTTATGAAAAACAGGACATTTAAGACATTATTGTGGAGTAAAGTTTGTCAGCCCTTGGGGGCCCCCTAGTGGCCTGGGGCCCCAAGCAGCTGCCTGCCTTGCCTGTTGACAAGCTCCGCCTCTGGTTGACTAATTTATTCATCGATAATTTGTCGTTACGTCATTGCAAACGTATTTCACACATTGGAACTGGACTAAACGTCGTTTCATAGGAGCTGGAGATGAAGGCAGCTGCAGAGTAAGCCATCTGACTTCCTTCGCAACTCTCAGTCACGGCAGCGCAGATGCGACCGGTGGGAGGAGAGAGGAAAGCGGCAGGATGTTGACTTGGAGCTGCAAATTTATGCACGCAGTTACAATATTCTATCACTAGATGGCACTCCAGGATCATTTATTGCACAAGCAAGACGAATACTGAATACCGTATTTTTCATTCACCTGAAAATTGATTAAAGAGCATGAGAGAACAAAGTGGTTGCTTTTCTTCTTTCTATGCATACTATGAAAAAATTTTTGTACTTGTACTTGCACTTTTGATACTTAAGTATTTTTTTCATAAAATATTTTTGGTACTTAAGTACATTTAATGTGAGCTACTTTAAGACTTTCACTCAAGTAATTTTTTTATGGGTGACTTCAACGTTTACCAAAGTAACTTTCAGTCATGGCACTTCTACTTTTACTTAGTTGTTTTTTTTTTTTTCCAGTGCTTTATATACCTCTGGATACACCTGGTTTAATATCAAAGACTCTTGACTGAAGAATGTTGTTCACAAAATGCAGATTTTTTTAATTAAAGGAAAACTTTTTTTATTTATTTATTTATTTATTTATGCTGCTGCTACCTGTCCTTGGTGAACAGAAAAAGAATGTATTTAATTATTTATATTCGCACTTTACCTGACAACAATTCAAAAACTTGAATTCTGACTTGAATTTTTGTTCATCTTTTGTCCAGAAGTAGCCTAATGAGCAGCAAAGTTTAATAAAACATTTTTGGAAGAAGTATTAATCTTTATTGTTTTTATTGTTAGTTAGCACATGGCTAAAACGACCTCAAGCTAAATTGAAAAGCTAATTGCTAAATAACCGTTGCACTGTGCGAGTCAATCTGACTTGTCGATTAATTGTTTCAATAATCGTTGACGAATCGACAATCAAAATAATCAATAGTTGCAGCGCTACACAACACTCACAGAAGCCACCAAAAAGCACCGTATAATTATGAGGATTACAGCGATCACAACAGTCATATTACATTCGCATGTATGATGAAAAATGGCTAGATTTGCAATACCTATCCAACAAGAATTGTCCAGATGGCAAGCAATTATGCAAGACAGACGTAGGACACAACATCCATAACATCAGCATTTAATAATCTGTCACAACATTTGGCAATGGTCGTATGCGTAGCCAGTGACTCTCCATTGCTCGCTAACCATCAGCGCGACCTCACTCATACTGCATCATGTACTCACTTGAAAATGAAATTATATTCGCACTTGCCTCTGAAATGATATTAGAGATCTTCCGAAATTGTCGAGAAGTCACTGATCCCTGATGAACAGCGAGAATCAAGGTCATCCCTAGCACAACGAAGGCCATATCTGATAGAAATGTTGACTGATAATCCGTTTTAGCTCCTATAAAAAAGCAACCGATCTGGAAAGAACTCTAAATTGGAAAACTAATCATCCGAATTATTTTGAAAATAACACTTTTTTCTATGAGCTGCTCCAAATTTCCAACTTCCAGCTCTGCAATGAAAACAACGTGAGAGACCCGAAACCATCGCCAGAATCGGTGAGAGTAACGCATTATTTACTTTAGCAAGAAATCTATGTTGACACGAAAACTGAACAGTCAACCATACTTGATTATTTTTATTTGGTGATGACAATATCAGTAATATTCATAATATGATTATCATAAAATAAACTATAAAAGACACTTTGCATTCCTGGGGAGGGTTTTGTATTATAGTGATATCATAACATTATGAATTAATATTAATATTATTATAATATTATTATCATCATCAAAAATGATGATAATCATAAAAATAATAACACCAATAATAATAAAACAAAAATTGTACATCTATAATAATGCATAATAATCAAATTGTTCAAGTTTTGTGATTCATCATATCCACACGCCGTTCAAAGCAGTGAGATTTGGGTTTCCCTTATTCATCTTAGTCAGGAGGGCGGCACGGTGGTCAGCCTCCCAGCAAGAAGGTTGTGGGTTCAAATCCACTTGCGGCCTTTCTGGGTGGAGTTTGCATGTTCACCGTCTGTCCGCCTGGGTTTTCTCTAGGTGTTCTGGTTTCCCCCCACAGTCCAAAGACATGCATATCAGGCTAATTGGAGACTCTAAATTGCCCAAAGGTATGAGTGAGCGTATGGTGTGTGTCCTGTGATGGACTGCCCACCTGTCCAGGGTATATTCCTGCCTCTCGCCCAAAAGATATGCTGGGATAGGAATACGCAGTAGAAAATGAATCACTCTCAGTATACAAAATTCAAACCCAATTAAAATACTTTGACAAAATTATGATAAAAAAAAAACTAATAATAATAATATAAGACAAAGTAGGCTATAAAAAAACAAACACTGTGAATATACAAAATGATCTTTGCAATACAACCTACAAGTATATTATGCACTGGTGAGTATAGTTATACATCTTCATGAAACTGCATCATTAATATGATCAATTCAAATTGTTCAAGTTTCATTATTAATGCGATTAATAAGCATCTATATCAGTTTACAAAATTCAAACCCCAATAACAATAATTAGAAAAAAGATAATAAAAATTTCATCATCATACAGTAATAATAATATAAGACAAAGTAGGCTCTAACAACTAACATTTTGTATTTAGAAGATAATACAAAGGCGATAGCAATGGGCAAAAAGATGAAGGAGGCAGTTCAGTAATTCTTACTGAGAGAGCAGAGCACGTCTTATTGGTCTTATGTCAGCAGATCGTATGGGGGTAGAAGCTGTGGCTTTGGTAATTGATCTGGGCTGCAATGTTCACATAGCCTGGCTTCCGTTTGGACAGCTTCTTCAAGAAGAGGCCATGGTTTGGGTGACTGGGGTCCTCACCTCATATTGTATAAGTCCATCAGGTTAGACCAGGAGTCACTCTGTTCCTAGAGGGCTACCATCCTGTAGGTTTCTGCTCTATCTCCAATTTGGCACACCTGATTCAACTAATTAGCCACTCAATTGCCCAGCAAGAGATCTTGTTAAGTAGCTAATTAGTTGAATTAGGTGTGCTGAACAGGAGGTAGAGCAGAAACCTACAGGATGGTAGCCCTCCAGGAACGGAGTTGGTGACCCCTGCGTTAGGCAATACAGCACCAATAACTCGCTGGGCTGACTGCAGCACCCTTTGAACCCTGTGCCTCTCAATTTCTACAGCTGCTTTACAAGGTGGTGATACTGTCAGTCAGGAAATTACTATTCCCATTTAAAAAAATAAATAATAATAATAATTTAAAAAAAATTAATACATCTTTTAGTAATGTCTGTTCTACTATATTGATAAAAGCAACAGAATGATCATAAATGTCTGGCATGTATCGTCCAGCACAACAAGTTGGACTTAGATAAATAATAATTGTGTTACAATCTTATGCTGTAAATAATAACAATAATAACCATAGTGCATCAACAGCCATGTAAGACGGTATATAGATAATAAAAAAATATATACCTGAACCATTACCGACAACAATAAAGAAGATAATCATCATCTAAATAACTTTTATTTTGCTACATACCAATGATGTAGCTTGACAACTAAAAAAACCCTTACCATACATATGCCCTGGTCACTTTGACGATGCAATAGACAGTCATCATAGCCTACCATACTTGCCTATCAGTAAAGAAGACACTTTGCATCTTACCATACAGCACAGTGCAGGACAATACAAAAATAAACATCACAGAATTGAGCTATCACATGCAAACTCAGAGTTTCTTAAACTCTCATTTTAGTTATTTTATTATTATTATTATTATTATTAATAATATATCCTTTGGATTATCTAAAAGCAGACAGTAAACATTAAAATAAAAAGCATCCTACTGCGATTGATTCCTAATTTTCTGATTTATCACTGATCCCTTTGCGATAATGCAGTGATGTCATTTTTCATTCCATTGAGGCAGAAATATAAACAAACTAAATTGTCTTTTTCAGCCTAATCAACTCTATGCTTCAAATAACATTGAGTTTGACAGAAGAAAAACTCATTAGCAGATAATACTTTAATTATACAGAGCAATTAAAAGTTCAAGATAAGGACAAAACAATGGCAAACTATACAAGTTCATTTCTTAATTAAGTAAGCACATTTAATTTTTGTTTCTTGCTTGACCAGTGACTTTTAATCAATTACTCTGGATAAAAAAAGATTATTGCATTCGATTTTGATTAATTATTGAAATTTTCCAAATAAATAATCCGGCAACAAAATTAATTATTTTAAGGTAAGCCTGTGCTGTGTGGGGATTTAAAATTCATTGCAATTCCCAATCCAGTCTGAATCAACTGAGAGGAATTACATTGTTTTTTTGTCGAATCCTTTGACCAATATTCCTAAATCCCCAAAGCCATGAAATCATAATAGCAGCTACAATTTTTTTCAAAATTAACTTAGGTTAGCACTGTCCACCTGTGTTCACCTTCACACTCCAACCGCAAACTCCAGGCTACACCACAAAATAGAGGAGACTTCATCTTGATTCTGTACTTACAGCCAGTGACATCATCATGATAATGACATCTTAATTATTTTACCCCTTGAGGCCCATGGCGAGAGCTAGTTTAATGGTAATTTAGCCAGGGCAGAGGGGTTAATGTTCTACTCTTGTAAGTGCTTGGTGAATAAGAAAATCCACTTTCCATTGCAGATTGCTCACGAAGAGTGCCATGTCAGTCACCTACTGTTTAACCCATGAGAAGCTTTTATACCTCCCCTCACCTCGGTCTGATGTTTACATGGGGAAATACGCTCAGAAGGTTGGAATCTCAGATAAAGCTGAAAATAGGGTCATATTAAGCTTCTCCCAGGGTCGGCACACATGGAAGATTGATCTTTCAACAGTCGATATGAGACTGAGGTTCCATCAACTTTATAATGAGTCGAGCCATCACTTGCTACCAGCCACAGAATACCCATCTGCTGATGAACAAAATCAGTAAGGTTTAAATCAGTGAGGAATGAACTTGATGTAATTATCAATTTGGTTTCCAATTATTAAAATTTCTAATCATGAGATTCAAGAGACACTGCCGTCTGTAGGCTAGAATATAAAGTTGGTTAATTTACAGCAAATCATTCAGGTTGATGTAATTAACTCATTTAAGCTTAATCAATATCCCTAATTGCAAAATTAACACATTAGTTCTGTTGGACAATTATTGATATCCATTGTTATCCATTAATCAATCAATTTCACATGTCATGGGCAGCTTAACTCCCAAGTGGATGCACTGATCGAGCTGGACACTGAGCAACAGGGAGCGGAAAAGAACAGTCTAAGGACCATCGTAACAAGGTACTTCAACTTTTTAAAGATGGAAAAGGATATAAAAAGATATCCAAAAACTTGACATTGGTGGTACTGTCCGTGAGTAAGAGGTGGAAAATTAGGGGATATGTTGATACCAAATCAAGGTCAGGAAGGCCAAGAAAGATTTCAGCCCAAACTGCCAGGAGAATTGTTTGGGACACAAAGAAAAATCCACAAGCTACCTCAAGAGAAATACAGGATGCTCTGGGAAAAAGTTGGTGTGGTCATTTCAAGGAGCACAATAAGGAGGTAATTAAACAACAATGAGCTGCATGGTCGAGTTGCTAGAAGCAAGCCATTATTGCACCAATCCCACAAAAAAGCCCACCAAAAATATGCCAGAAAACAACTTGAGACACCTCACAATTTCTGGAATACTGTCATTTGGAGTGACAAGACCAAAATAGAACTTTATAGTCATAACCATGAGCGCTATGTCTGGAGAGCAGTCAACACCATTCCCACTGTAAAGCGTGGTGGTGGTTCTCTGATGTTTTGGGGGTGTATGAGCTCTAAAGGCACAGGGAATCTCGTGAAAATTGATGGCAAGATGAATGCAGCATGCTATCAGAAAATGCTGGCAGACAATTTGCATTCTTCAGCACAAAAGCTGCACATGGGATGTACTTGGACTTTCCAGCATGACAATGATCCAAAGCACTTTGCCAAGTTGACCCTCCAGTCCAGTGGTTACAGAAGAGATAAATGAAGGTTCTGGAGTGGCCATCACAGTCTCCTGACCTCAATAGCATAGAACCACTTTGTGGAGATCTCAAATCGCAGTTCATGCAAGATAACCGAAAAACTTGCAGGAGATGGAGGAAGGAAGAATGGGCAGCTATACCACCTGAGAAAATTAGGGGCCTCATTGACAAGTACCAGAAAAGTACTGCAGTACTGTTATTGATGCTAAAGGGGGCAATACCCAGTATTAAGAACTTTAAGGGTATGTACACTTTTCCACAGGGTTCATTTAATTCTTTTTCCCTTGTTTTATTTCATGATTGTGCCATTCTACATGACCTACAGTTGGATATGAATCCACTAGAGAAATAAAAGAAATGTGCTTGGTCTGGCCATTCATGTTTTCTTTAAAAAATGCTACCCATTTTACAAAATCAGCGAGAGTATGCAAACTTTTTTATATTTGTACTTTTTATATTACACTGTATATTATATATATATATATATATATATATATATATATATATATATATATATACTGTATATATGCATATCAACCTGAATTAGGTAGGGAATTTGTTTGTTTGTCCATCAATTAACAATGTGCATATAATTAAGCTCTTTTTTAAAATTATATTAAAATTATATTTAAAAAAAGGCAAGATGATAATTATTTGAATGCTATTTAATAAAGTCCAATTGCTCTTCCAGATTGGCGCTATGACTGATAGGGTCAGAATACTTGACTTGGACAAGCACTCGAAAATACCAGGAGTCAAAGGGTGTTGGCCCAAACTGACCATAATTCCTTAAGAGGACAAATCAACAAAATGAATTGTAGTGAATTACAGTCCGAAACTATGTCTCTGTTACATCCACAATGCCACCCATCTCCACTCCAAGCCTAATGTCATTTGGCATTGCCAGTCTTCTAGTCACCAGAGTCAATTATTCAGTTTTCATCAGCACCTGACCATCAGGCCCCTTAATTCGATCTCTCAGTAGGTTATATTGACTTCTCCGTCAAAGTGTTTAGTTTGTGGGCCTCAGTGTTTTGTGCTGGTTGTTCAGAGACCGTAATAAAACCTGTACCACTTTTATTTGTATTGGGATGGAGGAATTATTACAGAATGTGACCCTCAAGAAACCAAGTGCTGAGTGAGCGTTGCCTGCGCACAGTGGTAAATGAGTAGATAGTGCTTCTGGGCTGACATAACCTGCAGCTGCCAAACCTGGGCATCACCATGGGGGAAGAGCTTTGGAAACTTCAACGACACCATAATGGGGCTTGGGGCGCCATCTCGCCTGCCAGCTAGTGCCCCATTATCGAGGCCGGCTCATTATTTAATTCCATCTGAAAACATACCTATAATGTACCCTAACAAACCAGAAGAGGTCAACCAATTATTATAATTATAAAGATGTCAAAACTGGAGGTGTTCATCCCAGATTACATCTCAGAAAAGTCTATGATATTAAGTTCAAAATGCAAGAACTTTACTGCACACTGTACAGCCATCATATCAAGGAAATTCTGTGTTAATGCAACTGATTCAGAATCACTGTGACCACTTAAATTTGCGGGCTACGGAGCACAGAAGGCACTTTAGGGAAAGAAACAGACTCATCAAAGAACATTTCTGATCATCAGTTTAAAACCTAACCATGCTGCAAGCAGCCAAGCACAGAGTATTCTTTGGTCATTATTTAATTTACCAGACTCAAAATACTGAAGGTAACCCTGCATCTGCTGGTAATAAACAAATCCTCAATCGCACACTTTGATTCAGGGATTCCTAATCTGGCCCCATTTATCAGATTATCACACACATCATTTCCCTCATTTGCCCTGTGCATTTCCATGGTACAGGGCAGTTGAGAAGAAGGGGCGGGGGGGTGGTATGGTCTGTGTAACATGCCTGACACCAGTTGTGCAGGACCTCTCCAGATGTGCTGATGGACTCCTCATTTAGCTGGTGGGATTGTTGATTATTTTCATATTCTGATTAAGTGGTTGGCTGATTAAGTTGAATTAAATGAAGTTGATCAGTACCACCCAACCTCTGAGTGGTCACTCGCCATGTCCTGTCAAGAGGGCATGGCTTGTAATTTTAAGTTTGAAATAGCTAGTAATGGCTAATTAGTTGAGCACCTGGTAGCATGATGGGGGACATTTAAAGGGGACCTATTATGCTGATCCTTCTTTTAATACATATAAGTAATGTTATAATGTTGGATGTCCATACTCAACCTCTGTAAAGTTTCTAAACATAAGATAGAGGGGTTTAGCCGTAACCCAAGAACGTGATTTTGTGAACTTGACTTTCTCTCAGAACAGCTCGACCCGAGATCTTCACGAGATCTGGGCAAAACCTGACGTCAGGTTGTGCCGTCCAATTAATACACACCTAGCCAGAGCCAATCACGCGCTGGACCTGCCTACACCGGAAACTATTCTAGCAGGCACAAACAACCACGGATCATACTATGCCTTAGTAGCATCTACGCTTCCAGAAATACAAAAGAAGAACCACAGATTATTGAGGTGCAGTTTTTCAGTATCTCTCCCAAAGCTGCTCGTCCGTTTACTTTTGGATGCAAAAAAAAGCACCTATTTCTCTTCCAAAAGACGATGCCACCAGAAATCAGATAGTAGCTTTTTTGTTTGCTGGCAGCAAACAGCCACAGCCAAAGGGAACGTTAGCTGTTTTTGCTCAGCATTTCACCAAAGACAGCTTTATCAATAAAGGATAATTCAACTTTGAATAAGCGTTTCAGCTGCTTCTCAAAGTATCTCTCCCAAAGCTGCTCATCCGTTTATTTTTGGACGTGAAGAAAAGCATCTATTTCTCCTCCAAAAGACGATGCCACCAGAAATCAGTGGGAAGCTTTTTTGTTTGCTGGTGGCAAACAGCCACGACCAAAGGGAACGTTAGCTGTTTGTGCTCAGCATTTCACCAAAGACAGCTTTGTCAATGGATAATTCGACTCTGAATAAGTGTTTCAGCTGCTACTCAAACCTGGAGCAGTTGCATCGATCAAGCGCTCAGACCCACAAGCTGTAAGTAACGATATAACAGCAAATAATGTAAGTGAAGCTAACGTGTTACGGGTGGCTAGCAGGACCGCTAACGATAGATAGCACTAACAACTGGCCTCAAATGCAGGCTTTGTAAAATATCTGAAGATAAAGCCTGTATCGGTCGCGACTGTCCATGACTCACAGAAGCGGAAGCTGTAAGGTGCTTTTACGGCATAAGCCTACCTAACGTGATAGCCAGTTGAATGTGGCTGTAGCACTGTGGCTAATGTAACCAAGTTACTGTTGCTAATGTTTGTGTCCTAAATATGCAAGAGTAATATCAGGGGACATTCAACAGAAGGTGTGTGAACATAAACCCCATTTGAAGCCAACTTTTTATACTTCTTTGTAATTTGGATGCTTGGTACAACTGCACCCCCCCCCCACCCCGTAACGGAACTTATTGTTTTTAAAACCTGTATTGCAGGGGTTTGTCTCTGTGGTTGTTATGACCGCTCGGTTACCAGCTCCTGGTTGACTTATATGCAGTAATTCTGATCGGTATGCTTGTGTTACTTTGGTAAGCATCAATGTGGTAGTTTCATCTTAACGTTGCCTGATTGTAGCCACTACAGTTGAAGCTAACCGGAGAGATGCTGTTTGTGCCTGCAGAGTTGGGCTGAAAAGGCTGCAGTTAGACCAGACGTAGGTTTTGCAGAGCTTGGGGTACGTGTTTGGGTTTGTTCACTGCAGCTGTGAAGCGATTGTTTTAATTATCCATGACCGGGGTCAGCAGGATACTTCCCCAATATCTGGGCTAACTCTCTGATGCTACCGCGGTGAAAGCAGTCGCGAAACACACAGGCCATAACGTGTCCGGTATAACAAACGATTTCTCTGCATTGCCATGGCGTAATTTCATCCCCCTTTAGAAATTGCTCTGGCTAATAAAAAGCCGAAAAAGGCGAAGATTGAATATTAAATTCTTTCCTGTAAAAGGTATCGATTCGCTAGCTCCACATAAGCAACTGTTCACGCTAGCGGAACTTACGGTCTGTAAAACCTGTATTATGTTCATAACATAACCAGAGCTCTCTCTAGCTGTCGCGTACTATCCATAACGCGCCCATTTTCGCAAGCAAACGCCGGTCATTCCGACGCAATAAGTAAACGATTACCATGGGCAATTTCTGAAAAGACCGTTTAGCCTGGAGCTTTCGCCCCTTCGTCATATACCAGCACAGAAGCTGTTTGTTACTCCACGCTCACGACACACCACAGTTATGCACACAGAGCAGTACACACTTTCGCCGCTGTGTTTATTAGAACATGTTCATTTCATTAGATCTATACACATGTACAGCGTTTGATTGCGGCTCTTCCCCGCCGATTCCTTGGATCAGACAGCAGATGCTTCTCACATTTCACACTAGGGAGGCGGACCCAGAAAACTGCGTTCTGCAGCCTCGTCTTGCCCAACTCCACCCTCCACAGAGTTGGCCAATCAGAGGAAAGTGGGCACATGGGGAGGGGGGGGCCATAGCGGAAGAGCCGCCAAAACGAGGCGTTTCAGGCAGAGACTGCAATGGACTACAAATGGGGTTTTTTGAGGATGGCAGTATGAGCTAAATAAGGACCCTTTTTTGGACTTTGAACGATTAGGAGTACTCTAGGGGAGTCCAAGATCAAAATATAAACTTGGAAATGTAGCATAAAAGGTCCCCTTTAATGAAGGCCTTCATCCTGACCTAAACCTGATGGTGCAGAGGTTGAACTGTAATTTGACTTGGTATTGGAGTAACTTTTAGATTTGCTCTGGGTGCTGGGTTAAATTTTAGCCTTGGGCTGCATATTTGGCTAACTCTTTGCTTTAAGCTGGTTATTGATCTAACTTTTATCTTTGGTCTGGGAGTTGGGTTCACTTTTAGCTTTGTTGTGGGTATTGGGCTAACTTTATCTTTGGGCTGAATAATGGGTTAACTTTTAGCTTTAAGCCTACCATTTGGCTAACTTTTTGCTTAGGTCTGGGTTTTGGGCAAACTTTAATCTTTGGTCTGGATCTAAACCAACCTTTAGCTTTAGTGGGAGTACTGGGCATACATTTAGCTCTGTGTGGGGTATTAGCCCAACTTTTAGCTTTGGTCTGGGCATTTGGCCAACTTTTATCTTTGGGCAAGGTCTTGGACTAACTTTCAGCTTTGGGCTGGGAAGTGTGCAAAACTTTTAGCTTTGGTCTGAGTATTGGGCTAACATCCAACTTTGGGCTGGGAATTAAATTTTTAGCTTTGGACTGGGTATTGGACCAACTTTTGGACCTTATGATCTGGAACGGGCCTACTGTCCACCAGCAGGTTTACATTTGATACTGAGGCAGCACATTAGCAATTCAGTGATCATGAACAAGCTTCTAATTTCCATAGTGACCCATTAGATTCATATATACTATATATTATGTGAGCGTATAAGTTGCTTAATTTTTGACTCCTAGATCATGATTTGTGCACCTGCAGGAAAGATTTGAAAAGGTGTACGTGTTATGTTTGTGGAGAAGAAAAAAATTCTGCAAGTTTGAAACCTTTTCTGTGTGACTTCAGATTTACTGCTACGCGAGTCCAACAACATTTTCACGACTACAAATTCCAATTTCACAGATTCTCAGAAGTTTTGCACTATATTTTTTGCAACAACTGTAGCAAAACGTGAGATATGAGTTCCTCAATTTGTGACTTGCAGAGTAGGATTTGTGCACCTGTAATAAGTGTTGAGTTGTGTTTGCAGGGTGAAAAAAAAATTCTACAAGTTTTAAACTTTTTTTGCTGTCTTCAGGTTTACTGAGACACCTAACAAATTTTTTTACAAGTACACATTTCACTTTCACACTCTCAGTATTTTTGCACCCAATTTACTTTCATACAAATGCATCTGCTTACGATGAAAACATGCAGCAATAAAACTTTTGGCTACAAATCTATGGACCAAAGACAAGCTGCAAGACAGCCTAGCTTGCAGTATCAAGTGGTGAATGAAATCAAAGTCAAATCAAACTTTATTTATATTTGATTTTGATTTCATTCTCCACTTGATACAGCAAGCTAAGCTGCCTTTTCCAACCTTAATTGTCACAACTTTACTGATAGTTTTGGTATCTGTATTGCAATATGCAACATTCCCGTGGTTAACTTCCCTATATAGCCATCCAGTGACAGTGACAAAACTGCTGTCAAGCAGTAAAATTTACCACACTAATCTTTCTTGCCGCATAATCACGGATATGCCCTGTGTATACCATTTTATTTCTGCCAGAACAGAAGTCGTAGCATCAGTGATACAATGCCAAGTGTCAGTCTTTCTGACAGGCCATCAGATTGCTGAAGTGGAGAGAGATGGGTGTCCTTTCATGTCTTTCAGATACTGGGAGACAATGCCATGAGTATTTAGCTAATATCAGCAATCAAAGTTAACATGATTACGCTGAAGCTGTGACGCCCGACCTTGTTCGCCATCACCTACAGGATGCACAGGTGCGGAACAATATTTATCAGCACCTGAAAAGCTGGCAAACAAAACTTCACGTCAGCGTCCCACGCAATCAGGGCAATTTGAAAATGTAAAAGTTGTATTTATCACAGGCAAACTTCAACACAAAGAATGATGAATTTTTTTTGTACAAAAAGCCCACAGTCCTGGATAATACATTAGTAGCCCAAAATGAAGGTCTCTCTTGTGGATGAATCACCAATAGTGGTTTAAGCATATTGTCAACATTAATGATAATTCAGGCACATTTTAGAGCCCGCCTATCAAAAGATATATGTAAAGGAAGTTTCTCCACGTGCTTCAATCGATCCAAAACACAGAGGTATTTATTTACCACATGATTATATTTCTGGTGCATTTTTTTGTGAAAATGGAGGACATTCAAGGTCAATTAAAATTGCATCAAAAACAAATTAAAGGAACTTTGACTAAAAGTCAAAATATTTGCAGTTTAAATGTGTAACAATTTCAATATTTCTCATATGACTTCAGCTGTCTGAACTTGGCTGAGTCATCGTGTAAGTGTCTTAAAAAAATTAATTCAGAGGAACTGTTGAATTATTCATATGAACTCAGTGAATCTGAGGTTCAACAAATATGAATTTTTAATCCAAATATATGATGCTTTCCCAACATTAATGTACATAGTGTGGCATACTGTGGACACCTTTGATAAAATTGAATTTTATAATGTCATAACAATGACAAATTAACATACCTTTATAGCTTTATGTGTGAAAATGCAAATATGCAACAAGAAAATGTTTTTGTAGAGAAAGCCGGCTACAAGTGCTTGTTTTATTTTTTTATCAAGAACAGAAGAGTAGAGCCTCGTCTTCTCGGCAGTTTGAATCACCATTCTCATGCTGCATTGCTCACTGCTAACCTCCATCTTTAATGCCGGGGGATAGGTATGGACAGGGAGTGATGTGAATGACCCGTGCAGTGTCTTATCGCACCCAAGGACAGCTCAAGCCTTCCTACCACCACAGGCAAGGTTACAGACTGGTGAGGGGTGATAGCGATTGTGAACACCATTTGGGGGAGATCAAGATCGTGGACCACAGTGAGGCGAGATCATTGTGAGCCAGGGCTAAAAAAATGTAGTTTCTGACACAATCATCAGATGAATATGATTGCATCTGGAAAATCCTACGGCTTTTAAATATTCAACTTTCCTGAGTCTGTAGATTGTAATTAGTTTCTATAACGCTTGTTTTGCACAAATCAGGGGATATTGTACAGACCCATAACTACTCCAGTGAGACTCATACAGTCAAAGCACATATCAGTGAAACCAGTATGATCTGGTAAAGTAAGCAGTATAGTAGCACCTCGGCACTGCCAGGCATTGCCAATGTATTCTTAAAAAAACTAAAAACCACTTTTTTCATCTCAGATGAAACCTAAAATTAAAAGTTGATCCACCCACATGCTTAGTTTAAAATATTCTGCAGCAAACATAAGATTCATGTTACACAGCAATATTAATAAGCTAATTTTTGCTTAGCACAGCAAATTGTAATCATGAGTAAATTTAAAATTACCATCCATGAACCAATTTCTAGTCATTGTAGAATATTCGCTGATCGTTTGACTCTCCAAGCTTCCCCTTCAGTGAAATAGATTTTCTTGACCTTTCTATAGCTATAGTTCAACTTGCAACCATGAACTTCATGAGCTGTAAATTCAAAAGTTCATGTAAGGACAGGCAAGATTTTCACATTGTGAAACAATCAGATACTATAAATTATACGTGATTTATTAAGAGACTGATGCCTCCAACAAGTAATAACTAAACATTTAAAAAATCTTTGAAAAAGTAAATGAAGATGTGGGCACAAAAGTTGCATTTTAAAATGAGTCATTACCTCCATATTTTTAGATGAGAGAGACCACATAGGGATACTTCATCGATCACAGCAGAGGGCAACAGCAGCAGGGGTCTGATATAATTGAGTCAGAATTGGTTTCCCATGGCAATGAAAGTTTGCCTCATTGCAATAAAAATGTTCAGGCTGGTTAGAACAGCCTTTAATGCATCTTTTGAGGAGAGCAAAGGCAGAACCCTTTTCTCACCTCCAATAAGAGCTTTGCTGTTGAACATGGGTCACGGTTACCGTATGATATGGTTGATTTACCAATGCTCTGTAATCAACTGGGCTGCTTAGACAATACGTACTATTTTGGCATTCATAGGCTGGACCTAGAACAGTACATATTTGCCTTAAGTTTATGTAATTTATCAGTTTAATTTGACAAGGTCAAAGGACATTCATGACCATGCACCAGAATTAGCCCAAGGCGCTAATTTTCAACCGCAGACCTTGGATTAAATGCTTTTTTTTTACATGGGAAGAAACCAGCAATGATAAACAAATAGGGAGAACACAAAAACTCGACAAAGAAAGGCCCCAGGCCAGATTCAAACTTTCTTGTATTGAGGCTGCAGGGCTGCCCTCTGCATCACCACGCTGCCCATACCTTGTTTTACAATGAAGTTTGATGCAATGCACACTACAGGCCAAAAGTTTGGAAGCAAGATCAAATTTTTACAAAAAAAGATCATATTCTCATTGGCATACTTTGCAACAAAATAAACATGATTATTATATAAAGAGTCACTTATCAGAATACATTTTTACTCAAATTATCAGGCCCATATTACTAGGCCCATGGTCCTACTGCCCGCCGGATTGCCGTTGGCATCCGGTGGGCTGTAAACCATGACATAAAGTGAATAATGCAAACTGGAATTTTTTTTTTTTTTATTTTTCTTTTACTTTTTCACTGAAGTTGTGACTCTTGCAAATGTTCTCAACCCAAAAACTAAGCCCCGCCTTTCTTTTGTTAACATTTATTCAGCAATGGTCTGGTAACATCAATATACTGTATACAGTACCTAAAGGTAAATAGAGGAAAATGGTGCATATCAATGAAAGAAAAGTCTAATCATGCAGTAAATACATCCCAAAATCCATAGATTTCATACAGGATTTTAAGAAAGGCATTGTGAACAGAAACTTGAAGTTGCTTCCAAATTTTTGACCTGTATTGGCCTTGCTTCCAAATTTCTGGCCTGTAGTGTATACTTATTACTATAGATATCATTTTACACAATTTAATGCAATGCACTCGCCCTCCCCTACACTCACTTCAACAACATGCCAACATTTTTCACACAATATCTAATACATTTTAATTGTTTCAGGGCCTTGCGTGATGAGCCTTTCACACTGGTTAATTATCTCTTAGTGATATTAGTTTGATGGCTCACAGCTAAAGCGAGGACACAACAATTAGAGTAAGAACTAGAATAGGATGAAGATCAGGATTGGCTGTCAGCAAGCAGATGTGGAATCTACCATGGGAAGCATGGAGATGTACATGACCTGCTTTCTTGAGTATAAGCAACTGATCTGCACATCAATTCAATGCAATAGTTTGCATTGTGTATTTATGTGTGGCTCTGTGATACATTAAAATAAGCTCACATCCTTTTCATATTTTGAACAGATATATCATGCAGTGGTTAACTAATACATGGACTCAACAGCATGTATTTTTTTTCCTCTCTCAAGAGGTTCTCCACCTTGTGACTGGCACTGGCCTTTATAGCCACGAGAAATGTCCAAATACATGCTGGTTTTTCTGAATTGCACCAAAGACAAGTGCTTCCCCTATGTTTCTCCAGCCCACAGGTTTCAGCATCCCTGCCTGCGTAAAGGATGCAAGATGGACATTCCTTAGGTCCATGCCATTAGCAGATATCAGCATGAAGTCAAGACTGGCTTGCAGCCTAGACACATTCAAACCACCAATCAAGACAAAACAGATGGCATAACATCTGCTGGCCTGCAGTATGTTGATCCCAAAAATTCAAGGAGACCACACACACATTTACTGTCAAAATTTTGGCCTACCATGCTTTATTCCAGTGATCATCAACTTTCGGTCTTTAACACTAGAACGGCTGTGAGGTCATTTTGACCTCTCTCGCCTATTAAACTGCACATAACACTGTTTGAATAACAACCTTATGTCTCCCAATCAGTGGCTTTTCCTAAAATGCTGTTATTCATCAACTTATGAGTTATGGGGATTCTGGAATAGGAGAGAAAGAAAAAATCACTGATTATACCTAGAATGGCCGCGAGGTCATTTCGACCTCCATTACTTCCAATGCAAAAAACTGTAAATGGACCATATTGTCAGGCTGTATAGCCAAGCTATATAGTCAGCCTGGCTAGGCTAGTCAGACAGACAGCTCAAAGCACTTGATAGTAGCCTAATACCTCACATATGCTCATTTATACATCACATTCATACACTGACAGCTGTGTAAGGTAGTCAACTGCATCTTGGTTGCCGAGCAATGCATTATACCTTTTGAATTGTGAGTAGGTGCGTATGTAAACCAGTTGCTGTCATGACGTCAGAATCTGTTTGTTCTCCCATTTTGCATATCGAAATTGTGATCTTCACAGGGCTGTTCTCATAGTGATTTTGTTTATTTAGTTAGTCGGGTAGGCTACCAGAAAAGGAAATGGATCAGAGGAAATGGATGAATGTAAGTCAGGCTTTGGTAGAGCTTCAGGACATGAGTTGTGATGAGTCAGATGGAGAAGAAAGATCAGAGCTCAGTGATATGTCTCGGTCCAGTGGTCTGATTTTGAACCTGATTGTCAAGGTGTTCAGTGTTTGTGCTGGTTGCGAGTAGACAGTGCATCAAAACAGTGTAGGTTGTGGTTCCCAAACATTTTGACCAAGGCTCTCTCTCATGTGCTCTATGCTCACGTTCATTTTTTTTATGAGAACAGAGGTGTATTGTTATTTTAATGTTCAATATTTATGTGCAATGGTCTTTTTTTTATCTGTTTGACAGCTTAATCAAATTATATATTTTTCCATTGTTCAATGATACATTCATTGAACACTACAGAAATGAATTTACATTGTTATATTATTAAAATAAAATAAAGCCTAATGTGGAAAAATTAATCAAATAAGATGTTTTTTTCATTCATTTTTACATGCTGTTTAAAAAAATAAAAAACAGATGTTCCAGTAACAGACTTCTAATCTACAATTATAAAGCCCGCAGCGGTGGGAGGTCAAAATGACCTCATGGCCGTTCTAGGAGGTACTGCATTGTCGGCCGTTCTAGTGTTAAGGACCCAAGAACTGCTGGTTTTATAACCTTTCTTTACCTGGGAGTCATGTGTTAAGACAGACTGGCTAATTAGAAGCACTAATTGTACAGCAAGTTACTTAATTACCAGGGGAAAAGAAAAACAGGGCTGTATTTTGATTTGAGGGCCAGATTTAGTGATGGAAGGTTTAGTAAGGTATAAACCATGACAATCTAGCAACCACACCCACTCCATAGTTCCTTTAAATTCTATTTCTTTTAAATAAAGTGCACAGTATGGTAACTGGAAATGAAACAAGCTAAACTTCAGTCAGTCGATCAGGTTTAAAGGCATGATTAGTATGTTGTCAATATTGACCAGTTTTATTATCCAAATAATTCATCATAATTTTTGAGATTTTGATTATTTTGGAATCTTTTGATTGCATTATGAGCATAAAATTGTCCTTGTATCACCAAAAGTTCAGTTGGATTTGAAACTATCTGAATGTCATTTTCAAGCTGCACCTGACTCCCAGGCTATTTGATTTCTACTGTACAAACTCTGCTTTCCATAAATGGGGAAAACCCAGCTCCCCTGAGGCCAACTGCCTCAGTTTTAATAGTTTACAGTGCAGAAGTGTTGTTTTACTGAAAAGAATAGTCAGGATGTGATGCTGTTGCACTATGAGACAAATTGGGGAAGCCAAAGTAAGACGGGGGCAAATATGTGTGGGGTTAATGTTGCTATTGACTGGTAATCAGAGCAATATTGGAGAAGCAGTGAAATCCCTATCGCCCAGGACAGCTGCCAACATCAATACTCTATGGAGTCATTCAGAGCCACACTCTTGGGCCAGACAAGTTAACTTTTAATATCTACATTTTGGAACACATTTTAAATGTAAGGCTGCATGGATTGTACTGTTGACTCACAGCGAGAAGGTTTGGGGCCTGAGTCAATTCTCAAGCCTTGTGAAATTGAGTAAGCATGTTCTTTCCGTATGCACGCAGGTATGTCTGCAGATACTTCAGGCTTTCTCCTAATGTCTGTAGGCATGCATGTCGGGTAAGTGACGCGAAATTGCCGATGGGTAGGAGAGTGGGAGTGAACAGTGTATGTGCCCTGTGATGTATTGGCAAATTGTAGAGATCGTATTTCACTAGATTAGATTTTATTTTGCAGTAAACACACATTTTACTTACATGCAATTCTGAATATCCTTTAGGCTCTCAAAATTGCCTTAATGTTTCACATTTTTGCCCATGTTTGAATTGTTAATTTTGTTTGGCCATCATAAATATGAGATTTTGTAATTGATTTTATATGCGGAATCCATGAATGAATATCACACCAATGCACACTGCAACATCACAGCAGGTGACTCATCAGTCTCAGTACAAAAAAAAAAAAAAAAAAAAAAAAGATTGGCAGACAAATGATAAATTCAAAACCTATTTGGAAAAGCATACATGAACTTTAAACAGAGAAGCTGTCAATTCAGAAACTGATATATTCAATAGAGGGTATCGCCAATACGAAAAAAAATGCCCGGATGTTGCATTCGTGCCCCGTTTCAGATGCATTATGGCATAGTTTGGTGACCCAGTCGCTTCCGGTCTCTGCAGAGCCCAACAGTAACTGAACTGTAGTCATTAAGTCCATGGCTCGTTACTGTGAAGCTGCCGTGTGTTCGTCGAATGAAAATAAGCGGAAAAAAACTTAAGAAATACCCCTGGATGAGACTTATACGTACAATGACCGTATATATGTATGCGTGCGTACATTTCTAAACTGTAACTAGCTTACGGTAAACGATAAACGTGATCTCAGCAATGTACCAGAAGTGAGTGAGTTCCGGTTGTAGCAAGATATTTTGCCGAAAGCGCTACATCCGGGCATTTTTTTCGTATTGACAATACCCTCTATTCTAACCATAGCAGGGCAAGAGCAATGATTTAACATTAAAGTAAAGGTTGCCTGCATAAATATTACAGATACAGTATTATTGGTACATGCAGTTATTGTTATATTATTCTTAGCCATTAGATTTGACCTAAGACTAGCTTGAACCGTCCATAGTCCTGTAATATCCCACTCGAAGTATAGAAAACACAACATAAAGTGTGGCTGGCATTGTACTGGATTTATTTAATAATAAACTACAAAAAAATAGCTTTTGTTTAATATTATTCTATGCACTTCCGGTGAAATAATGCGGTTTGATGAATTTTAACTTCAGCAAACAAGTGGCACAGCTTTCCCAGCTTCTGGCTGGCTGCCAAAAACCAGAAGTTATGTTGAGGCATCATCCCTATTGCAAAAAAAGGGAGCTGTATTCAGTGGCGGGTCTAGAACTGGGAATAGGGGTGGCACAGACACGTCCCTTTTAGTCCTGGCAAGTTCACAGTCATTTTCCTTCATCGACGCGTTTTCCAATGATCGTAATTGGCAACTGAAGACACAGTTTCTCTCCATTTGCGATCTAACGGCAATGAAATCATGGGCTAAATTCAGTTTACTTATTAATAGGCCAATGCTTCGCGTTGATTGAACTGTTCCGCGTTCCAATGAAATATTACATTTCACTCTCAGTATTGCGTGGGTTGATTTAAAAAAAAAAAAAAAAAGCGGCACTCGGCAGTTAAATAGGCTATAAAAAGCCTGCGACTCAAGCCATTTGCTTGAGAGTCGACAGGTATGCAATTTTGAACAACGATTTAAATACAGCAAATACGCGTCCAGATGAATGATTGTCGTCTTACCTAATCGGGGAGCACAAGCAGCACCTGTTACGTGTGGAGTGCTCTTGGAGTGAACGTTTTGTTAATGATGAAAATGACTGAGAACAGGTCAAGACTAATAATTGTTTGAAATGGATGTTTTGTGCACCCAATTCTCAGTTCTGGCTTCCCCACTGTAGCCTACTGAATGTAGCCCACGATTGCATTGCTGTTAGATCGCATATGGAGAGAAACCATGTCTTCAGTTGCCAATTACAATAATGGACCACATCGGAGTTAGCCTAGCAATACTCATTATCCATTGCGCGTGACGTCACGCATTTTCGGTGGGGGTATAAACTTCGCCGTATCTCATATAGATTTCCATTGACAACCACCTACACAATGTTCATTCCAACCATTTATATGCGATATTTGCACACTTTTGTCAGAAGTTGCAGAGCAACAATGACTTGGAAAGTGCGCGATTTGGTGGTGTTTGTTTTATAAAGTTTTAGGGAGTTTAAAAGGTTGAATTACATGATGAATGAGGAGGCTGCATGCATTCACTTTCATTTTGTAATATGATTATGGGCTCCGAACCATACAGTGGGATGTGAATTAAAATTTTAGCGCATGTAAACAGCGGGGCTTACGTTAAAAAGAAATTGTCACGACTGTTGCCAGAAAAAATGGAAAATAACCATTTCTAAAAGCAAAAAAGTTTAAGTGCTGGCAGTACATGTACAAATTCATAGCAGTAAAGCTTATATTTTCTCTCTTAATAAGATGCCAACTACATGGTGTGCTGTCAAGGGCTGCAAATGTCACATACTATCTTCGTAAGTGGAAAAGGAAGATCTGCCTAAAACATGCTGGCCTGTTCGGTCAAAGCGCATGCGATTTCCCTCCACCATTCCGAATGTTACGCTTCCTAGTTCACAAAGAGCTAAAACGAGACTGGGTAAAGGCAGTCAACAGGGTTGATGTCAGAACTGGTATGTATTCGGATTTTTAGCTCGATCCGAGCTTGATTCATAGGGAGAGTGGTTTCTGTTGGGCTATTAAAATTAACTCTTCTTTGCTTTTCGAAGTAGTTATTTTCCATTTTTCTGCCTACTGGTTGCATATACACTATAATAATACTCTATAATTTTCATTCCCATCCCGCTGTTTGGTTCGCAGCCCAAGAGTCGTATTACAAAATGAAAGTGAATGTATGTAGCCTCTTCATTCATCACGTAATTCAACCTTCTAAACTCCCTAAAACTTTATAAAACAAACACCACAAAATCGCGTACTTTCCATGTCGTTGTTGCTCTGCAACTTCTGACAAAAGTGTGTTAATATCGCTTATAACTGGTCGGAATGAACGTTGTGTGGCTGGCTGTCAATGGAAATCTATATGAGATACGGTGGAGTTTATACCCCCAGCCGAAAATGCATGACGTCACGCGCAATGGATAATGAGTATTAAAGCTAACTCCGATGTGGTCCATTGGAAAACGCGTCAATAAAGGAAAATGATTGAGAACTTGCCAGGACTAAAAGGGACGGGTCTGTGCCACCCCAATTCCCAGTTCTAGACCCGCCACTGGCTGTATTAGCTCAAAGCTTGAACAAAGTCAGAGAAGATAGTGATTACTCCATTGATATTAGCGATCTGTCAACTCAGTTTGAGAGGAATTGTCCCGAGGAAGAAGAGACTTTTGAGAATATGTAAACAGAACAAATGCTGTCCTACATTTTAGAACCTTATCCAACAGATGGCAGTGATGTGGAGGTGTCCAATGCTGAAGGCAAAGAAGGTGAAAAAGTAGAAATTGACATAAATCATGGTTGATATTGAATGCTTGTGATGATCCTCAAATGAAAATAAATCAAATTTTGAATAAATGGATTGGGATTTTATTTTTGTACATACTTCTTGACGGGATTAGTCAAAGGCTAGCCTAGGCCAGTAGACATGTCTGATTATTGCAACTGGGAGACTTTTTTTTTGTTTACCGTCCAGCGTAATATTGATAAATATCTAGCTTATATTTTCATCAAATGAGCTGTATGAATTTTTATCTCACAACTGCAGTATGTTTCTCATAGCCCAGCCGATGACATATTTTTAATATAACCCTAGGGTAATATCACTTTTGCAAAAATGTAATTTGCTGAGAGCATGGGGGAAAAAAAAATTGCTCCGCGTTATGTCATGTTGGTAATATTTAGCCAAACTGAATACCAAGTGTAACACTGATGAAATCAGTATGGCTCACTGCTGTTGCAAACTCGCTAGTGCCACTCATATAACTAAGTTCACGTTACTTAGCTAGCTAGCTGGCGTGTATGCAGTATGTTTTCATATCCATAATGTAACATGAGTTTGTTTGCCAGCAAGATAACGACAGCTAACTACTCATTTAAAGTGCAGCTATTATGGTGTTTCATTATTTTGATGTTGTTGTGTGAATCATATCATTTTTATGCGCATTTAAAAGGTCAGTGTCCAAAACAACTCGAAGTCACCTCCAGAAGAAGCCCTACCGACCAAAAAACACACTGCTCCAGAGCTGACGGAAAAACCCCGATAGCTTCTGGCCATTTCCATTTTTTTCATCAATTGGTAATGTCACCAACTGAATTTTCGCTCCAAGCAGATAGTTTGGCACACCCTTAAATCAAGCGGGTTATGCCCACAAGGCCACACCGGTATTTGTTTCTGAAGCTCATTTACACTCTGCAGCAGAATTCCATTTATGGTAAGGGGCGTGACATTTCCGACACACGCGCAAACCGGTTGACCAATCACATCACAATGGGGTTTTCGGGAGGGCCGGGCCAGGACCTCAACAGAGCGTTTCACATGCAGGGACTGCAGAAATGGCCTGCAAGAGAAAACTCAAGTGTTTTTATTTTGACAATGACATATTTAAACCTTTCTTAGTAGACTTCAAGATACAAGAATGATCAATGAAAAGTAACTTGATGGGTGTGCTTTAAGTGAATTTACAAACCGTTGCTAGTTCAGCCACAAATGCCTATGACTCAGTGACTGACTTTGTTGACAGAGTGATGGAGTTAGCTTAGTGCTAAGAAACAAAGGGCGCTAACAGAAATTACATTTGATTTCTATTACAAACCCCAATTCCAATGAAGTTGGAACAGTGTGTAAAACGTGAATAAAAACAGAATACGATTTGCAAATCCTTTTCAACCTATATTCAATTGAGTACACAACAAAGACAAGATATTTAATGTTCAAACTGATGAACTTTTTTTAAAATATTCACTCATTTTGAATTTGATGCCTGCAACACGTTCCAAAAAAGCTGGGACAGGGGCATGTTTACCACTGTGTTGCATCACCTTTCCTTTTAACAACACTCAAGTGTTTTGGGAACTGAGAACACTAATTGTTGAAGCTTTGTAGGTGGAATTCTTTCCCATTCTTGCTTGATGTACGACTTCAGTTGCTCAACAGTCTGGGATCTTCCTTGTCGTATTTCGCGCTACATAATGTGGCACACATTTTCAATGGGAAACAGGTCTGGACTGCAGGCAGGCCAGCCTATTACCTGCACTCTTTTACTACAAAGCCACGCTGTTGTAACAAGTGCAGAATGTGGCTTGGCATTGTCTTGCTGAAATAAGCAGGGACGTCCCTGAAAAAGACGTTGCTTGGATGGCAGCATATGTGACTCCAAAACCTGTATGTACCATTCAGCATTAATGGTGCCTTCACAGATGTCCAAGTTACCCATGCCATGGGCACGAACACATCCCCATACCATCACAGATACTGGCTTTTGAACTTTGTGCTGACAAAAATCTGGATGGTCCTTTTCCTCTTTAGCCCAGAGGACACCACGTCCATGATTTCCAAAAACAATTTGAAATGTAGACTCATCAGACCACAGCACACTTTTCCGCTTTGCGTCAGTCCATCTTAGATGAGCTCAGGCCCAGAGAAGCCACCAGCATTCCTGGGTGTTGTTGATATATGGCTGTCGCTTTGCATCTTAGAATTTTAACTTGCATTTCTAGATGTAGCGACGACCTGTGCTAACTGACAATGGTCTTCCGAAGTGTTCCTGAGCCCACATGGTAATAGCCTTTCCAGAATGATGTCAGTTTTTAATGCAGTGGCGCATGAGAGACCGACGTTCAATGTTGGCTTTCGGCCTTGCCACTTACGTGTAGAGATTTCGGATTCTCTGAATCTTTTGATGATATTATGGACTGTACATGATGGAATCCCTAAATTCCTTGCAATTGCACGTTGAGAAACGTTCTTAAACTTTAGGACGATTTGCTGACGCATTTGTTCACAAAGTGGTGAACCTCGCCCCATCCTTGCTTGTGAATGACTGAGCCTTTCGGGGATGCTCCTTTTATACCTAATCATGACACTCACCTGTTTCCAATTAACCTGTTCACCTATGGAATGTTTTAAACAGGTGTTTTGTGAGCATTTCTCAACTTTCCCAGTCTTTTGTTGCCCCTGTCCCAACTTTTTTGGAACGTGTTGCAGGCATCAAATTCAAAATGAATGAATACTTCAATAAAACAATAAAGTTTATCAGCTTGAACATTAAATATCTTGTCTTTGTAGTGTACTCAATTGAATATTCTGTTTTTCAATCACGTTTTACACAATGTCACAACTTCTTTGGAATTGGGGTTTGTAATTTGCACAATTCTGTTATGCGAAAAACGCTGAAGCTTGCAACAGATGCAAAATTTACTCAACTCGTTTCATAACTTACACATGACACACCCACTCATATAAGATCATCTATATATAAACTAAGTGAGAGTTTTATTTTGAGAACTAAAACTGCAAAACCAGGTTAATCACAACAATAATTTTACTCTTATATTTATTTATAAACTGATTAACCCCTTTGCACAGAAGCCAAATATGGCTATTAATGGGCTATCCTATTTAATGCTTTATAGTTCAAGATTTAAGCTTCATAGAGAGACCAGATATGGCTCAACTGAGACAAGACACTTGCAGCATTTAGAGTTCCATCATATTTCAGTTTATTTTCATGATTTTGGTTGAGAAAAGGGTTGCAAACATAAAAAATCTTCATGAAAATTCAGCATTGAAATTGTAAAAATAAAATAATAATACTGAGGATTGAAAAATGGCTGGGGGTTAACACAATACATTTCTGGGATCATAAACTCCTAAACCACAAGTACTCCTCATCTGAGCATGAAATGCTAAATTATCCACTCTTTAGAAGCCAAATAAGACAGCTATCCAGATGGCTCCCCAAAGTGCCAGAACCCTCAAAAAGGGGCACTGTCAAATCATAAAATAATCACATTTGTAATGCAAATCAACTTTGGACTCATGAAATTCAATATGAATTAATGATTTTCTGGTTGAATTTCGCATGAGTTTATAAATATAAGTGCAGCTGGACATCAATGGTCACCAGTCACCTCTCCAAACCCAAAACATGCCTTTTCTCCATTATAAAGTTGAGCGTTTCGTCCATTTTTCGATAAAGCCGCATCAGCAAGCACACGTACTCATTAAAGGAACTGCTTGTTTTACGGTCAGAACGTTCAATCAGAGCGGAAAGCTGTTTACAATTCCGATCATTCAAGGGAAACGAAAGCTTGTAACAATGATTTTCACACCCTATATGGAGTAGGTATGACGGTTGTTTGAATTTTAAATGAGTGAAAATCCAAAGCATTTTATTTCGTTGAATGATATATAAATTCTAAAACAGATAGCCTCATTAAGCAAAATGCCAGCACATTGCAGTGTCGACTACTCTTGTTAACCAATGTGACAAACTAGCTCCATTATCACGGTGGTAAACCGAAAATAAGAAATACCTGGCTAGTTAGCTAGCTGGCTAGAAGTAAGATAGAGCTACATCATACAAAGACAGTTCGACTCACACTTCAACTCTCCATCATTGAATTTCTCCTCAAAATGCTGTCAGCCCTCCAGTCTGTTCCATTCAGAATGACTGCCATTTTCCATCTCAGAATCACATTTCCTTCCCGGAAATATAAGCTCAACACTCCAGCGTCGGTTCTGGAAGTCTTTTTATTTTTCCATGCAATTACATCTTTCTCGACTGAGTGAAGTTGAGAGAATACAACCTAACTGATTACACAAGTGTTAAAATACGTTTCTGATGGTCCAATCAATGTCTTTCAGTTACTGTGGAAAGTTTACACACTGTGGAATTGGATAAGAAACGTGTAAATCAATACATCATTACTGGGGAAGTTTCACGTGGGCGTGAACTATAACTGTGCATTATGCAGATGAGCCTAAGTAAATAATTGTGTGATTGGCTATCAACACGAGTACTTAGGAGGATATAAGGGAGCGCTGAATTTGTTGATGGAGGAATCCACGCGTAAATCCACGGTAGAGAACTACGCGTTTTTGATATGTGATGACTATAATTGATAATAAAATGACAGTATCAATACCATGAGGAATTTTTGCTTCAGAAAACTGATTTTTCTTAACTGCTAATTGGGATACCAATTCAATACCAGTTCTTACAAGGAATACAATTTTTTCTGAGGCAAGAGATCATGTTTTAAAACTGCTGAGTAGACACTATGGGCAAGTATAGTGAGCATTTTGCACATCAGGCTTAGCTGAGGAGTTTAATTCAAGCAACTCCAGAAAAACAGGGATGGGACTGAACTTGTGCATATTCCAAACCATATTTGAGCTCAGCTTGCTAGTGAATACTCAAAAACTGATCCGGTTGTGTAATCTAGTGATAGACTAGTGTAACTGCGTGCATAAATGGAGCGGCTCCATGTCTGCTGGCATCTGCATCTGCACAAAGGGGTTAATATAATGCTCCCAAAAAGGAGGGGATATTCAAATTCGACTAACTGTGGAAAGCACCTGAATTTAAATGTGCGTAAGATTTTTGAGCATGTTTGTGGTTAGCATTTGGCACATTTCAGTACATATCCCATAAACCACTAGGTTTCAAAGTTTGCAGAGACATGGCGCTCAAACGCACCTGGGGGTGCATGTGAAAAGTAACATCATGGGCTCTAATTTCTTGGCGCAGCGCAGGGTGGCGCAGCGTGGCGTAGCGTGGCGCAGCCCACGCAGTGGTAATTTTGTCTGGTGCAGCCCGCGCAGTGGTAATTTCGTCGCGGTGCAACACCATGCGCAGCCACTTTGGCAATTTGGTAGACGGACGTGCGCCCGAGATGGGTGTGGCGGCGTAGTAGGGGAGGTGTCACATATTCATCAAGACGCAGTGACAATTTCGTAGAAAAAGTCTTCGCTGAAGTTGCGCAGAAAGCTTGCCAGCTCCAACCTGGTTTACTTTCTGTGCAGTGGTAATTTGGCTGACCGGCGCACAGTGCGCACACGTCACCGAAACCTCACAGGCAGGTTTCCAGAATGTCAGGCACATTTCGATGCAATAAATAATTACAGCAACCACTATTTAAGGTAACTATCTGAATCAGGACATAAATTATAGTATCTTTATCGATTGTCCTGATGTCAGATTAAAAAGGCGGTTGGCACGTAATGGAAACTCCACCTGGCTTAATCAACGCAGCTGAATCTGTGATGCAAACTAACGACTTCACATCTTTCTCAGCCAACCACAAACTGCCTATATGCTTGTGTTCTATGCTCAGTAAAGCCGCTTGCACACTGGACGCCGAACGAATTTTTTTTTCGCGACTGATTACAGTCAAAGTCAATGCAAAGACGCCGAAAGTCGGACAGGGTTTTAATATATCTCCGTGTCCGAAAGTCATAAGAGTTCTAATTTTTCGAGTATTCCAGGAATTATTAGACGTGCAAACTTGGCCATATTTGTGTTCAACCTTCACAAAATGCAAATTGATAGCTATCGACTTTTCTTGGTCTTTTTATTCGTGTGTTTTCTTCCGTTGAAGATATACAACAGTCTTTATTCGGTCTCTCTTTTGAAAATTAGTCAGATGGATCTAACAGATTCACGCTTTATTTCCACACCGGAGATAAAATAGTGCTTGTACTCGGTGAGCAAATCAATTCCATGACCATTGACAGTGTGAATAAATTATCGCATGCACGATCAAGACTGTTCACCTATGGAATGTTTTTAAACAGGTGTTTTGTGAGCCAGCTCAACTTTCCCAGTCTTTTTTTGTTGCCCCTGTCCCAACCTTTTTGGAACGTGTTGCAGGCATCAAATTCAAAATGAATGAATACTTCAATAAAAAATAAAGTTTATCAGCTTGAACATTAAATATCTTGTCTTTGTAGTGTAAATTGAATATTCTGTTTTTCAATCAATGTTTTACACAATGTCACAACTTCTTTGGAATTGGGGTTTGTAATTTGCACAATTCTGTTATCTTAAAACGCTGAAGCTTGCAACAGATGCAAAATTTACTCAACTCGTTTTTTGGCTTACACATGACACACCCACTCATATAAGACCTGGTCATCTATATATAAACTAAGTGAGAGTTTTATTTTGAGAACTAAAACTGCAAAACCAGGTTAATCACAACAATTTTTACTCTTAATTTATTTATAAACTGATTAACCCCTTTGCACAGAAGGTTCATATGGCTATTTATGGGCTATCCTATTTAATTTTATAGTTCAAGATTTAAGCTTCATAGAGGACCAGATATGGCTCAACTGAGACAAGACACTTGCAGCATTCAGAGTTCCATCATATTTCAGTTTATTTTCAAGATTTTGGTTGAGAAAAGGGTTGCAAACATAAAAAATTATTCATCCTGATTCAGCATTGAAAATTGTAAAAATAAAATAATAATACTGAGGATTGAAAAATGGCTGGGGGTTAACACAATACATTTTGGGATCATAAACTCCTAGACCACAAGTAAAGCTCATCTGAGCATGAAATGCTAAATTATCCATCTTTTGAAGCCAAATAAGACAGCTATCCAGATGGCTCCCCAAAGTGCCAGTTTGACCCTCAAAAGGGGCACTGTCAAATCATAAAATAATCACATTTGTAATGCAAATCAACTTTGGACTAAGAAATTCAATTGAATTAATGATTTTCTGGTTGAATTTAATCAGTTTATAAATATAAGTGCAGCTGGACATCAATGGTCACTAGAAGTCACCTCTCCAAACCCAAAACATTGTCCTTTTCTCCATTATAAAGTTATCTTTTTGTCCATTTTTTCGATAAAAGCTATCAGCAAGCACCGTAAATATTAAACCCACTGCTTGTTTTCCGGTCAGAACGTTCAATCAGAGCAGATGATGTTTTATTATTTTTTCAAGATAAACGAAAGCTTTTAACAATGATTTTCAATATTTTTGGATCAGGTATGACCATTGTTTGAATTTTAAATGAGTGAAAATCCAAAAATTTTATTTCTGAATGATATATAAATTCTAAAACAGATAGCCTCATTAAGAAAATGCCAGCACATTGCAGTGTCGAACTCTTTGTTAACCAATGTGACAAACTAGTCCATTATCACTGGTAAAACCGAAAAGACTGTTACCTGGCTAGTTATTATTGGCTAGAAGTAAGATAGAGCTACATCATAAAAAAAAGACAGTTAGAGCTCACACTTCAACTCTCCATCATTGAATTTCTCTCAAAATGCTGTCAGGTAGAAGTCTGTTCCATTCAGAATGACTGCCATTTTCCATCTCAGAATCACATTTTTTCCGGAAATATAAGCTCAACACTCCACCTCCTTCTGGAAGTCTTTTATTTTTCCATGCAATTACATCTTTTTGGAAAGAGTGAAGTTGAGAGAGTAAACCTAACTGATTACACAAGTGTTAAAATACGTTTCTGATGGTCCAATCAATGTCTTTCAGTTACTGTGGAAAGTTTACACACTGTGGAATTGGATAAGAAACGTGTCAATCAATACATCATTACTTATAAATTTCACGTAAGGAACTATAACTGTGCATTATGCAGATGAGCCTAAGTAAATAATTGTGTGATTGGCTATCAACCGAGTACTTAGGAGGATATAAGGGGCTGCTTGAATTTGTTGATGGAGGAATCCATCGTAAATCCGAGAGAACTACGCGCTTTTTGATATGTGATGACTATAATTGATAATAAAATGACAGTATCAATACATGGGGGAATTTTGCTTCAGAAAACTGATTTTTCTTAACTGCTAATTGGGATACCAATTCAATACCAGTTCTTACAAGGAATACAATTTTTTCTGAGGCAAGAGATCATGTTTTAAAACTGCTGAGTAGACACTATGGGCAAGGCATAGTGAGCATTTTTTTTTCAGGCTTAGCTGAGGAGTTTAATTCAAGCAACTCCAGAAAAACAGGGATGGGACTGAACTTAAGATATTCCAAACCATATTTGAGCTCAGCTTGCTAGTGAATACTCAAAAACTGATCCGGTTGTGTAATCTAGTGATAGACTAGTGTAACTCGTGCATAAATGGAGCGGCTCCATGTCTGCTGGCATCTGCATCTGCACAAAAGGTTAATATAATGCTCCCAAAAGGAGGGATATTCAAATTCGACTAACTGTGGAAAGCACCTGAATTTAAATGTGACAGATTTTTTTTGAGCATGTTTGTGGTTAGCATTTGGCACATTTCAGTACATATCCCATAAACCACTAGGTTTCAAAGTTTGCAGAGACATGGCGCTCAAACGCACCTGGGGTGCATGTAAAAATAACATCATGGGCTCTAATTTCTTGGCGAGCGCAGGGTGGCACCTAGGTAAAGGCGTGCATACGAGTGGTAATTTTGTCTGGTGCAGCCCGCGGGAGTGTAATTTATGCGGTGCAACACCATGGAAGCCATATTTGGCAATTTGGTGTTTGACGTGCGCCTAGATTGGTGTGGCGGCGTAGTTGGGAGGTGTCACATATTCATCAAGACGCAGTGACAATTTAAGTTTTAAAAAAGTCTTCGTTTGTTCAGAAAGCTCGCCAGCTCAACCTGGTTTACTTTCTGTGCAGTGGTAATTTGGCTGACCGGCGCACAGTGCGCATCGTCACCGAAACCTCACAGGCAGGTTTCCAGAATGTCAGGCACATTTTCGAGCAATAAATAATTACAGCAACCACTATTTTAGGTAACTATCTAAATCAGGACATAAATTATAGTATCTTTATTTTGTCCTGATGTCAGATTAAAGGCTACTGGCACGGATGAAACTCCACCTGGCTTAATCATATTGAATCTGTGATGCAAACTAACGACTTCACATCTTTCTCAGCCAACCACAAACTGCCTATATGCTTGTGTTCTTTGCTCAGTAAAGCCGCTAGTGAATGGATGCTCCAAATTTTTCTTTTACTGATTGCAGTCAAAGTCAATGCAAACTTGTAAGTCTTTTGGGTTTTAATATATCTCCGTGTCCGAAAGTCATAAGAGTTCTAATTTTTCGAGTATTCCAGGAATTATTAGACGTGCAAACTTGGCCATATTTGTGTTCAACCTTCACAAAATGCAAATTGATAGCTATCGACTTTTCTTGGTCTTTTTATTCAGCATGTTTTTCCGTTGAAGATATACAACAGTCTTTATTCGGTCTCTCTTTTGAAAAAAAAAAAAGATGGATCTAACAGATTCACGCTTTATTTCCACAAAGATAAAATAGTGCTTGTACTCTGTGAGCAAATCAATTCCATGACCATTGACAGTGTGAATAAATTAAAAAAAAAAAATCAAGACTGTCCGAGGCGAAATGCAAAAATACTTCATGTACGGCAGCCAGCAAAAAGTAAAAGTATTAGTATGAGAACAGATTTGTAACGAAATAAAGAATAAAAATATATCACCAACAAACAGAGCATCCAAAAAAGATGGCCCGCAAATAAATAAATCGCAGTGTTCAGTGGATGTTCTGTTTGTTGTTAAAATGTTTCTTATTATTCTTTATTTCGTTATCAATCTGTTCTAATCGTCCTCTTTTTTTTTTTTGCTGTCAGACACGGAGTATTTTGCATTTAATGTCCGACAGGCATTGTACATTGTCCCGCGCCAATGTCGACTCGCTTTATTGAGCAGAGCTTAAACAGAAACATTGACTGAAATTCTCGGTACTCATCTTGAAGAACTGAGCCCTCTTACCAAAACATTCACGTTTAATATCTAAAACAGTCAGTAGATTTGAAGAAATTAAAAACAATAATCGACTGTCGGACACGGAGATATATTAAAACCCTGTCAGACTTTCGGACACGTAGACACTGCGTTCAACGCAATCTGTCGTGCTAAAAATTCGTTTCGCGTCCAGTGTGCAAGCGGCTTAATACTAGGCTACTATTTATTGTCACTCAGGTTTTATCGTTTTTAGTGGGGGAAAGGAATACAGCCTGATTGCTTTGATCTCGTTCTGAGTTAAGATCACATACTGAAAAGAAATGTGTAACGTATCTTGCATTGTTGTCCATGCATGTTAATCCCAAAATTTTAAGCAGCAACAGGGTGTAATAATAGGAACACGCTATCCATCGTTTCTCTTCCCAATGATGCAGGCAGAAGAAATAAACGAGCAACCGTCGGAATTCATTCCAACTTCATAAGTTTGAATGATCTTACGTAGTTTCGTTTTTAAATTCCATTCAAGTTCGCTAATGGTAATAAATCGAGAATGCCCTAGCTAGCCAGCTAACTCATATTCATAATGCTTAGTATAGACGTAAGCAGTGCAGAAAACATGCCTGAAGCAGCAAAGTAAAATGCAACATTAACGCATCATGCAGACATAGAACAGAGGCTTCTATATTCCAACACATTAAAGGTGAGGAGAGGAGCTCATTTGATTGGTGAAGATTTGACTCGGCTGTGTTATACCCAAACACGCCTTCTTTGCCACTTACGCCGGCAGGAGGGACCGAGGCGGGACAGAGGAGTACTTGCGCTAGGCTACGCCGGGCACGAAATTGCAACATACGCCTGGACACACGCCGTTGGCGCGGCGCACCCCCCATTCGCCGCGCCTGCGCCACGCCTGCGCCTGGTCTACGAATTTAGAGCCCCATGCCTTCAAGGTGCAAATGCTGTCATGCACATGCTTTTTGTGCACATATGGGTTTGAAAACATGCCCAGAACCACACTCATCCATCATTTCACCACTTTCGACAATGAGAAGACTCTGCGAAGGAGAAAGATTGCGGGCCATAAGGATGCTCCAGGCTGGAAGATCCCATGCTTACATAGCCAGAAAACTGCATGTCTAGCAGTCCGTCATCAGCCAATTGTGGGCACGCTGTGTTGCCACCGGTAGAGTCCAGGAAAGACCTCGAAGAGGGCGTTTAAGATGCACAACCAGGCGAGATGACCACAAGATCTTCAAAAAAGGTGAATGCAACAAGCTGCAATAAAGGAATCTAAAGGCTACGGGAAACCTCATCTCAACGCAGACCACACAAAACCGTCTACATGCTGCCACCCTGCAAGCCAGGGAGCCATGCAGCCCGTTGCCCCCCTCAGCTCATCATTGGCAGACAAGGTGGCAATAGTGTCGATGATGGACCAATGCCCAATGGTCATGTGTAATGCTAAGAGATGAGTCTCAGTTCAGTCTGTATTTCAGTGATGGTTGTTCTCCTCAGCAAGCCGCTATGATTCCACATGATCGGCATGGGATAAGGTCAGTAATGCTGTGGGGTGGAGTCACTATGACAGGCAGGACTGACTTCCACATCCACCATGGTACAGTCACAGGGGTGTACTACCGTGACATCATCACCTCACATGTGCTTCCGTTTGCATACCGACATGGACCTGGATTCATCTACCAAGATGATAATGCCAGAGCTCATTGTCCATGCGTCGTCTTTGACAATCTCAAAAGGCACCAAATTCAAACCTTGCCCTGGCTTGTGATGTCCCCTGACCTCTTCCACATTGAACATGTATGGGATATGCTGAGACGACGTGTACAATGACGGCGCCCACCCTGTCAGGACTTGGTACAGCTGGGTGCGGCACCCCAGGAGGAGTGGCAGAGAATTCCTCAAGCTGACATTGGTCGTCTCATGAGGAGCATGCGGTGTCGGTGTGATGCTTGCTTGGAGGCTAATGGCGGACCAACTCCTTACTGTACACTATGTGACTTTTGGGGTGCCACCCCATGTGACATTTTGTACCTCCAGAAAACATTTTCAATAACTTAAGTGATGATAAATTGTCATGAACTTCATCTTGAATTGCTCCCCAATTACATTACAGTTTCAAAATTCAAAATAAATATATTTTCAGTTATTTGTCTTTTCTTTTCATTATCCCCTAATTTTTGTGAGTAGTACAAGCAGATGTTTTACACAAGGTTTATTTCTCATACAGGAACATAATGCCGTTTTAAAATATAAATATCCTTTTATGTTGAATCTTTCAGAGAGGTCGTCTGTTCAAAGCGGGCTTATTAAATTAGTTACCACACAGGACAAAAGTGCTGCTGGGTTTCCAGTTTGCCCTGATCCTCTCTACTTGCTTAGTCCATGCTTTTTGCAGTTTTTTGTCCTTTGGAAACTTTACTAAAGTTACTGACTCACCTGGGTAATTAGAACGTCCAGCCACAACGCAACGAGACGGCATTTTTTTACTTTTACTCGAGACATTTAACCATTCACAAATGCTAAAATGGCTTTGTTCACACAGGAAATCTTCCTGCAATGACGTCATGCCTGAGATCTGGGTCAGTGAATAAGCATGTCATGGTCACAAAATGGCTGCATTTAAAAATTCTCAATTCGGCCACATAAATGCTTGATATGTTAGTTAGAATGATGGATCAAGTGTATTTTCTCTCACAAATCAGGCTAAATATATATTTTTTTATTTCATTGTGCCATGTTACCATCTTAATGTTAGCCACACTTTAAACTTAACCATCTGAAACAATAACTAACTTCAACTTTTCAGCAGGGTGTGGTAAAAAATTTCACTGTGTATTGTTCATCTTGTGTGGTCTTTAAATTGAAAATTAATCCATATCAAATGCCAAATGAACAACAACACAGATATTAGATTGGCAAGTTTTAGGTCAGGTACACATTTTGCTTGTGAGATTATTGATATTTCGTACCTGTATCTGATATTCAAGCTGGCCTTACCAAATTTTGAGGAATAGAATTATTCTGCATCCATTCAAAACTGCAGCCTAAATAGCATGAAACATGACAATTTAATGCTTAATTCTTAATTCTAAGAATAATCATGTGCTTATGAACTGACTTTCTATTGTGATATAGGGTAATTGTTTTCCCATGTGTAGTGGTTATAATTACAATTCCTGCACAAACAATAGAATTTCGCCAGAGAGACTGATCTACGTATGTATCGCCAATATCTATTGGACCTAGCAATGCTGCTGTGATAAAGTACATTTGATTCAGAAAAATGTCCATGGATTAAAAAAAAAATCATGATGACAAAGCAGTCTCATGATGAAGATACCTCAGTCTGATGGATGAGCTTGCCCAACAACTGGTCATGACATAACTCTGAAATAAGATAAGCCGCAATAACCGAACGAAGCAAATGATGATCATTATTCACACACCCTTGACATAAACAAAAGAAACCATCTTGTTAAATAATGTGCAGTATATATTGAATTTATGGACGCAATTCTGAGCCCTTAAACTTGGACACTAGCAAACAATTTCTGTCAACAATATTACAATAAAGCAACGCTTCAATGTGAGGTATTCTGCGAGAGTTATGAACATATCATATCCATTAATATATCTTTTCTGAATGGACAAGTTTCCACCCTGTGCTTTCTGTCTTAGAATAAAATATAATAAAAATCCAAAAAAGTCATTGTTTAAGAGCTTAGGAAGCATAACCACTAAAGGTATCAAGTGCTTCATAAGCAGTGTTTCTTTTGAGGTGAGGGTTTGCAAACTCAAAATTCTTTTCAGAGCATTCAGATTCACTCATTTTTGCTTTGTAGAAAGGAGTGTGTCTGTATCCCTAGGGTACTGCTGTGAACTGTTGGTGTATGTTTACACTACGCATACCTACAGAAAGTGAACATCAAAGCAAGCATCACCTTTTGCCTTTTCAAACACACTAGGGCTACTGCAACCCACTATCACGTTAGAGCATGCAATACCCATGTTTGTTTAATTTAAGCCTTACACTTTTACACTTTGGGGGTCTAAAGGTTATGCTTTACACTGGAAAAAAGACTCAAATAATATGACATCCTAGGTGGCAACATTACGCTGAATGTTGCCAGAAAAGGCCAGTTTTCCACTTAGTTTCTTTAAAGGGGACCTATTATGCTGATCCTTCTTTTAATACATATTAATAATGTTATGATGTTAGTTGTCCGTACTCAACCTCTGAAAAGTTTCTAAACATAAGGTACAGGGGTTTTGCCGTAATCCAAGAACGTGATTTCGTGAACGTGATTTCCTCTCTGAACAGCTCCTCCCAAGATCTTTGCGAGATCTGGGCAAAACCTGACGTCAGGTTGTGCTGTCCAATTAATACAGACCTACCCAAAGCCAATCACGGCGCTGGACCTGCCCACACCGGAAACTATTCTAGCAGGCACTAACAACGGCAGATCATACTATGCCTTAGTAGCATTGACACTTTTGGAAATACAAAAGAAGAACCGCAGATCATTTGAGGTGCAGTTTTGTCAGTATCTCTCCCAAAGCTGCTTGTCCGTTTACTTTCGGGCGCAAAGCAAATCACTTATTTCTCTTCCGAAAGACGATGCCACCAGAAATCAGTGGGTAGCTTTTTTTGTTTGCTGGCAGCAAACAGCCATGGCCAAAGGGAACGTTAGCTGCTTGTGTTCAGCATTTCACCAAAGACAGCTTTATAAATAAAGGATAATTCGACACAGGATAAGCGTTTCAGCTGCTTCTCAAACCTGAAGCAGCTGCATCGATCAAGCGCTCGGAGCCACAAGCTGTAAGTAACAATATAACAGCAAATAATGTAAGTGAAGCTAACGTGTTACGGGTGGCTAGCAGGACCACCAGCGATAGTTAGCACTGACAACTGGCCTCAAACGCAGGCTTTGTAAAATATCTGAAGATAAAGCCTGTATCGGTCGCGACTGTCCGTGACTCACAGACACAGAAGCTGTAAGTTGCTTTTACTGCATAAGCCAACCTGACGTGATAGCCAGTTGATTGTGGCTGTAGCACAGCGGCTAACGTAGCCAAGTTACTGTTGCTAATGTTTGTGTCCTAAATATGCAAGAGTAATATCAGGGGAAATTCTACAGAAGGTATGTGAACATAAACCTCATTTGAAGCTAACTTTTAATGCTTGTTTGTAATTTGGATGCTTGGTACAACTGTTCACAGTAACAGAACTTGCTGTCTGTAAAACCTGTATTGCAAGGGTTTGTCTCTGTGGTTACCAGCTACTGCATGTTAGTTTGCGTGCCGTGCTAATTAAAAATGCTCCTGGTTAATTTATATGCAGTAATTCTGATCGGTATGCTTGTGTTACTTCGGTAAGCATCAATGTGGCAGTTTCATCATAACGTTGCCCGACTGCGAATACAAAAATGCGAATACACGCGTTATGGGCACGTCAAGCTGCTTTCACACCGGACGTGAAACAAATTTTTTGCACGACAGATTAGCTACATTCAAAGTCAATGCAAAGACGCGAATACAGGCGTTATGGGCGCGTTAAGCAGCTTTCTCACCGGACACGAAACTAATTTTTCGCGCGACAGGTTACATTCAAAGTCAATGCAAAGACGCGAATACACGCGTTATGGGAGCGTTAAGCAGCTTTCACACCGGATGCGAAACTAATTTTTCACGCGACAGATTACATTCGAAGTCATGACCGCTTATCAGCTACTGCATGTTAGTTCGCGTGTGCAGCTAATTAAAAATGCTCCTGGTTAACTTATATGCAGCAATTCTGATCGGTATGCTTGTGTTACTTCGGTAAGCATCAATGTGACAGTTTCATCAAAACGTTGCCTGATTGTAGCCACTACAGTTGAAGCTAACCGGAGAGGTGCTGTATGTGTCTGCTGAGTTGGGCTGCAGTTTGACTAGACGTAGGTTTTGCAGAGCTTGGGGTGCATTTTTGGGTGCTTGTGAAACGATCGCTTTGCTTATCTATGACCGGGGTCAGCCTGATACATCTCCAATGTCTGGGCAAGCTCTCTGATGCTACCGGTGAAAGCAATAGGGAAGCGCACAGGCTATAATTTCTCTGCATTGCCATCGATTGAATATTAAATTCTTTCCAGCAAAAGTGATCGATTCGCTAGCTCCACATAAGCAACGGTTCACGCAAACGGAACTTATGGTCTGTAAAACCTGTATTATGTTCATGACATAACCGGAGCTCTATCTAGCTCTCGCACACTATCCATAGAGTGCACATTTTCCACGAGGAAAAGCTGGTCATTCCGAAGCAATAAGTAAACCATTACCACGGGCAATTTCTGAAAAGGCCGTTTAGCCTGGAGCTTTCGCCCCTTCGTCATATACCAGCGCGGAAGCTGTTCGTTTCTCCACGCTAACAACACACCACACCTATGCACACGAACCAGCAGGTCCTAATACACACTGAAGCAGTCCATAAGCTGTTGGTCCACTTTTAGCTGCTCCTCACTGTCCATGTTTCCCTCTAAACTCAGACCCACCGGATTTCTACGGTCTCCAGTCTACACTTAGGCATGTCGACCCGTTCTACAAATGTGTCTATATGGGGTGGATTCTAGCTTTCCCTGCATCCTAGCTAGAGAGTAGAAAAACCGCTGTACTCACCACTGTTGCCGTAGCAAACTGTAGCCGATAGTAAATTCGTGCTTGAGCTGCCAGACTTTCGCACTGCGTCCTCCACTTTCGCCGCTGCGTTTATTAGAACAAGTTCATTTCATTAGATCGACACATGTACTGCGTTAGATTGTGGAATTTGCCTGCCGCTTCCTTATCAGATGGCAGCAGTGTCTCACGTTTCACTCTGGGGAGGAGGACCCGGAAAACTGCGTTCTGCTGCCTCGTCCCGCCCATCTACACCCTCCACAGAGCTGGCCAGTCAGAAGAAAGTGGGCACACAGGGAGTGGGGGCTATAGCGGAAGAGCCACCCCAACGAGGCATTTCAGGCAGAGACTACAATGGACTACAAATGGGTTTTTTTGAGGATGGCAGTATGAGCTAAACAAGGACCCTGTTTTGGACTTTGAACGGTCAGGAGTACTCTAGGGGGGTCCAAGATCAAAATATAAATTTGGAAAAATAGCAAAATAGGTCTCCTTTAAATTAGTGTTGATAATAATATAATAGTAATAATGATGGTGATATTACCATCAGAGAACACATAAACATTTACTTCACCATTGAAGATTAACACTATTAACCAATGTAATTTTGCAAAATTCTGCTACTTTACCAGTTTGTAAGTGAGGTAGGAACCTACTGTTAGCTGACAGTAACATTAACCATGTTAGCGACATGCAGCATAACGTCACTTAATTGCATGAATCCTGGACCATTTTCAACGTGTTCGTAAGAGCGGGGTTATTCCACGCTCTAGCTTTCCCAGAATGTAAGAGAGTCATAAACTAAAGGAGGAGCATGGGTATTACGCACTGTTTCATGATACCAGGTTGGGTGCAATGGTGGTCTGATGACATACACGTAGAACCAACTGGAGTTTTGAGCATTAGTATGATACCACTTGCTTGGCATTTCACTATAGTGTATATTGTCTATATCATCTCAGAAACTCAATAATGCGCCACTGGTCCATCACTCACACAGGGAACCACAGCAAAGACAGAAGACAAGTCAATCAAACTGCAACAAAAATAGCGCATAACGTTTTGGTCCTACCTTTTGGCACTCTAAAGTTAAATCTGAATTCTATACAAAGTAGTTACTTCTCACAACAAGAAACACTTCTGGACTCGTCTAGACAACAAAATTATATTTCTACCAAAATCTCATGCTGGAGGGAAGAAAGCATATACCTCAGGGAATATAAAAAAATCCAAATTACCAGTTACTATTCATGAAAAGACTTTATTCACTGGCAAAGCGACCATAATTAGCTCTATAGCAGCAGGTAGCATTGACAATGCTCGGATGGTGGGGAGCACTATTATATCTAAAATAAACACTGCAAATGCACAGCGGTTCACAAAAGTTCTTCATTAGAGCCAAACTGGAGAAGAACTTTGGAAGTCTTTCAGTCTCCCAAGAGAATTTATTTCAGTTTGTTGAAGTTTCTCCTGAATTTTTGGCTGTAATAAGGAAGTTGGGGATATGGAAGGAAACTGACAGTTTTTTCTCGTAAATGATGAAAATTGACAGTGCTGAGTGAGGCATCTTGTAAAGTAACATTTTCTGTTGCAAGGCTTACTGACATTATTTTTTGAGCTCACAGCAAAGAACATGTTTATCACGTCTTACGATAAAAAATAGATTTGCAGGACAATGAAGGGAGGCTCCTTGGCATTTTAAATGTGCGCTAAGAAAAATCATCACTTCATATATTGACATGCGTATAATGGGTACTGTGCAAATTACATTAACATTTTTGCATTGAGCCTTTTTATTTATAATATATAAGAATATTTATAATAAATAATATTGTATTTTAGAGTTCCACAATGGCTGCACATATGTTTTGGTTTTTACTAAAGTTTATATTTACAATAAAACTAACCCAACTGATCAAACCATATTTATGACATGATTTTAGAAAAAGTAAATTTTGTAATTGTCTCTTCATGCCATGTCTTCAGCAGTTTAACATGGTACATCATAATGAGCATTTGGGGGCAAGTCTGACCAAAGTATGACAAACCCATCAGTAGCTTGTGTTTGTTTCACAGTTCACTGTTATCTATGTGTACACTGCTCAGCTGAATAACAAAATACGAGGTCAGTATTTTTGGTACACAGCAAGGGTGGACTGGCCCTCGGGAATACCAGGACTTTTCCCAGTGGGCTGGTGGGTCAGTGGCAAAAAAAAAGAAAAAAAAAACTTATATTGTATTTGCTTAGACGGCCCACAGAGCTGTGATTAGTGGTCCACAAATCGATATCAGTAGGCGCGAACAGATCAGCTTGTCAAACAATAGCATTGGACTGTTCACTTCCACAAATCATTATTCGTAAATTATTCTTACATGAACAATACGACTTGTCTAGGTTTTTCCTATGAATATACTATAATGACTTATGCTTTTATATACCACTTTTGATAGTTCTACTTCACTATTCCGGTTGTCTTACATCACGGCCATTTTTAAAATTCTATTTCTATATTTGCTTTAACCCTCGTCCAACCAAGGGGGGGGTGGTTATCACCCCCTCCTAACAGATTTTTTCCTGTCGCACAAAAAACATTAACAAATATGATCTAATGCTTCTAGGTAATTGTTTTTTCATCCTTTGCACTCATTTTCATGAAAAAAACGATGCAAATATTATGCAAATTCGTTGCAAATAGTATGCAATTATTATGTTTCATGCTTAATGAACTTTGTAGACAACACTGATTGTCATCCTTATTGATTTATTGATGTAGCTTGTCCTTGTATTAGTAAATCTTGGAATTACAATGACTAGCAGTGACCAGTAACCTTGAAGTGATCTTCACCTAATAATATTAGAAGTGCATGACCGACATACTTTTACTTGTGTGTTTGACTGGTTACTGTACTGTATACCATTTTTATACTGTGCTATAGGCCTGCTATTATACAAGTTCATAGAATTGTTCATAAAGTTGTTCTCATAATTCATAGATAAACCTTCTATGCAAGTGTGTTTTAGTGTATTTTGTGTATTTTTTTTTCAGACATGACATCTATAATGACGTCATTGTGACGTCACAGTGCTGAAGTTTGTGATGTTTGACTCTTGTTTTGAAAGAGAACATATGTACCAGACATATTACTGATATTATAAGCCTTGTTCTATCATAGGGAAAAACAAAGTAAAGAAAATGTGAAAAATGTTCAGAAGACTATTTGTTTTCCTTTTTTGTGTGTTTTTCCCAAAATTAGCTTGTTATGGTTCTGCCTCGTGTGTTGTCTTTGTGCTTGTGCTTACTTTCGTTTTATTTTTCAGCTTTCATTCTGCCGTCTGATCGATTCCCTCTCTGCCAATCTCCTGTGGTGTCGCGTGACAGCCTTCAGCACGCCTGGGTCTCGTTATCCAATCACGTTTCCTCTTTCGGTTTCGGCTGTGGTATTTCATTCATTGTTTCCACCTGTGCTTAATTCTGGGTCTCGCTAAACTGAGTGAATGCGTTCTCTGATAGGGTAATTACTAACCGTACTAACCAGCACTTTTTTGAGGGTGATTGTAAATATTTCGTCACGTAGTATTAACCTTTTATTAACTCATTAGCGAGTGCGAGCGTTTCTAGCTTTAGTCATTCCTGTCTAAGCTTTCCCTGACTAACTGCGTTTAAAGCTGTGCTTTCCTTTGCTTCTCTCGTGGTGCTTTTTACTCGTCACGTTTAGATTACCTTAATCTAAACTGTCTAGTTTGATTGGTCTCAGCGTCTTGTCTCGAGTCATTATGTTAACCCGGTTCTCGTGTAATTGTTTCAATAATCCCATGTGTTTCTGTTTCCATTCGAGATTGCGTTCCGAGTCCCCGCCTCCTCTCATGGCTATTTATGTGGCAGAGATGGGAGGAGACATCAGACGGAACTTTGCTAGACTTGCTCTGCATGGTGAAATCTCAGCTCCTTGTGCCTTCCGAGTATTTCCTGTGTATGATTCCCGAGTCTTGTTTTTTGCTGCGCCCACGTCTTGTCTGCCCCTTGTTTAAGTCTCCCAGTTTGTCCGTCAGTCTAGTTAGGTTCAGTTTTTGTTTTTCTAGTTTAGCCACTCTTGGAGTGTGTACTTCTGTTTCCCCCTGCCTTGGGCAGTGTACTTTAGTTTTCCCATTTGTTCAGTGCATGTACACGGTGTCTTATTTCTGGCCTGTGTGCCTATTTTCTCCTAGTGTTTTGTGTTTTAATAAACACTTCAGTTCCTGCATCTGGTGTTCCCCTGCCTACTTCCTAACATAGCTATTTATAACATCATAGTAATGTCAAATTTATGTTACTCATGAGTTTATAACATTTATAATAATATTAAAATATTAATTGTAGTATCAGTAGTTCTAGAGGTTACAGTAAGTTACTTATTTTCAGCTAAAACTAATAAAAATATAAAAAACATGGATTTTTGTCATTTTGATGTTTTTTCCTAATATGGTGTTAGTTATGACGTCATAATGTTGAAATGTGTCTTATTTGTACTTAATTTGAAGAGAGGACATCTGTAGCTGTACACTGATACCAGACAAGATGATGTTTATCACCACCACCAGCCCACCCCCTGGTTGGGGTTGTAGTAGAAAAACCCTTGGTTAGATGAGGGTTATGCTGTTTGGCCACGATGATCCTCAAGTGTCAAGCACTTTTCTTTTAGAGGGGGACATGGATGCGGTAAGACTGACGTCAAATTAATAGGCTGCCGCAAGTATGTGTTTGGTTAAAATTTGCTTGAGCTAACAAAACGACTCCACTGAAGGACAAGTTATTAGCCTACAAATTAATACGTATTTATTCGTTGTTTTGCGGTGCCTAATGAAATCTGTCCAGGAATACAGGAGGACTTTCCAAATTTTCCATCCCAAAACCCTGTCTTGACGTTCGGAATCACCTGTCATTTAACTTGCAACCAGCGAGTTCTGCGGTTCTTAAGCTAGTGGGCGATCTTATGCCCTTTAGAGTCTGTAAGTAAGATATGTAACGTTATTTTAAAAAGGCTATGAATCAATCCAAATAATGCAATGGTCTTATTGAAAAATTCTAAATGGCCCCAAAGTCACATATCTTTTTCACATTTATTCATGCAAATATAATAATAATGATAATTCCGTAAAAATACATTAGTTTATATGTTGACAATGTTATGTTTTTAATACAGAACAGCATCATTGTATTTAATTTATCTCAGGACATCTTTGGGATAAATAGGATCTTTAATATAAATAAGATTGTTTGTTTTTGGACATTACCCACCCAACCCCTGCCTAAAGAATAGTAAATTCACTCACATGTACACAACTTCAACTTAATGGTGACTCGGATTATGTGTATGTTGGTGTTTCACAAGACAACACTTTCTACATTCACAACACTTGGACTGTTTTGGAAGCATTAAAGCCTCATCTTTTAGAAACATTCCGAAAAAAAAAAACCATCACAGCATTTTACTAACTTTTTACAGGCTGTTGAGGGTGGTAACTTCTACTAAACCTGGTTTAGGGACTGGGGGGGGGGGGGGGGGTCTTGGTGATCTGTTAACATCTGCTAAAAACGCAGATGCATATAGCCACTGGGTTCCTTTGTTAGATATACACAACAATTATTTTGTTGTTGGCTAATTGGTGTTATATAAATTCAGAAACTAATAATATCAATGTTTTATGGGAAATATAGTCCAATATGATGTTGAAATCCATACTTTTTTAGTCAAATAATGTGAAATTTTTTCGGCCGGCCACTACCTCCCCATCTCTGCCCCATGGAGAGTGGGCCGGTCAGGTACAACTTCCCAGGCCACTTTTTTTGCCCCAGTCCGCCCGCTACACAGGCATTGCTCCTGGAACTCAGTCATGGAATTTGTAATAGAAACAGATAAGTTTAAATTTCGCCCTCCAATAAGCAGACAAACAGGTACACACACTCACACAGGTGTGCATTATATGTACACATAAACACGCATGTATTAACAAACACACACATATTCAAGACCACTTTTCCCATTTTATTTTTTGTCATATTGTCTATAAAAGACCAGCAATAGTTGCATGAGAGGTATCTGGCAAAAAGTTATTGCTGCTTTGGAACAAAGTGTCTCATTTCTTATTTTGTCGTATGATTACAAAAAACATCAGTCAATGGTCACTATATCTGACTGATTTTTTCACTTTAGAAACACTGCAATCACAGGGAAAACCTTGAGATCACAAAGGTCTGAACTCAATCAACACTTTTAGCCCACAACTACATGCAGCTCTTTTTCCTTCAAGAAGTGCGCATGCATAATCATCATCAATTACTGTATATTTATTTGCTATTTGAAATTTATATCCAGCATGAATAACAGTGATATGGTAACTCTGACAATTTACTCCCATTGTATACCCAATATAGCTCACTCTCCTCTTCACACATTCAAAAAATTAGTCCTCAGGGACATCAAGACATAGCATAGCAGGAGGACACTGAATGAAAAGAATTTAAATTATGGATTTATTTATGTATGAATATTGACCCCACAAGCTCACATATAATCTCGGAAATGCTGCACCTGTGCCTTTCGCTACGTGAAAAGAACTAATACATTTCCGTCAAGGTGCATTTCCTGAAAAAGTTCTACTGAAATGCAACTAACCCAGAATTGGAACATAATAAAGATATTTCTGGTGAAAAGTCAGAAGGATTTTGGTAAAAAGCGTTTGATGGAAAAGGGAAAAATTTTAGCGAGCAGACTGGAAACATTTCCAGGCAAATCCTCAGCTGAGGATAACCTGGTCTTTTGTTGTCCTAACATTTTTCAACTTACTTTTCTATCCATCTAAATGTCTATTTTTTTGGGATTTTGCTTACAGGGAATGGGACACTCTATAAGGTTGGACAGGAAGCTCCAGCCATTGGTAGATAGGAATCTTGCAACACTATTGTGTGATCTTTGTTAGATAGGAAACATTGCGGTATAGGCTCAATTCTGCAGAAGTCTAGAGTATATCGTGCTACCTGTAGATTTTTGCAGGCACTATGATCAGATGGAGGTACTTTGCTTTCATTGCTCTGTGTGTTTCATCTTCAACAGCTTCCAAAAGACTTATATAAAATAAATGTCCAGAGAATAATTTGTGAATATTCTAGTTTTCCCCGTACTGGCTCTGATTTTGCTGTACTGGGAATGGGAGAGTTTAGGGAAATTAAACATCAGGGACTCAGCCACACACTTTAAAAAAGGAGGAGGAGAAATGAGTTATCCAAAATTCATAATAGCCTTTAGGTAAGGATGCAAAGAGCAATGATTTGGAATTCCATCTGTGCAAAATACAATGGGAATTGAAATTCCCAGGAGAACTCTGAGACCTCAGATTTATAGACATGAACACAACAAGGACATCTACAATCCAGTTAAATTCACAGATGACATGCAGAAAAATGCACAAAGGGTTTATGTTGGCTTGGAGATTATTATTAAAAACAAATTGCATTGGGATCTTGAAATTATTGAACTTATCTATAATAAAATGAGGATGATGGGTTAGTTAACAAAACCAAGTATTCATTAGGAGAGGAAAGATCGTATTAACTAAGGCTGTCCCTGACTAAAACAAATCTTGGTCGACCAACAATCTGCCTTTTTTTTCCCGATTGGTCAAAATTTTCAACCTCCATTCACGCCTCCTCCTCATGCTGCCCTTACAGATTCAGCCAACGCACTCCAGAAGCTGAAGTATGCCCACACAATATGCTGATGCTTTTATTTGACCTAATCGTAACACATCCTACTTTGAAGGCAATGTTTTATTTAAAAACACTGGTTGGTCTCATTGGGATATTAATCCATTTTGCAAAAAAATTGTTTCATCCAAAGCAGAAATGGGTATTGTTAGGATTTTATTGATACCGGTATCGATACCAATACTGTTTTTCGATACTAATACTTGTACTCTTATTGACACTACTCTCCATTATTTGGTGTAAAAAATAAAAGCATGATGTGAAAAGCTGTTAAAAGATTAAGATTGTTTTTTATTGTAGTTACTCCGGCCAAAAAATTGGGAATTTAATGTGGTTTGAGCTCTCTCCTGAATGAATTTTCATGTGGCTTTGACTAATCAAATTTCCTTCCATAGGAAGTACAACAACACAAAAAAAAAAACTTTAAAACTTATCTTCATAAATAAATGTAAAGATGTGTCATCATATATGATTACAAAATTTTGCCAATTTTATTGCGCAGTGTGAAAATTTGGCGTTATACTCACAAAGTAAGTAAAAAGAAAGTACAAACAAATTACTTACATAAAAATGTATGTAGTAATGCTGTACTTGGTGAAGTTGGAAAACATGTTTGTGTTGACTATTTCAGCCGTTGTATTAAATATTGGTGCAGATTGTCATATACACGTTTGGAGATTGCTATCCAAAAGCATGTTATGAAATGTGAAAATCTTATGATGATAATGGAACAAATTGGGTAACTAATGTGCAAATACACTTAATGGAGATTGGTTTTTCATTTGTTTGGTTATCCCAGGACGGTTAGGATGTGTCCATTTTTATGAAATGTTTCAAACAAAGATGCAAGGATATCGAGATACAAAACTGGCATGCTAAATTAGTAAGTTCTCAATTTTTGCAACCATGTGTTATGTACAAGTCATTATTAGGGCCTGAAAAATATGTACTATGTTTAAGTCAACAACAAGATCTGTTACAAATTTTATGCAAATTTTGATGTCTCAGCCATAAGCTGCACATATAGCAATTGTGTTCTGATAGAAATGTAGATGTTGCTATCACAATTGGTTACAAATGTAATCTTGGTGAAGTTGAAGATGAATATCACTTTTTGTTAATTTGTTCATCGTACAAGGATGATAGAAAATGCTTATTACCGGAATTCTTTTATTCATACCCATCTCTTTCAAAGTTTATTGAATTAACCTCTTCCACTCCGGAGTTGCCAGCAGAGGGCTCCTGGCACTGCTCTCATCTCGCCTTAAAGTGCATTATATCTACAAACCCATTTCCAGGTTTCCTAATTACCAACTAAGTGTCAATTTGTTCAGTTGCGAGGATCAATCTGTATCCATTTCCGATCAGCTTGCATTATTGTTAATTGCGACAATTATCAAGCATTTACCTATCCACATCAATGGTAGACCTAACATAAAACGTCAATGTCTCACTTAGCTTGTGAACTACTGCAGCTCACTAAACTGTATTTTTTTTTTCTGCGTTCGCGTCTGATCGGCTTGATATGCCTAAGAAAATCTGTCTAAAAATGCGGGTTTGCTGACTCAGGTCCGCATATTAAGGCTGCTCATGTGAAAATAAAACTGTCTTCAACCAGTCTACAACCAAAAATTACTTTAAAAAATTTATTTAAAAAAAAAAAACTATAAATGATATCTAAAATCTGCACAGATGCAATTTTATCCAGAGCTTAACATTTTAAAGTTTGAACAATGTGAACAGCTTAAATAATGTGGAAGGAACTGGAGGGCAAAATGTATGCATAATAATGATAATAATAATAATAAAGAAGTATAAGTGTGCTGCTTTGTTGAAGCAAGCACACAATTCATGTCTGTGGAATGCAAGGCAGTATAACTGCTAAATACTCATTTGACTTCAAAATGCTATTGCCATATTCATGCCACAAAGTAAAGCAGTCAGGCTCCATTCAATGTCAAGCTTGCATTATTGTTAATTGCGACAATTATCAAGCTTTTACCTATCCACATCAATGGTAGACCTAACATAAAACGTCAATGTATTACTCAGCTTGTGAATTACTGCAGCTCACTAAACTGTTTTTTTTTTTTTTTTTCTGCGTTCGCGTCTGATCGGCTTGATATGCCTAAGAAAATCTTTCTAAAAATGCGGGTTTGCTGACTCAGGTCTGCGTGTCAAGGCTGCTCATGTAAAAATAAAACTGTCTTCAACCAGTCTACAACCAAAAATTACTTTAAAAAATTAATTTAAAAAAAAAAAAAACTATAAATGATATCTAAAATCTGCACAGATGCAATTTTATCCAGAGCTTAACATTTTAAAGTTTGAACAATGTGAACAGCTTAAATAATGCGGAAGGAATTGGAGGGCAAAATGTATGCATAATAATAATAATAATAATAATAATAATAAAATAAAAGAAGTATAAGTGTGCTGCTTTGTTGAAGCAAGCACACAATTCATGTCTGTGGAATGCAAGGCAGTATAACTACTAAATACTCATTTGACTTCAAAATGCTATTGCCATATTCATGCCACAAAGTAAAGCAGTCAGGCTCCATTCAATGTCTCTTAACTGCTAGTACCCAAGTAATACATAAGAAAAGTATTTAGTCATCATTTTCATTTAAAACTTGTATGATTTGTTTTGCAAGTTTTTTTCCAATGTTTGCCATCTCATTAAAACTTACAGTTCTGAAGTAAGATGTCTCATTTCTTCCCAAAACTGTTTTCCCCCCACTGACTATGGTTTTTAAATTATTACTGCGCAATTTCACTTTTTCGTTAACTTGAAGGGACCCAATATGAAATAAGCACAAAGTATGCTAAAAAAAATTGCATCTTTTTCAATGTTATTTCCTGCGAGACCACCAGGCCAATGAAGCAGTGGAGAAAAAAGGAATCTCTCAGTGTGAATTCAAGATGAAAGGCAACATCCAAATAGCATAAAGACACCAAAGCAATCATATTTCTGTAATCACTGACTGCCGCCATCATGCCCTCTGGACCATAAGTTTGTCTGTTCGGTTCAACTGATAATCTTGCTTTCCGAAGACATTTGCATCTTTATTCACAGTAGGGTATACAAAAAGATTGTCAATTCAGCGAATAACGAAAAGAAAAACAGCAAAGACTTCCAAACAACACGTAGAGGAAAACTATGAACAGCTATAGATTATTCATTATTATTTTGCACTACATCCTTTAAGGGAGTGGAGTGAAGTCAGAGAACATAAAAAGCCAATTGTATTTGGACCTCCCGCTGGTTTTGGCTAGATCAAAGCCACAGAGGTGTCCATGATAGGAAAAATGAAAAGGGGAGGGGTTGTGGAGCTGGGGCTTAATCCAGAACTACAATTCGGGAGTGGAGAGTGGCAGGGCACTGCTTTGCTAAGCCTACCTCAGCCAATGTCCTGCCAAACCAATCATGTTTATGCACGGCCTCCAGTCCACCTTCATTATTTCATCTGCAGTCTCAAAGACAGATGCCAGCTCCATCCATCGCCAGGCGTAGATTATTCCTTACACTGATTTGGTTCTAGCCTAATTAAAGCCTTTCCTTTCATTTATGGAGATAAGTAGACTTTCATCTCACCAGGAAGTTTCACAAAGACCCGTCCCTTTCGTGCTGAAGGCTACATCAATAAATGAGAAAAAGATTTCTAACAGCCTTTCTTCAGGGCACAAGTCAATAATTAAAGATATTGCGCATTTCAAACATCTGAGGAAAAAATCGTCAATTAAATTTTTTTGAAGATGGAGAAAAAACATGAAATTAGTTACATTATTAGGTGACTGTTTGATATGGTATCTTAACTGTTTTTATTAAACTCCAGACCTTTGAGTTAAATAGTAGTGGGAAAATGTTGAACACCCACAGGGACCAACTTTACAGGGCGCCAGAATCCTTAGCTTCCAATAGCCAAACTTGTGCTTGAATTCTTGAATTGGTTTGCATTTATGAAAGCTCAATGAGATTCACAAGTGATGAATGAATCAAAACAAAACAGAGAAAATACCTGACTGAATTTTAAGGGAAAATTAAAGCTGAGACATTCAAGATGAGTCAATTACTGAAAACTGTCTGGAAGTCACAGAACTAGAACAGACTTCCAGATAGTGGACAGCTGGACACTGAATAATTTAGAATGGTAGTCAGCAGCAAAAGCCTGGACACAGCAATAACATCTGTTTTATCCCCTTATTCCTGTCACTTGAACAATCAAACCTGGTGGCATACAATACCATCCTCAGCAGTTTGAAGGACATGCCTGGAAGGTATTTTTCTGATGGTTTTTTTTTTTTCTTTCTTTTTTTTTAATATAGTGCACGGAAAGCTTAAAAAAAAAATAGATGCATCTAGTTATCACATTTCAGTGTTTCCATGGTTTCACAGACTGAGATGGATTGACGAGCTGTCCAGGGTGTGTTCTTGCCTTTCGCCCATAATCAGCTGGGATAAGCTCTAGCTCCCCCACGACCCTACTGAGGAAGAAGTGGTTTAAGTTATGTAATAGATTGATGGACAGATGGATGGATAGATGTTTTCACTGAGCAAACCATGTGCAAAATTGCTACTGCAATAGCATTTATGATTATTTACATGCAGATTTTAGTTATTCATCCATCTATCCATTATCAACCCACTTATTCCTGGTCAGTGTCATGGGATACTGAATCAAACGCCAGCATACACTGGGCGAGAGGCAGGAACACAACCTGAACAGTTTGTCAATCCATCATAAGGATCATACACCATTCACTGACACACTCAAATCTATCAGAAATTTAGAGTCTCCAGTTAGCCTGGCGTGCATGTGTTTGGAATGTGGAAGAAAGCCGGAGTGCTTGAAAGAAGCTCCTGCAAACAGCGGTCGGGGGGGGCCAGATCTGGGCCAAAAAACGTTACTGCTGTGAAGTAAAAGTGCCAAAGCGGGGATAGACAGAGCACAAGATAGACAAATGCAACAACGAGTAGAAACAAAAATAAGCAGTATAAAGTAAAATTAAATAAATAAATAAATAAATGAGTAAATAAAACTCAAGCTAATTATAATTTGATCATTATGAAGAGATTATTTTATTTTTTTTTAAATAGAGCTTCAAAGGTATAATTTAAAATACATTATAAAATAAATTAAATTAATTAAAATGAATTAAAATCACTTTTTTAAACATTAGGTCATAAAATTAAAACTCTCAATTACAAATTATTTCTCAAAATAAGTCTCTATATCCCGCATTACTACACATATCAAGAACATGGAATTCCTACGGGTTCACCAGAGTCAGAAGAAAGAAACAACCTTCAGTTCCTCTGCGCATGAGATACCGGTTTCCTGCAGCAGTGTGATTGGTTGCTCACATCTGTAGTAAGTGAAGGGATATACAGGGCATTGAGGAGACAAGAAAAAAGGTGGATTGAAGAAATGTGAATCTGCAAAATAAAATGTCCTGGCTCCTTGAAGCATCATTTCGAAATGACAGAAAATTCACAAGTCAAACTTTACATGTCAGAACATTTCTAAAAAAGAATCCTTCTCCCCTATCTTTGCTCAAGATATCCTTGAGAAACCTCATCCTAGTCTTTAACTCCTGATTTAATGGATTTGAATCGCCGTAATGATGGCAAACCATGATTGATTTTTCAACGAAGGAAGAAAATTTGAGAAAATTAAGGACTGGAGTGAGCCCTTTGGAGTAAGCTCAGAGGCTTTCAAGGTCTCCAGTAACGTGACTCTGCTTTGAAAAACAGGTTTTAGAGCATAGAGCCAACAGTTATGGTAGGTGCTGCTCCCTGAAGGTGCCCCCTGCTTACCTACAAGCTTCAAAGCCTTTATATTTTCAGTAATAAGGACCATGTTGTGAGCTCACACTTTGTTACAAACTGTGACCAATGGGACGTCTAGTAAGATCCTGTTAGATGTTTCTGCTGTGGGGTACGCAACATAGTAATATAGTTGTCTACATAAGTTCTAATGGCATATATAAAGATGATTTGTCATATCAATGATTTCATATTTAAAACTCAGTTAAATGATTTGATAAATTAACAATTTTAGCCGAAAGAGTAATTTATTTGGCGTCTTCAAAGCAACTTGCATGAATTTATATAACACAATTGATTAGGCCTAATTGATGTTTGAATGAAGGCTCTAAGCAGATGTTTCATCAGTAATGTAAGACATACTGACTGCAAGTGTCAGTATCTGAGATCTGTCTAGGTTATTTATGTTTGTATTTTTATCATTTTTTCATATTTATACATATTAGTTTAGTTATTGTGTTAATTTCTTAATGCTTTCCCCTGTCCCTTCTCTCACATGCTTCTGTTTGCTTCACCGCACTTCCTTGTTTGCACACACGCTGTCTTTTTTTTGATTCATCTCTTCCTGCTGTCAGTTTCACCATGTCTTTATTTTGATTTCCTCCCCGTCTCTTTCAAGCCCCATACATATTATTTACTTCCATGTTGCGTTATTTGTAGCCACTCCTCCCGTCACGCTCTCAGTTTTCCAGACACCTGACCCTCCTTCACGTCTTTAATTTGTTACCCTTTATATTCACCAGTTCTGTGCCTTTTCAGTTGCGAGTCCATTGCCTAGTATTCCTATTGACTTATGAACATTGATTTCCTTACAAGAGTTTTCTGGTTTCGACTTTCTTTTCCATTGATTCCAAGATTGCCCAGCCCTTTGCGTATTGAGATTTCTGGTTTGACTTGGATTGTTTTTCAGCTTATGATTTTCTCTGCTTTCTATCTGCATCTCTTCTGACGTTGATTTTTATTCCCCTTTTGATATTGCAATCTACTTGTGTGGAAAAGACCCAGAAAGTGCAACCTCGATTAAATGCTCAATAAACCCTGTTAAACTGACCTATTGTCTGCGCTTGAGTTTGGAGCCCCTGGTCTGTGAGCAAGCAGACCTTTTTGAGCCCAAATCTTGTACTTTGACTTAAAATACATCTCTATTACCCTTTTTCTCTGTAAAACAAAAAATTCTAGACTTTCTGTTTAAGGAGAATTTCTAGATTTGTCTATGGGGGAAGAAAATTTAACGTCAAGAACGTAGCAGCTGATATGTTCTACATGTAAGGGAAAAAAATAAGACGTTAAGCCTCATAATAAGATTTAATTATTTGTTAAGACAGACCTTTTTGTAGGATAACTACTTCCAAACTTCTAGATTCCAACTACGAAGTACTAAGAGTCAGGTGGCACAAATTACTTGGTATAGGGGCATTGGTTGATCACATGAAAAATAACCCGCAACAGGTCACCACTTCATCAGAGTCGATGGGCATTCTGACACATTGCATAAGTAATCAATACTCCCTGGAAGATATTTCAGGACATGAGTGAAATTTATTCCCTGCGTGGGTGTCTCCCAGACCACCCTATGCCTACCCCTTTCCTTTTTCCGCATGGCTAAGAACAAATTCATTTAGTAATGATTACCTGACTCAGGTAAAAACTATTTTCATTCACTCTTGGCTGCAGCCAGTGACAAGGGCACAACAAGGCACATTTCAGCAAAGCTAAATCAGCAGATAAGTTGTGTTCCAGTGCGGTGGCATTAATTAATAAACAAATCATCCTGACCTTTTCATTTCTTATGTACCGAGGGGAGCAGCGAACTGGCAAATGCTTCAATACTCCTGATTTTTTGCTGCTTTTTCAATGCACTTGTCAGAGATATTCACGGAGAGACAGAAAGACAGATAAGTAAAAACAGATAACCTGCTGTACATGGTACATTAGCGCATCAGTGAAGCAGAAAACAGCAGCCAGCTTTAAAGGAGGCGTAAGTGTGTACACTACTGGTCAAAAGTTTTAGAACACCCCAATTTTTCCAGTTTTTTATTGAAAAAAAATTATGCAGTTTAATGTTTCATTGTACTCTAGAATAAAATCATAGACATGATAGAACATATAAACAATTGAAGCTAAAAAAGAGATTATGGAATCAATTCATAAACCAAAATGTATTCTAAACTTTTGACTCAAAGTTGCCACCTTTGGCAGAAATAACGGCTGAATTTTCTACAATGAAAATCAAATATTCTTCAGAAAGTTCTTCCCAACTCTGTTGCAGAAGTTCCCATAAATATGTGGCACTTGTAGGTTGCTTTGCTTTCACTCTTCTGTCCAGTTCATCCCAAACCATCTCGATGGGGTTTAAGTCTGGAGACTGTGCTGGCCACTCCATGTTTTCAAGCTTACCATCTTGTTCTTTTTTCCTAAGATAGCTCTGGCAGAGCTTGGACTTATGTTTTGGCTCGATGAACCCCTGACCACCTAGGCGCATGCCAGTGGGTACTGCATGGCGCTGCAGGATGCTGTGGTAGCCGTTTTGGTTCAGGGTGCCTTTCGCTCTGTACAAGTCACCAACCCTGGATCCAGCAAAACAGCCCCAGACCATTATGCTTCCTCCTCAATGTTTGACAGTTGATGTCACACACTGAGGAACCATCCTTTCACCTACTTGACGGCGTACAAAAACCTGGGTTACCTTACTTTTCTTTAAAATTCTAGCAGTTCAGCACTTACCTCTGTACCATTTCAAGCTACTCATTGGACTAGAACTGCATAATTTTCAATAAAAAACTGTTAAAATTGGGGTGTTTTAAAACTTTTGACCGGTAGTGTATATTTCAGCAAGTTTCCTCTCACCAATAACTATATGGTGGAGTTCTTGCCATTGTTAATAATTACACACCTGAGGCTCGAACCCAGGATTTCTAGTTTTCCAAGCCCAAAATCTTGAAAGCCAGTAGCAGCCCTTTTCCTAAAAATGGCGGGGACATGCAACATTCTGCAGCGGAATAAATGTCATCAGTATGTTATGTTTTGAGCTTGAAACTGTTCATGGGCGACGGTTCAACCAGCTGTGATACTATGGATGGTTCCAGGACAGCCCTAGTGTTGCATGTTTTTTTTGCAACCATGAAACACATTTAAAACAGTATTGCACAATCTGTGTGGTATTGAAACAAACCAGGAAGTGGTACTGCAATACAGATGAAGTAGGACTGATCATTTGTTGACCCAGTAATATATTCACAATGACACACTGTTACTGGATGCCAACAGCACTCATAAAATGGACGAGAAATGGTACACTTCATGTTCCACTTGATGGGACCATGACAGGTTTATTGGCTGGCTGGTTTGTTCAGTGCACATTATTCCATCTATCAAATCAAGACAATGACAGTGCGACTGTTCTGCACTTTAACTGTACACATGCACCATGGGCTGGAGCTATTCTAGGGATGATTCATGGACAAATTACAATGGTTTCCTTGTGTAAACAAATGTTGAATTGCATAATAATCATGTGAACAGATCGTTTTACACGGCTTGATTTGCAGACAGTTGGGCAAAGTGTGATTCAAAAATTGATACATATCCGATTTACTTGACAAGTTATAACATTTCGAGAGAATGTGTCATATCTAAAGCCAATAACTCACAAGACAGATGCCAGTACATGTCAAGAAAAAAAGTATACAAAAGGGTGCTTCCTGAAAACACTCATTATCCATTTTTTCATATGCCAAGAACAATCAATTTGAAGCTTTCATGTACAAGCATTAATTACACAAATCTGATTCTGACAATGCGTTTACACCAGAAGAACTGAATAGAGCCAAGACTGATCGATGTCTGTCTCGCAATGATTTTTGCTAAACATATCTAGGTATTACAAATTGGTTAATTATATTAAGATTCAATTAAAAATAATTTGGGGAAAAATGCATATTTTTATGTCCACGGCACAGAGCCACACCACAGAGGGTGTTCTTAACCGAAACAGAAATTATGCAGCAGGGTACCATAGTGCGGGACTGAAGTACTACGCCAAGCATTGATAACGAACTGAAGACAGATTCCACTGACCGTTGTCAGAGATTCCTAGGAGAGCTGATCATCGGCACCAGATGCTAATTCATAAAGGCGGCCATATTTGACAAAGGGTTTGTCACCAGAAGGTTTGTCATGCACACTAGGGGCTTTTTTTGGCATCGGAGCATATGTACAAGATACCTGGACGGGAAGCGATGAATAGGAATTAAAAGAGAATCAGAATCTTTTTCGGCGCTGCTCAAAGAACGCTCCCTGAAGAGTAATTAGTTCAGCACAAAGCAATTTTCACAGTTTTCAATTGACTTCAATGGGGAAATTATCTTTTTTTTTTTTTTTGGCACCTGACACTAAATGAACTGGAATATCTCTGGCAACCACCGGAGTCCCAGCTACCAGGGGAATGTCCATCCCTGGTCCACTGACATCAAATCGTCCGACAGCAAGACTTAGATACTACTCAAAACCTTGTTCATATTGTGTTTATTCTTCAAATTTTTTGCATAGAGGTTTGCAGTTCAGGGCTCCAGTTTGGTGCACCGCTTCAGGACAGCCCATCCTGTTTCACAGCCAGAATAATGAAACACCTTCCAAGAGGAGTGAGACCTCTGCCATGCGTAATATTCCAGAACCATGAAATGGTGATCAAAGGATTTAGTCATTAGCAAGAGTCGCTAACAGCCAAGACTTGGAACTGATACCTTCACAGGCACTAAGCGTCAACATTCTCTGTGACCTCAGGTGTCCTTGCTTTGCATGCAGATGTAAAAAGCAGGAAGAATATTTTCTTCATAACCTGAGAATAACTGAAACTGTTGTTGCCATGGTAATGGAAAAGCAGGAGCTTAATTGCCCAGTGTTCAAAATGGAAGGACTGATTAGTCACATCTCAGGGAGCCCTTTGAATTCCTCATTATTAGTCAAACACTGGGGAACAGCACAGATTTTAAGGGGGCGAAGCCATAGAAACCTGAATATCTATACGAGTTAGAATGGAAAATAAGGTGCAAAAGATTTATAAAATTAGTAAATAATAATAATAATAATAATACACAAAGAAGAATCGGGATGGTAAATACTTGAAATCTCTAGAATGTGGACTTCATAATATCACAATACAACATAAATTCAGTGTTTTGCTTATTGGTGGCTGCCTGCTAATATTTTTTATGCAAAACATTAGTCAATTGCATTAGTTAAAGTTAATGATGGTACTTTTTTGTCCCTGGAAACTACAACCTGCCATTAGAATAAGCATGCAGCATGTTTAGCTAAAGAAACAAATATTTTCTGAACAAAGAGGCAACTTGACACATTCATCCTCTTGGAATCACATCTATGAAAAAACATGCAGTAATCCCAAAGGACACCATATTTTTATGACCCTATACATTGGATCTAAGTGCATTCTGGAATATGTCCGGTGGCATAATATGCTCATAAAACATCAGAAGGGCTGTAAAATTTTCATGTCTCAACCTGTTACCAAGGAACAATTTTCCTGCTGTCAAATTGTAATACTGACCATTTGTGTTACGCTCACATATGCTAAATTGCTACCATAAAATATTTTACTGAGATACAGTACTGTGCTAAACGAGAAAACGATTGTGCCTTTGTCTATCATGAGGACAAAAAAAACTGCTATTTGGGTTTCGCAGAAGACCCATTTTTTTCTGCTATGTGTGCCCTATGAGCATGCATCGTGTTGGTATACATATTTTTTTCTCTGAGAGAAAGAAAAAGATTCTAAAACTTCAAATAGATTGTCAGATTTCCTGTAATACATAAATGTCCACTTGGTGCAATCAAACAGCAAAACTAAACTGCTAAGAGCTGACAGATGGGATTACCATGAAGCAGATGCAATGTCAAATTATCACACTGAACATACAGTGAACAACTACTTTGCTAATAAGCTCTAGGAATGTATCTTTTCAAGCCCTTCTTGAGTTTTTGTACCTGAATTACATTTCAATCCTTTACCAAGCTGAGGAGTTTGAATCCATTCAAAATTGACAGTCAAATTATTTTTTGAATTTTAAATCTGCTCTGCCTCAATCCATTGGAATTACAGCCACAGCTGTATACATTTTTTAAAAATATTATTATTTGCTCTGATCAACTATTTTTTTCTGCTTAACATCGCATAATTTAGCACTGCTTCCTTCTATTTTTCCCATTTTCAAACATTTTTGTATACATAATATATGAAGAGTTGGAATGCAATAGGATATAAAGAGTTGGAATGCAAAACCCACAAAGTCCACTCAACCTCTTTTGTTTTAAATTGAGTTTTTTACTCAGCATATTATGCTGAGCATAAAAAAACTCAATTTAAAACAAAAGAGGGTGAGAGGACTTTGTGGGTTTTGCATTCCAACTCTTTATATCCTATTGAAAGAGTGGGTCATGACATTAAGTCTAGAGAGACACTAAGGCCAAGTGACGTAAATCAAAAGATTGATGGCAGGAAAATAAAATGTCAGCAAAAATGAAAATGGCTTCCCTCCCTAACATTTATCACAAAGACGTATCTTTACCCCCACTACACACGATCATTTTCTGCGGGGGGTCAGAGAAATGTCTTCAGGTCACAAATGCACAAAGATGAGCCTTATTCATAGGCAATGCATCATGCCCAATTGTATTAGGCATGGCATTAGGAGGGGGAAAAAAGTGTGCCATTTTAAAATCTATACAGTAGCCGTAAGCCGCTAGCCTCATGCGACAGCACGATGCAGTGCGCAAGGAAACTTGCCTCAGAAAGTCATTCAAAACCACCAGAGACTGCAGATAGTCTCTGGCCCAGCCTAATTGAATTTTGAGCTCAGAAGATTTTTAACACAATTTCGGAGATTTAAAGCACTCCCAGTGCTCTAATATGTCCAAAACTCAACGGCCACTGAGAAGCGCAATATCAAGCCGGTATCATATCAAATTTTAATTGTGAGCGATAAAACGCGGTCTTTAAGGGACTGTCTTTATTTAATTAAGAGACAACTGATAAATAGATCCATGGGGAAAATGTGTCAAAAATACTCAATTGAAAAACCTGTTTGTACATCTGTGTGTGCATGCCTAACACATGAATCTACACGAAAATAATAACAGCACCCAGAATATTCTGAAGTCTTAATTCACTTCCATTTCTCATTATGAAACCCCATTATATGTTTGTCCTCTTTTCCGTGAAGAGTTGCATTTTGTATAGCATTAAGACAAAGAACAAACAGCTCGTTCATCAGAGCCCATGATAAGTCATCCATTAGCTAACCCACTTATTCCTGGTCAGAGTCACACAGGGACTTAAGCCTATCCCAGCATCCAATGGATGAGAAGCAGAAATAAGCACGCGACAGCCTGCCAGTCTATCAGCACAGACACCAATCACTGACACACTCAGACCTCTGGGCAATTTAGTGTCCAGTTAGACTAACCTGTCTTTACACTGTGGCAGCAAAACAAAGAACCCAGAGGAAGCCCATGCAAACACAGGGTGATTGTGGCTACTGCACATAGAAACGCCCTCGCCGCATTTGAACCCACTCTTCTTGCTGCAAAGCAACAGTACAACCCACTGCATCACTGCATCACCCCATGAATTCTTAAATCCTGCACAAAATTATTCAGGTTTCCATGTAAGTAATTTATGGTGTACCAGTAGTAATAACTAAATAAAAGCAGCCCTTGCATTCAATGTAACCTGAAAACAATTAATTTACATGGAGGCAGCCTCTGTCTCAATCGAATTTTGTTTACTGGGCGTATGTCACGGTTGTTCTAGTCTGTCAAAGATGGACAGGATTGGCTCTGGCTATCTTCTGACACATTTCATCTGAATCCATAAAACACCATCACTCCAGTCCTCTAAAGCACATTTGCCCAGTATAATATTTTATAACGCATAACCCTATTGGCCTAATTATTTCCCCCTTTCCAATTTCTTTTCTTTTTGTATATTACCGCACTTACATGTTTTGAATATTAGACAAAGATGACTCAAGTAAACAAAAAAATGCCATTTTTAAAAGATGATTTTATTTACCAAAGGAAAAAAGCTATCCAACCCTACCTAGCCCCGTGTGAAAAAAGTAATTGCCCCCTTACTTACTAGATCAACAAATTAAAAATTTTTAATAAATAATAGGGTACAATTTCACTGGACACACCCAAGCATGATTACTGGCCGCTAAGCCTGGGACAATTCATCGATACAATCATGAATCGCAATAATTTCACTGAATGATACGATTTGCGGTTCAAAAACTGTGAATGCAATATGTATCGATATGTTAAAATGCATTATTTGTCTTCAAAAAAAAAAGACGTTAAAACACAATATAAAGTGATAGAAAGTTAAATTTGAACAACAAAAGCCACGCGGCAATGTTTTCTCAATGTACTGCACTATTGCTCAATTAATAATGTACTGCACAATTAATTGTATCATTCTTTGTCACAATGTACTGCATCTGTGCAACCCTTTTGCAAATACGGATTTTGCAATAATCCACACTGATTGGCGAAAATACCTCCTCGTCCAGCTTAACCCCTTAACTGTCACTGGGCCCAAATTAGGGCCGGGCCAAATGTGAGAAAATGCAGGTGACAAGGGGTTAAAAATGCGAAAGGATTTTTTTATACTCCTTGGATATTCCCCTACCTGTGCATGTACAGTAGTGCGCAGTGACAATTATACACAACCACCTTCGTCTAAAAGGGGTCCTAATTATATTATTTCTCCATAATTATTTGGTGAAAATGTATTGAAAAATAATACTATCACTGGCAATCAGGCAATGAGAACTAAAAAAAAAAAAATCATTCACACAAGTATATACATGTAAAAACATGGGTAACAAACAAAAACACTGAAAACACCAATTTTTTAATAACAATTGAAAGGTGTCGCAAATCTTATTTTTCTAACTCTTGCATAGCCTGAATGCATGTTTGAAGGCTCATTGCATGATTATTGATGCTAAAAAATTTGTTTTAACAGGTTTGAGGCAACAATATTCGGCAAAATTACTTCTGATGGTCAGCTGTTCCAGTATATACGGTGACATGAACTTTGAGCAGAGTGCCAGTGTTAAACAAAATGGCACAAAGGAAGGAGCTCTCTGAGATTATTCATAGCCTTGTGTAGCCTTACATGATGCTAAAGACGTTAAATGCTGCCATGGCACTGTGAGAAACACTATTAAGCGTTTCAAAAAGACCAGTTTGCTGAAAACTAGTGGCAATACAGGGCAAAACAGAAATTAAAGGGGACCTATTATGCTGATCCTTCTTTTAATACATATTAGTAATGTTATAATGTTGGTTGTCCATGCTCAACCTCTGAAAAGTTTCTAAACATAAGATACAGGGGTTTTGCCGTAATCCAAGAACGTGATTTCGTGAGCGTGATTTCCTCTCTGAACAGCTCCTCCCGAGATCTTCACGAGATCTGGGTAAAACCTGACGTCAGGTTGTGCCATCCAATTAGTACAGACCTAGCCAGAGCCAATCATGGCGCTGGACCTGCCCACACCGAAAACTATTCTAGCAGGCACTAACAACGGCAGATCATACTACACCTTAGTAGCATCTTCACTTTTGGAAATACAAAAGAAGAACCGCAGATCACTTGAGGTGCAATTTTGTCAGTATCTCTCCCAAAGCTGCTTGTCCGTTTACTTTTGGACGCGAAGAAAAACAACGATTTTTCTTTCAAAAGACGATGCCACCAGAAATCAGTGGGTAGCTTTTTTTGTTTGCTGGCAGCAAACAGCCACGGCCAAAGGGAACGTTAGCTGATTGTGCTCAGCATTTCACCAAAGACAGCTTTATCAATAAAGGATAATTCGACACAGGATAAGCGTTTCAGCTGCTTCTCAAACCTGAAGCAGTTGCATCAATCAAGCGCTCGGAGCCACACGCTGTAAGTAACGATATAACAGCAAAAAATGTAAGTGAAGCTAACGTGTTACGGGTGGCTAGCAGGACCGCTAGCGATAGTTAGCACTAACAACTGGCCTCAAACGCAGGCTTGGTAAAATATCTGAGGATAAAGCCTGTATCGGTTGCAACTGTCCTTGACTCACAGACACAGAAGCTATAAGTTGCTTTTACTGCATAAGCAAACCTGACATGATAGCCAGTTGATTGTGGCTGTAGCACAGCGGCTAACGTAGCCAAGTTACTGTTGCTGTTTGTGTCCTAAATATGCAAGAGTGATATCAGGGGAAATTCTACAGAAGGTGTGTGAACATAAACCTCATTTGAAGCTAACTTTTAATACTTGTAATTTGGATGCTTGGTACAACTGTTCACAGTAACAGAACTTGCTGTCTGTAAAACCTGTATTGCAAGCGTTTGTCTCTGTGGTTATGACCGCTCGGTTACCAGCTACTGCATGTTAGTTTGCGTGTCGCCGTGCTAATTAAAAATGCTCCTGGTTAACTTATATGCAGTAATTCTGATCGGTATGTTTGTGTTACTTCGGTAAGCATCAATGTGGCAGTTTCATCATAACGTTGCCCGATTGTAGCCTCTACAGTTAGTGATCGCTTCACTTATCCATGACCGGGATCAGCCGGATGCTTCACAAATGTCTGAGCAAGCTCTCTGGTGCTACCATGAAAGCAATGCGAAACGCAGAAGCTCTACCGGTTTACAAATGATTTCTCTGCACTACCTTGACATAATTTCATCCCCCTTTAGAAATTGTTGTGGCTAATAAAAAGCCGAAAAAGGCGGAGATTAAATAAGTAATTCTTTCCTGTAGAAGTGATCGATTCGCTAGCTCCACATAAGCAACTTGTCCGCGCTAACGGAACGTACGGTTTGCAAAACCTGTATTATGTTCATAACGTAACCGAGCTCTCTCTAGCTGTCGCGTACTATCCATAAAGCTGCTTTCACATCGGACACGAAAGGAATTTTTCACGCGACAGATTACATTCAAAGTCAATGCAAAGACGCGAATACGGGCATGTCAAGCCGCTTTCACACCGGACGCGAAACGAACTTTTCGCGCGACACATTACATTCAAAGTCATGACCACTTATCAGCTACTGCATGTTAGTTCCCCTGCTCTGCTAATTAAAAACGCTCCTGGTTAACTTATATGCAGCGATTCTGATCGGTATGCTTGTGTTACTTCGGTAAGCATCAATGTGACAGTTTCATCATAACGTTGCCTGATTGTAGCCACTACAGTTGAAGCTAACCGGAGAGGTGCTGCATGTGTCTGCCGAGTTGGGCTGCAGTTAGACCAGACGTAGGTTTTGCAAAGCTTGGGGTGAGTTTTTGGGTGCTTGTGAAACGATCGCTTTACTTATCCATGACCGGGGTCAGCCTGATACATCCCCAATGTCTGAGCAAGCTCTCTGATGCTACCGGTGAAAGCGATAGGGAAAAGCACAGGCTATAACGTGTATGGTATCACAAACGATTTATTTGCATTGCTGTCGATTGAATATTAAATCGGCGACTGAATATTAAATTATTTCTTGTAAAAGTGATCGATTCGCTAGCTCCACATAAGCAACGGTTCACACAGACGGAACTTACGGTCTGTAAAACCTGTATTATGCTCATAACATAACCGGAGCTCTAGCTTGCTCTGGCGCACAATCCATAACGCGCCCATTCTCCGTGAGGAAACGCTTGTCATTCCGACGCAGTAAGTAAACCATTACCACGGGCAATTTCCGAAAAGGCAGTTAAGCCTGGAGCTTTCGCCCCTCCGTCATATACCAGCGCAGAAGCTGTTCGTTGCTCCACGCTAACAACACACCACAGCTATGCACACGACCCAGCAGGTCCTAATACACACCGAAGCAGTCCATAAGCTGTTGGTCCACTTTTAGCTGCTCCTCACTGTCCATGTTTCCCTCTCAACTCAGACCCACGGTTTCTCACGGTCTCCAGTCTACACTTGGGCATGTCGACCCGTTCTACAAATGTGTCTATATGGGGTGGATTCTAGCTTCCCCTGCATCCTAGCTAGGATTAGAAAAACCGCGGAACTCACCAACTGTTGCCGTAGCAAACTGTAGCCGATAGCAAATTTGAGCTTGCGCTGACAGATATTCGCACTGCGTCCTCCACTTTCGCCGCTGCGTTTGTTAGAACAAGATCATGTCATTAGATCTATATTCAAGTATAACGTTAGATCGCGGAATTTGCCCGCCGCTTCCTTATCAGATTGCAGACGTGTCTCAGGTTTCACTCTGGGAAGCCGGACACGGAAAACTGCGTTCTGCAGCCTCGTCCCGCCCAACTCCGCCCTCCACAGAGCTGGCCAGTCAGAAGAAAGTGGGTACACGGGGAGTGGGGGCCATAGCGGAAGAGCCACCCCAGTGAGGCGTTTCAGGCAGAGACTACAATGTACTACAAATGCAGTTTTTTGAGGATGGCAGTATGAGCGAAATAAATACCCTTTTTTTTTACTTTGCGCGATCAGGAGTACTCTAGGGGAGTCAAAGACCAAAATATAAACTTGGAAAAATAGCAAAATAGGTCCCCTTTAAGTGCTTCTGATCTTCGTTATCAGTGTATGACAAGTTAAAAAAAAAAAAAATCGGCGATTGACTGCACGACAACTCCGTGATGGTATTGTTAGTGCCAAAAGGGAAAAGATGAAAGTATCAAGATCTAATGTTTCCAGATGCCTGTGTGAAAATGGTCTGACTGGTAGTGTTGCTGTCAAAAGCTGGCAACATCATTAAAAGACTTCAGTTTGCCAAGAAATTCAATGATTGGACACCAGTGGACTGGGAACAAGTCGTTTGGACCAATGAATTAAAATTTGAAATTTTCCTACCCAAAAGCAGAACTTATGCAGGGCTGGCATTAAGCAAAAATAACTGCGTCGCAAAGACGCTACACAGCCTCGAGAAGTCTGTAGCATTTTTCAGAACTGTGTAGCAAAAGTAAACCTTAACAAAATGTGTGCATATGCATTTTAACTTCTTATTTTCAACTCTTAGAACACTTGGCTAACAGTACTAACAGTAATCAACATAGCCAAATGAAGGCCAAGGCAGTTGCGGTAGCATTGCAGTATTAAAACTTCTTGGACTTACCAACTGGGTCCCACATACAACTAACATGTAGTAGCTCAGTAACTGAATAGGAATTAGTAAGTTTTAGCTGGTTCTACCTAAGCCACTCACCTGGCTCAGGCTGTGAATGAGTGAATATTCACGACTGATTTTTATCATACAGAATATTTTTACTGTGAAATAAATGAATGCTGGTAATAATTATGAACCAAGATGAACATTTAATTATTAAAATAAAAATTGTCATAATCTAGAATAAAGAGCACTACAGGAATTCAAGGTACAAATACAAATGTACATCTGTTCAAAATATGAAAACAGCATTCCTTAGACATAAATATACAACTCTTTTATAATAAAAGTTTTATATATATTTACAGTTAATTTAAAGAGACACTGTGTAATGTTTTAAGTAATTTATTAGCTAAAATCAATGCCTTCATTCATTTATATGTCATTATTGGTGTAATACTACCTCTGCCAATAATCCGACGTATCCTCCTAAGCGAAGAATTTCTTATCTATATTTACATTGCATGGGTAAGTCTAAGGATGCGTCCATATCGTTCCGCCATTTTGAAAAACTACTATCGCCGACAGGGACATAAAGCACTACCTGGTACTAGCTAATTAGCCACAACGCGTATTTGTTCGGAGCCAGCCTGACTGAAACGGAGAAGGAGATCAGTGAGAGGCGCTTGTCACTGCCCCAGAAAATTTGAAAGCCTGCACTGCACTTTAGTTCATAATGGAGGATCATACTTATGCCGAGCCACAAGAGAAGGAATCCTTGTTGTCAAAAAAGTGAAAAAGGGAATTAAAAAGGCAACATGACCAGCGAATTAAAAAAAAAAAAACGAGGGTAAACATCGGAGTAGCTTTTCCCAGGTGGAAAGAGCTAATGAAGGAGAAAGACTTTCAAAGGGACGCTGAAATTGCCTGCTTTCTTCTCGACCGGTAAGTAAATGTTACTGTCTAAATTACAAGTTTTTTTTCATTTCTTGGTTGTGTAATTCGTTATATAGGCAGCATAACAGTAGAACATGTATAGGTAAACTGCGTCGTTGGTGAATAGCAGCATAGGCTATGTTTGATGGAATAAGGGTTGCATTTCATCATGCCCACTACATCAGTACGTTTCTTAGGAAAATAGACAATGGTGGTAACTGGTCTCACGCCTGCCATCAAGTTGTAATATTATTGTTTGACAGGCGTCTCCGGGCAAATCCAAGATGACAGACTCGCGTTTGACAGTTGTAGGGAGCAATTTTGATGATTTAGCCACTGAAATTCAGTCAAGAAAATTTCGAGTTTAATTTCTTGTGCCGCTGTATGTGGTAATCCATGTTACTGATGACACACCGGGTTGCTAGGGCACGCGCAGCATTCATTCGCGATGTCAATATTCTAAAGCCCCTTCTCAATAATAAAATCCGCCAAAACATATTGGCGCCTCCTTTTAAAAATCGTACTGGCAAATAAAAAGCCAGAAAAAAGCAGAGATTAGATATGGAATTTTTTCTATGCAAAAGTTAACTACTCCTTCTTTCTGTATATTCCCATTTAAAACTACTAAGGTGCATACTGCAACGCGCTGTATTGGAGTTTTGGCATACTCAGGCATGGTACGATATTACTAGTGAGTAAGCTGACCAGCGGGGAGAGGGGACAATCGCACTGTGGCAGGGTACGGAACAGTCGTACCTTGTGCGAAAGCGGTCTGAGAGTTTGTATTAAAAACATTGTATTGTGAAGTGGTATTGGATGACATGATGTCATAGCTTCTTGGTACATAACGGCTACCATAGTTGCAACACGCCTTTGAAAAAAGCGAGGTGCTCAAGAGCACTATTCGTTTGCATGCAAAATACAATTTCACCACTTGATGGGAGAAATTCCTCCACAATGTACCTTTAAATTTAATTTTTTGAATTTTAACTATTAAGAATTTCCTGACAAACACTCGTAAACAAAATAATAATTTATTAAATAATAGTCATGCTTGTAGGCTGATGTGTGACACCAGTCCAGTGTTTTTCATTTCTTTTTATCTCGTTGCATACACACGTACCACGTTTGATTGCACGATTCACCCGCCGATTCCTTACACAAGATGGCAGACGCGTCTCACTTTTTTTTGTTTTATTGCAATATCAAGATGATATACAGATTGTCAGTACCAAAATAAAAGAAAATACATATATGAACAATACAGTCATATGAAAAAGTTTGGGAACCCCTCTTAATTTTTTGGATTTTTGTTCACCTTTAGCTGGTACTTCAAAGAAGCAACTTCCTTTTCATATATGACATACCTTAGGGAAACGGAAGTATTTCAGCAATGACGTTTTCTTTATTGGATTAACAGGAAATATGCAATAGGCATCATAACAAGATTAGACTAGTGCATATATTTGGGCACCACAACAGAAAAATGACATCAGTACTTAGTTGAGCCTCCTTTTGCGAAAATAACAGCCTCTAGACGCCTCCTGTAGCCTGTGATGAGTGTCTGGATACACGGTGGAGGTATTTTTGACCATTCTTCTATACAAAAACGCTCCAGTTCAGTTAAATTTGATGGCTACCGAGCATGGACAGCCCACTTCAAAACATCCCATACATTTGATGATGTTCAAGTCAGGGGACTGTGACGGCCATTTCAGAACATTGTACTTTGCCCTCTGCATGAATGCCTTTGTAGACGTTGAATTGTATTTAGGGTCATTGTCTTGTTGGAATATCCAACCCCTGCGCAACTTCAACTTTATGACTGATGCTTGCACATTATCCTGAAGAATCTGTTGATACTGGTTTGAATTCATCCGACCCTCGACTTTAACGAGGGTCCCAGTCCCTGAATTAGCCACACAGCCCTATAGCATGATGGAACTGCCACCAAATTTGACAGTAGGTAGCAGGTGTTTTTCTTGGAATGCAGAGTTCTTCTTTCGCCATGCAAAGCGCTTTGTGTTATGACCAAATAACTCCATTTTTGTCTCATCAGTCCAAAGCACTTTTCCAAAATGAATCTGGCTGGTCTAATTTAGCTTTTGCATACTCCAAGCGACTATACCTGTGGCGTGGGCGCAGAAAGGGCTTCCTTCTCATCACCCGGCCATACAGATGTTCTTTGTGCAAATTGCGTTGAATTGTGGAACGATGTTCAGATACACCATCTGCAGCCAGATGTTGTTGCAGGTCTTTGGAGGTCATCTGTGGGTTGTGTATAACCATTCTCTCAATCCTCCGCCTATGCCGCTCCTGTATTTTTCTTGGTCTGCCAGACCTCAGTTTAACTGCAACTGTGCCTGTGGCCTTCCATCTCCTGACAACATTCCTTACAGTCGAAATAGACAGTTGAAACCTTTGCGAAAGCTTATTGTAGCCTTCCCCTAAACCATAATAATGAACTATCTTCGTTTTCAGATCGTTTGAGAGCTGCTTTGATGATCCCATTCTTTCTCACTTCAACAGAGAGTCAAAGAGAAGTGCAACTTCCATTAAGGCACCTTAAATACCTTTTCTAATGATTGGACACCCCTGTCTATGAAGTTCAAGGCTTAATGAGCTAATCCAACCTATTTGGTGTTTCAAGTCACCAGTTTTACCTGCTGTTACATGCAATCAAATCAGCAAAATCACAAGGGTACCCATATTTTTGCACAGCCAGTTTTTCACATTTGATTTAATTTCATACAACTAAACACTGCTTCACTAAAAATCTTTGTTTGGAAAACACCCCAGTACTCAGATGTTCCTGGTAAATGTAAGACATACCACTTTTATATTTTTTTGGGTGAAAGCAGAGTCAATTATTATGCAGGCTGAGAGGGGTTCCCAAACTTTTTCATATGACTGTATCAAATACAAGTATGCCAGGGGAAGTAAGAACACATTGCAAAGAAGCCACATATAGTACATATTTATATATTTACAATTATGAGACCACGGATGAGTATAACGCAATAGTTTTCAGTCCTTTAGTATTGGAAGAGGACCTTATGGTATCCACATAATGGTCAAGCTCATTTTTAAAAGCAACAAAAAAAGTTTCGAATTTCTAAATTTGCACTTATGACTATGATACTTAGCAATTAAGAAAATAAGATTTACAATAAAATAAAGATTAACTTTCTCTTCCTAATACTCAAAAAAACCAAGGAGAAAATTTTTCAAGGAAACAGAAAAGTCAGTAATGAGGTGATTTTGAATGAATTCAAGGATATTAGGCCAAACTATTTGAGTATACGTACAATTCCAGAAAATATGTAGAGCAGTTTCAGGCATGGTAACACAAAAGGAGCACCCAGCATCATTGTCATTTTTAAACCTTTTAAGATACATTTTAGCAGGGTAGAATCTATGAATCAATTTGAATGTGATCTCCCTTACTTTATTAGTTAACAGGTATTTGAAAGGCAAAGACCAAACTCTTTTCCAAGGGATGTTACCCACAAACGAGTCCCAGAAGAATTTTACATATGGTGTTGATACAATATCTGTGTGGAACGAAGCTCTAATAGACTTATTTCTATTTTTAGTAGGGTTTGAAAAACATAGTTTACCAATTGCAGTTTCAAATAATTCTGAAGTAGCAACAGTTGCATTTAAATTTGAACCTCCTAGCAACATCAATGCGCCAGAAGGAATGGCATCGAAAACAATCGCATATTCCTTTGGAGGGTTTGGGATTTGAAACTTGGCTAAAAATTCATAGTAATTCAGCAAGAGACCATCAGGGTTGAGCAACTGAGCCACTAACTTGATGTCATGATTAAACCAATTTTCAATGAATAAAGAGCGATTTTTTTAAACTATATCCTTGTTGTTCAGGATATGATATTTATGGGGAGAAAAGTTGTGCTTATACAAAAGGGACCATGCCAAGAAACATCGCTTATGAAAGTTTGATAATTTGATGGGGATTTTGGGAATATCATAGTTGCATTGCAAGACATATTTTAAGCCACCTATTTTAGAAAAGATATGATTGGAGATGAAGTTCCACGGGGAAGTAGTGTCATCCATGAACCCTCTTATCCAGGTGATCTTAACAGTGTTGTTTAATGTTATAAAATCCAAAAAATTTTATCCTCCACGATCAGTATGGTTCATTATAACAGATTTTTTTTTTTTTAAATAAAAATTTGGCATCTCCAATCCCACCCGAATCTGGAATGTCCAATTGGGGAACTATGTACAAGGCTTTTCGCATATGCGCCCACCTATTGCCAACCCAGGAGAGTGAGACAGCTCGCAGCTCTCCTCCGAAGCATGCGCCCGTCACAACCGCTTCTTATACACTCATTAGCTGAAACTTCGCAAGCCCAGAACGAGGGCAGAGAATACCCGAACATGAACGAGCTTAGAATCTTCCTAACGAGCGCCCATCTGGCCAACAGGAGGCACCTGAGAACTTGTTATTTACAATACCCTATCCCGGCAGACCCTTCCCAATTTGCATCCCTGTAGCACATTGGCCAATTGCGCGCTACTCTGAAAAGAGCTGCCAACCACTGCCGGCTGGTGCGAGGTGGGAATCGAACCCGCGCCGTGACAGTCACTTCTGCTTCGCAACACGATGCTTTACCGAGTGAGCTATCCGGCAGCTCTAAAACAGATTTTTTGACAAAGTGTGTCTTGTTTTTCCACAAAAAATTATATAAAAGCTTATCAATATTTTTTGCAGTTGCATTCTCAACAGGTAAGGAGAGAGCAATGTAGGTTAATCTTGAAATGCCTTCAGCTTTTGAAAGAAGACACCTCCCTCTTAGCAACAAATCTCTCCGTAACCCCATGTTAAATTTTTTCCTTGTTTTTTCCATGACTGGATTAAAATTTAGGGAACATCTCACTGACTCATCATTAGTGATAGTTATGCCCAAATATACAGCCTGTTTTTGAACTGGAATACCACCTATAGATGACATATCACATTCCTTGATAGCCATTAATTCACATTTTGACATATTTAGGAATAGCCCTGGAGGTTTGGAGAAAGTTTTAATAAGTTCTAAGGCACGAGGGACTGGCAGATGCGTCTCACGTTTTGCGATTGGTTCAGCCAATGATGTTGTCCACTCTGGTGCTTTCTTTCGTTCTGTGGGCGGGACTGGCGCGGAGATAGGAAAATAATGGGGTCATTCCACCCGCTACCATAATTTCAGAGTCGCACCGTTAGGTTACCACACTGCGGTGGCAGAGGCCAATCAGGGGTGCGTTTCCCGAAATCACAGATGCTAACTTGCATAGTTGGACCCATTGACTGTGAATGGAGGAACTATGTAAGTTGTTAACTTGGTAAGCAACTAAGCTTTTGGGAGACACGCCCCAGGACGTTATTAATAGACTGTAGGAGCCTGTTTTTGTTCAAAATGGACGGAAACTTTTACTCACATTATCCGAAGACTGTATCGCAAAATATGCGATGGGGATTTCAAAAGCCCATCGCAGATTGGCGCATTTCAAAAAAACTGATCGTATTTTGCGATGTGATACCGCTTATCGCCAGCCCTGTTATGTATGCTGTAGAGTTGGTGAAAGTTTCAAAAATGACTGTTTAATCCCTTCAGTAAAACTTTGAGGTGGTAATATGATGGTTTGGGGTTCAGTTTGCTCAAAAGGAGCTGGTGATCTCATAAAAATTGCCGGAATCCTGGATCAAAAGAAGTATCGCTGTCATGGTTTTGGAGGCTGGCGGTGGCTTTGGGAGCCTTCTTTGTTGCTCTCGTCCGGGACGATATCGTTTTGCCCACAATCGAATTCTTGGGCCAGCTGGCATCAATTGGGGGCGGCGCCCGGACTCTATTTCAGCCCAAGTTCCGCCTCGCTGCCCTTGCTAGAGTGTCAGTGTTTTGTTTGCACTATAAGGTTTCTAGTTCGAGAGTTGTTGAGGAATTAGCTGCAAAGAGGAAAGTGCTAGTTAGCAAGGGAATCTTTCTCTCTTTTTTCCTCATTCTGGGCACCGTCTGGTGCTAAATCTTTTTATCTCAGTTTCCGAGATTTTTCCCTTTCATTTCGTTCAGTCGAGCTCGCGTTGCTTCCTTATTGTTACTCGGACTGGATCTAGGTCCTTTGGAAGCGTGAGTCTCCCTCTCTTATTTTGTCTGTGTTTGTCTCTTATTTTGCTATACTTCCTTTCGTTCCGGCCACAGCATTTGGCGTCTCAAAAAACCAACCATCACAATCACAGCATCCTTGTGAGTTACGCATAGCCATCTGGAAAGAGACTGGTCAGGGATTTTATTTTCAACAAGATAATGACCCTAAACGCACTGGTAACACTTTACAATAAGGGTACAACAATTAACATTAATTAACATTAGTTCATTAACTATCAGTTAATTAGCAGGTAACTGATGTGTTAGATAGCTGAATAAGAATTACATGACCATAATTGAACATTTATTAATTTTCTGTGTATCCCTTATTGTGAAGTTGAAAACATCCCTTAAATATCCCCTATGTAGCACTTCAAACTATTAAACCATAATTTATAAATTAATACCTTAGTTCATGTGAATATCATTTGTAAATGATTACCAGGTGCATTAGTTAAATGTTAATTACCTGTTAGTAAATTCTTATTACTGCATTAACTAATGTTAATTGTTGTACCCTTATTGTAAAGTGTTACCAACGCACTTACAAGTTGTGCAAGAATTATCTCAGTTGGAAAGAAATATCTGGTGACATAAAAGTTATGACTTGGCCTGCTCAAAATTCAGACCTCAATCCAACTGAGCAAATCTGTTTTAACATCGAAAGAATATATATGGAATGAACTTCAAATCATGTGGAATGGTTTAGTGAGTGAGGAAATAAAAAAAATTTGAAAACTATGCCTGAAAGATTAAACGCTGGAATCAAAGCAAAGGGTGGCCACACTAGATAGTGACTTTTTCCCTCAAGAAGACATTATTATTTTTGTTTTTACTATATATATTGTTATCTGTTTTCTCATTTTCATCTATATGATCCAATATTTCATGAAATAGATACATGAATAGTACTTGGTTTCTGATGTATCTTCATTTTATTAAGTGAACAATCATCACTGCACACTACTGTACTTAAAGACAAACAGTTTGAGAGAAAGCCTATCTGCAATGTGACTGTAATGCCATAAGGTCCTGTCTCTTGCTACCGTTGCCTCATGCTAATTTCAGAATATAAAAAGTGGAGTGGGAGGAAAACTTAATGAAAATACTCCCATGTGACGTAATCTTGTCCCCAAAATGAAAAATAATGCAAACTAATCCTCATTCTGTATTTGTATATATAATACATATGGAGCTTTTTCCTCCTGAATGTAGTAGTGCAGTATTATACCCATAAACTGTGAAAAATACTTTTAATACATCAGTAGAATTTTGTTTGGGGGGCAGTTTAGTGTCTCGTCACAGAGGGGAGATTTTGTTAAAATATCTCAGAATCACCCAAGTGCCCTGCTCACCCATACTTCTGTCTGTCATACATACACACTCCATATCTTTACCTTGCTCAATCAAGTCCAATCAATGCCACTGCATATAAACAGCAAAATAGCTGATTACACATAGCTAACTACACTTATATGATAAGCTAACCAGAAAATAACAGACTCATCGAAACACAGGCACACACACACAGAGGTATAGCTAGTATAGAACTAATAACTAAGGCTTTAATGCAACAATTATGATAAAATAGAAGATCAGTTGACCAGCTCTCTTGCAATGTTTATGGGTTTGTCGGTCAGACACAAAGAGGCATGACAGTGTGCCCACATCTTCACGGCGAATAGAGTGATGATTCACTGCTCAAATTCAAGAATTGTCGCCACCATTTCTGTCTAAAAGAACATGGAAATATACTGGCTAAACCTGCAGGGATTTGGCTAAATACCAATGTTAGGCTTACTTGGCTAAATAAAATGCCAAAACTTTTTTTTTTTCTCTTGACAGGGCTAGCCCTGAATATGCAATGTAAAACTAACCCAGGTGACGTATTCTTACCATGATGTCACCAAAAATATTGTTCTGACAAATACAACTATAAATTCACCCATAGAAAACTGGTTCCTCTTTGACCAAAATGAGGTGCATTTTTTCTCTTAACATTTTGAACCCTGAATAATTTTATGAGACTGAGTGTGGTAAGTTTAACTCTGACCGATTGCTTTTTTGTCTGCCAAGAGCATTTTCAAGCTTGTACTATTGATTAGTAAACCAGTTTGACTGGAATACAGATGCGTATCATGATGGGTATCGTATCATGGAGCAAATATCAAGAAACATATTGTATTGTGAAAAGAGTGCATCCTCTCAGCCCAACTGCCAGCCCAACTGAAAATAAACATCACTAAAATAGAACCTGTCTGGCCATGTGAAATAAGCTAAAAACAGCATATGATGCCATGATCTAAAGAAATTTAATTTCTGACAAGAAACAAAGTTGTTCACATCAGTCAGTCTAGAAAAGGCGACAAAGCGTTTTCGAAGGCTCTGGGACTGCAAACCATGGCAAAAGCCATTACCTACAAATGGAGAAAACTTCCAACAAGGATGAACCTTCCCAGGAGTGGCTGGCCTTCTAAAATTCCTCTACATGCACACTGATGACTCAACTAGGAGGTCAGAAAAGAACCAACACTAACATCAGAGTAACTGCTGGCCTCACTTGCCTCAGTTGAGTTCAGTGCTCATGATTCCACAACAAGACAGAGACTGGGATAAAATGGCATTCATGAGAGGATTGCATGGGAAAAACAACTGTTGACAAAAAAGAATGCAAGAGCTCATTTCACATTTTCCAAAAAACATCTTGATGACCTCCAAGACTTTTGGTATAATGTCCTGTAGACTAATGGGTCAGAATTGGAACTTTATGGGAGACAAGGGTCCGGTTACATCTGGCATTATGCTAACACAGCATTCCACAATAAGAACATTACCTTGGATGTAGTGTGATGGTATGGGGCTGCTTTGCGGCTTCAGGACCTGGAAAACTTGCCATAATTGATAGAATTCATGAATTTTGCCCTCCACCAGAAAATCCTGAAGAAGAATGTCTGACCATCATTCATGACCAAATGGCAACCTCTGGTTCTGAAAAGTGAGGCTGGCAGCAAAAGCGAGTCAAATGCCTGCCTGCACCCCCCCCCCCCATGGTAAAAAGCCCACTGTTGCAACAGGCAACAGACAGAAACATGTTTACAGCCTGCTTCAAATAACAGTTTTAGTGTCTATTGCTAATTTCCACATTCTAACCATTCTAAAGCTGTACGGGAGGACAGGGTGGGCTATATAATTCACCTGTTTAGATTACATAAAGGCTTAAATGTACGCATAAGTGAGAGAGTGATCACTTTGAGGGAAAGTTGGGTGCCGTCATTGGTTGCTAACCACGAGCTGCCCTTAATTACATTAATTAGCAGGTTTTCGTGTTAGCTAATCTTCTAGCATATTATCCAGTTATTGAGTAAGCCTTCAGTTAGCCTTTGAGCAAGACATCCAGCTGTGCTAACAAAGCTCACAACAGTGTATGCTTGCCACAAGTATTTAATTGGAAGACTCTGAGGTCACAACCGAATTGAGAAGTGTCAGAATTTAGGGTGATAACACTTTTGATTAAAAGGAGTCAGTGCGAGGTAGAAAAGCCATCACCGCTTCCTGGCCAAGTATCTAATAACATTTGGCTGATGCCGCATGCTGCAAGAGGACTCTGTCCCTCAGCTTCCCTAGGGCACTGGACAGCACCTCCAAATTTTGTTTTTATACAGTCAATCGATGAACGTAAAAAGACAATGTCCTCAACGTTTGCCATTGCTTCGCAAAAAAATTGTATTTTTTTTTTTCGTATGATTTGTAATACACTGTATGCACAATTAGGTTTAATTATCTTTCTACGTGGCTGGACATTCACATTTTATCTAACTTCACTTGTAGTCATTGAAACTGCTTTGTTATGAAGTCCATGTCAGTCTAGGCTGCACAAGAGTTGTTGAAACAGGTGCAGGCTACTCAACAAGAAAATTTTTTAATCATATGGAAACGGATATATCTGAGCACCATATTTCATCCGTAAGCTAGCTAATGATATAAACTTAAATTACGTTCCAAATAGCAACTGAAAGCGATGTAGCGAGCTAGCAGGCTACATTAGACTACATTCAGCGTTCAGTGACACTACATTAGCAACAACAAAAAAAAAAAAAAAAAAATGTACGAGGGAAGGCTCATTGGTAAGGTCGAGAAATACCATGAATCTTACCATCCAAAAGAGCAGCAATGAGTTGCAGGGGTAACATGTTAGCTCATACAAAAACAGTGAGAGTTTAGAGGTCTATAGCCATATCTACTGATTTGTCAGGTGAGCACAAAAGATAACGCTCACACTGCAAAGAATCTGTTGTGAACCGTGTGCGTTAACCAGTGATTGAATTGTACAACAACCACCACTCTATCCCATCGCAGGCTATGGGTGGCAGTACTAGTATTGAAGGTCTGTTGGTCTTGGACAGATCACCACTTCTTATATCATACCCACTTGGGGCTAACGCTTAGCGCACGCATATCAGTGCATGAGTTTAAACTTTGAAAGTTTAAAGCACTGAGTGGCAAGTATCAATGTCTGTGGTCCCCATGCCTGACTTGTTGGCTTGCTTAGTTTAGTCTTTGATCAGGATGCCCAGCTGTGCTAACAATGCTAAAGGGAGCATATTCTTGCCACAGCAGCTAATTAAACCAGAATGCCCCGAGACAAAATGCAATAGAGAAGTATTCAAAATTAGGGTGATAATACTTTTGACTAAACAGTGTCTGTGTTAGGATGGAAAGTAAAGGTTCAACACATTAGTTAGCTAACGTTTTGCAATGTTAATGTTAAGCTGGCCATACTACTTTAATGTGATCTTCATGCTTGACCTTGCTAGCAAGGTACGTTAAAGGGCTGAGCCAAGCACCAATTTGCTCTCTCAGGGAATAACATGATAAAGTGAGCCAACCACCGTCACTTCCATACCATGTACAGCATTAAACCAGCCACCACTTACTATAATAAGGCTCCATCCCTTAGCTGCTTTCCTAGAGGAGACACAGCCTATCTTCTTAGCCACAAGCAACATGGTAACATCGAGCGAGGTTGGTGTGTTTCAGCAAGCGAGTTTCATTCGGCCGACCTCAACTCCACCAATGCTCCACCTCTTTACCAATTTTTGGATAAGCTGGGAGTTAGGCAGTGACAGGCACTGCTAAGACGGTGACAACTGGGAATGCCCACTTAGCTTCATAATGGTTTTTCAGAAGTCTACGAGTGAGGTTAAGGAGACTGCATCCATTCTTTTATAAAATGATCCAAAGCACACAATAAAGTTCACCTCTGAATGGTTCAAAAGAAAAAAAAAGGTTTTGGAGTGGCCTAGTCAAAGTCCTGACTTCAATCCAGTTCAAATGCTGTGGCATATCCTTAAACAAGCAGTTTTTGCTTGAAAACCCTTCAAGTCATTGCCAGGTATCACCAATGTTTGATTGCAGTTTTTGCTGCCAGGGGAGGCACAACCATTTATTAGGTTAAGGGAGGCAATCATTTTTTCACATGGGTGTGGTAGGTTTTGATTAACTTTTAGCCTCAGAAAATTAAAAAAAAAAATGATTTAAGAGCAGCATTTTGTGCTTATCATATTGTTTTTGTCTTATATTGAAATTAGTTGGGTAATGTGAAACTATGATACATATGTGGTTACACTGGCCACTAAGCAAAAATAGAAGAAACCGGGAAGGGGACAAACACTTTTTCACGCCACTGTAGGCCATTGATGTCTGATGAGATTTTTCAAATTAAAAAGTTGGCAAGTTGTCACTTCTTGTACTACCTGAATTTTATTAAAATTATTTAATATTTCCTTGTTTTGTTCCAAGGTACACCTTTATATGTTAAATATCATCATTTGTAGACTCACAACACAGCAATAAAGTTGGGCAGAAATTCCAAAATCTCTCCTCAGGTCCTCAAGGTAGATCCAAGGTATCTGATATGTTCCATCACTGGCTCATTTGCTGCAACTAGAAAGCCTCTCAATGCTATGATCCTCTTTAAATGGCTCTTATGTATATTCTCAAGAACAAAGTCAAGTGTCTCTAACCATGAATGCTGTAAATCACTCATTACCAGCAAAGAACATCTTTAAGATCCCACTCGCGGCCGTCCACTGTAGCAACACACAATACACATGCGCTGTTGATGCACACTTACTATCACATCCACTAAAAACACATAAAATAAGAAATAAAAAAGAGCATCACTTCTCATCTATTCTTCTCACAAAGTTTTTGCTGAGAATAAAGATATTAAAAGTATAAAATATGCACCAAATAAAAGCTTAATCTTAATGATTCAGAATGACAATACATGACATTGAATGTGATAATGTCACATTAATATCTGGTTGCATTGATGATAATTTTCTGCCTAAACACCATTATTAAATCCCCATAATTATGTTCCCCATTATTCCTGGAATCTTCCATTTATAAACGTATGCATGAAGTAGACCAGGACAACAAAATTGCGCTAAGGATCAGTGATAACCACACGTGATAGCGAAGCAAGCATTGTTTTAGTTGATGTTTGTGTCTGCGAATCATCAGGCCAAACCACAGCATAATTACTTTGAAACAATTAAACAACTACTAGGAAAGCTCTTTTGAGCATTTTGCACGTGTTTATATTTCTGTCTGTCTGTTTGTCGACGATTCTTGTGAAAATGGTAGCATCGCACCTATTAAGGTGCAACCTTCAAACTTCACCGGTGAATAGTGAGAGGGGGCTGTAACATTTTGTACACTGTACTGTCCTGTGGCACGGGCCACTGAGCTAGGAATGCAGTAACTGTCCCGCTCCACTAAGGGACTGGCCCGGAGGCAAATTTTTTTTTGCACCAGAGTTCCAGACAGACAATACTTCTTATTAGCACCAATCAGCGCTCGCTTGGCCTCATTAATATGTTACTACATTCCACAAAGACCATGTGGTTTTTGCGATGGCCAGGTGTTAAAGTAAGAATGTAAACACTGCACGATGGGCAGCGAGCGCTGTGATTGGTCATATGCTAATGAGAAATATTGTCTGTCTGGAATTCTGGTGTAAAAAAAAATTTGGCGGCCCAGACCACTAAACAAATGTCTCGAGACTGGCTCAGGATAGTGGCTTGCCATTGCAGTAGCTGTCCTGCTCCACTAGACTGGCCCAGACCACTGAGCAAGTGTCTCGTGACAGTGGAACATTGATGTCCTTACTGGTCTTGCACTGAGGAAACTGAAGTCGCAAGGTAAGCTCATTCCCATTTCTGATGGACAGCGGCAGTAGCCCACTTGCATTACTCAAACACCCATCCCCTCGACAGCCTAAACATTTTTTATTCTTTGCTCAGCAGAAGTGAATGGTAAAACCACGAAGTCACTTTCCAGTGCCTTCTTTGAGGCCAAATCACTTTTCAGAAACGGCCATTGCATTTTCAAATGAATTACACAGAGCTGTATTCAAAACTTCACTTCAAGTATGAAATCATTAGGCTGTAACACACCCCCTCTGCCTGAGTATAGCTATGGCCATCCACTTAAAATTATATTTCTATGCTGCAGAAAGAAAGCACCATAATCAACTGAGATTAAAAGCCGACAGCAAAGTGTGAATACAATTCGTTAACATTGCTTGCCAAACCTGCCAATTATGTTTTAACGTTCATTAGCTATGCTAGATAAAAATAATCTGTTCAGAGCATTCATATTTTAGTGAATAAGCTGACACAATCTCAGTAATTTCTACTTTACATTTTGTTAGGTGTCATTAGCTAACTTAGTGATATGCCCAACAAGTGCAGTAAAAAGCGAATAGCTGCATATGTAGTTAGGCTATATTGATTGTAACTAGCTCATTTTACTGGTTTCAAATAGTTTGAACAATTATATTCAGAATGATTTATCTATCAAAATAGTGGGCTGGATAAATGAGTCGGCCAACAGTTATGCTGAGGGTAAGATAGGCATTTATAATATAATTGCAGTATTCCGAGCATGGACTGTACAGTCTGTGGTTCCGAGACAGTAGGCTGCTGCTGTCTCAAGTCACTTTCCTCGGTGCAAGGCCAGTAAGGAGAGCAATTCCACTGTCTGGTGACACTCGTTCAGGGATCCAGGCCAGTCCCCTAGTGGAGCAGGACAGTTACTGCAATCCCTGCAATCACAGGACGGTACAGTACACAAATGTAACAGCCCCAGTTGTGAATAGTTGTGATAAAAAGGATGGCTGAGTTCGAAGATGGTCATTTCCTGAGCTATACTGTAAGCAATGCACCTGTAATAAATCACAAGAGGCCTAGCGGTCACTCTGAGACAACAAATGTAGAAAATAAGGGGAGAATTAAATGTTTTATACAGCATATTTCAATGACAGTTTTCAGTCTTTACACAAAGGGTATTAAATGGGTTCTGTGTGTTTGTACGTGTTCCACGCTACATTGAACCTCGACGACACCTCGCAACAACAAACTGGCAACAGTGCCATTTAGTAGCTAATGGTAGCTTAGCTTAATTAACAATAAGCAATAAAATTACACCATGCCATTTTTAAACAAAAACTTTTACCAACACCAACAGCCACACTATCAAAGACTATATTCAGGGTGCTATCACTTGTTATATCTAACAACAAAACGTAGCCTAACCGAAACAATGTAATCTAACTAAATACACTGCACTACACAGACATTACGAATATATTACTTAGGGTACATCAGTAATAAAATGTATAGAACCTTGTGAATTTCATCCACCTGAAAAAATAATTGAAAAATAGGATGAGTGGTCTAGCACTCACTGGATTGATAACTGCCGACTATGTGGCACAAGCCCACTGCTTTAGAGTCCTGAAAGTTGCCCACTGCACACAAGCATCTTTGTACCTTCATATCTGAACATAAATGAGAAAAGGAAAGTGCGTGCTCGATTATATGCACTGGACGAATAAAAACACAGTAATATACACTGTGTCACATTAACGTAATAAAGTAATTAATGCACTTCACTTATCACTGATTATTAAAAAAAAAAGAAAAAAACGCTCACAAAAAGACTGCGTGATTTTACATTGAAATGTGGAAATGGCAGCTGACAATCACGAGTAATGCGAAAATGCTCAAGTGATACAAGTGGATTTTTCACAAAAACTGGTGCAAGGGTTGTCTAAAAACTCTGTGCCAGTAAAACGCAAATCCGCAAGCACAGAACCGCGATGCATAAATGCCTTTTCAATTTACAAATAAAAACTGGATTCACAAATGCCTGTAAATGTAAGGAAGATATTCACAAATGATTTTCATTTATCTGTGAAGTTAAATTAATTCACAGATATGTCTTTGGTTTTGTTTGTTTATTTGCAGATCCATTTTATATTTGTAAAATATTTTTGTGTGTCAGCAAATCTTATATTTTGCATTTGTGGAAGGTCTTTTTTTTTTGACAGATTACACATTTACTCACGAATTATCACCGTGTTCGCACAAATAATATTGAGACAGATCTATTTCCATAAATGATAACACATGTCATCTCACATTTTGACCACTTCTTTCTGCTGAGTTTGTTGACTGGCTAAACAAGAGTCATAAGATGATGACATATCCCCCTGGCCCCTGCAGTCTAATCTCAGAAATCCCAAACTATCAAAAGGCACCAATCTAGGACCTGATTAATATGCACAGCAATTTTTGTTAAAAAATACTGAACGGTATTCCAGTTCTGCTCCGGAACTGAAATGTCCACGAACAGACGGACGGACAGACGACCGCACTGACGATATATCCCCCCGCATTATATGCGGGAGGGGATAAAAATAGATGAGCCAACCTAGCCATCAATTTATCAACTAGTAATGCCTCAGCGCAATAGCACTGAGCAAAAAAGCTCTGTATCAAAGCCACTTTTAGAGCATGTAAAGACAAGGTTATTGGAAAGAAGCTTAAGGACAGGATGGTCCTTGCTACAAGTACCTTGTTAAAGACGCTCAGATCCAATGTTATCAAGCACCCACCCCTGATCTAACACATGAATGACTGGGTGGTACTGGGAGGGAATTAGGAACTACTGGTGCAGGTAAAAATTAGGTAATAGTGAAAGGTCGGCACTACGGTAATTATACAATATACAGTGGTAAGTGTCTCGACCTACCCTGCAATAATGGTCCATACTTGATTCAGAGTGAAGGATATTCCCTACTGACCTGCAAAGACATAAGTATTGCCCTCATTTACATGCACTCAGACTTGTCTTTCCTGGGTAGCACAGCAACTAAAATTAATTGGAGAGAAAGGATTTGTTCAAGAGCCCCGCTGCAACCGAGCAACTGAAATTTAAAATGTGATTGTCCAATCAGAGGGGCACTGTCCTAACTGTCACCCCACGCTGTTGCACAGCGGCAGCCAGGCCAGTGAACCATTATGTCATCGCCTGAGATGGAATGTACTGTGAATGAGAGTGATGAACGACCCTTCCTCTGGCATAATTGTTTGCTTTAATATCTAAAAAATGTTCCAGCGTGCCCTGCTGAAAAGATGATCATTCACCATATTCAATCTCTTGATTAAAATTGTGATAATGGATTGCAAATAGGGATACTTTACATAATTAGTTAATAAAATGGCAATACTAATAAGTGTTATAAAGAGGCTCAATTTGAGTGGCAAAATTGTGTGCTGAGGGCATTGTTTGCTTCCTTTAACACTGCAGTATTAATGACAATCAAAAACTTTGAGCTCATGATTCATTTCTATATATATGTCATCATACTTAATGTCTCAATTACAGATTCTCTTGTACTTGTGTTCCTGTTATGTCAGACAGTGGATGACTCCCATGGGAGTCATTCTGCAGAATAAATTCCCCTTTGTATTTATGTACAGGTTTCTTTCTCTTCCTCAAGGAAAATAATTTAATGAACTGATATGGTTGTTCTGATGTAAATGACAATGCACACTGAGAAAATAATTGCAACATTAATAAGACACACATGTGCCTTGCATATTGTGGGAAATCAAAACTACACAAATAGTTATATCTGTAGCTATTTGACTGAAAATGTGTGTCTTGTTCATGATGTTTGCATAAATAATTCACAAATTTTGATTTTTAAAGGCAACTGCATGTGCCTAACCATAGTACGTTGTACATGACACACAGATTTCATGCATGAAAATTGAACGTGATTAAATGATTAATATTCTCACTGTGTTTACCATTGAAATTGGCAACTCTTTTTGCCTTAATGCTACTTTATGAAATAACTGTTGATTAAATAGTGTTATGACTACGGAATAATTACACAATCTGCTTTTTGATTGGTTACCTGTAAGCCTTGCTTTCACAATGCAATTCTGTCTGCCACAGGGAACAACCTCCCAGGAAAGTAAAGGCTCGATTCGCGGCACGAAGGCGGAGCGTCAACTGCTGTGCAACCAAAAAAAGAAAGAGTGCAGCACTTTTGTTTTCCTTGAGAGATTGGTAGCTATTCCCAGTTGCAGAAATGGTAGACCATGGAAAAGTGAGAATGGAAAGTCTACCCTGCAAGAAAAAAAGAACCCAAAGGTACAGATAGTTGTGGTAGTTTGGCTATGGTAGATAATGGGAAGAAAGCCCTCAAGAAGCTAAATAGCTGAGCTACCAGCTCCACAACCATAGAACACGAGATCAGTATCCAATCTGGCTGGTTTGCAGGCTTATCTACTAGTTCAAATGAAAATACAAGTATGAATCTTACGATCAAATTGCTCATATCAAAATCAACATATAGAAAATATGCTATCACCGTCTCCACTGTGCAGTTTCTTGAATTCTGTAGAACATAAACAGGCTACCAACACAGTTTGCTTTTCTCAACAAATACTAAAGAATTTCTATTAGCTTTCATGTCTTCATTGTAGACAAAATGAATGAACAAACTCATGGTTTTGCTCCCGACATTTTCTTCTAATGTCACTTCCCCCTCTACCCCAGGCAAAGGAGGAAAACTCAGGAGTCAGGAAGTAGTCAGGAGTCCTCCATTCCTTTATTCAGTCATGTGACTTCATTCTACCTGCTGATTGAGACTTGTGCAGATTTGTGGATCCAGGAAGTTGGAACAAATTTCCAGAGTGGAGTTTTACTTTCTGAACCTGGATTTTCCACCTCTGACCCCAACACTGACCCCAGCTGTAATTATTTGTTTGTGTGAATCAATAACGTTACTCAATCTGTTTTTGCTATGCAATACATATCATTACAGTCGTGTTTGCCTGTTCCCAAATTCAAAATTATAACACTTTCAATTTTACATCCTCAGTAAATATGCTTCTCTCTTCAATTTTATTCCCAAGTTGGTATTGATAATTTCTTTATAGAGCTAGGCTCTGAAGAAAAATCTGATTCCAGTTGTCTTTCTGACAGGAATGAAAATAGTGCTTCCACTTGGAAATGCTGGGGGGGTTGTGAGTTAAAAAGTTGTCTCTTGCCACTTTTAACATTACACAGTATTGGATGGACGGATGGAAGTATTAAAAGGCACATCTACACAATAAGATATATCTTTTATAAGATCACAGCAGGAAAAAACCAAAGTGTTCAAGTCAACACGGCAGTGCTAACTCACAGAGGGCAAACATGGTCAATAAAACACTGAACAGGATGCATTGTGCCAATCTTGGGTTTGGAGAAGCTATATCAGCAGTTGTTAAAGGAAAAAAGAAAGAAACACAACATCAGGAGAACTTCTCAGAACTAAACAATGGAAGTCCCAGCTGAACTATGGCTGCAAGACCTGGCTGCTGAACAAAACCCTGCTCTTGAATCGAGATTTCAAGATCTTTACTGTCAGCACCTTCGTCTCCAATGTTTGGAGATAAGGCCTCCAGATCACTGGACTTATCAACCAAAACTATGTCCTGTGCACAACTGCAAAATAAATACTACTTTAACTATCCCCCCCCCTTTCCCCGTAATGACAACAAATGACAATCCTGGCTATATCAATGAAGACGATATTTTACACCTTGGGGCTACTCCCATTTTCAATCAATGGGGAGGCTAGGGAAAAGGTCCATTGATAGGCGTCAAGTGTAGTCGTTATGGGGAAAAGGAGTTAAAATCTGACAATCATACAGACATGCCAATCTGGCAACTGGTGATAGCAGCCAGATCAGGAGAGAATCATGTTTTGTTGTTTCATATTTACAGCTCTCCAAAAATACCCAGCGCAGTAAATTTTATACGCTTCAGATAAGATTGAATTTGTAACAGGAAATGAAAAACAAATTTTATGCATATAAGAACCAATTAATTTTTTTTGAAATGATATTCAAACATTCAATTGAATGATAGAGACGCGGTAAAAATGAGATGTTTAAATAATTATCATGTTTTTATTAAAGAAAAGATAGAAAGAAGAAAGAAAAAAGGCATTTATTCAAACATTAAAACTCCAAATGCATATTCTGATCTTTGATTCAAAATATTCACAAAAATTTTAGCATTAATTGAAGCAACATAATTGAAAGGAACATTTAATTCTTCTCATGAAACAAATTCCTCAAAAATATGTATGCCATGATCACTGGCATCCCTTCATTTATTATTTTGTACAGCCTCCCTTAGCCAAGCCTTTGCCAAGGGTACAGCTCTGAGTCTTCTTCTATAGTGCATGATGAGGTCGGTGAACACATGGCATAGGATCTGAGATTATTCCTCCATACAGAATATAACCAGATTCTTCAGATTCTGAGGTCAATGCTTGTGGACTCTCCTCTTCAGCTTATCCCACAGATATTCTATGGGGGTGAGGTCAGGGGACACGACAAAACCTACATTCTATTCTGCACTTGGAGAACCATTTTTATGTAGATTTTGAGGTTTTTTTCAGGTTATTGTCCGGCTGAAAGGTCCAACCATGGCCCCTTTTTAACCTTCCTGGTAGAGGCTGTTAGGTTCATTTGATATCTGCTGGTATTTGATGGAGTTCATGATGCCATGTATCCTAACAAGATGTCCAGGGCTTTAAAGAAGCCCTAAAACATCAAAGATCCACCAACATACAGTGGAGTGAGGTTATTTCCTAAATGGCTATTTTTCTGTCTAAGGCGCCAAACCCACCTTTGTTATTTGTTGCCAATACCCTTGATTTTGATCTTATCTGACCATATATTCCTGTTTCACTGATAACCCCAGTGATGTTTGGAAAAATTTAGGCACTTTAGATTGGTACTGATTGACAGCAGAAACTTTTTTTTGGCAACCCTCCCAAATGTGTGGGGATGTAGGTGGCATCTGATGGTAGTTTTGGAAACTTTCTGATGCTAAGGCTCATTAATCCTCTTCAATTCTCTAGCTGTGATCCTTGGAGATTCTTTTGGCAGTTGACGTGCATGGAGTCAGAGTCCACACGTCCTCTTCCAGGCTGAATTTGAACATATCTAGTCGCTTTAAACTCCTTTCTTACTGTCCTGACAGTGGAAGTGGGCATTTTCACCCATTTCAAGATTTTCTTTCATCAAATTCCTGATTTATACAGTTGATTAACTACTTTTGTTTGCTCATCATCATTATGTTCTTGCGTCTTTCCCAGAGTGATGAATGACAAAAGGAATTTGGCCTGTGTCACCTAATATTCATACCCCAGTGAAACAGGAAGACATGGTTGACCACTTGAGAGTTCCTAACTTACAGTGAGAGTTAAACTTTAAACTGTAAAATATGACGAAATATACTTCAAGTAGATTTTAATAACATGATTTTTTCAGGATATCGACAACTGCAAAACACGTTATGGAGTAAATATTTAACATCAACATTTTTTTTTCCAAAAGTAATTTTGCTTCAATGAAAATGTACAATTTTTATGAATTTTTGATGGAAAGACCCAAAGCTTAGACAGCAAAGACATTTTTCACAGCCCGTTTTGCTCATATTCACCATGTATGGCAATAATGTTAGAGAGCTCTGTAGAATATCCTTGCGAAAGTGTGTTATTTAAATGCACTGTAAGATCCAAATTTTCATTGTTAACATGTCTCCCAACTCTTCTTCCAATGCTCCATTTGGCTTGACAGCCATGATTAAAACTTTTGTCCATTTTCTTCATGCTGCGTATATAATCATGAGTGACAATGGATTTATCTGTGTGGCAGAACACACGTCAATAAAGCAGAGCAAATTCCTTAAATGGATTAATGACGCTACTTTCATTAGGGTATGTTTTGGGAAAAGTCTATGGTAACTTAAAGGAAAAGACTGATATAGAACTATCTCACTGATGATTCATAGACATGAACAATTTAGTCAAAAGACAGAAACTGTTATTCAGAAACAGAACTTGCCGTTTCAACATGAAACCAGTTATTATTGTGGCTTATATGGGTCTTGCCGATGGACTAAGCAAGGATAAAATTAATGGTCACCCTGTCTACATTTTCACATCCTTAATTGATGTCTGTAAAAAAATCCATCATTTGAAAAACAGACTCATTAGCACGTCCAAATACAAGCATTCATTGTCATGTCAGACACATTCTTTTATGGTGTCAGACTAAGATGGAGCGACTAAAGCAGATCCAATATGACTTCTCAGACTCATACTGAGGCAAGGGACCCTTAAACCCCAGGGGAGACAGATGAAGAAAATAATTCCCACCAAATGCAGAGGTTGATGTGACACACAGTAACAAAAACACTACATTGCTATTACTTGGGTAGACCATTGCAAATGGAAAGAAAAAAAATTCAGCCACTTATAATTATCCCTGGAATTGATACATAATTTAAATAATTCTACTCATTGCCATTATAGTCACTGGAGGTGTAATTTTTAAATGTATTTTATTTTATTTTTCTACATCTAACAGCAGTAATCACACAGACGATAGAAAGGTATTAAGCCTGAAAGTATAATTAGCTGCGAAGTAATAGCAAAATTTCGCTCCTAATTTAACTGCAAAACTCACTTTCAGGAATAGTTCAAAATCGCAGTGTGTGCGTGTCTGAAAGAGAAACAGAGAAATAGAGTTTGAGAATTTTATTCAGTAATTTTCATGCCACAATTCTTTATTTTATTCTTTAATTCTTTGTTTCATCAAAGTAAAATACTTTGTAGGAATTACCACCAAAAGGCAAAATGCACTGTCAATAGTGCAGTGATACAATATGAATCAAGCCAGCTATCTAATTGCACAACTGAAATTGCTTGCAGCCCACAGACACATTTAAAAAAGTGACATCAACTTTTCAATCATACTCAGCAAATAAGTTCTAACAATAATCGAAAAAAAAAAAAAAAAAACACACCACAACGTGCATACTTTGCAAACTCAATTCTCTGAAAAACCCCTCTTTCATTACAACTTAAAGGAGGAGATAGCACCTCGGCAAAGTATATTTCAGCAGAAAGCAGAATTCTTGAAGTGTCTAAAACGCATAGTTTTATCAATTTTAATTTGGTAATGATCCAGTGCGACACATTTTTAAACCGGAAAGTCTTCAAATCGGCATCAATACCAGGGGGCAGACATTTTTACTTGGGGAATCTAAGGCTGCATTCAGAATGCACACTTGTCCACTCGCTCACTCACTCTCTATATTGTTTCAATGTAGAACATTCTTTACACAGTGCCCTATATAGTGGGTGAGTGTGCATTTCGAACGCATTATCCAATCAAACGCCAGTATCGCAGTGCTTGTGCGTCAGTTATTCTCTTAGGTGACGTCAGTTGTTCTCTTTCCTTTCATCTGGGCCATGGAGTAGTTCAAAGGGCCTTCAGTAAGCTCTCCCTTTATGGCTTGGCTGCCCGCGAGCTGTTTTTATTTACGCTGGCCTGATTAACAAGCAAACAATTTATTGACTGAGCGACCAAGACCAATTCATGACCTATAATTAGAGATGGTAATGAAATGTGAATTCCCATTGCCTACATTTATATAATTGATATGGCATTGTAAATCCAAAACTTTCGCTGACTTTGCAGCTTTTATTTTCGCCGTCCTTGGGATTGTCACACATCTGTGCAACCTTACAGCGCGCTTTAGCCGTGACAACATTCAAAATAAAGAACAGATTCCCGCAGCCTCGCAAACCAATTTCCACAAATCTGTGCTCCTTAATGAGCGCTGAAATTATGAAGACATATTGATATTTTACGTCATCATTTATGTGCAGAAGACGCCTCATAATTTTGTGGTGCAATGCATAACAATGCTATCAAAAGTAAATTAGACTGTCGTCGGTTTTTACCAATTAGTCTAAGCAACTGTGGCTAATCGGGAGATGTAAACTGCGAGAGGTTAAGGTTATTAAGCATTTTTAAAGGTGAGGTTTCTGAAGATCAAATTCAAAATCAGAAGATTCCCCCAGTAAAAATGTCTGCCCCCTGGTATTGAAGCCAATTTGAAGACTCGCTGGTTTAAAAATGCGTCTCACTGGATCATTACCGAATTAAAATTTATAAAACTATGCATTTTAGACACTTCAAGTATTCTACTTTCCGCTGGAATATACATTGCCGAGGTGCTGTCTCCTCCTTTATGTTATAAGCCATCCATTTCTTCGAAGGACTGTGGCCAGATAATTAATTTCCAATGGATATTCAGCTCATCTTTCCTTTTGGATAAAAATGACATAAAACTAACAATCTTTTTTTTTAAGGATACAGTAGGATCCAAAATTACTAGCACCCCTGACTGGCAATGCATAAACAATGCTTTAAAAAAATTAAAAAATATATATTTATAGAGAAATGAAGCCTAAGGCATTAGTTCAGTCAGGCACAGTAGTCAGGCTGGTCACAAGCCCATTTCTGTCCAGTCATCTTAATTTTACCTCCTCCCACTTAATTGGCAAGCTTTTATAACCAAGGGAGTGTTCATTCATTTCTCTGGTGATGTGCCCTCTACACCGCTCGTACTTGGGTTACTAACAAATGTCTCTCTTCCCCCACCACCTCCCCAGCCTTCTCCTTCATAATTACCATTGTTCATCTTAAGCAGCACTTGTTCATATCAAATTCAATAACTTAAACTTCTACGAGATTTAAAAGACTTTAAGGCTCTGCCAGGGGGGTTGTGATCTCAGGGACTGTTTGTGTCATGGTTGCTCAGATTTCCGGAGCATCAATCGATCAATCTGCCAAACTCAAATGCCGGGTCGTCCTGCAATAAATGGTTAAATCTGACTTAAGTGTCCTGACTGAAACTCGAAATTACAACATGTGAGAAATACTGTACGATATTAATGTTCCAATGGAACCAACCAAAATCATTTACTGATTTAATTAAAAACCAGTTTCTTTCAAATCAAGGTTTCACAATTAATGGCATCCTTAAAGGTTATTGCAAATAACATCTACCAAAATTATACCAGGTATTATATTTCACTTATATAAGTTTTATCTAAGTTTTAAGGAACTACAACCCCAATTCCAAAGTAGTTGGGGCGAATTGTAATTGTGAATAGAATCAAAATGCAATGACTTTCAGATCACAATATGTTATTTACAATAGAACATAGATAACATTTCAAATGTTGAAACTGAGACATTTTACATTTTTATCCACAAAATGAGATTATCTCAGTTTTTCTGGCTGCAACAGGTCTCAAAAAAGTTGGGACACAGGCAAAAAAGGGCTGAAAAAGCAATTAATATTTAAGAGAATCGGGTGAAAGAACATTTAGCAAGTAATAAAGTTAACTGGCATCAGGCGTGTAACATGATTGGCTATAAAAGGGATGTCTTAGCGAGGCTGAGTCTCTCAGAAGTAACGATGGCCAGATGCTCTCCAACCTGTGAAGGCTTGCGTAAAAAAATTGTGTAATACTGATGAACCTCCATGCACATAGACTTAAACTATTACGTCGCCTATGTGCTGATTAATGAAACCTGGCCACACTTGGTGATGCTGAGTTTTGACCCGAAGCTGAAGCCCTCCGCCACAGTTTCAAAAAATCCTGGAGGAAACCCCGAAAGTCACTGTGTTTTGATTTTATTCACAATTTACACTTTGTCCCAACTATTTTGGAATTGTATTGAGCCATTACATCACTTCCTGTTAACTAGCGTATAAAAATGAAGTGACACGCATGCAATATCCCTTTTTGATCCAACACCATGAAGAAAACAAAACAACTGTCATTGAAATGTTAATAAAGAATTTTACACATGTTGGTATTTTTCGTTTCTCTATATTTATATTGTTTATATTTATTTGTGTTGTTTGTGCATCACCAGTAAAGGGTGCCAGTAATTTTGGAGCCCACTCTATATTTCACATATGTTAATGATAAGCTCAATGTGCCTTGCTCCTTCTAAGAGATTAAAATGTAACTGGCACCATAAATATTCAAAGGACAGGGCTATGAATTTTTCATTTTCAACTGTGGAAAAAAAGGAATATTAAAGTAAATTAACTCTAGTGACTTCGAGAGAGAAAAAAAAAACTTTGCTGAAGCCTGTTGCAAGAGTGCATGTCTAAATGAGGATGTAACGCCTTGCAAGCCACAACAACTAAACTTTGGTCTTGCAAGAGTGGATATCTATGATAATTAAGCCACATAAGTGCTTAATTATCAAGGCTTATTAATTAGAACTTTAAAAGTATTGATTTCATAACACTGAAAGTGGAGTTCCTAAAATGAAGGGGGTCTGTAAACAAAACCTTGCAACTTGTTGCGGAGCTTAAACGTGGAATCTGTTAATGAAGGCCGGAAAATTCTTCAGAACTGTTACGACCATGTAATTCTGTATGACATCAGTAGAGTAAATTAAATTTATTGAACAGATGCCTTTATCCAAAATAAGGTACAGTAAGTGCATAAGGAAGGTAACAAACAGAGGAGCAAACTATACAGTTTGGATGCCAACAATAAATACTGTATCCCAGGATGGTTGTATTACGGGGTCACTTAAGCAATACACCATATACTGTATGGGTCCCTATTCGTCCTCAAAACAAACCTAGGCTCTAAATGTGATTGTAAACGAGATATGGACTATTTTGTATGGGCTCATATAGTTTGTATCTATAATTAATCATTCTATTAATTATAATGCAATATTAACCAAAATTATTAGGCATTGAGACCTTACCATTTCCAATACCTATGTCAATTATGAACAAAATCAGGTCATAATTGTGATTTGCAGTTTGATTGCAAGAAACCTTTGTGGATGCGGCAGTGGCAGCGGTACTGCATATCGCGGAGATGGTGGCAAAACAAACACAAATCTATTGTAATGACCTGGTAATGGTTGTACAAAGTTATGTTATTGTTACCTACAGGAATCCACTTACGATATCAGGGTTAATGGGGTGGGAGGACCCGCAACGCTGCTATCCATGGGTACCCTGTGGGATGATGCCAGGCATGCACATAGGAAGGGGGGGGAACGGGGAACGTGACACCCCCAATATTGACACCCCCACCAAAAAAAAAAAAAAAAAAAAAAACCCCCGTAAAGTACAAACTTCTAATCTAACTATTCTCGCAAACTACACATACCTGCCAAGAGATGAATGCCTGCCCCCCCCCCCCCAACCCCCACCCCCACCTCACACGCATGTGTCAAGCAACGTCTGCTTCTTGCCCGACGACTCACATGAGCCGGTGTAGCGGAAGCAAAAGTTTGTAACCTACTGGCTGTCATTACACTCTGCCATCAGGTTAAAAGTTACACAAATATATTATAGATAATGTTGTACAGACATCAATTTATTAAGAAAATGCAAGATTAACTTTTAAACTGTGATAATCAGACTTTCACGTTGAGGGCTAATGTAGCGTTGCATATTATCTCAAACATTTAACACCATGTTGTATTCACGCGGTACGGCTAACCAAGAGCCATGTAGAGAGGCTCTGAACGCTACATGACATTAACCCCATGTTGTAGGATGCACCGCCCTACGATGGACATTGGCATTCTACTTGATCCTTTTGGATATCCTGTTTTGGATTATGATGCATCTCAGTGGACAATGGCAAGATCCAACAAGGTAGGCTAATGATCCAAATATTTTCTGATCTTTGCTCAATTCTGGTGCTAGAATGAGATTAGGCTTGGCAGCCGCTGTGACTGAGCAGTCAACATAATTTACCAGTATGTGGTTTCGGAAACAGAGATTAGAATTTGTAAAGGTGCAGCCTATGGTGCTGTTAGTGTTTGGTCAATTTTTCGGTTCTGTTTTCCCCCGAAAAGGGGCATGCATGATGACCGTTACGTAGGGTACAACATGTTGGAGTGATGCTCTGGTCCAGTCGTTCATCACAACAACAGCTAGCAACCTCAGTGTCTGGGCGCTCTCCATCTATGCAGCATGGCACGTCTTCCTCAGCAGTCATGATCTCATCAGGGTCAGGGGCCACTTCTGCCCTGCATTGTTTACAAAACGGTTATGCCAGCCAATGGCCATAATGCTTATACTGGTAATCGGTTAATATGTGGAACTACCGTTTACGAGAGACTTGTTGCTCACTCGTATCTGCGCTTCAGCCTGCTCCTACCTGTTCGTATTATCTACCGTTAGGCTTACATGCTCCTCGTTTCTGGGGGGCCACTGACCACGCTGCTGATTCTAAAATGCAGTTAGCACATTCAGTGATGCAGTCCCTAATATTCTGTAAAACCAATAGGCCTATAACTTTAACATCGTCATTCATTGTGCGCATTGTTTTATCAGTGCATTGTTCCAGCATAAAAGCGCTTTTCTCTCTGGCAATGCAGTTAGCATTAGCATTGCACTTGTTGCCTGCATACTGCCGTGTTAGTTAATGCTACCTTTAAGCTTTAAGAACCAGCAGCAAATACTTTTATGAAGGTTGTCCATGCTCAAAAGCTACTCGTAGTTTTTTCAAAGCTTGACGGGAACCCTGCACTTACATTCTTGACTATAAAGAATGAGCGAATGTCTCGCTTCTTAAGGGGGAGACGTTTCTGATATCAGATCATTACGGTCGTGAACATCTGGGTGCTAGGCTGTTCTGTATTAACATTTGCTCTTTGAATTGTCAGTAACAACTGTATCCAACTCGTTATTTCTTCGTGCGCTGTTGGTGCTGAAAGTAGCCCGTCAGTGCATTATGAATGTCAATAGATGACATCTGTGATAGTGATACAATGATGGATAGTCTACAGTGACAGAAACTGTTGCAGATTTTAAACATTTTTAAAATTGTTTCAGAATTCAATAATGAGTTATTACACCTATTTATGAATGGTCTATAAACTTGATGAGGCAGTCAGCGAATTTTGGGACCCGGCCACCCCATGCAGATTCGGTCCCCCTCAATGTCAAACTGCTTCCTACGCGCCTGATGCCAGGTCCTGCTTGGGATTGGCAGCACCGCAAGTGGGGCTGGACTTGGGGAGGTAACGGGGAGCGGGGTATAAAAACTGCAGGTTTGGGGAGTGGACAGTCGCTCATTCTGACGAAACGCTACACTATAGTATGCCCGACTTTGTCCCGGGATACGATAATAAGCAGATATTTTCCTGTTTGACCTTGAACCCAAGGTCAGAGGTCAAATCAAAGGTAAACAAATACTCCACAAGATATGACTTCCTAATAGTCTCTAATTTATTCATTCATTACTTTATTTAAGATACTCAAAGAAATCGTTGAGGGTGACCCTCATTTGCGATGATGTCGAGATCGCAAACAAAATCAGCGGACCAAATCGGTTAAAATCATGCGGGATACTATCATGTGGTCAATGAATAACATGCAAAGTCAACATGCAAAGTCGGTTAAAACAGTTACACGCAGGAAGTGAATGATTATCAAGCAGTTTCCTATATTGGCCAAAAACTACGAGAGAGGTCAGTTTTAGATTGCATTGCAAAATATTCCATGTATCTGCCGCACCAATTCTGAAAGCAGACCTTCCAAGGTCAGTCATTGCACAAGGTGCCTGAGGAACCAGATAATCACTGGAGTCAGTTGAAACTAGACTTGCATTCCAATGCATTGTAGATGTGATGTATGATGGCAATTTTGTGATTTGGGCTTTCTAGATGTATATGAACCAAGGATTATTGCATCTCTCAGTTAGAGAAGACCAACCGACCTTCTGATAGGGAATACTGTGGTGAGTATTGTAGCTACCTGCAGTAATAAACCTCAGAGCTGAGAGGTAAATAGTATTTAAGGGTCTTAATGTGAAGGCTGCAACGTGTCTGAAAATGACAACCACATTTACATTTAGTCTACAGCTGAAAAAAAAGCTGATTCGACAATCTCTTTCCAGCAATTTGGTGGAAAGCTGGCTTTACTCCTATACAAAAGCCAATCTTTCATTGTAATTTGCCAACAAGGTTCCTAATGTGGTAATGAAATGTAAATTTTCCATTGAGCTTGATACCAATGTACTTGTGCTCTGTAACCCTTTGGATATTTCAACCATTAGTAGTAGACATATGAAGAATACTGTTGTCTATGTTTTTGGATCTTGAAAAAACTACTAATTTCTTTTAATTTTTTCTTCATTCAGTATCGGACCAAGAATAGTGAGCAAACATTGCAGCCTATCGAAGGAGCGTTGTATACTCTAAATGGCAAGTTGAACTGAGTTAGTGATACTGTATAAAATAGTATCGTCTGCATAAAGACGAATTGAGAGCCATGCAGGAGTGAGATAATTTCATTAATAAATGTGGTGAAAAGGAGAGGGCCCAGGCAAATGTTCACTCTTTTCTGTGTTTTGATGTACTAGACAGGGAGAAAGCTGAGAAAGGTAACAGGTCCAAAATTTAACCTCCAGTCACGGAGGAGATTCGCATACTGCTTGTCTGTATCTCTACGGACCACAGAACACATCAGACCTGGGCAGAAACATTCATTAGGAGAAAAACAAAACACTGGCATTCCATCCAAAGGCATGGCTCTGTAGCCATTCTCATTTTGCAGCCATCATCTGTGTAAATGGCCATTAAGTGTGACGTGTAGCAAGTTAATGAGCTACAATGATTGACCTTTTTACATATGACTGCATTTCAACAGGCAACACATTGCATTCATCCGAGAACCACTTTCACTTGTTCTCAAACTGCAGTGGGAAATTAATGAAAGCACTGTCCATGGTGTCATGGCACTTAGATTCCCACTCGCTCATCAAGCATATTGTTTAGAAAGTGCAATTTCATTTTATTTTGATTTGTTCTCATGGACTTCCAACTATGTGCAATATAGACGGCAAATTGAAATTCTTGAAAATTAATATTGGAATTGTATTTCCAATATCAATGTCTTTGTACTCAAGGAAATATACGATGCATATCAACGCATCCATTTGTTATGCAGGAACATTAAACCACTGTAACATGCTTAATGAGCGACCAGAAAAAAAGCAACATATGACAAACTTAGTGAGTCCCCCCCACCACCACCACCACCAACTCCCCCCTTCTGGTGGGTAGTAAAAACAACTTTATCTCTGAGATTACAGACTGTCACTAGATGCTTTCAACATCTGAAGACTAACAGAAGAATTGCTTCCACAAGCCTAATTTATGGTCGCTTACATGACCTGAAGCAAACAAAGGTACTGTCAGGACAAGGCCTTTACTACTAGCCAAAGAGCATTTTTGAACAAACAAAACCTCACAGCTCCACTAGATACACAGAATACATTATTATATTAACATTAAGACCACGGTTTGATGATCTGCTCGAGTTCCCACTTCTGCTTTGAAATACTAAATATGGTTTTATTTTTCTTTGTTTTCCTCATTAAACTGGGTCTGCGTAGGGGCTGTGCGGAATGGGTGACTCCTTAAAAGTTTGCCAACTACAACCTCCACAAGAATTTAAAACCACATTGATGGCAAACTGTGGCTGCATTCTTCACACAGACGTCGACTGGCTGCCTGAGGATCTGATGTGAGTAAATTATAACTTATTTTGCAAAATTTAAACAACTAATATTGAGCGATAAATTAGCTTTAACAAGCATGCCACAAAGGTTTGATTACACTGGTATACTTTATTAAAAATATGAGTAATGCCAGTACACTGTGGTCTGTGCAATCAATGCAACATCGCACAAGTGTAAATGTTCAGCATATTCATAAATGCTTGCGCAAAGTACATCAAGTTAAAATATTCAGAGTATGTGGAAATACAACAAAACCCTCAGGGAATAATTCACCAAAAAATGAAAATTCTGACATTGTCTACTCACCCCCATGGCAGCTGAACTATGGGTGAAGTTTGTCAGTCCATACAACATGCTGGAACGATGCCAGCACAACTTCATGCCAACCTTCTCCCAAACAACTGAGGTCTGTTGGGACTTGTTCATTATAATTTTTAGAGTCTAAAAAATAGCCAAAATTTCCATAAAATTACTCAATAGAGTTCTAGCAATATAATCAAAGTCTTCTGAAGCCAAATGATCACATTATGACAGGAAAAGATCAGTATTACTCCTGTATTAAGTTCAAATCTTCAAAGCAGCATTTGCTTTTATACAGTTCACGTTTGCACGCACACGGCCTCCCGCTTAAACACTTTCTCACGCACTGTTTGTCGAGAACTCGCAAGCTCAGCTGTGACCAGGGGATAGCTGGCTACTGTCAAGTGTACCTTTTAAAAAAAAAAAAAAAAAATCTCATTCTAACTATGCTGGAAAGAATATTAAAAAAAGAAAGAAAAGCTGTGCAGGAAAGAAGGATAATTCAAAGCTCTATGTTGAGTTTTCATTGGCCCGCCATCATTGATACACTTTAGTTCTTCCGTTGTACAATAATCAATGTTTTTTTTTCAACATATAAGATAAGATAAAATAAGATAAGATATACTTTTTTGATCCCCGTGGGGTAATTAGTCCTGTGCATTTAACCCATCCTATAGTTAGGAGCAGTGGGCAGCCACAGAGCAGCGCCCAGGGATCAACTCCAGTTCTAAAGACAGTGCCTTGGTCAGGGGTACTAGTCGGAGTGTTCCTACAATGCATGTTTTTGTGTCATGGTCATTTTATTTGACAGTTATCCATTTAAGTCAGCTAACATTACCAGTTATTCTGAATACAGTAACATTTACATTTTGGGGGAATTTTTACTCTATTTATGTAGCAAGTCCTCCACGATGCATCTAGTGTTGAAAAGCAGACAAATATTATTGGAAAAAACCTAATTCCTACCTACTTCTTACTCTTACTTTGAATATTATTAGTTGTCTTTATTGGCCACATTGCGTGCAAAATAATTTTTTAATAGGGATGGTTTTAGGACCATGGAGGAGCTCACTGTATTTCCACAGCGAGCTAGGCCGTCTTGCAGTTTATTGTATTGGATAGAGAAAGCATTTTGCAATATTTACATTTTTGAAATGTATTTTTATTATTTATTTTCCACACAAACGTAGTGCAACAAGCGGTCGTTCAGAATTGGCTTCAGCGGAGCTAAAATTCATGGGCCTCCATTGACAGAAGTCAGAGCCCTTCTAGCGACAGCCGAAATCTCAAGTTATCGTCAAGCAGAGTGTGAATGAGTGTGAGGCTGGGTGCGTGAAATTATGAACTGTTTTTGAAAACAACAGCTGCAATTAAAATAAATTGCATAAAATAATGGTGTAATACATGTCACTTGTAGTCACAGTGCAATCTTCTGGACTCAGGCGTAACCTTCTGGTCATTTTTGGCTGTTTTTGGATGCTGGTTTTTTATCTCTGGTTTTTGAACTGGTTTCCAATGTGTGTGCTCCTGTGATATAAAGCAGTAACTTTGTTGCCATGACAAAGAATTCTACATCATTATTACAGCCATTACTTTCCTCACTAAACTGAGCAAAAGAACATACCAAAGAGGGGGGTTAGTAGAAATGCAGTCACAACCCAGGTGGCTGGGAAATAAGATTAGGAGCTTGTTCCTATTCAGTCTAAGAAGTGTACTTCTGTATTTCACAATCATTAAAGATTATGATAATTTCTTAAAATGATATGTTCACAAACTAGAAAGATTACTGACTGGTTATTTAGGGAATTAGCAAGTGGCAATCTTGCACCTTGACAGACTCAAAGTAAGGGAATATATTCGCCATAGAGATGAGCAAGAATGAGTAAACACAAATGCACATAACTGGGAGGCAGGCAAGACACTAAACCAATCAAAGCTGACGGTCTATCTAAAAAACATGCAAGTTGCAGAATGGGAGGAAAACAATGGGAATTCACACACGGGTTGTGACATTTTCACGTCCGTGACTGGCAGCCCTGCAACCACGCCCACAGCCTCAATCAAGCCTTTACTTTCTCGTTCCAACTCCCCTGAATTCTGATTGCAATCACCTGTTTCTTTGCCTATTTAAGCACCCAGTTCTGTTCAGTTGTTACCGGGCATCGTCAATAGAGTTCCTAGCTCCTAGGTCCATACTAAGAAGGGTTCTTTGGCACCCTCCAACCAATGCTGCCACTCCTCCAGAGCCAGCTTCACCCCCAACAGCTCCCTGTTCCCGAGGTCGTAGTTCCTCTCGGCAGAGGACAGGCGCTGAGAGAAGAAGGCGTAGGGGTGAAGCTTCTGGTCAGAGGCAGATCTTTGGGACAGGACAGCCCCTACCCCCACATCCAAGGCGTCCACCTCCACCACAAACTGGCGATCTTGGTCTGGCATCTGGAGGATAGGCGTAGAGGTAAATCTGGTTTTCAGGGTCTGGAAGGCCTCGTCTGCAACAGGGGACCACTGGCAGGGCACCTTGGAGCTGGTGAAGGCAAGCTACTGAACTGAAGTTGCGGATGAAACGGCGATAGAAATTGGCAAACCCCAGGAAGAGTAGTAGTTGTTTGCAGGAGTCAGGAACAGGCCGGGAGGTGACTGCAGAGACCTTTGCCGGGTCCATCCGGATGCTTCCCGTAGCCACGATGTACCCCAGGAACAAGACAGATGAGGCATGGAATTTGCATTTCTCAGCCTTGACAAACGGAGTTCTCAAGGTGGCGCTGGAGCACAGACGGGACATGATGAACGTGCTCTTTCCTGGTCTTAGAGAAGATGAGGATGTTGTTCAAGTAAACGAAGACAAAGCGTTTGAGCATGTCTCATAGCACATCGTTAAACAGGGCTCGGAAGATGGCAGGAGCGTTGGTGAGACCAAAAGGCATGACCGGGTATTCGTAGTACCCTGCAGGGGTGTTAAATGCCGTCTTCCATTCGTCCCCCTCTCTGATGCGGACCAGATGAAAGGCATTATGGAGATCGAGCTTGGTGAAGATGGTGGCCCCCTTCAGCAGTTCGAAGGTGGAAGAGATGAGTGGCAGGGGATAGCAGTTCTTGACTGTGGTTTCATTCAAGCCCCGATAATCAATGCAGGGTCTCAAGGTCTTATCCGTCTTCTCCACAAAGAAGAAGCCCCCCCAGCAGGAGACGAGGAGGGGCGGATAATGCCTGCAGCTAGGGAGTCGTTGATGTAAGTCTCCATAGCCTTCCTTTCGGGGGCAGACAGAGAGTACAGGCGGCCTCTAGGGGGCGAGGTGCCAGGCAGGAGGTCTATGGCACAGTCGTAAGGCCGATGCGGGGGCAGAGGGTTGGCCTTGGCCTTGCTGAAAACCTGCCGAAGGTCGTGGTATTCGGAAGGCACCCCGGAGACATCAGGTGAAGGATTAGTGGTGGGACAGTGGAATGGCGAGGAGGCATGCTTAAGGCAGGTGAGGGGGCAGGATGTTCCCCACTCTGGGACGGAACTGGTCTCCCAGACAATGTGAGGGTTATGTCAACGAAGCCAAGGGTAGCCCAGGATTAGTGGCAGGCCAGGAGAGTTCAGGATATGGAACTGGATGGTCTCATGATGATTGTCAAACAGGAGCACGGGAACCGGGGTGGTCTGGTGGGTAATGGTACCCAGTCGCTGGTCATCAAGAGCCCGGGTGAGGACCGGACGAGGCAGAGGAACCCGACCGAGCCCCAACTGCTGGGCCAACACCTCGCTCATGAGGCTGGCATTGGCACCAGAGTCCACCAGGGCAGCTAAGGTGAGGGGACCATCAGGAAGGAGGAGCCGGGCTTGGAGATGCGGTCTGTGGTTGTAGGGAGGTAGTGTTGTCGAGCTCACCCGTACCTCCCTGGCTACGGGTGAGCCTTGGCTTTTACTGGACAGGCTGACACAAAGCGACCCTCCTTCCCAGAGTACAGACACAGGTTCAGGCGACGTCGACACTCCCATTCCACTGGGGTGAGAGGGGTGCGGCCCAGCTGCATGGGTTCTGACTCTTTCATCTGCGGAGTAGGCGAGGTGGACGATCGGGGGGAACCCGCTCTGGACTAGGCTGGCATTTAGCAGTGGGAAGCCCCGACTTCTCTCCCGCGTACAGGCCTGGATGCAGAGATCAATTCTTACGTCTAGCTCGATGATTCTGTCAAGTGTGGAGGGAAACTCATACGAGACCAGCTCATCCTTGAGGTAGTCAGCCAGACCGTGGAGGAAGGCGTCCACCTGGGCTGCAGGGTTCCAGTGGCTCCGGCTGGCTCTGGTGCGGAAGTCGATGGAGTAGTCAGTAAAAGGCCTGTTCCCTTGTGTCAGGCTCAGTAGCCCCTGAGCAGCCTCGGAGCTGGGGACCCCCAAGCTGAAGACCTTTCGTAACTCCTCAGCGAAGGACTGGAAGGAGATGCAGGCCGGAGACTGTTTCTCCCACTCAGCGGTGCCCCACAGACAAGCCCGGCCCATCTGATGGTTGATCGCGAAGGCCACCTTCGCCTGCTCTGAAGTGAAGGTACAGGGCTGGAGGGAGAACAGCAGGGAACAGTTTGTCAGGAAAGGGCCACAAGTCTCTGGGTCTCCGTCGTAGCACTCAGGGGTTCCCACTCGAGGTTCTGGGGCCCCAATGGGTAGCATGGGGTCAGGAGCTGGTACTGATGCAGGAGGGGCAGCAGGCTGAGCCACCATGGATGTCACCTGCTTCAGTTGGCTGGCTAATGCAGCGAGGGATTGCCTGGTGTCCAAGGCGGCTGCTGACATCATTGCCTCATGGTGCTGGAGGACGGCTTCGATCTTCTCGAGTCAGCTCAGGGGAGTGGGATTGTGTGCTGGGTCCATGACTGGCCAGATTGTACTGTCACGGGGAGTGGCAGGACCCAAATGCAACACAATCAACGTGAGTGAAGTTTTACTGGTTTTACTGGTTTTTAATGATCTCTGAGCAGGGGAAAACAGAATGCAGAGCAGTGTAACTTGGTGCAGATCAGGATCAGGAACTTGTGGATCATGAGTGGAGCTCTGCCAGGGACTCAAGGGAGCAGGCACCGATAGCGGGATTCGAACCCGGGTCGTCCACACGGCAGGCAGGAGAGTTACCACCGGGCTACCGGGTTAGGCTGGCATGAGGCTTGGTGGACTGGATTGTGTCCACGCAGGCAGGCAGCGGAGCGGCAAGACGGGTGGCATGTAAGCTTGGGTGGTTCCGGCGGGTACCCGGTTCTACTCGGTTCCAAAATCAGGAACCGGCTCCGGGTATCGATATTTTTCAGAACCGGATACCCGTAAGGGCGTCGGTTCCGATGGGTTACTGATTCCTACTGGGTACCCGCAGTAGAGTATTGAAACCGAAACCTCACTAAAGCGGTTCCGGTACCGAATTTAATTACCAGCGAGGTTGGACAGCCTCCGTCGCCTTGGCATAATTAGCTTACCTTAAATCAATTCCCGTGTACTTTGCCTAACTTGCAATCAAGCCGTTTATTCAGCCAACTGACTGATCAAAACCAAAATGTGGCCAATAATGATTAAGAAGAGATAATGAGAAGCAGCCAGACCAAACCAGGCTGCTGTGTTAGATTGAAAGAGTGTCAATAATCTGAATAAATAGCAGACCTCTGAATTTCACCTCTCGTAGAATTTTTACATAGCCTATCAATAAAAAGATTCCTTAAAAATAAACCATTTTAAGATGGCCTCGGTTTTTAAGCGTTTCAAAATACAAAAAGTGGAAAAAATTTGTAAAGCATATCGACGTGAAAGTGAGAAATTATTTTCGCATTGCACTCAATAGACAAATGCAGCGAAGACTTGGCAAACACATTCAGGCAAACGCAAATTTGGAGCATTGTTTATTTACTAATTGAACAAGATTTCAAATAAAGTAATTAATGGCTATTTATTTTGGTTGCTTTTGAGCGTCTAAATAGCCTAAAAAGAAGGTGGAAAAAATTTTAAGCGTATCGAACGTGACATGTAGAAATTGTAATTGCTTTAGCACGCAGCGCGACCAAATGAAAAACTGGAAATAATCTCGCAAACACATTCAGGTAAATTACGTGCTGAAAAAAGCAAAGTTAAGGTCTGCAAAATCATCATCTTCTACCTGACAATTGCTCTCACCCCCTTCCCATTTGCTTTGCTCAATTTGCAATCAAACAGTTGATTCGCTCAATTAACGATTTAAATAGTTTGACAGTCTGATTTATTTGAATATGTTTTGTTTATTACATTTTGAAATTTAAATGACCATGAAATATGACAGCTTTGCCTGAATCTGTTAGATTATTTCTTGTTTTACATTCTGCTGCGCTGCGTGCAAATGCGTTAACAATTTACGTGAAGTTCGATACAACAAAATGTTTTCCACCTTCACTGTTGCCTATCAGACACTCAAAGTAACCAAAATCAAGAGCTATGAATTATTTTATTTTAAATTAATCTTGTTCAATTATCAAATAAAAAATGCAACAAATTTGCCGCTGGGTCGTCTGAACTTGTTTGCCAAGTCTTTGCTGTATTTGTCTCTTGCGTGCAATGCGAAAATATAATTTCTCTCACTTTCACGTTCGAGATGCTTCACAAAATGTTTTCCACTTCGTGTATGTTTTGAAACGCTTAAAAACCAAAGCCATCTTGAAATGGTTTGTTTTTAAGAAATCTTTTTAATGATATGTAAAAATTCTACGAGAGGTGGAATTCAGAGGTCTGCTATTTATTCAGATTATTAACATTCTTTCAATCTAACACGGCAGCCTGGTTAGGTCCGTCTGCTTCTCATTATCTCTTCTTAATCATTATTGGCCACATTTTGGTTCTGATCAGTCAGTTGGCTGAAAAAACGGCTTGACTGCAAGTTAGGCAAAGTACACGGGAATTGATTTAAGGTAAGCTAATAATGCCAAGGCGATGGAGGCTGTCCAACCTCGCTGGTAATTAGCGGACTTCAAAACGCAGTTTTCTTCCCGGAAGCATTTCAAATGACCGCATTAGGTATGTGTCATTGAAAAGGTAATAAGCAAGCTCGTCTGTCTGCCTCATAGTGGCACTTACTTTTATTGCGCTTGCGATAACCGCGATTCCGTTTATCATGCAGCCCTACCTTAAATTGTTATGTTTTTCTTTGAATTACTCGGAACCGGTTTCGACTCGGAACCGGGTATTTATGCGGTACCGGGACCGGTTCCATAAACAGTGAAACCGCCCAAACCTAGTGGCATGGACAGATTGCAGACAGGAACCAGGAAGCACACTGGCAGAACTTGGAGTTAGAGGCAGAAGGCTATCGGGTTTACCGGGGCAGGAGCAAGAGGACGTCGTCAGAGGCAGGCAGAGTCGATTCCAGGAAATCAGACCGAAGACAAAGGCTGGAGAGTAGTGCATGCTGCAATGACAATCAGGCAATTGGTTAGAGAAACAGAGCTGCTTAAATATTGGCTGGGTAATGAGACTCAGCTGGGAACAATTGCAGTGGAAGGGGTGTGGCCAGGCAGAGGGAGAGGCGGCAGCAGCAGGGCAGACTGTGGCAGGGCAATGACCTAGAATTTTTCCTGTTAAATTTTCGAATGAATTGGGTCATGGTCAAGCTCACTGAAAAGGTAACAACCCTTTTTTTTTGCCTAACATCTGTCAAAAATGGTCTGAATTACAATATACTAACGGCATAAAGTTTCTTTTCTCAAGTTCAAGTTTCAAGTTTAGTTTTATTGTCACGCATAATTACAAGTAATTACAGTGAAATTCTTATGTACCGTTAGTCATTGCAAAGAAGACGAAGTAAGATAAAAACTACAAGAATATAAATAAATATTTAAAAACAATAAAAGGTAGTGGTAGATTAAAACAATACAATAACTGAGTGCAACTAACTAAAGAGTCGTGTAATAAATAAAAAAGTAAATTATCGTTTATAGTGAAATGGCAACCAATAAAAATGTAACTATATATATATATACATATATATTTGTTACGGACAGGCCATTTTTGCAAGATCTGATATAATCACATGAGTGTCAGGAGATCTTATTAGTCCCCAAATGAGCCTATGTATACATTTAGTTTGATTTACATGATCAAATTTTGCTGGTAGAATTAGTGGGTCCCTAAGATACTTCGGCTTGCTGAAATACAATATGGAATGAGGATTGATGTTTAATTAATGAGAGTGGTTTGATCCCGTGACCCGGTGCTGTATGGGGAACGAGGCTATTTCCGTTGGGGTTGGTGCGCACACTCATGGCTGCCACTGGACCCTTGGGAGTGTAAAGGCTGACCTCGGAGGAAAATTCAAGTTTGCCGGCCTGCAACTTACCACTGTACACAGACACGGAGTTTACGTCGTTCCTTTTCCTTTTGTCCAATCTCTGAAAGGACATTAACCGTATCCAACAGACAAGCGAAGATCCGCGGAAAGTTTTAGGGACCTTTTAGACTGCGCAAACTGAACAAACGGATCGCAAGAGAGCCAACAGACGCCGCCTCCTGCGCGATTCCCAGGGCCGAGCTGTTCGTCGTTGGGCGACAGGTGCGAGCTGGCCACGGACTGCGGAAAGCGTCGGCGTTTGACCGAAGAAGTTTAAGGTAGCATCAATCGTTCTTCTGTTTCCCTGTTGTGTTTTAAGCAAGCCGAAAGTGTATTAGCTGCACGCCGCCCTGAGAGGTTTCAGAGATGAGTTTGTGCGTAACTCCCCTAGACAACGTTAGCTATTGCTGCACGTATTACAATAGTTTGTTTAATACGGATAGGCTTGCGATATCTCTGCTCAGGGTGGACGTGACAATATATATATATATATATATATATATATATATATACACATACACAGATATGTGTATGGATGGTTATTAAAGAAAAACCAAAGTCCAAAGTGCAGTAGTGCATAGCGGTGTATGTGTGTATTATGTGGAGTTTGATAGTCTGATGGCCTGAGGGAAGAAGCTCCTCTTCATCCTCTCTGTACTGGCCTTCAGTTGTCTGTAACGTCTCCCTGAGGGTAGCAGGGAGAACAATCCATTGTTTGGGTGGCTGGGGTCACTGGCGATCTTTCTGGCTCTGACCCAGCAGCGGTTGAAATAGATATCCTGCAGGTTTGGGAGGGTGGTTCTGATGATCCTCTCGGTAGAGCGAACCACCCTCCTGAGAGCCACCTGGTCTTTTTTGGTGGCGTTTCCCATCCAATTTGTGATGCTCCCACTCAGGACATTCTCTGTTGTGCAGGTGTAAAAGTTCCTAAGTGCCCTGAGTGGGAGTTTAAAGTCCCTCGGTCTCCTTAAGGAATAAAGGCGCTGGCGGCCTTTCTTAACCAGGGTGTTAATGTGACAGGACCAGGAGGGGTCCTGTGAGATGTGGACACCCAGGTATTTAAAGTTTGCCACCCTCTCTACCTGGGCCCCATTTATGCAGATGGGTTGGAGGCCTATTACAGCTGTATCATCCACAAACTTTAAGATGGCATTGGAATCTGAGGTGGCCGTGCAGTCATAGGTGTACAGGGAGTACAGCAAGGGGCTCAGAACGCATCCTTGGGGGGAGCCAGTACTGAGGGTGAGGGGAGAAGAAGTGTGGTTGCCACACGCACCACCTGCAGTCTCTTGGTGAGAAAACTGTGGATCCACCGGCACAATGAGGGACGCAGGCTAAGATCACACAGTTTTTGGACCAGCCTGGAAGGGATTATGGTGTTAAACGCTGAGAAGTAGTCGATGAACAGCAGGCTAGCGTAGGATCCCCTCTTAGTGTCCAGGTGGGCCAGGGTGATGTGGAGTAGATGAGAAATGGTGTCATCTGTGGATCTATTGAAATGGTAGGCAAATTGTAGTGGGTCGAGGATTGCAGGCAGGGAGGAGGTGATGAGGGGTTTGACTAGTCTTTCAAAACACTTCATCACCACAGATGTTAAAGCTATAGGGCGATAATCATTCAGACAGCTGGGCTGGGGTTTCTTGGGCACAGGGACTATAACAGACTGTTTGAAGCAGTTGGGGACAATGCATTGTGAGAGGGAGAGATTAAATATTACCGGCAGGACAGTAGCTAGCTGGTTAGCACAAGCCTTAAGGACATGACTCGTGATCCCATCTGGACCCGCTGCCTTCCTGGGGTGCACTCTCCTGAGTGTCCTCCTCACGTCGTGCTCCGTCATGGTAAGCGCTGTCTCCTCTCCGCCGGTGATTATATCGGCTCGTTGGCCAGTCGCTTTGAAGCAGGCACAAAAATTGTTCAATTTGTCGGCGAGAGATTTGTCGGCGTTCATCTGAGGAGTGCGGGCTGGTTTATAGTCCGTGATGATCCGTAGTCCTTGCCATAGCCCCCTGGGATCGTGCTGTTGTAGATGATCCTCCAGCTCCCTCCCATATCGCCGTTTAGCTTCCTTAACTTCTCTGAAGACGTCGTAAGAGGCAGCCTTGTATTCCTCCATGTTCCCGGTTAACAGCCCCGTGTTATAGGCAGTGGTGCGTGATCTCAGAGCGTGGCGAACGGTGATATCCACCTACGGCTTCTGATTGGGAAACGTCCTGACTTTGCTTTTAGGTGCACAGTCCTCCACTAGCTTCTCAATGAATCCCATCACCATTTCCGTAAACATGTTAATGTCATCACCGGCGCTGCGCCGGAACAAATCCCAATCGGTGATGTTGAGTGCATCTTGTAAGATTGCCTCTGATTAGTCAGACTATCGAGTCACCTCCCTACATGCCGTGGCTGCCAGTTTCAGTTTTTTGATGTACTTGGACATGAGGAAAATAGTGGAATGGTCCGACTTACCGAAAGGGGGGAGAGATGTAACTTTGTAGCCCTCTTTGAACAGTGAGTAGCAGTGGCCTATGGTATTTCTTCCTCTGGTGGGGCACGTGATGTGTTGCCATAGGTCTGGTCTTATAGTCCTTAAGTTAGCTCAGTTAAAGTCACCAGCTACGATGAGAGCTGCGTCTTTATTGCTAGCTTCGTAGCTGGAGAGGGCTTCGTGGAGTTCAGATAAAGCACCGTTCGTGTCTGCACTTGGTGGAATATAAACGGCACTGAAGATAATTGATGTGAACTCACGAGGGAGGTAGAAAGGCCGGCATTTTAGAGTTAGGAGCTCCAGGTTGGGCGAGCAGGAATGAGTCAGAGGAGTTAGATTCCTAGGATTAAACCATTTGTTGTTAACCATTAAGCACACTCCCCCTCCTCTTAACTTGCCCGACTGTGCGGTCCATGCGGTAGACTGATAGAAACTCCGTCGGTTGAATGGCATGGTCCGGGACCAAGGGGGACAGCCATGACTCTGTGATACAGATGATGTTGTAGTCTCGTATATCCCGCTGGTATTTGAGTCTGGCCCTGAGGTCGTCGAGCTTGTTTACCAGGAACTGGACGTTGGCTAACAAGATGCTGGGAAGAGGTAGACGGTGTGCCCTGCTCCTCAGCTGGTTCCTGTTCCCCGCTCGTTTGCCTCTGGGTCTTTTTCACAGCCTGGACTCACTGAGTCCTCCATTGTGGTTGGACCCCCGCAGTATTATGTCCGGTAGTGGGGAGCTTAATTCCCTAAAAGAATAACTGCTGCACCTCGCTCCAATGTCTGTCAGAGTCTGTCTGGTGTAGGTGGTTCAACAGAGTGCAGGCTGTGCAAAGACGCTAAAAATAGCAATAACGCGAAATACACAAGGTACACACAAACGACCAGAGCAGGTACGACGGCTGCCTGCCTCACCGGCGCCATCTTTTTTGTAAAATTGTAAAATATGATCCTATCTTGAAGTGAAAAGTGGATAGTTTCAAAGACCGGTAGGAGTCAAAGTTTGTCAAATTTACAAACCCCAATTCCAATGAAGTTGGGACGTTGTCTAAAGTGTGAATAAAAACAGAATACAATGATTTGCAAATCCTTTTCGACCTTTATTCAAATGAGTACACCTCAAAGACAAGATATTTAATGTTCAAACTGATAAACTTTGTTTTTTTTTGGAAATATTCCCTCATTCTGAATTTGATGCCTGCAACACATTCCAAAAAAGCTGGGGCAGGGGCATGTTTACCACTGTGTTACATCACCTTTCCTTTTAAAATACTCAATAAGCATTTGGCAACTGAGAACACTAATTGTAGAAGCTTTGTAGGTGGAATTCTTTCCCAATCTTGCTTGATGTACGACTTCAGTCGCTCAACAGTCCGGGGTCTCCGTTGTCGTATTTTGCCTTTCATAATGACGCCACACATTTTCAATGGGAGACAGGTCTGGACTGCAGGCAGGCTAGTCTATTACCCACACTCTTTTACTATGAAGCCACGCTGTTGTAACACGTGCAGAATGTGGCTTGGAATTATCTGCTGAAATAAGCAGGAATGTCCCTGAAAAAGATGTTGCTTGGATGGCAGCATATGTTGCTCCAAAACCTGTATGTACCTTTCAGCAATAATGGTGCCTTCACAGATGTGCAAGTTACCCATGCCATGGGCACTAACACATCCCCATACCATCACAGATGCTGGCTTTTGAATCTTGCGCTGATAACAATCTGGATGGTCCTTTTCCTCTTTAGCCCAGAGGAAACAACATCCATGATTTCCAAAAACAATTTGAAATGTGGACTCGTCAGACCACAGCACACTTTTCCACTTTACATCAGTCCATCTCAGATGAGCTTGGGCCCAGAGAAACTGGCGATGTTCCTGGGTGTTGTTGCTAAATGGCTTTTGCTTTGCATGGTAGAGTGTTAACTTGTTCTTGTAGATGTAGCGATGAACTGTGTTAACTGACAAAGGTTCTCCAAAGTATTCCTGAGCTAACACGGTAATATCCTTTACAGAATGATGTCGGTTTTTAATGCAGTGCCGCCTGAGGGACCAACAGTCACGGGCATTCAATGTTGGTTTTTGGCCTTGTCGCTAACGTGTAGAGATTGTTCTGGATTTTCTGAATCTTTTGATGATATTATGGATTGTAGATGATGAAATCCTTGCATGTTGAGGAATGTCACTCTTAAACTGTTAGACTGTTTGCTCACGCAGTTGTTCACAAAGTGGTGAACCTCGCCCCATCCTCGCTTGTGAACTGCTGAGCCTTTCAGGGATGCTCCTATAATTCCTAATCATGGCACTCGCCTGTTTCCAGTTAACCTGCTCACCAGTGGAATGTTCCAAACAGGTGTTTTTTGAGCATTCCTCAACTTTCCCAGTCTTTTGTTTCCCTTGTCTGAGCTTTTTTAGAACCTGTTGCAGGCATCAAATTCAAAATGAGTGAATATTTCCAAAAAAACAATAAGTTTATCAGTTTGGACATTAAATGTCTTGTCTTTGTAGTGTATTCAATTGAATATAGGTCAAAAAGAATATTGTATACTGGTTAACAAAATCCCAACTTCACTTTGGGGATCGCAAATCATTTTCACACTGCCCTATACTGTTTTTTATTCACGTATCCCTAACACAACATCCCAACTTCACTGGTATTGGGGACCGCACACAATGGGCTCTATCTTTCACACTGCCCTACCCGTTGACCACTACCCGCTACCCGTGAATTACGATTTAGCAGCTTCCACTATCCCTAAACATCCCGCCACACTACCCGCTATACATTATGCTGAATCCTTTATTTGCGATCTGGAGATGTGCCCGTAATGGGCTACATTCAGTTCAGAAAAATTGCTATCTTGACCACAATTTAGGTCTATGCACCACCCGCTGGCACTCAAACCACGTAACTTTTTTTAACAGCGAGCTTTACCCATTTCAGAACTCTTCAGCGAATGAAGGTAATTCTGGTGACAAGTAATTCTGGTTTCAGTCTGGTTTACATTTTCCAATCGGACAGCTGTCAATTTTTTTTACAGCAAGTTAGTGCGTGACCGTGCTGCAAAAAACAGGTGTGCGCGTTTGTCGTCAAAATTACCTTCATTCGCAAAAGAGTTCTGAAATGCCGCTCTCGCTGGAAAAAAAAAATTACAGTTGCTGAGTGCCAGTGCATAGACCTATTTATAATTAAATTATTTTTCTGTACTGAATGTAGCCCATTATTTTGTCACTGTTAGATCGCATGGGGGAGAGAAGCCGTGTCTTCAATTGCCACTTGAATATTCTTGAATTGGAAAACGTGTTTATGAGGGAAAACCATCTAGAATTAGCCAGGACTAACTGTAGTCAATAAAGGGAAGGATATTTTCTCCCAAATTTTCAGGTCTAGCGCCGGCCCTGAGTATTATTTCCCACAGAACGAGAATGCGTGACAAAACTGCTCCTCTCCCATCAGGCAGTGACGGAATTATGTCACCTGGTTGCAGATGATGTATACACCGCTGCCAGCTGTCCGTATGCCTTGCCCGTTGCTGTTAGGGTTACTGTGGCACTATTTTTCTATTCTAGTGGGTCATTCCAACACCCACTAAGCTCAATTGGAGGCATGACCCAATCATGGTGAAACGCATTTTTTTCTTTTTCTTTTTTTTTTTGAAGTTGATGTTGAGGGGTAGGCTTGATGTCTTTTTTTTAATTACATACCAAACATTAAACAATATGTCAATGTCAAATAATAATAATAATAATAAAATGATTAACTTAACAAAAAACAGATCCTCCTGCCTGGAATACAATTCATGATTAACTTAACAAAAACAGATCCTCCGTCTGGATTTGACCTCATGCATGAGCAATTTAACTTTCTTTTGGTGACCTTCCTCTCTCCATCACGGATTTCGGTTTGAGGATTTGGGATAGGCCCAAAACCTAATCCTAAAGGCAGTGGCACCTAGCACACTGATTGGTTTTTACTGGCAACGCCCAAACCACATTAACTATGCATAATATAAAAAAAGTAGCACAGGTGCTTTAGGGATATAACGGCAAGTTTGTGCAAGATAGACCAATTTTTTTAGCTTTTCAGGGGAACTCTTTCCCATTCTTGCTTGATGTACGCAATGCTAAATCCCCAAATAACGGGTTTAGGGACTCTGGGAGCACAGATAGGGCCCCCCCATCTCAAAACCTACTGTAGATAGCCAGAATGTTATTGTTATTATTAAAACCTGTATATATAGGAAATCAAAAATGGAAATGAAAATGACACCATAACCTTTGACCTTGAATGACTTAGAAAGGTCATACCAAAGGTGACAAGATTTCAGAAGGCAATATCTCAATAAGTGCTGTAGATAGCCACTTGGTTGCCATTAATTACATTCAGGAAATCATATATACTGAGCAAAATGACATCAAGATTTTTGGCCTCATCAGGTCAAACCCAAGAGCGAATGTACCCAAAAAGTGGAGCAACTCATTGAACAGCTAAAATATGTGCGAGGGGCAGGGTTTGCTGTGCCTGGCACCGCTTGTGCATTTAATTGTCATGATTACAGGCAGGGTACTATGTTAATGGAAAGCAAAAGCACACTTATGAGACAAGTAACCCTAACTCTATTCATCAACAGATTAATGATTCACTACGATCTCTATATTCAAAGATTTCAAAGCCATCTCTTCTCCAAACCTGAGTAAGGGGACATTAAACAAAGAGGCTAATACAGAACTGCAAAAACACTTGAAAAAAATAAATAATGAATGCTCCAAGGTTATTAACTCCCCAAAGACTCAATGCTTGACTTAATATGTTGTACCCTTCCCTTGCAGTACCTTTGTTGAGCAGATAAGGCTGGCAGTTATTTATATAGCGTGTCTGACATGTCTTGTAGCTGGTAACAAGGGCAACACCTTTCGGCGCAGATCTGTTACATGGCTGGCAGACGTCTTCACTACCTGACACCGGCCCGGTCCTCATTAAAGCTGGCTTAAAGCCTGTTATATGCCTCAGTAGGTCTTTTTAATCTTTGGGTAGGGTAGGAACACTCATAGAGCAAGAAACAAGAGATTCATGACATACAGCCCAATGAGGGGTTCTTTTGTAAGTTAGCAACAGGGATTTCTTTTTTTATGCTTTAATTGAAGCTGGAAGTCCTCCACTCAACTTTTAATTACTCAAAATTTCATAATGTCCTTTAGCATTTTCCGGAGCTACTATTTGTCTGTTTGATCCTCCACACTGCAGAGTAAAAATGTATATTTATTTCACATTTAAAGTCATGTGATATTTTTGTCATGCTTTGATAAAGAATATCCCAAACAAGACGAGGATAAGGCACAAGAAGATGGCATGGCAAAATTCCATTAACACAGGTGAAGTTAACAGTTTTACGTAGCTATATTTTAACAAAAACGAAAAAAAAAAAAAACTATCCCTTCACTAATGGTCCTTGAAGTACCACATGAGAGAAAAGTGCTTGATCTACATGCACTTTGGACATGATCACTCTATTCACTATCTACTTTGCAAAGGAAAGGCATCAATGTGCAAAGATGACACAGCTACAGTCAGCAAATAGAACCATGCTACTGAACTAATTTTCGGTGTGATTTATTCCCAGCTTGGTCTGTGGCCTTGAAATATTCTGAATTTAAGGGGGTCCCAGTGTCAAGCAGTATCCAGCCCATTGATATATTTACCTTCACTTCAGATGCAAAAGGGAATTTTTAAATGTTGCAAAAATAATGGTTTATGTTGCACCAATATAAACTGATTATGTTGTGGGGGCATTTTTTTTTTTTTTGCCATATTATCTAGCCCCAGGTAGGGGTTATCACTTTTTATTTTCTAGAAATCAAAACCTTAAAACATTTGACTCACTTTGGTCGCTCCTTCAGCGTAATGGAAAAAAGCATTTGTTATGCCACCATGCGCATTTGCAATCATATGAATCATTGCTTTGACATGAAAATTGTGTTTGAGCAGCCTACATGATTTTGACTGAGAAATGAAATAAAATAAATAATTGGCCGTAGCCTACAGTGTTTACAAATCTAATCGCCTCATTGTACAAGGTCTTTGCACATTTAATGAAAATATTCAAGGCATTCTGACCCAGCATATAACCTTCTGAAGAAAACAAAGAGCAATACTGATCAAACTGCACAATGACCCTTTACAGGTTAAAAGAAACACAGGTTTGTATTGGACTGAGTTGGAGTGAATCAAAGAAAATGCATTGTATAGCAAGAGAACGCGATAATTAATGTAAAAAATCCAAAGGAGAAATGGGATCGTGGACTAAACCGCTGTATTGCCTTTGCAGTACAATTTCCTGATTTTACAAAACCCAGTGCATATATACTACACTGCCAGTCAAAAGTTTTGAACACACACACTATAAGCAGTTACAAATGGGGAAAAAAAGAAATATACAGAAAACGTCTGTTTAAAAGGAAATATCAAAATCTTAGATTTGTCAAAATTATGTCCATAATGTCCCAAATCTGCTTAATATTACAGCCCTAGCTGTAGATAAATGCAATTAGTTTGCCTGTTTATTGATGAATTACAGCTTCTACTTCTTAGCCCCTTTGCGCAGAATACAAATAATGCCATTTTTTTCCTGTTATGCATGAGCGTATTTAGGCTTCAGAATCAGTATTTGTATCTCAGAGACTTTGGAAAATTATTCCAGTGAAGCAAGAAATTTGAAAATTCAATTACAGAATCATTTTTGAATTTTTGGAATTTACAGACACCAGCCTCTGTATCTGCACAAAGGGGTTTAAAAAAAAAAGTTTGGGAGCAAGTCTGTAAAATTGACAATGCTTCTTGACTTCTCACTATCCTTACATTGAGCTATTGGGGTTATTTGAAAAAGTTTAAATATCTTATATTTCACCAAAAACATGAACAAAAACATGATGCAAGTGTAAAAAATCTTTCACTGTTAGTGCAAATTCAATTATGCTTTGTATAAATTCCACTGGTAGTTTGCCAGTAGCCTGGGCACATTAAAAAAAAAAAAAAGCCAGCTACAAAACCGTAACTCAGCCAGTACACCCCCTTCCCCCAAACAGGAGCTTCAACTTCATTATTATTTAATTAGAAAAATCTGTAATTACTCTACCCCTGCCTGTGTGCTTCTGGCGATTCAAAGATTTAAGCAGGAGCAACGGTGAAGTCATCTGCTGGTGGGTGTCAGAAGCTGCGAGGTCACAGTAAGCGCAGCACGGCGGAAGATCGCTGGTGACTCATTTCACCGCCAGGGTTCGGCTTCCTTTGGAGCACCAGCAGTGAAAAGCCAACCATTTTCCCAGTGACAAAAAAAGAAAAGATACGGAGTGAACTGATATCTCGTATCTGCTGTTCTCAGGTTTGATTATTTCTGCGCATCGAACACAAACACAGTGTAACGACCCGAGGATTTTGAAAAATAAGGTGCACATTCGCTCAATGCATCATGTGCAAAAGTTATGCTAGAATCACACTAAAATACTGTGCAGTAATGATAAAAATCGCTGATTTGATTTTGTTATTCAGAGACAAATTGAAGAACCCAGTGCTAAAGGTACTTAAGACACAACATGTCTGTTTTGAGAAAACTGAGCTTGAAAAATGAAGTTTTCTGTAAAATCAACTCACTCTTGTTATGGATATTTACAGGCTTATTTCACTTTCTAAGATGCTTGAGGTGCATGCATGATAGATTTCAACTTTAAAGCTGTCATAATTTTTCGGCAACTTCTGTTACAAATCAGTCACTCAGGTAGTTTTGGTACAGAATAGGACCCACAGGACTTAATCAATTCTAACCTGACAGGAAGATTTAGTTTTTTGCTTGAAGTGAAAAAAAGACAGGCAGATTTTTTTTTTTTTACTCTCCAATCCAAAAAAGAATGTTCTGAGTGTACTGAGGTTGTCTTTCCTTGCCAAGCTCAGCAAGGAAAGACAACCTTTGATTGATAACCAATGAGATTGCTAGCATTTGATAATATCCAATGCGTACCAAATTAAGGGGGGAGTCCCGCCTCCTCACAGAATGAACGACAGGTCACTGCCAATGAGGGAATGTATTTTAATTTTAATTTTTAATATTAAAAGCGCGTAGGAAAACACACGTTAAGGAAAATGCAAAGCAAGGCCTGGCATTCTCACATGGAGATGAAAAAGACAAGTGGGGAACTGCATTACCATTTTAATTATGAGACATATAGCGTTTGCTTCTTAAAAAATAAAAAGCATGTCTGGGAATGATTTGCAGTATAAGATTAGCGTTTTAATTTTCATTTTGTTGGTAATATGGCGGAGCAGTTCTTGCAAATGAAAAAATAACAAGGGGAATGTATTTTAGTTTTCAATTTGTTATAAAAAGTGCATGGACTTGAAAATGAAAACACAAAGTTGACTATTATGCTATCATTTTCATGATGATACAAATAATGTGCTCGCTTCTCAAAAAGAAAAAAGCATCTCTGGTAATGTATTTGCATTATAAGATTAGCATTTTCATTTTCATGTTGTTAGCGATATTGCAAGCCACTTTTTGAAAATGAAAATGCAAATGGGAGAAGTATTGTCATTTTTGATTTGTTATAGAAATTGCATGCATCAACTTGAAAATGAAAATGCAAAGGGGAGGATTACATTTTGTTTTCATTATGATACTAATGATGTGTTTGCATCTTGAAAACAAAAATGCATTTCTGAGATAATATATAATATTGCTAGCTATATACTTCCATAGAGTAAAGGTTTGGGATCCAAAAATTACCAGTGTAAAGTTAGTTATCCTGACTTTGCCAATATGAAAACCGCATAGCCTTGCTATATGCATTGGATTGCGACTGCGCACAAAATAGCCCTATTTGTTGCCTGCAATAAACAGCCAGGGGTGCGTTTCCCAAAAGCGAAGTTGCTAACTAAGTTGACAACTAACAGTGCATAGTTCGTCCATTCACAGTAAGTGGTTCCAACTATGCAAGTTAGCATCTGTACTTTTGGGAAACGCACCCCAGCTCAGCTTATGTGAGCTATCTTGCAACAGTCAGTTTCATCAACCATATTTTTAGCCATAGCTAAAATAGCTGGCTAGCATTAAAAAAGTCCAGGCAGTTGTGGGAAAATACACAGCAAAGTTAGCCAACAAACAGCAAAGCTTATCAATAAACTTCACATGATCCACTAAAAATTCTCTGTGTGGTACTGCGTTCTTTTGTGTCCGTAGTCATTTTCATAATTAGAGATTACTTTCCAAACGCAATGCAGCATATTTAGGCAGACAAAAGTAAATGGCTGGCTACTGTGCATGTTGCTCGGGTCATCTCACCAACGGTCATGAATACAGTTCCACTAATCATGGCCTTTGTGTGAAATAAAAATGTAAATGAAAAGTCAATAACAACATAATTAATAAAAGTGTGACTACACAACCTTTATTCAACACATTCACTGAACAATAGCGATGATGACTGTATATTTCTTCAAAAAAAAAAAAAAACTGACCATCTACACTCAGCCGTTCAGAAAATCTCTCACCCCAATGGTAAATTTAAAAGAAAAAGGTCAGATGTTTCTCTTTAGATTGCGTTGGTAGCAATGAAAGATAATGAGTGAGGGCAAAACCTGCAAGAATATTAGACAGCAATGTAGTACTTCAATTTAGATTAACTGATCAGTTGTAATTTTTCTCTCGCTTACTGACATGATATGGACCAGTGTATTTTTCTTCATTAAGTTTAACTAACTAAAGACTTTCAAAAAGTGGTGGGGATGTAACCCCAGCGTTACTGACGCCGATGTGTGTATCTGGAATTACATGCACTATATTGCCTTCAACAAGAAACAATACCTTTGTATACAGTTTTAAATTCAGTTGTAACTTGTTGTATAATGATGTTGTTATATATATATATATATATATATCACATTACAAAGCAACTTCATCTTAAAAAATGGTTCAGCCTTCACACTTTGAACTGCTTTTTTGTGAGCGCAAAAGCTAGAGGACCATGATCAACCGTAAACATTAGTGTGTTTAACTGTATACTGTATACTGTGATCTTCCTATACAACTTTGACAGGATCACAGTCAACAGCCTCTATAGAAAAACCTATTAAGGGCTTCCCAGTGGCTCGCAGTGTATGTCTGAGAGCCCTGAGGTCAGGTGTTCGAATCCTAGCCACGCCAATACAGGTTATGGCCAGAGGTTATGGGGAGGTTCAATTGACCTCGCTTTGCTGGGGATGACAAGGGTTAAGTCGGCTAACATCCATATGTTCATCACTCTCAAGTGACCAATTCTGGTCAGACAGGCAAATATAGCTGGTTGGGCTAATCTGTACGGTGACTACGTGATCCTTCTACAGCAAAGGCAGTGTGCAAATTGGCAGTGCAACTGCATAGTGTAAAAGAATCAAGGGCTAGTAGTCACGTGAATTAGATGCATCACATGCCATGGCACCTTCCTCCTGAGTCAACGGGAGCAAGTTGCTGCAGTGGACAATTAGTTTGATTATGTTCGGGGGGGGGGGAAATTAAAAATGAAAAAAAATGCCTATTGAATATGGTTAAATGGCAGCGAATCACTCATGACACAAAGTGTTCCTGAGTCTCACGATAAAACTATGGACCAATACTTATACATCAGTGAAAGAGAGACGCAAGTACTAAAAAACACTAGGTGATAAAGTAAACACGCAGTCACGATAGAATACCAACATCAATACTGCCATGTCAAGCCGGACGACAGTATCTGCAATTTTCTCAAAATTGGGAAAACCCGCCACTTACCCTCTACAGCACCAGCTCCATCTATTTTTAGTAGAGATTAGCCTGATCAATAGACATGTACAGAGTTATTGCATGTGCAAGTTAGCAGTATGTACAAAAGTAGGGCAGGAAGTCAAGCCAAAGGGCAGTATCTGCCGTATCTCCTATCTGGGTCAACTTCTCAAAAATATTTCGATTCACCAAAAATTCAGGGTCTAATAGGAATTCAATGCCACTGATAGCATTGTGGTCCATGTAATTGCCTTCCAGTACCAAGAGTAAAACTTTAAGGCCAATTTTCTCAGTTTCACTATTTTGCAGATACTGCTGTCTGGCTTGACAGGGGAGAATAGTCCTGCTGAATTATCCTGGCATGTCCAGCAATCTGGTCAAGCAATGACATGGGTAATACCATATTCAAATCCATGACATCAGGTGTCTTGCACACAGAAAATACCAAAGTGTAATGGTTTGTTAAAGGCTATTTACAGAAAGAAGGATGATAGTTTAGATAATGAATGGATGGAAGGATCGATGGATGGATAATGCCGTCTAATCACAGCTGTTGTAGAGATGGAGGTAATAGGGCTATAGGAACTGGCAATGCCTCCCATTAGACCTCCTTGCCTGCACAGTAAAAGCAGTATGGTGGAGTGGCCAGTGCATATATTTGTGTGCAACCCTATGTGACCACATGAATCAATAGACAATGGTCATAATACTGAACTCACAGAACGTGCACAAACCCACACATGCCTGCGCGCACACACACACACACACACACACACACACATACAGTACACATTACACACACACAGATACGGCATGGTCATGATTAGGCATTAGGCTTTAGTTAAAAAAAAAAACTCATTAATCTTCCTGGTAAAGTGTCTATTTGCAGTTGAATTTCCTACTGTGAATTGCTATTCATGAAGTTTCAGTCTACTTTGACATGCTTTGATTGAGTAGCTATGAGGCCTGTAAACAACTTTTTCTGAAAGCATGACACCTTGCATATTTACCTGTTCTCTGCATCTACCGTGAAACTTCACACTTTGGTACAGTATTGCTTTTTGTTGCACCATACATACAATAAAATCCAAGCAGGAATTAATTGGTCACCTTGAGAATATGACATGAAAATAACATCTCTCTTGCCCAGCAGGGGGTTACTATGTGAGTGAAGGAAAACTTTTTTGCCCACATAGTCATTAACAATCCACTTTCCCTGCTAACAGAATGAAACTAAGAGGGTCAGAAATACTGAAGGGAATTTGTTCCAGGTGCCCATCGTTTAAGATTCATCTGGACGAACATTTCATGAGCATAGCTGCGAAAAAGATCATTTTAACATTAAGCATGTTTTCCATGTAAACCTCTAGCATGTTCGAATATCAATGCTGTCAATGCATTTTTATAAGGATTCCTGAAACATATACCAACTGAGAAGCTGGAATTAATAGATGAACAAATTCAGGAATGTTCACTCAGACCTCTTACCTTGTTTGGAGTGTTATCCTTGGCTTACGATACAAGCCCTGTTGCCAGGAACAGCTTTCAAAGCATACAGTGCTGGGGAGAAAAAAATGGCCGCCCGCTCAAAGGCCCCCTGCTGTGCCTGTCAAACTAAAAAATCTCTCTGAACTTGCAGAATTAAATTCATGTCCCCTTTTCCCCAGTATCTCCTTGTGGTGAATGCATCATCACTGTGTTCACAAACCTTCTATCTTAGAAAATAAGGATGTGATAACACAGTGGAGTGCGGGCAAAGCACGAGGGTATTTTCCTTTTGAATTACATTACATTTTTTCATTAACATTTAATGGAGCAGTTTAAAAAAGGCTTCAGTAAAGTACTTTTCTTCTCCTTTTGGGTTCTTTGAAGAGTATGTATTGTGCCTATGAAATACAACAGCTAGCCTTCCCCAATTACAATCTGAAAATTTGGGTTCCATGAGCAGTTACTTTACGTTAAACATTAACTGCATATTAGTGACTTTCTATGATCCATGGCTTTTTATTATTTTTCATGTAAAGACTGAAAACTGGTTCGATTTCAAATCATATTTCTCACGTAGCACACATTCTCTCACATCCAAATTGAAAAATCAGAGAGTAACATTGCCTGCTAATAATGATGAACATGCACTTGCTAGAATAACTCATATCCATTGTTTATTCTATAATACTTCGCTTTAAATATTTTACAGGCCATGCATTTTACATTACAAAATACATTTCTTGTATGGAGAACCAAGGGCATAGATTAACAATTAAGACTAGGGTTGGCATTAGCATGGATTTCTACAACCCAATGTGAAAAATAAACAAATGTGACTGCTTCCCTCTCAAGGCAAAAAAATGGCTTTCTAAATATTCACTTCCATTGACACCAAATTTGTTCTATATGCAGCCTGGTCTCACCGTTCTGGGATTTTTTTTTTTTTTTTTTTAACTGTAACTTTTTGTTTTGGTAAAATAATGGTTATTTCCAATCCCACGTGAATCTGGAATGTCCTATTAGCAAACTACATACAAGTGTGCTCATACGAGATTCATGCTGCGATTTCAGGAGAGTGCAGACAGCTTGAGGTTGTCCAGTGAAATAAGCACCTGTCAATCACTGCTTCTTTTCACCCACAGTTTCAAACCTTGCATGCAAAGAGCAAGAGTGGGCAAGCCCAACATCTTTCTTAGAATGCAACTTATGAGCACCCAGTTGTCCAGAGGAAGGTACTTGAGCAACAAACTCTACTAACCCAAAGCAATTGTATCCCTCTCATATCCAGAACTTTACTAACCTGAACCAATTGCATCCATCCCCATATCCCTGAGCAACGTGAAGCCAATTATACAGAGCTCTCACAAGACTGCTGGCCACAGTCGGCACTGGCACAGCTGGTACAATAACATTTTCATCATGTCTACAAAAAATTACATTTTCAGAGATAGACTTTGTATTTAAAAGGTGTCTGTGATTAAGGAAATCGGCATGAATTGAAACTGGAATAAATCAACTGCTGCAAAAGATATAACTGAAAGCTAATATCAAGTGAATAGAATTTCCAGTTCGGAAAATCAGCGTTATTGAAACAGAACTAGAAGTGTATCATATAATTCAATCAGAACTGAACAAAAAAAAAAAAAAAAAAAGCAGATATTAAAATTGTGCAGAAAATGAGCTCATGGACCCTTGTATGGTTTAAAAAGGGGAAAAATTTGACCTGCACAATGAAATAAGCTAAGAACTGGGTTAATTGCTGCCACTCAGTCAAATTTAAAAACTATGATGACTTAAGTGAAGACTTCCACATTTGGTAGTGCTAAACCCTTTTTAAAATATTATGAACTTGAAGGACTAAAAGATACAATACTTTGATTTTTCATAATCAATATTGAGAAAAAAAAAAAAAAATTCAACAGCCAAAATGTGCTTTCTCGCATATGATAAGGATGACTTAGCTCAGTCAGGCTGTTAATTCAGCTGTTTTTTCAAAGGGTCAGGAACTCTACAGTCTTTTTTTCATGACATAACAGCTGCAAGGGATATTGATTCTCAGGCTGGGGGTTTGTCAACCTCTTGGTCTTGTTCAGCCGTTTTTGAGCATATTTTGATTATTTAAGAAATTTTCACAAGAGAAAAAGTGCAAGCATCTTACAGCGCAGGGTCAGGCTGCTCCAAATTGGTTATCGCCTGACAACAGAGACAGCCCTCAACGCACCAGATTCATCACAAGTTCTCTGAAATCTTAAGCCATTTCCCAAATTATTCAGGACATTCAGCAATGTCATCAATTGTGTCTCTCGATTTAACAAACAAATTGTCGAACTTGATTAAATATACTCGAATACGCTTTGGAATGGGCGAATGACATGAAACCATCTCATTCTGGCAAACTGGAAACAGCAAACAATATAATTTTAACTTCTGAATCAACTCTTATGGAGTTTGTATGAGTCTGCCGCCTCCAGAGTGGACTCGTATAAACTCAGATAGGCTTAAATTAATGTCGGACGTTTCACAGTGCATGACTGATGCAGTGAGACCATCCCAACATCTCAATCTACAGTCCCAATAACTGTTGTGACAACTGTGGTCTATTGACTGACCCAGGAGGTCAGGTACTTACAAAGAATGTAAATGCATTGTGAACTCATTCACCGTGTAGAGAGCATCAGTGCATTTTGTGACATACACAGTAAACATAAACAAATACTTTTACAATGGGTTCAGAATTGCTGCCTGATAGATAGAGATAGATAGATAGATAGATAAATACTTTATTAATCCCCACATGGGGAAATTCAGTTGTCCTTCAGTAGCATGTACATATAGGAAGACAATAAATATAAATAAAAATAAAAATAAAAGTACTCTAAAAGCCCAAGAGTTAAACCCCCCACACGAATTTTGTATTTCTGTTTGTATCAATTGTATGTATCAAAGCGCTTTCAGAATTTTCTGGTTCACCAAAAATTAAGTTCGCAGATATAGCATCTGTCTTGAATCCCTTAGAGAACCTTAAAATGTGTGTTACGGCCCCTTCTCTGCTTGCATTTGAGGCGAATTTGCAGGTGCCTGGTGGGCGGAGCCAGGGCTCATTGGTACAATGGAGAGCACCTGTGGCTCGTTCGCTAAGCAAATAAAAAAGCCCATTTCCCATGTTGGGGGCTCTCTCCCTTGTGACTTTTGTTGCTTTTTGGTTTGATTGCACACAATACTGCTTCACTACTCTTTGCACGCATCAACTCACTAACATTACTGATGATACGGACTTTCACACCCCATATTTGCAAAGTCTTTTTGTTAAGTTCAATTTTGTTAAATAAATTGAATCTTGCTTTTTAAATGCATCAGTGTGCATCTCCCTCCTTGTTACGGCTTTTGAGCTGAGTCGTAACTCGTGATTTTTTTTTTTTTTTTTTTTTTTTTAAAGCAGAAATTCAAACATGCTGTTTTGTACTGAATGTATGATGTATTTACAAGCATGTACAGCATTTATTAAAGCAATTCCTTATACACAAGAGCCTTCATTCTGGACAGAGCTTTTCAAGACATAGAACATAGAAAGAAATATCCTTTGAATAGCCAGGTAATCACATAAATATTGACTGAGAAATGCAACATTTTCACTCTCGAATGTTAAGTGAACTAGCCTAAAAGTGTTTGTGTGGGCAAAAAAAACAGACATATTCATTTCAGTGAAGGAGAGTTCGGACAAAATAAGGATTTAAAACAGGTCGATATGTACAACAAAGACTAACAGGAGCCCAATTTTCAATTAGCATGGGAACAGATGCCAGCAGTACCAATTCGGAGATGAAATTCATTACATACATGACTGACAAGATGAGGCCCTCTCTGCCAACCTTGATTACACAACCAAATGAGATTTAACAGAATAGTCATCGAGCTGTTCATTATCAAAAGCAGGCTTTAGTAATTTTCATACTTTAATTGCAATTTATGCACAATTTAAAATAACAGATTTTGTTTAACTTCAAGTCAATACCGATTACCCACTTTTAAGGAAGAAAACCACTTCTTTAGTGCTTTCAGCGCGAACAATTTGAAAAAGTGTGGTCTTTTTCATTACATGGGTGGAACTGGCTAAAGACCCATAATTTGAATGAAGAGTCATTGTTGGGTATTCTAAATTGAGTATTCTATCTCTAGGTATAAGAATATATGGCTCCTCATGTTCACTTTATCTGAAATTGGACCTAGAAGGCCAGAGGAGCTGCTCTTGTCAGGACTCAACAGGAATCGTTTCCCTGCTAGGATTCAATGTGGATTTGCAGATTGACTGTCTAATACTGGCGTTCCCCTAATAGTATTCTAGTGTTCTTTTAATTAACTCTTAGCAGTAAAATGGCGGATGTGTTCCTGAGAGATTTGCATTTCCCCTGTGGTCGACATGTGAGGCAGAGGACGATTGTAATTTCTTCTTTTCCTCTGATTGACTCCATGGGCTATCCCAGTGGGAATAACCAACTGCACAAGCACATGCCCTGATTTAGTGTTAGCTGTGGGAGTTTTCATTAAGTACATTGACTTTTGCTGGAAACCGTTTTCAAACAAATAAATAAATAAAAAGAATACTACACTGCAGCAAAGAAGTCGTAGACATTTTGGCCCGTATTCATGAAGTCTCTCAAAAGCAGCAGCAGCGCTGATCACAGATCAGTTTCCCCTGCCCAGCTTTTCAACACATTCTCAATGAATGATGAGACTAAATTGATCCTGGATAAGAGCTTATATGCCAAAAAGTTTCATGATCAGGTATCATGATTTTTTTTTTATTTTTAAACATTGTGAAAATAAAAAAAAGAAAAGAGAATCCTATAGTTTAAATTCACGTGTATTATTTTGATATTTCTGGTGTCCTCAGCACAATGACTGTAGGAAAATACTCACAGTTAAAGAACTCCAGATCAACTTTTAAAATGATTGCGCACAAGTAAAAATCCATTATATCAGTGTAAAATTCAACATAAAAGATCCAAATATGCTTTGAACTTAGATCTTAGATCCTTATAGAAACCAATGAGATCATGAGATCACAAATTTCAGTCGAATCACAGCCATATTCCTGCAAAAAATTTTGCCATGTATTGCAGACCAGAGCCAGGTGCAGAACACAAGTTACGCTGAAGTTGGCTTACATTGTAATCTCTCTAATATCTTGTCCACTTTTGCCCACACTGAATTAGTGGTTGCTGGGGATCTCAATATAGATTGGTTATCACCGTCCTCAAACCATTTTAAGGAGGTCTGCGACGGCCTGACTCTCACGTAACTTATTTCGGAGCATACACAACCTAATTTTAAAGATTTATCCCAGTCAACTTTGATTGATCTGATTTTAACAAATAGACCGCACAAGAGTGGCATCTTTCCCTTGGATTTTAGTGATCACCAGAAAAAAACTGCTATCAAATATATACAAATCAATTGCTACATACGACCAAACAATATCCTTACCCTAAAAAAATGGGAACATGACCTACAGATTACCCCAAGTGCCGACTTCTGGACCCAAATCTGTAGAAACATCTTTTCTACTAAAACCAACTCAAACATACAACTCATTCAATACAAAATCATCCACAGAGTACTCTACACTGGGAAAAGAATGTTTAAAATGGGTTTCGCAGACACAGAAATTTGTTCGCACTGTACACAGAACACCACAAATAGTTATTTGCATGCCACATGGGACTGCACACCCATCAAACAATTTTGGCAGGACATCACTGACATCCTTACCCAACTTCTTGGCTGCCACATCCCTCTCTCCCCTTCCCTCTGTTTACTCCGTGACATATCCAACATGAACTCAACCAACATGTCTAACAGAATACTCTTGGTATCCCTAATAATCGCCAAGAAATCTATCCTCATGAACTGGAAATCAAGGAAAAAAATAACCATTTCACACTGGAAAAATATACTGACCGAGTATATATCAATGGAAAAATTATCAGCTTCTCTTAAAAATAATTCTGCCGATTTTGATTCAACCTGGATTCCATTCATTCCCACAGCTATTTCTTAACACCCACTACTTCACTCACTGCCTCTTGCCTGTGAACCAACCTGGATAAATATAATCGCCACTCACTATACGCTAACAGCCCCCATCCCACATCTACCATTTATTTATCATATATTCTTATTCAGTTTGCCCCCCCTTTTTTTCTCCTCATCCGCTTTCACTGTCTCCACTTCCTCTAGCATATTTTCCATATTTCTCTTCTGCTTTTTCTTCTCTCCTCTCCTTCTGGATTACTACCTTGTACATGAACCATTGATATCATTCAACACCATTATGATTACAATTCTTGTGTGTTATATCTTTTTTAAAAAAGTATTCCTTTTTTCTTTTTTATTTTTTCATTTTATATATGTATAATTTCCTCCTTTTTTCTTTTCCCTCTTTATTTATTTTTTATTTTATTTTTTCTTTTTATTTATTTATTTATTTTATTTTTTTGAAACTACAAAACACACTTGCACACACACCACACACATTCACACACATAAAAACACATATAGCCAACTTGAGGCATAATTGCCCCACCTGAGGGTGGAGGCAGTGCCCACTACAGTCTGGCGAAATGGTTGTGGTTGTGAGCTTAACCAGAGCCCTGAAAAGGGAAACCAAGATACAACCCAGGAAGACGAGATCTTTGCTGCTCTGTGGTGATGGAGAGAACCACTGAGACTCACTGCATCATCCCCCTCCTCCTGCCCCCCAACTCCTGTTCCCTCTGATACACACTCATTCTCACTCACTCACACACACACACACATTCATCAATAAATGAATGATTTTTTTTTCTCTTCTTACCATTATTATTATTATGGCTTTTGTTTAGAAATCTTTTTTTCTCTTTTTTCTTTTCTTTTTACTTTATTTATTTATTCAGATTGAAAGTATTGCCTTAAGAGGGGAGGGAGAAAGGGAAGAAGGTAAAAAATGTTATGATTGTCATTCCATTATCAGCATCATTCACTTTTTCCTCTTCCCACACCTCTGATATATTATTGCATGGGAATATGATGTACATGAATTATTCAAATTAAAGTTATCTGTTGAATATCTCACCACATACGCACACTACCTTCATATTGGTCCCAATACATATGCACACACTTTCTCACACTCTCACACACCTACACACACACACACTCACACACACACATAGACCTCTCGTTTCCTTTCTTTCCTCCGTTCCCCAGGTTTTTTGATGCCCTAATCTTGCATCCCCTTTGTATCTAGAATTCATACTTAGTCAGGTATATATTCTGTTCACCTACTTTGTAATTGTATGTTTATGTATGTTTTCTGTTCATTTACTGTGTAACTGGTTGTTTATTTTGTTTCTTTGTTCTTTATTCGTAATTATTTTTGTGCACAATAAAAAAAAAAAAAAATTTAGTGATCACTGCCCAGTAGCGTGTATTAGAGACATGAAAGTTACAAAGGCTCCTCCATGTTTGATTACTAAAAGAAATTTTAAACATTTCTGCGAACAGGCCTTCCTGCTCGATATTTTCTGGAGTGATTTAAGCTCTGCGGGTTTTATTCCAGACCCTGACCTAGCATTGGCTCACTTAACTACCGTGTTTAATCGTGCTGTGGATAAGCATTCTCCGGTTAAGAGACTCAGGGTTAAGAATAGAAGAAACCCTTGGTTTTCAAATGCCTTATCCACAGAGCTATGCGTCAGGGATGAAGCATGGGTTAAATCTAGGGAAACCCAGGCACTCTCTGACTGGCATGGTTTTTAGAGAACTAAGAAATAAATGCTGCTCACTGATTAAAAAGGCAAAATCTGATTATTTTATCTCGTCACTGGCCCAAAGTCAGGTAAACCTTCAAAATTTTGGAAAATTTTCAAGTCCCTGAATTTTAATCCTTCTTCATCTATACCGCACTCTATCCACACTGATTCTGGTCCTGTAACTGATAAACACAAAATCGGCGATCTTTTTAACCAACATTTTATCGCGGCCGGAAAACTTTTTGAAAATTTTATTATTCAGTCCGCTACAGGAGATATGTCTGACCTCAGCTCTAGTTCATTCACAAATTCTCCAACACCTAAAGTATTGTTTTCATTTTGGGAATTTCAAGTGAATGAGGTCCTACAAGAATTGAAACAAATTGATTTAAAGAATTCCACTGGAGAGGATCATCTAGTTCTGAGTCTTTCGCTTCTAGCAGGCCCAGTGATTGCGCATTCAATAACTAATATTTTTAACTTGTCATTATCGACAGGGATTATTCCCAGTGTATGGAAGGCTGCTTATGTTTTTCCATTATTTAAGGGTGGTGATCCCAGTTCAGTGAACAGCTACCGACCTATCTCAAAATTGCCTTGTCTGGCAAAGATTTTAGAATCTCTCGTTAAGCAACAACTTTGCAGCTTTTTAACTTTAAACAACATTTTAACTTCACAACAATCTGGCTTCAGGCCTGGTCATAGCACCATTACAGCAGCCTCAGTGGTTTTAAATGATTTGGTATCAGCTGTGGATAATAAACAAAAATGTGCAGCCCTATTTATTGATTTACCAAAAGCTTTCAATACAGTAGACCATTTTATTTTATTAAAAAAGTTGTCCTCCATTGGTCTTGATTGTGATGCCTGCTTGTGGTTCCAGGACTACCTCTCTAATAGAACAAGCTATTATGCTTGGGGGTGCGAAGTCTCAATTTTTAGAAGTGACGAAAGGAGTACCGCAAGGATCCATACTTGGACCAATTTTGTTCACAATTTATATAAATAATATCGCTCGTAATATTGCAAATAGCAAGGTTCATTTTTATGCAGATGACACTGTGTTGTACTCCTCTGCACCAACGTGTGCCCAGGCCCTTATCTACTTGCAATCGGCTTTTAATCTTATTCAACATGCTCTAGCTGATCTGAAACTTGTTTTAAATACTGATAAAACTAAGTTCATGTTTTTTTCTGCACGGAATGCAATTATGCCAAATTACTCAATTTTCTCAGTGACTGGTGCTAAAATTGAGCGAGTTCAGTCTTACAAATATTTGGGTATCGGGCTGGATCATGACTTTTCCTTTAAAACACATGTGTCTAACTTGTCCAAGAAAATTAGAACAAAAATTGGGTTTCTTTACAGAAACAGGTCTTGTTTTTCTTTAGAGAGTAGGAAGAGGATTGTCCAGGCAACAATCTTACCTTTATTTGATTATGGGGATGTCCTTTATGTGCATGCCTCTGATAGTACTTTAAGACCTTTGGACGCAATTTATCACAGCGCTCTGTTTTATCACTGGTGATGGTTTCCGCACTCATCACTGTGTTTTATGTAGTTCATTAGGGTGGTTTTCCCTTCATTTTAGAAGGAAGCTCCATTGTATTTCATTTATTTATAAAGCATTGCTTGGCAAACTTCCTGCTTATCTTACTAGGCTTTTGACCATCAAAATCAGAAGCCAGCATGTCAGATCCCAAGGGTGGATTTTTTGAGAGTCACCCAGGACAAGAACAAATTTGGGCTGTTCTGCTTTTAGCTCATTTGCACCCTTTGTCTGGAATAGATGCCAAGACACTCTGAAGCTTGATTGTCTTATTCCATATGAGTCCTTCAAGAATCGACTGTGGGAGATGTTAGTTGAGGAGGCCAGATGCACTTGCCTTTAGTTTTGACTTTGGACTTGTTCTCTGTCCTTTGTACTTGAATGTTTTACTTATTTTATTATTTTCTTTTTATTTTTAATTGTATTTACAAATTTGTTTTCCTTTAGTCTGCAATTGTTCTATGTAATTGTGTGAATTTTACAGTGCTCTGTGTTGTTAACCGACTTAGTAATTGTTTTATTGTATTCAGGGCTCCCCTGAAAAAGAGACCTCGGTCTCAGTGGGACTTCCCTGTACTAAAGGAAAATAATAATAAAAAACATATTAACAAAACAGGACTTGAACAAAAAGTGCTTTCAGGGATGATAGTTCATGGTCAGGCAGAAACAGTCGGGAACTAGAGGACTGGCTGCTCGATGAAATCACGGGGGCTAGTCCGAGGGCCAGCACCAGGATAACAAGCCGAAAGGACCAAAGCACACAGGGAGGTGCACAACTACGAACAAGAATGAAGACAAAATTGGAAGACGCAACTTCGCCGAAACCTTGGAAGATTTTCCCTGGGGAATAAATTCTTGATTCTTTAGAAGATATACAACAAAGACAGAGGACACATGGCACGAAAAACAATGCAACAGGCGAGCAAAATCGACTCGAAGACCAGGAACTTACAAACCCCAATTCCAACGAAGTTCGGATGTTCTGTAAAACGTGAATAAAAACAGAATGCAATAATTTGCAAATCTCATGAACCCACAGTTTATTAACAATAGGACATAGACAACATATCAGATGTTGAAAGTGAGACATTTTACCATTTCATGACAAATATTAGCTCGTTTTGAAATTGATGGCAGCAACACATCTCAAAAAAGTTGGGACAGGGGCAACAAAAGGCTGGCTAAGTAAGTAAGTAATAAAATATGACTGGAGAAGCATTTTGCAATTAATTAGGTTGGCAGCAGGTCAGTAACATGACTGGGTGTAAAAAGAGCATTTTGGAAAGGCAGAGTCTCTCAGATGTAAAGATGGGCAGAGGTTCACCAATCTGCGAAAAATTACATCCAAAAATTGGAGAACAATTTCAGAAAAATGTTCCTCGATGTAAAATTGCGAAGACTTTGAATATCCCAACATCTACAGTGCATATCATCAATATCGTCAAAAGATTCAGAGAATCTGGAAAAATATCTGTGCGCAAGGGACATGGCCGAAGATCAATATTGGATGCTTGTGATCTTTGGGCCCTTAGGTGGCATTGCATAAATAACAGGCATGATTCTGCCGTGGAATTCACTGCATGAGCTCAGGAACGCTTCCAGAAATCACTGTCTGTGAACACAGTCCGCCATGCAATCCACAAATGCAAGTTAAAGCTGTGTCATGCAAAGAAGATATGTGATACATATGTGAACACGATCCAGAAATGCTACCATCTTCTCTGGGCCAAAGCTAATTTAAAATGGACAGAGGCAAAATGGAAAACTGTTCTGCAGTCAGATGAATCAAGATTTGAGATTCTTTTTGGAAACCACGGACACCGTGTCATGCAGACTAAAGAGGAGTGAGACCATTCAGCTTGTTATTAGCGGTCAGTTCAGAAGCCTGCATTTCTGATGGTATGGGGTTACATTAGTGCCTATGGTCTGGGCAGCTTACACATCCGGAAAGACATTATCAATGCTAAAAAGTATATAGAGGTTTTACAACAACATATGCTTCCATTCAGACAATGTCTCTTTCAGGGCTGGCCTTGCATATTGCAGCAAGACAATGCTAAATGACATACTGCGTCCATCACAACAGCATGGCTTTGCAGTAGAAGAGTCCGGGTGCTGAACTGGCCTGCCTGCAGTCCAGACCTGTCACCAATAGAAAACATTTGGCGCATCATAAAATGAAAAATCCAGCAAAGAAGACCCAGGACTGTTGAGCAGCTAGAATCTTTCATCAGACAACAGTGGGACAACATTCCTCACCCAAAACTCTAGCAATTGGTCTCCTTACTTCCCAGACATTTACAGACTGTTGTTAAAAGAAGAGGGGATGCTATACAATGGTAAATATGGCCCTGTCCAAACTTTTTTGAGATGTGTTGCTGCCATCAAATTCAGAATGAGTTAATATTTTTCATAAAATGGCAAAATGTCTCACTTTCAACAATTGATATGTTGTCTATGTTCTATTGTGAATAATATATGGGTTTATGAGATTTGCGAATCATTGTGTTCTGTTTTTATTCACATTTTAAACAATTTCCCAACTTCATTGGAATCGGGGTTTGTAAATACACGAGACGACAATCAACAGATTGGGAACGAGTGTGTTAGGAATGACAACGAAATATAAGAGAACGGGGCAATGAGCAACACAGTAAGTAAATAACAAGAATCAATCAACTAATTGAGACTGAACTGACACAGGCAGTTGCAGAGGTGTGTTTAAAGGGGTCGTGTGAAGTAAGCGGAAATATCGTTTTCATTCAGTTTTTCTATTTGTTTGTGATGAGAAACTCATTTCAAAACATTCTGCCTTGGATTTTTTCCAAAACTCCCTCCGGTTTATGAGTAATGGCCCTAGTAACGCCCTTAGCATAGCAGACAAAATTCTTCGGCGGTCTTCGGTAATCTTCGGTAGTTACGTCAATTCCAGAACAGCCATTTTCATGATTCAGTGCAGGCCATTGAAATTCCTGTTTATTGTTTGCTGTTTTGGTGGCTTTGTGTCAAAATTCCTAGGATGCCTCGGCAATGTGTCACGATGTATTGTTCTCATTCAGCCCAACAGTTGTTTCAGTGGCCAAACATTATCAGGTGTGGCCAGTTTTCATTAATAACGCATACTTGTCAACTCTCACGCATGAGTTTAAGTGGCATATTTATGCTCCTCTGCTGTAGTCAGCAATTATTCAATCAACGCATATTTAAGAGATTCTTGCACTGAAGTCCATGTGCATGGAGGGGTTGGAAGCAATGGAATTGCATAAAGACATTTTAAATGATAGGCTATTATTAAATTAAAACGCTCATGAAACACATGCATTCCTTCCAACCCCTGAGTAAAGAAAAGTGTGAGAAATCCGAAGTAATAATCGGTATGCCTTGTAAATGAAAACTGGCCACATCAGAACAATGCTGAGAGTTTTAGGAGTTTCTGTAAAGGCCTTTGCACACCAAGTCTGTTTTTTTCGTATGCCTTTTTTTAGTCCATCATCCGATAAAAATTGTTACGCACAGAAACCTTGCACACTGAGTCCGATGTGTTTTCATTCTATTCGTTGCGAAAATTCGCAGTAGGAGACAAAATGGAGTCATCGAACTGTGAGGATGATTTGGTTGTCCTGTCGCTTCTTCAAAAAAGAAAAAGAAAATATTGGGTCCATCCAATCCTCAGAAGGCGTCCAGAGCAAGGGGAGATTCACATGCTTATAAAGGACCTACGGAATTATCCCGACCGTTTCCAGGTCTATCTCAGGATGTCAGTGGTCTAGTTTGATACGCTGCTAGCAATGCTGGAATCACACATTAAAAAGAAGACCACCAATTTCCGAGATCCAATTGATCCTGAACAGCGGTTAGCAGTATGTCTAAGGTATGCGCACACACACAAAGTGATGCGCGGACTCGCTCTGACATCCGAGTCTGCATGTAGCCTATCATCCACCTGAATTCCCGAGCTTGACCTGTTTCCCCTGGTCTGTCTTTTTGCTGGGGAATTGCTGCAAGTATGCGAAAAAACGTAGAAAATCGAACCCGTTCCGAAACTTTTTATGACAGACGAGAGTTTCGGATTCAGTATGTATGTTCAGTACGTGATTGACAGAACGTGGGGTCGTATTTATTTTTAAGCGTACGGCAATTTCGGATGTAAAAACGGACTTGGTGTGCAAAGGCCTTTATACGCTGAATCCGAAACTTTCGTTTGTCATAAAAAGTTTCGGAACGGATTCGATTTTCTGCGTTTTTTCGGATCTGTCAAATGCAAACGAGAGTTGTTTGGCTATCCAGGACCACCGATGACAGGCTACATGCAGACTCGGATGTCAGAGCGGATCCGCGCATCACTGTCTGTGTGTGTACCTGTGTGTGTGTGTGTGTGTGTGTGTGTGTGTATGTGTTTACCTTAGACATACTGCTAACCTCTGAGGATTGGATGGATCCAATAGTTTCTTTTTCTTTTTTGAAGAAGCGACAAGACTACAAAATCATCATCACTGCTCGATGACTCCATTTTGTCTCCTACTGCGAATTTTCACAACAAATAGAATAAAAACGCATCGGACTCAGTGTGCAAGGTTTCTGTGCGTAACGATTTTTATCGGATGATGGATTAAAATAATGTTTACGAAAAATAAACGGACTTAATTGTCATTTAAATGAATGAATGAAAACAGGCCATGACCAATCATTAATTTTAAGGGATTGTTTGAGCTTCCTCTATTGCCAGTTCACAAGCCACCACTGACGCCGACACATACATGTACATGAATACGCATGCATTAGGCCCACCGCCAAATGACCATAGATACAGAGTATTCATTTACGATAAATATGACTTTTTAAATGAACATCAATAAATTTGTTGTCAATGTCGCATTTGTATGCATGTTTATAAACAACAGACGAAGTCATACGATGAAACCAGTGGCGGTCCGTCGGCAGAAACACAGGGCCAGCGATAACTTCACCTTTCACTGCCTAATGACCTACACCTCTCGCAGTTTGCCTCTTGTTATACATTGCACTACGAAATTATATGGCGTTTTCTTCCGCCCATCAATGACAACGAAAAATATCAATATGTCTTTATAATTTCTGCGCTCGTGTAGCTAGTGAAACAGCACAGATTTGCGTAAATTCGTTTGCGAGCCTCATTGAGCAATAAGCCACGAGAATCCATTCTACAGTATAGTCTGAAAGTAGTGATGCACAGCTGAGTGATGGTGAAAATAATTGCGAAAAGTTTCGGATTTTTTGCAGATTGTCATCCTTGCGGAGTCGCATCAATTATATCAACATAGGCAATAAGCAATCGCTTCGTCATTAGCATTTCTTAATCATTACGTGTCATGCGTTGGTGGTGGTTGTTCAGTTAATAAATTGTTTGATTTTTAATCTGGTAAACTTGATCGCAAAAAGTTTAAGAGCAATTATGCAGGAAAGGGTGATGTTACTGAAGGCCTTCCTGACATCTGACGGCACGCCACTGGATGAAACAAGTCAGCAAGACCATTCACGCCTTTGAAGATCAGGTCTTTCAGGGGCAATGTACTCGGGATTATCCACGTTTCTGGCTCATACATATACGGTCCAACATACATCACTGCAACGCCCTCTTCCTCATCTGTCTCCTCAAAGACTTGAGGCTCACCAGAAACTTCAGAAACCTCGGAAACGAAGGTTTCTGACTCGCTCTCCGAAAAATCTTATGCTTGTTCCACTACTATTTTCGCTGTGTTGTTCTTGTTTTGACGTCAGACTTCCGGGTTCGCCGTCTTTCGCGGGAAAATGAAAAAAAAACTTCGGAAAATTGTCATTTTAGCCTGATACCTATTATTTATCATCTTTTACACTTGAAAACCATTCATTCAACATTTTGCTAAGATGCTTCACGCAACACCTTTAAGGCCTAGCTATTGTGAAAAAGTCCTGGATTATTTTCTTCAGCCCAGAGCCTTTTTTTCAGCCAAAATACGTTCATATTCATATGAATATGAACTTTGAGCTCATACAACCACTGAATCTTTAGCCCATGTAGTAACGTTAATTTACTCCCACGCATGCAACTGCAATTCTGCAATACTTTTAAAATAAAATCACAGCATGTATAATGACACACAAATGACACAATGACACGAATAGTGACCTTTACAGCCCTGCTGCTCTCCTTTTCTTGTGTTCAATTTTAACAGTGCTGCCAACTGGGAAACATCACCTAAAGTTTATTTTGTAAGATTGTGTCAGGTCCATGAGGGGCTCAGAAAGTCTCAGAACAAGTAACCAATTGCAATCCACTCAAGAGTTTATTGACAGACTTAAATCGACAGGCAAATTCAGGATCCGCATTTCCAGGCAAGGGATCAATAACCAAAAATATCAGCCCGCGAAGTGACAGTACAGAAGGGCTAGACATATCTCAAAATCCAGAGAGCAGTGCCAGAGGTAAAAAAATTCACAAGAGATCAATCAGCAAAGTAAAAACACCAGGGAGAATACAAGAATCAAAAATCCAGAACACAGTCCAATCAATATAAAAAAAAAAATCGGTCTAAGGCAATCCAAGATGAACAAAAATGGGTCAGAACACAGGCAGTAGAAAAAAATCACAAGAAATGCAAAATCGGTGGTCAACGAAAGGAGGTAGTCCATGATAAGACAAACATGAGCGGGATTGAAAGAATTGATATCTTTGACAACCTAGCAAAGTATAGCTCCACAGGGGGCTCTATGAATACACAGAGGGTAAGAATGCACAGATGGAGAAAATCAGGGAAATTACTGGGAAGAACTACGGGGGCATGGTTAGGGGTAGGCATACAATGATACAATAAACATAAAAATAAGGAAAACAAGAATAAGTATACAGAAACGAACCTAGCAACAACAAAGTACATAAAATAAACACAACAATATATGGATAGTAACAAATGACCAAGTATAAACAGAGAACAAACTCAAGCTATGTATAGAAACTGATGCAGACTAAAACTGAGGGCAAGATACAAAACACGGGATGGAATCTCATAGAAAACTGACAAGGACCAGGAAACTGCTGATGGCCTGAAAGATTGCTCGTTTTAGCTCAGTTACTCAATAAGCATGCAACATACAGTCTTGTGCATATTAACTGGATAAAGGTGCTTGTCTATTGAATGAGCGGAATGGTGTGCAAATAGCCGCGCCAAGTGATGGATGTTTTACATAACCACCTCAAAGATCACTGCATAGCACCTTTTAGCCACGTTTCATTAATTTCCTTGACTTGTATGATGCAACTAATGTGATTGCATCATCAACACAGTTTTGTAACTGTGTTGGAATGGCCTGATAATTCTCCTGACCTCAATCCCACTGAGAATCTCTGGTCCATCATCAAGTCAAGGCTGCAGCAAAAGGACTGCACTACAAAAGCCAAAGTCATTGATGCAGTTGTCCAAGTGTGGCATCACGACGAAGAAATCAAGGCAACCTGATGCGAGCGATAATTGAATAATGGGGGAAGTGCAGCCAGGGTCTTAGTGGACCGGTGAGCTGGACGGCTGGAGGTGTGGCCTTACAATAAGACCGGGAACTGGACGTCAATTAACCGATTGGGAACAAGTGTGCTACACACAGGAGGGGATTACAAAAGGAGGGGACATGAATGAGAGAATAATTAAATAACAAGTTTCAATTCACAAATTGAGATTGAAACTGACATTTGAAACTGACATAAAAAGCTGGATTACAAAGAAAACAATGAGGGAAAACTCAGGACACAACGCATTTGTGATTATCATTGACATCTCAAACAACATCTGCATTTTTTACTCATACATTTAATATTTTTAGTATACTTGTCAGGCCTCTCCTTCTGCGGTCCAGCACACCGGCCAATTAAGACCTGGACCGCTCCTCCACTCATCAATCCACCACATTCACCAATTGTTAATTGCCGCTGAGTGGTAGCAGCGGGTATATAAGCCAGAGCCTCACAATGCCTCATTGCAGAGTCGCGTAATCCATACGCTCATGCTAGTGCTGCTAGCCGTAATTCGCGTAGTACTAAACCAAACTATATATATTGTATTGCTGAGTAGTCCCAGCACTGTCTGCTCTAGAGGAACCTCGTTTCCTGTTTTTGTTTGTATTTTGTTGTGTCGGCCTCCTGCTTGCGCAGTCAGCATAATAAAAAACCTATGACTAAATCCATCCTTGCACTTGAGTCCAGTTCACATTTTACTGGCCTCCGTGCCAACTGTTACAATACTGTACCAAAAAGGGGGCTACAATATTTTCCACCAGCTAAAGCAATGTTGTGTCAAACAATAGCATGGTGGGATTAGCACAGAAAAACTACCCCTCAGCTAAACCATATCACAGTCGGAAACAATTTAAAAGGTTGCTCACACAGAAGATCCTCAAAGAGGTGATGGTAGATTGGGTAATGGGTTATTATTCTGGCTTGTCATTAAAACAACAGACATACAGTATCAAGATGTTTCAGTCACTATTTAGAAGTGCAGTTTGGGAGCAAGGTAAAGTGTATGTACATTTTAGTTTTCGTTTTCATGCCATTTCATAGCATAAATTTCACAAAAAATTAATGGAGATGATGTTCTTTGTCCCTTCCTAAGTGCCATAGCTCACATTTGCAAGCGACCAAGAAAAATGATTAATGAAAGAATTCTAAAAGCATTTTTATTGGTTGGACTGAGTAAGAGGTCAAAGACCACGGTTTCCCAAGATACTACCATTTTTACTGTCACAAATACTATAATTTAATTAATATTACAATATTATCAATAAAGGTACTTGCTTTTAGCCACATTTTTAATCATTGTCATTATTGCTTCTTCACTTTTTTAATTGACTGGAATGTATGCATGGAAACAATGGATAAGGATGAAATGACAGGCAGAAAGCAGTACATTTTGCAGTATATGTAGCACTTGCGAGCACAAGCTTTCTGGAGCTTGTGAGGCCGCAGACTGTCCCAGTCATGTGCCTTATTAGCCATCCATAGTCCAACCAAACAGCATTTTTGAGTCCATGGTCCAAATGGATCTAAAGCCCCACAAGTAAGGTACTCTGAAGTACCATTATTGCATCCATTAATGTTCTTGTGTTCTGCTATCATTCTAAATGCATACATATATGGTGTATATGTCAGGGTCTGAATCTGTCTGTTTATACACTGATGAGCCTTTAAAACCACTCACAGATGCGCTGATGTTGATTATCTTACAATAATGGCACTAGTCAAGGTCTGCAGATGGACGGTAAGCGAACAGTTGGTTCCCGTATTAAAAGTGTTAGATGTGGGAGAAACGGGAACTGAATGACTTTAACAAGGGCCAAAACATTAAGGCCAGATGAGTGGGTCATAGCATCACTTAAGCACTTAAGTAGCAAGACTTCTTGGATGCTCCCTGTCAACAGATGTGAGTGCCTACTGACAGTGGCCCAAGGAGGGACAAACCAGGAACAGGCAACAGGCTTTTAGGCACTCAAAGCTCATTGAAGGCTATCCCGTCTGGTCCAAACTGACAGAAGGGCGACTATGGCACAAGTTGCTGAGAATTTTAATAAAATTTATATAAAGAATGTGTCACCACACACAGTGCATCATACCCTGCTGTGTATTGCAATTTTTAGCTTGCACACCAGTCAAAGTGCCACCCTAATCCTGGTTCACCTCTAAAAGCGCCCCTAGTGGGCGCCTGAGCTTCATAAACTGGACCTTAGAGCAGTTGAAGGAGGTCGCCTGATCCAGTGAGTGCCATTTTCTTTAAAATCATGTGCTCCGGCTGGATACCCGTGCACTATTTACCAGGGAAGAGATGGCATCAGGATGCACTGTGGGATGAAGAAGAGCTGGTGAAGGGTGTGTGATACTCTGGGAAACCTGCTGAGTTTCTGCTGGGAAACCCTGAGTTTGGGAATTCAAGTGACGTCAGTTTGATGGAGCCTTTTGGCAGCACAAAGGAGACCTTCACTGCATTAGGCAGATGGTTTTAATCTTGGGCTTGATTAACGTATATTTAGTGCATTTTTCATGTTTATGTAATTTTTCATGGTTCACTGCGTTTACTTTAGGATTTCATGTATTAGTTCATTTGTTTTCACTGATCTGCCACTCTGCATATGCTTTCTGATTCTTTCACTTTACTCATGCACTCGCCTTCCCCTTTCTGTTTTCCGATTGGCACACCTATTTCCTCATTTGTAGCCATTTGCATGCCTGTTTCCCCTTGTTAATCAGCGTCTTTCTCCCCTTTATGTTGCCGCCTCTCACACTCAGACAAAGTGAGTTTGTTCGCCAGTTCTCTCTGTGCCTGTCTATGAACCTTTTTTGAGTATTTACAAGATATTTGGTTACAGTTCATTCTTTGTCTCCTCATTAACGATTTAGCAAGGTCCTCTGTGTATTGTTTATTTACTGTGTCTGATCCCTGCTGGCCTTTTTTTGACAACCCTTTCTCTCTCAAAACGTGGTGTACCCACTGCATGGTTATTGATCTCTGGACTGTTCCTGGTTATTGAGTTGTATTACCCTATCTGTGGTGCAATTCTACCGTGTGTTAACAAAAGGGACTGCACGACCAAGGCTTTGTGTAAAACCCCCAAACTGAACATTTGCCTTCACAAGTTCTGACCTCTTATCCAGTCAGTATGGATCATTTTTTGGACATAACAAGGAGTCTGCCATTTTAAGTCAGGCATCTTAAATCTGCATTAGAGTGGTATCAACTTTAAAAAAATACCAGGCGATTGAAATGATTGAAAATTCGTCACTGGAAATAAGTTATTAAATTGACACAGGAAAAACGAAAGCAGAATAAGTATAATACAATGAAGTGTAAATTGTGAATAAAATCAAAATGCAATGGCTTTCAGATCACATGAGCCAATATGTTATTTACAATAGAGCACAGATAACATTTCAAATGTTGAATTTGAGACATTTTACATTTATATCCATTCATTTTTATCCACAAAATGAGCTCATTTCAAATTTTCTGGCAGCAACAAGTCTCAAAAAAGTTGGGACACAGGCAAAAAAAGGGCTGAAAAAGCAATCAATATATAAGAGAATCAGCTGAAAGAACATTTAGCAAGTAATTACATTAACTGGCATCAGGTGTGTAACATGATTGGCTATAAAAGGGATGTCTTCGAGAGGCCAAGTCTCTCAGAAGTAAAGATGGCCAGAGGCTCTCCAATCTGTGAAGGCTTGTGTAACAAAAAATTGTGGAATACTTTAAAAACAATGTTCTTCAACGTTAAATTGCAAAGGCTTTGAGATCTCATCATCAACAGTGCATAACATCATCAAAAGACTCAGAGAAACTGGAAAAATCTCTTTGCGTAAGGGACAAGACCAAAGACCTTTACTGGATGCCCGTGATCTTCGGGCCCTCAGACGCCACTGCATCACTCACGGGCATGATTCTGTCATTGACATTACTACATGGGCCCAGGAATACTTCAAGAAATCACTGTCTGTAAACACAGTCAGCCGTGCCATCCACAGATGCCACTTAAAACTATCATGCAAAAAGAAAGCCATTGTTGATCATGATCCAGAAGCGCCGCCGTGTTCTGTGGGCCAAGCTCATTTAAAATGGACTGTAGCAAAGTGGCAAAGTTTCTTGTGGTCAGACGAGTCCAAATCTGACATTCTTCTTGGAAATCATGGGTGTTGTGTCCTCCGGGCTAAAGAGGAGAAAGACCACCCCTCCTGTTATCAGCATTCAGTTCAAAAGCCAGCATCTCTGATGGTATGGGGATGCATTAGTGCATATGGTGTGGGACACTTGCATGTTTTAAAAAGCACCATGAATGATAAAAGGTATATAAAGGTTTTAGAGCAGCATATTCTCCCCTCCAGATGACATCTATTCCAAGGAAGGCCTTGTGTATTTCAGGAGGACAATGCAAAGCCACATACTGCAGCTATTATAACAGCATGGCTTCGTAGTGGAGAGTCCGTGTGCTGAACTGGCCTGCCTGCAGTCCTGATCTTTCACCGATTGAGAATATTTGGCGCATAATTAAACGAAAAGTCCATCAAAGGAGACCCAAAACTCTCCAGCAGCTGGAAGCCTGTATTAAACAAGAGTGGGATCAAATTCCAACGGCTAAACTCAAGAAACTTGTCTCCTCAATGCCCAGACGCCTCCACTTTGTGTCAAAAAGAAGAGGGGATGCTACACCGTGGGTAAACAGGCCCCTGTCCCAACTTTTTGAGACCTGTAGCAGCCATCAAATTTGAAATGAGCTCATTTTGTGGATAAAATTGTAAAATTTCTCAGTTTCAACATTTGCTATGTTATCTCTGTTCTATTGTGAATAAAATACTGGCTGGTGTGATTTGAAACTCATTGCGTTTTGATTCTATTCACAATTTACACTTTGTCCCAATGATTTCGAAATTGGGGTTGTAAATAGTCTGATTTTACATACCTTTAGTTCCATGAGTTTATCCAATAGGAACCGTCAGTGAAAACAGACAATAAATGTGAGATTCAGATGAGTAATTAATTCTTGTCAGACTTTTCTAATATGTACTACTCTTCCCACTGATCTGTCCTCATATTTCTCCCGTAAGGACAATGGATCGAAAATGACAAAGTGATTCTTACAGTGCCAAAGCGAGTCGGGGAAATGATACAGAATTTTTCATAATTGGATTCAAACCGAACTGCTTGCAGGTAACAATTTGAAATGAACTATGCCTGGTATTTAAAAAGGCTGTTTAAATCTAGCCGTTATTAAGGCCTTCCATCTGCAAGAGTCCATGAAGGGTACATTTGGTGTATGTAGCCGCTGCTTGTCTGATGTCTTGAATCACCTCATCTACTGCATACGGGAAAAGGCAGCTATACATTCATAGCAATGTTTAAATTCTTAGCCAGGCATTTGTCTAATGGGAGTAACTAGGCTGAAAGTAGAGCCAGCCAGTGGCATAAACAGTCCAGTCAGTCATTTAGGGCTACAACTGTCCTCCAGTGGACACACAGTTCTCTTTTTCTGAGGCACTATGGGGCCACACAAAGTACAGCCTACTGTTTAGGGCCATGGAAGCTCAAGAGCTGCCTTTTTAACTGGAGGGAATATGAACAAAACAGAACAGAGTAAAGAAACTGTATTTAGTGCTTTTGGTTCATTACACAACCAGAGCCACATTTAAAATGGGGATTCCAGAAGACCTACTCACAATGAAATCACACAATCAAACCATTTTTGGGTGCACATAAATAAATATTTGCTTTATAGTGTAGTTTTTTTTTCATTATACGTATGGGCAGAAAGCCAATCGTTTCCAACTTTAAACAATACGAACACTAGATAGCATCAGCGAATTATAGTTCCCAATATTTGGCACTAATGAGGATGCCTCGATTCTTCACAGTGCTCTAGAGCAATAGCGTCACGGTGTAAAGTAAATATCCAACTGAATAACAGTGCTGCAGGCTTTCCCAGCTTTTTGCAGGTATATTACGCTACTTTGTGCACAACTTACTCTTATCTACTCTGTCCAGACAGCCTATGACACAGTAGCAGCATCCAAAGCTTTCCTGAAGCTTCTGAACTCATCCTCTGAGTGATATACAAATTGAAATCTTCAGTAAGATACATGGAGCGCAATACTTGAATCTGCGGCCACTTGGCAACCACATTTCTATATTTGTCTTTAATAAAGCAGTATGTTCAACGGATTGGCATAGTTACCGATGATACAAATTTAGCAATAAGGATTACGTCATGTAGACTGCAACCAGGAGGTGTACTTATCTGAGGGAATCAAAAGCTGTTTGCTTTCACCACACAGATGGATCTTGTTTAGTCTTCTTTTAGTAAAATGAAATTACAAGATCAAAGAACATGTATTGCATCCATCCTTACATTATAAAACCAGGTTATTCCCAGTCAAGGGTCCTGGGCCCTGCAGTATCCATTGGGTCAGAGGCTGGAATGTACCCTGTGCAATAATACACAAACACCTATGGGCAACTAAGAGTGTACAATTAATCATTAGTTGTAGTTTACCTTTCCAGTGGTCTCCTGGACAGCCACCATCCTGAGAGTTTTCACCTCAACCAAAACAAAGCATGCTTCATTTTCGAATTAGAGATCTTAATGAGCTGTTAATTAGCTGAATTAGATTTGCTGAATTGGGGTTGGATGGTAGCCCTCAAGGAACACGGTTGGAGATCACTGGTTTAGATTATGGAAGAGCAGGCTAATACCTTCATGAAGAAAACCAACGCAAACAGGGAGAACATGCAAACTCCACACAAAAAGTCCTTGGCAGGATTCAAACCCACAACTGCTCTGTCTGTGAGGTGGTAGTGCTTCCCCTTGCATTGACCTCACATTCATCCATGATGCGCCAAAGTCATTTAAGAATAAAAACAGTGTTTAAATAATCAAGAAATGTAGGTTTATGAACATTGTGAGGCAAACGTACAAAATGACATAGATTGCAGAAACAGAGAATTTGAACATGGTTGGGTGTAATATATGGCATGGCCGGATCCAGGGGAGTACAGGGTTGGGCTACGCCCCCCCAGATTTTTGCCGCGCCCCCCCAGCTCCTCCTGACTTACTGACGTATACTTCAGCCCATTGACTGTGTACTTCACCCAAAATCTAAAGATCGTTCAATGATTTAATAATCCACTTCTCAAATGGATTTTCTTGATGTTTCTGATTGGCTGGTTGAATATTGGCGACGAAGTCTGTAGCTCCACCTCCACAGTCACTGATAAATCTGATATCAACCAAAAGTTTGTCACCTCTCGTCTCGCCTCGAGTAGTTGTCAGACATGTTGGATAGTGATTTCATGAACTTTTGATTGTACAATTAGTTTTTACTATTAAACACTAATATTCCACACCTTAATTTAAGCTTATACCTTTATTTGTACTCTTCATATTTCATCGTCGACATAGTGTTTCAGTTGACATAAATAGGTAAGCTAGTCCTGTTTGCTTGGTTATCCACAACCACTTTTTTCTTATTCGCAATGAGTTTGTTTAAAGGAAAAAAGAAAAATGATGCATCGGTTTGTAATCCCCAAAGCATCTACTAGCTCAGACACGTCTAGTGCAAGACCTACTCAAGAGCTGGCAGAGCGAGCTAGCGTTAGCTTTTCTTCCTCTCCTGGTGCGGAGAATAATGCTAGTGCGGGTGATATTGTCAGCGAGCATGGTCTTAATGACAGGGCTCCGACGCAGTCAATGTTAAAAACGTGCGTCATGCGGATTTTTCGTCAAGATCCTCGGGCATTCAACTCAAGTTGATACCGCTCTCGACCATGGTTAGAGTACTCAGTAAAGCTAGATGCATATTTCTTTTTCCCCAGTCGAAAGTTTGCGACTAAAAATGACAAAGACATCACGTTCACTAGACTAGGTTTCACTAATTGGAAAACGGAATTAGAGTCTGACTGGGGATTCGGTTAACATGCCTCTAGCCCAGTGGTTCTCAAACTTGTCACTGTGTATGCTGGTTTTCATTGCAACCACAAATGAAACCCTAGAATTCTATTAAGCAGTTGATTTGTTTTAAATCGATCTTTTGTTTTTTTTTTACCTTCTAACTTCACATTATGAGAGAAATGCTATGCCTGCCATGGGAAATGAAAGCCCCATGTCCATATTGTGTTTATAATGCTGCAAGATAAGTAATTGCACAAGGTCTAATATATTTACTAATCCAAGTCATACAAAAGTTAATTATTGAGCTCCCATAGGTTGCTGCACACAAGCTTAAAGTTCTGATTTTTTTTTTTTCATATAAACACAAAACAGGGGCTAGTCATTGTCAATTGCTCTGCCTTCTAACTCCTCCTTATAAAATAAATGGTTCAATTTGGTGACCATTCATCAATAATTATACTAATCAAGAGCCTACTGATATTTTGAAAGTTATTGGTACATCTGTTTAAATTTCTCTCTTATTATTCTGCAGTTTCCCATATAGCATGATGTGAATATGGAACTTTAATTGTTCATAACATGCATAACTATTTTTGACAATATCGCCTAAAAGGGTACAGAAGAAAAAGTAACAATTCATTAAAATTCTGTGGTTGCATTTGTGGCTGGAATGAAAACCTGCATACATGGCAGTCCCAGGACTGAGTTCAAGAAGCACTGCTCTAGCCATTGCCATGTACAAGTCTCATACTCATGGGCAGAAATGAGAAAGAGACCAGCAACTGGAGGAACTATTGCTCACCTGCTAGGCCCAAACCACACTGAGAGGAATAGATACTACATTAAAAGCATAGGGGAAACTGTAATGTTTCTTGCTGTTAATGAGTTGCCCCTCTCTGGAACCTCTGAGAGCCCTCTGTCTATGAATGATGATTTCTCTGCTGGGCTTTCCTGAAACTGTTTGAGTACACACTCACAAAGGATGCTAAGCTTAGAGAGATTGCCAGTAGTATACCTAAAAATGTAAAGTATACTTCTTATAATTTGTAAAATAAGATTATTGAAACCCTGGCAAATTTGATGTTGCTTCAGATTAAAAACATATATGACCATGCTGACACAACAGGGTTTTGCATTAAAAGTGATATGTGCAACATTGAAAATCTATCAATAATTAGTTTTTTTCTGTAATTCTCTCCTTCCACTTTGACTTCACTAGCACTTACACTTGGCACTCTCCTCCTCTGATGGTGTGTATCTACTCTTTTGTTTACTTGAGGTTCTTCATTGTAGCTTGCAGTGCTTTCATCATTTTGTAAGTGGCTTTGGATAATAGCGTCTGCTAAATGGAAATGTAAATGTATTAACAAATACTAAACATTTTGAATGAGAAATGGCATAGTTTTTTTTTTTTTTTGCTTAAGTGTATGAGTGTGTGAAGGGATGGGTTTTTTTTTTGGGGGTTGGGGTTAGACAACTAGACACTAGACCACCACTGTGTACCATTACACCCCCCAGAAATTTTCACTGCACCCCCAGTCAAAGCAGGCTGCATCCGGCCCCGATATATGGCCTTTTAACTGCAACAAACTTCAGACATACATGTGACAGGGTTTATCAAAAACTGCAACCTCAGCTCCCCTTCAATTGTTTAAGACACATACACTATCAGTCAGAAGTTTTTGCACACCCCAATATTTCCTGTAATAGTTACAATTTTTCTATTTTGTTCTTGTGTAATAGTCTTATATTGGTTGTATAACAGAAAAGTAGGAAAACTGAAGCCCAATGTATAAACCATGTATATAACAAAACAAATTAAGAAAAACCAGGGTCAGTCATTATGTCAGTATTTAAGCAGATCAGTAATGATGGTCTAATACAGTGCTTCTTAAACCTCTCCTGGAGGACCACCTGTCCTGCATGTCTTAGATCTCTCCCTGCTCATGCACAGGTGATTCAAATGATTAACTCATTATCAAGCAGTTTCATGGGCTTGATAGCCAGCTGATCATTTCAATCACCTGTGCTGGATTCCTTGTAGATTTTTCTTGTAAATGCATTATTTGTAATAAACAAGTATTGGGTTTCAGTGATTTCTTTGCTGTAAACATACATGTAAGATAAAAACTTGACAAGATCTTAGTGTGTGCAAAAACTTTTGATTGGTAGTGTATCCAAAACCATAATTTCATTAACAGGTCAAGGGTGTAGATAAATGCACAGATGGAAAATAATAATTGAATAATAATTCCATTATGCGGGTAAAACTATTTGAGTTTCTTCAAAACTAATGATAAAAATAACAAAAAAGCCCAAGACACAAATCAACAGAAAGGTTTTTAATTCATTATTTTGTCCCCGGCCTGGCTGATTTGATAAACCATTTAAGTAAGTAGTTATACTGTTTTTTCAATCACCGCAAATCCATTTTAATTAAATAATTTCAATTATGATGACTTTTCATCATGAACTACTCAACCTTCACACGTACACCAGGATTGGCAGAATTAAGAGATAATTACAAATAATGTTTGCAGGATTTCCAGCATGATTTGACCCTTGCAGTTATTATGAACGGACCAACAGTTTGACAGCAAAGCTTCTTAATGAGCACTGAGGAAAACTATTTTGTTAATTGCTTTTCCTTTGATGAGTTTTTAAGGAACAGATTTTCGCCCAAATATAAGATATGTAAAAGGTAATCAACTAATTAGATCATGTGCAATAAAATTATGTTTCTGAACTGCTCAAATATCAGAAAGTGTATGCTATCTTCTGAGCTAGTGAATATCAGATATACAACTTATGCTGGTGGCAGCTTATTAATTCCTTCTAATTGTCCTGTGTGGCATAGCATAGAATTAATGTGAATTATTATTATTATTATTATTATTGTTATTCTTCTTCTTCTTATTATTATTATTATCATTATGTTTATATTATTATTATTATCAGCAGAAGAATAATTATATAATTATTAAAGTGATTTTAAAGTCAGGATTGAGACCATTTCGGCAAAATCCACCAAAGGATTTGCTCATTCGCCCTGTAGTATTGGACAGCTCAAAGAGTCTCTTATATGCAAGAGACAACATGAAGTGCTTGCGCATCAACAGAGCAAATGAGTAAAATCTGTTTTCCCAACGACTACTGGGAAAACATACTTTAAGTGATTCTAGAGCACCTTTCCCTCAACTGATATTCTGCTTATCTCCATAATGTGAGCAAACTTGTGGTTTGGCCTCAGTTTGTTTACTTCAGGGGAATGGTGCTTATAATTGCTGACCAAAGAAAAAGAGCAGCGACTCTTCACTGATCTGTTTCCTTGAGCTGACATTCAAGACTTCCTGCATGAAATAAAAAATTAAGCTCTGAAGTTGAACTCTCACTAAAGTGGTCATTGCAGGACAGACATCTGACCAGCTTCAAATGGCAGCTATAAAGCTATCATCGTGCATCAAGGAAAATAGTAATTGGCTTGGCATTTTATAATGATGTAAGGATTATCAATACAGTCTTTTTTTAAAAAAATGATCTTTAATTACTCACATCATTAGCCATTTCCGCTAATCATACCCCTCACAGCGCAACTCAAGGATCTAACTACGATAACAGCTGAGATCTGCTCTCCCTTTGCCAGATTGATCAAGCTTTTAATCTGGAAAAGATTGCATAGAATATGTCTGCCATTCTGATAAGGACAGACAGGCAAATCAAACCTCTTTTTAAAACTTTTCAGTTTTATACTCATCTTTTTTCCTTTTTACCTTTTTTCTTTCTCTTTTTGCAAAATGAAAGGCACTCTGGCCCATTATCTAAAAAAAAAAAACATCAACAAAGGAAACTGTCCAATCTAACACAGAAACACAATAGAGGCTCCCATAAAAGATTAAAGTTGAGGCAAGCATAGAAATAAGCACGCTGTGAACTGACGTTAAATTATCCTCTGGGTAACTCCATAAAAGCTCACAGTCTTCAGTGAGACTTGTCTTTTTTTCTGTTGCCCATGTCCAGGACATATGTGAACTGCAGGAGTTTAAGATGAAGATCTGTCTTCATTAACTCAGGAATGCAGTCACATTCAGGATATTAATTAACTAAAGAACTTTGCAAAGCTCCACAATACAGTATACGGAGACGTCCAATTTTATGAAGTTTCTTCAACTCATCAAATTCCTAGATGTCCATGAGGGATGTTCCTTTACTTTTTACCAAAAAACTCATAAAATCCATATTTTTCAGGCCATTTGCTCCCTATCATTTTCTCCCCTCACAAAAAACAGGCTTTATTGAGTGGGTATCCCATCTATGATAATGAGCTTTGCTGTGGTTGGCCAGCAAACAAAGGTAAATGCAAAATAATAATAATAGTAACCTCAGTGCTACGAGAGAGAAAGAGATGGGGAGGTCGAACAAGGCTGAGGAGGGGAGCAGGTCTGTTTGTGATGGAGAAAACAGTAGGAATCGTAAAACTGTGTTTTTCAAACGCTGAAGTGGAAAGGGGGGTCTAGTTAAAATGGGGCGATTCAATGCCAGCCCTCTCTAGGCTGTTAGATTAGTGGAGTTCACAGTGCAGGTGTTCTAAATTGGGAAAAAGTATTTTCCATAATATGGGTCCATTAAGCCACTCATCTCAGTCGTAAGGCAACTCGAGGAGGCTTAGATTAAGATGTGGCTATCTATATACCCACATACAGTGCCGTGAAAAAGTATTTGCACCCTTCCTGATTACTTTTTTTTTTTTTTGCATATTTCCAACACTTAAATGTTTCAGATCATCAAACAGATTTTAATATTACACAAAGATAACCTGAGTAAATAAAAAATGCAGTTTTTAAATGATGATTTCATTTGTTAAGGGAAAAAAGCTACCCAAACCTACCTGGCCCTATGTGAAAAAGTAATTGCCCCCTAAACCTAAGCCCACCCTCGGCAACAACAACTGCAATCAAGCATTTGCAATAACTGGCAATGAGTCTTTCACATTGCTGTGGAGGAATTTTGGCCCACTCTTCCTTGCAGAATTGTTTTAATTTAGCCACACTGGAGGTTTTCCGAGCGTGAACGGCCTGTTTAAGGTCATGCCACAGCATCTTAATTGGAGTTTAGTCCAGACTTTGACTATGCCACTCCAAAACGTTCATTTGGTTTTTATTAAGCCATTCAGAGGTGGACTTGCTGGTGTGTTTCGGATCATTGTCCTGCTGCATTACTCAAGTGCGCTTGAACTTGAGGTCACAAACTGATGGTCGGACATTCTCCTTCAGGATTTTCTGGTAGAGAGCAGAATTCATGGTTCCATCAATTACGGCAAGTCGTCCAAGTTTTGAAGCAGCAAAGCAGCCCCAGACCATCACCCAGACCATCACACGACCACCACCATGTTTGACTGTTGGTATGATGTTCTTTTTATTATGAAATGTTGTGTTAGTTTTACGCCAGATGTATCGGGACACCCTCCAAAAAGTTCAACTTTTGTCTTCTCAGTCCACAGAATATTTTCCCAAAAGTCTCGGGGATCATCAAGATATTTTTTGGCAAATGTGAGACAAGCCTTTGTGTTCTTTTAGGTGAGTGGTGGTTTCCGCCTTGAAACTCTCCCATGGATGCCATTTTTGATCAGTCTCTTTCTAAGTATTGAATCATGAACACTGACTTTAACTGAGGCAAGTAAGGCCTGCAGTTCTTTAGATGTTGTTCTGAGTTCTTTTGTGGCCTCCTGGATGAGTCGTCGATGCGCTCTTGGAGTAATTTTGGTAGGCCGACCACTCCTGGGAAGGTTCACCACTGTTCCAAGTTTTTTTCATTTATGAATAATGGCTCTCACTGTGGTTTGCTGGAGTCCAAAGCCTTAAAAATGGCTTTGTAACCCTTTCCAGACTGATAGATGTGAATGACTTTGTTTCTCATCTGTTCTTGAATTTCTTTAGATTGTGGCATTATGTGCTGCTTTTTGAGATCCCTTAGCCTAACTCACTTTGTCAGACAGGTTCTATTTAGGTGATTTCTTGATTCACCAGGTCTGGCGGTAATCAGGCCTGAGTGTGGCTAGTGAAATTGAACTCAAAAAATTTGGTTAATCACACTTAATTCATGATTTAACAAGGGGGGGAGAGATTACTTTTTCACATCGGGCCGGGTAGGTTTGGATAGCTTTTTTCCCTCAGTAAATGAAATCATCATTTAAAAACTGCATTTTGTATTTCTTCAGGTTATCTTTGTCTAATCTTGAAATTTGTTTGGTGAAACATTTAAGTGCAAAAAAATCCAAAAAATAAGAAATCAGGAAGGGGGCAAATACTTTTTCATGGCACTGTATATCCCATCTCACATCGCCCTTGTCACATGGTCCCAGGTAAACCAACGCTATTGGCAGCCGTATCGCCAACTTTCACACTCCTAACCCCAGTCACTATTATTCAGTGAGCTGTGGACTACACAATCGATGGCATGGGGTAACACCATACAAAGGCTCTGCAAAACAGCTGCCAAGGCAATGAAAACCCCAGTCGGAGCTGGGAAGGTAGCACAATACATACAAGGGGATAAAGAAAGCATATGCAAATACGGTTATGATTTTGCATTCAGACCAACTAAAAAGATACTTAACAACCGGATTTTTAAATTCAAATTTAAAATTTTTAAATTTTTGATCTTGATCACGGTTATCTCTAGCAAAATTCATTTTGCATACATTTTTGCTCATTGAACGGTGGGTCAAAGATTTATCAAGGAGCTAAGAGAAGTAACAAAAATATGGCCTCCATGAGTGGCCATGTTTTTAGTCCACTCAAATTTAAGATACACTGAACAAAAATATAAACGCAACACTTCTTATTGAGAGAAATATGACCATGTTCAGAAACCCATTGTACTTTCATTGAGTGTTGAGGATTGTATGACCTTACAGCAATACTTTCAATCACTGATTAAAACAGACAAACAAGAATCTCATGTTGCAATGATGATAAAGGGGATGGGGACTATTGTCCGAATTCACAAATCAATATTGGGTATGTCCTTTTTGGCCTGCTGCACTACTATACATCTCTGCTGTATGGACTGTCAATGGTGACTTGGGGGACGTGCTCCCACTTCTCTTCAAGAGCTGTGCGGCATCAGCGTATATTGGCCAGAAATGTGAAACAAAGTCAAACTTGTTGGTTGAGGACATCCCATGGATGCTGGATGGGGGACAAATCCAAAGAATAAACCGGCTATTCAAGCACACAAGTGTTTTCAGGCTCAAGGAACTCTGGGCACGTGGGTGTGGCATGGTGATGCTGGATGGTTATTGTTTTGATGGACAAATGGTAGGACGATAGGCCGCAGTATCTCATTGTGATATCACACGGCATTCAAGTTGCTGTAAATGAAATGCAGTTGGGTGCATTGTCCATGGGATATTCCCACCCAAACATAGCTTAACGATACCCCGTCCATCCATAGCATAACAATCCCCCGTCCATCTGCTCTGAGAAGTTGCAAATGTGACTCGTCTGTAAAGAAAACAGTCCTCCATTATGCCACTGGCCATCAAACGTGTCTATTAACTCAGTCAAACTGATTTTTTCGTCGACCTGAGGTGAAGTCCAATCCACAAAGATCAAAACACGTACAAATATGGACTTCCTGGAGATGATTTTTCACGGTTTAGGCTAAAATGCGGCAATTGTGGGGACCAACTGTCACATCTGCTGTGGCATTTTCTGCTCTCAGATGGTCACAGAGATGGAGAGTCCGGATATGGCCTTCCTCTTCAAGCAGGCTTTTAATATTTTATCCTGATAAGCAAGCTATTTTAGTGTGTTTTATGACTGTTTTGCTCTGTAGGCACTTTGAGATTTTTAAAAAAATGAAAAGTGTGTTATAAATAAAATTGATTGTCATTATTATTATTATTATTATTATTATTATTAGGCCTATTATTATTATTATATGGCAGTCTTGAGTAGGGTCGTCACACATGGTCGTCATGCATGTGGGCGGTCTGCTGTTGTGCCTAATTCCTCAAAAAAGAGTCTTATGTGACTTATTGTTGAAACATGGACATTAACAGCCCTTGTCACAGCCCTGAGAAACATTCCTGCATTGATCATGCCAATGGCACGGTCCCTAATGGCTCGAGTCATCTATGGTATTTTGGACAATGGCAGAACTGGGACTTTTGAGGTGGCGTTTTATTGACCAGAGTACAGGATGTGCCAGGGCTGACCGTACCTGACTCCAGTAGCTCTGGATCTGGCCCCACCTGTCTGACAGGACAATTTTGACAAAGGGCATGAACTTGACAATGATATGGAGAAGGTGACTGAAATGCACACAGACCAGTGGCACACAGCCTTGGTCACATAAATAAACCCTACTAAGCCAACCTGAGAAATAATTATGCGGAATATTGAAAAGACAAAACTGATGCATTTATATTTTTGTTCAGAGTACATTTACTACGGCATTTCATGCTACAAGTACATCTGCATTGATAAATGACTCATTACTGCCATTATTTAGTACAAGCAAAAAAAAATTACGAGTACTGTTTGTTTGTTTTATTGATTTCTTGTATATTACTATTGTTTTTATTATGTTTTCAACAAATGCTCTCACTGGGAAAGATGAAAAAAGAAATTGAAAAAGATGGATACCTTCACATATTTACAACCCTCCTGATTTTGAAGAATGGAGGACAATTCATAGTGCGTCACATAAGAACATAAGAGGCTGTTCCACAAAAATTACTAATTTATATGTTAAACAGAATCCAAAGTATTGCTTATCATTAGTTTCCTATTTGCATTCCATCATCAGACCTGCTTGGAGTGAAATGGCTTCCTGATGGACCACTGTCCCATGTGATGAGGTGGCACTTTACCCCCATCTACTGGTCATCAATAAAACATACACCCTGAATGACCTAAAAACTTGGTAAAACTCAAATGGTTGAAGTATTCAAATGTTCCGTTGAAACAGATATATTACAAGAAAAAAAAAAGCGAGCACATTTAATTGGCTTAAAAAACCTATTGATACAATTGCACGATAAATAATTTAACCGTACTAAAATTATTTTGGCTTTTCTTTCAAGCACTTCAAAAAGCCAGCTTATTAATCTTATTTTTAGAGTTAATATTGTCGCAATTTTTTTGCATTAATTCTATATGCTTAATTCTTATTATTTTGAGTACATGCATCAAACGCTCTAATGCAGTTATACGGCGGCAAATTTTTGTAAGGAATTCCATCTAAGAAGCTTACGGATGGTTTTTCATGGTAAGCCACCCTGACCACTGGAATATGAGCCAAACTCACTGACATTATGAAGGCCAAACAAAAATGACAAAACCACACTGGAGTCATTGATAAAAATATTTTAAATGAAAACAATGATGTAATTTACCACTCAAGCCTCAGAAGAGGCCATTCCGGTCAGAAGAACATCATGGTTTCATGCTTGGTGAACCATTTCATTATTACAGTATTATGTTATGATTATACTGTATATCATATACATATTTTAGTATGTTCTGCTTACAGTAAACCTACAGTATGTAATTCAGTAAGTGCAATATGTCATGTAATTGTGGTGGGGGAAAAATTCAATATGAAAACACAATTATTAAGAAATATAAAAAGAAATTTAGATGAAACTGTTGCTATCTATTACCACCATATCCTCTTTTTGTTACAATTTACAACTCCTCAATTCATTCTAATTACTGTTGATTATATAATACCATTTCAAACTGCATCAAATTATTTTATTTAACCATTTTTTAACTATCTACCCAGGCTAAAAAAAAAAAAAATCGTAGCATCATAGCATTCTACCATTCAACTGTATTCTTTATAAGAGACAGAAAAGACAGCGTGAGACTATTAGTTATTTGAGTTGTTGGTCAGCAAAATACATTGTTCTCCAACTCAAGATTTCAGAGGCATTTTTTTTTTTTTCAAATACCTCAGTATAAGGCAAACATTTTCCAGTAAAACCCAAAGCTCATCTATTGTGCAACCACAGATTAAAAGTTAATTAAAAGAGGCCAGGACACACACTGTTTACAAAATGAAGCAACTGGGCTTTGTTCACAATGTAAAAATACATGTGAAGGGAAAATGAAATCGAAAATTGTACAGCCTGCAGTCTCCCTGTAATAGTCCATATATTCTTATAAATTCAATTACCAGAAGAGTGGGGACAATGTGCAAAATGTAAATTAAAAACAGCAAGTAGTAATTTGCTAATCAATTTTAGCCTGTATTGAACTGAATATAAGTACAAGATGAAATAAGTAATGTGTTAACTTTTAAACTGTATTAGTTTTTAAAAAATAACCACTAAGTGATGTCTTGCAACATGTTCCAATGAAGTTGGGACAGTTGCATATTCACCACTGTGTAACATCAAGGCTTCTTTTAACATCAACCAGTCCTTGTTTTGGAACTCATTACAATAATTCTTGGAGTTTCAAAAGTGGAATTTTTTCTCATTCTTGCCTGAAATAGGACTAAAGTCAACAGTCTGGGGTTTCTGTGGTCATATTTTGCACTTCATAATCCGCCACGCGTTTTAACCAGGAGAGAGGTCCGCACATCAGATAGTACTCGCACTCTGTGGCTACCAAACTCCATGCAGATTGTGGCTTGGCGTTATAATGCTGGAACAAGCAGGGTCATCCCTGAAAAAAACTGATGCCTGGAAGGCATAAGTGCTATTCCAAAATGTGCCTGTACCCTTCTGTCTCACTTGTGCTTTCAGAGTTGTAACAGTTGCCCATGTGTAGTCACAGCCCCAGACCATGGCAGTCACTGATAACAGTTGGGAAGGCTATTCTCCTCTTTTGCTCTAAAAACACAAAGTGTATTTCTAAAAACAAAAACTTCTCTGGGCTCAAGTTCATCTGAAATGGACTGATGCAGTGTGCCAAGGAATGATGTGGTCTGAACTGTACATCTTTCAAATTATTTCTGGAAATAGTCAACAGCGTGTTCTCGGGGCCAGAGAGGAGCAGAACAATCCTGACTGTTATCAGCGACATGTTCAAAACCCAGCATCTGTCATGGTTTGGGGCCGCAGTAGTGTGGTCCACAGGAGTAACTGACACATCTGTGCGGGCACATTTGCCGCAGAAGGGTACATGCCAATTTTGGAACACCACGTGCCTTCCAGTCGTTGTCTTTTTGAGAGACACCCCTGCATGTTCCAGCAGGATAATGCCAAGCCACATTTCTCCCCATAATACAGAAGTGGAGCTTCGGAGTCACTAGTGTGGGCACTGCCTGCAGCCTAGACCTGTCTTCCAGTGAAAATTTGCCGCCAATTATGCAATGCAAAATTCGACAATGGAGTCCCTGGACTGTTGACTGACTGAAGTCCTGTATCAGGCAAGAAAGGGAATAAATTCCGCTTTCAAATCTCCAACAATTAGTGTCCTCATTTCAAAACAAGTACTGAATGTTGCTATAAAGGAGAGGTGATATCACGCAGTGGTGAACACGCAACAGTCCCAACTTCAGTGGAACGTGTTGCCGACATTACATTTGGAAATACTGTAGGTATTATTTCATAAGAAAACAATAAAGTTGATGATAAAATATTATTTATTTTGCAGCACATTTTTTTCTTCTGAATACAGGTTAAAAGGGATTTATTAATCAAAGCTTGCTATTTTACATTTAAATCAACAAAATGTCCCAATTCCTCAAGAATTGTGGTTGTAATGATTTTTATATTGAGACCAATTTAATACATAACCAATAATCTGAGTGATATCTGAGAGTAAGAGACAAAGAGAGAGAGAGAGAGAGAGAGAGAGAGAGAGAGAGAGAGAGAGAGATAGCACAATAACCTTAAAACTAGAGAAAGGTCAACAGTAGTGGGCACCAACCCTGGTCCTGGAGACAAGGCCGCCGACGGGGGGATGGGGGAAGGGACTGCTATCCCCGGGCATCAGACTGGGGGGGGGCATGAAACTGACCCCCTGATTTTAAAATAATCTGCTGGAAAGTTCATCATAATAAATATCTGTGAAGATTTAACATAGAATTTCTTAGTTAGATAAAAGCTTTATATATTCTATTTTGCTAATTTTCTTTGACAAATGACAAAAATAGATTTACCCCCCCTCCAAATGCAAGTGGTTTGGTCCGCCTTTAGCGTCGCAACAAAAGACTGATGACGTGAATTACCACACACTTGCGCGCCTGAGATCTCTTGTTGCCTATGTTTCTAACTTTGCCCGTAACGGTGGCTGTAGGCGAGCGCACTTTCAGTAAACTTAAATTAATAAAAAAATCAATTGCGCTCCACCATGTCACAAGAGAGACTAAATGGTTTAGCGATGATCTCGATAAAACATGAACTGGCCAAGAGAATTGATTTCGATGATATTATACATGACTTTGCAACTAGAAAAGCGCGGCGCCTTTCATTTGTCAAATGAATAGTTATGCTGCTTCTTTTGGTTCGTTCCGTGCTGCAAAAAGTCCGGTCGCCGCGCTGGCTATACGCTATACACGTGCACGTTGTCTAGTTTAGAAAGAAAATTATGTTTTTATTGGAGTCATCATGCTACCATTCCGAGGAAGGTTGGACAAGCCAATGCTCTGGGCTACAAAAAAGATAGTATTTTATGAACACGATCAAGTGGACTCTCATAACAGTGATTGTCTGACATAGAAATATGGAGTGAGGAGGTCGATGCCATTTAGAACACAATCGTACCCCTCAAATATCTCCACCCAATACCTCAAAAGCAGCCTAAATCGTCCGCCTGTACTTCTCATGCACTTAAGTTAAATTTTAATTGCTTTTTTATAGTTGTTGAATCTCTTCCCATGGTTCTTCAACTTCTGCTCCTTCCTCTTCCATGATGGCCAAAACGAAACAAAACCTCGAAAATGTAATAACGTTAAATAGTTACAGTACAATAGAAAGGCGACAGGCAGCTGCAAGTGCATGAACAATATGTATTCCTGCGCGAGTTAAGAGAGAGAATACATTCTAAAAATCTTCCTTTCTTGTTTTGTCGTCGCTCTTATCAAGTCTAATCATCGAAAAAATATCATAATAAATTAAGGTATCATTCCTTCCCCGTATTTACACATGATTTCAGTCAGATCGTTTAGCCTATGTCCATGGGAATCTTCAATGTACTGTATAGAAAAATATGAGTTTAAATAAAAAAAACGACAGATTAATGTTTCTCCATTATAATTTATCCATCTCAAGTAAAGTACGACACAATTTGAACCTTGAATAACAAAATATAAAGCTTAGCGCAGAGCTTGCAAAACTCGTACGTGACGTCACCCAAAACGGGCGTCATTCCTAGCATCACGGAAGTATTCATGCTCCATAAAGTACTGTCTTTTCGTGCGTGTTTCCATTTTCTCGTATCGATAATGTGACGGAACGACATTACATTGCATTCTTTGCGTTCCAAGCTTTCCATTGATGTCGAAATTGCCATATTTCAGTTTTTCCTTTGAATCCCAAGGCACTGCGAGACCATTTTATCCCCGGGCATTGGCTAGGCTCACGGTGGCGCTGCCTGGAGATATACCATCCTGGCAGTTCTCACACCAAAGCTAACAAAGAATACTTCATTGAACAGCAAGAGATCTTTTTTAAGCAGCGAATTGGCAGAATCAGGAGTGACACATATGGGCTGGAATGAAAACCTACAGGAAGGTAGATCTCCAGGAGCAAGGTTCGTGATGACTGATCTCACACATTATTATTGGGACACAGTATCAGAGAGCAGGGATGTGTTGAAGGGTGAATGCTGCCAATGGAGGTTGAGCTGTGGTAAAGAAGAGGAGGGGGGTGAAGCGGGAAAACTATCCCAGATGGAAGGCAGTCAGCCTGGGCTTTGAGGCAGCCAAGGAGGCTTGTGAGTTATGTGCAGCAGAGCCTTCAGCAGTTAAACTGAGACCCGCTCCACTGCTGTCCGCCCTAACCCCTCATGAGACTGTCCCAGGGTTCTTCGCCAAGGTGAACCCCAAAAGGTGCGGGTTTGGTGGAGGAAAAGTGCAAAGGAAGGACACGGTCCTGGGAGCCAGCGGGGCTAATAATGGGGAAGTTCACACCGAACCGAGACGATAAGACTCCAGCGCCGCTAGTACTGCATATGCCAGGTGAGCTAAGAAACACCTCCCCCAGATGGCCTGCAAGACCGCGCTACGAGTGTCTGAACTGAAAGTTAACTAGTGGCAGGTAAAACTGCAGAGTTATCCGTCCTCATTCTCGTTATGCGATACCCGCCGCTGCCACAGAAGGTAGCTGCACGCGGGAGTGATGGCATTTGTTTAGGAGTGTGTCTCAGTAGGCTAACTGAAGAGAATGCGCATTTGGGAAGGACCGTCTCAATGGCTTGTGTTGCAGAGGGAGCTGGGCACGTTCCAGGCACAGTCTCCAATGAACGCTGCTCCCAGGAGCCGAGATGAGAGCTCGACTTGGGGACTGCGGGCTTTGCTTAGGCTGAGCTGTAGCCATCAGTCTTGTTGGGTAGCTGCATCAGGACATTCAGATGTTTGCAGGTACCATTCCCTCAAGTGCTATCGTACACCATTTACGCTTGGGGGACTTAGACTCAGCATTTGCCAGCGCTATAGTGAAAAAATCCTCACATAGGCAGTAACACGGCTTAATCTAAGCAGCGCAGCCATGCTCAAGATGGAAATTCATGAATTTATTTTGTCATTGCTTTGCACACATGCTATGAGCATAATTCATCCAAAAAAAATTTTTTTTTCCAACAGTTTTCTTATCTAATTTCACTTACAGTATATCCCCTATGCATGGTCATTCAGTATAAGTATTTAATCGTCTTATTTACCAATCTGCCGTTTCATATTTTCTTCAGTAGCTCTTTTAGGACAAACAAAATCAATTATAAAAGCAGGGAATGTAAGGGTTTAATTGAAAAGTCAGCTTGCAGGCAGCTTTTTATATTGTGTTGACACAATCTCTGTCCGCAAGACAAAGGGGCACACTGAGCATGAAGCTCGGCAGGTTTTACTTTTCATTTATAACTTGCCCTGTGAGAATGTAGCATATGTACACGCTAGTTCCTGACTTTCGCTAAATATGTCTGCTAATTGCCCCGGGTGGCATTTCAGATCTACAGCCGTGGAGATTCTCCATCTGGCCAAATGAAAAAGGTGGAACGTCTGCTCCTCCAAGATATAGCAATAGTGGAGAAGACCAGGCGTTTTCAGTTCAGTCATCCAGTTCGTCTAATCTGTTGTTGCTAAACAGACGCTAGAAGCATATTACAATATAGATTAACGACACACAATGGTGCAGACAAAATAATGTTCCACTGGGTATAAGAAAAATGTTTAAAAACATTATTATTACCCTGCCCCACCCGAAGGGTGAGGGCAAGGGGTATTGTTTTTGTTTCGGTTTGTTTCTGTGTTTGTGCATTTGTTTCTGTGTTTGTTTGCTTGTTAACACTTTAGCAGCAAAACTAATGGCCAGATTCACCCCAAATTCGGTTTAGGGATTGCCACTGACCCAGAATAGATGCCTATTGAATTTTGGAAAAGTAGGTCAAAGTATGTGCGAGGGGCGAGGTTTGTTGTGCCTGGCACCACTTGTTATTATTATTATTAATAATTATAATAATCATTTTAAGTTGATATTTTACTCTTTAACTGATAAAAATAGCTTGAGAATAGCTTGAGTGCTAACATAAAATTGTGGAACACAATGTGAACTGAAGAAACATGTCCCTTATATTAATAGAGCTCACTCCCCATATAGTGCTTATAAAGAATGTGTTGCATTCATTTAAACATCTGAGTGTCCAATAAAGTCATACCACCACTGAGCCTTACAGTTTCTTTGTAGTAACCTAATGTTTTCTTCACGTTGTAGCCCTTTCTAAAAGTTCTGAAGTTTCAAATGTCAAGTGATAAGTTTCTCCCCATGCGCACTGTGGAGTGAAGAGGAGAATTCAGTAAACAGCCATTTTGAACACACAAAGCTCATCAGACAGAGGGATGGTAGGTGCACTGAAGCTGTAAGGCTGTATCTGCTCTTGTTTAGCCTATCTGATGGATGACTTGAATTTATGACTGTGGGAGTGGGGTGGTGGTGAGGGCTGGGGGGGAGTGGGGTGGTGGTGAGGGCTGGGGGGGGGGGGGTGGTGGTGAGGGCTGGGGGGGGTGGGGGTGGGTCCCAGTACTGGAGAAGCTCCCAAGGGAGTTGATGCATTTGTGTCAGTGGGAGGACATCTCAAGAAGACAAATGAGTTTAGTGTACCGCTGAAGTTTCCATACCATTCTTCATGAAATGCACCGACCGATTTAAGATCACAACATCCAAACATAATGCATATAACACTGCATGAGAACGGATATGGGTTGAGTAATCAACAAGAAAAAATTGGTGTTGATGAAATTTAAATGTTACAGCACACATTAATTATGGTCTAATGATGTTTATTTAATTGCTTATTTATTTGCTTGATTCATTCATTTATTAACAGAATTGCATCATAATGAATACTTACAAAATACTTAACTCTCAGCCACCATAAAACTGCATATAATTGCACTTAGCCGAGAGAAAACACGTCATTTTTCAAGGGATTACAGATATCTACAAAATCTACAAATCTAGTATGAAGAAATAAAAATTGGCTAATGTTCTTTATTGAATAACTTCATATTCCATTAAACAGTATTTTCTTCTTCGGTTCTTAGTGATGGAATGATTCATCCCTTACCACAATATATGGCTAATTTATGTCTAAAATTTTGCCAAACCACTTTGATGTAGAGTATAACTTTGGTGTTTCTCCATCATATGGATCAAAATTGTTATGTTACATTACAATTTTGTGATGTTACAATGTAACGTTTCATTAACTGTCCAGCTTTAAAATACAAAGTCTCAAGGACTCCCAATAAATTGAATGAATGGCAGAGGAAGTGCATATCAATAGCTTGAAAATTACAATTAAAGACACATCTTTTTAAAGCAGGGAACAGAAATTCTGTTTAAGTGGAAGTACAGTGGGATATAATGGATATTGGTCCTAGTCCGTATCTTTACAGCAGTGTGACCAAATTGAATGGTGCTATAAAAACGTTCTTAAATCAAAGCAACTCTTTTAATTAAGGCATATTTTTTCTGTAAGAATATCTCTGGTGTGAACAAGAACAACAAAAGACCAGCAGTAATAACCTGGCCTCTCTACCTGCTTTTTACAACATGACCGTGTCCCTCAAAGGAGCTCCTTTTATGATGCACAATATATGTGGATCTTTTTACACCCTGTCCCTGTCACAACCCTGTCAAGAGGATCTGCAGTGAAATTGTTGTAATCAGCACATTCCAGTCACTTTGGACGAGATTTTGGCATCCAATCTGTCGCAACAGTTGTTCACTGTTTAAGTGTGATCCAGGCTTACTTCTGAGAATACAAACACATCGAACCCAGCTGATTTCACATAAGAATCTCGACAGCCTCATACTGACAGGGGGTAGTTAAATGATGCTGGTGGCGCATTAAATGGTATGTCTGAATGCTCCAACAGTGTGCCTATATGAACTAATGTGCTCAGTTCACGTTCCTTATTACACAGATTGGAAAAACACAAAATTCACGTGCACGCACACGCACACACACACACACATGCGCACGCACACACATCCTTGTACTTCTATCCATGTGAGGACATTACATTGACTTCATTCTTTGTGAGTCTCTACAGCCTTTCCCTAATTATAACAATGACCAATGCATGCCTTAACTAAACCTTGACCCTAACCTTAACCTATCCTTATTCTAACCTCACCCCTAACCTTAAACAATAGACAGGCAAAAATATCCTTACTTCCCAATAATGCCCCCACTGACGGAAAAAAAACATTTTCTAGTCCTCACTGTGTTGCAAGTACACGCACACACACACACACACACACACACACACACACATTCATATGGGGAAATGCATATGAAAATGCCACAGTTGTGCATTGATCATCGTTTGGAACAGATTGCGCTGGGTATTTTTCCCCGTATTACACCTAATCTAAATTTTGACTGCATGCTGATTTATATTGAACTCAGTATAATATATGCTAAATGTTATGTAAATCAAGAAAATAATTTCTTGCCAATGCATTTCAGCGCTGATACATTACACAGAGCAAAGATGTTACAATGAAAACACAAAAATTATAACTATTATTATTATTATTATTATTATTATAACATGGCAAAGTGTGAGGGCAAACTTTATTTAAATTTGCAAACATTATGTTAAGCCTTAAAATTCTCATACCATGCCAAAGTACTCATTAAAAATTCAAATATGCTATTTTATTTTGCAAGCAGAGGGTTATAATTTGCACAGAGCATCTTGTTTGGCTTCAAAGCCTGCAAGTGAGTGTAAGTAAATCGAGCAGCAGCTGGTTCTTTTCATTTCATATAGTACATTTTTATGTACTGCACATTTGTTTGAGTTTTTTGTTCAGACACTGTCACGATATTAATGATTGAATTAGATTGTGTATCAAGTTCAAGTGGTGAAAGCAAAACATTGTTTTTTTCAGTCACATTACATAAACTCCTTAGCAGAGCCAATTATAAAATCTGAGAAAAAATTATTTGTGAAAAACTGTAAATTGTAAAGTCAATAGCATTATTATTATCATCATTATTTGAGAATTGTGGCCTATGTGCAAATATAATTAACAGCACATTGTACATTGTTTACTAAAGCAAATTATCTTGAAAAATGTATACTCCTCATAATGCCTGATATGCTAACTATGTACTCCGAGCCAGTGAGCTTTAACAGCCATACAGATTTACCCATTTCTTCTCACAAGTGGTCTAATGTTTTATTATGACTGGCAGTCCACTTTGAGCCATCATAAAAAGTTACATGCAAGGAATATATACTTTTTTATACATGAATGCAAGATATGTCCACTGGCGCAGCAAGTGACATCGCAGTCACATGACAAGCAACACACACCACATGTCTGCTTGCAATCACTGGCATACACACCTTTTTATGCTCACGATAGGCTGTACAGTGTTACATTAGTGCTAAAAAAACAGAAAAAACCAACCGCAAGTGGTGTTACTGAACACTCCTGCTATACATGTATAGCGACAATAACTGTTTCCTCAGATTACCTCAAGCCATATACTCAACCAACAGCAACTTACTACAATCAAGCATTATGAGGAACCATGTCACATTGCATTCATTGACTTGTAAATGAAAGGATTACAGCTGGAACAGTGAACCAACTGCAAGCATAATTCTGCTTCTGAGAATGCCTTTATCTGGCTTAGCACAGGCGATGAGGACCATCTCCCTTGGCAGCGTGGATTCCACATCTCACACTGTGTCTCTCATTTGTCAAAAGGGCTGATCACGAATCCTGAGGACTCATTCCTCATTCAATTCCACTGACGGTCTAATCTACATTTCTTCTGCCCAGCTATGAAATGAAGGCCTTTAAGACGGTCATGAAAAGAAAATTAGCATTACATGAAAGGATTTGTGCAGCAGAGAAAAAGGAATTACAGGCTGATGTCATCCAAAAAACACAGATCACGCATGTCATAAAACAGAAACAGGAATTAGAGCCTAAAGTCAGACAAAAAATGCGTATCATACATTTCACTTCAGTTTGCATGAGTTGAAGTCCATTAGAAATCAAGACTGAGTGGTTACACATGAAGAGCAACAAGACTAGGTCAAAACCTAGAAGAGGGCTGGACTGTTTATGATCTGTGTGCAAATTTGTGGGCATTGACCAATAGCCAATGGGGAAAGTACACTCAGCTGGCCGACCAATGGTGTAACTTCATCACTCACTCACTCAGTCACTCACTCACACACTCAGCCACTACTGACATCTGTGGATGTAGGACCAGACCGTGCCAGTGCAGTAAATGACTGTTTAAGTGAGACCTGTGTGAATTAAATCGCAATATTTCCATCAGAAAAAGATAAGATAATGTATTGTCCTTGATTTCTAAGGACTAAGTTCTGGAATTTCGTGTAACAGAGTTCTTAAGTGTGACGTCACGTTGCCATGGCACTAAGAGAGCCAAAATTACTTGCGCGTAGGTCACATAGACTTTGTTCGAAAGGTCAAGACCTCTAATTATCCATTGTGTTCCAACGAAATACAGCTAAAAGGATAAAAATGGATGAAATGCCATCACAGGATCTTCTAGTGTTTTAGAATTGAAAAGGGAGATTCAAACAGGCAGAAATGGTTGCTTGTTTTGCCCCGACCTGCAGCCATACGTCAGAAGGCAACACTTGTTCTGACATAGGTAAGAATCTTCCCAGCAAAACGATTTTTGATTAAAGCATGTAAATTGTACCTGAACGTATGGAAGCCCATCAGGGACAATGTAAGGGTTGTGCTTCGTACACAGTTCAGGTGCACGGAGGACAGGAAGTTGAGGACTGGACTCAGGTGCAAGGATGGACTTGGTAGTTTTTATTATGCCTGCTGCGCAGCAGAAGGCACGGATAAAGTAACACAAAACAAACAGGAATCGAGATTCCTTAGAAACACTGTTGGTAATACAGACTCTGGGCGTTAGCTACAGTAACAATTTATTACAAATAGGAAAAAAAAAACAGAATCGAGGTTCCTGGGTAAAGGCGCTGAAAATAAACAATAACAGCACTAAGTATAAGAGTATTAGATTTACACGCGATACACAAGGAAATACGTCTATACAAAGACTATGAACGCAACACAGGTATACGGTTACGAGACTTCACACAGACCGAGTATGAGACTCGGTCTCATATAGCACGCTGCTACCACGCCGAGGAAATGACAAACAGATGCAAACAATGATTAATGGAGTGAGGAATGCAGTCCAGGTCTTAATTGACCGGTGAGCTGGCCAACTCGAGGCGTGGTCTTACAGACATTAAAATGAAAATGTAATTCCACTATCGCATTATAATTTTCCACTTATGAATGAGTTATTTGAGACAGAATTAGGTCACACTTTAGATGAAGTGTTGCTCAAAAAGGCTTTATACAGCATGCATAATGCCCTCATACATGAGACATAATGTCTTCATAAATCATACATAAGCAAATGCCATGCTTTGTAAAGGGTGAAATAATGCATCCGTATTCAGCATGTGATGCCAGGTGTGATATAACTGACAATGTCACTTAGCTAGTGGCCAAATTCTGTAAAGAGTGATATTTTCAGCTAAGTGACATTGTCATTGTCACATCTGGCATCACATGCTGAATAAGGATGTGTTATTTCACCCTTTACAAAGCATGAAATTTGCTTATGAAAGACTCCGGTGCCTGGCTTTGCGTTTTCGATTTCGTGGTACCCCGTGCTTTTCCTAACATAAATCAAATGTAAATACATTGCCTCATTGGCTGTGTGAGAAGGCGGGACTTCCCTTCCTCAATTTGGTACGGATTGTATATTAAATACAAGCGATCTCATTGGTTATCAATCGGAGGGAAATCTCCGCTGTACCTCAGTAGTTCAGTAGGTTGGGGGGTGTCTGTAACTTGAGAGGACTAGAAAAAAAATGCCATTTTGGTTTGGAAGACCCACATAAATATTCTTTAAGGGAGTCCGAATTCCTAAGCTATTTTCTTTGCCTAGAACATGGAAGTCTGAACATTTTCACTAAAACCAGTAGAGCAAGTTCTAAAATTTCTTCAGAATTCAAGTTCCATTACATTATTATGCAGGCATAGCATAGTCCAAGGCCTTCACCACCGCTGACTCTGCATGAAGGCAGACCTCCCGGGAAGATCACAGCCATCCGCTGCATCATGCAGCCAGGCCTGCGGAGATGTGTAGCTCAGTGGACCGCGGGTGTGGAAACACATACCAATGTCACCATGAAGGACGGCGGGACAGGTTTAACTTGGGACGGTTGTTGGTGTTGGTGGTGGTGGTGGGGGGGTTTGGTGGGGTGGAGGGTCACGATTCAGCTGCCCTCTCTTGCACTGCAGCAGCTCTGACTGACTGGAGGGGAAAGGTGTGATCGTGTATAAAGGACATGGGGGCACACAAAATGGAGGACTGTTATGCACTCACGGTACGTACTATTGACAGATTCCATAATTAGCAGTCAACTTCAATATGGGCTATTGCTTTTCACGGTGCCTCAAATTAAGGGTTCTGGAATATCGACGTTAAGGACCTTTCCCCATTATGACGAAACAAAAGAAAAGTTGAGAGAACATTTAAGCGCTGAAAAATTATATTGATTTATTGAGCATCAAACACACAAGGTGAAAAACTAGCCAGGGAGCAAAGAAGGCTATTGTACAGCTGTCTATGAGATGGCGACAGTTTGGAGAAAAAAAAAAGCCCTTTTCTTATGGTAGCACTGAGGACGTGAGGAGTTCAATGTATTGCCAGCCCACAGAATACACAGATAGTGTTCTCCCGAACTTTTCTTTTGCTTATTTGATTTCCTTACTGTGAACTCCTAGCTTTATTCAATTTCCTAACATCTCTGATTCAATTATGGCCGAAATGAAAGCACTGTTTCTTTCGGTGGACAAATTTCCTCTGGTCTTAGAAGATTTGATTTTTTTTTTTATCTTTGGATACGGGGAGATGCATAATTACCTGGACAGTGAGATATTTTCAAGGGGCCATAATTTCTGCATGCTTATCCCTGTATGGACGTACCTGCATAACAGTGCAAACTGTCAGCCTTAAGCTCAGGGTATTTATACCTGTCTCCAGTAAACCAAGTAGCCTATAGAACCCTTTACAATGGTTTCACTGTCTAAATACTTATGGTCCTCACAGATTATGGGGTAAAGTTTTGCACTGCACCAAAAACTGTAGTAGAACAGTCCACTTTTTCATGTGCACGCCTCCACCAAATTCTCTCCTGCAGCGTCCTTTTCAAAGACTGCCAATTGAATATCTAGCTAGCACTTCACCACATTCTGAAACAGTAGTTCCCGATGCTGGTTGTGGGGACCCCCTGTGTATGCTGCTTTTTGTTTAAACTGCAACTCCAATCATGTTTTTTATAATTAAAAAAGCCTGTTTTTTTCATAATTAGGTTCTTTTCATGTTCAAAAGGATTATTTATCGTCTTCAGCCACAATGTCTGAAATAGCTACAAGTGTATACTATAAGATGAAAAACTGCTTTACCGCAAAGGTTTGCAAGAAACGTAGCCATTTCAAACAGAGCAAATGAAAGACAATGATGAATCAGTAGGGTCCTAATTATGCACCAAAACATGCAACTTTTTGCCCTTTTACACATACAGGTTTGGTTCCTTATCATTAGCATCATCCATTTAGTTGTCAGAAGCTATCAGATGGTTCTTTCTTTCGTGACCACACTTTGACCAATTAAAAGCTAACTGAATTTTTAATTTCATTAGCCCCCCTTTTTGTAAGATTTCCAATATACTATAATATGAATACAGAGCTCTTAATGGCACACATAGCTGTTTCTGACATAGTGTGAGAAGAATAGTCCTTGTCAAGATTTTGGGATTCTAACCAAGGTTTGGTAAAAAAGCCAGCATACAACAATAGGTCCGCAGGACCAATGTTGAGAACAACTGCTCTAAAACTGTATCACGACCACAGCCACAGGTATATTCAGCAGGACATGTATCAAGAGGTAAAATGAAACAGAAAAAATCTTAAAGAAAAACCCTATCTGGAGTCACCCTGGGGGATGAGAAAGGACAGATGAGAAGTAGAACAAGGTTCGCTGGGAAGACTCGCAGTTCCAGCAGGACAGTAAATGGTCTAAAGGAATGACCACACGCTGCGACACAGAGGGCCAGGGCTCTACTGTAAACCACATTTCCAGGGACGTCTGGCTCTTGTACGGATGAGTTATTTTTCACAATGAGGTAAGTAACTAGTGTCTAGTATCAATCCGGAGAGCAAAATGGAAATCAATCAATGGGATCTGCAGAGAGCAAATACTCAATTAAGGCACACTATATTACAGTGTGACCTCGGCTCCCTGTAATACCAGTGTATTTCACCCCGAACTTTCAACAAAGAAAAGTTCTTTTTTCTTCCCACTCAAATACACAGTGTTTCATTTATATAGTTGGTTTTGGACTAGGCTCACCTGAAAGAGAGATTTCTATCTCCAGGAGACTCACTGGGATAAGTAAAAAAAAATAACAAATAACAAAAAAAAATTCATTGCCTCAAAAATTCTTCATCAGAGAGTGGAATAGCATGGCTATCGCAGAAAGGTCCACTACACAACAGCTTCAGTTATCAATAACAGAGTTCTTGTTTCAAATGGTTAAGGACCTCCTCTGTTACTGGTCTTGCAGAAGCTGATGGCATCTGCACAGACGTTTGAGTAATGCCCAGAAAGGAGACCACGGTAAGGTCATTTCAGTTAATAAAATCTGATTAGCATTAGCATTTTCTCCATTACTTTGCGCACTAATTACTGGGCAGGGTCACAAAGAGGCGGAGTCTATCCCAGCCTGCCTTTGGCGAGAGGAAGGAATGGAAAAACTCGGGACTGAGCACCAATACAAGGCCAACATCAGCATTATTCATTTTGAATAATTAGCAACAGCATTGGTGTAATTTTTAAATTTCCATTTCTTAGCAAAAAAAAAAAAAAAAAAATGAGAAAGTCTATTTCTGAATTTTGGGCTGAAATGTGAAAATCAGGGTCAAGCTCTGTCATGGGTCTTCATTCAACAATGTAATTTCTTAGCACATTAAACACAGCCGCTAGCTGCTAGCCGCTAGCTCACCTTTGTGTCTCTCCTCAGTTTCGAAAGTGATGATGCATTACTCATGTAAGCTTTTGTCCTGCCAGTTTGCAGACCGATCGCATTAGTCGCACTCTCCATCTTCGGCAGCCAGTGAAAGGAGACTTGCTCGAGTAGCCCTACGTCCAGGCCTCCCCAGACCCATACAAATTTAATGTCCATGTAATGTGCAATAAATAACCGTCCCTAAGTCCTGCTCGTGTCGCTTCAGTGCAGCCCCCACAGTCTGAAAGGGAATACATTTGACCGATTGGTGTCACTGCCATTTACTATTGCCTCCATCACGGCGTAAGAGAACAACATAGAAAACAACAACTTAAGAAGGCTAAAGCAGTATTCTGATACAACTTGGTGGAAATTCACAATTACTCATCCTCCCACGATTCACAGTCAGGGCTCGTCAACAGACAGTTTTACGGTGTTAGCCAGACAAGTGCATGGTGGAAACCCCTGATCCCTCAAAAATCAGGAACATGGACTGAATTAAAAAGACCGGTTCCAGGTTTTACCTTGCGCAGTTATCCAGCTAAGTAATTCTGCTCTATGGAAAGGGCACAGAGTTCCGGTTGTAAATGTTCCAGAAGTAAAAGGAGAGAGGCAAATGCGTAAGCCATCTCAATGACTCGTCTGAAATAGGAAGCAAGAAGACAAGAGTTTCTTGAAGAAAACGGTAAAATTTTATACGGGACTGAAATCAAGGTTGGAGGGTGTCAAGCCCCACAGCATGCAAGGGAAATCCCGCTGATGCGAGAGGATGAGGAGGCAGCTGATGGGAGGATAGAGGGGGAGTCATGCAGTTTTCAGAGAGTTATGTCAGGGTGAACAACAACAGTCCGGCGATAACACCGATACAAATGAAGGTTGATTAAACACATATGACACTCATGACTGACAATTTACTTGAGCAGGAAGCGTCCATGTGTATCAAATGCAGGAACTGCTCCACACCAGTCGAAAATAAATTTTGACCGCTAAAAAATTATATGTAGCAGTGCATTTGCATTAATCTCGTAGTAATTTGTGATAACAAATGCATTGCTTAATAATATTACATCAAGAACTTCTTTGTTTACAGAAACATTTTGAAACACAATCTTAGGCCCACAATTTTTTTCTTTTTTTTTTCCTTCTATTGTTCAAAGAAACCACACCTCAAGGTGCACTGTGGTCAACATATGCATCGTGTACTGGGCTTTTTAGATACAAAACTGCCAACTGTTGAGAAGCTGTGGGATTTACACCTGCCCCAGGGTATTTTAAAGTGTTCCCAGCCAGGCCAAGTGACTGTCAGGTCCAACAGCCCAATAGGCCGGGGTAATGTACCAGCACGAAATAAGTGCTTGAAGCACAACTCTTCCCCACCTTTCTAAGCACTGTTTCAGGGAGAATCGTGCACAAATGTCAGCTTGCGGTTGGACGCTTGGGTAGTGGGGCCTTCCCAAGAGGATTTACTCTCTGCTGTCATGACAGTGTTGCATCTCCAGGCGCCTTCATGCCCGGTGAGCACAAGCGAATGTGGAAAGAGTCTGCAATCTCAAGTACATTACTCTCCACAAACGCAGCTTGGTAGGGAGGGAAAAAGAAAGTTTTTATGCTGTGCTGTATATACTCATGTGTTTTACTGGGTGATGTACCATTGGTTTCATAGCTTCTGCAATTCTGGCCAGGTTCACCTTGTAAACAAAATCTTCTATCTTAGGACAAGATGAAAGAAAGAAAGTAAGTAAGAAAGAAAGAAAGAAATGCACTTAAAAGCCATTTTACCTGAGGAAGCATGCATTACTATGCCGACACTGTACATGCTGCGTTAAAGCCTTCCAAAAACAAGTTAATAGAAACAAAAAAAAATTAAAGTTGTCAAATTTATTGATTTATACTAACTTGTTAATGTACTTCAGTAGCCATGTGCCCTCTTAGTAAGCTACTTTTTTACTACAGAAGATGAGAAAAATATTTGCAGAATTTACAATTGAGCTCAAAAAATAAATTCTATAAAATATTGCCTTTAATCCAAAAAACCAGCTGAACACTCAGCAAAACAAAAACTGAATCATTATATTGGGTAAGGTTCTTAAAATCAAAACGTACACAGGATTAGTTGTGAGAGGTTATCAAATGAATGGATCACAAACAATTGACAATGTATTGTAATAATATTCAAATATAAAACTGATTAAGACCTCTCTTTGCTCCCCAGATGTCATTTTACTCTAAAAAAAGTTTTCTGAAACTGCAACAGGTGAAGAGATGCTGATATTTTTAGCATTTTCTCACAGTATGACTCACAACCTGCAGTTATAAACTAAAAAAAAATCTTTGCAATGATTTTAATCTTGCGGTTAGACTAAAAATATTTATTTCTATTACCTTTTTCTCAGTAAAACAAAAATTCTGCCACTTATGAGAGATAATTTTGAGTCATTTCTTGATTCATCCTTGTGATAAGAACATTTCACTTGTGAAGCACATGGTAACTTAAAATAAACCAATATTTTGTACTTGTTATAGAAAAAATAAGATGTTAACTTGAGTCTCACAGTAATATGAAATTACTTGTTAAGACAGACACTTTTTGCAGTGTAGTCTAACAGAATTTCACTTCTGCGGGAAATGGCTGCTTCTAGCTGGAGTCTGCTAAACCGCAACTCAGTTTTCGTATTTATGTGTTGACCTCACAAAAGTGCAAAAACTTAAGTTCCCAGTTGAGCTAATAAGCTGTGCACCGAACATCCCCATGAGCCAGCACCATAAGCCCGATGAAACAGCAGACTGGGGTTTGTCATATTGTGAGTTAAAGACAGAAAAGGAACTGAGTAAATTTACGCAATATGAAGAAATACCCGAGTCAAATAAATCTTTCAGCAGAATTTTCAAAGGAAGGGATCCGACTGATGTCAAATTTGGATGCGCCTTCTGGACTTGGAGTGGATTTGAACACTCATAAAAGGACATTGATTGGAGGGGGCCATACAAATGACAGACATTTCTCGACATAACACCTGCTGGCACACCGATTATGTCATTGTAAAAGTACAGTCTTTTTCCAGGAAATCAAACGAAGCAATCTGTGGTATGAAAATAAGCCAGGTGTCACCATTTCATGAAATCTACACTTTAAAATATTTTCATATGATTATTCTGGATTGACAAAATTGAATTTTCATTTCTGCTTTTTTTTTTTTTTTTTTAAATCAGATTCACATTCTGTTTTTGTTGCATCAATGCCTTTCCAGGTCTGACTGGATCAGTAAAGCACAACACTAATGTGTAGCTGCAAGATAAAGCCACTGTACTGCCTCATTTTGCGGCACCTTCCTCACTTGCAACCGATATTTGTACCTGATACCAACTGCAGTGCGTACCATTTTCCAGAAGGGGGAGTGGATGACTGCCAAGTATTTTTCTTGAAGCATATCCATATGTCGTCCATACACACATTTTTGAATCATTTAGCTAAAATGCATAAGTGCTAAAGCTTACACCTGATTGTGATACAGCATGCTAGAGTAACATAAAGCACTTAAACATATGGCCACAGAATTCTAAAGAGCTGCGATATGCATGTTGTGATATACAGATTCTGGAGCCGATGAGTAATTGAGACTCAAAAATATACCATTTCAGACAATACCATATTAAATTACAGAAGGCTCAGTAAAGCTTGCCATTATGCTTTTCAGTTTTTACAGACATATTCATGAAATTTGTCACCAAAACTGGAAAAAAAAAAAAATCCCGTAATATCTTGATTACATTACTTATTCATTCTTTCCTGGAATGTTCCGGTTTGTATTGATTATGTGGACAAACTGAAATTCTGCCTCGGGAATGTTACCGTGTCCACTTCTACTCCACAGTGGGTATTAGATGCACAGCTCATTCATTTTTTAAATAATTTCATATGGCAGGTTTTGTCCAAATGGAAACAAAATACAGAGCCAATTTCATGGCTCAAAGTGCAGTCATAGCAGATGAATGAGTGACTAGTGCCCGGCTCCAAGGTATTGCATGCTCTAACACAATGTAATTAATCATACTTCAACACTTGTGAGAAATACATGCACAATACTGAAAGTAAAAATATGCGTACACATGCCCTGCAATGGTTTGGAAACCTGTCCAGGGTGCATTCTTACCCATCTCTAAAAATATGCTGAAATGGGCTACAGAGCTCAAACGACCCCGACTGGGAAATACGCAGGTTATATAATGAATGGTGGTATGGGTGCAATTGATGCAATTATTTGTAAATACTAAAGTAAACTTAATTGGTATAAGTGCATTGGATTACACAGTAGAAGCAACACTCCGCCATCTGTAGTGTTAACACTGAAATAGTACTCACGAGAAAAAACATTGAAGACAAACACAGCTCTGGTAAAATATGAGCACAATACTTCCTGCATCTGGAAAGGTGCTGCCATTTATTCCTGCACAGGCTGAATCTAGATCTGTAAATAAATTCAAACAAATAGCATTTTATGTAAAACAAAAATTTTTTTTTTCCCCTTTAAACCTCCGGTTTTATAATTGTGTCTGTTTATTCATAGTATATCCAAACAGCTGTTTTTTTTTTATGAAAGTAGACATATGAATAGGACAAAATATTTACCAGTTTAGTCATTATATTTGAGCAGTGGAGCGAATGGGGTAAAGTTCAGAGATTTTTATTTGGTCGCATTCCATGTTTTTCTCCCATAGATTTTTTATTCAGCACGCTGCTCAGTTTACGTTATGTATGTTTCTTGTTGACCTTCTAAAATTTTTGTGTTAGAGTGCAATGGACTGTAAGTCCAAAACCTACAACAAATTGTACATCCATAACACTCGCTGCAGTGCTTTATTTCAGTCACAGTTAGTGGTAATTAGTTCTTGCTTGGGGCACTAGCAGCTCATATACATCATTTACAAAGGTGAAGTCTCGTAAATAAACAATACACCCTCATCACCCGCAAACTTTGAGTGGGTCGCCAAATGTTTCCACCATTATGGCTCTGGTAATGAACCCTCATGTTGGCTCTGGTTTCCTGCAGACATATTGGTTTTGATTGCAGTCTGACCCCCTGGCAGGGTCATTCTGTATTCACGGCATATCGCATTTCAGACCCAGGGTGAAAACTGTGAGGCTGTGCTATTCTATTCCACTAAACTACATCATCTCCCTGGATTTTGTTTAATCGCTCGATACCGCCGCAGTGGCATGACAGAGTAATTGATATTAATGCTCGCTTAATGATGCCGAACCCTAATGCTAAAAGCCACCTACCACAATTAGCAGCCCCAAGGAATACAACAAGATGCAATGTTAAGTGGTCTGTAACTGCTTGTCTCATAGGATTTAGATTGTTTCCCATCCCGTTTTACCAAGTGACTCCTACTCTCCTGTCTAATTGCGTTTTGTGTAACAGATTAATGGAATCCTGCATTGTATTACCTTTCCTGTATCACTGCACCAAAAAAGTCGATCAATAAAACATTCACTTCCCCTCATACAAATTAGTTTGGCTTAATTAAAGCAGTGTAGAAACAGGGCTTTGGTATAAACTCGTATAATCCCAGCCAAGAAGTCCAGCTGACTTCTGAAGAAGTTCCTGCGCCTTATTACTTTTGGGTAAATCAATTTAATTCTGTAATCAAGTTGTTCTTAGTTGATCGACTGATTGCCCTGCAAAATCCAGAACTGCAGAACAACACTTTGCAATCCACATACCGCACTACTGATAGCTAAAAAAAATATATATTGTTACAACAGATACTGTAATACTACCCTATACGTTGACAACAAATTTCTGCTGATTTTCAAAAAAAGCAAGCATCTTACCTTGTTTGAGAATGCCGATATAAAAAAAAAATGCAAGAGAAAAGTTTGTATCGCGTACAGTTTTTTCACAAAACAAGAATTTTCCTAATAATATCAGATATAGCTTTTTTCACAAAGTCTGTAATTTTCTGTTGCTGTTTGGGTGTAGTGAAACATCCACAGATGTAGCAGAAAACATCTGGATCATATTTGCATTTCCCTCTGTCAGTGGCCATATTACTAAGCCTGAAATCATGATAAGGCATAAAATAATGTCTTTACAATCATTCACATCTATGAAAATCAGCTGAGAATTGAACAAATAGTTCTCACCTGGAAACCATGTCTCTGTGGCAGTTTTTCTAGTGATTAAGGGATGATACGTCTTAATCTTACAAGTGGTTGTCAAAAGTGACAATACAATGAAATGCACATCATACATTGTGAGAAAATGTGATGTGTTAGAGCAAAGCATGTACTGTTTTTGGAATCAGCACCCCAAAATTAGTGAGAAACAAGCATTGAGTTTTATTGAGAAAAACTAATGCAGGGCAGTGTAATACAACTCCCAAAAAAAAGTTGTGACGCTGTGTGAAATGTAAATAAAAACAGAATGCAATGATTTTCAAATCATTTGAACTTTATATTTATTTGAAAATAATACACCGACAACATATCAGATTTTAAAACTTCATGGTTTTTTAAAAAATATGTGCTCATTTTGAATTTGATGCCAGCAACATGTTTCAAAAAAGCTGGCACAGGGGCATGTTTACCACTGTGTTGTATCACGTCTTCTTCAATAAATACTCTGTAAGCTTCTAAGACCTAAGGAGACCAACCGCTGTAGTTTTGAAAGCAAAATGTTTTCCTGTGCTTGCTTAATATAGGATTTCAGCTGCTCAATACTTCGCCGCCCTCCTTTGTCATATTTTTTATTTCAAAATGTGCCTAATATTGTCAGTGGGTGACAGGTCTGGACTGCAGGCAGACCACTTTAGCACCCAGACTCTTTTACTACGGAGCCATGTTGTTGTAATGTTGTATGGTGTTTGGCATGGTGTTGCTGAAATGAGCCAGGCCTTCCCTTAGAAAGGCATCTGGATGGCAGTAAATGTTGTACCAAAACCCATGTATATCGTTCATCATTAATGATGTCTTCACGGATGCGCAAGTTACCCATGCCATGTGTGCTAATGCACCTCCAAACTATGATGGATGCTGGCTTATGAATTGTTTGCTGATAACAAGCCAGATGGCCCCTCTCCTCTTTAACCCACAGGACATAGCATCCATGATTTCCAAGAGAATTTCACACTATGATTATTAGAACCACAGGGCAGTTTTCCACTTTGCCTCAGTATATTTTAAATAAGCTTGGGCCTAGAGAAGAAGGCAGTGTTTCTGGATCTATTTTATATATGGTTTAATCTCTACATGGCAGAGATTTTACTTGCATTTGTGGATGCGGTGACAAATTGTGTTTACTGACAATGGTTTACTGAGGACCTGAAAATCACAGCCATTCGAAATTGGATCTTGGCCTTGTCCCATCCAGAGATTTTTCTGGATTCTCGGAATCTTTTAATGATAATTTGTACCATAGAGGATAAATTCTCCAAATTCTTTGTTATTTTCAGTTGAAAACACTATTCTTAAATTGTTGAACTATTTCACGATGCAGTCTTTCATAGAGTGGTTAAGCCGTCACCATATATACTTATGAAGGACTTTTTATACCCAATGATGTTACTGACCTGTTGCTAAATAAACAAATTAGTTGCGAGATGTTCTGTCAGTTCTTTTTTTTTAGTATCATGCAACTTTTCCAGTCTTGCATTGACACGTCCAAACTTTTTAAAAACATGTTGCTTTCATCAAATTCAAAATGAGCAGATACATTGATCCAATGTTTTTGTCCTGTTTTCAATTAAATATAGTGTTTTAATTCATGTGCAAATCATTGCATTCTGTTTTATTTACATTTAAGACAGTGTCCCAACCTTTTTGGAAATTGGGTTGTATAATACATAAAATAACTATAATTTTTATTATGATTATCCACAAATTATGTAAATATACACATTTTCTTCCAGTGACAAATATTTTCTGTACCTATTTGTATCGTACTCATGCTAACTGTGGCAAACTGCAGGGTTAGTTCAAGACGGAACTAACCTCCACAGTGGATGGTAGCATAGTCATGATCACATTGCAGGCAGTTGGCCAATCAATATATGAAAACGCACTGGACTGGAGAAGCAACCCTAAAAATGCAACAGAAGGGTTACAAAGGGTTTCAAAAACTCTTGAGCTTATGAAAAAGTACATTTCTATTAAAATTTTGTCAAAATCGAAGCTAAGGATATTATTAGGTTCTCCCAGTGCATTTCTTATATTGCTGCTTTACAGTTTCACATCAATCTATAAATCCTCATGTTAATTAGCCTCAGTACTTAAGACATCTATACAGTCAATGCTCGGTATATTCTCATTATTAAACCATCACACAGAAATCAGTGTTCCATGCAAATTGAACTTGAGTGCAAATGAATTAGAGTAATTAAACACACCTGGGAGACAGATGATGTAGTATTAACTGTCTCGATAGCCTTAAGCATTGTTTAATGGCCACTGCTGAAATAGTTAAGGAGGACCTTCAGTCTTTTTGGCACCTGATTTAAAGTGGGACTTAATTGCTGTATAAATGTCATGATAAATTATAACTGCAATATTTTACTGAGTACAGGGATGTGAACAGAAAATAGTAGCAATTGGTTTATGATAAGAAGTAGGCTACCCCAAAGACAACACACCTAAAATGTACGGCTGTGGAGCAGTAAAAGAAATCATGCTGTTAATTGCCTTTTTCCATGATGGCAAGTTACCAATCGATAACCCTGGTTTGAGTGTAAAATGGCCCTTCTGATTATTCCAAAGTGTAACACATTTGGCACACATTTTGTGACACTGACTTAATGCTGGTAACAAACACGGCAAAAAAAGAAGAGGATGACATTGAATGGAAACTGAAGCACATTAATACAACAAAAATGGCATCACTCATCACTCAAACTTCGGATGCAATCTACAAGAATTTGTTGCAAAGTACAATGGGTCCCCTTACGAGTAAAATAAGAGATGCTATCCAGGCAGTGCGAACCAACCGACTTGCCCTCTGCCACATTTGCATTAGCGCTCACCAGGTACTCTTTCAGATCCATTAGCATTTGGCTCCTCGCAATAATGGGAGCAAGCCAAAGTACCATCAATGAGCAATTATTAGCGAACTACTGTATCGCAGCAGTTTGTGGCTTTCCAGGCGAATGCTAATATTCCCGTCACACAAAAATGCCAAGAGACCGTTTTTAAATGCGATAGCCAGCTGAGGGTCTTCAGGGTCGAAATAATTTTTGTTTAAGGAACCGCATTAGCAGACCGGCGGCGTTTTCTCATTACCCCCATTCTCTCCAGAGACCTCTGAATGCCTTACTCATCACATCTCATTTCCCTCCTCTGTCTGGGTGGAGAATACTACCCTGGGAGTACAGGTAAGACAGGAAACAATGTTAGTTTCACACATAAAGGCATTTCAGCGTGCCATAATATCGGACCCCAGAGACTCTATAGGCTATGCATATTTAACGCAGCAGATTAATCACCTTGCCCTCCGTAATTTAGCAACATTAGCATTCTGAAGCAGGGCAAAAACGCAAGGATAAACACACATGGCTCAGGCTTATGAGTAGATAAACTACTCTGTAACATTCTTCTTTTAAACAATTACATCCCTGGCATTGCCTCGAGGTCCCGCTCATGTTAGCTAAGTTCATTTGAATATTCATCAATATTGGCTAGTGTAAAAGCACTCAGTGCCTAAAAGCTTCTGCTAATAATGTTCCTCTCTTCCTTCTAACATGATGGAAAATCAAATCTAGCGGGCAATAACATCCAACATCATCTCTTTTTTTCACAAAAGCTGTAAAGACAACAGCATATCTAACTTCTGCAGGACCTTTTTAATCAAAGATGCCCGCAAACAACAAGAAATTCAATCACAATAGAGGTGTGATGTAAACAGACTAATGCTGCACCTGCTGGCTTTCTCAGTAACATTTTACATACTGAAATAGAAATGGACTATTAGGAAGGTAATGGGCTAGCTTTGTTTCCAGGTCCAATCCATGCTTACCATGTACTTTTCCTCCCTTTGTTTCTGTATCAGCCCTTGTTTGCTGGCATGGATACAGTTCCTCTACTCTATCAACCAGACATAGGTGTACAAGTTTGGCATTAGCGAGCCCAGTCTCATCCCGACTTGTCAAATAGTGATGCTACCTGATCAATATATAGTGAAAAAGGAGGCTTTTGGTGTACTTATTTGATGCCAGTTTAAAATGAACCATACTCCCTAACTCAAACCCTAACCGTAAACATCAAATAAGGACGCCAAAAGCCTCCTTTTTTGTCGTATATCAATGCTGGGTCAGGTAGCGTCACTTCATGATGAGTCGGGATGAGAATGTGTTGCATTAGCCAGTGAGCGAACAAAAGCTTTTTCATTCTCTGTTTATTTTGTTTTCTCTCAGCTTTAAGCCACTGTAAAAAGTATCTTAGATTTATCATCAATTTGATTTGTCATCTATGAAAGGATATAAAAAGGGTCCTACTTATTGATTTATAGTCAGCTTATAAGACAGGACACAAATATTAGATAACTATGTCTCGGTGCTGCTCGCAACAGTCAGTATATTAAATCCTAATGGGGTAGAAATATAGGTGGTGATAGACAAATGGATATAGCTCAGTGAAGCTCAGTGTAGCTCACATTTTAAATAGATTTGCAGTAGACTAACTGCACCCTAGATCGGTGGAAAACTTTCACTCTTAAACCAAATGCAGCCAGATGTTCACCTGAACACCTATCTCAAGTTTCAATGACTTTTGACAAACTTTTCACAACAAAAAGGCTGACCAAGAAGTATAAGCTCCCAAGCTACTCTGTCAACCTGTCTCCTGATCATTCCCTGAACCACATTAATCGTTCCAATAATTCCATCTCTAACATGGCTGATGAGACGTGAAGCCAAAATAGCCGGCATCCGTCTAGCAAATAGCATGCCAGGGCACCTAACAGCCCAATTTAGGTTCAGATCTAAAAGTATATTTGTATCAAGGGGGTCATTTGGTTTTTCCTATCCTGAAAAGTAAAATGACAATGGGGTTGAAACCACCAGGAACAGCCCTCGGTGGTTTGAGTCAAACAAATCAAAACTATGCTAATGCATGGAAAACCTTCTCAACCATTGCTACTCCTGGTATAACATAAAGTAATTCCTATTAAGTCATTTAAAAGCAAAAAGGGACTTTTATTTCAGTCTTAAATCAAAACAATGCATTTTAAACTTTGTTTTAAAAGCATCAGTATTCATTGAAAAACAACCGTTACAGTTCCATCACTGTAATTGCATGTAGTGCAGCTCGCAGTTCAAGTTAAGCGCAAGGCAAGAGAACAAGTGGCACATACAGAAATTAGAATTACATCCACTTCAGAAGTCATTTGCCTGCTGGGAATGGATGGACTCTGAAATTCAATTAACCTGGTGTGTAATGGCCTCAGGATGAGGAGGCCTGCAATCATATATCAAAAGGTATTTCTTTGCATTGATATTTGCCATCCTTGTGATAGAAAATATGCTCAAGTCAATGACTACTAATTATGAGAGGGCCTTTGTGAGCTAAATTCTGGCCCAGCATTTATAAACTGTAAGCAGAGGGCCAAAGGGAAGGAGAAATTCAGAGGAACTCTCCGGAACATTGAAAGCACTGTTGGGATGGGGTTAAGAGACTTGATTTTTGAGACTAACTGCAGCACCTAATCCTTTAATTATCCGCAACTGACAAATTACGTATATCTTATGATTCAATAGGCATGAAATGGAGATAATGAACAGAATTGTTACAACCCTCGCGCAAACTTTCTCGTCTCCTCCCATCCAGCAGCTGGCGCATCTCTTAGATATATTCCCTCCTGTGATTGGTTTACATCCTGCGTGCATTTTCTGCCAGCTGTAATGCATTTGGGGTCTCTACTTCCTGACATAAATGTGGGGGTTTTATATACCCCTTACTGTTAGTCTGCAAGTGCTGGACTGTCGCATTTGCTATACGGTTGTTAGCATCCAGTCCGTCTCTTCCAATAAGTTTATCGTCTTCAGTAGTTAAATCATAATCTTTAATGATAGTAATATAACACAAACTCTTCTTTGTTTAGTTAATAGGAATAAGCTCCTAAGCCTTTCTCGCGGTCGCCAGGATGGGGGACTGCATTCTTGTTAATATATTCTCAGTTTTTTTGTTCCTCTGTTCGGTTTATTAGGAACAAGCTCCTGAACCCTCTACAGTCATTGGGATTGGGACTACATTCCTGCTAACTTCTCTATCATGTCCTCTGACAGTTTGGCTCTGGCAGGCTGTGCTCTCCACCTGGCCGTCATCCCGGAAAGCTACTGGTGGGAGATTGGCAACGCCTACACTGCTTCGCCCACAACATCTGAACTGAACTGTGATATTCTCTGCTGGGCTCCATTCCTCTGTCTATCATATTACTGTCAATAAACCATACTATTGGATTGTATCCTGACGCTGCACTTGATTCCTTGTCTTGATCGTGACATAGAATAGTTTTTTTTTCCTTTCCTGACCCTGGCCTCAAGCCATATTTTTTGACTGATCCACGCTTGTCCTTCCAATACATGAACCCATAGGAACCCACAGTAACTCACACTTGTGACAGATTTCAGAATAGGAACCCGTCGCAGATCACGAATAGTATTAAAATTGGCCCTCTATTGACAGAAGAAGAAACTCAAAAGGCTTTTAGCTGGAGAGTTTTCAGAAGATATCCCGAAGTCAGGCAGGAGCAAACATGGCCAGTAAAGGGCAGTCATTGGCGCTTTTAAAGGCACTGGTCTGAGGATAGTAAGCGGGATGGCGAGCTGAATGAACCAGAGTCACACAGAGCAGGTGCACACCTTTGAACTGGGGCGGAGAATGTAGGGGGAAGCCATTCGCCAGGACAGCAGACTCTGAGAAGAATTTCCCTGATAAATACTTACTTTCTTTCTTTCTTTCAGATAAAACAATAAAAGACAATAATTCAGCAATGGGAAAACATTTCATTGTAGACAGAATGAAGCCATGAAATTTAATGTTTTGTCTAGTCAAGCTATTTTTTTTTATATGAAATGTTTTTTAAGTATAAACCAATTCCAACCATTCAGGCCTGCAACACATTCCAAATTTGTCCGGACGGGAACATTTTAGGAAAATATTTGAATAATGATTTGATTTGAAACAGCCGAAGTCAGCAGATGATTATAATCATGATTTAATACAAAAGCAGCTTCCTGCACAGCCTTGTCTTTCCGGAATAAAGGATTGCCAATTTGGCCTCAAATGCTTTAAAAAAAATCATTGAAAGGTCTAAAAATGGTGCTCAAAGGAAAATATGGAGGAATTTGGATATTTTGCACCACCAGTGCATAGCATAATTCAAATTTTCAAGGAATCTAAAGGAATTTCTGTGTATGAAGGGCAAGTATAGAATCAAATTAGGGCCAAAAGTTTTGTGTGTGTGTAAAAAAGTTTTGAGCTTGTGAAATGGTTTTGAGCGTGTGTAAAAAAGTTTTGAACTTGGAGAAATATTTTGTGCATGTATACAAACGTTATTAGCTTGTGAAATAGTTTTGTGCATGTGAAAAAAACTTTGAGTTTGTAAAATGGTTTTGTGCATGTGCAAAAAAGTTTTGAGCTTGTAAAATAGTTTGTGCGTGTGCAAAAATGTTTTGAGCTTGTGGAATAGTTTTGTACGTGTGTGAAAATTTCCTACCTTCCTGTGTGACAGTGAAGGTGCGGATACGCTCAAATTTCCTACCTTCGCATGCAACACTTTTTTTTACAAGCTCAAACCAGATTTACGAACCTCGAGTTACGAAATGATGGCCCTATTTTTACTCCTGTAGGGTAGACTAGCCAATCACCAGGTTGTCCCCTGAATAGCCAATCAGAATGTTACTCACCATCACAGTAAGTCAAACTGTCAATCAGCGGCCAAACGGTTCTGTCACTATTTCTCCCCTATGTCTATGGCGAAATCCATAGCACATTTATTTCCATTTTTATTCTACTGTAATATCATAATCATATATTCTCGCCAGCAATAGCCAGATGTGGAAACAGTGATATGTCTCGGGCAATTGATGTGCGCTTTTCACCAACACGGTTTGACTGACTCACGTTACATTAATTAGCTGGTTAGCAAGCTAGCTAGCTACTCTCCTACAAACTGGCGAACCTTACGAACAACCACTGTATAAAACTTGATTCCATTTCATTAAACCTGATTAGGTTGCGATCGGTCACCAGAAACTACCATTCAAGTATCTTTTACATGGTTCATAACAGTCTTATTAACCTTGTGTTATATCGAAGTCAATCGTAATAACGGACTGTTTCTCAGTCTGCACAAAAAGTGCGAGGAACTTGGCTGTTCAAGAAATGGGTAGCTATCGCGATCAAGTCAGCAAGGGCAAACTGGATGTTCAAAACTTCAGTTTAATAAAAACAAAAACTGAGCAATGGATTTCACAGGTCTCTATGTTGTAGCAGTGCAATGCTAGCAGTAGGATATGTGTTTCTAGTCTTCTCCCAGCTTACTTCTATGCTGCCAGTGATTCACCCACTTGATAGCGATAGCTTCTCGTTTCTTGGATAGCTGCTCACCTGCAAGCTGGCGAACATTAAGAACAACCGTTGAATAAAAATCGTTTCAGTTTATTATATTTCTCAGTTTTCTGCACAAAACGTGCAAGGAACAATTTGGCTGTTCAAGAAACTAGTCTTTTTATTGTAGCAGCGCGATGCTAACAGTAGGATACCTCTTGCTAGTCTTCTCCCAGCTTACTCCTATGGTGCCTGCAATTCACCCACTTGATAGCGATAGCTACCCATCTCTTGAAGAGCAGAATTGTCCCCTGCACTTTTTCTGCAGAAAACTGAGAAATAAAACAAAGTGAAGCAACTTTTATATAGCGGTTGTTCGTAATGTTCGCCAGCTTGCAGGAGAGCAGCTAGCTAACCAACTAATTAACATAACATGAGTCAAACAATAAAACTGTGTACATGAAAAGAACAAACGTCCATTTCCCGACATATATCACTGTTAAATGACATTACAGTACAAAAAAAACGGAAGTCACTGAGTTAGGGATTTCCACGTCTCTTCATGTAGCAGCATGATGTTAGCAACATAATGTATCTTTCCCTTTTTAGTGTAGTTCTGATAGGCCTATGTCTGGGGCAATGGATGTGTGTGCTTTTCACAAACACGGTTCTATTTATTTGACTCACGTTAAGCTAATTAGCTGGTTAGCTAGCTGCTCTCCTGCAAGCTGGCAAACATTATGGACAACCGCTGTAAAAAAATTGCGTCAGTTTATTTTTTTACCATGTAAAAATACTTAACTGGTAGTTTCTGGTGACCGATCGCCATCTAATCAAGTTTAATGAACTGGTTTCATGTTTTATATAGTAGTTGTTCGTAACGTTCGCCAGCTTGCAGGAGAGTAGCTAACTAGCTTGCTAACCAGCTAATTAATGTAACATGAGTCAATCTAACCGTGTTGGTGAAAAGCGCACATATCAATTGCCCGAGACATATCACTGTTTCCACATCTGGCTATTGCTGGTGAGAATATATGATTACAATGACATTACAGTACAACAAAAACAGAAATCAATGAGCTATGGATTTTTTTTTTTTTTTTAATGAGCTATGGATTTCTCCATAGACATAAAATAGCGTCAGAAACTTTTGGCCACTGATTGGACAGTTTGACTTACTGTGACGGTGGGTAACATTATGATTGGCTATTCAATGGGCAACGTGCTGATTGGCTAGTCTACCCACAGGAGTAAAAATAGGGCCATGGTTCGTAACTCGAGGTTCGTAAATCTGGTTTGTGCTTGTAAAAAAAAAGTGTTGCACGCGAAGGTATGAAATTTGAGCGTATCCGCAACTTCACCATCACACAGGAAGGTAGGAAATTTTCACACGTGCACAAAACTATTTCACAACTTTTTTGCACATGCATAAAATTTTTTTGCACATGCAGAAAACTATTTTTCAAGCTCAAAACTTTTTTGCACACACACAAAATATTTCTACAAGTTCAAAACTTTTTTACACACGCACAAAACTATTTCACAAGCTCAAAACATTTTTACACACAGAAAATATTTCTACAAGTTCAAAACTTTTTTGCACACGCACAAAACTTTTGGCCCTAATTTGATTCCATAGGCAATGATGCAAGCCTAAGACAAATACTCAAGATTTCCGATCACTCGGACGGCACTGCATCAAGCACTGTCATTTATCTATTAGTGATATAACCTTATTGGCTCAGTATTACTTTGGCAAACCTTTGTCAAGTACCTCAGTACATAATTACATTCATGAATGCCAGTTAAAACTTAACTGTGTAAAAAGGAAACCTTATGTTGACAATATCCAGAAGCGCCGTAAACTTTTCTCGGCTCATAGGCATCTGCGGCAGACCACTGAATCAGTGGTCAGACAAATCAATATTTCAAGTCTATTTTGGAAACAGAACAGCATGCTCCAAAGAAGAAAAGGACCATCCAGACTGTTACCAGCAACAAGTCCAAAAGCCTTGCTCTGTCATCGAACAGTTAGATTTACAAAATATTTGGACATTGGCAATGTAATTATTTTAGTTGCTTACCATAAAATATTGGAGTTTGAATTAAATAATAAGCATGAGTTCAAAGTGAGAACATTCTACTTCAGTTTGAGGGTTAACACATCAGAAATTGGGCAGACAGGGCAGACAGTGAAGGAACTACAATTTTTTTTAAGAGATCCTCCCTTTTTTTAGAGACCAAAAGTATTTGGGACAATTTGATGCTCAGCTGTTCCATGGCCAAGAATATTTCATTTAAAAGTAAACACAAAAAGTCTACAGTTAATTTCAAGAGTTACATTTTCATTTAGAATCTGTTGCTTTTAACTCTCATCATGCGATCCGAACAGCAGTCTGTGCCAGTAAAGCAAGTCATTATTAGGCTGAAAAATTAAAACAAACCCACCAGAGAAAAGGTGAAATAAGCGTGCAAACAGGTGCTAACTGTACCTTTCGGTGAGTTTGGTGAGAAAGAAAGAAAGCACTGGTGTATTCCAAAATACAAAAAGGCCAGGAAGACCACAGATAACAATTGTGCTGCTATGATCCAGACCTGGAACGAAGTGCAGACGCAGAAAACAATCCACATGCGGGGTTTAATTAATAGTGTTATGGTAGGCAGTGGGTCGGAGCCCAGAGGAGAATAAGGTTCAGTTCAGATGTTACAGGTAAGGCTGTGTGGATGTCGCCAATGCCCAGCCACTGGCTTTCCGAGATGACTACAAGATGGAGTGCACACTTCACCAGAGACGAACAGTCTGACAGTAGGGTACAGAGGCTTAGGAGGAACGCAGTCCCAATACTGATGACTGAAGAAGGCTTGGGAGCTTGTTCCTAATAAACTGAACAGAGCGACAGACTCAGACAGGATTAACAGGAGCAGGGTCCCAATTCCTGAAGACTATGAGAAAGGCTTGGGAGCTTGTTCCTATTAACTTCACAAAGAAGAGTACTTCTGTATATTACTATCATTAAAGATGACAATGACAATGAGTTTTAATAGTAAGTACCAACTGATGCTAAAGTGCATATAGCAAGTTACAATCCAGCAATTGCTCACTCAAAGGTGGGGGTATAAACACGTCAAACATATGAGGTGCGGTAACTATGAGAAGAGACACAGCTGGGATCATGGAACACGCAAGGGGCAAACCAATTAAAGGAGACACCACTTCTAACAGACATGCAAATTGCTGAATGAGAGGAGACACTCAAGGCATTCACACAAGGGTTGAGATGTGGTGGATAACAGAAGAACTCCTTCCCTGGTTCAGAAAAAAAAACCCTTCACAACAGTTGGCCAGACTTAGAACATTCTCTAAGAGGCACATGTGTCTGTGCCAAAGTCAGTAATCAGGAGGAGACTTCACCAGAGTAAATACAGAGGGTTGATTTTAACATTTAAACAATTAGTAAGGTTCAAAAACAGGAAACTTGCCAAAAAGCAAATCTCAAAGTGCCCCCATAGTTCTGTAACAACATCCAATAGACATATGGGACAAAGATCAACTTATACCAGAAAGATAGGAAAATAAGAATGGAGAAGGGAAGGAACCGCTCATGGTCTGTGGCATACCACCTCATCTGTGAAGAGAGGTTATGTATGGGCATGTACGGCCGCTAATTGAGCTGCTTCCCTTGTATCTACTGGTGATGAGACTGCTGGCTAAAGCTAGGGATGAATTCTGAATTGTATAGGGAAATATTATATGCATAGATTCAACCAAATCCATTAGAACTGATTAGAAAATGCTTTAAAATGATAGTTAAGATTTTTTGACATGAAGTTGTATGAAATACCCTTTAGCAGTGTAGTGCATGAGAGGTGATTTTTTTTTTTTTTTTTCGTTAATATGTCCTGCGAGCAGTGTTCTGGCCTCCCAAAGTTTTGAAGTAAGTAGTTCCGGCTAGTTTGCTGGGGTCACAAAAATAAAATGTTTTGCTTCCCTAAACAACATGTGTTTTAAAGAGTAATATATTTATTTCACAAAGCCATGGTCAGAGAATAAGTCACACTTTACAATCACTTGGCACTATTTTTCTCTCCTTCGGTATCACTGCGCGCAGGCTGTCACCTGTTTCAAAGGTAACACACTTGGATGTCGACTGCCGTGACTTGAGAGAGAGAGACAAGTTTATCATCAGACAAGAAAATACGGAAAAAATGATGCGGACTTGTGATTTTCCCGCCTGAAATAACAAAAACCTGTCTAATTCGCCTTATGTATTTCACCAGTTTCCAATGTTTTTATTTCGAGTAGGCAAGGCCTGAATTCACAAAGCATTCTTTTCAGACTGAGAGGCGCTGGAAAGGTGTTGTGAACTTATATTATTTGGAGGCTTCGGATTACTGGTATGCTGACCCATTGTAATTAGCTGATCATACTAGCTGATTCTTGATAGACACTTCAACCTAAGTGTAACGTGAGCTTATAACCAGGTAATAAGCAATCTAATTAGCTAGTAGCTAGTTTTTCTTACCTGGAGTGCTGGCACAGCAGTGTTCTTCAGAACATGTTGTTTCCTCTGTCCTGGTCGTGTAGGGACATAATCGTTATTGCCGAAGAGCACACTGCACACATGTAGTTTTTTACCCTTGCCACCTTTGTTTCTATGTTTAAACCTACGGCAAGAAGCCATAGGTGTCGAAGAGCATGGTCCGTGACAGGAAATCAGTCAAACACATAAGGTGAATCAGACAGGTTTTTGTTATTACAGCCAGGAAAATCACAAATCCTCACTATTTTTTCTGTATATTTTGGTCTGACAATAAACTTGCCTCTCTGTGTGTAGCTCTCTCGGGTCACGGCAGTCGGCATCCAAACGTTTTACCTTTGAAACAAGTGATAGGCTGCACACAGTGATACTGAGGGAAAGAAAAATAGTGGCAAGTGATTGTGGAGTGTGAGTTATTCACTGACCATGGTTTTGTGACAGCAATATATTACTCTCTAAAACACATGTTGTTTTGGGAAGCAAAACCTTTTATTTTTGTGACCCCAGCAAACAAGCCGGAACTACTTACTTTAAATCTTCGGGAGGCCAAAACTCTGCTCACAGGACGCATTAAGGGGAAAAAAAATCACCCCTCATGCACTACACTGCTGAAGAGTATTTCATACAACTTCAGGTCAAAAAATCCAAACCATCACTTCAAAGTGCAAATGGACGGTGATTTGGGAGCATGCTGCAAAAACTACACAAAAATTTTTTCAGGCAAAAAAGTGGAATGTTCTCCCATAGACAAGTCAGTCAAATGACCTTAATTCAATTGAGCATGCATTTCACTTGCAAAACACCCCAACAACAGAGCAGGAACTGAAGACAGATGCAGTGAAGGCTGGGCAAAGCATCACCACAGCAGAAACCCAGTGTCTGGTGATGACTATGCATTCCAGACTTCAGACAGTCATTGACTGCAAAGGGTTTGCCATCAAGTATTAAAAATGACCACTTAATTATTGATTATTTTAGTATGTCCAGTTACTTCGAGCACCTAAAACCGAGGGGCTGTGCATAAAATGGGTGCAATTCATACACATGGTTCAGACAATTTTATTGAAAAAACTCTTAAGGTGAAATTGAAAGTCTGCTCTTCAAGCACATCTTGATTGTTTCCTTTCAAATCCATTGTGATGGCGTACGATACAGTGAAAATTGTGTCTCTATCCAAATATGTATGGACCTCACTGTATGTGATTTTGTCACTCCCCTTGTGAAGAGTAACTTGCACTTCTGTAAAGGCACCGATAATGTTGAAAAGTGCACTGAGACAACATCTTTTTTAAGGGATGCCCACGCATATTTCAACAAGACAATGCAAAACTGCATTCTAAATGCGTTAGAAAGGCATGGCTGCATGCAGATGCTGGACTGGCCTAGCAGCAGTCCTGACTTGTTCCAAATAAAAGAATGTGAGGAACTTTTTGAAGTGCAAAGTGTGCCAAGACCCCATAGTGTAGCACAAATTAAGACATTTACAGGAAAAAACACTTAGTCATTTGGTGTCTATAGTCCCTAAACATTTAAGTGTTGTGAAAAGGAATAGCCTCATTACAAAGAGGTAAATGCTTTGCAGTTTCAACTTTATAAAAAAATTGTCGCAATAATCTACATTGAAAGGGCTCATTTTGACAAATCAATAAAATTTATGCAGTGAAACATCAAACTATGTGCTGTTGTACCATATTCAGCATAATACAGGTAAAGATGATGAAAAGAAATCACTGTTTTCAGTTTTAACTTTGACATACCAACCCAACTTTTTTATATTATTATTTGGGGTTGCAGTGTAAATTGACATGAACATTTTTTGCTTTTCGCTTTCACTTACACACAGAATCTTCATTTTATGCTAACGCTGCGCTAACCACAACTTTTTGTTTTTGTTTTGTTAACTGCACCAATTTCGGAGTTGAGTCATTAATTGCAAATAATTAGTCAGCCATTCTTCAGATGAGTAATTAAATATTCTCTTTTTGGATGTGGTAGGGCCAAACTTGGCCAAAATGAGGTCAGAGATGGGTTCAGTTCAACCATTTCCCATTAAGTGGCTTGGGGAAAAAAAAAAAAACTTTTACAAAGTACCGCAGTATTGGGAGCACTTTAGCGACTTCTTTTCATGCTAAATATCTTTGGAAATCAAAATGGTGCCCTTGTCTGACCCATGAACATTTATTAAAAAAGCTGGCCTCTGAACAATATGGTTTGAGCAACTCCATTAGACTCATAACTCACAAGTAGAATATTAAATCCTTGTTTCACAGAAATACCAGTCAAATGAGAACATAAATTCCTGTGCAAATGCCTAGATTTCCCTCAAATAGCACAACTCTACAGTGACATGAAGACTGGTGTAAATCACAGAAATGGAGCTAGAGCCAATCCCAGAATACAATGGGCGAGTGGCTGGGATTCCTCCTGGACAGGGTGCCAATCTATCACAGGGCACGCACAGCATTCACTCACACAATACCTATGCGCAATTTACCATCTCTGGTTAACCTAATGAATGATTCAGACTGAAGGGAAACCAGAGTATCCAGTTGTAATCCGCAGGAGCATACCAAAAACATGCAGAGCCCAGCAGTCTAACACCTGGACATGTTTTAAACCTCAAACATAAGACCAAATATGTAGCTTTTAATGTCATAATCCCACAAATATAATAAATTTCCCACAAACTTAACACCAGTCACATACCAGTAATGTAATAACTATAAAATTTTTTTCTTGATTTGTTGTTTTTGTGGAAACGTTTGCAATGTTATTAAGTTACATTAAAAGCTGCAGGTCTCTATTTTTGGGACATTATTACGTTTACAGCTGTTACAAGCCAGCCAGTTGCCACCCCCTAGGCATCATACATAAGCGTTTGGGCAGATACCCTGGGCGGCACTACGTGACAAGAAAAGAGTCCTTTTGCCTCACTTTTGGATGCCATAGGGATCCTAATAGGCTTCCAGTCAATAGAGTCAGTATTTGACAACAATGATAAACATGACAAAAAATGTACCGTTTGGGGCTCAAAGCCAGAACTTTGTTATAGTGAGGCAACAGCGCTAAGTAGTGTGCCACCACGCACCCCAAAAATGGGAGAAGTTAGGCTTTCTGGCTTAAAGCCCCAAAGCCTTTCTCAGGCATAATTAAGGTTGTGAAAGGGTCCATCTAAGCTCAAACCCTGAATTGTTCATGTACCAGACCAGGTAGTTTTGGTACCCAAACCTAATCAAGTAGTTCCGGAGCATAAACCTAACCAGGCAGTTTTGGTGCCCAAACCTAACCAGGCAGTTATGAGCCTAAACCTAACCAGGTGGTTTTTATGCTTGAACCTAACCAAGTACTTTTGTAGCCTACATTTAACTGAGAAATTTCCGTGACTAGACTTGAGTAGTTTTGGTCTGTACAGGCCTTGACACACCGGATGCGTAACGAATAAACAACACGAAAATACAAAATGTTCGGATGCGAAATGTTCAGATCAAAACTCTTCACACCGGCTCCAACACGAATTTGCGACAGAAACTCAGGAAAACGAATTTATGAAGTTTTGACGGCTCACTCCGCAGTAGCAAAAGAGGGCAGAGGAAGAAGAGGAAAAATGGACTCATCCCTCAGTGATGAAAATCTTTTCCTCATCACTCTTTCTAAGAAAAAAGGAGGTTTTGGGTTCACCCTCTGTTACAAAGTAGGGATAGAGAAGGAAAGTTTCACCTCCTAAAAGAGGCGTTTTCTTTAGCAGATAAATGACGACGTAAAATATCAATATATCTTTGTAATTTCTGCGCTCGTGAAACTGCATGGATTTGTGTAAATTGGTTTGCGAGGCTCATTAAGCAATACGAGAATCCGTTCTATACTATTCTGAATGTTGTTATGGCTGAAGGGCATTGTTAGGCGCGTTGCACAGCTGAGTGACAATTGTGAGGAAGGTGAAAATAAATGCTGCAAAGTCAGCGAAAGTTTTGGATTTTTTGCATCTATTTTATTGCCATCATTACTTTGCCATATCAATTTTATAAATGTAGGCAATAGGCATTCACTTTTTCTTGATCAATTCTTAATATAGGTCATGCTTTGGTCTTGGTCATTCGGGCAATAAATTGTTTGTCAATTAGGTGAACTTAAACGCGAACAGCCTGAGAGCAATCAAGCGGTAAAGCGTGAGGTGACAGAAAGCATTCTGAATCTGAACACCTGACGGCACGCGACTGACCGAGAGGCTATTGAGCTGGAGGAGCGTCTTGCAGTCTGTCTGAGGTAGGCAAGTTGTTAAAACATGATTGGTTGATGCGTTTGCTCGCAGTGCGAATGTTCGCAAAAATCAAACTCGATCCGAAAAATAAAAGGTTCACTTTTTCGCAGCATGATAATCGCATTCTGTGTGTAAAACCCCATGCCAATCAGCAGTTCGAAATATTTTTTTTTGTGCAAATAATTCGCACGAAAAAAACGCATCCGGTGTGTCAAGGCCATAAACCTTACCAAGCATATCCGGCGCATAAAAATCCACCTTACCCCCGTCCCAATCTCAGAACAATGTAATAAATAAATGAAATTACTGTTTCCTTTCCCCAATCCTGATACCGGATCATTTAATAAATGTTTGAAATTGTGATTCCCTTTTCCCAATCCTGTTTAGCAATGGCATCAAATGACACTTATGACACTTATGAATAAGAGTAGGGGGTTCCCCGGTGTCATGGCTAACGTCCCAACCTGGCTCTTTCGACCTGCCGCCTAATCATCCCCTGATCTAATTGGCTATGCAAATTGTCTTATTCCTATCCATCTCAACCCCCAGGGCTCCCTTGAAAAAGAGATTTCAATCTCAACGGGACTTCCCTGGTGAAATAAGGGTTGAATTAAAAAAATAAAAATAAAAAAACACCATCAAAGGGCTCTGTTTGAATTGCATACTGACGTTTGGGCACAGCGTCACTAAATGACAAGTCTGGGTGAGAATGTGTCGTACAAGCAGTAAAGAGTCTGATATGAAAACAGGTGTGTTCTTTTGTTGCTGTGTACACTGCATGTGTTAAGATCAAAAAAATCTAGGCCTTGCTATTTACTAAAGCAAGCAGGCAGCTAAACACAACTATAAAATATAAAGGCAAAGACATTACATTCTTTTTCCACATTTACAACAAATATTGTTTAAAATACTGTATATTTTAATTAATTTCAAAATGAGGTAAAGTTTTAAGTAAATTACCTTTGCTTTCTTCAGAGGTAAATTTTAGATGCAAATTAATAAGATTGTTTCAAGTAGCTGAGAAAACCTCCGAAGAAAAACACCAGTGCATTGAGATTTTTTTGCAATTCTCATGACTATGCAACACAAAAATACTTATTATTATACTGACAAAATAATAAATATACAAATGTACAAACTAAACAGCAAGAATCCCAAGATACAATTTAGCAGCAAGGCAACAATATCTGACAGCATACATTTCCAAAATTGTTCTTTAGTCGATCCAGTGTAGATATTGGCAGCAAAAAAAAACATTTCTTTCAAATTTTGCCTGCAGATTCAGTTCAGATATTGATTTGCAACAATACTGAATATATAATGACAAATGTTTATTGGGTCAACCGATAACAGTGCAGCGTGTTTGGTAGAAACGGATTCAATCATCGGTGATCAGAAAAAATACAGATAATCTTGGGTGCGCTTTTGACATTTTTACCCTCCACTTCCAAACTTACACCCCGAGGATGAAATAACCAGATTGAAGATATGACCACCAAAGGCCAGCTGCTGGCTGAATTCCAGCAGACACAAATCTAATTCCACCAGACAAATCTAACATAACAGAAATAACTCACAGAGGCAATATTTTAAATCTTTGAACTATGCCGTGACATGGAATCTTAAGACATTTTCCCAACATTGTTGGTATTACTTTTGGTTGTTTGTCCATTTTTTTTTATTATTATTTTTATTTTTTTTTTTTTTTTGGGACGGAGGATTTGAGGTGATCAAATCTGATGGATTTCTTCTTCTATAAAATTGTGTTCACAGACGTGTCATTAACTGACATCCTTGCCTAACACCTGAATAAGGGCCTGGTTGAATTTAAATGTAAAAATATGACAAAACGTTACATGCAGCATTTTGAATGTCCAAACTATAACCAATACTTATTATTGCGATCATATATGCAATATCCCTTTCAAAAGGCGATGAGAATTGAGAAGTTATACAGTTCTACTGCAATGCACACAGCTGCAATAGCATTACATAGAAAATGTATCTTGATATAATGCAAGCATAAGTAGCAGGATTATCATTTACGTGTAATTCTCTTGATGGATTTCTTTTTTCTAGCATTAATTATTTGTATCTTCATTTATATGAGTAACAGACAGAAGGAATCTTGACAGAACATAAAACAAATGAGTGATCTGAGGCATTTTCTACAACCTTAATCTTACCACAGCCAATAAAGTAGCCTGCTCCTCAAAGATGCAAAGCCAGTTTTATGGACACTGAAGTTATCAAACCTACTCCAGAAATAAACTATATTCTTTCTGTAGATACCATATAGGACTCAAAGTTTAGTCCAGGACTTATATAATAATCTATGTCAATGGAACTACTCCAGCAACTTCAGCAACGGCCGTAACTTGCCATTCATTAAATATTCAGATTGTGGCCACAAATGAGAGCGGCCCAACTAAAGATGAAATGCATAATTAAGATCATTAATTTAGAAACAAGTTATTTAAACTTTTATTTTATATTATATGTGTGTGTGTGTGTGTGTGTGTGTGTGTGTAGTGTTATGTATCCACAGTTCTAAACATATTTACACATGCCATGCTTCATATCAGTGTAAAAGTCCACAGTACCTTGTCACAAGTTGTATGGTTGCAGAAAGCTTCTGTCTCAAATGTTGCTCGCCGTTCAACAATTTGCTTGCCTCTCCTGTGTTTGTAATAAAAAATTATAATAAATAAATGAGAAATATACATGAAAGATGTGTTTAATGTAAATGTTTCATTACTTTTTTTCTAAATATGCCTGCAGACAAACAATAAAAAGACTCATATATTGTACACTCCTCTGTCTTTCAAACATAAAATTTTTTGATCCATTTAAGTCTGCAAGTAAATATTGCATGAAAGTAGGATCAATATTGAAAAGGCATCAAAAAGAAAAATGTTTGAAGATGTTGAACTGACAAAACCTAAAGTAAAATCTATACATTTTTTCTTATTAATTTGACAATTAATAATTTTAGTTTAAATATTTTCATCAGCATTGTTATTATTATTATTACATCTTAGTCATTGAGTTTTCTCCCTCTGTAAACAGTTTTACCAATCCTGAGTTTTTTTCGGACACTTGGAAAGATATTGCAGCCTCATTTCCAGGGTTTTCCAAATTCAGGCCAAGACCTGAGATAAAGCTCAGATGGAAAGGCTCAACAACACTGCAAATAAACATCATTCACTTCGCAACGGGCCCTCATTCCGTCAGAGATCAGTCCCATCTCCCAATGACCTAGAAGGCTGTTTTAATCAAAATTACAAGCCCAGCTGTTCACAATAGTACATTACTGAATATTAGAAAAAAGGTAACTACTCAGCCAGCAGAAGACAAAATAAGTCAGGCAAAATAGCAGCAGACAAACTCAGAAAAAGAGAGAGGGCTATTTTCCTTCAAATACTTTCCATACAGAGCAATATAAAATGTTCATATCCAATCCAGCAATCTGTTCAGAGATATCAATGTCATCTTATTCAATGTTAACAACAGCTGCACATTTAGTGGTGTTATCCATCCAAAGTAGACCACATTTTTAAAGCAATTTTGGGAACTTGTTTTCGATGTAAATTCAAATTCTGCATTTATTTGTCTGAAATATTAGTGGGAGTAACGATCAAGTAACTGTCAGATCCATGCAATTTAGGTACATTAGCATAACAACACCGCAAGCCAAAAGTTTTAGAATTCTGACGACTGTCACGCCCTGAAAGATGGGGAAAAAAAAGCTAAACACCTTTATTTTTATTGTCAAAAAATCCAATTCCTAGCACCATGAAAATAGCCACCTTTGGCCAAAATAACAGCACAGGAGATTTGAGATTTCTTTGACAAGGACTGTCACACATCATAAAATTTGTGAAAGTTTCCACAGATATGCTGCACTTTTGAGCTGCTTCTTCCTCATTTTTCTGTCCACTTTGTCCCTGGGAGCTAGATTGTACTTATAATGGATCATGGAAATAAGAAGTTTACCCATTTATTTGGCAAACATGGTTTATTTATGAACTCATTTATCAAAAATAGAAAAAAGCTCCGCACATCCATAACGTAGGACAGGTGTGTAAAAGAGGCATGAGCTGATAAAAAAAAAAAAAAAACACATACAAACTCTGGCACACCGTCCCACTTGCAAAAATTATTTAATCGTGATGAATAACAAGGTTTTGGTCCGAGACCAGGCAAAAACATTGACCGAAACGTTGTTATTCATCACGATTAAGTAATTTTTGCAAGTGGGACAGTGTGCAGGAGTTTGTGCGTTTATCTATGAACTCCAAAATTTCGGTCACTATCCAGTGAAGAAAATATTATTTTTGACTTCTTACCATATCTTACCTCAGGCCATTTGAGGGTATACTCATAAATTATTATATTTTAAGAAAACAATTATTAATTATAAGACCATAAGTAAACAATAAACTCTTGATTGGAAGTGAGTCTTCCCTTAAAATCTAAACATGTTGCACCAGGCATCCTGGTCCATGACTGGCAAAACCACAGGACAGAATTGCGATGTGATTGCAGCACTGTTCCTTGTGGTAGTGCTTACGGATGCTCTCTCATCCTCAGCACAGGGACAGTGCAACCCTTCCTGCCTCAAGATCTGGAAAAAATGAATTTATTCCATTCCTCAAGGAGAAAGCTGGACGTGTAAAATATCGGGGGCTTTTGGGGCCTTGGAAGCAGCCATCTTTGAGCCGGGAGGCAGCTGTTAAGGGCTGCAGGAAATTAGGGATGACTGCTGAGCACAAGTAATCACATTGAGCGGATACTTCAGAGAGGAGACCGCTTAAATGAGTCTGCACGGCTTAGAGGGCAAACCTTCCTGTAATCGAAGAAAGCAATCACTGACACCAGGGCCAAATGATACCAGATCATATAAATGATGCTTTTTGACAGACCTCTCTCGTTACAGCTATTATTGTTGTAATACTGCGTGTTATATGAGTCGCATGAGTTTTGGATGACGTCTTTTTCACCGTTGCATGTAACTACTTCAACAATTTAAAATCAGGCGCTATCAGTTTGATCATTTCAGCATTAAAATGTGTCAAAAATGGTTGAACAAGACAAACTTCAGTGTTTACAAATGAATACACTTTAAAATGTTTCAGCTGTCTTGCAGTAAGAATGGATAAGCAATGCAAATGAACTACAGCACAAGATTTTAAATGAGATGCTTTCTCAAATTGATTTGCGCTGTTCAATGTAACCCCATTATTCTATAAGCTAGATGGCATTTTGTAAGTGTAGTGTATTATTAGTACAGCATTGATCTGGGACTCAGAGTGAAGAGTCTTCCCGATCTGCCCATAGTGTGTACCATTGTCTTCAGATGTTTCACTTATTAAAGATCTCATATTGTGATTCAGGTGACAAATAGTCTATAAATGCAGATGATAAATGGTTTAAAAAATTCTCCTCATCTACAATACAGTACTGAGATTGCTGAATGTTTGCCATATGAATCACACATCACCTGTCGATAGCAGCAAATTGAGAGCACAAGACATTGAAGAAGCTTCTTGAAAGGAAAATAAAATTACCACACATTCGAGTTAAAATTTTAACAGCCATTTTGGAGATTGGCGAGGTACATGAACCATGACACAAGCTAAAATTGTCTGAAGTACCTACCAGCAGAAAAGTGGCCATATTTTTCTACCTGCAAATTGCCGGCAACAGGATTCACATTATTTTGTTTGCTGAATGCTTTTCCACGAATCCAGGAGGGGTAAATTATGTCTGTTGAATGCCTTTCCACACATCAAGGTAGGATAATGATAATATTCCCAGGCTATATAAAGTAGGGCAGTTCAAAGCATTGACATGCACATAACGAAAATGAGCACGGGCTTACTCCATGAAAGCAAGATGGGTGCAACAGCTCAGAATAGATATCGCCTCCGCTCACAGTAGGGTGCAGGAATAAATAATATTCTGAACGAAAGCAGAAAAACAGCATCCTTGTTTTGACAATATTCACTACATCATTGCACATGATCTATTACAGGTACAAAGTACCTGCACAAAATCAATCGCTTCCATTAGCAGTAATGGTAAAAAAATAAAAAAAAACCGCATTGAATTTACAGCCAATTTCAACGCATGGAGCAAACATTTAGAGCCAAATACAATTGCCTTTTTAAACTGCAGATTCTGATGAAAACTTCTAAGGACCTTCTAAAGCTTCAAAGAATGAAATAGCCCTCTGCTGTCAAAAATATTTTAAACATATCCTCAATAGGGCTGGCTTACTACTGATAAACATGCATGAAACAAAACCGTCAGGCAGTGGAACAGATTCTGCGGAGGGAGTGCAAATGGAGAGTGAAAAAGATATATCTTTAAATGAACAGAGCTCCCTGTAGCCGAAAGAATATTAATTCTATGAAGAATGAGGACACTAAATTGTAAGACTCGGTTAAGAAAACAGCTGTGAGATTACGGATGGATTACTCAGGTAATTAGCAGGCTTTTTAATCAAGAAAGACAAATGAAAGAGATTTGCGCCAAGGATCAGTTTTAAGGTAGCATGACTGACAATTTCCTTTGATATATTTCTTTAACGCTTATATTCTAGGACAAAGAAAAAAGTTTTTGTCCAGTCAAACAGACAGTGTATTAAACAGTATTCAACTGTTGAGATCTGGTATTTCAGATAGATTGTCATCGACTGCTTGTCTAATAGGGAAGTCTAGGCTGAACAGTGGCTGTTAAGACATGCAATTAACAGTATATTAGCTTTATCTATTAATTGCCAATGAGCAAAAGCTAGAATCTTGATGTCTTGAGTGATAGAAATCTACTGGAGATTCAGAGACATTTTGACCACAGCAGACCAGGAGCTCAAAAATGTAGCTAAGGTGTTAAAATGATATACCTGGGGCTAACTGGATAGCAATTTTTCTAACTTCTAAGCCTGGCTGCTCTTCTGAATTAAAATGTTCACAGTTGCTTTACTTAGTAATAGAGCAATTAAATTAATCAAAATACAACTAGCTGCAGTTTCAGATTCCTAGGTCCATCAAAGGAATATCAGATAAATTTCTACTGTACAAAGTGTACTGTTATGACTCCCTCAAACAGGGGGCAGTGGCATCATCTGAAACACTGCCATAAACGTCAGCTTTGTGAAGCTCACGCACTGATTTTGTTGACTTTTAGAGCTGTAGTTCAGAAGTTATTAGCATGCAGTTACCCAGCTAAGTGTCCATCTGTCTTAGTCAGGGAGCTTTGATTTGCGATCAGTTTATTTTGGTTCATAATATATATATATATATTTATATATTTATTTCTTTCTTTCTTTATTTTGCTGTTGTTGTATTTTGGTGTTTGTCATATGTTGCCATTATGTTTGACACGGTTCGCCTCGCAACCTTAATTAATTTGCCATTTTTGAAATCAACAGACCTCACACCTACAGCTCAGGCACCAACAACTTGGCCTCTGTTGAACTCTATCAGAATCCTCATCTCACCTTGTAGACCTATCCATCGAAGTGTAGCTGGTCAGGTAGCATTCAAATGAATAGGAACTATCAGTGTACATGCTTTTGCAATTGCAATTTAGATACTCACATTGAACCCATCTTCAGCGATGCTTCCAATATTTTGTCTACCCCCGTAAAATCTCTGATACATATTCCGTGATATTTCAAGACATTTCTCAGTCTTAAAATAAGTGATAAATAAAAAACAAATGAGGCACACTTTCAGTCAATCTTCTGTAAGTTACTTTGAAACAGGCAATATCATAGTAGTGATTATTAAACAAAAATGTGCTCCTAAGTGGCAAGAGTATAAAAGAATTGATATAGGCCAAAATCAGAAATAAAAGGCATAAGACTTCAGGAGAATTTCCGAAGCCTAGAGTTTACAGCCGAGGCCTGCTTAACAAAATGCGGAATCAAAAAAAAAGACAATCCCAAGAGTCAAATATGGCCAAGAGATGTTGATAAAAGTTGGTCAAAAAGAAGATGGAAAAATGCAGTCTGGAATTACCTATCACTGTTCTCTGGGGTAAGATTATTTCTCCCAGATAAGGTTGAGGAAGGAGCGAAGGACTGGAGAAATAAATCGCAGATACTGTAGTCAGTCATTTCTCACTCTGATAATGATTACAAATTATACCTGCAGAGCCTGTGTTTGACACAGTGGGCTAGTCCAGAAGATATGAAGGTCAAAAATGTGTAGCCCCAACAGTTTGTAATACTGCAGAGCAGGAGCTAAATCACATAGCATATCAGGCCAGTCTCAGAGATGCACATGAAGCTTAATCAAGATTAAATTCAATTTTTAATGGGGATTTGCAACACAAAACTCAATTTAGTCCAGGCCTAAGCTTAATTCATGTCTGTGAAACCGAACCAGAGTAGGAGATTATTCCTGCATGTTATACTGTATATCAGGGGTGTCCAATCTTATCTGGAAAGGGCCAGTGTGGGTGCTGGTTTTTGTTAGAGCCCAACACTAACACACCTGATTCTACCCACCAAGGTCCTGATTGAAACCCCTGATTAGTTAATTAGTGGAATCAGGTGCAGTAGCACTGCTGGCTTGGACAAAAACCTGCACCCACACCAGCCCTTTACGGATAAGATTGGACACCCCTGTTGTATATCCACATTATGTCCTATGAGCCCAATGTACATTTTAGAAACTGCAAAGCTAATAATCAGCACGTCTGAATAATGTCCTTTGGTGTGTCATCGGACAATACCAGGGTGAAATTGACACAAAATAATCCCCTGAAGCAAAGATATAGCGAATACAGATTATATCATTAATGCTGGGAGAGCAAAGCACATTTATCAAGTGGTTCGGAGATTACTTAGAAATTTTAATACATGCTGGCTCTTTAATATGACCAGAAAAATAATACTTCCAGTCCTATTTGTATCTTGGTGAAAAATTACACCAAAATCTAATTGATAAAAATGTTATTGACATGTTTTGGACTCAAAGGAAAAAAAAAATAAGATTCATGCACTGCAGCTCTGAAACTAGTAATGTAACAGGCTTTGTATTTTTCCACTTTTAGCTAAATAAATGTCCCATTTATGGCACGTGCTAAGGTTCAGTGTAATGCTGTCTTGCTGAACAAATGTAGTCTTACTTGACCATGCTTCTTTAGAGATCACAATAAAATCCATACTTTTGAACAATATAAGAAGTACTTATTTTGTTGATTGAGCCAAACACTGGCGAACACCGCATTTGTTTGGCATTTTATACTTTCTGTTTGAAGACAGATCGCCAACTAGCTAGTCCACAATTACAGAAAGAATGCTAGTTTCGTTTATAAACAATTTGCACTTTTCTGGGTAGTCACATGTGAGAATTTATATACGTGTGTGAATTTATACACATTTGTCAGCTGTACTATACATTACGCAAAATGATTGCATTCTTGTCAGTTTTTTCTCAAAATTGTGACTCATTCATCCAAAGTACCACAATACAGCAATAATGAGGTTGCTACTTCAATGCACTGTTTAGACCCTAGTGCAGGCCAGGAGTCATGGGGCTCTACCTTTCACACTGCCCAACCCGTTGCCAATACCCGCTACCCATGAATTACGCATTCAGCAGCTTCCACTATCCCTAAACAGTATCTTGCGGCCACACTACCCGCTATACATTATGCCAACTCCTTCATTTGCGCCTGGAGGTGTGCCCGTGGGCGTGTTTATGCGCTTTCCCTACAATTGCTATCTTGACCACACACGTTAGGGAAAGCGTATAGCGGGTCCTCAAACCACCCGCTACCCATTTTGGCTTTTACAAGAGCGCGCCCAGGCGGCTTCAATGCGCGTCCACTTGGACACATATGGACGTGCACATGCGGCTCATCTCCCGAATTAACTCGCCTATAAAAAGCCACCTTCCTTTAGCCTCAGTTGAACCCCTGAGAAAATGGCAGAGATAGTACTAAATCGCCTTGATCGCCAGTTAAATAATAGAAGACGCCCAGAACGCGTGTTCCGCCAGCGCACCAGCTACCTGGGCCTTTCAGGTAAGTCTATATTGTTTGTGTTTTGTATCAATCATTCTTTCTGCTTTTATAATAATATATAATTATTATATATAATATATATTAATGATATATATTATATATAATATTCTAAAATTATAATAATACAAGTATTATTTCCCACAGAAGGAGAATGTGTGACAAAACTGCGCCTGGATGCAGATGATGTAGACACCGCTGCCAGCTGTCCGTATGCCTTGCCTGCTGCTGTTAGGGTTACTGTGGCACTTTTTTTCTATGCTAGAGGGTCATTCCAACACCCACTCAGCTCAATTGGAGGCATGACCCAATCTGCCGTAAGCTTGGCTATAACTGTAGTCACTGCCAGCATAGTCCGACACGCCAGAAGGTACATCACTGGCTCCCTGTGACACCCGAGAGACAACACAGGGTAAAGCGGGATTTTTTGGCAAGATATAGGTTCCCTAGGGTTCTGGGTGCCGTCGACTGCACACACGTTCTGATTCGGGCTCCGGCTCTGAACAGTGGTGCCTATGTGAATCGTAAGGGAAGCCATTCCATCAACGTCCAGGTGATTTGCGATGCATGGGGTTACATCTTGTTACATCATGTCATCTGCAGCCTGCCTGGTAAGTAATTTGTGTGATCAGTAGGCTACTAATAATGTAATAATACATGTAATTCATATAGCGTTTTATTAAATACTCAGAGTCGCTTTATAAAGAAAAAAAAGTGTAAATGGTTGCAGTCAATGTAGGCATTTATTTGGCTGTGGGTATTTTCTAAAATGGGATTTTTGATCCTCCCCTGTCTGGATTTGACCTCATGCACGAGCAATTTAACTTTGTCTTCGGAGAAATGTGTGATCCTCCTCTCTCCATCACAGGTTTCGGTTTGAGGATTTGGGATAGCGCAGCCTGCTCTTAAAGGCAATGGGACCTGGCACACTGATTGGTTTAATTGGCGTAACGCCCAAACCACGCCTATGCATAATATAACGGGCAGCGCAGGTGTTTTAGGGATATAGGCAGGTGTGCAAGATAGCAACTTTTGTGGGGGAACGCCTCTTACACAATGCTAAATCCCCAAATAACGGGTTTAGGGACTCTGGCGTAAGATAGGGCCCTTAAACTCCAGAACTGGACGGCCACAGCCTCTGCAAGTTTTTTTGGATTTCCATCCAGTAAGCATTGTACAAAGAACAAAACAAACTGGCATATAAACGCATTAATTCAGTCTGACCAACCCTCAGATGAAACATTTAAATTTTTCTGCATCAATATTCAACCCACAGTAGTATTCAAAAGTTCGGGCACATTTAATTGTGTTACAGTGTCTTGTTTTTAGTAAAATTTAAATGGATTGACTTCTGCGAGTAACCCCAAATGGCACAAAATATGAAGCAAACAGAAGTTATAAAATGATAATTTACCTCACAGGCTATAGTCCAAGATTTGAGCACTCACCAAAAAATCCATATTTTGCTTAACAATCGGGCAAACAAATGATTTGCATTTTCAAATAAGTGAATAAAAATCAGTCTAGTTTCCTCAGATGTAGAACTTATTAAACAGAATGGTCAACTGTTAAAACAATATGACCACTACGATAGAAACAATATATGAGTGTGTTCAGCGAGTATTATTAAAAATGATGATCACATTGATTAATTTATGATTCAGAACAAAAGAGGTTCATTCCTTTTTTTAATCACAGGTTGCCCGAAGAACGTGGACATCTCCAAACTTTCTACGGGTTCAGTACATAAAACTCTCTGCAATAACTGGATAACTGCTATCAGTGAACAACAGCAGGGTATATCCCTAACATTATAGCATTCTCCCCATAGGCAAACTTCATAGGTTGGTCTAGTCATGTGCTAAAGGAAAGGGTCATAGTGTCACCAGACAATAGATTGATCTTTTATGTGCAAAGACGTTCACAGTAAAGTTGATCTGATTCTCCCGAGAACAGTTTGACTTCTTGCATTTGGAAATATATAGTAGTTCCACCAAATGTTCGCGCTACAGTATAAGCAGTAGAGTCCTCATAAGCTTCCTATTGTGTGTGCTAGAAATGTTGGCAGCAGATTTGACAGTAATGTCATTTTTAAAAATTAAAAGTTTAGCCAGGTAGTAGTGCAACAGGGAAGGTCCTAGGGTTACCAACATCACCTCCAGGAACAATCCCAGAAAGATTGATATGATTTCCATCAGTTACTGAGTTACTGCATTTGGAAATATTAAATTTGGCTGAGCGGTGGTGCTACAGGAACATTACAGAGCCACCACAATCGATAACTTCGTCCTCTATGCAGCAAGAATTTTGAAAGCAGATTTGACATGGTTCCCATTGTAACTGTTTGAGGTATATCAATTTGTAAAAAGGAAAACTTTGGCCTGGTAGTGGCACTACAACAAAAGTCATAGGGTGACCGATATTCAAGAACAGCCCCTATCTACGGACCAGAAATTATCACAAGAAGTGTGGCATGATTTCCATCAGAACCATTCATGTTACTGCGTTTGGAAAAGTCATCTGACCTGGTGAAAGCGCAACAGGAAAGCTCAGGGTCATCTAAAACAGTTTGTTTTTTGGGTGCCAAGAGTGACAAAAAAAAGTTTGATGCAATTCTCATAAAAACTGTTTTGAGTTATCTGCTAACATGAAGGATCTGCGGCAGCGGGCAAGGCGAATCCATAATACCCCTGATCAGCCTGTTTTGGGGATAGAATGATGAAAATCACTTGGTGAAATGTCCTTGAATTATGCTTTCAGTTCTGCCTGCATAAAGGTAAGTATGGTAATATAGACACTCTGGGTATAATAGTAGCAAAATAAGGCATTTCAATTGTTTGTATTATATTGCACTATATACGATACTGGAATTTGCATGTTCTCCCCGTGTTCGCGTGGGTTTCCTCCGGGTTCTCCAGTTTCCTCCCACAGACCTAAGACATGCATATTAGGCTAATTGGAGACACTAAATTGCCCATAGGTATGAGTGTGAGAGTGAATGGTGTGATCGCCCTGCGATGGATAGGTGAGCTGTCCAGGGTGGGTCCCTGCCTTCGCCCGTAGTCAACTGGGATAGGCTCCAGCTGCCCCCACGACCCCAGTGAGGAATAAGCGGGTATAGAGAATGGATGGATGGATATATACGAAACTACTTTTTTGTGTAATTTTTTTGTGCCCTGCTGCCAGTTTGCGGTCAGGTCTCTTTTTACAGTGAATACAACAGGATTATACTTGCCACCCAGAACAGGATACAATATGGGAAGATGGATTCCCACAGGGCTTTCTTTTCATCAAGAATTCAAGCTCTGCGTTATAAAGTGCGAAAAGTCACCGCAAAAAAATTGTGTGAAGAAATTTGTAAACACTTCCTGAAGAATATAGTACATTTTGCATTCAAGACAACACTTTTGCTTGCAATATCCGTAGTAATTCAAATCGGATTTGGGCCCAGGCTGTTCACTGTTGGCTTGTGAGCTTCACAGAAACTCCGTGAAAGCCTATTCCTCCTTGCCTCCTGCTGTCCATTCCCTCACCAGGTGTTCTCCGTCGCACAAACATCTTCATATTCTGAAGAGGTAAAATGTCCTTCGTAATCAAAGAAAACTGCCAAAAAAAAATCACTCTTCTCAGTCACTCTGCTCAGGAAATGTTTAAGCCTTGCCACCCCCATCTCCTCATCCCACCCTATCAGATTTGTACACTGTTGCGATCTACTGCCAGAGCTGAATTAGAGTCTAAACTATTGCCCCCACCTAATAGAACTATATATTTTTCAGGCTAAAGTTTGCATTCTGTCTCGATGGGGTGTCAAAACTAATAGGATAAAATCTCTCACTATGTTGGCACAAACTGCCTTATTAAAAAAATTTAACTATTATTACCTAATTTATTATTGCTTTGAAGCATATATGGAATATCCCTTATAGAGCTTGAAGGCCAGCATCATTATTTGACCTTCCTTTCCCAATATTTATTTATTTTCCAATTAATTCTATTTTAAAGTAGGAAAGGCAGCCAAGAACCAAATTCTCAATTTCGGTAAACAGCTCAGGGGTGAGGGGTTATTTGACAACTGACAAGGTAAACCAGAATTCAGACTTACAGGCAAAAAGACTGAATTGACAGATTGGACAGAGCATTTTCAACTGAGCTAACCCGTGCAATGGCCAGAGGAAAACAATACAGATTTGCAAAGTTGCATTACTTTAATTAATTTTCAGAATATTTTAAATTAAATACATGAATTTACATATTTTAATCCATGCATGTTTTGGCCATTAAAGATATGACACTCATATGAATTCATATTGACAACCTTTTTTTTGCTTTTTTAACCATTAACTGTCTCAGTTCTTTTGTTCATTGGCCATTGCTGATTGATTGACACAACATGGCTTGGTGGTGCAAACCTGCTCATCAAAAATTTCATCGCAAAATCATGGGCACTAATTTAGAGTTATTTCTGCCTTTTGCACTTATAACAGTCTCAACTCCTCCAGGAGGGCTTCCTATTAGATGTTAATACAATACTGGAGGTGCACGTGCCTCCATTCCAGCCAGAAAGATTGGAAGTTCAGGCAAGTTCAGGCGGTGATGATCTTGATGACACCTGGGTCAAGGTTGGTTTTGCAGTATTTAACAGAGCTAAGGTCAAGGACCCTTACATTCTTCTGCATTGATCTCAACAAAACATTCATTGAAATCAGCTCCTTGCAACGTTGACACAGGAAATGACATCAGGATTTTTATTCAGTGGAGCAATTAGGCTTGGCCTGGACCATGATGACCATAGGCTAATAGACCACATACTTTTGGCCAAGAAGTATTTGATAAATATGTCATCTATAGCATCAATCAATCCATTATCTATACCGCTTCTTCCTCACTAGGTTTACAAGGGAGCTGGAGCCTATACCAGCTGAATATGGGCAAAAGGCAGGGACACAACTTGGACAGCTCACCAATCCATTATGGGAACATACACCATTTACACACACACACACACACACACACCAATGGGCAAATTGAGCCTGACATGCATGTCTTTGGACATTGGTAGGAAACCTTGCAGGTAACATGCAGCCTCCACACAGGAAGGCCCCAAGATGGATTTGAACCCATGACCTTCTTGCTGCGAGGCAGCAATGCTACCAATGGCACCACTGTGCTGTCCCAATCAAAACCTGTGATGCTGAAATTAAAGGCGAAAACAAGGCAGAAATAGGTTTCATTTCCTGTTAAGAGTCTTGCTGGTGATTCACACATTCACAGTTTGGTATGAGATGGAAAAGAATCAGGCTGACTCACTTTCTCAAGTGAAGGGTATGGCGAGACCAGATGGAAATTACCAAGTATGAATCTCTTATCCATTTCACATGTCCACCTTTTTTAAATCCTGCCACTTTATCAAAGTTTGCTGCAACTATTTCAATTTCCTGCAAATGTTTGCAAAGGTCACTTCAATCCTATAAAGTGCTCCCACCACCTACGTACCACTTTTTATGATGTATGGGGACTTTTTGGGCTGCCTATGAAATAAATTTTGGAAAGAACATAAAATCTAAATAAAAATGTGATTGCTAGAAAATATTGGTTGCAGATTTATGGGCAATGAATTAAATTTTATATTCGTGTGACATGAACTTATCAAGAGGTGACTTTAAAAGGAACGGTCTATAGCCACTCAAGGAAACAATAAATTTTGATGGGCATCATCGTGAAATATTCTGTGGTCACCCATTGCAGTGGTCTTCCATGGTCAGGTCATCTGAAACTGCTTTACCAAGAACAGCATTAAAACATCTAACAACATACCAGATATTTGACTTTGACAGTCTCTGATGGACTAATTTCATAGGCTCACAATGGCTCGCTTTAATGGCATTGGTACTTCTTTGGCCCTTATATTGAGGGGCAACAGAACCAAAACTCTGAAGACGAATGTCAAACCAAGAATCAAATCTAGACCTTCTGTGTCGACTTTCTTTGGCAGCAGTAACAGGCTGCCCCAGTGAAGCAAGTAAGCAGAGAACTGCACAGCCAAATGAGTCCCCCTAAAACATGACAGTTGTGATCATATGACTGTTTTACAAAGGTTCAGCAATTCATGGTCATTTTTCATGCATTCACATTTCACCTTTATTTCTCATTTTAAACTCAATATGCAGGAGGAGATATCCAACAGAAACTGCCACACTATCCAAACATCTACTGTTTTGTGTAAAGATAACAATAATACATTACCTTTATTCAGCACCATAAATCAAATTGTAATAATGTTTAAGTTATGATAAAGTATCATTGTATGTGCCAGAGCCTCTGGGGAATATTACCAGTAGAAAGTAAATACGGCCATTCAACCTAAACTTTTCTAGGCATGGCACAATACATCCTTGTGATGAACGCCAAAAGTGTTACCAGAGTTAAGAGCAACATTGCCTGCTTACAGAAAGCGAAGCAACGGGTGAACGATTTAAACATTCCACCCAGAAATGCGTTCTACGACTACTGTTACTAAGCGCAAAAGCATGGTTATCTTCGGCTATTTTTTATTCTCAACCTGACAAATGGTTGTCAGGACTCAAATATTAACGGACTATAACCTATGTTACTGCTGTAAGATTTACGGAGTAAAGTGTAAGCACATGTTCAGCCGCGGTACATTAGAGCACTTGTTTGACGCGAATATTCCCAAAAAAAAAAAAAAAAAAAAAAAGATGGCGCAAATTGAATCAAATATATCCGGAATCACACCGCCCCTCCCCCCAATTAACAAAAACCCTTTCACTTGCGCAAACTAACCGCATTGGTTTATTATTACATTACGTACTAGTGAATGAATGTAAAGTTAGGCAAGCCAAAAAGTTATTAAAAAAGTTGTTACAAAAATGTCTCATTCTAATGCTATGTTGATGTAGACTTCCCATTAAAAATTGTGCATTGCGCTGCTATGATATGGCAGATTCAGGCATTGCTGTAAACATTGCCGGGAAAATAAGATATAAAACTACGTACCTCTATGAAAAGGCGCCTTTTTCCTTGATGCAATGGTGATTCACTTCGCAGCGTCAAGCACAAATGATGAGGCTTGCTGTAGGCTACACTTAAACAAAGTTGTTCTGAGCGAAGGCTGGTGCGCGCTTGTCACTGCAACTGTCTGTCTGGAGATTCCTTTCCTTTTTCCCTCTAAGAACATGTGTACATGAAGTCTGTCAAAAACACACGTGAGCAGATCCCTCGTCTAATCCCTCCACTGAAGGAATCGTGACACCGTACCTGGATCTTTGACAAAACTCGCTGAGAGCTGGTAACTCGTCCTGGAAGCTTGTAAATTGGAGGATAAGATAGGTTTCACCTGCTGCTGCATCGGTGAGCTGCCTCTGTCAGCAGAGAATGGAAGGTGGTGTGAATACGGACTTTAATCTGACAGTAAAGGAGACCACAGCACTGCTCAGCGACAACATAGGCAACTTGTATCCCTCCTTTGTGTATATTTCTCGAATACCTCAATATTAAAAACGCAGCTCACGTGGAAGGTTAACACTGAAAATACCGCAGTGAAGCGCGCAGATCATTAGCGCTCGACTGGCATTGATTTTTAGAGAATTCGATGAGATAATCGCCTGAATAAATCTAACCATGATGCAAGTATGCATGAGCTCGAAGGCTATGAGAGCAGACAGGCTATGAGCACGAGATTTTGGGACAGGTTTAACTAACTCCCTTCGAGCTCAAAAAAATTTCAGAGCATGGAAGCAAGTAGGCCGACAGATATCCACAATTATGTCCTCAAAATTATGCTGGATATAATCAAATTTCATAGTCACAGATTTGCTAAGATATCATTATTAGGGAGAAGTATAAATAGTGGCTGGGGCACAGAGGGTACTGGGGATGTGGGGAATACATCCCACACATTTTTGAGGAGACTGTTCCATCCTCCCACCTTTGATAAGGAAAAAAAAAATACTGTAGGCCAGGCTCAATAAAACTTTCAATGAACAGCATCAGGGCAGCATAGTGGTGCAGTGGGTAGCACTAACTCCTCACATCAAGAAGACTGTGGGCTTGAATCCAGCCTGGGACCTTTCTGTGTGGAGTTTGCATGTTCTCCCCATGTTCATGAGGTTTTCCTCCAGATACTCTGGTGTCCACCTTTGTCAGGCTAATTGAAGACTCTAAATTGCTTGTGTGTGTGTGAATGGTGTGTGTGCACCCTGCTATGAATTGGTGAGCTGTCCGAGTTGTGTCCCTTCCTTTTGTCCTTAGTCAGCTTGCATAGGCTCCAGCTCCCTTGTAACCCTAAAGAAGAACCAGAGTAAGTCTGTTCCAAGCTAAGTGGCTCATCAGACCCAGTGCTTAAGCCCAGTTTCTGTAGCATGAAGTGACAAGGAGTATTGCTAACCTCCCTGGATGAGATTCAAGTCCTTCGCAGGTTACTCCCCCAGCTCTTAGTTAGGTTTCCCTGGCAATTTGTTGTTACCAAATTATACACCTGGGTGGAGAGAGGCACTGTGGGAGTGAAGTGTTTTGCCCAAGAACACAGCGCGAAGGCCGTGACCAGGACTCAAACTCAGGACCTTTCAGTCCTAAGTCAAGCAAACTTAACCACTTTGCTACCACATCTCCCACATAGAGAAGAAGAAGCGGTATGGATAATGGATTGAATGATGTTATAAATGGCACATTTATCATATACGACATGGCCAAAAGTACGCAGACTGTTGGCCTGTGGTCATCATGGTCCAGGCTATAAGCCACATTGCTTCACTGAATAAAAATCCTGTTGTCATTTCCTGTGTCAACATTGCAAGATACTGAGAGCAATTTCCATAAATGTTTTGTTCAAATCAGCCTTGAAGAATGTAACTGGGCTCCACTGGTCCCTGACCATGAGTGTGTGCGTGAGTGGTGCCTGAATGGTTTGTGCACCCTGCGATAGATTGACGTGCTGTCCAGGGTACGTCCCTGCTTTTCGCCAATAGCTAGCTGGGATAGGCTTCAGTTCAACAGCGATCCTAGCGAGGAGGAAGCGGTATAGATAATGGATGGATAGACAAACAGCATCACATTGCTACAGACCAGAGCCATGCAACGAGATGACACAATCTCGCATTCGCTCTGCTGGTAACAGTTATACATGTAAAATGTTCGATCATTTTGCCTACTTTAAGAACCATCAAGAATTAGACAACTCGCTTCTGTAGACCATTTCCTGTTCGCCCTGTTTGTAACGTTAGACGTAATGTGTTGGCTATCAACCGACTCAACTGCTACAGCTGATACTCAACTCGTTTTCACTGACTGCATTTCAATGATTTAAATAAAATATAAATAACTCAAACCAACTTAATTTCTAAAACATTTCAGACAACTTTTAGTGAAAAAAACGCAGATCTACCTGTTGAGTTATCTTTGGGCTTGTATCCTTTCTAAAGCGTCGGCCAGAAAAACATGTTAGCCCCCTGGTTTGTAAGAAAAAATCCATATGGTAAAATGAATGAACTTCAGCAAAAATCGGCCAAAATAAGGAAGGAGCGAAACAACGGCAGTAAAAAACATAGTCAAACATCTTTTAATTATCTTTTAATCTTTGATAACTTTTTGTTACTTTACTGATTCCTTCCATCCTTGCCAACCCATGTTCATATTGCATTGTAGTTATATATTTTAGTCACTCCTGCATTATGCTTTTTATATCAAAATGCGTTCTATGGAAATTCAGCGATTCAAAGCACTGTTTTAAGCTATAGCGAAGGGATACGAAGAATGTAAGCTGGATGTTGCAAAAGCCAAAAATCAGAGAAGAAAAATACCTCCCAGATTTCGACTTGCAGTAGACCGAATTTACTTCATTCAAAATTGGGAGAGTGCACAGTAATTGTGGCACATTTTCTCGAAGAATGGTATGCAAAGTTACAGGAAAGTCTTTTCACACCATGCAATTTCTTATGAAATGTACCGTTATATTTGCCTGGTAAAACCAGACTCTGCTACTTCGCTTTGCTTCGTACATAGAGTCTGGTCAGTCGTGATTGACAAGTGTTTACTTCCTGGTGGGTGGGTGCTTGTCTGAAGTTTAAAATCATTGGTGTACCCATAAACTAATCACTAACGTTTAGCGATGACGTATGTTATGCGCCCGCTCAGCCGCCTAGTACTTCTGCTGTAAACACAGTCCTTCATACCAGGAATGCTGCGAAAACAAACTGATCAGTACATTGAAGTTAATACTGTACTCATACATATGCCCATCCACCTCATTTTAGCCTTCACTCATTCACTTAAAAGAACCAAAGGTGCTCTTTCTGTTCTCCTTACAAGAAACAAACTGTTGAGCTATCGTTTATCCTGCCGATACTGCTGCTATTAAAAATACGTAAGACACCCGAAACCAAAGGCAGAATTGGCGAGAATAACGCATTATTTACATTAGGACGAAATCTGCGTTGACACAAAAACTGAACCCTAAACCATACTTGCGCTAACATCATACCCAGCTCGCTATCTAACTTTATAGTGAGATAGTTTGGCTCTAAGCGTTTGGCTGTCCCTTACGAAAATGAACTAAAGAGTTACTATAGTATACTATAAGAATTGTATAGTGTTCTAAAGTGTGGTTGTAGTGTTCTATAGTACGTTTCACCAGCTATAGTATTGCAATAGTTTTTTCTACAATATTTCAATAGTAACACTAAAATCTCTATAGTGCGTTCCAAAAAACCATACAATTACTACAGTAATACTATAGTTTTTGATGGTAAATTTATGGTAAATTTTATGGTATTCCAATAGTGGTTAATAACAACATAACACTGAGACAGCAAATAGGTCTTGTGACACGAACAAAAACACGGCTTTTAAAAAGTTCGCTGCTAACTTAAATAGTGTGAAATACGCAGGCAATGTAACACTAGAAGCTACAAGCTCGCTGAGGTGGTTCGGCTGTCTCTCACAGAGATGAACTGGGTGTCTATTTCATATGTTTCATGATGGATATTAAGTAGATATGACAACTTTTTTCGAAACCTGTAGGGAGTAGCACTATAACATCATTTCCATTAAAAAAACTAACCAAACATTCCTCTTGTTGTGGCTTTAAGTCACTGATACCAGGGATTTTCTCCACGACAGAGCGAATCTATATCCTCCCGTGTATCTATGTCCGTGGCCATTGTTGATTTCGCAGACTACAATTTCAAACTCGGCGCAGTTGCTACATCATGGCTCTCAGCCACGCCTTCTGTTCGTTGGTTGGCCCGGCGTATTTTCTGCTGAGGTAAACGAGGCAGAGCTCCGAGTGACCAGACTGAGTAATGAAGCGAAATGAAATTAAGAGGAAGTACGAAGGCTGGTGGAGTCAGGCTACCTTTGTATTGCAAGCATATAAATATTTAATTTATTCTACACAACAGGTTGCAGCTAGGAAAATCTCAGGTAATTAATGTGCATACTTAAGTTACTAACTATCGGCTGTATGACTGTGGAGTTCCATTCCCTCTCATAAAATATTATGTATTACTGTAGCATGCAGAGCATGTTTGGGGCGAGCTCAGCGACCAGCAGAGCCTGCCTCCTTTAAAGCTTTTTTTCTCTATCCTGGACATCCTGAGTATTGATTTTAGCAAGCTAAATGTACGTAGCGATGATACAACAACAAAAACTCTGAAAACAAAACAATAACAAGAGGCTCCTCAGAGCCTGTGCTCAGGCCAGGTCTAGACCTGGGCCAATCGTGAAACCGCGCACGCGCATGAGCAGGACAATCACAACCCCGAAAAAAAAAAAACAAGAGGCTCCTCAGAGCCTGGGGGGTATACTACGAAGCAAGATAAGTGGGTTAGCGAGGTATGTCGAGCCTAAACCTAGGCTTTTCAATGTCACAAAGGTGCTTCTCTTTTAACGTGGCTCGATTGCCATGGTAACTTACGCTGCGAACTTAACCTGGTTGGGAGTAGGTTATGTGCCGGGTTTCGGCTGTAATTGGCTATACATGTGCTGCCTTATATATATATATATATATATATATATATATATCATCTTTATTCACACGTTTAGAAACGGTGCAAGGAAAAACTACAACAGTACAAAGATAGAATAAATAAATAAATAAAATATCACATGGTGCATAGGATGGTTAAGAGGTCGGTGACCTCCTCAATACTGAAACCAGGTACATATGATAAACCGTCTCTGACAGTTATCAACTCTTTTACCAGTATACTTGATGCTTCACTAGCTTTTTCTCTATTTAACCAATCGTCCATGAATATTGAAATTTTACAAGTAATCTCTATTAAATAACTTCTAATAGTTACTACAGCACAATGAATAAGGATTATTAATTGCCACAATACTGACTGTTTTCACAATTGAATTCTCACTACATAAACAATTCATAATAAACTTGCAAAATCTTTTTTTTTTTTTTTTTTTTTTTTTTTGGCATTTCCAATCCCACCCGAATCTGGAATGCCCAATTGGTGAACTATATACAAAGCTTGCTCGTATGCAACCCCTTGCTGCCAACTCAGGAGAGCGAAGACAGTTCACGGCTCTTCTCCGAAGCACGTGCCTGTCAGCCACTGCTTCTATACACTCATTGGTTGAATCTTCGCAGTTCAGAACGAGGGCGGAGGATACCCGGACATGAACAGACTTGGAATCTTCCTGACGAGCGCCTGTCTGGCCAACAGGAGGCGCTTGAGCAACGAACAAAGCTATTAGTTATTTCCCTATTCCCGGCAGTCCCTTCCCAATTTGAAACCCTGTAGCGCGATGGCCAATTGTGTGCTACTCTAAAAAGGCTGCCAACCACTGCCGGTTGGTACGACCGGGGCTCGAACCCGCGACGTGATAGTCACTTCTGCACTACAACGCAGTGCCTTAACCGAGCTTGCAAAATCTTTTATAGAAACTTCTTTGAACAGGCAACAATCCTGATATTACTGCCAGCAAATCACCATGTGTTTGAGGATGAAGATTCCATATACATCTCAAAGCTTTACGCCAACAAACGAAAATATCATTACTATCATTACTATAGAGATTTAACAATTGTACACCATAAAAACTACAACAGTACTGTACAAACAGTTTACATTTAAGATGAGGTGACAAGAGGCCAAGATCAGTAATAAATAAATTAAAACTTCGCCAAAAAGCACTCTTGATATAGCTAACAGCTGCACTTTTGATATAAGAAAAAACATAGTGACCAAGATGAATCACAGAATCTGAAGGAATAATTCTATCACCATTTACAGTGACATATTTACTTGGTCTGTTACAACTTCTTTCATTAAAACAAAGTAATTTACTTTTACTAGCATTAAATACAATAGAATACTCAGCAGCATATTGTTCAGCAATTTCTACCATTTTTTTTAGACCAAATACAGTAGGACATAATAATGTGATATCGTCAGCAAATGATAAAGCACCAATATAAAATGTCTGCGCATTGACGGAGTTGGACGCCCATAAATTAGGCTTTAGGGTTAGTGGTGGAATACGATTTTATTAAAATCATGCTGTATAAAAGAAAAGCAATGGAAAAAATATTTTAAACCAAACACGAAGAAATTAGTGAAACAGAGTTTACTATTGGTATTTATCAGTCAGGTAATATTCAATCTATAATTTAATTTCACTTTGTTTCATTTGGCCGAGAAACTAAAGTGATTTCCACTAGTCCTTCATCAGAGGACTTATGCATTTACACGGTCAGCAATTTTCCTCCAGAATTCCTCTCTGGCCTTATTACAACCAACAAGAATACATATACGAACATAAATCTCAATTACAATTTCCCAAGTGTCTATCCGAGTAAGCGCATGCATAATCGTGCAGTCTTTCAAAGTGTCCAACCAATCAGTGTAAAACTTCATATGTCTCCCATTAAGCCGCTGGGGCGCCCCCTGGTGCCGCGGGGGGAGATAGCCCGCAGTCTTCCTGATCTGGATCAGGGATAGCTTCCTCGGAGGAACATTCAGCACGCGATTGGTCATTTTATGAAGGGAAATAGGGTAAATTGACGCTTGGAACGCCCTTTAATTGAGAGCGCTCACGGCATTAAAAGCACAAAGCCGAGATTAACAAAGAAAGATTATAACCACCGTTGTGAAAACGAAACTTAGACTCGTGGCCTACCGGCCCGAGGAAAAATTATGTACACACGTGTATGAATCTGGATCTGCGCATCCGCGATATTACATAGGTCGTCAGATGTAAAAGCTTAAAAGCTAATTTCGAGCAGCCGGTTGATGACAGACATACAAACATACAAACAGAGGGCGCATTGACCAATACCAATAAGGGACTCGCTGGACTCGCCCCAATTATGGATTTCATTTGGGGCGCCCCGGTGGCTCATCGGTCTAAGCGTGCGCACCATAAAGGCTGTGTCCTTCTCGCAGCAACCTGGGTTTGATTCCGGCTCGGGTAATTTGCTGCATGTCATCCCCATTCTTCTCCCCAACTTTCCTGTCTCTCTCTGCACTCTGTCAAATAAAGGTGAAAATCCCCCAAAAAAATAACCTTTAAAAAAAAAAAAGTTATGGATTTCATTCTAGGCTTACTTATTGTGCCTATCCAAACAATCTTATCGATTATGAATGAGATTACAAAGCCAATTTCAGTTATGTATAGCCTACACAGATGCCATAATTGAACAACTATGCTTTAGCAAAATGGGTGCATTGTAGTTCTTTGAAACTATGTCAGTGTGATATTGAATTCCACACCAAATTCAGAAATGGTGCAGGGAACTAGACACAGCATGCAGAATTACACCAGTGCTGTATTCATGTTTTATAATGGTATAATATTTTCATTCTGTGTCTGCTATCCAAATGTTTAACTTGTAATCCAAATTCAGAAAAATGACAGCAATGTCAGTGCACACTGTTATGTATGACATGTCAAATAAAATTGACTCCACTGCAAGCTTGTATGTAGTATGTCCACGGTTTTCAATGTAGACAGAACATGAGATCAATATGAATGATTGAGTACAAACACGCAACATTGCAGCTTTAACCTGGACTTTGTGCAATATTTTATGAAGTAATTTAAATTCAATCACATTTTAAAATCAGATGGTAATTGAACTACAGATACAGTATTGAACAGAAGAGACAGAGGGCATTGAGAATTAAACAGTACATCAGGGGACAAAACCTTCACAAATAGTGCTACAATGCTCAGTGGTGAATATTAATTTGTCTTTTCATAAACTGAGCATTATTGGAACAAAAGTCAGGGATGAACTGTACTTGAACAGAAATTGTCACTTTTTTAGTTTCATATGCATTCTCCAATCAACTTATATACAAACACAATTTTAAAAAGGATGCAAGTGACAGAATTGTTGGGGACATAATAAATTACCAATATCCTCAACAGAGACTCTAGCAATATTCTTCGCCTATGTGCATTCGCTGTGAATTTAATGACCACCCTCCTGAAGTGTCAGTGTGGTTTTTAAGATTTGAAAACAGGAAAATGATGAATGACTGAGGATAACCATTCCCATTTTCCTGGCAGAGAGACCAAAGTGGTAAAACATACTAAATTTAGCAAAAACTCTCCTACAGGGTTATTCTATGACTTGAATTAATGGCATTACAGCAGATTATAGTTCTACAGAGCCCTGTTGAAAACCTGTAAATCATTACCATGATGCATGTTTGTAATTCTTGTCAAAGATCCAGAAATCACAGTGATGATGAGCGAACCGCATGTAGATATGGAAAATAGCATCTTTAATAATGGCAGAGAGCCAAAAGGTCATATGTGAGAGGGTATGGGGTTTTAAGAAGGAGCACTGAGTGCTTTAGATTATCTCCATTGTCAAACACCCCCACAAACCTATTCTGCAACGAAGGAAGAAATACATGGCACATTAAGCTTCAATGTTGCTGTTAATCCCAGGAAAGCTCCATATAGAGGCCCATAACAGCTAGGTGGAGTGCATACTTCGCAAGAACCAAACTGTCACACAGGAGGAGGGAATAGCTAGAGGGGTACTTGATTCCGATACTGATGACCACAGACGGACGGGGAACTTGTTCCTAACAAACTTGACAGAGGAACAGACTTAGAAGGGTTAACAAAAGCACAGTCCCAATCCTGGAGCCTGATTAGGCTTGGGAGCTTGTTCCTATTAAACTGGACAGAGGAACTGGACTTGGAAGGGTTAGCCGGGTCCCAATCCTGGACCCTGGTTAGGCTGAGGTGCTTGTTTCTATTAAACTGGACAGAGAGACTGGCTTGATCTGGGTGAACATGAATGCGATCCCAATCCTGGATCCTGAGTAGACTCGGAAGCTTGTTTGAATAACTTGGGTAAAGAGAGAAGCTTCTGCAAATTGCAGTCATTACAGATTACATTACACTTAATAAAGACAAAGAGTTTCTACTAGGAATACCGACTGGGTCTAAGCACAGATAGCAAATTACAATCCAGCAAGTTGCACATCCAAGCAGGGGGTGTAAATACATATCACATGGTCATTAGGAAATTACCGCAAAATGAGACACAGTCAAGGAGGAGCAGATATGCAAGTCATAAACCAATCAAAGGTGGCACACTTCTAATTGAAGACCTGAGTGCAAGAAGTACCTAAGTCACATTTTTGAAAAAATCGAGCTGGCACAAGTTCTGGAATCTGTAATGATAAAAGAATCATTTGATACCAAAATTAGGAAAAAAGCAGTGCTTCACCCCTGTTTATTGTTATATAGTGTTTTCGGAATCCACAAAAATTTTCTGCAAGAAGTACTCAAGTCCATATAATTAGTGCAATAAGTTCCCAAGTCCATGACTAGCTAATCGAAATGCTGGAATTGAGGGTTACCATGGATACCAAGGGAATATTCATACTTCCAGAAGTAGATTTTGCTGTTATAAACGTTACATAAGTTTGGATTTTGAAGCAATCATTCAAGTAGAAGGGAGGTGTTGTTTGAATGATGACTGGTTCTCCAAAATTTGGTTTTTCTGCATTTTGAATGTTCGTTTCTGATTTGTCTAAGTGATGTTGGATTTTGACAAGTTATATTAGTTTTAAACAAGTAGTTTTGCCCACCATAAAGGCACAAAAGCAAGGAAGCTTAGCTAAAATAACATGTTTGTATTGAAAACTAAGCAATAAAGGGGTTTTGGTGTTAAAAGTACTCAAGCCTGTGATTTTTCCACAAAAAGTACCTAAGTCCAGCCATTTTGTCACAAAAAGTAACAAAGTCTAAAACTACTTTTCTCAATTTCTCAATAATAAAAGAAGAATCATTCCATAAAAAAATGGTGACTAACCTCGTTCAGCCCCAAGAACTAGCACACAAGTCCATAATAAGCTACCTTGAAAAAAAGTATCTCCAGCTTGTTTTGAAAACTTTGACCATCAATATCTCAAAACTGACATTTTGTGACTTAAGTACTTCTTGCACGCAGGTCTTCAATTGACTCACAAGTAGCTGAATAGGAAGGGAAGCAAAAGGCATTAAAGCAGCACTATGTAGTTTTTTCACTGTCAAATATATATTTCCAAGATCATTCTGGCAATACATCAACTCACAATAGGTTGAATGACACCTTTGTCATGGCTCGATCGCATCTGCATCGCCTTCACTGGCAGTATGTAACTTCGGGTTTCGGGTAGGAACCCAGGCCACCCAGTCCCAAAAAGAACTACAAACTTACTTACTGCTTTATGGCATACGTCACACAATCCCCCTTCCCCACGTCTCTCAAGACCAGCGAGTGAACGTAGAATGAAGCAGAGATGGAAGTGGTTGTAAATGCTGAAGCGGCGAGGAAACCAAAGAAGGCAAAGGTGCTGTCAGAGGAGACATTTAAAAGAAAACGCAAAAGCGATAAAATGAGAGCCAGGACTAGGGTCAACATTGGACCGGCTTTCACTCGCTGGCGAGAGCTGAAAGAGGAGGAAGGATGTCTGACCGAGAGCGACCTGGCGTTGTTACTTTTGGACAAGTAAGTACAAATTGTTAGCTACCTTAATCCTTCGTTCTAGATTTAGTTCTAGTGCGTTTGAACTTGCTTTGTGTCAGGCTGTGTCATTGAAATCATCTAGTATCCCATTTATGCTCAGTCAAATAATCGTCTCCAGTGATTTATCTATTTAGATGGTATCTGACATGCTAGCTAGTTGTCATGCTATCGCTAGCTGGCAAACATTGCTAAACTAGTCGCCAGTCGAAATGTTTGATCATAAACGTGTACTTCACTCCCATATAGAGTACTAAAGGTACAAGATTTGTCGTGTTTTATTTCGGAAGGATAAGGTGATGATCTGGCTTGGCATGTAAATCATGTCGTTCCATGGATTTTCTGCCAATTCCCTGCCGCCCTCTTGTTTTATTGCACAAGCTAATCAGTTCTGTCAGCTGTATTCCTGCAAGTGATAAACTGTGCAGACGTGTCTCAGTCAAATGTGAGTAATTTTTTCAACCGTGCAGATTTACCTGCGACGCCTCACATTATAGGCTACAAAGCTGATTACCCTTTGAGTAGCATTCCATCGCAGTAGGACTAGCAAAAACTAAAACACTAACCTACATTAGCTAACATATTCTCTCAAATGGTTTTTTTTTCCATGTTAGATTTCGTTCCTGACATGCAAAGTGCATGCATGAAATGATGTAAAGGGCCGTCCACACTGAGAAAGATAACTATAATGATAACCATAGCCATAACGATTTGAGCATCAACACTGATGAACGATATCATTGTGTAAACATTGATGTTGTGCGTTCCAGCTGTGTCAGAGCCCTTTTTTCTCTGTGATGTCATCTGCCGTGTTGAATGAACGCGAAGCCCTGCAAATTCCGATGGATTTCGATTGGCGGTCACTTTGTGCATAAAATTACTCTGAAAGTGACCGCAACGATGTCGTTTGCCATTATCATTATCGTTATAGTTGTAGTGCGGACTTCGCCATCTACGTGAGTTATACCGATTTTTAAGTCTCCCTTACCTGGTCTGAAGACATGGTTGATCGAATCGCACATTACATGTCCTGCTTCAGAAAGTTTGCCGGTGTTGTTGGCTTGTCAACAAATGCACGTGTAGACAGATTTTACGACAGTTGTTACAGACAATGCTGTTTATCAACTGCAGGGGGACACCGCGAGCGAATCCGGCAAAAACTACATAGTGCTGCTTTAATACAAGGGTTATGACACATTTGTTGAATTATTTTAGTATAGAATTTATAGACACAGTGACACATTACGTTGTCATTTATGTGTCGAAGCAACGGCCTCATGACTTTGTGATGCACTGTACAACAATGCAATTGAAAATAAATTTGACAGTCATTCTAGCGATTAGTCTTAGCAACTGATGATCATCAGGCAAAGTGAGCTGTGAAATGATTAGGTAATTAAGCAATGAAAGGTGCGGTTACCAAAGGTTTTTGTTACCACCAACAGACTGCCACAGCATTTCTTAAATATTATTATAGAAATATTGAGTGAGCCCTGTAATTTATTGGGCAGTGGCAATTTTTTTAAATTCTGGTTCTATACTCCAGCAATTTGCATTTGAAAGGATACAATGGCAATGAGGTGGAAGTACAGACTGCCAGCTTTTATTTGAGGATGTTTTCATCCATATCTGACGGACCAATTAGAAATGACAGAAATTGTTCATAGTCCCACCTCCCCCCATTTTTGGGCATATAAAAAATACTGGACACTAAAATATAATGCAGAGTAAATTAATAATTTTTAATATTCAGTTGTATATTGTTTTGGTGCAATGGCTGCTTAAAGGCTGTCATGCTTAGAAATTACCTGACTGCGGGTATCTTCCCTGGTGAAGCTCTGCCACGTCTATGGTGCAGCTATCTCTCGCTTGTCTCAGTGACTTTGTTTTCAGTCTACACTTCAGGATGTAAAATGCATCTTCAGTTGGATTCAGACTTCGCCAAGAGAGCCAAAATAGGAAAAAAAAACCATCCCTTTCAACTAATGATTAGTCTTGTGCTAATCTATGTTTTTTTTTTTTTTTTCAGTTGACATACTGTGTACTCCGAAAACACTCGACCCTACAAGGTGTGGCCAGTTCTCTGCATTAAGGCAAGACGAGAAATATAACAAGTCATTTCAATGCAAAATAGCATTTCAATCAATGCTCTTCCGTTGTGGATACTTGTTCTAACTCTTTGTTTACTTTTTTGTACTTAAAACAATCATGGAGTGTGAAGGTTAAATATGCACTGCAGGATTTGCTAAAAAGCAAATATAGAAGTAAAAAGAGTTGTGGTTTTTTTTTTATAAAGTGAATAAAACATTTTTCTGATCTGAATTTACTTGTCTAATTAATCGCCACAACATTCCATGAAGAAGGAAGCAATGTGTTTATCTGTCAATTGATTTTCTAATCATTAGAAAGTTTTCCCATCGAGGAAAATAATTAAAAACAGGTCAAGGCTACTTATTAGTTAAGAGATTTTTATGTCCCTCCGCTAATTTCAGCCTACCAACCGTCAATGCTATTGGCCCCTCCTGTAACGAGTTGATTTCTGATGAAGGAATGTATAATTCTTCCATAAAACATTATTATAAAATGATAATGTGCCCAGAAAACATTACATTTCAGAGAACATTTCATTAGAAGTTACACTTTAATAGTGTGTTTGCAAGTGTGTCTGCGTGCGTGTGTGTGTGTGTGTGTGAATAATGAAATACTTAATTCACATCACATCACACTCATTTAGCAGATGGTCTTATCCAGAATGCCTTAACAAACATAAGACCACTCACCTGTATAATGGAAGGAACAGTGCCAGATGTGCAACTCTAATGCTATGAAATTGTGTACAAAAAGACAGACTGCTTTTCTAAATCCAAGGAAATGTTCACCATATTTGAATAATGGATGGTCAGCAAAGTTCAGCGCTAAACAAAAATCCAGGATGACATTAATTAAAATATCTTTCAATAACTTGCTGAGGTAATTAGTGTAACTAAATCACCGTTCAAAGACTGGGCTAGCAAGTCTGTTGGTGTGATCTTGCATCACGGTTGCTGACACAGAGATCATTGTAGTTTATTTTGGAAACTGCCTCATAGCAGTTCCTCTTGCTGAGGGACAATGGTTTCACTTTCTTTACTTGAGTATTTTAACAGGCTGATCTCATGCCCTGGGCATCATAAAGTGATGTTTGGACAGATGCCCAAGGCATCAGAGTAGCTATGGGAAAGAATACTTGGTGTCACTTTTGAATGCTGTAGGTATCCCCATAGACAAATACAAAGCCAACAGCACCAGTATTTGATGACATCGGTTAACATAGAAAAAAATGTATCTGGCAGGAATTGAATCCGGGACTGCTACTTCTGAAATGGCTGTGCTAACCGGTGTGCTACTGCACTCGCACTCGCTAGTGAAAATATGGTCTAAGTTATCTCTATCCCTAACCATAGCCGTTACCTAAACTTTAATTGTACCTCTAACCTCAATGCCAGCCCTAATCCTGAACTTGACCAAGTAGTTTTGATGCCTAAACTTAACCTTCACCTTAATCCTAACCCCAACCTTTAACATAACCAAATAGTTTTATTGCCTAAACCTTACCGAGTTATTTCTGTGGCTATAAGCATAACTGCTCAGCAATGCCGTCAGATACAGATGCCAAAGGGCTAAATTTTCATTGTATATTGGGGTTTGGGCAAAATTGTAACTTAATGAAGAGTGGGGATGATACCATGTTGGTTTAACAGAAAAATGAGTTGATGGCCATCAGAGAGCACATTTCTCTGTTTCATGGCATACTCATCCATTCTTGTCCGTACAGGTGTGCAGGCCTTTAGAATAGAATAGAGAATTGGTACCATTCCAAAAACAATGTTGATTGTCCAGTAGGTCTCAGAATACTTTATTCTGAATACATGATGTTAGAAAATTCCCAGGGAAGGCAACTTCATTAACTGCTCAGTACAAATCAGATTACACAAGTCAAAGGTCTGCCACGGTGTTCTGGCACGAGCTTCTACGCTACAACTCGGGCCCAAAGAAGAGATAAAATTCTGATGAAACAACTGATTTTCCTAGTGTCTGTAGTGACCAATATAGAACACTGCTGCCAACATAAATCATTTTATGGGCTGTGGTGCTGAGAATTCTCTGACTGTGACGCTCGGAAGGCGACCAGCTGCTGAGCTATTGTTTTACTTGAGTTTGAAATATTTCATATATATATATATATTTTTTTTTACTTTTACTTTTCGTAAGGTTTTGGATTGTTCAAATTTGGACTGTCTGTAATGGAGGATTCACTGATTTTTGTGAGTTCATGAGCAACATGTTAACTATGCCTTCCACCATCATATCCCACAAAATCAGCAGAGTATGATCAGGCATTAGTTTTATTGCCCATCTTGACTGCAGTATCATAAGCTATAAGTGGAAATGGTAAACAAGCAAATGACTCCACAGAAGTGTGGAGAACTGAAAGCCAATCTCTGTGATGTCTATAGCTGAACTATAGCTTATGGCAAACCTAGACATATTAACTAATAAATGGATATGAATATGAATGGAAACTTCAGAGTTTGCTTTTCTGCTTCTTATTACTTAGCTCGATTGGCTGATTCCTGGGTCTCGAAGAACACCAGCCGATGGATTCATGATGAGATTATCATCTACCAAGAGACAGTGTGCAGTAGGCTGGGACTATAGCCTTTGCGGCAGGAGGGAGAACTTCCACACTCCATTACTTGTGATGGAATATCTCTCGTGAGCCTGAGGGTAAGTTCATGTTACAAGTTTCACTAAACCATTCTAGCCTGTTTTGGGCAGGACTGAAGCCTTTGGAGTGAAGGACAACCTTTGAATTTCCTCAGCATCATGCAACGCTGAAGGACATCATTCACCTGTATGGGTAATGTGCATTTTACAATGCAAGGTATATTTGAAAACTCGATAATGCAATGCAGTTAAAATGTTCTGAATAGAATTTTTGGCAAAATTAAGGGGAATAGTGCAGTCATTCATTTTAGAAGGAAAATGATTGAAAAAGACCTGAACTGTTTTTGAACAATGTATGTAGAATATCGACATTAATTGATTTCAGTATTTGAAATTGAAGATCTGTGTGCAAGAAGTACCTAAGTCACTAAATAACACTTTTGTGATTTTGGGGGTCAAAGTTTTCAGTTTTCAGATGTACATACATATATAAGTATAATACTACAGTGTTAAAACAGCACATAATATATATATATATGTGTGTGTGTGTGTGTGTGTGTGTGTGTGTGTGCAACATGTTTTGAAAACTTTGACCTCCAAAATCACAAAAGTGTTATTTAATGACTAAAGTACTTTTTGCACACAGGTCTTCAATTGACCTCACCTGACAAGATATGGGCATTACTCTCTTTTTATGTGATCATGCGTGCCATTGATGTCGATCAATAAGATTTCTAGGTATAAAACATGCCAGTGAGGACCTGGCTGACAACCCTATCAAAGTTCCATATCAACTATGGACGATATTGTTTTTGCAGCTTGAATATAAAACAACAAATTATTAAGTAGACATGGATATATTTTTTTATTTTAAATATAATGTAATCATTTTTAAGTCATGCTTTTAGCGAAAACTGCTATTTAATGCTAATTTTGTTGACTCCTTTTGTCCATTTAATATTGAATGTGAGAGTGAAGTCACACTATCAGTTGCGCCTCTGTTGTGGAAAAGAGGTGGCAATTTAGCAGAGCAAGTTCACAAAGTGCTCACGCAGTGGCCGCTTTAATGCTGCCTGGGGAGCTTGACGAGGCAAAATCTTTATCGCTCCACCTGATGCCGGGACCAGCGCCAGTAGAAGGAGCCGAGAATGTAAGGGCCAGGTGGACAATTTGTCATGAAGGTATCCATCAAAGGCAGACTTCATAAGCTACCAAATGGAGGAGGAAAATGATCTTGAAGCTGATCTTCAGGGGACTGAAGTTCAAGGGTACAATGTGAGCACCCCGATTCACCATTATGTAACACACAGCTCACCGCCTCAGATCTGTTCCGAACCAAACATAGTTTGTATGGATATAAATGCAATTATAGATATTGTCTGACTCTGACGGTTTTTCTGATGGTCTGCTAAATTCTGATGATTATATAAAACTATTGCATAGTCTTTGTAACGTTAATGCAATAGTGACTGCATTATGAATTGGTCAGTGACACAAAGTCTTATTTGCACTCAATGACACAGGGTCTGAAATAATAAATATGGGGATAAAGTGGAGACTTTCACATTAATTTGTGGTTATGGATGCTACATCTATGTCATAAAAACCCTGGAGGAATTATTACTAATTTTATACAGTCACATTCGGGATATTTACGGACTATGCTGTGTACAATAAAAGCTTCTCCACAATTGGAGTGAAGTTTTTATCGGTGGAATATACAAATGCAGTGACAGTCTTTCCATGAATGGCCACTATGCATTTCTGCATGTCTGCTGGCTGCAGAAAATGTCCCTTATTAGAGATGTGTGAATGCAACTGCAGAGTGATACAAATGGCAGACGGCTCAATGTATTGACTGAGCCAGGATGTTCTGTAAGGTGTAAGATTACAACTGAAGGTGGTTTTTGCAACATGTGTGAGGTTTTCTAAACCTGAATTGTACACTGTGTGTGCACATCTCTGTATTGTGCAAGACAGCAAAACATGATGTATTTCTCAATAGCTTCAAACTTCATGCTCCCAGGCTGTATAACCAAAGTCCACTAAATTCTTGAAAAGTAGTTTACCACAATGTAAAAATCACTATTTACACATGATAACTCCAATTATAAGCTGCTTCAGTCATTGGCAGCCTACATGTTGTAAAGGAATACCATACATCCACTTTTTGCAAGTGAGCACAAGGGCATCTGGGCCAATTTGGAAACCAGCCTCATTGTTTGGCTGAACTTGTCACCCACTATAAATAAAGATTATTGAATTGAATTGAATTGAATCTCATATAACTTCATCAGTTGTGGCATTTGTTCTTGTTGAGTTTTTATCTTGCAGAAATCAAGAGAAAAAATTTCATTCAGCATTTTGTACCTCTAGCCAATGTGTTATCCTGCTCACACATCGAGGGTTTGGAGCATAATGGTGATACATTATATTGCCAAAAGTGTTCGCTCGTGAGTGACATCCCATTCTTAAACCATAGGATTTAATATGATGTCAGCCCACCCTTTGCAGCTATAATAGCTTCAACTCTTCTAGGAAGGCTTTCCACAAGGTTTGGGAGTGTTTTTAAGGTAATTTTTGACCATTCTTCCAGAAGTGCATTTGTGAGGTCAGACACTGATGTTGGACGAGAAGGCCTGGCTCGCAGTCTTCGCTCTAATTCATCCCAAAGGTGTTCTATTGGGTTGAGGTCAGGACTCTGTGCAGGCCAGTCAAGTTCTTCCACACCAAACTCGCTCGTCCATGTCTTTATGGCCCTTGCTTTGTGCACTGGTGCACAGTCATGTTGGAACAGGAAGGGGCCATCTCCAAACTGTTCCCACAAAGTTGGGAGCATGAAATTGTCCAAAATGTCTTGGTATGCTGAAGCATTAAGAGTTCCTTTCACTGGAACTAAGGGGCCGAGCCCAACTCCTGAAAAACAACCCCACACCATAATCCCCCCTCCACCAAACTTTACACTTGGAACAATGCAGTCAGACAAGCACCGTTCTCCTGGCAACCGCCAAACCAAGACTCGTCCATCGGATTGCCAGACAGAGAAGCGTGATTCATCGCTCCAGAGAACACGTCTCCACTGCTCTAGAGTCCAGTGGCGGCGTGCTTTACACCACTGCATCCGACATTTTGCATTGCGCTTGGTGATGTAAGGCTTGGATGCAGCTGCTCGGCCATGGAAACCCATTCCATGAAGCTCTCTACGCACTGGTCTTGAGCTAATCTGAGGATCACATGAAGTTTTGAGGTCTGTAGCTATTGACTCTGCAGAAAGTTGGCGACCTCTGTGCACTATGCACCTCAGCATCCGCTGACCCCGCTCTGTGATTTTACGTGGCCTACCACTTCGTGGCTGAGTTGCTGTCATTCCCAATCGCTTCCACTTTGTAATAGTACCACTAACAGTTGATTGTGTAATATTTAGTAGCGAGGAAATTTCACGACTGGACTTAGTGCACAGGTGGCATCCTATCACGGTACCACGCTGGAATTCACTGAGCTCCTGAGAGTGACCCATTTTTTCCACAAACGTTTGTAAAAAGTAGTCTGCATGCCTAGGTGCTTGATTTTATACACCTGTGGCCATGGAAGTGATTGGAACACCTGAATTCAATGATTTGGATAGCTGAGTGAATACTTTTGTTAATATAGTGTATGTCCAAATTTTGTGTTTTTGAGATTTTTACTTCCTGTCACACATTTCTATCAGCTAATGCTTGGAGCATAATAATTATATGCCCATGCGCCTCAGTTTTAAACAGAATTAACATTTTCATTTTGAGGTATGTCCAACAAAATCTGCTTATATGAATTAAACATTGATATTTTGATGAATAAACATGAATAGTACTACAGAATCATCTGTCTTCCATTGCAAACAAACTTAACTTCAATCTTTCACCATTGTGTTAAGTCACATCAAGTGCTAGAATTGTTGGAGCACGGAGGTGACATGTTTTGGCAATTTTGGCTATGATGTCGCAGTACCACACTTATGAAAACTTACAAGTTCAGTATACTTCTGAACCATGCAGTATAAGAGTAACTGACATGTAGATGATGTAGGCCTACCTGATTTAGTAGAACATTTGCAAACCTAAAAATCAATTTTTCTCAAAACCTCTAAAATGGACATATAACCATTGCGCTCCAAACCCTCGACATGTAGTATTTATGCATCAAGAATCTACGTATGTTTCTATGACTAACTGACCCCTTTAAAGACCTCAGGACAACACAGAGATGGCTCTAGGGCTTGCAGTGGGGTGGGAGACTAGCTGTGCACAACCTCCCCATTTGGCAGGTTAGGTATCAACTACCATGGCTATCAGAATGGTTGTACATGAATCACCCTTACATGACTTGTTTTCCTCCATCTTGAAGTATGTCTGTGCAAGCCAACTGTTCGGTGATGTGTAATGGCTGACACTGGGCATTCCCCATTCTGAAAGGTAAAATTACAATATATCTTTTGATTCAATTTCCTAGAGAGATGAACTTCACTCTTCAGGATGAAATGATAAGGATCTCCATTACTTTGTTAGTCATACGGTTCTTTACTTTATAAAGGCAGATTTAGGATCATCATACCAATACAACTGGTGGGCTCTGCCTTGTAGACCTAGATTTCATATGGTAGTGTAGTGGCGTATATAGCAAGTGTATATTATCTCAGGCAGTGAGATTTCTTCCACTGAACAATCTCACCGCTTGCACGTGCTAGCTTGCGATAATCATAGTATTTTGAGTGCAGTTATATTACTAGCTACTAAATGAGAGGAGGACCCAAATCTACACATGTAAAAGTTGGAAGCGGAAATGTTTGGCATGTTTAAGTACATGTCAGTGTTTCCAGTGTGAAATGATGTATGCCGTTCCACACTGCTAGTGGTCAGGCCAGCTCCAGTAAACTGTGAATCTACATGCATGTGGATAGTTTTCTGTTTCCAATCAATAATATTTTGACCCATGACTTCATATTAAAAAAATCCTGCAAAGTCAGGTGCTTGTAGTAGATAATGTTGGTGGATTCTCTTCAGTTTTTCTCTGTAGATTTCAGAGTATGTTCACTTCCATTAGAAGGAAATGGTATTTGTCATTTGGCAAATATAAAGTAGGAGGACATGTTAAATTTGCTTACATTTTCTGAACTTTCCTCTTCAATGTGACAAATTATTGTCAGGTCGGCTACTGAATAGGAAATGGACGCTTTCTATGGCGTCTATCTTCAATTCTCACCCTCATGTTCTAAAAATGTAGTAAGGACATTTTAAGGCATCTCGTTATTTCAGATTTGAAAAAGCGGCCTCCAAGTTTGTTGTGCCAGTAGAATAGTTCAGCAACATCAATGTATTAATCCCTTTAATTCAGAGTTAAGAGTCTCCATCTGCTCTAAAATGCTCTGTTACCTGTCAGCGCTCCATGCCAGCAGCATAATTGATTAACTTCAGCCAAGCAGTTTACTCCTTATTCTCGGGAGATTCCAAATCTAACCTTGTCCAGCTTGTTAACAGATAAGGCAGAAAGAATGTATTCGGCACCACTGCGTTTATTTCATTCTTAGAAATTGTGGATGAGATGCTGAAAAACAAACGTGATTTGTTTCTCCCCCGGTGATGGCATTTGCAAGCATAATTTGCAGGCAGATAATTCACCGGCAAAGGATGCTTTCGACATTGGATGCTTTTTTTCGAGGGGACAAAATATCAGAAGCACCCCTTAAACTTTGAAGTGTCTTAAGCACTGTTGAAAAAGCATCAAAATAGGCAATTTCTATTAATTTGAAGGCTAATTGGACAGACTCATCTGCATCCAAACCAAGATGAGGATACAAACTAAGCTATCGAGGGGCCAGCTATTTGCGGGTGCGTTCGTCACAAACAGCAAATAAACAGCAAAATAATTTCTGGTGGAAAGGTGAACAGTGTCAAAAATGATGGCAACAGATGTCAAACACAGCAGAAGCAAAAAAGAACTGTCAAAGCTTTCCAACAGGGACAGGATGCCTGCAAAAAAATATAGCTCTACAACACTAAAAAATTGCCAATTGAGACAATTCATGTCTGCACCAGTTTCAACAAAAACAGCATGTGGTGAGTTAAAAAATTCCACGGCATTTATGGTGCAATTTTAAAAATGTTCATTTTTTTGCACTTTTTATCTAGTTTAAAATAATAGCATTAATACTGTCAACTCACATAAAAGCACTCTCTCAAAACTCTGATTGCACACCAAATGTTCTCTATCATGCTGCTATTTTCAGGGCCACCTTGCCAGAGACATTGCACAGAGAAGCATTACCAATAAAATACTAAATATTAACGCATTAAAAGGCCTCTTTGTCCATTTGGACATCAAATCTATCCCTCTTATTACATTTCTCGGGGAGATGGGTGGCCAAAGCAAGGCTTGCAAACTAGGACTAAAGGAAAGAACTGATGACTGACTTTACCAAAGCTGGCGAAGAAAAAAGAGGAGGTTCCCAATAAAATTCTACCAGACCTATCTCCCGTGATGTCCATGACATATGCTGATGGTCTTAACCAACCGATGGGTTATTTTATTGAACCTCTACCAGGTCAATACTTAATGCTATGCCGGCAAGCTAGGTTTTGAGGGTGGTAGCATGCTGGTTAAAACACATTATCACCAAATTTGGTTTCTTGCTAACTTCAGACATACATGATGACAATAAGTCAGCAACAGTGATCAGTTATCAGCTGCTTCTCACCAATTGTCCACAGTAAGTGTGAAGTATTGTATATTGATTAAACAAGCGTAGCTCCTGAGGAAACTGTATGGGCAAGCAGTGAGCTGCTGAATAGTCCAAATAAAGGGCCAAGTCAGTTCAACCGTTAAACTTAGAATGAAGTTTTTATAGTAACACCTATAAACTACAAGGCCCAAACTTTGCATGCCTTCATGTGACTCATCAGGCCAGTGCTTAACACAAGTTTCAGTAGCATGAAGCAACTTATTGCTACTCCCCCAGGATGGGATGCTAGACCATCACAATTTACCACCCAAGCTCCTAGTCGGGTTTACCCTGATAATTTGCCAGTATCCAATTATACACCTGGGTGGAGCGAGGCACTGTGGGAATGAAGTTTTTTGCCCAAGAACACACCACAAAAGCCCTGGCAAGGACTTGAAATTAGGACCTTTGGTCAGGACCAATGACCAGGACCAATGGTCCTCATTGGCCACTTCAAGCTCCCCTCTATGTGCTTCTCACGGTAGGGCTATCTTTTCCTCCATAAGCCTCTGCTTCCATCTGTCCAGCACACAAGCCACAAGCCAGACTGAGTGTACAGAGGTCCTTGTCATTGGCCTGGAGCCGTCATTAAAACTAATTCAATCTAATTTAGGGCCTTTAGCTCCTTACCTTAAATCTGTTTCAAGAAATTTGGGAGTTTTAATAGACTCAAATTTAAACCTTGAACAGCACATTAAAAAACTGGTTCAGTCATGCTTTTACCAACTTAGAAATATTGAAAAACTAAGATCAGCCTTGTCGTTTAAGGACACTGAAGCGTATTATACATGCTTTCATTTCATCTTGCTTGGACTAATGTAATGCCCTAATTTCATGCCTCAACCATAGGACATTGTCTCGCCTCCAGCTAGTACAGAACTCAGCTGCACGACTTCTGACAAGGACAGCAGCTATGTCTCATATCACCCCGGTGCTGGCCTCATTACACTGGTTGCCTGTATATTTTAGAATTCGTTTTAAAATTTTATTAATCACATACAAAGCACTACATGGTCTTGCATCTGAATATACTACAGAGCTGCTAAATCCCGACGAAACACTGAGGCCTCTCAGGTCCTCTGGCCAGGGTCTTCTGGCTGTTCCAGAGTCTAGGTTAAAACACAAAGGGGACTATGCCAATGCAGCAATGGCCCCTAGACTCTGGAACAGTCTACCACCGAACTTCAGATCAGCTGAATCAGTGTCCATTTTTAAAACAAGTCTTAAAACACATTTTTATCAGCAGACTTTTCCTGGGTCTTAACTAATTTTATTTATTTATTTATTTTTATTATTACTTTTATTTATTTTATTTTATTATTATTATTTTTTTAAATTATGTTTTACTCCTCTTGTACTCTTACTCCTGTGTGTTTTACTTTGTGTAAAGCACTTTGTGCTCTTGCTGAAAAAGTGCCATTTAAATAAAGTTATTATTGTTATTATTATTATTATTATTAGTCACACCAGCTGCTACTGCTGCTGTATCATCAAGCCACAGGCCTGCCAAATCCATCACCTTTCCTAGTGTGGTGACACCTATACAGACAGAAAGCTCTACAAGCCAGGGAGTTGCATCGCCTGCCACATCTAACCTTGTTCCATGCACTAACTGCTCCTTCTAATGCCTCTACAAAAACTTTGTAGAGCTTGGCCTCTCCACCTTGAACAGATGCACTGGGCAAAATACCTTGGAATCCGGAGATATCTTGACCCCGTATATTTTGTGACATGCTGCATATTCAGACGTATCCGGCTTTATCCTGATCATTGACGAATCCGGGGGAATCTGGGCGTGTTTTGAGTCGATTTGTTTATCATGTATCCGGATCGTATTTACGGTAACAAATTTTAAGGCACATAGGGTGTAAGTACCGTAATACAACACTTCCAGAGCAGCAATGTCAAACTTTAGCAAATAATAAGTTGCCTTTTAAAAGTGTAGCCTATTCAAGCCGTCTCTAGAGCTGTTACTGTCCTTGCCCTAGTATGAATTTAAATTGCTGTTCACTTCCATCAACAACAAAATATTTGGCATTGTATTTGTTCAGTTTATCACGGATATCTGTCCAATTCCAAAGGATGCTTGACGCTATTACAGGCTGCATCAAAGCATGCCAGTTTGATTAAGCCTATTTGACTGGTAAACGAACGGTTTAAAGAATCTAACAATACATTAATGTGACACCACCACTAAATGAAATGGACTGAACAAAATACCTCGGAATCCGGAGGTATCCTGACGCCGTATATTTCATGGCACGCTGTGTATTCGGACCGTATCTGGTGGGTATCCTGATTTCTGATTTTCCGGGCGTGTTTTGACTATGAGTCAAGATTTGTTTATCAAGTATCCGACCGTATACGGAAACAAATTTTAGGCGCATGGAGTGTGAGTATCTTCATACAACAGGGCATAATTGCATGAAGAAATGTTCCCCCTGTTGTCCCCATTTACGTCCTTTTAAATGTCTATTCCAGGGGCGTCATCTTTTTTACTGCCCGTGCCCCAGTTATATTTGAAGTGACATTCACTTTCATCGCTAACAAAAATTTGGCATTGTATTTGTTTGGTTTATCACGGATATCTGTCCTATTCAGACGGATGCTTCACTCCAAATAAAAGTTACCTGCAAAATGGCCTATGTTTAACTCCTGAACTTGTGAATTATAAGGCTTACATCCCGCATCGAATTCAAAATCATCCTGTTAACATCAAAGCTCATGTACAATGAGATGTAATTGTTAGAAGTTAAAACTTAAATCCGTTTTCATATTAACCTTTTAAACTACCGAAGTCTACATCTTAAGTGATATCAATATTATGGAGCATAATGGGCATAAGCATAAATGCCAACCTGGGCGGGATGTGGGTGGTAGAAAATATATGAAGATATCATGAGCCCGGATATGGATGGTATTTCCTGGGACGTATCCGGAGTATGTATATGCTCCAGATACTGACGGGTATCCGGAGATATTTTCCCCTGGATACCTCAAACACGTCTGGTATCCGGGTGCGTGTACGGAGCCCGGATACGACGCATATCAGAACAGTCCCAATCCGGAGTTGGGATACCCCCGGATACAAGACGTGCACAAACCGGTATCTGGAGCGTATCAATCCGTATATCCCCGGATACAGATAATATACATACGTATCCGAGTCGCGATATCTTCAGAAAACCAGTGTTTTTGCCCAGTGATGCCATACCTTAAAAAGTCCTTTGTTAAAAAAAAAAAGTAAAGCTTGCCATCTTCAATCCTCTGGTTTCCCTTAAAAACATTGGTATGTTCTTTCCAAAGCCACTCGCTAAGCGTAGGATGGTGCACATCACTGACCTCCAGACAACTTCTTTTGGCCCAGTGTGGAGTCTATGTACAGACTGCAACCAAAATGCAGCATCCCTGTGACCAAGATGCACAAGCCCTTGAACGCTCTCCTCCTTTGGCAGATATAAAACACTTTAGGGCACCCAGTGTTGCTGATCCCAAAAGAAGTCCACAAACACAACCTGCACTTTTGCAAGCCGCTGTGGCGAGGGGTTAACACATGCCAGTTGATGCCACAGGGCAGGAGCCACAAAATTATTAATTACAAGTGACCATACCCTGTATGACATTTGAGGTAGAAGCCACCTTCGTTTTCCAAGGTGACCCTCTATCTCCTCTTGAGACCCCACCCAGTTCTTCTTTACAAGAGCATCATCCCCCGGACACAGCCCCTAAATACTTCATCCTACCAGCACTCCAATCCAACCCCTGAGGTAAGAGCAGCTTCCCTGACCACTCCCCCACCAGCAGTGCATTACTTTTTCTACAGTTTATTTTTACTGCTGAGATGCTCCCAAAATCCTGCACAAATCTCAGTAGGAAATCACTATCATCTTGGCCTTTTGCCATCTCTTAGCTGTCCATCGTGTACGATGATGACGTTTGCTTCAGGGTGGGGGTGGGGGAGGGGTTCAGCAACATTGCTGCCGGTGCCACTTCAGATGGCTGTTGAGGCCGACGCGTGAGCCGATCATTCGTCTACAGTCAGGGCAGGGGAGCCTGGATGTAGGGGGAATGCGGGCTGCCCTCTGGTGTCGCTGGGCACGTCTCTCGGTCCTTCTCTGCTGATTGCTGTCGTGTATATATGAGGTTGCTCTGGCACAGGTGACCTGCCATGCTGACCGGTCGAGTGCTAGAGTTTCAAGCTGTGTGGGGTTGATGACAGTGCGTTTTAAAAGGTCTTTGGTGTAGTCCTTGTAGCGCCTCTTTTGTCCGCCGGCAGCCCGCTTTGCACCACTTAGCTGGTCGTAGAGGACTTGGCGGGGCAGGCGATAGTCAGGCATGCGGATGGTGTGTCCTATCCATCGTAGGTGTCTTTTGGCAACAGCTGCTTCCATACAAATGGAGTTGGTGCAGTCCAGGATTTCAGTATAGGGGACACGGTCTTCCCAAGACAGACCAAGGATCTTCTGAAGGCAGCGGATGTGGAAGCCCTCCAGGTTCATGATATGCCGTCTGTATGGAGTCCATGTTCCTGCTCTGTATTTTAGAGTTGAGACACAGACTGCGCTGTAGACAGCGACCTTGGTGCTGACCTTCAGGTTACGGTTTTTGAAAACTCTACTGCGCAGGCATCCAAAGGCTGATGAGGCTTTGTTGATGCAGGTGTATATTTCGGTGTCGAGGGAGCAGTATGAGGACAGAGTGAAGCCGAGGTAGGTGAAGTGGTCAACTGTTTTAAGTGGAACACCATTTATACGGAAGCTCGGGGGTGAAGCAGGTTGGCTGGTGAGTTGGAACATGACTTCAGTTTTTTTGGTGTTGACCTGAAGTCCAAAGGATTGGTACAGACAAGATATGGTGTTGAGGGCACGCTGCAAGGATTCTGGGCTGTGTGCTAGGACTGCACAGTCATCAGCGTATTGCAGCTCACAGATTTGGTTGGTCTTTGTCTTCGTGTGGGCCTGGAGGCGTCAGATGTTGAAAAGATTTCCATCCAGATGGTATTCTAAGTTGACAACGTCTCCAGGTTCCAAGGCACGATGGAAAAAATGTGTGATGGCAGAGAGGAAGAGATTGAAGAGTACCAGTGCCAGGACACAGCCTTGCTTCACCCCAACGTTCACCTCGAAGGGCTCTGACTGGAGATCTCCTGTGAGGACTCTGGCGTGCATCCCATAATGTAGCTGTTGCGGGATGGAGAGAAACTTGGGTGGTACCCCAAGTTTGGAAAGTTGTTGCTAGAGCAGCTCACGGTCAATGGTGTCGAAAGTTTTGCTGAGGTTAATGAAAGCTATATAGAGGTCTTTACGCTGCTCCCTGCTCTTCTCCATTAGCGGTTTCAAGATGAAGACCATATCGGTGGTGGATCTAGTCTTCCAGAAGGTGCATTGTGTCTCCGGGAGAACAGGTTCTGAAATGTGCTCTACCAGTCTGTTGAGCATGACCTTTGCTAGAACTTTCCCTGCGATGGAGAGGAGGGAGATTCCACGGCTGTTCCCACAGATCGCTCTGTCACCTTTGCGTTTATAGATGACAATGATGTTGGCATCCTTCCAATCCTGTGGGAGGGTCTCATGTTCCCAGATGTGTGAGATCAGAAGGTGTAGGCAGCGTGTTACAAAGTGTCCTCCATGTTTTAAAATCTCAGGTGGGATGCTGTCAGGTCCTGCACGTTTATTGCTTTTCAAGCTTCAGATGGCTTGGTGGGTCTCTGAGTATTGTGGCGGAGTGTCGAGATACGTGACTGGTGGCAGGTCAGGCAGTTTATCTAGAATGAGAGGGTCAGTGGGGTTGGTATTATTGAGCAGAGTCTTGAAATGGTGTGCCCAGTGGCCAAGGATCTTGTGAGGGTCCTTAAAAAGAGTGGAGCCATCAGCAGAAAGGACAGGGCAATTGCCCGCTTTCTGGGGCCGTACAGGGATTTAATGGCATCAAAGAAGCCCTGGGTGTTATTGCAGTCTGCAAAGTTCTGGATCTCCTGAGCCTTCTGCACCCACTAGGTATCCTCCATGAACCGAAGAGCTCGCTGGGGCTCAGCTCTTGCTGCAGCGAAGGAGGCTTTCAGGGTGGGAGATTCCAGGGCAGGATATGAGAGCTTTATGAGCTTGATGTTTTGACTGTAAAAGTGACTGTATGTTGGCTAAATTGCAGTCAAACCAGTCCTAGTGACGTTTCCTTGATGGACTAAGCACCTCTAAGGCTGCGCTGTAGATGGCATAACGCTGAGTTGGCCAGTCGGTGGAATCCTCCGGGATCTGGTCAAGATTTGCTGCCAGGAGCCATTGAAGGTTGTCTTTGGTGGTCGAGCTGTTGAGGGCTGCGCAGTTGAGCTTTACGATTGGGGTTTTCTTTGGAAAACAGGGTTGGATGTTTATGAAAAGCTTGGATCTGACCATGAGATGATCCGTCCAACATTCGGCTCCACGCATGACTTGGGTGGAAGTGATGTCCCGTCTGTCCTTTCGACGGACAATCACATAGTCCAGGAGATGCCAATGTTTTGAGCGGGGGTGCTGCCAGGTGATTTTGAGCTTATTCGTCATCTGAAACATGGTGTTGGTGATGACCAGGTGATGTTCTGCACAGAGGGAGAGGAGCCGTAGCCCATTGGAGTTCATTTCCCCCACACTGTGTTGACCAATAACCTGGTTCCATACCAGATGGTCTGTGCCCACTCTGGCATTGAAGTCTCCCATGAGCATGAGCTTGTCCGTGGTCGGGATTTTCTGGATGACGGAGTCAAGCATCCAGTAAAAGTCATCTTTGATGTTGTATTCGGCATCAAGGGTTAGTGCATAAGCACTGATGAGGGTGGCGAAGCATCCCTTTGTAAGAGGAATATGCCACGTCATCAGTCTTTCATTGATGCTGCAAGGGAATGCGTTGCAGCAGTTGGGACTTCACAGCAAAACCAACACCATGGATACGGCGAGTGCCTTCAGGGACCCCTTTCCAGAAGAAGGTGTAACCTGCATCAACCTCTGTCAGGCAGTCCTCTCCATGCAATCTGGTCTCGCTGAGTGCTGCGATATCACTGTTGTATCGGGCAAGCTCCCGGGCCACGAGCGCTGTCCTACGGTGCGACCTGTCAGGTGTTTCGGCCCAGTCCAACAGTGTGCGGACATTCCACGCAGCAATGGATAGAGGTATTTTTCTCTGTTTTGTTTTTTGACCGTGAGGGGGGATGCTCTGACTGTTATGGCAGACCGTCCGGAGGTTGGGGAGCAGACAATTTTTAGACCACCTTTTCCAGGTCCTTCCCCTGTCACGGGTGAGCAGTGTGAGGCTGCTCAGTCACAATGGAAGCTGCCGAGGCGATGCGCTGCTCCATCCTGCAATCACAACGACCATCACTCCATTGCCGCCTGTGTGTATGGTTTAGCTAGGCACTCCCAGCCACATCCTTAGCCTGTGCCTACCACAATTCCACATTGCCACAGGGCTTTCTGGGGGGGGGGGTGGTGAAGCAAAGAGCTAGCACAAGGTAGGGATTAGGGTGGGGGTGTGGGTGCGCAGTCCTCACTCCCACTATTTTCACTCTGCCAGATGGACTCCAGTTGCATGGGAAACCTGTGACAACCTTCGTCTGGTAGGAATTGCAGGGGACTGCCGGTAAGCCGGTCTGTTTGACTCTGCCTGTGCCTGTCCCCAGGTGCAGATTTGATTTCAGGGTTTACTCCTCTAGCCAAAGTTCCCTCCCGGGTTTACCCACATGGCAGTGGGGCAGTGGATGGTTGGTCTAGGGCCCACAGCTGCCCTGCGATCCCCTACCTTTTAGCCTGGGGCCGTGAGGCTCCAGTATCCGTGTGCTGCTGCGGGGAGGCAAGGTAGGGGTCTTGGTGAAGGAGAGGCTATGTACTGACCACGGAAGACTGACACACTCGGCTTCCTTTACCCAGACTGGATCGGTCAGTGGCAGGAACTAAGAGAGAGAGGTCACATGCATCTCAACATGCATTGTTTCTCTAGCATGCTGCACTAGATGCTTCACTACACCCTTCGAGCAAGCCCGCTAGCACACTTTTGCCATCACCACAACATTCTCAGCATATGCAGACAACTTAAGAGTTGCATTACAGCCAGAAATAGTAAAGCCTGTAATCTTTGCCCATAACCTATGAAGTTAGAGCTCTTAGTCAGGCATAAAGCATCCCTGACAAGGAGCACCCCTGCCTAATACTCCCGGAGACCTTAAAGCAGGGGTCTCACACTGGTCTGTAATAGGGCTGGGAGGCTGCAGGTTTTCATTCCAACCAAGCAGAAGCACACCTGATACAACTTAGTAACTGTGGAGGTTGAGATCAGTTCATTGAATTAGTTGTATCAGGTGCGCTTCTGCTTGGTTGGATTGAAAACCTGCAGCCCCTCGGCCCATTTACAAGCCATTTTGATGCCCCTGCCCTAAAGGGAGCACTTAAGCCACAGTTAACTTTCAGCACACTCTCAATGTCACAGCACAGCACCTTGACTATGGCTATAAAACCTGGGCTGAACCTGGCACTAGTATTCATGTTCAACCCTATCTAATGGCTTTTCCTGGTCCATGGAAATAAAACCAGTATCAAGACCCAATAGTCTCAAGACTTCCAAAATGCCCCGAATTAAAGAAATTTTGTCAACTATTGACTAGGGGTGTGTTTTCCGAAATCACAGATGCTAACTTATATAGTTGAACCCATTGACTGTGGATGGACAAACTAGGTAAGTTGCCAACTAAGTTAGTAACTACACTTTTGGGAAATGCACCCCAGCCCGGCACACAGTAAGTCTGATCCAAATACATGACCTGCCCCATCACCTCTCTGAGCATTGTAGCGAGTGCCTTGGAGAAGAGCTTGTAGTTGGTGCACAACAAAGAAACCGGCCGCCAGTTCCTCATGAAGAATGAGAAGAAGAAGAAGAAGAGGAGGATGATAAGAAGAGGGAGAAGTTGTTGAAGAGGAGGAGGAGTAGCAAGAGAAGAAAAGGAAGAAGACGTAGGAAGACGTAGGAAGCAGTAGAAGTTGACGCAAAAAGAAGAGGAAGAAGTTGAAGAAGAAGAGAAATAGAAGAATAAAATTTTGAAGAGGAAGTTGAAGAAGACGAGAAGGAAAAGGGAAAAATAGAAGAGGAGGAGGAAGAGGAAAAAGGAAGAAGGAGAGTATGAAGAAAAGGAAGAAGAAGAGGTGCAGGAAGAAGAGGAGGAAAATGCATGGATGAAATATGTCTGAAAATATTTATGTAAGTAGTCTGCTGATTGACAAATATTTTATGCTAAAGGAGTAAATTAACTCAATTTCACACCAATGTCTGTTTATCTAAAAGATGGAGCTTCATACAAGCAGATTTAGATTGCATTTTGCTAGTCATTTTACACTTCAATAAAATAACATAATTTTGAAAGGATGATTTCAAATATGGATAAAGAAGATCTGAAAAAAATATGTTTGATTCCTTCAGTACCCCTAAAGATGTTTCTGTGAAGGGGTAAATGCTATTCTGTTCAATGCCCATTTAATAAGATATAAAATAAATGTACCCTTCAATGAGCCACCAATACACTGTAATTTCCCAAAAATATTTTTTGGTACACATTGAGACATTGAAACAACTTAATATCTCCCGGAGAAAAGCTGCCGAGGGAAGATGGGAAGCAGCCAAGAAGTGCCCCCTCCAATTCATATCAAAATGAAATTTCCTGTGCTTTCATTTGACCACAGTGCCTCTGTGCTAACAGTAACTGAAATACATGAATTTACTGCTCAGTATTTCAGCCAATATGAGATGCCTCTCTGTATGCCTCCCTGTGCACATCCTGGTGGGCTGATCAAGGACACGCTGATTGGCGGAATATTCAGCGATGTACCTCTCTGGGAGGTATTAAGTTTTGTTGCTGGGCAAAATATATTTGGTCCTCCAAACTCAAAACCTTTCTGCCCTGAAATGCACCACAGATAATGAGTCTAAAAGTAGATTGATGGAAAATTCTCAATACTTCAGTAACCATTTCTAGGAAACACACAGAAAGTATTTCAAAAGCAACTGATTTGATTACAGCTCTGAATGTTTGCTGTATGATAGCAAGCATTATTTTAAAAAACTCAAAGGTAAAAGATTTATTCTTGTTCTATGTGCATTTCTCTTATTTATAATTGAATGGCTAAGAAACTTTGATCAAATATTAATCGTAGATTTTTTTTCTCCAAGTTAGCTCTATCCTAGCGCAGTAGGAGATCTATTCTTTTTTATTTTATTTTTCTTTCATTTTAGCACACTAGAAAAATCCTGTCCTTGAAACTCCCAGCTTTTGCTGCCTCAGGCAAAGTTGTATTTGACCAGGAGCTATGTTTTAATCTTCATTCATTACAAAAAGACCCACGTACTTTCATTTGCAGTGTTTTGTGGGGACATTGCATGGCTCTTACTATAAAATGTCTCTTTCTTCTGGTAGAAAAATGTTTTTTTTTCCTGTGGACTCACTTGAAGAAGAAAGAGTTTTGTTTTTTGATTAGCTTTTCCACACATTTCTAAGCATAAAATATATTATAACGGTTTTCCATCCAGCCATTATCTAAACTGCTTCTAACTCACTGGGGTCACGGGGGAGCTGGAGGTAATCTCAGCGAACAAGACAGGCAATAGGATGGGACACACCCTGGACAGTTTGCCAATCCATTGCAGGGCTCAAACACCATTCACTCACAAAATCACACCCCTGGGCAATTTAGAGTCTTCATTTAACCTGACATGCATGTCTTTTGACTGAGGGAGGAAACCAGAGTAACAAGAGGAAACCCATGTAAACACAGGAAGAACTTGAAAACCCCAAACAGAAAGGCCCCAGGCCAGTTTCAAACCCACAACCTTCTTGCTGTGAGGCATCATAATAGTATTCTACATTGTAAAACTTTAATTTGTTATGTGTCTACATCATAAAATGCAAACATATCCCACTGCAATAACTGATACTGCAGAAGAGCCGAACAGACTGGTTCCAACAGTCATAACAACAGCCTCTAGACACCACTGGCTGAAGGAACGTCAGTTTTGAGGCATTTATTTTTCTCAATCTTGAGCTGTAAATTTACAATTAAAGGATGGAGTCTGCTTGTAATTATTCTTATTGCTGGTATAATTTTAGTATGGCTAAAAAGTTGGGAATCACAAAGTGCATAAAATATCTTTGACTCTTTGAGTACAGTGCACACTATGGTCAATGAGTAAAATACAGTTCAAAGATCTTAATTTGTCATGGTTCATGCATTTCCCATGTAATCTTCTTTCAAAATTCACAAACTATATTTCACAAATAAATTTTGGATTGAGATGTGTGACTCAAATAATTTCATAAATCACCCAGGATATGTAAATACTTTTCCTTCCATGATAAATGTACACACACACACACACACACACACACACACACACACACACACACACATATATATATATATATATATATATATATATATATATATACAAAATAAAGATCTTTGAACTGTGTTTTACTAATTGAATATAATGTGCACTGCACTCAAAGAGTCATAGATATTTTATGCATTTAATGATTCCAAACATTTTAGCCATATTAAAATTATACCGCTAGAAGAATAATCACAAGGACACTCCATACTTTAAGAGTAAATTTTTCTTGCAATTTCTGTGCAACAGTCTGCCCTAGAGGCTGAGCTGTATGCCACTGACCACACCTTCAGAGGACATGCAACTTTGACATTCATCAAAGAATGAAGTAGCAATAGACTATAGAATACAGTCATAAATTGTACATAGCAAAAAGCAATGGAATATTGAGAAGTGAAGTAAGTTATTTGCAATAGATTTTGAAGTGGGTTTTTAAGGGTATGGTATGCAAGTATGAATGTATATTAATAGCATGACTAATATCAAGTGAGTTGTACAACTACTCATCTGTCCTCCCTGTGTGTTTGAGTGTGGTGAACATCTTCCAGCATTGTGTAGAATGATAATACACTGCAAGCTTTGGAGAATATTGATGCTGCAATGGTTCAAATCTGACAAGTATTTGCATGTTTTTATTGATCACACCAGGTGTGTGTGAGGAGCGGTACAAACTCTAGCCTTCCAGGAATTCAACCAGGCCATTTTTTTGCAGTATGACAGTATCTTTTTTTAATCTCTTGGCCATGTTACGCATAGCAGAGAAGGAAACAGGCACAGAACTACTTGGGCACGTTTATTATTGATATTTAGCCACAACTGTGAAACACACAAAAAGGCTCAGGGCAGAAGAGTAGTCAGGAACAGTCTGAGTCAGGGGAGATGCTAAGAGGATCAATGTGAAGAGGCAAGCCGTGGTTAGAGAGAGGTCCGAGGTCAGTGCCAGCAAGGTAATCTGGGGGTACTCCAAGGCTTTTAGGAAGTGGAAGATTCACTCCTCTTAGGTAAGGTAAGGTAAGGTAAGATGAGATTCACTTTATTGAACCCCATGGGGTAATTTGTCCTCTGCATTTAACCCATCCTATAGTTGGGAGCAGTGGGCAGCCATAAAGCAGCGCCCGGGGATCTACTCCACTTCTAAAGATAGTTCCTTGGTCAGTGGTACTCCGCGGAGCATTTCTATAATGCAAGTTTTTTTTTTGGGGTGGGGGAAACCAGAGTATGCGGAGGAAACCCATGCGAACATGGGGAGAACATGCAAACTCCACACAGAAAGGCTGTGAGGCGGTAGTGCTAACCACTGCGCCACTATGCCACCCTTAAGCAGGCTAAACAATCCAGAAAGGAAAGGACATAAACCTGGAACTTAAATGCATGCAACAGTAATCAACAATTGGAAACAGGTGAGAACAGGAGCCCAAAGGGAAGAGCGATGCATTAGATAATAATTAAATAATGAGAACCAATAAGGGTAAATAGAAGAAAAAACCGACAATCCTGGAACACCCCGGGTTCAAGCATTCATGTGGACGTCAATTTGACAGAGCTGTTTTTGTGGCAGGTAAAAGACCAATAGCATATAAATCATGTGGTCATAATGTTTTGGCTCACCAGTGTATGTAAATATATTCCATACAGCAAACACATGGGGAAAAATAAGCAAAACCTGTTCTTTCTATTCTTCTTGACTGTACTTTTAATTTTTTAAGTTACATCCAGACTTCCACAGAACATCAAGCGATGGAATCACACATAATAAAAAGGCATCACCAATATCTAAATTGGAAATCATTCTTGCCATATTCCGGAAGACGAAGATAAAAGCAACAAAGAGTCCTAACCATTTTCCTCCTCAGACAATTATGTCCCTTCTGTGTACCTAGGTCCATTGCTGGCACAGCATACTTGCTTGATATTCAATGGCTTATTTGAAAGTTCGAAATGGCTTATAGGTATGTAAATTAGACCACAACAACCAAACAAAGATGATTGTATGGTTCCACTTTGCTAGCAGACACACTAAAAGTTTTTGTCAAGTAAGCATTTTGAGGATTAAATCATTTTGCTTATACAGACTTGTGAATCTCACTTGATTTCAGTTTATACATTGTATTTTGCAGCTAAATCTCTTCTTAAACCATGCTCTGTTTCACATATTTACTCAGTTATTTACTGCTAAGGTTTACTTTTAAATGACAGTAATTATCATCAGTTGTCTCTCTATTCTGGAGACAAACTGAGACTTCTGCTGGTCCAGTTTATTGTTTTTGCTTTACTGATATTATTAATTCATTATGGGTAGAACACCAACATTGTTATATCCATGTTTTCAAATATTTATGGGGTAATACTGACGTTATAGTTTTTTGCTGTCTTGAACCGTAACCGTCAACCTTATCTGCATTCACAGTGATGCGGTCGTCATTGTCAGTGTGACTGCTGTGACCAAAGTCTTCCCAGAAGCCTCTGCCAAAGCCCAGCTGGGACTTATTTGAGTCAGAGAGCTCATATCCTGTGAGTCCTGAAGCTATTCTTGTCACCTCTGGAGCATGCAATGTTAGTATACCTCCAGCTATCATCACCATCTGTACACAGTCACTTGGCTATGTCATCCCAATCGCTTTCCCCTGCTCTCCTACCAAGATGTCATTCCCGTCCCAGATCATTACCCTACATTTTGATTTCAGTTCTGACAGCTGTTGTATACCCAGCAAGACAATTGGGGGACCCATCCTCTACCAATATACATACAAAAGTTTTCGCACTCTCCTTGGCCCTCCTGCTATCTTCTTTGCAAAAATAGACAAAGAATTTGCAGTAATTATGCTTGAAATCATGCCAAGGTTCCAACTTTCTCACCACTCCTTGGCACAATTCCCTGAAACTCACAACTGGATGCAATTGGAATTTTGGTGTAACTACCACATATTATTATTAATTAGTTCTGTTTTTTGTAGGTTTGGTTCAATTACTTGAAATTCTGTCCAAATGCACCATATATCCTTAAAGATTAACTGTTATTTCTGATTATATAATAAGAAGAGTGGAAGTGATTACTTGTTTAACATTGAATGAGTAAGGAAAGTTACCTCAATGAATAAACTTTTGGATGCAAAAATGAACTAATGAAAACCCGTCAGTGATAAAATTTGTTATACCCTAAAAAGCAAAGTTAACTAAATGACAAGAAAACATTAATGCAATAATAAGTGAATTATTTTGTGATATTTGATGATTTCAAGAATATTAAAACATATTTTGGCACTGTGGTTAGCGCTGCTGCCTCACAGCAAGAAGGTTATGGGTTTAAATCTGACCTGGGGGCTTTCTGTGTGGAGTTTGCATGTTTTCCCCATGTTCGCAGGGGTTTCCTCCGGGTACTCCGGTTTCCTCCCACAGTCCAAAGACATGCATGGCAGGCTAACTGGAGATGCTAAATTGCCCATAGGTATGAGTGTGAGAATGAATGGTGTGTTCGCCCTGTGAGGGATTGGCGAGCTGTCCAGGGTGGTCTCTGCCTTTCGCCCAGAGTCAGCTGGGATTGGCTCCAGCTTCCCCGCAACCCCAGTGAGGAAGAAGCAGTACAGAGAACGGATGAATGGATGGATGTTTTGAGCAGACAGAGATCTTACCCAGTTATTTAGTGCTTTCACATCCTTAATGGATCTTGGATTCCACTTGAGTAAAACCATAAAATATGATTCACTCTCAAGTAAATTTACAAAAAAAATTTTATCTAGTCGTAAGAGAATTGCAAAAGAGGAAAATATACATTTTTTGCAGTCAAGTGTGAATTTATTTCTATGCTTTTATATGACTTTCTCTCATGAGGCATAAGAAAATCAAAATCATTACATCTCCAACTGTTCAGTGAAGACTGCTAAATACTGCACACAAATGTCTGCCAGTGGCCACAATCACTGCTAAATGAATTTGCTTGCAGTTGAATTTAATTAGCAATCATTAAAATTAACGATTTGCATTGCTTAGGTACTCCAACAATTGTGCAAATTGCTAACGAGAAGCTGTTATTGAAAGCATGCTGTCAGTGAACTTAGAAGGTTTTTAAAAGAATTATAGTCTATAAAATTCCAGTCACTGAAAAGGCCCCATCCATAATACATTAAATAACTAATTCAGATTATCTCTATAAATACACTTTTGAGAACAATGCTGTTTTTGCATACCACTGAAATAGTATGGCAAAATACCGTGTTAACATTTTAAGAAATTTTTTGAAAGACATTATACCAGGCCTTTTGTAAATCTGGTGACTCTGGTTAAGGTGTTTGAAAACATCATTAGTGGATCTATTTCTGATGACATGATTACAGAATCTTTGTCAGGCAAAACATGCCATGCATGCAGACACAATAGCTCAGCAATGAATGTGGTTTACCAACACTTCTTCAACCTGCATTTCTATTGCTGTCAAATAAGAAACACTGCACTAAATATCATGATCTTGGCACAAATATGCCCTGCAATTCAATCATGAACATGCTAGTGCATATGCAATTTCAAGGTAACTGTCAAAATGGTTACTACTGGATTATAAGTTTAGATTTCATTCTGTGGGGGAAAAAAATTCCTGTTTTACTCAATAGTGACCAATCTGGTTGATCTGCTAACTGCAATCCTTTACAGAGAAAGTGAGAATTGAGGGAAACTGAATGCAGCATAGAAGCTGTTGATGACCGGGTGCTTTTCCAATAGCAAACAAGTTTTCTAGGAGAAGATACTGAGGTGGAATAGGCTTCATTTTTAAAGGGGACATACAGTGCCGTGAAAAAGTATTTGCTCCCTTCCTGAATTCTTACTTTTTTGCATATTTTTCACACTTAAATGTTTCAGATCATCAAACAAATTTTAATATTAGACAAAGATAACCTGAGTAAATACAAAATGCAGTTTTTAAATGATTTCATTTATTAAAGGGAAAAAGCTATCCAAACCTACCTGGCCCTATGTGAAAAAGTAATTGCCCCCCTTCTTATATCATGAATTAACTGTGATTAACCACATTTTTTGAGTCCAATTTCGCTAGCCACACCCAGGCCTGACTACTGCCAGACCTGTTGAATCAAGAAATCACTTTAATAGAACCTGTCTGACAAAGTGAAGTAGGCTATAAGATCTCAAAAAGCAACATGTCATGCCGCGAACTAAAGAAATTCAAGAACAGATGAGAAACAAAGTCATTGACATCTATCAGTCTGGAAAGGGTTACAAAGCCATTTCTAAGGCTTTGGGACTCCGGCGAATCACGGTGAGAGCCATTATCCACAAATGGAGAAAACTTGGAACAGTGGTGAACCTTCCCAGGAGTGGCTGGCCTTCCAAAATTTCTCCAAGAGCGCATCGACGACTCATTCAGGAGGTCACAAAAGAACCCAGAACAACATCTAAAGAACTGAAGGCCTCACTTGCCTCAGTTAAAGTCAGTGTTCATGATTCAACAATAAGAAAGAGACTGGGCAAAAATGGCATCCATGAGAGAGTTCCAAGGCAAAAACCACCAAAAAGAGCACAAAGGCTCGTCTCACATTTGCCAAAAAACATCTTGATGATCCCCAAGACTTTTGGGAAAATATTCTGTGGACTGACGAGACAAAAGTTGAACTTTCTGGAAGGTGTGCGTCCCGTTACATCAGGCGTAAAACTAACACAGCATTTCATAAAAAGAACATCATACCAAAAGTCAAACATGGTGGTGGTAGTGTGATGGTTTGGGGCTGCTTTGCTGCTTCAGGACCTAGATGACTTGTAATTGATGGAACTATGAATTCTGCTCTCTACCGGAAAATACTGAAGGAGAATGTCCAACCATCAGTTTGTGATCTCGAGCTCAAGCGTACTTGGGTTATGCAGCAGGACAATGATCCGAAAAACACCAACAAGTCCACCTCTGAATGGCTTAAAAAAACAAAATGAAGATTTTGGAGAGGCCTAGTCAAAGTCCGGACTTAAGTCTGCTTGAGATGCAGTGGCATGACCTTAAACAGGCTGTTCATGCTCGAAAACCCTCCAATGTGGTTATTTTAAAACAATTCTGCAAAGATGAGTGGGCTAAAATTCTTCTACGTGATGTGAAAGACTCATTGCCAGTTATCAAAAACGTTTGATTGCAGTTCTTATCGCCGAGGGTGGCACAACCTGTTATGAGGATGTAGGGGACAATTACTTTTTCACACCGGGCCAGGTAGGTTTGGATAGCTTTTTCCCCTTAATAAATGAAATCATCATTTAAAAACTGCATTTTGTATTTACTCGGGTTGTCTTTGTCTAATATTAAAATTTGTTTGATGATCTGAAACATTTGAGTGCGACAAATATGCAAAAAAAAAAAGAAATCAGGAAGGGGGCAAATACTTTTTCACGGCACTGTATATTGAAAAACTGTCTTTTTTGGGGCTCATGCACATACATTTTGGCATCAGGTGTGCCTTCCAACCCACAAACAGTGAAATAGAACAACCATTTCAGTTTTTTGTAAGCTGCCTTTTTCATGACTTGGCATTCGGCATGCCATTCAGATTTGGCACCTCTTCCTACATCACATGTAGGCTTATGAGAATTAATCCACCCCTCCCCTGAATATCTCTACCCACGGCTTATTTTTATGGCAACATTCCCAATTCAATCATCAAGAACCTGTACGTGAATGCAATCCACTTTTTGTCTGAATGCTTTAATTTTCTAACCTGGGTCAGTGCTGGCAACAAAATTTATAGCCTATTACAGGGGACCTATTATGCTTTAAGGTTAATACAAGGAAATAGTGGCCTCAATTTATTTTCAAGGATATTCTGTAGCTAGGCAGGTAGTGAGCGAGATCATTTTTTTTTTCCAATTTCTGTTAATATTCAAACCAAATTCTAAGTGTTACTAGCTAACCACTAAAGTAACAGTGAATTTATAAACCGTCGTTAGTATAGCCAATGGCAATGCAAGAGACACTTAGACAGGAACAGAGTGAGTGAAGGTTTTTAATGGCATTCAGTCTGTTTTTAGTGGAGTAACGCCACTATTCAAAATAAATTAACGTTAGCTAACAGTTACAATAAACAGATGATAGCCACGGGTCATTCTTAACAGCATAAATTCCAAGAGTAGTTAAACCTTTATAGTGACTGCACGTCACATTTTTTTTTTTTTTTTAATAAATTTGGAGATTGGCATCTCCAATCCCACCCGAATCTGGAATGCCCAATTGGTGAACTATGTACAAGGCTTGCTCAGTATCGACCCCTTGCTGCCAATTCAGGAGAGTGTAGACAGTTCACGGCTCTCCTCCGGCACGCCTGTCAACCACCGCTTCTTATACACTCATTGGTTGAATCTTCGCAAGTTCAGAATGAGGGCGGAGGATACCCGGACATGACCAGGCTTAGAATCTTCCTGACGAGCGCCCGTCTGGCCAACAGGAGGCGCTTGAGCCATGAACAAGGCAACTATTGTAATCCCATCCCGGCAGTCCCTTCCCAATTTGCAACCCTGTAGCGCTATAGCCAATTGTGCGCTACTCTGAAAAAGCTGCCGACCACTGCCGGCTGGTACGAAGCGGGGCACGTCACATTTTTTATGACGGTAACAACCCTCTTTGCCTCACATGCAGGTGTTACCTTTCCACACTGATTGTGTAGCTAGTTTAACAGCTAGCTAAGTAGCAATATACTTATTCAGTCATCTGCATTTAGAGGCTACATCTGAATTCTCTGAATAACAAATGGACATGAACAGGAAATACTGTGGCTGATAGCCATGACAGGGAACACTGAATATTCGATATCAACCTTTGAAGAAAAGAAAGATTGAATATGGACCACAATCCTTTGCAGCTGTTGCTATTGGACAATTCATTTGGTCCCAAAGTTTCCCCTAAATTGTGAAGGCTATTGTTGCTGTCAAGCACATAACATACTCAGGGAAAGGACATTGACTTTTTTCAAACATGAACAAAGTGTCTTTAAATTCTCCATGCAACTTTCCCTTCCCCGAAGTGATGTTTTCCTGCAAGGTCAAGGAAAACTTGAGAAGAAAGGAAAAAAGCTGCTTATTTAACATATTTAGGATGCATCCAGAGACTTGCCAGTGGCCGGGGGATTTTGACATCATCACTCGCGACTGATGCAATGCTCTGTTCACTGACCAATCAGAACAGAGCTTATTTCGAGGGTTTGGAGCGCAATGGTTATATGTCCATTTTAGAGGTTTTGAGAAAAATTGATTTTTAAGTTTGCAAATGTTCTATTAAATCAGATACATAACTCACATCATATTAATGTCAGCACTCTTTTACTGCATGGTTCAGAAGTATACAGAACATGTAAGTTTTCATCAGTGTGGTACTGCGACATCATGGCTAAAATTGCCAAAATGGACATGTCACCTCCGTGCTCCAACAATTCTAGCACTTGATGTGACATAACACAATGGTCATAGATTGAAGTTAAGTTTGTTTGCAGTGGAAGACAGATGATTCTGTAATACTATTCAAGTTTATTCATCAAAATATCAATGTTTAATTCATATGAGCAGATTTTGTTGGACATACCACAAAATGAAAATGTGAATTCTGTTTAAAACTGAGGTGCATGGACATATAATTATTGTGCTCCAAGAATTTGCTGATAGAAATGTGTGACAGGGGGTAAAAATCTCAAAATCACAAAATTTAGACATATCACCTCTGTGCTCCAAACCCTTGATTTCATAGGAGGGCCGCCCACTCAGAACAGCCTTTGGGAATTACAGGAATCAAATGACCTTTATAAATAAAGATTTTTTTTGTTTTTTTTTTTTTTGTCCAGAACTTTTAGAAACCTTTCATTTGGGCATGCAAAAATATTTTGAGTTGGAAAAAAAAACCGTGATAGGTCCCCTACAGGAAAGGCCACTTTGTGTGAAATTTTTTTCTCACAGAGACTTAGTAGACTGTGTAGACTGTGAAGTTCCCTGGGGTAGTAGTTAAAGCCATAGTGTATAGTGTGTTTGAACTTGCTTTGTCCACAGGATCCCAGGTTCGAATCCCGCTGCAGGCACTTATGTAATGTCTAACTTAACATGTAAACCTTTGATCACAGCCTCATCGATAGAGGAGGAAAAAAAAAAGAAAACACATAAAAAAAAGAAGGTCAAAGAAGTTGGAGAGATCGTACACAGAGTGAATGTCACAAGGGAAGAGCACGGTGGTGGAAACTGGAATTACCGCAAAATTTTTTTTTCCTCGCGCCGCATCTACCCCTTCCTTTTACAATTTTTCCCCCATCATTCTAAACTTCCTTCTCACTCATAAAAACCCCCCAAAAATATTTGTGCCCCCTTTTAAAATCGTTCTGATCAAAAAAAAACCCAAAAAAGTGGAGGTTGTGCATGGTACTCATGCCCAACGTTGAAAAAAACGTTGCAAAATCAACGTTAATTCATCTTTCAAAATCAAAACATAATTCAACGGTGATTCAACTATGATCCATGACGTTGATTCAACAGTGAAAAAAACGTTAAAGTGCCAGCTGGGCCATTTCCAAAAAGTTGGGGTGCCAGTGATCAGATTAGGCGGATTTGCATTGCAAAATGTGAATCAAATTTCAGCAGTTTTGAAGAAATGCTAATCATAGTAACAATCCCTTTGCAAAAAAATGCAATTTAAAAAAATAATGAGATTTCATGGTTTCCGACTCACTGGCCTGCGAACTTCCGAATTCCCGAGCCACACAGCAATAGGAGAAGTATTCACGACTTTGAATGGCTGGAAAATGATGTTCCTCATTTGCATACCAACCAATCAGCTTTTGGGGAGCGCATGCATGCTCTTGGGATTCGGGAGGCTTTCTGGTACAGTCATAGGCTCTATAATTTTTGGTCGTGACGGCTGGACTCTGCTAAGTGAGCCATTTGGAGCTATCGCGTATTAAATTACGTTGCTCTATGGATATAGCCACCTTGTTGGCTAGTAAGGCAACTAACGTTAACTACGGAAAATCTTTGTAAATGATCATCATATCAAGGCGATATGATTTGTTTCTTGCCCCAACTTTACTAACTTCGCCAGCTGTCATAGGCATGAACTTATCTGAGGTTTCGTGGCAGTTTCGTGTGACCCAACTGAACTTTCACATTTTTGGGACGTAAGCTAGTTTGCTGGCAAGTTCAAAAGCAATGTTTTAGGTACAGATAGCTGGATAGTGAACCTATGGTAGCTATGATGCCTATTGGAGGAGTTTTTTTAGCTCTGATTTGTCACTTTCAACGCCATTGCATGCAGACGATTTCTTTCAACATTGATGACGCGCTTATTTTACCTAGTGAGCAAACAAACAGTTTGGGCCCGAGACGTGTTATTTCATAGCGAGTTTAGCTGCATTATCCTGTTATGCATGCTATTGCATATTACGTTACTCTTCAGATTATAAAGCTATCAGTCTTCCCATCTTGCTGACGCTAGTTAAAGGGAATCTTTTTAATCATTGTTATACTAAATCGATGTGATTTGGTTTTAGCCCTAATAAAAAGAATTCCGGATCAGACCTCCCCTTTCGGCTTTAACTCTGGATCGCCTTGACTGGATGTACGCTTTATGTTTTTACACATCCGAATGCTCCTCCAGCCACCCAAATATCACAGTAAGCCGATCAAAGTCAGTAAAACTTGTCCCATTGCTATGTGGTTTAGGGAATCGCAAGTTCGCCAGCCTCTTCGAAACATGCACAATGATCTCTGATCATTCAAATACATGATGTTGCGATGTCAAAATGTGATTGAGTTGGAGAGTGCCTTGTGTGACAGGATTTTAATGGGAATGGATCCTTTCACATCTCTGATCAGGCGTTAAACAACATTATGCTACAGTAAGATATAGATAAGACAGCTGTACTGCCGGTTACAAATAGTTTACAGATATTTCATTGGGAAACGGAAGTGTGCTGTATTAAATTATGATTGTTCAGGGTAAAAATGATGCCTTTTGGAAATAAACTGTTTTGCTTTCTAGTGGAGTTGTATTTCTCTTGTAATTGTAATTTGTCATTATGAAAGAATAAAAAAGTCCTTTTGTCATTTAAAATCTGACATACTGTTTTCTAAATTTTGCTAATCATTTTTCAGATGTGCTAAACAATTGCAAATCAATTGGAATAATGATTAGCAAAAAATGCTAATCAATTGTTTTTCCTTAATCTGATCACTGGGTGCAGTGTAAAATTTAAATAAGAACAGAATAGAATGATTTTCATATCACTTCAACCCTATATTAAATTTAAAATAGTTTGAGGACAACATATTAAATATTGAAATTGAGATTTCATCGTTTTTGTCAACTATTTGCTCATTTTGAATTAGATGCCAGATGCATATTTCAAAAAAGTTGGGACAGGGGCAACATGAGACTGGAAAAGTTGTATGATGTTAAAAAAAATACTCCTGGTGGAACGTCTCTCATGACTAAATAGGTTGATTGGCAAAAGGTCATGACAGGGTATATGACACCTGACATGTACCCTGATATGACAGGGTAAAATAAATCATTCAGAAGTAAAGATTGTGAGAGCATAACCACTCTCAGAAAGACTGCATGGGCAAATAGATCAACAATTTAAGAATAACATTTCTCAATGTAAAATTGCAAAGAATTTGGGGATTTCATCCTCTATGGTACATTATATCATGAAAAGATTCAGAGAATTCAAAGAAATTGCTGTACACAAGGGACAAGGCCGAATGCCAATACTGAAAGGCTGTGATCTTCAGGCCCTTCAGCAAAACTGCATTAAAAACAGACAGGATTTGGCCTAGTAAATCACTGCATGGACTCACGTACACTTCCGAAAACCACTGTCAGTGAACACAGTTAGTCAATGCATCCACAAATGCAAGTTTAAACTCAGCCATGCAGAGATTAAACCATTCATGTATGAACAAGATCCAGAAATGCTGCAACCTTCCCTGGGCCCAAGCTCATTTAAGGTGCACTGAGGCAAAGTAGAAAACTATCCTGTGTTCTGACCAATCAAAATGTGAAATTCTTTATGGAAATCATGTACACCACATCCTCCTGGCTAAAGAGGAGAGGGACCACCTAGATTGTTATCAGTGCACAGTTCAAAAGCCAGAATCCATGGTAGAATGGGGGTGCACAAGTGCATATGGCATGGGTAACTTAAACATCTGTGATGACAACATTAATGCTAAATGATATATATACAAGTTTTGGGGCACATAAACTGCCATACAGATGTCTTTTTCAGGGAGGACCTTGCTTATTTCAGCAAGACTATGCCAAACAGCACATTTTTGCATGTATTACAACAATGTGGCTTTGCAGTAAAAGAGTTTGGGTGCTAAACTGGCCTACTGCAGTCCCAGTCACCCTGTCACCCACTGAAAATATTTGAGACATAATGAAACAAAAAATATAACAGAGGAGGCTACAAAGTTTTCAGCAGCTAAAATCCTACATAAAGCAAGGATGGGAAAACATGTTCTGTTCAAAACTACAGCACTTGGTCTCCTCAGTTTCCAAATGCTTACAGAGTGTTGTTAAAACAAGGCAACATTGTCACCAATATCCCCCGCCACGGTAAGAATGGACATTATCCATAAGACATTATCCACTGAAACATATGCAAGGAGATAATAAAATGAAGGAACAGTTGCCGAGAAAACTTGTCCCCATTGCAAATCCCATACACCAAGTCGACAAACAGAAACAAGGACCATAACTATTTTGATACCATGTACCTTCATAACAAATTTAATTAAAATTTGTCAAACATTACTCAAGTTATCGAACGGAAACCATTTTCGCATATTTCATGAGCTATGACCTTTGACCTTTGACCTACATACTCCGAAATTGAACTCAGGCTGTAGTTTCATACCATGTACCGTCATATCAGATTTCATTAAAATCCGTGGAACATTACTCAAGTTATCGAACGGAAAACATTTTCGCATATTTAATGAGCTATGACCTTTGACTTTTGACCTACATACTCTGAAATCGAACTTAGCCTGTATTTTGATATAAAGTACCTTCACATCAAATTTCATTAAAATCCGTCACACATTACTCAAGTTATCCAACGGAAACCATTTTGGCATATTTAATGAGCTATGACCTTTGACCTACATACTCCAAAAATCGAACTTAGCCTGTATTTTGATATAAAGTACCTTCACATCAAATTTCATTAAAATCCGTCACACATTACTCAAGTTATTGAACGGAAACCATTTTTGAATATTTAATGAGCTATGACCTTTGACCTACATACTCCGAAATCGAACTTAGGCTGTATTTTCATGCCATGTACCTTCATATCAAATTTCATTAAAATCCGTTGAACATTACTCAAGTTATGGAACGGAAACTATTTTCGCATATTTAATGAGCTATGACCTTTGACCTACATACTCTGAAATCGAACTTAGCCTGTATTTTGATATAAAGTACCTTCACATCAAATTTCATTAAAATCCGTCACACATTACTCAAGTTATCGAATGGAAACTATTTTTGCATATTTAATGAGCTATGACCTTTGACCTACATACGCAAAATCGAACTTAGCATGTATTTTGATATAAAGTACCTTCATGTCAAATTTCATTAACACCCGTCAAACATTACTCAAGTTATTGAACAGAAACCATTTTCGCATATTTAATAAGCTATGACCTTTGACGTTTGACCTACATACTCCAACATCGAACGTAGCCTGTATTTTGATACCAAGTACCTTCACATCAAATTTCATTAAAATCCGTCAAACATTACGAAAGTTATTGAACGGAAACCAGATTTTTTATGGACGGACGGATGGACGGAAGGACGGTGGTGTCACTATATCCCCCTCCGACTACTTCGTTGGCGAGGGGATAATAAATTTCTCAGAATCAATTGTCGAACTCATTCAATAGGGTCATCTGTACTGGCCACCCACAAAATTTCACCCATGAAGGTGCAATAGTTGCCGAGAAAACTTGTCCCCATTGCAAATCCCATACACCAAGTCGACGAACAGAAAGAAGGGCCATAACTCTGTAAAAATAAATTTCTCAGAATCAACTGTCGAACTCATTCAATAGGATCATTAGTACTGGTCACCCACAAAATTTCATCCACGTAGATGCAAGAGTTGCCAAGAGAACTTGTCCCCATTGCAATACCCATACCCTTAAGTCCACAAACAAAAAGTCAAGGGCCAAAACACTGAAAAAATAAATTTCTCGGAATCAATTGTCAAACTCATTCAGTAGGGTCATCATTGCTGGCCACATACAAAATTTCATTCACGTAGATGCAATAGTTTCCGCGAAAACTTGTCCCCATTGAACCCAGATGGACGGACGGACGGACAAACAGACGAGCTCCGTTCCAATATCCCCCGATCCACTTCGTGGCGGGGGATAAAAAGAAGTGATGCAACACATTGGTAAACATGTCCCTGTGCCAACTTTTTTGAAGGATGTTGCTGGAAAAAAACTCAAAATGAACTTATATTTTTCATAAAACAATAAAATTTCCCAGGTTTCACATCTGATATCTTGTTTTTGCACTATTTTCAACAAAAGTTGAGTTTAAATGATTTGCACGCCATTGAATTCCGTTTTTATTTACATTTTGCACAGCACTGCAATCTTTTTGGAAATGAAGTTGTATTCAAGGGGTACACCACAGCATAAAGCAGAATGTTCTCTTTACTATTTCAGTCCAGAAATTGCAATATGCCCATACCCACATCATGGGTCTCTGTAATAGAACAGTTAAACTGCCATTATAGCAGCTGGTGTCTCCACCAATATAATGTTCAGGTAAGAAATGATGAAAAGGATCCTGTTGGTTACTATCCCAAATAGTTTGCCTTACAATGATAAATGTATGACTGCTGGAAATGAAATAATAATTCTGCACTTCTCAGGGAATGTGAAAGGAATATATAATATCTGCCTGTGTAACTACTGCTGCCAATTATTTTTGTGAACGTGTACTGCTTGCTTATACTTCACTTATTTCTGAATGTTACAAAATGTGCAATAAAATGTGCCATTGAACAGTTTGCGTGGTCTGCAGAGGTTGTAGAACAGGGTAGTATGTGTTCTCAAAACAGAACATTTGGCCCATATCAGGGTTTTCGCTGCTGCATCATATACCACATGAAGATTTCTTTGTTTTTTCTTTATTTCCTTCTCTCTATTTACTTTCTTTCTTACTCAGTCTTGCTCTTGCACACAGTCTCTCTCCTTTGCTAAAGTTAAGGATCATGTCCAGAGTGATGACAGCATTGCCACTGGATACAAACTGAGATGATTTATTTACACAATGTATTCCTTTGGGGTTCTTTGCACGTGTAGTGCAAAGGAAAATAAATAAAAATGCATTGACTAGAACACAGAAAATATATATAACAGCTTGGGAAAATCTCTTGGAAAATGATGTAACAATGAATCAGGTCTTGCAAACTCACTTTATACTCTAACATTCACCTGTAACATTGCTCTGTTATTTTTCAAGATTGGATACATAACTTGTGTCAGTAAATCATATAATGATATTTACCACTGTATATTAAAACAAAGTTTAAAAGACAAGTGAAGACATTTGCTGCTGTTAATGAATATGCTAGCTCTTGGTAAGTGGAATGAGTGATTAAACTACCAAAGACACTTCCCCAAATTCTCTCGAGATTTTCCTTATGTTTCAGTTAGTAATACACTACTTGAATTTCCAAACCAGTTTTTTTTTTTTTTTTTTTTCCACTTAAATGCCCTTTTGGCTGTGAGTGATTGAGAGCTGACTCTATTAATTCTGCTTTCATGACAATTTACTTTGGTCATTACAGCAATCTTTTGATGTTGCGCCTGGGACATCAGCTGTCACATAGAACATATCAGGGCTTAGCTATCTGTGCAATTACACTCTGAAGAATTATTTGACCGATAATGTAGCTAACACAATTTCTTTCTGTAAGTAATCAACAACTGGATGGTGCTGTTTTGAAAGAAACAAAGAAGTGAGTATATAGTTCCATAGACACATAATCTCTCTTCAAATGTTTCAAAATGTTTTGATAACAGAAACAGAATATATAAAGTTCTTTCTTCAAAGAAAAATTGTTCTAGTTTTCATGAATTCTTACCCAGAGATACTGCAGCTCTGTACTGGAAAGAATAACTAGCACTTCTCCAGGGGCAAGAGTGTTGTTGTAGCTCCAGGAATAAATAAAATATAACTGGCTCGTGCAGATGGCTACAAGACTGTATGTCCACGCCCAAAAACAAGAGGTCTCAAAGACAAATAGGAATGCCCATCTCCCTTACTTGAGTCTAATCTATTTTTCCCAAAGGGACTGAGTAGTAACCAAAGAGAATCATCAATAGTCAAACAAGCATAGTAATAAAGCTGAATGGTAAATCACAGTTAGGTGTTACAAATCTGGCTTGGATAAATCTACTTGCTATGATCCAGACATGGAACAAGCTCCAGAGACAGAGTACAATCCAATAGTAGGTTTTATTGATAGGAATACGGTAATGACAGATAGGGACTGAGCCCTGAGTAGAATTATTCAGTTCAGTTCAGATGGTAGAAGCCAGAATGAAATCTCCCTTGCCAGAGTAGGACTGTCAGCTGGCAGGTTTGGAGAGTTATGCAGGAAGGCAGTCCCAATCTTGATGGCCGCAGATGGCTTGGAAGGTGTTCCTAATAAAATGGGCTGAAGAACAGACTGAAGAGGCGAATTATGATTGTGGTCCCAATCCTGGAGACAAGGAACTAGGCTTGGGAGCTTGTACCTATAAATAAGACTAAGAAGAGTACTTCCGTAATTCGCGATGATTAAAGATCACAATAATTTCCAAAGACAATAAATTCTTGACTAAGAAGAAACTGTTGGATTGCTTTTAGGGCATATAGCAAGGGACAGTTCAGTAACTTGACAGATTCAAGTAAGGGAATATATATGCCACCAAGACGTTTGGGAATGGGGAAACCCAAATGCACCACACCTGGCTGAGGAGGCACGCAAGACGCGACACCAATGAAAGGAGAAAATACATCAAAAAGACATGAAAGTTGCTAGATGGGAGGAGAAACACAAGGAATTCACATGAGGGTTGTGGCAGTGCTAAAACATCAAATCACAAACCATTTCAAGTTTAGGACAAATTGTATATTACATTGGTCTAATGTTGGAAATATACAATAATTAGTACTGTACTTGGCCCCTGCACTATAAAAAGATTTCTAAAATAATTTGAACTTGTACATGCAAAAGAGGTGAAGATATAACATTGACTTGGTTTGTCACGGTTTTGAGTTTCAAATTATTTCATGGACATTTGATCAGCCATTATCCTTAAAAAAGTTGCTTGAATGTCTCAAATCCAATTTCCTGTTGATGTACTGAGTAGATGTATTTACCATGGTTTGAGTGGCTAAAAGGCCATAGCAAATGCAAATTAAAGTGAAGAATATTCCAGAATTTCTAAACAACATAAAGAAAACCAAAAATCTAGAGTCAATTAGCATTAGATGGTGAAAATACTCTGCCATAACTCAGAATGCCCAATGATTCCACAGACTGGCTGAAATTAATTATTTCAATCACAAATGTGACATTATCTTGATTAAAATTGATTTCCAACATAGCATGTATGGCAGGATTCATACACTACAAATACAAACGTCCCTATTATTCAAAAGCTTTGCATTCTTTTTAGCCAATTAAACTCGCCAACATTGATCCCATAAAACCTAAGGACCATATATTGGGCAGTCAAATGTAGCTGCTGTATTAAAACGTATGGAACTTGAGGCCTATTTTACACTTTAGTGGAGATTCCAAAGTCTCCAACGATATGTCCTGCTAAATTTCAGGGAAATGTAATGTACAGTGTGTAATGATATAATCTGATGTAAAGCTGTGGCCATAAAAACATGGCATCCTGGATTTGAATATTTCTCTCGATATAAGTGTGATGTAGCTTAAATGAGGCGCTACAACCAGCAGATACAGAATATGTACCTGATATTGTCCTACAACATGAAAAAATGTTGTTTTTTTTCTGACTTTGGGCCTACTTTAGAGAAAACGGAAGTGAAAAGTTGAAGTTTAAGGAGTTAAATAGTTGTCTTTAAGGGATATTTCCCTTTCTAGAGATTCATATTCAGTATGCTCATATTCAAAGATTTTATTGTCTACAATGGTCAACATTTTAATGTAAATAGGTGTAAATTGACATCAATGCAGTCAGCAACGTAGATTGCACTTCCTCGGAGAACTGATATTTTTATATGTTGAAAAATAATCTCAAATAAAATAAAATAAAATTTCATCTTGGAATTATTTTCTGAGGGTATTTATTCAAATGCCTTCAAAATATCATGAATAAATTATAATCACATTAGTAATCCATATCCAGAAAATGAATATTTATTATCTACCAATTTAATGATTTGCAGACTCGTATTAGTAATGTGCTGCCTCAATTGGATATGTATGCGAACAGAATGATGATGAGGTGAGAAATATTGGACATATTTACTCTCACTAAAGTCTTAAACAGTGCAGTTCTTCCTTTTACAACTTCACTATGCTAAATATCTGTTTGCACAATGTTTCCTGAATGTGCTTTATTTCCCAGCAGGATTATTGATTTGAAAGGCACGCTGCTTCCTCCTTTATATTCAAGTTGTTTGAATGTTCTGGGCAATGTATCTTTATTGAAAATGATAAGAATATTATGCCCTGACATAAGGAAATGTGAATTATTTTGGACTGAAATAAACCCTTACACTTAAAATTGATAGCATTGAAATGTTCTCAAGTAAAAGTTCACATACACACAGCTTCTAAAAGTATGATTTAACTAGGTGAGATGATTTGGCGTGAATAGAGGTTTTATCTCTTGCTTGAAACAGAAAAATACGCATTGTCTATCCAGTGGAATTCTGGCCGGTCAACAGGCACTCCTAAATGTCTGGATTTCCTTCACCCTGTATTAAACAAGTCAGGACAAATCATAATCATGCTTTGAAACTGTGGCATTTTCTGCTTGGTGTGTGTGCATACATAGCAAGAAAAGTGAAGAAGTCACACATCATTAAATGTGTGTAGTTCAACCATAATAGTGAAGTAGAGTATTAAACTAAAAGTGCATTCATTTCACCTTGGAATATGAGGAATATGAACATTTTCAATGCAGAAATGATTGATGATGATATAATTTGAAGACACCATTGGTACTTTTGAATAAGTAAAATAATTATTTTGAGTGGATCCATTACACATTTAATGCTGCAGTACCTTTTATTAATTCTCAAAGACATTACAGCCACACTTCACAACTGAAATCGCACAAATGTGTTAATTACTATTCTAAACCGAAGAAAAGTAACAGGAATTAATAATTGTGTTTACTTTCATGATTACTGCAAATACATTTTTCCAGTCATATCATTTGTGCTAAATTTCATCTTTAAGGATGTTTTCAAGTCTATGTGGTCATGACTCAATTCTGTCATTATACTGTATTTAAATTAAGCTAAATACTACATTTCTTTAAGGCTCAATGGCACAAATTCCACATTTTTTAAATTTATATCATGATGAAATTTATAAAGTTTTGCAACACAGTCAAAACTCATATATGGAATATATACTAAATAATTCATAAATATAGTAGTAAAAGACCTGCCCAAAAGGCGCAGAGTAGTGTTACAGTTGAAAATTTGTGTATTTTGTTTCCAATTGTATATTTCGTAGCTTATCCGTGTCTCATAATGGTAAATTACGTCGCCATCAAAGATAAAGAGTACGTCTGCATTCACCATCTTAACGAGTATAGGCCAAAAAGTTCATTGACATGCCATCTATTTTTCATGTTTTGTCCAATGCTGTTTCCACAAAAGGGTAATATTGACGCTAAAGAATAAAATGGCCTTTTGGATAATTCTGGACTGTACACCCAACAGATTTGGGTCCGCTCTTTCAGCTTCAGCGACATAATGCCCCCAAGTAAGGAGTGAGTCTAATAAATGGTTAGTCGGGATCAACTAGCCAACACAGAGCCCTATCCTAAACCCCAATGAACGCCGTTGGGATCAACTGGAAAGTCAATGTTGAGCCCCACGTGATTGCCATGCATTGCTGCCTGACCTTTCTAATTCATCTGGCTGGAAATAAGTCAAATCCCTGTAGCACTATTCTGTTCTACAAAAGTACTATGGTGTCGAAAGCCTTCCCACAAGAATGGAGCCTGCTTTAACAGCAAAGGAGAAACCACCATTGTTTTTTCCCCCTTTCACTTTGGAATAAGATATTGGTTGAGGATTCCCTATGTAGTCATGTAGTGTATCTGCAAAAGATTTTGCCTACACGGCAATACAATCCTCTAACTCATTATTTTCATAAGTGTGAAGGCATGAAGTAAAAATGGACATTTCATGACATTTTGTGAGTTTGAGATAAAGGCTGCTAAAAAGTTTGACACTTTTTACTTGATCTGCAATAGTGGTTTACGTCTTAAAAAAATACCATTGAAACTAATAAGTGAATCACTCCAATTTTTTTGACATCAAATACTTTAAAGGTACATTCAACAAACTATAGCAAAAATTTAAAAAAGTTCAAGTGTCATGAAATGTCAGCTTGATGCTTTCACAAGTGTGAATGAAGATAAGGTTTCTTTGGTGTCCATCAAATAGACTAAAATAAAACTGAATTCCCCCATTTGGGTAAAGTTGCAGTGTGACCTGCAACTGGGACCAAAAAAATGCCTAATTATCCTGAAGAATGCAGATGAAATATTTTCATAATATTTCCATCAAATATAAGGAAAATATTTTTAAAAGTCAATTCACAGATTGAAAATTGTGTTTTTTACTTTCAAATGAATTGGTGTTTGGAGTTCTCTTTGATGCAGTTTTCTACTGAGGCAATCAAAAATTATAACTGTATATTGAATTATCTTAGGTGTCTTATTTTAGAATGTCAAGATAAAAAATAGCACTCTCATTTAGTCTTCTACTGAATAAAGGTTAAACAGCCCAAGTCCTCACTCTGTGGAATGTTAAGTAAAACTGGTTCAATTTTTTTGTCCCAGCCAATGGAAACTATACTTACAGTGTATCCCTGGAGTGATTCTCTTTTACAAGTATTTTGTAGGCTACAACAAAAGCCTTTCATCTTTCATTACATGTATTTAACTGCAGTTTGGAGATGAGATCTGATGCTCATTGAAGCTGTGGGAGACATTGTGATTGTTCCTCAAACGCACATTTGGGAAACTATTTGTTTACTGGAGCCACTACTTTTACAACCCTTGTGTGTCAATAATTGGCTCCTCCCCTGTTCTAGCAGTCCACGTGTATTTTGCAGTTTGTCTCCTTTAATTGGTTTTTTGTCTCCACCCTTGATCCCTGGTATTATCATTTGCATACCTCACCCTGTTTGTGAGTATCCCATCTATATAATTTACTTCCAGTGTCAGTGTGAGTGCTGGATTGTCATGGTTCATAGTCAACTAAGTCAGTATCCTCTAGTATAGAGCCAAGCTCTTCTTCCATGTGCTTTGGTGAATTAATGATAAAGAACAACATAATTACTTTTCTGAGTCTTATTGATAGGAACAAGCTTCCCAGTCTTTCATTAATCTCCTGGATTGGGACGGCATTCCTGTTGATCGTTTTTTCCAGCCTGTTCCTTTGCATCAGTTTATTAGGAACACCTCCCAAGCCTTCATCGGTCTCAAGGATTGGGCCTGTGTTCCGGCAAAACCCTTTGGTCTGTCTGTGAGAGGAATTCACCACCTGGCCTCTGCCCCGGGATGGCCATTAGCCTGGGCACGAACACGCCCTTCCCCTTTACCGTCATTACCAACTTAGCTGGACTTCCCCTCCTCTGCTCTGGGCTATGGCCTCTCCTCCTCCATTTCTGTATTCCTGTTAATAAATACTCCCTTACCGTAGCAGAGCCTTACTTCCACTGGCTAATACCGTTTTTAAAAGCAGCAAACCACAAATTAAATCTGTGAAGGTGTGGTCCAGTGACAGCATAGAGGCTCTGAAGGGATGCTTCCTCTCTACTGAGTGGACCATTTTTCATGAGTTAGAGGTGGAGGAGGCAACTGAAGCTGTCACTGATGACATTTTGTTTTGTGTGGAAAATGTAATACCCCAGAAAGACATAACTGTTTTCCCAAACAATAAGCCGTTCATAACCAAAGAGGTGAAAGACTGCATTAATCGTAAAAAAACTGGCATTTAGAAATTGGGACAAAATGCAACCAAGAAATGTGCAAAAGGAACTCAGTGGTATGCTTAGAATAGCTAGGTGAAGACATAAGGAGATTTTAGGGCAGACCTGTCAGGCCATGAATCCAAAATGACTGTGAGACACTACGGAATCTATTACAAATATGAAGCCTGCCAGAAATGGTCTTAGCACTCCTGATGATTCGGAAAAAGCAAATGAGTTGAATGACTTCTTCCTGAGGTTTGAAAACCATGACTTTGTCTCTGAATGTAATGAGGTCTTACAGTCAGTATGTATTTCTGACCAAGACAACAGGGTGGTTATAGAACCTGATATAGTATTAACATGTTTCCAACGCGTCCATGCAAGGAAGGCCACAGGGCCAGACGGCATTTCTGCTTTTCTTCTTAAAACCTGTGCAGTGGAGTTGGCACCTGCATGGTCTCCTATCTTTCAGAAATCTGTTGATCAACACATTATCCTCACTTTATGGAAGAAATCTATAATTACACCTGTGCCTAAGAAGCCATGTCCTAAGGAGAACTCTGATTTTCGCCCTGTTTCTTTAACATCTGTCCTGATGAAATGTTTTGAGAGACTCATGGTTTCACAACTCAGGAAGGAGGTTGAGTCTGTTTTAGACCCATTCCAGTTTGCATATAAGCAGGGTCATAGTACTGATGATGTTATCAATAGCATCACTCATTTGGTTACTAAACATCTTGAAGACCCAAAGGCTTATGCACGCCTACTGTTTGTTGATTTTAGCTCAGCTTTTAATACACTGCAGCCACACTTGTTGATTGGGAAAATAATTAGGATGGACGTAAATCCTTTTATCATAAAATGGTATTTTTCCTTTCTAACTAACCGCACCCAACAGTTTAGAGTTCAAAATGCCCTATCAGCACCTAAGCGGAGTGATACGGGTGCCCCTCAAGGCTGTGTAAGCTCCCCGATACTTTTCACTCTTTACACAAATGACTGCAGGAATATCCATCTTGATAACCATATCATTAAATTCTCAGATGATACGGCCATTCTTGGCTTCCGACACAAAGATGAGTGCTATCATTCTGAGATTGAAAAATTTGTGCAATGGTGTGATTCAGACTACCTGGTGATAAATGTACAGAAGACCGAGGAGATGGTGTTTGACCCTAAAGCAATAGAAGATCAGAGCCCAGAGGTCATACGCAATGAACCCATCACCCAGGTCAGTTCTTATAAGTACCAAGGTACACTGCCCTCCATAATTATTGGCACCCCTGATTAAGATGTGTTCTTTAGCTTCTAATAAATTCAGTTTTTTTCTAAATAATATAGGACCACAGTGAAAAAAAGAGGAAAATCCAACCTTTAATTCAAGTGCATTTATTCAGTGGGAAAAAAAATCCCACATTAAGAAATAATTCTTTTACATCAAATCATGAGTGCCACAATTATTAGCACCCCTGATGTTAATACTTTGTACAACCCCCTTTTGCCAACAGAACAGCACCTAATCTTCTCCTATAATGTTTCACAAGATGGGTGAATACAGAAAGAGGGATCTTCGACCATTCCTCTTTGCACAATCTCTCTAAATCATCCAGCGACCTGCGTCCTCTCCTCTGCACTCTCCTCTTCAGCTCACTCCACAGGTTTTCAATGGGGTTGAGGTCTGGGGACTGAGATGGCCATGGGAGGAGCTTGATTCTGTGTCTGGTGAACCATTTCTGTGTAGATTTGGCCACATGTTTAGGGTCATTATCTTGCTGAAAGACCCAGTGATGACTCATCTTCAGCTTTCGGGCAGAGGCCACCAGATTTTGATTTAAAATGTCCTGGTATTTCAAAGCGTTCATGATGCCATGCACCCTAACAAGGTTCCCAGGGCCTCTGGAAGAGAAACAGGCCCACAGCATCACCGATCCTCCCCATACTTCACAGTGGGCATGAGGTGCTTTTCTGCATACTCATCTTTTGTGTTCCGCCAGACCCACTTAGAGTGTTTGTTGCCAAAAAGCTCTATCTTGGTCTCATCTGACAAAAAGCATACGGTCCCAGTTGAAGTCCCAGTACCGCTTAGCTTAACTCCAGACGTTTATGTTTATGATTGTGAATGAGAAAAGGTTTTTTCCATGCATGCCTCCCAAACAGGTTGTTGGCATGTAGATAGCGCCTGATGGTTGTTTCGGAGACTTTGTGACCCCAAGATGCTACCATTTGTTGCAATTCTTTAACAGTGAGCTTTGGAGAACTTTATATTTCTCTTACCATCATCCTCACTGTGCGTGGTGGCAAAATAACCCTGCGTCCTCGTCCAGGCTTGTTTACCACTGTTCCAGTTGTTTTAAACTTCTTAATGATTCCTCTGACAGTAGATATGGGCAGGTGCAGGCGAGTGGCTATTTTCTTGTAGCCATTGCCTGATTTGTGAAGGTCGACACACATCTGCCTTACTTGAATGGTGTGTTCCTTTGTCTTTCCCATGTGGAAGAGTGGATAAGAGAAATGGCTTCTGTGTCGCGTCATATTTATACCCCAGGGAAACAGGAAGTGATGAATTACTAATTAAATGTTCCTAGATACTCTGATCAACTTTGTAAACTACTGTAGAAATGACAGAAATACTTCAATTACATTTATTTCCTAGGAATTGCTAGGGGTGCCAATAATTGTGGAACAGGTGATTTTATGAAAAATAATTATTTCTTAGTCAGGGATTTTTTTTTTTTTCCTTAAAATTCACTTGAGTTGAAGGTTACATTTTTCTACAATTTTCAGTGTGAGAGTATGCTTCTGCAATAAAAATTGAATTTATTTTAAGGCTTTTAACACTTCTTAACCAGGGGTGCCAATAATTATTGAGGGCGCTGTATGTATATCGATAACAACCTAAGTTGGAGAGTTCACGTGGAGAGCCTGTGCTCAAAACTCCAACAAAGATTGTATTTCTTGCGCCTGCTACGGGTTTTTGGTGTGGAGCAGAAGTTCATGCTATTGTTCTACCATTCAGTGCTGGAGAGTATTATGAGATATGGAATAGCAGCATGGTATGGTAACTTTCTGTCCAGCTGAAATCTCAGATTTGCTGGCTGGTTAAAACTGCCAGGAAGATTATGGGGATTAAGGAATTTTCATGCCTTCAAATAACTTACGAGCAGGCCGGGACCAGACTGGTGTTGAGCATAGTGTCAGACCCAACTCATGTTCTGTACCCAGAGTTTGAATTGTTACCTTCCGGTAGAAGATATGGAGTTCCACAGAGTAGGTGTAATCCTTACAAACACTCTTTCCTACCTATGTCCATTAGGCTGCTCAACTTAAGGGAGCGAATGTGGCAGGCTGAAGGAAGGCCTGGGCGGGGAATTGAACCCCAGACTCCCGGGTAAGAGTCAAACGTGCTGACCACATCGCCAAAGAGCCAGGCTCGTTGGCAAGGTAGCCAGGGCGCTTACTTATTTGGAGGCATTTCTAGTGACAGGACCCATCAACTGTCACACAGGCACCATGCAATGTAATGAGCACGAGGCGCACTTAAGGAAGCGTGTAGTGTGGGTTGTGGAATGTGTAATGTGGGCTGTGCAGTGTGTAATGGGGGCTGTGCAATGTGTAATGAGGGCTGTGCAATATGTTGTGGAGGCTTTGCAATGTGTAACTGAGGGCTGTTCAATAGTTAATACAACCCCAATTCCGAAATAGTTGGGACAAAGTGTAAATTGTGAATAAAATCAAAATGCAATGACTTTCAGATCACATGAGCCAACATGTTATTTACAATAGAACATACATAGATAACACTTCAAATGTTGAAACTGAGACATTTTACATTTTTATCCACAAAATGAGCTTATTTCAAATTTTCTGGCTGCAACAGGTCTCAAAAACGTTGGGACACAGGCAAAAAAGGGCTGAAAAAAGCAATTAATATATAAGAGAATAAGCTGAAAGAACATTTAGCAAGTAATTAAGTTAACTGGCATCAGGTGTGTAACATATAAAAGGGATATCTTTGAGAGGCTGAGTCTCTCAGAAGTAACGACGGCCAGAGGCTCTCCAACCTGTGAAGGCTTGTTTAAAAAAATTGTGGAATACTTTAAAAACAATGTTCCTCAACATCAAATTGCCAAGGCTTTGAAGGTCTCATCATCGACAGTGCAAAACATCATCAAAAGATTCAGAGAAACTGGAAAAAATCTCTGTGCGTAAGGGACAAGGCCGAAGACCTTTACTGGATGCCAGTGATCTTCGGGCCCTCAGACACCATTGCATCTTTCACTGGCATGATTCTGTCATTGACATTACTAAGTGTGCCCAGGAATACTTCAAGAATCCAATGTCTGTAAACACAGTCCACCGTGCCATCCACAGATGCCACCTAAAACTCTATCATGCAAAAAGGAAGCCATTGTTGAGCATGATCCAGAAGTGCCACCGTATTCTGTGGGCCAAGGCTCATTTAATATGGACTGTAGCAAAGTGGCAAAGTGTCCTGTGGTCAGACGAGTCCAAATTTGACATTCTTGTTGGAAATCATGGGCGTCGTGTCCTCCGGGCTAAAGAGGAGAAAGACCACCCCTCCTGTTATCAGCGTACAGTTCAAAAGCCAGCATCTCTGATGGTATGGGGATGCATTAGTGCATACGGTGTGGGACACTTGCATGTTTTAAAAAGCACCATGAATGCTGAAAGGTTAAAGGTTTTAGAGCAACATATGCTCCCTTCCAGATGACATCTGTTCCAGGGAAGGCCTTGTGTATTTCAGCAGGACAATGCAAAACCACACACTGCAGCTATTACAACAGCATGGCTACGAAGTAGAAGAGTCCGTGTGCTGAACTGGCCTTCCTGCAGTCCTGATCTTTCACCGATTGAGAACATTTGGCGCATAATTAAACGAAAAGTCCGTCAAAGGAGAACCAAAACTCTCCAGCAGCTGGAAGCCTGTATTAAACAAGAGTGGGATCAAATTCCAATGGCTAAATTCAAGAAACTTTTCTCTTCAATGCCCAGATGTCTCCACTCTGTGTTAAAAAGAGGGGATGCTACACCATGGTAAACAGGCCCCTGTCCCAACTTTGTTGAGACCTGCAGCAGCCATCAAATTTGAAATGAGCTCATTTTGTGGATAAAATTGTAAAATTTCTCAGTTTCAACATTTGCTATGTTTATACTGGCTGGTATGATTTGAAAGTCATGGCGTTTTGATTTTATTCACAATTTACACTTTGTCCCAACTATTTTGAAATTGGGTTGTAGTTAATAATGTGAAATCGGTTCTGTGTAATGTGTTATGTATTATTTTGAGGGCATCTATGTTATTATCCATATTTATATTTCACTAATTTATGCCAAGTGTATGTGAAGCACTTTTATTATTATATATTGTATGTTTGTCTCACTGTCATGCTATTGTAAAACTGCAGGACGGGAAGTCCAGAATGAATTTCCCAACAGGGACATTAAAGTTTATCTTATCTAATCTCAAACCTTGTGGATTGTACTCTGAAACTGCATTTGGTTTTTTGGTCAAGATCATAACAACTATTGCATCAGGCATTTTATATTAGTGAGAACTTTGGAAGCAGCTATATTCCGATAAATATGTTTTCCATAATGCAGGATTCATGCATTCTATAAGCCAGTGTCATGAAGAGCATCTTTAAGCCAATTCAAAGTCTTAGTTCAAACATGCTTTGTAGTATGTGATGTGATTTGAACATTATAAAGTGTCATGATTCTGACCAGGAATCGAATGCAGAGGCAAGAGTACAATCTAATAGTAGAGTTTATTGATCGTAATACAGTAACAGAGGGATCGAACCCAAAGAGGAAAGCACAGTTCAGTTGTGGGATGTTGTGAGAGAAGCAGAGTGGGCGTTGCCAAACTCCAGCCAGTGGCTTTGCGGGACGACTGCCAGATAAAGTGCACACTTCACCAGAGCCGAACTGTCCCAAGGCAGGATAGAGTAGTGTAGGAGGAAAACGGTTCCAATCCTGATGACCGTGTAAGGATTGGGAGATTGTTTGTAATAAACTGGACAGAGAAACACACTTAACCAGGATCAACGAGAACGCAGTCCAAAGCTAGGAGATCCTTAGAAAGGCTTGGTAGCTTGTTCTTATTGAGTAATTAAGGAAGGTAGCTTCTGTGAATTACTACCATTTAAGGTTACGTTTTACTTTCAGAAAGACGAAGAGTAGTTAATGACTGGTTCGAAGCACAGATTTCAAATTACAATCCAGTAACTTGCAAGTCAAAGGAGGGAGCATATATGCAAGCCACAGATACATGGGGCAAGAACTATGGAACAAGACACTGCCGAGTACAAGGAGGCACGCAAGATGCAAATCAATCAATGGAGAAACACTTTTAGTGGACACGCAAGTTGCTGAAAAGGAGGAGACACAGAGGGCATTCACACGAGAGTTGTGACGATAAATTCTGTTTTCCATGATCATACACATTTTGTAGTCTTTTAGGGAAAGAACACAAAGGACTGGTTTTGTTCTGGTCATGCCTTATTTCTACAAAATGCCAGGTTGTCTTTAGGACCATGGACAGTGGCATCTCCACTCATAGGTACACATGAGAGAGACAGTGAGAGGGAGAGATAGCAAGACAGAGCAAAAGAGAGAGGGGGAGAGAGAAGGAGGGAGGGAGAGAGAAAGAGACATAAAAAAGAGAAAGAAGAGAGATGGGATGTAAACATGTGGGGCCCTATTTTGACAACTTAAATGCTGGCGGCAAACACAAATACTAACGGTATTTCCAATCAAAACTGGATGTGTCTTACTCGATTCCGGTAACCTCATGACAGGAGGCGATAGCGCAGCTGTGGTGCTCTTGTGAAAAGGACTGGACTAAGACGAATTAATCACCTGTGGGTGTGGTGGGGTGTGGTTCCATAAAGGCCAATTTGTTACGATTCTGCTCAGCCAGTTGTCTGTTTCTGTTATTTTTCATTGTTATGCATCTTTTATTTATTAGTCTGCTTCCCAGTTTCTGTTTTGCCATTTGTTTATTTTCTGTTTTGTGCACCAGTGTCTTCCCGTCTTGTGATCAGAGTGGTAAGTTCCGTCTCCCCAGTCTGCGTGCCTACATGCTTCGGATGATTCAGTGGTTTCTGGTGTTCCACTTAATTACTTCAACTCTCGTTTACTTCCTTCGCTCTGCTTTCTCTGATTACCAATTATACTAACATTTATATTTTGTATTATAGTTACTAACATAACTAACCCGTGTACATATCACAACTAACTAATGAGCACTTGGGTTAATTTGTAAAGTTGCACCGCTACTAATTACTACTAATGTAATCTCAGCACTCGCCCTGTTCTAATCTCCGCCCCTTGCTTTGCTTTCCCTGTATCTTCCTGTGTTTCCGTGAAATCTTTCACACGTACTATATTGCTATCCCGCACTCTTTTTTTGTGCATGTAGAACTCCTTAACCGGAGCCGTTTATCTGTCATAGGTTGTCTATGTGTTCCCAGTCCACGTCTTGGCTTTTGCCAATTATTGTATTAGGGCTTCCTCATGCGCTCACCTGTATCACTCAATATCTGTCACTCCCACCACCTGTTACCCCGTAGCATGTGACTTCTGTTTGGTGCATTTAAGCCCTACATTTCTGTTTCTTCCCCGTCAGAACGTTGATCTTTTCTTCTGTGCCGAGAGACCCGTACGCCAGTAAGATCTGAGAGATTTGAGACGCCGGTTTTTTGGATTTTTGGATCTCTTTTCTTGACTCTGATTTTTGCTTACCGTTTATGTACTGTTGCCATTCTGACCTACTGTTACCGAACTCTGCCTGTCCCAAGACCCTGAGCTTTGGATTGTTTTGTGGCACTGTACTTCTGTGATCTCTGGCTTGAATTCAGACTGAATAAAGGATTTCGACTTTCACTACTGCTTGCTTCTGGTTCCTGGGCTGTATCATTACACAATTAGCATTGCTGCTGCCATTCCCTTCAAAACAAGTTCGATAATGCCACTGCCAACTGTCTATTTTGTCAGGAGGAAAAACAAGCACCTAACTTGCATAACTACAGCCTCCTTTGGTTCTCTAATACACTCCAATGCGGTAATGCCTGGAGGCATTTGGGGGGATAGAAGTCAGTTCTGGGGCCTCATTTACTGTATAAACGGTGCCTAGGCACAAAAAAGATATGCACGTCACTTTCTTTGCATGTTTCTGATTCATAAAAACAAAAAACCAGTCTATCCTCATTAAATAAATGAAAATTCCATGCAGTTTATTTCACCCATAGGTTTATAAATTAGGTTATTTTCCACAAAATGTCATTTTTATTTTTTTGTGCGTACGTATTATTTAGGTATGAAATCCACATAAATTTTTATAAATAAGGCCCCTGAAGTTAATAATTTGCATTTTCTCCACACAAAGTAAATATTCTCATGCACAAAATACCCCTACACCCTCCCCTTCCATTAAACCGCACCAACATTTTGCAGGCATAATTTATAATGTACATAACCAAATTGAAAATGGGTAGGAAATGATATGAGCTTACTCGTGAAAAGCTCTGCTGACTGCGATTCAATTCCCAAGAAACAACCATCATGCAGCAGCCTTTGCGTTGAGAGGTGGTTTGGCTGGTCAAAACACAAACAAAGTTTTTGGCATGAAAATTGCACAGCACTAGCTTTATGCATTGATGCACCTCCTTTTGTGCTTGGGGCACAACTGCTTTTATTTTAGAGCAGGAAACCACCAAACTACATAACTGCAATTAATTTGCTGTCTGCGATGGACGAAATTGTGCATAACATTATTGGTGAGTGCATTTCTGTGTTTGAAGGCACAAAAATAGAGCCATGATGTAGACTGCTACTGTAAGAATTCTGAAATGGGTCAACAGATATAGGAGTCCAAAATTGGCATCAAACAATTTTTTAGATGGCCAACTTTCAAAAAAGTAACTGAGTGCAACTGTTACATCGACAGATTTAGTATATACATTTTTCATTCCATGACAAGAGCGGAATTACAGTTTCATTTCCAGAAGTCATACATTTATCATTCTAAGGCAACCCATATGGGATAGTAATTAACTAGAGGTATGGAGAAAAGCTGCATATTTCGCAATATGTTGTCACAAAAATCCTGATACACAGCCAAATGAGAGCATATACATCACGTCTTTGCTTGAATCTCTGCACAGACTTCAACAATTTAAAGGCAAAATTGAATTATTTAAAATGTTAAAGTAACATAATTTTTCCATTTAGGACAGCTGGCCTTAACATTAGTAATGAGCAAAATTAGTTGAAAGAACATCTTTTCTGCATCATTGTCACGTTCTGGGATTGATAAACCAATTATGTAAATTGAGGATCAAGAGCCACTTGGTTAACTCTTACCATTCTTGGTAAAAGCAGTAGAGATGGGAAATGGCATCAAAAAATGTATATTTATATTAGAGCTCCAGTCAAAAACCACTGCATCAACTCTACTTAATTCACATTCACACTTAATTGGCATTGTCAGTGAATGTAATGATATAAATTTTATTACAGGCATTCAAATTAAGTATGAAGGGAAAATTTTACTTGATCACATGTAGCAAACCTCAAATAAAACATTGCATATGTCAGACTTCACCTCACCAAAGAAGTTTGTGGATTCCTTTCAGTTCTCTCCTGCCCTTCAGAGTCATACAGAATAAAGCAAAATTGTGAAGCCTCAGAGAGAAATGAGTTTCAATCCTAAACAAGGTTGTCATGGTAGCAGCGTGAAGGGGGGGGCCTCACCAAAACACAGGGGCCTCACAGGTGGAGAATGCAGGAACTGTGAGCCCAGGGGAAGGAATGAGACGGCACTGTGTGTGGAGATCCGAATCATTCCAGAAGGACCTGTCTCCTTTCAAAGCACTTTTAGCCGCAGTGCATCATACATCAGGGAATGTATAGCCGCTCACAAACTCAGTGTAGAGGCTACATGCCCATTAAGTTCAGCCTTACTGACACAATATTGGAAAAATGTACAGCCATTTGCATGTAAAACATTGCCACTGTCACCTTTCTATGTTTTCATTCAGGCTGGGCATAAACATATGCACACAGTGATGTGAATGCATTTATGTGAGGTTTCCAATTTACATCGTCCACTGTTTAATGCTCCTCGCTGCAACCACAGACACATTAGCATTAGCTAGTACCCAATAATACAATCCAGATAGTTTTATTTTCAAGCACTTTCAAAATGGCACATTTAATTTTTAATAAAACAAAAAATATTAGCACCACACAAGTGCAAAAAAACTGTTTACAGTAGTGCGCGGGCAATATTTAGCATTACACTGTCACTGTACAGTAGTTCTAGGTGATGCTTCAACTGAAACCCCCCGCAGAGCCATAATACTGTCCAATATGACAGAACACAGCAGTCATGATCACACGGCCTGTTCATCACAACACCCATCGTGAGAGCAACTTTCTGCAGCCAATAAGTCCCCAGAGTACCAATTACGTTGCGCTATGGCAGGCCTAAGCTCACTCTTCCTGCCACAAACGCGGTGACATTTGTTGCTAGCAAGGAATCATCCCCACCAGATAAACTTGTAAATAAAAAAAAGTGTATACAGCGCACATCTGCACGTGTGCATGAGGGCTCAGAGTTGCCTCTGATTGCTCTGTTCAATGAAGACAACAACACCGATTTAGACTAATGGCCGAAATGCTTGGGGCATGAACCTGACGTTTCATGTCGGCAGGACGAAACAGTTTTTTACCTGCTACACAGACTCCATCTTTGTATCATCAAAGATCACGGGCTCCATATAACATGTCAGCTTCCCTGTCTACATATTTAATTTCGCCAAGCAACAATGCAGTTGGTCATGTAGGGTCTGGAAGCAACAGGATCATGGATGTATAGATTTGAGTTATTTATTTTAATATAAAATGGAAAAATGCGCTCAAGGTTGCTCTGCTGTAGCTATCGCATTGCCTCTGGATCAATGAGTTTCTTATTTTGTTAAACAAATTGTAAACATTTCTGACAGCACTTATTGTATAATCACCTTATATAGTGGAATATAATGGGCGCGTTCATGCTCAGTGTAGCAGTTAATATAGCAGATTATAATGGACGTGCTTCATGCACAATGTAGCAGCTTATATAGGGGTTTATAATGGGTGCGCTTCATGCTCAATGTAGCAGCTTATATATCTGATTACAATGGACATGCTTCATGCTCAGTTTCACAGCTTATATAGCTGATTATGATGGACATGTTCATGGTCTGTGTAGCAGCTTATATAACTGATTATAATGGATGCGCTCATGGTTCGTGAAGCAGCTTATGTAGCGGATTGTAATGGATGCGCTTTATGCTTAGAGTAGCGGAGTATATAGTGGATGATAATGGACACACCTCATGCTCAGCATAGCATTTTTAATAGCTGATTATAATGGACACACTTCATGCTCAATGTAGCAGCGTATACAGCTGATTATAATGGACACGTTCATGGTCAGTGTAGCAGCTTATCCAGCAGATTATAAAGGATGCGCTGCATGCTCAGGGTAGCGGCTTTTATAGCTGATTATAATGGACTTCTTTCATGCTCATAGTAGCAGCACAGTACAACTGCTTATGTCCACTTACATCCAAAGGGAAAAACTGGTTAAATTCAGCCTGTTTTAATTACTGTTATAAAAAAGCTCTGAATCTCAAAAATTACACATGCCAGACATGTGGTTCAGGGTTTTTTTGAAAACTAGAGAACTGTGTCTTTATGATCAAGCAGTTATTTTCTACCTAAGTCCAGGTTCCACTGCTCATTTTCAATCATTTATACAACCCCAATTCTGAAATAGTTGGGATGAAGTGTAAATTGTGAATAAAATCAAAATGCAATGACTTTCAGATCACATGAGCCAAAATGTTATTTACAACAGAACACAGATAACATTCCAAATGTTGAAACTGAGACATTTCACATTTTTATCCACAAAATGAGCTTATTTCAAATTTTCTGGCTGCAACAGGTCTCAAAAAAGTTGGGGCACAGGCAAAAAAGGGCTGAAAATGTTATGATTCTGTTGTTCCTGACCATGTTTTCGCTATGACTCGGCTTCCAAGCCATGTTTTTTGATTTAGTCCATGCCATGTTTTGTATTTTGTCATGTCTTTTCCCTGCCATTTCTCATATTCACAGTTTAGATTATCTTTCTGGTTTTTGTATTTCTCATGCCCTGCATTACACATTGTCTCCCCTGTCTGGTCATATGTGATGTGGCAGTTCTATTCCCCAGTCTTGTGTGTCACGTTTTTCAGGTGGTTTCATGGTTTCTGGGTTTCCAAACATTCCTTCCAATCTCGTTTGCTTCCTTCACCTTTCTGTTCTATCTTTACTAACAAATACTAACAGTTTATTATTTTAGATAAATTACCAACATTAACTAACATTGTTTATAGTACTAACTTACTAACAAGCACTAGAGATTGTATAGCTGCACATTACTAATTGACTAACGAGCTCTCAGCACTCACTCTGCTCTAGTCTCGGCCCCTTGCCTTCACTCAATTTACTTTGCTGTGCTTCAGCGGATTCTCCGCACCTTGTTAAACTCTGTTCTGCCTCTCACTCTGTGCACTTTAGAACTCCCTAACCGGAGCCGTTTGTTTGTCATAGGCTGTCTGTGTAATCCCTGTCCGCGTTTTGGCTTTCGCCAATTTCATGTGGTTAGGAACTTCCTCTTGTTCATTCCTTGTTAATTAGTCTGATCCAGCTCACCTGTTCCCTATTATAGCATCATTATTATGTGACTTCCCGTATGTGTATTTAAGCAGTCTGTTCACAGCCAGCCCTTGTCAGAACGTTTTCCTTGTGCTGTGTTGTTGATGCCTTGTACTCTTCGTATTATACTTCTGACTGGAACGTCCCGAATTTTGATTTTTGCTGCATCTTTGATATACCTGTGCCCCTGTAACGAACCTGCTTTGTCTGACCCTGAGTCTTGTGTTTGCTGCCCTGTTTACAAAGTGGATTACGTCTACTGGATTTTGATTTTGGCTTCGTCTCTGATATACCTGTGCCCGTGGAACGAACCTGCTTTGCCCGACCCTGAGTTTTGTGTTTGCTGCCCTGTTTATGAACTGGATTACGACTACTGGATTCTGATTTTGGATTGTGGACTCTGTACCGTTGCCTACTGCCCTGCAGGGGTTTCCACCCCAGAACTAATAAAGAGCAAGTTTGCTAAATATTTTGGGTCTCGCTTCTGGTTCCTGAACGCACCCTTACAGAAAAAGCAATTAATATAGGAATCAGCTGAAAGAACATTTAGCAAGTAAATTTTTTTTTTCTTTTACCTATATATTGCAACCTTGAGACACCACAAACATACCAGTGATAACACAGTGCATATACACTCATACATAAACATACCAACATGTGCTCATACACCAATATTATTGTCCTAATTCAGACTATGTAGAGGTGGATGGTTAGCCAAAACATATGCAAATAAATGAAAAAAAAATACAAAATAAACAACACGATTTAAAGAATGATAGAGGTTAAATTGATATTATAGTGATATGACTAAAGAGAAAAGTAATCATCATAGTGATGACCAAAACTGGGTCAAGACTGTCATACCGGGCATAAAGCAAACACCAGAGGACGGGCAGCAAACACAGGCACCGTATGGACTCATATGTTGTACCTCCGCAGCAACCTATTCCTATTTAGCCTACCATGATTGTTCAATACTTAATGCGAAAGGCTAGGAGGGGAGCAAAAGGCCATTTTCTTTATCCATCTGTTTATTTTGTCTTATATAAATCTTTTTTATTTCATCATGTTTATCTATTCATTTTGGTCCCATCTTTCCTCAAGACTTAGTCGTTCCCATCCCTTTAAGAATACCAAAGTTTGTAGGCTACTTTTTGATATTTGTCTTTCCATCATCCAATGGACTTTATAATTTTTGAAATTTGTTATATCAAGCTGTGTGCATGATTTCTGCTTGGTTATGAAAGCCTTGCCAAATAGGATGATGATATTACTAATGTCGGATTTACCATTTTCCAAATCTCCTAAAATGACAGTTTGCAGATTAATAATATATGTTTTATTATATTTTAGTATCCACTTCTGGATTTGATCCCAAAATAAAGCAACGGAAAGACAGAACCATAAAAAATGCAAAACAGATTCCTCTTCTTCGTTACAAAATCAACATAAATTTGATTGTTCTAGGCCCCAGATATGTAACATCTTTCTGGTGGGCAGAAATTTGTATAATACCTTAATTTGTATTATACGTATTGTTACATCTAAAGTTGTGTTATATAAAATATTAAATACATCTTTCCACGGGATTATTATATTTATAGAGTCTCCCCACTTTTTTAGAATAGTAACTGGATTTTCAACTATTTTGTCTTTGACTACATAATATTTCTAAATTTTTTTATTGAGTTTTTTTTTCCATTTAACCATGATAAGTCTCTGCAGCATGGGCGGCATACTAATTGTTGTTGTCTTGGTTTCTTTACAATAGTATTTTTCCAGGCATTAGCTAATGAGCCAATAATTTTGTTATATTCTAATGGTGTACATATTAAACCATATTTTAGTGAAATTTTTTGGAAAGTCATAATTTTACAATTGCTGTCAATTAAATCATTTATAAATACTATGTTTTTATGTAAGGATTGTTTATTTACATATGGACGATCATGAATCAGCATATTACTATTAAACCAAATTATTTGCTGTTATCTACACTATCTGGGGGGTGATATTGGTACTGCAGCCACTTTGTAATAGCATCATCCATGAAAACTGACATTGAGGGAAAGAAGTCATTTTTTAGCTGGTTGAAATGGGCAATTTTTAACTGAACAAATAGAAATAGCCCCTTCTCGAACACTGGATGGAAGCTTCTCAGTAATCTTGCTGAGAACCATTGTTGGTTATGGTATAATTTTGGTAAAATAGATGCTTTGAGTGAATAGTTTAAACCCTTTAAATTAAAAAGATTCAAGCCTCCCACTCGAAATTTATTATACAGATATGTCCTTTTGATTTTATCTGGTTTATTATTCCATATAAAAGCAAATATTCTTTGCCCATATTTTTTATATAGGTCTTCTGATGGGGTGGGTAAGGAAGATAATATATATATGGGTCAATCCAAAAAATGATGCTCAGGGGGATGAAAATAACAAACTCTGTATTACTTAATAAGACTTTATTTTATTGATAGCCCTATATCTTGGCTTTATGGAATGGTTCATTCTAGTCAGCAACTCCTAACGGGTCAGTTTTTATCGCACGCGCCGTAAAACCTTCCAAAACGCGTGAAACATGAGTGATGAAATTAAATGCAACATCAAAAGTACAATTAATAATTGTCATATCTACACCAAATTTTGTTTACAAACTACTACAATAGGTTACTTTAGTGTGTACAAAAAATCAAAAGCCAGGGTTGAAAATTTTATAGAATTATGAGACATCGAATATATAGTGCAAAAGGTAAGTTGGAAAAAATTGACTCACATTCTGAACTTTACCCTCATTTCCTCAAAACTCATCAGATACTCTTCAAAATCACTATACTTTGCCTACAGTGTGTCTATTATACAAAATAGTTACCCTTTGCCATCCATAAATTACTTAAACAGCTCAGTCAGGCCCTGCATTGACCCTCGGAAAACCTCTCGGTCATCACTCGCGTTTCACCTCTGACAACATATTCTAAAGTCCACCTCAGCACCACTATACATCATTGGATGACAAAACATGTTCTACTATTAAATTAAGGGCATAAATACACATATCTGGCCCATCTAGGGTTTCTAACATGCCTTTGAAAATAAAATTTAACTCTTTTTCACTACATCAGTAACTCCGCACGGGCCAGCTGTTAACATTAACAAGTGTGGTCAGTTTTCATTTACAACGCATACCGATTACGACTCCGGACTTCACACGCTTTTCTTTACTCAGTGGTTGGAAGCAATGCATGTGTTTCTCGATCATTTAAATGAAATAAGATCATTTGAAATGTCTTTATGCAATTCCATTGCTTCCAATTTCTCCATGCACAAGGACCGCAGTTCCGCGCCAGAATCTATGAACTCGTTGATTGAATAATTGCTGACTACAGCAGAGGAACGAAAATATGCCACTTAAACTAACACCGAAAGCGTGAGAGTTGACAGATATGTGTTATAAATGAAAATTGGCCACACCTGATAATGTTGAGAGTTTTCAGTTTCTGTTATGGTAATTTAAATGACTGACTGAAAACAGGTCATGACCAATCGTTCTTTTTAAGGGATTGTTTGAGCCTCTGCTGTTGGCAGTTCACGAGCCACGACTGATAGTGACCAAACATCCAGTCAAAACCCAAAATACAGCCCCCAGAATTTTTTGTTAAAAAAAAGTATGCAGTATCTTGGCTGTTGTGTAAGTTAGGGGTACCATAGGGCCATCTTCTGGTGAAATATGAATAGGCTGGATGGGGTGGAGGTGCCCTTTCTGACGAAAAAGTAGAAATTGAAACGCGAGTGACGATGGGAAAATGTACATAAAAGCAGTGAAGGTATTGCACAATGTTCATTACTTCTGGTCAAGATATTAGAGAAGAGGCCTATCTAAAATACTAACAAGTGAAAATTCCCGGGCTGTGCATATAGAGGTGTGTGGCGGCCATAATCGTAGTAAGTGAAACGTGAGTGACGCGGCGTAACCAAATATCTTTAGGCCTGCACTGGGGCAATATTATACTACCCAGGATAGGTTGAACATGCTAAAACGATTAAGAGTAGGTGTGGTAAGGAATATAACATGGAAAAAGCATGTAATCTAGTGAAATTAGGCCGTTTAGGGGGCCAAAAAGTGAAAATTCTGACAAAATTTCGCCATTCTGCCCTTCTTTGTGGTGGGGGGTAGACTCAAAATGCCCAAACATGGCCTAAAAAGGTAGTAACACACGTGGGGCACCTCATTCTACAGAATTAACATCCATTTACAGCCAAGGATACAGGGTTTCAAGCCACAGAGGCCATTTTCGGCAAGGTGGCTGGCTGGTCACTCATGCATCACTTTTCCCCAAACCCACGCCAGGCACGGCAAATGGCTCCATGCACGCAAACCAATGGCCGTACCGGCTTGGAAATTTCACTTGCTGATCTGGTTTAACCCACAGAATCCAAAATACATTGTTTTGGTGCAAACTGAGACATCTGCATACACCCAGACACCCCCTCAACAATGTTTTGTAAGAATTTCATCTAAATTCCTTACCTTTCTGAAGAATTTGTCTTGTATTTTGCAGTAAAATCTGCCGTAAACTTGCCTCAATCGAAGCTTGAGATCCTCTGAGTTGTTTACGAAGGACCCCGAATGTAGTTTACTTTCGCCGGTTAACAGGAAGTCACTTTCCTCTTCTGGCGACATTTTTAGCACCGGATGATCGCTCGCGTTTCACTCACCGAGCAACGCCCCATAGAGCCAACCTGAATGAATTTTCTTTATTATTTTACGTTTAGGGTTGCTACATTTACCCTATAACTTTGTTTGGATGGTAGGAAGTAAAGAAATTACCAGTAGTTTGCTCTATATATGGGTAAATGTCAGTGAAACGTGAGTGATGAGGCCGGTGTTGAAAAATAGTTTTTTCAAGCTGGCACAGGCTCAGGTCAATGTGTGTAAATATTTCTATGAACATAAACCTTAACCCTCTTGGCTGGATGTAATATGAATAGTGGGACTACCTTCTTAGTATGCTAGTTGATGGTCTAAAAGTTTCATTAATTCGCGTTTCAACGAGTTGAAATTCCAATTAAAAGATATAGGAAAAAAAAATGTAGGTCATGAAATGGCTAAACCACATGGAAATGTTAGATATGACCCCCCCACTAAGGAAAAAATAAGTTTATGGTGGTCTAGCACTATTTGGCTTGACAATACATGGCTTGGAATGAGGTGAAAATGGCCCAAAAATGGCAATTTTGGACAATTTTTTAACTTTGGGGTTCAATAACTCACGAAATTATGGGCCGACATATGCAAATTTGCCCTTCTTTTGAAGCCCTGGATGTTTTCTTTTAAATGAGACTAGAAACAGAAAGAATGGTGCATTATTTTTTTTTCCTATAGCTATCTGAAGTCAAAAAGACTCTAAAATAGGCCCAAACATAATTTCTTGGATTGACCCATATATAAACTGTGGTATAACCATTGAGTTTATTAATGCTATTTTCCCGATAGAGGGTCATAGATTTTCCAGTCCAGGGTGACAGAATTTTGTCTATTTTCTGAAGTTTATTTTCAAAATTTATTTTTGTAATATTACTCAGATCTTTCGGGATACTTATTCCCAATATGTTGACTGGTCCATTTGTCTGTCCTATAGGGAAACTGGTAGACAATTCTATATCATTCAGAGAGCCGATACACCTGATTATACATTTTTCATAGTTTGGCTTCAAGCCAGATATTTTGGAAAACTGATCCAAATCTTCAACTAAGGCCATTATAGAGTTTTCAGTCGGTTTTATTGTAAAATTCACATCATCTGCATGCATTGTAACTTTAGATTCTAAATTATTTATATAGAGACCTTTTATGTTGCTATTATTTCATATTTTTTTCCTAAAATTTCAAAGGACAGGACAGACAAGTATGGGGATAGAAGACATCCTTGTCTCAAGCCTCTTTTTAAATGTACTGTTTCTGAGACCTCACCATTACTAATTATTTTACATTTTGAGTTACTAGAAAGTGTTTTTATCCAGTTGATTATGGATGGGCCAAAATTTAAATAATGCAGACATTTGAACATAAAATCTAGACGTAATTTATCAAATGCCTTTTCAAGATCTGTAATAAAGATAATACCAGGTTCTTGTACCCAATCATAAAACTCTATAATTTCTAAGATCTGTCTAATGTTATCATTTATACTTCTCCCTTTCATGAATCCTGATTGATCAGGGTGAATGACACTAGGTAACACCTTTTTTTTTCCTATTGCCAAGACATTTGGACAAAATCTTAGCATCGTGACACTGTAGTGTAACAGGCCTCCAATTTTTGAGATTAGTCAGGTCTTTATATTGTCCATCATGATCTTGTTTTAAAATGAGTGAAATAAGTCCTTCTTGTTGAATTCCTGATAGTTTCCCTTCCATATAAGCACTATTAAAACATTCCAGCATATGAACCTTAATGTGACTAAAAAAGGTTTGATATAAATCTACTGGTATTCCATCCAGGCCTGGGCTTTAAGGGGTTTAAATGATTTCAGGGCCACAGTCAGTTCCTCTTCTGCAATCAATTCTTCACATAAGACTTTCTCCTCTGCTGTTAATTGCGGCCTGATTACGGGGAAAAAAATGCTCTGTACTGGGATTCTGCAGTGGAACTGGGGGATCATGAAAAGAAAAAAGGTCAGAAATATTTGTGTTCTTCTCTGATAATATCTTTGGGCTCAATGAATATAGTGTTATTTACTATAAGCTTTGAAATTTTTTTTTAGTTGTATTTCTGTGTTGTAAGTTCAAAAAGAATTTTGTACATCGTTCTCCTTTTTCCATCCATTCCACTTTATTTTTATAAAAACTTTGATTTGATTTTTCCTCATATACAAATTCTAATTCTTGTTCCTTCTGCTTCAGAGCATTTAACGTTTCCATATTATAATTCTTATCTACAATCTCAGATAATTGTTCGATTTGTTGCATTATCTCTCGTTCTTTAAGAAGGCGTTTTTTCTTTAGCCTCGCGCTATATTGTATACAATGGCCTCTGAGGGTATATTTAAAGGCATCCCAAACTATTAAAGGATTTGCTGTCCCAACATTGCAAGTAATTAAGTTAACTGGCATCAGGTGTGTAACATGATTGGCTATAAAAGGGATATCTTAGAGAGGTTGAGTCTCTCAGAAGTAAAGATGGCCAGAGGCTCTCCAACCTGTGAAGGCTTGTGTAAAAAAATTGTGGAATACTTTAAAAACAATGTTCCTCAACATCAAATTGCAAAGGCTTTGAAGGTTTCATCATCGACAGTGCATAACATCATCAAAAGATTCAGAGAAACTGGAAAAATCATCACTCACCGGCATGATTCTGTCATTGAAATTACTAAATGGGCCCAGGAATACTTCAAGAAACCACTGTCTGTAAACACAGTCCGCCTTGCCATCCACAGATGCCACCTAAAACTCTATCATGCAAAAAGGAAGCCATTGTTGAGCATGATCCAGAAGCGCCGCCGTGTTCTGGTGGCCAAGGCCCATTTAAAATGGACTGTAGCAAAGTGGCAAAGTGTCCTGTGGTCAGACGAGTCCAAATGTGACATTCTTGTTGGAAATCATGGGCCTCGTGTCCTCTGGGCTAAAGAGGAGAAAGACCACCCCTCCTGTTATCAGCGTTCAGTTCAAAAGCCAGCATCTCTGATGGTATGGGGATGCATTAGTGCATATGATGTGGGACTTTTACATGTTTTAAAAAGCACCATGAATGCTGAAAGGTATATAAAGGTTTTAGAGCAACATATGCTCCCCTCCAGATGACATCTATTCCAGGGAAGGCCTTGTGTATTTCAGCAGGACAATGCATAACCAAATACTGCAGCTACGTATTACAACAGCATGGCTTCGTAGTAGAAGAGTCCGTGTGCTGAACTGGCCTGCCTGCAGTCCTGATCTTTCACTGATTGAGAACATTTGGCGCATAATTAGACAAAAAGTCCGTCAAAGGACACCCAAAACTCTACAGCAGCTGGAAGCCTGTATTAAACAAGAGTGGGATCAAATTCCAATGGCCAACCTCAAGAAACTTGTCTCCTCAATGCCCAGATGCCTCCACTCTGTGTCAAAAAGAAGAGGGGATGCTACACCATGGTAAATTGGCCCCTGTCCCAACTTTTTTGACACCTGTAGCAGCCATCAAATTTGAAATGAGCTCATTTTGTAGATAAAATTGTAAAATTTCTCAGCTTCAACATTTTCTATGTTATCTTTGTTATATTGCGAATAAAATACTGGCTGGTGTGATTTGAAAGTCATTGCTGTTATATTCTGCCATGTCTGACCATGTTTTTGCTTATGTTTTGTTCCATGCCATGTTTTTGTTTTTGCTTTGTCTGTATTCCTGCCATTATCCATTCCCACAGTTATATTCCGGTTCCTGCTTTGTTCCATACCATGCATTGCACTTTGTCTCCCCTGTCTGGTCTCATGTCATGTGACTGCTCATTGCCCCAGTATTGCGTGCCACATTTTCGGGTGATTTCATGGTTTCTGGAATTTCAATTATTCCTTCCAATCTCATTTGCTTCCTTCCCCTTTGCTGTACTATCATTACTAACAGTACTAAAAGTTTGTTATTTTAGTTAAATCTACTAACCAAGACTAACATTGTTTATAGTACTAACTTACTAACGAGCACTAGGGATTGTATAGCTGCACTTTACTAATTGACTAACAAGCTCTCAGCACTCGACCTACTCTAGTCTCTGCCCCTTGTCTTTACTCAATCTACTTTGCTGCGCTTCAGCGGATCCTCCGCACCTGTTAAACTCTGTTCTGCCTCTCATTATCTGTGCACGTTAGAACTCCCTAACCGGAGCTGTGTGTTTGTTATAGGCTGTCTTTGTGATCCCTGTTCGCATTTTGGCTTTAGCCAATTTCATGTGGTTAGGTACTTCCTCATGTCAGTTCCCTAGTTAATTAGTCTGATCCTATTCACCTGTTCCCTATCATAGCATGTGACTTCCCCTACGTGTTTTTAAGCAGTCTGTTCACTTCCAGTCTCTGTCAGAACGTTTCCCTTGTGCTACGATCGTTTATGCCTTGTGATTCTCTTCTGACTGGACCGTCCCTGTTTTTGATTTTGGCTTTGTCTTAGATTTGTCTGCATCTGTGTATCAAACCTTTTTTTGCCCGACCACAAGTATTGTTTGCTGCCCTGTGTACAACTTGGATTACGTCCCTGGGATACTGATTTTTGGATTGTGGACTCTGTACCGTTGCTTCCTGCCCTGCGGGGCTTCACCCCCCAGCCTTAATAAAATTCAAGTTTGTTGGATTACTTGGTTCTCGCGCCTGGTTCCTGAGCATAACCTCACAGTACATTCTGACCAGCATGGAACCAGCGAGTATCCAACCTCTGCAAGCTGCAGTGAAGGAACCGGGTGCACAGCTGGAGTTCCAACAGCTGCGGGCCATGATGCAACACATGCAGACCATGTCCCACCAGATGGCAGACCTCACCCGTTCCATACAAGGTGTACAGCCCTTCTACGCTCCCCAGCAGTCCGCAGCCACCGCTCCTGCTCCTGTGCCGGTGCCTGCTACTGCCCCACCTGTTCCAGTGCACGAACCACGCCTGCCTCCTCTGGAGAAGTATGACGGCAAACCTGGATCCTGCCGCGCCTTCCTGACCCAGTGCAAGCTGATCTTCAGCCTTCAACCTGCCACCTTCCCTTCTGAGCGATCCCGCGTGGCGTACATCATCATGCAGCTAACCGGGAGAGCTAAGCAGTGGGCTACGTCCGCCTGGGAGGTGGGGCTACCCTGTGTGCAGACATCCATTCTGTTGGAGGAGGAGATGAAGGTGTTCAATCACTCCAGACACGGGCATGAAGCAGGAAGGGAGATTCTTCGCATCCGCTAAGGCAGCTGCTCCATCTCCGACTATGCCATTGAGTTCCAGGCCCTCGATACTAACAGCAAGTGGCAGGAGAGAGCACTCTACGATGCCTTCCTCAATGGACTGTCGGAGCGGATTAAAGACGAACTACTTCCACTTGACCTGCCTGAAAACCTGGACCGGATCATTGAGCTGGCCATCCGGATCGATTCTCGTTTGGAGGAGCGAAGACGGGCTTCTTACAACTCCAAGATTTCCAAACTCCCGGTGATGTCCCACTCTCCACCTCAACCTGCCACCAACCTCAAATCTTCCCCTGAATCGGAACCCATGCAGTTGGACCAAACCAAGCTCACGGGTGAGGAGAGGGAACGCAGGCGGAGAGCGGGCCTGCTTTTACTGCGGCAAGACCGGCCACTTCATCTCAGTGCCCACTAACGAGGAGAGGAGCGTTAGTGGGCGCCATCCCAACCGATCACTCCTCAAAGAACCACACCTGCTTCCCTGTGTCTCTGGAGTGGAGTTGAGGAGGGAGGAAGACCACCGCCCTGATCGATTCTGGCGCTGAAGAAAACTTCATTGACCATGAGACTGCCCAGAAATGGGGAATACCTATTGAGAAGGTCTTCCCCATTCGAGTTGCTAACTCCCTCAACAGCCAGAGGATTGGTCACATTACCCACATCACTGGCCCGGTCAAGTTGCGAATCTCAGGCAACCATCAAGAGTCAATCAGGCCCTACCTTATCCAGTCTCCACATTCCCCGGTCGTCCTGAGTCACCCCTGGATGGCCAAACACCTGCCAGAGGTCGACTGGGGTAAACATGAGATTAAGGGCTGGAGCCCCAGTTGTGCTCCGTCCTGCCTGAGTGATGCCCTCGACCATGTTTCTGCTCCTCTCTCGGAGATTCCTAACCTGGAGAAGGTTCCACCAGAATTCCATGACCTGAAGGAGGTGTTCTCCAAGTCTCGGGCCACCTGCTTACCCCCGCATAGACCCTATGACTGTGCCATAGACCTGAAACCTGGTACTATGCCCCCTAGAGGTCGCCTGTTCTCCCTGTCTCGCCCCAAGACACTGGCCATGGAGAAATACTTAAGTGAATCCCTCACGGCTGGCATCATACGCCCCTCATCTCCTGCTGGGGCTGGGTTTTTCTTCGTGGGCAAGAAGGACGGATCCTTACGGCCCTGTATTGACTACAGTGGTCTCAACGAAATCACAGTTAAGAACAGATACCCCCTGCCTCTCATGAATACTGCCTTCGACCTCCTCCAGGGGGCGAAGATCTACACCAAACTGGATTTGCGTAATGCTTACCACCTTGTGCGTATACGAGAAGGTGATGAATGGAAGACAGCATTCAATACTCCCACCGGACACTGGGAATATTTGGTTCTGCTGCTCAGGCTTACTAATGCCCCAGCTGTATTCCAGAACCTTGTTAATGATTTACATGATATGATTAACAAGTTTGTATTTGTCTACTTAGATGACATTTTAATTTTTTCCAAGTCTCAGGAACACGCTAGCCATGTCCATCAGGTTCTCAAGCGCGTGCTCGAGAATCGCCTGTTCATCAAGGCAGAAAAATGTGAGTTCTCGGTCCAGACCACCTCCTTCCTGGGATACTTCATCTCCCCCGGCCCCATTCGTATGGACCCTGTCAAGATCGAGGCTGTTACCAACTGGCCCAGACCTACAGATCATAAGTCGCTCCAACGCTTCCTGGGATTTGCTAATTTTTACAGACGATTTATCCGTAACTACAGTTCTGTCGCTGCATCCCTTACTGCCCTTACCTCTAACAAAGTTAAGTTTCAATGGTCTGAGAGAACTGAGGAAGTGTTTAAAGATCTCAAAACCTGATTTACATCTGCCCCTATCCTAACCATTCCTGACCCCAAGATCCAGTTCATAGTTGAGGTTGACGCCTCCAACGTTGGTGCCGGGGCCGTCCTCTCCCAAAGGTCGCCCAAGGATGGCAAAATCCACCCATGTGCCTTCTTTTCCCGTCGCCTTAGCTCCGCGGAACGCAATTACGACATCGGCAACTGGGAATTACTGGCGATCAAGCTGGTGTTGGAAGAGTGGAGGCGGTGGCTGGAGGGGGCCGAACTTCTGTTCCTCGTTTGGACAGACCACAATAATCTGGAGTACCTCCAGTCTGCCAAAAGACTCAACCCTCGCCAAGCCAGGTGGGCGTTATTTTTCTCACGTTTCAATTTTCACCTTGTTTATCGCCCTGGCAGCAAGAATGTTAAACCAGACGCCTTGTCCCGCTGCTTCGAGATGAATAACGAAGAGCCCAGTCCAGACACCATCCTCCTGAAGGAGACATTTATTAACGCTGTCAACATGGACATTGAGATTGAGGTGAGAGATGCCCAAGGTGATTCCGCTGCACCCAGTGCCTGTCCCGATCACTGTGTTTGTACCTGTTAACCTGCGCCCCCGAGTCCTGGACTGGGGGCATGCTTCTAACCTGTCTTGCCACCCAGGAGTTCGCCGCACCCTGGATTTTATATCACGTTGCTTCTGGTGGCCCGGAATCAGACAAGACATCCAGAACTATGTTGCTGCCTGCTCGGTCTGTGCCCAGGGAAAGGTATTACATCAACCCCCTCACGGCTTGTTACAACCCCTGCCCACTCCTCATGGCCCTTGGTCACACATCACATTAGATTTCATCACTGGTCTCCCCCAGTCCAACCATTTCACCACCATACTTACCATTGTCAAAAGATTTTCTAAAGCTCTCCATTTCGTTCCCCTCACTAAACTCCCCTCTGCTCAAGAAACCTAACCTCATTATTCAGCACGTCATTAGACTCCACGGAATCCCCACTGACATCATCTCCGATCGCGGTCCCCAATTCACGGCTAAGTTCTGGAAATCATTTTGTAACTCACTAGGCACATCTGTCAGTTTATCATCCGGTTTTCATCCCCAGACTAACGGCCAGACCGAGCGGGCCAATCAGTGCATAGAGACTGCTTTAAGATGCCTCTGCCTTAAGAATCCCTCCTCCTGGAGCCACCAACTTCCCTGGGCAGAATATGCCATTAACAGTCACGCCTCCGCTGCCTCCGGGCTCTCCCCATTCAAAACATGTCTCGGCTACCAACCACCTTTTTTCCCCTGCCAGGAGGAGGAGGTGGCTGTCCCTTCTGCCCGTTTGTTCGTCGCTGCAGACGCACATGGAAGAGTACCCGGGAGGTGCTGCTCAGGTCGGTGGTCCACATGAAAGCCCTGGCGGACAAGAGACGCACTGCCGCCCCGTCCTACCGACCTGGGCAGCGCGTGTGGCTCTCGTCCAAGGACATTCCCTTAAGGGGGAGTGGGGGTAAGCTGTTCCCTAAGTTTCTTGGCCCCTTTACCATCGAAAGTGTTGAGTCCCACTGCTGTTCGCCTCCATCTGCCCCTTTCCATGCACCACATTCATCCCACGTTTCATGTGTCTCAGATTAAACCTGCTGTTAGCCACCCCCTGTCTTCTGGTCCTGATCCCCCACCACCCACCCACACCGTCGACGGAGGCGAGGCATACACAGTTTGCACCCTGCTGGACTGTCGACGCAGAGGTCGAGGATTTCAATACTTGGTCAACTGGGAAGGCTACGGCCTTGAACACCATAGCTGGATTCCCTCCCGCTACATCTTGGATAAGTCTCTGATAACGGACTTTCATGCTTTGAACCCTAGGCCTGCCAGGTGAAACGCCAGGAGGCGTTTCGTAGGGGGGGGTACTGTTATGATTCTGCCATGTCTGACCATGTTTGTGTTTGCTTTGTCTGTATTCCTGCCATTATCCATTCCCACAGTTACATTCCAGTTCCTGTTTTGTTCCATGCCATACATTGTACTTTGTCTCCCCTGTCTGGTCTCAGGTCATGTGACTGCTCATTGCCCCAGTATTGCGTGCCACATTTTCGGGTGATTTCATGGTTTCTGGGATTTCAATTATTCCAATCTCGTTTGCTTCCTTCCACTTCACTGTACTATCATTACTAAGTTTGTTATATTAAATCTACTAACCAAGACTAACATTGTTTATAGTACTAACTTACGAGTACTAGGGATTGTATAGCCGCACTTTACCAATTGACTAACGAGCTCTCAGCACTCGCCCTACTCAAGTCTCCGCCCCTTGTCTTTACTAAATCTACTTTGCTGCGCTTCAGCAGATCCTCCGCACCTGTTGAACTCTGTTCTGCCTCATTATCTGTGCACATTAGAACTCCCTAACCGGAGCCGTGTGTTTGTTATAGGCTGTCTTTGTGATCCCTGTTCGCGTTTTGGCTTTAGCCAATTTCATGTGGTTAGGTACTTATGTCTGTTCCCTAGTTAATTAGTCTGATCCTATTCACCTGTTCCCTATCATAGCATGTGACTTCCCCTACGTGTTTTTAAGCAGTCTGTTCACTTCCAGTCCCTGTCAGAACATTTCCCTTGGTTTGCCTGTGCTACGATCATTTATGCCTTGTACTCTTTGATTCTCTTCTGACTGGACTGTCCCTGTTTGATTTTTGGCTTTGTCTTGGATTTGTCTGCATCTGTGTCTCAAACCTTTTTTGCCCATCCACGAGTATTGTTTGCTGCCCTGTGTACAACTTGGATTACGTCCCTGGGATACTGATTTTGGATTGGACTCTGTACCGTTGCTTCCTGCCCTGCGGGGGTTCACCCCCCAGCCTTAATAAAATTCAAGTTTGTTGGATTACTTGGTTCTCGCGCCTGGTTCCTGAGTGTAACCTCACAATTGCGTTTTGATTTTATTCACAACTTACTTTGTTCCAACTATTTGGGGTTGTATGTATATTTGTGTGCGTAGCACTTAATTTCTGAATGTAGGCAACAATAATGAATGTATGTGATGGAAGCTGTTTTTGAATGAGTATTGTCGACAACAGAAGGAAATTGGCTAAAAGAATCTGGAACATCTACTCTGCTGAGCTTAATGATTTTTCACACTGTCCCTGATAAATAAAAAAAAATTCTAATGTTTTTCCATTAAATAAACATCGAATATATCGGATTTTATATGACGGATTTTCGCTTACATCGGACAAAATGTCCAGCCCCGTCACAATGCATTTCCATTCAAAAGCACTCGTGTAGGTCTATACCAGGCAAGCTGGTTCGCACCATGCACATACGCAGTCGCAACAGAGCAACGAAATGAAGTTCGGCTTTCCTATACTGTTATAAACTGACTGAATTTAACCGTTAAATTAACGCATTGTCTCCTTGTCATTTTAACTGTAAGGAGTCCTTCGCGCATTTAACCGTCGTTTACACTGAACATGCACTGAACTGTGGTGAACTTATTGTAAAATTACAGTTAAATTACCTGGCAAAAAAGGCTTCAGTTTATTCGTTTAACACTGTATTCACGGAAGCAAACTGGCGCGGTTTCTTTTACACACTTTAGTTTTGAGACTTCTACATTGATCCCACTTGGGGAAACACGCAAAATCATCCTATTTTCCAATGTCTGGGAAAAGACGGATTAAATGAAGACAACAAGAAGGTAGGCTATGAACACTTCAGAATGAAGTTGTTCCGATCGTAATACACAAAGCAAATTCATTTATGCATATAATGACTAGTTTCTTCCAGGTATAGACCTGAGTCAGACTCACAGGCACAGCTGGATGCGAACGCTTTTTCTTTGAACGAAACGAAAACGTAGGTAACTGAGCAATAATATAAAGGTAAGGCAATCGCAGACCTTATTCTTTAGCTTCGCCAAATAATGGAGCGTAAATATTGTTGATTTACAATTCTTTATTCGTGTCCTTTTTTTAAGTGAAAAGATAAAAAAAGAACACGGAAAACAAGTCCCCCACCGAAAAAATAATATGTCAACACCCATGTGTACTGTTTAGGCTACATGTGCCTCATTGGACATTTATACATACACAAGATGGCAGAGCAATTCTGCCGTGTACACTTTGGTCCAGCCAATGACGTTGTCCACTCTAGTTTTTTTTTATATCTCTGAGAGCATGACGACCTTTTGGGAACATGACGACCGTATACGAAAGGGCCAACCGCCGCGGCGCCTGTTTAATGATTACCAACTCGGTTTTTTTTTTTTTTTTGTGCCAAACTTTAACCAAAAATTTCTGAATGCCACGATTTGATGTTGCTGGTGTAGCAGGACGATTTATGTCTCGTTCCTGCTTCATAGTGGTTTGCTATGCCTCTTATTCGGCTGGACCTGTGTGGCCAATCACCACATGAGGGCAGTCTATTTAAGGAGGCAGCAGCTCTTACCTTATGTTTCTCGCTTCTGGTTTTGTGGTCCGCCTACTTCCTGATCGCCTCGTAGCTGGCCTTCGACGTCTCCCTGTGGAGGTATGGTAGCGGTGGCGGCGTTGTTTGAATTGATTGATGCGCATTTTATTACCATACTGAGCTCTTTCGTTTTATAGATTTATACATTGCAGAGTGGTATTTCTGTGGAACGCAGTCTGTCGTCCCGCTGGCTTCTCACTGCGATACGCGAGCTTCGTCTCTTTGTCTCCGTGTTTGCTGCTAATGCCTGATCGGTATGTATGACGCGCTGCATGATCACATTGCCTGGTACTTTTATTTTAGCCATTTGAATTGTTATTTTGTGTGTGACAGGGACTTGTTCATCAGGTGGGTGTGTGGCTGGATCAGCGGCGGCGCTGATATAAATGAGAAGGCCTGCTGCTTTGCCTAGAGACCTCTTCTGCTTTGCTTGGCGGCTTGTTCTGCTTTGCTGCTCCTACAACCTGCGTGACCGAACCTGTGCTCTGTTTTGCGGTCCACTTTGCGGTGTGACCTTAACAGACGGCGTGCTTGCCTGCTTCGCTACAGCCTGTGCCAGCTCTTGGTGTCGGCTTTGCTTTTTTTCGCAGCTGCGGGTGGACTGGATGAATGAGTGTTATTGACTTTGCTAGTACTGCTAGCCGCTCTTTTAAATGTATTCTAATTTAATATGAGTGGAATATGGGTCAATTTTTTTATGTTGGTAATGTGATTTGTTTGCTTTTTTTCGGTTTTGATTTGTTGATCAGTATTGTGAATTAATATAAATTGATTTTGTTAATTTTGTTTTTTTTCTTCTGACCGTTAATTTATGTTTGTTTGGTTATCAATATTGGTTTTCTTTTTTTGGGTTTGTCTCCTTTTGGAGAAATCATTTGAGTTAGTTTGGCTGGCAGTATTTATTTAATTTTGTGTATGATGTGAATTGAAACTGCCAACCATTTAACTTGGGGTATTATTGTCTATTTGTTTTAATAATTGTGACCCTATTCATACTCCCCCTTTGCTTTCTCCAGTTGCTGAGAGCCGACAGTGGTGTGGTGGTGTCCTGGTAGTGGTCTTTTTTTCTTAAATGTGTGCCGTGGTTCTCTGGATTTGGTTTAGTCACAAGTGTGTGGGTGTGTCACTTTGTCACGTGTGTCGGTGTTCTTGGATTTTCATTGACCCCTCCTTGACATATCCCCTCAGTGGTAAGCCTCAGCACCTGTAAGTGTTCCCCTTCCTTATGTCCCGGTCTGAGCGGCATTGTGGTATTCTTTTCTTTTTTTAATGTGTATTTGTGAGTAATAAAGACAATTTTTTTTTTTTTTTTTTTTTATGAACTCGAACCACGTCTTCTGCTCATCAGTAAAACAAACCTGTGTGTCTTGTGGGATTACTTATTATAAATAAATTCCCTGGGTGAAATTCCCAGGGTGGCGCTGTCAGCTTTTGGGTGTCATCGAATAAAATTACATCTAAATAAAATATACTTTTCCTTCCCCCTCTTGTGTATCTGCCACACTGGCAAATGACTATGGTATAAGCGGGATAATCAACTCGAAGGTGAGCATTCCACGGTTTTAAGGCACTTTGCGGAGGCAACCACCCGACGCGCATTAAAACCGTGGAATGCACACCTTCTCGTTAATTATCCCTTACATAATTAACGCTGTGTTCTTACGCATCCGTGAGGTCACAAAAATTATTTCAGTGGCTAAAAGTTTCATTCCGTTTCCCTTGTAAAGTTAATTTGGGTAAAAGCATCGTGCTGTATTACCGGTTAATCTATTTCACCATCTCAGCAGTGCTGTATAATTTTTTTCCCAAATAAATTTTGTAACATACACAAAACACAGGCAGCGACGGCAAAAATATAAAAATCACTTAGCGCAGAGCCCTATAAATAGCTTACCGTGTCATGATCATTTAATTGCCTTTTTCACCCTCTCAGAGTCCGTCTTTCGCCCAGGACCCAATCCCAACAATACAGATTTTCCTCCTTCATCCATGGGTATCGCGCATAATTGCTGGTGTTGAAATGCCTCACAAAAGCCTTGGTTTTTTGCATCAAATTAAGGTCTGGTGTAGATTTTCCCATGCTGATCAACTCAAACTTCTCATTGAATATTAGTCTAGAAAACGTTCTTCATAAACTCGAAACGATATTCACAGCTATTACGAACCAACAACTCAGGTTAACTCGCTAGGTTGTTTACCGCCGATTTTTTTTTTTTTTTTTTTTAATTGCGCTAGCTCGTGATTCGCCTGGGGGACAGCGGACGGAACCTGTCATAATATTAGCGATAACAAAGCCCTCCCATTCATAAGGGAAATATGATTGGACAATTTTACTGTCATTTGAAATTACTATTGCTCGGAGCCGAGCCCTCTGTAAATGCACCGTGGACCCGCAGCATTTCCTTCCCAGCTGCTGCAGAGGGAGAACATTCAAAGTATTTAGGCATAAGAGACACGACTTACTTCGACCGTGCATTCAGACGAGCAAAAACTATTAGCGAACGGTATACCTACTTTCCAAGTTCGCTAGCTGTGTCATGGCAAGGTCGCTAAACACACATTACAAAGGTCTGCACATACTGATTCGGCCACAAGTTTAACTGGGAAATGTTAATTGATATTGGAAAGATACCTAGCCCCATTTGTGCCTCCGAGGGCTTGTTTTAACATTTTGACATTTACTGGCCCCGCGGAGTCACATGCCCTGCCATTGACAAAACCTGCAAAAATGGAAATCGCCAACACCACTTGTCTTCTACCGTTGCTAGCATCAAAACTTTCTCTCAAGCGCCAGCCAATCAATGCGCGTGTCACAATTTCATGGCAGTGCCGCGAACGATTCTGGGCAGGAAGTTGGATTTCAGGGGTGAAGTTTTGCCATTTCCAGACTTATTTTTCGGAACGAGAGGGAGTTACGATGAATGGTAGGTGCCAAACGAAACTTTAATATGTCGTTGTTACGCCGATACCAGACACAAGGTAAGACAAAAGAAAGTTTTGACGCTAGCAGTGGTAGAAGACAAGTGGTGTTGGCGATTTCCATTTTTGCAGGTTTTGTTAATGGCACGGCATGTGACTCCGCTGGGCCAGTAAATGTCAGAATATTAAAACAAGCCCTCGGAGGCACGAATGGGGCTATTTTTCACCTGGCGCAACTTTATGGCCACTGGAGAGTTTTGAAAAATTATCCAAATTCCTTTCTTGCTGGAAGCAAATGGGGTCACCCAGTAGCAACGGTAAAAAGTCCACAAAACGTCTTGACAAACTTTCAAACCATCGTCAAACGCATCGTCCAGTATAATCCAAGTCTGCTTTGTCCACTCGTATTCTCAGAACTCTAGAAACACAGTTATTTTTCGCTAAAAATAATAAAATACCACAGTTATGCTTCAAGTAAGCTCGCGCATTCAACGGAAGTCCCGCCTCCCGGCTCGTTCCCAGAGACTAATAAAGTTTTTGAAACACGTCTTCTCCCTTCTCTCAAAAACTTTATTAGTGTTCTCTGGCATTATGCTGAGACCAGAGTTGTGACATGGGCCCCGTTTCAGAAAGCGGGGTTAGAGGTAACTCTGAGTTTGTTAGCTCAGAGTTGCAGGAAACTCTGAGTTTTCTGGTTCCACAATGCGAGTTCAGTCCAACTCTGAGTAGTTACCGCAGCAACATACTCCGTGAAGCTAACCTGCTCGCTGGCAGGTTTTCTTCAAGTTACTCAGAGCTTCTTCTCCTCAGACTGCAGAGTGAGAAGATGTTAGACATGGCGTGTCCGTTCCTTGAAGAAACAGAGGACATTGAAGTGCAAATACTGAGAATAATTCTACGTTAGGAGAGAGTTATCCGACCACGTTTGGATGTTTTATCGTTTCCAGATGAATATTTGTTTGAGCGTTCCGTGTCTCTGTGGAATCTAAAATTTATTTCAACATAATTTTCAGCCTGCATATTGCTCGTGTGACACACCGAGGACATTCTCTCAGTTCTGAACAAATTGAGTAGCACTTCGTTTTTTTTTTTTTTTTTTTTTTTTTTGCAAACGGCAGTTTTCATGATCATTTTGTTTTATTATGGAAAGAAACAACCACGACTTCATTCATGAAAGGCACAGTCAGTTTCCACCACGAGTAAACTCTTCGAAGTGCAAAAGGGAGTTCCCAATAACGTAGGTTAATGAACAGGGCCACTCCCAAAGCGCCTTGCCGCCTTCCTATTCGTCCTCACGCCTATATATATACCTCCTACATTCCCACGATCCCCACTCGTCTCGATTCTACGTCGTTCACTCGTTAACCAGACAGCCAGCGCACAGCAAGAGTTCGCTTACCCGACGCACGAAATCCTATTGAGTCCCGCAGACGCAGAATAATTCATAACCACGCTTCTCCCTAGGACCCATTATTTACGACCGACCCCAGGGCCGTAGCCACTCGCACCATTCCTGCACCATTTCCGTCACGTTTCATGGAGGATGAATGTTCCCCTTTATATTTATGTGCTTCTCTCACTTAAGGTAACTGCGAACAGCAACCAGGTGTGCAGTGTGAGGTCACCTATTTGTTATCGTTATTCGCACGACATTGAACTCGAGTGCATGCTGTATTCGCGGTAATATTGATGTATCTGAAGCCGATTTCTCGTTGATCCATTAACACTCTTTGAATTGAAGAGCCACGCGAACTCCGACAAGAGACGTGAACCCCATTCTGAGTCTTGCCACCCGAGGACGCCCAAAGTTCGCACAATCACAGACCAAGTCCAACATCACATTCGCCCCGATCTCCTGTCCGCAGTTCCACCTATTACTCTCCTCCACTTTGGGAGTGGTCCAGAATTCATTAAATAATGAATAACTCTCTGGAGAGTTTTTAATTCTTCACAATACATGTTGGAAAGTCTGCTAATTTGCTGTAATGAATGATCAGCAGTTCGTATGTTCAATTCATTCTAAGTCAAAAGACCTCAAGACAGAACAACTAATGTTTTAAAATGTGAAAATTGAAGTATGTGGAATTATGTCATTTGCATCAGCTTGGAATGAGAAAAGAGATTCCACTTGTATCATCTTAAATAAAATAAGGACAACTTAAACTTGCATTTTTTAAATTTCTTTGCTTCCTGCAAGAACAAATGCAGTAGCCTAGTTAATATTTTGATATGTTGTTCAAACAAGTAAAATCATCCACCTGTTATCCGCTCATCCACCTGTAAGTGATGCTCCAGCATTTGGATTTCTAATTTAGTTTTCTGCATTCGTAATTTAACCTTCATTTGGTTGTTTTTTAATACTCTCGCATTGACTCAGTCAGCGATTTTCTGCCACACAAACTCACGCTGTATTGCAGCGGCAACTGTACTTTTTTTAAAAAATAAGTGTTCGTACTCAGCGCACGCCTTTATTAATTTGTCCTACTCTGCTAGAGAAAAGTAAGACGCGCAACTTTTTTTCTCCACCGTTGCCATGGTGAATCGTGTTATCTATATTCCATTGATGAGGGCTTTTAATGTCTTCGTGCACACGCCTGACTCTGTCGTAAGTTAACTCAGAGTTGATTGAACCAAGTATTATCACCTGTTCTGAACCCGAAAACTCCGCGGTCAGCAACTCCGAGTTAAGTCGACTCAGTTACAGAACAAACTCAGAGTTTGTTTACCATGTTTTGAAACGGGGCCCAAATCATCATGTCCAAGTCAAATCAAGTCAATGGTCATTAGCTCAAACTCAAAGCAGACGAGGGAGAGCAATGAGGAGTGAAAAGGGGCAGGGGAACAAATTAGACAATGAGCTAACTAATTAACAAGCAGAGTGGGGAAAGCTGAGAGTTAAAAGCTTAGATACATTTAGGATCAGAATGGGGTCAATGTCAACATGAAATGCAGCTCATGGCTCTCTAAGCTTTGCCCACTCTGCTTGTTATAGTATGGACTTTAGTGGGCTATCCACACAGAAGAGTGACAAGCAAGTTGTCAAATATCACCATTGCTAAAGTTAGTCATTAGTCTCGATCTTTTCTGAACTGAACTGAACACAACCCTGTGAGAGCAAATCATTGGTGATTGAAACATAGCCATGGTAGCTCCTTGTAGTAGACGTTCTTGCTGGATCCAGCAACCTAGCTGGCAACCTCGCGTCTGGGGGAGAGGGGGAGGGGATACTGCGCTCTGCAGTATTTTGAATGTGATTGCAGTACCAGTTTTGGCCACAAACTTGCATACGACTCCTTTAACTCGCAGTATAGTAATACAGGTTATGAATGCTTATGTTCCTTGGCTTTCAGCTACAGTTCATAATATACCAGATTCAAATTTCTCTACTATGGGTCTTAGATTCCATACAGGTTATGGAAGCATGGGGTGAATTAGAATGAAATTTACATGCACTCTTAGAAATAAAGGGAGGACAGAGGTAGCTACAGTATTTGCCCTTTGGGAACTTATTTCCGAAGAGGATGCTGAAAGCGCTACCATGTCTTATTTCAGTGCTCATATATTTGCTCTTTATGGAACTTATTTCCCAACAGTGAGCTGACAGCACAATAAAGTCCGACTTCAAGACGAATAAGCAAAAAATGCTAAACACATAGAGGCCACAGAAAGACAATTTATTGAATCTGCTGGGTACCACCCCAGGAAAAAAGTACTTGTGCCCTCAAAGGGACTTTTTTATACCTTTTATCTGAGAGTCATAGACTCCCTTGATGTAAATACTGTACATGCAACTGTTAAAGAGCATAGTAAAGGAGCAAACACGCTATGCTGTGCTGAATGCACAGAAATTCCATGAAACAACACTTATGAAGGTAGAAATGAAATCGATTAAAACCGTGCTACTGAACCGACTGAACAATATTATGAAATGAGGAGAATTGGGACTCATTTACAGAAAACATTTTTTTTCTAACTCAACTCACTTCTTTAAGCTTGGCACTGACCGACAATGGTGACATTTCAAAGAGGATTTAGTCACTGCAGATATTCACATCTGTCCATAATATGGTCTCATGCAGTCACAAACAGCATCATCATTGGGTCCCCCCGAATTTAATGCCATAAATATTAGTAACCTGCCAGCCCGAAAAAATCCTGCAAGAAGCTTTTCACAAAAATGCCAAGAGATCTGCCGGCAATTACCAGATATAGTGAGATCTACAGCACATAGCTGTCCCATGTACCAGTTATCTTCCAAAATGAAATAAGGAACATTATGGCTAAAAATATTCCATAATCATTCCAGATTTAAAATAACGCTTACAGTGCTTTCAGCAAGCATAATTACTAGGGCCCGAGCACTAACTGCACGAGGACCCTATTGTAATTGTTAGAATTTTTTAAAAATTATTTTTAACCAAGTATTTTCGAATGTTTGGAGGCCTTAACATGCTCAAAAACTCACCAAATTTTGCACACTTGTCAGGTCTGGTCTGGTAAAAATGGACATATTTTTCTAAAGTTATTGCAAAAAGGCGGGGCGAAATGGCGCCCCCTAGAAAATTTCAAAAAGCCCTCTTGATTGGGGTTAATTTGTCGTAGGCCAACAAAATTTGGCACGCACATGTATCATACCAAGATGCACAAAAAAGCTCTCGACGTCATGGTCCTACCCCAAAAGGAAGTCGGCCATTTTGATTTCAATTTTTGATTCTCGGCGATTTCCTCACCTCGTATTTTAACGAACTCCTCCTAGGGATTTCGACCAAACAACTTCCCATTTGGTACAGACCATCTTTAGACCATGCTGATCAAAAGTTGTGTAAAGAATGTCTGTAGGTCAAACGGTGTGGCTGCTAGGGCGTGACAAACTTTGGCGACTTTTTGTGATTTCGCCATCCATTTTCCAACGGCTCTCACACCCACATACTTTATCTGAACAGCTTCATATTTCATGGACATGATGATGGCTCCGCCCTGAACGCGCCCATTTATTAATATCCCGCCTTACTCATGGCGCTCCCCGGTGATAACAGGAAGTGACCATTTTTAACTCTACCATGTACTGATCCAACATAGTTGACCCCACCAACTTCATTCCACTTCTTAGACATGCAGAACAAGTTAGTGAAGCTACATTATGAACGCTGGGAAGCTGTGAGCAATGGTGTCCATCTTCCGACGTGGTGACTATCGATCCCTCGCCATCAAATTACGTTGGGCTTTTTTATGGCTTTAACAAAGTCATAACCTCATGAAAATTGATACACACGTCAAGAATGGTGAGCAGTTACATATATGATAGGGGTGTTGCCCATGGGGTGGGGGGGGATGGATGGGGGTGGTGTAAAATGACTCTAAAGCTCCCCCTTGAAATTTTCTAAAAACCCTCCTCATAGGGCTTTTTTTGGAGTTGGTGGATGAAAATTGGTATGCATGTAGAAGTTGTCCTAACGCACAAAAAAGTCTCCGGCAGCCATTGTCTATACCAAACAGGAAGTCGGCCATTTTGATTTTCATTTTGGATTATCAGCGATTTCCTCACCTCGTATTTTAACAAACTCCTCCTAGGGATTTCGCCCAAACGACTTCCCATTTGGTACAGATCATCTAGAGACCATGCTGATCAAAAATTATGTAAAGAATGTCTGTAGGTCAAACGGCGTGGCTGCTAGGGCGTGACAAACTTTGGCGACTTTTCGTGATTACGCCATCCATTTTCTAACGGCTCTCTCGCACACATACTTTAACCTAACAGCTTCAAATTTCATGAACGTGATGATGGCTCCACCCTGAACACCGTTGTATATTAATATCCCGCCTTACTCATAGCGCCCCCTGGTGGTAACAGGAAGTGACCTTTTTTAACTCTACCATGCACTGATCCAACATAGTTGACCCCACCAACTTCATTCCACTTCTAAGACATGCAGAACAAGTTGGTGAAGCTACATTATGAATTCTGGGAAGCTACGAGCAATGGCGTCCGTCTGCCGACGTGGCGACTATCGATCCCTCGCCATCAAATTACGTTTGGCTTTTTCATGGCTTTAACAAAATTAATACACGTCAAGAATGGTGAGTACTTACATATGATAAGGGTGTTGCCCATTAGGGGGGCAAAATGACTTTAAAGCGCCCCCTTGAAATTTTCTGAAACCACTCCCCATAGGACTTTTTTTGGAGTTAGTGGATGAAAATTGGTACGCATATAGATGTTGTGCTGATGCACAAAAAAAGTCTCTTGACGTCATGGTCCAACCCCAACAGGAAGTCTGCCAGTCTGATTTTCATTTTTGATTATGGCTGCCATTCCACACCATGTGTTCAGATTTGATGAACATCATTCCAAGACCTTTATGATCAAAAGGTATCAAAAGCTTTTCTCAACGTCGATGGCTGTGGCCGCTATGGTTCATGATTCACCATGCATATTCAAACAGCTCTCTCTCCCACGTACTTCATTCTAACTGCTTCAAAACTTCTGTACATGACAAGAGCCCCGCCCTGAACGCCTCCAAATGCTCATAGTCACTCTCGCTCATGGCGCCCCCTTGTGGAAACAGGAAATGCCATATTTTACATTGACAAACACCAACCCCGAACTCCTGACCTGATCAACTACATTTTGTGGCCACGTGACGATCAAGTTGATGAATCTCCACAGTAACACACGTGTCGTGTCATGTTGCAGGGTGCCCGTGGTAGCGGCGGCGACTTTCAATCCTTCGCCACGGAATATCAACACGTTATAAATCCGTCACGCATTGTCCGATTTGCTCGAAACTTGACATGTGTGATGAGGGTCCCCCCCTGAACGCACCTGCCCACATCTAGCTATGCTTGTAGCCCCACCTAGTGGATGAATTAAACATTGCGTTTCTTCACTCCTTCGCGTTTTTTTCCTCTCTTCTCTCTTCACACCCCGCAGTCGCGCATGAGTGCGAGGGCCTGATCACAGCTTCTCGCAGCTTTAATTTCTCTTGCTTTTATAATACAGGTCTTGAGCAAAGATATTTTAGAGTATAGAAGGGTTTCCAAAGCAAAACCGTTATTGTGTATACTATACTGGACAAAGAAAGTTAGGGATCACTCTGATTTTTAATATTGAAATATGATATGGAACATAATTTGAACTATCAAATATTTCAAATTAGAAAATTGGGGTGATCCCTAATTTTCTTTGTCCAGTATATCTTTTTTCATGCAGACAAGCTCTAACAAAAACTATTAGAATAGTCTACCGCATCGACATGACCAGCCACAGGTGTGAATAAAATACCTCTTTAGGTGAAAAAAGCAAACAAATCAATAGGACAATGCATCATGGCATGTACTAATTGACTGGAAACAGGCCACATAGCAAGGCTAATACATAACTAATCAAATTTTTGTGTACAATGCATTGAAAAAGAATTTATATGGAGACATGTCATAGCTCTATAATCTGAGACTATTTCACTCAAGTCCACTTTTTTTAACAAACATATTTCATTGGCACAATACTTTTCTTTCATTGTTACACATTTTTTCTAGCTTTCACTTGCAATGCAACATACCACAGAACAAAATGCATTAGGCACACCACTTTCAAATTAAATGACAAGCAGAAATTTAATAGTACCTTTTTCAATAATTCTCAGCCTTAAATTACATGAGTAATTTACATCTTCAGTCTTAATTCTAAGTACTTGCGATGAATACAGAGTGAGTTTTTGTACAAGTACAAATATTTGAGGTCTGCTAAGGATAACTCTTGTTGATAATTTAAAAAAAAAAAATGTACAAACTAAATTGTGAAATACAGTCCAAGCCACCAAATATATTAGCTTACTGAAATCAATTTCCTGATGTAATGATGTCCTGCAAATTATTTTCCCAATGATCAAGTAATTAATTCATTACTTCCTTATGTCTGCATCAGTGTCTTTGCCATGGTTAAAAAACTATATCATGTCTTGTTCTCAAAATACTTAAATTCAGTCAATACTAGAAAGAAAAACAATGAGGCACTTTAGAACAAAGTTCATTTCACTACTGGAATTAAACCGAAACATGATTTCATTTTTCTGGACAGGCACTGCAATGGAAAAAGAATGGGGGGAAAAAAAGGTGCTGGTACTCTGTCCACTGACATAGTTAAAAAGGGAAGAGAAAAGATCACCAGGAGCTGACAATAAGAGCCAGCATGAGAGATAAAGTCATGGTACTCCAAATAGCGAAGTGTAAAAGTGCCTGTATTGCATACTGGCAAGTAGAGGCCCACTCAAAACAGTTCTTTGGGAACTTTATGAGATGTATCAGTGGCGATCACATTGGACAAATTCAAGCAAAGACCACGAGAATGGGGTGATCTTATTCTACTAGTTATACTAAATGAAGGTGTAGCTATGCCATTATCATCCTGTTAAAATGTGACTGCATGAACATGCATTTTTGTGCATATGGAATGGGAACTTTCCCACATGACATCAAATGGTGCATGTGACATTTTGTGACATTTTGAGATTGGTCCCAGGACAATTAGATAATTGTTTTGGACTCCAATGCTTTTCTCCATTTTAATGAACTTGTCTGGTGAACTGGAAACTACACTACAAACAAAAAAATGATAGAATTCCACACATCTGTTTTAAGAAAGTTTTAAATAGAATCTTACATTTTTTACTGATGCATGAAATGGCAAACTCTGCCATGTGGTCCTCTCGGTAGATTCAATTGCACCAAGCAAGATCAATCAAGAACAGAAAAGTATATGAATCCAAAAAAAAAAAAAAAATCCTCATTGAGCCAGGTCTGGTAGAGACCTGGAATGACAGGAGCCATAAAAAATCTACAGATTCTTAAAACGCCCTTTCAGAGTATTCATTTCCTTCAAAGAAAATACTAAATATGCAAACAAACTATGAGAAATAACCATGCAAAGTGTTTCTCCAGCATACCTGGATACTTTCCAGGAAACTACTACCACAAGATGTCATTTCAATACAGTGGCTATGACCCTGACTGCTTGAAGACTGACGAGACCTAAACTGAGTGGACTTTCTTATAGCAAAGTGCTACTGCCTTTACACTCATTGTTTACATCAATTTATAAGTCTGACAACTGAGCATAAAGTGAACCTCACCGAGAACAGTCAAACAAATTACTCCAATCAATGCTTACACCAGAAGGAATGATAACATTTTCTTTGCATTCTTTCACAAGTGCGATACCAACTCACAAAGAAAGAGGAAAGCAACAGCTTTTTTTTTTTTCCCTCCCAAGAAAAATATGATTGATCTTAGTTTCTGTGAACCTCCAACCCCCTCACCCCAAGGTATACAGTATAAGCGAAATTTGGCTCCAAGCTCTAAATGATAAGTGAACCTATTAGTATAAAGAATTAAATCTTCAGAGAGTATTTCAAGAGTACCGGGGTCAGAGGAGCATTAAGATGTCACCCGGTGGGTGATTCATCAGTTTTATTCCACTTATTTGTTAGTTACTGGGATTACGCTTTACAGGGAGTAGCCATATATCATCTGACATGGCCTTGGTGCATAGCCTGAAGTCCACTAAATGACTCCCATTGACTCACCTTTTGTTTTCTTATACAAATAAATGTCCGCAGAAAATACTTCATCCAAAAAGCTTGAAATAGGACTTTTTAGAAAATCTGTGTCACATAAGAAGATGAATGAGGACAAAAACAGATATTGAAATTATACACATATGCATGTGCACGAGGCTTTCATATTGTTTGTATGCCATTGGAATCATAAACGACTGCAGAGTAAACTAGTTCCCTCTCAATTTTTCTTTACATTCTCAACTGTAAAATGGGTGGTGAGCACTTGTACTTGTCCACCATGATGCTCAATAGCAAAACTGAAGCAGCCGATCGAAAGTAATGTTAACAGGCTAACATTAGTTTGTATTGTAATGCATTCCTCCTATGTTGTGACATGATGGTCACTGGTTCACCTATTAAACGTTAAATGTACAGAGCTACACAGAGGTCTAAAGTCCAGGTTCAGAAACTAAAAATCCTACCCAGAACCTTATTCCAATCACCTGAATTTACTTCTGACAGGAGAGAGCCAAAATGAGTGATCAGCTCATTCTGTGGGAGGCAGAAAAACATGGCAGGATTTTTACTTTCTGATCCCTGGATTTTACACCTCTGGAGCTACATTAGTCATAAGGCTGACTGTGGTGCTATTGAGGGAGGTCCTATTCTCTCTTTCAGCTCATAGCCTGAGGGCATCTGTTAGCAAATTGGTCTTCAAAAATGACACATCGAAAAATTGTCAGCACAACTTCACAGAAATGGACTGCAACAGTGTATCTAATATGCGCTGATGGTCAACTGTGTCAAGTAATCTATTCACCATCCCTCTAATCCATTATAACTGAAAACCAAAATCCACAAATAGACTAAACATTTGAATGGGAAAAGCACATGATCTCTGAAAGCACAATGCTTCACATATTAAAATGATTCCACCGCAGGAGCATATGTCAATGCCAGTTACCACTCCTGTTAGCTGAGGACAAGAATGTGCAGCTTCAGTTCAACAAAACTTGACAATTGAGGACCATAAAAATGGCACCAAGTGGACGAGTCTCGATTTCTGTTGTGGCATGCAGAAGAAGGACCATAATTTGAACATTATGACACCATGAGTCTATCTTTCCTCTGGTCAATGCTGTTGGTGGTTTCAGCTGTTTCACCCCTTTACACAGAAAACAAATATTGCCAATTTTTTCCTGTTATGAGTGAGCCTATTTAGGTTTCATAACTCAGTATTTGTGTCACAGAGACTGGGGAAAATTATTCCAGTGAGGCAAGATATTTGGAAATTCAGTTATAGAATTATTTGGGAATTAAATTTTGGAATTTACGGACACCGGCGTCTATATCTGCGTAAAGGGGTTAATGGTGTTAGGAATGTCTTCTTAGCACACATTTGGCCCCTGAAGATCCTTTGAATGTGACAACTTGCCGAGGCATTTTTATTGACCATGATCATCCTTGTGTGACTACTTCTAATCCTAATTCTAATTTTTCTAATTGATTCACTTTTGAATCACTTCCCATTGTTTTCAAGCCTCCATCTTTTTCGAGATTTTGCATTATATTTCCGACTAAAAACAAATGTAATTTCTCTTGACCAGAATCAGCTATAATTCAAATCATTTTAATTTTTCGCCACAATCTAATCCTCTTTGAAGTCTAAAAACTACGTGTCCCATGATCCTCCTGATTCCCAGGCTAAAGGAGTTCAGAGCACATTAGAAGTCTCCCGTCTCGAATTTTCCAGCACCTTGCCATAGCCATTTGTTTTCTTTGTTAGCCACTTTACATTCTACTTGGTTACGCTTTCCTTGCTAGATGGCAAGTTTTGCAAGTAGCGCCAATTTACTTTAATAGCCAGGCATCTTTGGCCGACGTTTGTTTGCTTAAAAACTCGGAAGTCATCGAACGAGCTAATCAGCCTTGTCAACGCATAACTGACAGCAAACTAGCTGGTAACAGGCTAACTTAGCCAGCGAGCTAGTTTACCGACTTCGGTAGTTGGCTAACTTCACATTTGGCGCATTTAGTTAAATGCTAGCTTGTGAAATACTCGCAGCTCAACGCTAGCTAAGTGGCCAAATCATGGCAATTTGCTAGCTTAGCGAGTGATATTTGGTGAATAATCATGCTAGTTAGCTTGCTAAATAACAGTGATGGTAAACTAACCATTTACTGTTTTTATTGATTTAGCTATGTACACAAGATGTAATAAGCTCACTAGCTAGCTAGCTAGGTGGTTCGCTAGTGTAGCTTAATGTTAGCCAGCTAGCTAAATGGCAAAATAACTATTCATTGTGATCCATTCATTTCTAGGCATGTAGCTAGCTAATAGTAGCCCTCTATGTAGTAACGGGTACACGGACATAGACAATGGAAATTTAGGGCACTGATCGGCTACCGTCGTGGTACGTTGTGAACGTTTGCTGAAACTGAGTATGCATCCACCGCCTCTAATGCAATGTTTAGTAGTAAACCTTCAGGTCCAGCTCCGTTTCGTCAAACAATTTTTTTTATTAAAACTCATGTCAAAAATTTTCAAAATTGCTGGAAGTCTTTGGCAGTACAGTGCTTTTCCCAAAAAAGTAGGCTTTGTTGCTATATAATTGTTAACAGCATGTTCTTAAAAGTTTACAATCAATATTAATGTAAAGCATAAAATGCGTTATATAAAGTAAAGGTCCCCAAAGACCCAAGGTATTTAAAAAAAAAAAACTCATGGATTTAGAAATTAAAGAATTCATTTACGAGAAGATGTGGAAGACTATGTATGTGTGCGTGCACGTGCATGGATTTGTTTGTATGAGCACATACATGTGTATATATGCCATAAATAATATGGAAAATAAGGACTGATGGAGCAATAAACCTGTTCAATGAGCCAGTCAGACACAAGTCTAAGTGAAATCTAACTGACTTTCCCCTTCAGTCTTTTGAATGACTGGTTTGAATATGTGATGAATACATTCATCCTCGAGTAAAAAATTCTGAGAGCAGAATTTCATATGAAATATATATTTAAAAAAAATAATAATTTAAAAAAATAATTTTGTACTTCAACAGGTTAGAATTTGTAAACAATCCAGGGAGATGATTAATTTATTGATTTAATTTAATGTTTATTGAAAAACATGGCCTCACCAGGCTTCCTTGTCAAGGTTTTATAACATTTTGCAGAATGCCTTTAATGTCCAATCCCAGAGTTCCACAAACTTCATTATAAAAGTGATTGAGTTGGTTATATGCAACTGATTGAAAAAAGCAGAAAGAGGAAATTCAATTCCATATTGGCAATGTTCCCACAGATGATGCAACTGATGGGGTTTGTTTCACATATAGTCCAATGCATTATTTTTCTTTCTGAATATCTCATGTTTGTAAATCATAAAATGGTTATATGACACTTGTCCTTAAGAGGTTTTGGTTGAATTCAGGGGTAATTCAACAGGAAAATGAGTGGGAAATAGAAAGGTCCTCAGTTATTAACCCATGGTATATGCAATACGGAAACTCATTCATTGCACCCCACAGACAGTGGGGAGTCAAAATGAATGACTAACCCACCATACAGCATCACTGACTTTAAAGCCATCAATCACAAATATGCAACAGCACTGGGACGGCATTGACAGCTTTGTACTATATGGCCATCACGGTCACCACTTTGCTGCATCAGCCTGAATAAACTAGAAGCCCTTGACCTCACCGTCATGCTTTACACTTCTGGACTGGAAAAGAAGCCTTGCTTTAGCTTGCTTAACTGGCAACTGTAGCGTTGCCGGTTCGAGCCCTCATCTGTGTATGAGCTTTTGACTTGCATTAGGAGAGAAGTAGCTGGGAGGAACTCTTGCTGCTGAGGCCTTTAGTAAGGCCTAGAGCCCCACAACTGCTCCAGGGTCTTAGCTAGTGTTTCTCTCCATGGCTTCCCACCAGCAATTGTTCCACTGTGCATTTCTCCCATGGAATAAGACAGAGAGAAACTTTTCCATTTCAGGGGAATTTCCCTGGGTAAAATAACCCTTTGAACCCTGTATTATATAAAGGGATCGAGACCCCCACCTCTGCCAAAACACAGCTTCCTGTGAAAGGGAAACCACCGATTGTAAATAAGGTCACATGACAACCAATAGTCATATGATCAAACTCACATGGTTGGAGGCCGGTTTTTAGGTTATTGCATGTTCTCCGTGGGTTAAAAGGGTTGTGGTTGAAAAACACTGAGAATTGGGCTCTAGTCTTCTGAATGAGGGCATTTCAAAAGACTTCTCCATACCAAGAGCCATGTCAGTAGAGGCTTGATAAGACTTGATAAAGAGCAGATTTCAAGTTCTCCAAAGTGGAGTTTACCAGGTGTGTTGCTTGAAACCATTTGAACATGTAGCCAGCAACCTATTTGGTCCTTTTTTGGTGATTAAGATAACAAAAAGTTTTACTTTACTGAAATATGTGTTTTGACTATTTATTTGTGATATGATTGACCACTGTATTTGAATTGTGCATTTTTTGACTCCGATCTGCACGTGAACCAAGAGCTATTATTTTCAGTTATTCAATATTTTGGAGGCTTTATGTACAAGTATCATTAAAATTGTCACTGTGGTAAATGTAAATGCATTTTCCACTGAGAGTTATCAGAAACCATGAAAGTATGCACAAAATGATAGAACAAGCATTATGCTAGTTAACATTTATGTTGTTCATCAATAACATTAACCATGAATTTTCAGGAGATAAGTCTAAAATACAGAAAATAAAATTATATTTAGGAATAGTATTACCTTGTAACCATATGCATATGCAACAAAGTAATGATATATTGTTACCTTAATAGCATATTTTTTGGCGAAAATCAGATTTCAGCTGAAAAAGTCTTGTGGAAATCTGAACACTTCCATGCAATGTCCATGAAACCACTTCGCTTTGAAACCCTGTTTAATTGGCCTTCGGGAGCTAAAAAGCAGAGGCTAAGTAAACCATGGAATATTATCATAGCGACAAGCTATATCCTTGAGGTGTAAAAAAAATAACCTACTCCAAAGCTAATGAAAAACTGGAGACTTGCCTACCTTTTTTTGTTACTTTTGTTTGTTGAATTTCTTTTGACTTTAAAAATGATAACTTGTGGTTCAATATCTAAGGTTTATTATTTGTTCTCCACTTCAACAGAAGTCAAATCTGTAAGCCACTTTATACTATCTTTATAGTAAAGCCAGCCGCAACAACACATTCTCATGAGGTTTTCCACATTTTGCCAGGTGGCATAAATTCTGGTTTTTATGAACCATAGCAGATATAGCAGTAAGCTGCCCACTCTCTCAAAAGCTACTGGCCATGGAAGAACAACTTAAATAGATGAACCCTGACAATCTTCCCAATTTGGCCACGCATTAAAAGCCTGCAAGCTTCTCGACCATCTGTTTTAACCCAATAACACAAGATTTCCATCTGGAAGTTAGGCACGTTTATTCCTTTGCATAGCTAAAATGGGTGATGGCTTCAGAGCAAAGTCCATGGACATGGATTTGGCTCCTGTAGAACAAAAATGTTCCAACTCCACAATTCCACATCCCAGATAAAAGTATGATCCCATACGACTGTTAAAACCATTTTAAAAATAGTACTACTATCACAAGTCATACAGTTAACTATTAGTAACTCCAACTCTTCTCAACAAATTTGGATCAAACTTGTATTCATCATTCCACCAATTTTTATGTCAATTCATATTCCTACCCAAAAAAATTTATTTGTCATTTTAACTGTTTTCATAGTCATTTTAGGCTGTTTTCTGGACTCTGAAAAAGTCAAATGACCAAGTCCCTGTGGACTTCAGATGTTTTGGAGAAGGTTGCTTCGGACTTTTGCTGGGATACTCCCACTGTGTTTCACGGATGAAGAAACTTCACCCACGGTACAACTAGCATGGGATGAGAAGTTAATGACAAAATTTTAGTCATGAATGAAGACAAAAAAAAAAAAAAACAGTAATACATGATTTCAAACGGTTTCTGAGGACTCATGATTTTGATATTTCCATGGAAAATTGGGATTAAATGGGTATATTTTCCATTACAGGATGGTTTAATCTTATTTCTGTCTTTCATTTACAATATCAGTGATAATGATGATTTTGAATGTGTTAAAATAACTAGTGAAACTCTAAGGAAGTTAAAGCTATTTGAAAGTGCTTCAACTGAATGACTAGTTTAGTCATTTACATGATGACTGATTTGAAGTATACATGTTTTAATGTTATTTGGATCTCTTTAAGTTGTTGTACCCTTGCATGAGAAGTGAAAATACCCTGTAAAACGGGTGATGAGCAGTGAAAAATATTACATAATATAATAAATAACATTTATATAATTACATTATAGAAATATAAAATATTTCTCTAAAATATTACTCCTGGAACTTACATTTTTACTTATCAGAATTACTTACTCAGAATTGTTACACTCTACTTATCAAGTGCATACAAATTATTCACTAGTTATCTGAGTAGTATGTATGTGCATCTGCCAGTTTTCCAGGGGCATGATTTGCTTGGCTGCCTTGGGGAGGGGGTTGGGGAATAAATTTTCCTGGGGTCCTGAAATGTTACTGGGTTTTTCCCCGAATTTGTCCTGCTTCCAGCCGCTTTTTCGATTCCCCTTGGAAAACCGGTGTCGCTTCATTCATATTTACTAATGATTACTATAGCCACTATTATGCAAATCTATGACTGAAATTTATGCTTAAATCAATTCTGTGGAGCAGGAAAAATTACTTGTTAAAGGTTGTGTTACTCTGAATCAATTCATAACAGAATGAGTAGAATTCATGAAAAGAAATTGTTTATTTTATCAAGAATGAAGAGAAGAGGGATAAGTTAGAGTATTTTTTTTTTTTGATTGACCATGTGATAGTTTTGATAATTATTAAACTATATATGCCAGTTTAAAAGATTAGATTTATACTCTGCATAACATATGCATTCTAAATCAATGAAGGCCTCAGACGATTCTCAGCCTGACTAGGTGTGAAAAGGGTTTTTCCTCTAACGAGGTGAACTATTCCTTTAAAAGGGAAGTTTACATTTAAAAGGTGTCAGTGATTATAGATTACAAGAACAATTTGGAAAAAGAATAATATGAAATGGTAAAAAAAAAAAAAAAAATACAGCGTTTACCAAATGTAAACAGTGTACCCTCGGTTATGTGTAGCCCATGTGCTAATTGTCAGTCTACATTTTATCAAGCAAATATGCTAAGTATATCAAATAGTGTGAGAAAGCATTTACCAAAGAATATCAACAAGTTTATTTGTTTGCTGCAAAACATTTACCGACAGATGGTACTAAAATGCAGCTGGCTTACTCTTTGACCACAGTGAAATTTAGACAAATGCCACTACAAAGTCCTGTTAGTTTTTTTTCCAGTAGATCCTGTTTCACATGTTGTTCCAAAAAAAAAAAATAATAATAATAATTAGCTCAACATCACAAAGCAGACCTTCCAGACAGCTTGAGTTTTTAGAAATAATGAATTTCTCAAGGATTAAAATTGTTACTCCACAGTGGTTAAATTAGGTCTTAAAAGGAAAAAAAAACACAACAACAAAAAAAAAAACAGGTGTTAAGCGCATGACATGCAAGGAGTATTCGAAGGGCATTCAAACTCAGGAGGACATTTTAATTCAATCAATAGTTTTCTAAAAGTTTTGTGCCACCAAAAGTGCAGTGAACTATCTCACATTAGCACAGATGGTTTATCATAGTACCATAGTATTCATAAACTTTTCAGATCAAAGAAAAATAAATTTAATATAGAACTTATTTAATATACGATGTTTAAAAAAAAAAAAAAACTTCCATAAAATACTCTGTTTCCCATTCCGAGTCAAGCCAAGTCTTCAACTTTGAATTAATGCAGGCTTTCTTGTGGTGACTGGCCTATGATGAATAACTTTTGTCATGACCTCATTTGTTCATTGAGTAGTTACAACAATGCTCCAAGTTTAATATATAAAGAAATTATTTAGTCTTATTATTTTTCTCACTCACTGAGTTTCTAAAGAGGAAAATGCATTTAAAATACTGAAGTTGAAGAATATAGAACCTTCTCATTTGATATTCAACATAAATGTTATTCTTTAATTGGAGGTGAGACAACTGCTGTTGCAGTACCACTTAAGTTTAGATGCTTTAATTGAAAGCTGAGGGGGTTTATGAGGGATATTTTTGAGCCCTTTATTGTGGCCAGGGAGCCATTTTGTAAAAGTTGATCACCAAGATGCCCGAGTAATGTTAATTCATTGGGGGAGGAGAGAGAGTGCTGATTGCTTCCTGGAGCTTGTTAATGCAATCCTAGCCCAGCAGTAGATGGCACATTGAGTCCTTGGAGTCCTGTTAGCTCATAAAAACTGCCGCGGCGAAGCCTCTTTCCCAGATGGGCCCCACACGACTTCTGCTTTGTGGCCTATTCATTTATGGTCCCCAATATAAGCGTTTAAAAAAAGGATATGCAATGCTGAAAACTCACAGTTTACCTGCTTATACAAGAATATCAAAACAATGTTCATAGCCAATAAAAAGATGCACTTCATTTCTTCTAAAACGTGCGAGTAAAATGTCCAGTGTGACTTCCGTTCTGACAGAGAGCATACGAGTCCAACAGGGATAACATTTACTCCGTAAGAGCCAATTTAACACTGACATTTACGGTGTAGCAACAATTTCATTGTTGCTTGTTTCTTTCTATGAATCAAATGTGTAATGACTGTGCCACAAGACTGTAGATTTATACTATATTGTATCCTGCCGAAAAATAACATACATTGTGTGTATTTAATTTCACCAAAATATTCCATTTAACATTCCTTTACATTAGGACAGACATAAATTTGTGTATTTCAAGATACTGCTGTCATTCAAAATGTTATGATGGTGATGATGGTACAAATGATGATCATGAGAACTATGCTGGTAATCATTAAGATGCTAAAAATGATGATGATGATGATGATGATAATGATGGTTTTAAACAGCTAAAAGAGGGTCCCATCTACAGTAAGTTTACTCACAGCACACCATTTTCATCTGCAGTCATAATTATGGCTGAATAGACAGTGAATAATGAGACAACTTTAAATTGCTCTAAAAGGGATAAACATGGTCCTTGACAAACACGTTAAAGTACAGATGGCCAAACAAATTGAGACAACCCCTAAAAATTCTTTTCAGCAGCCAGAATCGTGTGCGGAGAGAATGCTGCCAATGCACATCTGTCTATTAAATACAATATGAAGGGTTCATTGCCTGCTCATGAACACAGTGAAATTTGGCTGAGAGGCATGGTCAGAAACAATTAAAAGTTGAACATTATCGTTAAGAGATTATTACTGTTTTTGATTTGCAGAGACAGATCTGCCAGTGATTTTTTTTTCCTGGGATTTTTTTTAAAGTCCTGTTGTCATTTGTGCATGTTTGGAAAGAGAAAAGAACGGAAAAAGTGTTTTAAATGGGGTGCAGTCCATACGTTTTTGGACAGTGACATGCTTTTTAGCTCTGTAGCAGAGCACAACCAATTTGAAAGCCTCTTTGGAAACATTGATTATGATTTTATTTAGACACAGTCAACTTTAATTTGTAGGCATTTACATCCATATTATGTCTACATAAAAACACTCAGAGGCAGTTCTGTTAAATTGATAGCCATAACAGAGAAAGATTGATTGGTTTTTATTCAATTTAATATCTGTACTACAACCTAGTCTCAGTTGTGCAGGAGGTGAAAACACTGGGAGCTCCCTTTACAGCATGCTACTTCTCCAAAAATTTTACATTTAAATATAGACAGTCCTTCCCTTGAAGCCACGGTAGTTGTCCGTCACACTGCACTGGTTTTGTTCTTAAGAATTCTGTAGTCAATACAGAGACTGAAATCTGGGGAATGACCTACATGAGATTTCATTAGTCAACACACCAAAGCAGAACATGTGACAGGAACACCAGCAGACATTTTAATTTGTCTTTTAGAGAAATGCAATGTTCATACTTGATAAAAAAAAACAAAAAACTCCTAATTAAAGAGGCCTGATATGATGAAACATAAATTAGATCTACAGAGGACTCCAGAATCATTGGCACCCCTGATTGGAAATGCACTGAAAATACTATTTAAAACAAGTGGTGCCAGGCACAACAAACCCCGCCCCTCACACATACTTTCACCTACTTGTACGAAATTCAATAGGGATCTATTCTGGGTCAGTGGCAATCCCTGTACTGAATTTGGTGTGAATCTGGCCATTAGTTTTGCCGCTAGAGTGTTAACAAACAAACAAACACAGAAACACACAAACACAGAAACAAACCGAACCAAAAACAATAACCCTTGCCCTCACCCTTCGGGTGGGGCAGGGTAAAAATAATAAATGATAGAGTACAGAAAAAATCTGAATGGAACTAACCAAAATCATTCTTTTTATTAAATGAAAAATTAAAGTTTCACAAGTGATGGTTGATTTTAGCACTTGGTGCAGTCAAAATTTCAGAACAAGAGCCAAACACAGATCACAGATAAAAGAAGAAAAAGATTTAACTCAAAAGTACCTTAGAGAAAACTTAGTCAGGAGATGATCCGAAATCAGGCGAGGCCAAACAGGATCACTGAAGGGTCAGGCAAGGCATTGTCAAAGGGACTGACTTTAGATCAGCAACCAGGATGGCAAGCCGAATGAACCAGGGCACGCAGGCAGGTGCACATCTTCAAACTAGGATGTAGGGGGGCTGGCAGAAGCCACTCGACAGGACTGCAAACCCTTGGAAGAGATCCCCGATTAAATAGTAACTTGCAATTGTTAGTAGTTGACACTAAGTACAAAAGAGAACAATCCAGCGAGGGGGTAGACGTAGACCAGGGATTTAAATGCACAAGACGTCATTTAAAAATAGGGAACAGGTCAGAAACAGGTTTAGGTCAGACATGCATGTTTGTTTTGAAGTCAAAACAGAGATGCAATTACAGAGAGGCACCTCATACCCATGGTGAAATATGATAATAGATGTTTTCAGACTGTTTTAAAACTCCAGAGGACTAAGCCAACTGGTTAAGATTAATTGCTTAAAGGCAGGGTGGGTAAAATAATCAAACATACGGTTTTTCGCATACTTTTTGAAATGGTCTTTGCACCTCAACAGCAATAAATAACTTGTGAATTCTGAAAAAAGAAAAAGATCCATCATCTGTTGCTGCTGCAATCCTGTATAAATGCCAACCAATCGGATTTAAGTATGCTGTTCGATTTATAAAACATAATGAGCAGGCAATGCGAGCAGACTCGATGGCAAAAAAAAGTTGCTAAACAATAATATATGTGATTTTTGGAAGGAGGTAAAGAGTATTAATAGCAGCAGTACATCCTTACCATCCTGCATGGATGGAGTGAGTGGGGAGGACAATGTAGCTGAACTATGGAGAAAACATTATTCCGACCTTTTTAATTGTGTTAAAGGTGAACAAACCAAGGTAGAAAATGTAGTTGGTGATGAGACCATGGTAATTCGGTCTGAAGAGGTTCACCAAGCAATTATGAGTTTGGCTGATAATAAGGCATGTGGCTTGGACCACATTGCAGCTGAACATATGAAGTATGCCAATTGTACGTTGGCTCCCTTGCTTGCGCTTTGTTTTACTTGTTGCCTTATACATGGTGTCCTACCAGAGTCATTGCTGTCAGTTCTCCTGGTGCCTGATATTAAGAATAAAGCAGGGAAAACAAGTTGTACAGATAATTATAGACCTATAGCTCTAGCCCGTGTTCTGTCTAAAGTTCTTAAGAGCCTCTGATTAGATAGACTGCATATGTACGTTGTGTCCTCTGACAATGAATTTGGTTTTAAAAGTAAACATAGCACTGATATGTGTATTTTTATTTTGAAAGAAATTGTAAACAAATATCGGAGTCTTGACTCTACTGTCTTCATGTGTTTTATTGATGCACCAAAGGCATTTGATCGTGTAAATCACAGTAAATTATTTTTAAAGTTAAAACAAAAAAGGGTCCCCCCATATATTGTAGGAATCCTTGCATATTGATATGCATGCCAAAATATGCAAGTCAGATGGGGAAACATTCTATCAGCCCCCTTTAAGGTGACCAATGGAGTGCGCCAGGGTGGTATTTTGTCTCCTGTTCTTTTTAATTTGTACATGGAAGAACTGTCAGAACGCTTAAAAACTTGTAAAACTGGCTGTATGTTGGGCAGTTTACTTATAAACCATGTAATGTATGCAGATGATCTAGTTGTATTATGCCCATACAGTGCTGGGTTTCAACAATTACTCCGAATTTGTTCAAAGTACGGCACAGAATTTGATTTAAAATATAATGTATGTAAAAGCATGGTTATTTTATTTAGATCCAAAAATGATAGGAAACAATCTTTTCCATCTTTTGTCCTGGCAAATAATATTCTTAATACAAAAGTATATGTAGCAAAGTAAAATATCTCGGGCACTGGATTACAGAAGATCTGAGGGATGACGATGACATTTTACGACAATGTAGGAAAACGTATGCTCAAGCAAATACTTTGTTACGCAAGTTTTACATGTGCACTGCTGAGGTAAAAATGACATTGTTTAAGTATTATTGTACACCTTTATATACCGCTCATATGTGGTGTGAATATCGCAAAGCTAGTATCAGAAAGCTCAAAGTTGCTTATAATGATGCCATGCGAATTTCTCGAAAGGAGCCTAGAAGGACTAGTGCAAGTCAGCTATTCGTGTCCAATGGAGTGCCAACGTTTGATGCGGTTTTAAGAAATTTTATGTTTAAGTTTATATGTCGGATTAATGAATCTAGCAATATGATAATTATGGCCTTTGTCAATCCTGGGATCAGTACAATAAAATATCAGTCCAAATTGTGGGCGCATTGGAATAAATGTCTGATTTTGTGTTAAATTAACTTTGTAATTTTTTATCTTTGTTAATTGTTGTTGTTGATGTGTAATTTGTATGTCATTTGATCTCTGTTATTTATGGACCCAGAGTCTGCAATAAAGAATCACTACATCCAGTCCGGTTGGAAAGAACCAATGACAAGACTCCTTACCTCTCTGTGCACCTTGCCATGTACGAGCTGGAACTCAAAGTGTGTGATCGCTCCCCCAAGGAAAGTTGCTCCACTATCAAACCAAAAGAAGAAGAGGTTGTTGTAAGCCTACCGGAGAATGGTCTTGGCCAGAGTGCATCGCTAAAGAGGCGACTATCAGGAGCCCTACATAATGCCTGCCCAAAAACCTTTTATTAACTAGAGTGCATCGCTTAAGAGGTGAATATATACTGAAGGACTTTAGTTTTGCATGAATTATTTACAGTGTGATTTCAAAGCAAACGCTAGTGCTCTGGGGTAATTCGAACTCTGCTAAAACTACCATTGCCACAGTTACTTGCAACCGCTCGCCTTGCCAAAAAGGCCAGGAAAAAGTCCGAAACAGAAAAAGCTTTGACTGAAAAGGCTGCAGATACAGCAAGAGGACAAACACGAGTCAATATCGGTGTAGCTTTTCAGCAATGGAGGTGACTTAGGGAGTTGAAAGCCCTAAAAAGTGATTCAATGGTTGCCGTCTTTCTGTTGGACAGGTAAGTTGTTGTTTTGCTTTTGGTGAAGGATTAGTTGTTTCCATGAATTGTTTAGCCACCGTAAGTACACTGATGGACTTTAAAAACTTATAACCAGAATTGTAGCCAAATTCGGACTCAAATTTGTAACCATTTATTGACTTTACCCAAAACAACAACTTCGAAAAAATGTCCGAGAACATCAACAAAAAAAAATGACAAAAGAATCAACAATGACAAGTTTAACAACAAAATCAACAATAAAGATCAACTCCAATCTCAGTACCGAGTGTGACCGCCACGTGCCTGCAACAAAGCCATCACTTGTCTTGGCATGGACAGCACCATTCTGTGGAGCTGTTGCTGGGGAATGGTCTGCCACTCCTGGAGAAGGGCTTCTTGGAGCTCTGCCCTCGTCCTGGGCGCTGGAGTGCGTTGCCGAATCCGCCGATCCAACAGATCCCACACATGCTCGATGCAGTTCATGTCAGGGCTGAAAGGTGGCCATTCCATGACTCGCACACCATTCTGGGCCAGGAGCTGCTGGGTCACACGTGCTGAGTGAGGTCGTTGTCTTGCATGAACGTGACCTCAGGGTTGTCTGTGATGTAAGTGCGGTTTGATGTCAAGGTCACAGTAGCGGGCTGCATTAAGATTTCCATCGATTATAACCAGGTCGGACCTCCAGCCATATCGAGTGACACCCCGGTCCATCACCGAGCGTCCTCCACAGCGATCTGTCTCAGCAATGCAGGGGGCCGCTTATCTCACCACATCGTCTGTAGACTCTCTGTATTCCATCATGTCGGTACAGACAAAATCTGTACTCATCACTGAAGACAACATTCCTCCAGAATCGGTTGGAGACTCGTCTCTGACCATATTCTTCAGCCCCGCGAAGCTTGGTAGCCCTGCGCCGTGCATCAATCTGCAGTCCAACACATGCCCTGTAGGCTCTCATCCTTCGCTCTGCAAGTTGGCGACTCACTGTTCTTCTGCTGATCCTTGGTCTGTGGATTCCTGGGGTCTCCTGAGCCGTCCTGGTGCAGGTTCGAAACCGATCTCTCAGGTGGACGTGGCGGATCTGATTGTCCTGGGCTGGGGTTGTGACCCTAGGCTGACCAGGTCGGGGTCGATCATTGGTACTTCCAGCCTCCTGGTAACAAGCCACAAGGTTAGAGACTATGGATTGGCTAACCCCAAAACTCTGGGCGATGCGATTTTGGGATGTTCTAGCCATCCACAGCCCAATGGCTTGATCACGTTGGGGTCTGGAAAGACGAGGCATGACGCATGTGGTGTCTTTGAACAAATGCTCTCGGGTTCTGGCCTTAATGATCTCAAGGATTCTTTTAAGGTATTTGACAGCATTACAATTATAATCAGTGAAGCTTGACGAGGTTACATCTCTAATTCTTCAAACCTGCTCCACAGACACAAACAAGGTCATTACCTCATGCACAGTTGTGTCTCGTTACTCAAAGACAACTGCATATCAATTATGTAATCATCTAATTAAAGTTCCCCTAACCCAACTATACCATTTCTGTCTTGTCAGACTTATAAGTTTTTAAAGTCCATCAGTATATTTCTGTTACATTAGTCATATTATTCCAATGCTAATGTTGGCCTCTCTGTCTATCCAGGCTGGTAAGTTACATCAGCTAATGTATGTTTGATATACCTTTCTAACAAAAAGCTAACTTGTGTAACGTTATATGGTTGCCAGCGTCAGACCGTGTTGTTTACATAATAGCTTTTCACACGTGTTGATACAGGGTCTGATTATTATTACTATTATCATTATGTAGTTATGAGAAGGATCGCTCAACTTCCACACCGTTGAAACATGGATTGATTAAACGACCTGTGTACTCTGCAGTGCTCGTGCATGACTGTGTGTGGGGTGTGGCTTTGGAAGGAGCCCCGAGGGCAGGGGGTGGGCTTAGGCGGAGCCCTGAAGAGATGCTACTTTCAAATTCTGCTGGCTTTAGAATCTTACCAACCCTGCCTTTAATGAATTCCATCAATTGTCTGGCTATTCTGGCACACAATTTAGTTGCTTCTGCCAGAAGGCAGAAACCTGGCCTTAGATATACAACCCCAATTCCGAAATAGTTGGGACGAAGTGTAAATTGTGAATAAAGTCAAAATGCAATGAATTTCAGATCACATGAGCCATTATGTTCTTTACAATAGAACATAGATAACAATTCAAATGTTGAAACTGAGACATTTTACATTTTTATCCACAAAATGAGCTTATTTCAAATTTTCTGGCTGCAACAGGTCTCAAAAAAGTTGGGACACAGGCAAAAGAGGGCTGAAAAAGCAATTAATATATAAGAGAATCAGCCGAAAGAATATTTAGCAAGTAATTAAGTTAACTGACATCAGGTGTGTAACATGATTGGCTATAAAAGGGATGTCTTAGAGAGGCTGAGTCTCTCAGAAGTAAAGATGGCCAGAGGCTCTCCAACCTGTGAAGGCTTGCGTAAAAAAAATTGTGAAATACTTTAAAAACAATGTTCCTCAACGTCAAATTGCAAAGGCTTTGAAGGTCTCATCATTGACAGTGCATAACATCATCAAAAGATTCAGAAACTGGAAAAATCTCTGTGCGTAAGGGACAAGGCCAAAGACCTTCACTGGATGGCCGTGTTCTTCGGGCCCTCAGACGCCACTGCATCATTCAACGGCATGATTCTGTCATTGACATTACTAAATGGGCCCAGGAATACTTAAAGAAACCACTGTCTGTAAACAAAGTCCGCCGTGCCATCCACAGATGCTACCTAAAACTCTATCATGTAAAAAGGAAGCCATTGTTGTGCATGATCCAGAAGCGCTGCCGTGTTCTGTGGGCTAGTGCTCTCTTAAATGGACTTTAGCAAAGTGGCAAAGTGTCCTGTGGTCAGACGAGTCCAAATTTGACATTCTTGTTGGTAATCATGGGTGTCGTGTCCTCCGGGAAAAGAGGAGAAAGACCACCCCTCCTGTTTTCAGCATTCAGTTCGAAAGCCAGCATCTCTGATGGTATGAGGATGTATTAGTGCATATAGTGTGGGACACTTGCATGTTTTAAAAAGTACCATGAATGCTGAAAGGTATATAAAGGTTATAGAGCAACAGATGCTCCTCTTCAGATGACATCTATTCCAGGGAAGGCCTTGTGTATTTCAGCAGGACAATGCATAACCACATACTGCAGCTATTACAACAGCATGGCTTCGTAGTAGAAGAGTCTGTGTGCTGAACTGGCCTGCCTGCAGTCCTGATCTTTCACCGATTGAGAACATTTGGCGCATAATTCAAGGAAAAGTCCATCAAAGGAAACCCAAAATTCTCCAGCAGCTGGAAGCCTGTATTAAACAAGAGTGGGATCAAATTCCAATGGCTAAACTCAAGAAACCTGTCTCCTCAATGCCCAGACGCCTCCACTCTGTGTTAAAAAGAAGAGGGGATGCTACACCATGGTAAACAGGCCCCTGTCCTAACTTTTTTGACACCTTTAGCAGCCATCAAATTTGAAATGGGCTCATTTTGTAGATAAAATTGTAAAATTTCTCAGTTTCAACATTTGCTATGTTATCTCTGTTTTATTGTGAATAAAACACTGGCTGGTGTGCTCTGAAAGTCATTGCGTTTTGATTTTTTTCACAATTTAAACCTTGTCCCAACTATTTTGGAATTGGGGTTGTACAGCAAGATAATGACCTAAAGCACGCCTAATACCATTTCCGGGACAAAATCAATGTTCTGCAAAGGCCATTTCAGTCACATACACTGTAAAAAAAAAATTTGTTTTAACTTAAAAAAGTTAGTGTAAGGGCTGCCTTAAAATCTGAAGTTAACTGAACTTAAAATGTCAAGTCGTGATAACCCTAACTCTAACTCATCATCTCAAATTCAGTAAGCTTAAAATTTTAACGGAGCCTGGACACTAACATTTTAAAGTTATCAGCACTGTGGAACATGTTAACAAAGATTTATTTACAGACATGTACTTATAATATAAAACATACGGTATAAAACACCGACGTACAACAACTTGTGCAGCGATTTACAAGAATAAGTACTCAATGACTACTGACACAACTCTCATCCACTGCAATATAAACAACACCATTAAAAAATAGTTCTTTAAACTTAAAAAAGTTAGTGTCCGGGCTCCGTTAAAATTTTAAGCTTACCAAATTTGAGATGGTAAGTTAGAGTTATCGCGACTTGAAATTTTAAGTTCAGTTAACTTCAAATTTTAAGGCAGCCCACACTAACTTTTTTAAGTTAAAACAACTTTTTTTGTTTACAGTGTACCTCATTCTGTTAAAAAAATATGCTGGCTGGACTGAAAGGGGCAATTGAAAAGCACAAACCCAGGTATGTGACTTGTCTTGAAAGGATCTGCATTGAGGAGGGGCCCAAAGTCCCTCCAAATGTGTGCCTTAACTTTGTCAAATAGGAAAATACTCTGTGCTGTCATCCGTATTAGAGGCGGTTAGACCAAGAACTAAACCAGGGATGCCATTAATTATGAAATCTTGACTTAGGAGAAATAGCTTTTTAATTAGAATGGTAAATTAGTTAATAATTTTGGTTGATTCCACTGAGAGGTTCATAAAGGATAGTATTTCTCCGATGTTGGCATTGTGAGTTGTCCTGTTATACCATTTATTTTTCATTGTATTTTTATTGCCTTTCCGGTCAGGAGTGCCTATTATTCCGTAGCCCACTGTTCGTTGTTGGCAGATAGCTTTGAATCATTTATTTATTGATAAAACATATTGTTTAAAGTGAAATAAGCCTAATACAGACACTGTAGAAAACACTGTACAAATACAGCATGGCATTTCTGGGTGGTTGCTTTGGTTCCTTGGTTAACTGCATTGCTGTATGAATATTGTCTATCCTCAATATACATATTTGCATTTGATATTTTTATTCTCATAAGTTTATTTTTCACCCTCCAGCCTTTTACATACTTTTATGATACTTTTCCTGACACACAAATAAATGAGCAGGGAGAGGAAAGGAAAGTTCCTTAACACGCTGTGCAGAATTCATTGAGTTCCATTTCCTGCAAACACGGTTAGCAATGAGTCTCAGAGGGTAATTATCGTTCTGTATTCATGCATAAAAATACCACAGCGCTCCATGCAAACCCCTTGTGACAAAAGGAAAAAAAATAACGTCATATATCAGCAGCGATTCTCGACAAAGCCATTCTTTGTATATCCCAAGCAGATAGTGCCGCGGTCTAACGAAGAAATTAACAATGGTCATTAAATTCAATGGGGGGGAAAACAGCACCCAATTAGAAATTATAACGGCATTGAATAGGCCTGGATCCATGGAGCCATTACAGCCAACCATGAAGCCGAGGGTGTGCTGCATGCGCGGAGTGAGAATGCAATACGGGCTCGCGGGTGAACAAAGAAAAAGTGTTATTAAACGCACTAGCTTGGTATTCAACTGCTACTCATGACTTATGTCTTATTCCGGCGTTTAAGTTTCCCCCTCCCCCATTCCTGTAGTTTTTTGTCCATTTTGTTTTTTAAAATCATATTTACATCATGTTTCAGCATATTTCAAGAATCTACTTAATGGCCGTGGATGTGCTCCTATTTGAACTCACTGATCGCAAACCGAGCCTCTGGAAACATGGCCTCTTGTTGCCCGTTCGCACACTCCTCTTCACCTCCCCAACACTTCAATTTTCTCACTCTCTGCTTTGGATCTGATAACATAACTCTGAACTCCCCTCAGACTCTCAAAGCAGCTCCTCGCTGGCTCCATCATGTCTTTTCCTTAAAGCAAAATCCTTACATTGGTACCAGCGCCAAACACTGTGGGTCCGGGTAATGAGATCTAAAAAAAAAAAAAAAAATTTCTTGAGTAAGTTGCCTGCGATTTTAAAAATGAATAGAGCTTTCAAAAGTGAGACAAAGATAAGGTAAGTTTATTAGGAAGAAATATTGCTCGATATTAGAATAAAGAGATTAAAAGATTACGGTCCGATTTAGCACAAAGAGAGAAAGCCTAGTCCTGGACGAAATAATATTTTGTATGGAGATTCACAGAAGACAACTGTTTTTTTTTTTCCTGGGACAGCACAATATCTTTTCTGGTGGTACCAGCCTCCAAGATGAAAATACTTTGGAATACACTTTGTACCTCGGCGATAAGTTTTGGTGATGATTATGCAAGTGAATACACAACTTCTTAAAACTGCCAATCACAGATGACCACACCTAAAACCACAAAAGGGTCCCTATCTTGCTGCATAATAATAGCTGCATAATAATAATAACAACAATAACAACTGCAAGCTGTAATTGACAGGGTCCAAGCAATATGAGGCAATTAGGAATTTTGAAGCAGTAAAGAAATCTATGAATTTTTGAAACAATTTCTCTGTCGTGGGACATAATTATTTATGGTTTTCCTTGCCCTGCAAGTTTAATGATAATCTGCCATTGTTCAGCCAATCAAATAGTTGTTGATAGCTTATTGGCTGCTGATGTCTATATTCTTTCAGTTATTTCTTGTTCTTGACAAGGATTTTCAGTGGTTTTGACACAGATGCAGTACACAGTCAACCACATTTATCAAAAAGTTGGAAAAATGTAAACATAAAGACATTTTTGGGGCTCATAGCGGCTCTTATTTCAGAGACACCAAAATTAACATACAAATCCCAATTCCAATGAAGTTGAGACGTTGTGTAAAACGTGAATAAAAACAGAATACAATAATTTGCAAATCCATTTTGACCTATATTCAATTGAGCACACTACAAAGACAAGATATTTAATGTTCAAACCAATAATCTTTATTGTTTTTTTGGAAATACTCATTTTGAATTTGATGCCTGCAACACATTCCAAAAACTCTGGGACAGGGGCATGTTTACCGCTGTGTTGCATCACCCTTCCTTTTAACATCACTCAATAAGCCTTTGGGAACTGAGGACACTAATTGTAGAAGCTTTGTAGGTGGAATTTTTTTCCCCATTCTTGCTTGATGTACGACTTCAGTTGCTCAACAGTCTCCATTGTCGTATTTTGCGCCTCATAATGCGCCTCACATTTTCAATGGTAGACAGCTCTGGTCTGCAGGCAGGCCAGCCTATTACCCGCCCTCTTTTACGACGAAGCCACGCTGTTGTAACACGTGCAGAATGTGGCGTGACATTGTCTTGCTGAAATAAGCAGGGACATCCTTGAAAAAGATGTTGTTTGGATGGCAGCATATGTTGCTCCAAAACCTGTATGTACCTTTCAGCAGTAATGGTGCCTTCACGGATGTGCAAGTTACCCATGCCATGGGCACTAACACATGCCCGTACCATCACAGATGCTGGCTTTTGAACTTTGCGCTGATAACAATCTGGATGGTCCTTTTCCTCTTTAGCCCAGAGGACACAACATCCATGATTTCCAAAAACAATTTGAAATCTGAACTCGTCAGACCACAGCACACTTTTCCACTTTGCGTCAGTCTATCTCAGACGAGCTCAGGCTCAGAGAAGCCAGTGGCGTATGTGGGTGTTGTTGATATATGGCTTTTGCTTTGCATGGTAGAGTTTTAACTTGTACTCGTGGATGTAGCGACGAACCATATTAACTGCCAATGGTTTTCCGAAGTGTTCCTGAGCCCACATGGTAATATGCTTTACAGAATGATGTTGGTTTTTAATGCAGTGCCGCTTGAGGAACCGACAGTCACGGGCATTCAATGTTGGTTTTTGGCTTTGCCGCTTACGTGTAGAGATTTCTGAGGATTCTCTGAATCTTTTGATGATATTATGGACTGTAGATGATGAAATCCATAAATTCCTTGCAATTGCACGTTGAGAAATGTTGTTCTTAAACAGTTGGACTATTTGCTCATGCAGTTGTTCACAAAATGGTGAACCTCGCCCCATCCTTGCTTGTGAACGACTGAGCCTTTCAGGGACGCTCCTTTTTATACCTAATCGTGACACTCACCAGTTTTCAATTCACCTGTTCACCTGTGGAATGTTCCAAACAGGTGTTTTTGAGCATTCCTCAACTTTCCCAGTCTTTTGTTTCCCCGTCCCAGCTTTTCTGGAACGTGCTGCAGGCATCAAATTCAAAATGAGTGAATATTTCCAATAAAAACAATAAATTTTATCAGTTTGAACATTAAATATCTTGTCTTTGTAGTGTACACAATTGAATATAGGTCGAAAAGGATTTGCAAATCATTGTATCCTGTTTTTATTCAAGTTTTACACAATGTCCCAACTTCATTGGAATTGGGGTTTGCACTTTCACTGAAGTCAGTAGAATTTTGAAGATGAAGTCTGTAGAATTTTGTCAACTTTGTGCAGACAGTTCACAAGATATTGCAGTTCAAATAAAATTGGCCATGCCCATACCATTGGACCAAACTTTGGCAGTCATATATAGTAAAACAGAATGAAATGTCAAATTTCTGGCTTGGTCCAGATATCTCGTATATCAAATTTTATGATGATTACTCAAATATTTGAGGAGTAGGGAAAAAACCAGTTTTGAATAAGCTTCAAAATGGTGGAAAATTTGCATGCACAAAAATGGCACAACGCAATGGATTTGTCTTGACCCACAGGATCTTGTAAAAAAAGAAAAAAATCCACCAATATGTTTATTGGTGGCTAGCAAACTAGCTAATATTCTTCATATCCTTTGACTAAGGCACTAAAATAATCCTTTGAATATTTGAATTTCCATCGAAAACCCCTTAATATAAAACATCTAATGCGTCAGTTACTAAAAAATATAAATACAATGCAAACCGTAGACGAATAAGCAACAATGGAATCAGATTTTGACTTGCACTTCATTTGATTTCTTGTTAGTTTTCCAATGTTCTGGGCATGCCTCGTAATCGTGACATACAGTAGGTCTTTTAAGTTTGCCTCTATTGGTTGAAAGTCAGAAAAAGCAATTTTTTCATATGGTAGGACAATGTCACATGCACAGTCTGTGTCTGCTGGTTGCAATGCTTCACTGAAGCAACATCGCACTTTTTTTGAGAGAAATATTCAAACCCAGGACACCATGTTTTTATCGCCAAAGCATTACATCAAATCTTGCGCATCATTTTATACCCATTTTGTTGGAATTCAGCCAGACATATTTGGGATTGTTGGAAACCTTGGGATCTCCACTAGAATTTAAAATAGGCTTGAAGTTCCACAGGTTCATATACAGCAGCTGAATTTGATGGACCCATATATGGGTCTGTGGGTTTCATGGGGTTTTATGTGAAATGGCAATCAGGAATACCCTACTGTAGCCTGTTGAGCATGTGGTATTATCAACCAAGCAATTTCAGTGCAACAGAACCACAAATTTCTCCCTAATGAATTTGCCTGTCATCCATCCATGGATTATCTTCGCTGATTGTTCTTGTACAGGGTCATTAGGGGACTGCAGCTTATCCCAGCATATAGTGGGCAAAAGGCAATTGGCCTACAACCTCAATTCCAAAAAAAGTTGGGAGGGTGTGTAAAATGTAAATAAAAACAGAATGCAATGATTTTCAAATCTCATAAACCCACATCTTATTTACAATAGAGCATAGACAACATATCAGATTTTAAAAGTGAGACATTTTACCATTTCATGAAAAAATATTAACTCATTTTGAATTTTATGACAGCAACACATCTCATAAAGGTTGGGACAGGGGAAACAAAGGCTGGACAAGTAAGCGGTACTAATAAAAAAAACAGTTGGAGGAGTATTTTACAACTAATTAGGTTAATTGGCAACAGGTCAGTAACATGACTGGGTATAAAAAGAGCATTTTAGAGAGGCAGAGTCTTTCAGAAGTTAAGGTGGGCAGACGTTCACCAATCTGTGAAAAACTGTCTAAAAATTGTGGAACAATTTCAGAAAAATGATGCTCAATGTAAAACTGCAAAGACTTTGAATATCCCACCATCTACAGTACATAATATCAAAAGCTTCAGAAAATCTGGAGAAATCTCTGAGTGCAAGGGACAAGTCAGAAAGTGACTATTTGATGCTCATGATAGGCCCTCAGGCAGCACTGCATTAAAAACGGGCATGATCCTGCACTGGAATTCACTGCATGGGCTCAGGAACACTTCAAAAAATCAATGTCTGCGAACACAGTTTGCTGTGCAATCCACAAATGCAAGTTAAAGCTGTATCATGCAAAGAAGAAGTCATATGTGAACGCGATCCAGAAACGCCGCCGTCTTCTCTGGGCCTGAGCTCATTTAAAATGGACTGAGGCAAAATATAAAACTGTTCTGTGGTCAGATGAATCAAAATTTGAAATTTTTTTTGGAAACCACGGACACTGTGTCGTGCAGACTAAAGAGCGGGACCATCCAGCTTGTCATCAGCGGACAGTTCAAAAACTTGAATCTCTGATGGTGTGGGCTTGCATTAGTGCCTATGGTGTGGACAGCTTACACATCTGGAAAGGTACTATCAATGCTAAAAAGTATAGAGAGGTTTTGCAATAACATAATGTCCCATCCAGACACCGTCTCTTTCAGGGAAGGTCTTGCATATTTCAGCAAGACAATGCTAAACCACATACTGCATCCATCACAACAGCATGGCTTTGCAGTCGAAGAGTCTGGGTGCTAAAATGGCCTGCCTGCAGTCCAGACTTTTCACCAATGGGTCATTCCACGCCAAACCACTCAATTTTTTTCCGCACTCCCTTCGATTTCGATCAAATTTGGCATGTTGGTGGACATCCTTGAGAAATGGCAGCACACTAAATTTCAAGGCATTCCCGCCATTTTTGATGGATCTAGCGCATTTTCAGATTTGGCGGGATTTCCAACAATTGATGACCCTGAAACAGAAATTATGTAGTAACTCCTAAACCAGCAGTTCAATTTGTTCAAATTGGGTATCATTGGAAAGAGTAGAACATTTCCTTTCAAATGATATGCATCACAACGACCTTCTGAGGTGATGACTTTTTTGAGGGCAATTGACATGACCTTGACCTTTGACCTGCTTTTCACAAAATGGATATCAACCGATTTTCATGAAATTTGTAATGCTGCTAGGGCATATTCCTACAAAGAGATACTCAAAATTTCAAGCTGGAGAATTCCATGGATTTGGAGATATGTTTGGCAAATAATAGAGGATTTCACATTTTGGTCGATTTTTTTTCTTGGGCGGACATCCTTTTTATACATGCTTTCTTTATTCATTTATTTCATTTGCTTTCACACCAGCACTTTAACGTTGTCTTTGTTCTGTATAAATTTTTGAAACCAAGATTTGACAATAGTATTACAGTGACTGGTACACAGAAGTCACATGCTTTCTGTCCAGCTGATGAACCAAACAAGCTTTTTTTTAAAACGCTATTCCAATGCATCAGAAAGTAAGAAGGTTAAAGTTCTTAAGGCTAGCAAATAGGTACCGGTAATTAGCTGATGTGAAGACGTCAGGCCCCATTTAGGATGTAAGTGACAATAGATTTGATCACTGGTATCAATTTTATTTTGGGTAAAACTAAAGTGAACCATGGCCGTGAACCCTCATGCCCCCCTCCAACCCTGAACTGGTAAAAATGTGATACCAAGGCCTATATGCTAGAGCGTTGGATCCATGAGCGCACTCACATGATTGTCGAACATATAAATATGTACATAAGATCATGTAAGTATGAATAATTAAATGTTGTTCTCTGAAAATTTCAACTTTGGTACTATTTTTCCTATTACATCCTGTCAGGAAATCCATTATCCAATGGACCTATCATGGATATCCAAACATATCTCCAAATTCATGGAATTCTCCAGCTTGAAATTTTGAGCATCTCTTTGTAGGAATATGCCCTAGCAGCGTTACAAATTTTATGAAAATCGGTTGATATCCATTTTGTGAAAAGTAGGTCAAAGGTCAAGGTCATGTCAATTGCCCTCAGAAAAGTCATTACCTCAGAAGGTCATCGTGATGCATATCATTTTGAAAGGAAATTTTCTACCCTTTCCAATGATACCCAATTTGAACAAATTGAACTGCTGGTTTAGGAGTTATCACAAAATTTCTGTTTCAGGGTCACCAATTGTTGGAAATCCCGCAAAAAACTAAAAATGCGCTAGATCCATCAAAAATGGCGGGAATGCCTTGAAATTTGGTGTGCTGCCATTTCTCAAGGATGTCCACCAACATGCCAAATTTGATCTAAATCGAAGGGGGTGCGGAAAAAAATTTAGTGGTTTGGCGTGGAATGACCCCAACAGAAAACTTTTGGCGCATCATAAAACGGAAAATCCGGCAAAGAAGACCAAGGACTGTTGAGCAGCTAGAATCCTACATCTGACAAGAGTGGGACAACATTCTTCTCCCAAAACTCCAGCTACTGGTCTCCTTATTTCCCAGACGTTTACAGACTGTTGATAAAAGAAGCGGGGATACTAAACCATGGTAAACATGGCCGTGTCCCAACTTTTTTGAGATGTGTTACTGTCATCAAATTGAATGATGAACTAACAAGTGGTGCCAGGCACAACAAACCCCGCCCCTCGCATATACTTTCACCTACTTGTACGAAATTCAATAGGGATCTATTCTTGGTCAGTGGCAATCCCTATACTGAATTTGGGGTGAATCTGGCCATTAGTTTTGCTGCTAGAGTGTTAACAAACAAACACACAAACATAGAAACAAACCGAACCGAAAACAATACCCCCTCCCTCATTCTTTGGGTGGGGCAGGGTAATAATTTTCAAGAAATGGTAAATTGTCACTTTCAACATCTGATATGTTGTCTATGTTCTACTGTCAATAAAAAATGGGTTTATGAGGTTTGCACATCATTGCGTTCTGTTCTTATTTACATTTTATACGGCATCCTAATTTTTGGGGAATTGAGGTTGTAAGACACACTGGAGAGTTTGCCAATCCATGGTAAGGATCACACACACCATCACTCACATCCTTAAACCTGTGGGTAAATCAGAGTTTCAGTTAGCCTGGCTTGCATGATGGACAAAACCAGAGTACCCGGAGGAAACCTAAGCTAGCATGGGAAGAACTTGCAAACTCATTTGCCAGCCAATGTGAAACAAAAGAAGCTCAATAAAAATGCTTGACAATATTCATAAATGGGGAATAACACAGGGAGTCTCTTTACTTAAGGTCACATTCTGACTAAACCACAACCTCTTGTACAGATCTTTTGAATTATACAATATGTTCATCTTTATGGCATGAAGGTGTGTTATACACACTTTGTGAATTCAGAATACAATACATGCCTGCAATTCCTATATCAATGAAGTAGAATTGTATCAGAAGCTGCAGTGAAATTTGACATAAATTTGCAAGTATTAAGCTACTTTATGCAAGTTTCTTCCAAGTAAGCCTCAATAAACACTTTATGGAATTATTATGGCCACTAAAATATCAAAGCAGCGATTCAAGCAAATTGTTGATATGTCCAACTGGGAAAATGGTCATCACATTATCAATCAAGACTATGGAGGAGAAACTTGTTTTTGAAATCTGAGAATATTTCTTTGCCCTTCCACGCTTCATCTCTGAAAGACTAAATTATTTAGCATCATACTGCCTTCCACTGGCAGAAAGACATAAATATGACATAGTTAACACATGAAAAAATTACAGGCAAATTACATTTCATTTTTACTTAAGATTTTGATGTTTTGATGCAAGCAAGGACTCCTGGCATATGTACCACCATTTATATGAATTTGCAAGATTATTTAGAAATCTCATTCTGAGTTCATTCTGTCTTGCACTACTTTCAAATATTTTTCACACCTTGGCCTCCCTGTGCAAGCGGTGGGAGAACACAAACAGAATAACAACGCAAAGAAAGTGTGATGGATAACAATGTGCTCGACAGAGCAACAGAAAGACGGACAGAGTGAGAGCGCGAGATCAGAAGCTGTGGATTATCAGAGGAATAGTCCAGCTGAAGGAGGTTATACTGTAAACCGGTGAAAATACGTGGGCGGACCGGGTGGGGTGGGAAGAATGCAGAGAATATATGGGTTGATGCTAAATGTACATGGGAGAGAATCGCGTGTCCTCATATATCCTGAAGAAACTGGGGTGAAAGATGACAAGGCAAATAATAGAGGATTTCACATTTTGGTCGATTATTTTTCTTGGGCGGACATCCTTTTTTTACATGCTTTCTTTATTCATTTATTTCATTTGCTTTCACACCCGCACTTGAACTTTGTCTTTGTTCTGTATACATTTTTGAGATTTCAGACTTACATTACACTGACAAGTTAAACACCTCGAACTGAAAACTGGTCTAAGGGCTGGTTTTTATATTTCATATATTGTATTGTGATTGCCAAAGGGGTACCAACCAGTACTGTCAATAAAACATACGATGACTTATAGCCACAATCAGCCATGCATCAATTTAAAAATTTCAATACAAAGTTTTATGATCCAAAATGGTTTGAGAAATGGAGTATTCCTTCAAAAAGGCTCCCTTCTTTTCAAATCTCAATTATCAGCGCAGACTGTTTAATTAAAGTGAAGAAGTACTTTAGTTCAAACAATCTTTTTTCATGTTTTAAAGCTGTCTGACTTGAGTGCCATTAGACCGCCAAAATGATGAGGAATATATACTGGAACTGTGAATTCAAATTAAAATCAGGAGGAAGAAAGTTATAAATTAAAGTTATAAAGTTATAAATTAGACCAGCTAAGTGAATTAGCTTTCAACACATTTTTAGAAAACATTTAATTCTAACAACACTGAGAAGCACATATTCCCAATAGTATAGATCTGGGGAAAAAAATGCAAACTCTCACTGATTAGGAAAAAATTCCAAGTTTTTTATTATAGCTTTGTGAACACTAAAACAATATTTCCAGGGAACAAAATGTCAAGAGAGCACAGTCACAAACTCCAAGGAGTAACATTAAAACCTGAGGGATGTGTCTCATTGTTCTGTTCTGTGTGCTAATGAAATCCTCATATATATGCTCTGCCTCTTTGCACTTCGTCCATACTGTTAGCTGGTGCAAAACGACATACATTCAATTATCGCAGTCTGGTGACAAACAGAGGCCCTGATTGGGTTACATTTCTTCTTAACAACCCACACCGAGCATATAAAAAAGAAAAGAAAAAAGCTGTTCTAAATGACTTGAGTTGTCCTGTTGTTGCAGTTTCTCACCTGTGGAGAATCACTTTTGAAGCAGTTAGCAGTGTAAAATTTTCCTCCTGTTAAGTAAAACATACAAAATCCTCTCTCGGTTGCCGCAAGTGTCCTTCATTTACTTGCATTTTCTGCTCCCTCCAAAACAGGTCGTGGGTCCAGCATTGTCCAGAGGTATCCCCAGTTGTGGGCAAACAAATAAAAAATGTCAAAATTACGATGCTTCAGAAATCCATCCCTGAAAAACAAGATTAAATTCACCTCATGACCAAGATAAAATATTTACTCTGCTTAAGAAAACACGGAAGCTACCCTATGTCTACGCTTGACTAGAGTGTGACCCTCCTGAAAATGTATGATTAGGAGCTTGTTTTTGAATAACTTGAAGAGGTCCATAAACTTTTTGTGTGTTTCTGTATTGAAAGGATATATATTTTGGCTCAGCATAAGCTGTTGCACTGTACTGTATGTGTTAATAAAAATAAATACTAGTGAAAAAGCTTGTGAAAAAGCTGAAATAATAATAATAATAATAAATAATAATACTAAAATTATTAACAATAATAATGCAGGCAGCACAATGGTGCGGTGGGCAGCACTATTGCCTCACAGCAAGACTGCAGCGAGTTTGAACATGGCCTGGGGCTTTTCTGTGCCGAGTTTGCATGTTCTCCAAGTGTTTCGGTGGGTTTCCTTCAGGTACTGTGGTTTCCTCCCACGGACCCAAGACATGCATGTCAGGCTAATTGGAGACTCTAAATTGTTCATAGGTGTGACTGTGTGAGTGAATGGTGAGAGAGTCCTGTACTGGATTGGCGAGCTGTCCAGGGTGTGTTTCTGCCTTTCACCCATTGTCAGCTTGGATAGGTATCAGCGCCCTCACGACTCTATTGAGGAAGAACCAGTTTAGACTACAGATTATTATTACTAACAGTATTATGCTTGTTTTTGCTGTGTATACAACTTATAACATGGACACCAAGATGATGTCACAGTAAAACTTTGTGACATTTACACTGGAACATTTGATGCTGGTACACTCACAAATACAAGAACCATGCATTTTACAACTAGAAAAATCGGTTACCCTCAAGCCCTCAGTTTTATCTCCTGTACATCTGAAACTGTACTTCATGGTACTCATTTCAGTAAACAATAATAATGGGAAGTGTAAAGGGGTATGCGTCTATACATCTTGTAAAGGGCTATCTCGCTTATGCAGATGTATGACTGACAAAATTGCGGTATGTGGCCAGAAAGAAGGCATGCAATAAATTTCACTGGAGAGCAAATGGGGGGGGGCAGCCCATCCTATGAGACAGTTGATGAACAAACCCCATTACAGCCTTGCAAAGGGATTTTCTGATTGATGAAGCTATATTCTAAAAAGCCAATGCTTTTGTTTGATCATATTTAACTGAGATCAATAAACAGGGGTGAGATAGGGAGGGTGTGTGGAATAAATGTTCTTTTGTGCATGCTCTTTGCCCTTGGAGAATTTTTGTGCCTGTTTAATGACCTGCTCTCTACCACACACAGTTGCAGCGATTCTGCTGTAATGTGTGTAAGGAATTGCCGTGTTGCAAGTAGAGACTCATGAATAAAATATCATATAAAATTGTATTTGCCGTATCAATAATGAAAAACACAGTCCCGCAGCTGGCATCACGAGGCCATGTCAGAGGCCCGCCTCGGTGTCTTGTTTGTCGGCCGTTTTTTCGGCAGCCGTGGTTGTTTTGCTCTCAGAGATATTTGAGGACAAACACGTAGGATTTCATCTGCTTTGCTGCTCTGACCGCAGTATCGCTGTATTCGGGGTCGCGTTCGGCTCGAGGTCTGTGTAAAATATTCAAAGCACCACATGAGGTGAGGAAAACCATGGCTCGGGAGAGCTAAGGGCTAGCTATTTTACAGCGTTATCATTTTACCGTTATGATCAAAACTGAAACAGACCATATCAGATGACTCCAGCTCCATGCTTAACACCTTGGCTCTGGATATATCAGAAGTTGCTATGGTAGCATTTACATTGATTTATTAACATGAGTTAAATTTAAGCCTTAGAGAGAATAGTTGTTCTCTCACTAACTGGAATAGGTTTTTCAGCTCCTAATCAACTGTTCGAAGCCATCAAAATTGAGTGGAACAACACTGACTCTTATTTCTGTCAAGGCTAAAACATTTTAAGACATCAAAGAGAAAACCTACCCCATACTAAGTTACTTCATCTATTTGTTTAGTTTGTTAGTTCCCCAACTAATTATTTGTTTTACAACAAAATGCCTCATATTTTGCCATTTTGAGCTTGGCCCATTTTTTTTTTTTGCCTAGGATTGCATGCATGCTGCTTATTCCAATTTAAGTCAATGTTGATGCTACCATAGCAATGCCTCTGTTGCTGCATCATCATTGATTTTAAGTAGGAATGTATTCACCATTTGAAAAATTGATAGCATATACAGTTTACTATATGTAGGCCAACTTAAAATCAATGCAGGAGACGTAGTAGTGCTATTGAACTATCAATACGACAAGTATTACCATTTTGCTTTGATCAATGCATCGAGGAAAAGTGATTCAGCCATTATTGGCTGTATTTATGGGACTGTGCTCCTATGTTAAAAAAGCAATTGCCAAAAGAAATGAGTAAATATTTGTAGGCCTTGTTGCACTTCATGCCACTTTGATAGTTTTAGTTACGTTTGTCCCGTGATAATTAAATGATTCTAAAATGCAGAGTGACACTGATATTAACTTCATAAGTTGTGTTTCTAATCAACCCCTTGAAGAATGCAGCCAGAAAAATCCATTGCTTAAAGTTAGAGGGGGCACACACCCAAAAATTGTTTAGCAATACATAGAATGGTGTGCTGGACTGTTATTTATTTATCTATTTTTTTTTTTTTTTTTTTTGGTTCAGCTATGGAATTTTCCATCAAAGGCAGCTGCACAAGACTGAATACCTTCGTTTCTGTGGTGAGTGCCACTGAAGTGATGCATTAAGAAAACTGCACCACACCGCTATTGCATTACCATTCGATTTAACACACCTGCTCATGCCTGGAATGAAGTAGGTGAACATTGTTGTGCAACACAAGAAACAATAACAAAGAAAAAGTTTACTCCCAAGTGTCAGGAGGAGGCAAAGCCAACTTCCATAGCTAAAGACATTTTCCATGGGCATAAATGCACAGCAGGTTGATTATACAATTACTTTTTTATTGGATTCTGGTGAAGTTATTTCAAATAGCTACCCTTTAAAACATATTACCAAAAACAAATCATACAGTACATAGATGAGCCACCATTTTTATCTCCATGTAAGACCCTTTCCAATTGCTGAAGACCTGACTTGGCCAGGTGTTCAATTTGCATAGTAACACCCAAGCAATGTTGAACAATGTTCTGCTGTATGTAACATTAATCACATGTAAATCTTTTATTTGTTAGCAGAGCTTTTTGTCTGATAGAATTGCTGAATATGTGTTCCTGAAGAACATGTTTTTGCATTGTTAACCAAGCTACTTTCCCCACCAGCACAAACTTTTATGCACACCACCTGTAGTTTTTCACTGTCCATTTTGGCCAGGGGTGACTAAGCTTATACAAACAGGGCTAGTGTGGATGCACACTTTGGAGTACCCAGGAAAACCCAATTTATTGAATGAACTAGTCACGGTTTTTTTTAATCAGAACCTTGAAAAGTAGTATCAGTCGTCTTAGTGCTGGCATAAAACTAAATCCAGGACTCCCATTGTCTCTTTTTGAGTAAGTTTTGTCACCTCTTATGATGTGATGCTTTAGGTATTTATGGATACATTCATATTATTACAGCTTACTGTATACAGACTCATATAGTGAATAAAAACAGATGAATTTCTTTTAAACCCGTCTCAAAATTATGCAGTATTTACACCATAGGCTGACAAATTTGCACATAAACAGTACGTTAAGGTGCTTTGAAATCAGTTCAGTCGAATATAATTAATTATTAATCCATGCAATTCTGACAATCTATAACTCAATTTATGATTTAAATGTAAGCACAAGGTCCTGGTATTTAAGCTTAGCTGCTCGTGGTTGAACTTTGAAGAAATGTCACTTGCGCCCCCTTCAGGACACATTCGGAAAAATAAGACATTTTCCACCCATATGTATTGTAAGGAACATACGTAATTTTTGTGAAAGGGTCACGGTGAAACTTACAAAAATGTAAATATAATGAGAATGATGCATTGTACAAGAAATCCCAGAGCAAATTATTCAAGCTGATAAACCCTCAGGCATGTAGATTATTCATGAGGGTTTATTTTAATACAATGATAAACTGGACACAAAATGAAAACAAGACTCATCATCTATCAGTTTGTCTCAGATTAATTTACAAATGCACAAGTGGAGCCGGAGCTCTTGAGCATTGTGCAATGCCGGCCTCACAGTGAGAATAAATTGTTATATTAATTTATACACTGAAGTCTGCATCATTTTCTGTATTAAGGGCTCCTGGGTCCCGTCGGCGAAAAGAAATAAATCCTGTGAATATACTGTATTTGGCCAGGTTAATCCAGCAATAATAAATCACACTTAAATGCCATCGATTTAGTATAAGGTTGCCTTATCCATCTGAGCACTCAGTGGGGGCCGTATTGAAATGACTATTTCTTTTTAGAAAAGAAGAGCCCTCAAGTCTCAATTAGAAATCAAAAAACCAAATGTTTTTTTAAGATAAATGACAGAATGCACTGGGGGAGAGAGGCCCCAGGTGTCTATGAAATCTGCCAGTCCGTTCAAAAGCGAACCTTAGAATAAACTACGTGATGAAGGCACATGTTCAACTAAATCACAGCAGAAATGAGAAACACGACTGTGTGTCTCAGGACCGACAATTAGGCTACGGTGAAATGATCGTAGAACATGCATGATACGCACCAAAAATGGGTTACTTTACATGAGCTGTCAGTTTGCCGCAAACACATCAAGTTTTGTTGTGTTACCTTTGAGAGAAATATTAATACTAGAAGGCTTTCATTGACTTCAAAGGTGACAGCTCTTCGAACAAAGATACCAGAACAGCCAATTATTTCTTCCAACTATGGGCAACATGGTGCAGGAGAGTCGTATAAGTGTAGGCAATGATGATGGATTACTGTAGGGGAGATATTTAGGAAGTCTTTTTGGGAATACAGCATATATCTCCTGGACTGCCAAAGCCACGAGCATGGGATAACAAGGCAGCAAAGACAGTCCACGGTTTTTGAGCTCAGCATGTGATCACAAACTACTTTTTGGATCAAGGGAAAAATGAAATATGAGGTTTGATTTAATTCTGCTTTTTTATTACAGGTCAAAAATGTGCCTCTCGGTCCAAATCTGTGTGCTAATTTAATTTAATTACAGTTATAAGTCATGAACTTTTGTAAAATACGCTGTTCCAAGTCAGGAGTAAACTGTAGCAGTGTAGGTATTGTAGATTAATTCAAAACAAAATTTAAATAAAGAGAAGCTTCTTCTTATCATGATTTGTTTTTTTTTTTTTTGGAGTGGAAAAACAATTGCCATTTTCCTATTCAAAACAACAAATCATGTGAACAACGGGCATTTAGGTTAGGCACTGTTAATAATTCTAAATTAATTAGCATTATATAGCATTTTGCATTTTATTTATGTATATACAGTTTGATGCTTAAAATTGTGAGAAGTACAGCTATCACCCACACACCTACAGCTCAAATAGAATATAATGTTAGGTGTAGACAAGATATTGTTTGGGCCATTCTACCCTGTGTTATACGTAGAAGTATGGTCTTCCTATCCAAAAGCAGTATATTGGAGAGGTGGTCCTATTCGCTTTTGAGCTAAATTTTCATGTCCTATTAATTGACATTTTGACACGCATATGGCTGCAGTTAGCGCTGGGCAACAAAGGTAAATATCTCTTAATAGCATTATTTTCCCTCAATTAAATTAAGGTATGCCGCTAAAGTATGCATTTTTTCCCCACATATTCACCTATTGTGTGCAAGCAAATTCATACTGTGTGTAAAGAGCTCTTTGTAGAGCACTCAGTCTTACTGGAAAATGACAATGTCTCAAAAATATATCTCATCCAGTAGTGAACAGTTAGACGTGCTCCCCTTAAAAAATAAGGTGTTTATGTTTATTTAACTACCTTTCCCTATTCTTGAAGGTAAAAATTCAACCATCAAATGAGTAGTTTCTCTAAGGGTTGTGGATATTTAGGAAGAGATTATCAATCAATTGGCTTGTTAAAGTGCACTAGACACTGCTGAAGAACAAAAAAAAAAATAGTTGAGAACTAAAAACCGTATGAAAAAGCACAAGAACGACAAAATTTAGGGAAAGCCCATCAGGAAAATGCAACACTTGAATTTTACAGACTATTTAATTTTCGATTCTTGTTTGGTTAACTGGCTTATAAAATTGATCTCAGCTGTATGGACTTTAGAAATATGGAGTGTGAAACTGTTGAGGGAGGACATAAAAAATGAAACAGGGAAATGAAATGGAAGATGGAGAAAAGTCTATAATTGGAATGAAGGTGGAAGTAAAAGGTTGGGATGCAATCAAAGTCTTTAGTGAGACCATGAATACGGGAAATTCCTGAAAACAGAGATTGGGGATTTAAGAAGAGTGAGAATATGTAGAAGTGGAATTATAATTGTAGAATATTACGCGAAGAAGCAAAGAGGCAAGGCTTTAAAAATACGCAGATGCACAGGGACAATAGTTGTTTGCTTTTTGGTGAGAGACAAAGTAAATTTGAAGAGAGCTGTCAAAGGCTTTTCGGACATAGATGGAGAAGATTGGGCCAGGTGGCTGAAAAGCTATAGAAATGGGGAGAAAAAAGAAAGCTTTTCAGTATGTTTTGAGTTTGATGGGGAGTCACCTCATTGGGTATATTTAGATTATGTTACTTACAAGGTGAGACCTTCTGTAAGGATTCCACTGAGGTGCTGTTGGTGTCATGATTGTGGGCACGTGGCAGCAGTTAGTAGAAAGGGGATGAACCAGCATAGGAAGTGTGACAAAGATGGATGTGCTGAAGGCAAGTGTGAGCTTATCAAAAAGCTGACAAAATGTTTTCACTTTAGGGGAAATCATGAAAAAGCACAGGGTAAAATTTCATGTGCAGAGGCAACAAGAAGACTGAGAGCTGAAAAGGAAACGGCAATGACAAAATTTAATAAAGCCAAAGGAGCGGAAAAAGAAAAGGGATGGGGATAAAGCCACCATTAATATGGACAGAAGGAGTTTCTTGGCATATTGTGATGTGATTAAGTGCGCAAGTGAAATGTACGCTAAGACAGTGGATCAGAATGGTGGTGGATGCAGCAAAAGCAATTCTAGATTTTTCAGTTGAGAAGGGTGCGGAAATTTGGGGAACATTGGCAAGGGGGCTTGGAGGGAGTCCGATGCGGTCCGAAGTAGGGAATATTACCAAAGGGTCTCTTTTTTTTTTTTTTTTTTAAAGAAATAGCAATCTAGACCAGGGGTTCCCAAACTCGGTCCTGGGGCCTCCCTGTGTATGCTGGTTTTTGCTCCACCTTGGTTTGCAATCCTAGGATTTTAAAAAGCTGTTAATTTTTCTTAATTAGGTGCATTTATCCTCTCTTGACAAACAGTATTTTGACAGATGTGCATACAAACAGTGAGGAATAAATTCCGCATCCACATTGCAATATATGAGTAACAACTGCATAAAAATAGGGGAAAAAAATGTACCCAATCAAAGGAAAAAAAAATCAATGGGTTCCTAATTGGTGAAACTGTGGGCACATGGTTGCAAAAACTAACAATTTACTAAACAGGTAAATGACAGAGTCAAACCTGTTTTATGTTATGTTTTTGTGACTGAGTGCAAGCAAATTATTTTGAAAGAACTCTAATCACCTGTCTTCAGCAACCTAATTGGGAGGTTAGTGATTTTCTCAGTACCTGATTTGATCTGTTTAAAAATGTTATTACCTGAAATTGCTTGCCACACAGAAAAAAAAAAAAAAAAAAAACTTGACATGCAAGGGTCTTTTATTTGGTCTTTTATTCTTCATGGCACAAATGGATATTTCTATTAAAATTTGGCTTAAAACAGCAAATAACATATTTAAACACAAAATGCACCCAATTTTGACAAATTAACAGCTTGTTAAAGTCCTATGATGGCAATTATGGTTGGGACAAAAACCAGCATACACAGGAGGCCCCAGGACCGACCAGGGGTTCCCAAACTAGGTCCTGGGGCCTCCCAAACTGTATGCTGGTTTTGCTCCACCCTGGTTTGCAATCATAGGATTTTAACAAGCTGTTAATTTGTCTTAATTAGGTGCATTTTTGTTCAGAACAGCAATTTATCCTCTCTTGACAAACAGTATTTTGACAGATATGCATACAAACAGTGAGGAATAATTCCGCATCCACATTGCAATATATGAGTAACAACTGCATAAAAAGAGGGAAAAAATGTACCCAATCAAATGAAAAAAATCTATGGGTTCCTAATTAGTGAAACTGTGGGCACATGGTTGCAAAAACTATCAATTTAATAAACAAGCAAATGACAGAGTCAAACCTGTTTTGTGTTATGTTTTTGTGATTGAGTGCAAGCAAATTATTTTGAAAGAACTCTAATCACCTGTCTTCAGCAACCTAATTTGGAGGTTACTGATTTTCACAGTACCTCATTTTATCTGTTTAAAAATGTTATTACCTGAAATTACTTGCCACACAGGAAAAAAAATACTTGATATGCAAGGGTCTTTTATTTGGTCTTTTATTCTTCGTGACACAAATGGATATTAAAATTTGGCTTAAAACAGCAAATAGCATATTTAAACACAAAATGCATCCAATTTGGACAAATTAACAGCTTGCTAAATTTCTATGATGGCAATTATGGTTGGGACAAAAACAGCATACAGAGGGAGGCCCCAGGACCGAGTTTGGGAACGCCTCATCTAGACAATTAAATATAATATACCCAGTAGGTGGCGGTAACACACAAACAGGTGCCATGACATTACACTCGAAGAAGAAGGAAGGCCAGAATCAATTGGAATGCAACGATGTCTATTTTTAGCTGTGTTGCTAGATTTGAGAAGTTATTAATGCGTTGACCATCTGTTCAGCGTCTCTGATCTATCAATTGGATGCACTCAAGGGGACAATAACACTGAAGGAGCGGGCAGAACTAACTTGCTAGTTTTATTTTGGCGAACGATGTTAATATTAAGACAGAGATGAAACGTTAAGTTGTTTACAGGTCGATATAGCAAGAAAGTTTGCGGTCTTTGTAAAATCTGTTTCCCGGAACCTCCACAGCAAACACTGGTTAGCGTCAGTCTTCGGGTAAAAATGAAACTAACTTTGCAATTGGAATTAATCATGAGTTTATCCTTGACGCCAGCCTTTTCTGCGGTGTTGCCTCTCGTCATTACCACTTGGCCGTTTCAGGAAGCGACGGCGAAAGGTAGTGGTCTTCAACAGTGTGCAATGCTTACGTGTTCATCAGCGAAGTCCAATGTTGATTATACATCATGTAGATCCGACCGAGCAATCTGATTGGTCAATCAGACGTTTAGAATGTTCTCAAATGAGCATGTCAGCACGGAGAGCCGAGCTCATATGATAAATAACCTACCTCATCACTGAAAATATTACTCCGTCTATCTTATTCTTGTGCCGACACTGGAAAGCCTTTGCTTATATTTAAATATAACCGTTAATATAAGTTCGTTGTAGATAAAGATCAGCTGTGCTGGTGAGTCGTTGTCAGGCACCTGTAAGCTTAAAAATGACTGAGATGTCGGCAGAAGTATAACTATCAGTCCATTTAAAAAATAATTTTTTCCAGCTGATATTCTAGTTACAACATGATTGAGCTAGCAAAACAGCTTTGTGTTGCTATGTGTGTTATTTATTTAGTTTATGGAAATCACGATGCCTAGAAAACATAAGCCCAAGTTGGCTGGCTGACAAGTTAACGTCAGATCTCATGTATTTCCACTGAAATGGATAGAATACTAGCAAAAAAACTTTAATATTTTGAGAGCGAAATGCCCACAGTATGAATACATTTTGATAATACATTTTATTTTGTTGGTAATAGTTGTATAATCGCATTATTACACTCGAGGGTGTGCTTGACCGTCATTATTGTAACTTAAGTGATGCTAACGGAACTTGGTCGCATCACTGTCCTGACAATAATGAGGGTCAAGCACACCCTCGAGTGTAATAATACTTAAATAGAATTTCTCGAACTATCACCATCTCGCGGCAGGTTGAAGTTTATTTCGCTTCGAACTAAATTAAATTTGTTCGCGAATATAGTCTCGTCAGTGAGGAAGTCGAATTATGTTTTTAGACATTTCCGAGAATTGGCTTATCCGCACTCCCCGATTTCACCGGCTTTATCAAACCATGCGGAAGATTTGAGGCGTTCATTTTAGAGACAGCAGGACCACTGGCACTGTTTACAGCATATAGCTAGCCTGCTGTTCCTTCCGATTTGGCAGAGATGTTGCGTCCTCTGATGGCTTGATCCCCTTGTATCATTCACATTCCCTCTGAACCTCTGTTCTCCCTTAATTCGCGGGATACTGACGCACAAGCTGTTAGAAATATCGCATCACTCGGAATATTAATCATCCGGGACAGGCAGAGATTAGCAGCCAAATGGTTGTATGGTACGTCTGTTTGCTCGGGAAGTCACTGCAGGTGGTGCTTCCAGTTGACACCTGTAAAAGCTTTTTACATCGGAGTCAGTTGTCTGAACACTCAAGTGTTCGCACTCTGTGCGTACAGGCAAATGTTTTTAAAAGTCTTTTTTAATAAGTTGAGAAGTCTGCAGAGAAACGATTGCTCGTTTCATTCACTTCTCAAAGGCCATTCAGTCAGTTTCTTTGACCATCTAAATATTATGCAACCGATGTGCAGTTGTCTCCTCCGGTATTATGAAGCTGACCTGTTTTTGTGTAAATTCCCTCTACATCCATTTCTTTTAGCATGGAGCACGCTCGCCTCCGGGGGCTCGGTGCTGGACGCCTTGGAGAAGGGTTGCGCTGAGTGTGAAATCCAGCAGTGTGACGGCAGCGTTGGTTATGGAGGGCACCCTGATGAGACAGGAGAGACCACGCTGGATGCCATGATAATGAATGGGTCAGAGTTCTCACAGTTTACCTGATATGGTGGTTGGCATTGAGTGGAAGCAGATGTGCAAATCACTAAGAGGAGGAGTGAGTACGCTCAAGAAATCAACACTCCTTACATTTCACTAGTGAAGGCTTTTCAGTTTTAAGTCCCCAGGAGCTTACCGACTATCAATTTATCGTCTAATTTTTTTTGGACCTGAGGTATATAGTATGTCTACAGAAATTCTTTTCCCTAAATTTATTTACAAATCTAAAAATGTCCTCTCCCAAGGTTCTTTTATCATCCCAGGGTGAGGTCACGTACTTGAGTGGTCCGCATAAATTTGAAAGGTTATGAGCTCACCCAACCAGAGTTAAAATAAATTACCCCGTCCCCACGAAAGGTGAATCATAGTCGCGCCCATTCAATCAACAAGAAAGCTCTGATAAGTCTGTCCAGCTATTTTTGTTGTATGTTTTATCATATTTAAAAAAAAAAAAAAAAAATTCCGTTTAAACTTTGGTGCATGCTTCAGATCCAAGTCAATTTTGAAAAATGGCATTACTATCAACGATTGATTCAGTGTTACCGGGGACTTCAATCAAATCTGAATTGTGTGTACGAGTAAGCCTATTTCCTTTAATGTAGAAATACAAACTATGGTTGCTCATTCATAAAAATCTTGATAAATTTGCAAATATAAGTGTTCCGCAGAATTGAGTTTTCTCCCCTTGTAGCATTTGCTTATGGGGTTTTCTAATGTGCATTTGTTTATATAGTGACACAATGGAGGTTGGCGCTGTGGGAGACCTCAGGCGAATCAAAAATGCCATTGGTGTGGCAAGGGCAGTGATGGAACGCACCAAGCACACCTTTTTGGTGGGGGAATCTGGTAAAAACTGGTTTTCAAAAGACCTCTGTGAATGGCTTGGAATTTTACAAGCGTAAATTTGTTCGCCTGTTGTTAGCATTTTGCAAGAAAATATACTGAACAAAAGGGACAGATTAAGGTGTATACAATAATATCTGAGCAGACTATGACCTGTACTGTGTAGTATAGGAGCACAGCAACTGGTCATGAAAGTTAACTGTTATCTCAGGATTTGTATACGGTTAAATTGGACAGCATCACTTCTGGTTAGTTTTTGCAGCAGGTACTGAATTGGACCCTTGAACTTACAATGAACAATTTTCCCCCCACACTTTCTTTCCACATAGCTTCAGTTTTTGCAGAAAATATGGGATTCACCTCTGAAGATTTAACAACCAACAAGTCGCTCAGTATTTTCACAGAATGGCTGAAGAACAACTGCCAGCCAAATTTTCGTAAGGTGCACATTCTGTCTGCAATAAATCACTCAAACTTTCTACATTTGAACACTCTGGCCTTTATATTTAAGTGCTTGCTTTTCATGCCTGTTGGAAATTTGACATCATAGCAGAATTGTTACACTATGTTAAAAGAAGCTTCACCACAAACATAATTTTACATAAACTAATTATTTTATGAGTAAAGGAAAAGACCTCAGTTGTGACCATGTTATTAATACTAATTACACTTCCTCAGAATTCTGAGGAAGTGTGTTTCAACTTAAAGGACCTTTTGGGAAATATATCCCCAATGCCCACCCCAAAATACCTTACCATATGCATCACGAAATTAATATGTGTAATTTATCATTACCAATATGAGAAGGGTTATTCTTTATCCCTGTGTGCTTTTAAACTTGGCACACGTAAGGCTCAATGGAAATCCATCAACTTTCAGTAGATAAGCATTGTGATTTTTAGATGCAAACACACCGCAGATGCAGAAGATTTGCAGGGGCCAAGCTGGGTCATGCGGCCACGACAAAGCATTGTCTCCTGTTCCTCTTATGAGCGTGGATATTTTGTTTTGAAAGAGAACCATTCACATGCCACAAATTTCAATATGTATACTAAAACATTATGGTATTAGATCAGTGGTAGTCAACCCTCATCCTGGAGAGCCGCAGTGTCTGCTGGTTTGTGATGTTACTCAGCACTTAATTGATGAATGAAAGCAGTTGATTACACGCTTAACTCATCTCACCTGGTGTCTTAGGTTTAAATAGGGTGGAGAAAACCAAACTCAGCACACCCTGTGGCTCTCCAGGACCAGGGTTGACTACCACTGTATTAGATCCTTGAAGGCTAATGATTAACTGAACCACTCTTCAGCGTTTCTCCCTCTATAGATCTTAGAAAAAAGAGCATGCCTACATCTTTTCCTCTTCTATTTTGTCACAGAATGTTTCTCCAGACCCTTCAACATCATGCGGTCCATACAAACCGAGCACCCAGCCGCAACGAAGGAAGAGAGGGAACCTCATGGATTTCCATGCTCATGACACTATTGGTAGGGTTTTTTGCCTTCAGCAAGTGAAGTGCATGCTCAGTTGGATTGCGGTCATATGATTGACTCATCTATGGTAGAACATAGCACAGTGATGATTCTAGGACGCGTAATTTGTGGGATCCCGCAAGTTTGACGGACTTGGCGCTAAATGAAGATTGCAGTGCGCCGGCAACTATGCATTACGTTATGATTTGGCGCGAATCCTATGTTCTAGTGTGTAGATTGATATGAAAACATCGTCTATAACAAACTTCTGTGCATTTATTCAACAAATTTATAAACCTACTGCAAAGATTGTTGTCAAAATGTCAGCAGCAAGAGATTTCTATATAGGCTATGCCTGTATATGACTGTGGCTGGATGCATGTTTCTGTAACCCCCTGTCATGCTTGAGTGCTGCTTTCCAGTTGGTAAAACCACGCGAGGTAGCGAGGTAAAAACAGCATCCATCTCACCGGCAGTAATCTATTTCCTGCAGGGAAAGCAAAAGCATGCATCCCGCTGAACTGCGTACTCCAGTCACGGTCGTGTACGATACCAGGCTGGATTGAATGATCGCCATAAAGCACCGAATGCACGCTCTGGGTAGCTAGCTAATATTGGCTGGGATGGAGCATCGCCATTCAAGTCTAACCGTGTGAGGTAGGGCTGAGGCAGCAGAGAGAGGGAACTGGTTTGGGGCAATGCTTGTGGAGGGCACTGGAGCCATAGTCTTAGCTTCTGGTGTGCAAGCTGCGGCATCGCCAGAGATGCCAAGTCTCACGCATTCGGTGTAGGTCTCACGCATTTTTTAGGCTTATTCAACGTAGTCCACAATCATTCGATGAATGCTTATTAATGAGATTCTCAGGCGGAATTAAAATCCTTGTGCATTGAAGTTTCAGTTTCACTTGCGTAAAGGTGGACCTCACCACAAGTAACATGGAAAGCGACTCCGGACTTCTCGTGCTTCTCTTTACTCAGGGATCGGAAACGATGCATGTGTTTCATGGTCGTTTAAATTGTTTAAATGAAATAAGACCATTTGAAACGTCTTTATGCAATTCCATTGCTTTCAATCCCTCAGTAAAGACAAGCCTGAGAATTCCCGAGTCGTCATCGATTTCCGTGTCACTAGTGGGGAAATCCACCGTAATGCACGTGAAACTGATTAACTTAATGCACAATTACTTAAATTCCGCAAGTGAATTTCTTCAGTGCGTGTTGATTGAATAATTGCTGACTACGGCACAGGAACCTGAATGCCACTAAGAGGCAACTTGGCATCTCTGCATCGCTTGAGGTTGAATCAGCACAAGGCTTGCTAATAGGTTTTAAAAAACGATACATGGCTCAGAACTTGTTTGAATGAATAAAACGAAATGTAGGTAAAATTGTGAGTCTCTGCGCGCTGCTCAGTGTACACCTATGAGGAGAATGGCTTCTCTGCCTGGTGAAGTATCTGTATTTACAACTTTAGCAGTAGGACTTCGGTTTGGAGGCGGGCTTAAAGCCATGCACCAAATCAGGCGTTAGGAACTATTATTTTATGCGCTATTTTGTCATTGACTTTATAATTGTTATGATTGGCAGAGACTGTGAAGGTTCTCTATTAAAACTTTAAACTCAAACTGTCATTGATGTAAAAACTGAATATGTGTACATATAAATGAGCCAGTCAAGGTACTGTTTAAAAACTTGATATAAATGGCATTTTAGCAGGTATACCCAGTTGGCCCACTTTTTTCCCATTGGCCCACTTTTTTTTTTTTTTTCGGGGGGAGTTGGCCCACTTTTGAAATTTTCTAGAATCATCACTGAATCATCACTTCTTTGCCTGAAAAAATCTTGGTTATTGCAGTATGCTCCCAAGTCAGCATCCATCTCCACTTTTAAGAATTTTCCAATAAGGTCTGATGCATTTGGCTGAATTTAAGCATAAAATGTCGTGCCAACACATTTCGTATTCATCATCCAGCTTTTGTCAACAGTCTCGTCACCAGTAGACACAAGGCAACCAGCTCAATCAGCAACCATACACATCCGTACATAACTATTCTTCACAGATGAGATGGTGTGACTGAAATCATGAGCAGTTCCTTCCCTTCTCCATACCCTTCTTTTCCTATCTTTCTGTTAGAAGTTGATATTTGTCTTATTTGTCCATATGATGATGTTCTAGAACCACACAAGCATTTTTAGATTTTTTGACAAGCTTCCTGTTTTTTGAGCCTTACCAATAGTTAACATGTTTAAATAAACCCTCTGTATTTATTCTGGTGAAATCTTCTAATAGCTGACTTTGGCCTAGATACGCCTACCTCCAAGTGAATGTTCCTGATCTGGCCAACTGCTATGAAGGACGCAGGGAAAGAATTATTCTGTTATCCACCACGGTTATTATCTGAGGTCTTCCTTGCCTTTTTGTATTCCTGAGCTCACTGATGCTTTCTTCATAAGAATGTAACAAAAAATTCAGGTGGCCTCGATGTGAGGCCATGATTGGGATGGCCACTTTGTCATGGTTTTCATTCAGAAATATTTTCATATTATGAGGTTCCCCCATCCTCAAGCAATTGGAGAGAGACAGATACTTCAGAAAATTAGGCTTTATTGAGGCATACTGATGAATATAAAGCCGAGTTCTTTTTGCGCGAGAAGAACTGACATTCTGCTTTCACACCCAGTTTTTATACCTTCATCACAGGAAATATCTTCCAAATATGGTTTTTCCGCCCTCACGCTACAATGGTTCAATAACGTAATAACGTCTGCTTCTTACTTGTTTTTCAATGGTACAATCATGTGGTGTCTGTATGTTACTTGTTTTTCTTTTTATCATTAGTTGGCATCCTTTGCAAAATAACAACTTCAAGGCTACTTGTTTCAGAGGACTTTTAGTTGGGTCACAGGTCATCCCAGAGACAGGCAAACCAAAACACTGCCAAGTTGCCTTGAAATCTGCAACCAAAAGATAACAACCCTCTTCCAATGTAATACTGGAGCATGCATAACTATATGATTGCTGATGAATGATGGTGAATAATGCTGATCACTGAACAGATATTGCCTGAATCAACTGAACAGATGTCAATCAAAGCTACAGAAGCCAGCTGCTTATGTGTGTGTGTGTGCACTACTGATGTGTATGTGAACTGCTTGTATGTGTGTTTGCGCATGTGCCTGTGTGCGTGTGTCTGTGTGCCTGTGCGTGTGTGTGTTACTGCTTCTTACATAATATGGTTACTGATTATCATTATTGATTATGGTTATTGATTTACTTATGAATATGATGTGAAATATTGAAATATAATTCTCAACAGTCTCATCCAATGATTTTGCTTGTTTGCTTGGGTTTATTTTGATTTTTCAGCCTTACTGGCACTTACAGCTCTTTGGATTTCACATTGAGAGTTCACAGCATTAGATTCCCAATCAAAATCTAGCTTTTGAAATCAACTTTTGTGTGTTCACTTTTAAATGAAGTTTTTGGGGAATAAAACACACCTGCCCACGGGACAGCTGAGGATCAAATTTTCTATATAATTTTACTCCCTAAAAAAGCAGCTCTTTAAAAAAAAAAAAAATGCAGTAATTACACTGTCTGCCCAACTTCTGATGTCTTGACCCTCAGACTGAAGTAGAAAGTCCTCACTTTGAAAAAAATATTTATTATTTAATTTAAACTCTAATATTCTCTGGTCAACAGCTAAAATGATAATACCATTGTCAATGCCCAAATATACTGAGAGGCATTAAAAACGCAAAGTGGTTTTCATCGTCTAATTTGAAAACTGATAGTTTTTCCTTTTGCTGATTGACACGATGACCATCAGGTACGGTGAGCATTGCAAAATGTCAAGTGCCTGGGTTCGAATCCCTTCTTGGTTTAACACCTCATTATGATTATCTAAATGCAGCACAGTTCCCTGGATCATGGTCGTGAATCACATTGGGAGAAATCATTTTGCACATGAAAAGTTGAAGATCCGGGCCAATAAAAACACACACAAAGTCACGTCATTCCCACTTCAAATACCACAAACAAATGAATCTTGTAAGAATCAAACATTTTGAATGTTGAATGATGGCCAATCTCAAAGAAAAGATTCGGGACGCATTAATGTCCATTAAATGACTGTATTCAGACTGCAGGGATGACACAGAATGACCAGACGTGTCAGCTGTCGTCCCCGACAAAGTGCGTCATCTGTGACGCCACAAAAACGCATTCCATAAAACTTCTTCTGCCATGTCAGATAATGCATAAGAACTGCTGAATTGACTGCCAGTGTAACAAAAACAGTGAGGGCAAGTCTCACTACCAAAAGCACAGTTTGCAGAGACCGTGTTTTGCAACTGCGAAAGAAACCATTTACCACTACTTAAAATAGTATATTTTATTGTGCGTTTTTAATGCCTCTCAGTATATTTATGGACCCAACTCTATTACTGGCAACCACATAAGGCCCATAGTTTGTTAGAAACACGTTTGCAATATATTTTGACCATACTGAATTCAAATGCCATTTGACTTTTTTAATTACAATTTTTAAGTTGAACTGCTTGAGTTGAGCAATATAGCCTTGCATGAGGACAAAATGTCTGTTAAGATTTATTAAGTCACAACGTTGACATCCACTTTTATCCAACTCGAACTTCCGCATTTACGGTGTATGTTTTTAGAGGGCTCTGATCAAGTTTCCAATCTTTGTTTACTCTGGTTTTAGGGATGATTGTGATCAATCAGGCTGGTCAAGTGGCAGCTGGAACATCGACTAATGGAGCGAACCACAAGGTTCCAGGGTTTGTATCGAAAAATAGCACAGAGCTCGGCAGTAACAAGATAATGTAGTGTCCTTCCTGCTTCACATTACTTTGAAAATGGGATCGAGTGCAGTCAGGAAGGTTTCATTGTGTTTCATGACTTGTATCAAAATTTCTATTCAACAGGGTTGCAGGGTTTTTCCTGCATAGAGAATTTGGTGGCGTCCGCCACTGCCTAATTTCTTACCGCTACCAGCTCCCAACGCAATTTTCTGTATCGCATTCTCATTTGCGTGCACTAAAGAAAAAAAAAAAAAGAAAACACGGAATTTGCGCAATATTAGTGCCATGCTCCCGCGGTCAAACAAAAAAAAAAAAAAAAAAAGCATGTGCAGATATTCCTCCCGCTAAACAAAAAAAGAAGTATGTAATCCACCCCCCTTCAAGAAAATGAGAAGCGGAATGAGAAGTGTTTAACCCCCCCTCCCCCCGCTCAACAAAATTTTGAGTGTGCGCAGGAGCCTATGACTGAGTACCACCACCAGCTCATTCTGAGCCGGGAAAAACCCTGGGTTTTGGCATCAATTCCAAGTAGTGTATTCCTGTTCCAATTCTACCCCTGAATTACTAAATTCCATTTACAATTCCAAGTCCAGAATTGACCCCAACCCTTCAATTTAATCCATTTTTAATTGTATGTATTTATTGTTCTATCTTTGGTTTTTATTTTGTGACATCCATGAAGTATTTGGGGTCAGTTTAGATTATACCATCCCAGACTGTACTTTCAGTTTTTAAAATGTTATATGTTTAATAACATAATTCGACCATGTTGGCTATGAAGCTATAAAATTAGGGAGTACTGGTCTACTTGTTCTTGCGCATGTACTTTTGCACTGAATTAAAGTCTGTTTCTGTTTATTCAATTGATTTACAGAGATGAATTCAGTTCCCTGTGAAACTCAGACTTTAATTTGTTTGCTCGTTTTCCTTCTCATCGATTAGCCGAGTGGGGGATTCGCCCATAGCTGGCGCTGGGGCCTATGCTGACAGTGCAGTGGGAGGCGCGGCTGCCACGGGAGACGGAGACATTTTAATGCGTTTCCTCCCAAGGTTTGTTGACTTGTACTACAGAACCTATGAGGGCATTTCAAGCAGATTTTTCATTTTTGCCTTTCCCTCCTAGTTGGGCTGACATGACATGGGCATACGGCAGCCCAAACAGCAGAATGGTCATTTCCCGTCAGCCCAAGATCCATCTTCTAATACAGCCGAATATTCAACACCTTCCATTTCGCTAGGAAAGGCAATAGTTTTATGTATTTATTCTGTCACTGGTAGCTGTGACTAGCTGTGCTTGTGTGAAAAGTTTGAAAGTGACTTGTGGCACACACTTTGATACTCATTGTAATGCAATGTGTGACAAACAGTTGATGCATGGGGGATACAGGCGAGTACATGCATTCATGCTGACAATATGGTGAATATTCTAGATGCAAACTATTGTATATATACCCATGATGTGTGTACTATCATAATAAGAGCACAGACGAGACACTGTGAGATCCTTACTGGACTGGCATGCATTTAGTCAGCCTCATTATTGGAGTGGACTGTGTGGCATTAGCATGTTCCTGACTGGAGAGCTCAGGCAGTAGGATATGGAGAGATGAAGATTTTATATCAGCACAGCAAGTCTGTCTCCGGGTTCTCACACAAACTTTTTTAGTGAGGAGACTTGACATGTTTATGTTTTCCCTCCGGAATTAGTTATCTGGCTGTGGAGCAGATGAGAGCAGGTGTAGACCCGTCCACTGCATGTAGAACCGCTATCACAAGAGTCAAGAAGCACTATCCTGGCTTCTTTGGTGCCGTCATCTGCGCAAATACGACAGGGAGTTACGGTGAGTCCCTAGATTCATGTTACAGACACGCATGATAAAGCATCTTGTGCAAGGATGTGGTGGTAAATTTGTATAACTAGAATGGTGGTGGGAGTATACTTTCAGTTATTTTTGTAATCAAGAAGTGGTTTGTTTGAGTAGAGTAAAATAAAATTACCCTGCTGGTGAGCATTCAGCTGGAATTTGAAACCTTAAAAAAAATCTTGTCTTTTTACTCCATTTCTTGTAGGAGCCGCTTGCAACAAACTTCCTGGATTCACTCAATTTCCTTTTATGGTGGCCAATCAAAACTCCAATGTACCCATAAAACACATGGTTGACTGTGTTTAGCGGCGCGGTTATGGCTTGCTTCTACTCTTTTTTTCAGTCAATACCCAAAAACTTGATCACATTTTTAAAACCTGTTGGAGTTGTGTGTGTGTGTGTGTGTGTTTGTTGAGCGGGGGGATGGGATGTGTCACATGAATGTTGGAATCATGGATATAATGGTTCTGGAACAGTGCTTATTTAGTTTCTATGGAACCTAAATGAGCATTTGCAGGTTGGACTTTTTTTATTTTGTTCAAGAAAACCATTAGTTCGATTTCAGTAATTGTACTGCTGTGGTTTCAGTTTTGTTCATCTAGATTCATATACCGGTATCTTAATTTACTTCATTGAGACGAATGATTTAACTTCAAGTGAAAGACAACCTTTGCATAAAACCAACGTTGAAAGAATTACCCATATGGTGTCCAGTTGAGAGTTGATTTTTTTTTTTTTGCAATTTTTCTGTAAAGCTGTACAATGCTTCAAATAACAAAAATGTGACCAAACAATTGAAAAAACTGGAGGTTGCCATCTTTCCTTCCCTCAAAAAGGTTTAGCCTATTAGTGGCAGAGGAATGCTTTGGCAGTTACATGACTGTGACATTGAATGGCAATAGCTTAACCAAAGTCTGTGCTGGCTTAATTCATTTTAAACTCAATCCCCACTCATCCCCACTCGATTTGAGCTGTTTTCTTAGCTTAAATTGGTTAATGCCCCTGTTAGTACTCCCATCCTTTTCAGTGTTGGTTGTCCAGCCATAGGAGATCTGTTAATGATCCATTTCATCAGTGTTAGCCAGTTAGTTCTTTTCTATGAGGTATGCCTGAGTGAAATGTGAATTTTCTTTTGGGCAGACATTTACATTAATGCAGGTATTGCCATTACTAGCTGTATGTCCCTTATTGTTCTGGACTCTGGAAGTTTGCTGTAGAACATGCACCAGTAGTGTGTTTAGCAAACCAATTCATGTTTTAGCTTATATAGTTAGCAAAGCTGGCATCATTTTTAGGCTACTATGATGTACAATAGGTTACTTAACACAACAATAGTTTGTGTTGGTCGATTCGATTCTTAAAATAAATTGGTGCATTCAGCTGTTAGGTGCCCAACTGTTCACAAGAAAGCAGACAATTTGGGCCTTAAATGCGAGCTTTTTTTGTAACCTCTTGCCATTAAAGAGCTATAGGTCATTTAACGTGGCTTTTAAAAGGAAAATGGCGGGGTCTATGAATGTTTGATCAGGATGTTGAAGCATTGAGTATTCAGCTCAGCTTTGTCTTAAAATTACCAAATCATTTTGTGACAACTAAGTGGCAGTTCTCTTCAGATAAAGGTTGTATTTCACTTTAAGATGCTTTGTTTTCCCCACAGAACATAGCACAAATTTGAGAACAAGTACAAGTAACATTTTTCAATTTATTTTTCAACACTAGCTACAGTTCACATCATCTTTGAAAAATAAAATTGCACACAATTCACTGGTCTGTTGCTTGATTTGTTGGATGCTTCAATAGACGTTGACAAATAGTTTTACACACACACAGGGCCCCTGTGTTACTGGCACCCCTGACTGGCAATGCACAAACAGGATTTTGAAAAATTAAAAAAAAAAAATATATTCATTGAGAAACTCTACATAACAACATGAGAAATAAAATATATTATTGTTCTAATGGAACCAACCTAAATCATTTGCTGATTTAAATAAAAATCAGCTTCCTCTAAATTAAGATTTTTACAATAAATGGCACCCATAATTATTGTAAATAACATCAACCAGAATTAAACTAGGTATTCAATTCTACTTATTTAAGTTTTAGCTAAGTGTTTCGGATCTATATTGAGCCATTACATCACTTACTGTTTCTCTAGAGTATAAAATTGAGGTAACACGCATGGAATATCCCTTTGTCATCCATCATCATGAAGAAAAACAGTTCAAAAGAGGCAGATGGTCATAGACCTTCATAAATCTGGTAATGGCCACAAGACAATTCACAAACAATTGAATATACCACTGAGGACTGTCAAGGAAATTAAAAAATTCTGAAGATATGGAACTTTTTAAAACCTCAACGGCAGAGGACGCAACTGCATTTTGCCCCCCAGGATACTGAGGAGGATGTTGAACGAAGCAACAAAATCCCAAAGAATCACTGTGAAGGAATTTCATGCCTTGGTGGCATCTTGGGGTCACCAGGTTTCAAAAAGCACCATCCGGTGCCACCTCCACAACCACAGACTCCTTGGAAGGGTTGCCAGAAGAAAGCCTTTTCAGACCAGAGGACACAGAAGTAAGCGCGTGGAGTTTGTCAAACATCATTTAAATTATGACTGGAGTAAGGTGCTTTGGTTAGAAGAGACCAAAATTACACGTTTCAGTCAGATACAGTATCGCCATGTTTGGCGTTGAAACAGAGATGAATACAAGAAGCACCTCACACCCACTCTGAAATATGATGGTGGGTCAGTCATACTTTAGGGCTGTTTTAATTCATGAGGTCCATGGGCACTAGTTAAGATTAATGGCATCATGAATTCCATCAAGTATCAGGATATTTTGGCTGGGACCTACTAGGCCGTAGGTGGACTTTCCAATGAGACAATGACCCAAAGTATACCTCAAAATCTGTGACGACAAAATCAACATTCTGCAATGGCCATCTCAGTCGCCAGATCTCAATCCAATTGAAAACCTCTGGGCAAAACTGAAGGGGGCAGTTGACACCCAAGAAAGTGCTTAGAGGAATGGTCCAAAACCTCCCCAAAATGTGTGCATTAACCTTCTCAAAAATTACAGGAAAAGACTCCACGCTGTTATCCTTGCCATAGGAGGTTGCACTAAGTTCTAAATAAAGTGTGGCAATTAATATGAAACCATGATTTCATTGACATTTATTTTGTATTAATACATGCATGTTATGATTTTGGTTGTTTCTATTAAAACATTAAGTATTTCTATTCCTCTTATTTATTTTTTGAATTGTTGGTGCATTCCCAGGCAGGGATGCTTGTAATTTTGGAGCCCACTGTACTTGTGTGAATTTATTTGAGCAATGCAGGTGGACCAACATATTGACAGCATTTACAATTCCGTAAGATGGATTTTCATATACATACATTTTACATTAATACACAGTACATAGGTAAGATTAGCTCAATACATGACAACACATCTATAGGTCACTAAAACTAGCGGCATTTGTGCTCATGTGGCACATCAGCAAAATACAGAACAGCGGGAGGATTACGAGTCTGGACCCGAGCCCGCACCAGAGTTGACTGTCCCTCAGCAGCCGGGAATAATTTTTATTCCGGGGCCATTTTCCACCCACTGAAAAAACTCGCACTGTTTGCCTTTTCCTAGTGGGCAGACGTAGAAGTTGCGGCCGTTGTTTGGTCCCAGTTTCAAGACCGTTCTCATGAGACAGCGTTTTCCATGGTCACAGACAGGGAAGTGCAGATCGGCCCACTGCCAATAAGGACAGGCAATTGCATAAGCATGACATTAATTTTCATTACGGAAGATAAATTATAGAGAGCTCCTCAATAAACCATCTGGGTATGGGCAAATAAAAGTTCTCTGATGTCCTGTCACTCGGGGCCTTGAATACATGTTTAACTTCATGCATTGTGGAGATGGAGACTAGGTAGTCGTAGCTTGCACCTGGAGATTTAGACCCCCATGTTAGGGGTTTTCATTTCTTGGACTACCAATCAGCAGCTCAACATATTCTATAGCTGCTGTATGTTAAGAGTCAGTAAAAAGATACAAATTCCTAAAAAACCACAAGCATATTTCCAGGAACAGAACGAGCAGCCTAAATTCATACTTAACTGAATTAAGGAGCGTTCTGGCTAATACCATCTACCACTCTCCAGTTAGCATCAAATACAGAAAATTGCAAACTAATGGCATCCCCTCTTCATAAAGAGTGACAAACAGATTTTTTAAGCCTTTATTTCACCATTGAAATTCCACTGAGAACATATTTCTCTTTTTTAAGGATGCCCTGGGAGAAATTCTATACAACAGTTGCAAGTGAGGAGGAACAAAGAGAAACCAGGGTAAAGCCCTGGAGAATGTTTGGGGTTACGGTCCCTGCTCCAGGGCCCAATGGCAAAATTCTGTCCAACTTCATCTCTCCAGATCAAGTCAGTCTCCAGCCCCATCGGGCACTTAAACCAGCAACTTTTTATTTACTAGTAAAATAGTTCACCCAAAAATGAAAATTCACTCATCACCTAGGCTGACTGAAGGATGGGTACACGTTTTTAGTCCATAAAACACTTCTGGAGTTTCCTCCTTGATAATTGCTCGCGTCTCTTTTGGTTTTGGTTTTTTATTTTTATTTATTTATTTAACCTTTATTTAACCAGGATTTTCGCGCAAAGGACACGGCTCCTAGCGAAGTGGCTACAATGGACATGTATGCTAAAAACACGGCGCAAATGATGTCTTCTCAAGTCAAATTTCAATGTTGGGGCTTACAGACACTTGGATTATGCCACACAAACAGTGTGGAGGCAATGTTTTTTAAAGTTTTTTTTTTTTTTTACATTTGAAAAAACGGTCACTAATAAATTACATTGGATTTTTTGGCACCACCGTTTTCCTTTGAAACTCCAGAATTGTTTTATGGACTAAAAAATTTACCCACCCTTCAGTCAGCCAAGGTGTAAGCAGAGGAGTGAATTTTCATTTTTCGGGTGTGCCATCCATTTAAACTCTGAACATTTGCCCTTCACAATCATATAATCATGCCCTCCATATCAATCTTTTTATTTGAAGAAGACATTAATAAATCAGTTGCCAGTGACAACTGCAGTAAAATTATTTTGTAAATAAATATTTAATAAAATAATTCTGCCATGCAGTTCTTGGTCCAGCATTTATGGACTGTTCAAGAAAAATCTACAATCTAATCGCCAGTTCTATTTGCTGGAGTTAACACTGTTATTTATATTACACCTGCTGTAAAAGACTGTGTATTCAAAGTGCCCAAGTTAATCAAAACCAATGGATACAAAACTCTAATCAAGACTTAAGCAGCCTTGCAAGAAAATCATCTACCCAGCTACTGGCCTCACCTGGAAAAACTGGCACTGCGTTTCCCGGGGCAGAGAACAGGCATAGAACTGCCTGCCCTTATTCTCCCCCTCTTTTCGGACAACCCGAAGCACACAGGCGCGCTGGTGGGCCTCACAGCAGGGGACGGCAGGAGGGTGCAGTCCACTCACCATGGGGGTCCTACCCGGGGGGGTCCTGATCAACAGAAACGCTTTGGTTTTTCCTCACAATTCCAGCATTTGGGTGGCAGAAGCGCACAGCTTAATGACAGTTGAACGTTATGGCATTGTATCTTGTTTATCCCCAATGGCCTGTCCATATTATATAGGGGTGTCTTCGACTAAGGATTTTCATAGTCGAATCTGACTCGTCAGATTTTGCCCACAATCGACTGATCGTCGAATCATGTTTTTTTTTTTTTTTTTTAAATAATACATATTTTGCATCACTGCAGTTGACTCATCGTGCTCCTTAAATGGCAATTCTCTGTGTCAGTTTCATTATTTACCATTTCATCTAGATAAAAGCTTACCCTCATCTTTTTTTTTTATTTTTTATTTTTTTTATTTTATGTCGTCATACGTAACATGCTCTGTCTCGCTGCTCACTCGCCTTTCCTAACAGTGAAATTGCTCTCAGGGTCTTATCAATAATTGGCATCGGGGTAGCCAAGCTTTTCAAAGTTAAAACTAATTTAAAACGATTTTCGGACCTCCATGTCTCAGGAGTGACTATGCGGGCTCGCCCTTCTGTCTATCGAAAAAGACGTTGTATCCAGGCTGGATTATAAGGATTTAATTGCTGAGTTTGCAGCCCAAAAGGCAAGGAAAGTGACCATCACCTAATCAATGAATGCTGAGCGGTAATCTGATGCTTTAAAGTTATACTGCAGCAGAGCGTTTGTGACTGACTAGTATTAGAAAATATACTGCATCGTAATCAAATGTGAAACTGTCGCGGGTGTCAGCGGATACTACGCCTTTGTGTTAATCTGAGATTTTTCCATAGAAATGAGTCAAAATAAGCGATTGTCACCAGTGAGTGTGAACCATTAGGTATTAGCGTTTGTTGAATTGTAATTCGTGACGCACTGTCATACTTCAACATGTCAATATTAAGTGACAGTTGAGCTGACTTGATGATAAAAGCCAATCGTTGTGCAGTTGATTTTTTTCCTTTGAAAGATCCAAAAAATCATAGTTGAAATTATTGCCACAATAATGCTGTTTTAGTCTAAAAATGCATGTCATTTCACTGGGTATAACTAGAACAGCTACGTGCTTGCAGCCTGACATGATTAATGCACGTGCATGTGAGCAGGGCCTCGCGCATCAAGTCGGCACAGGGCCTCGCACCCCCCCCGCGATAGCGCTGACTGCAGTGGGTGATTTATTAATGCGTAGTAAGTATAGGTCTACTGTTTAAACGCACATGTCATTTTCAGTTCTTTGGTAACAGAAATTAGGCTGCTTTTGTATCAAAATAGGCTATATATAACGAAAACAAAGACATTCTATGTAAAGATTTATGCTCAGCAGCCTGGGCACCCCCATGTAGTCAGAATGGTACGATCTTGGTCACATAACATTTTCCGGCGATTCGACTACGAGGCTGATCGTTGAATCAGACTCCTCCGAATCAAATCGTCGAATAGTCGACTATTCCAGGTCACCCCTAATATTATATACAATTGAGGAAGGATAGTCAGCTGACTTTTGTGCCTCCATAGAAGTATTTATTTTTTTTAAATGAATAATGCTGCTGCATAATGCGGTCTCATTCAATGAAAATACCGATAGTTTGAAGCAGTTGTAACCAACCCTCTTGCTCGAGATCCTATAACAACGCAGACTTCATTCAACAAATAGGTATCTTGCTGAGCTGAAAATTAGTAGCATCGGGCGTGCCAAAGTGTGATTACAGTGAAAACCTACAGGTTGGCAGATCAGCAGAAACAGGTTGGATACTACTGGTTTAAAGGCAAAGAAAATGCTTGGTACAGCGGATACCCAATAAAAGTACACTGCTCCTACTATTGACTAAATTCCGTTGGCACAGCATCACCTTTCAAAATCTTCCAATATTTACTGGGCGATTCAATTCCATATTTTGCCTAAACAAGCTCCTTGAAACAAGTGGGTCAAAAGTTTTCAAAAGATAACTGGTGACTCTTCGTTGAGACGAAGTCCCATTGTCCGATAATGTGCAACTACTCTTCTAACACGTCAGCCTTCGCCAAAAGAAATCTTTGCAAGTTTATGCCTGCAAGTAGGTCAGAGTTTCCAGTTTTGTTGGAGCAACCAACAACCGCACACAGCGAAATGGCAGATTTTGTCACTCAGGTTCTGATAATGGTAGGTAATATCAATTCTTGAGCTTTCTGTGTAAAATTAAGCTGCAACACGAGTGATAATCAAGAATAATTTGAATACACATTATATAGATCAGCTGATTTCTTGGTGTGTATTCGCGTCATAGCATCTGGGATATTGCCACACAAAGTTTGTACTTTTCTTGGGTAAGAGCTGACACAAATGTTTTCTTTGTCTTTAACAAGATATAGGCCAAACTCCTTCATTGGTCACTATATAACACTATGTTCACTAACTATTTATAGCCAACTTGGTTGCTACTTTTTCGGGTTTTAATGCCATATACTTGAAATTGCAGAGGAAAACCATTCCATCTTGTCCCCATTTTGTATCCGCGTCAGTAAGCAAGCACACCGTTACCTTGACAAGTTATGATGCCCAGCCAGTGCGTTATTCTCAGAAAAGGACTCCGGATCAATTCTCATTTTCTTCTGCGGCTGACGGCAGGAGGCTGAAAATTCCCCACCGGAGCCTTCAGCGGCGCCTCTTCTCTGGGAAGCTCCAGAGCCATAATTGGGACTAGTTTTCCCCAGACTTAAGTTATGTTTATTTAAATCTCTCTCTGAGGCCAGAGAATCTAAACAGCTACTCCCAGAATCGGGCACGGGGCTTTTTATTGCAGAGGGCTTTTTGCTCAAATCGGTGAAAATTAAAGTGGAGGTTCCGAACGCGGCCCTTCTGTTGAACTTCACTCTGTCCTGCGGTTTGGAGAAGGTGTTGCAGGGGTATCTGATCAAATCTCCGCTAAAAGTGGGAAAATCCTCCTTAATTTCCTCAGCTGGACCTGCTGAGACAAATATTCAAGCACTGCGGCAAGATATTACCATTTAAAGCGGCATAACCCCAGACCAGCATTTTACACCATCTGCTTTCCTAGTAGAAATTACACATCCTTATCAGCAACAGATATTGGATCACTCTCCTTGTGGTTAAAGCATTGTAAATGGGCCAGACACTTGGGCAAGCAGACGTCCCTAACATCCATCAGCTATCCAAGCCTACATAAATCATTCATTTAATATTGCTGCAATGTTCTGACAATATTATAACAGACAAAACGCTCTAACCCCACTGCAAGAAGTTAATTTATGTTGAACTGGGGTAACACCACACCTCCCTCCCCCCACCCCCCATGGCCCATCAGAGATGGAGGTGTCAAATCAAGGACTGTAGCTCCCCCCATCTTCCTCCCAGGGTAACTGAATAGGATCGTCGCAGGTGTTTGCTACTCACATTCAGGCCGTCGGGTCAAACAGGCATCACATGACCTGCTACTGGGCTTGTTTATGAGAGTGCAAAGGTCACAGGCCCATTCCGCCTCCTCTTTCTTTGCCACCTCCTCACCAGGACCCGAGCCTTGGCCGTAAACCCAGCCTACCAAGCTGTTCCTGGTGGGAAGCTTGCTTTGAATGGATAAGAAACAGAATAAAAGTGACAAGTGAAAAAGTAAGCAGAGCTTGTAATACCCCCGACGTCCCCAATCATGCTTTTTCCGTTGGTGATTATAGAAATTATCACATTATGAAAATCAATTTTGACAAAAATAACACCACATCTATGACACTTAGCACTGCACCTCTCCATATGTTAGAAACTATGTGTGGCAAATTTGAAAAGAATCCCTTAAATAATATTTGAGATAATCAGACAAATTGACATTGAACCCACTTTAAAATTTCTAAGTCAAAAAACAGCAAAATGGCAATATTTTTGTGAAAAATCATCCCAGATGGCCGACACTTTGCACTGCACCTCTCCCTGTGGTAGAGAGTATGTGTGCCAAATTTGAAAAGAATAACAGAAGGAATGACGGAGTGACGGAATGACAGAATTCCTGGTATATAACTATATACCTCCGACATTTCGTCATTGGGGGTATAAAAATGTTGACTGTACAGAGCTGCTTTAAAGGGTCCCTATCATGTCACCAGTTACAGAGCAAATTATAAAGCTCCCCCATCATGATACCAGGTGCAAAGCAAATTATAGAAGGTCCCCTATCATGTCACCAGGTACAAAGCAAATTAATCATAAGCAATTTCAAAATTTGTTTCTTTGTGACATTCGGTGAAGTGACCACCCAGAGTCAAGGAGGACTGATAGACAAGTTAATCAGTTCCATTATTATTCCAGGTGGTCTACCCCCTTTGAGATGTCACAAAGGACAGACCTTGTAATGGCTAATTGGCAGTGCACCAGGTGACATGATAGGTGAACTTTATGAGGCCAATCATTAGCTTAAATGTAGCAAAAGCATGCTATTTTTTGACTGGATGTTTGATGAATCATTACAGGACAAGGATTTCAATAAGAAAAAGTACACATCTGTAGTGCTGTGCCATACCATATCGTTCACAGTAATATTGAAAGGAATTTGCAGGTAAAAAAAAAAACGCGTCATATGATGTCAATGATTAAACAGCGTAATGACATGCTGATGCATTTGCATACCCAAGCACAAAGCCTACAGCTGTCTTTCACCACAAAAACATGACTGAAAGCCAAAGCGGCGCCTCAGACTCTCAAGGAATTAGTCCCTAAAATGGGGAGCTACGTCAGTTAGCTGGAAGTGATTTGGCCATCAGCTGCGCCTATATAGTGCATACACGCCATTGCATGCCATGTTGCTACAAAACTGTTGCAGTAGCAGAGCAGCCTGCTCAGTTTAGGCCACGTCACGGTTGATCGACAGGAATTTTCCAAATTTATCACTGAACAGAAAGTGTCAAAGTGTAGTTCTATCAATCTCCTCACAAGCATGGTGCCATAACAATGGTAAAACAGCCTTATACAACCCCAATTCCAAAATAGTTGGGACAAAGTGTAAATTGCGAATAAAATCAAAACGCAATGACTTTCAAATCACACCAGCCAGTATTTTGTTCACAATAGAACAGATATAACATAGCAAATGTTGAAACTGAAAAATTTCACAATTTTATCCACAAAATGAGCTAATTTCAAATTTGATGGCTGCTATAGGTCTCAAAAAAGTTGGGACAGGGGCCTGTTTATCGTGGTGTAGCATCCCCTCTTCTTTTTAACACAGAGTGGAGGCGTCTGGCCATTGAGGAGACAAGTTTCTTGAGCTTAGCCATTGGAATTTGATCCCACTCTTGTTTAATACAGGCTTCCAGCTGCTGGAGAGTTTTGGTTCTCCTTTGACGGACTTTTCGTTTAATTATGCGCCAAATGTTCTCAATCGGTGAAAGATCAGGACTGCAAGCAGGTCAGTTCAGCGCACAGACTCTTCTACTACGAAGCCATGCTGTTGTAATGGCTGCAGTATGTGGTTTTGCATTGTCCTGCTGAAATACACAAGGCCTTCCCTGGAATAGAGGTTGTCAGGAGGGGAGCATATGTTGCTCTAAAACCTTTATATACCTTTCAGCATTCATGGTGCTTTTTAAAACATGCAAGTGTCCTACACCATATGCACTAATGCATCCCCATAACATCAGAGATGCTGGCTTTTGAACTGAACGCTGATAACAGGAGGGGTGGTCTTTCTCCTCTTTCGCCCGGAGGACACGACACCCGTAATTTTCAACAAGAATGTCAAATTTGGACTCGTCTGAGCACAGGACACTTTGCCACTTTGCTACAGTCCATTTTAAATGAGCCTTGGCCCACAGAACACGGTGGCGCTTCTGGATCATGCTCAACAATGGCTTCCTTTTTGCATGACAGAGTTTTAGGTGGCATCTGTGGATGGCACGGCGGTCTGTGTTTACAGACAGTGGTTTCTTGAAGTATTCCTGGGCCCATTTAGTAATGTCAATGACAGAATCATGCCAGTGAGTGATGCAGTGGCGTCTGAGGGCCTGAAGATCACGGGCATCCAGTAAAGGTCTTCTGCCTTTTCCCTTATGCACAGATTTTTCCAGTTTCTCTGAATCTTTTGATGATGTTATGCACTGTCGATGATGAGACCTTCAAAACCTTTGCAATTTGATGTTGAGGAACATTGTTTTTAAAGTATTCCACAATTTTTTTACGCAAGCCTTCACAGGTTGGAGAGCCTCTGGCCATCTTTACTCCTGAGAGACTCAGCCTCTCGGACATCCCTTTTTATAGCCAATCATGTTACACACCTGATGCCAGTTAACTTAACCCCTTTGCGCAGAAGCCAAATTTGACTATTTATGGGTTACCCAATTTGATGCTTTATAATTCAAGATTTAAGCTTCATAAAGAGGATGAATGTGGCTCAACTCAGAAGAGACACTTACAGCATTTAGAATACATCGTATTTCAGTTTAATTTCATGATTTTGGTAGAGAAAATGGGCTGCGAACATAAAAAATCTTCATGAGAATTCACCATTGAAACTGTAAAAAAAACAATAATAATTCTGAGAATTGAAAAATGGCTGTTAAAACAATGCATTTCTGGGATAATAAACTCCCAGACCACAATTACTCCTCATCTGAACATGACATATTAAATTATCCACTTTTTACAAGCCAAATAAGATAGCCATCCAGGTGGCTCCCCAAACTCCCAGAGCCTTGAAAATGGCGCACTTTCAATTCATAAAATAATCATATTTTTAACGCAAATCAACTTTGTGCTCATGAAGTTCAATATGAATGGATGATTTTTAGGGCTGGGTTTTCGATTCAGATTCAGATTTTTAATTTAAATTTTCGATATCGATTCATTTCATTCAAAGATCGATCTTTTATTGGAGCATTTCCATCTTGATTGTGAATATTCAATAACTGATCCGGGAGTGCCATCTAGTGATACAATATTGTTCTGCATGCATAAATTTGCAGCACCATGTCTGCTGGCGGACACGTCTGCAGAAGGCGCTTAAGATAGCCTGCTGAGCACCGTTGTTCTTCTCGAACACGCCAAATCCAGATAATCCTTAAATGATGAATTACATTCATATTTTAAATTTGTAACGAGTAGCGAAGTGGCCAGTGTCAAAGTAACGAAGTAAAAGTATACTTTTTATCTTTTCAATGTAGTAGAGTAAAAGTCCCAGTTCAAAAAAAAAAAAGAAAAAAAAAACTCAAGTACAAATCCTCAAAAAAAAAAAAAACTACTTACGTAATGAATTTCCCGACGTAACGGATAATAATGAATAAGTTAATTGCAGGTAGAGGTATTTTGACGTCGTGTCATATAAATGTACATCGAGCAGTGTTTCATTGATAGAAAGCATGCTGCAAATGCGAAACTACCTGTTGACGGTAAAAATGTACTGTGATCCGTACGTAACTGCAGTGGACACGACTGGTTACGCTCGGAACGGTAAATTGAGGCCGGATTTTCAAGCTATAATGATGACAGAACAAAATCAACGTTGGATATAAATTTCGGTATCAGATCTTTATTATAAGCTCAACTACAAGAGTTGGGAGATATATTTTCAATAACGGCGTCGGGTGGAAGTTTAGTAATAAAACGTCCCAGTTTTCGTCCACCATTTCAACCAGTTTTCGAATAAAAAATCCAATATTATTTTCTTTGTTGAATGTATCGTAATATTTATTTCTGTACAGTCGAACATGTCCATGTGGGGTATTTTGGGCAAGGATATTGGTTTAAATTCAATAACATTTACTGGAAAATGAACTTGCAAAGTGATGCATGTAATATTGACCCAGTTTCAGAGAATAATAGTCTACTGACTGTTAAGTCTATGTTGCACTTTATTATGTTGGGTCAATAAAAAGTATTTTCAGGAAACAAGTTTGGGGTCACTTTTTAGTGTGAACTTTAATATTTTAAATATTGTGCCTAGTTAGAAGTTTTCTTATTAATAATTCAACTGAAAGTATAATTTCTGCCATTAGTTCTCTAAGACTCCCTTTCATATTCAAGCAAAACAGGTACTGTAGCCGAAATATCCTTCAATGAATCGATATTGAATCGAAAATCAAATCGAATCGGGACCTTGTGAATCGAAATCAAATCGATTCAGGATTTCAGTGGCAATACCCAGCCCTAATGATTTTGTGGTTGAATTTGGCATGAGTTTATCAATATAGGCGCAACTGGACATCAATGGTCACCACTGACCTCTCCAAACCAAAAACATGCCTTTTCTCCACGATAAAGTTCAGAGTCTCGTCCATTTATCTTCAAAGCCGCGTCAGCAAGCACACATACTCATTAGAGGAACTGCATATTTTACGGTCAGAATGTTCACACAGGCGGAAAGCTTGCTGTTTACAATTCCGATCATCCCAGTGAAACGCAAGCTTGTAACCCTCTATGGAACAAGTATGACTCAGGTCACAGTAATAGCTGCTCGCACTTTAAAAGAGCAAAAATGCAAGGCATTCCATTTCATTAAATGTGGTATAGATTCTAAAACTGATCACCTAGTTAAGAAAAATGCCAGCACACTGCAGTATCGACTACTCTTGTTACCCAATGTGACAAATTAGCTCTGTGATCACGGTGGTAAACCAAAAATAAGAAATAGCCGGCTAGTTAGCCAGCAGGCTAAAAGCAAGATAGAGCTACACCATACAAAGACAGCTTTACTCACTTTTCAATAGAATTATAGAGCTGCTCCTCAAAAGTATCAATGCTGTCAGCCCTCCTGTCTGTTCCATTCAGAATAACTGCTATTTTCCATCTCAGAATCACATTTCCACCCCGCAAATAAGCTCAGCTCTCCAGGCTCAGTTCTGGAGGTTTTTTGTTCCCATGCAACCACGTAAGTCTGAGCTGCGTACAGTGTATTGGATACAACGTAACCCTATTACGCAAGTATTTTAATATGTTTTTTAATATAAGTTTAATTCATGCAACTCCTGAAAAACGGGGATAGGAGTGAACTCGTCAATATTCCAGACTGTGTTCCAGCTCTGCTGGCTCGTGAATATTCAATAACTGATCTGGGGGTGCCATCTCGTGATAGAGTAGTGCAACTGCGTCCATAAAAAGAGCTGCTCTATGTCCGCAGGCGTCCACGTCTGCAGAAAGGTGTTAATTACTTGCTAAATGTTCTTTCAGCTGATTCTCTTATATATTAATTGCTTTTGCAGCCTGAAAATTTGAAATAAGCTCATTTTGCAGATAAAAATGTAAAATGTCTCAGTTTCAACATTTGAAATGTTATCCATGTTCTATTGTAAATAACATATTGGCTCATGTGATCTGAAAGTCATTGAATTTTGATTTTATTCACAATTTACACTTCGTCCCAACTATTTCGGAATTGGGGTTGTACAATAAGCCCTCCGAGTGGATACCGCTAGTTAGTAGGAGAGTTCGACCAATGAGCTGGCCACTCTCAAAAGGGTCACGGAAAACTACTGTTAAAACAAACCTGACGGCAGTTTTTTTAGACCATACATTCCTATACTTTCAAGCTGTACCAGTTTTTAGACAGCATCATGCATAAAGCTAAGAGTGCCAAATTCTCTCATCAGCAGGACACACTAACCATACGCGGGTTTACCCCTGCTAGAGTGTAGAAACCCTGGACACCAAGTCCAACAAAGTCCTCGGTAAGTGGTAATCACAGACCTGCATGTAGAATATGTCTTAATTACAGGAATAAATAATCACTCAATCTATATTAACATAAGAAACATGTCTAATCGGTATATCTGTTAACGCTCATCACAGTCTCGTGCCAGTATGGAATGTCAAACTGAACAATATAAATGCAATCTTTATAACTTTATGTTGCTTGTGTTGGGGGGGAAAAGCGTACATTTAGATTATTTTTTTTGGATATTCAAATTGTACAGCTCCTGCAAAAGCGGTCAAAATGGAAAATTGGTGAGTTTTTTTTAATGGAATATTTAATAGTGTCTGTTTGAGTTTTAACTACAGTGTACAGTAAATGTAAAAACTTACTGGTGGAAGGTTTATATTTTTGATTTACTGGTTTGCATCAAGGGGTGTAACGATTCTGACTCGATTCTGAATCAATGTTTTTTAAGGCATAGGACCGCCATCAGGCGAACATCCGAGCTTTCCCTTTTCCTTTATTAAACCAGACGCAGTCTTGAACGAAAGTGCCAAACATCAAAGCGCATGAGAAATGCTTCCGGAAAAAAAAAACTTGCCTGTTTCAGCGACATGCTGCACGGCGCCAAGTAAAGGACTACAGAATCGTCTCCTTTTAAGCAATTAGGTTACTCTAATCTTGTCCCTGTTTACTTTGCTCAATTAGCAATCAAACAGGGGATTCGCTTATTTACTTTGCTGAATGAGTAGAGCTGTTTACTAAGACAGCATGTTTGATTGCCGCATTCTGAAAGTTAAATGGGCATAGATTTGCAAGAACACGTATTTGGCCATTTTGTGTGACTGTGATCATTTATAACTCACATTCACGTTTCATCCGCGTTAATGTTTTCCACCACTGTGTATTTTTTAGGCGCTTGAAATCCAGGGCGATCTGAAAGTAAATCTCTTTTTTATTTTATCATTATAGATCTCCTAAAAATACTACAATGAGAGATGAAATGCTGAGTTGGGATATGGTGATGTTGAACGAGGATTTTTTTTAAAGTGTGATGAGACAACTTGCCGTCATGGGGTGTGTAGGCAGTCGCGTGTAATTTCTTGAAACCTACACACCTAAAGCGGCTTGAAACGATTTAAAATGCCGTCGGGAAGAAGCCCGAGTTTAGATTTCGCTAATTGCAGGTGCTCCGCCCTTCCTTAAATCTGCTCCCGTGTACTTGGCCTAAATAACAATCAAGAAATTTAGCCAGTAGCCTATAACAATTAAGATGTGATGGTGAAAAGCAGACAAACCTGACTGGGCTACGGTGTTAGACTGAAAGAATGCCAATTTGAATAATTAGAAAAAATCTTCCTCTGAGTTACATTTCTCATTGTAGCATTTTAGGACATTATTCAAGATTAATTTAAAACAGATTTGTTATAAGATCGCCCTGGAGTTTAAGGGCTCCAAATTCGTTGACCAGACGAGGCGAATGGGGGGAGCACCGCGCCAACGGGGTGTGACCAGGCGTATTTTGCAATTTCGTGCCCGGCGCAAGTACTCCTCTGTCCCGCCTCTGTCCCTCCTGCCGGCGCAAGTGGCAAAGAGGGAGAAGAGAAGGCGTGAGTGGGTTTAACGCAGCCGAGTCAAATCTTCACCAATCAAATGAGCTCCTCTCCTCACCGTTAATATGTTGGAATAAAGAAGCCTCTGTCCTATATCTGCATGATGCGTTAATGTTGCCTTTTACTTTGCTGTTTCAGGCATGTTTTCTGCACCGCTTACGTCCATATTAAGCATTACGAATATGAGTTAGCTGGCTAGCTAGGGCTTTCGCGAATTATTACCATTAGCTAACTTGAATTGAATTTCAAAATGAAACTACGTCAGATTATTCAAACTTATGAAGTTGGAATGAAATACGACGGTCGCTCATTTCTTTCTTCTGCCTGCATCATTGGGAAGAGAAACGATGGATAGCATGTTCCTATTATTACACCCTGTTGCTGCTTAAAATTTTGGGATTAACATGCATGGACAACAATACAAGATACATTACACATTTATTTTCAATATGTGATCTTAACTCAGTACGAGATCATAGCAATCAGGCTGTATTCCTTTCCCCCACTAAAAACGATAACACCTAAGTGACAATAATAGTATTAAGCAGCTTTGCACTGGGCCTTGAAAGCAATTTTTTGCACAACAGATTACATTCAAAGTCAATGCAAAGACGCAAATACACGCGTGTATTCGCATCTTTGCATTGACTTTGAATGTAATCAGTCGTGCGAAAAATTTGTTTCGCGTCCGGTGTGAAAGCAGCTGAAGGACACATACCCACATAGCCTACACACGCACTCATGCGCCCACATGCACATCTCTCTCTCGCTCTCTCTGATCTGACATCAGGACAATTTATATAGATACTATTATATATAGGTACTATAATTTATGTGCTGATTCAGATAGTTACATTAAATAGTGGTTGCTGTAATTATTTATTGCATTGAAATGTGCCTGACATTCTGGAAACCTGCCTGTGAGGTTTTCGGTGGCGTGTCTTTATCGCCCGGTCAGCCAAATTACCACTGCACAGAAAGTAAACCAGGTTGCAGCTGGCGAGCTCTCTGCGCACTTTTGGCGGAGACTTTTTCCACAAAATTGTCACTGCGTCATGATGAATATGTGACACCTCCCCCTACTACGCCGCCACACCCATCTCGGCGCACGTCCGTCTACTAAATTGCCAAAGTGGCTGCGCACGGTGTTGCACCACACGAAATTACCACTGCGTGGGCTGCGCCACACTACACCACCCTGCGCTGCGCCAAGAAATTAGGGCCCCAAGCGTCTAAAAAAATACAGAAGGTGGAAAACATTCTGAAAAGCGGATGAAATGTGAATGTGAGATATAAATTATCACGGTCGCACGAAATGGCGTGGTAATGGCAATCGTGTTCATGCAAATCTGTGTTATTCTATGGCATTTAAATCTCAAAATGCTGCAATCAAACATGTCTTTATAAACAGCTCTACTCATTCAACTTAAAGAGTAAATGAATCCACAATTTGATTGCTAATCAAGCAAAGTAAATGGGAACAGGTATACTTTTCTTAGAGTTGCCTAATTGGTTAATTGGAGACGTTTTTTTTTCACTTGCTTGGCTCCTCTCAGCACGTAGCCGAAAAATACTGATGTCAGTCAAGTTTTTTCCGGAAGCATTTCCAACGCCCTTTGATGTTAGACACTTTAGTTCAGGACAGCACGAGGGTTAATAAAGGAAAACGGAAAGCTCGGATGTTCGCCCCATGGTAGGAGGTGGTGTTACTACTCTTTAAAAAAAAACATCAATTCAGAATCGTTACACCCCTATTTGCATCTACAGTAAATAGGAACTTGTGTATATCTTTATTTCAAAAAAAGCATTATTTTCAGTTTGCAAGTAAAATGCTACTATTTAAGTTGTTATACACATCAAAGGGCAATCCTTGGAATAAAATTGCAACGTTTAAATGATGACTCACCTTATCTAGGCCCACATGAATATTTTTGTTTCTTTCTCTCATTGGGCCAACTAAAAGTGTAGTGATAGATTTATAATGACATATTTATTGTGGCATATAACTGGTCTATCATTTGGACAATGCCTAAAAGTATGTCAGAAAAGCTGAAATTAATCATTTAAAAAAATCTTGAATCCATTCTTGCATTATGCTGGACATCATATTACACAAAAATCTTTCCAAACAAGAACTGAATATCTGAACTCATTTAGGGAAAAAACTTGAATTGAACTAATTAATTCATTAAACATCTTAAATGTATACATGTATCATTATACAACTCAGATGAATTAATATTCAGGTTGAAAACATGCCTCAAATGCTCCAAAATGCTTCTGCCCTAAATTTCAAGTTTTACTGGGGGACTTCTAGCTTTGTTGCCATAGTGTACACACTTATTATTTTACCACTACAGCACTGGCTATTAGAGGTCAAACCTCCAGTTAAACACAATTTTCTCTAAAATATACTAAAAAACGGGCTCAAGCGGAACCACAAGTAATTTATTTCACCACCTGAATCAGAAACATGCTGGCCGGTACGAGGAAACTTGGAGGTCATGTGAGGAGGAGAGTTTAGCAGCAGCAGCTGGTAAATGTGCAGCCCAAAAGCAAGCAATTAATGCAGTCTCCTAAAAACATTGTTCACTAACCCCACCATATCATCTTGAATATCGTTCTTGCAAATTACCCTGAAATATTGTGATATTAATTGTAAGGTCCATCGGGCCCCCGCCCGCCTGCCCGCATACACACGTATCTGAAGTAATTTTCACAATCGTAAAATTTTAACAATCATTCAGGAAGCAATCTAAATATTTTCATTTGTTACAAAAAAAAAAAATAAAAAAAATCAATTGCAGATCTTTCCAACAGCAGAAATCCCTAGCAGAAAAACTTAACCTGTAATAGTGGGTGCTCTGGGTCCTGCTTTTTTTTTTTTTGAGAATTTTGTGGAAATTATTCAGTGCAAACACTGTCATTTCTATTTCTGTTGCACCAATTACCTTACATACAGTATCCAATTTAAAGAAAGACTTGCCATAAAGTCTGTGCGGTACACAGAAGGGGGCAAAGGCTATTTTCCCGGGAAGGCGTCCAATAAAATTGAACAAACAGCCCTACAATGCAATTCAGGATTTGCCTTGACGCCAGCCAAAAGTCTCTCCCAACAAAAGCAGGAGGGAGTTAAGCTCGCATCCTGTGCAGTAGGCATGCCAGCTCATTCGCGGTCATGATTCCTCAGCGCCAGCCGCATGTGTACGCAGGGGAAATGGACGATAATCTGCGGACAACATGACTCAGATTCGGAGAGGAATAAGCAGGACCAGTTTGCCCAATAAGCCCATAATCCAGTGTAAATAGTGCATTATTTTGGCCGGCTCAATGATGGAGGGGGCGAGAGGCGCACAGGCACGTTTTACCTCACGTTAACCTGGCTCGGGTCCCTGCTCTGACAGCGCGGGCAGAAATATGTCATCCTCCCATCCTCTCCAAGTCGACAGACGGTGATCTTCCCGCCACACTGGCCGCAGCTCGGCCGCTTGTAAACTTTATAATGTTTGTAGAGTGGGGACCCGGTTTTACGGCACTGGCGAATCGTGGATATGAGGCAAAACGCGTTAGCTTTCAATTGAATTATTCCAAATGCACTCCAACAGAACAAATGCATTCTTTAACATAAGAAAATCTTTCAATAGACAGAGGCAAACAAATTTAAAGTTGATTGTCCCATAACAAGTGTTCATTATTAGGAATACAAGCACCACTTAGTTAAACATCTCATTAATCTTTGAAACAGAAGTGCGTAGAATGCTCATTTCTCAATTTTAAAAGTGAATGTTTAATTATGAACACGGCGCAGTGTGGTTAAATCATATTAATGGGTAGAAAGTGTATAATAAATTGTGTCATTCTCACATTTTTGTTTCCACAATGCAAATATCAAATCTTTGACAAGAAAACCAAAGGATATGCCAACTTTCAACCTTCTGAATATTACGATATGAAGCAAGAGATCAAACTTCGAGACTATTGTGTCAGATTCACTGAGAATTACATTTGGAATTAGACTAACCCAACTGAAGCGTACCTTGTAAAACAGAAGGGTGAAGTCACGCGTCATTTTCACCAGATGATGGATTTGCACATCTGTCAGTTCACTGACCTGTAATTGTATTTGAACAGGGAAAAAACTGAATTACTCAACTATGAAATGCTTGATACATTTTGTATCTCTACCATGTGTATACAAATTATCAGAAACAATACAAAAAAATGGCTTTAAATTTTAAATGTCTGAAACTCAGTGACAAAATGATGTACAATGGGCTCCAAAATGACTGGCACTATGCACAAACAATACAAAAAAATGAACAACATAATTATAGAAAAACAAAATATACCAACATGTGTGACATACTTTGCTTTATTAATGTTTTGATGGAAACAACCAAAATCATAACTGGGTCATTCCATGTCAAATTTCCAAATGGCTCCCACTTGACCACCTCAGATTTGGCTGAAAAAAATTCCAGCGGGTGCATTCACCTCCTAATAGGAGAAATCCAAAATTTTTAGCTCTCAACTCCTAATAGTTTTGTCATAAAAAATGTTTTTGCAACCAAGTTCCGGCCTTTTTTGAACAGCGATTTCTGAGGAGCCACTGTCACATGGCTAAGTATTTAAAAAAGTATTTCAGCTCAGTCCTTCAAATTTTCAGGGATGAAAATCTGCTACTATAACTTGACGAATATGGACTTATAATGGTGTCCTTTAGTTTATCATATATTTCTGGGTGCTTAAAGTTGCTCGAAAATTTTACTGTGTGCTCTGCGGTTGCATATTTGAAGGACTGTAAAAAGCCTAATTTCAAAGACAGGGATTTGGTATTGCACATACAGCTTCCCATATATGTTGTGTATTTTGTATTCCAATTCTGCCCCTCTCTTATGAATGATCTATAAAATATGAAGGCTTGAAAATTAAAAAAAAATTTGCGCTATTTTTAACATTTTATACCAAAAAAATGACACCATCCACAAACATCAAATTGACTGTTTTAAGATTAGATGCCTGTTATTAACATATTCAAAATTCGTGATGGTGTTCTGCTTTATTTTCTCAAATTTTTTTTTGAAAATATGGTATTTTTTGTAGACGCACAGCATTTCATGGCATCGAAGGCATATTCAAACATTATTTTATAAAATGCACAGTTAATGATAGAAAGCTCAAGCTCAATGAAATGCTTTATTTCATAAATATTAACTTACACTTGAATAATAACCTGTATGCAGTTTTCAGATATATAGCGAAATACTGTAGTCCCAACATCAGTGGAAGATCAAACTTGTTACAAATCATAACTTAAAATGATTGTATCAATTAACTTTTCCATCAAAGTAGAAAAATTAACCTGTATGCTTCAATTAGTAATAACCTGTGTTAAAGAGTTTTTGACAGTCCTGCAGAATTGGAAATAATAAAATATTTTAAATGCCCAGTTGATAGCAGTAAGCACAAATGATACACAAATTATTTAAACTCTTTCATGAAGTTTTCAGCTACTTTGTTGTCCTGCTCCTTAAGTGCATATCTACGTCCAGTTGTAGTGCTTGGAACTTCAATCTTGGCACAGATTGAATGTTGCACAGATACCCAGCATAGGTCTTCCCTCCTAGGCCAGAAAAAACTTTTTGCAGGGCCGTCCAGATGCATGAACTGTTCAGACAAGTTATAGCTTCTGCATGACCAAACATGCTTCGAAACTTACAGCGTAAAAAATGTTATAATTAATTTTTGTTTTATTTTAGGTTGATTTATCAATAAATAAATACAAAGAGTAAATATGATAAATAGATTAATCTGTGATCAAATAAAATGGCATTTTTAACACATCCTCTGTAAGATAGCCATATTGTATTAGATAATTAATTATTGTAATACTTCTGAATTCATAACAAACTTGAATTTTTGGCCCTGTTAAGGTTGTAATATTTCAATATCTAAACACTGCATATGGGTTATTCTTCAAGTGTAAGTTAACATTTATGAAATAAAGCATTTTGTTGAGTTTGAGCTTTCTATCATTAACTGTGTATTTTATAAAATAATGTTTGAATATGCCTTTGATGCCATTAAATGCTGTGTCCACAAAAATACCATGTTTTCAAAAATTGATTTTGAGAAAATAAAGCAGAACACCATCACAAATTTTGGATATGTTAATAACAGGCATCTAATCTTTCTCAATCAGTCAATTTGATGTTGGTGGATGGTGTCATTTTTTTGGTCTAAAATGTTAAAAATAGCGCAAATTTTATTTTTTTCATTTTAAAGCCTTAATATTTTCTAGATTATTCATAAGAGAGGGGCAGAATTAGAAAAAAAAAATACACAACATGTATGGGAAGGTGTATGTGCAATACCAATTCCCTGTCTTTGAAATTAGGCCTTTTACAGTCCTTCAACTACCACAGAGCGCACAGTAAAATTTTCGAGCAACTTTAAGCACCCAGAAATATATGATGAACTAAAGGGACACCTTTATCAGTATATATTCGTCAAGTTAGAGTAGCATATGTTCACCCCTGAAAATTAGAAGGACTTAGTTGAAATACATTTCTAGATATAGCCATGTGAAAGGGGCTCCTCAGAAATCGCTGTTCAAAAAGGGCCGGAACTTAGTTGCAAAAATATTTTTCCATGACAAAACTTTTAGGAGTTCAGAGCTAAAATTTTGGATTTATCCTATTAGGAGGTGTATGCACCCGTTGGAATTTTTTCAGCCAAATCCGAGATGGTCAAGTGGGAGGTTTCTCGGAAATTCGGACATTTGACATGGAATGACCCAACAATCATTTAATACAAAATAAATTTAAACAAAATCAAGAGTTCGTCATAATTAGTACCCTTCATTTAGTACTTACTGCAACAACCTCTAGCAAGGATTACGGTATGGAGTCTTTTCTTGTAATTTTTGACAAGGTTAAGGCTCACATTTGGGGGGATTTTGGACCATTCCTCTGAGCAGATGCTTTCAAGATCCTTCACATTCTTGGATTTGTATTTATCAACTGCCCTCTTCAACTCAGCCCATAGGGTGTCAATTGGCCTGAGGTCTGGCAACTGAGATGGCCTTTGCAGAATGTTGATTTTGTTATCACGGAACCGTTTCTGTGTGGATCTTGAGGTATACTTTGGGTCATTGTCTTGTAGGAAAGTCCACCTACGGCCAGGTCCCAGCCTGCTGGTCGAGGCAACCAGATTGTCAGCTAAAATATCCTGACACTTGGTGGAATTCATGATACCATTAAGGGGTCAAGCCTGGGTTCACTCAATTTAAGTACTTCTAAACACTAAAAACACATAAAAATTGTGTCAACTGAAAAAAGCTCAGAATGGAATTTGATTTTAATCAAATTTAATAAGTTTGTTACCGTGTAAACTGTACATTATTGGCGAAAAATGTGAAATCTTGTGGCAACAATATCTCAGAAACTATACCATATTTTCCTGTAATTCTTTTTTTGTTTTGAAGCTAATATCACCAGCTATACAATGACATATTCATTCTGGGTATTTTCATGGGAAAATATTTTGAAAAATTATTTGGTCACAGAATTTTATAAATGGGTGGCAGAACCTGCCAGGCAGATGGATCATAAATACACCATGTATCTACCTACCCAAAAATGGCTATGTCATTGTATAGAACATAACAAACTGATGCTATAATGAAAATTTCAGAGCAATACCTTGAAAAATGTGGATTTTATGCCCGCCACAAGCCTGATAAACTATGAAATTTTGCGATGCGAGAAAATCACGTTTTTGTCACGAAACGAATGCACTGGAGGCGTTCACATGATAAAAATCCACTTAAAAGATAGTTTTTAGGTCTTAAAATCACCTTTTATGAATGTTTTGAAAGATTTTTAAAAAAAAAAAAAAAAAAAAAAAAGATTTTTTCAAGTCTGAACCTAGTCTTGACCCCTTAATCTTAACCAGTGCCCCTGGACCTCTTGAATTAAAAACTCCCAAAACATGACTGACCCGCCATCATATTTCACCATGGGTGTGAGGTGCTTCTCCTTGTATGCATCCATGTTTCGCCGCCAAACATGCAGATACTGTATCTGACCGAAACATGCAATTTTGGTCTCATCTGACCAAAGCACCTTACTCTAGTCAAAATTTAAACGATATGAGGCAATCTGCAAGTGCTTGCTTCTGTGCCTTCTGGTCAGAAAAGGCTTTCTTCTGGCAAACCTTCCAAAGAGCCTGTGGCTGTGAAGGTGGCACTTGATGGTGCTTCTTGAAACCTAGTGACCCCAAGATGTCAACAAGGCCTGCAATTCCTTCACAGTGATTCTTGGGGATTTTATTGCTTCTCTCACCATCCTCTTCAGTATCCTGGGGGGATTGTTCAATTGTTCCATATCTTTGGAATTTTTAAACAATCGTCCTGAGAGTGCTTAGTGGCATTTTCAATCATTTGTGAATCTTCTTGCAGCATTACTAGATTTATGAAGGTCTACGACCATCTGCCTCTTTTGAACTGACAGTTGTTTTGTTTTCTTCATGATGTTGGATGACAAAGGGATATTGCACGTGTGTGACCTCATTTTTATACCCTAGTGTAACAGGAAGTGATGTAATGGCTCAACGTAGTTCCTTAACACTTAGATAAAACTTAAATAAGGTGAATTTTATACTACCCCAATTCCGAAATAGTTGGGACGAAGTGTAAATTGTGAATAAATTCAAAATGCAATGACTTTCAGATCATATGAGCCAGTATGTTATTTACAATAGAACAGATAATATCTCAAATGTTGAAACTGAGACATTTTACATTTTTATCCACAAAATGAGCTCATTTCAAATTTTATGGCTGCAATAGGTCTCAAAAAAGTTGAGACACAGGCAAAAAAAAGGGCTGAAAAAGCAATTAACATCGAAGATAATCAGCTGAAAGAACATTTAGCAAGTAATTACATTAACAGGCATTAGGTATGTGACATGATCGGCTATAAAAGGGATGTCTTAGAGAGGCTGAGCCTCTCAGAAGTAAAGATGGCCAGAGGCTCTCCAACCCGTGAAGGCTTGCGTAAAAAAAATTGTGGAATATTTTAAAAACAATGTTCTTAAACGTCAAATTGCAAAGGCTTTGAAGGTCTCATCATCGACAGTGCATAACATCATCATAAGATTCAGAGAAACTGGAAAAATCTTTGTGCATAAGGGACAAGGCCAAAGACTTTTACTGGATGCCCGTGATCTTCTGGCCCTCAGACGCCACTGCATCACTCACCGGCATGATTCTGTCATTGACATTACTAAATAGGCCCAGGAATACTTAAAGAAACCACTGTCTGTAAACACAGTCTGCCGTGCCATCCGCAGATGCCACCTAATACTCTATCATGCAAAAAGGAAGCCATTGTTGAGCATGATCCAGAAGTGCCGTCATGTTCTGTGGGCCAAGGCTCATTTAAAATGGACTGTAGCAAAGTGGCAAAGTGTCCTGTGGTCAGGAGAGTCCAAATTTGACATTCTTGTTGGAAATCATGGGCATTGTGTCCTCCACGCTAAAGAGGAGAAAGACCACCCCTCCTGTTATCAGCGTTCAGTTCAAAAGCCAGCATCTCTGATGGTATGGGGATGCATTAGTGCATATGCTGTGGGACACCTGCATGTGTTAAAAAGCACCATGAATGCTGAAAGGTATATAAAGTAGGCATGGGCAACGCTCTGCATAAACTCTAATGGAATGCGTAACAGCTGAACTGGGGCGGTAAACAAGCCTCAGAAAACTTATAAAAAAATGATGTAAATACCATTTTCATACAAAAAGAACACCATGGTTTGATTAAAAGCAACCTTTCCAATAGAATACCCGCATTTCATACATGAACTCTGCGTATTACGGCCAATAACGCAATTTGAACAGAGCTATTATTCGCCCGTTGGATGAATGCGTGACCTCAATTTGCGCCGTGTTTACAAACCGCCAAGTGCACGGCGTGGCAAAAATATCCATTTTGGAGGTAGATTTCAAATAGCCCGCGATGACGTGATATCCCAGCTACAGCCCTGATTGAATTACAGCCATCTAATTTGAGAAATTACGAGTCTGTTCGTCCAGTCTAGACCTCCAGGGGATGTGAAATTAGTTCGACAGAAGTTGTTGAAGTTAAATCGCGAGTTCGCTGTGACTTCTTCTCAACAATAGCAAGAAAGGTGAGTGTATTTTTACTGTAAACCTACATAGTTAGTTGACAGAATATCCTGTGACCCTATTCGTGAAGTTTCAGTAAAATATACCAAGGAATAAACCAGCGCCAGGCGTTCAAAACCTACCAGTGTTCTGACAAATTTTGCTACCTATGCCATCTCGCAAACACCGGTCACAAGATTCATTCACTTATACCCTTCAATTCGAGACTGCGAGGATGGAAATCTGAATAATCAATTAGGAAAAATTCTCGGCTCTCGGTAATTCTGTATATCGTTTAAACATTTTGTTAATCGGATTATGAAAGAAGACTGAAAATAAGCGCCCGCTTTTTGTTTGGGTGTAAAAGCGCGTATTTAAAGGAGAATAACATTGTATATTGATTAAGCATTGAACTCTGCATAAGTCGAACTGTTTTAATATTTGTTGATGACATTGCTTCGGCTTCCTGGAAGCAAGTACGCACAAATCTGCTGTCCTGTGAGCATTTCAGGTTCGATATACTGAGTAATAACGCCATGAAACCTAAACTGGCCCGTCATTCTGCGAATAGTCTTACTAAACTAGTTAATCGTCTGATTGCTAATCAAGCAAAGGGGAGGTTTCTGCATCGCCAAACTAACCTCCGACTGCACGTCACTGTGTTTTACTATGAATTATTCACAGTAGCTCATTGAAACTACCATGGGAGGAGGGTATATGGACATTATAAAAACAGTGTAAAGTTTTTTTTTTTTTTAATCACCACGGGTTATTGAAGGGGAAGTTTTAAATAGCAGTGGGAGGGCAAACAACTGCCGGCATCAGCGACTTCACTGCATTTTATACAGTAATGGGCGAGTAGCGTTAATGTTTGCCCTCCCACCGATAATTTTGACATTTTTGCAGGCCATTGATCCAAAAAAAAAACTCACAGGCAACCCATTCGCATACCATTTTTTATATCAATGCAAAACCTAATGTTTGTTGAACATAATTGGGTGAAATTCAAAGCATTTTCCATTAAAAAGGGCCTAGGGGGCGCTGCTGTACTTCAGAAAAGGGTTGATGACTTTAGCATCAATTATTTCTGTTAGGGTACCCTAATGGATAATGTGGCCTGGTTTATTTCTGAGTAGACTGCATTTTTCGAAATGCCCTCAGGCTTCACCCCCAATTTTCACAATGGGTTTTGTTGATAAATGCCGAAATCAGCCATTTTTGGGACCCTGTGGCTCTGAGACCCTTTCCTGTAAAGGCGTTGGACTTGTGGCCAACTCTTCATCTGTGTCTTCTGTACTTACCTGCAAAAAATCATTAGAAAATAATAATAACTTTTTTTCTCAGCGACTCAAGAAATGTTGTCATTTTATTTATTTGTATATATATATACCTATATAAACCTATATAAAGGTTTTAGAGCAACATATGCTCCCCTCCAGACGACATCTATTCCAGGGAAGGCCTTATGTATTTCAGCAGGACAATGCAAAACCACATACTGCAGCTATTACAACAGCATGGCTTCGTAGTAGAAGAGTCCGTGTGCTGAACTGGCCTGCCTGCAGTCCTGTTCTTTGACCGATTGAGAACATTTGGCACATAATTAAACGAAAAGGCCGTCAAAGGAGACCCAAAACTCTCCAGCAGCTGGAAGCCTGTATTAAACAAGAGTGGGATCAAATTCCAATGGCTAAACTCAAGAAACTTGTCTTCTCAATGCCCAAACGCCTCCACTGTGTTAAAAAGAAGAGTGGATGCCACACCATGGTAAACAGGCTCTTGTCCCAACTTTTTTGAGACTTGTAGAAGCCGTCAAATTTGAAATGAGCTCATTCTGCAGATAAAATTGTAAAATTTCTCAGTTTCAACATTTGCTACGTTATCTCTGTTCTATTGTGAATAAAATATGGCTGGTGTGATTTGAAAGTCACTGCGTTTTGATTTTATTCACAATTTACACTTTGTCCCAACTATTTCGGAATTGGGATTGTACCAGGTTTAATTTTGGTAGGTGTCATTTGCAATAATCATAAATGGTGCCATTCATTGTGAAATCTTGGTTTGGAAGAAAATGATTTTTAATTAAATCAGCAAATGATTTTGGTTGGTTGCATTGGAATACTAATATCGTACAGTACTTCTCACACTGTCATTTACAGTTTCTTAATAAAACAAGAGGCCCATGGGCCTTAACGGTCACCTGAGTTGTATAAAAACTGACGTTATTGATGTGATTGAACCAAATATACCCATCATTTTCCTATATAAAGTATAGTAAACTTCACCCCCTCCCCAGGGGCAAACATGGAGCCTGGGGGCCATGAAATGAACAATTTTGATAAAGCACCTGAAGACCCTTCCATCTATGAAGAGTATTGTTTTCCAGCATATCTGGGTCTGGAGAAGAAGAGTTTGAAATTTCAGCCAATTTGACAACTTTTAGCCCCGCCCCTCAGAGCACCTGGGGGTGGGCACCATATAATTCACAATTTTGGTGCATATTTGACCAAGGAAGGTTTGTGCAAAATTTCATTGAAATCGGATCAGCGGTTTCTGAGAAAAAGTGGAAAATGCATTGACCACTTTTAGCCCTGCCCCTCAGAGCCCCTGGGGATAGGCACCATATAATTCACAATTTTGGTGCATAATTGACCAAGGAAGGTTCCAGCAAAATTTTATTGAAATCGGATCAGCGGTTTCTGAGAAGTCGAAAATGTATTGACCAGTTTTAGCCCCAACCCTCAGAGCCCCTTGGGGTGGGCACCGTATAATTTGCAATTTTGTTGTATAATTGACCAAGGAAGGTTCCTGCAAAATTTAATTGAAATCGGATCAGCGGTTTCTGAGAAGTCGTCGAAAATGTATTGGCCAGTTTTAGCCCCGCCCCTCAGAGCCCCTGGGGGTGGGCACCATATAATTCACAGTTTGGTGCATATTTGACCAAGGAAGGTTCCAGCAAAATTTCATCGAAATCGGATTAGCGGTTTCTGAGAAGTCGTTGAAAATGTATTGAGCAGTTTTAGCCCCGCCCCTCAGAGCCCCTGGGGGTGAGCACCATATAATTCACAATTTTAGTGCATATTTGACCAAGGAAGGTTCCTGCAAAATTTTATTGAAATCGGATCAGCGGTTTCTGAGAAGAAGTCGAAAATGTTAATTGTTTACGGACGCACGACGCATGACGGACGACAGACCAAAGCCGATTAGAATAGGTCACTTTGAGACTTCGTCTCAGGTGACCTAAAAATTCTAAAAACTATATTTAAATTATTTTTGTGCACTTCGAGTCAGGGCAGCCAGTAATTTTGTAGCCAACTGTACATGAGTTTCCTATTAATTTGAATGCCAATTAGCAGCATATGTCTACTCAAGAGATCTAACCAGTAGGAAATTCCAGTTTAGCTTCCAAAGCAAGATGATGATAGCAATGAAAAGTAAAATGGTTGGTGCCTGAACTGTGATTTCATTGGTAACAAAATCAGAAAATTATTTAAGGTGGCAAGGGCTACAGTGACAAAAATTCTACAACATATGACAAACATCAAAAAACAGCTAAAGCAAAAGAGCAATGCGGCCACCAGTCAAACCTCTCCGACAAGGACAGATGGACACTCGATAGAACAGCTGCGCCTCCTAACCACAATACCACAGCTCCAAAAATCACAACTGAATTGAGTCAGTCCATATCTGACCCAGACTCAGCAAAAACATCACATTAATTAGAGCTTCACAAAGCCAGTATTTATGGCAGTGTTTTTGAGGATTTTATGTTTGCCTGTATAGTTACATTAAAATTATTATACCACTAATTGTTACATTGCCTAGCGTCTCTATACAGAGTAAGCAAACAGCTACCTTGATTGCAGGGTTCAGGCCACTGTCGAATAAAGCCTCATTTTTAATGATGTTCCCCACACCGGGAAGAACTGATTGGTCTAGAAGAACATCACACAGCATTTTGCTGCCTGCCTTCTTCACCACATCTTCTGCTCGAGGGAAGCTGAATTTGGATGAACACACATCCAGGCTTTCCATGTTCCTCACTTTGTCCACACAGCCTTCAGAAACTCTGAAAAAATAATAAAAAATAAATAATTTTTAATAAAAACCAAGGGTACATTTTTCAGAGGGCTGCCACTTTGCAACCAAAGATAAGAGCTAAAGCACTTTCTTGAATGGATTATCAAATGAATCCTAGCCCATATTGCAATATTATGGAGAATAGCACAGCTTTCTTATTGAGCCAAAAAATCTGGGAAACTTTTCTAATAATTCCAACTTGTACAGCACATAGTTTACAAGAATAATTCCGAAAACTAAAACTATGGAAAACCTGTAGCAAACACAAAAATCCTAAATGGTAGAAAGTGAGAATAGAGATGGACAGTAAAAAAAAAAAAAATTTTTTAAATTCAATCATCAATTCAATCCTGTTGTTTGTATATTTCCCAGACCAAAAAAAAAAAAAAAAAAAAAAAAGGCAAAAATTTAATCAGACCAGTCAGTTATGTTGCATTTTATCAGCATACACAAACTAGAGGCACTCCTAGAGTGCAAACCTCTGCCAAGGCAGCAGAGTCCAAATCTTGGTGAGTGGGAGCAAAGTTCAGTTATTGTGTGTCATAAGATTTCAAGATGGCTGCCGTGGCGGCCAAATTGTTTGACTGATCACGATCAAAATCAATAGGGTCTATCCCTGATGTAATAGCAACCCACCCAGAAAATTTCAGAGATATCCGTTCATTAGTTTTTGATTTCTCTTGTTTACAAACTAACAGACAAACGGCACCGATCACATAACCTCCTGCTAACTTTCGTTGGCGGAGGTAACTAGCCAAATTTCAACTGCTTCAGTTACATGGACTACAATCAGTCACAACTGCTTTTATCAAATACAAAAATCCACCTGATTTCCACTGTTGAGTCGAAAAAACAAATGGAATCGCAGGTCAGTCGGATCTGCAGTGTTGGGGTTCTACCCTTCCCAAGGTCCTTTTCATTTGGGTTTATCCTCATGGAGCCATTCATTCCAAAGTGAACTCTGAAATTAACAGGGAAAATCACTCAGGGACAGGTCAAGTCATGTAGTCAGGCACTCAATAGTCCATGCAGACCTTGAGTCAACAACTACTGACCAAATATGACCGCAGAAGAAGGTGGCACATTGCCCAGCCATAGGTGTCAGGCCAAAACCCAGAAGGGTGATGGTTTGAGCCTCTGTACAACCAAGATCAGTGCAGCCGTTAGACATTTGAGTTGGGCCCAAATTGCTTGGATTGACCTCCCGCAAGTTTTACTGACTGTAAGCCACTTTGGATGAGAGCATCAGCAAAAAAACAGAATTGTAATGTGGTGCTGATGTGGGACGGGCTACGGTTTATCAGGTACACTGCTTAAGAACAAAACATAACTCAAGGCTGACATGTTTTTTGTGAATACAAATATTGTGATAATGACACGGATATGCATTAGAAGCTGTTGTAAATGTATGAAAATAATTCATTTAATTATAAAAATAAATACCTTAGAGCTCTTTGGCCAAAAAACAAGAACAGTTCTTTTCCCAACGTCTCCACTCCAGTGTACTGGCATTCCGCAAATACTTGGAAGTTGGTTTGCGGTTCATTTTTCTGTATAAAACCATGAAATGCCTTCATTTTTCTCTAATTCACAAACTGTTCAATTAGACAGGATAGTCTACTCCCCTGCGATGCTTCTTACATTATCACATATCCTTCAAAAGCAGTGCCGCGCTTGAAAACCACATGCAGACGACGAGCACAGTTAAGGGGAATCGATATTTGTGCCACATTAGTGGGCCAATTCGGTTCCAACTGCACCCACAAGACGCCAATACTCTCTGCGGCAAAATACAATTGAACTCTCGGTTTCCCTAATTTTTACCTGGCTAGTTTCTGCTTCTCTTCATATTAAAAGACATTTCTTGCACTTATGAGCTTAGCTTATGCCACATAGGCCCTAAGCTGCAATGCAAAATTAAAATGGGATGCAGGCAAATCTGAACATGGCTTTGCAAAGTTAGCGAGAGTTCCGCATGTAAAATATAACGAACGTTGCTGAGTAAACATAATGCCAGAGAAATAACAGCAAAAGGGTCATTCATAATATGACTTGCTACGCACTCGGGCTGTGTTTTTACCTATTGTTTTTTTTTTTTTTTTAACTCTGGTAGATCCTAGAGACTCAAGATAGTGCGCAAACTGAAATTTTCGCGGCTACCTGTGTTGTTGTTGCTGCCCCTCGAATTTCTACAACTTTCTGTCCTGTCTTCACTTTTGAACGTATCCTTTCGCCGTTCAATGTGCATCCTGGTCCTTCAACCATTATGGTATCCACCTAGACAATACGATCGAATGAACATGAAGCCTTCGTAAAACTGAATAATGATAGAACGGTTTCTGATTTAAAACACCACTGTTATATGACTTAGGTCAAAACCATTTTCGGCATAATCCGAAAGTTATCTACCAACAACTGAAGCTAACCATTCATACGCGCCATTAGTTTGAAACTCGTGCCTGCGCCAGTGAATCCACTAATAGAGAGACAACCCACAGCGTATTACTTCCTGTGTAAGAGCAAGTTCTGGTGGAACGCATGTATTGAGTTCCGGTAATGCCATACGTAAGATATAGTTTATGCAACTCATATTTCATTTTGGAAACTATCATAAGGATTAAATCGTCATACCTGTCAATTTGCTTTATAAGTTGTAGCCATAAACTTGTCAGTATATTCAGTTTCAGTCGGAAATTGAACGCTTTTGGGTAACTATTTACCATACATCCTGCAGGTTACTTTTCATGTGAAATATATTCTCCTGTAAACGATAAAATTTAAACAGGTGTCACGTCTTTATCATTCTCATTTGGCGTAGCTTATTACATCAAGACTTGTTATCTCAGCGTTAAGACGGACTTATTTTAAATCCTTTTCAAAAATATTTAATTAAAACATACAACCAAAAATATTCGCCATCTGCCTCACAAACTGTACAGGGATAAATCGCTTTGGAATGTGAAATCAAAAATCAGTGAATCCTTTTTCTTTAGAAAGCCTGAATAACATGAATAATACACTTATTTTTACCATTCATTTTACCATTCACAATAACGTTTTTAATTTGTTGTGATATTGGAAATCCTTCCTTTTAAATCTCTGTATGAAGGTTTTCCCTCTAAAACGAGAGCTGAATCTTGGTTTGGAAATTCTAGTTATTTTATCTTGTCGATGAGGTACTTCTTTTTTTTTTTTAATAAATGCCCCCCTTTTTCGAGTAACCATTCCTAATCAGGAAATATGAAACGATAATGAACTATTTACATTATTCTAAAACTTTTTCACTTTACTGAAAGAAAAAATTCTACCTTTGTCCATTATATTAAATATAAGAGGGGTTATAGTTAGGGAGATTGAATATTTGAACTGATAAAAACGTATTTTGAAAGTATTTCATTGCAGGTTTACAATTCTCAACATGTATTTTAAAATATATTGTTTAAATTTCCATTCCTCCTTTGTATTTCCAAGTCCTTGAAAACAATGCACCACACATAAAGGATGAACCTCTGCTGACCCCTGCTGGTGAAAATGCAATCAAGAACGCTTTTCTTTCGTGTGAAACTGCTTGTGGGGTATTGTGTTCGAAAGAGGTCTTTAATCTGAAAACGCCAGGGAAAAAATACACACACACATACACGCACTAAGGAGCCAAAACATTATGACCTACGCGTGTCGCCAAAACAGCGTTCACATGAATTCCCAGACCCGAGGTTTTCCAGCCAAACATTTCCCAGTTCATCACACTCCCTCCACAAGCTTGACTTTTTCCCGCAGTGCATCCTGGTGCCATCTCTTCTCTACATAAAAGATGTACATGTACAACTACCTGTCTGGTATACACGATGTTAAAGAGAAGAGGACTCTTTGGATCAGATAACCCTCTTCCATTGCTCCAAGGTTCAGTACCGATGCTCGTGTGCCCATTGTAGGCAGTTTGATGGTGGGCAGGAGTAGAATAAGCTTTCTGACAGGTCTGCGGCTAAAAAGCCCCATACCCAGCAAGTGATGCACAGTGCATTGTGACACATTCCTCCTGTTACCAATATTAAAACTGTCTGCAACATTTTCCACAGTAGCTGTTCTGTTGGTTCAGACCTGGAGGGATGGCTGTTCTTTCCGTCGCATATCGATGAGCTTTAGATGTCCAACACCCAGCCCGTGGTTTGTGATTAGTCACTCCTTGGACTACTACCGGTAGACACTCGCGCCTGCTGACCAGGAGCATCAGGTCTTGCCTCTTGCTTCAACCAAGTCTTTTGGTCCTATGAGTCTATGCATTTGGCATGATGTATAATCCATCCATCATCTATCCCACTTATTCCAGGGCAGGGTCACAGGGTGCTAGAGCTTATCCTAGTATACAGTGGGTCAACGCTGGAACACACCTTGGACAGTCTGCCAGTCCATCGCCATGCTCAATCGCCGTTGACTCACACACTCATACCTATGATTTAGAGTCTCCAATCAGCCTGAAATACATCGTGGGGAGAATGTGTAGAGTTTGAACCACCAGGACTAATTCACTCTCACGATATTCTTTCTGTAAAGCAACAGCATTATCCATTATGCCATAGCGCTGCTCATAAAGTAGCTCATTCATAAGGATATTACCGTACCACATTTTTTAGTGAAGGAGGAACAAATGTCGCTGCACATAAAAGACCGGAGCTTAACCACTGCATGAAAATTACCATTTGTTGTTTTCAGCAAATCATGGCTAAAAGCTGTTTCATAGCGCCATCTCCTGGAGTTGTTGACAATGGAATTACTTTTTTCAAGAAAAGCTGGAGTATTTTGTTGTAAATTTATGTTTTTCAAGAAAAAGTTTTGCTGGTGTACAGATAGTATTGCACTGAGTTTTGCATGGTTGGTTTACATCTGAGAAGCAAAGAATGAGAATGGGCCAGCGCTTTGAAAAACTGCTGTCAGAGCAGTGGTCTCCTGCTCTGTTCCTGAGGAGAAACCATCCAGTAGGTTTTTACTCCAACCCTGATTCGGCACACCTGACTCAGCTAATTTGCAACCATTGAGATCTCAGTGAAATGCGGTCCTATACTTTTGTTGGAGTAAAAACCCCCAGAACGGTAGCTATCAAGGAACATAGTCGGAGACCACTGTTAGAGAGTTTGCTACAAATGGGTAGCATGAAATTTTAAATTGCATGTTCGGGGTTCAGATGTAGCTTGAGTTGTACTTGAGTACTATCACTTGCGTCATTAATTTGAGCGAAAATTTTCATTTCAAAAGTTTGGTATGCTTAATTGTTTTCTGTCTTTGAGGTGAATATTATCAAGCAAACATGATATCTTATCTCTGGTGTGTACACATTTGAGTCATTTCTACGGGGTGAAAGATCCCTGCCTACTTTGGAGATTAAATTTGATCACTTTTCCGTTTATACATCGATATGATCGGTATTCCATAATTGACAGTTGCGCGCAATTAATTTTTCCGCTTTGTCTGTTCCAATGTTATGTTAAAGTAGGCCTACTTGTGACAAGACAGGTGCATTTTCAGCGCCTGGACTCCATGTTTGCGACCTCTCGTTGCCAAAGGAATGTCAGGACGGTGCATGTGATCCCCACAGCGCATCACAACCTCATTCCAAACCTTCCGTTGCGACCGACGAGCAGCAATGACCGAGTTCGAGAACAGGCCGTTTGCCGCGCAGCTGTCCAACGTTTACCTCACAATATTGGCGCTCTTCTGTTTCAAGCTTTTTGTGAAGATAACCCTCAATTTACTCACGTACTTCTACATCATCAGAGGGAATCGCAAGGAAGCGGCACGCATTTCTGCCGAGTTCTACGATTTTGGTCAAGGGCAAAGTAAGTTAATTTTCTCTGAAATGAATTGTATGAACTTGTCCGGTGGGTCACTGAAAGCTGAAGGTGTAGGCTATGCTGTGCAGCTCTTAACTTGGACATTGAAATCTTGAGTCTAGTTTTAAGATAAATTTTTCCGATTTTCTGATCGTTTCTCTATTTTGCGCATAAGCATTTCTTTAACAGAGGACTTAATTTATGCATGGAAAAAGTTACCGCTTTAATCTTTATGGAAGGTCATGTCAACGCCGCAATGTGATTGGTTCGATGAAGGCCTTCTTGGTTCAGCCTTTCTTACTGACAGCTTCTGTTCTGTACGCAGGCCTGCATACAAAGATTTACATTTTCACTTTTTTTTTTTTTTTTAAACTTGCTTACTCGCAGAAATGCGTGGAGGCTTACTCATTAAACGCATTCTAAAGTGTTTTCATTTTTGTATTTTCGTCCCGAAAACAGCACATCTAATGCATTTGTAAGAAAAAGCAGAATAAGTGATCAATTTTATGCATTTTACAGAAAAAATGAAAAATAAAAAAAAGAGGAAAACTGTAAAACTGATGAAAATCATCTGGATACAATTTAGTTAGTTTGCGAACTTTTCCAGGCCATTCCTCAGTAACTTTATTTATTATGATATCTAAAAGAGAGAAATGAGTGATAAAATTAGGAATACTTCATCTACTCCCGGGTCTGTCTCGAGAGATGCTGCTTTATTATTTTGACTACCTGTAAACAAGGATGTATTCTTTGTCTTTATGAAAATATTTCTACTGTGTATTATAATTTTGCGACACTTGACGGGTAAAGGTTGACATTTATTTGCCTTAAAGTTGTCAGAAGAATAATTACAGAGATGGTGAAGGTACAGTTGAAGAAGACTGCACTTCTTAAGGGTTTCAAATACAGTCATTACAAATCAAAATTGGAAAGTGGGATCGTTCTTCATTCTGAGAAACTTAAGATAAAGCAAATCTATTCACACCTTGTGAGAGGTTGTCTGTTGCATTGCTATTTAATTATTTTATTTTTAAAGCACAACCCAAAACTGTTGATCCTTCAGATACATTCTTCATTCTCTTTGCATTAATGTTTGAATGCTATTGGGTGAGATGAGAATTGGCGTGTGTATGCAACATTGGCGTGTCTGTGTAGTAGAAACTGATTAGCTAGGTGGTTGGATATGCTGCTCTCTTTGTAACTGAAGAAATAGTTTCTCCTTCCTCTACTTCATCACAATATGTTGTCTAGCTACCTTCCAATGAAAAATGGGCTATTCAAATCGGGGAAGTGTTAATTAATAGTCTCCTGAGCAAAATGAAAACACGAAGTCTGAGATTAAGGTTTAACTGATGTTCTAAGCTTGAGAGCTCTGGCCACTGTGTCTAGTTTAAATGCAAGTACTGTGGGCACGTTGACTTTTAACATGATTTATAAATAGACTGGGGCGATGTGATCCCTTTCCCATCCCCCATATGCTCCCCTTTACTCTTAGCATGCATGATAATCCCTAGTGCTGGAGCTAATGTCAACAGCAGCGACATGTATCAACAACAAGGCAGCCAATCAGAGCCCTTTCAGCGCCACTCTCCCAGTACCAAGGCTTTGGTTGTGCAAGAGCTTGTTCAAAATAGACCTCAAGTGCCAGCCATAGAAAACTGTTATGTTTGACAAGTTATTGACACAGTAGCCCTGAAAAACAGTGGATTTCCCTACAAAAAAAGTTATCTTGGGACATTCTACCTAATCAAGGTCAGTGTTATACGATGCAAAATCATTGCTCTTTAGTGCTGAATCAGAAAAACATCTCAAAGATCATCATGCATTTTGCGATGACTAACTTGTGAATACTTTTATTTATGTTTTCGAATAGAAAGTAAATTTTCACATAATGATACACTGGAGGGTGTAATATAATGGTATGGGTGCATTGGTGTAAATGCATCAAACATATCAATGGAATATTTAAATTGTAATGCTGTTTATGATGTTATTTCTCATTTGTCAATGTAATTCATCAAAATCTATCGCATTGTTAGAAGTTGCAATGCTTTTATTTTCACAGAACCAATCAAAGCATAACTTACTGCTTGGTTTTGCCATGTACTTTGTCATTGCAATATCTTATCTCGGCACAACTCAAAGAATTGCATTATTGAAACAGATGGAAAAAAAAAAAACTTGTCTGTACATTGCATTTTTATTTGCAATGAAAAGGAGTTAAAGGTTATTATAGGTCTACATCGAGGGCTGACTGCAATAAACAGTTATGTCCAATATATAACATCTGGACATAACTGTTTATTGCAGTCAGCCCTCGATATTGTCTGTGGGACAATGTTTTGGGCAGATTTTTTTGGGTTGTCAATAAAGAATCAGAATGTTGGGTAGGAACTGTGTATCCTGTTTCTTAACACTTTTTCTACTAAACTTGGTGTAAATTTCACGTAAATACAGACACTATCACTATTTGGTGGTCCTTGTCATACTACTGTTCTACTTATCCCAGGGGATAAATTGTGGTTAATGCCTGCAAAGTGTTGACAGACCCTAGACGCCTTTGTGACTACACATTTTTTACTGGTCTTTATTTCAAGATTAGTGGTATAAAAGCTAAAAACATGACGAGCATATTTCTTGATTTTCCTCAGTATTCTGAAATCTCAACCAAAGTCAAATTACTGCACATTCTGCCCAGATGTAGCCTATAAGGACTTAACTCTTTGACAGCTTGTTAGAGCAGTTCCTTTTCTGAAGATGATTCTGGATTAATTGTGTTTTATATTTGGAAGAGTACTGCTCTATGTAGCTTTGTTATTCAGAGGCTGTTGTAATGAGTAAGTGGTATATGTACTTTATTCCAAACAGTGCATAAATATTTTTGAGTACCACTTGCTTAAACACCATTTTTATTTTCATCTCATGAGCGCAAATGACAGTTTTCAAAGTAAAGTATTTTGGCAGATCCTTATGGCTAAAGGACTGGAGAGCAAAACATATTATGGTTCAAAAATGCCTATACAGTCATCAAAAAGACAGCATAACAAATGTTCGCTCATGTTATGCTATGGCTGAGCAATATGGACCAATCAAATATCACTGTACTTTTTTACCAAATTCATCAATATTGATATTATTGAAATATTGCAAAGATTACTATTGGTGCTTTCACAAAATATTTACTCAATGTGACTCTCGATAATCAGTCATTAGTGATGCAGATATGATGACTGGGTCATACCATATGAAATCAACTGGGGCTCCCAGTGTCATGGTCTTGGATTTCCCTTAAATTTCAGTAGAATGTTGTACTTGGGGCCAAATGAGGAAATGCCAAGTTTTAGCTCAATACCCCCAGCGGTTTTCATTTTCTGGGGGGCTCAAAAAAGTTGGCGTGGCACTCTCAGATGCGGCAAAATGAATTATAGCCATTTTCATGGGGCCCGCTTTTTCGACCCTCCAGAAAATGAAAACCGCTGGGGGTATTGAGCTAAAACTTGGTATCTCCTCATTTGGCCCCATATACAACATTCTATTAAAATTTAAAAGAAAACCATGACCACCACACTGGGAAGTTCCTGGAATTTGGTTGATTTCATACGGAATGACCCGACTGATAAGTTGCCGGCAACAGCTAGAACAGTCCAATAAGTGCAGACAGGGACATCCCTTTACTGAAATGCGGCCTTTAAAACCAGAAAAGACAGCACTTCTATCACAATATTATATCTTACAGGTCCTGATATTAGGACTTCAAAATTCCTGATGATACCTTCTTTCACAATATCAATATAATTCAGATATATTGACCAGCCCTATGTTATGCAGTCCGTTTTCAGCATTGCTGAAATAATGTTGGAACGCAAATTATAATCATGGGATGTTTATCTTCTAATATTAGGCTTTTGGGCTTTGTATCGCTCTGCGCTTTATCACGGTTCTTCAAGCCATTTGTAAGTGCTGCAATAAAGTACAGAAGCTTGCCTTCACTAGTGAAATGTGATAATGAAGTGTAAATGAGTTTTGGCTTCCAGAACAAACAGGCCTGACAGACGAGTAGTAAGGGACAGCGACGCTGAAGGGGTCGGAAGATTTAGTACCCATGGAGGGCTGTAGGACTGTACTTAGCTCTTTCCTCAATCAACGGCCTTATAGATGACTGGAGAGGAGGAGGATGAGGATGATAAAGCCGTCTGGAATGCTTCGGCAGTTATTCTGGATATTGACTCAGGTGTGTACTGCACGATGTATTGTGTGTGTAACGAGCCCAGTCTCCTCCCAATGCGTCATATATAGGGGCGTTTCTACAGAAAAGGGCATGATTACGGTAAAGACATGTCCACCAAAAATTTTCTCTGGGATTCCACTTTTTTTTTTTAATTCTTCAAATAGGCCTTCCAAAATACTAGTCAGTATTAAAATGGCAAAGCTGGGTTATGGCTGGTTTCATTTTTTTTCAACAAAATTTAAGATGGTCAGATGTCTTTACCATAATCAACAATTACGGTAAAGATGAAGTGACATACCTCTTTACCGTAATCAGTGTTTTTGGCAAATTGCATTGAAGAAAGGAGTATCATACTTCCTGCATGAATCTTTTGGTCATTCAAACATTTCAAAGGCATTGAAAGGTTCATTGTTAACTCTAGTCTAAGTGTGAGAAGGCATGTCTCCACCTTTGCAGTCCGAACATGCACTGGCTGTAAAGGGTGAGGAATTTCTGCAGACTGTTATTTTGGGGGTAGGGCCCAAATGACAAATTAACTATATTCCAACATGCCCCTGCATAACTTTTCTATACTGTAAAGTGCCAATAATTTATATGTTCCAAAATGGTCCATTTTGCCAGAGCCTCAAATATTTCACCCTTCACAATCAATGCATGCGTTAAGACAGTGAATATACAAGTGAATCAATATTCTGCATAAAAAGTTTATTTTGAATAAATGCAAACTCGAAACACAAAAAATTTTAACATGGAAAACAGCAGTATCATCAGGACTACAGTCATATGTATGTAACTGCAGTATGTATTGTAAGTAGGTTTTTTTTTTTTTTTTTTAGTTTTAGAAGCCGAGTTCAAATTTGAAAGTCTTTTTGTCACGAGAACATCATGTTGCACTCTGATAAAAAGAAATTTCCACATTCCAGGATTTTTTTCCACTTATATACACAACACCCGATACCTTGGCCGAGCAGTTGATTACGGTAAAGACGCCGGTAAAAACATATAATGCAGTCCCATGGAAATTTGCAACCAATGTGAGGGCTGCAGTTTCCCTTATTTCCTACCTCTCTGAAAAGGTTTCTAATCAAGCATAACCTCATAAAGAAGCACTAGCTACGAAAACATATTTTCATGATTACGGCAAAGACATTTAATTTGTGTGACAAGTGTAAATTCGTATACTACCTGAGCCTTGGCACTCAGCCACCACACCCAAAAGGTTTCAAAATGGCCTCCTTTTGTGGTGTTGTTGGTGTTTTAGGGCAGGATTGACATCTGGTGGACAACTGTAGAACTAAAATAGCAGACTGGTTTTCCCTGTCTTTACCGTAATCAAACTTAAAGGACACCTGCTTTTGGTCGAGGGGAAAGGGTTAATCCCATTTTTCCTGAACCAATAGCTTTTCTAATGTAACTTGAAATACTAAAGAAGACTTGTTCTTGGTGGCAAGTGTCCCTTTAAAAGTTGCCCCTAATTGTGAATATCATGCCCAATATTTCTAGCCCCCAAATGAATAGGAAAGCTAAGTTCCATTGTCAAAAAAATGGGTGGACCGTCTTTACCGTAATTGTGCCCCTTTCTGAAGAAACACCCATAGACGCTACCTGACCAAGTGTTGACATATACGACGCAAATGGACATTTTTAGAATCCCTATTTGACGCCAGTTTAAAACGAACCCTATACCCCTGGTCCTCAAATCATGGTCCGCGAGGTCTGAGAACTAGGCTACCGGTTTTCCACCCTCCTTTTACCTGGGAGTCAGGTGTAAAGACAGTCTGGCCAATCACGGGCGCTAAATGTTCATTTACCTACGTGGGATAAAAGAAAACCTGCACTAAATTTGGATTTGAGGTCCAAATTTGAAGATCCCTACCCTAACCCTAAGCGTCAAATGAAGACGCCAAAAGCTTCCTTTTGTGTTGTATATTGACGCTTGGTCAGGTTGTGTCACTATATGGCCCGTATTCAGAAACGACACCTCAGACTCACCCTCCACTCACCATATAGTGGTGATATATATATATATATAAAGATTTACCGTAATAGCCGCCGTCAATTTACGCCTGATTCCTGCGAAATTTGGTCAGCAAACAATTTCCCCGCGATTGCTCTTGAAAAAAGCGAGCCGCGTTTTACTCTGCATTGTTTATTAAAAAATGCCTCATCGCTGAAAATATTACTCCGCCTAAGTTCGTTGTAGATAAAAGCCATAGACTGTATAAAAAGATGGACGAAGCTACCGTGACGTCACCCATTGGTTTCAGCATACCATAAAGGAAGCCTCGATTTTGGCAATTCGAATTGCGCCATGTTGTTGTTTTGAAACCGGATGTGATTTCTATTGGAGAAGAGCGTGAATTGAAGATCCGGGGAGGAACGTGGCTCTGGATCTGACCGTATCGCGTAATTTCTTTTCCTACGTTAGTTGAGCGTATATCCACAAAAGTGGGCGTGACCTGCCTTATTTGGAATAAGGGGACCTGTATAATGTCCGGGAAGCGCACCGGAACGAATTCTAAACCCACCTAACTATACATCGAGAAACGTTTACCAGAACTACGGCTCTTTATCAGTTTATTTGTTATAGCTCCTCATATTAATCTTCAGCAGTTAACCCTGAGTTAGCCCACGATCATCGGTAAATGCACTCGCTAATTTCTAGTGTTTCTTCGGCATAGTAAATAATGCTAACGTTAGTTACGATTGAGTCACTTTTTCTCCCAATCGGTATGTGTGAAATTTAGCTGGCGAGCTTACACGTTTAAGCTCGTGGGCTTCAAGTGTAACGTTATATTCAGTCAAAATAAAAAAAAAATTAAAGCTGTTCAGAACTTCAACTTCATATGGCTTAATGGTTCAGAATACCTGGAGTCACAAAATGATGTCATACTCGCGAGGAGAAGAGACTGCAATTAATTCAGTGGGGGTTACAGCTGAAACTGGTCCAAGAAATATTCAGTTTTTGGAGCGGTACTTCACGCACATGCAAATTCACTCATGCACGGAAATATGCAGTTAAGAGTATGGGGATATGCTCTCTGCTGAAATACGGTGCCAACGCGGATTTACGTATTTTGTGTACATGGTTCTGGAGTTGCATATGAAACGCCCCAAGTTCATTTCTGGCTGGCTAGCTATATCCGACAAATCATCTACATTATTCATGGACACATGAAATGCAATGTACATTCGGTGGCTCCACGGAATTCCGTACTTTCTGCTGGTCATCGGCAATGTCACTAGTTCGCTCTCTGGCAGCGTCTATACAGTGAGTGAGCAATGTCCGAGATATCTAGCATATTCCTTCACAAAACCCGGAAGGAATATGCTGAAGTAAAAAACGTAGTTCTCGGACATTGGTCACTCACTGTAAAAAACTCTTAACTGCATATTTTCTTGCATAGTGAATTTGCATGTGCGTGAAGTACCGCTCCAAAAACTGAATATTTCTTGGACCAGTTTCAGCTGCAACCCCCACTGAATTAATTGCAGTCTCTTCTCCTCGCGAGTATGACATCATTTTGTGACTCCAGGTATTCTGAACCATTAAGCCATATGAAGTTGAAGTTCTGAACAGCTTTAATTATTTTGATTTTGACTGAATATAACGTTACACTTGAAGCCCACTAGCTTGAACGTGTAGGCTCGCCAGCTAAATACATTCGCATATACCGATTGGGAGAAAAAGTGACACAATCGTAACTAACGTTAGCATTATTTACTGCCGAAGAAACGCAAGAAAATAGCGAGTGCATTTACCGATGATCTTGGGCTAACTCAGGGTTAACTGCTGAAGATTAATATGATGAGCAAATAAACTGATAAAGAGCCGAAGTTTTGGTAAACGTTTCTCGGTGTATAGTTGGGTGGGTTTAGAATTCGTTCTGAGGTGCGCATCCCGGACATTATACAGGTCCCCTTATTCCAAATAAGGCAGGTCACGCCCACTTTTGTGGATATACGCTCAACTAACGTAGGAAAAGAAATTACGCGACCGTATCGGACGAGGACCAGAGGATAGCCACGCCCCAAAAGCATATTCTGGCTTTATCCTTCATTCTAGTCTATATGGGACCATAATTTGCAAAAATGAACATCATGATATATCGAAGGAGACTTGAAATTTATTGAATTTATTTCAAGGAGAAAAAACTTAAACTAAGGGTCTCAGCACTCCCCCAATTTTCGCGCATGCGCAGATTAGTGTAGAGGATCTCTCAGACTGGGGGAGCGCTGAGACCGTGACACCGAGCCATTGATCAGCTGTGCCGTCATATTCACGGCACCTGTTCGCTTAAAAATGACTGCGAAGTCGGCAGAAGTATAACTATTAGTCCACGAAAAAATTGTTTTTCCAGCGGATATTCTAGTTACAACATGATTAAGCTAGCAAAGTAGTTTTGTGTTGCTATGTGTGGTATTTATTCAGTTTTGGGAACTGTGTCTCCCTGTAATATATATAATAATCACCTGTACCAAATGTGATGAGTACCAGCTCATCTACTGCCACATTAGAAGAGAAAGTATGCCTATAGTGGCCAAAAATGGTCACATCGCAACGGTTGAAGGAAAATTTGAATGACAGACAGACAGTACATTTAACATGAATTAATTAATTGAATTAAATTCAAAGGAAAGTTTGGATGGTAGTACACTTCAATTTAATTAATTCATGTTCATGTCATCAGAGGAGAGCAACAGAGACGGATAGTGGAGAACAACAGAGAGACAACTGAGGAGAGAAACGTCATGTAAAAGTGAAGGTTTAATGAATAAAAAAATATAAATTAAAACGTATGAAGTGCGCTCGTGTATTTAGGGGGGGCGGGGGGTGAAGTCCACTTTTTGGGGAAAAGATCCCCCACACACACACACACACACGCACACACAAGGCTGGCTACGGGCCTGGATGGACCTACCACTAACCGAGGGAGCGGTCCCACTCCTCGCCAGTTGCTATTCACAAACGCCACTCGAGCATAACTGACAGTAGTGGGCACTCGGTACCACAGGCGGTCCGTCGGCTGCTGCAAAGGGACGCTCAATCCACACCCCTCAGTGCTGATTGACCTAAACCTGTCGCAGTTTACTTTTCTTGATTATAAAGTTTCTCAGACTAATTGGTAAAACGACAATCAAATTTATTTTTAATAGCGTTGTTATACATTGCTTCACAAAATTGAGGCGTTTCTTTCGCACATAGATGACGACGTAAATATCAGCATGTCTTCATAAATTCTGTGGTCGAGTGGCTCGCGAGAGGTGCAGGACAGCCCGCGAGGCTCACTAAGCAACAAGCTGGGAAACATGCCAGACGTTTCCTTGTACATTCAGCAATTAAGAATGTAGAAAAGAATGGATTCTCGTGACTTGCAGCTACATGAGCCTCGCAGGCCAATCTGCACGGCACCCCACGAGCCAGCTGAGCGCAGAATTATTTAACCCATGAGTAAAGAAAAGCGCGAGAAATCCGAATGCGTGAGAGTTGACAGATATGGGTCATTCCTGGCTATTGGTGACTTTTCCGTCCCCAAGAAAAAGCTCTTAATATTTTAATTAAAATAAACAATATGTTTAATACAAAAGGTTTTTATTATACATTGAGGTCTCCTTTATATAATTAACAAAAATTATGTTTGTAAATGTATAGTTTTTATCTTTATTGCCTTTTTTTTTTGACACATACACTTCTTTTTATGATGTCCCCAAAGCAAATTCTCAGTTTCAGTGAAATAAATTGTAAAATATTCATAAATTCATGGAAATTTGTCTTTATTATTGTATAGATCATGTTAAAATATCTCTAAATATTAATCTCTTGCAATGGAAATGGTCATTATTATTATTTTAAAACATAATTTACTATATGTCCCCAAAATCACGTTCCACCCTGTTAGATTGTGGGTTTTAACTGTTTGAACAAAAACAACTACCATTCGCATGCTCACACTTTGGCTGTGAAATCACACTTTTAGGGGAAATTTAAAAGGAGCAAAAGTGAGGTGAGTGACAACTTTCTGTTTGCCTTTTTTTGCATGTTTATGATGTTAACCTGTATGTCCTTCTCTTAAATTTCCACCCTGTTAGCCTAATTTATGAAAAAAGTAAAACACGTTTTTAAAAATTAAAAAAACATATTTGATATTTATACTAAAAGTACTGTTTATTTGTGGAAAACTAGCTAACAAAAAGTTTTCTGTCACTGAGCAATAGCTAATTTGGTTTGAAATTTTCCACCCTGTTAGGTTCCCACCCTGTTAGGTATGCAAACCTTTCAGGGTGGAACATGCACCTAACAGGGTGGAAAATCTATCACAAAATGTAGGGAAATGCTTATAAATACTGATATATAAATATTTAGTTGTTACTTATACTGTTCATCTAATTTATCAATATGTGTAAAAGGTAAAACTTTATTATTATATTAAGGTACAAGGTATTTACTTGGTTTTAAACGCTGTCCTACCGCATAACAGCTATGATCCAATATCAACATATCACTCCCTCTTAAGTATATTTAAACAGTAATAAATCATTATTATAAAATGTTGTTGATACAATTTGCATGATAATGTAATGTTAAATTGTATATATTTGTTAGGAAATGGCTCCCCACTTACTGCAGCTGAAATGCAGCGCCGCTACAAGCGGCAGATGCAGATCAAGGAGCACTCACACATACCCACAAACACCTTCTCAGGCGCACACACACACACACACACACACACATTTACGCACACACATCCACAACACACATGCACACAAAAGATGAAATAAAATGAAATAAAGTTAAAAATTAGATTAAATGAAATCAAATTAAATTCTGGCCCATAAAGAAAGTTTGGTGAGGGCCACTTTTGTTTTTGTCGGTAGAGGCACTTATATTTAGTACTGTAATGTAATTTTTTATGTTAGTGTTGAATGTTTTGTATTTTCAATTAAAGTTAAATGTTCTCTTGAGTTAATAATAAAATTATTGTTGAAACTCACTGAGTTATTGCTGGTCATTCCACCCTGTTAAGGTCCTTTCCATCCTGTTAGTCACATTTTTTACCCAAATAACACAACAAGTATGTTAAATGTTATGCATACGTTAATGTTAAACTGCAGAGTTGAAAGGGATCAGCAGCAGACATATGTAATTTTGTGCAAATTTCTGTTATTATTTATCATTTAAATTGGGTGCAAAAAAATGTGACCGTTTTAAAGAATGAACACGTTCTACTCAAAAATTCTTTTTTCAACATTATTCAAAAGAAAAAAACTTATACAATGGAATGAGGGCACATAAGGTGCAAGAAAAGCTAAGTACTGTTGAATATTTACATTATTTACACTTTGTAACACCTGTGTATATGTCCCTAACAGGGTGGAACTCTCGTGTGGTCCATGTCTGAATAATCCATCCATAATTATTATTATTTAGGTGCACAAGCTCTATCAATACAAGTTCCTGAAGGTTAAACATACCATTTACCACATATAGTGTTAAAAACATGAAAAATGTATTCTTTTTTTTCCAAAAGTTAGCACACTGAAAAGTCACCAATAGTGAAGAATGACCCATATGCGTCATTCATGAAAACTGGCCACACCTGATAATGTTGAGTTTTCGGAGTTTCTCCAGCGGTAATTTAAATGAATAATTGAAAACAGGGCAAGAATCATTAGTGCTCATTCTAGCTTAACAAGTAGAGCTGGCGACACATGATGGTCCGTAGGATTTTTGGAGTTCAAGTAAATTCAGTTTTATTAAATTAGTGAAAACAGGTCATGTCCAATCATTATTTTTAAGGGATGGTTTTGAGCTTCCCCTATTTGCCAGTTCACCAGTAGCCACTGGTGGGTACACAAATGCTAACCTCGAGTTCACCACAGTGCAGTTCGTAACCACTGAAACCAGGTGGTCAGTCAGCAAGTTACCGGCATCCTTATCATCATTATAGTTAAAATTCGCGTAGTTGCGAATGCGTCGAGCAAGTGGCTGTAAATGATTCAGAGTTTCTAATGTTTGTAACTACCTGAAAGCCCTGACAACGAAATACCGGCGCAAGTTAGTACGGCTCAAGGGAGGTGTTCCCTGCACTCACCCTTCACTCAGAAAGGGATACTAATTTCAGTGTTAGTGAGGTCTCTGAAAGCAAATGAGTGTTAGGGCAACCTCTGACTCATTTAGTATAACCTGACACTAAGTTTCAGCACTCACTGTCAATTAGTGTGTGTCGTTTCTGAATACGGGCCTATGACAAGTTGGGATGAGCATGTGTTGGTGTAACATGCACTGAGGAATGCAAGTGGCACTGAATGTAGAACCATACATGAAACGATACCGAAGTGTATCCTGCACACTCTATTCTAGTTAAATATCTCCTGAGGTGATATGCAATATGGAATGGACATTCTGCTGTATAATTTGTTATTCTGTTCATTTCTGTATTTGCATCCCACATAACTGAGCTTGCAAATTCAGATATTTGTGTGATTTGAGGCATTCACCAATACCCTGATAAAGTCTTGATTTTATCTGGAGAATTTATGGTGTACCGTGATTCTCAGACCATCCAGCAACACAAGACAAACATCAGGTGTGGTGTTCTCAAGACAACAGTCAAAATTCTGATCTTTCTTCCTTTCCATTTGATTTGGTACTGAACGGGTTAAATAAGATGGTCAGCTGATCCAGTTCCTTCTCAGGCTATGAGCTACGCAGTGTGGTGCTTAGCAACAGTGACAGCCACTTGAGCAAGTGAGCAGCTCTGATCCATAAATTGTCTTTTGCCCAGCAGGGAATAAACTTAATGATGAACCATCAGTTTTTCTGGGAGTTTTAAATCCATGCAGTAAAATGTTCGGCATTAAATCAACTCTGGCAGAGACAAATGGACTCTTATGGAGTCCATTTGAGCCTACACTCACCATTTTATTGTGCGAAAGGGCAAGAGGCACTACCTGTTTTTCTAAAGGTAAAAATCTTAATGTGTTCTTTGACGTAAAATGGGGTGTAAAAACGTTTTGTTCAAGAATAACAGAATGAATGCACAACAAATAGATTGCTGAGATTAGCAGAAAAAGGTGTCAAATGGATGATTATGTGACGCAATCGAGTTTAAATATTTGATTGGTTCCCTGTTACAATGGCTCTGCTTAACGCCACCTCAATTTTCTGACCAGTTTTGAACTGCAGTGCAATTAAAGGGCATCTAAAGTCAATTCTCAGACGGGACTTTGAACGTCCAATGTTTACAAACAAATCACTTGCTTTTGTTGACATCTTGCATTGTCACATGACCAATTTAATTCATATAAACCAATGTTTTGTGTACATGTGTAGATAATCCCTCTACTTCGGTTCGTTTGCGCAGGTGCGGCTCGCTGATTGGCCGGTAAACAAAAACAATGGGAATCGACTTTAGATGCCCTTAAATGTAGTAAACTTCTGGGGTGCAAGAATGTGACCTCTGCCAGGTTTTTCAATGGTTCACAAAAAGGGTTAATTTTCCGTCGCTTCAAATTCACAAAATATCATATCCATTCACTTTCTAGACCTTTCGTTCTCGTAACTTTGAAAATGTATCTAAAGAGATTTATTGGGGGAAAAATAATTGGAAAAATGCAATTACTCAGTACAAGTATATTTTTATTTTTGTAATATCTACATAATTGGTATTCAATAACGTTCTGTTTTTTTTTTTTTTTTTTTTCCTCTGAAATACAATAGGAAACATGAGTCTTCACATGCTATGTTGCATTCCAGCCGGAAGTTACCAAGCTACATGAAAAAAACCGTCTATAACATTGATTGGCCTCATGATGAGGATTACTTTTTGATGGGGTTTGGCTGGATGAAAGTAATTATGACTGTGTCCCAAGGTGGCCGGCTGTTACCAGAGTGCAGGATTGATACGTGTGATCTCTGTCGCTGGGTCATGCAGGATGGAGATGTGTGATCTGTGTTGCTGGGCCATGCAGGATTGAAAAGTGTGATCTCTGTCGCTGGGTCATGCAGAATTGAGATGTGTGATCTGTGTTGCTGGGTCATGCAGGATTGAGATGTGTGATCTGTGCCGCTGGGTCATGCAGGATTGAAATGTGTGATCTGTGTTGGTGGGTCATGCAGAATTGAGATGTGTGATCTGTGTCGCTGGGTCATGCAGGATTGAGATGCGTGATCTGTGCCGCTGGGTCATGCAGGATTGAGATGTGTGATGTGTGCCGCTGGGTCATGCAGGATTGAGATGTGTGATCTGTGCCGCTGGGTCATGCAAGATTGAGATGTGTGATCTGTGTTGCTGGGTCATGCAGGATTGAGATGTGTGATCTGTGCCGCTGGGTCATGCAGGATTGAGATGTGTGATCTGTGTTGCTGGGTCATGCAGGATTGAGATGTGTGATCTGTGCCGCTGGGTCATGCAGGATTGAGATGTGTTATCTGTGCCGCTGGGTCATGCAGGATTGAGATGTGTGATCTGTGCCGCTGGGTCATGCAGGTGTTGAGATGTGTGTGTGATCTGTGCCGCTGGGTCATGCAGGATTGAGATGTGTGATCTGTGTTGCTGGGTCATGCAGGATTGAGATGTGTGATCTGTGCCGCTGGGTCATGCAGGATTGAGATGTGTGATCTGTGCCGCTGGGTCATGCAGGATTGAGATGTGTGATCTGTGTTGCTGGGTCATGCAGGATTGAGATGTGTGATCTGTGCCACTGGGTCATGCAGGATTGAGATGTGTCATCTGTGCCGCTGGGTCATGCAGGATTGAGATGTGTGATCTGTGTTGCTGGGTCATGCAGGATTGAGATGTGTCATCTGTGTTGCTGGGTCATGCAGGATTGAGATGTGTGATCTGTGCCGCTGGGTCATGCAGGATTGAGATGTGTGATCTGTGCCGCTGGGTCATGCAGGATTGAGATGTGTGATCTGTGCCGCTGGGTCATGCAGGATTGAGATGTGTGATCTGTGTTGCTGGGTCATGCAGGATTGAGATGTGTGATCTGTGCCACTGGGTCATGCAGGATTGAGATGTGTGATCTGTGCCGCTGGGTCATGCAGGATTGAGATGTGTGATCTGTGTTGCTGGGTCATCTGTGTTGCAGGATTGAGATGTGTGATCTGTGCCGCTGGGTCATGCAGGATTGAGATGTGTCATCTGTGCCGCTGGGTCATGCAGGATTGAGATGTGTGATCTGTGTTGCTGGGTCATGCAGGATTGAGATGTGTCATCTGTGTTGCTGGGTCATGCAGGATTGAGATGTGTGATGTGTGCCGCTGGGTCATGCAGGATTGAGATGTGTGATCTGTGCCATGCTGGGTCATGCAGGATTGAGATGTGTGATCTGTGCCGCTGGGTCATGCAGGATTGAGATGTGTGATCTGTGCCGCTGGGTCATGCAGGATTGAGATGTGTGATCTGTGCCGCTGGGTCATGCAGGATTGAGATGTGTGATCTGTGCCGCTGGGTCATGCAGGATTGAGATGTGTGATCTGTGTTGCTGGGTCATGCAGGATTGAGATGTGTGATCTGTGTTGCTGGGTCATGCAGGAGTGAGATGTGTGATCTGTGTTGCTGGGTCATGCAGGATTGAGATGTGTGATCTGTGCCGCTGGGTCATGCAGGATTGAGATGTGTGATCTGTGCCGCTGGGTCATGCAGGATTGAGATGTGTGATCTGTGCCGCTGGGTCATGCAGGATTGAGATGTGTGATCTGTGCCGCTGGGTCATGCGGGATTGAGATGTGTGATCTGTGTTGCTGGGTCATGCGGGATTGAGATGTGTGATCTGTGCCGCTGGGTCATGCAGGATTGAGATGTGTTATCTGTGTCGTAGGGTCCTGCAGGATTGAGATGTGTGATCTGTGCCGCTGGGTCCTGCAGGATTGAGATGTGTGATATGTGTCTCTGGGTCATGCAGGATTGAGATGTATGATCTGTGTCGCTGGGTCACGCAGGATTGAGAAGTGTGATCTGTGCCGGTGGGTCATGCAGGATTGAGATGTGTGATCTGTGTCGCTGGGTCATGCAGGATTGAGAAGTGTGATCTGTGCTGCTGGGTCATGCAGGATTGAGATATGTGATGTGTGCCGCTGGGTCATGCAGGATTGAGATATGTGATCTGTGTCGTAGGGTCATGGGCGGACCGGTCCCCACTTCATGAAGCCGCAGCCCGTGGTCGTCTCCTCACTCTGAGGCACCTGATATCTCAAGTAAGCCCTCACCTCCACAGAAATAGAACTTTACTATTCACGAACAGATTGGCAGAGATGCTCCCAAAAATTTGATGTAAATAATTTGATATATTTACTAACGTGACTTTTTGATGCTCATTCAAAATGTTGCCTTTCTACACCAAACCCAATGGCCTTTATGGTCATTTTTAGTCTTTTTTATTATGGCTACCATTTTCAGTCTTTTGTCAAACATGGGTTAAGGGACCCATATTTTGGGAATGCTGTCGATGCATCTACAGTGCTGTGAAAAAGTATTTGCCCCGTTCCTGATTTCTTATAGCATCGGCCACAGCTTGACGTTTTAATACACCCGAATGTTTCTCTGGGGGCCCAAACATCAAGGTAAGCCGAAAAAGTACTGATTACATTCAATATTGGTTGAGGTTGAATACAGAATTCTTACCCACCAGACTACTGCAACAGATACCTTGTTTTCCTCATTATTTGAAACCGCAATACTAAATAAACCAGTGGAAGTTCTAACAATATTAAGTTTATATTAACAATTTCTAAATGACTACCATAAGTAATTACTGAAAAAAATAAATATGATAAAGCAAATTCACATACAATGCCTTAAATCGCAACTTGCAAATTGTAATTCGTAGTGAATGTAATGCCTGTGATCCACTTACGCTTTTAAGGCCTCCGCATGCAAGCAATCGTTGCCAGTCGGAAGCTTTTGGAAGCGCCGAGAACCATCCGAAACTCGCGCAAACAATTGTAGAAAATCAGAGTGATTGGGGAAAAAATTTTATCTCATGATCCACTAACGCGAGCATTTCCGATTGATTTTTGCCAACGTCAACAATAAAGATGGCGGTTGTTTTTGTAAACGGTTTCTAATTGGCTAATCGCAGAGGAAATATTCGCCACCTAGTTTGCACTTGACGAACTGATACTCCCGCGTCCTTCGGACAACTCATACCTTCCGACAAAATCAAACTGGTTTGATTTTGTCGGAAGAGGGATCAGCGTGATCTGATCCAGTCGGAACCTGTCTTATTCAAGCGGAAGCGTCGGTACAGGTCGGAAGTCATGATCCACCTATGTCTTGTGCGTAACAGAAATTTCCACTCGTAATCGCTCGTAACTGGTCGGAAGGGGAGAATCGGGACAATCGGAGACCTTAAAAGCATAAGTGGATCACAGGCTTAAGCGGTGTTCAGTAAACTTACCAACCAAGCCAGCGCCATCGCTTAAGCAATTCAATTGTGCTAAAATGCCGAATGAATGATCCGCGACGTGAAGTTTAATATGCTGTAATCCCATTCCGCTAATAAACGAAATAAGCAAACGGGCCAGTTTTATTGGTTCAGTTTTCTTATGGTTGAGGCTAGTGAGACTAGCTTCAGTGACAAGAGGTTCATTTATCGCGCTCTCATTTTCAGAGATACCCTTTGTTTGTGTTAAATCTGTAAAGGCTCAGTCCCACTGGACATTTTTTGCCTCGGCGATGCACTCCCGATGGAAATTGATGAACCTCGGGAGGTGTCGGGAATAGGTTCCCCGATGTCCCGGGGAAGCTTCGGGAGCGTCGCGAACCATCTGGAACCATCGGGAGGCATCGGGAGAACTGCGAAAAAATTTCAATGTTTGCATTGAAATTTTTCCCGATGTGTTCCCGACATTTTGTTGGGAAAACAGACCGGGGAGGCCTCGCTGGAGCTTTCCAGAGCCAGCTTCGGCGAAATATTGTTTTCCCCGAGGCATCCCTGAAGCATCGGTGATGTCTCGCCGAAGTATCAGGGGACCTTCGGGGATATTTGAATCTTCGGCGAAAGTTTGGCGACCTTTCGAAGACACATTCCCGATGTCGGGGTTGCATCCCCGAATATTCGCCGAAATTTCGGCGACGGTTGAAAAGTGCATTCTTCCCATGGCGCTGATTGGCTGGATTTTGTATTCGCACGCACTATAAGTACATTTCATATAAGTACATGCCAGAGAGAGAATGATGCTGAGCCCAAATTGTGCATATATTATAGCGTAGCCAAACACAGTTAGGCTATTTTATCAATGTTTTGTTCGGGCGCCAGGTCATCTGTTAGACCAAAATAAATTAGTTGTGTTCAGCTCCACTACAGCACTTTAGGGAAAAACTTGTATTGTACCAACAAAGAAAGAGGCACTTCCGTTTGCTCAAATCATACATTATTTACATCAAGAGAAAAAATGAACAGGTTAAGGGAAAAAAACACATTTATCCGCGGAAAATAAATTACCCAAATTGCAGGCCTCAGCCTAGACACCTGCAAGAAAACTAAATATGTATATCCAGCCACTCAATTAAAAAAAAAAAAAAAAAATAGTTTATTAATTTCTAAAGGAAAAGATCGGGCCGCTGCAGTACAGAAATTTAATAACCAGATGCGCTTGCCAGACGCAAGTCACGGTCAGCTAAATAAAGCAATGCCCGACAGCCTTCTCGTCGTTAAACAAACTTCAATTATATATAAAAATTAAGAGAAAAAATTAAGGAAACAAAATCGTAAAAATAAAGGCTAGAGGGGGGAATATGAGAGGGGGAAACAATGTTCAATGTAACTCGGGGCAGGAGTAAGTGGAGTGAATGTGTGACAGTTGATGGGTCCTGTCACTAGAAATGTCTCCTAATAAGTACGCGCCCTGGCTACCACGATGTGGGCAGCGCGTTTGACTCTTACCCAGGAGTCTGGGGTTCAATTCCCTGCCCGGGCCTTTCTTCGGCCTGCCACAAATGCGAGTGATTTAAAAAAAAAAAAGTTTTCATTCAGCGATATCAGTTTTTGTGGTGGGATGAGTTACAGGGAGTGCACAGGGAGGTTAGAGGATTTTTCAGTTAAAAAAAAGTTCTTTCCCAAACCCTGCTTGGCGTCTCGCACTGGATTCCCATCCAAACTGTTCGATAATTATAGAGGCTGGTTGCACCTTGTAGCTCGCTACAATATATACCTCCCCGATAACCCTTCCCTGAGGCACCTGGGATGGTTCTCAAGTACTCACCGGTGCATCCCCTAATCTACGGGGATATACCCCCGATGATGTTTCAAATTCGGGGAAGCTCCGGGTGCCTCGGAGCATCGGGAGCCATCCCCGGTGTTTCATGGGCATTGTTCGGGGGACATTGCCAGAAGCTTTGTGACCATAGCCGAAGCGTCAGTGAACGTTCACCGCACCATCCCCGATGCCTAATAAGTGCAATTTCTAATGCGACTACTCCGTTTTTTGTATTTTTTTTTTTTTTTTTTTGGCAAAAACATCGGGAGCATCGGGAGCCATCGGGAGAAAATTTGTCTATTTCCACATCGCCGATGATTTTTCTCCAGTGGGACCTAGGCATAAGCTGCAGTATTGTACTACTGCTCCGGAAGTCGCGAAAATGCACCTTTTAAATCAGTTTCAAAATAAGTAGCCTAAAACTATTGGTTCGCATTACCAATAGCTGACATGTAACAACTCAATCTTATTGTCGACCTATAAAACAGATGAAACACGCGTATGCGCTGAGAGAATACAAAGTAGGCTGATTTACCGCTTGCAAGTGGTACATGGTCGTTGTTGAGCTGGGTAAGCGATAGTATAGGCCTATTCACTCCAGTTTCTCGTAACTGCGACTTGAACGAAGTGCTGCCGAGCTCCAGATTTTTGTCAGTAACATTATGTTCCAAGGCCATATAGTGTGCCTATATCAGAAATCTAAACTGTAGCCCGGGCAGATCTTAAAGCTACAATTACAACGCGCATTTGGGTGCCTATATAAGAGGGACATAATGCAGGGATGAAAGGAGGTGTTACCCATGTTAGTTTTACATATTAAAATATTACTATAATATGTCGCTTGTATTAGTTTAGATGAATTATGCACAACATTAATATCGCCTAAACTTTTCAAGAAAGGCGCAAAAATATCATTTTAGCTGCATCAAAGAATTGCGCACCTACGGCTGAAAAATAAAATTCACAGGCGCAAATGTTTGCCCACCTTAAGATTTTTCAAGAAGAAGCCTGCATATTGTTTAACAACTTTCATTTGTTGGAGACAGTTGTGTTGCTAATGTGGAGTGTTATATTGTAGTTTTTTAACATTAAAAAATCAAGGCTATATTGGTGCTTTTTAGATTCTGGTGTGTGCGCTCCTAAATATTGGCTTGCGCTCCTAACTTTTTGAATTTGGGAGCGCAGTATACCAAGCAAAAAAGTTAATTTCAAGCCCTGAAAGATAACTGGAGTAAATACAAAATGCAGTTTTTAAATGATGATTTCATTTATTAAGAAAAATCAAGAACAAATGAGAAACAAAGTCATTGACTTCGATCAGTCTGGAAAGGGTTAGAAAGCCATTTCTAATGCTTTGGGACTCCAGCGGACCACGGTAAGAGCCATTATCCACAAATGGAGAAAACTTGGAACAGTGGTGAACCATCCCAGGAGTGGCCGGCCTACCAAAATGACTCTAAGAGCGCATTGACGACTCATCCAGGAGGTCATAAAAGAACCCAGAACATCTAAAGAACTGCAGGCCTCACTTGCCTCAGTTAAAGTCAGTGTTCATGATTCAACTATAAGAAAGAGACTGGGCAAAAATGGCATCCATGGGAGATTTCTATGGCGAAAACCGCTGCTGACCAAAAAGGACACAAGGGCTCATCTCACATTTGCCAGAAAAAAACATCTTGATTATCCCCAAGACTTTTGGGAAAATATTCTGTGGAATGACGAGACAAAGGTTGAACTTTTTGGAAGGTGTGCGTCCTGATACATCTCGCATAAAACTAACACAGCATTTCATAAAAAGAACAACATACCAACAGTCAAACATGATGGTGGTAGTGTGATGGTCTAAGACTGCTTTGCTGCTTCAGGACCTGGACGACTTGCCTTAATTGATGGAACCATGAATTCTGCTCTCTACCGGAAATTCCTGTAGGAGGATGTTCGACCATCAGTTTGTGACCTCAAGCTCAAGAGCACTTGGGTTATGCAGCAGGACAATGATCCGAAACACACCAGCAAGTCCACCTCTGAATGGCTTAAAAACAAAATGAAGGTTTTGGAGTGGCCTAGTGAAATTCAGGACTTAAATCCAACTGAGATGCTGTGGCATGACCTTAAAGAGTCCGTTCATGCTCGAAAACCCTCCAATGTGGCTGAATTAAAACAATTCTGCAAAGAAGAGTGGGCCAAAATTCCTCCACAGCAATGTGAAAGACTCAATGCCACTTTCGCAAGCGCTTGATTGCAGTTGTTGTCGCTGAGAGTGGCACAACCAGTTATTAGGTTTAGGGGGCAATTACTTTTTCACATAGGGCCAGGTAGGTTTGGATAGCTTTTTCCCTCAATAAATTAAATCATCATTTAAAAACTGCATTTTGTCTTTACTCCGGTTATCTTTGTCTCATGTTAAAATTTGTTTGATGTGAAACATTTAAGTGTGACAAATATGCAAAAAAAAATCAGGAAGGGGGCAAATACTTTTTCACAGCACTGTAAGTTTTTCTGGACCAACCTGGATTGATTTAGTTTTCTTTTTGTCCATTGTCTTTTCAAATGTTTGTATTTTCAGTCCTTAATCTGATGGATTGCGGTCTTTTTAGAAATGAAGGCATACTATGCTGTACCAGTAAATAAACTGCCTTTGCAATGAAGGAGTGAAATGAACTGAAACAAATGCTGTCTTTGTCACTACAGGGCTACAATGTGGATGTACGCACTATAGACCATGTCACTCCTCTGCATGAGGCTTGCCTTGCAAACCATGTGGCCTGTGCCCGGGCTCTCATTGATGCTGGTGCAAATGTAAGTGATGGCCCAAAATACTGTTCCACAATGGGACTAATATAGACAGTATGTACGTATAAAGTATATCAATTACTCAGTAAAATATTCAGGCATAATTCAACTCTCAGTGTCAATTGAGCCCATTTGGATCAAGTAGACTTTGTAAGAGTTAATTTATCCATTTTCAGTGAAGCGTGCCTGAGGTTGTAATTCTGCATTCGTAAAATGTAGCGAAAACCTCATTATGCCATGGGAAGATGCATTTATTAATGTCTTCCAGAATTAATGGTATATGCTACACTCCACTGCATGAATATAATTCTAATTAAATTGATTTTAAATGTGATGAGATGTGCAGTGAGCTGATACTGTGTTAATATCACTCAGGTTAATGCCACCACCATTGATGGGGTGACTCCACTGTTCAACGCCTGCATGGTAGGCAGCACCACATGCACAGAAACGCTCCTGGAAAACGGAGCCAATCCTCAGACCGCGATATGCCAGCCGTCCCCCATTCACGAAGCCAGCAGCCAGGGTATATCCACAGCTCCCTTTTACGGTCTTTAGCATACTGGCTTTGGATCATTCTGGACTGTTTTCTCCAAAAGCCTGGCATAAACATGCTAAATAAAGCAATGCTTTTAGAAATGTGGATTGTATGGTGCATTACAACACTAGGCAGAGGGATGGAGGGTGAGAAGGAGAACATGAGAGAGGGTATGAGTGTGTGCATGTGTGCGTGTGTGTGAGAGAAACAGAGAGCGCAAGAGAGAGAATGTTTGTGCTAATACGTGTGGGGCAGAGCGAGAGAGAGCGAGAGAAGAGAATGTGCATGTGAAAAAGACAGAGTAATGTACAGAGAGTAAGAAAGTAATAGAGTCCAGTGATGGAAAATGCAGGTTGAGAAAGCAAAAGTCCACTCCAGTAATTTGTTGCACTCACCTGAATTCGCGCATGAGTGCAGAATGTTTCATAAGTCAAATCCGTTGGTTGGGATTCAAGATTGGATGTAGAGCATGACAGTACGTTATCTTTCAGATACCAGGACCTTCCACCTCTGAGAGAGAGTATGTATGTGTGAGAATGCTTGAGTGTGTAAGTAAGGACATATCTGTCATGAATCTCATTTTTGCTCAGGTAAAAGTGCTTGCGTAGAGGCCCTCGTCACATGGGGGGCCGATGCCAACTTCGACATTCCTCACTTGGGAACGCCCTTGTTCACGGCTTGTGCATCCAAACAGCTCCACTGCACCAGGAAGCTGTTAGATAAAGGTAAATCCATGCCACAGAAGCCTGTTTCTCACTGAAGTAATTCAAAACGCCAACTGTTTATAGTCTCAAGGGTACAAAGGCGTACTCACAAAAAGTACGATGGTCTGAAAATTTCCCCGTAAAATAAAAAAGAAAATTCGCGGAGGACTTACTGTGCCATTTTATGCTTTTTCATAAACAACTTATGAAGATGTCCATAGTGACCGCTAGATGTCAGCATGAAGTAAAAACAAGAAAATCTTATTTATTGAAAAGATATCAAGAAATGTCTCGTAACGTTGCAAATTCTGTGCATGTGACATGTCTCTCACCAATGCTTTGGCTGTAGTTCTCTCGGCTGACAGTTTTGATGATTCCTTTTTTTTTTTTATAAAGAGGTATGTATATTGAGCACGATGGCAAAAACATTGAATTTTGAATATGCAAAATGAATAGATGATACCCATGAAATGAAATGTGCCACATTATATCAGAACCGCATAACTATAAATGTCAATTTTAAAGCCAGCAAGCTCATAACTAAGCCCTCTCCAGTCAAAATTGTTGGTGTAATTTCACAGAGAACCTCTCACAATTTATGGCAGAATATGACTGACATTCTGTTTTAGTTGAATATGAGCTTCCCAAAGCATGCACTTGCACTGAAAACAGAAGACAGCTCATGACATTTAACAAAATGATCAAGAAGCATATTGTCAAGCAAATGGGCCAAGTTGGGTCATTCGTATCCACCGCACACTTGCATTATTAATCCCCCACGACAAAGTGGAGTGGGTAATATTGCAATGGTGTTAGTCCATCCGTCTGTCCTTCTGTTGTCTTTCTGCCCATCTGTCTGGATAAGTTGGGACATGTTTTTTTTTCAGAAACTAGTTTACGTAGATGAATGAAATTTTTGTGTGTGTATATTATGAGTAATTGCCTTGATTGGGTTCAAAAATGTGATTCCATGGTGGCAGGAGATATGATGACAATGTCTTCTTCTTGTCTTTTCTCCTTTTCAGGAGCAAATGTTCAGAAGGGTAGATTTCTTGAAACTCCTCTGCATGCTGCTGCAGAGAAGAACTGCACAGACATTATAAAAGTTCTGCTGGAGTACGGAGCCGACGTCAACGCAAGGAACCAGGAGCTGAAGAGGCCAGTGGAATCGGCTCCCCCCAGCAGCTTGGCTGAGGGGCTCCTCCTGCTGTATGAGGGTGCGCTGAGCATTTATCTCTACCGGAGAACAATATGAAACATGGGGCCAGATGCACGAATCAGGATTACTGAGTTAGCAGTATAACTGTACTGTGTAAGAGACTGACCCTCCAAAATCTGAAACGTTAACTGCAGCCGAGATGCTTGAACGAGACACATCAACAGGAGCGAGTGGACTAGGTGTCAGTGTTATGGCATGGAGTTGCACAAGCATTGCTTGAGTAGATCACCACGATTATGTGTACTGTGGTCTTTTCTAGTACAGGGTTTCAGAGCAAGAAATAGGTTGTGTAGGAACAGTTTTATTAGCTGGATAAATATTTGTTGCCATGCTTTATGATGCACCATACGTTAGAACAAGCAAGATAATTTTTATGGATCAAGAAGAAAATTTGGAAATAAAATTCACAATTGTTGTCACAGTTTAAATTGAGTTCTTATCAAAGTTCCCAGTTGACTTCCAGTCATTTTGTCCTGTCAGTTATGGGCTGAGCACATTTTTTATCCATAATCCATGGTGCAACCATCAATGATGGTTGGAATTTTTGCTACTGGCTGCAGCTTTTCATTCCTATGTGCATTACAGCCAATGATGGCAAGTGACATGTTTCTGTACACAGTCTTTGACCAAAGGGAAATGAGCTGTTCTGGGTTTTGCCAAATTTCTGCACTTACTTGCTCACCCAATAATCCTGCTTATTGGCACCAGCCAAAACATTTTCACAAACTATAAAGCTAAGTGGACTCCAAGAGTTACCCATTTAGCAAGTTTGGTCTACCCCAGTCACAATCACACAGGAACACACTTTTTCACTCAGTGGATACAGAAATGTATTTTAGATAAAGTTTAGCCTAAATCTTGTTGCCAGATCCAGACCATATTTCGGGGAGTGCCTTTCATAAAATGGCTGAAAAATTATCTAGACCAGCTGCTAGATTTTGGGCCATCCTTTGACATCATTTGTTTACTTATGTAAGCTGAGTGAAAGTGAATTTTGTGGACCGTCGCTGAACAAACTTGTTATGCAGGAGCTTGGTCATGTGCATAAGTGGCAGGGTTCAGTAACACATGCCTGTCCCCTGTTTATCTCACAGCAATGCCCCGCCCCCTCAGTCAGCTGTGTCGACTCAGCATCAGAGACTGCATTGGCCACTCCAGACTCTACCTCATTCCACAGCTTCAGATACCAAACCGACTGATGGACTTCCTACAGTACAGATAGAACAGCCAAGCACGGAAAAAACTGCCTTTGTGTTAATAAGAGCATTTCCTGCATTCAAAATGTTGCTTGTACCTTTTTTGAAAAAGCTTGTACACGCTAATCATGAAATACCAGTCTTTGGGGAGGGATGACTGTACCCATTGTGCAGTGACTGTGGATGTGTGATATTAAGTTACATTTATGTAACAATGAAGCATACATTGTAACTGTGTTCCCTGTCTTTGTGGTCATTCCGTTCCCCTCAGAATTAATATTTTAGATAAATCAATAGATACTTTGTTTTAGACCTTTATCTCCTGGAATTACAAACTTTGAATCTCCTCAGACAGTTTTAATGTCTGAATTTAGAATCCATTTTATGTCACTCATGTACATTCAATTTGTCTTTGTGTTGAAATTAGTGCACGCGCATATGAGAGTTTCTTTTGGATGCTGTGGTTTTGGCAGTCGCATATTTGTGAATTGCTGTCAGTTGTATTGGACTTTTTTTTTGTTGGTTTTTTTTTTTGTAATTTATAATTTAATTGTTGTGTAATGACTTTCCTGTTTTGTCAGAGCAGTAACATCATAATGTAGTCAATTAACATTTTCTCTGAGATTGTTGTTGATATTATTATTATAATAATTATTGAAGTTTACCGACCCAGAATCCTTAAAAAAAAAGAAATCTTTCCAATTTCTTTCCTTCCCTGCAAAGGTGTCAAGATGCAGGCAAAACCATATTAATAAAAACTGTTAAATCATGATTCACTGTCAATAAGCAAATCAACTTAAACTTGATTATATTTGTTTTTGTATCTCCTTATCTTTAAATATTCTGTTTGCCAATAGTTTCACAAGCTTTCATTTCTTCAGAACACTTATTCTATAACTTTTCTCCTTGATATAAAATACATTTACACTTTGTATTTGTTCTCACTGTGTGGCAAATATATTTCTCCCACGTGAGTCATAACAACAGGCACTTGTACCTTGTACTTTTGGATATTTGCAGACAGTTTACAATTTGCCACTTTGTACATGGATTGTTAAGTTTTGTGATCTGCCAAATCATTACATTTCAAAATCTGTAATTTTATGAAAAGTTTCATGAATTTGCTGGGAAATAATATCCAACTTCTACCAAAATTCTAATGATTTTTTTATTTTAATTTTATTTTATTGCGAATTAAACTCCAGCTGAGTATTTGGTTTATATGCATTCCCCCATAATTCCAAACGATATGTGAAGTATTGGAGTAAGACTGTAGGCCTATAATACATGGGGAAATTAAGCTTTCTGCTTTTCATAATATTTAAATTTATTTTATAGACCAACGGCTTTAGACATTTTTCATTTGTCAGAATATGTATCAGAAAAAGAACATTTACGGTCGATTATCACAGGTTAAAAACCTAGTTTCAAACACTCAATCACAAGATTGTCATGGAGTTTATCCAAGGAAGGTTATCAACCCATCGCTTCTTGGATCTTTTCCCTAACGCAAGGTGAGAACCAAGCCATGTTACCAAGGCTGCGTTCTAATCCGAAAAAATGCTTGCTTCGTCGTGTTCACTCGCCCTCCAATCGAGGGGGGAATCCCCAAAAAATCCCGGATGTAAGATGGCTGCCATTTGTAGGGTCGTTCCAATCCAGTTTTGCGGAGGGAAGGACACATTTTCGTTTTCTCAAGCCCTCGATTATCCTCCCTCCAACGAAGCCAACAACGAACGTCCCTCCCAGCTTTGATTTTGCCCAGAATGCTTTGCTCATTCTCCCTCGGTAAAAATTTCACGTCCGCCATTTTTTTCTGATGGCAAAAGGAGGAATTAAGGCAGGGAAATCACCATACAAATGTAAGAATTGTGTTCGAGTAGTGTGTAATTTATGACAGAGTTATATGCAAATAGCGAAGTTTGGGGGTGAGGGGCATCGGTTTCGCATTATTTTGACGCATGTAACTTTACGTTAGTGATGGCCAAATGAAGCTTTCTGAAACATTGAAGCTTGTATCGAAAAAGGGTTCATTACTCTAAGCTTTTCAACACACTCCTCTTTGGTGGCATCTGGTGGCCAAAAGTATGAAGAGCAGCTTGAATCTACAAATTGAAATAAACTGCTTCATTATGGTTGCTCACTCTACACTAGTTGAGTTGACTACATAACTTGAGTTATGTTTATTTGATTAATAAATAATTTTGATGAATGAACTTTCCCTGTTTAAACATGTGCCATGGTGTGGTCTCTCTTTGCTTGTGACTTCTTGATGTTTGTAAACATCATAGATTAAAAAAAAGAAAGTACAACACAGTCTTATAATAGCCTTGGAGTATGCTTGTGCTGTGAGGTCTCAGCCTCCACGTGCTTATGTAATTAATTAACCAGTGAACAGGTACGTATATGTATCATATTGTAACTTCTGTGTATTGCATATTTCTAATGTATTTTTTGACCTAGGGGTAGAAGTGCTTATGAACTGGGCAGTGAAAATGCGAATAAACGCATAAAAACACATAACGCATATAAGGTTATATTATTTGGTTTTTGTTAAGGAAGAAGATTTGTTCCACGGTGTGAGGGCCGAGTCTGTTTCTCTTCTTGGAGATAATTTCTCCTGCCTTGGAGAAAATCCTCTCAATGGAACAGAGGAGGCTGGAGTGCACAGAAACTGTAGTGCAAGTCGATAAAGTATTCCCACACGGAAGAACGTCCTCTCTTCCTCGCTGGCTCCATGTCTCTCAATATGCCGTTCACTGGTTCGCTGTCTATCGCACAAAATCACCACCAAAACACCTCACAAATCCCGCCAATGCTTCACTGCTGTATAAACCTTTCGAATTACTACCAAAGCAGTGACATGGCGAACAAAGCTTTGGACGTCATTGATCATGTGACTCCAGCCAAACAAATCAAGCCTCGGCACAGTGCTTCTAAATAGGCATGGGCAATACAAATGAATAAAATGACAACATTTCTTGAGTTGCTGAGAAAAAAGTTTTTATTATTTTCTAATGATTTTTTGCAGGTAAGTACAGTAGACACAGACGAAGAGTTTGCCACAAGTCCAACGCCTTTACAGGAAAGGGTCTCAGAGCCACAGGGTCCCAAAAATGGCTGATTTCAGCATTTATCAACAAAACCCATTGTGAAAATTGGAGGGTGAAGCCTGAGGGCATTTTCGAAAATGCAGTCTACTCAGAAATAAACCTGGCCAAATTATCCATTAGGGTACCCTAACAGAAATAATTGATGCTAAAGTCATCAACCCCTTCACTGAAGTACAGCAGCGCCCTCTAGGCCCTTTTTAATGGAAAATGCATTGAATTTCACCCAATTATGTTCAACAAACATTAGGTTTTGCATTGATATTAAAAAATGGTATGAATGGGTTGCCTGTGAAGTTTTTTTGGATCAATGGCCTGCAAAAATGTCAAAATTATCGGTGGGAGGGCAAACATTAACGCTACTCGCCCATTACTGTATAAAATGCAGTGAAGTCGCTGATGCCGGCAGTTGTTTGCCCTCCCACTGCTACGAAATGAATCAAACGTTCCCCCTTCAATAACCTGTGGTGATTAAAAAAAAACCCTTTGCACTGTTTTTCACAATGTCCATATACCCTCCTCCCATGATAGTTTCAATGAGCTACTGTGAATAATTCACAGTAAAACACAGTGACGTGCAGTCGGAGGTTAGTTTGGTGAGGCAGAAACCTCCCCTTTGCTTGATTAGCAATCAGACGATTAACTAGTTTAGTAAGACTATTCGGCAGAATGACGGGCCAGTTTAAGTTTCCGCGGCGTTATTTCTCAGTACATCGAACCTGAAATACTCACTAGACAGCAGATTTGCGCGTACTTGTTTCCAGGAAGCCGAAGCAATGTCATCAACAAATATTAAAACAGTTCGACTTATGCAGAGTTCAATGCTTCATCAATATACAATGTATTCTCCTTTAAATCGCTTTTTACACCCAAACAAAAAGCGGCGCTTATTTTCAGTCTTCTTTCATAATCCGATTAACAAAATGTTTAAACGATATACAGAATTACCGAGAGCGAGAATTTTTCCTAATTGATTATTCAGATTTCCATCCTCGCAGTCTCGAATTGAAGCGTATCGTGAATGAATCTTGTGACCGGTGTTCGCGAGGTGGCATAGGTAGCAAAATTTGTCAGAATACTGGTAGGTTTTGAACATACTGGCGCTGGTTTATTCCTTGGTATATTTTACTGAAACTTCACAAATAGGGTCACAGGATATTCTGTCAACTAACTATGTACGTTAACAGTAAAAATACACTCACCTTTCTTGCTATTGTTGAGAAGAAGTCACGGCGAACTCGCGACGAACTTCAACAACTTCTGTCGAACTTATTTCACATCCCCTGGAGGTCTAGACTGGACGAACAGACTCGTAATTTCTCAAATTAGATGGCTGTAATTCAATCAGGGCCGTAGCTGGGATATCACGTCAGCGCAGGCTGTTTTAAATCTACCTCCAAAATGGATATTTTTTGCCACGCCATGCACTTGAAAGTTTGTAAACACGGCGCAAATTGAGGTCAAGCATTCATCCAACGGGCGAATAATAGCTCTGTTCAAATCGCGTTATTGGCCGTAATACGCAGAGTTCATGTATGAAATGCGGGTATCCTGTTGGAAAGGTTGCTTTTAATCAAACCATGGTGTTCTTTTTGTATGAAAATGGTATTTACATCATTTTTTTATAAGTTTTCTGAGGCTTGTTTACCGCCCCAGTTCAGCTGTTACGCATTCCATTAGAGTTTATGCAGAGCGTTGCCCATGCCTATTCTAAAGCACTGTGTTGTTGTTTTTTAGACACATGAACCGGAGCCTCAGCTTCAAATGGACCATCACTACTTTATGTTCATTTTTGCTGTAGCTATCCTATAGCATCCGCGAGGACTGTTGCGGAGCTTAAAGCCGCTTTCACCCTGGACACGAAATGAATTTTTCGCGCGACAGATTACATTCAAAGTCAATGCAAAGACGTCTTTGAATTGACTTTGAATGTAATCTGTCTTGCGAAAAAATTCGTTTCGCGTCCGGTGTGAAAGCAGCTTTATTTTCACATAAAACAGTCGCAAGTGCCGCAGCAATCAAACGAGCACTAGAGGCTGGCACGGGAGTGTTTTTTCAATCCTGTCCCGTCCCGCAAAAAAATTCCCGTCCCGTCCTGGTCCCGTAAAAAAATAATCCCGTCCCGTCCCAATCCCGAATAAATCACTCCCGATCCTGTCCCGTTACCGTTTTTTCTATTTAAGAAAAAACAGTCGTCGTCACAGTCATGTAAACGATTGTGATGACAGACGGATCCTGTCTGCCGCGCGCATTGCAGGCTGAATGACAGCTCGACAGAGTTGAACTTCATAATATCACAACGTGTACTCAGGTCTACTTTGCAAAGTGAATCAGAATTTGGAACGAGCGACATAACGTAGGCTACTGTAATAGGCTGGGACAACCTTCAGCCCCCTTGTGATTACTCATGAAAAAATACAAAACCACTAAATAATTAAGGCTGAAGTACAAGTATAAATAAAATAGTACACGAATGTGTCAACATTTTAAGTGTGTCACAAGTAGAATAAATTAATTAATTAGGCCCTGGGTCATCTTGATTATTGCAGTCTGCATTCAATGCAGTTTACAGTGTCATGGCCAACTAATAGGAAAATAAAAGCACCGAAGGTGCTGATGCCTCGGTGTTTACAGCAGTGACAAGTTTGTCCCTTAATGAAGCTATAAAATTCTGTGTGGACATGTCAGAGTGCCCTAGCTGTGCATCTATGCTTGACATAAGCTGTGTTTCCATCCACTTGTCAGTCGAATTACCTGAAGTTCGCCAAAAATATTCATGCGAATAAAGGCGGTGAAAATGCATTTCCACCTAACAGCATTAAAGCGAATAAAAACTTGTGCGTTACGACGTTACTTGCTGCTATGCGATCAACTCGGTGTATCGAATAGATTTCTGACATTTTAAGCTGTTTCCATTCATTTTCGCACTGAATCGCAGAACCTTCGAGTGAACAGAAGTAGTGTGGTAGGCAACAAAATTAACTAGAATGAGAGTTTATAAAGAAACTCTGAGTTTGCATGTGATAGCACAATTCACTGGATAATATGATGTTTATTTTTGCATTGTCCTGCACTCTGCTGTATGATAAGGTGCAAAGTGTCTTCTTTACTGATAGGCAAGTATGATAAACTATGATGACCGTCCATTGCATGGTCGAAGTGACCAGGGCATATGTATGGTAAGGGTTAATTTAGTTGTCAAGCTACATCATTGGTATGTAGCATAATAAAAGTTATTTGGATGATGATGATCTTCATTGTTGTCAGTAATGGTTCAGGTATATATTTGTTTATTATCTATATACTGGTTTTACATGGCTATTGATGCACTATCATCATTATCGACATGTTATTATTCACAGCATATGATTGTAATACAACTATTGTTCATCAAAGTCCAACTTGATGTGCTGGACGATACAGGTCCGACATTTATGATCATTATTTTGCTTTTATCAATATAGTAGAATGGACATTGCTAAAAGATGTGTTATTATGTGTTATTACTTTTTAATTATTACTATTATTATAATTTTTTTATTGGTAACAGTAATTTCTGGACTGGCAGCATCACCACCTTGTAAAGCAGCCGTAGGAATTGAGAGGCACAGGGTTCAAAGGGTGGTGCAGTCAGCCTAGCGAGTTTTTGGTGCTGTATTGCCTAACCTGATGGACTTACACAATATGAGGTGAGGACCCCAGTCACCCAAACCATGGCCTCTTCTTGACGAAGCTGTCCAATCGGAAGCCAGGCTATGTGAACATTGCAGCCAAGACCAATTACCAAAGCCACAGCTTCTACCCCCATACTCTCTGTAAGACCAATAAGACGTGCACTGCTCTCTCAGTACGAATTACTGAGCTGCTCCCTTCATCTTTTTGCTCATTGCTATTGCCTTTGTAATATCTTGTAAATACAGAATGTTCGTTTATTTGAGCCTACTTTGTCTTATATTGTTATTTTTACTGTATGATGATGACATTTTTATGATCTTTTTTCTCATTATTTTCATTGGGTTTGAATTTTGTGAAGTGATAGAGATGCATATTAATCTCCTTAATAATAAAACTTGAACAATTTGAACTGATAATATTCATGATGCACTTTCATAAAGATGTATAATTATACACACCAGTGCATAATATACTTGTAGGTTGTATTGCAAAAATCATTTTGTGCATTCATAGTGTTTGTTTTTTTAAAGTCTACTTTGTCTTATAATTTATTTTTTTTATCGTAATTTTGTCTAAGTATTTTAATTGGGTTTGAATTTTTTATACTATGAGAGATTCATTTTCTTCTCCGTATTCCTATCCCAGCATATCTTTTGGGCGAGAGGCAGAAATATACCCTGGACAGGTAGCCAGTCCATTGCAGGGTATACACCATACGCTCACTCATACCTTTGGGCATATTAGAGTCTCCAGTTAGCCTGATATGCATGTATTTGGACTGTGGGAGGAAACCAGAGCACCTCAAGAAAACCCACGGGGGCACGGGATGAACATGTAAACTCCACCCAGAAACGCCACGGGCGGATTCAAACCCACAACCTTCTTGCAGGGCGGCCGACCAGCGTGCCGCCCTACTGACTAAGATGAATAATGGAAGACCAAATCTCACTGCTTTGAACGGCATGTGGATATGATGAATCACAAAACTTGAACAATTTGATTATGTATGTATGTATTATAAATGTTTGATTTTTGTTTTAATTATCATTGGTGCTATTATTATTATTATCATCATTTTTGATTATGATAATAGTTATATTAATATTAATTAATAGTGTTATGATATCAATATAATACAGAACCCTCCCCAGGAATGCAAAGTGTCTTTCAAAGTTTCTGTGACGATAATGATATTATGAATATTACTGGTATTGTCATCATCAAATAAAAATAATCAAGCATGGTTGACTGTTCAGTTTTCGTGTCAGCACAGATTTTGTGCTAAAGTAAATAATGCGTTACTCTCGCCGACGGGCTCTCACGTTGTTTTCATTAGCAACAGTGTTTTTCCGAGCGTTTGTGAAGAATTACCGCGTGAAAATGAGCTAAAGGCCAATAAAAACACTAAATTGTATGAAATGTTGAATTCCGCACGGCACACGAAAAAATTATTCAGCAGGAAAACTGGTGAAGGCACAGCACTTCTTAAACATTCGGACATGCTGTTTACTTTTTGCTCACATTTTCCCCACGCCTGATTGTTTTACGTTGATCCTGTGTGTGTTAACGAAGGACAAGTTAATGATTGTTAAAACATTAACGTTATTTCTGACTTCGCTTCAATCCATCCCTTGCTTTGCGCCATGAAAAGTGAACGCACCAGCGTAACACACTAAACTCACCTGCAATCGCTTCTCATTGTCTTCCTTGATGAAAGCAGATTGCATCTGTCGTTTAGGACCGATTTCTTTAAAAAATCGCACCCCCTTTAGCTCGCACCATTATACAATCTTTGGCGGATATGTTTTCATCAAACTGTCAGCTACTGTTTGCTGCGGAATGTTTACATCTACCACGTGTACCGAGGGAAGTTGGCAGTCGGGTGAGCACCGGCAAACCAGGCGATTGTCCTTAAAGTGGCTAAATGGACAAGTGATAACGCAAATCTATAATATTTTTTTGATCGACATAAAAATGATATGTGGACATTTACTGGGGAGAAAACATCATAGCAGAACCCTTAGTTCGAAGGCATAATACTGTCTGACATCGATTTCATGACCTTCGGAAGCAAGTATTCACGTCACCTAATTTTAGAATGAGCAGATCATCCATCGGTTCTCGAGTCCCTGCAACGCTACGCTGTCAGACGGCTCTGGGTGCTGAATGTTTTCGTGAAATATTATGCGTTTAAAAGGGGCTTTTACCGGCCAATTTGTTTTGTAGCATAATATTACATCTTGGCCGATAAAAGCCCGTTTTAAATGCATATTATTCCACGTAAACGTAAATAGATCGCGAGCACCAGTAAGCTAGTTATCTCGCTAGCTAGCTAGCCTGCAATTTAGGCTATGAATACTGTGACGGATTATTTCAAATAAAATCGAGTATTGTTGTGTCTGTGTGTTTTGCTGTTTATTGCATTATTATACCTAACTGGACATAGCGAAGCGTTTTTGTGGTAATTTGTGCAGTATGTATGAATTTTACTAATATTACGTGGCTAGCCAGCTTCCCGAAAAACTAAACCATGCCTACGGGACAAGCACATTGTTAAATCGGTCTTCCTATTAACATGGAGACGGCTGCGGCTCGTAGGCCTATTTGTTTGCTGCCTGTGGAGCCTGGATGCGTCCTGTATTCTATTGTTTTCTTTGTTTGCTTAGGTTATCTTTGTATTATTTTTTGCGAAATGGACATAAAGAAAAAATTTTGTACGCGTTTGTGCTGTATGTAATTTCGTTATAAGTATGTAGCTAGCATGCTAGCTAGCTACATGGAACTCCGTGTTGTGACACGGAGCCCTCTGAACCATAATCGCAATGCATTTTCATAAAACAGTATGCTAGTTTGCATTTATAATTGTGTTTCATCATTGCTTGACATTTGTCTGTTGTGATGTTCGATTAAATTTTTGCTTTGATTGCTATTTACGTTGTATTATTCAGCATATTTTTTGCTGCATACTGCCCGTTTATAGTTAGCGGACAAAGCGTTAGCGTTGATGCGGATTTTGCATGTATATTGTAGCTGATGCGGTCCGCTTGACAGTCATCTGCGCTTGCTGGAATCACCGATTTTTTTTAAAGATGGTATAACGTGTTATATCGTCTTCCGTGTCTAGTTAGCTCCGTCTTGCATTTTGTTTTACCTAGCTGGACATAGCTAAGCATTTTTATGGTCATTTGTGCAGTATGAATGAATTTGACTAATATTACGTGGCGAGCTAGCTAGCTAGCTGCCCGGGATAAACTAAGACATGCCTCGGGGACCAGCGCATTGTTAAATCGGTTCGTATTAAAATGGAGACCGCTGCGGCTCGTAGGCCTATTTGCTTGATGCCTGAGGAGCCTGGATTGTCATGTATTATATTGTTTTCTATGTCTGCTTAGGTTATCTTTGTATTATTTTAGCGAAATGAACAAAACGAAGAATTTTTGTGAACGTTTGTGCTGTATGTAATTATTTCGTTACAAGTATGTAGCTAGCATGCTAGCTAGCTACGTGGAACTCCGTGTTGTGACACGGAGCCATGCGAACCATAATCGCAATGCATTTTAATAAAACAATACGCTAGTTTGCATAAGATAATTATGTATAATAATTGTATGATATTTGTCTGTTGTGATGTTACGATTAAATTTGTGGTTTGATAGCTATTTACTTTGTATTATTCAGTATATTTTTAAACCGCATCGAAGCAAAACAAGATGGCGGCGTTTCAATTTTGTCCCGATGCTGTTTAGCCAATAGGAAAGAGAGAGAGAGAACGGTCGATGCTGTTTAGCCAATGGGAAAAGTGAGAGAGTGTGGTTGTGCAAGAAAGTCTCGCTCCCATTGAAAATGAATGGGCTCCATTCATTGTCAATGGGAATTTTTTCATTTTTAATTGCTGATAATTCATAAACTAAAATTAATATCGATATGATTTTGAATAGCAACGATCTGCACATATAGTAGAATAATTTGGTATGCAGGTTGTATGGGTAGTATGAAAACTGTTGGAGGAGTTAGTGTTAACAGAATGGGAAGAAAGAGAATAAAAATAAAAATAAAAATAAGTTGAAAGATCCTGAGAAATAACAATAGTTTGCATGCTTCACATGCAAACTAACTAGTTAGCAATAATGGATCGCGTCTCCCAGCAAATGATGGTAATTGCACAAGTTGTAATAGTGCTTGTGGGTGCCCTATCTGTACCTCCTGCCTGATCGGTTCTGCGCATGCTCAAACGTTCTGCGCATGTGCATTGTTTAACTCATATTTACGACACTGCCCGATATGTTCTACGCATGCGCAAAAATTAAACCCTTTACCGGTTGGATTGGCGATTCAAGTGCTGGTTAAGCGATCGAAATAGTCTGCGTCTCAAGCCTCTTAAATTACATCCTAGTTCCCCGAGGACGCATGGAGGGAACAGGAGAGAGAACAGATGAAACGATGTTTTAAGCGACATGAGATGTCCTTTCCTCAGTTGCGTTATATGAAGCAAAGCTCGTTTCTGATGACGGACTCGGCTGGATCTGTCGGAGTATGATCCGCGGGAATTGGCACACATATAAACCGTGAATTAATCGCAAAATTCAATAATCAAAGTATGAAATAGGCTACAGTTCAGCTGCCGCATGCAGTATACCACAAAAAAAAAAAAAAAAAAAAGCACAGGGGAGCCTAAATTTGAACTGTGGTAGCTTTTAAAAGTGTGATTAAAATTTTTTCATAAAATATTAAAGTTCTCCAGTTATTGACTCCCCCTAAAATTTTGCTGCGTTGTGCGCGACCCTATTGATAATACATGACGGAGATAAATTAATAGCCAATTTTAAACTCAGGCATTCCGGATATCTGTACCCTCATCAGAAAAAATAAATTAAAAAATCACACTCCCTCGATATAAAATCCATTTATTTTCGTACGCATCCACGAATCTCCGTTTCTTTTCCATTGTTAGCTGTAACTTGACGTTGTTTTTTCAGATCGCAATGGGAAAATAATAAAACCTCCGCCGGATGCCTAAAGAGCAAGAGAGCGGTAGGCTATGTGGAAAATGCACCACCAATGTGCTGAATGTCTGTTGAGGGACACGTTTGATCACATCTTCATATTGACAAAGGAGGGGTTACGTCAATACGCGATTTTGGCCCACATGGTTTACATTATGGATAGGAAAAATGAATTATGTATAAATACCCAAATTCCTGTCAAGCAACCCATACTGTAAACACTTCCATAAGATTTCGTGTGGTTTCCTTATTTTGCCATGACTTGCGCTGGAAGTAATGAACATAGGCGATTTTGAGCAAAATGTAGCAAAATACGCCTATTCAAATAAAAATCTATACATGAAGGACCATGAAATAAAATATAATCTCTCTAACATGTCCTTGTGTTGTAGTGAATTTGTATACTACTATGTTGTTAAAGTAAAAAGAAGTTGCTGGCTACTTGAAGGACCATGAAATAAAATATAATCTTTCTAAAATATCCTTGTGTTCTAGTGAATTTGTATACTATTGTGTTGTTTAAGTTGAAAAAAGTCGCTAGCTGCCGTCAAGTAAAATGTTCACGCATGTGTGGTACAAATCGGGCAGGAATTCTCTGCACTTGCGCAATACTGGTATTGCGCATGCACAGAACCGATCGGGCAAGAGGTGCAGATAGGGCACCCACAGTGCTTATGTGCCGGCTATTAGCAACATGCAAACTATTATCAGAAGGCAACGACAGCATCGAAACACCGTCACTATGCAGTCGCAGATTTATTCGGCAAATAACGTTTCCATCAGCAGTTATCACATAAACCTTTTACCGATTAAGAAGAAAATCCGATGAGATCAACCGTATAAACTTAATGTCGATATCTTGAAAATCAAGTCAAATTTCACCGTTTCCATAAGGCATTTTTTATTTGATATGACTTAATTCGCATAAGAACGTGTGGATGGAAACATGGCTATTCTCAAGTATTTACCCACCAGTGGCCGGTTGACATAACGAGTTGATAAGCAGCTTCGTAGGACCGCTTAGCGAGACTGCGGTTGTTAAGCTTAGTGAAGCCCAGCAATAACTGAAAGCATTGTTCATTTGCACACTGTTACTGTGTGGGGGGAGAAATCATTTGTGATGTTTTATTAAGTTCATACATTGGGTGGTAGTTGACTTCATCAAAGAACGTACATTTTTGGATTAGAAAATGTTTATTTATCATTAAAAACACGCATTTTTGTTTGATTAAAGATAGAAAAAAGAAAGTAATGAAGACCTGTTAATTTTGACTCCCGCTCCCGTTCACTCCCGTTTACATTTTTCCAGTCACGTCCCAATCCCGTGCCTAATTGACTCCCGAATCACGAGTATCCCGCGGCAGTCCCGTGTCCCGTGGGAATCCCGAGAAAATGTCAGCCTCTAACGAGCACGCCGTCTTCTTCTTGCCATAAACATGCGATACAGAGTCCGCGTGAACTGTAAAAGGTAAAACGTACAGTCAGCTAACTCAGTCGGCTCCATGGCTACACAAACTTCCCGTTGGCTTGTTGGCAAATGTCGAAGTGTGGAAGAGACGACGCAAGGATTGTTCCAATCCGATTTCCCACAACCCTCCCCCTAAATTCCCTCCATTGCCTTCCCTCGCTCGGGAAGGGCTTACTCGCCTGTTACGTCATTCGGAGGGCTCACTCGAGTGGAGGGAAGAAGTGAAGGGAGTATCTTATTTCGGATTGGAGCGCAGCCCAAGAGTCTTGTTGCTATAGTTTCGTCAACAATGAGCGCTTGTCCTGTGTGAAATAGGACGCTGAATAGTGTTTAGCTTGCTAGCAAGGTTGTTACCTGGTACACGGAATAGAATTTGACTTTCCGTGAGTAAGCTGCGATGAATTAATTTATCAACTTTGTCGCAAGCGACAACTCGTGCGTTTTATTATTCATTTCTCTTGAAGTCTGCTCACTGCCTCACTTGAGCACAGTAAAGCCCACTGCCTGAAATGGCTTACCCTCAGCCTCTCAAAAAGACGGGAGTATCACGTGAGGTTCTCAAGTGGTTGCAAAGTCTCGATTTGTCACTTTCAGCAAAGAACATCCGCAGGTGAGTAACTCTGCTCGCTACTATCGTGTCTAACCTTGAAGACCAGCTCATACATCAAATGTCTTCATTATCATGTTTGAAAATGCCTTATCGTCGACCAGGCCTGCATACGATATGTTACACAGTATTTAGACTACTTATATTAAACGCACCTACATATTTACTTCATTCCATAGGGATTTTTCCAATGGCTACCTTGTAGCAGAAATATTTTCCTGGTACTACCCTGAAGATTTTCCCATGCATTCTTATGGCAATGGAACATCACTACCAACCAAGCAGAGCAACTGGTCCCAGATTGAGAGGGTGAGAATATAAATACTGAGTCTACCTGTTCATGTCCTTTCAGAATTTCAATGAAAACTATTTCAGCACTCATGAGCTATAATAATTATATATTTTAAATCAGAATAGTAAGACATTGAATGTGTTCAGTTACAGTTCATAGAACACACTATCTTTGAATGTGTCATGATCCATTAGGGGCTATTTCTGCTGATGATTGATATAATAATAATTTGTGTTTATGGTTGCTATTTATGTGAAATTTTCCTGACTCAGGAATCTTGCACCTTAAAGGGATAGTTTGGATTATTTGCAGTGGGGTTGAATGAGGTACTCATCCATAGTGAATGTATTGCCTACAGTAGATGGCAGTCGGCAGGCCCCCACTTTATTCCAGGCTGTTCTAACAAAGCAGTCGCCTGGTCACCATATAGATTTCACCGTATTCCGGTGAGTGATATTGGCATCAGACAGCTGTGATTAGTTGCTGTAAATATGGACATTAACACTCCACGGGCAGCCTTGGTACAACTCCGTGTTTGCAGTGATCATTTTTATGAAGATGATTATGTAAAACTACTGCCATATAAGCCGGATCGACACTTGCAGAAGGGCACTGCTGTACCCATAAGTCAAGTAAGATGTTGCTAAATAGTTCATTGAGAGAAATATTCAAACCCAGGGTGCCGTGTTTTTAAGGCCACATATCTAGATCATGTACGCCATTTTATAGACATTTCCCTGTAGCTGGACATATTTAGGATCCCTGGAAACCTTGGGATATCCACTACCATTTAAAATAGGTCTGAAGTTCCTTAGGTTTGTATAAAGCTGCTGCATTTGACGGACTCTTATATGGGTCAGTTCGATTTATGGAATTAATGTTATGAACAGCAGAGAAGGAACCAGGCGCAGATCCACTGAAAGCCGCCAGGGCACTTCAATAAGATATTTCAAGCCTTGATGGCAAAAACAGAAAATAAGAACAAAAGAGGGGCTGAGCTGGAGAATTGTCAGGAGGTGGTCCTCGTTGGGCAAGGGGCAAACTGGATCACAGGGCATTGGGCAAGCTGTTGTTGATGACTGGTCCAAGGTCAGTTCAGGGAAAGCAATCTGTGGATTGGTGCACACTCTTGAACTCAGTGGCTGAAAGGTCTGGAATGGATGCTAGTCTGGACCAGCTAGCACAGGGAGAAATTCCTAATAAATAGACGCTGGTTTTCTTCGCTATATCTTTTCCAAAGACGAGAAATAAGAGCATTTAGACTGAACAGGTTTAAAACACAATGAAGTGTAACAATTGAGCGAAGGGGAAACGAAACACAGGGAACTTAAATACCGCAGTTAACATATGGGAAAGGGGATGTGCAAGTACACAGGGAAGCACGGAGCGAGGGAAGTGAATTGAGACTAATCAATTACTGAAACGGAAGTGAGACTGTCACAGGGGGTTGGACTGTGGGGAAAACAATGAAGGAAACACTCAGGACATGACACTTTAATCTCTAATAAAAGTAAATGAGTGAATTTTCAAGCATGCAAACATACTAGCGTAAAATGGAGCCATTAGTCTTGCGAAGTGTGCGTAAATTTAACAGAGAGCAATCATTTGGCTTTACTGAAATGTAAGATGCCTAAAATTGCGCCCCCAAGAAACAAGATAAATAATTTTCAATGATTTTTGTGTGTGTGTGTGTGTGTGTGTGTGTGTGCGTGCGTGTGTGTGTGTGCATAACCAGCAGCCTAACAAACATAAATAGCTCAATTTGTGCTCTTTTTGTTTTTAAGTTCCTGCTAAAACAAAACATCATGCTACCCAAGGATGTGATTGACGGCACAATCCACTGCAAACCTGGAGCAGCAGAGCTCCTAATTCAAGACATTTACACTCTGCTCACCAACAGGCAGTATGTATGCAGCAGACATTAAAAATCTCAACTACTTTTGAAATTGCTCATATATTTAGGCTTAAAATTGTATTTCCTTTAATTAAAATAAATTTAAGTCTCATAAGATGATTTTAAGACCTATGGAAAAAAAAAAATTAAGACTCATTATAAACTTATTTGAAGACGTAAGACTCATAAGACTTGTTTTGGAGGGCATTTCTGCTGAGTTAAAAGTCCATTCGTTATATCTCTTAACACATTGAGCCCTCGCTGGCTGATCATCAAGTTTCTTGATCCTTAGTGTCAAGAGACCAGGAGCTGATGACGTCGACTTCACGGATCGCAGTTACCAGGATAATTTACCCATGGTGGCCCGGTCCACAGCTTCAAAAGCCATCAAGAACAACTTGCGCCTCAGTGAGGTCCTGGCTGAGCCCAGCATTGATGCCAACAAGAAAAAGATACAGGCCATCATCCACAAACATCTACAGAGAAGACAAGAGGAGAGACTCCAGGACCCCAGTGAGTTCTCTCATCCAGGGCCGGATTGCCAAGACTTTCGGCATGTTCAAAACATGTTAGCTTTTGCAAAACGAATAACATGGTCATTGATTGGTGCAAAACAAATACGAGGGCCTGACATTGGCCATGTTACTGGTTTTGCATGTACTGAAAGGCTTTGCACATGCTGAAGGTCTGCATGAATCTGGTCTTTACTCCCTTTGAGATGGAGGGGATGCTAATTTAGTTTAGTCCTTTATTGCAGCTGCTCTTTGTATAATCACGGTGCATCATTCATATTTCTGGAACACATAACCTAAGAGCACCCACAGGGGAAAATGATGGTTCTATATTGAAATAAATTCATATGCACCTGCCTTTTGTGTTTCATGGTTTAGGTGAAGTGTAATGTAAATGTAGAATTCTTTTCATAGTTATTTTCAGAGTGTGGGTCAATTTAGGTGTTGTACTGAAATGATTGTAGAGTTGGGACAATACAAGCATGTCTTGGAAAGGCATTTTAAAAAACATACTTTACATGGTGCAGGATTTAAGCAACTTATTCACAGGATTTCTTTTTCTGAAAACCAGCTTTACAAGTTTTCGAATGCATCATTGAGATTATGTCTATCATGAACTGATAATATCTCTAATAATAATAAGTATAAAAATGATGCAGAGAAGCTTTAGGTTCAACTGGGTATGAAAATGTTACACACAGGGTATCCAGGCACCTTCCATTTATGTATAAATGCCTGTTTTCATTATTTACTGTAAATTATGACATGGCATAAAATATTGCTCTATCGCCCAGACACAATGCTGTAAATGACGATTTAGAGATAGCTTTGCCTTTTTTTTCCTTCCTTATCCTGCCCCTCCTCCCCCAGAACAGGGCTACATTTCCTTTGCTAGAATTAAATTCAGTGATGAAGCCCTTCATCTCAACCAACTGCTTCCTGCCTGTACTTACCAGTTGGCTACCCTGTATCCACAATCAAGTATCTAAACATACATGAAAATTGACATGCATTGACTAATGCTTTTTTTATTCTGTTTCCTGAAAGAACGCTTCGATAAGAAGCCCACTCTAGGTGAGCTGGCTGTCAGACTACCTCCTCCACCACACGGGTGGAAAGCGCCCTCCGGAAAAAAGAGACCCGCAAGTAAGTCTATTCAGAATACTCTTATTTAAGATTCTGAATGGATTATCTGAATTATGAATGTGTCAATTTTACATTATATTTGATTGTACCGAAAGTGAACCTGAACAACAAAAAAATGTGAAATTGAAAAGCCGAGTGCTAAAAGTACTTAAATCACATTTTCATGCACCAGGAGGTAAGGCCTGGAAAACATCTTTTATAGTTACCTCAGCCCACTGCCTTGATTTTCTCAAAATGAACATGTAGTGACTTCAGTACTTTTAGCACTAGGGTCTTCGTTTATAGCCTTGGCTGGACAAACGCAACATGTTTTCATGCTGAACTTGACTTGTCCAAAATGTGACTTAAGCACTTTTAACGCTAGGCTCTTCAGTTGGCCTTATCATTTGCAAAAATCATTATTTCAGGCACAAATGTAACACGTTCACATGTGCTTGGTTAAAAATGTTTTTTTTTTTACCAGTAAATGCTAAATGTTCACTTTATTTATGCAAAACTAGCCAAATTGAATAATTGGTTTAGAATTTATCCCAGAAGAATTGAGACAATGTTGAAAATGTTAATGAAAACAAAGCAGTAATTTGCAAATCCCTTCTAACCTGTATTTAATTGAAAAGGGTACAAAGACAAAATAAGTAATGTTTTAATGCATCAACTTTATTGTTTTCTGAGGAAAAAAATAGCCATTTCAAAATGCGATGCCTGCAACACATTCCAATAAAGTTGGGACTGGTACATGTTTATCACTGTATAACATCACCTTCCTTTTTATTAACACGCAGCAGTCATTTTGGACCGTTGGAATTTTGACCATGGAATTGGTTCCTATTCTTGCCTGATATAGGACTTCAGTTGGTCAACCGTCCTGGGTTTTGATCTTCATAATCCACCACACGTTTTCAATGGCCAGTGGGTCTGGGCTGCAGACAGGCTAGTCTAGTATGTGCTGTCTGTGACTACAAAGTCACACTGTTGCAATACATGCAGAGTGTGGCTTCCTGACTGTTATCCTGCTGGATCATGGCAGACAGCACATGTAATTGTATCATTCTGCGTCAATTCTGCCCTCACAGATGTGCAAGTTGCGCATGCTGAGTGCTCTAATTCAGCCCGGGACCATGATTGTCTCTGGCTTTTGAGCCTGTCATTGGTAGAGAGTACTGAGGTGATTACGTCACGCTAGTGTTGGAAATAAAAGTTCCCATACACTTTACCAGTAGACTTCTTCAAACATTCATTTTTGAAGTACCTCTGGTAGTATTCAAACCTCCGTCAATTCTGAGATTTTGGATCATATTTCTGAGTAACTACAAATGACGTTTTTTTAGACTGTGGTCAACGATAATTTAAATCGTTAAAATTTTCTCCCAACATGCTAATCATCCTTATGGTAACTACATGTCCCATGATCCTCCAGATTCCCAAACAGAACGAGTGCGTAGCACCTTGCCGTATTTGATAGCTTAGCCTGGCGAGACTGTTACAGTACAGTAGCAACTTAGTGTTACAGTAGCTACTCTAAAGTCTACTTAGTTATGCTTACGTACCTAAATATCAAGTTTTGCCATTAGCGCCAATTTACATTAATTGCCAAGCATCTTTGGTCAATATTTGTTACCGTAATATCTCAGTAACTAGCAAACGAGTCAATTAGTCTAGTCAATGCATAACTGACCTAGCAAATTAACTTCTGGCTCATCTAACACTAGTTAAATTGCAAAATAATTGCTATTCAGTGTTTTATTGATTTATATGTACCAAATGTAGCTTGCTGAGCCTGTTCACCAGCTAGCTAAGCCAGAGAGCTAGTTTGCTAGCTTGCTAGCTAGTGATCTAGCGGTGGTCTGATGCTGGCCACACAATTACTGGCTGTACAAATCAGACTTGGAAATGCCTAGCTTGGTTTCTGTGTCGCCCAACATCCCAAATAGTTCCCTGATAAGTTAGGTAACACTCTTAACCCAAAGAATTTTTGAATAAGAACCAATATGTGGTATTTTCAGACCCATCCCATTTTAATAGCTAAGCAAAATTGTAGAATTTTTCTTTACTTAAAGGTGCTCTAAGTCTTGTAAGGCAGTTTTTAAGCTAGAACATTTTTTTGTCACATACAGCAAACATTCCCCATGATCTGCTAGCTGCCTGTCCCCTGAATATTTAAAAAAAATAAAAATAAACAATGTGGCCCCTGTGGACAGCCCAGGCTCCAAAAACTGCAACAAAAACAACCTGGTCCAGCCAGGACCATCCAGCCAAGGATGTTTTATATTTCACTGGATATACAATTGGAAAATGGCCGCCCATTTCAATGGAAATTGCTCAATGGCGCAGCACGCAGACATGGGGGCCCTAATTCCGGAGCCACGCGGACATGCGCTGTGTGACTTTTGCTCACACATGCGTAGTGTAGGGCTCATGAACGCGCTGGTATCCGAGGTGTCCATGACAACGGCCCACGCTCATGGAACTCCTACCCAGGGTGCGTGTTCACGATCACTTTTCTCCGGAAATGGAATTCTAACCACTGAAGACTGCAGAACCTTGCGTAGGAAACCCCTTATGTAACTATGAGCGGATCGGAAAAAAACATAGCCGCCAGTAAAGGCTTAATCATAGTTTGAAATACAGTTTTAAAACCCAAATGCAATATCAAATGTTTAAAACAATTGTTATTTAACATGGAAGTAATACTATTGATTTCAACGCAAAAATGTCGGCAAAATAGTTGACTTGCAATTATGTAACATGACATTGCTCAGGCTCGTGTCCTCTTTAGTTCAACGATGAATCACTACATTTATAGAGTCAGACGATTCTTGCTTGTCGGTGTGCAAACTCCATTATCTTTTCCGGATTCAAGACGATAAACCGAACACACAACGCACTGCACGTGCCTCATAAACCTATATGTTTTAAAGTCAAGAGCCGTAAACTTTTGCCAATTCTGGCAAGCTAATTTACTTTTAGCTAACGTAAATTGGCCGAAGAGGATACAAGACTCGCGCTAGACTCATAACCATTCCGTGGAGTATAGTAAAATGTGGGTCTACCCTGAAATATCACGCACATTGTATTGCGTTTTTTTTTACCTTTGTTTTAACGCTCCCTTTTTCTGTCCTTCCCATGTTATCTCATAATCACATCTCTGTTCTAAAATGTACACCTAATTGATCTTCATCTCATGCTCAACTGTTGCATTCTCTTTTAGGACTCGTATTATCTTCATTCAGATGAAAATCAGCCACACCCTCAAATCTACCTGCATCACTCCTGTTGATCTCAGATGCTGCTCACAAACAGATGTTCGGATATAATAATGTCCACTCAAATGGACATTACGTTAGATGCTACTCAGCTGACACATTATGCATAACACATCAAAATACAGTAAGGTGAATTGGTGCTATTCAAACTAATGGAAATATACAACTCAGTTTATGGATATATCCATATCATTTTTTAATATTAAAAAAGTAAGGTGAGTGTGGCTGGGTACACAGTTTTAGGATGTCACAACAGCGGCCTTAGCTTACTGTACATTTTGCCGCGCTTCATAATGAAGTGTAGCAATCGAGTTGCTACATATTACGGCCATTCATCAATTAAAAGAAAATGGCTAAAATATACTGAGCAACAAAGAAACGCAAGTTAGCTAGTTAGTTGATGTACTCCTATGGTTACTCAGTCAAAGTGACCGCAAAACAAAGAAAAGTTTGATGAAATGAGTGTAAATGTGCACACGCTCGCAATAAATTTGATTTTCTATAATAATTACGCGCAAACTTATTTTCCGGTCTGTCTTTAATTAACTTGCGTTTCTTTAGTTGCTCAGTATATTTGCACCGTAACGCCAGCTCACTTTACCGACTTGGCTACGTCTATAATGCTGATCACAGACGGATGGCAAGGAATGCCCATTGCTGGTCCCCCCATATTCAGCGTCATGTGATGCACATCATACAGCCAAGTTATCATTAGCAAGTGGCCGCACTACCTAGCCTCTCACATGTCGAAGACCGCATGCTGTGGCTCTTAGCGCCGCCCCTAGTATTGCAGAACGCAGCGGATCTATAGGAGTAAACCCTGAAAAAATATTGGATCAGTCTCTGCTTGGGTTCGGCCATTGGTCCTTTCAAGATAGCCTCTCTGGTGTTAGTTCTGGTGATTTGTGTTTCTATATGATTCCACTCCAGAAGCTACCCACTGAGGAACGCAAGTACGGAAGAGAGCAGCCTGCTTGCCCACTGCACAGGGCCAGCAACCCTTTGTAGTTGTATTTAACCCGCTATGGACCCAGAAACCTCTTGTAAGCAATCACATCAACATCTGCATCGTAAATCTGGGCAGCATAATAGTAAGCATGACGGACCCCAGGTAAAGCCTCGAGGACCTCACGGTTCTGATCAGCCCCGATCTGCTCACAAGTAATAAATTTGATTTTCTATAATAATTACGCGCAAATTTGTTTTCCGGTCTGTCGTTAATTAACTTGCGTTTCTTTTGTTGCTCAGTATATTTGCACCGTAACGCCAGCCCACTTCACCGACTTGGCTACGTCTATAGTGTTGCTCACAGACGGACGGCAAGGAATGCCCATTGCTCCACCCACTCCCATCTGCTGCAGTACTAAATTCGGAGGAGACGAGAACGCGCTTACATATGAGGACCCGTTGGTGTTCACGTAGCCGGAATATAAATAAAAACTTTTGTCGTTGCAGAGGAACGAGGCATCAATGATTTAAAAGAGAAAAATAAACAGTTTCGGTGTTGATAATTTGTGACTGTCAAAAAAATTTATTCACGGATTTATCAGCGTGTCTTTTTCAATTATACCCTATGGAGAAGTTCCTTTTTGGCCTCCATGGCATCACGTGACTTGCAATATCAGCTAGACCGCTAAGCCCATGTCGGCGTGCGTTCCAGCCTTTGTTGTTTGTCCAGTTCTCCTTATAGGTCCATGCATCCAGCCAGTCACCGACAAGAGGGATGGGGGGGTTGGGTTTGTTTTTTTTTTTTTTTCCACGACAGTTTCAGGATGCACGGGAGGTGGGAGGGGAGAGGAGGAGGGAAGGGCGAGCTAGCTCTCTGTTTTGTTTGATAATACTTCAAATGTCAACAGAAGTGATGTCACCCGACCGTGCTTAGAGCACCTTTTACACTTTCTCTTAAATGAAAAATCTCCAGTTTGGTGTCCACTTTAACTTCAAACAAAACCTGAGTGCTAGCACGGTACTCGCATGTTGTTGCTGAATGTCTTGCAATGGCGAATGGTTGAGCTGGAAACAGTTTCAGCAAATATGAAAAAAGCCATTTTCTTAAAAGTTACCTACTGCACCTTTAACTTGCATATGATGATGCTACGATGAATTCTGCTGACTGTCACAGGTATTATGAAGTATTTATGAGCCCATGTGGTCATGATCAAGGCAGAAGCATGTTGGTTATTCATGCTGTGTCAATTGAGGGCTTCAAGGTTCACTAATTCATTGTTGACCATCAGCCTTGTCTTTCATGTACGGAGATAGCATCGGTTTCTCTGGGTTCTCAGAATTTTTTCTCTGTATTATAGACTCTATATATTTCTCTATAGATTCCCTGCGACTGCATGTTGTGAAACATTGTTTTAAAATGTTTTTAAATGATACATGCCCTTCATTTAATGAAGGAAAAAAGCTGTCAAACCCTACCTGACCATATTTAAAAAATGTGAGTGACCCTTTGTTAATAAATAAACAAACCAACAAAACAAACTTAATTGTTAACTGAGTCCAGTTTCACCAGACACAGCGGCGCCTGCGGCCGTACGCACTGTGCGTACCAAAAATTCTAGAGCACACCGCTCGAATCATGGTGCCGGTGCGCGATATTTTTTTTCGTAGGAGAAGTGTGGGAATTTTATAAATATTCATGAGGAGCCGTCATCTGATTGGCCAGTGATGACACTGACTTGCGTTGGCGATGCTGGCTTGGTGTTCATGGTAGGCTAACCCTAACCCTAACCCTAACCTTCAGTCTTGCCACCACCAACCCCTTCAGTATGTTTTCTGCGTCAGTTGACCCAGCCTCCAACGCCGATTCTTCCTGCTGAGCCAAGTGGCCATTTTGGCCTGTCCAAAGATAAAATTAATTAAACACACCCTGTGTTTCTGTAAGACTGTGTACTTTGGTCCGGAAATGTATAATTGGTTGGAAAACTCCACCCCCAACCCTGTGCACCAATCCCTGACCAACCCCAGCAAACACTCCAACCTACAGCAGTCGAGGAACAAGTGTTCCACTGTTTCTGTCGCCCCACAGAACATACAGCTTTCCCCTACAGTTGGATCAAGGCGTGCTACGTGTCTGTTCCTTGCGATGACCCTATGAATAATCCTCCATTGTAGGTTCGCAGTACGCTTCTCCGCAGGAGGCTTATATAGGGAGCGCCAGCATCCTATCAGTGAAGGATCCGGTCCCAAATTCCCCAGCCACTCCACTGACCTCACCCCCGCCAAGGAAGCCTGGTGCCGAACCTTAACCGCCACACGGTACAGGGCCTTCTTGCCCATTCCCTGAAAGTCTCCCAGCTGTGATACAGTAAAAGAGAGCAGAGATCTCCCCAGATCAAGTCCATCGTCCACAACAGCCTCCACAGTTATAGGAGGAAAATCCACCCTGGTCTGTCCTGACTGCAAATCCCTCCGCAGCGCCCAAGTGAAGGAAGCAGGAAGTATATCACGAATCCCCTCCATCAGTTGCTGTACCAGTCTCGAAGACCGCGTACCCATCACTGCAGCCAACTCACTCGATGGCCTCCATCTCCCTCCACTCATCAGGTCACCCACTTTAGTGACCCCTGCACAGATCAGAGCAGTCTGCATACTGACAGACTGCATCAACCACACCGGCAGCAGCGGGTTATGCAGGAGCGGCTCTTGCAACGTCCATCCTTCAGGCCAGCTTGAACTTCGCTTGACTGTAAAGGTCTTGTGCCAGGCAGTCAATACTGAACTATAGAAAGATGGAAGTGTCGAAAACTCCACTGCTCCGTGGCTCATCAAAAACAACTGGCAGTCATATCCCAACCCTGCAACTCTCTGCAGGAGAGCCTAAGCCAGACCCCTCCAACTGAGATCTGGGTGAAATAACAGCCTCTTGACAGTTCGTAAGCGGAAGGCTGTAACTCTGCTCTGTAAGTCTACCAGACCCTGTCCACCTTCCTGTAATGAAAGATACAACAATGAAGCTCTGGTCCAATGCTGCCTAGACCAGAAAAAGTCCACCATCTTCCTCTGCAGTTCTCATGGGTGCAAGACCTCCGTCTACAGATGGATTTCTGTCAATAATGAATTCTTGGTTCCGTCAAAGTCCGTTATTCAGGGCTGTGCAGGTGTGGTGAAAAAAAAATAATGACCTGCTCATGCTCACTAAGTAACGTCTCACCATGGAACCTCCCAGATTTCCCACTGGAACACCTTAATTTATGTTGCCGCCAGTAGGGGCAGTATTTCGAGGTTAGAAGTATTGCTTGTTTGTGGACACTAATGAGGAAGACGAAGACGCATTTAGATCAGTAAAAATGTGCACAAGCGTGGAATATAATCACATATCATCATAACGTTTATATGTACGGGTATTTTTGATAACGTTGCGAAATTGTTGCTATGCATTGGTGTGTAACAGTAATGTTAACGTCACGCGAAGCGTCTGATTGAAAATCTCCCCAACCATTTATTTTTAGAAAGATCTGCGTTTATGAAAGGCAGTGGCTATATCTACTGCGCCGTACACGGTAATTCGGGGCTATATTTACGGCGCGCGTGCGCACTGACGTTTCTTCACTTGTGTTTGCAGCTTCCAAGCTCAGCACGCTGAGCTGCGGTCTACGGTGGAGTGTTTGTTTTTAATACAAACTCGCAGACCGCTTTCGCACAAGGTACGATTGTTCGGTACCGTGCCAAAGTGCGATTGTCCTCTCTCCCCGCTGCTCAGCTTTCTCACCAGTAATATCGTACCATACCCGAGTACACATATGCCAAAATTCCAAAATAGCACGTTGCAGTGTGCACCTAGGTAGTTTTAAATGGGGAAATATACAGAAAGAAGTAGTTAACTCTTGCATAGAAAGAATTCCATATCCAATCGCCGGTTTTTTCTTGGTTTTTATTTGCTAGTACGATTTTAAAAGGAGGCGCCAATGTGTTTTGGGGGATTTTATTATTGAGAAGGAGCTTTAGAATATTAATATTGCGAATGCATGCTGCGCCTGCCCTGGCAACCCGGTGTGTCATCACTCAGTAACATGAATTACCACATATAGCAGCACAAGAAATTAAACTCGAAATTTTATTGACTGAACTTCAGTGGCTAAATCATCAAAATTGCTCCCTACAACTGTCAAACGCCGTCATCTTGGATTTGCCCGGAGATACCTGTCGAACGCGAGTCCGTCATCTTGGATTTGCCCGGAGACACCTCCGCGCATGCCCACTCCAACTTGCCGTAAATATAGCCCCGAATCACCGTTTACGGCGCCGTAAATATAGCCTCTGCCTTTATGAAAAGTGCTCCTGTACGTGAATATTAGTGTGACGTTTATTTCGGATTGAATTTTGAATGCGGTAGTGGGTTAACAACATGTTTGAAGACCTTAGTGGTTTTAGTTAGCAGACTGTAGCATAGTTTTAATCTAATAGCTAGAGCTAGCAGTGATGTTCCCGCGTTTTTTAGGCAACGTGTTTGTGCAAAATAAAAAACGTATAAGAAGTCCCGAATCTTAAAGGGGCAAGTTTCTTAAAGGGGCAACGCCACTTTTCCATATTAGTTTTGTGTTTTTTTCCATACTAAGCATGGCAGGTCTAGCAAGACTTTTGGGTAAATGGCAGCAAATAATTTATTAGGCTAAATTGAAAATATCAGGGAGATATTAGCCCAATGTTTTATCTATGACAGCCTTCCATACCAAAGTACACAGAAACTCGCATGAAAACAGCCAACTCAGATCAGTAGATTTCGATGCATAGCCAACTTTAAAACTAAATCTTGGCTCAAAAAAGGTTGGGCACCCCTGTTCTACATCAATGCCAATACACTGCAATATCAATGAATTTAATGGACTTAACATCGACTGAGATGGTCTTCACATTATCTCTAGATTAATTAAATCGGCTACAGTGCACTGCGTGCTCTCCACCTGACTGGTCCCCTCAATGAATTTAAACAAGAATAAAAAGCTGGTTGCAGAATGTTAAATCATTTTTCACCTAATGTTTTACACTGAGATCATATTAATATTAATTTAATATCAACTGACGCAGAGCCGACAGCGTGCAAGTGCCCTATCCACCTTATTCCTGAGGGCGCTACTGTAGATATGACCATGGGTGCAACTTCCGGCAGAAGTAGTTTTTAGCGAGTGGCTAGTCAAGAACAGTGGCGTTTCTCTCAGTTAACTTAGCGATTACAGCTCGTTTTTTGAACAAATTAACTTGCTTTTCTTTAAATGTCCCTTCAGAGCTCCGGCACCTATTGTGCTGTTCGAGGCTGAACTAACAACAAGAGGAAGCTAAATTTATGGTTTGATCAACAGTGTTTTGAACATGCACCCAGAACATAGGGGATTGTCCTTGTGTTCAGCGAAACGGTTTCCATCGCCTACCTACAGAAGAGGAAGCCAGAATTTGGCTGAAAAACCTGAATTTGAAAAGACCCCCGAAAACATTAGGTGCTCATTTCATTATGTCGACAAACAACGATTCCTACTTTATGGCTAGGCTCAGACAGACCGCCGCAGAGGGGACGCCGGGTCCTCAGAAGCATTTTGACAGCAGTGCCAGGAGAGCGCCAAGGTATGATTTCACGTGTAGGGAGGACAGAAAATTGTTGTATTCGTCCGGTAATGCCAGTCAGTGTAACTAAGGTTTCATCCTGTACAGTTTAAGATGAGGCTGTAGAAGTAGCAATAGTCTACTACAGTTTGAAAATAGCCTACTCTGTTCCAAACAATAGTCTTGCACTCCAAACCTCATTTTGCTAAAATTAAAAGTATAGGAAAAATGGATTCACTGTGTTTTACATGTTATAGTATGGGATTAGCTAGCAACTTAATACCGTATAATGTAGTTGGCTGGAGTAGAGCTAATTTGACTCGTATTGTCGGATGGCTTAATTTATTCTGTATAACAATCCATTACGTTTCATATGTAGAGCAATATTTACCGCTGAAATATAGTGTTTCCTTAATAAATATTCTCAGAAACTACTTGTATATCTGTTTTAAGGTACATAAGGTCGTATACTACCTCCTTTAACAAAACACGACTGACCTTGTTGCTGTGGAAGTACTGCATACGCTTCGGAGCTTTGTAGATTGTTCATAGCTTCGCAGTCTGTGGCAATGGAGTCGCTAATGTAGCCAAATGCGCTAGTGTGGCCACTGCTTCAGGTCTGTCTCCCATTCTTCGATAGTAGAAGGCAGCGGTACCGTAACTTTATCCCGTCTGAGGGATAAAAGGTGATGTTCCCTTATATATTATTTTCCAATCGCTTAAAAAAAGAGGATTCGCGTGAGCCGCTACCATGGTAAACAGTTCAGTGACAGGATGCAGCGGAAGTTACGCCCAGAATTCGCACAAGGGATCATGGGACGTGGAAATAAGGTGGATAGAATTTCCAAAAATAATGGAACTACATCAACTGACAATGAATAAATTAAGACAATAAGCTGAGGAATATATACAAAATAATTATGAGATTATTTGGGGAAAAAGATAAAAACAATTTAGTTATATAATGATAACAATAATAACGATGGCGCAGGACCCCCCAAGGGACTTCGCGCCTTCGGCGCTTGTCACTGCGCCCATGCCAAAATATGTTCAGTCAAAAAAAATTTTTCCACTTGCACCCATGAGTTCTTCAAGTAGGCCTCTGGGAGGCTCCAGCACACACGACCTGTGCCAGAGCATAGAGGCAGCCAGGTTATTCAGGACCAAAACCCTCCCCCTGAAGGACACAAGTAGCAACAACCACCGCCATTTAGACAACTTGGCAACAACCTTGTCCAACATACCCTCCCAGTTCTGTTTCAGATACTCCTCGCTGCCGAGGAACACCCCCAAGACTTTCATCCCATCCATCCTCCATTCTAGCGCCCCAGGCAAATTAGGGGGTGCCCTCCCCCGCCATTCCCCGACTTGTAAAGCCTCACTCTTCCCCCAGTTGACCTTGGCTGAAGAGGCCCTTTCATATAAGCTCAAAGCTTGCTCCAAGGCAGACACATCCTCCTGAGACCTGATTATAACATTTACATCATCTGCATATGCAGACACCATGATAGGCGGATCCAGTGGTGCACCCGGTACAGATAAACCAGCGAGCCTACTCCTAATCCTAATCCTGATAAGGAGCGGTTCAATGGCCAAACAATACAATTGACCAGAAATGGGACAGCCCTGCCGAATACCCCGTCCCATAAAAATTGGACAACTCAACTCACCACCCACCTTAACCATATAAGATGCCCCATTATACAGTAAACCTACCCATGACCTAAACCTTGCCCCGAAACCATAAGCTTTACGTGTAGAAAATAAAAAAGAGTGATCTACCCGATCAAATGCCTTCTCCTGATCCAAAGACAAAATAACCGTGTCAAAACCATACACCTCACACAGAGCCATAATATCGCGCATCGTGAAAATGTTATCCATTATCGTTCTCTTAGGGATACAGTATGATTGGTCCTTATAAACCAGCACATCTAAAAAGTCATTAAGTCAATTAGACAAGACCTTAGAAAGGATTTTATAGTCTGTGCATGAAAGAGCAACGGGTTGTAAGTAGCGCCAAATCTCCCTTTTTTGGCAGCAGAGAAAGAGCTGCTCGGCGACAGGAAACAGGAATTGAACCCTGTCTGATGCACTCCAGCACCACATCCATGAAGTCAGATCCCAGAAGGCCCCAGAAGTGTTTATAAAAGTCTGTGGTTAGACCGTCTATACCAGGGGAACGGCCAGAGTTCAACTGTTGAACTGCCTTGGTAAGTTCATCCAGACTGATGTCCTTATCCAGAGTTTCCTGCTCCTCTGGCCTGAGCTGCGGCAGCCCTCGAAGCAGCTCTGCAGCACAGTCCCGGTCACAGTCCTCAGCTCCATAGAGTGCAGTGTAGAAGTTAACAGCATGCTGCCTCATTTCTGCTGGATCTGTTGTTATTCGGCCCTCTGGTAGCTGAAGACAGACCATCTGCTTCTTTAATGAAGCCTTCCTCTCCAGATTGAAGAAGAATGAACTGGGAGCATCCATGTCTTTTATTCCTATGAAACGGGCCCTAACCAATGCCCCCTTTGCCCTCTCATGTAGGAATCTTGCCAGTTCCTGCTTTTTTTGCTGTAATGACACACCACCAGTTAGACAGCCACTACCCATGACCCCTCCTTCAATGTCCCTTATTTCTTTTTTCAGAGACTCTACAGCCCTGCATATCTTACCAGTAGACTGATAGGAATACCGCTGGCAAAAGACCCTTGTTTGCGTCTTCCCAACTCCCACCAAAGGCTGAGCCTGTGAAAATCACCTTTCCTGGTTCTCCAGTAATTCCAAAAGGTCTCAAATTCATTGCAAAAATAGGCATCCTGTAGTGGTCTATTATTATAGTGCAAATAAGAAGCTGGCTTAATGGGCACATGAACACAAAAATCTGCTGTTACCATATCATGGTCAGTCACCCCGACTGGGTGAATAAAACTATTCATAATCCTAGCACTAAAAGATTTTGACACATATACTCTATCCAGCCTTGCAGCGCTGACCCGATTGTTGTCCACCCTAACCCAGGTGTACTGCCTAGACGTTGGATGCTTAACCCTCCATACATCCACCAAATTGAGCTGAGACAGAAACCCAGCCAAATAGGCGGAAGACTGCAGATGGGGTTCCTCACTAGTCCTAACCATAGTAAAATCTAACGTGCAATTCCAATCCCCACCAATAACACATATTTCATTATGATCAATCTGCAACAAATGCGCCTAAATGTCACTAAAAAACTCAATACAATCAGATCCTTGATTAGGAGAGTATAAATTAACAAAACTGAAAACCCCATCCCTTATTTCAGCTTTAACTAACACCACCCTTCCTTTCACAATTTCTATAGTTGACAAAATATTAATCTCCAAACCTGGTGAAAAAAGAACTGCCAACCCTGTGCTAAAATTAGTTCCATGGCTAAGATAATATTGGCCCTTCCACCACAGACCCCAATCCTCCTCATTATCCTCATCAGTATGGGTCTTCTGAAGGAAAACCACATCTACCCTCTTCTGTTGAAGGTATTCTAACAGTGCGGCTCTCTTCTCCTTATCCCTTCCACCATTGATGTTTAATGTGCAAACCCTTATGCTCTGCATAACACAGCAGAAGATGGACAGGAGAAAGAACAGTGCAGAAAACCAGCAGGAAAAAAGACCCAAGTGATGCATGACCATTTAATTTACTTAGATTAAGCACTCTTCTACCTAATCCCTTTTTACTTTTAACGCCCTTTCTTAAAGCAGTGACATGCTTTTTTAATCTAAACCTCTTCTTTTCATCAAGTAAATCCAAGCCAACTCGTTTCTGCAAAATAGTACATTACCTTATAAATTTGTCAATATCTGGAAAATAATCCCTGACTTTCACAGATTTACCAAATGTTTCATCTAGAAACTCATTTACCTGTTCGAGAGTATATAGATCTGATTGTGAATCAGACTGCACAGTTAAAGAATCGGAATCTGGCTCATAATCCATATCTTCTGCCTGTGAGGAAATTACCTCTTGTTACCGGTGCTGTTCGTTAAGGGTGGATGACAATTGAAATAAGGACTTGACCAGATTGTGATTCAAATATAGTAAATTTATAGCAGACAAAGAGCAAGAGTACAAACTGCAACAGGAAGTTCCTACTACAGTTCGGAGAGCGCGCACTCTACCTGGGCGGGGCCCAGGTAGTTCCCCTTATACCCCTGAGTCCTTCTGTGATTGGTTCAATTTTCTGACTCCCGTTGTCCAATCAGTTCATGCCTTCCTCCTTTATCTGAGCCAATTATTGCAGCTCTGGAGGTCGGTTGCGGAACCTTGGCTGTGCACGGGTGATCAGGAGGTCAGATGTTCTTGTGGATAGGGTACTTCCTGTTATGCTGTCTGGTTTTGCAGAAGTCGGGTTCCTGTGGTGGGCTGCATCTTTCTTTGCAATTCTTAGCTCTCTCAGAAATAAGCTTATAAGGCCATTGTTTCATAGCTTAAGGCTGAATACATTTTAAAATATTTCCACACTGCCTCATTTATCCCTTTGCCCAAAACTGACGCAGCCTGCTCCTGATGTAGCGGCTTCCGCCTCGGTCGAAACCTGAGACAGACTAGGCCGCTTTTCACTTCGTTCATCAACCTCAACATTATTGCATGACGCGACATTTATAACAGGGACAAATGGTTCTGCTGTGCCAGACTCCATACTGTGAAGACTGTTCGCATTTTTGGAACTTTTGAGCGAGACGTCCACACCGGAGACACTCTCATTAACATGGTGAACTTGCGGTTGCCCGTGCTGTATTTGCGTGCTAGTTCCCTCGCCTGCATCTGCATCTGAATGAGTTGCATTGTCAGCAGAAAACCCCCTTGTTCTTTCTTGATAATAGGGCAAGAAAGACGTTTATGCCCTACATCACCACATTCAAAACATTTCATACTGCCCGAACTCGCATACACTATATAAGAACCTTCCTCATGTTTAACACGAAAAGAGGTGTCAAGACTCTGAGTTGGAGACTCAAGAAACATAAAAACTTGTCTCCGTAGAGACTGAACATGCTTTAATTTTGAGTCCTTATAACCCAAACTAACAGTCCTAAATGTGCTAGCAAACTTCCCGAAATGCTGGAGCTCTCTCGCCAGCGCTTCATTGGGAATAAAAGGTGGAACCCCAGAGACGGTAATCCTGACAGATGGAACAGCCAGGGGCGATACTTGCACGTAAATGCCATTCATAAAAACACCACCTGCAATCAACTGGCTTACAAAGTTCTCCTCCTTTAGAAAGACAACTACTGCTTTATTCATACGGGAAGCATGAGACAGATTTTCATGACCGACTTGATCCCCGGCAGCTAAAAGCACATCCTCAACGGTAATGTTTGCCTCAGGAGGAACAACCCTCACCCCATGCCGAATCGATAGAGACGGCATCTCCCCGGACGCCATCCCCCTGCTTGGGGGAAAGGAACAAAAAACTTTCCGAACTTATCCCTTACCGTAGTATGAAATATCTGATTTGCAATAATAACATTAAATCATGCAAAGGGATACAAAGGAATAAAAAGAGGAAACTTTAATTATTGGAAAAAAGTTTGCACGCATTCTCCACACACGGTCTCGTCAACCACGCCCCCAAACTCCCAGCATGCAGAGAGAGAGAGAGAGAGAGATTGAAAAAAACCTTTATTAAACCACTTTCAGTGGTTCTCAGTCAGCAGTCAACAAAATCACAAAAAACCAATCTTAAAATTACAAAGACAGGCTTCCATCTTCCAACACATCGCACAAAACTCCACCCACAGCCCAAGGATGATTAAAAGCATCCAGATTATTAACCAGGTTATAATAAGCATGCTCAACTTTAAGGCGGGCAGCTATAATACCTTTTACCTTTTGCACAGGGTCAATGCATTCCGATCCCTGTATCTTGCTTTTACACATTAACCAGATTGCTAATTTTGCCGTTCCTGACATGAAATTGAGCAGTACATGTACTTGCTTTTTTGTAGCGGAATACCTTGGACCATAGATAAATAAATCTTGTGAAAAACACTCCCCCAGACCAGTAAACCAAAATTCCAACAAATGTCGTAAACCCTGTAATCTTGAGCAATCAAGAAATAAATGAGTGAGTGTTTCAGTTTGAGAGCAAAAAGGACATCCCTCTCCAGTGCTAGGATTCAGGCGTGCCAAGTGTCTGTTTGTAGCTATAGCCCCATGTACAATCCTCCACTGGAGGTCACCCGTCCATTTGTCAACTGGGGTCTTGTACACAGACTGCCAGCAGCCTTTCGGGGAAGTATCTGAGCCAAAAACCTCAGCCCACCTCGACGCTCCCAGCCCAGCCAAAGAGCGCAAGTGTGACACCTTTACACAGGTGACATATGCTGCCTTCTTTCCCATCTCATTGAAACCCTGCAACTGCAGGGTTTTAAATGACAGAAGCTGGTTTTCTCCCTCCTGCCATTCCCCAACAGCAGGAGAGACTGTCAGCGATGGGAAGCTGTACTCACATTCATCATCCCATTGGTCAGATACAGTAGAGTACAGTTTTCAGTAATCGCTCTGTGAGGCCCAGACAAAGAGGCACAGACCTCTCTGACAATCCTGGACAGCAGTCTGGAAGACCTGATTTGAGCCATTTGCCCCAGGACTTCAACAGAGGATCGCGTGGCCTTCATAAGGTGTCCTAGTCTGACACAGCCAGCTTCACGTAGGGCCGATCTTGGGCTCACTGAGGACAAGACTTCGGTCTTGAGAAAGTCGTTGTAAAACAGTGGCTCCTTGAAGATCCACATTCCTGGTGTCTCATCAGGATCCCTGGAGGCTTGAAGAACTCGCCAGGCCCGAAGGACTGATGTATAGAAGGTCATGAGCCCCGTGATGTCCACCTTGTCCAGCAAAACCTTGTCCACCTTGTCCAGCTTGTTTAACAAAAACAGCTGTTTGCTGTAACCGAGCCCACCAGCTTTGTGAAGTAACATATTAGCTGTGTCCAGCCATCTTGCTCCGCAGTCGTAGAGGAGCCTCTGTGCCGTTTTTAGCCTGAAGCCCTTTATCCGAGAAAGAATGTTTATTAATCCTTGTCCTCCTTCTTCCACTGGAAGATACAGAGCCACAGCCCGTATCCAGTGCTGTCCTGACCAAAAGAAGTCCACCAACAGTCTTTGTACCTCCTCAACCAAGCCCCCTGGTGGGGTTAAAAGAATTAGCCGGGGCCAGAGCGTCGAGGCGACCAAGTTATTAGCTACTAGAACTCTTCCCCTATATGACAGCTGGGCTAGCAGCCATTTCCATTTAGACAACTTAACACGCACTGTCTCCACTACACCCTCCCAATTCCTCTCCTGGAATCCATTAACCCCGAGATACATTCCCAGGGTCTTCAGACCACACCTCCCCCATTGTAGACCACCGGGCGGACTGGGGACCATCTCCCCTGACCATTGCCCTATCTGAAGGGCCTCACATTTCCCCCAGTTAACCTTTGCTGATGAGGCCCTCTCATACAGACTAAGGCAGTTGACCGTGGCCTGTACATCCCTCTGATCCTTAATAAAAACAGTCACATCATCAGCATAAGCTGATACAATAACCGGACCATGGGACAACCCTGTGAGAAAGAACCCATTGAGGCTGTTCCTTAATTTACTGAGAAGGGGCTCAATGGCGATACTGTACAACTGCCCAGAGATAGGGTAGCCCTGTCTAATACCCCTTCCGATGCTAATAAGTCGACTTAACCCACCACCCATCTTAACCAGACAAGTTGATTCATAATACAATAAACCAACCCATGCTATAAAATTTTCACCAAAGCCAAAGGCTCTGAGAACAGAGAATAAAAAACCATGGTCCACTCTATCAAAAGCCTTTTCTTGATCGATTGACAAGATTCCAGTGTCCTTAGTATACTGCTGGCAAATATCTAAAATGTCTCTGGTTAAAAACAAGTTGTCCATTATTGTTCTAATATACAATAGGTTTGGTCAGCTTGTATCACAGAACCTAAGTACTCTTTCAGTCTGTTTGAAAGTGCCCTGGAAATCACATTGTAATTGGGGCACAAAAGTGCCACTGGTCTTCAGTTCTTCAGAAGGGCCAAGTCTCCCTTCTTAGGTAGGAGTGAGAGCACTGCCCTCCTGCATGACGCCGGTAGTGAGCCCCTGTGAATGCAGTCCATTGTAACTTCATAAAAGTCCATTCGAAGGCAGCCCCAGAATCTCTTGTAAAACTCTATTGGCAGCCTATCGATCCCTGGTGCTTTACCAGAGGCCAACTGCTCCACAGCTGCAGTCAGCTCCTACATATGCAAGTCTCTATCCAAGGCAGCTTTCTCTTCAGGACACAGCTTTGGAAGCCCCTCCAGAAGCTCAGCTCTACATACATTGTTGCGGTCTTCTGCACTGTAGAGTTCTGTATGAAAGTCTACTGCATTTTGCCTCAGGGTCTGTGGTAACCCTGCCATCAGGCAACTTCAGACAGGACATCTGCTTTCTCTGCATTGTTTTCTTCTCCAAGTTGAAGAAGAAAGAAGTTGGCGCATCCATGTCCTTGATGGACAAGAAACGAGCTCTGATCAGGGCCCCCTTCACACGCTCCTGCAGAAACGAGCTCTTATCAGAGCCCCCTTAAGACGCTCCTGCAGAAAGGAGCTGAGCTCCAGCCTCTTACTCTGCAGCTGTGCAGCATCAGCAGAGGCTGCATTTAACTCAGACTCCATCCTCATAATTTCTCTGAACTCTGAATCATTTTTCTTATACTTTTTGTGGAATGAGAGGTGTATTGTTGGCAAAGAATACAAATTTGAGCCTTTCCCATTTCCTACCACTGGCTCAAGGACTCAAAATCAGACTTTTTTTGTTTCCATAATCCCCAGAAATGCTCAAAAACCTGACAAAAACTCTCGTCCTGGAGAGAGAGAGAGAGAGAGAGAGCTTGTGCTGAGGGACAGGAGGGGCAGAATCGAGATGGGGGGGTATGCAGGACTAAGAAAACTCATTGGTTAGGGGAGTGACAAAGAATTAAGATGTATCTTTTTTCCCCACTCTTCTCACAACGTCTGCATGGGTTCCCTCCAGATTGTGTCATGGTTTGTGAGCCGTGCGTGTGTTTTGGACTTTTCTTTGGTGCTCTCGTCCCGGGACGAGATCGAATTCCTTTTCTGTCGGATTCTTTAACCAGCTGGCTGATTGAACTGGGGCGGCGCTTCCCCGGACTCTATATAAGCCGGAAGTCCGCCACGCCTCCTTTGCTAGAGTGTCTTTTTGCAGCTAAGCACCATAGCTGAAGATATCTCTAGTCAGTATTTGTGTGACTTTATATCTTCCAGTTATTTTTGGAGTTCCTTCCTCTTTAGGAATTTTCCCTTTTCTACTTTTTCTCTCTCTCGCATTGCTTCTATTTTTTCGGACTATTATAGGTCCTTTGGAAGCGCGAGTACTTTCTGGTGGTCTGTGTGATTCTCTGTGTTTGTATTGCTTCTGTGCTGCTCGTTCTCTCCCTGGCCGCTGCACCTGGCCTCTCTATTTTACCAGCCACTACAGAGCACTCTAGCCAGCATGGAGTCGTCAGCAACAGCTGCGTTAGAGAAGGTTGTGGCTAATCAACAAGCAGTTCTCTCTGGGTATGGCAAGGGTCTTTCTAGCCTGAACAATCAGCAGGCAGAGTTGGCGGAGAGAGTCCGCCTTCAGGCGAATGCCATGCAGAAACAGGAAAACGTTCTGTTAAGTCTCACTGAGAGTATTAGAGCCTTGTCCACTCAGATCACACAGAATGTTGCACAAGCACAATTCGTACACTTTCCCCGAGAGCCAAAACTCCAGTTACCCCCAAGATATGGAGGCGAGGCAGGAGGATGTAAAGATTTCATTGCCCAATGTGAAATATTTTTTAAAGCGCAGCCTTCACGGTTCGTGAATGAAGAGTCTCGTGTTTCATTTATTTTGTCCCTGTTGACCGACACAGCACTCACTTGGGTCGGGCCACTTATTTGATTTAATTCATCGGTAGTGAATACAGTGGAGACTCTCATTAGAGAAATGGTATCGGTGTTTGATCAGCATGTTTGTGGTCAAGACGCGCCTATGATTTAATGCATCTGAGGCAGGGCTCTGAAAGTGTCGCAGAGTTTTCAATCTCATTTCGCTCCTTGGCGACAGAGACAGGCTGGCCAGAAGCGCCTCTTATGACAGTTTTTGTTCACGCTTTGGCTGAGGAGGTTAAGGACGCTCTGGCTATATTGGAGCCTTGTGTTTCTCTGGATTCGTTGGTTCATACTGCGGTGCAAATTGATAATCACATCTGTGAACGTAACAGGGAGAAACGTATTGCATTGGCTCTTGCTGACAACGGGGTTAATGCTCCTCGCAGCGTGCATACATTTCCTATTCCGCCCACCGAGATTTTCACTCCTGGCGAGCCTGTGCAGGTTGATGGCTCATATGAGAACCGGGCTCGTAAGCCCGTTCGCAGACGTATAATCTGCTATAATTGTAACAAACCGGGACATATCCGTCCACGCTGCTCTGAGCTTCAGGGAAACAGGAAGTCCCTCTAGCAGTATGGGGGGCGCTAGAGGGACAGACCCAATTTCCCTTCCGAACTTTAATTCCTGTAGAATTGACTGTGGGGAGACAGAGAATATTTATTGAAGCTTTTTTGGACTCTGGTGCCATGGATTGTTTTATAGATGCGGAGTGGGCTAGGAGGCATTCCATTCCCATCCGCCCTCTTTTACATTCACGCACTGTAAGATCTTTGGATGGTCACCCGCTGGGAACTGGATTTATAACCGAGGTCTCTGAATCATTGACTATGTTCGTCCCTTTTGGTGGTCATTCTGAGGAGGTACAGTTTTTTATGATCAGTTCCCCTGTTTTCCCTGTCCTTTTTTCGACACTCTTGGCTACGGGAACATAGGCCACACATCCTTTGGGGGAGTCAGAATAACCCAGTCGTCCAGTGGGGCACTGATTGTAGGTCCTACTGTAGGGAGAGTTTAGCATGTCATCCCAGGCATCAACCTATGGGGGAGGCTGACGCCTGGAGTGATTCTGAGGAGTTTGTCTCACACAACCCTCCTAATCTAGAAAAAGGGGCGGAGGAGGGATTGGAGTGGGATCCTCAATTTGACTGGCGGCAGCCAGAGGAGGATTGCTATTCTGAGGATTTCTCTGACTCGGAATCAGACATAGAGATGGCAGGTTCCGAGCAGGGTGAGAATTTGGGGGCTGCTCTGAACTTCTGTCTGCCTCCTAATGTTCCTAATGATTATGTTGATCTCGCGGAGGTTTTTAGCAAGCAACGGGCCTCGACTTTACCTCCTCATCACACGTACAATTGCGAGATCAACCTCTACCACTCCCCCCAGGGGTTCATTATACTCGCTGTCAGGGCCTGAGCGTAGGGCCATGCGAGGATATATTCAGGAGGCTCTGGCTAATGGATTTATTCGGCCCTCTATGTCTCCTGCCGGAGCGGGGTTCTTTTTTGTGGGCAAAAAAGATGGCGGCCTGAGACCCTGTATTGATTACAGGGGCTTGAATAATATCACCATTAAAAACAGATACCCCCTTCCGTGGATGAACTCTGCGTTTGAACGTCTGCAGGAGGCGTCGTTCTATACCAAGCTAGACCTCCGGAATGCTTATAACTTAGTTCGGATCCGGGAGGGGGGGCGAGTGGAAAATGGCATTTAATATGCATGACGGGTTCTATGAATATTTGGTCATGCCGTTCAGATTGGTTAATGCCCCTTCTGTGTTCCAGGCACTCGTTAACGACGTCCTCCGAGAGATGTTGGAGAAATTCGTCTTTGTTTACCTTGACGATATTCTGATTTCTTCTTTAACTCTCTCGGAGCATAAACAACACGTCAGACAAGTGCGTGAGGCCCTCCTTAAAGCCAAGCTTTTTGTCAAGGCTGAAAAATGCATTTTTCATGCCAAGACAGTCTCGTTTCTTGGCTTCTTTGTGTCTGAAGGGTCGGTCCGCATGGACCCTGACAAGGTGGCAGTGGTCAGGAATTGGCCTGCCCCTCAAAACGTCAAGGAGGTTCAGCGGTTTTTGGGATTTGCTCATTTTTATAGGAGGTTTATCCGTAATTTTAGCGCGGTAGCTGCCCCCATTATCGCGCTCACTAAGAAGAATACCTCCTCGTTGTTTGTTTGGTCTCCAGGCAGCTGAGGCTGCTTTTCAGGAGTTTAAGAAACGATTTAGCTCGGAGCCCATTCTTGTTTTGCCCGACCCCTCCCTCCCATTTGTTGTGGAGGTGGATGCGTCTGAGGTCGGGGTGGGTGCCATTTTGTCCCAGCGCCCCCTTTGGGACACTAAGTTGCACCCATGCGCCTACTTCTCCCGGTAGTTGTCGGCGGCTGAACGGAATTACAGCATTGGTGACCGAGAGTTGTTAGCTGTCAAGTTGGCATTAGAAGAGTGGCGCCATTGGTTGGAGGGGGCTGAACATCCTTTTGTGGTTTGGACGGATCATAAAAATCTCCAATATATCCAACAGACTAAGCGATGTAATTCCCGGCAGGCGTGGTGGTCGTTGTTTTTCAATCGCTTTAACTTTACGTCAGCTTACCGCCCTGGCTCCAAAAACATCAAGCCTGACGCCTTGTCGCGGATTTATGACCGCTCTGGTTGCGATCCGATTCCTGAGCCGGGTTATTCCGGCAGCTCAGATTGTGGCTCCTATTCATTGCGACATTGAGTCTGTTGTGCGGGATGCCTTGAGGTCCGATCCCGGTCCTGGTGGGGAGCTGCCTGGCTGTTTGTTTGTTACAATAGCGGTACGGTCCCAAGTTCTCCAGTGGGGGCACTCTTCTCGCCTGGCGGGTCACCCATGGGTTCATCGGACCAAGCGGTTCTTGGCCCAACGTTTTTGGTGGCCCAGCATGATTGAGGACATCCGGGAGTTTGTAGCAGCGTGCTGTATCTGCGCAAGTAACAAGGTTTCTCATCTCCCCCCCTCTGGTCCGTTGCGGTCGTTGCCTGTCCCCAAGCGCCCGTGGAGCCATATCGCTCTGGGTTTTGTTACGGGTCTGCCTATTTCTGAAGGTAACACGGTCATCTTGGTCGTGGTCGACCGCTTTTCTAAGGCCGCCCACTTTATTGCGCTGCCCAAGCTGCCTTTGGCGCAGGAGACGGCCCTCATTGTTGTGGACCATGTGTTCCGGCTGCATGGTCTCCCTCAAGATGTGGTTTCTGACTGGGGCCCACAATTTACGGCTAAATTCTGGCGGGCTTTTTGCAACCAGTTAGGGGCCACCCTGAGCCTTTCGTCTGGTTTCCACCCTAAGACTAACGGGCAGACAGAACTAACCAACCAGTCACTGGAGAATACTCTTCGGTGTTTAGCGGATGACAACCCATCTTCATGGAGTCATTTTTTGGCATGGGCTGAATATTCCCACAATTCACTATGTATCTCCTCCTCCACAGGCCTTTCCCCATTTGAGGCTCAGTTGGGTTGTCAGCCTCCGCTGTTTCCTGAGACTGAGAGGGATTCAGAAGTTCCTTCGGTCAATCACTTTGTTCGGCGTTGTCGGTCGGTCTGGACCAGGGTCCGTTCCTCTTTGTTGCGCTCTGGGCGGAAACAGAAGACCGCCGCGGATAGAAGGCGCCATTTGGCCCCATCTTATCGGGTTGGCCAAAGAGTTTGGCTTTCCACTCGGGACCTTCCCTTAAGAGTGGAGTCACGGAAGTTGGCTCCCCGCTTCATTGGTCCTTTAAAGATAGTGCGGAGGATCAACCCTGTCACTGTCCGGTTAAAGCTCCCTAGATCCTTGCATATCCACCGCTCTTTTCATGTCTCCAGGCTTAAACCGGTTAGCACTAGCGTCCTGGCACCGGTCGATAAACCCCCGCCGCTGCCGCGGATGATGGAGGGGGGGCCGGTTTACACTGTGCGTCGTATTCTGGCCAAGAGGCGTGTGGGTCATGGGGCCCAGTTTTTAGTTGATTGGGAGGGGTATGGTCCTGAGGAACGGTGCTGGGTCCCTTCTCGGGATATCCTGGACCCCACCCTTATCTCAGAGTTCCGTGCTCAGGGTTCTCTGGGAACGTCTTGAGCTATCCCTTGGGGGGGGGGGTCCTGTCATGGTTTGTGAGGCGTGAGTGTGTTTGGGACTTTTCTTTGGTGCTCTGGTCTCGGGACGAGATCAAATTCCTTTTCTATCGGATTCTTTAACCAGCTGGCTGATTGAACTGGGGTGGCGCTTCCCCGGACTCTATATAAGCCGGAAGTCTGCCACGCCTCCTTTGCTAGAGTGTCTGTTTGTAGCTAAGCACCATAGCCGAAGATATCTCTAGTCATATTTGTGTGACTTTATATCTTCCAGTTAATTTTGGAGTTCCTTCCTCTTTAGGAATTTTCCCTTTTCTACTTTTTCTCTCTCTCGCATTGCTTCTGTTTTTTCAGACTATTATACTTCCTTTGGAAGCGCGAGTACTTTCTGGTGGTCTGTGTGATTCTCTGTGTTTGTATTGTTTCTTTGCTGCGCGTTCTCTTCCTGGCTGCTGCACCTGGCCTCTCTATTTTACCAGCCACTACAGATTGTTGAACAGCGAGAGCAGTCAACAAGCAGTTTTACTCATGTGCGAAAAATCTATCCGTCTATCCATAAGCTTAAAATGAAGCGAAGCTTCAAACAACTGAATTTATTTCAGACACTCCCCAAAAAGCCTAAAAGCAATGACGCTCAGTCGTCATATGCTTGCCAGCATCCTCGTATTGTGGCGATATAGACAAAGAGGTCAAACACACCTGCATCAAGCCCCGCAGAGTACTGGCGACTGAATCTGTTCCTTCCCTTTATTGACCATCTCACAACAGAAGTGCAGGATCGTGTCTGTGTAGCACTGCTGCGTCTGAAGGGCAAATATTTGCTGCCAGATAAAATATCGGCCTTGTCTGACAATTTATGGCAGGAAATAAAAGCCGAGTATGCACATTTGATGCCTGATGCTGATGCTGCAGACATGGAGCTGGAGCTGTGGAAACAGTTAAATAAGCTCCAGCCAAAATTTAATGAAATTTGTCCCACGTAGAAAAATTGGTCTGGCCCAGTTCTGGCCCAAATAATGCACTTTTACGGCCCAATTCTGGCCCACATAAATAAAGAATGACGGCCCTGTTGTGGCCCAGATCTGGTTTGCCAGAGCTGGCCCACGTATGGGCCAGCACAGGGCCAGCTCGCATACAATCGGCCCACATGTGGCATGCCATCACAGAAACGGTGCCATCATTGCCAGACCTGGCCCACATCCGGTCAACATGCCACTTGCCATGCCAGCAGTCGCCCAGCAGTGCCGGCTTGACGCCAGATCTGGGCCAGACTCGTCTGCTATGTGGGGTCAAGCCCTCGATAGCTCAGCATATTTCTACCCAAATATCAACTGCGTTCTGAAAGTCTTGTTGACCATGCCTGTGTCCACTGCGTCTGCTGAGTGATCATTCAGCACGATGAGGCGCCTCAAAACTGATTTGCGCAGCACGATGACTGACAAAAGACTAACTGGACTTGCCCTCATGAACATACACACAGACAGGGAGATTGACAGCGAGGAAATATTGAAGCAATTTGACAGAAACTGGCAAGTGGAGAATTCACTTTAATAAGGCGATAGCGTCCTTGCGCTCCATTGAAAAAAAAAAAAAAAAAAAACGCCACTGTAAGTGGTGCTGATAGGCCTAGTTTATGTGCGGTTTTTTTTTGGGGGGGGCTAGTGCGTACCTCAAGATTTTTTTCTGCAGGCGCCCCTGAACCCAGGCATGATTACTGCCAGCCCTGTTGAGTCTGAACATCACTTCAATTCAACCTGTCTGGCAATGTGAAGTAGGCAAAAAGCAACTCATGGTGCCAAAAATGAAAAAATTCAAGAATGGATCAGAAACTAAGCTGATGATGTCTATCAGTCTGGGAAGGATTACAAAGCAATTTCTTCGGCTCTCGGACTCCAGTGAATCTTGGTGTGGGCCATTATCTACAAATGGAGAAAACTTGGAAAAGTGGTGAACCTTTCCATTAGTGGCTGGGCAAATTTCTCCAAGACCACATCAGCGACTCATCCAGGAGGTCACAAATGACCGTAGACTAACATCTAAAGGCCTGCAGGGCTCACTTGCCTCAGGTAAAGCCAGTGCTCACAATTCCACAGGAAGAGAGAGACTGGGCAAGAGTGGTTCTGTGGGAGAGCTGCAAGGTGAAAACCACTGCTGATTAATAAGAACACAATGACTCGTATCACATTTGCCAAAAAAAAATCTTGATTCCCCCCAGGACTTTTGGAAAGATATTCTGTGGACTGATCAGTCACAAGTTGAACGTTTTGGAAGACATGAATCCCGTCACATCTGGCAGAAAGCTAACATAGCATTTCATGATAAGAACATCACCTCAACAGTCAAACACTGTGGTGGTAGTGTGATGTTCGGGGGCTGCTTTGCTACTACAAGACCTGAGTAACTTGCCATTATTGATAGAACTATGATTTTTGCTCTCAACCAGAAAATCCTGACGGAAAATGTGAAGTTATCAGTTTGTGAGCTAAATATTAAGTGCAATTGGGTTATGCAGCAGGACTGTGATCCGAGACTCACTAGCAAGTTGACCTCTGAACGGCTTAAAAGAAGCAAAATGAAGGTTCTGGAGTGGGCTAGCCAAAGTCCTGACTTGAATTCGAAAAGCATGCTGTTTTGTGATCTTAAATTGGCAGTTCTTGCTGAAAAACCCTCCAGTGAGGCTGAATTAAAACTATTCAAAGAGGAGAGACCTAAAATTCTTCCACAGCAATGACTCATGTCCAGTTATCGCAAATGTTTGATTATAGTTGTTGCCACCTAGGGTGGCAGAACCAGGTATTAAGTTTAGAGGGGCAATTATTTTTTACCCATGGGTTATATAGGTTTTGAGGAACTTTACCTCCAATAATTGAAATGATCTTGTAAAAGCTGTGTTTTGTGTTTACTTATGTTGCCTTTGTCCTCTATTAAAATTAGTCAGATGATCTCAAACATTTATGTTATACAAATGACCAAAAATAGAAGAAATTGGGAAGGGGACAAAAACATCCTCACAGCACTGTACCAAATGGGTGTTTTTTCCTGAATATGCCACAGATTTTTCAGTCTTTCCATTCCCATGTCCCAGTTGTTTTGCAATGGTGTGCAGGCATCAAATTTGGAATTCGCTAACATTTTCAAAAATCATTACAATTGATAAGCTGAAACTTATTTTTCTTTGTGCTTCGTATTTCACATACTGTACCAATTCTTGTGGAATTTGGATCGTACTGGCAACTTGCTTTCAAGTTGACTTTGAGTTTGACCACTTCAGTCTGCATACCAATATAGCTGTGTACATTTTCATTAAAATTCTTTCTGCTTTTTATTCTTAAGGGATGTCTCCTGCCCCCAGCGCAAATAACACTATTGTTCAATTCAAGGAGATTAGTGTACGACAGACAGATAAACCATCTGTGTTGTCCAATATCAACATCCCTGCGCAAATCCAAGGATTTTGAGGTCAATACACCAGCAAGACCCACAGAATGCAACAAATCAAGTCCGGCTTACCTGATACTGCATGAAATAATATCTCGCCCTGGGAAGGTATTTGTGGACTGATATCACTGATAATTGAGATGGTGTAACCAGTTTATATGACCTTGACTTCATTAATTGTTACTCAGAGACACATCATACACAGGCACTGGTACACCACCCTCATGAGTTCTAAATGGACAATGTATTTTTGAACCTTTAGGTTTCTTTTAGTGAACTTGAAATATGATGCACCTGTTTGCATTGTGATAAGGCTATGAATGAATTGTTCTTTTTGTCTCTATTTACTGTGTTTCTCATGCAGACAGATGATAATCAAACAATAAAATAACTGCTATCTTAACCCCTTAAAATCAAAATTTTCACTAAGGTTTTCCTCTGAGTATGTTCAAAGTCAGAAAAGGCATTTTTTTTCATATTGTGGGACAATGTCACGTTCATATTCTGCTGTTTGCTGTGCTACACTGAAGCTGCATCACACTTTTTACTGAAATATTAAAACGCATGACTTTTTTTTTTTTTTTTTTGCTTTTAACTAGTGCATTTCATCAAATGGAAAATATCAAGATCTTGCACATTATTTTGAAGGCGTTTTTGTGTGATTTATAATTTGGCAGGACATAGTTGGCATCACTGGAAACCATGGGATATCCTCTAAAATTTAAAATAAGTTCCACTGGTTTGAATACAGCAGCTAAGTTCGAAGAGGTTAAAACTGATCGATCATCCCGTGCAGCAAAACTATTTCCTACCAAAAGGTGGCGCCTGTGACTTTCATGTTAATCTACTGTGACGTTAGGGTGTGTTCAGCAATGGTAGAACTGTGCCCGTTGCACGGTGAGATGAAACATGCTCAGACCTTACAAAGGCAGATGTGAAGTCGATGTAATATTGTTGCCGTAGAGTTTCTCGATTACACTGTCCAACAACTGGTGCAATAAGTGGGACTTTGGGGCCAAAATCGTCACACTAGATTGCTGTAAATGTTTCAGCAGGAATAACATGAATTGAGGGACAACCGAGTGTATTGGGAACTACAGCTGCGCCACTGTTAGAAATTATTTTTAAATGTTGTAAATCAAGTCGAATTGTTTTCTTGGTAAGCCGTTACAGGCACAGATGCAGACTACTCCGCAAACGGTCAAATGAAGTAATTACGTAGGCTTCGATTAAGACGTCTCGTGAATGCCCATTTGTTTCTGATTTGGTTTTAATGGAATACATCATCAAGTGACGCCGGATTGTAACGTTTACAGGTTTGCAGGCTGTTAAAAGCGAACACATCTAATATTGACATCTTCAGTGACAATTTCTCCAACACTGCTGTCACCCCTTTTAATTTTAAGACTAGTGGCGGGCACTCAGAAACACGGTGGACACCAAAGAAGCCCAAAATATACAAATTTATGAGCAGTTCATCTATTCGTTCCGTCTAAAAGGAAGAACCTATTCGCCCCGCAGCGCTTCGGCGCGAAAATTAAAAGAGTGCGTCGGAGTATTAAATGAAATCTCTTATTGGCTCAGCTGTGGGGTAAATAGCAGAAGTGCCTACCCGCCCCGTTGCGGTGCGAATAGCAGAACTGCGACTCTATTCCGCCCGGCTGCGGTGCAGATAGCCGATCTCTTTCCCCCAACTCACCCGGCTACTGGGCGATTAGCCACTTCCCTTCTGAAAACATGCTTCAAAAGACAACAAGAGCGGAGCGCCAAAGTAATTCTGAATGCACGTATGTCCGCATTGATTCCCCCAGCTGGCATGCGAATGCACCACTGGAGCAGCGGTCTTGATCTATTGAAAATGTTTATCTTGTCTATGCTGCGGGGCTTGATCTTATGCTCGTCATTGTGTTGTTTCCAGGGGTTGCGTTGGGAATGCACACTTGACCACTCGCTCGCTCACTCTCTTTATATTTTTTCAATATAGAATATTCACTACATAGTGCCCTATAGAGTAGGTTCTCCAGCACATCCCAAAGACTGTCAGTTGATTAAGGTAAGGACTCTGTGGTGGCCATTTAATGAGTGAGAAAGATTCTACATGCTTGCTGAACTACAACCCCAATTCCGAAATAGTTGGGACGAAGTGTAAATTGTGAATAAAATCAAAATGCAGTGACTTTCAGATCACATGAGCCAATATGTTATTTACAATAGAACATAGATTACATCTCAAATGTTGAAACAGACATTTTACATTTTCATCCACAAAATGAGCTTATTTCAAATTTTCTGGCTGCAACAGGTCTCGAAGAAGTTGGGACACAGGTAAAAAAAAAAGGGGGGGGGGCTAAAAAAGCAATTAATATATAAGAGAATCAGCTGAAAGAACATTTAGCAAGTAATTAAGTTAACTGGCATCAGGTGAGTAATATGATTGGCTATAAAAGGAATGTCTTAGAGAGGCTGAGTCTCTCAGAAGTAAAGATGGCCAGACGCTCTCCAACCTGTGAAGGCTTGCGTAAAAAAATTGTGGAATACTTTAAAAACAATGTTCCTCAATGTCAAATTGCAAAGGCTTTGAAGGTCTCATCAGCTACTGTGCATAACATCATCAAAGGATTCAGAGAAACTGGAAAAAATCTCTGTGTGTAAGGGACAAGGCTTAAGACCTTTACTGGATGCCCGTGATCTTCGGGCCCTCAGACGCCACTGCATCACTCACCGGCATGATTCTGTCATTGACATTACTAAATGGGGCCAGGAATATTTCAAGAAACCACTGTCTGTAAACACAGTCTGCCATGCCATCCCCAGATGCCACCTAAAACTCAATCATGCAAAAAGGAAGCCATTGTTGAGCATGATCCAGAAGCGCCACCGTGTTCTGTGGACCTTGGCTCATTTAAAATGGACTGTAGCAAAGTGGCAAAGTGTCCTGTGGTCAGACGAGTCCAAATTTGACATTCTTGTTGGAAATCATGAGCGTCGTGTCCTCCAGGCTAAAGAGGAGAAAGACCCCCCCTCCTGTTATCAGCATTCAGTTTAAAAGCCAGCATCTCTGATGGCATGGGGATGCATTAGTGCATATGGTGTGGGACACTTGCATGTTTTAAAAAGCACCATGAATGCTGAAAGTTATATAAAGGTTTTAGAGCAACATATGCTCCCCTCTTGACGACATCTATTCCAGGGAAGGCCTTGTGTATTTCAGCAGGACATTGCAAAACCACATACTGCAGCTATTACAACAGCATGGCTTCGTAGCAGAAGAGTCCGTGTACTGAACTGGCCTGCCTGCAGTCCTGATCTTTCACCGATTGAGAACATTTGGCGCATTATTAAACGAAAAATCCTTCAAAGGAGACCCAAAACTCTCCAGCAGCTGGAAGCCTGTATTAAACAAGAGTGTGATCAAATTTCAAGGGCTAAACTCAAGAAACTTGTCTCCTCAATGCCCAGACGCCTCCACTTTGTGTTAAAAAGAAGAGGGGATGCTACACCATGGAAAACTGGCCCCTGTCCCAACTTTTTTGAGACCTGTAGCAGCCATCAAATTTGAAATGAGCTCATTTTGTGGATAAAATTGTAAAATTTCTGTTTCAACATTTGCTATGTTATGTCTGTTCTATTGCGAATAAAATACTGGCTGGTGTGATTTGAAAGTCATTGCATTTTGATTTTATTCACAATTTACACTTTGTCCCAACTATTGCGTAATTGGGGTTGTACTTGTTCACAATTTGAGTCTGTTGTCTTCCTTTTATTGCTGCATGACGTTACAGAGCCCAGACCTGACAAATTGAAGCAACCCCAGATTGTAACACTACCTTCAGAGACTTGTACTGCGGGTACCGTGAATGACTGGTGAATTACATCATGGGCTTCTTTCCTTAACCTGACACAGCCACTGGACTGGAATAGCATAAATCCAGACTCATTAAACCACAAGACCTTTTTCCAGTGCTCTTCAGTTCATCTTATTGCTCTCCAGCACACTGAAGTACACATTTTCATGATCAGCATCACTATCAAGTGGCTTTCTTGTGACCTCACAGGTATTTAGTCCCAATCCTGCAAGTTCTTTTTGCATTGTATAAGTGGAAATGCTTTGACTTTCAAAATAAAAAATAGCCGTAAGTTTAACAATCAATTTCCTTAGAATGAGACTTCTCCTAGAATATTTCTTCCACGATAATGATGGTTCAGCACTATCCTTCCTGGTTTTAGTAATGTGTTTGACAGTTCTTAACCCAGTTTTGGTGATATCAGCAGTGTCGTCAGTTGTTTTCTTTGCTTGATGCAGGAGTATAATTTGCCCCTCTTGTCACACAGTAACATCTTTTCCATAACCATGGGATACGTTTTCTGACATTGTTGTTCAAGAAATGAGAAGGTACACACTGAATCATTCAGGATTAAAATAATTATTTCCTGCTGAAACATATTCATCAATGCAATAATGATTTAATTATTAGCTCTTGAGTATTTGCTTATTTAAATCCAAATAGTGACTTTTTTTTTTGTTGTTGTTGTTTCCAAATCTCTTGTCACTTAAACTTTTTGAAAACATCTGGAGTTGCGCTGGGTAAGAGGGAAAACTTTTAGTGACAGTAACTGTGTCACATGGCTTTTCTGTCAATGATATCTCCAGCCAGGTAAGCAACTGTTTTGGTGAAATGAAAGACAATTACTCCCTTTAAAATGCCTCTGAGATGCATCAGAAGTCTCTGTTTTCATGAGTGCAATGGCTTTGTTCCTGATTGGTTAACCCTTTCTTTCCAGAGACCCACTTCAGTTGTTCAAAAAATAAAGATTTCTTATTGACAGGACAGTATGTTACTGTGGTTTCAGACAGGTTGGGCAGCATGTAACTATGAATTAAATTTCTTTGGAAAACCTGAGAGGGAAAGGGTTAAGCCTCTGATTTGCAAACCAAAACAGAATGTTGCTGTTGAAGCATCAATGCTGCATTATTAAATGTTATATAAAGCTAAAAGTACATTTTCTTCCTCAATAGCTTGCATTCATCCTCTAATAATGCAGATCCTCTATTTTCTTGGGGCACAGTTCTGTGTGTTTGAAAGCCACACTGTAACTGCACTGAAAGAACGCCTGTTAGGGTCTTCCATCATTCTGCCCTCTGTGTTTCCGTTTTTTCTTTCTTTGTACCTTATTCAGAATGTTGTACAAAAAAAATGGCCTCATTATGCTCATAATATGTTCAACTAGCCTGTTCTTCAGATCAGTTTGAGGAAACAGAGTGTTTTGCAGCTGAGCATATTGATTACACTTTTTTTTTTTTTTTTTTTTTTGTCACAGGAGAAATTGGATTGCAGTGGCCTAAATCTGGCCTTGAAGGGCTGCAGTCTATGATTTTTTGTGATTTTCTTGTTTTTGTGGAATGTCAGCATTGGAAATAAGGTTTCCAAACTCTTTGATATTCACTGGTTTAAATTAAGTAGTTGACTGCAGGGACAACTCTCTGCATCCTTGATACAAGCCCATTGCAGAGTATTTACAACGGTGGGGCTGTATCCGTAGACTGTATAAAAAGATGGACACTGCACCCGGGTCTGAAAAGTGAAGCCAATGTGGAAATCCCTTAAAATTGCATTCTATTTAATGGCCAGCAGATGGCGACGTCTGTGGTTGTAGAAAGAAGTTCAATGCCGTGGAAGTCTATGAGAAAATGATCCTACTTTCCCACCTGATTTATTATTTCAATAATGATATTTCACATTATTTTATGGTATCTATCACAAGTTTCAAGTCTCCTTCAAAATATCATGATATTCATTTTTGTAAATTATGGTCCCAAATAGACTAGAATAAAGGATAAAGCCAGATATGCTTTCTGGGGCGTGACTATCCTCTGATCCTCATCCGATACGGTCAGATCCACACATAGATCCACCCCTCGCTTCTCCCTGGATCTTCAGTTCATGTTCTCGTCCAATAGAAATCACATCCGGTTTCAAAATGACAAAATGGCACTGTTCAAATAGCCAAAATTGAGGCTTCCTAAATGGTATGCTGAAACCAATGGGTGATGTCACGGTTGCCTTGTCCATTTTTTTATACAGTCAATGGTTGCATCTTTTGGGCATCAGCTATATGAATAAGTATGACCTTAAAACCTCCTTTTTTCTTTGTGCAGATGTTTGCTTTGCCACCGAGTGATTTTGTTGCCCTTAAATCATAACTGACCATCGAATTTGCAATGCAACACAGCGTTTAAAATTTTTTAAATTCTTTTTTTAATTTTGGGAAGGGGGTTTCCTGCGTTTTTTTCCCCTGTTCAGTCCACTGCATCCCATTGGCAGGAGTAGGGTGACGTGATTATGCTGACTATTAATCCACCCGCCTCTCTATACTTTGCAAGCATACTGCCATGTACACACGGTGTTTGCCACCAGATGATAATGCGTCATGGTTTTTGGAGGCTGGCGAGCTTTCTTTATTACTCTCGTCCGGGAGAATTTCGTTTTGCCCACAATTGGATTCTTTGGCCAGCTGGCATCAATTGTGGGCGGCGCCTGGACTCTATTTAAACCCAAGTTCCGCCTTGCCACCTTTGCTAGAGTGTCAGTGTTACCATTGCACTGTAGCCTGCAAGATCTCTAGCTAGAGAAGTGTTGAGGAATTAGTTGCAAAAAAGGAAAGTATTAGTTGGTAAAGGGAATCTTTCTCTTCCCTTTCCTCTTTCTGTGCACCGTCTGGTGCTTTGTCTTTTTATCTCGGTTTCTGAGATTTTTCCTTTGTTTCGTACAGTCTAGCTCGCGCTGCTTCCTTATTTTTCTCAGAGTAGATTTATGTCCTTTGGAAGCGTGAGTCTCTCTCTCCTATTTTGTCTGTGTTTGTCTCTCTTACAGTCCTGTACGGCCACTGCGTTTGGCGTCTCGAAACACCAGCCATCACAGTACACTCTAGCCAACATGGAGACGTCAGCTGTGGCCGAGATTGAAAAGGTTGTCAACAGCCAGCAAGCTATGCTTTCTGGTCTCGGCAAGGGACTCTCCAGCCTGGGCAACCAGTGGGCTGGTTTGGCTCAGAGACTCCGCCTTCAGGAGAATTTGTTGCAAAAGCAGGAGAGCGTTCTGTTAGGCTTGACCGAGAGTATCAGATCCCTGTCTACACAAGTTTCACAAAATGTTGCACAAGCATCGCCCATACACCCTCCTCGAGAACCAAAGTTACAATTGCCCCAAAGATATAGCGGCGAGGCCGGAAAATGTAAAGATTTCATCGCCCAATGTGAGATATTTTTTAAGGCCTCAGCCGTCACAATTTGTTAACCAGGGTTCTCGGGTGGCATTTATATTATCCCTGTTGGCTGGCACAGCACTCGCTTGGGTCGGCCCACTTATCAGATCTAATTCACTGGTCGTAAATTCTGTGGAGGCTCTTGTTAGGGAGATGGTGTCAGTGTTTGATCAGGATGTTTGTGGTCAGGACGCAGCTACGCATTTGATGCATCTGAAACAGGGCAAAGAAAGTACCGCAGAGTTTTCTATTTTATTTCACTCCCAGGCGACAGAGACAGGCTGGCCGGAGGCTCCCCTTATGACTGTGTTCAGTCATGCTCTCTCTGAGGAGGCAAAAGACGCATTAGCTACATTGGAGCCCTGTTTGACCTTCGATTCTTTGGTTCGCACTGCGGTGTGAATTGACAATCGCATCCGCGAACGTAACAGGGAGAAACTAAACGGATTGCCGCTTGCTGACAATGGGGCCAAGGCTGTTAGTGGCGAGTGTGCGGTTCCTATTCCACCCATTGAAAATTCCACTCCGGTTGAGGCCATGCAAGTTGATAGCTCGTTTGAGGGTCGGACTCACAAACCTGCTCGCAGAAGAATAATCTGCTTTAATTGTAATAAACCAGGTCATACCCGTCCACGTTGCCCGAAGCTTCAGGGAAATGGGAAATCCGTCTAGCGATTTGGGGGGTGCTAGAGGGGCAGACCCAATTTCCCTGCCGAACACTAATCCCTGTTGAACTGACTGTGGGGAGCAAGAGAGTTGTTATTGAAGCGTTCGTGGATTCGGGCGCCGTGAATTGTTTCATGGATGTTGAGTGGGCTAGGAGGCACTCCGTTCCCACTTGTCCTCTTTCACAGCCACGCTCTGTGAGAAATTTGGACGGTTGTCCGCTTGGAACGGGAGTTATAACCGAGGTTTCTGAACTGCTAAATATGTTCATTTCCTTTGGTGGTCATTCGGAGGAGGTTCAGTTCTTTATGATCAGTTCCACTGCTTTTCCCATTGTTTTAGGGAATTCTTGGCTATGGGAACATACGCCTTGCATCACCTGGGGGGAACAGAATAATCCTATCGTCCACTGCAGCGCCAATTGTAGATCCCATTGTAGAGAGAATGTGACTTGTTTTCCCAGACATCAAGCTATGGGGCAGGCTGATGCCTGGAGCGAGTGTGAGGAGGTTGTCTCACTGTACCCTCCTAAACTAGAAAAAGGGGCAGAGGAGGGGTTGGAATGGGATCCTCAATTTGATTGGCATCAGCCAGAGGACGATTACCTTTTAGAGGATTTTTTCGATTCTGAATCAGTCACCAAGACGTTAAGTTCTGAACAGGGTGAGGAATTGGGGGCCACCCTGAACTTTGGTTTACCTTCTAATGTTCCTAATGATTATGCTGATCTCGCCAAGGTTTTTAGTAAACAATGAGCCTCAACTTTAGCTCCTCATCGCCCGTACGATTGCGAGATCAATCCCTACCCTGGTACTACTCCTCCTAGGGGTTCGCTATACTCGCTGTCAGGGCCTGAGCATAAGGCCATGAGAGAATATATTCAGGAAGCTCTTGCTAATGGTTTTATTCGGCCGTCCACGTCTCCTGCCAGAGCGGGGGTTTTTTTTGTGGGAAAAAAGGATGGCGGCTTGAGACCCTGTATTGATTATAGGGGTTTGAATAAAATCACCATTAAAAACCAATACCCCCTTCCGTTGATGAATTCTGTGTTTGAACATCTGCAGGAGGCATCATTTTTTACCAAGCTAGATCTCCATAATGCTTATAACTTAGTTTGCATTCGGGAGGGGGACGAATGGAAAACGGCATTTAACACTCACCACGGGCACTACAAATATTTGGTCTTGCCGTTCGGATTGGTTAACGCCCCCTCGGTGTTTCAGGCACCCGTTAATTACGTCCTCCGAGAGATGTTGGAGAAATTTGTCTTTGTTTATCTTGACGACATTTTGATTTTTTCTTCAACACTCTCAGAGCATGAACAACACGTCAGACGTGTGCTTGAGGCCCTCCTTAATGCTAAGCTTTTTGTCAAGGCCGAGAAATGTGTCTTTCACGCCCAAACTGTCTTGTTTCTTGGCTTTATTGTTTCCAAGGGATCGGTCCGCATGGACCCGGACAAGGTGGCTGCGGTCAGGATTTGGCCTGCCCCTCAAAGTGTTAAGGAGGTCCAACGCTTCTTGGGCTTTGCTAATTTTTATAGGAGGTATATCCAGAATTTTAGCGCAGTTGCTGCCCCCATTATTGCACTCACCAGGAAGAATACCTCTTCAGCGTTTTTTTGGTCAACAGCGGCTGATGCTGCCTTTCAGGAATTAAAGAAACGCTTTAGCTCAGAGCCCATTCTGGTTTTGCCCGATCCCTCCCTCCCATTTGTGGTGGAGGTGGATGCTTCAGAGGTTGGCGTGGGTGCTATTTTGTCCCAGCGCCCCCTTTGGGACAATAAGCTACGCCCATGCGCATACTTCTCTCGGTCTTTGTCCGCCGCGGAACGGAATTGCAGCACTGGTGACCGGGAATTATTGGCGGTCAAGTTGGCGCTTGAAGAGTGGCGCCACTGGTTGGAGGGAGCTGAACACCCTTTTGTGGTATGAACAGACCATAAAAATCTCCAGTATATTCAGCAAACTAAGCGACGTAATTCCTGGCAGGCGTGGTGGTCATTGTTCTTTAACCGCTTTAATTTCATGCTAACCTACCGCCCTGGCTCTAAAAACATTAAGCCTGACGCCTTATGGCGAATTTACGACCACTCTGATCGCAATCCTACCCCGGAGCCAGTTATTCCAGCTGCTCAGATTGTGGCGCCCATTCAATGGGAGATTGAGGCGGTGGTTCAGGAGGCTTTGAAGACCGATCCCGGTCCTGGGGGGGAGCCTCCTGGCTGTTTGTTTGTCCCGCCTAGGGTTAGGCCACAGGTCCTCCAGTGGGGACACTCTTCCCGCTTGGCGGGGCATCCGGGAGCCCATCGGACCAAGCAGTTCCTGGCCCAACGTTTTTGGTGGCCCGGTATGATGAGGGACATTTGGGAATTTGTTGCTGCCTGTGGCATATGCTCCAGGAACAAGACTTCCCACCTCCCTCCCTCTGGTCTGCTGCGACCATTGCCCGTTCCCAGGCGCCCTTGGACGCATACTGCGCTGGATTTTGTTACTAGGCTGCCTGTGTCTGAAGTCTGGTCGTGGTTGACCGTTTTTCTAAGGCCGCTCATTTGGTCGTGCTACCTAAGCTGCCTTCAGCGCGGGAGACGGCCCTTCTTGTGGTTAACCATGTGTTCTGGCTGCATAGGCTTCCACAAGATGTTGTCTCTGACCGAGGCCCTCAGTTTACTGCCAGATTCTGGTGGGCGTTTTGCAAACAGTTGGGGGCCACTGTGAGTCTCTCCTCTGGGTTCCACCCAGAGACCAACAGGCAGACTGAGTGTACTAATCAGTCTTTTGAAAACACTCTTCGATGTTTACCGGTGGATAATCCATCCTCATGGAGTCAATTTTTAGCATGGGCCGAGTATTCCCATAACTCACTGAGTAATTCCTCCACGGGTCTTTCCCTGTTTGAAGCTCAGGTGGGTTACCAATCCTCACTGTTTCCTGAGACTGAGAATGATTCCGAGGTTCCTCGGTCAACCATTTCATTAAATGGCTGTCGGGTCGGTTCGGACCAGGGTCCGTTCTTCTCTGTTGCGCTCGGGGCTCAAACAAAAATCCTCCGCTGATAAAAGGCGTTGTTTGGCCCTATCTTATCGGGTCGGTCAGAGAGTTTGGCTGTCTACCCGGGACCTCCCCTTGAAGGTAGAATCCCGAAAACTGCCCCCCCCGCTATATTGGCCCGTTCAAGATAGTGCGGAAGATCAATCCGGTCACTGTCCAGTTAAAGCTCCCTAGATCTTTACACATCCATCCGTCATTCCATGTCTCTCGGATTAAGCCAGTTAGCACTAGCGTCCTGCCGACACACCCCCGCCGCCACCGCAAATGGTTGAGGGGGGGCCGGATTACACCATGTGCTGCATTCTTGCCGAGAGGCGTGTTGGTCGTGGGGTCCAGTTTCTTGTTGACTGGGAGGGATATGGCCCTTCTCGGGCTATTCTGGATCCCACGCTTATTTCTGAGTTCTGCGCACGGGGTTCCCTAGGGACTTCTGGGTCCCTTGGGGGGTCCTGTCATGGTTTTTAGAGGCTGGCGAGCTTTCTTTTTTGTTACTCTCTTCCGGGAGAATTTAGTTTTGCCCACAATCGGATTCTTTGGCCAGCTGGCATCAATTGCGCCCAGACTCTATTTAAACCCAAGTTCCGCCTTGCCGCCTTTGCTAGAGTGTCAGTGTTACCATTGCATTGTAGCCCACAAGATCTCTAGCTAGAGAAGTGTTGAGGAATTAGTTGCAAGAAAGGAAAGTGTTAGTTAGTAAAGGGAATCTTTCTCTTTCTTCCCTTTCCTCTTTCTGTGCACCGTCTGGTGCTTTGTCTTTTTATCTCGGTTTCCGAGATTTTTCCTTTGTTTCGTACAGTCTAGCTCACGCTGCTTCCTTATTTCTCTCGAACTAGATTTATGTCCTTTGGAAGCGCGAGTCTCTCTCTCCTATTTTGTCTGTGTTTGTCTCTCTTACAGTCCTGTACTTCCTTTCGTTCCGGCCACTGCATTTGGCGTCTCGAAACACCAGCCATCACATAATGTAGTCAGCGTATATTTGGCTTGCATATATTTGGCTCACATGGCTGACAAGAGTGATGTGACAAACTGATTTAACCAGCTTAACCCCCTAATATCCCCTGCGAGCCTTGGTAATAGCATGGCTGGAACTTGATCACCTAACCACAGGCTTCCGGATGAACATCTCAGCTCTACTCTACTTGGAAGCCACATAGTGTTGCAAATTCTGCAGTCAGTTCTGATATATAGATTCGGTTTATTTTTTCTCTTTTAAGGACTGCACTTAATTTGCCGGCTGTGTGACCTCCTTGTGTCTCTGTTCGTACTTTTTATTAGACGGGTATCACAAATAGACTGCCGACTGATTGCCGTTCTAGTTTCAATTCACTTGCAGAATTCTTACTGTTATTGTTAACTGTTTAATTCAGATTGTGTAGCGATAGTGATAAGATTGAAATAAATGATTGTATAAACAAGTGATGGAGTCATAGCATTTATGGTTGTAACAGGTAGGATAACATGATCATTTGCAATAAGCTGTTATACAACCCCAATTCTGAAATAGTTGGGACGAAGTGTAAATTGTGAATAAAATCAAAATGCAATTACTTTCAGATCACATGAGCCAATATGTTATTTACAATAGAATATAGATAACATTTTAAATGTTGAAACTGAGACATTTAACATTTTTATCCACAAAATGAGCTTATTTCAAATTTTCTGGCTGCAACTAGTCTCAAAAAAGTTGGGACACAGGCAAAAAAGGGCTGAAAAAGCAATTAATATATAAGAGAATCAGCTGAAAGAACATTTAGCAAGTAATTAAGTTAACTGGCATCAGGTGTGTAACATGATTGGCTATAAAAGGGATGTCTTAGAGAGGCTGAGTCTCTCAGAAGTAACGATGGCCAGAGGCTCTCCAACCTGTGAAGGCTTGCATAAAAAAATTGTGGAATACTTTAAAAACAATGTTCCTCAACGTCAAATTGTAAAGGCTTTGAAGGTCTCATCATCGACAGTGCATAACATCATCAAAGGATTCAGAGAAACTCTGTGCGTAAAAAATCTCTGTGCGTAAGGAACAAGGCCGAAGACCTTTACTGGATGCCCGTGATCTTCGGGCCCTCAGACACCACTGCATCACTCACCGGCATGATTCTGTCATTGACATTACTAAATGGGCCCAGGAATATTTCAAGAAACCACTGTCTGTAAACACAGTCCGCTGTGCCATCCTCAGATGCCACCTAAAACTCTATCATGCAAAAAGGAAGCCATTGTTGAGCATGATCCAGAAGCGCCACCGTGTTCTGTGGACCGAGGCTCATTTAAAGTGGACTGTAGCAAAGTGGCAAAGTGTACTGTGGTCAGACGAGTCCAAATTTGACATTCTTGTTGGAAATCATAGGCGTCGTGTCCTCCGGGCTGAAGAGGAGAAAGACCCCCCCCTCCTGTTATCAGCATTCAGTTCAAAAGTCAGCATCTCTGATGGTATGGGGATGCATTAGTGCATACGTGGGACACTTGCATGTTTTAAAAAGCACCATGAATGCTGAAAGTTATATAAAGGTTTTAGAGCAACATATGCTCCCCTCCAGGGAAGGCCTTGTGTATTTCAGCAGGACAATGTATAACCAAATACTGCAGCTATTACAACAGCATGGCTTCGTAGTAGAAGAGTCCGTGTGCTGAACTGGCCTGCCTGCAGTCCTGATCTTTCACCGATTGAGAACATTTGGCGCATAATTAAACGAAAAGTCCATCAAAGGAGACCCAAAACTCTCCAGCAGCTGGAAGCCTGTATTAAACAAGAGTGTGATCAAATTCCAAGGGCTAAACTCAAGAAACTTGTCTCCTCAATGCCCAGATGCCTCCACTCTGTCAAAAAGAAGAGGGGATGCTACACCATGGTAAACAGGCCCCTGTCCCAACTTTTTTGAGACCTGTAGCAGCCATCAAATTTGAAATGAGCTCATTTTGTGGATAAATTTGTAAAATTTCTCAGTTTCAACATTTGCTATATTATCTCTGTTCTATTGTGAATAAAATACTGGCTGGTGTGATTTGAAAGTCATTGCATTTTGATTTTATTCACAATTTACACTTTGTCCCAACTATTTCAGAATTGGGGTTGTATATATTCCTAGTAGAGTGAAGCATTTACTCCGACTTAAAGGCATCCTAGGTTTTTTAAAATTCAAAGTTGGTCTTTGGTGTTCATTTTTTTTTTCTTCATTAGCCCGCTTGGCCGCATGGCCAAAAGGGCTAATGCCATGAAAGGGGCATGCTTAGTGGTGGTCTGTCGTGTGTCCGTTCGTTAGTACGTACGTCCGTTAACTTTTGGCTTGTCAGCGCGATAGCAGCTACAGTTTTCAGCAAAATCAAATGTAACTTGGTGCATGGCTATATAGGCCTGAGACGCAGATCGAGTTCGATAATCGGCCAGGTTTGCTTCTTAGTTTGGCTAATGGGGCGCTTTGTGAAAAACACAAAAATAGCCGTAACTCCCTTACCATTTGAGCTAGAATGCTCCAAGTTTTAGCCCACTTGGCCGCATGGCCAAAAGGGCTAATGCCATGACAGGCATGCTTAGTGGTAGTCTGTCGTGCGTCCGTTCGTTAGTACGTGCGTCCGTCAACTTTTGGCTTGTCAGCGCGATAGCGGCTACAGTTTTCAGTGAAATCAAATGTAACTTGGTGCATGCCCATATAGGCCTAAGACGCAGACGAGTTCGATAATCGGCCAGGTTTGCTACTTAGTTTGGCCAATAGGGGGCGCTTTAGGAAAACTCAAAAATGGCCATAAGTCCCTCATCCTTTGAGCTAGAGTGCTCAAGTTTTTATGGAAGGTAGCTATGGCAAGGGGCCATCTCATTTCAGAAGGGTTTTTGATTTGACGTTTTTCTAAGCGGTACCTAGGTCAAATTGCAGTCAATTGCCGCGATTTTGCCTCTGACTTTGTCAGCACTACAGCGTCTTCCGTTTTTGATGGAACCATTTCACATTGCATGTGTATGTATGGGCATACGATCTTGGCCACATTCAAATCTGAGTCGAATCGGCCCACTGTAGGGGGCACTTAATCAAAAACACAAAAATGACCATAAGTCCCTTATCCTTTGCACTCGAAGTTTTACGGAAGGTAGCTATGGCAAGGGGCCATCACACATCAAGAAGGATTTTTTATTTAACCAAGTTTTATGCAATATACATGTAGGTCAAGTGGCGACAGATGGCTGTAATTTTTGGTGATGACCTTGTTAGCTCTCTATCACCTTCAGTATTTGATCGATCCCTTTTATTTTTGTCTGTCCATGTGTTCCTATGAGATGTAGGCTGTTCGATTTCCAGCCAAATTTGACCACTAATGGCCAGTAGGGGGTGCTACATGAAAAGCACAAAAACAGATGTTGTAACTCTCTTGTCCTTTGAGCTATGACACTCAGATTTGTACTGTAGATGCATGAAGGCTTCATTGATCGTATGTCAGACGGGTTTTTGATTTGACCCATTTTTATGCCATGTGTAGGCCAAAATGACAACTAATGGCCATAATTTTGGCGGTGACCTTGTTCATGTTTGCAGTGAATATGAATGTGAGAATGATACTTAACATGCACTTAATTTTCATGTTATTCAGTCTTCAGTTTAGTGGGAAATTTTATTTTTTTTCCCCGAGCTGCTATGGTTTAAATTACTGAAGATGCCATGCACTTTTCATTTTTACAGCGAAAAACAAATGTAATGTTTATCGTGTATAAGAAATATGCACTTTATCTTAAATACATTTGGACATAAAAAATTAATCAAAATAGTTTGTCTACTCAGTTACCAATATATTGAGGTTTACGAACCTATTACTAGATTACATAAGTTGTACACAGAAAGTTGTATTCTCAGCACCATTTTTACCATTTCAAAAAATGATGAGTTTTGCAATATACGGCCTATATTGTTACCGTATCGGTATCGTTATCGTATCGAATCGTACGGCACTGTATCGAGGTATGTATCGAATTGTCTGGCTCTGTATCGAGGTACGTTTCGTATCATGACGTCCTTGACGATACCCAGCCCTAATGTAAATCTCGGCCAAGCTCCATTTTGGCCATGTCTGGCCAAGTGGGCACAGTGGCTTTGCCACTATTTTTAATGTTTCTGCAGATACAAAGCATATTTGAAACACCAAAACTTTCAAAAATGTCTGTATTTCATTAAAGGCATGTGATACAGGTGACATTGCTTTGACTGAGCCCTGATCTCAACATCATTAAGGCTGTCTGGGATTGTCCAGTGAGACAGACACAAGTGAGACTGTGAGTCTACAGAACTGTGCAAGTTTTCCAATAGATTGGAACTGTCAAACAGTCTTATTGAACTATAAAACTGCTGGAGAGTGTTCCTAATTTTTAGGCATTGGGCAGTCTCGCTAAATATTGATTTGATTTCATTTTAACTGGTCACATATCTTTACAGTACATTTTTCAAAATTCTGAAACCTTTATTTTCATGATTTATTGGAAGCATCTTTGCCTCACTGAATTTTCTTAAGGGGAAAAGAAATAATTACCAGGGCATTACCCAAAGTAAAACACCGGAGCACTACTATCTGCACGTTTTTTATTGTCAGAGAACAGGATGTGACTGACGTTTCGACAAGGTGTCTTCTTCAGAGTCAACACTGAGTTTCTGTCGCATCACATCAGTGGTTGCCATGGCAACAGCTGTTTTAATTAATATATAGATACTTAGAGAAACACAGTTATTGAGATAACTAAACGGTGTTTGGTTATAATTTCAGCTGTAATGTGAAGGAAAAAACATTCCTAATGTCACTACAGAGCTTTTTTTCCAGGTTTCTATGTTCTAGTATTGATTTTGACCCCCCTAAATCAATGTCGGCGGGAAACAGCTAATTTAATATGCATATTTTGATTTACTTACATTCAGAGGTACATATTGCAAAAAGAGCTATGTACAGACATAGATCATCACATAATGAAGATAACTGCCAAATATTAAGTTAATTGGATGTACAGTTGCTGAGAAATCTGTATTTTCTTGTTGAAAATCTGTATTTTTAGAAAAACGTGATTTTAGTTCGGCAGTAATAATGTAATCAAAGTTTGACAGTAATGTTCTCAGGAGGAATACATTTAGTATTTTGTTTTTAGGGGTTTTTAGGATTTTTTTTACCACCTTAAAAGGCACCAGCCTCATAAGTAACTCCCTCTTCTTCAATCTGTGTTTCTTCCCTAGTTTTACGTGCTTGGCGAGCATCTATTCGTTTCTTTTTTTCAAGTTCTAGTGTGCGTTTTTCCCTCTGTTTCACACGTTTTCTGTCCATTTCGTGATAGCCTTTCATTGAGTGTGCCCCTGCCTTTATGCCAAGTTTCATAAGAATGGGGGCAATTCCTCGTTGGCCATCATTGAAAGTCATCACACTCATAGATGTTCCAGCCTTGAAGACAGTGTTCATGACGAATGTTTCCTTCGGAACACGAGTCCATATTACGGACTATTTGAAGGACCACTTCATGTTCTTACCTCAAAACTAAAATTTTGAACCAAAATTGGCATTTTGCTTAGCTATAGGTCCCCTTAAATGTGCCTCAGACTAATGCACAGGACTGTGGTATGCTCAATCGATTATTTTTGCAGTGAACTAATTCTGTCATAAGTTGTGGTCTTGGGTTTCCGCTCCCAGTAGATCAGTGGTTATTACTTTGGTGAAAGGTAGAATGGATAGGCCTGTGCTACATATGCAATTTCAATGTTGTCAAAAAATTATCTTTGTTCAGAAATCAAGCATGTAGTAAATGAAACGCAGGTTCAGCATTGCACATTTTTCCATCAAGGTGCAACATTGTCGGTATTTAAGTAAAAACCCATCTTGACAATTTCTGTTAGGTGGTTTGCAAAACCACTTTCCTGAATCTTGCTATCTTGCTGTTGTGAAAGAATGAATGGCTATATGGACAAATAATACTTTTTATATATGAAGAGTTTGTTTCCAAAATGCAATAGGTGACAAAATTACAAAAATTTAGATAATACCATAGAGCGATAGCCCTGTGCTTCTTACACATGGTGCAAGAATCCGTTTTTAGAAATTCATACTATGTGTATTTTTTCATTGTCAAGGTTTGTGTTTTTCTATAAAATGCTTTAGGTGGCAACATAGAAAAAGCTGATTTACTCAAAATGAGTAAAATGAATATAGTGTTTGTTGCGTTTTGGAAACAAACACCGCATATGCTTTGAATAAACTTTTATGACTACTGGGGAACATTTGGAAATTCAGTAATCTTAATTGTTCATAAGGACATGGCAGAGAAAGCAAAAATTCCTCATATCTTCGATGGCAGTTGCTATCTCAACGTCTCAGTGGGAGGCCAGGAACTGTCATCAGCTCAGAATAAAGAATGTTGTGTATTGTTTGAAATAGTATTATCTCTGTTTAATCAGTTTGCTTGAGAGGCTGGGTCGACTGGCTGCCAACTCACAAGAGCTCCAGGCAGTAAAATGTTTCTGACTTTATCTGTGGCAAAAAGGATGGAGTGAGTGCAGACTTGAGAGGAAGAGGTGGGGAGGTCATCCCTCATTCAGAGTATACGGAAGAATACAGCTGAATCTGTTACCCTAAGGCAACAGGGCACAGTGTACAGTGACGCATCTTCCTGAGTGATCTCTAACTTTTTGTCTTAAAGCTATGGCTAGCGATGCCTAAAATTAATTCTGTAGATCAGATGTATGCTGGGTGGTTAATTTGTTCTCCCATGTGTTAAAACCTGTTGGTGGAAGTAGGGCAGAAGCTAGAAATTTCACTATTTCTCATTCAAATCCATCCAATTAATCAGCTATTCAAAGTTTAAATTAAAAATGGCATGTGTTTTTATAGTTTTAATACAAACCCCAATTCCAATGAAGTTGGGGCGTTGTGTAAATCTTGCATAAAAACAGAAAACAATGATTTGCAAATCTCATAAACCCATATTTTATTCCTAATAGAACTTAGACAACATATCACACGTTGAACGTGAGACATTTTACTGTTTTATGAAAAATATTAGCTCATTTTGAATTTGATGGCAGCAACATACCTCAAAAAAGTTGGGACAGGGCCATGTTTACCATTGTGTAGCATCCCCTCTTCTTTTAACAGCAGTGTGTAAACATCTGGGAAGTAAGTAGACCAATAGCTGGAGTTTTGGGAGAGCAATGTTGTCGCACTCTTGTCTGATGAAGGATTCTAGCTAAAATTAGGTTAACTGTTTAACGCATTATCGAAACCTGGAAGGATAGTGGTGAACTGCCATCTTCAAGGAAGAAATGTGGTTAGGAAAAATCTTGAATGATCGTAATCGGAGATCACTTTAACGTTTGGAGAAATCAAATCTTAAAAAAAAAATCAGCAGTGGAACTTACAGCTATGTTTTATAGTGAAAGTAAGAGCATCTCTACACGCACAATGCACAGAGAACTCAAGCGATTGGGACTTAACAGCTGTGAACCACTTATCAATGAGAAAAATCAGAAAAAAAGGCTTCAATTTGCGAGGGAGTGTTAAGATTTGTCTCTGGAGCAATGGAAAAAGACCATGTGGTCTGATGAGTCCTGATTTACCCTGTTCCAGTGTGATGGGTGCATCAGGGTAAGAAGAGATACGGATGAAGTGATGCATCTGTTGCGGAAAATTAAGACAAGTTCACAGAGCATTAAAACACAATGGATATCCTTTTAAGACCTTATTAAATACCGCTGCAGTATAACAAAATAATGGAGAGTGTCACCTGAATCACTAAGAGTTCAGAGAGACTCTATCTCCATAGCACTTTCCCAGTTTGCTTAAATACCCTCCTGCAGTGGTGGGGGCTGTTGTTTGTTACATAGTCATTGTCCAATTCCTCATTATCTGTCTAACCACTGATGCCAGGTCTCTTTATCTTAGCCACAAGATGTTTGTTTTCCTTCTTTTTTGGACACACACATACATTGTAACACTTGAGTTCTACCACGCAGTATTTCCCACTGATCAGAAGACACATTCTGTGCCCTTGTGCTTGTACATTAAACAGAATACAATCTCAAGCAGAACATAAAATAACCCACTGCGCGCTAAAACAGAATACTAATGCAAAATAATAACTTTACCCCCAAGTCTCCTCCTTTTGTCATTCTGTGACAATAAAATACAGAGAAGTGTTAAACATAAACAAATTGCAGTTCCCAGCTCAGCGTATTATTATATTTAAGGATATTATTGTGGCACTTTGTGCAAAGCTCTCATTCTCCTGGCAGCTTCTTCAACATCATCAAGTTGAGCAATGCAAACGTTATTACCTGGCTAATAATTTTCCCCCACATATCCATCATGCTTAGTGCCTACAGTACAAGCCTGTGGGGGCAGTGTTATGTGGGGTTGCTTCAGTTGGTCAGGTCTAGGTTCTGGAATGACATGTACCCAAAAAGAGTTCAGCTGACTACCTGAATATACTGAATGACCAGGTTTTTCCATCAATAGATTTTTTTCCTCCCTGATGGCACACGCATATTCCAAGATGATAATGCCACAGTTTGTCAGGCTCAAATTTTGAAAGAGTGGTTCAGGAAGCACGAGACATCATTTTCACACATGTATTGGCCACCACAGAGTCCAGACTTCAACCCCATTGAGAATCTTACGGATGTGCTGGAGAAGACTTTACGCAGCGGTCCGACTCTCCCGACATCAATACAAGATCTTTGTGAGAAATTAATGCAACTTTGGACAGAAATAAATGTTGCAACATTGCATAAGCTTATCAAAATGATGCCACGGCGAATGCATGCCATAATCAAGCCAAATGCAGTCCAATGAAGTACTGGAACTTGTGACTTTTTTTTTGGCTAGGCAGTGAATGTGACCTCTCTGAACAAGCAGACACTCTATCCACAGTTTAACCTTTATTGGCTGGTCATTTTGAGAAGGTAAAGGGACGTAGAGTATCCTAATCCTGCCCAGGACAGCTCATGCCCCTGATTTCACCCATCCCTTAAATCATTGCTAAACCAAACATAGCCTGGCACGGGCAACTTTACAGGTGCCCTGGATTCAGACACGGGCGAGATTGGGGCACTTGTAGGAGAGTTTCAGACTGAATGAAATGCAAAAGATGCTGAGTTTGTCAGCAGTGCCTGATCTACAAGAGAGGCGCTAATGTATCGGAGATCCGATTGCGATTTGATGATACACCCGAACTCCATCGTCAAAAAGAAAGAACGAGAGTAATAAAATAAAAAGGAGACGTGTTACTTCTGTTGAAACGTAGCAATTCATTGGCCATGGGCACTGCTCTGTAAGGTTAAGTTGAATCTTGAATCTTGCAACGACAGTCAAATTCGCAGGGTAATAGTCAAAAAATGTAACCAGCTAACATTGTCCATGAATTTATAAATCAACTGTGTGGAATCATGTTATTGGTCAACACCAGGTAGCCATATGTTAAACAAATACTTTAACGTAAAAGAATAGCAAGTCAGCTGTTTGCTGAGGTAATTTACGTGACATAGTTTTACTGGAACTATTTCCAAACTATATATTAAGCCTTTACCAGGTGCTATGTTTACTCGTGCCATTTACTGCTTGGATTTTGCATAAATTTGTGGTGGCTATGTATTGGGCATCTGGTCACATGCAGAAAGATGGGACAGCCACTAGCATGGGTCGTTGCTAGGTTACCACTGACTGCAGCATGTTAATGTTGGAGCAAACTGCACAGGTGTGAAACAAAAGTCACACAACGCATGCCCACATGGCTCCGAAAGAAAGGCCCATGTCAATGAGCAGTACAATTGAGCAATTTCCGTTGAAATAAATGGGTGGCCATTTTTGGACACCATATCCAGTTCATATTATACATCCAAGGGGATAACCAAAAAAAAAATCAGTTGGTCATCTTCCCCGTCCGCCCCAGAAAAAACCTTCCTGCCCCTGATTTAAAATTTTTTTTTTTTTGAAAAAAAAGAAAAAAATTCATGAAAATCAGGCCAAAGAGAAAGTGAGAAAAATACTCAGAATCCCTGTCCATGCCGCGGACAATCTTTTCGGCTTTATATCACTGGCCCACTTGGTTTGGCAGATTTGATTCTTTGGGCTCTAATTTCTTGGCGCAGCGCAGGGTGGCACAGCGTGGTGCAGCCCACGCAGTGGTAACTTTGTCTGGTGCAGCCCGCGCAGTGGTAATTTCGTGTGGTGCAACACCGTGCGCAGCCACTTTGGCAATTTGGTAGACGGACGTGCGTCAAGATGGGTGTGGCGGCGTAGTAGGGGGAGGTGTCACATATTCATCATGACGCAGTGACAATTTCGTGGATAAACGCTCCGCCGAAAGTGCGCAGAGAGCTCGCCAGCTCCAACCTGGTTTACTTTCTGTGCAGTGGTAATTTGGCTGACCGGTGCACAGTGCTCACACGTCACCGAAACCTCACAGGCAGGTTTCCACAATGCCAGGCACATTTCAATGCAATAAATTATTACAGCAGCCACTATTTAATGTAACTATCTGAATCAGGACATAAATTATAGTATCTAAAACGATTGTCCTGATGTCAGATCAAAGGCGGTTGGCACGCGTAATGGAAACTCGACCTGGCTTAATCAACGCAGCTGAATCTGTGATGCAAACTAACGACTTCACATCTTTCTCAGCCAACCACAAACTGCCTCGGCATCAGGCAGTGCGTATATTAAATATATATATGTGTGTGTGTGTGTGTGTGTGTGTATGTTTTTTTATATATATATATATATATATATATATATATATATATATATATATATATAATGCTTGCGTTATGCTCAGTAAAGCGCTTGCACACTGGACGCGAAACGAATTTTTCGCACAACTGATTTCATTCAAAGTCAATGCAAAGACGCGAATACACGTGTATTCGCGTCTTTGCATTGAATTTGAATGTAATCTGTCGTGCGAAAAATTTTCTTTTCGGCCCAGTGTGCAAGCAGCTTAATACTACTATTATTGTCACTTAGGTTTTATCGTTTTTAGTGGGGGAGAGGAATATAGCCTGATTGCTATGATCTCGTACTGAGTTAAGGTCGCATATTGAAAATAAACGTGTAATGTATCTTGCATTGTTGTCCATGCATGTTAATCCCAAAATTTTAAGCAGCAACAGGGTGTAATAATAGGAACACGCTATCCATCGTTTCTCTGCCCAATGATGCAGGCAGAAGAAATAAATGAGCAACCGTCGTATTTCATTCCAACTTCATAAGTTTGAATGATCTGACATAGTTTCATTTTGAAATTCCATTCAAGTTTGCTAATGGTAATAATTCGCGAATGCCCTAGCTAGCCAGCTAACTCATATTCGTAATGCTTAATATAGATGTAAGCAGTGCCGAAAACATGCCTGAAGCAGCAAAGTAAAATGCAACATTAACGCATCATGCAGATACAGGACAGAGGCTTCTTTATTCCAATATTTAAAGGTGAGGAGAGGAGCTTATTCGATTGGTGAAGATTTGACTCGGCTGTGTTAAACCCACTCATGCCTTCTCTTCTCCCTCTTTGCCACTTGCGCCAGCAGGAGGGACAGAGGCGGGACAGAGAAGTACTTGTGCCGGGCACAAAATTGCAAAATACGCCTGGATACACCCCGTTGGCACGGCGCTCCCCCCATTCACTGCACCGCGCCTGCACCTGGTCAACGAATTTAGAGCCCCATATGTTAATACATGTGCTTGTGATTAGGATTTTCTGCGCTATTTGGATCTCAAACTATAATGAAAAATAAAAATAAAACCTCTGCCTCCCCCCAGAAAATTGCGAAGGGAGGGGATGCCAGCTGACTTAAATGGCCAAATAATAAAAACTGTTTTGAGTGAAATACTGTTTCTGTATACCACAGAGGACATGAAATTAAACAGAAGTTGTCATTTTAGTATACACTTTCCTTCCAGGAGAAATACTACAGGTCTTGTCGAGGTTTAACTGCTAGAGCCGAATAAATGTCTAACCGAGCGTAAGTCATATTCTTTGAGCACTGCTGTGTGTGGTACATTGGCAGGGCTTGATATTAAACCCATACTGGCCTGACAAATTTGAGAGATCCTTCATTAGAATGCAAACTGTATAATGTATTGCCATGTTGTCTAAAGCAGTAGTTCTTAACATCTGTTCTGGGGACCTCCTTTTTATACTGGTGTTTGTTTCAGCCGCCACTGCAATCGCACATTTTTCTGAATGTAGGACTCTTCATTTTTTTACCCTGTTTAGTCGAATAGCTGTGACTGTATGCCATTTAGAATGAAAATTGTGCCTTTTTGCAAACCCTTTAAAAAAAAAGAACACAATTGTAACTGACTGAATTAAAGATGATGGCGAATCGGTGGAGTTGCCGTTAGGTTACTGAATGTGACTTTTTTTTTAGCTCACCTGAACCAACAGTTATACCATGGCCCTGTTGTTCATTGTCCATCATGATCATCATCCGTCTCCTTCCATAAATATCATCTTCCCTGAAACTGTTCGGCCAATGAAGCTAAAACTTTGCAGACATTTTCCAGCCAATGAGGACGCCAAAGTTTGCATGAATCATTTGTGATCCAATTTCCAGTATGGGTTTTATGGGTACCATACTGAAAATGCCATTTTGACCCATTTTTCAATAATTTTGGTGGTGATTCTGGTGAAAAGTGGCATGTATACACTAAGTACATGTTATCACTTTTACTGTATGTTACATTTGGAACTTAATTTGACTTCTAACATCTGACCATACCCCTAAATTTCATATATACCTTTAAATTCTTCCCCTCCAAAACCATTTGTCCGATGAAAGCAAAACTTCACAGATATTTTACAACCAATGAGGACACCAAACCAAAGCTTATATAAATTGTTGCGATGCTTTATTGAATTTGGTAGGAATGGCAGCTATCTTGAAAATTCCATGTTTACCTATCTTTCAATAATTTCTGCAGCGATTCAGGCGAAATTTGCTATGTAGGTACTAAGCAGGATGATTCAACGCATTTATTCTAGATTTTTCTATATATTACATTTTGACTTTGATTTGACCGCTAGCCTCAGACCATGCCCCCAGATTTCATAAATAGTTTTAAAAATCATCTTTGAAAGTACTTTTTCAAAGAAGATGAAACTGCGTCGGCATCTTCTTACCAAGGAGGACACTATTTAGAAATTTGTCAAAATTTGTCTACAAACAACCTATCATTATTTTGATCAATTTTTGACTAAAAATAATATTCTTTGACCCCATGTTTACTAATAGTAAATTCAATGTCTCCTGCAACTAATGACAAGATATTTTATGCACTAGCGAATACAAACATGCTGTACATAATAATGTGTCTCCACAATATTGCACAGGTCTTGCTGGGCCTGTAAACAATGATCCACTTTGGTCAAAAAAGTTGAATGTCGAGGTGAGCTATAGTGCCCACCTAGAGTTTCGCTTTTACACAGTGCAGGTTTGGGTCATTATCTATGGCTATCTAAATTAGCCTTTCTAATTTGTAGTAAATCTACTACCAAATTGCCGTTTCACAACTGATCTTGTGTCCACACTTTCAACAATTGATTATTTCATGTATTTACTTTATTTATTTTCAACAAGTATACTCGTTATGTCATAACTGAACATTTGCAGTACAGCACAATCTGAATATGGAACTTTTCAGGATATGCATTGCTATTTTGGACACAGCATGGCTTATGAATGGGTAAACCCTTTAAAATATGAATTGTACCATCAAAAAAAAGTAACACTTTTTTATAATTCTAGGATAGCAATTTTGGTCGAAACAAGACCCAAAAGTTTTGTAATGACCCTGAATAGATCTCATTAAATTTTGGAATGAATTGGTCAAGGTCAAGGTCAAGGTCACTAAAAAGGTCAAAATCTTTTTTTGGTCATTACTCTATCAAAAATGGTCTGACTGACATAAAACCAACACCAACTTTCCTTTTTCAATTTGGAGAATACAATTGTGTACATTGCTACAGTGAAATGTTTGTAGTTTGAAAGATTGGTTGGGGTCAAAGTTCAGGGGTGTCGAGGTCATTGATCTGAATCAACTAATTTACACTATATCTCAAAAAACTACTGCCGATAGCCACTTGATTACTATTAAACACATATAAAAAAATCATAATGGACATTAAAATGACACCATGACCTTTGACCTTGAGTGACCTCAAACAGTCAAACCAAAGGTGATGAGATTTCAAAAGGCCATATCTCAAAAACTATATATAACTACTTGATTACTATTAATCACTTATAGGAACTCATATATATTAAAATGACAACAAGACCTCTTACCTTGAGTGACCTTGAAAGGTCAAACCCAAGGTCAAGAGATTTCAGAGGGTTATATCTCATCAACTACAGTAATGTAGATAGCCACTTGGTTTCTATTATTCACTGATAGGAACTCATATTTGGGAATCTCAATGGTACCATGACATTTGACCTTGAAAGGTCAAACCCAACACCACACATAACCGAAAAGTGGATCAACTCTATAAACAGCTGAAATACGTGTGGGGGCCAGGATTTGCTGTGCCTGGCGGTGCTTGTTTTTTGTCTTTTGGCAAATGCAGAGAAACCACTTAAAGGAGGAGACTGCACTTCAGCAAAGTATATTTCAACAGAAAGTAGAATTCTTGAAGTGTCTAAAACGCATGTTTGAACTTGATAATAATCCAGTGCGACGCATTTTTAAACCAGCGAGTCTTCAAATTGGCTTCAATGTCAGGGGCCAGACATTTTTACTCAGGGAATCTTCTGATTTTGAATTTGATCCTCGGAAACCTCACCTTTGAAAAAAATGCTTAATAACCTAAACCTCTCACAGTTTACATCTCCCAATTAGCCACAGTTGCTCAGACTAATTGGTAAAAACTGACCACAGCCTAATTTACTTTTGATAGCATTGTTATGCATTGCACCTCAAAATTATGAGGCGTCTTCTTCCGCGCACAAATGTCGACGTAAAATGTCAATGTCTTTATAGTTTCAGCGCTTGTGTTGCTCGTTAAGCAGCACAGATTTGCGTAAATTATTTGCGAGGCTGCGAGAATCCGTTCTTTATTCTGAATGTTGTCACGGCAACAGGGCGCGGTAAGGCAAGTTGCACAGCTGTGTGACAATCCTAAGCACGGCAAAAATAAATGCTGCAAAGTCAGCAAAAGTTTTGGATTTACAATGCCATATCAATTATATAAATGTAGGCAATGGGAATTCACCTTCTCATTATAATCTCTAATCATAGGTCATGTATTGGTCTTGGTCGATCAGTCGATAAATCGTTTGATTGTTAATCAGGCCAGCTTAAATAAAAACAGCTTGCGGGTAGTCAAGCCGTAAAAGGAGAGCTTACTGAAGGCCCTCTGAACTACTCCATAGCCCGGATTAAAGGAAAGAGAACAACTGATGTCACGAAAGAGAATAACAGACGCCACAAGCACCGCGGCACTGGAGTTTGATTGGATAACGCGTTCGAAATGCACACTCACCCACTATATAGGGCACTATGTAGCGAACGTTCTACATTGAAAACAATATAGAAAGTGAGTGAGCAAGCGGACAAGTGTGCATTCTGAATGCAGCCTTAGATTCCCCAAGTAAAAATGTCTGCCCCCTGATATTGATGCTGATTTGAAGACTTGCTGGTTTAAAAATGCGTCACACTGGATCATTACCAAATTAAAATTTATAAAACTATGCATTTTAGACACTTCAAGAATTCTACTTTCCGCTGTAGCATACTTTGCTGAAGTGCTGACTCCTCCTTTAAAATGTATTTTTTGTTAGTTATTGGAATTTTTTTTTTTTTTTTTAGATCTACGATTTGTCTAATTGACTCTTTCTGAAAACAAAGCGACTTGAGGAGTTTGATCAAAAGTGGAGTTGTCACACCACTGGCTAATTTGTGGTTTAGACAGGCCTGTCTGTGCCTTTGTTTGGTTCCCTTAAATATTACATGAAGCCAATTATGTATGCATTTGCCTGGGTCCTGAAATGCCCCCACCCCCAACCCTTGCTGTTGAAATACAGCAGACTGACTTGGCTTGGCTGCTACTGTCAGGGGTGCAGCTCTGTAACCCATGAATAATCTCCTGCATTTTAAAGTGCTCATTTACCCAGCTGTAGTCCTGGCTGGCGTCCATGTGTTCGGTGTGGGAAAAGGAGCAGGGTATATCACACAGGAGCATTGGCAAGATTTTTTTCTGCTTGCTGCCCAGGCAGTTCTGGGTTTATACAAGATTGGAGTTCAATCATGTTTTGAAAATGGAGGCACCTGGAATAGACTTTTGTGGATTGAAGACAGGCACCTGGAATAGACCAATGTGGATTAAAGACTATTTACCAACTGGAATATACTCACTCAGTAAGGGTGGACTGTAGTCATAAAAAAGGCAATAGGAGCGATCTGATATACAATACGGCACATCGCCAAGCGGATATGACGGCAGAAAATCACGGGTCAAATGTAAAAATGTCGACGAGTGAACTTCCGCTCATATCTGCGCACGGTCGAATACTAGCTAATATAATGGCGATTTATAGCATTTCGTTCCAAAACGTGAACTCCGGCTTTGACTCGTTTGTAGCGTTTATTTGAATTTTGCGATATTTTCATGTTCATATCTGTGTATCCATGATGGTATTCGATTGCAAAGCTGCGCAATGCTCATCGCATTTCGTCATGCATGCAATGGCTTGGCGTAGCTGGTCTTATTACCGGAAGCGCAGATGTCGACAAAAAATCCCCTTCCTTCATGTCATCTCCCGATTTACGACAGTTTTGTGCTATATATATCAGATCGTTCCTATTGATAAAGTGGAAACCTGATTCCGGGATTTGGTTACATGACTTGACTGGGGAATCATGGAATTCTAGCCTTCTCAGATCTCTCAGCCTCGATATAATTTCATGCTAATAGTTGTGCGTGGTACTTTTATCACTTAAAATAATCTTGAATTGTTGGCAGCAGCCAATATCGTCAATAAAATTGTCAGTATACACACGGAAACGGAGACGTGGCTGAGATCGCATCAGAGCTGGTTTCATTTCATTATAGTTTGTCGGCAAAAGTGTCAGTTGCCATGGTATCCAGAATGCTTGTACTGAAGTATCCTGTAATAGGCCTTCATTTTGTCAATCTTTTGACTGTTTATTGTCAAAAACAGCAGTGTCACCAGCAAAAATCCAACCAGGAATCACATTGATTCTGATTCAATATCAGATGATGCCTCCAGTTTTCAGCTGATTTTATTTTCAAGCAGTGCCAGTAGTTCAAGTCTTCTTGCTCAAGCTGAAAATTGGCAAAATGGTTTACACTCCCCAATTATCCACCTGTGAATAGAGGAGGGCAAGATGGTTTGACTGTGGCTGAAGATGCACGACTAGCCAAAACTATCTTGCAGAGAGCCAAGGGCTCCTCAGCTGAACCCACTGACATCATAAGCAATGCCAGAATGTGGCTGCGGCAGTGTTAGCTAATGTTGGCTCAGCTCAGGGCATGGATCTGAACTGAACTCTTCTGCAGGTGGGGGGTCTTTGTGTCAGTAGTGAGCTGGCCTCCAAGAAGACCCCTCACAGAGGCTTCATCTGACATCAGACTGTGACATGAGACATCAGAAAGAATGGCTTTCGCACATTTTCAGTGGTAAATTACGGCCACATTTTCTGTTCCGTTTGCCACGCGTGTGTGCTTGTTATTTTACAGACCACAGCTGGCCTGATGAAGCTTTTTTCTCTGATGTAATCCATTCTGTGTGGACTTTTGTGGTTTTCCCCTAACATGACATGTGCCTGCTCCTGGAATGACTTAGTGCCTTCAAATTTTTTTTAAAATCGAAAGGAGACTATTACATGGAGATATGTAATACAGCTAATTTATGGGAACAACCCAGCCTGCAGAAGCTTTGCATATCATAAATAAAAAACAATGGTCTGTACCTGATTTATATGTATAGATGTTTCCAAACACAAAGACTCTCTCTCTCTCTCTCTCTCTCTCTCTCCCTCTTTCATGAGGTCTAGCTTTCCTTTTATCATAAGAGTGTCTTTAATCTAGTGCACAGTCATGTTACTTTTGTATTAACGGCACTCTGCGATTCAGAAGAGGTATCCAGCCAGCCATTTCCGTGGACCTTTGTTGTTGCTAGGCTTTGAGTACCATTGACTCCATGTAGACAGCCGACAGCAACTGCTGCTGCTGGTTCCCCTTCCTTGTGATATTTTTTCTCTAAAGCAACCTCCATATGATAGTGGCAGTGACACTCTTCCACACACAGGCGTGGTGTGATGAATGTTCTCCTATCGCAGCTTCTTATTACTGGGCGTTCATTTAGCAACGGTGTCACGTTTTAATTTCTGTGTTTTATTACTGTCATCTCAGTGAATACTGCTACCTGTTGGTTTGCATTACATATCACTGGGATGGCTGAGATTATCTGTCAGATCCCATATTTGTGCTTTGGAGTATGCACAGTATTTACAGCCAAATCCCAGAGGATACTGGTTAGCTCGAGTGGCTGTTTGACTGTAAAAACAGAACCCATATATTTGTCTTCAGTGAGCAGACACCACTGGCCATATATCCTTAGAGCCATTAGTAACAGTAGTATTTCACATTAAAAGAAGAATAGCTCATATGGGACCACAATTTTTCTTTTATATTTTCTGATTCTCATATTATATTTGTATCTTAACATGCATACGTAAAATCAATTTTAGAATATGTAAATACATGCATACTTATTTGCATGCTCCCCCATTTTCCTCAGTTGGCGAGACTTCGTTAATGAAGCAAACGCGGCCAGGGGCTTCTGGGATTTTCCATTTTGAGTGAAAGAGGGGAGAGCGTGAGACGGTGGTCGCTCATCTATAAGATGCACACACCCACCCACCCATCTGTTCTCAGCGTGAGGGGCTGTTTTCGCCACACAGTGTCTGTTTCAACACAAGCATCTATCTGTATGACCAAACACCTGCACTGACTACGTTGAGCGGCTTCACTTGAGTCACCGTTGACAGCAGAATTCAGTGGTGGACGTTCATTGGGAACGGAACGCAGTAGCGGTATACAATGGACAGTATTGAGGGGAAACGTTGATAATTTTCACGGGAGACTAATTTGAGTGAAATAAGATTTGACAGGCGGTCTCGCAGCAGAGCAGGGAGCGACTGAGTCTGCGAGACGTGCTTAAAGGTCTTCCCCAATACACTGCCATTGGTCCTCCCTGGGAGACAATAAAAAAACGCTTTTAATTCAGTTTACTGGAAGCTTGAATTTTCCGCGGCAGCTGTAGACTAAACCAAGCAAGAATGGAGGAAGACTTGGATGAGGGGCAGACTCAAAAAGGTATTGTGAGCTTGCCAGCTCCTTTTTCCTACTATTGTTATTAATCAATTTGTGAGCACCGAGTTCATGCAAACGTGCACTTGTGGTCGAACTGGATTCTCGTGGCTACGTACAAAATAAAAGAACGTGCAAACGAGCATAATTTTTTTTTTGGGGGGGCGATTGTAAAGCAGTATCTTCATGTTCTCATGAAGTGTATAGTAAGCTGCGGCGTATAGTATAGTGTCCAATGTGAATGCTCCTGTCTTTGTTATCAGTCATTTAGTTCATGCTCTCTCAAGCTCGTCTTGATAGCACAGACGACATTGAAGTAATGTTAAATCTCCAATTGATTGTTTTTTTCTCCCGAGCTTATCGAAACAAAGGACCCATTACTTTCAAATCAGTAACCGCATTGAATCTGATTGCGGATTGATTTTGGGGGGGGTTGTATGTGCGCTGTAATGATTTCTTGAAGGAAGTAAGGTAAACATTCTGGAGAGCGTTTTTATTGCGGAGATTTGAACAATGCTGGTCAAGTATTTAGGCTCATAAGTATCTCCCACCGTACTTTTTTGCATTATTTTATGCATTTTGCATTTTGCGCTATTTTGCATTATTTTATCTGTCTCTTGTTCTCTGTCATGCTCACAAATGCGCTCGCGCATACATCATACATTTTATGTAGAACGCTTTTAAAACACTTAAAACTCTTTACACGGAAGAGATGACACAAATTCAAATAAAAAGTCTCAGCAACGGAGTCTTAGATGACGAGAAATAAGGTAAAATTACTACAGCGTACATATGCATGCATGCACATGCACACATTCATGCGCGCGCGCACACACACTTAGGCTCGTCCACACACATGCATATCCACACCCGATTTGCTGCCATTTTAGCTACACCAGAATCCATCTCCATTCTCCCGCACACCCAGACTCAGTTCCTGCAGTATAATTGTCATGTCTGACATGTATGTGATCCCACCCACCCAAAACATAATCATTTCATTCTGCGATGAAAAGGAACAAAACGCATGGATAATTATATAGAACGAGCATGGAACTCGTTGCAGCATTGTGTTGTATGCTTTTAATTGTGAAATATTGCTGGTTAACAAATACTTATAAGTTCTCATGGGCAAAAAAAAAATAAAAAAGCTGTAGATTTGAACAGGGTGGTTTCAATTTCAGTCCACAGGAATAACTGATTGAACCCCAGTTGATATCTACTGGTATTTATTTATGTTATTTAGATAAAAAATTAAATATAGTCAAATTTTCATTGTAAAAAAATATGCTTCTTTGATGTCATTGGTCACTAGATGCATACTGGCCACTCACTTGTGTTGGCACGGGGTCAGTTGCTGCATGTAGTATTTGGAATATAGGTTCTAATTCAAGTGTGCATCAGATATTTGCATGGACCGCAATTTGCATATTACACATAGCTGTGTCGCTCATGATCTGTTTGCCGATTTTCAGAAAATTGAACAACAGCGTCAATGCCAAAATCACAAATTAACTGGGGTTGACTGAGAGGGAATGATGTTGATGTATTTCTATGCTGCTGGACTCAAGCACTGCTGCCAGAGTGACCACAGTTTGAGGTGAACTCACATCGATGCACATATCAACAGTCTAATGATTGTGTGGATGTGCTATGAAATCCAATATTTTATCTCAGTGATGCTTTGTGAAGGTAGAACTGAAAAGAGCCACAACAAAGATGGCACCTCTGTCTTTCTCCTCCTTACATAGTGCTGTGCAAGGAAATGTGTGATGGAGGAAGGCACTGGCTTTAATGGTTTCTAAAGAATCACAATGCTCACCCGCAGCCGCTTAGCATCCCCCCTCAGACAAGAATGTGGCTCCCTGAATCATCACATGCCCATAAAATCTTTATACAATATAAATAAAACATCCATCTTCAGCAGATGGTGGAATATTCTTGATTCATTTTATTTTTTAGTGGATTACAATGCAGATGAGTTGTCAGGGACTCAGCTGTGAAGAGGGGCCTCATTGAACAGTCTCACTATGGGGTTTTGACTTCAAAACAAATGAGCAAACAGGGAGGAAAATGTATAAGGTAATTACAACACTGACAGTAAAACTGGTGAGGTTATTATGATGTTAATTATGATAGTGAGTTGTATGGTTACTTGTTTAAACCTGTAAGTGGTCAAAAACCACTTTATTTTGGGACCACAGACCTGCTTCTTCAAACTGATATAATGTATTGGTTTCCATGGTTTCCTTAACCCTTTAAAGTGCAGTCCTTTTTTGAACAAATTTCCTCCTAAACTAAAATGCTTATGATTCTTGAACCACTTTGACTACATGCATCATCATGGTCTCGTTTGAAAGGCGACACTCTGTAGATTGTTGTCTGATAGTCCAAATTGCTAAGGATGTTACCCAAATTGAGTAACAACACTGAAAATATAAGTTTTTGTCTGACAGGAAAAGATTATGTGTTATTCTGCCCCTTTGGCTCTGTGACCAAGTCTCACTGGGTTAGAAAAATAATACACGTAGAGTAGCAGTGATAGTGTGCACATCCCCACCGGTGAGGTGCAGGGCAAAAGGGCTGGATACAATAAGAAAGAATGAGATGCCTGCGCTCTACTTATGCTCCCATATGTTTATTGTGCAACGTTTCGACCCGACAGGGTCTTCCTCAGGCAAAATTTTGCCTGAGGAAGACCCAGTTGGGTCAAAACATTGCACAATAAACATATCGGAGTATAAGTAGAGTGCGGGCATCTCATTCTTTCTTATAGAAAAATAAGACAGCCACAGCCAGACATCTAAAACAAAAATTTTATGATTCTGTGGCCAAAAATGAATATTTTCATATTTTTTTCTTGGTCATGTTCATCAGAGTTTCAACGAACAATTTTGGAGAATACAAATTGCCCTGCATGTCTAGCCTCGCTCGCATTTGCTTTAACAGTAGTTTTACTTCCTTCTTTCAGGTCTTTTTCTCCAATATACCTGTCCAATTCCATGCGTTGGTGTGCTGTTGCATATGCGTAATGATGTCACTTTCAAAACTCCTTTGCTTTGTTGACAAAATCCTTCCTTGCCAGAAATCATTAGAACAATTTCTTCTCATAACAAGCATTCAGAGAATTCATAGTCTCGCCCAACAGCCCGAAATTTATGTCATGCCGTGAGGTCAGCCCAAGGTGTTTACATGTGAAAGATGATTGAAATCGGTCAAGTGGTTCTGGAGATATCTGCCCGGAAACACACATACACACACAGACAGACAGACAGACTCAGAAGGTGATTACAATAGTCTCGCAAACCCCCGATGGGGGGCCCCCGCCTCCGGGGGCTCCACTAAAAATTAATCCCTTAGCTACCATATGCATCTGTCCTCTTGAAGTTTCAGACCATTGGCTCAGCGAGTAAACTAAAAGAACTTGATTTTCCTGTTGTATTGGAGTGAGGGCTGATAGGCTGAAACACTTACTGTTCTGTTAGATCAGCACATAATCGCTAAGTGTGCAGTAATTTGTTTCTATAGGGCTACTGTACAATCTACAGCACTGCTCATAAGTAAAAAAAGCTAATTATAGTGAAATTCACAAACACATGCTGCTACTACCTCTATGCCAAAGTCAATTTAGTGACATTTGTCAAAGCTTGCTATATAACAGGTTTTTATCTCTGGACGGCTACCAAGGTAAGCTCATCATTATCAACATATTTTGACAAATCCGAACAATGCTTTAGAATTGAACCAATGGGACTGCATAGTCAGGCTGAGGGCTTTTATGACACAATAGGAATACTATTTTTGCTATCACCTTTGCATCTGTAAAATGGCTCACGCCGTTAGAATGCTGAGTCCTCAAACTTCCAAATGATGCATAGAACAGTGTAGCACAATATATTATAAAAACGCAATTGTGCCTAGTGGCCTCGCCTTAGGCCGATGCTCACGAAAGGGTTAAAAAGAAAATATGCGCTTTTTTAGAGAGCAGTCAGCAATGCTATTTTGTGGTCCAGCTTTAAGATGAAATCTATGAATTGCCATGTCATCTTGTAATTGAGGTCGGTCATGTCATCTGTCTGGAGGGGTCAACAGGGTGAGGCTGGTGTTATTAAAACCATGGATGAGCCGTAATTCACTGGGCCTCAATAAGCCCTCCGTCTGGTGCTGTGAGGCAGGTCATTCCCTGCTCATTTTGGGGGACATTTGAATTGCAAATTTCAAGCTGAAGAAAAAAATCAACATTTTGTTTGCAGCTCAAACCTCCAGCGTTTGTAATTGATAACCAACATACACATTACACATGTAGCAGTTAGTGCTGTGGTCACAAGGGAGTCTGGCTTTCCCTAATACCCAAAGGGCTTACTGTCGAGGCTAAGGTATTGCATCCCCGTGCACCTCATGAATGCTGATAGCATGAGGTTACATGCGTGGTCTGGAGCACCGTTATATATTCTCATGGTGGTTACCAATTCATTCGGTACTGGTATTGAGCGGCATATCATTAAATCATTCATGACAGCTTAATCAAGATTGAGATTACATCAGCACCTTGACCCTGGTTGAGACACATTTAACAGATTTTCTGCATGCCATTGGGGCAGTGGAGTCTGTCTGTGTGGAAGGTCTAAAATGCTACACGAGCTCTTGGTCTCGCGTGATCTAACAAATCTGGTTTATATTTTTGACAGAATCAGCTCATTTGTTAATGCAACTGTACTGTACCCATGTTAAAGACTATAGATGACATAAGTATCACTTTCAAACAAGTTGGTTTTTCAGAAATAGTAAGATAATGGCCCCAGATAAGCATGTTATGTTGTGAGGAGAACAGAAAATAACTGAACCATGGTCAGGTCCACCTAATAGCACATATATATTCTGTTCAGGACTCATTCTTTTGTGATGGTTTAATCCAAATATCTGTGTTAGTGACTCTATACCACTGTACCTGTGAACTGAGAAACTTTCAGATGTTTTAATAGATATTCTGCCTTACTCTTTATCATCAGTGATTAGCACTGAATTGAATGCAAATATCTAAGGAGTCCCCTTGAACCTTGATAACTTTTCAGTCGCTCATCTATGCATTTCCCAAACAACTATGGGATTTTCCTTCAAATCAAAAATTCCTCTGGTCTGCAGAAAAGAAAAATGATCAGTATTCATAAGCAGTAGGTACTGCTCATTCATCTTTTAGTCTGAGTACACTATCTTTGATTTAGTACAAGTACAGTAAAATACTTCATTGTTTCACACACATATACTACTCTGAAACCGGCCAAATGGCTGTGTTATAAATCACGAGCGCTGCTTGGCTTGACTGGTAGACCTTGTGATCATTTTATGAGTACGCACAACAACACTTGATGGAAATGCCATCTGCATTTAAAGTGGGATGCTTAGAATTCTATTAGGTGGGAATAGGAAAAGAATCAAAGCTATGCAGGCATAGGCATCCATATTATTTCATGGTATCAATTCACGTTATTTAAAGAAAATTGAAAACGTCCTTTTTGTCGATCATTAGTGGTTTAATTCCATTAAATGTTATCATTGAAAAGAATCCCAGGTGTAGTGTGGTCATCATTCTGAATAATATAATTTTAATGGACAGATATTTTAATGGATTTGGGGTAAAGAACCTGACTGTCTGGTCAGTCAGGTTGAGTAATTAAAGACTGAAAGAGCAGGCTGCAGTTATGGGCTCATTTTGACGGATTTACTTTCAAAGCTTGAGTGGCACTGCCAACTGGGGTTTCTTTTAGGCCATCGTGGTTGACAGATGCACTGTGCTCTGTCTTACTGTTACTGATTTAAACGTGCAAACAGGCTGGAGGAAGATTTACTCAAGAACCCCTCAAAACGTCTTCCGCAGACTAGTGGCTTGTAAACCATCTTTGTTTCATGTTTTCTTTTTTCTTTTTTTTACATAACTTTGAAAGCCACATGAGGACACTCAGAAAACCATTGAGCGCATTCCTCTGGGCTTCTTACGCTGTTGATTTCGATGGGCTTTCTCAGGGGTATACTAATCTAATAAAGACTTGGTCAAGGCTGCATTTTAATGAGTTAATGATGCTGTTATTTATAGTGCTTAGTCAGCCCCCTGACCCCATATATAATGTGAGCCTTTCTACTCCAGATCAGATTTGTTATCAATAAAACAGTGGTAAATAGGTGCACATGCAGTAGACAGTAAATTCTGAATTATCCACTTAAAATTTCCCCTACGGTGCTGGAGAAGGATAGCAAAGACATTCCTATTTCGATGGATGTAGAATGGGAAAAATAAAATTTAGGTGGTGATTCTGGACTTTGTGAGTGCATATAGTTCAGTTTTTAACCATCAGACTGTGGGTTTTAGGGAAAGTTTTTCAGAAATCCAAGTCACTATTCTTGAATGCCGTAGCTTTCTATTACCGGAACTGATTGTGCTGTCTTCATTATAATGTCCACTTAAGAACATTGTCATCATCCATTTGTGATCTTATCCAGTAACGGTTGATTACAGGGTTGATTGATTCTGCTCCTGTCTGTTCTCTCCCCATCTGTCTAGTGTATGCAAAGTGGACAAACAGCTTCACACACATTCCACTCTACACTCCCCTTTTCCACAGAAGTATCGGCCTCTCTGTACCTTATGATGACAATATGCCCTGCTGGCCCTAAGCTCCCTGTCTAGCTCTTACCTGGCACCTCATTGGACATATTATGAAAATAATCTGTTTCTATCTTTTCCAAATTTCAGCATCTCCCCATGAAAGAGCAGCACCTTGTCTTCAATCTTAAGTGGATACACTGATTTCAAAATGATATTCACAGGGTTTCTTTGGTGTTCTAGATATTGCACATATCTGGCAGGGACGCAATGGCACTGTATCATCACATATTCCCACAGGCTCCAAAAGCTGAACGCCTTCTTAAACCCTCAAAGGTGTGAGGTCATGAATAATGGTCTTAGCTACTGGTAATTGGGCAATAGATAAAGCAATAGTACTCTACAACACTGAATTAGAATTTTGGCTAAAATGTTCCAAAAATCTTCAAGACTTCAAGGGATTCAACCCAGACACATGATAAGATAGCCAGTATCAGCCAACATTTGCCAGAATTTTAAACTTTTTTCTCTATCTAAAGGACTGAAATGGTTGTGCACTTCAGATTAATGGCCAAGTATGGTGGAGCAAATTCAGAATACTGCAGTTTGTGTCACATAGCTGCGTTTTTTTACAATTTCAAAGACCAAATTTCTGGTCTGAGGAAGAAACGCACTTACTTTTAAACATTATTAAAGACATGAATATAAACAGATTTTTGGATATGCACAAATATTGCGACACTAACCTTTTTAAGAAGGTGGTTGAATGAATGAATGAGGAGGGTTGGGTTCACACAGTTGAACAAGTCCACCAACGGTGGAAAACTTCGAAACATTACGATTTAATCGGAGAGTGCACGGCTGCATTTAAAAGAGAATATCAGTATAATATTAATTTTCATTAGCCATGTAAACGGCTTAGTTGGAATACATTATTTTACAAAATAATGGTAAGAACCAGAAAAAGTTCTGCATGTAAAAGTAGTGAAAGTCAAACTCGCTGAATGTTGCGAGCAAATTGTCAGCTAAACATATACTAGCAAACCAAGATTCATCTGCCAACGACTGCTAGCTTACTAATTCACGTAGACAAGAGACATTGTAAACCAAGGGTGCAAGAGATATCCCTTAAAGGTCCCATGACATCCAAAATTTCAAAAAATTGCTTTTAAGCTGTTCTACACTAATTTTGGCACGTGAATTCGAATCTGACACTGGCGTCTCGCTATTCTATTCATGGGAAGTGTAAAATGAAAATTAAAAACCAGGCTTGGGAATGCCCCTTGAAAATTGCTAAATCACTCTGTGCAATTACGTGTTCCTTTGAGACGTCAACTCTAGAAGGACAATACTCTGAGCAGAGTTGCAGAAAGTGAGTCTTGCCTGCAGTACCCCGATACATTCACCTAGACCTCCAACTGAATGTTTGTATTTTTCACTCCCAAATTCACTACAAATCATGTGCAACACTTCCAATAACACTAGTTAGGATGAGAGAGAAAATGCTTAGTTTTTCGGAGTCCACTGAAATATCAGATTTGCAAGCAGGTTTTAGAAACTCAATACAATATCAATATGATGTGAAATAGATAATTATGAAGTCATTTTTGGTGCTATCCAGTCAGAAAAGTGGGAGCTTATGTAACAATGGTGGCTATTGAATTGAAAATTGGTGAAGCAGAGACCATTCCTTGAAAATAATGATTGGTCTTGACCTGTTTTCAATCGTTTAATTAAATTAACTTTACATGAACAGTTGGGACCATCAGGTGTAGCCAGTTCTGCTTGTTAAGGCAAGCACTCAAAAGCATTGATTTGTTTTCAATCATTTTCCTTGGTGAGCACATTTTCCAATGATAAAAATAAACTATTGGCAGTTAAATTAGTTAAATGCACAGCTTCCTTCCTAATGCAGTGTTGCAACAATTAAGGAGAAAACATTTTATGCACTTTACCAAAAAAGATAAACTATGATATTAACTTTTGTGTTTGCTGTTCTATCAAATTTCAGATTCATGATTTTTTAATTACTACAAAAAAAGTGAAAGTTAGCGACAAAATCCACAAATGAATAACATTTATTGAAATAGAATTTCATGTCGAAATGACGTGTTTTTTGTGTTATATTATTGAGGAAAACTCCTTGAATCTGATAATCTTGAGTGTTTTAGGAGTTTACGTTATGTTAAAATAAATTAATGATTGAAAACATTTTAAGACCAGTTATTATTTTCAAGGGGATGTTCAGCACTTCACCAATTTTTATTTCACCATCCATCACTGGTGTACAGTACTCTTATGATCTGTGGCGTAGCTAGCTGCTGCTTGCTTAGATTTACAAGGTTACATTATTGACATTTGACATTATTTATTCTTGTGGACTGACATGTAATGATGCATATTTTGACTTGCAAAGTTGCATCAACCTTAGTTATTACATGTAGACTGCTATGCTCGCCAGCTGCCTCTCACTGCCCAGTAATGTAAAACCAATGTGTTAGTACACGATGCTGCAATGAGTTGGTAGTTTCAGGCCATAATCAATGAAGCAAGAAAGCATGAAATGGCTACCTTTTATGCTCTACTAAAAAGAAAGGAATCTAAATCTAGATACACTTTATTGATACGCTGACTTTGCATCAGTAAACTTCCCTTCTGGAGATGACGTATACGGTCACAAAACTCACATTCATGGTAAGTGAACTTTTTAAGGGGTGGGGCACAGGAAGTTAAAAAGTACACTCAAACTGGTTGGAATTTCCATTCATTTCTTAGAGAAGTGATTTTACAGACGAAATGTTCAAAAAAAATTTACAGACAAAACATTAAAAAAAAAATCAATCAGTATATGTACTTGTATATTTACAAGTAAAAATGAGCAAAATGATTTCGATTTCATGGGACCTTTAAAGAGAGGGGCATTCGACTTTAAGTAGCTTGCTAACTAGCTGAAAAAATGGGATCTTGTAAGGTAAAGTATATAATGCCAGCCATCATTAGCTTACATTATGATTGTGAGCTACCCAGCTTGCATTTGGATTGATTGAAGCAAATTTCTTTTCATGTTCAATGATGAATGTAAGCTGACACGACTCAATGAGACAAATTTAAATAAAAAAATTCTAGCTACATTACATCACCAACAAGGAAAATAGCTGTTTTTTCCCTGATTTATAATCACAACCAGCAAGAGGCTCTGCTTGTGAATGCCCGCAAGTAAAAGCGAATTTAGACCGTTGGCTCTTCCCTGGCCTGGTGGCTTGACCGAGTGGTTGTGATTGGCTGAATAACAGTTGAATCAATCTGAAATGACCACCAGACGTAACACCCATAATAACATGAAATGACCACCAGACATAACACCCATAATAACACCCACTGGTGTGAAGCGCCTGATCTGGGATAAATCCGTAAGGGGACAGCGATGTAGGGGAGACTGGGGTCCGATAAGCCATGGGGACCAATGAGCCATATCACTATTTTGCGATCAATTGATGACAGAGCTGCTTAAAATAGGCAAAATATTTGACCATTGACTGATGAGTCATGGGAATAAATGAGCCATATCACTATTTTGCCTATTTTAAACACCTTTGGCATCGATTGATCACAAAATAGCGATATGGCTCATTGGTCCCCATGGCTCATCGGACCCCAGTCTCCTGTTCTACCGAAGAAGATGCGTATCTGTTCTGCTTCAAAGTGCAGTCTGGTTATTTGAAAGGTATAGGTAAATGATCTCAAATGCATTCATCTTTCAATTTTTATCAAAGTAAACATTCATATCCTATTCTAGTTTTAAGTACTTCTGTATGTTTTTTTTTCATTTAAATATAAGCCTATGTCCAATCATCTCAAAATCGATGGCCAGTCCTTCGCCGAGAATAAACAAAGATTTTGAAAGGTAGGCTTCACCAGCTTGACATTTTTACATTTTTTAATCTGATACATTCACAGCTTTATTTTGTTCTTTTAGGCCTTAATTCATCTAGCCTTTTAACATTTGAATGTCCCTTACATTAGACATCATTACAAACGAGCAAGCTTTCCTTTTCTGCCTTGTTTGATCAGGCACTAAAGTGCTAAACAGCCTTAATTGTTGAGCTGTGGGGAATTGGAATTGGCTCACCAGCCACTCATCACTTTGATCAAAAAAATTAGATTTTTCTCCGAAAATGTGCTCTCGCCAAATTTTCTAATCAGGCAAAGTCAGCCATTGCCAGATAAGATTCTCAACATACTGATCATTTGAATAGTCTTTCTCAACATTTGACATGTTAAAACACATTTATAACAACCAGTAACCTTTTATTCTTCTATCATTTTAGATATTTTATTTTAAGCCCCTCTTTGTTGAGAAGCCAAACATTGAATGGAAAAACTATTTTTCCTTGTATTATCTGATTATTTTAAAATTTGAGAACAAAGTGGTCTATGTTCACTTTAGGTGTTAGATATTAAATATTTATGATAGAAGACGAGCTGTGCAGTTTACACATGCTTTTATGTGTGCTCTCGTGTTCTCGTAAATTTTGTTCCTACATCCAGACAAAATTTCCCTCAGAAAAATGTGATAAATCCCAGTTTTCATGAGTAAATGCGGGTAACGAGGATGTACAAGAAAATTTGTTTGTATTCTGCTTGACAAATGAGGCCCAATGCGTGTACGGATGCTTCTATGATTCTTCAGTAATCTGGATCATCTTTGGCCTCCTTCTGAAGCAGCATTAAGTGCATTGGGGCAGTAATGTTCCCCGGGGTAAAGGTTAAACCCTGCTTTTTACATCTGCCTGTGACTCTTTTCTTTAGACTTATAGTCTTTTTTTTTACTTAAGATCGTTTCTATATCACACTTTTGCTGTATATGACAAAAATGTGAAAACAGTGGGACACTTTTACATATTTTCAGATTTGTTGGCTGCTATTGGACAGTATCACTGCTCCATACATAAGTTGCTGATATCAGGCTACTATTTTTTATTTTAGAGAAAAAATAAAAAAATTTTAAGTCTTAAGGCAAGATTATTTGTCAAGAAAGATTTTTAATTGAAGTGTTTATTGCTGGGTGTTTCCAAAAACTTCATTTTTCACCAACAACCCTCTTTTCTTCCTGTTCTGCAGTCTCCTATCCACTTCAGTCAATAGACCTAATTGATTTGACTCATCTTTCTTGCATCACAGTTATGATGCAGGTTTCCACATCGATATCCAATAAAGCAATGAGGTTACACATGTTGTTATTTTTATCAATTGTTTTACATCTCAGATGCTGTACAGTTTGGAAGGGCATCCCAATACAAATTAAATATTCATATATGAACATTAAATCCGTTCCAGATTAAAGAATGAAACAGTCAATCGGTATGTAACCAGTGAGAGATTTATGAATATAATAATACTAGTGAGCTTCCTTGGATTGTGATTCGTGATCCTGCTGCAGGAGAATGAGTCATTATGCCGACGCTGAAGCATATAGCTCCATCAGAGTGGGAGTGGCTCAGGAGAAATAGATTTCTTTATTCAAAATTAGTGAAATATGAACTCCTGAAAAGAGTGTCTGAGCTTAGAGACATGGGATCCAGTGGTGGTACCCTAGAGCTTAATCTGTGTAATGCGTCTCTTTCACTGTTGCCCCATTGAATGCGTTGACATGCAGTAAGTGGGTCACTGCACCGAAGCGCCCAGTCTATTCTCAGAATTTGCACCGTTGTTGGCATGGCAACTATGCTGGTTGATTAAACATGCATCGAGAATTCCAGGAGGCTGTGGGTTACAGAAACCGGCTCGCTTCAGCGATGGGAGCTAAGCGCTAGCAAATGAACGAGACAGACTGTGGCATTTCTACCACCGACCTGCCTTTGTCTAGCTGAATTTACGGTGTGTTTTCTCCCTGCGTGTTTTGGGAATCCTCAACGGGGTTTTTGGAGATCACTAGAGATCAAAGGTTTGTGCTGCACAGTGGCGCGATGGTTAGCAATGTTGCCTCGCAATGAAGAGGGTCTGAGTTGGAGTCCTGGACATACAGTGGTTGGGTCCCTCGGTGCTGCACTGTGGCTGCCCACTGCACCTAAGTTGCTAGGTTGAGGTCAAATCTAGTACAAATTAACCAACAGGTTCAGTACAGTTTACTATCTCTTATCTTAATCTTCTCAAAAACCAGCTCTGCTGATTTATTACAAATTGTATTGTGTTCAGCAGATGTAATTTTCCAGCACTTGATCTGTTATATCAGTAGTCTAGCAGGCAAAGTCCCCATTCAGGAGGTATACATGAGCCAGCGGCATTTGTCTTTTTTTCTCTCCTTTGCATTACACCCCTCCCTCCATACACACGCCGCAGTAAAGCGTACGTACTTATGCAAAACAGGAGCAGAGATAGGGGCAGCTTTGTCTCTTAATTACTCCTCTGCTATGCTTTTTCTAATACGCCTCTCATTTTTTTGTGTGCCAGAGAAGTAACCATTAGATAATTATGACCCCCTGTGCCCAGTGTAGATTAGGGGAGGGGCAGATCTCTCTGTCGCCTGTATGACATGGCAGAGACAGATGGGAAGGGGTGGGAGTGGGGGGGGTCTCTTTGTCATCAGGAAGATTCCGTCTGCTGCCCGTACGATAATGCCGCTTATATTTACCCAAGTCTGTATTTGTACAGATTTGGGTCATGCTGAAATCAGTTTCCCAAATCTCTTTTATTGTCTCCTGTCTGGCAGCCTGCGGAATAAAAATACTGCAATTCTTGTCTTTACTGTAAAGTTTCCTGCAGCTGTTTTTGAGGTTATGCTCGTGAAATTTCCGCATCATTCTTGGTTTATGGACGCATGATTTTCAGTGTCTTAATTCCATTGTTAGTGGCTGAAGCAGAGTACATACGTGTTTTTCATTTGCCAATAAATGAGCTGAATTTATTATCCATTTTGCACAATTCTGTGTATCACCATAGCCGCTGCAGAGTTTTTCTAAGCTTTCTTTTTACACAGTATGAGATATCAGCCTCCATCTCGTGGGAGCGATGTGTGATTTCTTTCTAATTGCGGCAGGAAATGAAAACAGGAGATGGAGCCTGCTTGTGCAAATCCTCTTGTTTCTGGCATCTACCAGCAGAACTCCAATGAAGCAACCGCACACCATTATGGATCATTGAGCCACACACTTGAAACTGTAAAGGGTGATTTTGGGTCAACTTGCACATCTTTATTCAGACAATTCTATTCCTTTTCAGCCTTCCCGCGGAAGGTGAAGTAGATGAAGGTGGAGGTTAAATTATTAATGGAAATGGCTGACGTTTAAGCAGAGTACCCAGCTGACACTAAATAATGCATGTAGCTGCCTGTGGGTCTTCATTCAGCTTATTTTTTGTCAATAACAGTCAGTGTATTTATAGAGCTAGGAACGGTTTAAATGTAGAGACACGTGACTATTTAGGGAATGTTACCAGGCAGCTGATGAGGTATTCATCTGTTTTTGCCTCTTGAGAATGGGACCAGAAATCAATAGAGTATCAATTAAGTCTGAAGTTTTCATGGGATGGGGGAGAGAATCAGTTTGAGAACTCATTCATTATGTAACTATAAATTTGTTATGTAATTGTTTTGGATTTAAGCACTTTCCTATGCGCAATTGATCTTCTTGGTGCAATAAAGCAATCCAAGAGGACCAGAAGGCAGGGTTTTGGCTTTTTTCAAAGTATTTCGTAGTTTACAATATGCAAAAGTCAAGCTCGGTAAAACGTAAAGTATGTGAATCTAAAGGAATAGTGTAGTTGACCCAGGTCTTGGTATTCATTGTAATGTCGAGATTACAATGAAGCCTGGCTGTCTTTTGACTTGTCCGACATGGATGTTTTTGTCTCCTACCCAGCTGCGAGGAAAGGTTTCTTTTATTTTGCTCAAATTATGTATGCAAAATGAGCATAAGAGTACAATCTGCTCAAACCTCTGTATTAATTGTTAACTAATGGGATCCGTGTACTCACTGTTATTGTGCACTAATGTGTGCTAATTGTTATCGCAGTGGATTTTTCCCTCCCTGTAATGATATGGTAATGAGTCTGATCTATGGACTGAGCATGCTGGAATCGTTTCAAAACTATGGGGTCGAAACACAGAAAAGAACTTATATCAGAACTTCTATGAAGCTAGATGGAGAGCGTGCACATACGATGTTATGGATAGTCGGTCGCACTGCCTGACTATTGCACAGAAATGGCTCAGTATGTCACTGTTGAGTTGTGTGGTATCAGAAATGCAGTAGCTCACTGACCATAGTGCTTGCAGCATCTTTGATCATTTAGTCCACCATCTTTACTCTAGGGCTGGTGGAGCAGTTTCTCTTCCTCTGTCAGTGTCAACTCAGATATGATCTAACAGATGCTGGATGATAAGTCCAGTCCTTTTGATATACAGCGCCTGCTGTTGCTGTTTCATGAAATACCCTGGAAATAGGGGGGTATGTCCAGAGAAGGAGCTGGGAGCACGGAGCAGTGCCTTTGTGATGAATCCTTACTGCCGGCTGGGCGACGTTTGACAGCTGCCTACTTCTTCAGGGCCAGGTGCACCATGGGTACTCCCCAGGCTTCTTCAGCTGGATGCTCTCCATCGCCCTGTGAAGACAGGTATCTTGTTCAGTCCAATGAGTGACTGTTCATTCATCTGAGCAGTGCTTCAGTGGACCTACTTATGCTCTTATGAATTTAGTAAATTCGCAGTCATGACAGCTAAAAAATAAATTCTGCGCGGTCAATGAAAATGCATTCATAAATGCTCTGGGTGTGTAATGAAGATAATGATGGTGTTGTTAACAATTTTGGGTGCAGTATATGTATTCCTTTGTGTCATAAGCTCACAGCTACGTGATTGATACGTGAATTATTACCAAAGATTCTCAACCTGATGTAACGGACACCACTTGTAGTTGAAAGCAGTGGGGTTCTTTAAAGGCTCTTCCATGGAGTTTTCTGCCCTTGCGAAAAAATGATGTCTACCCAGAAAATGATGGCACAGTATGCGCAACAACTTGGGACAGCCCAAGAAACCAGTCGGTCGTGACAGTATGTAATTAAGATAATGAGCCCAGCCAGACAAATTTGTTGGATGAGGACACTTATAAACCTATGGAGCCGTTCTGTGCTCGTCTGGGGAAGCCTAAGATACGCTACGGTCGCGGCTGTAAATCAAAGGGTAGGCAGCCTGCAACAGCCCGTGAAGATGAAGGGGACGGGTGAACGGTGTTGGCTGGAGTTCAAATCCGATGTGCCGTGTTCGCTCTGAAAGACGTAAAATGCGGACAGCCATGAGAGATGTACTGTTCAGGAGTCATAAAGTAAAACTGCTCCCATGTCTGTCTCCCACCCCTGAACTCAGCTGATCTCGCTTTGGGCTGAAGAATTGTGCTAATTAGCAAATGCTGATGAATGGAGCAAAAGACTGGGGAGAACTTTGTGAACGTGGATCTTATGGCTCTGGCAGCTATCCATGCTGCTGCCTTGTTGCACTGGAGGTTTCTGAGAAGATCCTCTAGTGTATTTCCTCTGTGCAGAAGTGTGCTGATAACTGAGATTTTTGGAGGGAGTCTTTGGGAGGATGGAAAATGCGGCAAACCTTTCAAAACCGGTGAGAACTAGTGGCTCTCAAACCCTGGTTCTGAGGGACTGAAGTGGGCCTTGATTCTCATATATGGACACTGATGTGCAGCGAGGTCTATAAGTATTTGGAAATTGACATTAAATTGGAAAGTTTGAAATGCCTACATCTCACACATGATAGATCTAAATACGGAGTAAATCTCATGAGGCTCTATATTGAAGTCACATTTATTGTTTTTCAAAACAATGTGGTTAGGTACAGAATCAAAATAATCACTGAACAAATGCCCTCAGTCATCCATGAGCATCAGGAAAGTTATTGTACATGCATTGTGGCCACAGCTGTTTGTAAACTTTGGCTCATTGATCGCCAGACTTAGTCCCAGAGAGCTTAAGTTTGCTAGTATTTGCAACAACCTGAGATCCAAAAAACCAGGTGAGTTCAAAGTGTAATCAGCTTCATTGTCTGATCACTGGCTTTGCTACTTAACCCTTTCAGGACCATCAGCCGGAGGACGGGCTGCCAGGCATAATTGCGTTTTATGATGTTGAATATTGTGCTATATTGTTGAACTATATATCGTTCAAATGTTTGAGGACTCTGCATTCTGTGTTAGCCAGTTTATGATGCAAATATGATAGCGAAAATAGTATTTCAAATTGTGTCACAGCAACCCTCAGCCTGACTATGCAGTCCCACAGGTTCACTTGTATAGCATTGTTCAGATTTGTCAAAATATATTGAAATCAATGTGCTTACCTTGGTAGCCGTCCAGAAATGAAAACCTGTTATAGTTTTTAATCCTAAAACAAGCAAGCAAGGACAAATGTCACTAAATTGACTTTGACATAAAGGTAGTAGCTGCACGTCTCTGAATTTCACTCTAATTAGCTTTTTTCACTCATGATGCAGTGCAATAAATTGTACAGTAGCCCTTTAGGAACAAAAGAAGCACACCCACTGGCTATTATGTGCTGATCTAACAGAACAGTGAGGGCCTGATTTACTAAGACCTTTAGCGCAGGCAAAATCTTTTTGTCCGTGCAAAACCAATAACATTGCCCATGATTGGCCAGGGTACTTGCCTTGCACCAATCAGTGGCAAGGTTTCTGGTTTTGCACAGGCAAAAAGATTTTGCACGTGCTAAAGGTCTTAGTAAATCAGGCCCTAAGTGTTTTAGCTTATCAGCCCACACTTCAATATAATGGGACTATCAAATTGTTTAGTTTACACAGGCAGCCAGTGGTCTGAAACTTCCAAAGGACAAATGCGTATGGTAGCTAAGGGATTAATTTTCATGGGGAGGCATTGTTTTTATGGTTTCTGACAAGGGGGGATTTTGTCAATGAAGCAAAGGAGCTTTGGAAGTGACTTTTTTTCTTTTTTGCATATATCGAGGGCTGACTGCAATAAACAGTTATGTCCAGATGTTATATATTGGACATAACTGTTTATTGCAGTCAGCCCTCGATATACAATCGCACACCAGTGCAGGTAATTGGAGGGATACATCCAAGTGAAAATTGAGCTATATAAGGGGAAGGAGACCTGATTGAAGGAAGTAGTAAAACTTATAAAATTGAATGCAATTGTGGCTAGGAATGCAGGGAAACTTGGACTCTCCAAAATTGTTTGTTGAAACACGGATGAACATAACCTAGAAAAATTTCTAGAAAATATTCATTTCTGGTTACACAATAGTAATATTTGAATCTGCAGTTCTTTAGGCGTCTGGCTGTGGCATTATTAGTTTTCTTGGTTGATGAGTCTTTTGATCACAGCGCCATAGGGGCAGAAAAAGACATAAAATATTTTCTTGTCAGACAAAAGCTTATATTTCCAGTGTTATTACTCAATTTGGGTATTGTTCTTTGCAATTCTGACCATCTGAGAGCAATGTACTGAATGTCACCTTTTAAACGAGACCATGATTATGCCTTTAGCCAAAGTGGTTCAAGAACAGTAAGCATTTTAGTTTGGGAAGAAATTTGCTCAAAAAAAAGACTGTACTTTAAAGGGTTAACAGCTGAATGGAGACCAAGTCCAGTAAACCCTGTAGATCTCTAGGGCCAGACTCGAGGACCAGTGTTTCAGTGCATTGTGGCCTACAAATAATTGTATTTCATTCCTCTGTCAATTAGAAATTATTGCCTTGTTTTCAATTGTTTTTTGCATGACAAGTAAAATTTTCTTACCCCTATGGCAATTCTTTATATCATGCAAAATACCTTGCTGCTTGTCTTAATTGGCTAAAACATAACAGAAACAAAATGTAAGTCTAAACACCCAGGTGAAATACTTTTAAATCTGACTAATCTTTTGGATTTGCAATGATTAGCAGTAATTTCACAAGGTTTTTTTTCTGTCTTTATTCAAACTTGCTATATCACACCCACACACAACAGCTGCTCTCTGACGAAAAAGCAATTGAGTGTGTTCTCCCTCTCAAGACTTGTATTGACTGTCTGCCAAATCTTCTCCACTTACTGCCAATGGACGGATGTGTGAAGTGGACAGTGCTTACTAAAAGCTAGCAAGTGTTAATAATATCCTGCATTGATTAGGAATTATCCATTGTAAATCCTGGGCATAACAGTATGTGATGCAAAGACGTTTGAACCAAAGCACTTAGGCACTCTTTACTGTCAAGCACATTTGAGTGGATATTCTTCTTACAGGCATTGAAGTGGGCATTTTTTCTTTGTGATTACTGAAAGAGATGAGGTGGCATGAATCCCATTAGGTGTCTTTTACCAGTGAATGTTACAGTCTTGCTGCAAACCAGTCTGCTTTAACAGCCCCACTCTTCAAAATTTGAGCAGCATTGGGTGTGCCTTGTATCACAGTAAAAGCACCCACCTCAAATCACCAGTGCGCTAAGCTATATCAGTGCTATAATGAACATCAGCAAATATGTAGAAATTTGCATGTTTGTTGCCCTATATGGACCAATCTTTCTTGCTGTATTTTTTTATATTGACAGACAATATACCAACAATTATAAACAACTGATCATGGATGGACTATGTTTGCCTGACAGCCTCATTATAAGTGGTTGCTATGGTAAAGCTGTCACAATAGCGTCATTTCAACAATGTCATTGAACCTTTCCAAGATTTATTATGCATTTATTAATCCTCCACACTTCCATAAATATTTGATTCTTAAAAGTGATTGTGGTAGCAACAGTAATTAGTGACTTCATCTTCTGTGAGTGAGTGAATCTGATTTGAAGCGCAGATAAAGTAGTATCTTAAACCATGTAGTTTAATTTTCCTCATGTTGGTACAAAGTCATTTATATAGCCTCGCTGTACTGAGAGTTTCTGTTACCACTGAAGATGCACTGCATTTCCTACTCTACGAAAAAATACATTATTTGTGGTTAGAATATCTTTGAAGGAAAATAAAATTTTCATGCTTAAACTGAAATACTGCATCACAACCCAAAATGGGGATGTCATCATCTCTCAGAAAAACACAGGCATAACAAAGGCATAAACTGACATCCTGTGAACATGATCCCGGTGCTGATTCATTACTGTTATTGCTCGAACAATAGTGTGTGATTGGTTCTAACTGGCTGCCTATCTTCTATGATTCTTTGTCTGAGTTGTCTGAAGTTGGGCATGGTAAATCACCGTCAGAGGCAGTTTATTGCTTTAAGCTGTTCATTTCCCTGTCCATGGAACAAAACAGCATTTTCACTCTCTTTTAACATGCATTGGGTGGTTAGAATATCAGAGGCAGCCCTTCAAAATATCAAAACCTCGATTACACTACTGGTCAAAAGTTTTAGAACACCCCAATTTTTCCAGTTTTTATTGAAAATTATGCAGTTTAATGTCTTAGTGTACTCTGGAATAAAAGCATAGACATGATAGAACAAATAAACAATTGAAGTTAAAAAAATCGTGGAATCAATTTATAAATCAAAATGTATTCTAAGCTTTTGACTCAAAGTAGTCACTCTTGGCAGATATAACAGCTGAACACACTCGTGGCATTCTTTCTACAATGGAAATCAAATATTCTTCAGAAAGTTCTTCCCAACTCTGTTGCAGAAGGTCCCATAACTGTGTGGCACTTGTAGGTTGCTTTGCTTTCACTCTTCTGTCCAGTTCATCCCAAACGATCTCGATGGGGTTTAAGTCTGGAGACTGTGCTGGCCACTCCATGTTTTCAAGCTTACCATCTTGTTTTTTTTTTCCTAAGGTAGTTCTGACAGAGCTTGGACTTATGTTTTGGGTCATTATCTTGCTGTAGGATGAACCCCTGACCAACTAGGTGCATACCAGAGGGTACTGCATGGCGCTGCAGAATGCTGTGATAGCCGTTTTGGTTCAGGGTGCCTTTCACTCTGTAAGTCACTAACCCTGGATCCAGCAAAACGACTCCAGACCATCACGCTTCCTCCTGCATGTTTGACTGTTGATGTCACACACTGAGGAACCATCCTTCCACCTACTCGACAGCATACAAAAAACCCGGGTAACCTTACCTTTTGGTTAAAACTTCTGGCAGTTCACCACTTACCTTTGTACCATTTCAAGCTACTCATTGGACTGGAACTGCGTAATTTTCAATAAAAAACTAGAAAAATTGGTGTATTCTAAAACTTTTGACTGGTAGTGTACAAAAAACATAAATGATTCCTTTTGTAATTTAAATGCTAATTTGAAGCAGGTCTGATTTAAAGTAGTCTTACCAGCAGCACTTTGCTAGGTATGGCTGAGGGTACGAACACAGTTCCAAAGTGGCCAAACAGCTGGTGTCCAAATCAGAGGTGATTCAGTTAGAAAAATGGCAAATATGTTTAAGATAGCATGGGGAACAGAGTCAAAATGTTCAACAGCATATACCAAACGCCATAAACTGCAACAGCAGAAAAGAACTGAGGCCTCAATTCAAAGCTCACCAACCAGCACAGATGCACACTTGGTAGGATAGTTGCCAATGACCACTGAAATATACCGCAAAAAAAAGCAGTCAAGCGAATCAATCCACTTCTGAAGCAGATTCAACAAAAACAAAGAGCTGAGATCTTCACATACACCGTAGTGTTTCCAATTATCTGCGCAGTGAAAGTTCATCCTCAGCAGAATGGTAACCGAAAAGAGTTAATGGAAATACCAGACGCATCTTCTTGAGCGTGAAGCACGTCGGCTGTTTCGACTGTGAGCAATTGCCCCTCAATTGATGTCAAACACACACCCGTAAATACCTGCATACAGCGGTAGATCGGACGGCTGTAGAGTAGCGGCACCATTGCTTTGAGAGACAAAGAAACTGGAAACGAGATACTCCTGATAAGTAAAATGCGTGGGATTCCCTGAATGATTTTCTTTTCTTGGGGATTACGTCTGTGCTCTCGTAGACTCAGCAGCCAGGCTCTGAAGCACGACATAGGTTTCTGCTCTTAGTGTAAATGGAGGTACTTGTTATTCCAGTCAGGATCGCGGCAGAAGCAGCGATGCAGCTTGTCAGTTCAATGCAGTGTCGCAGTAAGAACTGAGCTGCAGCGAAGGGAGGATGACGGAATAGGAAATAACATCTTTTCTATTCTACACCACGCTAATGGTTTTTTTTTTTTTAACTAATTTAATCAATAGGAACCCCAGAAAGAAAGAAAAAAAAAAAAAATGCATATTGTATTTTACATGCTCGCGATTGTAAGAGAATTCTCTCTGTTTTATTAGCCAAGGGGACACCGATCAAATATTGATGTTCATTATTTAATATTTATCTCAGCAATATTCCCATTAACTTCATTTGACGGACTCACAGCTGTTTTAGGAGCTAATTATATTCCAAGTCTCCTGTTCATTGTTTGAACGGTTAATATAAGTTCACGGATCTCCGCTGAAAGATAGCCTCGGCTTTTACCTACAGCCTGCGTACATCCCTCTGAGAAGTAAATGAACAGCGAATTCCATTTCTAGTGAAGGATAGAATTTTAATGATATCAAAACAATTCCCCATTTTGCCAAACACAAACTGCACAATGATGGTGGAAACGTCAAACTGAAGATGAAAAATAAAGGTTCACACTTCCCAAACATGACCCCTCAGGTTGTATGGAAGCATATGGCTAACAATATTAAAATGAAAATGTGACCACTTTGTTTCAATTTCCAATCTATACTATGCCGTGGGGGAAAGGCCGCCTCCTCACCGAATGCGTTTTCGTTTTAATATTGTTAGAAAAAGCATGTAGCGCCCAGAGACTGAAAAAAAGATGGAGGCAGCACTCGCGTCGGCACTGGCAAACCTCGGCCTGTTCATTCCTAATCAAACCTCAAATGTGTGACTGTGGGAGCCATTAGCCGGAACTTTTTTCTGGATAAACATGGCGGCGTCCATTGGCAGCAGCGCTGGGTTTGATGTCAAATTGGTGAAAACATTGTGTTGCCTCTTGTGTCAAGACATGAAGAAGCGTCACCACACAAATTTTGCCAAGGTCAGTTTTGCTTCCATTTTTAGGTGGCGATGTAGTGCGCGGATTTAGACAACTGCGTAAATAGGTCTTCCGACAAAGAAAATGTCAGGCGGAGCAGCATATCTACTTTGTGTCACACATCCAAGGCTTGATGAAGAGTAGCGGAATCTGCCGAGAAGTTTGGAGTGTCGGGTCGGAAAAGTGAAGCCAATGCAGAAATCTCTTAAAATTGCATTCTATTTAATGGCCAACAGATGGCAACCTCGGTGGGTGCAGAAAGAAGTTCAGTGCTGTAGAAATCTATGAGAAAATGACCCTACTTTCCAACCAGATTTATTATTTCAATAATGTTTTTCCACATTATTTCATGGTATCTATCAAAAGTTTCCAGTCTCCTTTGATGTATCATGATGTTCATTTTTGTAAATTATGGTCCCAAATAGACTAGAATAAAGGATAAAGCCAGAATATGCTTTAGGGGCATGGCTATCCTCTGTTCCTCATCAGATACGGTCAGATCCACCTCTTGCTCCTCCCTGGATCTTCAATTCATGCTCTCGTCAAATAGGAATCACATCCAGTTTCAAAATGACAAAATGGCACTATTCAAATTGCCAAAATCGAGGCAAATGGTATGCTGAAACCAATGGGTTGACGTCACAGATTCTTCGTCCATCTTTTTATACAGTCTATGGTAGCGCCATCACATTACAATTGCAATGGGAGACTGCATTATAGTTTCAATTATTAGACACAAAACACGCTTACTTCTCTAAAAGGAAGGAGCATTTCCTTGAATGCATTTTCATTATAAGTTTTGTGTTTTCATTTTATTTTTGCTAGCGTTATGGCAGAGCACTTTTTCAAAATGGAAACGCAAATGAGGAATGTTTTTAAATTTCGTTTTGTAATAAAAAGTGCATGCATGGACTTGAAAATGAAAACACAAAGTGGATGATTATGGTAACATTTTCACAAGGATACAAATAATGTGTTTGCATCTTGAAAATGAAAACACATTTCTGAGAACGTATTTTCATTTTATTATTGTTTGCCATATGCTTCCATAGTTACATGCTTTCGATAACAAATTTCATCGGACCACTGTATTTATAAAATTGCATTTTACAGTACTGGATGAACACTGTAAGGAAGTAAAAGAAAAAAAGCACAATGATGTCCATACTGCTGCTTTTTACTCATAAGAGTCCGGTACTCGCAGGATTCAGGTGCTGACAGGAGATCAGTTCAATGGTTCTATTGAAACCCAAACTCGTCGTCAGACTATCTGGGTCGAAGCCATACAAGACACAGCACAGAAAGGGTAATCCAAATCATTGTCAGTAAACAGTCCACAGGTCTTAAGCCAATCAAGAGAAATGCCTAACCGAAAGGGTATCCAAATCATAAACAGTAAGCCAGCCAGAAGTCATAACCAGAAATTAATCCATACACTGGGGACAAGGCGGACTTGAAAACTCTGGGCAAAAAGAAATCAAAGCCAGGATTATCTCTTGGAAATACAAAGGCTCATAGTGCTAACCAACAATAGAAAACAAACTTGGGTAGACTTTTGGAAACTGAGGGGTGTATAAAGGGAAAACTAAAGTTAATCGAGAAGTGAGTGCAGGTGTGAGGGTTGAGGGAAGCATGGCAGGGGCATGGTTATAAACAGTTGAATGAGGTTAGCTAATTACTAAACAGAACGGAGAGGACGAGTGCAGGAGTGAAGGAGAAACCAAAGGCACTTGGGAACAGAACGGGAGTGAGAATACATAGACACAATAACTAAGAAATTGAACAAAATTCAATAAACACATAATAGCTAAGAAAACTAGCAAATACAAAGAACACAGATATGTGAATATATGAAAACTAACAAACACAGAACTCAACCCCAGATGATAAAAATAAAATGGAAAACACATTTTCAAAATTGCCCTTTTTAGCCCGCTTGGCCGACAGGCCCAAGGGGCTTATGCTGTGCTTAGGGTCATTAGTGGTCTGTTGTGCGTCCGTGATTGCATCCGTTAGTGCTTCCACAATTGTCGTTTCAGCGCGATACAGCTTTCAGTTTTCCACGGATCCTTTTCATATTTTATATCCATGTATATGGGCCCAAGATCTAGCCCAAGTTCGATTTTGGGCATGCTGCCATTCTTGGTTTGGCCACCAGGCGGCTTTTTCTGCAAAAATTCAAACAGCTCTAACTCCCTTACTCTACGAGCTAAGATGCTCAAATTTTTACTGTAGGATGTTCTGCCAAGGGTTCATCATATATGTAATGGGTTTATGATTTGACATCATTTTGAAGGTTATATAGGTCAAAGGTCATAAAATGTGCTGATTTCGTTTCAGCGCCATAGCACCCTCACTTCTCAATGGATCCTTTTTCCTATTTTATATGCATGTATATGGGCCCAAGATTTAGCCCCACTTCAATTTTGGTCATGCTGCGATTCTTGGTTTGGCCACCAGGCGGCCTTTTTCTGCAAAACCTCAAACAGCTCTAGCTCCCTTATTCTACGAGCTAAGATGCTCAAATTTTTTGCCCACTTGGCCAAAAGGCCTAAGGGGCTTATGCTATGCTCGGGGTCTTTAGTGGTGGCTTGTCGTGCGTCTGTGCTTTCTTGTGTGCGTAAACTTTTGGCTTGTCTGCACTCTAGCATCTTCAGTTTTTCACCGATCCTTTTCATATTTCATATGTGTATAGCCTCATAAGGTCTAGACCAACTTCCATTTTCAGCCCAATCGGACCGATACTTTGGCCAATAGAGGGCATTCCATTTTGGCCACGTTTGGCCAAGCGGGTGCAGTGGCTTTGCCACTATTTTTTGTTCAACCAGGCCTTCTACATCAAGCAAATATCAAGCTGTCTGCTTTAGACTTTAAAGTTTGTAGAATTCTTTGAAAGTTGTAGTCTCCCAAATACACCTGTTTTTTTTTTCCAAATTCATAACACTATGTTTGTCTTTTCTTATTTACCAATATTTTTGTCATCATTTTTGGCACATTCTCGTCCCGACTCGTCATATAGTGACGTTACCTGACTATGAGTCAATATACAACAAAAATACAGACTTTTGGTGTCCTTATTTGATATTTAGGGTTATGGTTTGGGTAGGATTGAGGGGATAGGGGGATGGATTTGTTTTAACACTGCCATCCAATAAGGACACCAAAAGCCTCTATTTTTGCTGTATGTCAACGCTTGATCTGGTAGCTATATGACGAGTCGGGATGAGATTGGGCTCTCATTTTCTTTGCCTATCTTTGAGGTAGGTGTGATGAGGATATGCAGTATTAGTTTTTAATCATATCTGAATAAGTTTTCTGAGCTATTGGTTTAGTCATTTTGTTTTGCTGGAATTGCACGCATTTAATATTTAGCAATATGGAGCATTGCTCAATGGACTGGCTTCCATTTAGGCTGTTCATCACACATTTTTGGTAATTACTGGATTCAGTCTCTTGAATGGCAGAATATACGTTTAAATTCTGTGAACTGTGGTTTGGCTTGTGTACAGTGGTTGTTGGCTGTGGGAAACCCCTTATATTTTAGTGACAGTGATAAATTAATCAGCAATCTGAACTAAATTAAATATTTTCAGTTGCATGAACAATGAAAAGTAGGAAATTACACATCAATTGACTAATTTCTGTAACTTAATTTGAGTGGAAATAATATGAATTCTACAAAATCCTGAAAACCATTGCCTATAGATTTTCTTTTTAAAAAATTATTATTATAAAATTATGAGAATTTATTAAGATGCAGGGGCTGACAGGCACGTGCTTCGGAGGAGAGCCGCAAACTCTCTCTCTCTCCTGAGCTGGCAACAGAGGGTTGCATACAAGCAAGGCTTGTGCATAGTTCTTGGATTGGGCATTCCAGAATCGGGTGGGATTTGAAATGCCAAATTATAAAAACAAAAAATTTTTTTTACCAGAAACAAAGATGAGTAAAGACTGTACTGTCTCTATGAAATGGTGGAACATTATGAAATTTATAGTCAATAACTTAATGAAATAAATATCAGTTTTGCAGGAATGGATTTAAAGAATGCGCATTCACAAAGAATATGTACATTGATCATGATCATGCTGCAGGCAATTTTCATTTTAATTTTGAAACCTTTCCCCTGCAGTAAAAGTTAAAGATTTCCATTTAAATTGATTTTGGTCTGCATGCAGTGTGGCTGTTCATGAGAAAAATGGCAAAATAATTTGCCGATAAGGAACTGATAAACTCATGGAACACTCATTCTCAAAGAACAGTTCTCCCTGAGTGTGTATTTTAAAAAATCGTCCAATGAAATATTTTCACTCAAGTTTCCAATCAATTACTAACTATAATGCATAGATGTAATTATTAAAGGTCTGATGACAGTCTGATGATGCAGTTGCCTGTGACAAGGCCATGAGCTTCAATGAGGTGCCAATAATTGACAAATAGTAGTGTACCTCACAAAAAAAGACATTCCTCTTGACCTAATTCTCAAAAATGTGGTGAACATATTCAATGACAGACACATCGCCTGCCCTTGTTGTTATAATATGACAAAAAATACTTTTCGAAAAATTCTTGGCAAAAAAAAATTTTTGTGAGACCATATTTTCCCAGTCTCGCCCTAAGTGATTTCTGTGGTTCCCAAAATTTTATATGAAGTTATAAGGAAAGAGATTTTATGGCATTCCAATCATCCATGATCATTTATATGTAGATCTTGTAAGATCAACAGTTGAAGACTTCAAGCAATGCTTAAAAAATGGCGGAAAAGTTGGAAAACGTGTGCAATCGACTGCAGGGGATAACTCTGAAGTGAGCAACATAAAATGAGTATGTAGGGCCCTTATTTTTGAAAAAGGTAAATTTCAGAACTTTTTGATCATACTTCGTGAATGTCCTGCTCATTTTTGCAAAAAAATGAAAAGGAATTTATTCCCTGGAGTCATATCTGGAAGGAAATGTGTCACTACCAATGATGCATCACAGGAAGGAAAATAACAGATATTGTATAACATGTTATGTTTTTGTCTTTACATGTCAGAAATCCCCCTCATGGCAAGTGAATAGTCCGCTTAGTTCCTTGAACAATCCAGTTATTCTAAATGTAATTACCCCTTTGCACAGAAGCCAAATCTGGCAATTTATGCATTACCCTATTTAAGGCTTTAATTCAAGATTTGAGCTTCACAGAGAGGGGGCAAAATGGCTGAAATAAGACAAAACACTTTTAGCATTTAGAATACCATAATAGTTCAGTTTATATTAATAATTTTACTATAAAATAAGAGCCACAAACACAAAAAAAATCTTCATGAAAATTCATCATTGAAATAAAAAATGCAGAGAATCAAAAAATGGCTGGGAATTTAAACAATACATTCCTGGGATCATAAACTCCTCTACCACAAGTGTGTTTCATCTGAGTGTGATATTCAAAATTATCTACTGTTTATGAACCAAATAAGATGCCAATCTACTGGTAACTACCATAAAAGTTTCACATGGGTGTGAATTGTAACTGTGCCTTACACAGATGAACCTGAACAATTACTAAAATGACTGCATTTCAGTGAGAGATCGTTTAAGGCTTTAAGTGACTACTGAATTCTTCGAGGGACAAGTCTATGTGTAAATCAATGGTAGGGTATCAAGCGTTTTTAATATCTGATGACTATAATTGATTGTAAAATCACATAGTATCAATACCATGTTGAATTTTTGCTTCAGAAAGTTGTTTTTTTTTTCACTACTTAATTTGGATACCTTTTGGTTATTATAGCTGAACTGGTTCCAATAAAGGAAAATAATTTTTTCTGTTGTAAGATATTTTTATTAACTGCTGGATAGATACTGTGGGCAAGTACATTAGGCAGTCTGCACATCAGGCTTGGTGAAGGAATTTAATTCATACAATTTCTGGGAAACAGCGACGGGACTTAACTTGTCCATGCTCTGAATCGTTTACAGGCACCACTTCCTCATGAATATTAAATAATCGTTTTGGGTGTATGACCTATTGATAGGATAGTGTAACTGTGTGCATAAATTGAGTAGTTATGTTCGCTGGCGTCTACGATCTGTGGATAGAGGTTATAAGGGAGACCCTCTCAGGAACCAGACTAGTAGGATGACAGTTATCATATGTTTTACTGGCAAAGCTTGTCTGAAAAAGTATTTTAGTCTTATATTTGGACCTACAAAAGTATGGATTCTGTGGCTTTCCAAAACAAGGCTAAAAAGGTTTTTAAATAATTCAATTCCTTGATTCAAGATTTATCAATGGACTTGGGCATTGTATATTCTCAAAAAAAGAAAATAAGCTATTGTTTTCTATTTGAGGAAGACAACAATTTAAAGTATTATATGATTTCCTTGATTAGAATGTTTGTTCAGACAGACTTTTTTAGTCAATATGCACTAGTGAAATAGGTCCATGTGTGAATTGAGGGAATAAAGCCACTGAACTGGGTCGGCCACTGAGGTTCACATTGGTGGTTACTGGACACTAAAAAAAAATACGTGCTGTGACTGGTGTCTGTGGGCCAGAAGTAGCTAATTCAGGGTTCGAAAGTAAACAACAAGCAATTAGCCTCTTCCACCCACAAACGCAGACAGCTGACTTCACCAGTTATGTCTGGTTTCTAATTGAAATCCAGGTGATTTGGGGAAAATATTGGGATGGACTTTTACTTTACGGACCTGGATTTTCCAACTCTGCTCTGGGTTGAGGGGTCCTGATTCAGCTTTGGCTTGTGAAATGAGGTTCGGAGTGCCTCTGGGAAAACCTCTCGAAACAAATGGGGTCGTAGCACAGGGCAAAGGGAAGTGTCCAGACACAAAGTGAAGGAAGGAAGAGATTGGTGGGGGAGTTTGTACAAGCCACTTGCCTGAATTGCACATACTCCTGCTTAGTCCCAAGACAGCTGCATCCCTACCATCAGTAATATACCACCAAATTCTACAGATAACACCACATACTGGCTATATCTGGTATCTGTTCAGGCCCTTTACATGCACATGTACAATTTTCTGGCTGCAGTGGTTCAAAAATTTTTTTGAAATGAAAACCTTGTGATGGTCCGTTATTTTGACTGCAATATGCTGATAATACATGCCACATAAGAACTCATGGTCTTGGTTAAGACTATGAGAAGATCAGGAGTACATAAACACATTCAAAGTCACTGAGGCATATTTTGCTGAAATTTTCAGTCGTACTGTGGGCGGCATAAGTAGGGGCGAGACACTGGGTTCTTGGCTTGCATCTTGGTGAACAGATTTTTGGCATCCGGCAATAGTGCTGCGATGAGCAGAGTGAAGCCTTTTCTTTTTCTATAAAGGGATACGCAGGCGGGCGAACAAAGAAACTGTTTCTTCCTTAGACGGTCACTCCGAAGAGATTTAATGATAAGTCATTCTGTGTGCCGGCTCTTGGCCAGCTCTCTGGACTTTCCCAGGTGTCAAGTGGGAATGGTCATATATCTCCCCCAACACAAGACAGCCCTGAAGTTACGGACTACAGCCTGGGGCCTTTCTTTTATTAAAACTGTGTGTTATGTTCAGGTCAGAATGATTTGCTTGCATGGTTTCTTACATTTTTATGGAAAAAAATCTAAAATACATAAATGATTTTTGGTAAATTGCCTTTTTTATTTTCTGTGAGGAATATGCGTAAGAATGCATTGATTATACGCTGCACACAACTACATATTTATGCTCAGGAAAAGAACAGAATATACGCTGATCATCCTCTTGATTAAAACCAGGTGCCCAATGTAAGGGTTAAAAAGTACAATCTTTGTTTATCGTCGACATTTCAGCATGAAAAATGGCTACAGTAGGATTTTCACCTGACATGACCAGTGGATTGCACAGCATGTCATAATTTTGAATAATGAGTTTTATGGTAATGATGGGGGAGAACCCTTATGCCTCTGCAACTGGTGGGAATACATCACAGTTATTTGTATGAGTTATAGCAGCCCCAATACATTATGATGCATTAAATCAGCAATGTTTCTTCTGCAAAGTAACATATGAAGATGTGCAAGATCTAAATTGAAGTCTATAGCTTTCAACAGTTCACTTTAGCTTAGCGTAAAATGGTGTAAATTGAATGATGAAAGGTTTTGACATGTTTTGTTGTCTCTGCCATCTGCTGTGTAAATAATAGCCCTCAGCAACTCAAGTTGTGTTATGATGCATGTAGAATTTGATCAATACTGCCCATTAGGGCTATTAATTTTCCTGCAGTGATTTTAATAGAATCATTTGCACAATTTTAACCAGGAAACTGCATCTATTCTTAACAATCACATCAGTGTTCAACTTGCCCATTGCATAGTGTTTCTCTTTTCACACTGCTTTTAAAATGAAACATGGTTGTTTTCTGGTTCTTTAAGAGATGTAGTGTTTGTATTCACAGTGTTTTTTTTTTTTTTTTTTTTTAAAGCTCTCAGAGCTGCTGATTCTTTTATGGTTGTTTTGATAATGACACCCGGTTGTTTTGCCAAATTTTTCAAGGGTGCTTCGAGTGCTGCATCAAGTGCCTGGGAGGAATACCGTACCCATCCTTGATAGCCACCATCTTGCTTTATGCTGGCGTGGCGCTGTTCTGTGGCTGCGGGCATGAAGCTCTTTCTGGCACCGTCACCATCCTCCAGAACTACTTTGAGGTAGTCAGAGGACCAATGGACTCCTTGGATGTCTTCACTATGTGAGTACATCACACAGAAATAGAATATGTGAGAAAAAATAAGGAGTCGACTTGCAAAACCTGCTAAGTCAAGTTTTGAAAATAAGTGAGTTATCTCCCTTAGCCTCTCTTTCAGGCACCTGGGCATATCCCACTGATAGCTCCACTTTCAAAACCTACTAAATCATGTTATAAATTGTAACGGAAAAAGTGAAACTTTGTCAAAACCCGCCAAGTCAAGGAGGAAAACTCTGTCAAATTCTGCTAAGTCATCAGCCAATGTGGAAACGTGATTCCGTTTTCGTTCGCTAGAAGGAACCAATCACAGTCGAGCTTTTATAGCCTGTTCAGCTTTTGCTTTCTCTAACTCTAACTGGTTTGGGCAGTTCAGAAAAGTGTGATGATAGTGATATCATAAAAGGGGGAATTGAACCCATGGACTCATGTTTATGCTGTCATTGTCATAGCAGCTATTCAACTACTGTGCTGTCTGTAGCATTGAGTTGCATGTAGAGTGGGTCCTGAGTCAAATATCTTCACCTATTGAGCAACGGGGCTGGTTTAAACACTGTCAAAACCTGCTAAATTTCCACTCCACGTTCAAAACCTGCTAAGCCAAAACTTTGTGTTGCAAAATCAAAGCCATTTCTTTAAAAAAATAATGAACTGCCTCATGGATTATGTCTGCAAGGCAGACAGTATAGTTTCAGTATAGTGAAGTTTCAAGTTTCAGTATAGTGAAAATTGGTATCAATGGAAGATAATTTCTATGCCTACCAAAAAATCAGATTTTTCAAAAAATGGACCAACTTGACTTATAAGTCTTTGCAAGTGGACTCCACATATATTCCTGCAATATTCATTATTAGCAGTATATAGTTGGAATTTATAATCTATTGGATGTGTTCACTTTCAGGTGTTGCAAGATATTACTCTAGTATATTTCACACATATTAAATACGTATATATCTGCTGCAAATTCCATTACTGCTGTGGTCTCAGCCATTAAGGCCATTTTGTGAAATGGCTTGAATTGGATTTGCGTGGTCGGTGTGTAAATCGTACTCCTCACTTCCCTCCTGTATGGTTTTTATTGATCGCGCCAAGATTAAATGGTGGGCATTTAATAGCACCCATCAAAGCTTACACAACACAATCATCTCCCACTAGGGTTACTCACAAGTACTTACATACATGTCTGCTGTAGAAGCCCTTCAGCACTAAACCCATAATTTTGATTCTACTTATTTCTTTTTTGAATCATCCGTAATAATTTTATGCTCCTCGCCCTCTTCCTCTGAGAAAAACAATTCCCCTTTTGTTGAAATGAGGCTCATTCTGCACAGTCCTCCTCTTTCTTATATTCATACCATTTCATCTCCATGTTTTTGACAGCTGATGATGATCATTCTCTGCATTTTGCAGAAATGACCTAGAAATTATTGTTCCAAAATGAGTAGAGTTTCAGTGGTTTAGTGCCTTAAGTTCCTTATGCCACCATGACACTTGCACGATTTTTGTTCCCACAATGCCACGCAATGCGCCGTGGCAATGATTAAAGTCTTCGGGAACGAGCGTGAGGAGTGTGTGAAGGGTGCAGGGGTGCGTGCCATGTCGTAGAGGAGAATTTTGAAATGTTCAAAAATTCGGCACGCATTTGGCACGCAATGTTCGTGCCAGGTGCGTGCCACTTGCGTCAACCATGCGTGAACACTACGCGAACTCGACGCGAACAATGCCGACGGTGCGTGTCAATGCGTGCCGTGTTAGGGTGTTGTCACGAGTTGTTCACGTGATCATGGCACGCCCAGCTCACGCATAGTTCGCGCACGTTATGAACCATTTACGCGTGGCAGGAACTTCTCACGAAGTGTTCACGCATTGTTTGCGCATAGTTCAAATTTTTGGCCGCGCACTGTGTAGACAGTACGTAACTTATGTGTGTAAAGTGCGTGAACAGGGCGCAAACAAGGCTCCGCTGCGTACCACCGAAATGGCATGCCTTGCCACGACGCATTGCGCGGCATTGCAGGGACAAGAATCAGGCAAGTGTCAGGGTGGCATTAGGCTAAACTTTAGCCTGCAATATATAGTGTAAAATATGGACTTATTCCCATTCAGAGTTCTTCAACATCCCAAAAATACAATATGATTATTTTAAGACAGAGAGGCCAGTATCAATTTAGGTTTTGTTCATGAGAAACATGGTTCTTCAGTATTTGGTTTATATCCATAGTGAAGATAGATTGAAACCTCGTTGTGGATGCGGCTACATGATTATAGTGCCATCGCCCCGTCAGAGAATGTTAAAACTCTACAAGCGATATTGAAGTCCAATAAATTCAATCTTTCCTTTAAGACTGGGCCAAAATGATTTTCAGGTGAGCAAATTTTTACACTGGCCCTTGAAGATGTCATGATGGACATGGGCATCTTTCTTGATTGTGGCGGAACCAGTCAATCCTTTGTATTCTTTTTTCTGCCATATAGTTTAGTCTTACCAGACGCATATCTATCTCAATTTTGACATTTCAAGGCAGTAAGTATATTGGTGAACGATATATTACGCAAGATTAAGGCTGATTTTGTGTCGGCAGTAGCCTTGGCCAAAGTGCAGAATAAACATTGATTTTCTGTGCTCGTCAGCAATATTCTGGCCCCAGTCCCACCATGGGAGAACTGAGCGCTCCCAGATCTCTCTGGGATGTCCCAGGCACACCTGTTCAGGAGAGCAGCGACAGCTTAGAGAGGCCTGTCACAGTGTGCTTCCCGAAAAAAGCAATCCTCAAGATCTAAACACAACACTCCCTGCATCTCCTGGCCCAATTCAGGAACACAACTTAGATCATTTGCACTCTGGTCTGCGACATTCCCAATACAACACCCTTCCTACAAAAATTACCTTACTCTGAAAAAGCACTGTTTTGCTAGTTCTACATTTTCATGACTGCCATTTGAATGCATTTTAGCATTTAGCAGAAACCCTTCTATGTTTTTTCATTTTATACACCTGGGCCACTACAGTACTAAAGCAGTCTAGATTTAGATCACTCATGTATGATTACAGTGTTATTAACTGAACATTCCAATACTGCCCTAACAACTAAGTAGTTGAGTTACTGAGCTAAAACTGACTGAAACACACACACACGCATGCACGCACACACACACGCAAAAAAAAAACTGCTCTCCAAAGGGTTAATCGTCCTGTTCATTGCAACTGCAGTGGCTCTCCTGGGAGTCAACTCCACAACTGGAGCATCATGTCCATCGCTGTAAAATGCAAGCCTAACAGCCTGATGATGCAGATATGCAGCCATGATTTGAGTTGGTGTACTGAGGCGCAGTTTTGGCTTGACACCAGTGCAAAATGGTTTGTCACACAGCTCACCAATTGAAACTAAATGCCTTGTAATTAGTGGTGCGAAGCAAGGCCAGTTTTTCACCTCCAGTGAAAGACTGGAGTCTGGAATCAAACTTAAAGTAAGCCAAACTGCAAACGGAAGGTCTGTTAGCTTTAATCAATGAAAATAAAGACATTTCGTCCCTTGAGAATCAGCTGGTTCTATGTCCACTTTTCCCCATTTTGAGAAAATGGAGTTTGAAAATTTCAACTGTCTTATCTCTGATGTTTAGAGAGTTATCAAATTTATTTTGTGTGGAATATAATTGACTGTGGAAGGTACCCTAAACATATTGCAAACATGTTCAAAATCTCCATAGGCTTAGAGATATAAGCAGTCAAAAATGGACATAGAACCTTCTGATTCCGAGGAACGTAAGTTGCCCTTGGTCAACAAGTTCTATGTCCAACATAGGACCTGGTGCCTTTACTGGTTTTACGTATGATCGAAATCCGGAAGTTCAATGTCCATCAGAGTTGTTTTAAAAAAAGTTATGAACAAACTAAGAACGTTTTAGTCAATGAATGGTTACCTGTATTTTATACTTATTTCACAAAAAATGTACTGGGACACCATGAACGACGTTTATAAGACTGAGGATTAATGAGTATTGAAAATGCTTCATACACTCATAGATAAAAGTATTGCATCAAATTAACAGATTGATGAATGAGCCACCTTCTCATTTGAACCTGTGACACCGGACAGCATTGCCCACTGACCAGAATCAATAGCATGAAAAATAAAAATTAGAAAAATTAAGTATATGTACGAAATGCAAAATTTGGCATCAAAATGCTTCATGGAGAGGGGGTAGGGGGGTCTCCCCCGATATCCCTGGGTTGCCCCGATGTCGCTGACAAATTGTATATTAAGTGCACTGTACATTAGCACACTAGGCCTAGAGCTGATCGTTTGAGAATTAACTAGTTGTATGTCCATGCATATTGACGAATGTGACTTTTCCACACCAGTCCTAACACGACAAAATTAAGATTTACAGTGTGTATACATTGTTGGTGAACAACTTACCCATCAAAATAATCCATTAGTCTTTCAGAAGGGATCAAAATCGAAGGTTTTTTTTCTGAGGAGTTCTCATTTTGTGCTTTTACATGTGCTCCTTGGCCATTTTGAGCGAATGTCACATGATCCAGGTACAGACCCTGATTGGTTCCTTGGACATAGAACCACCTGATTTGAAACGAGCCCCACTCAGGATATAGAACTAAATGTTTCTACGTGTTAATATGGTGTAGACTTTAGGTTGGAGCTAAGCACTAAGTGACATAAACCTAACTGATTTTAGAATGTCCTGGTATGCTTAACTCCATTTCTGCGAAACGTGGACATAGAGCCAGCTGATTCTCAAGGGACGATTTGAAACTTTCATCAGGGAAACCGTAATCTAATAACTAGAATCTATTTCTTTTTCAATATTGTACAACTTGTTCGCCAATGAATACTGTCACCCATTGCATCTACATGCAGGATTGATATCATCAAATACGTGATCTACGGCATTGCTTCAGCTTTCTTTGTGTACGGCATCCTGCTGATGGTAGAGGGCTTCTTCACGACCGGCGCTATCAGAGACCTGTATGGAGACTTCAAGATCACCACCTGCGGCCGCTGTGTTAGCGCCTGGGTATGCGAGCCACCCTACATGCGCTGTAGGAGGGGGAGGGGTTTACGCAAGATGTGTGTGGGGTACTGTGAGCCTTGAGGCTCAGGTGTTTGGCTGGGACTCAGAAGGTCGGTAGTTGTGTAGCTGCAATAAGTAAGATCAGTGCTGATGTTGAGCCTTAAACCCCATATTGGCCCATGGACTGGCCCCTGTTCAGTCTAATGGAGTGTAAGTCACCTTAGGTAAATGCATTATGCTACAAACTCTGACTTTGTCACGGTGTTTAATTGGACAAGAATATCAGGTGACCGCTGTAAGAATGTAGCTGGCATTTGTGTTTTTACGCATGGTTATGATCTTGATTAGAGAATACGGTGAGCACCATAATTCTTTGGACTTTGATGCATTTTTTATTTTAGTTTCTCTTGGCCAAATGAATCATTGGATCTAAATCCAGTTGAATATGCATTTTATATGCTGAAGAGGAGCCTGAAGGCAAAAAATCCCCAAAACAAGCAGGAACTGCAAATGGCTGCAGTATAGGCCTGGCAGAGCATCACCAGGAATGATACTTAGTGTCTCGTGATGTCTATGCATCATAGACTTCAAATAATCATTGCATGCAAAAAATGTGGAACAAAATATTAAACATGACCCAATATTAAAAATGACTTTATTCTACATTTAGTTATAATATCAAAAAAAAAGCCTAAACCTTAACCTAAAATTGCAGGTACTACATACAAAATATGCTTCTATTTTTGAATAATTCATATGATATGGACGAAAACACTCTCAAATTTAAGCTGACAGTATATACTTCAAGCTCATTGTCACTGTATCCATTCAGAATCATTGCATTAGAGTAAAGAACTAACATAAAAATTGTGTCACTGCATAGTGGATTGTGGTGCTCACAGGAGAATTTTATGACTTTTAATAGTATTCTGCTGGGAGGAGTAAATAAGTAGCTACAAAAATAAATGAAGTAGGCAGAATGTGAGTGATTTCCTCCGGGGGCAGGGCATATCTCCGCATGAATCTTGGCAAAAAATGTCTTGCCCATTTATTTCTGCCATTTATGAGACTTGATCATTCAGAGTGCCCTATGCAGTTATTTAGCAAAGCATCCATCGATACAGTTAGATTTATGCTGAAGCAATTCAGGTTAATGACATTCCTTAGGGGTACAATGGTGGTGCCTTGCTTAGAGATTGGGTCAACAACCTTTTGCTTATGAGCCCTTTTCTCCTTACCTATGTACTACATTTTGTCTGATGAAAATGTTGACTGATTTGGTACCAACAGTGAGGGTTATAAGAGACACATCAACATGAGCAAATAGATGACAGTGTAATGGTAATCTGAAGCTCTAGCACAGCATAGATAGAACACTGAGAGTACATATGATGTGGCCTTTTATTGAACAATGTTTCAGTGCCACAAGTGGATTGGGTCGATTGGACTGTGTTGCTTTTTTTTAGCAAGATAAATATTTTTTGTCATGCCTCCTGTTTCACCATACATCTGAACAGATAAGTTGCTTTTTCTGGATCAAGAAGAAAATATGAATAAAAGGTGTGTAATTAATGTTATCGCGGTTTAAGTTGTGCCCTTTAATGAAGTTCATTCATTTTTCCTGAATGGTAGCTAGTTGAACGTTCCTTTGCACCATTACCCATAATCCACAGTGTGGCAATTCACAGTGAATTGACTCATTGCTAATAGTATTTACCTTTGGTTTCTATTGATGTTACAACCAATGTTAGCTACAGAACTATTAAAATCATCTTTGGTAATAAGAAATTATTGGTGGACCTTGGTAGTTCTGTGTAAGGGATTGTTGACCAGTGACATGTCTTTACTGCTGCAGTTCATTATGCTGACCTACATCTTCATGTTGGCCTGGCTCGGGGTGACAGCCTTCACCTCTCTGCCAGTCTTCATGTACTTCAACATATGGACCATCTGCCAGAACACCACCGCCGTGGAAGGAGCAAATCTATGTCTTGACCTGCGCCAGTTTGGTGTGTTTCCCACTGAGTTGGCCATTCTATTTACAACCTTGTTCCTAAAGAAGTTGGCATGCTGTGTAAAATGTGAATTAAAATAGAATGCAATTATTTGCTAATCAGTTAAACTCTATATTTAGTTAATAATAGTACAAAGTCATCATATCAGATGTTGGAACTGAGAAATTTTATTGTTTTTAGAAAACAAAATCTGCTCATTTTGAATTTGATGCCATCAACACGTTTCAAAAAAGTTGGGATTAGGGCATGTTTACCACGGTGTTGCATCATCTCTTCTTTTTGGGAACTGAGGACATCAACTACTGCAGTTTTGAAAGAATAAGTTTTTCCTGTCTTGCTTGATGAAGGATTTCAGCTGCTCAACACTTTGTGGCTTCTGTCATATTTATCATTTCATAATGCACTAAAATATTTTTAGTGGGTGACAGGTCTGGACGTCTGGCAGGCCAGTTTGGCACCCAGACTCTTTTACTAAGGAGTTGTGTTGTAATCCATGTGTGGTGTTTGGCCTTATGTTGCTGAAATCAGCAAGGCCTTCCTTGAAGAAGACATCTGGATGGCAGTATTTGCTGCCCCAAAACCTGTATGTATCATTCAGCATTAATGGTGTCTTCACAGATGTGCAAGTTAGCCATGCCATCTGCACTAATGCACCTCCATACTATCATGGATGCTGGCTTTTGAAATATGCGCTGATAGCAAGCCAGATGGCCCCTCTTCTCTTTTGTCCAAAGGATGTGCCATCCATAATTTCCAAAACTAATTCTACATTTTGATTGATCAGACCGCTGGACAGTTTCTCACTTTGCCCCAGTCTCTTAACCTTTGTGCAGATATAGATGCTGGTGTTTCTGTTTTTATTTACATTTTACCCAGCATCCCAACTTTTTTGAAAATGGGGTTGAACATGCAGGGCATAGGTCAAAGCAGATAAACCCTGAGACAGGCCAAGGAGTGTACCTGAATTTAACTGAATGCTGATGATCCACTGTTGGGCAGGGATCATCAACTCACTGTCCTCGAGGTCCAAGAACTGCTGGTTTTCCAGCCCCCCTTTGCCTGGGTGTCAGGTGTAAAGACAGTATGGCCAATGAGTAGCAATAATTGTTCAGCTACGTAGTAAATTACCTTGTAGAAATGAAAACTTGGACTGAATTGGATTTGAGGGCCAGATTTGATGATCCCTGCTGAAGAGCTTCCTCACTTTGGAGCTTTCCATTTTGGTACGTCATTTAAGTTTTACATACTTCATTATATTATTCTATGCACTATTTTTCATATGTATGGTGGAAAAAACTGAAATGTTTGGATTTACTTCAAAATGTTTTGTCAAGTACTTCCACACAACCATTTGAAGCAACATCTAATAAAATTCTGCTTTCATCAAATGAATTGGAAGTTACTTAATCCAGCTGTGGAACAAGTTGACGTAACATTTTTAAGTAAATCAATGGCTTTGCTTTGTCTGTAGGCTTAGTTCTGTGAGTGAAGCATTGTTAGGACGTTGAAAGTTCATTCTGGTTGATATGGTGGATGTGGGTCAATGACGTGACATTGTCCGAGTGCACTACTTTGGTTTAAAAAATTTTAAATGATTCATAATAAGCATCATTTTATTCTATAAAACCTGTTTAATTTGAACATATTTCCAGTTCATGATAAAAATGATTTATATTTTATGTTTTGCCATCTCAAACCCTCAAAATGTCAGGTGGCGCAACTGTTCGAGCAAGTTAACACTATGTGAAATGTATTAAATATGCAATTTGAAATATGATTTAATATAATATTAATATGGGGGCATAATCGTATATTGAAAACCTTTCAAGTAAACAAAGTTTCATGGTGTAATTGTTCTTAAATTGTTTGGAAAACCAAAATACCCACCCCCTACAATAAAGAATCCATAAGTTACTTTTAATACCCAGCTCAACTACAAAATAGTAATGTTTTAGGCAGAGTGGACACTCTCAGGTATACTTACTAAAAAAATCACTTAGAAAAGAAAGAAGGAAGTGTGGTTTTTTCAAGAAACTTTTGGTTGTGCCACCTGACATTTTTTGGCTGGTGAAACTGCTAATACAGTCTAAAACTATAATAAAACCTTGTAAATGTTATGCAACCATTAAGACTTGTTCAAACACACTCTTCCAACTTCAAATAAATGTATTCTGTACATTTTTAAAGATTTATTAAAAAAACATTTTGAAAGGCTTATTTGTCATTGACCCATGTGCTGTAACCTGTGAAGTAGAATTTTTGGATCAGTCACTCTCTGAGTGTATTATTTCAGGAATCGTGACGATTGGTGAGGAGAGGAAAGTCTGCACTGGGTCTGAGAAGTTCTTCAAAATGTGTGAATCAAATGAGGTCAGTAAAAGCTAAACAAATAAAAAAAGATCTTCATCGCTTTCAAATGTGCTCTGAAGGAAACGTGGCCATCCCAAGCTTGACTTGATGTAGAGTGCAGGAGCTGAATTTAAACATTACTGGTGTATGTAGTATCTTCTGCTTCAAGAATATCTCACTGCAATACAAAACCGAGAAGAAAACCTTGGAGTGTTAAATAGTGGACAGGCATACTCACTTGCCACTTTATTTGGTACATTTCTCTCATACCAGATAGGACCCCATTTGCTTCCTGAGTAGCCTTAAAGGAATGAGTTTCCTTAAAGGAAACCAAACCTCTGGAAATTTCGATACACAATATTCTCGAGGACAGAGAACTATTTAATTTGATGCATTGATCATCAAATTTGGTGGTGAGCGCGCAGCTAGAGCTTGTTGAGAGATACCAAAAATATCAAACTGCATGCGTCATCTGCTCTACATGGATGCAGCCATGTTTTTGCGCTCCGTCTAGACCCCACCCGAAAATGTGACGTAGCTGACATAGAACTACAGTGTTGTTTACACACAATCATCATGGTTTACTGCCAAGCATTTATCAAAGTCTATGGGATAAATAATTAGTTGGCTAGCATGCTAACACTTTTGGCTATTAAAGTAATGAGATAAATGCGTAACTATTATGGTAGACGCTTGAATTTATTAATTTCATGCCGAAAATTATTAGCATGCTAGCCAACAAAGTATTCATTCCATCCTATTAAATATCGCTTGATATTTAAAAAATGCATTTTTCTTAAATTTTTTATATTTCTTTGGTTATAAAATATTTTATTATGACCAAATTACCTTGCATTATTACAAAACAAAGTAATTTTGGTTACTAACTTATAACAGTTGTCCTGAAATAGCAATTACTTATTAAGGTCTGAAGAACGAATTTACGCACAATGCGTCACGGAAATGGGGGAGCTTCACAATGATGGCGGCCTCCAGCCATTAAGAGGGCTGGAATTATGACGAGAAAATCATGATTTATATCTCTCTAGTGTATTTTGGTAAGGGGTCCATACATTGTTACAATCTGTGTTTTTTTGGTGTTTGGTTTCCTTTAAGGATCTTGGCCTATACTGACTCATTTGATTAATTTCTCTGCTGATAATAACAGACCAAAAGTAGCCACAGCACAAACACCAAGTATATTGTACCATTTTTTCTACCAGAGGAACTAATGCATGCAAAGTAACGGGTCTTCTATGATGTCATGTGCAAGTTGTCTTATTTGTCATTAACAATGAACCTGCTGAATTGCATCAGTATAATAGACTGTTGGGTGGACGGGATGGTAGACAGTCAGACAGACGTACAGAAAGAGAAATAAAGAGAGCTACCCTGACAAATTTAAGCACTAGACTGACCAACAGACAGACAGACACAGAGAAACAGACAGATTTAGAGATATACAGTAGACAGACATATGGACAAAGAATGAGAGACAGAAACACACAGAGAGGTTGACAGATTTAGAGAGGCAGACAGACCAGAAGACTGACACAGGAACTTAAACAGACAGACAGATTTAGAGGGGCAGACAGATGGGTAGAGAGACTGGCTACAGACAGGCAGACTGATCCAGAGGTAAGCAGGTGCATAGATAAGAACCATTGACTTGGATGCTGTGTAGAGCAGTATTCACGTCCTCGCCCCTGACAGTAATAACTCCTTATCTAAACACTGTGCAGCTGGACCTGACCTTCCACCTGTTCATATGTGCCCTGGCTGGAGCGGGAGCTGCTGTCATTGCCATGGTGAGCAAAGAGAATATATCACCTTCTCATCTCTTGGTATTTATTCATTTGATTTGTATCAGTTCTATGAAGCTTCCCAGACAAAGTTTCTTTGAGCACTGCACACAGAGCTAATGGAGATTACTCAGTAAAATGTGCAATGATGAACCAACTCTGCACCCAAGTGAGCCACATTCAGGAATAAAATGTTATTGTCAGCGAGACATGACCCGCATCCACCTTACCTCCCAAAAAAAGTAAAGATGGGAAAGAATTCCGTATTCTACCTCCACCAATATCGAATGAGATCAGTACTTTTCGGCTTACCTTGATGTTTGGGTACCCAGAGAAACATTCGGGTGTGTAAAAATGTCAAGCGTACATCCAGTCAAGAAAATTAAGAGTTTAATTTCTGGTGCTGTGGTAATGGCATATAACAGCGGCAGCCATGTCAGTGATGACACACCAGGTCGCTAGGGCATGCACAGCATATGCATTCACGATAAGAAATATTAAGATTAAATTCTTAACCCCCTTTGCACTAAGAAAACTCCCCAAAATATACTGGCGCCCCCTTTTAAAATCGTTCAGGCAAATGAAAAGCCGAAAAAAGTGGAGGTTGGATACAGAATTCTTTCCAAAAGATTTGCTGACCATAGCAACCATAGTCGCAATGATGGGCAATCATTCCACTTGTTATATATTAATGCTGGTTTTCCTTCTGACATTTAATCCAAATGATCAGTAGCAATTATGGACAAGAAATATCTGATTCCTGTCAATGTTATGATTAATGTTGGATGAAGTCATTATTTATAAGAACAATGCATATTTGATTACTGTCATCGATGTGTTAAAGATATAATGGCAAAACTTACTGTGTCGTTATTCTCATTACTGCCTCACAGCAAGAATTTCTTAGGTTCAAACTCGGTCTTAGGCCCTTCTGTGTGAAGTTTGCATGTTCTCTACGTGTTTTGCGTGGGTTATTTATGGGTTCTCCAGTTTCCCCCCATAGTCCATAGACGGGTTAATTGCAGACTCTAAATTTCCCATAGGTACTGTAAGTGTGTTTATGAATGGTGTGTGAGCCCTGCAATGGATTGGTGTGCTGTCCAGGGTGTGTCCCTGGCTTTTGCCCATAGTAAGGTGGAATAAGCTTCAGCTCCCCTGCGACTGCAGTGAGGATGAAGCGGTATAGGTAATGATTGGATGAATGGATATTCTCTGTACAAGAATATTACTAAACTGATTCATGGGTAAAAATTTGCATCTAGAACACTTTATGTCTTGAATTTTCCATGGCAGAAAACAGGCAATATGCAATGAAGGCAGTATACCCGTAGCAGTTTGGTTAGTGCCTTCAGAGTCAAAGGCAGATTAAATATATTGCCCTTTAAGCTTTAATAAATGTGTTTAATGGCTTTATTGTGGAGCTATATTTTACTGATGGCTGTGAAGAGTGAACTGGGAGGAAATATTTTGTTGCAGTACAAAGGCTCTCCATTCCTCAGAGACAGTGAGTTCTCAGCGAATGCATGGCATATGGTTGCCATGGAAACTGGGTCTAGAAAGGCCAGGAGCTTGCTGAAAACACTGCTAAGTGATTAGGAGGCACCATCTTTTAAGAACAGGAAGGCGGTGAGCATTCAAGAATGATGGCGTCAACTTTTATGAGTGAAAATGCTAATCACGCAGTCTGAATGGAAATTATTTTGAATCTTTCAGTTTAATAACAGAGAGTATGATTTGTTGTTTTTAAATCCATTAGGTTTGTTATGATGCATGATAAATATAAACACCATTACAGGCACTATTTTCCAACCTCATTTTCACTTATTTGTGTATTTAATTATTTATTATCATTATCAAAATTATTCATATAAGGAGTATAACAATGGTAAATAAAGGGCTAAAACACAGCCGTTGGTGGGCAGGGAAGGATTCACACACCAATTTGTTATAAAAAAAAAAAGGTGGGAACAGTCTCTCTGTCTCCAGTTCACATCTCCAAATTTCGGGATAACGTTGCCACCTGCTGGTTATTTACTGAAATATAAAACAGCGCGAGCACAGTGTTGGCCAGCAAGTGCAAATCTGTTGGTCTGAGGTGGTGTAAAGAATTATTTCCGTGTTACGGGACGTGTCGTTTGTTGTAGATCAATTGAAAAATGTTTATGTTCATCCATGCTTTGTCACCGTGAAGGTATACTATCTGGGTAAGAGCTGAGTTCAGCTGAATTGGAATTTCTGAACGGCATTAAGAGCTTTCAGTAGAATCTGCTCTGACTTTATGCCTCTTACGGACGGGGGCGCAATTGTGTTTTCAGGTGGCCTGAGGTAATTCTACAAATTTCTGAAGTTTTAGGGGACTACAAAGTTATGCAATGTATTCCTTTCACCAATGAATAGGCTTTAGTCTATTCAAAATCTATGATTCACTGTGTTAAATTGGCAGTATGCTATATGAACCATCCCTCGCCATCTTATTTATTTGTTTATTGGATCTGTTTGGTTGGTGCATGGCTTTCACATCACTATTTATTCCATCTTTTTGGCAGCGTTAATCTTGCTGTTAATCAGTCTTCTCTGTCTGCTTCAGCCTAACGGAAGGTTTCCTTTTCAGATTCACTACCTGATGGTGCTCTCTGCCAACTGGGCTTACGTCAAAGATGCATGCAGAATGCAAAAGTATGAGGACATCAAATCCAAGGAGGAGCAGGAGCTTCACGACATTCATTCTACCCGCTCCAAAGAGCGGCTCAATGCCTACACATAAAGCGCAGGCGCCAGGCCCCGCTTTGCTGCTATCGGTATGGGCGGTAAACCGGGGCTATACTGGTTTTTATGGGTGTGTCTCAGAAGGCGGTCAGGGGGACCATGTCGTCTCCCTTACAGCATTCCTGAAGGTCGCTCCTTACCTCTTTACAGAACTGAGTTTATTTGTTTTTTTCCTCTTCTTCTTTTCCTCCGCTACTGCCTCGTTTCCAGATTTCCTAAGCGATGACACAGCTCAGTCCTTTCATTGGTCGGTCACTTGTCATGAAGTCTCATTCCACAGCAAACAGTTACGACATTTTACGACTTAATCCGTCTGGCTATTGCATTCCTATGGCTAAACTATTTCTGATTGGTTTGGTGGATTGTTGCCCAGGGATAAATAGTCTCAAACGCATTTCCAAAGGGTCACACGATATACGTGACACATTACATATAAACTGGCAAGCTAGTTTTATATTCCAAAATGTTTGCGCATGTGTATCGGGGAACTTTGAAACGAAAAGCATTGTCCTTATCGAGCCTCCCGGTATATTGGTTTATAAATGGTACATCTCTGTGCCATTTGTTATGTAACTATTGTGTAAGTGCCATATTTGCATTATATAGTTGCGCCAAAGAACCTAACCCCGTATTTTCCTCCAAAGTGAAGGTCATTATCATGCGAAGGGGTTTTGAAGATCATGTAAATTACATAAGTTTAAAAATACGATTTTACCCCAAATTTATTTTGGCAATATTATGTAGGACGCGATGCTTAACGTAATTTACTCCGCGTCATGTCAGATCGGAAAAAATGCACGGATTGTATTCTACCCTCGCTGGAAATGCAACGGATTTAACTGTACCATTAAGTGGCTTCTTTACACGCTGTCTTAGCTTGACCAAACTGGAATTTTTTTTTATTATTACTATTATTTGTTCCGTGTGCCAAGCTGGTCTTAAAAACGCTACGTTGATGCATGCCAATATGAGTTGGAGCGACTGAGGTGAGGGATCGCTAACGTGCCACGTGGGGGGAAAAATGATAATAGGTGCTTAACCGGAATGATGAACCAAGCACATCTGAACCTGTTCTCATTAGTCAGCCCTTTTTAGGATCTCCTTTCACAGAGTCTAAATACACTAAACTGCATTGTAAAATTATGGACTGTGATTGCACAGATTATTATTACAGGCCTACCAAAGAAAATGGCCAAGGTGTAACAAATGTTTGTCTGATGTCTATCTTTCTTCAAATAGCCCGCAACCCAAAATGGAAAACATGCCATAGCCTATTTCCACAAAACTGTACTCCACAACACTAAAGTCGATATATTTTCGCCAGCACCAAACTCATATAAATCGCATGGCCTGTAACAAACCCAGAGACAAACCAACTGCGCATGCGCACTCACGCGTGTGTGCGCATGTGCCGTTGGTTCGTCTCTGGGTTTGTTACAGGCCTTGCGATTCATATGAGTTTGGTTCTGGTGAGAATGTATCAACTTTAAGGCGCTGTGATGCGAAGTTCTGTGCGAATGTCGCATGTTTTCCATTTTGTGTTGATGGTTATTTGAAAAGGGTAGACATCTGATAAACTTTTTTTACAGCTCGGCCATTTTCTTTGGTAGGCCTGTATTAGGTGTATGGAACTTCAATTGGTTTTGCACCTGTACCAACGACTTAATCTGTTGAAGTGAATTGCTTTAAAATAATTCTGCGCCGAAATTTATGAATTTTGAAAGTAAATCATATGAATCATTTTTTTGAGTGTATATTTTCATTCACTGCAAGCCATACACTCACATGCAAATAATCGTTTAGTGTTATTTAGTTTATTTGCTTTTAAGTAGACTTTAAAATTACTGACACAATTAAAAACAATTAATTTTGGCAGTATTCTGCTGTGTATATATCGATGTAGAAATAATTACGTATATGGCGACCGCTTAATTTCAGGTCATTTCGTAGGATCTTTGAAAAAAAATAAGCACATCTGTGTGGTTGGGTGATATTCCAATTAAATGTATGCACTTGTTTGGATATCTGTTTTACAAAGTGACAAAATCAAGGTGAGTTGGTGATCATACCATTTAGGTGGTGCTAAATTCATAAGGGACCTTCACATTTGGGAGATGAAACATTTGCTAAGCTATTTACTGTACAACATTAAATGTCGCTCAGAAGAGTTTCTGCCAGGTTTGGGGCAAGCTCTAAGCTTGTCTCACCTACTCATACTGCTATTGGAATGCAGTGGTGTCACATCATTCTGTTGCCTGGCAACTCTTGTTTTGTCAGTATTTCTGAAAAATAGTTTTGTGCACTTATTAAACCATTGTGAGCTCTTTCTTGGTGTAAGTGCATTCCTTTTCATATCGAAGCTACATCTCTGTAAAAAATATCTGGTCATTCAGCATTGATTATGAACAAAATCTTGTATTAGGTAAAGACAGTGAATCTAGTTGTCATTTGTGGCATGGTTATGCATTAAATGGTAATAGTTTTACTGATAATTTTTATTTCATTTTTTACTCTTTGACTGTCTTGCTGGGTCAACTGTGTTAATAAATGTGCAGTATTACAGTTCCTATGCTAACAGTATTACGGGAAATGATACTAGGTTTTAGTGTTTGATTAGATGTCTCTCTATAGTTTGTGATGATTTTAAAACCATGTCTGAAACCAATTCTTGTAATGGTGTATTCAGTATTAACCTAATGATGCTTACTGCTGTTCTCCCTGTATTAGCCCTTTTTTGTATTTTCACACAGGTTGCTTTGTAGGTGTCTATACAATGGATCTGTTTTGTACATAAATGTGCCAACAGCTTGACGTTTGCTTTTTTTTTTTTGAACTGTAGAAACAAATTGCTTGCATAAATAAAGAAAATACACAGTGTACTTGTTAATAATTCACCTTTTGGTGTCCGTTTCTTTATTTATTTTAGCTCAAAAAGGTGATTAATCTGCATACATTTTTTTTAAATTAAGAGAATTTATTCTTTAACAATATAATTGAATGAAAGTAAATGGCTTAAATAATATAATTTCAACGTGCGAAAAGAGTGCTAATTTGTTCTGAGTTTTGAGCAATCATTTGTGAAGACTAGGTATCACTCTTTAAATGGTTGATGTCTTGTTTTGAAAAGCTATTGTTTTGGTGTTGTGTTAACTGTTGAACAGAAAAGTCACTTTTTGCACAGGTTGTATCATCAGTCCCCATCTACTCCTTCAGAATGCCGTACAAACAAAACCATGCCTGTTAACAAGGAATATTAGTTCGACTAGCACTGATACCGACTGTATCAGTCTGTGTCATTCATCTTTCTCGTCCTATATACCACATTTGGAACTTACCTCTCAAACCCATGCGCTATTTAAAGTGGCAAATTTATAATTTCCCTTTCATGCCTACTGTATATGGCACAAAATTCTCTTTTCTTTATTCATTAAGTATTATTTGATTTATTTCAAATGATTACTTTTGCCAAAACCTGAATGATGTGCAAATCATGAAAATACCTACATGTAAAAGTGAATCAGAACTCTTTAAAGTGCTTGTTCATCCAAAAATAAGATTTGAACCATGTAATCTTTCTTATAAATATATCCTTTATGCACTGGTCATTTCAAATTCTAATCAGCCACTACAAATTTATTTGTGTTTTAATCATTGCAAATCGCGATCATCTCGGTAAGAATTTATCTTCGGCCATCTTCGGCAATGACATCACGGAATGTATCTAGCCAGCAGCAGAGAACACATTGTCAGTGGCATTGGACTCAGTGTTTCATAATTGTGGATTATTTGCTTTGGATAATGCCAAATATCTGCCTTGTCTATGGCTGCAACAATAAGGCTGATGCAAGAAGAGCCATCATGGTCCGTACATTTCCCAGAAAATCAACAATTCATAAGGCATGGGTGGATTTTGTGAAGAGGAAACAAGTGGATTTCACGAAACCCGGTGTTGTGTCCGATTCTGATCCCCTTGTCAAATCGTGTTCCCCCTTCGAGAAAGTTTGTGATGCTGTTGCTGAATTAAGAAAATCATGAAAGAAATAACGTAATGGGCAGTGATGAATCAGCTCGCTCTTAAAGTTATCACAGATGACTCCTCATGAAGTGATGAATTTTGATATTCTGCCATCTCCTGCCATTTGTTCTTTTGCAATATTGAGCTCTTCTGTTCGGCAGTGATCACACAATTACCCCATGCTTTAACAATCTGTTATCCCATCAAATTCAGGGTAAAATGTACTTTCGCTCCCCACACTATTTAGGGATGTCATTGCATTGCGTTGTTCGCGGAAAAACAATTTGACAAGGGAGCTCAAATGGACACAACACCAGATTAGGATCGGTGATCTGCTCTAAAAACTTCACTGATGACTGCTTTCATCAGCCAGATCCCGAGTCAAAGGAAAAGTCGAGACATCATTCTGGGTTAGTTACTACTGAAAGTGCCACTTAATAAGCCATTGGTCAATAAGCCGACCCCAAACTGCTCTGGTCCCGAATCTTCCATCTATTCTGTACTCAGTAGTAAGCCTAGGGTGCCGCTTAATAAATCCATCCTAAAATGAGCATAGCGACTATTTTATGAAAAAATTACTCAGAACAAAACGTAAATCCATCTTCCACCATGAGACTTTGAGTAAAATCGAAACCTCGGCCATGATAGCGAAGGCGAAACAAGACTAGGACCTGCAAATGGAGAATAAAAAAAGTGTAAGCTTCTAGGCTGTTCAAGTCAATGGGATGAATAATTTGCTAGCTAGCATGCTAACGCTTTTCGCCATTAAATGAATATATTCAAGTTTCCACGAAAACCATTACACCTGTAACTTAATACTTTAATAATGAAAAGCTGCATGCTAGCCAACCAGGGGTGTATTTCCCAAAAGCATAGTTGCTAACTAAGTTAGCAACTAGTTAGTCCAGTCACCTTCAGTGGTTCCAACTCTGTAAGTTAGCATCTGTGATTTCAGGAAACACACCCCAGCTGTGCAAACAGGGCCTCATTTGACCTGTATGGGCCATGTTGTTTGTCGCATGTGCACTATGGAATCAGAGTTAATAGATTCTGAAGGTCTCGTGTTGTCATCATGTACATAGGCTTCCTATTTTCATACACATTTCCTCATCATGGCCTCATAAAACTCTCAGTAAGTTCCTTTCCCCACTCTGATGTGAAAAATTTTTGTTTTCATCAATTGATGGAAACAATATTCTTTGACTACATGTTGTTTACCCATTGTTTTCAGCTTGATTTCTGCGTTTGGAACCCTCCTGTTACGCCACATCCGCTAAGTGGCAAATTTGGGTCAATCTTTATTTTATTCTCAGAAATCTCCCCTCAGACCTCAATAAAAGGCTCATATTTGAGAAAAAGCTGCTAATTTAAGGCATTATAACAACAGGATACTCATGAACTGTTTGGTCAAGCATATACCAGATTAGATTTTATTTGAGAAAATTTGATGAATTTGCACTTCAAGGTATGTGTAATGCTTTAGGATCTTAATTTCTTAATTTGGCATTCAAATGCTGATATACTGTTGCAGACAAGGTAAGTAATAGTTGGGTCAAGATCCTCAGTTCTGTGACCATTCTCTGCTTAATGAGGTTTGACAATAGATTTGACTTCTACAGGCCTTCCATTTAAAAAATTGCCCCCCCCCCCGTGTCCCTCCCAAAAATTCCGGCATTTTTTGTCAGATGCCCAAATCCAAGATGGCCACCAGCGCTTCCATGAAAAAATTAAGTTTTGAACCAGAGCACCTAGAATCATGTGCAAAGACACATTTTCGGGTAAGTCAACCATGGGGATTCTGAATCTGGGATTAGCTTGATGTTGTGATGTCATTTTGACCCAGAAATCCAAGATGGCCACCAGTCTAATTTTATACAATCTAACTTTTGTACTTCAAGCAAATACCTCCATATGGATCTCTTGCTGCAAAGTAATCTGATGAATGGTATTTATAGTTGATGAATGCATGACAAGTACACTCATCACAATTTATCTCTCCTTGTCAAGCAGAGCAGGGATTTCCCTCTGTTTGATAACCAATGAGATAGCTTGTATTTGTTAATATCCAATCCGTGCCAAATTGCGGGGAAGTCCCGCCTTCCCACAGAATGACCGACAGGTCACAGCCAAAGAGGAAATGTATTTTTAATTTTCTGAGGAAAAGCGTGTAGGACCATGTTCATGAAAACATGAAGCGAGGCACAGCATTTTCACATGAAGATGGAAAACAAAAGTGGGGAGCTGCAATATCGTCTCAATTACGAGACAGATATCATGTTTGCTTCTTGAAAAAGAAAAAGCATTTCCAAGAAGGTATTTGTATTATAAGATTAGTGGGTCACACTTTAGATGAAGTGTTGCTCATAAAGGCTTTATGCAGCGTGTAAAATGCCTTCATAAATGAGACATAAGGTCTTCATAAATTATACATAAGCAAATGTCATGCTTTGTAAAGGGTGAAATAACACATCCTTATTCAGCATGTGATGCAAGATGTGACAATGACAATGTCACTTAGCTGACAATGCCACCCTTTATAGCATTTAGCCAATAGCTAAGTGATATTGTCAGTTATATCATATTTTGCATCACATGCTAAATAAGTATGTGTTATTTCACCCTTTACAAAGCATGACATTTGCCCATGTATGATTTCTGAAGACCTTATGTCTCATTTATGAAGGCATTATACAACGTACATGCTGTATAAAGCCTTTATGAGCAACACTTCATCTAAAGTGTGACCGATTAGTGCTTTTGTTTTCATTTTGTTGGCGGAGCACTTCTAGAGAATTAAAATGCAAATGGGGAATGTAATTTTACTTTAGATTTGTTATAAAAAGTGCATGCATGGACTTGAAAGTGAAACCGCAAAGTGAACGATTAAATTATAATTTTCATGATGAAAGCAATAATGCGTTTACTTCTCAAAAAAAAAAACACTTCCAAAAATGTATTTGCATCATAAGATTTGCATTTTTGTTTTCATTTTATTTGCGATATTGCGGCACAATTTTTGAAAATGAATACGTAAATGGGGAATGTATTTTACTTTTCAATTTGTTTTAAAACTTGCATGCATGGACTTGAAAATGAAAACACTAAGGGCCTGATTTACTAAGACCTTTAGCACATGCAAAATCTTTTTGCCCGTGCAAAACCAATAACATTGCCCATGATTGGCCAGGGTACTTGCCTTGCACCAATCAGTGGCAATGTTATTGGTTTTGCTCGGGCAAAAAGATTTTGCATGCGCTAAAGGTCTTAGTAAATCAGGCCCTAAGTGAAGGATTTCATTTGCATTATGATATTATCATTATGCATCATTTTTAAAGCTTGGAAAAGAAGACAGGAATATCTGTTTAATTAATCATTGATGATGCCCTTTGAACCTTGGTATCGAACCCTTGTTTGTTTTCTTATGTGTTGTTGATGTGCTCTGGTCCTGGTTTGTTTTTCTGGTGTCTTGTAAGCCCATGCGGGCTGGGCATACATGTATGCATGACACAATGATAAAATTCATTCATTCATTCATTCATATGATACTAATAATGCAACTGAATCTTGAAAACGAAAACGCATTTCTGAAAATACATTTCCATTTTAATATTGTCACCTATATGCTTCCATAGTAAAAAAAAAAAACCTCCTTCATGTTTCATGCGCAAACAACACAATATTCAGAAAACTAAGGGAAAATGCATACATTACAGCCGTGGGACCTCATTATGGTATCAAATATGATGAAGGATTTTGTTGTTTGCACATGTTATTGTTTTGAAGAGCCAGGGTCATTTCCATGGCCAATGTGCATCTGTCTTGGCGCCAGTCCACAAGAGACGGCACGCCTGCATGCATTTGTGTTTATGCAAGTGTGTGTACGCATGTGTTTGTGTGAAGGGATATGCAGTACCATATAAAAACAGGTGATGGCAGTGATGTTATTCCTAGCACATCATAGCTGTGGGTTCTATGAGGCTCTCGTTCTCATGTTCAGAACAAGATGATTTATTCTTGTTTATGTAGACTGATATGTAGCCCTGTCAGCAACACCAAGGAAGCTATTTCATGTGACAAAATTAAGCAATTTTACAAGGAATGAGCATGTTAATTCATCTTGGAATGCTGATGATCACCTTTCAGCAATTTTACACATATCTATCAATCCCAACTGCTAGCCATCGTCCTTTTCGATGTTTCACAGGAAATTTGGGAAAATAACAATTGAAAACCTATTACAATATGATAAAATGCATCAGGGCCCGTATTCACAAAGCATCTTATCTTACCGCCAGGAGTACTCCTAAGTCGCGCTAAAACATTTTATGTAGGAGTAAAATCTTAAAAGTTATTCACAAAGCTGAAAATACACTATGCGCAGTCCCCACATATCACGCTCCAGGCAAATAAACATACATAGGAAAGAAATAGTTGTAAAAACACCAATGGGATAAAACGAATCAATAATAAAATGCGTCATTTTCCCCAATAATTAGCGACTTATTACCCAATGAGAATATGTTGCGATCATTTAAATGTCAGGCTGTTCAAGTTAGTTTTCCCTAAACTGTCATGGATGAAAGTTCAAAAAGGACGCGAAAGCCCAACTGGAGCCACGACCAGTTACTGCTGCTGGCCCAGTTGGTGCTGGAGCGAAAGAATGTAATCAAAGGGAAATTTGCCTCGGGGGTGAACAGCAAATCCAAGCAGGATGTGTCGGATAATATCAGCCTACAGATCAATGCTGCATTCCCCCGGTGTCTCGGACGGCAGACGACTGCAAGAAGCGGTGGTAAGGGCTGCAATCGCAGGGGAGGTCCGAGATTACAGCCTATGAAAGGGCTATCGTTCAAACAGGAAAGCATACTAAGCTTGGTTTGTAATTTATAGCCTAAAATTTAAATATGCATACAAAATATGACATAGGCTGGTCTTATTATGGTGATCTATTAAATGTAACCCTCACTCAATAGCCTAATAAAATAATTCATGCATAGCAGGAGGTACAGCACCAAAGCCACTGTCCCCGAGCAAGTGGCATCCCGCAGGCACATAATGCCTGTCAAATAATTGGCATAAGCTGCTTTCTATTAAAATGCGAGTCATGCATGGATCCTGGCCATTTCGCAACAATGTCCAAATATTGTATTCGGCATCAAATACTATCTGGGCATTGATGGAATGAACTTTTTTTCTATTTACAAATACCTCTTCATCTTGGGTCGAAGAAATAATTTGAATATGGGCCTCGTCAATAGCACCGATGATACCGGTCATACCTGAGATGTGCATGAATTCAAGTTTGATTCTGTGTTGTTGGCGAATGTCCATTGGAAACCGGATAAACTGTCGGATGATATGGGGTTCACAGAGCGCGTTGATTGTTTGTTGAATTGAGCGACTGACAGATGATTGTAAAAATCCCTAAATTGTACGCGTTGCAAAGTAGCATTTTTCCGGTGGCCAAGTAACGAACTGTTGTCAAACATTTTATTTCGGGGCCTATTGGGTTTTTTCTCATGGTTGGAGACGTAATTCTCTCCCTCACCAAGTCAACAACAAATAAAATCCCTTCACGGTCGATCCGATATCTTTTCAACAACTGCGCATCATTCAGAATTTCCAAGTCATTCCGTCTTTCAACAGCAGCAGCCATTTTCCAATTCTTTGTGAATAGGATTTAGCGAGTTAGGAGTCCTCTTGACTACTTTTAAGCTCTCCCAGACTTAGGAGCTACTTTTAGGCCTAAAATACTTTGTGAATAACGCTTAGTAAAAATAATTAGGAGTCTTAAATTTACGACTGACATGCCCATTTTTTTTAGGAGTTTCTCCGAAATCCGGCAGTTAGGACCTACTTTTAGGGCTAAGAGGCTTTGTGAATATGGGCCCAGATTTTTTTTTAAAAAAGGGTTAACCAATTATTTTAAAAATCTATGCCTCATCAGAAGCTACTTTCTTCATATCAAGAAAATGCTCGGCTTCAATCTGGGTGGGGGAAAATGCGCTCATTGGGCCTCATTCACCAATATCTTCCTAAGTATTTATTTAAATTCCTTCTGTTCTTCAGAAAGTTCTTAGGAAAACTCTACATCAGGGCCCGTATTCACAAAGCATCTTAGTGCTAAAAGTAGGTCCTAACAGCCAGATTTAGGAGAAACTCCTTAAAAAAAAAAATGGGCGTGTCAGTCGTAAATTTAGGACTCCCAATTATTTTTACTAAGTGTTATTCACAAAGCATTTTAGGCCTAAAAGTAGCTCCTAAGTCTGGGAGAGCTTAAAAGTAGTCAAGAGGACTCCTAACTCGCTAAAACCTATTCACAAAGAATCGGAAAATGGCACCCAGATAGTAGGCCTATTTGATGCTGAATACAATATTTTGGACATTGTTACGAAATGGCCAGGATCCACGCACGACTCGCATTTTAATGGAAAGCAGCTTATGCCAATTATTTGACAGGCATTATGTGCCTGCGGGATACCACTTGATCGGGGACAGTGGCTTTGGTGCTGTACCTCCTCCTGCTATGCATGAATTATTTTATTAGGCTGTTGAGCGAGGGTCATATTTAATAGATCATCATAGTAATACCAGCCTATGTCATATTTTGTATACATATTTAAATTGTAGGCTATAAATTACAAACAAGCTTAGTATGCTTTCCTGTTTGAACGATTGCCCGTGTATAGGGTGCAATCTCGGACCTCCCCTGCGATTGCAGCCCATACCCCCGCTTCTCGCAGTCGTTTGAATGCAGCATTGATCTGTAGGCTGATATTATCCCACGCATCCCGTTCAGCATTGACAGAGCTCAACGTCCTCTACACATGGCTTTTTCCCACGGCACTCTCGGCTGGAAATACCTCTACTTTTGGAACATCGCAGGGCTCATCATTGTCACTTCTCTCTTGCCGACAAATCAAAATCAAAAATTGGGAGGAACTTACAATAACAACAGAAATTAGAGGAACTTTTCCTGCTGCCACAGTCGTGTTTCCAATCAATTAGCTAGCTACAGTTTAGGCTTGCTTACTGTTCCCCATGTAGGGACCCCAGGATTGCCAAGTTATTCAGTATTAATGTTTACTACAACTGTAGAGCCCAACAGCTGTAGCTAGCCAGGTACTCTGTAATTGTAACTTTTAGCACATATGTGCATTAGAGGGTAGCGCTATGTAAATGTGATCATGAGCGCTTCCAGCTCTGAAAGCCCTGCCTGTGGACACAGGTCTTAAGTGCACTTTCGCATTAGCAACAGCGCAAAATAATACAGCTATTTGCTGTCCTTAACAAGTATGTTAACTAGCTTGTGTCACCACATTATCACAGTTTGAATGAAGGTCTAAAGGTATCACCTCATATGTAAAATTATTCACTTTTCATGAATACAGTCAGCAAAGTTAGCCGCTTGCGGTATGCCTGCCAGTGTTTTTAACCATGCACTTTTCTGCCAATATGGCAATATTTGATTGCATGACGTAAGTTACCGGAACTCTGTAAGAGAGAAACTGGGCAAAATTGGTATCCATGGGAGAGCAGCAAGACGAAAACCACTGCTGACTAAAAGAACACAAAGGCTTATCTCATATTTGCCTAAAAACATCTTGATGAACCTCAAGACTTTTGAAATAATATTCTATCGACTGATGAGTCAAAAGTGGAACTTTCTAGAAGACACGGTCCCATTACATCCGGGTAAATCCACAATAAGCGCATCGTACCAACAGCCAAACACAGCGGTGGTAGTGCAATGTTCTCAGGCTGTTTTTCTGCTTCAGGACCTGGATGACTAGCCATAATATACTCAGTCAAAAAAGAAACTTCACACTCGTTTGGAGGTCGATAAGTTGAACATACAAGAAAAGTGGTTTTAAATAATGATTTAATTCCATTCTGTACCCATTAAGACGGTGTACCATAAAAAATCATGTTCATAATGTAACCAGTTCCACCGGAAATGCTACGGAAATGTAAGAGAGTAAAAATGGTAAGTTACAACTTGATGAAAGTATGTCAATAGCGCCAGATGCCCTCCGTGGCGTTCACAACTGTGGCCAACGTCTCCACATGGGTTGAATGATGCGTCTGAACACAGCTTGGGGATGCGTCGCCATAATTGAACCAACATGGCACCAAGTTCCTGCAAATTCTGTGGAGGGTTCCTTACTTGACGGAGTCTTCTGCCCAACACATCCCATATATGTTCTATGGGATTAAGGTCGGGAGACCTTGAAGGCCACTCCATGACATTGATGCCAGCATTCCCAAGAAAATTCGCGTTAAATTGGCCGTATGAGGTCTGGCATTATCGTGTTGGAATGTCAGACCTGGGCCATGAGCTGCCATGAATGGCAAAAGCTCTGGAATGAGCACTTGATCTCTGTATCCTGCAGCAGTTAGGTTTCCTTGAATGACCATCAGTCGGGAACGTGCAGGACCATTAAAGGCACCCCAAACCATAACACTACCGCCCCCAAAACGGTCCACTTCCTGCACACAACACTGGGCGTTATGTTCACCGCGTCTCCTCCAAACTCTAACTCTCCCATCAGCGAAGTGCAAAGTGAATCTGGATTCGTCACTAAAAAATCGACCCTATTCCAATCACGCTGAGTCCATCTCAGATGTCGTTGTGCCCAGAGAAGCCGTTGGCGTTGGTGTAACTGGGTTAAAATGGTCCACGATATGGCCGGCGTGCATGGAGACGAGCAGTGCGCGGCGATTCACGTATGGTTTGGGCAGTCACACGACCTCTAAACAATTCATTCTAGTGGGCGTTGCAGTGAGAAATCGATTACGCAAATGACGTAAGAGCGATTTGTCGGTCTTCTGCTTGTGTCGTCACCGTGGTCTACCCGAACGAGGTCGGTCTGCTGTGGTGCCAGTTTGTTGGAGACGTGTCCGAAGATCATGGATAGTCCGTCGACTGCATCCCATAACCCTGGCAACGTCAGTGACCGACGTTCCCGTATTCAGCATGCCAATGGCACGTTCACGTTGAATGTTGACAGTCGTGGCATTGCAAATCAACGGATAATTGACTGTAAGAACTTGTTTTTCCGAGATGTCACTCTACCGTGCTAACGTGGGCTCAATTGCACGTGTCTCATAAGGTCATGTGACTAGGAACACAAGGAAACATGCTTTTACCTTGATGTATGCTTGCACGTGCTGCATGCTTGTGCACGTCGGAGTTGCTGTGTGTCATGATGTCTTTGACAATGCATTTACCCCTAATAATAATAATAATATCTCTTGTATTAAGTTTCAAGAAAATATTTAGAAATTTATGAGTGTGAAGTTTCTTTATAGATGGAACCATGACTTCTGCTCTCTTCCACAAATTCCTGGAGGAGAATGTCCGGCCATTAGCTCATGACCTAAAGCTCAAGCACAGTTAGGTTATGCAGCAAGACAATGACAATGACCTGAAGCACACAAGCAAGTCCACCTCTAGCTCAAAAAAACAAAAAAAAACAAAATGAAGGTTTTGGAGTGATGGAGTCAATGTGCTCACTTGAATCGATTAAGATGCTGTAGCATGGCAGGCTTGAAAACCCTACATTGTTGCTGATTACAACAATTCTGAAAAAGAAGATAGGGCCAAAATTCTTCCATAGCGATGCGACGGACTAATTGCTAGTAAGCACATTGGTTTGATTGCAGTTGCTGCTGCCAAGGGAGGCACAACCAGTTATTATATTTAGGGGGGCAATTTTTTTTTTTTCATATGGGTGATATAGTTTTGAATAACTCTTTACCTTCATTTAATTAAATTATCGTTTAAAAGAAGCAAGTTGTGCTTATGCACGTTGTCTTTGTCTTATGTTAACATTAGTTGGATAATTGAAACAATTAAATATACCAAATAAACAAAAACAAAAGAAACCAGGAAGGGGTCAAACACTTTTTCACAGCACTGCATGACTGCAAAGCCCTAACTAAGAATAGCCCTGCTCCTAAGACTTCAGCAATCAAGATTCTTCAATTAAAACTAATTTGGAGGATCTTCCTTGGACCATTTCCAATACTGAGCCTCATTACTCTCATTGCAGTCATTTTGTACATCTAATGAAGTACAAGCAACGTACAACCTTACTGGATTATATAGGACCCTGCGAGGCAGTGTGTTTTTGGGCCCTAAGACTCTTTGTCCCCGTACTTTTCGTCCCCTGGGAAATTTCATCCCCAAACTATTTGTCCCTATGAACTTTTTGTCCCCTAGGAAATTTCATCCCCGGACTATTCGTCCCCATTAACTTTTTGTCCCCAGGCTCTTTGTCCCTGGATGGTTCATCCCCAGTAATGCTTTGCCCTCTTCCTGTATTATTACGCTATCCCTAACCCTAACCCTAGCACTAATCTTAACCCTTATAATAGTCCTCGGGGACGAAAAATGCAGGAATGAAAAGTCCTCTGGGACGAAGAGTCAGGGGATGAAAAGTCCATGGGAACGAAAGGTTCGGGGAGGAAAAGTCTGGGGATGAAAAATTTGGGGATGAAGAGTCCTGTGTTTTTGCATATTAATTAAGGGAGGAGACAGCACCTCGACAAAGTATATTTCAGCGGAAAGTAGAATACTTGAAGTGTCTAAAATGCATAGTTTTACAAATTTTAATTTGATAATGATCCTGTGCGACACATTTTTAAACCAGCGAGGCTTCAATACCAGGGGGCAGACATTTTGATTTGGGGAATCTTATGATTTTGAATTTGATCTTGAGAAACCTCACCTTTAAAAATGCTTAATAACCTTAACCTCTTGCAGTTTTCATCTCCCGATGAGCCACAGTTGCTCAGACTAATTGGTAAAAACCGAGGACAGTCTAATTTACTTTTGACTGCATTGTTATGCATTGCACCACAAAATTATGAGGTGTCTTCTGCGCATAAATGACGACGTAAAATATCAATATGCTTTCATAATTTCAGCGCTCGTTAGTGGCACAGATTTGTGGAAATTAGTTTGCGTGGCTGCGGGAATCCGTTTTTTATTTTGAATGTTCTCACGGCTAAAGGGCGCTGTAAGGTTGCACAGCTGTGTGACAATCCCAAGGACGGCAAAAATAAATGCTGCAAAGTCAGCGAAAGTTTTGGATTTACAATGCCATATCAATTATATAAATGTAGGCAATGGGAATTCACATTTCCTTACCATTTCTAATTATAGGTCATGTATTGGTCTTGGTCACTCAGTCGATAAATTGTTTGATTGTTAATCGGGCCAGCTTAAATAAAAACAGCTTGCGGGCAGCCAAGCCGTAAAGGGAGAGCTTACTGAAGGCCTTTTGAACTACTCTATGGCCCGGATGAGAGGAAAGAGAACAACTGACGTCATATAAGAGAATAACTGACGCACAAGTACTGCGGCACTGGCGTTTGATTGGATTATGCGTTCGAAATGCACACTCACCCACTATATAGGGCACTGTGTAGTGAATGTTCTACATTGAAAACAATAGAGAGTGAGTGAGCGAATGGACAAGTGTGCATTCTGAACGCAGCCTTAGATTCCCCAAGTAAAAATGTCTGCCCCCTGGTATTGATGCCGATTTGAAGACTTTCCGGTTTAAAAATGCATCACACTGGATCGTAACCAAATTAAAATTTATAAAACTATGCGTTTTAAACACTTCAAGAATTCTGCTTTCCACTGAAATATACTTTGCCGAGGTGCTGTCTCCTCCTTTAAGTATGATGCAATCTCACAGATTCACAGCACATTGATATTTGATATTTGTGGTGGTCAATTGAAAAGGACAACCAAAAAGCCCACATTACAGCGTACTATCTGTCTGCTAGTGCCGCTCGTGAATCTGTTTAAGAAATTTCTTTCACAAGTAAATGTCATGGCTTATGTAATTCAGGTGCTTGGCAGCTGACGACTGTAGACATGAAGATAAATGCAAGTAATGTTAGTGCAGAACACTTTAACTAAGGCAGAAACACAAAACAGACATCGGAAGCAAAACTATTGGTGACATCGAGCCTTTATCAGGCTTTTACAGTATCTCTAAATACAACCCCAATTCCGAAATACTTGGGACTAAGTGTAAATTGTGAATAAAATCAGAATGCAATGACTTTCAGATCACGAGCCAATATGTTATTTACAATAGAACAGAGATAACATTTCAAATGTTGAAACTGAGACATTTTACATTTTTATCCACAAAATGAGCGTATTTCAAATTTTCTGGCCGCAACAGGTCTCAAAAAAGTTGGGACACAGCCAAAAAAGGGCTGAAAAAGCAATTAATATCTAAGAGAATCAGCTGAAAGGACATTTAGCAAGTAATTAAGTTAACTGGCATCAGGTGTGTAACATGATTGGCTATAAAAAGGATGTCTTAGAGAGGCTGAGTCTCTCAGAAGTAAAGATGGCCAGAGGCTCTCTAACCTGTGAAGGCTTGCGTAAAAAATTGTGGAATACTTTAAAAACAATGTTCCTCAACGTCAAATTGCAAAGGCTTTGAAAGTCTCATCATCGACAGTGCATAACATCATCAAAAGATTCAGAGAAACTGGCAAAATCTCTGTGCATAAGGGACAAGGCCGAAGACCTTTACTGGATGCCTGTGATCTTCGGGCCCTCAGACGCCACTGCATCACTCACCGGCATGATTCTGTCATTGACATTACTAAATGGGCCCAGGAATACTTCAAGAAACCACTGTCTGTTAACACAGTCCACCGTGCCATCCACAGATGCCCCCTAAAACTCTATCATGCAAAAAGGAAGCCATTGTTGAGCATGATCCAGAAATGCCGCCGTGTTCTGTGGGCCAACGCTCATTTAAAATGGACTGTAGCAAAGTGGCAAAGTGTCCTGTGGTCAGACGAGTCCAAATTTGACATTCTTGTTGGAAATCATGGGCTTTGTGTCCTCCGGGCTAAGAGGAGAAAGACCACCCCTCCTGTTATCAGCATTCAGTTCAAAAGCCAGCATCTCTGATGGTATAGGGATGCATTAGTGCATAAGGTGTGGGACACTTGCATGTTTTAAAAATCACCATGAATGCTGAAAGGTATATAAAGGTTTTAGAGCAACATATGCTCCCCTCCAGACGAAATCTATTCCAGGGAAGGCCTTGTGTATTTCAGCAGGACAATGCAAAACCACATACTGCAGCTATTACAACAGAATGGCTTCGTAGAAGAAGAGTCCATGTGCTGAACTGGCCTGCCTGCAGTCCTGATCTTTCACCGATTGAGAAAATTTGGCGCATAATTAAACGAAAAGTCCGTCAAAGGAGACCCAAAACTCTCCAGCAGCTGGAAGCCTGTATTAAAGTGGGATCAAATTCCAATAGCTAAACTCAAGAAACTTGTCTCTTCAATGCACAGACACCTCCACTCTGTGTTAAAAAGAAGAGGGGATGCTACACCATGGTAAAAAGGCCCCTGTCCCAACTTTTTTGAGACCTGTAGCAGCCATCAAATTTGAAATGAGCTCATTTTGTGGGTAAAATTGTAAAATTTCTCAGTTTCAACATTTGCTATGTTATCTCTGTTCTATTGTGAATAAAATACTGGCTGGTGTGATTTGAAAGTCATTGCATTTTGATTTTATTCACAATTTACACTTTGTCCCAACTATTTTGGAATTGGGGTTGAAAATAAAATAAAGTTTCAGGTCAAAAATGCCACTGTCACAATGCATGATCCTTAATGTTTTCTTCTTTACTTGGTATTCAGTTCAGATAATGTTGCCTGGGAGCCTTAAGGCACAGAACAGCTTGATGAGCAATAAAATAACTCATTTTAATCTGCATTTTGACATTGAGCAGATGTTGTCCCACTGAACTTGAGATGCTAGTCAAGCCTTCCTCATTCAATAATATTTATCCCAGTCACATACTTAAATTTACGTGTGTGTATGTATGTATATTTTGTGTGTATATGTGGGGGGGCATACTGTAGGGATCATGGATAGCTTGTGATGTGATCATCAATTAGATATGGCTGTTGAGCTTCATGCTGAAATGAGATGTCAGGGCCGCCATATTTTAGAATGGGGTGACAGCATATTGCTGTTCAACTCACCTCAATGGAATAAGAAAGACATTGTCCTCCAAAATAAATTAATTTCACCCAGAATTTTTACAAAATAATGCTTCATCCATTTTATAATATTAAGGACAAACCAATCAAGGTTTTTTTTTTTGCATGAAAAGTACCAGATGGCTGGTTCCTGAAATCTAAAAACATACACTGCCCATCCAAAAAAAAAGTCACCATTTGGATTTAAATAAGCAAATACTCAAGAGCCTATGGTTGACTCATTATGGCAGTGATAAATATGTTTCAGCTGGCAATAATTCTTTTAATCCTGACTGATTCAGTGCGGAACTTCACATTTCTTAAACAACCATGTCAGAAGACGTTATCTCATGGCCATTGAAAAGATGTTACTGGGTTTCAATTTATTAGGCCTCTTTATTCCATTTGAGTTGTGCATGTTATGTAGATAGAGATTTGTTATTTATTTTATTGGTTTCATTATATTTTATAGTTTGTTATAGTTTGTTCAGTGTTTTAAATATTGTGATGAAGATTTGCACAAATAAAAAACATAGTTCTTATGAAAGCCACAGGTGTAAGCTCTCAAACACTTTTTGAATTTTGTTTCTATCTGCTACAGAGGCTGAGATATCAGATTTTTACTAGACGTTGACACCTGGGTGCTGTTTTCCAAAAAACCTCAGGTTTTAGGGGTTCTTTTCAAAATCGCCCATAGGTTTTCATAGGCGTTTTTTGAATAGGCCTCAGGCCTAAACGGGTTAATTCAGTCAATTTTACGAGCAGCATTACGAGCATGCCCTGGCTTTCTTATGCTGACACTGTTTATGGGGAAGTATTTTAAATAGTTGGGTTTTTGCAAAAAACTAAATCATCAGTGGAGGAACTATATCTCCTGGTTAGCCTGGGAATGGCTTGGGGTCCCCTACGTAGAGTTGGAGAAAGTGGCTGGGGAGGGGGGTTAGGTATTTAGTGTTAACAGTCAAGGTAATAGGTCCAATGTGTTTCTATCCACAGTGTCTGCACAAAATCGGGCCTAAGCTATATGAACCCCTTACACAGGTGTCAAACTGACCCGTAAAAGGGCCAAGAGGCTGCAGATTTTCACTCCAACAATGCAGAAGCACACCTGATACAACTAATCAGTTGTGCAGGCCTAGATCGGTTGATTAGATCAGTGGTTTCAGGTGTGCTTCTGCTTGGTAGGATTGAAAACCTGCAGCCTCTTGGCCTTTTTACGGGTCAGTTTGACTCCCTTGCTTAGAACAAGAGTGGTCCTTCTCATGTTTTTTCATTTTTCATTTTTCATTTTGGGCCACTACTGCACTGAGCACTTGAAGAGTTGAAACATATGACCTATCTATTGTATAGTACCAGAACTTCAGAGTTCATCTATTACTGCACTAAACAGATTGACCACTTAAGAATCATTTTAAGATTAGAACTTAAAAAAAGACTAATATGGAGTTAGACTATTTTGTTCTCGGGGGCTCATATATGGCTGTCATCTCACTCATCTCCTGTGCGATGAGCTAGCATACCCATCCCCTGTGAAAATTTGAAGGCACAACTTTTCCTCAGAATTGACAGAATTTTTATCTGTTTTGTTAATAATGCAGGGAAATACAGCATCTCTGTTGATTTTATATATAGTTTATTTCATGCTGGCCTGCCATTTTTTACAGAGCGCTATGGCCTGGAAAAATGAGACTTGGATTATTCTGCATGAGTTTTGTGAGGATTAGTAAACAAATGTTTTGTTATAATTTTGCTGTTGTTAAACTTAGCCTCCATTGACTTCAATTAATCAACAATATTCTCCTCAAATGGATTCTTCGTTTCCTGTGGACGCATGGGAGAAAAGCAATTGAAAAACAGTTTTTTTTTCTTCATGAATTCAAGGTAACCCAGGGTGAGATTTTTAAATACAAGTGATCATTTTGTGGGTGGAGTAGGCCTATTCCTTTAATGTGTACAAGAAAAGGCATTTTTTATTGATTTCTATTCAAAGTGGTGTGAGCACTTTACCTTATTATGCAGCCACAGAATTAATAGACCCTCCAGTGCTTTAGGGATTACAATCCATCTGGCCCTCAATAGTTCCCAGCCCCCAGTGTATATTAGATTGCTACATGACACGCTGCACTTAAATAACTTGCATTGATTTCTGTCCGAAAAATCTAATCAAATACCGCAGCTCTCCACAATGGTTGTGCTGAATATCCAGGATGAACCATTTCTGTTGGGTCTGGGAAAACCCTTGAAGGAATTCCTCTCTGCCCATTTTTATAAATCCACAAGGGAACGAGCACAAGGGAGCAGTGCTCCCAATGGGAGAGAAAAGTGTTTGAATCATGACACACTGGAGACCAGTAAGGAGGAATTTTAGCTTTGGGAATATCATAATGTCAAACTGCTGTCTCAATGCCTGGACCTATAAATGGTAAAATAGAAAAAAAAAAAAAAAAAAACAAGCTCACAGAGGGATTTGCTGTGAAAGTGGTGGGCACAGCAGTTAGTTGGCAGAATTATCGCAGTGCTATTGCAGTCATCAGAGCTGAATGGCAATGCATTGTCTTCATTTAGTATCCTCAACTCGATTTCACTTGTTACAGGGGCACTGACTGCATTTTTCATCGGTGGTGGGTGAGATTTGCCTTTGAGAAAGAAATATAGCTCATCGGAAATGGAAATGAATAAATATTGACAGGTCAGTACAGACTCATTAGCAGGATATTCTGCATTAAGCATGGCACTAGTGATGACAGCGGGCATAATATCATTCACCAAGGACTAACAAGGTCAAATGTAAACAACAGCAGAATGCAATGATTTGCAAATCTCATAAATTGGCATTTTATTCACAATAGAACATATCAGATGTTGAAAGTGAGACATTTTACCATTTCATTACATTTCAGAGGCCTTTAATTTTGAGATAACACATCGGAATGTCATGATACTAGCACTCTGACGTGGTGTACTATCATGCTGTCATGAAACTGGTCGGTGGAATCTGAGAGATTCTTTTTCATTCTAATCTGAAATTACAGTGGACATGGTAATATACACCAGTGGTTCTTAAACTCAGTCCTGGTGCCCCAATGTGTATGCTGGTTTTTGTTCCAACCCCTTGTGTATGAAAGGAAGCACATTATTAAAGGAAAATTTGGAACAGGAGTAACATAAAGAAACAAAAAAGAAGCATGGGATGAAATATGTCCAGAAATAAATATGGTATCCTTAGTGTTAGTATTTTTATCATGCTTCAAGAATGTTGATGCAATTACTACATAGATTGCCAGCAGCAGTCATGCTCGGATTCTTTCTTATTAGGTCTTAGTGATTTGGACGTCCTCTTGATTAACCTTAACTTTTCATATAGGTAAGAGCCAGTTTTAATGCTAAGATGCTTTGTGAAATACTCTTAGAGGAGAAATTTAGGAAACCTAAAATTAGGACTGATGGCCATTATTTTTAAGAGTTTCTCCTAAATCAGCAAGTTAGGAGTTACTTTTAGCGTTAAGATGTTTTGTGAATACGGGCCCTGGCTCACAAGCTCTGTTCTAGTTCATCCAATGGGTGTTTGATGGGATGGAGGTCTGGGCTTTGTGCACCCCAGTCAATTCTTCCTTACCAAACTCACGAAGCCATGTCTTTATGGACCTTGCATTGTGCACTGGGCCACAGTCGTGCTGAAACAGAAAAAGGCCTTCGCTAAACTGTTCTCAAAAAATTGGAAGCATAGAATTGTCCTAAATGTCTTGGTATGCTGAAGCATTAAGATTTCTCTTGACTGGAACTAAGGGGCATAGCTCAACCCCTGAAAAACAATCATATCATCCCTCCTCTGTCAAATTTTACAGTTGGCACAATGTAGTCAGGGAGGTAATGTTCTCCTAGCATCTGCCAAACCCAGATTCGTTCATCAGACTACCAGATAGAGAAGCATGATTAATCACTCCACAGAACACGTTTCCACAGTTCCAGAGTCGAGTGGGAGAGTGCTTTATACCACTCAGTTCGACACTTGGTATTGTGCTTGGTGATGTAAGGCTTGCATGCAGCTGCTTGGCAATAGAAACCCATTTCCGGAGGCTCCTAGTGCACAGTTTTTGTGCTGATGATAACGCCTGAGGAAGTTTGGAACTCTGCAGTTATTCAGTCAACAGAGCGTTTGCTATTTTTACACACTCTGCACCTCAGCACTTGGTGACCCCGCTTTGTGACTTTTTGTGGTCTGCCACTTTGTGGCTGCGTTGCTGTTGTACCTAAACGCTTCCACTTTTCAATATAATTAAAAAAACAGTTGACCATGGAATATTTAGCAGGGAAGAAATTTCACAAACTGAATTCATGGCATCATCTGACAATACCACAGTTGAATTCACTGAGCTCTTCACAAAGACCCATTCATTGAAAAATGTTCATAAATGCAGACTGCATGGCCAGGTACTTTTTTTATATACCACCCCAATTCTGAAATAGTTGGGATTGTTAAGACTGTTTTCTGTCGTTGAGTCAAGTTGGGACCGATGAATGAAGTGACCATTCTAGCCAATTGACATAGCATTCGCAGAGAATCCTCCCTTGCATTGTAATACAAAGCCTTTTCAATTGGAAAGTGGTCATTGGTGTGTGACATCATCGTCCCAACTTGACTCCACGACAGAAAACAGTCTTAACAGATGGCTATTTGGGATGGGATAGGAAACATCTCCTGGTTGGACCGACGATAATCAACTTGAGGATGAGTATTTTTTATTTTACCATCCTCATTAGGTGTTGATTGTCCTTGAGCCAATTATTAGAGTGACTCCTATTATTTTGATAAAAAATAACGTGTGGAATGGGACGGTGTTGTGATTGAATCACTGATGATCTTTAGGCATATTGGCGTCGTTACCACTGAATTTTATGGAGTTGGGTTGTACTCCCTGTAAGAGGACACATTGGTGTCATTAGTCAGTGGCCCTAGTGGAGTCGGGTTGGACTCTCGTAAGAGGACGCGTTATGTCATTGCCTTTGAGGCATTTGGAGGTCTGGAGACCTTGAAAGATTGATAGGACGCAGGAGCCGCCATTGCCGGGCATTTGTTGATAGGACGCGGAAGCGTCACTGCCATTGGGTTTTGGAGTTGGGTTGGACTCTCGCAATAGGACTTTGTCTTTACCACTGAAATTTTGTGGAGTTGGGTTGTACTCCCTGTAAGACGACACATTGGTGTCGTTAGTCAGTGGCCCTAGTGGAGTTGGGTTGGACTCCCCATAAGAGGACATTGTCGTTACCATTGGCATTTGTATAGCCTGCTGTTAGCGAGTGCTGACGAGCCTCGCTGCGGTAGTTTTAGGAAAATAGAGTTGTTCGAGGAACTGTTTGGACCGTTTTGCCATGTTCGTAAAAGGGGAGTTTGCTCTGTTAAACTTTTGAGTTGTGTGAAACTGGGCTGTGTGGCGAGCGGGAATGCTGAAGTAGAAACCTTGGTTATTTGCCAATGTCATTGAATGCGTGAAAGTGCACTGATTGCTGTTTGTTTTGCTGTTCCGTTTTCATACTTCGTCTGATAACTGTGTGTAAAGTTGCTGAAGCATGTGAATGTCTGCAGCGGATTTGTTATATTAGTATGCTAAGTTTGTGTGTTAGGCTGGGTTATACGAGTACATTATACACCCTGCATTGTTCATTTTAGCGATATACAGTATATATGTATGTAGATAGAAAATGATATAAATTGCGTACATAATATAATGAACTTGTCGAGGTTCCGGTTCCATAGGATAAGGACCGCGAACAGTACATGAGCCCAAATACTCTTGATAGTCCATGAGCCCGAAATAAGGGACTTTTATATAGTCAATGAACCCGAGATAAGGGGGTAATGATAAAATAAACCTAATAATTACTAAAATTTTAAATACACACAGCCCTACCATTCCATTTCGACCTGATAAAGTACAAGCACATAGTTTACCTTTTACCCTTTAAACGCGCTTACACATGGGGACGTAGCTACCGACAAGTATAAATAATACACATAAGCGTCTGTAGTCGATACCCATAATAGATAATAAGAGTTTAACTGTCTGAACTAAGAATGGAGAGGGAGATATTGGCCGAAGCGGTTCAGAAAGCCGCTCTGGGAGCGACTGTACCGAGATATAGTGAAGCAATTAAAGCTAATCCCCGTTTCCTTTGAAAGCAAATGCAGATTAAACTTTAGCTGAGGCTATGAATGAATTGGTGGAACAGTCGTAAAAAGGGCAGTGAGAAAAACGGAAGCTGTGATGTGTGTTGTCTTGAGCTATGAGAGCACTGTTTTAATGTGGCAATAATGTGGGTTGTTTTTTTTTTATGAGTTCGCTGTATTCCTCCGTACTTTTTAAGTAGGAAAATAAATGCAGGCACATCTTAGTTGCAGAATGGATGGTTTGGTAGAGTGGAGGAACTGGTGGGTCTGTTCCCCAGGTGCAGATGAACGGGAACCAACAACTGAGGGAAGGTGTGATCACTTATAGCTTGAAGTTCAAAGGATGCTTAGGAACAAAAGGGTAATTTGCCTAGGATGATAGGAGACTGGAGGGTGATGAGGTTAACATATAGGGCTGAGGGGTTACTGAGGTCTTGTAAATATGCCTGTGTCGGAGGAAATGGTATGTAGCATCAGAGGGATTGCAAATGGGATTTAGATTGAACTGAAGGATGGAAATGTTAAATAGAGAAGAGGGGTTTCTGACGCCAGGTGCTGGGATACGGTACAGTGGAAGATGGAGGGCCTTGCTCAGAAACGGGGGAAGTGGCGCACTGCTCATAAGCCAGTGAGACTGAAAGCAAAATTTAAGTAGGGAGGTGGTGAAATGGAGTGGGAAGTAGGTTCTGTGTGAATATTAAGAGAGAAAAGAAGCATGAGGATATTACTGTAAATTACAGTAATTTCTGAGAGACTGTAAAGAACCATGGTGTTCATTGTTGCCAGTAGGTGTGTGGTAAAAATGTCAGAATAAAGATCCATATAAGATTAAAAAAAAAAAAAAAAAAGGGAACAGACTAGGCAATTAAAAATATCAGGAGGTTGTTTCTAAGCCATCCCACAGCTTTCTTTGGGTAGAATGTACTATAGCATGGCAATCTCCTCAAATTGCTGAATTATATGCTTTTGCTGAAGCCTGTGAAACAATGACTGACTATAATGCGAATATCTATACGGACTCTAGATATGCCTTTGGGGTTGTACATGACTATTTGAGTTTGTGGGTAAATAGGGGGCTCAAGACCAGCATAGGGGCCCCAATACAAAATGAGGGGGTAGTGAACAAACTACACAAAGCTGTACAGAGACCAAAACAGGTAGCAGTGTTGAAAGTAAAAGCCCACACTAATGGGACTGATCCTCACACTGAGGGTAACAGGAAGGCAGATGAGTGGGCAAAGATTGCAGCCAGTGAAGGGAAAGTTGCCTCGGTAGTGGCTTTGCAAACAGAGCAAGTGAAAAAAGGAAATGTTCTTTTAGAACTGCAGCAGCTGCAACATGAAGCCCCCAGAGCTGAGAAATGGCTTTGGATGGAGAATGGTGGGAAATTGGGGCAAGACAACATTTGGAGGGGCCCTGAAGGTGCTTATGTTCTGCCCAGTAGTATGATGGGAACAATGATCCATTTATACCACTCACTAGGGCATGATGGAGTGAAGCGGATGCGGCACAGGATGGCACAAACATGCTGGCATCCTAAATTGAGTGTTAACATTCACAATTATGTTCGCAGGTGTATGACGTGTGCGCGATGCAATCCAGGACCCACCATTAAGTCTAGGATGAGACAACAGCCCCGACCCACCCAACCTTTCTAGGGAAAGACTGGGTGACGCAGCTACCATCGGTTTCCCTCTCTATGAGAGCAGGACCAACTGACCCTAACTCACTTTCTCCCTTTGAAATGCTTACAGGCCGAACCATGAGGACCCCTGGAGATCTGTGCATTGGTGGTGGTGATTTGCATGCGATGGGTGACCGTTTTGTTGCATATTGCAGACATTTGTCCCAGTGTGTCTCACAGGATCACAGGACAGAACCAAACGCAGGAGAGGACAACATGGAAACGTGCCAGGTAGAACATGGAGACCAGGTGCTGGTGAAAACCTATCAGAAGAAGACATTTGATCCTACTTGGTCCGGACCACATACTATCCTGCTCACAACCCCATCGGCTGCCCGGCTGACTGGGATTCCAGTGTGGATCCATATCACACGTTTGAAAAAATATTGGGCGGAGACACAACATGGGGCACAATAATCCCCGTCTCGCCCTCTGGCTCCTGGGAGCCAGTTCTTTTGTTTTGTGTCTAAAGGCAGACACACGTTTCCACAGTACAAAAATGTGCACCAACTCAGCAGGCTGCAGCTGGACCTGGGACAACCTGAGGAGTATCAACCTGACTGGATGGGGCTACATCCAGTGCAATAAAGACATTTGGAGGATGATAGATCGTCATTTTTGGGGAATAAGGAACCCTGGTAAATTAGTAGGAGATCTGTGTTGTAGTGTTGTTGAAGGTAATGGATCTGGTGTATTAATCTGGAAGGATCCGAGAGTGTGGGTTGACACAGGATTAGGTTGGGAAGAGGCTATTAGAGTACATGAAATGTTTAATATCAATTGGAATAAAACGGCAGCGGGACTGGAGGAAGATGGTTGCCCCACTCCGATGGCCATACATGAGTATGCCCTTAAATTGAGAGGTGAGGCCCGTGCTACATGTAGCCCTCCAGGGAAGCCCGGCACATGCCCTGTATTGTATCCTGGACCAAAAATTGATTAGCTTCTGAAGGAGAGCCTCTGCCTGCTCTGGTTGGTCTGTCAACTCGACATTCTCATTTAATTATTAAAGTGAAACACATTATCTGGCCTAGGAATTGTTCACATTTTACAGAATTAGAACAATCTATCCAAAGCCTGATCAATTTTATGTTACAGCGGTTGCCAAAATGTTATAAATATGATGTACATAGGAAACGTAGAGATCTGCTATCAGATATTGCAGGATGGGTGGGAGCCACTGGCTCAACAGTGAATGCCATTTCAATGGCAATAGAATCTAATAACCGTGATTGGGCTGACAATCTGTTAGCAACAGGCACAATATCGGTGGCAAAGGGAGGACTACTTTCTAACCAAGCTACTCGCCATCTTGCTTCTGCTACGCATGACACTGGGGAGGTGATCACTGTTTTGCTCCAGCATGTACTTGAAAATACTAAAACTTACGAAAAGATTCTATTGGTAGAGCATGTGCATAGGAGGGTGGAGGAGATGTGTTACAGATCTGGCATGGCATTCAGCATGGAGGTGGCAGCTCTGATAGGTGACCTGCTCGCGTCACGTGTACCAGGGTGGGTACGGTCTGCAGTCCTTCTGGAGGCTGAGTCAGCTCCCTGGGTAGCGGCCGGGGAGGGGTCCCTATCGATAGTCGGGGCATGTCACGATGGCGAGGACATCCGTGGTGGTGTTCTAATTCCAGTCGGGTGGAAGCCCATACTGAAAGCACAACCCATACACCCACTTCCATTCCCATGTCACGGACATGTGTGCCGAGTGTGCAATGTCAAATACATCATCACTGACAACAACAGAAACATTGCCTTTTCGGGACACCAATGCTCTACTGTTGGAGGCTGGGTACTATGCACAGCCTCAACTGAGTCAGGACAAGCCCTATCACATTCAGTGGGACCTGAACTGCAAATACAAGTATTACCTGAATCTCCTGGAGCAATAGCAGTGAGAACCAACACTACCACTTGGTGCAGGTTTGGGCCTTTATACTCTGGTCCAAAGCTTTGTGCAATGACTAACACTTCCTACTGCATTAACCCTACTGGCACTTCTATCACTATCGGCTCCATTCTAGTCGCTCCCGATGTCACCACTAACACTTCTGTTCCAGCCTTGGAGAGCTGGGTGCTGGACCACAATAATTATTTTGAGAGAGCTCTGATGGCGGTCTCTGACAGAATTGAGAGGATGGTTAAGGAAAGCGGTGCTAGAATCAAACATGCTCTGATTTCTACTCGGGAAGCAACAGATGCTTCTCTCCGGTCTGATGAATGTTATCATACTGCAGCAAAAAAAAAAAAAGGCAACAACTGTGACCCACTGGATAACAGGTACAAACATTTCTGGGAGTAGTGTCCCTTGGGGACAACTTTGGGTGGTATTATCCCAGGGTGTCTGGGGACTTAGTATTGTAGGCTTTGTTTTAGTTATTTATATGTATTATAAATTAAATAGGCTAATCAGGAATGTACAGCACGGTCTAACATTTGCTAATCTGACCCATTCTCTTGCGAATGGTGGCCTAACCGGTGTCTAAATCATGGTGGGTGGGACCTTAGCTCACCACCAATACAAAATGAGGGAATGATAGGATTGAGCAACTGGAATAAGGTTTTTCTCTCAGCACACACAGATCCACACACGCACCCATTCCCAGCCCCCTCCCTCGCTTACCCCAGCCACCCCCCCCCCCCCCCCAAACACACACACACACACGCAAACACACACACACACACACACACACACACTCATTCCCAGCCCCCTCCCCTCACTCATACACACTCACATCAGTATCCTCCCACAGTGAGGGGCGCCTGGCACCTGGTCACACTTGGTAATTGGTGTATTGTGCTCAGAAGGAAGGTATATGATCAAAGGTAATATCAACATCCTGTAAGTTTGGCTGGATGTTTAAGGGAAGGTGTTACATTCACCACTTGCTCTATCACTGATCTTGTACTTAAACCCCGAGATGTGAACAGTGTGTTAGGATTCTCTGCGAATGCTATGTCGGACGCTAGAATCCTCCCTTGCGCATTGTAATAAAAGCCTTTTCAATTGGAAAGTGGTCATTGGTGTGTCACTTCATCCGTCCCTACTTGACTCCACGACAGAAAACAGTCTTAACAGGATGAAGTGTAAATTGTTAATAAAATCAAAATGCAATGACTTTCAGATCATGAGCCAATAAGTTATTTACAATAGAACAAAGATAACATTTCAAATGTTGGAACTGAGACATTTTACATTTTTATCCATAAAATGAGCGTATTTCAAATTTTCTGGTTGCAACAGGTCTCAAAAAAGTTGGGACACAGGCAAAAAAGGGCTGAAAAAGAAATTAATATCTAAGAGAATCAGCTGAAAGAACATTTAGCAAGTAATTAAGTTAACTGGCATCAGGTGTGTAACATGATGGGCTATAAAAGGGATGTCTTAGAGAGGCTGAGTCTCTTAGAAGTAAAGATGGCCAGATACTCTCCAACCTGTGAAGACTTGTGTAAAAAAATTGTGGAATGTTTTAAAAACAATGTTCCTCAACGTCAAATTACAAAGGCTTTGAAGGTCTCATCATCGACAGTGCATAACATCATCAAAAGATTCTGAGAAACTGGAAAAATCTCTGTGCGTAAGGGACAAGGCCAAACACCTTAACTGGATGCCCGTGATCTTCGGGCCCTCAGACGCCACTGCATCCCTCACCGGCGTGATTCTGTCATTGACATTACTAAATGGGCCCAGGATTACTTCAAGAAACCATTGTCTGTAAACACAGTCCGCCGTGCTATCCGCAGATGCCACCTAAAACTATCATGCAAAAAGGGAAGCCATTGTTGAGCATGATCCAGAAGTGCCGCCGTGTTTTGTGGGCCAAGGCTCATTTAAATGGATTGTAGCAAGGGGGCAAAGTGTCCTGTGGTCAGACGAGTCCAAATTTGACATCCTTGTTGGAAATCATGGGCGTCGTGTCCTCCAGGCTAAAGAGGAGAAAGACCACCCCTCCTGTTATCAGCATTCAGTTCAAAAGCCAGCATCTCTGATGGTATGGGGATGCATTAGTGCATATGGTGTGGGACACTTGCATGTTTTAAAAAGCACCATGAATGCTGAAAGGTATAGAAAGGTTTTAGAAAAACATATGCTCCCCTCCAGATGACATCTATTCCAGGGAAGGCCTTATGTATTTCAGCAGGACAATGCAAAACCACATACTGCAGCTATTGCAACAGCATGGCTTTGTAGTAGAAGAGTCCGTGTGCTGAACTGGCCTGCCTGCAGTCCTGATCTTTCAACGATTGAGAACATTTGGCGCATAATTAAACAAAAAGTCCGTCAAAGGAGACCCAAAACTCTTCAGCAGCTGGAAGCCTGTATTAAAGAAGAGTTGGATCAAATTCCAATGGCTGAACTCCAATGGCTGAAGAAACTTGTCTCCTCAATACCCAGAAGCCTCCACTCTGTGTTAAAATGAAGAGGGGATGCTACACCATGGAAAACAGGCCCCTGTCCCAACTTTTTTATGAGACCTGTAGCAGCCATCAAATTTGAAATGAGCTCATTTTGTGGATAAAATTGTAAAATTTTTCAATTTCAACATTTGCTATGTTATCTCTGTTCTTTTGTGAATAAAATACTGGCTGGTCTGATTTGAAAGTCATTGCGTTTTGATTTTATTCACAATTTACACTTGGTCCCAACTATTTCGGAATTGGGGTTATACCTGTGGCATCAAGATGCTGTGGCATGTGATTCCATGGACTCACGTGACGACTAGCCCTCGCTGCTTTATGCAATGCAGTTGCTCCACCAGTAACACTGCCTATGCCGTCAGACGGTCACATAGTCAGCGGAAAATTTAGTTTGTACTATTGACTGTATATAAAGATGGACAACCTAACAGTTCCCCAAAAGTGAAGCCAAGACGTCTTGATGGCCATCTAGTGGCTGGCTGCAGTACAAGTTATAAGCCCACTCCCTTCATTTTAGTGGATGGGACATCAGTTTCACTGAAATATTTAAGCACTTGTCAAAAATTTTTTCTGAAGATGATCTCATTTTAAGTAGTTCTTACCATGCTGATATGTTCAATTGTTTTTTTTTCTGTTTCTGATTTAGTTTTTTTTATTTAGTTTAGTTTTTAATTCAGTCATTTCATACAATAAAAATACTGGCAACACTATGCCTTCTTGGCCAAACATGGCCTACATTTTCATCCCACATATACACGCCCATAAAATATGAAAAGGATATGTGAAAAACTGAAAGCGCTACAGCGCTGACCAGGCAAAAAGTTTACAGACGTAGGACAGACCACCTCGAAGGAATCTAACCACAGCATAAGCCCGATTGGCCTAGAGGCCTAGCGGGCAAAAAATGAGGCGTAAAGTCATGATTGACAGCTTTGATTGACAGCTCTTAGAAAAGTGGTGGCCTTGATTTACTTCCAGGAATTCTATGGAGCTGGAGTGACACCATTGAGAAGAGAGATTATGTTAACATTACATATGCATAAGTTGTTAGGTCGCAGTACAACAGAATAGTGATTTGCAAGCCCATTAATTGATTGTAAAACAGTCTTTGCTCTGAACATAGGGTATGTACTGTTTGCAGCGATGCTAGTACTGTAGGTATAGCATGCTAGCTAGCAAGTTTAGCAATATTTTATATCACTAGAGTCAGCCACAGAAATCGGTGGTAAAAAGCTTTTTACTTTTAACATAGCGTAATGTAGCTACAATCAATTTTCATTGCTAGCACGTGACCCAAAAAACTGATAGATAGCTACCTAACTAAGGTTAGTAAATTGACGATCAGAAGGGTCACCCTTGGCTAGGTAGCGAGCTAGTTAGTTATGACCCATGATAGTGGGGAGTCTATTCATCCATAAACTCTATTTGCCTTATTTTCAAAGGTTAGCAAGCTTGGAATTCTGAAGTAGGTTTTTATGATGTGGCTAGCTAGCCACTTTTCCCTAGACAATGTATTCTCTACCTAGCCACTACCAGACATCGGCTAAGCAATTAACCACTAAAGACGAGGACAGCAGCAAATGTATTTTAGTGTCATATGACTATACTGGGAAAAGATCCGATCTAACAAATCCTATAACAACTTTTAGAATCGGTCTGTTGGCTGTGTATGTCACCCAGTGTTTACCGCGAACAGAGGAAGCCATTTGGGCCCCGTAAAATGTTCAGGGGATGTGGTTATGAGTATGACGGGTGTATGGGCGGGACCTCCACACTGTGGCTCAACCCCCCGATCACTACTATGCAAACTCTGGCTCGAAATGTGCAAGATGGCAGCGATATTTTGGCTCTTTTAGTAGAGCACTAGGAAGTGAAGACGCGTCGTCCATGGTTCGTACAGCTACATGCACCTGGCCAACCAGGGCCCGTATTCATGTCAACATAATATGCTATATCTAGTAATAGGGCTAAGAAGGGATTAGATATTCTCATTTCAGCATTCTGCTCTGAGCCGTATCCATGGCGGGAGAATAGCTGCGTAATTGCTATGCCCTTCTACCTGGTCACTTCTGCCAGGAGAAAATCGACTGTTCCATTTCTCACGCCCATGGCGCATGCGTTGTGAACTTTTGTCACACTTCTCAGTCGTAAGGGAGGGTAAAACAAAAATTGCCAGAGAGCAAACTTTTCCAAGGAAGAATTTCATGGATTATTACAGAAAATATTGGCAGAGAAAGATGCGCTGCTTTTTCCTCTGACAAATGAAGCAACGAAATAAACATAAAACCCAAATACAGAGAGGCAAAGCTCTGCTTATGCTCGCAAACTTTCTTTTTTGTAATGGCTGCCATATTTGATAATTGCGGTTTAATCCTACCTCCCCAAGGTCCTAGATTACTCTCAGAATACCTGGCGCGTTTGACCTAATTATGTGTCCATGAATACCAAAGAGCTAAGCTTAAGAAAGGCCAAGATTTAAGATGGTCGTAACCACATTATTACGTCAACATGAATACGGTGCCAAAAGTAGTTGCTACAGTACAATGAACTAACAAATTTTTTGACCAGCCTAACCGCTATTATCCCTGGCAAGGCTACACCAATTGATGCCTCGCCCATGCGGACCTCCGACCATAAACAGTAATAGCATGGCTTGGATTCGAGTACCCGACCATAGACAAGCATCTTAGCCTTGAGCCATCTGGGCAGCCAATTTAACTTTTTTTCTTCTGTTGGAAAATATTTCACCCCCCTCCCCAACAGAAACATATTCTTGTCCTCCAATTCTACTTATTTTACATACAATTGGAATTTTGATGATCCTGCTGGTAATTAATCATTAAATATTGTCAAACTCTCATGAAACATGTATTTTACTCAAGGCAATGAAACCATATTATCATATTCACCATAGAGATGCAATATTTCCTATTATTACTCTCCATCTCTGAGCATCAATCATCCTGGTGTTATTACCAACCGCATGACTGCTAATACAAAGACTTGTCTTCTCCCTGTATAACCTTGTATTAAATTACAGAAGCAGGCTCCACAGCACCATGTTTATCCACAACTGTGCGTGACGAAGGCATGAAAATCTCTCGTCCACCATTCACGCTGTATTAGACAACACGCTCACTCATTTATCACATCATGCAATGACTCATTTCCAGATAATGGCTTCATGCAAAAAAGAAAATACAGTTGGATCATTCAGCACATTCATAAGTGGAGATTTAAAGGATTGTCATTTTATTTCCCAGCATAGATTTTAATCTCATTTTCAAGACAGGGTTGTTTTATTCTTTTAATTCTGACACTAAATGGCCAAGCTGAAATGCAGCTTTAAGTAAGCGTGTGGGAATCACTGCGTGGCATCCACGATAAATATGGTGAAAGTGTTGTGATCACTGGAAACCTCATTAGCGTGCTGAACTACTAGCTACCAGTGAGTAAAACATTTGAAGACCTCAAAGGAAAAATGATTAGAGTCCAAATTTAGCATTTTTGTATATTTTCTATATTATATATTATTATTATATTTATAATGATATATAATTATATTACATATTATATTTTATATTTTTTGCATATTTTTTCAGTGCTTTGTGTCTAAGATCGTTTAGAATTTTTAATTCATCATTTCTCCACAACGTGAAAATGTGACTGATCATTTTTCCATTGTGGTCTTCATTTACTTCCCCTTTTTTTATAATGACCCGACCAGTCATGCCGGAGCAGAAAATGATTGCAAAGTACATATATATTAAAAAAAGAATAATGCACTCGAATAATTGTATTGAGGGCCTCTGAGAAGTCAGTGATATCAAAGCAATTAATGTAAAATATGAGCCGCATAATATCAACAGCCGGGAAGCCAGCAACCTGACCTCGGCCCTCTGTGCCCAGGGCAGTGACTGGCTCAAAGGAATATAAACTCAGTCCATCTTATTTATGTGCTTCAGAGAACCATAAAGGAGGATGGTAGCATAATGATTCTATGAAGGGTTGCTACAACACTACTTTACAGCATGTTTGCAGGAGGGCATGATTAGAAGAACATTGTTATCGCAACAATCCAAAGTTAAAGTAACAGCTATAGCTGTGGAACAGAACATACAGTGCATGCATTGTACCTGAATTAGGATATTTAATGTACCTGAGTCAGGATATGAATAAGTTGTATCTACTGTACATCCAAATATCCATTATATAAACGGCTGCTTCCTCACTAAAATTATGGGGGAGCTGTAGCTTATCCCAGCTGGCCAAAGCCTTGCAGAGTGCAAACACCACTCAGTCGCACCTATGGGCAATTTAGGGTCTCCAATTAGCCCAAGATGCATATCTCTGGAGTGTGGGAGGACACCAGAGAGCCCTGAGGAAACCCACACAAGCACAGGGAGAACATGCAAACGCTGCTCAGAGAGGCTTTATGCTGGATTTGAGCCCGAAACTCCAACTCCATAGATAGTACAATAGTACAACCTATTGTGCCACTGTGCTGCCCAAGTTGTATATTCAGAAACTTCTAAAGACAATATTGACATGACGTCAAACAAGCTGGCAAAAAAAAGATTAGATTGAGTATGGGTTATGCAAGGATCTTGTCTTCACTGTCTGTGTCATGGTAGTCGCCTTGCAATGAAAAACCTGAGCTCATGAAATATTGTCCAACATAAACCGATGAAGCTTAGTCACCCAGTAACAGAGATATGGCCTGTGACTGAGGCATGATTTAATCGATGAGTATAGTCATACATCATGCACTTCAATACTGGACTCCCTGTAGACCCCCTCATCTGCTACCTCCACGATAAATACACCGGAGAAATGAACTGAATAGAAAAATACTGTGGTGTTTATATAGTGCAGAGTTAGAATGGAAGTAATTGCAATATAAAAGCGGAATTTTTTTAAATTAAATATTCATTGTCCTCAGCCAGCTTCGAATTGTCACTGGTTTTCACATCAAAGTAAACATTTTGTATAATGTTTGATTTGATTTTCATACCAGAGACACTTTTTACTTGTAGCGTCATGTTTACATTTAAGATTGCTGGCTTGCTGAGCTAAAATTGTTGCATATCCTGAAAACCACTTTCGAAATTATTTGATTTTATCATCATTCATTATGTATAATTCACTTGTTGGTTATAGTACTTGTGATCTTTCTTCATAAGCTAAAAAGAGGGAAATAATATCCATAAGCAGACATAAATGAATTTATTACTAATTTATTAGTGATAAATTAATATTTATTATTATTTATTAGTGATGATGAAGGATTAAATTAATGAACAGTGATGTGTCACTTCATCATCACATAGGATCATTGGAATGGCACATATTTATGATAGGATATGGCAGGCTATTCTGCACCACCATTATTTCCTGTCTTTATTGACCCCTTTGCGCTGAAGCCAAATCTGGCTATTTGGGAGGTTACCTTATTCAAGGCTTTATAATTCAAGATTGCAGCTTCACAGACAGGAAAGGAGAGGCTGAACTGAGCATTTAGACTCCCATCGTATTTCAGTTTATTTTTATGATTTTGGTAGAGAAAAGGGGCTGCAAACATAAAACATCTTCATGAAAATTCAACATTGAAATTGCAAAAAAAAAAAAAATAAATAAAAAATAATACTGAAAATTGAAAAACTGCTGGGGCTTAAATCTATACATTTCTGGGATCATAAACTCCTTGACCACAAGTATAATTTATCTTGAACATTGCATTCTAAATTACCTACTTGCTATGAGCCAAATTAGACAGCTATCCAGGTGGCTCCCCAAAGTCTGAGATCCCTCAAAATGGTGCACTGTCAGATCATTAAATAATCATATATTTAACACAAATAAAGTTTTGGGGCATGAAATTTAATATGAACTAATGATTTTCTGGTTGAGTTTAGCATGAATTTATCAATATCAGTGCAGTTGAACATCAGTGGTCACCAGTAACCTCTCCAAACACAAAACATGCCTTTTCTCCATAATAAAGTTTAGAGTTTTGTCCATTTTTCTTCAAAGTCCCCCAAGCCAGCACACATACTCATGAAATAAACTGCTGATTAAACGGTCAGCAGTGATGATTCTAGAAAATTCCAAAAGTGGGCCAACTCCCCCCCGACTTAAAAAAAGTGGGCCAATTGGGGAAAAAAGTGGGCCAACTGGGTATACCTGCTAAAATGCCATTTATATCAAGTTTTTAAACAGTATCTTGACTGGCTTCCTTATTTATATGTACACGCATTCAGTTTTTACACCTTATTGACAAAACTAAGACATGAATGACAGTTTGAGCTTAAAGTTTTAATAGAAAACCTTCACAGTCTGTGCCAATCATAACAATTATAAAGTTAATGACAAAATAGCGCATAAAATAATAGTTCCTAACGCCTGATTTGGTGCATAGCTTAAAGCCTGCCTCCAAACCGGAGTCCTACTGCTAAAGTTGTAAGTATTTCGCCAGGCAGTGAAGCCATTCTCTTCATAGGTGTACGTTGAGCAGCGTGAAGAGACTCACAATTTTACCTACATTTCTTTTTATTCATTCAAACAAGTTCTGAGCCACGTATCATTTTTTAAAACCTATTAGCAAGCCTTGTGCTGCTTCAACCTCAAGCGATGCCGTAGCTTGCACACCAGAAGCTATGACTATGGCTAAGGCTCTGGCTCCAGTCCCAGCCAATATTAGCTAGCTACCCAAAGCGTGCATTCGGTGCTTTATGGCGATCATTCAATCCAGCCTTACATGACCGTGGCTGGAGTAAGTTCAGCGGGATGCATGCTTTTGCTTTCCCTGCAGGAAATATGTTACTGCCGGTGAGAGTGATGCTGTTCTTACCTTGCGTGGTTTTACCAGCTGGAAAGCAGCACTCCAGCGTGATGGGGTTACAGAAACATGCATCCAGCCACAGTCATATACAGGAATATACAGAAGTCTCTTGCTGCAGACATTTTGACAACAATCTTTGCAGTAGGTTTATAAATTTGTTGAATAAATGCACGGAAGTTTGTTGTAGACGATGTTTTCATATCAATCTATGCACTAGAACAAAGGATTTGCGCCAAATCATATATGTAATGCGTAGTTGCTGGTGCACTGAAATCTTCGTGAGGCGCCAAGTCTGTCAAACTTGCAGGATCCCGCAAATTACACGTCCTAGAATCATCACTGGGTCAGAACATTCACCCTGCAATGAAAGCTAGCAGTTCCGACTTCCGAGCTCACAACCTTATTTCAACACTTATAAGGAAAAGTACAGCTCACTAACTCAGCGATATCTGATTTCTGAAATATACCTTATTTTAACAGAACAGATATTCCACTACCAGGGAAAATCAAACAATATATGCCTCCCTAGATTCAACAGAAAGGTGCAATGAACATACCAGGGGATCCACCGAAATGCATGACCAGTTCACGTTTTAAACATGAAAAAAAAACCTCGGCATTCGATTTTGTTGAACATGGTATACATTCCAAAACAAAAAGCAAAAGTAGCAGCCTAACCTTTTCACTGAATCCCTCCTCCAGAGACCTATGTATCCACTAGAAGGAATCCTACAGTCCTGTTTCATTCGAAATAATTCCCATTGACTATGTCCTTACCTCACTTAAATCCTGTAAATGTAACTGAACACTTCAGGCCAGTTTAGGGAGTCTTTTTTTCTATAAATCGCGTCATTTTCAGCTGCGCAATCGTGCTCAACGTTGAATGGATACAACCTACCTTGCTGATACGCATAGGCTTGTATGCTCTTATGTTTGTCCAATAAATGTCTTTCAGTTACTGCAGAAAGTTTAAACACTCGGGAATTGGATAAGAAACAAGCCAATCAATACATTGTTACTGGGGAAGTTTCACGAGGGCGTGAACTATAACTGTGCAGTTACGCAGAAGAGCCTGAGTGTATAATTGAGTGATTGGCTATCAACACCAGTACTTGGGCGGCTATAAGGAAGCGCTGAATTTGTCAATGAAGGAATCTACACGTAAATACACGGTAGGTCACAACGCATTTTTTGTACGTGATGACTGTAATTGACAGTAGAATGTGAGAGAATCAATACCATGTTGAATTTTTTGCTTTTTTTTCAGGAAACTGATTTTTCTAAACCACTGATTGGAATACCGTTAGCTCACTGTAGCTAAAGTGGTTGCTACAGAGGACAATGATTTTTTCTGTCACAAGAGATCATTTTTTTTCGATACTATGGGCAAGGATATTGACCAGTTTGCACATCAGGCTTAGCTGAGGAGTTAAATTCATGCAACAGTTGAAAAACATGGATTGGAGTGAACCGCGTTTGAACTCTACTTGCTTGTGAATATTCAATAACTGATCTGGGGGTGCCAGAAAAAATTACAGAATCACAGAAAAGGGGAAGTTTACAGTATGAGATGTAGGGTACAGTATTGTACTTACAGTATCAATAGGAGTACAAGAAGGAGGAAGAACCAAAAAAAAAAAGCAAAGAGAGTAAAGCAAAAAAATAATTTCTGATCAGTTTTGAGCTATGATACAACATGTTTTCATTCATCAAAAGACAATGAAGGAAAAGTCTAAAATTTGTTTTGCGATTCAAAATGTACTTCTCTTGTTTTGAACGTGTTTTATATTTTTTGGTGTAGAGTCTACTGACCGCTTGATAGTGTTTGTCATTTTGATCGCTTTGTTCATGATTTGAGAGCAGAGTTTGGTTTTGAGTACAAGGTAAAACTGTTTTGAGGCGAAAGTTTGATTTTGAAAGAGGAGTCAGAGGTTTTGTGATTAGTGTTTGAGGTCATGATTTTGTGTTTAGTGTTTTGAGAAAATTGAGCAAGGTTTCATAAATTGTGTTTTAGCAATTGAGAAAAACTGTGAACATATCATGGGGTTGATAGAGCTGCTGAATGCGATAGATGGAGGTCAAGCAGGATTATCTGAGAAAAGAAAATTGTGTTAGCTGCTCCTGACTGGCACCCACCCCTCTCCTATGTGCACCATTCACCCAGAGGGGCACTCTGTATCCTCTCAGCACAGAGACCTTGCCTGAGAGAAGATAGCAAAGAACAAGTCAGTCTAACAGGGTTAGGGTGAACAACTGTGACACTCGCTGATTCACCTCATCCAGAGGACATGGAGGAACTGGGCCATCAGCCTGTACAATGGGTTTGTCAACATTGAGCAGCATTATACAGGGATTATTACATATAATAACCATGGGGACAAAATGCTATTAGATACTTTGAGTATTTGTTTATTAATTCACTGCAAGACAGAACACGTGACAGTCATAGAGAGAGAGAGTGAGAGAGAGAGAGAGAGAGAGATGGTGTGTGTGTGTGTGTGTGTCTGCGTGTGCGTGCATGTTTGTGTGTGTTTGTAAGAGGGAGAGGGAGAGAGGAGGAATACTGGAGAATTTTACTGCAATCAGACCTGACATTTCTCTGGAACTGACCTAACATACTGAGAGAGAGAGAGAGAGAGAGAGAAGAGAGAGAGAGAGAGAGAGAGAGAGAGAGAGGAAGCTGTTAATATACTGTTTCCCAAAATTTTCCTGCATTACATTTAATCTGTGCATTCACAGTATTTAAGCGCAGAAAAGCAATCCATATACTTCCAGCAGTGGTCATATGTTCTCCTCTGAAAATCATAATAAATTCTACAAAATGTGAATATGGAATCTTCAGGCATGTTCACAATAATTCATGTACTTCTACCCGCACCTTCCTATTTCTCTTTGCATTCTTAAGTTGCTCTTATTCTGGTTGAGTAGGAATTGTAATGCTTCAGGACATGGCAATAATTCAGGCTAGAATTGAATGCTTGTGCAATATTTAAATGAATTAAAGCACCTCTGCGCTAAGCGCTCTCATAGTAGGCACACTGAGTGGCTGTACACTATAATCTCCCAGCCTATCCAGATGTGAGTTGCCAAGGTTCACTTCTCTCATGAGAGGAGTTAAAAATGATTTATTGAATTGCAACTATGCTGACCCAGATGTGTGGTACCAACCAGGAGAGAAGAACATTCAGCATGAGAGAACTGTACTTTATGGTCATTTCATTCATTTCAAACATCATTTTTTCCCTTCAGATTTAGCCCTCAACTCCCAGCTGTTCCTCAGAACATTACACATAAAAAGTGCTGTAATTACTTAACAGTTCACCCGATTTGGCTGCGAGTCACCATCACCAATTAAAGATGAACATTAGTGCATATTCATTAATCGACTCATAAGAACCAATGGTGACACAGATGTCACAAACCCTTTTTAGAAATGTGTTCTGTGTGGTCCTTCGGTCTGTTTTACTTCACCTATAATTTTCCTTTAAGCAGAAATTTGCCTGGGTTCTCCTCGGTTAATTTCATCCAATAACAATAATTTGGTCTTTGTCCAAATATTTATGGGCCTAACTGTATATTATTATAGTATGATTACACAATAATCAGTATCTTACTCATAAAAACTGCCGTAAACATTTAAAGCTTTTTGTTCTTTCTCAACTTCACGCTCCCTGCAGTGCTTGGTGAAGTATTCACAAACACATCCAGTTCTACACTACGTAAGCTTACCTAATTCTTACTTGCAGATGCGCCATGTAACTGGTTTTTATTATTAATGAAATGAAATGCTGGTATTACATAACAAGAATACTGTTACATATCCAGAAGGGGGGGGAGGACAGTCACCTGTATGTATGTATGCAACATCCCATCTAACCTACCATTTTTATTATTATAACCTTTATTTAACCAGGTAAAAAACCAGTTGAGATTAAAAAAAAAAAAAAAATCTCTTTTTCAAGGGTGACCTGGCGAAGAAGGCAGCAGAAAATTGCACATCAAGAACAAGCTGATTACATACAACAAAATACAAAACAATATCTTGGGGCAAAACAGGGTTGCAAGTATGCAGAGGCACATAAAAACAAAATGCATCAAAATAAAACAGGTTATTTTGCACTAAAACAAGAACAGTTTGTGGTGCAGATTTGGGTTAGCTTTTGTTTGAAACTACTAAGGGGGATCAGGGAGCTTTGGTTGAGTTTAGCCTGTGAGCTGTTCCGAGACCAAGGGCCGAAATAAAACAGACTCCTTTTCCCAGCCTCAGTCCGCACAGGTGGCACCTTTAGACGTATTTGATTATTGGACCTAAGATTGTAGGCGTTTTGAACAAAGTCAAACTTTGAGCTTATGTAACTGGGTAACCTTCCCAAAATGGCCTTATACATTAAAATGTGCCAGTGCTGCAGCCTGCGTACAGCAGGAGAAGGCCAGCCTACCAGGCTATGCAGTATACAGTGGCGAGTCCGGTAGACAGAGTTTGAAATGTATTTCAAGGCTGCATGGTATAATGAATCAAGTTTTGCCAGGACAGTGGGATAAGCAAATCTGTAAACACTTATGAAAAATTACCACAAAATACTACAGTAAAAATACTATAGTTTTCTATAGTAACTATGGTATTTTTGCAGAATTACTATAGACTTACTATAGATATATAGTACATCTGTTAGTAAAGCACCACCTATTATGGACAGTAGTCCTTATCCCAAGAAATGGCTTTCATAAACTAAAAGGGTGACCTCAATGCTTTATTATGCAGCAAACCTTTGTCCTGTCAATCGACCACGCACGCCACCAGGTGGTGCTGAAATATGCCAAATTTTAGCATTTTGCCATGATTGGCACCACCCGTTGGTGTGCGCATACATTATCCCAACTTTTTCTCACCTCAAATAGATAGTCTAACTACATACCAGTGTGGTGCAGCTGTAAAAGTTCTGGGGCACTGATCGCGCACTGAGTATAAGGGGTGCAAACTAGTGACGAAAATGGATTGCGGCCATATTGGAGCGCCCCCTATATGTTGCGCGAAGAAGATCCCAGGCCAAAAATCGCTCTTCTCACTGACCATCCCCCCTATAATTCAATTTTCCAGCTTTTACTTTGGGATAAAGTTAGCGCAGTGAATAAGAGCAACCCAAAAATCAAATTTTGGTAATTTGGCATTTTAGGCCCCATTTCGGCTTGCACTTGATTGACCCCTAAAACCCAAACCGATGCAGGTAGGGCCAAAAAAATTTGGGGAATTTTCTAGTTGGGCTAGGGACATAAAACCACCAAAGAATTTGGTGAAGAAGGTGACTATCACCACCTGCCTGAACCTTACAGACAATGGCTCTTAACTATAGTAAATTTTTTATAAGGGAATGGTATCACCATAGTCCAGCTGAGACATAAACAAGGCAGTAACCAGTCGTTTACGTGCAACTGGTGAGAAACATGACTTTAGCTCATAGAGGAAACCCAGTGTAAGCTTGAGTTTCTTACATAGTGTGCCAATGTGGTGTTCGAAGTTAAGGTTTTTGTCCAACCATATCCCCAAATATTTATAGGTGTCGACAAACTGAATATCAACACCTTCCAAGGTGTTGATAGAGAGAAAAAGGGGACTATAGTGTTGCTGGGGGCAAGTAACATTGCCTTAGTTTTGTTTGCGTTTAGAGTGAATTTTTTAAGTGAATGAGAGCCTGCTGCAATGAGTCAAAATCAGACTGCAACTTGTCCACTCCCAGTGAGCTTTGGATTGTGCTTCCCAGTTTACTGAGAGTTTTAAACATGCCCACCTACAAATCCGCTACTCAGCCTGAATTTAATTCTGCCTCCCAGTTCCAGTATAGGAGTGTTTTTTTTTTTTCATGTGACAGGTATTAAATCTCATGAGGCAGGCATAAATCCTGCCACTGCACATCCAGGCTAGAGCAAAAAGCAACAGAGACGACATGATTTTTTTAAAAGATCCAGATTCATCATTTATCATGGAAGGGCATTTAAAAAAGAAGGCTGTAAATGTAAGAAATCATTCATAATAAATCACCCTTCAGTTGTCCTGACTGTCAAAGTCAATGCTGAAAAGTTGGAAAAAATACAGAAGCTTATTTCCTGAAAAAGATTTTAGTAGACCTTTAATATATGCAAATGCTTAACTGAAACTTAAAGTAGACATGTATTGATTTGAAACTTTGTGGAATTTTTATTTTATTTTTTTTTGGTAACATCTGAAAGGACACATGCAATGCTCTCTCTAGCTATCAACATTTTTCACTCGGAGAAGATAGTGGAATAGAGTAATCATAGGTGTAATGAAGAGAAGGAAAGACCAGCACTCAAGAGTCCTTTTTATATTTATTGTGCCAAGCCAGCAGGCCCAAAGATACAACGACGTTTCAGCACAAAGCTTTCATCAGGTTGCGAATGTAGGCGGATATTCCGTCATATTTTATAGGCGTAATCTGGATATCCCGTGCCGGAAATCACTATGACTTTATAATTAAACTCATCAAACAAAAATAAGAAAAAAATAAAATAAATAAATAAATAAATCCAATGTAATTGTAAATGCTTTCACAATTGTAATGTCACAGACATAGTGTCAATATATAATTAGATGAAAGTGAGATACATACAAATCTCTTTTATAACAATTCCTAGAACTGCCCTCTGCATAGTACATTTTCTTTAGAAACTAAATACGGCGTATAGATCTATAATCCACCTACCAATAACAAGATGCACAGCCATACCAGTGAAGAGATTCATTAATTAATGCATAAAGTTCAAGCCCACACAATCATCAATATACATCACTGATCCAGTTGTATACCGAACACAATAAACATATTAAAGAAAACAACTTAACAATAATTCTTCATTTAGACCCCGTGGATATTCGGTCTGTAAAGAATGAATCCAAAATGCCTCCCTCTGGAGTAAAACCCTATCCCTGTTGCCCCCCCTCCTCAATGGAGGAACTACCTCAATACCTTGAAACCTTAATGTACATATATCATGCCCCAACAGATTGAAATGTCTTGCTACCGATGATTTCTCATCCTTATTTCTGATGTTACTCTTATGTTCACCAATACGAATCTTAAGTTCTCTTTTAGTTTTACCAACATAATAATACCCACAAGGACATTTCACAAGGTATACAACATATTTTGTTTTGCATGTAATTGTACTCTTAATCTCAATCGGCTTTCCAGAATGTGGATGATGAAAAAAATTACCTTTTATCATGGCATTGCAATGTAAACATTTAGAACAAGGGAAATTGCCCTTCGGGTATTTCACTTAAAAATGTTGAGGACGTCCATAACAATCTGCTCTCACTAGTATATCTCTCAAATTCAAGCTCTTTTGTACGCGAAACATTGGTAGTTCTTTGAATACATGTCCAACCTGAGGGTCGCTAGATAATATATGCCAATATTTCTGAACACAATTCTTAATCTCAGTAGATACAGGGGAAAAGGTGGTAACAAAAACCAAACGATTTTTTCTCTTTTTAGAAGTTTTGGTGATCAGCAAATCATTCCTAGATATCTGCCCAACTTTGTTAAGATTGGCCTCCAAAATATTGTGATCATAACCTTTAGCTCTAAACCGAGCACATAATTCTGCAGCCTGTTCTTCAAAAGCTCTATCAGTATTACAAATTCTTCTAACTCTTAAAAGTTGACTAAAAGGCAAACTTTTTTTCAAACCCGCTGGGTGATAGCTAGAAAAATCAAGGAAACTATTTCCATCCGTTTTTTTCCTATATACCTTAGTTTCCAAAGAATTTGTCTTATTTACATATACATCTAGAAATGTTACTGCATCCAAACTACTATCTAAAGAGAATTTTATTGAGGGTAATCTAGAATTCAAAGATTTTGAACTCCTCTAACTGTTCACTCGACCCTGTAAAAATAAAAAACACATCGTCGATGAATCGATACCAACACTTCAAGTAAGAACCAAACGGGTTATTGTTATAAATGAAATCTATTTCAAATTTGCCCATGAATAAATTTGCGTAGTTGGGCGAACAGGGGCTACCCATACTTACACCTTGACACTGTAAATAATAAGACTCCTCAAACTTAAAATAATTGTGATGAAGAATAAATTCAGCAACATTTATTAAAAAGTCAGTGGAGGATGCCTGTTCCTGTCGTCTGTCCAAAAAATATCTCAAGGCTAAAAGCCCTTCTACATGAGGCACCTGCGTATATAGACTAGTTACATCCATGGTGCACAATATGTCATTCTCTTGGATACTGCCAATATCATTCAACTTATTTAAAAAATCAGTGGTATCTTTCAAATGTAAAAATGTATCTGGGACCTTGCACCAGGAGAGGTTTGGTTTTTGCGGAGTGTGCACGCTGTTTGGATTTTTCGACTAATCATAGGTGTAAAACAGGCTTTTCGCAACCCCCAATATTGCCCTTAACAGCACTGCAAATCAGGCCAAGAGTTGTGATGTCACTGGTCGGAGCAATTATGACACATAGGGTGCATCTCAAAGCGTAGGCTGCATGCTTTGAAGGCTGCATTTTTAGAGGTTTTCACTTATTTCCATCTGCCAAACTAACATTTATGGTTAGGGAATAGGGTTAAATTTAGGGTTAGGGTTAGGTTTGAGGCTAGGTTTAGGGTTAGGGGTTAGAGTTAAGGTTAGGGTTAAGGAAACCAGAGACGACGAGCTTAAACCAAAGCAGTTTAATGGAGATGAAATGATGTCATGTCAGTTTGGCGGATGGAATTAAGTGACGACCCCTAAAAATGCAGCCTTAGAAGGCTGCAGCCTACGCTTTGAGATGCACCTGTAGGCTATCGTAGGGTTCCTCAAATCTGGACCTTGAATCCAAATACAGCCCAGGTTTTCTGTTATCCAAGGTAAGTAAATGGACACTTAGAGACTCTGATTGGCCAGACTATCTTTACACCCGAGTCCCAGGTAAAGGGAGATTGAAAAACCAGCAGTTCTTGGACATTGAAGACCATGATTTGAAGACCAAGGGGGTATCATATGTGTATTTAATATCACAAGAAAGACTTTGAAATCCACTAAAAAATGACAGTAATCCTCGCTTGACTTGGACATGAAAGTTGAAAAGGTAGATTTCAGTTCAAGTTTAACAACTAGCAACAGTGATGATGACAATGGAGAGGTAGGAGAGATGAAAAATGAGGAAGAAATTGACAACGATGTGGAAGCAGCTGAACACTAACAGCTACCACAAACGTACCAGCACGAACCGGAGCCTCAGATACAGGCGAGTGATTGGGAAGTAAGATCTGGGGTGCTAATGGTCGAACTAGCTATGTAAGTTGCTAATGTAGTTAGCAACTATGCTTTAGGGAAATTTATCCCCGAGCGACGGCAAAGAAAACCCAAACAGGTACAAGCTTAAAATTTTACTGAAAGTGCACCCAGCTGGCCAACAGGAGGCTCTTGAGCTATGGGCAATGCTATAATCCTATAATCCCAAATTGGCAGTCCCTCCCAATTTTTTACTTTGCATCGCGACGCCAACTGTGTGCTGCTCTGAAAAGGCTACCAGGCACTGACGCGACCTGGGTTCCAACCTAGGCTGCAGCGCCTTAACCGGGTGAGCTAACCTGTTTGCCAAACACCAACATACTTTTTGACGATCATAAATCTAATCTGCTAGAAGTAAAAAATGAAACGAGACCAAGAAATGAACAAATTACGGCAAGTAGATGATGGTTGATGCACTCAATTTCCCTAATGTGTGTCTCTGTTTCCCAAGAATTATACCATCAGAAAGGGATTATTTTTGCTGGGTTTTTTGGGGATGTGCGCGAGTTGAAAGGGTTTTCAAAATGCCTTTTTTATTCTCATCCTATTTGAGTGAGTGTCCAGTAAGTGTTTTAGTCATCATCTCCATGACATTGGCTTTCTGTAGAGGTATAATTTTCCCATTTTTTATGTCTCGACACATGTCTTCTTTAAGAAGTTAAAGACATTGTTTTCCTGGTGAACTACTGTTACGTGTCAAGCATGTCATAACAATGAATATTTGTCAAGAACTTTATGGTTTCTATGGTTGAATATTATTCGTGGTTAAAAAAACAAAACTAACGTAGCTTAGCAGATACACACTCAAGAATATACAGTAGCTAAATCTGCATTTTAATTCCTTAGAATTTAACAAAGTAAAAAGTAAAACAGAATAGTGTCAAGTATGTCATTTGCTTCTGAATTTCAATATTTCGTCATATATAGGCTTACCGACCAAATAATCTCACATTAACACTGCTCTGATGACATTGGGGGCCCCAAATCACATTCAAGCGTAATTATTACTGTTACTCCGTCTCTGTGGTAACTCATGGTTTCATTTTGCTCACCATGTATAAAGATTGCTTGACACACATGAAAAAAAAAAACTATGGTCTTTGCAGAGATGTCAAGAAAAATTAGTAAAAATTCTATACACCATGATGGCTCCCAAAGCATTAAATGCCTCCACTTGCCAGAGTTGTGCAGGGATGTTGCAGATTGGAGAACCTGGGAGGTGATCTAAGTGTTCTTTTTTTCAAGAAAGTCACCTGCCTCTGACTCATTGTGCATTATTTCAATCAATGTAAACTTTTTTTTGCTTCAAGATGCCCTGCCCATGGAAGATATTTGTCATCATAATATCAGACTGTTGAAGTAGTTTCTTACTGGATAGGCTAGCATTTCTCTCAGCCCAAATCGACTTTCTTTCAAAAAAGGGCTTTTCAGTGATGCTAATGTCTCACTTCAACTACTGATGTCAAGTGTCTCAGGCTGGTAAAAAATCTTTCCAGTCCACATAGCGCTTTCATTCCATCCATTATTGCATGCCATATGCAAGCTGTTTTTGCATATTTTATATGGTTGTTCTAAGTCATATCTTATTTAAGTGAATTTAATTAGCAGAACATGTAGGCTAGTGCAAATGGAATAGATCAGACTGCATTTTGTGGGGAAACATAATTGTCTTAAACGTTGGAAAAGGTGCCAAAGACAGCCCAGTCTCACATGTATTACAAAAAGGATATGCCGCAGCATATGAAATCCAGCGATTTGTGGATGTGCACCCATGTCAATACCAGCATCTCAGCCTGTCCACTGACGTAAGCATATGCAGCCGTCTTGCTTGCAGAAAACCGAATGGATACAGACAGCACAAAAACAAATGTGCTTGTCGGTGCTGGGGAAAACACTATGAAGGAGATATTGAATATGCCTACACACAAGGTCAGACAGTCCAGTAATGACATTCAGTGCCAATAAATATTTTTCCATTAAACTATCCCTCACAGCACTTAAACTGCAATTCTTTGTATTCTGGATGGAATATGTTCTGACATATCTGGAAAGCTGGACATCATTAGTAGGCAATAAGCAATAAGCATGCATTTTACTACAAGTGAGCAACATTTTTGCGTGAAATTTAACGAGACCATTTAACAAGGTTTTGGCTTCGTGGCCATTAAATAGACATGTTGCCCAGATCCAGCTGTCTCTGTTGCTCTTTTATTGTGATAGAAGAAGGCTCTGTCAGTCCCATTACTGAGATGGGTCTTCTCAGCGCCTGCAGATGTTGTTCGAAATGACAGGATCGACCTGTGGAGTGAAGCAGCGAGCCATCCACTCTGATGCGTTGGTTAGCTATGCCAGTCATTTGTATTCTGCAGACCCTAGTGGCAAAGGCATGACGTCAAGGGAAGGCAGAATCAGTCCGTGTAATTGTGAGTTAGAATCTTACACTCTTGCAATAAAAAGGTTGTCTGAAAAGGAGGTTACAGGGGATAACATTGTAGTCATTAAATTACCTATGTTAGAAAAAGGTAAACAAAAAAAAAAATCCATCCCTTTAAAATAAATCCAAAGTAGCTGATGATGTGAGTCCTTTGCTGTCCTGTGAGAAGATCTGGATATTGGCTGAAGAAGCGATTATATCAGATTTATTTCATTATTTATTTAATCTTTTGGATTCCAAGAATTATTAATCCATACATGGACTAAATCCACATCTTGCAACTGGGCATTGTTCTAAAGGAGATTTTTCACTGAAAATGTGGGCTCACTCAACAAGTTTTAAGCTGCCTCGGATGTTTTCTTTACTGTTTATAGTTTATGCTGTTTAAATCCATGTACAATAATTATTGCGTTATATTGACCACTTTTTATTGTATCCAATGTTTTTCATACACCGTGAATAGACACGCTTTTCTTTGCACGGCATATCATCTCTGCATAGTCCAGACAGCGGAGGCTTTACTCTGCAGTCGAAGAGCTCTGCAAGTAACCTGAGCGAACCTCGTCTAGACTAGCCATTCACTGATGTGGACTGTCAGGGAGACAGCATTCACTTATCGGCAACTCAGTGACTCCAGGAAGTTTAAACTCTTAATAAATAAATCTATCCACGAATAAATGTGGCTTTATTTGTAGTAGTGCCTCAGTCGGTCAAATATTATTTTTAATTTCAAACAGACATTTTGCCTGTCTGAAATACAGCGCAGGTGCTACTCCTCAGTCAGTCATTATGAATAGTCTAAATACAGCTGATCGCGAACTTCAGATAATGCATGAACAATTAATGGCATCAGCGCCGACAGTATTCACGTAAAAGTACATGATTGGAAAATAATGCATGCTCCTGCGAGACCAGAACAAGAAAAGAAAATTAAAACGGCGTCTCTCTCAAGCAGGCAATTTCAATTATGACCGAAAGGGCGGAGAAATTCTGTGTCAGACACAAGCCCATCTGGGCGGACTGACGTAGATCAGGACACTTGAAATGTGAAGCACCGTGCATCGTGATGCTCTATGTCGTTGTTTGTGTGAGACTGGCTGGCAGTCACACTGTTCGATGCTGGCTCTCTTTGGCTGGGCAATGAATCGTTGTTTTATTAAGCTGTGACTCTTCATGTTATTTAGCTCTCTAATTCAACATTAATTTTTTTTTTAGCTTGCCGGAAAAAAGTAATAATATTTTAAAGAAACAACGTGGCTTTTGGATACTGGAGAGAACCGTGAGCAACGTCGTCATAAACGTTAAGTTTACAGAGCAAGCTTCTGGTGGAAGTTTCTCCAGTATGCATTTTCTATTTTGAAGTTTGGAGATGACTCGGAAGAGGCTGAAGTTTGTTTCCATGAGGGGATTCTTCGCGTGGGAAATGACACTTTTACTAAGGTGAGGGCAAGCCAGTTAATCACCTTGGAACGACTGGATGTTTAGTTTCCTATTGAGGGGTCAACGTTACAACTTATTAAAATCCGGATTGACTGTGCTGTGATTAACGCGTTAATTAATTTCACTATTTTTCATTTATACAGCTTTAAACCAATCCCATGTGAAATTGCATCATAGAATGCAATATGACTGGCTGTCAGGTGCATTTTCCGAGTAGAAGAATATCTTTTCACCCGCGGATATTGCTATGCTCTTCAATGACTCATTTGTTACTGTGCTATAACTCTTAAACAATCCTCTCTCCGTATCCACTTGTTCTGTTACCATTCAGTGTTACCATTCAGAATATCAAAACATGCAATTAAAGTCATTACATCTTACAAAAATGCTATCAGAATCTTTAAACGTATGAAAAACGTGAGGTCAAAACATTAAAAGAAAAATATGGACAGTATAACGAGGTATTTTTTTTAAATGGATTTTGGTGAGATCAGCAGATCCTTATTGTGGGGCAGACATCATTTCATTTTTCATTTATCCAATCATTAGGCAGCCCATTTCTTCTTGGTCAGGTTTAGGGGGGAGGAATGGGCAGGAGCCAATCCCAGCAAACAATACATGAGACAGGATATCATTATCACTTGTAGGGCACACACATTCACTGTCACATTCATACCTCTGGGCAATTTAGAGTCTCCAAGTAGCGTAACATGCATTTATTTGGACTGTGGGAGAAAACCCCAAAGAACATGGGGAGAACATGCAAAGCTCTACATTGCACCACTTTGCCACCAGTAAGGTCTGACTAACATTGTTAGAATAATGTTTTAATGTTGTGCATACAGTAGCTATGATTAACCAGCTGAACTTCTTCCTCTACGTATAATGCACTCTCTGTTGCATTCATCTGAAGTTGTAGAACAGCATGACTGGTACAACTTCTATATCATGCGGATTAAAAGGGCCATGAGGCTCACTGCCATGGAGTTGTACCAAACTGATGTAGGTGACACTGATTCTCGTGTATTTGAGGTCTCGCAATCTATTTGAGTTGTTAGAAAACCTTAAAACTTAATGGTTACTTTAAAAAAAAAAAAAAACTATTTGCACTGAAGCTTTGTTTTATCTTTTAACAAGAAATGTGAATTTATTGCATACACCAAAATTGTTTACAAAAGAAGGATAGTGCTTTTAATCACCATCTCATTAGTGATTGAAAAACAAATTGTGAAAAAAATGTATTCCTGTATGGGATGCTTCTAGATTTTCCGAGTAAATTATGGAATTCATACCATTAAAATTGATTTCGTTGAAAATTTTCAACTCTCCAAAAGTGTTTTGAGCCAATGTAATACCATGAAGGCCTTATTTACTTTCATTTTTAGGGTCATTCCATATGAACTCAACCAAAGTACAAGAATCTTCCACGGTCACTCAGATTTGGCTCACTTTTATTTTGGGAGTACCTCTATATTTGTTATGAACAAATGCAAAATATTAGGGTCCTACTCCAACAGGTTTCCAGGATATGGCCCCCCAAAAATTGAGGGCCATGCCCAAGCGAATTGCAAATGTTAATTTATGTGGATTTTGGAGGCCAGTATATTTGGAACAAATCATAGGTGTGGGCTACCCAGGGTCATTTGGGTAATTTTGAGATGCTTTCAGAATCTCTTGTCAAATTTATCTCTCTTATCTACTTCTTTTCATCTTCAAGATATTGGCCTCTCAAATATGGAACTTCTTATGGGTGGAAATCAAAAATTCAGTTTTCAAGGGCCTCCTATGAGGCCAGGATCTTTTCCAGAGGCTAAATTGTGCTGGATTCCTTCTATTTGAGAAAAGGTCTTTACAAGGAAGATTGACTGCAACCAAGGCATAATAGTGGAGTTAGGAGACCCTGAAAAGGGTCCCAGCTGAAAAAGTCACCTTTTTGCCAACTTTGGATTGGCAAGTTCACCATGTGGGCATTTACCCATGGCAATGAAACCTGTTCTACATAAATGTAAATATCTTGGCTTTATTTGTTCAAAATTACAACTTGTTTTATTATTTCCTTCACTATTTAATCATATCATCAAATATAGACATTTTAGGGTAAAAACGCCCATTATTATCCCCTTTGTTCTGCACGTAGAAGTTTTAAATAGACAGTGCCTGCTCATACACTCAAGTTCCATCATTTCCTAAGATAAACCCCCTTTGAAAGTACTTGGTAATTTTGAATTTAGCATTCGTGGTATTCAACAAAGTTTGTCAAGCTAAGTTACACCCAATTAATTTTCCTATAGGCAATTTGAAAAGTACATTTTTCAACCCCCAATTCCGAAATAGTTGGGACGAAGTGTAAATTGTGAATAAAATCAAAATGCAATGACTTTCAGATCACATGAGCCAATATGTTATTTACAATAGAACACAGATAACATTTCAAATGTTGAACCAGACATTTTACATTTTTATCCACAAAATGAGTTTATTTCAAATTTTCTGGCTGCAACAGGTCTCAAAAAAGTTGGGACACAGGCGAAAAAGGGCTGAAAAAGCTATTAATATATCGAGGGCTGACTGCAATAAACAGTTATGTCCAATGTATAACATCTGGACATAACTGTTAATTGCAGTCACCCCTCGATATAAGAGAATCAGCTGAAAGAACATTTAGCAAGTTATTAAGTTAACTGGCATCAGGTGTGTAACATGATTGGCTATAAAAGGGATGTCTTAGAGAGGCTAAGTCTCTCAGAAGTAAAGATGGCCAGAGGCTCTCCAACTTGTGAAGGCTTGCATAAAAAAATTCTGGAGTACTTTAAAAACAGTATTCCTCAACGTCAAATTGCAAAGGCTTTGAAGGTCTCATCATCGACAGTGCATAACATCATCAAAAGATTCAGAGAAACTGGAAAAATCTCTGTGTGTAAGGGACAGGGCCAAAGGCTTTACTGGATGCCCGTGATCTTCGGGCCCTCAGATGCCACTGCATCACTCACCAGCATGATTCTGTCATTGAAATTAGGGCAATTCCACGTTAACGGAATTACGATCAAGAGTAATTTTCATGTTATTTTTACCTGCCATTTATTACTCTAATGCAGTAGCTACTTGCCTGTGCTTTTATCAGTTCCACTGGCATGCCTACTGAGCTGTATAACACAAAGTTTGGGATAATCTATTTTGTAGAAGGCTATACGAAGGTGAAAGTGTCGGTAACGGAATTATGGTAGAAAAAAATGGCATTATTTTTGCCTTAACTTTGACAGGCATTTCTCTGAAATCTGGCAATGATGGGCAGTAGGTTTAAGCTTAAACCTTGGTGGCCTAGGATGTTGACCAGGCCATGGTAAGTTTATATTGACTGGTATATTCACAAATATTTTGTAGGATACCATTTATGAGAAAGAGACACCAGTAACGGAATTACATTTTCTGAGAATCTTCTAAATTAATTATACTCAAAACAACAAAGCAATTGAAAATTGGTATCATAAATGATGTTTGTGTTGCTGACCTCCTGTTGAACCAAAATTTTGATCAACAAGTCTGGGCAAAAGGAAGGCAATACATGATATTAATGAGAATAACTAATTTTTCTACAAGAACAGTGTGTGTGTATATATATATATATAAAATGTTTCTTAAATAGCACAAAATGCAGTATGGGATACTGCGCAATGCGCTTTACATTATTAAATTGACAGCTGAGGTAACCTAGGAAGCCTCCTGGATTAGGTGAGTCTGATGTAACAGGTGAGATTAATGTATATCAACCATCTTGTAGACTATTTTAATTTGCTAAAATAATATCAAAACTTAAAATATCAGTTTTATTCAGAAATGAAAAAGCAAGAAACTTACCTGCTAGTTGGAGGATTGCTGGCTTTTCGATATTGAGCATGAACAGATATCGGACATGGGATGTGTTGTAAAGGTTTGGTCCTTACAGCCCCTCCCCTTTCTAATTCTTTCACCTCCACCTTAATGGGCCACAGGTGGAACCCATTAGGATGGAGGTGTTAGCAGAGTATATAGGGCTGGCAGGTGCCAGCCCTGTTGCTGCTACATTTTTTCTTTCTTTTCTCCTAGTTTGTTTGTTGCTCCCTGTTATTTTTAAACCTGCTGTTTTTGGATTTTTTTAAATTAAATTCAGTTTCTTTACTCCGGTCTTGGCATTTGAGTTTCTCCTTTTTTTTTCTTGGCCCATGGTCTAAGTGCCAGCTGGATTGCTTTTGGCATCCGGCGGGAATAATACCATGACATGTGTATTCTGAGCAAAGACTATCAACGTTTTATCACACCTAGACTCAACAAGCTTCACTGAGTAACTGACCGCAAGGGCCACAAGCCATGCTTTCCCAATCTGAAACCCCTTATAACATTCACACATTATACATGTTATACAAAGAGATGCTGTCTTAGTAAAGCACAGTTCCTGGAGGAACAGGATGCTGGTAAAAGTGATGGTGAAGAAGATCCCGTACTACAGAACAAACATTCATTCATACCCTTCCCCAGCAGATGCTACTCCTTAACCAAACTATACTATAAATTCCTGCTAATCCTTGAATGAATAGTTATGGAAACTTAACTCACAGGAGGAAGCACTCAACTAAAGATGTCCAAAACAATGAACCACTATGCTTCATAAAGTCCTCATGCCACCTTGTGCCATCTTCTGTTTTTTACTGGCTTTCAGAATAATTCTGTAATTCCGTGACTGCTGTTTTTCCGTAACCATGTAATTCCGTTACCACAAATTTTCCAGGATTACAGCTAAGTATTAGAGAGGTTAATGTCTGAAATTCAGTATGGTCATAAGAAGGAAGAGAATTCTTAATAACAATAAAATAAATGCAGAAATAATATGATGAAGAGAACTATACTGCAATTTCGGTAACGGAATTATGTAGAAAAATGACAAATTTCAGAATGAGCCAGTGGAAGTGTGTGTTTCAATTTCCTGCAATGACTTACAGTCTCAAATACTTTGGCTACCAATGTATGGAAATACATTAAAAACCAGAAAATAGCTAAATATCTTTTAGGAGTTGTCAGCTTTGGAAAAATAACCTTTGATCCTTGTCCTGGAGTTTAAAAAAATTACCAAATTCAAATGTAAATTTTGAGAAGACCGTCAAAGATATTTTAAAATGGTTTTCAGTGTCAGATTTGGTAATGAGTCATCTACATGAAAACCTATATATTTCTAATATAAAACACTTTTTAAAAATTGCTGTTTTAGCAACTCTCATGTGGAATTGCCCATTACTAAATGGGCCCAGGAATACTTAAAGAAACCACTGTCTGTAAACACAGTCCGCCGTGCCATCCACACATACCACCCAAAACTCCATCAGGCGAAAAGGAAGCCATTGTTGAGCATGATCCAGAAGCGCCGCCGTGTTCTGTGGGCCTTGGCTCATTTAAAATGGACTGTAGCGAAGTGGCAAAGTGTCCTGTGGTCAGACGAGTCCAAATTTGACATTCTTGTTGGAAATCATGGGCGTTGTGTTCTCTGGGCTAAAGAGGAGAAAGACCACCCCTCCTGTTATCAGCGTTCAGTTCAAAAGCCAGCATCTCTGATGGTATGGGGATGCATTAGTGCATATGGTGTGGGACACTTGCATGTTTTAAAAAGCACCATGAATGCTGAGAGGTTTATAAAGGTTTTAGAGCAACATATGCTCCCCTCCAGACGACATCTATTCCAGGGAAGGCCTTGTGTAGTTCAGCAGGACAATGCAAAACCACATACTGCAGCTCTTACAACAGCATTGCTTCGTAGTAGAAGAGTCCGTGTGCTGAACTGGCCTGCCTGCAGTCCTGATCTTTCACTGATTGAGAACATCTGGCGCATAATTAAATGAAAAGTCTGTCAAAGGAGACCCAAAACTCTCCAGCATCTGGAAGCCTGTATTAAAAACAAGATTGGGATCAAATTCCAATGGCTAAACTCAAGAAACTTGTCTCCTCAATGCCCAGACGCCTCCACTCTGTGTTAAAAAGAAGAGGGCATGCTACACCATGGTAAACAGGCCCCTGTCCCAACTTTTTTGAGACCTGTAGCAGCCAACAAATTTGAAATGAGCTCATTTTGTGGATCAAATTGTAAAATTTCTCAGTTTCAACACTAGCTATGTTATCTCTGTTCTATTGTGAATAAGATGATGTGATTTGACAGTCTTTGCATTTTGATTTTATTCACAATTTACACTTTGTCCCAACTATTTTGGAATTGGGGTTGTACATGGTCCAGTATTATATAATAGCCTACTCTACTTCAGGCTGTGCTTTCATTTTCAATGTTTTAAAATACATTTGATGTTGATATGATCTGAATGCTCTAAAATTATCTATGACCAGGGATTATTTTAAAATGCATCTTTTTACCCCTGAGAGTAGTTCATGCGGAATGTGCCGTTTGCTCTTCAGTAGCCTCTGTTGCTGAATGGAATGGTTTAATACAGTCATACTTCCTCCCTCGGCTCTGGCCTTTTGCCTTAACACAATATCTGACTGGATTCTGTGGCTCTTCTCTCCCATGCTACAGTTATGGATGCATTATCCCCCCAGATATGGATATCTACCCTCATTAATCAAAAATGAGCAGATCAGATTAGCCAATCAGTGACAGAAAGAGGAAAGGCAATTTCTAGTACTTGCGCACTCTGTCATACTTATTTACTAGCTGACTAATGAATTGGGAAACTATTTGAGGAAATAAGAGACTGTAGTGCTGTTCTCCTGTGTGCTAAGCCATCAAACTGCCTGCTGCATTTTGCTGAGGCAACATGAACTGTGTAGTATTAAGGCTCTTATTTTCACGGATTATCAGGCTCGGGTAGTTCAGTGACCAGCTCTGTCGCTTCACCATATGGAAGTCCAGGGTTTGAACCTTGGCTGTGGCCCTCCTTCTGGTTTTAGCTTGGTCATCTTCTACCTGCATGATTTTTGTTCAAGTGGTCTGGTTTCCTTCCACAATCCAAAGGCTTTAATTACGGTTGGCGTTGGGTTATTTAGCAGTGTTTTGCTGTTAATTTTCACAGTTCAACAACCCTGTTTTAAAACAGGTCAAATCATGACTAATACATTCTTGCAACTTTTCTTTGTTCTCTGTTGTTGTCCCGTAGACATGCTGAGTACCATGTTATGTTTTTTAAAAATGGCCATGACCATTGTTGCATTATTTTGAATGTAATCAGCAAGCCTTCTGGGAAAATTCTACAACACATTCTGTTGGTCACAGCTGGGACCATGTGCTGGAAATGTGTTTCTGCCTTTTCTTATTGGCTAAAATGATAAGGGTGATGATAGGTGAAGAATTCATTTAAATAGCTCAGTTACTTCCATTCTACTGCAATTAAGGGCTCTTTTATCTCGCCTTGAACTGCTCCACCTGCAGTAATTTGAAATCCCCAATTCCCATACCGCTAACATAACAGCATGAGCTATATTGATCGCAAGAACTTCATCTATAAAGATCAAAAGTTGAATCACCAAGTCAAATGAAAATTTTAAATTTTTGCCTGGTTGCAGAATTTTTGATGGTCTCCAACCAGGTTATATAAAATATGAACGGCAGGTGGCTTCTTGTCTTATCATGCAGTGGCCATGGTTACATGATGTTTTTTTAATTCGGAATTAATTATTCGGAATTAAATAGTTCGGAATTAAAATATTCTTCCTTGAGTTTACATGGAAATAGTAATTCGGAATTGAGGTTTACATGGAAAACACGTTTAATCGCCTTTATTAAATTCCGCTTAACGTCCGGGGGTCGGGAAGGGTTCTGATTGGACAGGGGGCGCACGTGTTTACATATTTACGTCTGGCCTCACATCACATCCCTCAGATTTTTTTAATAACCCTAAAATTTACCCTTTGTTTAATAACCCTTTGATAAATAACCCTAAATACACCGATGGTTTTTGAAAATGTTTTGATAACTACATGGTTATGAGGAGAAGAAACATGTTTTAATGCAGCTTATACCATGGTCTGGGTGAATACTCCTGTCTAATTGGTTGACAGGTGTTGATTAAAACCGTGGAACCGCACAGGTAGTTCGGCCTACGGTAGTTTCACCGTTTGAAGTTCGAAATTCATCCGCTAGCCAACCTATAACCATAGCAACGTTAGAGCGCTGGCATTTGGCTGGGTATAACAGAAACCAAGCTACTCATTTATCTCCAGTAAATTTTGCGGCGTTAAGTTACGTCCTGCGGGGCGGTTAACAATAGGTGCTCAAGTGATTATGACCGTAAATATTAAAGCAGCAAAATAATCAGGCTTTATTCATTAAACGAGAGTAACTGTGTACGGTTACAAAGGAAGGTAACATGCCCACTTCATGTATCAGCAACTGATGACAGTTCGCTAGTTACGTGCTGTGACAACAGACTGATTTCAGCTCGCTGGCTCTACGGAAACCGTCATAAGTTCATTGCTAACTTGCTACCCGCAATTACAACAGTCTGCATTATCGCGCATAATGTTGTGTTATGCATAGTCTCTGTTTCAGATGGAATCAGTTACCAAATAATTAGCATGCGCAGAATGACAGGAATTAATTTTAAAAGGAATAAACGTTTACATGATCGAGGAATTAATTCAGATTTAAGATCGGAATAAACCAGCCACTTACTTCGGAATTAAGTTTAATTCCGAATAATATTTTTATTCGGAATTAGGTGTTTACATGGTCTTTTTAAAGCGGAATTAATTTTTATTCGGAATTAAATTATTTTTATTCGGAATTAAAGCTCTCGTAAACGTGGCCAGTGTCCCATGAGATGTCATACATTAGCATAGCAAGATGATCTTTAATCGAGGTAGTCTGGTTGAATGGCACTGGTAGTCAGCTGTGGAGGAAGGCAATAATTTTGCATCATAATGGTTGGGGATGAAATAAAACTCAATTTACAGTGCTGAGTTTGAACCTCCTCTCAATCAACAATTGCATAAATTCTAAAGGTAATCAGGGGCCTGTACCATAAAGCTGGATTAACATACCCGGGGTTTCTCTTAGTTATCTGGCTGCACTTAACCAGACTTCCGCATTCCTGATAAGCGGTACCACGAAGCCAGTTATCAACTCGGTAACTGAACCCAGGGTTTTCCAATCTAGGTATGTGTGCGTTCACATAAAAGAGGCGGTGTTTGAAGCAAATGACCAATTGCAAACATGGACAAACCGACTGGAAGCAAAGCTATCTACTTTTCAAATGCGGAGCAAGAGCTCTTAATAAAAGTATGAAGAGAATAAACATATCATCCTGGCAAAAATTAACACCGGGCGTTGCAGCTGCCAAATACAGAAAGGACAATTGGCAAAAAAAATCACCGACCGTGTAAATGCGTTAGTTAATTATAATGATAGTATCACTGCAAATAACTCCCGTATTCATGATTGTATGTGGGCTATAGCTGCAATAGTGATTAATTAATTTCACTTCTGCTGCAGTAAATCATGACAACAGGCGCTATCTAGGCTAGTGAGCGCATCTCTCTCCTTTTCTGCTTTACAGGATATGTCTGATCCAGCACGAAGCCTATTGGGTATAGGGATGTGCATGTCTTATCGTTTATAATGTCACTGTCCCATCAGTGAAATTGCAGTTGCGTATTTCATTAAATTGACGTGATGCGAGGATGTATTCTTATGGTGTGTATGGATTTTTTTCCAGCTGCAACCCCAGCGGTGTCAAAAGAGCCGGAGAACAAATAATGAATTACTTCAAAAACATAATTCAAAGCGGTCAGTAGGCTTACTTTCATAAGTGCAACAAGTACAAGGCTTTAGTGCTTTTGCCCGTGGAAAAATACAGCATTGTGATACACTCAAGATGTGAAACTATATGCGCACGACTCCGCTTTAACCTCTACGGACGGTGATGCCATTTTCTCAGAGAACTGATTGGTCAGTAGGCGGTGCTTTTGCACGCTGTGATCTGAATCTAGAACTAAACCTGCTCCGGAGCAAGTTAGCAGTTCAGCTTATGTTGCTGCGGTGATATACCTCGGTAAGAAGTGAGCCGCCTTTGTGGTACAGAAAACAAAGAGTTAAACCTGAAGTTACTGCGATAGGCCCAAACCTAGCTTTATGGTACGGGCCCCAGTTCTTGCTGCTCTCACATCTGTTCTTGTATAAGGGCTTGTGTACTGAAGCAGATTATCCAGTCACTGAGTATGTGCTGTGCACATGTGGTCTGTAGTTCTTTAATACTGGCCACCTGCAAATGATTTACATTACATGTACCAGGGCCAGATCTGGGGGGGGGGGTTTCCTGGGTTCCAGAAACTGCCCCCCCCCCCTGAGCATGTACCTTCAAAATAAGCAAAAAAAAAAAAATCCACACAGGACTACCCAGCCGCATGGGGGAAAAAAAAAGTTATCCATACGCGATAGTGGATGCAGTCTCACAGCTGAGTCAACGGGGCACCTACGCAGGGGAATTCACAGGTGCTACGCCAGCCATGAAAGTTTCTTCCCTTCGTTTCACCACTTCTGACCACGCGCTTTTTCACCGGAAAAACAACACAGCCTACGAGTCGTTTTCAAATTCAAGTTGCGAGTCCGCAAGAATCATGCTAAGGAAGAAACCACTGAAACCTGCCAATGCATATGGGACAAAGAAACTTTCATCGTTCTTTTCTTCTCAGGCACCACATGATGCAAATGAAGGTAAGAAAGACTGAAATCTTTGTTGAGAGAGATCGCAGGCAGAGAGATCCTGCGTGACTGCAAGACTCGAAATCAGCGGGCTTGTGACGCAATTTGCGAGTCAAAATTAGCATTTTACGCCTCATTAACCCCTTAAACCCAACGCCCCCAGTACCGGGGGCGGGGGTTATGCATAATAAATACAGCATGTTTCCAAATCGCAACATTGTCATGTGGCCGATCCGCTTTCCGCAAAGAAACTAGGCAAAAAGCTCATGTTGACCATTTTTACCTCAGCTGAACGCAATTCAAGCACCAAGCAAGTAAATAAGCATGAAGCAAAACATAGGATAAAATCATATCAGCGCTGAGTCGCTAGAATTTCTCCTGAATTTGTGCTGTGCATACAAACGATATCTCAAATGAAAGAGGAAATTCCACAGAATCCAACAATATATGCCGTGTCATTTTAAACCGACACCACACTCAACAGCAAACATACACTTTGCAGTCTACAGAGATGAGCAAAGAAATTTCTTACCTTTGATATTTTGTAATAAACTATTTGAGGGTAAATCTGCACTTGCTATTGTTAGCTCAATGTGTCCGTGTTATAACGAAACTAGATCAGCCAGTCTCAACGCATGCTTTTCTTCTCGAGCATTGCTTCAAAGATCTCAGTTCCTCAGCATTCAGCTTGCTTGCAATCTATTTTCCTCTCTGTGATCGGCTTGTGATGCTGTCAGTAAGACTTTGCCGGTAGCCATTTGATTGAATGGCTTCTGACATTTCCAACGAGCCCTAAACAGCTTAATCGCACAAAGCTAGCCTGAGCTAGAGCCTTGCGTGCCTGGTGCGTCAAATTGAGTCCATGGGCCATTCGAATGTACATAAATAGCGCAACAATATAGGCGCTTAACAGGTTTGTTTGTGGTATTTTCGGTATAATTATCCACAAAATATTCAACCGTCATGTTCAAAGTCGTTTTCTGACAGAAACGCGTGAATACTGAGGGCACAACAATTTATGTTGTTATGATGTGGTGGGTCTCAGTGAACCCATTTTTTGTGCTGTTCCGACACTTCTGAAACTTGACATCACTCCCACGCTAGAAGCCATGTGCACAATGGCATAGACTTGTGAGCTGGCCCTGTGGTGTGTCAGTGCAGATCCTGTACTTAGAAACTTGTATAGACTTGACATCGCTCCCCTGCCAGAGCCACAGACACAATGAACCTTTGCTATATTTCTGTGCTGAAAGACAGGAGGTCAGTGCACATCTTCTTGCTTGATCTAATAAAAATCAGAGTCTCTTTGAATGCAAGGTTTGAAATTTTATTGTTGATTTTTGATGAGGCTTTTACATTTAGGATATTTTCTCATTTGCATGGGTGAAGACATATGATCTTGGTGTAGATTTACTGTTAAGCTGAATGGGTACTTGGTTTAAAAGGCATTCCTGTTGGTTATTAGAGACATTTTAACGTGATCTATTTTGGTTGAAATTGGATGTAGAATGCCTGGAAATGGCTCTATTTTTGCCTCAGAAATGGCTAAAATGCTGGATTTTTCAGGGGCAGTACCCCTGAGCCCCCACAGGGGTACTGCCCCTTGATCCTGCCAGGGGGCGTATGCCGACCCCTGGACCCCCGCCAGAACCCCCCCCCCCTCACAACTCATTTGATCCGGCCCTGTGTACAACGTATATGAATAAATGGAAATGCAGTAATTAAAAAAAAAAAAAACAACTGCTTTCTAGGGGATAACTAGTGTTTTTTTCCCCCACAAATTCAGTATCAAAATACACTTAATAAATACAAGATGCATACTGAGCCACATTTTCTGCCCATTTGTTTTGTATAATTGAAGACAATTCCCTGAGGTTTGTGAAACAAGGTTTTGAATCATGTATCAAAAAAATCAGCATTCACAACCCGTCTCCAGCCTCTCATTTTCTCCCCACATTACTGTGCACTACTTTGAGAGCGCAGCGAGTCAATGAAAATAAGACTCAGCCCTGATTGGTTGCGTCATCTGGTGAAGCAAACAATGGCGGCCAAATGCAAATCTGGTTTGTTCTCCGCTCCTCTATGCAAATTAATCCCCTTGTGATGTTGATAGGGGCTCAGGAGCGAAACAGGTTGCTGAAGCACATGAATTCTTGGGAAGGAGGCAACAATGTTGAGACAATCTGGTGTCATGTTTTGTCCGATATTGGGTAGAGGACGGATCAAAATATGTCTAAGGGCATGGGAAAAAATGTGATTTTCATAAAATTAAACCTTTCTGGGATATTGTGTTACCGATATATATTTTTACTTTAAATTGAGATAAGGGGCTTTGGAACCCTTCCCTTACTCTGCCAAGAGGAATTGTTGGCATTGTCTCTGTCTCTGCCAAGACTGTATATCAAGGGATGACTGCAATAAACAGTTATGTCCAGATGTTATATATTGGACATAACTGTTTATTGCAGTCAGCCCTCGATATGCTAGCAAACAATGGCAAGAATGTAGTACATAGCAGATACATTTTTATTTAGATTGGCTTAGTATGTATACTAAGGGGACCAGCATATTATTGTTTTATTATTGCCATTATTTATTTTTTTGTTTATTTGCTCTGATGCAAGAGACTTAGTTCTGTTGAGTATGAAATTCACAGAGCAGGGATCCACCTGTTTTCTGTGTCTCTGCACTTCTTTCACTGTTATAAGTGCTAGAGGCTGGTGAGTTCACTGCTGGTTTGCACAGTAGACCCTGCTTTCTAGAAAGGTATGCTGCTGTGTGCAAAACAATGCGTGACTGCTACCACACTGGGGAGATGCAAGTTGAAGGCCTGAACTAAAAATACATCTGTAAACAAATACAAATGAAGATTGACATTGCAGACAAATACAGACAAATACAATTGCTTTGGAAGACTAGAGGCCAGTCAGTCAGTCAGCAGCTTTCTTGAATACAGAAACACACAAAAGAAAAGTATTTGATTATTGTACCTCTTGGTTTACAGTTGCTGAACTTCAAATCATCTATCTCAGTGTGGATCATTCAGACCTGTTGAAATCAACTCTGTTTTTGTTGCTCTACAGGTGCCATCCTGAAGAATACTGTATCCCTTAATTAATTATTTGACTCACTTGAATCTTGCCCAATTTAGCAGCTCAACATGATTTGATTTAATATAACTTAAATTTGGAATCTGGCAGAACTGAATAATCATACATGCCATAATGGCATGACATAAGCTTAAGACCTCAAGAGACCTGTTATTGGGCAATTTTGAAGAGGACTTCCATTTCATAATACTAACTGGAAAGGTTGTCCTCATTTAGAATGGGGAATCAGCATTCTCTGGACCTGCTTATCCCAGTGTATTGATCTCTTCTTTCCTATCGATCAATTGTGTCCCATCCTGAGCCCACACCATGGCTTCATTATTTTGTCCAAGATGGAAGGAAGCCCTCACTGATATGTTCATTTGCAATATTGGATTGGTAAGATGTGATCTGTAATTCTGCATGACATATTGTTAATACTGTGGGAGGGGGGCCAGGGTTCAGGGAAGGTTTGTATTAAATCAACATTGGACAGGAGAAGCCTCAGGCCCTGAGACAGATTAATGCCTGGAATACGTAATAGATGTTACCGTTTGGAACACTTATTGTATGATGTTGTGTCCCCGGCCAAAAATGGTTTCAGTCAGAGGCAAAAACTGCAACGTGGTTGTGATTCGTATGCTCTGGCGGTAACATTGTTTCCACGTCCAATAATGGTCCAGTCAGACCCTCTCTTACAAACCAGAAAATATTGATCTTATTATTGCTGCAAACAAGCAAATACATGTGTCTGTTTTATTCTTTCAATTCAACGACATCTGACTGACAGTTTATCTGGTTGTGAAACTTTTGTGATCAGATGGCCACACTGTGACGTCCATTCCATGTCTGAAGACAAGTGTGACTCGACAGCCATTTTTTAAACACAATTAAACAGCAAATTAAAAAAAAAAAAAACATGCTTAATCCATTTATGCGTAGGTAGCTGCATATATCGTTGTTTTAAGCTGTATTACTTGATGCCCATTTTAACAGGTTTATATCTAGCTATTTTTATCTTGGTACATTGCATTCCTGTATCATTTTTTGTGAGAGCCAAAATTCTTCATTTGTTGCGATGGTTGAGTGGAACAAACATAGGACACGCATCTCGGAGACGGGGGTTTGTGTCCCTGGGGCAATGGCAAGTCAATAATCACATTTTTAAAAAGAATTGACTGATTATTTTCAATTTTTAGGATATATAAAGCTGTCGAATGCATGCTTTATACATAAACAGAATAACTAATCCAGCCCATTCGTGATAACGTCATATTTGGACATTGATTGAATGCCCAGGATGCATGTCCAGTTGATGACCAGGCAGTGTCTTGAACATTGGCACAATGTTCATACTGGAACAATAATCATCACGGGATGTCTTGATTTGACGATCAAACATTGGTCATTAAACATTCAGTGCTTGCTGATGGGAACTTTCAAAGCATTCAGTGATAACAAGCAAAAACAGCGTATTTCTGGCGATCAGAACAAAAATATTCGAAGGGTCTAATCATCTTTGATATATTTGTGTCGCATTCTGGGTTCTACTTGACAGAGATGTCATTTTCAACTTGATATGCAGTTTCTGTAATTTTTTTCCCCCATTTCAACAAGATCAGTATTGTGAAACGCTTTCATGTTTTCTGCACTGTGATACACCCTAGATGTGAAACGTTTTTTTTTTTTTTTTTTTGAAAAGGGAAGGTAGTATTCGATGGGATTTCAGACCAGCTTAATGGAAAAATTGAACCATGTGACCTTAGGAATTAACATTTTTTGACATGGCTCAGTTTTTTTCAATATAAATGATTAAGGACTGAATATCTCTTGCACTTGCCTCATTGGCAGCTTCCAGGATGGAAGGCATTTTGCCCTGATGACTGATTTCTTTATGGATCGTCAATGCAATTCCTATTCAAGTGGGGTTAACAGTACAGGAAGAAAAGTCAGTACTCTGGAACTTTCAATTACATGTACTAATGGCAAAAGCAGCAGTGGAGCGTTCAGCCAAGCCCTTGACTCATACCTTTGTGACGTCTCACCAAAAGGATTAATGGAGACCATTACGGCAGTGGGGTTGTAACTCTGTGCCTTCATAATCAGCATTAGAATGTTCATTTTAGTGGGTAGCAGACCACTGGATCATCAGGGAACTGCAAGCCGCTGGGGTCTTTAGAGGGACCACCAGGGCGGCTTAAGCAATGTGAAGGACAGGCAGTTTTGGTGTCTCTGGGATCACAGGCCTTCTTCTGGGGCCTGGTGGGGGCAGGTCTCCTCCAGCCTGGAAAAGGTGAGCATGCCAGCCTCTACTGGAGCCTTGGAGAGCAAGCAGGGTCACACTGGCCTTTGTGCCGGGGCAAAGTGCAGAACTCTCGCTTTATTTTTATATGATTTTTGGAAGATAATCAGCAGACACAAGGGAATTGCACTGAAGATTATGCCTCAACTGTCTCCGTTATATAAACCCACTTTACCTTATCGTAGAGCTTCTTTGGTTCACGCTTTGTCACTTCAAAGGTCGTTGAACATAATTGGTGATTTTCATGAAAAGACATGGCTTATATGTCATGTTTGTTTGACTGACAGGGACTCTAGCCTATCCCATTTCCACGGTCATGGAAGTGCCTTCCATTTGCATCATTGCATGATAACTCGTAGTCATTTGTCATACAGCCAGATAACTCTTTTCGTTGTACTCAGTGAATAGGTATTCACAATGGTTTTGTTTATTCTGGCAAACATGGCTGCATTTGTGTGTCTTGTACAGGTTATTTTTGTGGGGGAATTGACTGTTTTTACAAGTGGTTGTGTCTATGTTTACAATAATAATACTCTTTATTTATGCCTAGTTGATTGCGCATGAGCTCGAGGGCCATTTGGAATCCAGCAAAGTGCTATATATAGTGGAGTAGCTACAGGTGATTTTGGGCCAGAATCATGCATTTGATGATACAAGAATGAAATTTGGTATGAATGTTTTATGTATGTCACTTTTTTTTTGAGAAAAAAGTGCTAGCCATCAAAAATTCCAATATGGCCGACATTTTTTCAAGATGGCCGCCAGTGTCTGGAAAAACAGCTATAAAGCATAAAAAGTGTTTGTTCTTTTGAATTTCTTTGTAAAATTGTTTACAGATTTGTCTTCTTTGACCTCATTTTTAGTGCCCAGACTGATTTCTTGCAGTAATAAAGCATTTTGCAAAGTTTTGCAAAGTGGTATATGGTATGGAAGGCGGGTTCTAGGCCTATAGGAGAAGCAAAAACTCTGAAAATAAACCTTATATTGAGTAATACCTGTCCAGTACAACCTCTTCTGTAGACAAGGCCAGACTTGATCTCTTTGAACGGAGGCAGAGGCCATATGACTTAATCCCACCATCTCAAAGTGCGCTGAAGGAGCATGCACAACGAGTTGCATATCAAGCTGAACATATTTGGGGAAAGTGCATCATCTACTAGCCATAACAGCAGTGTCCATCCAACTGGGGATGGTCGAAAGAAGGTGATAATTGGAAAGTTATGTGGACTACTCTTGAGCCCATCTCTAAGAGCTGCCTGGAGTTGACGAAGTGTGGATGCAAGACGGTCTGTGGTGGAAGGCGCAAGTGTGTAAAGAACGGACTAGCCTGTACTGCACTCTACAGTTGTCGCTGTCCGAGTTCTTCAGAGACAACAGATGAAGATGAACTCTGAATGCTACGGGGGTAGGAGGTTCCTTCCTACCAAGCATTCCTATGCTAAAAACACTACATACTGTCGCATCAGTCGCGATATTAGGATATTTGGACAGAAAATCCCAAAATTTTGGCATATGTTTTAGAGTAGGGAGTCATCTGGCGGCCATCATGGAAAATGGCCTCCATACTGGAATTTCAAGGGGCAAGCAAATTTTTCTCAAAATGTAATGTAAAATGAATATTTCCTCCAAGTTTCATGCTTGTATCATCAAATGCATGATTGTTTGTGTTATCTGCTCCACTAGTATAAGTAGGACATTAAAAAATGGTGTTGAGAGGCTCGAAATATTGGCTATCTGTTTATTTGGCCGTCTGTAAATGTATCATCTGTATCAGGCCTTTGCCTCCAGCCCTCCTCCAGGCACATTCCTCACTCACCTTCACAATTAATTGCACCTGCAGCTCATTAGCTGGCTGCAGGCTATAGCCTTAACGAGTGGTATTGAATGTCCACACTGCTGTGCGGTGTGTTTTAGCTGCTTTCACCCTCCTTTATATCTATTAGTTTAACTTAGATTTTATATTGCTTTCTCCTTATCTGTTTTGTTTGTTAAAGGGACCTTGCTCCCCTTTTGTTTTGTATTATCTTTTTTGTTATTAAATCTTCATTCACCCACTTTTGCAAATGAGTCCTATCCCTAGTTCCAGCCCGTCAGACAGCCAATTGAGGGCATCGCCAATACGCAAAAAATGCCCAGATGTAGCGCTTTCGGCAAAATATCTTGCTACTTCTGGAACACACTTACTTCCGGTGAGTTACTGAGGTCACGGCTATCGTTTAGCGTCAGCTAGCTGTGGCTCGGCTGTGCACGCACGTATAGTTTAATCAAGCAGAGGAAAATGAAAACATTCACCAAGCACACAGCTAGTTTCACGAGCGTACAGGCAAGTATGCAAGTAAGTACCCGATGCGGTCGGCGGAACCACGCACCCCTAGGCAGCGTTCAATTTTTTCCCGCAGCCGCGAAAGAGACCGGAAGCGACTGGGTTACCGAACTATCCCATAATACATCTGAAACGGGGCACGAATGCAACATCCAGGCATTTTTAGCGCTACTGTCACTTTTGAGCATAGAGATACAGCATGGTTTTAATATAGCATTTGAACAGTTTCATAGCAAAACACAATATATTCATATGGAGCATTTTTAGAAAAATGCTAATCATTGTCATGGGAAAAGTAAGCATATAACAGCTTTCTTGTTTGTTAACATGTCTTGCTAAACAAGTAAACACGTTAACTCCCTACTACGTGGCGTATAATCAATATTTGGTACAATCCATCAATACCCGACATGCCTTCATTGTAATCAGTAACAATATTTGGTTTCTGTGAAACATTGTCATGACAATCAGAAACATCTATCATCTTGATTCAGTACATATTAAAGATCGTTAGAACATTGCACTTGTCCTTCCATTTAAAAACAATTACTGACTCTTAGAGCCTTCAAATATGTTCACCCTTTCTCAGCTTCTTGCTCAGCACTTCTTGCAGGTTTTCCTTTGATCAAATCTCAGCGTTCAACAAATGTCGATCGGCTTATAAGCAGTTTTACCATTCCTACAGAACTGTAATAATTGTCTGTATAACCACATGGCCCTCGTCCAAATAATTATCAAAAAGATTCATTACCATTGTGCCGGACTGTCCTGAACCAGCATAGTCATGTACAGCAGATCCAGTATAAACTCTATGCCTGAGAACCAACCTTCGAGATTCGTACTGTTCAAAGTTTTATGCCATACTTATGCTGCTTATTTTTGATGTATTATCAGAACACCAGTCTGCCAAGCCAAAGTACCATTGACTGGTCGATACTCAAATGTTTCCTTGGGCAGTAAATCCGGTCCATTGTCTCATTTAAATGACTCTGCACAGGACTCAATTTGTGCAAACGGTCTGTAGTGTCAGCTGTATCATTGTGAGCAAAGTACCAGTGTTCCGCTAATGTTCTAATGTAGGCAATGTGACTAAGCCCATGTGCAGTCGCAGCCCTAAGAACTGTTTATTTCTGTTGCACTTGTGTCCCTCCAGTCTTTGAGGTGGGATGCTCTACAAAGGGGGCGTTGTTTGTTTATTTTGGCTGCTGCATATCTATGTGTTTCCGGTACCATGAAATGGACTAATTCAGATGTTAGAAATAACTTTAGAAATTGTGCCAGGGAGCCATTTGGCAAAGCATTTTTGAGAACAGGCGTTGCCTCAAATGGGAAACTTGGTGCATCTGTAGCAATATCAGTTCAGCTCTGAATTGGTGTGATTTGTGTTGTATTACGCCAAATTACGGGGCTAACAGACCTTGACCGCTGCGCTGCATCTGTTTCGCAACAACCTCCTTTGGTTGTCACATTACAACCACATGTGCTCACCCTGCATCTTCTAGTTCTTGGCTGACCATCTGCCATTAAACCAAAGTTACTGTGTCATCCAAAATTTCGGAATCTAATGAGACTGTCGGGTTTCCATTATCAATATTAGACACAAATATTAGACATTTGAAATTCGCTGTTGTTGGGGTCCATTTCACAAGAAATATTTATCTTAGCTGAATCCATGAGGAGATCGGCCATCTGCACTGTACTCAGCCGTGCCATGTATAGTGCTCGCTAAACTTTTGCAAATGTGCTCAACTGTAAGAAAGGAATGATGAAATTCTGTCCGCCAGTCAATGACAAAAGTGCACTTGACAAGTCTCATATCTGGTGCTGTCATCGCTACTTTGAGTTTTCATTACTCTAATCGATATAATGTACTGTGTGGTCCGAGATATCTCCTAGCCGGCATGCAGGATGGACTGAACCCGCCCCACAGCCAGCTACTAGTTATCTTGTAGTGAGGCAAATGTCCATTATAGGCTTCCATGCACACATTAGACCATGTCTACATAGCAGAAAATGAACAAGAAAGTGCCCACAACCCAAGGATATGTTTGGTGTATTAGGCCTATCTGGGTCGATTTGCCCGGCAGTCACCGTGTTAAAGCTCTATACTGTGATGAAATTAAATCTAAGAATAATGAATTTTGTGAAAAAGTGAACTTTGTTGTGATTATTTGGCAAAATGCAATTTATCCACAAAAGTGTTTCTTCACAAAATACTACATATCCATTTGTTGAAACTGGGGTTAAAATCAACTTTATTTGGTCAATTTATTGTCATGATTTTACATCTTAGACCACCATGATATGAATGAATATTAAATGGATACCAAAACTTTAGAAAATCTGCCCTAAAACACACACAGACTGGCCTCCCTTCTATTGCTTGGTAAAGGTCTGTGTGGAGAGGTCATGGTAAGAAAGAATATTAATGGAGCAAATACATGACAGTATGAGAAAATTGCTATGAATTATGGATGTACAAATGACACTCAGCAATAGGGAAGAGACTCTCAACTCCACAGTCTTTGCTAATAATCTGCAAAATGTTTACCACCAACTGTCCAAACACACAGGCGCTGAAGCATTCTTGATGAGTAAGAGAACATTGAGTACACTGGTCATTTGTGATTTGAAGTCTAAAGCCTGCCAGTGGAATCCTGGGGCAGAAGCCAGATGTAGATCACTCTAGCCAGCACAGAACGACAGTGGACTCCAAAATTACTGGCACCCCTGACTGGCAATGCACAATCAATACTTCAAAAATTCTAAAAACCATATTTACAGAGAAACTCTACATAACTTAAGAAATACAGTATGATATTAAGATCCCAATGGAACCAACCAAAATAATTTACTGATTTAATTAAAAAACAATTTCCTCCAAATCAAGGTTTCACAATTAATGGCACCTTTAAAGATTGTTGTAAATAAGATCTACCAAAATTAAACTAGGTATTAAATTCCACTTATTTAGGTTTTATATAAGTGTTAAGCAACTGTATTGGGCCATTACAGCGCTTCCTGTTTCACCAGGGTATAAAAATGAGGTTACACACATGCAATATCCCTTTGCCATCCAACACAATGAAGAACAAAACAACTGTCAGTTCAAAAGAGGCAGATGGTCGTAGACCTTCATAAATATGGTAATGGCTTAAAGAAGATTGACAAATGATTGAATATGCCATTGAGCACTGTCAGGGCAATTATTTAAAAAATTCCAACTTTATAGAACTGTTGAAAACCTCAAGGGTTGAGAACTCAACAGTATTTTGCTCCCCATGACACTGAGGAGGATAGTGAGAGAAGCAATAAAATCCCTAAGAATCACTGTGAAGGAATTGCAGGCCTTGGTGGCATCTTGGAGTCACCGGATTTCAAAAAGCATCATCAGGCGCCTCTTCCACAACCACAGGCTCTTTGGAAGGGTGGCCAGAATAAAGCCTTTTCTGACCAGAAGACACAGAAGTAAGCGATTGGAGTTTACCAAACTTCATTTAAATTATGACTGGAACAAGGTGCTGATACAGCATTGGCATGTTTGGCATCTAAACATAGATGCATGCAAGGAGAGGCACCTCATGTCCACGGTGAAATATGATGGTGGGTCAGTTATGCTTTGGGGCTGTTTTAATTCAAGAGGTCTAGGGGCACTGGTTAAAATTAATGGCATAATGAATTCCACCAAGTATCAGGATATTTTGGCTGACAATGTGGTTGCCTCTGCCAGAAGGCTGTGACTTGGCCGGAGGCGGACTTATCAACAAGACAATGACCAAAAGTGTACTTCAAGATCCACTCAGAAATGGTTCTGTGACAGTCGACATTCTGCAATGGATATCTCAGTCCCCAGACCTCAATCCAATTGATTACCTGTGGACTGAGTTGAAGATGGCAGTTGATAAATGCAAACCCAAGAATGTGAAGGATCTTGAAAGGATCTGCTGAGAGGAATGGTCTAAAATCCCCCCACCCCCCCAAATGTGTGCCTTAACTTTGTCAAAAATTAAAGGAAAAGACTCCATGCTGTTATCCTTGCTAGAGGTTGTTGCACTAAGTACTTAATAAAACGGTGCCAATTACTATTAAACCTTGATTTTGTTGAAATTTATTTTGTATTAATTGATTGTTATGATTTTGGTTGTTTCCATCAAAATATTAATAATTTCACACATGTTGGTATATTCCATTTGTCTACATTTACAAGGTTTTTTTTTTTTTTTTTTTTTGTATTGTTTGTGCATTGCCAGTCTAGGGTGCCAGTAATTTTGGAGCCCACTGTTTGAGATGGAAGTTCTGGAGAGCTGAGCAGGAATTTACACCCAATCCTGATAACCGTAGAAGGCTTGGAAAGTGTTCCTAATAAACAGGGTTGAAGAACAGACTGAAGAGTCGACTTAGCAAGAATGCAGTCCCATTCCTGGAGACTGGGAATTGGGCTTGGAAGCTTGCTCCTATTAATAAGACTAAGAAAAGTAGTTCCTTATTTCTCTGTCGTAAAAAATTAAGGATTTCTGAAGCTGATAATTTCACAAACTAGGAAGATACTGACTGGTTGCTTTAGGGCATATAGCAAGGGATAATCCAGAAACTTGACAGAGTCAAAGTAAGGAAATATATACGCCACAGAGACATGCAGAAATGGGGAAACAGAAACGCATACACCTGTCGGGGGAGGAACACATGACACGTAATTAAACCAATCAAAGGTGACAATACATTTAAAAGACAAGTTGCTGGATGGGAGGAGATAAAATAAGAATGCAAACGAGGGACATGACAACAATGTGTGATATGTAAATGTTGTGGTTTTCATTCAGAAATATTTTCATATTATGAGGTTCCCCCATCCTCAAACAATTGGAGAGAGACAGATTCCTCAGAAAAAAATTAGGCTTTATTGAGGCATATTGATGAATATAAAGCCGAGTTCTTTTTTGCACAAGAACTGACATTCTGCTTTTCACCCCAGTTTTTGTACCTTCATCACAGGAAATGTCTTCCAAATATGGTTTTTCCGCCCTCTCACGCTACAATGGTTCAATAACGTAATTACGTCTGCTTCTTACCTGTTTTTCAATGGTATAATCATGTGGTGTCTGCATGTTACTTGTTTTTCTCTTTTATCATATTTTGCAAAGGATGCCAACTAAACAACTTCAAGGCTACTTCATTGCTTAAGAGGACTTTTAGTTGGGTCACAGGTCATCCCAGAGACAGGCAAAGCAAAACACTGCCAACTTGCCTTGAAAACTGCAACCAAAAGATAACAACCGTCTTCCAGTGTAATACTGGAGCATGCATAAATATATGATTGCTGATGAATGATGGTGAATAATGCTGATGACTGAACAGATATTGCCTGAATCAACTGAACAGATGTCAATCAAAGCTACAGAAGCCAACTGCTTATGTGTGTGTGCACTGCTCATGCGTGTGTGAACTGCTTGTATATGGGGGGCATTTTATGCCAGCGAACTATACTAAAACGCCTTAACTGTGTCGCCTACGCCTGCATAAAAGACTGATAAATGCGCGCGCGTACAGGCACGCGTTTTGCGAGTACACCAAATAATGAAGGGTGACGGGTGACAAGTGTCATGCCACCTGCGAACGCAGCGGACGCCTGTGTGCGTGCTCGTCTCAATGTACAAATAATTATTTACTTAATGATGACGAATTTTGAGTTTAACAGCTGCTTCGCTTCACAATTCAAGCAGTCCATGTATTACCAAGAGAGACCGATGACACAGTTTAGGCTATTTCAGTCTTCACGTGCACACGTTAAGGCATCTGAAGCGTTGGCTGTTGTACAACAGTGACACGCGCTAACGCCTATAACGTGTGCACACCTATAACGGGATGTTGAGGTATATCAGGGACTGTACCATTGCTTAGGTGCATCATCGCATCATTTTCTCCCTCAGACTGGTTCACCATCTCAGAGTCAGACCAGAGGCTACTAACAGGTCCATGTAGGCCTACCTTTTGTCAGTTTGATATTTCGTTTTAACCAAAAAAAATATATATATACATACATATATCATGTCTGGAATATCATGTCCCCACAATATTGTATGAATACAACGTTTTGTCTTTTGCTGCTAATTATGTTGGTTGGTAACGTTTTCGTTTTTTCAACAGGCCTCACGCGGACAACAACCTTTTTGTCTTTATTATTTTTCTGTGAATATTCTGTGATTTAGCCTATTGGTGAGAAGTCTAAGAGGTTACATTTGCCAAGTGATTCTTTAATTTATCTGTTTTTTTCCACGGGACGTAGCCTATAGCTACTCTTTTTAATTAATGTATTAGGGGAGAGCTGGTACGAAAGTAACATTTTTCACATGGACGTCATTTTAAAAGATAACGTTACAGACCGAAAAAAATTTTCGGAGCAATTAACTACTTTCGTGTGTGCTCTGTCAATATCAGGTGCTAAATCATGCCAATATATATTGACTTCGGCATAGTTTGACGTCGAACAAAAGTTGCGCATTGCTGCTTTCGACCCCTCCAGTCGGGACGAAAGTGGCACACAGGCCGGACAAAAGTAACGTGATGAAATTAACTGGAATCTTTTTAATTACTGTCGTTAAAACAGAAACAAAAACAATCAGACATTTGTTTCAAACATTTTAATTTGCTTCAAATGTTTCAAAAGTAAACGTGAACATGTTTAACGTTCCAGATAGCAAGCACCTCCGCTCTGGATCTGCCCCGGCTCTGAGCCGGATCAGCTGGTGTCGGCACAGAGCTGGGGCAGATCCGGAGCGGAGGTGCTTGCTATCTGGGTGGGGTGCAATTGGTCTATTTATAAAAATTATGAAATTACTTTACTCATTATCATAGTTGTGACAGATATAATGAGCTGCACCCTCAGTGCATGCCTCATGTGGCCACAGCAGACAAAAGATGCACCGCACCCACACTTCTCCAGGCAAAGATGAGGCAAATGTTTCCCCACAAACAAGACATTCCTCATCATTGCCCTGAGAAACTCTGGTTGCAGTGTGTCCACTAAACAACGTTTTCTTTGGGCGTTTTGAAGAGGACTGTTTTTTCTGGACCCTCTGCCGACTCTCCTCCTCCAAAGCAGCTTTTACTGGGGTGTCGGTCAGTATTGCTGTTGACCTGCAACATTCAATGAGATGATAGTCAGAATCAGCTTGTTTTTATACAAGTAAGAAAATCAAGACAAGTTAAAAACGACACTCTGCTCACCTCTTTCTGCCTCTTCTTTTATTTTCTTTCCTTGAGCCAGCCTTTGGATATGGGCGAACCTTTTCTGGGCTGAACCTCTGTATTGGCGTGCCACTAGATGTTTCTGGAACCACAAGCATACCTGGATAGATAATATTTCCAAAAAAAATGCTTGGCAAGGCTCAACATGCACATTTAAAGACACACACAGACACAAACTCTCACCATCTACAGGAATGGCAGACTCATGGGGATGCAGCTCAAATGGGCTCTGGCTAGGTTGGTGGTGTCTTAAGGGAGCGGGTGCTGATGATGGAGCGGACATTGGTGATGAAGAGGGCGCTGGTGATGAAGCGGACATTGGTGATGAAGAGGGCGCTGGTGATGGAGCTGGCGCTGGTGATGAAGAGGGCGCTGGTGATGGAGCAGGCGCTGGTGATGGAGCTGGTGAAGGAGCTGGCGCTGGTGATGAAGAGGGCGCTGGTGATGGAGCTGGCACTGGCACTGGGGATGGAGCTGGTGCTGGTGCAGGACGGTTGGTCACAAAAGCTGGAGCAAAGTCTGTCTCACTGAAAATATCTGGATTCAAGGGCCAGATACCGGCACACTCGAACCCAGATGAAATGCTGCTTGCTGTCGCAGCTTGAGGCAGAGCTTTAGCCACAAGACTCGGGATGTTGTAGATGGTCAAAGTTCTTCCAGGGTTCATTCGCATCCAATTGTCTGCAGCACTGTTAATGTAGTGCTTCAGAGGACCAAAAACGCTTTGGTCTAGCGGCTGGAGACGGTGGGAGCAGTGGGGTGGAAAAGACAGGAGTACAATGCCATGTGACTTGCAAAAGTCAACAGCTACCATAGAGAGGTGTGATGGATGATTGTCTAAGAGTAGCAGCAACTTTGACTCCGGAATCACGCGGGTGTGTCTAGCAAAATGCTGTAAAAATGCCAAGAAATCTGTCTCCTGCATCCACCCCGATCCATTGGCAGAACCAGTGCAGCCAAGGGGGCCATCCTGGATGAAGTGGTCCTGGAACTTCTTCCTTGGGAAGATAAAGTAAGGGGAACAAAGTTGCCATGTGCGTTGGCAGCAAAGGCAACAGTCACCAATGTCCCTCTTTCCCCAGAGATCACAGCACCGACCTGGCGCTGCCCCTTGGTGGCAATGATTTTGTCTGGCACTTGAACCGTTGTGGAACCTGAAATAATAAATGAAATGAATTATTGCTGTTGCAAATCACTGTTGCTTTTTAATTTATCTAAATATAACTTTTTACCTGTTTCATCCATGTTCCAGATGTCCTTTGCTTCAAAATTATAGCGGGTGAGGACAGTCTTTAGGTTTTTAAAAAACGCTGTCACGTTGGTCTTGTTGAAGCTGGTGGAACAGGACATGCTGGTGGCTTGAGGTTGATGAACGGACAGGGTTTTATTGCGCTCGAGTAAGGAGGTGAGCCAATCCTTCCCTGCCATCTGGTTTTTCTCCCATGAACATGGAGTTTTGAGGCCAATATTTTCGGCCAGCTCATATGCAAACTTTCGCACCTAAAACAGCATGAATAAAGAGGTTAATTAGATAGCAAGCACCTCCGCTCCGGATCTACCCCGGCTCTGTGCCAACTCCAGCTGATCCGGCTCAGAGCCGGGGCAGATCCGGAGTGGAGGTGCTTGCTATCTAAGGCAAATGGCGGTAGTGGTGTAGCTCTGTCTGCAGTGTTACTACAAACTTTTTAGGACTCAGGCCAAAATGTATATCAGCTGCTCTCTTTATATATGTCTGCAGTCTCTTCTCCTGTTCTTCTGTGAAGACTTTGTTGTGAGCCCTGTACCCTGGGGCTCTGGTCTGCTGCCCTCCTGCCTCTGCCCTCCTCTTGCAGTACCTGAACAGGGTGACATGACAAACGCCATGCACCTCTGCTGCCCACCTTATACTCTCGCCTCTTCGGACATCAAGAAAGGCCCTTTCGTAAACCTGCTGGTCAACCTTTCCTCTCTGGGTAGTTCTGACCCTAACTCTTGGCATTTTCTGTCGGTAAAATATAACACACACATTTTAGTGAGCTTTAAAACACAAAATGTGGCCGCATTAGCAGAGAGGGACGAATGTAACCGTTGGTACTTCGGTCCCGCGCCTCTGCTGCCCTCCTAATACTCTCGCCTCTTTGGACATCAAAAAAGGCCCTTTCGTAAACCTGCTGGTCAACCTTTCCTCTCTGGTTAGTTCTGACCCTAACTCTTGGCATTTTCTGTCGGTAAAATATAACACACGCATTTTTTAATTAGCTTTAGAACAGAAAATTCGGCCGCATTAGCAGAGAGGAACGAACGTAACCGTTGCTACTACCGCCCCGACAGTGACTCCTGACATTTGAACCAGGATTGCTTCTGAAGTGGAAAAAATCTGACATTTCAAACTTCAGGATAAGTTACAAAACTAAATTACCTATCATTTCATCATAAATATGACACATGGATAAAGACAATCTTTAAATCAAAAAAGTTTACCATTTGTCTGAATTTACTCACCACTGTGGAAAACGGTCTTCCGGTCTCGTTTAGCGGAAAGCGACGAAAACCTCAAGATTTTTCCCGGGTCTGGAGATTGTCGCGAGCTGGACGTGCTGACCTAATTTGACGCATCGAAGTGCGGATGGCTGTGAGTAAATCGCTGTATTACTTTCGTCCCACGTTACTTTCGCACCGGCTCTCCCCTACTCCATGTCCCACAGTCATGAAAGTTCTAATTTTTCGAGTATTCCAGCAATTATTAGACGTATAAACGACGTATTAGACGTATTAGACGTGTAAACGTAGCAATGTTTATGTTCGACCTTTATAAAATGCAAATTGTAGCTATCGACTTTTCTTGGTCTTTTTATTCGTCTGTTTTCTTCAGTTGAAGATAGACAACAGTCTGTTCGGTCCCTCTTTTGAAAATTTGTCAGATTGATTGAACAGATTCACGCTTTATTTAGACAACACTCTGTTCGGTCTCTCTTTTGAAAATTTGTCAGATTGATCGAACAGATTCACGCTTTATTTCCACACCAGAGGTAAAATAGTGCTTGTAGTCAGTGAGCAAATCAATTCCATGACCATTGACATTGTGAATTAAATATTGCATGCACGATCAAGACTGTCGGACGCGAAATGCAAAATACTCCATGTCCAGCAGCCAGTATTGATATGAGAGCAGATTTATAACGAAATAAAGAATAAAAATATATCACCAACAATCAGAACATCCAATGGGCACTGCAATCAATTTATTCGGGCCATTTTTTTAAATACAACGAAGTCCGTACAATGCCTGCCGGACATTAAATGCAAAATACTCCGTGTCCGAGAGCCAAAAAAAAAAAAAAAAAAAAGATTAGATTAGAAGATTGATAACGAAATAAAGAAATTAAAAAAAAAACATTTTAACAACAAACAGAACATCCAATAAACACTGCAATTTATTTATTTGCGGGCCATCTTTTTTGGATGTTCTGTGCGAGCTCTAATGGGTAGCATTTTGATATATGAAAGAAAAGAGGATAGCACTCCAAGTTTTAAAATTTATTGCCTGTTCCTCTTTTCTTTCATACTCAGACGTTCAGTGTAGGATTTAGCACCCAGTTTTCTACGATTGAGTTGAGCGCGTTTTTTGTCATTTTTAGCATTTTGATATAGCCTATGTCATTATTCCCCCCCCTCTCAAGGTTTGAATGATATCGAATTGATATTTAATGATTGCAAGGGTGAAAGGGATAATTAAAATAATTTCAGCTACTTAAAAATAAAAATATCCTGACAGCTCTGATGGGGCTTGGGGTTCATATATAAGTTATGCTTTCTTATAAACAATCCCGTATGAACCTGAGACTTTGTGTAACAACTGATCTGTATAGATATGCGATATGCTGCAGAACATAGAAAATGAATCACTGTTAGGTTCTGATGATCCAGTGTACCTCGTGCGTAAATGCGCACAGCCTCTTCCTCAGTTTCGCGCCTGAGCAATGGTACAGTCCCTGATATACCTCAACATCCCGTTATAGGCGTGCACACGTTATAGGCGTTAGCGTGTGTGTCACTATTGTACTTAAGCCAACGCTTCAGACGCCTTAACGTGTGCACGTGTAGACTGAAATAGCCTAAACTGTGTCATCGATCTTTCTTGGTAATGCATGGACTGCTTTAATTGTAAAGCGAAGCAGCGGTTAAACTAAAAATTCGTCATCATTAAGTAAATAATTATTTGTACATTGGGACGAGCGTGCACACAGGCGTCTGCTGCGTTCGCACGTGGCACGGCACGAATGACCCCTCGCTAATATGATTTCCACAAACACAGCGTGTGCCTGTACGCTCATGTAGAATTGTACTTAACAGTCACGCGTCGTCTTCATGTCATGTATTTGAGGCGTAATTCACCCGTCACGTAGGCGTATGCGCAACAACGCGTGAGCAGTGTCTGCGCGACGCCAACGTGACGCTCGTCTGTCCATTGAAAGTGAATGGAATTTACACGCGCACGTTAGAGGTTTGATGTCATCGCATAGGCGCAGTACACGCGTTTTAGTATAGTTCGCTGGCATAAAATGCCCCCCATGCTTGTATGGGTGTATGGGTGTGTGTGTGTGTGTGTGTGTGTGTGTGTGTGTGTACGCGTGTCTGTGTGTGTGTGTGCATGTGTATGTGTGTTACTGCTGCTTACATAATATGGTTACTGATTATGATTGTTGATTATGGTTATTAATTATGGTCATTGATTTACTGATGAATATGATGAGAAATATTGAAATATAATCCTCAACGTAAACACTGAGGCTGTGAATTCTCTATTATACATCATAGTAAAACACCTTTGTGATGGTACACCTAAAGGATTCATGCATAATATTGCTGCACTGGGGTAGTAACTCAGTGCCGTCATAATCAACATTAGATGGCTCAGTTAAACAGCTTTGTGATCTCATGCCTATAAGGAAAAATATACTTTTTTTTAAATAGCACTTGGGCTCTGACCTCACACTACTATAATTAGCCTTAGTTTGTTAAGTTATGTATGTTCTAAAAACAGCTTTGTGATGTCACACCTTAAAGGATCAATATGCAATATTTAAGCACTGGGGCTGTGACTTCTTGCCATCATATGTCTTAATAGTTCAAAGGATTTCATTTTCACTGTGAGGAGATTGCGTTGTGGGGAAAAGTACATTCTGTAGCCTGTGCTGTGTAATAATGAAGTCCCATCAGAGGAAACACGCTAAGAGATATTTTTATTGCAAACAGGCATGGCTGAATTGTATGTTGGACTTCCATCTGCTCTAATTACGAATGAAAACCTTTGGGGCATAAAGCTCACATGGAGCCTTCCCAACCTGAGCTTCATTGTCCTATTTTTTGCACAAATCCTGCGTGCTTATAGTGCGTTCCTTTGGCTTCAGAGCTGAGCGGACGGATTGTAATATCAAACGTGTGTGCAAATGCCACTAATTACATATCAAAGTGTATATATATAGTGAAGTAAATTTTTTTTTTTTTTTTTTTACCAGGGTCTGGCATTTTTATTCAAACAGTATTTTATATATGCACTAGAATTTTTTTTATGCGTTTTCTTTTGCATCTGATACAAATAGTTCCCTTCCCTGCCAAACTAAAACACAGAATGGTCAGGCTATATGAGTGTTGGTGGGTTCTGACATGGCTATAGCAGTAAAGAGTATTTGATATTATGGATCTCTTTTCTCTTCTGAAATCTACATTATTTGAGCACATTTGCTTTTGAAGTGGCTTTGCCAGTACAGCAGATTTGATCAGAGTGCTTTCACCTCGACATCACAAACTTTGGCCTGGACTATATTTTTATCTGACTGTCTGCAAGTTCACAGCAGTAAAGCACACTTAGCACTCTGGGCTATGAGAAATAATTCTCCATGCTCAAAAATAAATGTTGAATAAATAACTAAATAAAGTCTTCAGCTGTCTGCCTCTCTTTGTCAGGGTATTGTTGCTTTTGGTCAGTCTCATTCGGCTGCCTGCCCATGGAGCGTCCTTGAGACTGTATTGAGCAGTCATTCCCATCTCTCTGCTGCATCCCCACTGCCATTCTTCCCCATACACTGCCCTGCAGTCAGAGAGCCATATTCCTAGTGCTCCATTTTTCTCAATTACATTTGGAGCCATCCGTGAATGAAAAGAACCTAAGAAAATGGAATTCTGCCCACTAGGGAAGACAAGTGGCAGGAGGGGGGGGTTGTTTAGATGGCTGTTTTTTTGGGCAGCGAGCCAAAAATAGAGGAGAGTCAGAGGAAGAGCTGGGTAACAATGCGGTCAGCCGGTTGAGTGAACATGCAGAGCCAAAATAGTGTGCAGCTACTGTCCCTGCGCAGTAAAATATTGAGTGTTAGGTCAACGCTTGCGAAATACACTTGGTCTTTGCACTCATGGGAACTATCTGTGGTGCAGTTGAATTAACACTGGATTAAACTCATAGCAAAGCTGAACAGAAGTTCAACAAAGCTAATTGGCTGTGTGGTGTCCCTGTTTGGAAAGCATTGGCTGAGTGAATTCAAAATACCTCACTGAGAGAGCGAGAGATCATAAAAGTTTTATGTAAGGAACTCCAGACACCAGATAATCCCCCCCCCCATTTTCATGTGATTGTAGGCATGTGATACTTAACTGTATGGTATAGCCTTTAATGTGTTTGACTGCAAGTTAGACAATATCTCAGATTTAAAGCAAGCCATTGCGGCTCTCAGGAATAACCAAAAACAACAGAGAGTAAATGAAATGTATTTCAGCAATCAGTCTGCCAAATGCTCGCAATGCTGTAGAGCTGAACTGAGTTGGAACATTAAATGAACATACATTAAAGGAAGTAGCCTTGTCCCCTGCTTTTAGAATTCTTCCATGTAACTTTTCATTAGCCTGTGGAGTTAAAAAAAATTCTGCCCTTCTTGTACCATCTCATTAAATGAAATCCTATCAATCCTCTTATCCAAGGCTAGCCTGAGAGCAGAGTTGTCTGAGAGAATTTGTTTCATCAGAGCTCCTCAGCCTGTCGTGCTCACATCAACATTTATGCTTTTTCGATTTAGTGGAATCTATTGTCCATAAATGTGCTTCCGGCAGTCTCCAAATCATTTTGCGGATGTTGTCGCTGCAAACTAATGATACAGTTCCTTAGTTTGTTGCATGTAGTTGTAATGCTTTTTACTTTGGTTATTGCCAAGCATTTGGTCAGGTGGATGAGAAAATATTACTCAACAAAGAAGTGCTTCTTAAATGAAGTACTCTATCAGAAGAAGCTAATTAATTGAAGAACTCAGCCATCCAATTATGATTGGAAAAAGCAGTTTTGTCATTCATAGAAAATGTTAATATTTAAATGTGATTTTAAATGATGCTTATTTTAGCATAGTAAACATCTCTGAACATCTTTGAGTACACATTGACATTCTTAACATATGCGCAATGTTTTATTCAGTAGTCAGGGAAAGCGCCAAACTCTTTACAGTTGGTGGTTTGAACAGTTATCTCAAATGACAGGGGGATTAAATGTCACATAATGCAGAAAAGAAAGACTTCTACCAAGGAGGGGCTTTGTTCAACAATAATATTGACAAAAAATGAAATTGTAGGCCTCCAAGTGGCTAAGATGTTCATCTGGAAACCCAGTGGTCAGATTTCAGCCACGCCATTACTAGGAATGGCCAGAGGTCCGCATGGGTTAGGCAACCATCAGCTCAGCCTTGCTGGGGATAAAAGGTTAAGCCAGTAAAAACTGGTTTGTGTGATCACTCTCCAGTGGCCACTTCTGTTTGGCCAAGCTCATGTAGCTGTAGGAATACACTGACTGTGTTGTCCTGCGAAAGCATAGGCAGCGTGTGATTGGTGGTGCGATTGCATAATGTAAAGAAGTGAGGGATAGTCGTCACATGAGCCAGTGGAATCATGCGCCATGAAGAATTCCGTGCTGCCTCCTCTTGAGTTGATGGGAACAGGTTGCTGCAATGGCTGCGTTCAGGGTGGAGGAGGGCGGGGGGGCTGAAAAACCCAGAAAAAAATGAAAGGCATTAAAAGGTGATCGGTGAGTCTATGTGCAAATATTACAACATAAAGCGCAATCCAGTGGGCCAGGTGGAAATCCACAAGAACGCAAAGAGAACATGCAAACTCCACACTGGAAGGTTTTGTTGCACTGTGAATCCAGATAGTGTGGTGAACTCAAATCGAGGGTTTGGAGCACAGTGGTTATATGTCCAAATTTTGTGGTTTTGAGATTTTTACCCCCTGTCACAGCTTTCTATCAGCTAATCCTTGAAGCACGATAACTTTATGTCCATCTGCATCCATTTTTAATCAAAATTCACATTTTCATTTAGTGATCTGTCCAACAGAATCTGCTTAAATGAATTAGACATTGACATTTTGATGAATAAACATGAATTTTAATACAGAATAGTCTGTCTTCCATTGCAAATGAACTGACCTTCAACCAATCACGATTGTTTATGTCACATCATGTGCTAGAATTGTTGGAGCACTGAGGTGACATGTCCAATTTTGGCAATTTTGACCATGATGTTGCGGTTACACTCCTATGAAAACTTAGGTGTTCAATATACTTCTGAACCATGCAGCAAAAGAGCGACTGGTAAAAAAAAAAAAATGATATAAAATACCTGATTTAATAGAACACTTGGAAACCTAAAAATCAATTTTTCTCAAAACCTCTAAAATGGACATATAACTATTGTGCTTAGTCCAAACCCTCGAAATGTTCTGTGGAAACCGATTGCCTCAAAAAAATTGTGTCGGCCAACTTAATAGCATTGTGTGGAAGGAACTTAAAGAAAATAAGGTAAAGTTATTTTTAAAATTTTTAAGTGCTGTGAACACAAGATCATTAAGTTGGCATACACAATTTTTTTTGGTGATTTGTTTCCACAAAACATTTGAGTTCACCACACTTGTCAGGGTTTACAGTGTAGGATTGAAATAGGTACAGTACGCTCTTGCGGTGAGGCGACAGTGCTATACACTGTACATCACCATTACAGTACCCATTAATCCTTCACTCATTACAGAAATCTGGGTTTAATGCATGTGCATGAGTTGTCATGTACAGACTAGTGACGGCGAAATGTTGCTGTAGTAGGTAGTACTTTTGGGGGTCCTAATCTGACTGTGGCCTTTCTGTATGGACATTGCACGTGCTCCCTCTATTCATGTAGATTTTCTCTGGGTACTCAGTTTTCCACCCACAGTCCAAAGACCTGCACGCTAGTCTAACTGGATACCCAAGATTAAGTGGAGACCCAACATATGAGCATGTGAGTGAATGGTGTATGAATGTGTGCACCCAGCCATGGGTGGGTGAACTTTTCAGAGTGTATTCCAATGGATGTTGGGATAAATTGCACACCCCCCACAGTTCTGGCCAGAAATAAGCAGATTCGGTAACCAGGGGTTGAGTATTGTACTAATATACTTCTAGCAATATACTACATCCCTGAGGAGCAGAGATGGTGTGAACTCTGTGATTTAGGCGAAGTTGAGAATGAATCTCATTTTCTTTAGTACTGTCCTTTCTATGATGATCTAAGATTATCATTGATGATTGAAATGTCCGTAAAAAATCCTGAAATATTCTGGAGCAGTGATGATGACAGGATGGAATGGTTGTTTACTTTTAATATTTATAAGTTGGCCTCTTTTGTTGCAAAAGCCTGGAAAAAGCGTCAGGATGGTTGTTTAACTAGTCTACTATATTATTGAGGGTATTTTTGGTTCTGGTCTTTCTGTAAAGATAATGATGTCTTGTAAGCCCATTTGGGCTGGGCATATTGTTTATGCATGACGCAATAATAAAACTTAATCAATCAATCAATCTAGCTTCCTCATCGATGTCTCAATGTTTATTTTTTAGCCTAGTGGCATCAAAGGAGCCCAATAGCCCTCGAGGAAGAACCGTTCCCATGTCGCCCTCAGACTTCCTGGATAAGCTGATGGGGAGGACCTCAGGCTATGATGCAAGAATCCGGCCAAATTTCAAGGGTATGCTCATTCTGAATTCTCATTTCCCAAAATCAAGATGTGCAGGTTGTACTATAGAGAACTTGACTTTGAATAATTTGCAAACTGGTTGCATCGTAGCATCTATCTTCACTGTGAAAAAAATGAAAAACTAACTTAACTTAAAAAAGTGGGGCAATCAGCAGCAAAGAATTTCTGAATTTGCTCAACCTCCAAGTAGTTGCAAAAACTCATTTTTGAAAGAAATATAACTTGTTGGGCTGGCTCAAAAAAAATTTGTAGCTGCTTACCTTACTTTAAGTTGAGTCAGGTTTTTTTTTTTTTTTTACAGTTCTTGGACATCCTTGATGATCTTGTGATAAGATTATCCGATTAATTGCCGATGCTTTTTCATATTTGCACATCTTTATATGTGTACACTTTGAAAAGGTTGAAGTGGATGAACTGGCTTTCAATAAAGACCTAATTTTCAGGTTGGGAAATGATAAATGCTTTGACTGCTGTTGGCTATTCTGCCCTACAAAGGCTAAGTGTAGTAACTAAGCAATAATTTCAAAAGCAAAAAATGGCCTCGGAGTTTATTTGCTGTCCCAACAAATGAATAGTTAGCACATTTCTGATAGATTATGGTTAACTGATTTACCAAGGTACAATTTCTGTCCGAACAAATCCTGACCTCCATATACTTTCAGGCCCAAAACTGTGTAACTCACATTTTACCCAATATGTAGTTACTGCACTTAGGCTTTTAGGGCAGTATTGGCAAGTGTCGCAGTTCATCTGTGTGCTGAAATAAAGAGAATTTGTGGATGCAGAATTCAGGCTGCTGGATTTTATTCTAAAATCTCTGCTCTTGTTTGAATTGCTGGAGATAAAGCACTGCCGATATGCAAAAATGTCAGCCGACTGAAAAATATGAGGACTGGTCATTCAGAGGTTGTGTATCACTGCGAACCATACAAATGTTGTCCGTGTACTGTACATATTAGGCACTTGTATATGCAGTACACAGACAGCATTTTAATGGTTCCCAGTGATGTAGTGTCTGTTTCGTATGTCTATGCTACATCCAATTTTGGAGATATTGGGACATGTTAAGTTATGGCAGATTGCTGAGGCTGACTTGGTCAGTAAAATACTATTGTTTAGTCAGTTGTGAATGCTGATGTAGTTCCTGTGTTATTGATTTCATTGGTGTCTGCCATCAAGCTGATTTTGGTTTGGTTTTCTAGGTCCTCCTGTGAATGTGTCATGTAACATATTCATCAACAGCTTTGGCTCCATTGCTGAGACAACCATGGTATGTACGTTACTCCCTTTAAAATAAACCACGGTGTAGCCAAACTATTGTGTTTCAGCAAGTAAGAAAGCAAATTAATTGCTTTCTTTCATGTCGTATCTTCATTTTTTCCTGAGCTCAGGTACAATGTTGTAATACCTTCCATTGCTTTAGGAGAACTTTCTTCCACTGCTGCCTTAAATGTCTGCATACCAATGTAGTATACAATGTGGTTTGTAATTTATAGAGTGTTTTAAATGGTCATACTAACTGTCATCTTCTCATAATCTTCTGTTTTACTCTTTGTAAAGTAGGGTAGTGTCAGTGTTCTAGAACTCTCCTGCTTTCAGATACCAGCAGTTATTTTTTATGATGCTTTTGAGATGTCCAGAGAACTGGGTATAATCCCATGTCCCTGTCGGAAAAGTGCTCTCGAATGCCTCTCCTATTTTGAATTCCCACTGGGGAGCTTGGGTATGATTTCAGAACTCCCAGTTCGTCGAGATACGTGACATCTAAGCACAATGGCTAACAAAACTTACGTTTTTTTTTTTTTTTTTTTTTAGGTAAATATCTTGTTAATAATAAGGAACTAAGTCAGTATTGCTCTCTCGGGGCCACAGTGAATTAATAACAACTGTAAATAAGGAATGTAGCTAGCTAATAGGGACTGCCTTGTTAAATTTATGGTCTCATGATTCATATGACCTGGTCTTTACAAATATTACGTTATTTTAATGTTAAGTAGCTAACTATCTATAAGATAAACACAGTCCTCGATGTTGAAAATTTTTGGGGGAGTAGATAACGTTAATTCAGGCAGGACACTTATGTCAAATTTAACGATTTATCACAGAATGACATGCATTTGAGTTTGGCAATGACTCTGCTGGGGCGATGCCCTGGAACAATCTTTGCAAGCATGAGACAGACCGTCCCTGAGATCACAAACCCCACCCCCCGCAGAGCCTGAGATACAGGATCTTTATGTTAATGAACCCCCCACCCCCCGCAGAGTCTGAGATACAGGATCTTTATGTTAATGAACACAATATGAACAGATGCTGCTTATGATGAAAATTGTCATGTATGACGTAGGAGCCCGGGGAGATGGGGTAAATGAGATGCAGATCTTCAGCAGGCCAGAGAATGAGTGGTGTACGGCCCTGAGCTGGAGAAATGAGTGAACGCTGTCTTCGTTATAGAAGCTTGCCAATTGGATGGGAGATGCTTAAGTCAAGAATTTTCGGACAGAAGGGGACTTGTGACTAATCCTAAGGCTCTGTTTCAGGCAGGATACTTACGTTAAGTAGGGAATGACAAGCATTTGAGTTTGGCTGTGGCTCTCCTTGATTGAAACCCTCAAAACATCTGAGCAAGCATGATGCAAACATTCCTTGAGATCAGACACCCCCAAAACTTGTGCTCCCAAAGGGAGCAGGCAGAGTCACTTGCTTATAAAATCTGAGTATGAATGGAATAGAATGGAATGATGTGCAGCATGTTGCATTTCCTTTCAGTTCATTTAAGCATACCTGGCTTTCTCCTCTGAAAGCGGTGGGATCAGCCAGAATGCTGAATGCAAACAGAAGATCACCTGGCAAGACACTATTAGAGTGACTTGATACAAAGGAAATATGCTATGTCACGCTACTAGCACCTAAAAACTGAAAAAGTGCACCTTTTTCCGATAAATTCCTACAAAAACTTAGAATACACCGAGGTTTACTGAAGATTTGAGGCCAACTCGGTAAACCTCGGAAAAATTTCACAGAGGTATCCCGAAGTCTGTCCAGTTTACCTGAGCTTGGTCAAACACCACTAGCAAATGAAACCCACACGGGCCTGTGTATAGCCCGTCGACGTGGGTCTCCTACTGATGGATTAATGAGTATTTGTATGTTCTATATGGATGAATGTATTTGTTGTTCCACTGAGTGGTGTCCATTTAACTTTTATAGGGCCTATGTAGGCTACAACACACACCAAGGGTTACTGCACTATTTCATTCTATAACATAAAGTTTCCTATTTATTTCTCAATATTATTATTATCTTAAAATTATTATCTTAATAATGGTCATCATCAAGAACAATAAGGCATAATGAGTAAATGGACAAACATTAGCATAACTTTATTGGGATGATCTGAAATTTTGTGAACAGCAAGGAATTGTGGGAACAATAATCAGCGAGCGAGTGGACATCGTAAAAACAGTTGATCTGTGCTCACGCTCATGCAGAAAAGGGGAGAGCGGCTTTTAAGCCTCTTTTAGCTATGAAACCAAATGTGCTTAATTTCGGCACATTGGCCAACCTTTCCCCCTGCTCCTTACGCTCTTGCCGCTTCCTGCATAAATACTTCGTTTGTAGCCTATCTTGCATGCAAGATTAAACCACAGACTGTCCTTGGATTAAACGATCGGACCGTGCCATCGTCACGTGGGTGGTCTATGGAATGTTGTACATTACCCAGAAACACTTGCTGTCTCAATGATGATTTCAACAGCAGAATAAACTTATCATTGCTTGTTTTATCAAGCATTTTCCAAAAATAAATCTAAATTATTTCATGTTATAACGACTTTTGGTTAGTTAAAATGATGGAGGTACCATGATGACATCGACTTGCCAGCCCCATGACTGAGAAATGAATGCAGTTGCAGTGGTATAAATATACAGTAGCACATGAAAACGTTAAGCTATTAAACTATTTCTAGTAAGCTGTGGATATTCTGAGAAATTTAACAGTAGAAACAACACGTAATTTATCGCTTATTAGGACCCGAGAGTGTCCATCAGTGGGGCCCCCCCTTGCCGCCGGGCCCCAGTGCCGTTGTATTTCCTGCATCCCCCTATTGTTACGCCACTGACAACACCTCAGTGAACCTCGGTTAAACTTTCTCGAGACACACCGAGGATTGTCTGGCCCACTGAAGTTTAGAGACCACATCAGTATTCCTCAGGAAAATTTCACTGAGATAGACGGAAGTTTGTCTGCTTGGCCTTTGCTTTTAGGTGCTAGTAGTGTCAGGTATGAAACTATGTGTGGCAACAATATTGCTGCATTTCCTTTGAATTTATGCAAGCATGCATGACCATCTCCTCTGGGTGCAGGGAGATCAGCTGGATGCTGAATCCAAATAGACACTGTTGATGTGGCTTGAAACAAAGGAAATATGCTATATGATATATGATAATATGTGAGGCAACAGGCATGTCACAGTTCCTTTGAATTCAAGCAAGAACACATGACCATCCCATCTGAATGCAGGGTGATCAGCAGATGTGGTTAATAGACACAGAGGGCGAGTAAGTAAGACTCATTTTAAGTGGCTTGACACAAAGGGAATATGCTTTGTGAGATCTGAAACTGTGGTGACAAGTAATGTCACATTTCCTTCAAATTCATGGAAGCATGCATGACCTTCTTATCTGAATGCAGGTTTCCCTCCCCCACTTTGTGAATTGCTTAGAGGCCAAGTGCATAAAACGAGCACAATGGACCATAAACTATTTGCAGTCCTGCGCAACTGTCATTGATACATGGCACGTCATACAAGTTGCTGCAGTATTAACCATAAAGCATTGAAATGCAAGCATGCACCCTTAAAGCCTCTGGGCAACTTTTATTTATTTATGATACCAGCAAAGGATCAGCCCACTGGAGGGTGGCTTAGCAATAGCAGATGCAGATTATTCTTTCATAGTGTTCTTCTATGTGCGAAGACAGTAGAATGTTGCCGAGCTCAGAGTGAGCACTAAATGGTTGAGCAGATACATGCTGCTACATATGTGAATAGAATGTCCACTGGCTCTTTGGTCTCAGGGCATAAAATCAAATCAAATTTGTGTTACCAAAGCATTTGACTTGGCTATAAGCGGGCAGAGATTTCATTTCAACTTTTAAAAAGGCTAAATTTCCAAGGCATAGCCTACTTGGCTGAGCAGGCCACTTCAAGCAACGTTTCAAAACTCATAATAAGTTGCATGCTGTAAATACAGCCTTGCCCGTTCGTCCTTTTGTTTGTTAACTGCTTTGGAGGTTACGGTGAGCAGCGCTGACCGCGATTAGAAGGCGATCCTGGCTATATGTTTCAGACTTGAGCTCAGCCAAACTGAAGTGAAATAACATTTTCTAGTCAGAATACACACTTTGCGCCGCTTTGCGGAGCAGTATTGAGCACCACGGTCTGGGTTCAAGCCCCAGTCATACCAGTGCCGGCAGTGGCTGGTTGCCTTTTCAAAGCAGCGTGCAATTTGCTTTGCGCTGCGGGAAAAAATTGGGAGGGACTGCCAGTTTGGGATTATAGCATTGGTCATTGTTCAAGTGCCTCCTGTTGGCCAGCTGGGCACTCGTCAGTAAAGTTCTAAGCTTGCACATGTTTGGGTTTCCCCCGTAGCTCTGACTTTGGGAAGTTTTCGAGCTATGAGTGTAAAAGAGGCAGCAGCTGACAGGCGCGTGCTTCGTAGGAGTTCTGTGAGCTGTCTCGCTCTCCTGAGATGGCAAAATGGGGTTGCGTATGAGCATGTTAGTGTACATAGTTCACTAATCTATATTCACTAATCAGGCGGCACGGTGGCATAGTGATTAGCACTGTTGCCTCACAGCAAGAAGGTCGTGGGGCCTTTCTGTGTGGAGTTTGCATGTTCTCCCCGTGTTCGCGTGGGTTTTCTCCGGGTACTCTGGTTTTCCCCACCCACAAAAACATGCATCATAGGAACACTCCAACCAGTACCCATGACCAAGGAACTGGCTTTAGAACTGGGATTGGTCCCCGGGCGCTGTTCTGTAGCTGCCCACTGCTCCTAACTATAGGATGGGTCAAATGCAGAGGACAAATCACCCCACGGGGTTCAATAAAGTGTATTATTATTATTATTATTAATTGAGCAGTCCAGATGCGGATGCGATTGGAGATGCCATGATGCACATGAAATCAGTTGTCTTCAGCCAAATTAATCTTTGACGAATTATGGTACGTAGGGCAAGGACAACCCTTGATATTTTATTTTTGAAAAATTAATTGCTCTTGAGAGTTAAAAAACCATAACCTCCATAGCAGGTGGGCCAGATTAGGATCAAATGGGAGGGAAAGATGAAGAAAGCCTCTCTCTGTCCCATAATGGTGAAAAATGTTTATTTTGGTAGTAATTATCCTTGAAAAAACAAAGGAAATTGTTACAATGTGCATAGATCAGATGCAGATCTTTTAAGTAGGCCAGAGAAGGAACGGTGTGGAGGGCACAGAGCTGGCGAAAGGACGAATCCTGCCAAGCCTTTCAACAGGGTGGGAGATGTTGAAGTCAAGAATGATTGGACAGAAATGGGCTTCTGTCTTGACCTGACTTCCATGCCTGCCTGAACTGACAGTAAAGTTTCATTATGTAACATCTGGTCACAATGCGAGCACAAAATCCCTGTTTTGGTGTTTCTTCCAGGTATAGCCCTCGATCACGCCTTGCTGGGAACTAGGAAGTTTATACTGGGAACTTTCCAGGTCCCAGGATGTCTTGATCGCAGCATTACATCAGCAGTAGAGGGTTCAGTTTAAGTGAAAGACAACCTTCGTCTGAAATGAACAGAAAATGAAAGAACTGCCCCTTGGGTTTTACCAAATATGTTTTTAGTAACTTTAAGACAAAGCTGAATTGAATAATAAACACTTAAACATCCAGATTGAAACACACTCAAAAACTGCCTTCTTCCCTTTAACAGCAATGTTAAATGTTCTATTGCTCGTCAATGGCAAGATGTAAAAAAAAATCTCTTATTGAAGACCCAAATTTTCTGCTGTCCCATGAGTGTTCTGACATCCAACAGCGAAGACACCGGCAAGTGAACAAAGAATTATAGCCACCACATATGCCCAGCTATATAATGAAACAACCATGATTATAGTGTTGAGAAACAAATTGCACATGCATAGTCATTTAACAGTGATGCCAGCTAGGCTAACCTCGTAAGCTAAAACATAAATTAGTTTGCTAAACATGCTAGCTGCATGTACTTATCAAATCTGCGGCAAATCACAGAAATATAAAAGGAGCAACATACAGCTAGTAACGGTAATACCTGCACTAATGTAAATAGCTGCTCAATATAATGAAAACAAAAGACAATGGAGATTTCACTCAAGTATACTTTGTAGAAAAGAAACCAACGAGAGAAAAAAAAATAACATCATAAAAGAATTTCCTTTTGCTTGGCAGAATGGAAGGGGGTGCACCAATTTGTGCGTTAACCAGCTAAAGCTGACAAAACAGCATGAAATGTGTGGGAAGTAAGAACAGAATGAGTTAAGCCTATTCTAACTTTGTGCAAGCTATGGTCAGTCGATGTCACTGTCATGTGACTGATAAAGCATTCCTCTGCATCTCAGTGGCTAACGCTTTTTGAGAAATGGAAAGATGGCGATCTCCAGTTTTTTTTTTCCTTTGGTCACAATGCTGTTATTCGAAGTGTTGCACAAAATTGCAAAAAAAAAAAAAAATGTAAGCCATTATATTTGGATTCCATATTTCTAATTCTTTTATTTTATGTGGGTTTTGGGCAAAAGTTTTCTTTCACTTTTAGAATATTCTTATGACATTTTGCTTCACCACCACATATGATGGTATGCAGGCACATGTGAAAGTGTACACTTTCTGTATCAGCTGTATGAGCAACCTTTCACAGAACCAGGTGCTGCTGAATATTTAATATTGAGAGCGCAGAATGCTGCACATGGGTCATGACCTGGCTGTCAGGCCTCAGGGTTGGGGAACGTGATTCAGAAGATATCTGAACCATGCGCATCGCCGAAACAACAGATGCGCCTTAGCAACTGCCTAATCTCCACCGTGTTCACTCAGGCATTACTCTCGACAGCCTGGCCTTCCATTGTGTGGGGCAAACTACTGATAAAACGAAGCAGCCAAATGTCATACCTCTCCACAGAGGGTAAATTAGTGATGAACACAAAATAATAACATTATTTCGGAAGCCATTACCTCCAACTGTCCTCCTGTTCATCGGCACTGCTGTAGGCAATGAGGAGGTAGTTAATATGTATGCTCAGAGCCCCATTACGAGCCTCTCCCCATTACTCAAAGTTGTTTACTTTGCTTTATTGGCAAAGCTGAGGCATAGTCTGTAGTGCTTGCCGTGATAATGTCTTGACTCCTCATCGGCCTCATGATGCACACAGCACCTATTTATAGTTTGCTATCATATTCTTTTCTCTTTTAAATGGACCATTGCAGTGCCCTTTCAACTGTCACGCATACGGCCCTATTAACTTCTACACCGCCGAACGGCATGCTGGGTACAACTTGCTCTCCGGTCTCTCTTTCTGCATCTGTTCTTGAATGTACTGTTGCCAGCATCGCCCAATGTGCCCAGCATGCTGTTCTGTGGTGTTGTTAATAGGGGTCCTCTCTCAACACACAACACAAGGTTTATTCCTGGCAGTATTGCACTACTAATAAATGCGTTGCTTGGATCTCAAAAGAGCGCACTCTACATTGCACTTCCTTGAGTCCTCGGCAATACACCTGCTATGTGTGAAGTCGATTTAATGAACGGTTGTTGAGAAAAACGAAGGACAGACATACATACATACATACATACATACAGATGGACAGAGACTCCATCTATTTTTTGTCAGATTATCGTTTTTTAGCATATTTTCTCAAGAATAGTCCATACTTTGAATTGCTTTTCAATCCTTGAAAAACATTAAGAATGATGCTCCTGGATGGCAGAATTCTTAGAATGTCTGCTTGACATTTTTATGTCTGTAAACCAATGTTTAGATTTTTCCCCTGGCTAAATACTTAATTGTAGTTGCATAACAATTTCTTGCTTATTTTTATGCCCCAGGATAACTCACTGCTATGGTTTTACAGTTTTATTTACAACACTGACTTCTATTTTAATCTCTGGAAGCCAGGCAGTCCTCAGAATATCATTTAATGATTTAGAGCAATACTTTTTTTATCTCTTGTAAACCATTATTAATGCAATTCTATCCTCTGTGCATCCTGAGAAGGCCAGAGTATAATGTGTAGAACAGCAAAAAAGGAACCGAGATAATGTAATACTCTGTTACCTAACACATTAAAGTGGAGATGTGGCTGCTTCTCATGAAATAGCACTATGTAGTTACACAGGGATTCTCCTCTAGATGTACTCAGCCATATGTTAGAATGGGATTATTGTTGCGTTTCTTCGAGCCATGCATTGCCATCTGGCCTCTACTTTGTGGTCTTTGTTGTGTGAGAAAAGACCCTAAAGATTTAGAGAATGTATTTAACTGTCGTCGGAATTATTGTAATCCATAGCGCTGACATGTAGTATAAAGAAGCATGCAGTTACAATGCTTTATGTTGCTTTTTGCTGAGTTGTGCTGTATTTCTCATAGTGAGGAGAAGTGTCTGAGTAACCTTGTTTTATTGCTGGTCACATTTTTTTAAATGGTTGCTTTAGAAATGTGTGCATATTCAGTACAGAATTTCTGTATTGCTCACCTCTACAAATTATATTGCTGGAACAATGCTGTGGTCATTTTCATAAAGGAACTGATTAAAAGTAAGAAGATCACTGAATGGTGCTAAAGGACTGTTGACTCTATACGTGGTTTCGGACAGTGTGTCTCCACGTCTGTCTTTGGTATCACCTGTTAATTCTGATATTTGTTCCAATCTCAATTACAATCCCAGAATTTTGACAAGGTTTCAATATTTCTTAATTGCACTTTTCATCTTTATGCGGATAATTTACCCTTTTAAGCCACATTACATCAGAAATAGCTAACATGCCTAAAGCGTCCCACCTTCTAATTACACTAAATTGCAGGTGTTTTTTAATAACAGAGGGTAAAATTGTAAATGATGGAATAAAGGAATAAATTGGCTTCTAATCGGTGAAAGTGTGGACACATGGTGTCTAAATCAATCCATTTGGCAGACAATGACAAATTAAAAGAGAGGGTAAATGAAAGCAAACCAAATTTGAATTGCGTAAAAGGAGAAAAGAAAGATAATTGTTCACCGAAGTCAGTAGGACCCTATTGATTCACCACCTTCATCAACAGTGCACTCTTTTCACAAATGTTTACAATAAAGCACAGTTTTTATCCCATATGGTACACAGCTATAGTTATTTCAGACAATGAAGCTTAAAAGGGTAAAAGGGTACACATAATAATAAAAAAAAACCTGCCATTTTAAACAGTCATTGCAGTTGCTGTTGGAAAGAAAACCAGCACTAACAAGGGGTCCCCAGGACTGACGTTGAGAACCACAGGTTTAGGAGAGGATTGGAGATGAAGATGGAGAATATTAGTTTGTACCTTTTTAGGGAACACTGTGATGAGTCTTAACAGCATAGCCATTGTGATGGACAGGCTGTGGCAGTATAGTGATTCTCTATATCACACACCAGAGAGCTGTCCAGTTAAGCTGTCCTGGTCCTGACATCTCCTTTCCTTGGTCTATTACGAGTTGTTACTGTCCAATACCACAAATCCTTAGAGATAAATGATGTGATGCTGACAGCTAAGCTCTGTGAAAGGTCCCAAGTCTGTCCCCTTTGGATTAGAAGGTTAATGTCTTGCAAGACAAGGCCAGTACTCAGGGGCTAAAGATTGGCTCTTGACTTTGATTGCTCTGAAACTTAGCTGCAGCTATTGGATGTTCAGACATGAAAGCAAACACAATGAAACAGCAATGTGATGTTTCTATGGAGCTTTGAATTATTGGTCATATCCATCATATTGAATGACTAAAACTGATGCTTTGATTCAAAGCAACTTACTGTCAACCTGACCAAGCATGCGTCAATAAAGCAGTTTAAGGGCCCAGAAGCAACACTAAGCTTACTGTCACAGCACGTAATTTACATCTAATCCCCAGTCAAAGACCATGACCATTAAGCTAGAAAAAACCGCTTCCTTGTTGCTGGTAATAGCCAGGATGATGATAATGGCCTGTGTTTCTCTTTTCCTCTCACACCCAATGCACTAATTCACCTCCTGTATCAAGCCTTTCATTGTTGGGAGTGTTGAAGTGGGGAATTAACCCCATTTCCTCCAAAATTGGGATTGCCTGCCATGGGCAGTCATGATAAGAACCGAGTCCCTCCCTCCCTGGCCAGCACTGTGGTCACTGCACCCAGTGAAACATCTGCTAACTCTGACTTGGCCAGTATTCTGTCTGGCTTACTGGGCTTGCAAAACAACATGGCGTAGCAGTTGACTGACTTGGTTTCTGATCATTTGATTCCTTACAGATTAGATCTTGCATAACTCTCCTACAGCCTGGTAGAGCTCTCCTGATAAACATTCCTTGAAGTGTTCTTTGACTGGACAAAGTCATTAATTCTTTTGTGGAAGAAAAAAAAGCACCTGAATTGTAATGAAAGAGTAGAACCATTCTGTATTGTTTTTATGAATGCTTCCAGGCTCTGTGGTACAAGAGATGGCCTTGATAATGGCAGACTGGACTCAGTCAAACTTTATGGGCCTGAGCAGCCTAGTTTGTTTCTGATTAATTTTCCTAAAACAAAAAAAAAAATCAACGAATTCATGTAAAATAATCTTTCTCAATCATCTCAAGTGACCCTCTTGAAGTGTGTGGCAGTGTCTGGATCTACAGACCCCCATCTAGTGGCATTTTTATATTTTTCTTTGTACAGAATGTTTCTAGGCATTGGGCTTTGAGCAGCAGGCATATGGTCCCTTGCCAATTATGGTGCTCAGGTTGCGAGGGCAGGACGCAGTGTTGAACTCCAGCGTAGCACTTCTGATGTCGTTGAACTGGGAAGGAGGGGCCAACTTTGAATGCAGTGTTTACAAACCGAAACTGACAACTCCTATTCAGAATACTTTAAACTTACGTTGATAATACAGGACTTCCAGGTACTTTGCTTTGTTTAAAGCACCAGCTATTTTTTCCCCACGCAGAAAACTTAGGGCATGATTTGGAATAATTTGTTTTGCTGGATGTAACATGGTTCTTAGCAAAGAAATGCTTTCAAGGTCATTGACATGGCAACAGTTCCACAGAACAGACTTGTAGTTAAAGTAAAAATAAACAAGAAAAAATAAGAAAAACAAAAAATATTAACAAATTTACTTTAGAACTTCGTACCTCCATCTCCTGTACATTAAATTGTCAAACAAATCACAGTAATTCACCTACAATTGCAATTATGAGAATATATCTCTACTCAGAGAAAACTTTGATTATTGAGGTTGAAAAAGAGTCACCAAAATGACTCCTCTAAAGTCAACTACATTCATTGTGAGATAAGTGCTTACTGGATTTTGATGTTTCCTACTGGAGATTGCCTCTTCATCAGAGCTTGCTTGAGGACAAGCAAAATGGATTTAAACTTGATAGATGCGACAGTATAACACAGCATTCACCCAGCTTAAGTGTCTCATTCTTCTTCTCTGTTATCGATAAAGGTCCTACAGAGAAGAGTAATATGACTCATTAATGTGCTGTATTGGAAGGTGGATTGAGTCCAGTGCTTGTATGGGATAAAGTGAGAAGTGAGGGGTGTTATTGTAGCGGCAATCTACCTGGGAGATTTAATTTGGAACTGGCAAGACATACTTGTTGAATCCTCAATGAGATTGAGAATTAGGCACTGCACATAGAAACAAACTGAATTTGGTGCATTTTTCTTGATGGAAAAAAATTGATTTGTACTAAATTTTATTTCATTTTACCTTTCTTCTAAATTTATTATAATTGTGTACCTGATTTAACACCAAAAATCACTGGGAATAGTAAGCTTTTAAATTTAACCCTGGAAAATGAGCTTTGTTAGGGGTAATATGGTGAAAGCTTTTGCAGAATGCTCTTAAAACAAGGAATTGTTGAATAGAACAATCAGCACTGATCAAACTTCATGTGAAGACGGGAAAACACTGAGATGTGGTCACTGGTCATGATGTTAATTTCAGTTGGCTATGCAGAACAGATGCATTTCAGGGAATTAGATTTTGTTTCATTTTAAGCTCAAGTCGTTACTGAAATTAGCTGCGTAAATGACAAACAAAAGCAATCCTGATGGGACGGATGCTGCTGGAAATGTTTGTACCACAACAAATTTGAAAGTGTTATAAAATAAACGCTATATGTTTCCAAGTAGGAATGCACATCGATAGTCAGTCACATTCTCCAATCCTATTAAATTTCCCATAGTGCTGATATTTTTGAGGCTTGTATGGTTGACAGACAACAGGTTTTGCATAATCAGGTAAAAGAAGGTTATCTCTAAATTAGCAATTTCAAGAAAATGCTGCGAAGAGGAACTTCTTCAGCAAATTTAAAACTTGTGTTTCCCTCAGAAATGGAACATAATGTGGATCACAGATATGGCCAGTTATTTCCATAAATATGTACATTCTGGGTTTTACTAAAATACAATGTGCAGCTACATAAATGTACATAATATAGAGGAACTATAATAAGGCAACATGCTGCTGATTTGTATCATTACTAGCCATTCACTAATCGGAAAAAAATTCTGAATAAATCGAGTTTTCAACCATGTGAACAACATACTGCATATCTTAAGTACAAGAAACATGGGTTAATAAGTTTTAAATTTTCTGTGATCATAGAATAATTATGTTTTCTCTTTCACCTGTCCTTCCCTCCATATGTGAGCATGAGGGTTACTACATACATTTTCATCTACACCACCGCAAAAACATGTGCGTGGGCTAGATCTGTCACGCAGTGGTACTTTAATTTTTATACATTCAATGTCACAAAAGATGAGATTTCCACATATGCAGAAGTTGACATGAATGCTAATCTCATTAGCTATTGTTTGCTCTGTACAGACAAAGAGGGTGGTTTCTGCTTCCTAAATATTGCCAACTTTTTTCTACCTTGACAGGATTACAGGGTGAATATATTTTTGCGTCAGCAGTGGAATGATCCCAGATTAGCTTATAGTGAATATCCGGATGATTCTCTGGATCTAGATCCCTCCATGTTGGACTCTATTTGGAAACCAGACTTATTTTTTGCCAATGAAAAAGGAGCCCACTTTCATGAAGTGACAACGGACAATAAGCTTCTCCGGATATTCAAAAATGGAAATGTTCTCTACTCCATAAGGTGAGGATTATTTTAGAATATATTTCCTGCATTTCATACAGTGTGTGTTAGGAAATCATGTTCATAGTTGTATTAGAATGAAGAAATCTGATCAATAAGCAGAATTAATGATAATTTTCAGATAGATTTTACTGTAGGTGCTCCTGTTAAAAAATGTGTTTCTGTTGATAACAGTCTAAGTGTTATCCTAAGCACTGTAAGATATTTGGAATTAGCCATGTTTTCTATAAAGGTTTCAGGAGTAAATGAATAAGCATACACAGTGCTGTGAAAAAGTATTAGCCCCCTTCCCGATCTCTTCTATTTTTGCATATCAGTGACACTTAAATGTTTCAAGTCATCAAACTAATCTTAATAAAATTGACAAAGATAATCTGAGTAAACACAAAATGTAGTTGTAAAAAATCATTCCATTTATTAAAGGAAAAAAGCTATTTGACTTTGCCAGGCCCTATGTGAAAAATTGCCCCTGTAGTATTGAAAACAGTTAGACAAATTTAATCGACAACTGGATTCAATTTTGCTGGACACACCCTGGCATGATTGCTGCCCCCCTGTTGAATTTCAACATCACTTAAATAGAACCTGTCCGGCGATGCGAAGTAGGTAAAAAGCAGCGCATGATGCCACAATCTAAAGAAATTGAAGAACTAATGACAAGTAAAGTCGTTGACATCCATCAATCTGGAAGAGGGAAACAACGCCATTCCTAAGGCTCTTGGACTCCAGAAAACCAAGGTGTGAGCCATTATTTACAAATGGAGAAAACTTGGAATATTTTTGAACCCTCCAGGAGTGGCTGGCCCACCAGAATTCCTCCAAGAGTGCAGTGACGACTCACCCAAGAAGCCAAAGTAGAAACCAGACTAATAAAAGACTGCAGGCCTGACTTACCTCAATTTAGCTCAGTGTTCGTAATTCCACAATAAGAACGAGACTGGGCAAAAATGGCATCCACGGAAAAGCTGCAAGGTGAAAACTTCTGCTGTCCAAAAACAAGAAATACACAAAAATATTATATATGTTTGGTAATTTGGCTAATTTGGTGATACAGATCATAAGGAGTAGCAGATTACTTGGTTTTTAACAGACAATATTTTCACAAGTACGTTATGAAGACTTCCATTTTCAGACTTAAATAAAAAGTCTGCTTACCGCAAACAAGCAAAAACTAAATGATGTCTCAAATGGATTTTTCATCACTGTTTTTGACGTTTCATAACATGGGTGGTATGAGCTGAGTGGCGTGAAAGAAAATGGTTTTTCTGCTTTCAGTAGAAGCGTAGTTGCCATTTCTAGTTCATTTGTAATAAAGTGTTTATTTTAAAAACCGCAATTTATCAGTCTTTCATCTGGTACAATATTTGCATCTGCAGAAATGTAAACAGCTAAATTTGCTCAATTTTCTCTTTTGGTAATTCAGCTAGTAGCAGATCACTCATATGACAGACATATGTAGGAAAATGTGCGTAAGAATTGTTCATGTGCGTTCACTATGGAAGCATATTGCTAATAATATTAATATGAAAATGCATTCTCAAAAATGCATTTTTGTGTTTAAGATGCAAACACATTGTATGTCTCATAATTATGAAGATCATGCAGTCTCCCATTGAGATTTCAATTTCATTGTGCAATGCATTTTCTCTAACATTATTCAAACGAAAAAGCATTCTTCTGTGAGAAGGCGGGACTTTCCCCCACGGCATGGTACGGATTGGATATTAATACAAAGTGGTCTCATTGGATGTCAATTGGCACAATGTTGGCTGGCTGATACCTTGGCTGATGTCACAAACTCAGTCTGAGAATGCATTTTCAATTTAATATTGTTAGCTATATGCTTCCATACAGAGCCCGTTTTGGTGTTTGCCAGGTGAGTGGCATCACTGGCTATGACTTTGCTGTTGATATCATCGGTGTATGTATAATGATGTCGCACATGGATTGGCGACACAACTTTCTGCTTTCTTGATTCAAAGATCAAGAAAAAAGGCATGCCAGCGCACGTTATGCTGTAAAAAGTAGAGAAACTAATTAAACCATCAATCAATAGTAGCTCAACGTCTTCTCTCGAACACCAGCCAAAACACCAGTGAGGTTTGTGTTCAGTTCTGTTCGACAGAGAAGTGCTATGTTTGGGGACTTTTATATTCTGTTTGGTGGTTTGGGAACTAACATGGGTCCCGTCACATCTGCCGTCAAACAAACTCAGCATTCCACAATATAAATGCCACAAATTTATATTTATATATGCCACTTTTGTTTATTACTTGCAGATTAACACTGACCCTTTCCTGTCCTATGGATCTTAAAAACTTCCCCATGGATGTGCAAACATGTATAATGCAGCTAGAAAGTTGTAAGTACCTATATTTTGTTTTAAATTTCAGTGCCCATGTTTTAATGTGAAGCAATGTCTTCCGAGTTGCAACTATGGTTGACTGAAAAAAACCACAATTAGACTCAGACCACACTCTAATGATCTTTCACACAAGTCAAGGAAAAGTTTTCTTGGTATTACATTCGCATTAGTTTTTTGGATTTGATCAGATTTCTTGGAAAGAAATTTGTCTGTGCATTTATGCATTTTTATTGAATATGGCTCAGTATGTCATTATATGGCCCCTTACCAGTCAGATATTTTCACATAGAAAAAAATGGCAATTATGTGTTCTGCTTATGTATTTATATTTATATTTTTAATTGGGATGGCATAATGGTACTGTGGGTGGCATTGTTGCTTCAAAGAAAGATGCTTGTGAGTTCAAATGTGGCCTTGGGCCTTAATGTGCAAAATTTCCATGTTCTCTCCATGTTTGTATGGTTTCTTCTGGGTACTCTGGTTTCCTCCCGTCCAAATACATGCACATGTGGCTAACTGAACACTCTAAAATTGCTCATTGGTATAAGTGTGTGAGTGTATGGTGTATTAATGCTGTGTGCGCCCTATGATGGATTGGTGAGCTGTCCAAGCCTTTCACCCACAGTTTGCTGAGTTAGGTTCCAGCTCCCCAATGACTCAAGTGAGGAAGAATCAGTTTAGATAATGGTTGGATATTTACTAGGTTTTCTTTAAATCGAATAAAATAAGTAAACCAATTAGATTTGAAGCTAATTACTTATTAGTTTGAGAGAGTGACCCCTGGCTGCCAATTTAAGAGGGAAGGAGGGAGGAGAGAGAGAGAGAGAGAGAGAGAGGGAGAGAGAAATTATATAGGATATCATTTATTTAAATGTTTTCACACATCATCTCCTTTCCGGCACAAGAGCAGCCCTGGGGAGGTTTTTCTTGCCATATTTAATGCTTCAGAAGATAATTGGTCTTGTAATGTAGGTCTCCTTCACAGATGAAGAGACCTTGTGCTTGCCCACTTGCCCAGTCATGAACGTACAACGAAAGAGTTGTACTTTTATATGTTGAGTGAAAAGGTTATTTGTGTGCCTGAGGTGTGTGTGTGTGTGTGTGTGTGCGTGTGTGCGCGTGTGTTTGTGTGTGTACATGCGTGAGTAAAACAATTTGCTGACCGAAAAACAGTCCTAATGCATTGGCTTTTATATTGCGAATGTTTGACCTGACAGAGACGTAGATTGTAAAGGTCCCATTTTATGTTTTTGCCCACAGCCTTATAACTGCTGTCACGTTTGATTTAATCAAATACTGTACCATTAGTCACAAAATTTCTGCTGCAGCTATATTTTACGATCCAGTTTTGCTGTGCTTGCTATATTGATTTCAGGTCTATCATGCAATTAATGAATGGGCTGGAATGATCTTGTTTGAAATTATTTCTACGCCACAAAAATAAATTGATTTATATTTTTTGTCTGAAGATGCTTCATTGACAGATCATTAGTTGTGGCCTCTTGGCAAAACATGCTTACTTCACAAAATTTTGGAATGGAAACCTATTCCTGCGAAGATTTATATGATGAAAATCTTACAAGTTTATGGTTGGAGTCAGTTAGTTTGGCTTTAAATTTTATCAACGTGTCAGTAATAACTTAAGTCATAGTTGTCAACTACTCATTTGACCCTGTTATTTTTATACTCTACTTATTGCAAATGAAATTTATAATGTTTCAGTATTCCATTAATGCAGAGTGAGTGATTAATTACATTGTGATTGGATAGTAATGCTCATCGAAAAGATGAGTGTAAGGGCATTGGATTATGTGTCTGTCAAAGATGTACTATTGTCTTTCTACAGTTGGATACACAATGAATGATCTGATTTTTGAGTGGCAGAAAAAGGGACCAGTCCAGGTGGCAGAAGGACTTACCCTCCCACAGTTTATCCTGAAGGATGAGTCAGATTTGAGATACTGCACCAAGCACTACAACACTGGTAAAGTGGTCAATCTTGACTGAGCCGTGTATATTCTTAGAGTGGTGGTAATGTACTGTAAACTATTATCTCCATCAGTTATTTTCTGTGCTTTTACATTCCTCTTAGAAAGCTGAGTTATATAAAAAAAAATTACTTCCAGTGCATAGACAATGATGGCGATGATGATGAAGACTATAATGTTATGAAGAAAGTTGGTTATTGGTAATGTAGAATTTTATTTATTCTCTATTCATGAATGGTACAAGCTTATGCTCATCATTATGTTGTCATTGGACTTTTACAAAGCAAATAAATAAATAAAAATACTCCAGCTCATATTTGAAAATGCAACATGAGATACATGCATATGTTACATTTTTGTGTACCAGGTAACTTTTATTATATTGCTCGGTTGGGTTGGGCAATGTACCATTATTACAACAATGTCATGATGTAAAGTAAGATATCACGGATTTTGTATATGGTAATATTGCGATATGACATAAGTGCTGGCTTTTCTGGTTTTAAAGGCCACATTTCAATAAAGCAATGCAGTTTCATGCACTTATTAGACTTGCAGCTGTTGCCTGTACCTGCTTGGTCACTATATCCACATTACTAATGACTTTTTATCAGAAATCGCATTGTGTAAATATTTTGTGAAAGCACCAACAGTTATCCTGACAATATATGCACAATATCAATATTCAGTCAAAAATGTTGAAATGTTTAATTTTTTTCCATATCGCCCAGCCCTACTGCACAGTATACATATTATGTGTCTGACTCATGGAAGGTTAGTATTGCTTCCATTCAATTTAATTAATTTCTGTTCACCATGCACTCCAGCTGAAGTGCATTCTGTTCCCTTTTGCCATCAAAATGGCATGTGAATCACCCTTCTGTTTTTCTATATTTAGACAGTTACATTGCAGTCTTTTGTTACTGCTGCATTAAACAAGCCCGAGAGAAGGTTATCCATGCAAATAAAGTCATCTGTCTGGCTTTTCCTGGGGTTCTGAAGTAGTCACTCGGTGCAATGAAACAAATTAGTATTCATCTTGCCATTGTTTGCCATTCTGAAAGACAGGGCATTGTTTGAATAGGGCAGTCTCAGTGATTTGCTGGGCACTAATACCTAGAGCTGAGAACTATGTACTCATTTCCCACTAATGGGCTTGATTAATGTTCATTATGTAACCAGGCAGTTGTATCTGTTTTCCAGAAAAGGTGTATCGCGATCATTGAAAGACACTGAATGTGAATGGAGTTTACCTGTGCATTGTAATTACTGTAATGTTTCTAGTAACCAAGAAAGAAAAAAACAAGAATGGGTGTAGGTACTGCACTCTTAGAGCAAACTGTCATTGTAAACTGAATAGCTTTATATTTCCCAGAAAAAGAATGGCAATGAAAGTGACAGTTCTCATGGCTAAGGATATAACAGTTACATTAGAGTTAGGATTTAAGAGCTGGTAAAGAATGTTTGGTTGGTTTTCTGCCGAAGACATTTAGACCCAAGTTTGCTGCATAACGACAATCATTGCTTCATTGAACAGACTGCAGAATAAAAGTCTACCTACATTCATGCCACTGTTTATTTGGTTCTTAAACCCCACATTTGATGTGAGGCATATGATCTGATGTACCTTGAAGCAGCAGTTGAGGTTCAGGAGATCTCTGTTTAAGATCTGGACAGAGCAAAGCATTTTAACCCTTGCATGTATTTATGAATTGTGTTCTGATATTAAATCAATATATTTTTAGCCTATGAAAGTGAACTGGTGAGATCTAGCAACTAGTTCTTTTCATTGATTTACAATTTCAGACTCTAAAATAGATCTAAGGTGACAAAGATGACAATTTCATATATAATGCATAATTCAGTCAGCAAGTGAGTAAATAAATAAACAAACACGGAACAGCAGTGCTTCAGAAAATGGTTGGAAATTTTGCAGTTTTTGTTGTTGTTTTTTTCCTATCCAATCAATGGAGTGTGCTAATCCAATCATGTACCGCCAGTGGTCTGTTTTGGCATGTCACAGATTTTTACCTTTCCCATTCAGAGATAATGGACTCAGGAGTTCCGCCCATAAAACGGGCAGTCTGACGATGACGACACTATGCATCACAATAGCATGTCGGCGGGTTCGGTGTGATTGTACCCATTACATGTGAATACGAAGATGTTGTTTCCCCCTGGGTGTGTCCCGCTCTGTCAATCATAAATCTCCCCTGTTTGGCCTTGGGTTCATCTGCGCGGAGTGCTGGGAAAGTAAGTTGGAGATTGACCCAGAAACAACAAAAATGACGCAGCCATGAGTCACTGTCTAGCCGCAGTAGTTAAGACACCGGTCATTTCACGCAATTTTCCCTCCAGCCAGGTCGCAAGGATCCGTCTGCACATATAAACCCAGTAAATGATAGTTAAACCAAATAAAATCGTCCATTTCCATAGGCCTCTTAAAATATTTTCGCCCAGTTGAGAAACCCTATGGAGATACGGCGCTCAGATTTTGAATAATTAAGAATGTTTTGTCAGCGATTAAAGTGTAACGTTGCCTCATATCGCGCGCATAATATTTGCTGGGAGAGATGAGAAAAAGAGGTCGGCTGCATACTGCGGGTTTTATTTAATTCGCCTTCCGCCGGCTTGAGCTCTGGCATGACTGCATTTCGCATGTTTGAAGCACTGCGATCTCTTGAGCCCATGTGACAGCCCGGTCATTCCCCGATGGGGTTTAACCCTTTAATGGTAGCCATCTCCACCGAAGCGGAAATTACCATTCAACTATTTCGCGGCACAGATTGAGCTCAACACAAGAGGTTACCTATCGTAAGTGCTGCACCTAAATAATAATTTGTGAAGATCGTAATGATATTGTTTTGTTTTCAGAGAGAGGGTTAATGCACAGCTGATAGGCGCACTGCACCTTCCAAAAAATCAAGCGAAAATAAACGGTTGAAAAAATATATGTTTACCAAATTCACCACACGAACTGTCTTGGACTATAAATGATAGACGATTGAAAATAGGGAAATGGATAGTGTTGTCGATGCAGAACCCTGGCTTCTACAAGTCACATGCGAAACTCCCGACAGATCTTAGTGTGCGTTGAACATTGCATAAACATTCCAAGTTTTGTGAAATGATGGGAAACTCTTTGCTGTGTCCAAACAAATTTCTACGCTGAGCGTTTCCTTTCCGTCTCCGACTGCTTTCTGAAGCTAGTTCATTAGGCATCCATCTGGATAATTAACTAATTCAGTGGTATTGCTTGTGTAAGTGCAGTGGCCAGTCATTTTAAATCTCGTCAAAGTCTTTGTAATGCTTTAGGCCTGTGCTGTTCTTTGCTTTTGATTTTTTTTTTATCCAAGCAGGTCTCAGCCTTACTTAGTGTCCATGGGATTTTTACCTGTGGCTAATGGAATACATTATAACAAAACTAAAGTAGTGTGCCGTAATGATTATACCACCACTTCCATTTAAAAAGGGTGCTAATATATTACTTCTCTATAATTTTTTGATAAAAATGTATTGAAAAATACTACTGTAGGCAATGAGAACAGAATAATAATAATAATAATAATAATTTCCACAAGTATATTGAGATAGAAATATGGGTAATAAACAAAAACACTGAAAACATCAATTGTTTATAACAATTGAAAGGTGTCACAACCTTGATACGAAGGTTCTTTTCCGCTGCCCATGGCTCAGTATCAAGCCAGATCAGTGCGTCCACTCGGGAGCCAACTAACTCAATGACAATACACAGACACTAGTTAAAATTTAAAAAACCACAGGTGTGGAACCTCTAATAGCCATTTAAACCTGAGTGCGTCACCTTGTGTCTACATAACAAGGTCCAAATGTAAACTTATGATCAGGGCCCTTTGGGTGATTTCAGTGATTATTTTAAAAGGAGCCAAACACCTATGTGACCATAAATTACTTCACATGATCACTATCCTTAAATAAAAGACAATTTTTTTTGAATGAGTCATACTTTGAAAATAAATGGCAACATTTCACAAATTCAGCTAAGGTATGCAAACTTTTGATCACAACTGTTTGTGCACCTTAGAGTTGGAGAACGTTTCATAAATGACTGTTTAACCCCTCCAGTAAAACATGGAGGTGGCAGTGTTATGGTTTGGGGTTCAGTCTGCTTGAAAGGAGGCGGTGATCTCATAAAAATCGATGAAATTATGGATCAAAAGAAGTGTCATGGCATCCTTGTGAAGTGAGGCACGCATTGCCATCTGGAAAGAGACTGATTGCTTGGGAATTTTATTTTCAACAAGAGAATTACCCTAAACACACTTCTAAGTTGTACAAGAATTTTCTCAGTTGGAAAGAAGACTTGGCCTTCTCAAAGTCCAGACCTTAATCCAATTGCCAAATCTGTTGTAACATTGAAAGAATATCTTTGGAATGAACTTTAAACCATATGGAATGGTTTAGCGAGTGAGGAAATAAAAAATATGCGAAAAATATGCCTGAAAGATTAAAAGCTTTAATTAAAGCAAAGGATGGCCACACTAGATACTGTCTTTTTTCTCAAAGACATTATTATTTTTGTTATCTACTGTATATTGTTATCAGTTTACATATTTTCATCTGTATGATTCAATATTACATGAAATAAATACTTGAATAGCACTTAGCTTCTGATTTGTCTTCTTAAGATTGTTATCAATCATCACTGCACACTACTGCACAAGGCTTTTATAATAATAATAATAATAATAATAATCTCTATAACTAAATGTTGCTGCATTAGTTAGGTCAACAAAGTCAAAGTGAAATGTCAAAAAAAGGCTGAATTTATCTTATTTGTGTATTCCAGCAGTTATTTGTGAGTGTTTTATGTTTTCTGCAAATGTTTGTCAGCACAGATCTGATAATTGATCAGGGGCCTGTTTGACAAAGCAAGATTTCTGAGTTAGCAAGATAACTGCACTGAGACTCTCCCAAATATGGACCTCAGTAAAAAGAACCATTTCAGGTTTTACCCAGTAGAGTTATCCAGCCAACTTGGTTGCCCAGTGACATGATAGGTGTTCCAGGTCATTCATATAGAATTTGTTCTCTCCCTGTCACTCTAAGCAAATGTGGTTTCTCACTGCTGACCTATGTTAGGTACTATGGTCTGATGTTATTCGCCTGGCCTGTAGTAATGCAGTAATGTGCTCTTTGCTTAAAACAGGAAAGTTCACGTGCATAGAGGTGCGGTTCCACTTGGAGAGGCAAATGGGGTACTACCTGATCCAGATGTACATCCCTAGCCTCCTCATAGTTATCCTGTCCTGGGTCTCATTCTGGATCAACATGGATGCCGCACCTGCAAGAGTGGCCTTGGGTATCACCACTGTTCTCACCATGACAACACAGAGCTCTGGATCCAGAACATCTCTTCCCAAGGTAAGCGCAGGGAGTTGGGGAGAAAATGAGTTCCCCCTCAGAAACAAAGTTCCCTCATGTCCTCTGTTCTCATGACATCACAAATACAACAGAGTGTGAGTGTTTGCTTCAGTGTGAGGCGGAGAGAGGCATATGTTGTTGTTATACAGATTCTTGAAACTGTTAAATATGGGGGAGGGGGGGGGTGTGTGTGGAGAGGACCGGGTCTCCGGAATTCCGTTTTTGTTCCTGTGCTTAAGTGCTGACTTAAAGTCACTGATTGACTAAAGAGACTGCAAACTTGTCAATGAACCTAACGCAGCTAATGATTGAATGGAAATCCCAAAAGCTTAGAGACACCATGGCCCTTGAGGACTGGAATCTGAGACCTCTGATCCAAACCATAATTATAAAGCATGCACACAGGTCATTCCTATTAATTTTGAATCCCAAAGAGCAGCCTGTGTCCGATCAGGACTAAACAAGGTCTGATTAGCTGCACTTTGCTAAGGAAGTCTCCTAAGCAAGATGAGGATTCTGATGGAGTTCCAAAGGAGCCACATATGTGAATTACAGGTGCCTCGATAGCAAAAACGACGAAATTATTTAAGGAGGCCTGGGTAAAAAATATGGCAAAATATGCTGAACTGCAGGAAACAGCAAAGAAGAACTGTGACAAGCCAATGCTCTCTGAGGGGACCAGCAGGCCCTCAGTAAGATAGTTTCTAATAACTACAAAACTACAGATCTGAAAATGACTACAGAATTAATCAATCCATATCTGAGTCAGTCTCAACAAAACTGTACGCTTTGAGCTTCAGGAAGATGGTATTGATGGCATTGTTTAAAACAGTTGGGGAGCCCTGCATATAACTATGTATTAAATTGTGTTATGCCCCTCCCCCAAGGCATTCCGGTTATTTGGCTACCTGCCTTCATTTAATTATTCAATTATCTTTTCAGTTCTCCCTAATCATCATCACCTGGTTTTCATTAGTTGAGTAATATCCCCTTCGTCTATTTAAGCCTTAGTTTCCTTCCTCACTGGCAGGTAGCCTTAACATGTAACACTCATTTATTTAGAGTGTTTTTGTTATCCCCGGAAGTTTTGTTTTTGTATTCTTTAATCACTTTCTTTATTTAATAAAAACACCTTCCTGTGCTTGGGTCCTCCTTTTCCATCACTCCCCTGGTGCCCTTTTTAACCTCTTAACTGTCACCTGCATTTTCTCACATTTGGCCCGGATTGGTATACCACATTTCAAATGCTCAAATGAAGGATTCAAAATTTGTTTGAAAATTCCGTAGGGCCCTAATTAGGGCCCAGTGACAGTTAACAGGTTAACATCTTTGCGCGTCAGGACGTTACAAATTGACAAAATATAATCTTCGCGCATCACATCCAGCTACTAAACCATAACATTTTTAAAAATTTAACTGTGTAAAGCATATGTGTTGAAATAAGGTGCTACTCAAGAACACAGACTGTGGCTTAGTGCACAGATAATAGCAGTGGCATTCAAGGTAAGGGAGGGTGGGGTAGAACTCATTTCTGAGGGGTAAATTATTTTTCTTGACAACACTAATTGGCTATTCCGTGGCTCAGACCTGTCCCTGTACATTTATCTGCCAGTGTAATCATATGTGTGGCAGTGATGGGCGGGATAGTGTTTTTGCAGCCCATGGGGCCCGTTGATTTAATTGCCCTCTCCCCCGGCCGACTTGTAGACCGTAGTAAAGGGAACAATTTGGCCACTGATTTGCAATAACCACTTTTTTATGAATAAAAGCATGTGCATAAGGGAAGAGAGCTGCTGAGCAGCTCCTTGGACTTCCTGGGGTGCCCAGAATGTGATAGCAACATGAAGACAGCTATGGGGCCTTATTCATTGTGCATGTAAGGCTGTCCACTATGCCTCATCGCAATTTACTCCATTCTTCATGCAAACCTGCATAGGCCACATTTCTGACAGTGTAGGCCACACTTCAATCATATCATGTTGTTAATTTAACCCTTTAAAGTGCAGTTCTTTTTTGAGCCAATTTCCTCCCGAACTAAAATGCTTACTGTTCTTGAACCACTTTGACTACAGGCATAGTCATGGTCTTGTTTGAAAGGTTTCAGACAGTAAATTGCTCTAAAATAGTCTAAATTGCTGAGAATGTTATACAACTTGAGTAACAACACTGGAAATACAAGTTTTTGTCTGACAGAAAAAGATTCTATGTTTTCTTCTGCCCCCTTGGCTCTGTGAGCAAGCCTCATCAGCCTTGAAAAATAATACAGCCACAGCCATACGCCTAAAGAATTGCAGGTTCAAATGTTATGATTTTGTTACCAAAAATGAAAATTTTACAGATTTTTTTCTTGATTTTGTTCCTGCCAATTTCAACAAACAATTTTGGAGAGTCCAAATTTTCCTGCATTCGCTTTTACTGTAGTTTTACAACTGCTTTTTTATGGTTATTTTCCCCATATATAGCTACATTTTCACAAAATCACTTACGCAGTTAGAATGCTGAGTCCTCAAACTTTCGAATGATATATAGTTCTACAACATGGCATAGTATTTCACTGTATAAAAATGCAATTATGCCTAGCAGCCCGCCCTCGGGCCGATGCTCACAAAAGGGTTAACTTTGTGGAGATTTACATCTTGCTTCAGATGATACAAAAGCCTGCGTATTTATTTTCAGGTCGTCTAGACATCAACCTGCTTCACGCTTATTTTTTCAAGAATGCCCGATTAGTTATGTTTATTAAATTATCATGAATTTGATTGGAAATTTGAGTGAACCCTTATCTCCACTGCACAACTTAGTGATTGCCTGACTCCAGATAGATGGGAGTAAATCGATGTTTATATTTTGAAAATGTAGACTCAAAAAATATACATTAAAATTTGTGAACTCATGACATGGTCTACAAATAGATTCTAAATCCACAAACAAACTTTTCATGATCCACAAGAGTAAAATATGATCCACAAATAGATTTCAAATCCAGAAACAAGCTCTCTATAAATCACAAATATGAAACATGATCCATAAATAGATTCAGAATACACAAACTTACACATCATGATCTACAAACAGAAAACATTGACATGTACATGATAAGCAGAATTTGAATGAAAATAAAATTATTTGTTTGCATGTCTGGCTCATACTCTAATTGTAAATTGCTTTGCATTGCTTTTTCAAAATTTTAACACCACTATTTCGCCTATAGTCTATATACAGTAACTTGTATTTTCAAACCAAATTTAGTGCAATGCTCAGCATTCAAGTGCAAAATCTGAGTATGTTTATTTGTAGATTTCTTCACATTTGTCCACAAATAATTTTGGGACAGTTTACCGCAGAGAGTGTGAACAGGGCCCTTCTACAGAGAGCCTGTCCATTCCCTATCAATGCCATTGTACCGAAATTGGCTGCAATTCACATAGAGGGCGCTTGGGAGATAGTCTTCAACAACGTGGACAGAATGGAGCTAAGCGGCTAAAATAATTATTACCCTCCCCCCCCCGCCCAAAGGGGGAGGGCAAGGGTATTGTTTTTGGTTCGGTTTGTTTGTTTCTTTGTTAACACTTTAGCAGCAAATTTAATGGCCAGATTCACCCCAAATTGGGTTTAGGGATTGCGACTGACCCAGAATAGATGCCTATTGAATTTAGGAGAAGTAGGTCAAAGTTCAAATAAGCTACAACATGTGCGAGGGGCGGGGTTTGTTGTGCCTGGCACCACTTGTTCACACCTCTTTCTAGACTAAAAATTCAAAATTTTATTCTAGTCTTGGCAAGTACAGTGTCGATTATATATCAGTATTGAAATAAAAAATTTACCAATGTCCTTTAGTTTCCTCACAGGGTAGGCAGTTTTGCCTATAAAGCACTAGCATTCTGCTAATGTATTACTGACTGACTGCAAGCCAAACACCCATTCGGAGTGACACTGGGAGTCTTCGGTCAGCTAGCAATATTACTTTAGTCTAACTTACTTACCCTCCGACAGTTACACAGCCACAATCAAAATAATTTTGGCTGGGGCTTTCTTGTATATTATATTCCTTATGTATTTTGCAAGCGATATACAACAGATGTTAGGCATATGGTTAAATTTAAAAACTGAGATATGCTTTGCGGTCCATTGCTATCAAGTGGCTGGGTGAAAGCCATAAAGTGGCTCTTGATGCCTGACGTCGCTAATACTTGCAAAAACATATTTTACTACAATCAAAAACTCTGAAAAATCAAAAACAGAACTAAATCTATTTTTTCCGACTTCTTATATTGACAGTGTGATTAAAATTGCCAGAATTTTTTTTTTTCCCACAAACATACCATTTTTAGGGCTGCAGCTCTATAGGCTTCCATTCATTATTCCATGCCAAAAGGAATGGAGATAAAGGAATGAATGTTTTTCTTCTGCACGTTCATCTGTTCGTCCTTCAGTTCTTTATGTTTCTTCTCCGGGTCAGAACTCCAAAACTGTTCAATAATTCTCCATGAAATTTGGGTATATCTTATTGTGTATATGTGCCTTTTTCATACTTCTGTCCGTCTCCCAACCAATCCGTCTGTCCCTCCACCATGTTTTGTTTCCAGGCCAGATATCAGCCATCCCTTGGCAGGGGATCTGAATATTTCATGCTTTTTCTGGACTCTATCGTGAGCGCCCCCTAAAAAACTGGAAATAATGAGAGTGGCAGTTATCCCTATTAGAAATTTGCTGTTTATCCCACGGTGTGCAACAACTACTGCCATGGTTTATGCATGACTCTCTCACTCGCTCACTTAGTTATGGATGTTTAGTAGGGACGGTTAGTGGCACATTGCATGCACATGCACATTGCGCGCCATGGGTCTGAATGGTATTGTTCTTGTTATATATCTGTCATCACTAACCTTTGATTGCAACACTGCTGATATATATATATATATATATATATATATATATAAAACCGCGGGTCACTTTTTTTTGTTTATTGTGCTACCTGCAACTCGCGGATGTCTCATGGGTTTTGGATATCAGCTCATTACTACTGTTTGGATCAAAGCACTTCAGACTGGATTCATGAAAGGGTGCCATCTGGGCTAACAATAAGGGAAACCCCCCTTGTCAATGGTTCTTGAAGACTGCTGAAATCGTATGACTAATATGGACCTTTCCAGACTGGGCTGTCACTTGGTGGGGTGAATGGGAGAGATAGACCCGCAGCTTTTTGGGGCTTTGAGCTGGTGGGGGCCTTCAAAAATTCCAGTGAAGTGGAGGACTGAGAGCAATATTCTCTCAAGGGGCCCGTTGTCACTCCCCTGTTTCCAGGAATTAGATAGCCAGAAAACAGAATGTTTTTATGAAAATCAAAGTTAGCCCCTGAAAGCAACATAAAATGTCCTTTTGTTTGGTTGAATATCACTGGAGAGGTCTACCCTCAGCTTGTATACTTCTCTTAGCGGACATGGTTGCATAAAACAGCCTTATTTCATTTAGCCTCAGGATCAATGCGGGATGGCAGTTTTCCCTCCGTGGTTTTAACTCATATTAATTATCCCAGTTCATTTCCAGTTTACCTTTTCCTCCACGGCACCTGCATCCCTAATGAAAAGTCATTCACAGGAATTGATTACATTCCTGAAATGGCCCAGGCTTTGGATTCAGCTGATTGGGGAAAGTGACAGTTTTTACTGCGCATGAACACATATGCGGAGAAATGCATGAGGCACATAGACACTCATATTGCCTTTCATATTGCAAGGTATTGACTTGTATTTTTCCATTATACTGTAAGCAGATTAATTTTTTTGCATTTCCCAATGTGATATACTGTATCACTGTTATACATTCACATTTACAGTATGCATTATTATTTGACTCAGCCATTGCTTTTTTCCATGGATGGTTTATGACAATCAATCGATTTATCCCCGCAGGCTTAAAGCATACAGACATGATCCATCATTCATATATTTTAATTTCATAATATATAGTCACTGTTGTATGGGAGCCTAATATCTCTTCAAAGAAACTGTACAGGACTAAGATGGTTTTGAAAGTCAGATTTCGTTGCAAGTGGTGTTGCAGGATTTTAACACAAGTAATTTCATTTGTTTTAAGGTTATCGTTTCATGACAGCAATGAAAGATAATGAGAACAGGTTATTCAGCCAGATATTTTCTCATGTATTTGTATAACAAACATGAAGTTCATCGAAAAGCAGGGATGCTCAAATAAATAGACACTTGGAGTCTGATGGTTGCTTGTTGTGTTCTTTATCCTGCAGGTGTCTTATGTGAAGGCCATAGATATCTGGATGGCTGTTTGTTTACTGTTTGTATTCTCGGCTTTGCTGGAGTATGCCGCAGTGAATTTTGTATCCAGGCAACACAAGGACCTGCTGAAATTTCATCGGAAACGGAAGCGGAATAAGGTACAACAAGAAAATAAACATCTCCCTAGAATGGAGATGTTATTATTTGAAATATCATGAGGGTCAGCTAAAAAGCGCACAATGCTGGAATACTTTTTGGTAATCAAATCAAAGGCCTTTCACAAAATACTTTTTTAGCAATGCCAGCTGATTGCAAAAATACAGAACATGTTAAGAATTTATGGTCTAATTTGGAGAATCTCAAATGTCTCTATTTGATGACTCTTCAGAAGGCTGATGGCTTATCATTGACAGTGAGGAGTATACTGATCATACAGCCTATGTAAATTGATACAGTTAGAGAACTTCTCTAAAATGAAAGTTTGTCTGACAAGGAGCAATTCTGCCAATATTTGCCAAAACACTTTTTAAAAAGAAAATAGTGTCATCTTGTGGCCACAGAAAGCAACTACAGTCCAGCCTAGCAAAAAGGGCACACGTTTCAATGAAACACAGTCATACGAACACAATTTGGTAGCTTTTCATGGAATCCTGTGGTCTCTTTATATAGAGACTGGTGTGAATTTTTTATATTTTGTGTCATGTACAAAAAGCCTATAAATTATTGGCAATACAGCATTTACACAGAAGCAAGCAGGAATGTAATGGGAAGGTATACACATGCAATCTGTAGTGTAATCCATTGAATTCTGTTGTGATCCAGACCAGGAATCAAGAGCGGAGACAAAGTAGAAACGAATAGAGTGGTATGTTATAGGCAGTTGGAACACGCCACTGCATTCTGCGTCCCTTGCGACGCTTCGATGACGTCATCATTTTTTCAGAGCACATTCCGACAGGGCTCAAAAATCCGGCTTTTTGGGGCTAGCCCCCTAAAAAATGGTCAGTTACCCCCCAGGCACCGAAGATTTGTGTCTAGGTGCCTTCTTTGCCTTTTCAACTACTCTGCTGAGAAGTTTCAGGCCAAAATTCAAGCGGGATCATGCTTTCTTATCCCGGATCGTATGTGTCACTGTACAGAAATGTGTCTGCAGACGACGAAAGAATGTTCAGATAGTGGTCACGTGACCCCAATGTGTGTTTCTGATTGGTCAATTCCGACTAATGCCGTAGTATTATTAGTAAACAAGAGTACATGGTGTATCACATGGGATTTGTTTTTTCTCTTTCTTTGATGACATTTTAACACCTTTTATAATTGGCATCACAATTTTTCAGTAGGCTTCAATGGACGTTATATCACAGCAAAGGGCCGGAAAACTGAACCTTTGGAAAGCCATAACCTCATAGATGTCTGATTTCAAAAATTAAAGTACCAAAATGTTCATTTTTCAAGCACTTTCAGATGATCCTATTTCCACTGACTTCAGAGATAGTTGTTCCAAGTGCTTATATATTAATAGTTACACAGTTACAATGGGACAGAGCCCAGAAAAGTAGTCACATTTTTGTTCAGATGTTGTATGTGAAGCAGGGTGTGGCCAATCTCCAGCCACAGGGTTTCTGGGATGACTGCCAGACGGAGTCCACACTTCACCATAGTCAAACTGCCCGATAGCAGGATGGGAGCAGCTTAGGAGGAACTTGGTTCCAATCCTGATGACTGTAGAAGGATTGGGAGCTTGTTCCTAATCAACTGGACAGAGGAAGAGACTTGGACAGGGTTGATAAGAATGCGGCCTTGAATCAGGCTTGGGAGCTTGTTCCTATAAAACTGGACAAAGGAGCAGATTGAACTGGGTTAAGTACATTGCAGTCCCAATCCTGGACCTCAGTTACGCTTTGGATTTGCTTGGGAATCAACCTTTTAGTCATTGAGAGGTACTGTTAGTTGCTATGGTCTATCCAGATCTGGAAGGGTAGCCGGGACCTCTCTAGCTATTGCCTCCACTCAACGTAGACCAGCTTCTTCTACAACAACTCCAGGTCATTGATAGAATAATTCCTTTCAGCAGCTGACAATAGTAAAGGGATGTAGTTTACCGTAGTCATCTCACTGTAAGAGGACAGCTCCAGCACTCATGTCTGGGGCATTGATTTTCACGACAAACTGACGCTGGGATGCGAAAACTTGAAGACGGGAGCGGTGGTCAACAGCCACTTGAGACGGTTAAAAGAGGAGGCCGCCTTGGGGTCCAGGAAGAGGGATCCTCGGCAGACGTCAGCTTGGTTAAGGGAGCTGCAACAATAGAGCACCCTCGAATGAATCACCAGCAAAAGGTGGCAAACCCTAGAAATCTTGACAGCACTTTGCGATCTTTAGGGTCTGGCCAATCCATCACAGCTTATACTTTCAGGTAATCCATCTCTAAGGCTCTCTTTATCACCACAAAGCCAACAAAGGAGATGGTAGTGCAATGGAGTTCACATGTTTCTGGTTTTAGATAAAGTTGGTTCTCCAGGAGAATTTGGATGACTAAGTGGACAAGAAGGGTATGATCCTCCAGTGTTTGAGAGAAGACCTGCATATTTTCTAGGTAGACATAGATGTACAGGGAGACAATGTTGTGGAGGATGCCATTTATGAGATTCTGGAACACCGCATGGGTGTTAGCGAGCCCGAACGGCATCAGCAGGTATTCATAGTAACCCGAGGGGGTGTTAAACACTGCCTTCCACTCATCTTTCTCGTATGCGCACCAGAAGGTAAGCATTGTGCAGTTCCAGCCTGGTTAAGAAGCAGCAGTCCTGGGGAGATTATAGAATGCAGAGTCCATCAAGGGTAAAAGAGAATGATTCTTTACTGTAATTGCATTTAGTCCCAGGTTGTCGATCCAGGGACATACTGGCCAATCTTTCTTGACCACGAAGAAGAAACCAGCTCCGGCTGGTGACAAAGAAGCCCAAATTATTCTGGAAGCCAGGGACTGATTAATGTGCTCCTCCATAGCTTGGGTCTCCTGGTCAGTCAGGGAGCACAGCCGAGCCCTTGGAAGCGATGTTCCAGACAGTATGTCAGTGGCACTATCATAGGGTCTGTGAGAAGGAAGTGATGTTGCTCAGGCTTTGCTGTATGCCATGCAGAGTGTGTGATAGATGGAGAGAACACTCTGCGGGTTGGCGGCTCCTCCTTGTGGTTGGAGAAAGAATGTACACTAAGGATGGAAGCTGCATGAAGACAGAATTGTAAACAGGATGAACTTCACTCCAACTTTCACCTCAAAGGCCAGTCCACACAAGCATTATGATGTTCAAGCCTGGGGGCCCCCAACACCACCTGTGTGTGCAATGACTCCGTGATGAGAAATGCCTACTCCAAGATTTTGTTTAGGATTTCCAGAGTGCCGGGTGGCATAGTGAAGCCCGAGGGGGGGGCAAGAGGTGAGCATCCCCCCTCACACTAAGAAAATTTTTATAATTGAGGTTGAATTTGGTATGATCTCTGGCAATTTCAATTAAGGAAAATACAGTATTTTCCCTTGGCTGAAACTGCAGGATCCCATATTATAATTCATCCCCAGCTCATGATATTCTCGTCAAGCCTAGATTGGTCCACCCAGTTAGCATTTTTTATAAAGGAGGCAAAAGGTATTAAATCATTTTGAATGGGCTGCTGGGTAATAAATCAATGGAATGAGGTCCATCCTGGATCCGCACTGCCAAGCCGAACAGATAGACTTCATATAATGCCCTGGCATTGGAGACAGCCAAGGTACAGAAGTCGATGGAATAATCCAACAGGTTGCATTGACACTGGAGTAGCTTCAGGACAGCGAAATGGCTGGAGCGGGACCGGTCAAACACCTTCCTCATCTCTTCGGCGAAGGCAGCAGACAGTGACTTTGCAGGATGCCCTGCCTCCCAACAGGCGAGCCCAGTCCCTTGTATGTCCAGAGAGGCCAGTACAACTCTGGAACGTTCAGTGGGGAAAAGGGATGGCTGTAGCACGAAGCCCATCTTACACTGAGCCAGGAAACTGCAACGGATGTGAGGGTTGTCATTGTAGGAGTTTAGGACTGCTAATGGAATAGCGTCTGAAGGAAGGTCTGCTGTATGATGGCGCTAGCTGCTTAAGCGATGGCGGTGGAGTCCCGTGAAATATCAGCTATAGCCACATGTTGATTGGAGAGGGCTCCAATGGACTGGCGAAACTGCCAGAGTATTTCCTCCGGCTGACCAGTCCACACACCCTGGTACTGCAGGGTATCGACTGGGCTCAACATCCCTGCTGACTCCATTCCACGGCTGGACTGTACTGTTATTATCCACACCAGGAATCAAGAGCAGAGGCAAAGTACAGTTCAATAGTAATGTTTATTGATAGTAACGGTGGGACAGTAATGGTAACAGTGGGACGGAGTCCAGAAGAAGAAAACACAGTTCATTTCAAATGTTATGGGCGAAGCAGGGCATTGCCAATCTCTGGCCCGTGGCTCTCCAGGATGACTGCCAGATGGTGTCCACACTTCGCCGGAGCCAAACTGTCTGAAGACAGGATGGAGTAACTCAGGAGGAACTCCGTTCCAATCCTGATGATCGTAGAAGAATTGAGAGCTTGTTCCTAATGAACTGAACACAGAAATATACTTGGACAAGGATAACAAGAATGCGGTCCCAATCCTGGACCGTAAATCAATCTTGGGATTTTGTTCCTGATAAACAGGACAAAGGAGTAGACGTGAACTGAGTTTAGTAGAACGTGGTTCCAATCCTGGACCCTGAATCAGGCTTGGGAGCTTGTTCCAATTAATTAGCCGAGGAAGAGGGTTTCTGCTAATACTAGTATTAAAGGTTACATCTAACTTTCTAAAGGCGAAGAGTTTCTACTGAGAAATACTGACTGACTTTTAGCACAGATAGCAAATTACTACCAGCAACTTGCAACTTAAAGCAGGGGTTTTAAAAATGTTGCAGGTACAAAAGGAAGTAACAATAAAACAAGACACAGCTAGGGATAGGGGAAAATGCGAGATGTAAAACAATCAAAGGAGACATTACTTCTGATCACCGCGAAAGTTGCTGAATGGGAAGAGACACAGAAGGCATTCACATGAGGGTTGAGACAGAATTCCGGTATGAAGTTCTTGTTATGCTGAAGCATCACATGGTGACCATTCAAAATGTAAATCTAAATGTACTGTTAACAACTCGCCATTGTGGGATACCGTGACCAGAATTGTGCTCATTTTTAATTTTATTTGGAGTTTTAATAAGTGATTACTTGTAAATAAAGTGGCTTGCACAAACTTTTTTTTCAGCATAGATCAAAGGAACATTACTGTTTTGTTTATTTTTAGAATGGGTTTTGATTGAGTAAATCCACTCACATGACAAAAAGAGGAAAAGGTTTTTCTAAATGTGTATTATTCAGTATTTATTACGTAAAATCACAAGCATGCGCAATGCAGCATGTACAATTTTCAAGTAAAAAAACATGGGCCTGTCATTTTTCCATCATTTGTTTTTACCTTACAGGTTTATTTTACCGTTCAAATTTTTCACTACATTGCGTGTGTGAACACCAGGAAAATGCATGTTGTCACTTAATTTTTTTAAGCTTTGGTATTTCGCTCTTTAATATCTCCCAGAATGCCAGCAGGCCATTCAGTAGAGTGTAAACAAAGTATGGCGGCTCCAAGGGCTCTATGGCACCCTAAAGCCCAAATTACACTATAAGTGTTTGATTTTCTGAGAAAGACAATTACAATTTTTATTTTTGACAATAGATTTGTTTCAGTTCACTGATGCTTAAAAAGACAATCACCTGCGTTATCATGTACAGTTCTTAGGATAGTTTATATAATTGTATACAGAGTTGACAGTACATCGTCACATTTTGAGTGTGCATGAAATTAGAGGATTATCACCTCATATGTTTGAATGTGATGATACAGAAAAGAACTCTTATGTGGTTGGCTTCATGTCCACTGTACCCACTGCATGCTGTGTTTAAATCCCGTTTTTGTTTTTATGTTATGTTTTTGATGTCCTTGTCATGATGAAAGCATGTTGATGCAGTTCTGAGTAGAAATGAGAACGATGAATCACTGCAACACAGCAGTTGCATGAGAAGTGGTGAAGCCATGTGTGGATCTTTGGATCAAATCTCCTCTGAAAATGACCGGGTAAAGAAAAGAAATGACAGAAAACACCTGTAGCTGCTTTAATGCGCTTGGTACATTCTTGTTGGCTACGGGAGGTTTGGTCTTATGTCACTGGTGACGTGCTTCTTGGCGTTCTATGTGTGTGTTCTGTGTGTTTTCTACTGCCTACAATTTTCTATTATTAAGAACCTGCATCATTTTATCTCCCGTAATATTAATATTTTCACTGTGAAGTGTGTGACCTGGTCTTGCTGATGCCTTTAAGCAGGATTCAGGTAGAATTAGAGCACCCACAGGATTGAAACCTTTGAAATTGAATTGCTTTCTAAAAATGCCAGCATTTTCCCCAAATCACTAACCACAGAATACAGCTAATGTAGCTTACAAAGCCCCTATAATAAAGTTTATTTCACAATATGCTTAAGATACTATGTAGTTCATTGTATATGTTGCCCCTATAAAGTTTATTTCACAATGTGCTTAAGATACTAATTCATTGTATATGTTGTACCACATTAGGCTTCAAATGAACACCTATAGAGAGAAATAGATTTCCTGGAAAGATGGTTGGCAGCCCTGCTGTGAAGGCATTGTTTCACTGTAAAGTAGAGCTGACATCCAGACAGTAATATAATGACATAATATTTTTATTTGTCAGGATCAGTATGCATATAATATACTCCAGTAATATGTAGGTCCATGTAATATAATGTAATATATAGAGACACATGTGAAAGATCAAAATATAATATCATATCGAGGGCTGACTGCAATAACCAGTTATGTCCAATATATAACATCTGGACATAACTGTTTATTGCAGTCAGCCCTCGATATCATATCATATATCACATGATTGCTAAGGGTTTATAGGAATAATGAGGAGGGCCATAATGCAGTGTATTTCCTGTTTGCTGCAGCCGGAGGACGGTATAAAAGAGGGCCGACTAAGTTTCAGTGCCAGTGCTGGGACCCCCTGCAGTCTGGGAAAAGACGGTATCATCACGAAAACTGGCAACAGCACCTCTCAGCCTCAGGGTACGCCCTCCACTACAAAGACCCAGGAGGAAATGCGCAAGCTATTCATTGACAGGGCCAAAAAGATTGACACCATTTCCCGAGCTGGCTTCCCTCTGGCGTTCTTATTCTTCAACATTTTCTACTGGGTGCTTTACAAGATCCTGAGGCGCGAGGACATACATCAGCAGTAAAGTTAACATAATGGAGCCTGGGACAGACTCACAAACACGTGACGCACGCCATAGTAATACGCATTAAGTGCAGTTACGCACGGACACTCGTGTTGTTCCTTGGCGCCAACAGAAGATGTGAAAATATGACATGCCAAAGGAGACAAGTGTTAATTGTTTTTATATTTTTATTGTATTTATACTATAATTTATCGGAAACAGTGATCCACTGCCAGTGTTTTGCTCAGGTGGAAAGTCCAGGGGTCAGTGAGTAAAATCTCTGCTGTGTATTTCTTCCGCCGGCAAACTTAGACAGCTGATCTCACCAATTAGTTCTACCTCCAAGCTGAAAATTGTGTTAAATAGCAAAAACCAGGTAATTGGAACTAGACACAGGGAAAAGTCATACTTTCTGAACCTGGATTTTCAACTATCTGCTAATTGGTATTTCTGTAAACCTCTGGTTTAAGTTAACCTTAAAAATGTTTTTTTTTTTTTTTTGTCATCGAAGCACTTTGTAAGTAACAAATAATACAATTGTCAGGAAGAATTTGACTTTTTTAAGGATGGAAATACTCTTTGCATTACCTCTACCGTTATAAGTCAAACCCTTTAAAGGTGAATTTCATGTTTCCTTTGTCTGGGTCAACGTTAGGGATGAACTACCACGTTAATATGGTTTTTGTTTGAACTATAAGATTTGCCATATATTTCTTATCACTCATAGTAAGTATTTGTTAATGGTGGGGTGGATATGTGAATGAAACTTCTGGGAAGAAGCATAAAAATTTGCACTAGGGGGTTATTGAGATTGCCGAAAAGTTGAAAATTCTGAAAAGCCTCCACAAAACGTTTTTGCTCATGAATCGGCTTTTAGTGCCCCAATTGCCATGATCTAGGTGTCCATACCTGTGCTCTATGATGCTTCCTTGGATTGCTTGACCTGGAAAACACAGCCATCAATACCATACTGAATTGTAGTATACATTGATGTGATTAATAAATGTTATTACATGGCATTATTTTTAAGTTTCAACCATACTTTTTCACGAGTTCTACTCAGGTCTTCGACCTGGAAACATCAGTATAGACACCAAGAGCATGGTAATTGGGGCACTGAGAGCCATTTTATGATCAATAAATCTTTCTTGTAGTGGCCATTTTGAAATATCAACTTTTTGGCAAGAAGCTATATCTTATGATATTTGATTTGTTTTATTGGATTTCTTGACCTAAAGAATATGGGTATTAATGCCTAGATCATGATAATTGAGGCACTTATAGTTGATTTATGGGCAAAAACATGTTTTGTGGTGGCTTTTTTAATTTTAAACTACTTTGCAGGAACTGTTGGAGTGACAATTCTGTTGGTTCCTGCAATTTTTGAAATCGGCATACTCAAAAACACTTCAGGCAGATGTTCATGTTTCTTTCTACATGCGCATGCTTTAAGTACCTTGTGAAAAAATGTCACTTATCTGCCGTGCTATAAGGTCAGGCTTGTAGTTCCAAAGATGCTGATTCAGGACAAATCATAAAAACTAGTAAATATTTCACTGCAAACAGTGCACTTCAAAAACAGTTCATAGGAATACTAATTAAAACAAAACACTGAAAGAAATGAAAAACACTGGAAATTGTTCATAATTAGAGTCTTTTATGTTCATCAGAGATAAATATTTAAGAATATTTCAACATATGTTTCCTGTTTTTTTAGGAAATTTTATCTCATTTTTAAATGTAAACAATCATTCACTGTTTTTTTTTTCTCTATCGTTCTGGCAATCTGGCATTTATGAGGTATCCTCTATGCACTGATTACTGTTATGGGTACTGATTGATGTTTGAACATCAGTGTAATACGTATGTTGGCAACATGGGTTCACATATAAGAGGTCACTGTCATTTTGAAAAAAAAAATTGTATAAATACTCACATGTAAGAAGTAGTTTCATTTATGTTTTACAAAATAAGACCAAATGAGCCAAACTGCCATATGACTTGGTAACATATCAAAATACTCTCGCATTCCTGAAGAGGTCAGTTTTACTTCCTAAGTCACATCATTTGCAGATGTTTTTTTTTTTTTTTTGAGTAAAGCATTTTCACAATTGATTATTTGATAAATTAAAGACATGTATTTTGTATGACGAGTTAAAATATTTTGCATGACATTGACTATATGTATGTTACTAATGAGTAAATGTTTTGTTAGTGTATATTTTAATCTGTGTGCTGTCAGCAGTTGGGGTGAAAATGTTATTTTCTCCATGATGTAGTTGTAATTGCAGTCAACTCCTTCAATAAAGTCCCTGGAGATATTTCATCCCTTTCTCATCAGCAATATACTTTATGTCCTGATATAATGTACCACTAAAATCTTAATTTAATAATTAAAAGTCAGAACTATTCATGAAAAGAAGACATTGTCATCAGTATCCTCTGGCTGTCATGGTTTAGGTGGTGTGTGTGTTAAGGACTTTCTCTGTGGCTCTTGTCCCGGGACGACATCGAATTCCTTTACAATCGGATTCTTTACCCAGCTGGCTGATTGGACTTGGGCAGCGCCTTCCCCGGACTCTATATAAGGCGGAAGTCCGCCACGCCTCCCTTGCTAGAGTGTCTGATTTTAGCTAACACTTCAGTCAGAAGATATTTCTAGTTAGGGATTTTTTGTGAACTTCTTCGCGGTGATTTTTGGGGAAAATAATAGCAGGGAGATTTTCTTATGATTTCTTCCCTCATTCTCTTAAGGTCTGCACCAATTAAGGTGCTTTAGAATTCTCTTTTCTCGAGACCTTATTTAGTTGCTTTTACTGCACCGCTGCATGCGGGTTCTGTTCTTTGTTTCTGCCAGTTTCCCTCTCTCGCTCGGCTTCCGGGTTCTGATTGTTGAGTTTGTATTTTGGGAAGTGTGAGAGTTAATTTGCTGCCTGTCATCTATTTCTCCTTTTGGTGATTTTAAGTGCCCGTTATTGCTGGCCTTTTGCTCACCAGTCCACTGCATTTAGCCTCCGAATTTCCACCATTACACTGGCGCCATGAAATCCCTTGGTCATAACTAGCAACATACACAAGATTTTATTCATTTAGGTGGACTATTAACAGACGAGATCCACTGCAATGTGCCCCACCCCGCTTCGTGGTGGGGCATTTAAAAAAAGTTTAAAAAGCGACAGATCAAAAGTTTTCGAATGCCCTCCAAATGTTTTTCCTTTTTTTTTTGTAAAATCTGTGCAGTTTTACCTTTTGTATATTTAGTTTTAAAGGTCCTCTGTTATGCAACCATTTTCATTTTTTATTTAAAGGTGACCTATTCTGCTATTTTTCCAAGTTTATATTTTGGTCTTTGACTCCCCTAGAGTACTCCTGATCGCGCAAAGTAAAAAAAGGGTACTTATTTCTCTCATACTGCCATCCTCAAAAAACCCCATTTGTAGTCCATAGTAGTCTCTACCTGAAACGCCTCATTGGGGTGGCTCTTCCGCTATGGCCCCCACTCCCTGTGTGCCCACTTTCTTCTGACTGGCCAGCTCTGTGGAGGGCGGATCTAGGCAGGACGAGGCAGCAGAACGCAGTTTTCCGGGTCCGGCTCTTCAGAGTGAAACTGACGCGTCTCCCAAAGGAATCGACGGGCATATTCTGCTATCAAACGCAGTACATGTGTATAGATCTAATGAAATTAACTTTTTCTAATAAACGCAACGGCGAAAGTGGAGGACGCAGTGCGAATGTCTGGCAGCTCAAGCGCGAATTTGCTGTCTACCTACGGCTACTATGGTGAGTACACCGGCGTTTCTACTCTAGCTAGGATTGAGGGAAAGCTAGAATCCACCCCATATAGACACATTTGTAGAACGGGTCGCCAAACCCAAGTGTAGACCGGAGACCATAGAAATCCAGTGGGTCTGAGTTTAGGGGGAAACACGGACAGTGAGGAGCAGCTAAAAGTGGATCAACAATGGACTGCTTCGGTGTGTATTATAAGGACCTGCTGGTTCGTGTGTATAGCTGTGGTGTGTCGTTAGCGTGGAATGAACAGCTTCTGCGCTGGTGTATGACGAAGGGGCGAAAGCTCCAGGCTAAACGTCCTTTTCCGAAATTGCCTGTGGTAATGGTTTACTTATTGCGTCGGAATGACCAGCGCTTGCTCGCAGAACATGGGCGCAATAAGCCGCTTTCACACGGGATGCGAAATGAATTTTTCGCACGACAGATTACATTCAAAGTCAATGCATTGTCTTTGCATTTTCTTTGAATGTAATCTCTTGCGCTAAAAATTTGTTTCGCGTCCGATGTGAAAGCGGCTTGACATGCCCATAACTCATGTATTCGAGTCTTTGCATTGACTTTGAATGTAATCTGTCTCATGAAAAATTCGTTTCGTGTCCGGTGTGAAAGCGGCTTGACATGCCCATAACTTCGTGTATTCGAGTCTTTGCATTGACTTTGAATGTAATCTGTTAGTTTCAAGGTCCGGTGTGAAAGCTGCTTAACGCCCCATAACTCGTGTATTCGAGTCTTTGCATTGACTTTGAATGTAATCTGTCCCGCGAAAAATTTGTTTCGCGTCCGGTGTGAAAGCGGCTTGACATGCCCATAACTCGTGTATTCGAGTCTTTGCATTGACTGAATGTAATCTGTTAGTTTCGCGTCCGGTGTGAAAGCTGCTTAAAGCGCCCATAACTCGTGTATTCGAGTCTTTGCATTGACTTTGAATGTAATCTGTTAGTTTCGCGTCCGGTGTGAAAACTGCTTAACGCGCCCATAACTCGTGTATTCAAGTCTTTGCATTGACTTTGAATGTAATCTGTCCCGCGAAAAATTCGTTTTCGCATCCGATGTGAAAGCAGCTTTATGGATAGTACGCGACAGCTAGAGAGAGCTCGGTTATGTTATGAACATAATACAGGTTTTGCAGACCGTAAGTTCTGTTAGTGTGGACAAGTTGCTTATGTGGAGCCAGCAAATTAATCACTTCTACAAGAAAGAATTTCCTATGTAATCTCCGCCTTTTACGGCTTTTTATTACCCACAACAATTTCTAAAGGGGGGATGAAATTATGTCACGGTAGTGCAGAGAAATCCTTTGTTATACCAGACACATTAGAGCTTCTGCGTTTCGCGATTGCTTTCACGGTAGAATCAGAGAGCTAACCCAGATATTTGTGATAGGGATCCGGCTGATCCTGGTCATGGATAAGTGAAGCGATCACAAGCAGCCGCTTCAACTGTAGTGGCTACAATCGGGCAACGTTATGATGAAACTGCCACATTGATGCTTACCGAAGTAACAAGCAAACCGATCAGAATTACTGCATATAAGTTAACCAGGAGCATTTTTAATTAGCACGGCGGCACGCAAACTAACATGCAGTAGCTGGTAACCGAGCGGTCATAACAACAGAGACAAACCCTTGCAATACAGGTTTTACAGACAGCAAGTTCCGTTACCATGGACAGTTGTACCAAGCATCCAAATTACAAACAAGTATTAAAAGTTCACTTCAAATGAGGTTTATGTTCACACACCCTCTGTAGAATTTCCCCTGATATTACTCTTGCATATTTAGGACACAAACATTAGCAACAGTAACTTGGCTACGTTAGCCGCAGTGCTACAGCCACAATCAACTGGCTATCACGTCAGGGTTGGCTTATGCAGTAAAAGCAACTTACAGCTTCTGTGTCTGTGAGTCACGGACAGTCGCGACCGATACAGGCTTTATCTTCAGATATTTTACAAAGCCTGCGTTTGAGGCCAGTTGTTTGTGCTAACTATCGCTAGCGGTCCTGCTAGCCACCCGTAACACATTAGCTTCACTTACATTACACTTACATTATTTGCTGTTATATCGTTACTTACAGCTTGTGGCTCCGGGCGCTTGATTGATGCAACTGCTTCAGGTTTGAGAAGCAGCTGAAACGCTTATCCAGTGTCGAATTATCCTTTATTGACAAAGCTGCCTTTGGTGAAATACTGAGCCCAAACTGCATACGTTCCATTTGGCCGTGGCTGTTTGCTGCCAGCAAACAAAAAAAGCTACCCACTGATTTCTGGTGGCATCCTCTTTTGGAAGAGAAATAGGTGTTTTTCTTCACGTCCAAAAGTAAACGGACACGCAGCTTTGGGAGAGATACTGACAGAACTGCACCTCAAATTATCTGCGGTTCTTCTTTTGTATTTCCAAAAGTGTACATGTTACTAAGGTATAGTATGATCTGCCATTGTTAGAGCCTGCTAGAATAGTTTCCGGTGTGGGCAGGTCCAGCGCCGTGATTGGCTCTGGCTAGGTCTGTACTAATTGGACGGCACAACCTGACGTCAGGTTTTGCCCAGATCTCGCGAAGATCTCGGGAGGAGCTGATCAGAGAGGAAATCACGTTCATGAAATCACGTTCTTGGATTACAGCAAAACCTCTGTATCTTATGTTTAGAAACTTTTCAGAGGTTGAGTATGGACACCCAACATTATAACATTACTAATATGTATTAAAAGAAGGATCAGCATAATAGGTCCCCTTTAATTGACATATACTTAAATATAAAAATATACTATATAAAGAAATAAATATACCATTTATTACAGGGGAGTTCAATGTCAGCAGTCTGAGTGAACATTTACTGACGTACCAGCAGTATGTCACCTGCCCCACCCGAAACAAAGCTTATCTTAACTATTGCTATCGAAACATTCAGGACACCTTCTGTTCCAGGCGCTATTTGGGGAGGTCGGCCATAACATGGTAAAGCTTCAACCGGCCTCACCCCTTTCCAGTGTATGCTCGGCCAGCAGCCTCCTGTGCGCCCGTGGGATCCCAGCCGGACCAAGGTCCAGCAGAGAAAATCTGGTCCAGAGCCAATATCCAGATTTGCCAGACTATGCGATCACATTAGATCCAGGCCAACTGCCATCGTCGAGACGCCCCCCTATTCCAGCCAGGGAATCAGATATGGATCTCCACAGGAGATCTTCACCACCGCCTGCCCTGCCGGAGACTGACCCACAGTTCATTAGCCCCTTCCGTGTCCTCCAGAGAGTCAATGAAGTTTCGTATACCCTACAACTCTCCCCAACAGTACCGCATTGACCCTACCTTCCAAGTCTCCCTCCTCAGGCCAGCGAACCCAGGCCCGCTGGCTGATACGCTCCCCCCCAATGCACCACCAATGGCCCTAGAGGTAGACGGCGCACTGGGCTACCAGGTGCTCACCCTCTCGGACTCCAGGTACCGCAGGGGCCAAATCCAGTAGACTGAGAGGGGTTATGGCCCAAAGGAGAGGAGCTGGGTCCCTGCGCACAACACCCTGGACCCATGCCTAATTCAAGAATTCCACCATGACCATACTGACCAGCCTGCTCATTGTCTCTTGGGCCATCCACCAGGGTGGTGTGGCACCGGGGGGGGGTGTACTGTCATGCCACCATCGTGTCCTGTTAATCCAGCAGCTTCCCCTGAGTACTAATTGGGCTGTTCCTGCTTCCCCTTTAATATGTCACACCTGTTTGATATTTGAGTTCATCGATTAGTTTCCCTATTTAAACCCCTTCTGTTTCAATTCTCGTTACGAAGCACCTTATCTGTTTAGCTATGTAGTCTCAGAGTTTTGTAAGACTGTGTTGCAGTCCAGTGATTCCGTCTGTTTGTAAATTCATTTTAGTCTGTATTGTTCCTGTGATGCTGAACTGTTGTTCAGCCTAATTAAAGGCAATAGTGCTTGCACTTTGATCATCTCTCTAATTCCTACCGTGCTAGTGAATGCGCGGCACCGTCATTACACCCAGAGTTAAAGTAACTTCTCAACCAGAAAAAAATTTTGCTGAAGTTCGATGATAGCAGAGAGAAATAGAAGAGAGAGCAGGAAGAGATTAAAAAGATGATTGCTGATCATAAGGCAGCATATAAAGATAAATTAGAAGGTTTTTTTTAGGTTATGCTAGGTTTTGGGTTTATGGCAAGGGTTACAGATAATCACAGGATTTGCTGCTTGACAACTGTTAATGAATTAGATATGGAAAATGACTTGAATGATTTTTACTGTGGGTTTGATGCATGGGATTTTAAATTAGAGCAGGCCAAGCTCACTATGAAATGAAAGCATATGGTTGGTGTGGGTATTTTGATTTCTTTTGATGTTCGATCACATTTTAAATGTGTAAACTCTTACAAAGCTGGGTCAGACGGCATTTGCGGTAGGACACTACGGGCATGCGCGAATCAGCTGCCATGGCCTTTTCAGAGGCTGCTCCAGCTGTCGCGGGGCACCAGGACAGTCTCTTGTCTTTAGAAAGGGTCTTCAATTGTGCAAGTGCCCAAAAATAATAGACTTAGGGAATTAAATGACCCGTGCCTTATTGCCCTTACGTCTGTAGAGATGAAATGTTTTGAAAAGTTTGTATTAAAACAACTTTTCCCTGACGTTTTACCTCATCTGGATCCAAACCAATTTACCTACTATGCGGGGAGAGGAGTTGAAGACATGGTGCTGACTGTGATTAAGCCCCTTGAGCAGATGTAGACACCTGCGGACATGAAACTGCTCTATTTATGCACGCAGTTACACTATACTATCGTAAGCCCGAAACGGTAATTGAATATTCATGAGAAACGATTTGGAATATGGACGAGTTAAGTCCCATTGCTGTTTCCCAGGAATTATATGAATTAAACTCCTCAGCCAAGCTTGGGGCCCGTTTCATAAATAGTTAAGAAAATGCATTAATTAAAGCGCGTTAGTTAATTTACTAGCACCAAATGTAATGTATTTGCATGTGAATCTTTCCCGGTAATTATCTATTGATCGACACGTTTTTTTTTTTTTTTAATCCAATTCCAGGCAGTATAAACTTTCCACAGTAATTGAAAGACATTGATTGGACCCTCAGAAAAGTATTTAAACCCTTGCGTAACTGCACATTGGGTGGTATTCTCTCAGATGTGCACAGCCAAATGACTTGAATACGTAGAAAAAAAGACTTCCAAAATCAACCCAGAAAAGCTTAGGTTACATTAACGAGATGGAAATGTGATACTGATGTCGTCAATGGGAGTTTTTCCAAATGGAACAGGGCTGGAGGGTTCCTTTTATCAGATTGCTGTATTTCTCTGGTGGAGAAATTCTATGAAGTAGAATTTTCCTTTGGTGTTTGTAAGTACAGTGGAGTATAAATTACTTATGGCTAGCTGTTTTTTATTTTCAGTTTACCATAGCCATGATGATCACAGAGCTTGTTTGCCACATTGGTGAATAAGGGTAACTGTTAGCCTTGGATGTGGTGGTGGCATTTTGCTCAATGTGGCAATTTTTTTGTTTTACAATTTATACTGCACTCATTGAAATGGGATGATAGGATGCTCGGGTTTTGCTTGTTTTTGCTGTTGGGACCCTAGTTACTCTTGAATTATTCACGTTATGCCATTTTAGCATATAGATGTTTAGAATGACATGATTAATTAATGAAGAGTAAAAAAAAAAAATCTTAACCTTCAGTTTGATGGGGCCCTGGTGGTTCGGGGCCCAAGGCCATTGCCGACCTTTGCCTAATGGTAAAGACCGCCTCTGGTTTTGCATCACTGTTTACGTTCAGAAAATGAAATCATTGAAAAGCTGATTTCATGTTTACTTAGGTTGCCTTTGTCATATATTGAAATTGGTCAAATGATCTGAAACATTTACGTATGACAAATCAGCAAAAATAGAGGAAATCAGGTAGGGGCAAATGCATTTTTCACAGCACTGAACTACTGTATTATCCTGAATTGGTTCTCTTTAATGTTGAAGATAAAGATCTAAAATAGCTCATACAGGCTTTTATGTTCAATTCCTTTGGAGTTAAAACTAAACAAAAAAGACTGTTTTTATGCACATCACCAATACTGCAGCAAATCAAGCTCCATTTACCCTGGTTTGAGATTGTAATGAATGAAAACTATTGGTTATCAACATAAATGGCCTATTTTGCAACCTATCAGGGTGTTGTGAACAAAGAAGCATCTCGCAGTATTTTTCCCTGGCAATGATCCTTCGTAGTTCTGGCTAAAAATCTGAGCTACTTGCCCAAGTACAGTTTGTTTATAGTATCTGTCCTCAGCACACAATTAATCAGGGATTATGGATTGACCACAGTGGCCCAAAAACATCCCTTTAATTCCCGGCATTTTGCAGTTTATCAAGCTCATAGACGCATTCAACGTCACTCTGCGGGGCTTCTAGTGCACATAGTGACAATGAGTTGAAAATAAACAAATTTTTATTCATTCCTCATGCACACTTACGAACATGAGTGAGGCTTTCTTTCCTAAGCAAGAAGCCTGAGAATGAGCCGAAACAGTGTTCTCATTAAATAGATAGGTGCAGTACCACAATCAAGTGCAAGGTTTATTTTACTTTGCCATCCTTCACACTAAATACATAAACAGTGGAGATGAGTAATCACCTAACAAAGACAAATCAAGCAGATGTATATTTTGTATGAACTTCTGTCCTTTGTGTCTAAAAGCAAGCATGAGGTGTACTTTATCAATAAATGCGCATAGGCGGTGCAGTTTTAGTTGCTTTAGACTGGGTAGTCTGCGTATAAGCCATATAATATAGGTCATGTAATTGCTTACAACCAAAATGTGATAAAATTTTACATATAAACGCACCATTTTTCTGCTTGTAAAGTTTCTGTAAGCAGGCCTATGTAGTGGAATGCTCAACTGACAAATTTTGAGTCTATTTTGAATCTTTTTTTTAAATACAAATCTAGATTCAAGTGTTATTTCAGGGAAAATATTATATACTAAAATTAAGATCATACACACAGGTCATGGCGATTGATATTTGAATAAAGTCAACCTATTTGTATGAGGTTCCTGCCCCTAAAGGTTGTCTCAATACAGTAAACATTTTGGCAAGCTCAAGATCTATTTCCAGACTTCCAGATGCTGCTCTCACTCCCTTGTTTCTGACCTGAACAGAAAGCCAGACAGTGTTTATGCAATGCTAATCATCTGGATATATTTAGAATATCTCGGCATATATTATAAGTATGATAGATACAGTGTTTGGAGAGGGACGATAACCCCTTTGTTTCAGACAGGCAGGTTTTTGGCTGGATTTGCAAAGTAAAAAACCCCGTCATGCGCAGTTATAATGGCCAACATAAAGTTCTACATAGAAAGTTGGTTAAAACTTTTAAGGAAAATCAAACCTTGTTCATGTGGATCGTCATCATTGTGTTCTAAATTGAAAATGTCATTTTTCCATCACTTTTCAGTATGTGCTTGTGACGTAACTTGTAGCCGTAGTTTATGATCAAATTTCGTAGAGTAATAATCATCGGGCACATGTGATTTATACAGCAAACTGCAGCTCATCTTGCACATTGACTCGTGAAAATCACTTGGAAAAAAAAGTTTCACAATATTCAATTATAAGCAGCACAGGATTTCACATAAGGCTTTTCTTTAGCTAAGCCATTCACGTCAACACAAATTTAAACTAGTCCGCAACTAAATTTGATTTTGAATGAAGGTTTTCTATACAAAACTTTGTTTAACCCAGATGAAGATCTACAGGTCTAAAACTGCCCTATGGTGTAATTAATGTGTTCAACTGAACCTACAGGTATTGTACCACCTGAGGTTATTTCTTAACAAAATCCTGGCCATCTAGGATAGTTGACTGTATATAGCACAATTTTGTACCTAGATACAAATTTTGTGTTTGGCTTAGAGACAAAAATGTTGAATTATTCAGTATGTTCTAAAAAAGATGTGGTGAATTGCAGACATTCCCATTTGCTTGCTATCTTACATATGCTTAATCAAAATATTGTTACTTTTCAAAGCCCTTTTGGGAGCTGCCAGCAATTATTTATGGCTGGCAGCAATGTCTTTAACCCAGTTCACTGATGACCTTCTCCTGTATTTGGTAGGAACATGGCAAAGCAAGCAATATATCATCTCTCGATCTTCCCGTAGTGAGGCTAGTGAAAACTACATTCCCTACCCATGGCCGCCCAGATACCAAACTACAATATTCTGACGTATGGAATTATTTAACCACAGTGTGCCTAATCCACTCTTAAATGTTAAGAGCGGCAGACTGGTTGATGAGAAATAGGCCTTGCAGTTATCCATGGTAGTCCAGAGAAAGTTACACAACAGCAACAAGAATGTCTCTGTTCTCAAGTGACTGACTCCAGCTGTCTCGCTTCAGACTACTGCAAGTGGAGGGAGATTCCATTCACAAGAGAAGGGGAATGTCTGATGCTGAAATGCTAAAGTGTCCATTTTCTGCCTGTGCTCTGTCCGGAATCAGAAGAGCAGTTTTCCAAGCCACAACTTCGATAAATCATTCTCTGCGCTAACTCTTCATCCCTTACATCTCTGCCTGCTCTCAAACCAAGAAAAAAGTGAAGCGGGAAATAATTAGGCGAATTTGTGTATGACTGAGGGGACATATCACAGTATTGTGTCTGCAAAAGTACTGCTGCTGAACAATTGCAAATGTAGTTTCTCAAAGATGGTTCTTTTGCTCTGCAAAAACTGTTGTGCTGTTTGCCATTTCAATCCGTCCTAATGAATCAACAAAACTTTAGAATCGCTCATTTCTCAACAACCTTCTTTGAAGTGGATTCAGTTTCATTTTTGTTGACATGGAAAAGTTGAAATGACAAAAGGTACAACGATTATTTGCTGAGTGGGATTAGTGGGAGCTGCCGAGTCATGAACTGATTCATTGTTCGTTAATGATTTGGTTAAAAATATCAATCAAGATTGTAAGCTGCACAACACTAATAACTTACGTTTCTGTTTCAGTCAGTTGTCTTCACTACACAATTGAGATGAGGCAATTGCAAAATAACATTATTATCCATGGCTCAACATCTTCCATAGCTCAATATGTTGTCGGTAATCACAGGAAAATGAAACAAAGGTGAGCCAGGTCAACTTGGATGAATGGATGCAAATCAGCAATGACAAGCAAATCACACGATAACAAAAAATTGTTTTGTGTCAAAGTAGTCAAAGTATTTAGAGGTAAAAGTGCAGTATTCGCTTCATTATCTGAATCAGAATAAACTATAACAAGTGCACTAAACTGGAGGAAACTGAGAGCAATTATTACAACTCATAGTTGAATTGAACAACCCTTTCAATTGAAGGAAGTCCCCCAGGCCAAAACAAAATTGAAACTCTGAAAAATACAGGCTTTCATATAAACCAAAGGCCACTCTCTCTCTCTCTTTGAATTGCTCTCCCAAGAGTGATGTAATGTTCACAGACAAAGATTCATATGCAGACAGCTTGGCTGACCACAGCAGAATGTCACCAGAGGAATGTCATGGAAGGGACAATGCACATGAAACGCGCTCAGAGGACAAGACTTCGGATGTTCGACAATATTTTCTGTGAATCTTTCTCTGTAGAAATGCCCCAAAGATAAATTCCATCAGCCTTGAAGGCCTTCTCTCATTGGCTCGCAGAGACCTGCCTCCATTTGGCCATCAAGCAGATCAAACCTGACATTTTGTCTCAGCCCCTCAAAGAAATGTCTTCATATGAAGGAATAACTAATTCTTGGCCATATAATTTAGATTTGTTCAAATCAATGTCCCTAAATTCCCATTGTGGGGGCAGGGTGCAAATGTTGTATGATCGCCCATAAAACATTAAACGAGTAAAACAACAATAAAACACAACAGAATGCATTTTTGTTTTTTAAAAACCAACAACATTCATGTCCTACAAATCATGGATGCTTACATTGTTCACTTTGGTTGGTGGGTGAAGTGAAATGTTTGGTTGCATGGAGTAGTCAGTAGCAACCAACAAAATAATTTAATTGCTATCAACTTAAAAATGCAAATACCGGGATATATGTTGTTTCAAACAATGAATTTTTTATTGTTGCCTGAATTTGCAGATTCTTTTCTGATTCACAAAGCAAGTTCTGGTAGTCAAAACTAACTCTGATTCAAACTGAAACAGGCAGGACTGATAAATCATGTACATGACTCCCCAATCAGAGCCCACCAGTGTTTTTTTTTTTTGATGCAAGGGGCAAAAAAAAAAAAACAAAACTACTGACCGCTCAGAGAGTGGGTGACATATTATTACAGGATTAATGTAGCCTTACATTCTTAATGTGGCCCAGCACACTGCCGGCCATATCAAAGAGTAGAGCTCCCCCAGAAGCATAATGGAAGGGGGGCAATAGATGCAGTAGACGCTGAGACAGTGTCTGAGAGAGAAAGACAGAGGGAAGTAAGGTCTCCTCCATCCCTCTCCCTGCTTCTGAAGTGTCACAGGGTGTGATAAGGGCTGAGCAATGGTCAGAGAGTGGGCTCCTCTCTGGCTGCTCCAAGCGCTTAATCTCTCTCTGATGCAGCGGGTGCGGGCAAATGGGGGTGGGGCGAGGAGGGGGGGATCATTGAGTGGGGTTTGGGGAGGAGGGTCAATGCCCGAGGTTGGGGAAGCCAATGCTAGTCAAAGCAAGCGCCAGCTGCGCCAGAGTGGCCACATCGTTGCGCTTGGTAGTGGGCAAACACAAAACCAGAGAGGCGCAAGACATCCCTTTATACTAATGGTTATTGACTTGCTTTCAATCTTTTTCCTTAATTAACGCATTTTCAAGAGATAAGAATAATTTATAAGCAGTTAATCTTACAACTTCCTTTTCAGTGCAATGTTGAGATTTTTTTAATACTATAAAATGTTTTCTTCACTTGCAAAAGTAGGCTACATATTCCAGAAAAAGATAAACCACTCCAGATCATCCGCATTATCTGTTGGCACATCCTGCAAAAACCTGTGCTTCATGATTTTTTTAAATGAAAAAAAAAAAAAAAAACAAACAAACATTGAAATTAGCAAAATTTTGCGTCCAAATGAAGCATTTTATTTCTGGTCTTACCACAAAGAGAACTGGGTACATCTGAGAGAATTGAATGTTCACAGTGTTAAAATATTATTAATCAAGGACATTGATTGAAAGTGGACCAAGGCTGATCATAAGTTTTAGGGGATGTTTTATGCCGCACCATTTTCTGTTCAGTAGCCACCACTGGTGCAAACTTTCAACAGCCTATCACTGAGGGAGAGTGCCATTGTGCCTTCGTCAGTCCTACTCATCTCTTCTCTCAGTGGGCTGTCTGGGTTCTATAGTTTTTGTTTTCGTATAAATTCAGAAAGCTGTTTCACTGGCCATTCCGTGAATACTGTCAGCTTCAATATGGTGTCCAAAGCCAATAAGTGAACTCAAATCGGATTTTCCATGAAGCAATTTTATTGCCTTCTGAGGGCCTGTAGACGAAAATACAATTGTACCCAGATTACTGAAATCCACCGCTGGAATGCAAACATTTCAGTATTTAAAAATGTAGGCTGTTCTCTTAAATACTGATAATATGATGCCAAAATTTCCTTTAACTTCTCTGTGCAGGAGGATGTGTTTATTCTATACCAGCATGGTAATGAACTTGAAAGCCAGGCCTTGAAGATCAGCCAAAAGTGGACAGAACTGTTTGCACTTTAAGAAACACATATATCCATCAAAGTAGAAAAAGATTAGGCTATTCAAAAAATCTAATCCTTTGTAATATGAGTATCTATTACTTTTGAAGGAAAGGTGGCCATATTGTCATTTTCTGCACAGATAAACGATAAAAATCAGTGAAAGCCATATAGTATACAATCCTTTTTCCAGTAAGAAAAATATGCATTCATGACTACTTTAATTATTGTTAATACAGTATATTCAACAATTGCAGTGGGGAACAGTGATAGGGCAACTCTTTCTTATATCCAAAGAGATACTAATGGTTATACAGAAATGTAACATTGTTATGACTTGAAAATCACAGCAAAGAAAACCAGTAATGACAACTTAAACAAATTTATTCTTCACTGATTAGGTCCAAAAATTTCTACGAATAATCCACTGTGTAATCTTATAATAACACTCTAATGCCACTATGTAACTCTGATGCCAAAACAAAAAACCTCTACTGACCAAAATCACAGCATTTATATAGACTAGGAACATTCTGGAAAGATCTACAGGAGTCCTGGGTGATCCGGCCCCCTCCAGGCAAGAAGATGCCAGAAACCTCTAGAAAGCACTAGTCTATTTCATCACAAACAAAAGTGGTATTGCATCAGATCATGTTTTGCTACAGACATACCAGCAGAGGGTGCTAAATGATGAACAAAATAAACAAATAGCTGACCAGTAATGACATACAGTGCTGCACATAAAACACTCATGCATAACAACATATAAATATTCCCAAACTTTTAAGTGTCCCATATCATACCACCAGGTGCACTGAACTCTAGTTCTCCTCCCTAGTGTTTCTTCCAGGGAGCCAAATTATTAGGGAACAAAGTATTAGATCCAGCAGGTTCTCCAATCCTCCTTACATTTCTCCTCAGTCTCTGAATAATATACATGCCCAAGTGGCTCTTCTTTGATCCTGCAATTGGCTTGACCCCTGTCAGTTCGTAACAGATATCATGATATACACTGGCTTCTCATGGCTTCATTAGATCACTCAACTGTGTTATCTTTAATCCCTTGTGACTCTTGAATGAGTCATTAAAGATAAATTCTGATAAATATCATAGATATTTCCCGATTCACAACATGGTAGATGTAGTTAAATACTGTATAAATCTCAGCAAAGACACACAGGTACCATCTTTACCTCAAAAGTTTAGGCGAGATAAAAAATTCCTTTTCACTCATCATCATGCAGTATTTGTGCTTGAGAAATCAATAAAGCTAGAGTTGCTGTCTGACACCTCCCCGTTGTGACATTTATGGGACCCGTGGCCTGTCTAAATTAGGCTGAATAAAATCAGGTGCTCCTCATTTATTGTTTTGAGGGGGAGTACAATCCAACACCACATGACACATTGGCAATAATGAGATACTGTATAATCAATTGCTAGTGTTCCTATTAATTTACAATAGTATGCAGTGATGATTATATGCCACCTGTTTCATCTAAAAGGGGTCCTGATTTATTACTTCTCTATAATTTTTTGGTGAAAATGTATTGAAAAATGCTATTGTAGGCAATGAGAACAAAAAAATCATGCCCCCAAGTACAGTATATTGAGGTAAAAATAAGGGTAATAAACAAAAACACTGAAAACAATTTTTTTTAACAATTGAATGGAGTCGCAAGTTTTATTTTTTTGACTCTCGCATAGCCTGAATGCATGTTTGAGGGCTCATTCCATGAGTATTGACACTTAAAAATTGTTTAAACTGGTTTGAGGCAACATTCTGCAAAATTACCTCTGATGGTCAGTTGTTCCACTGTATAAGGTGACATGAACTTTGAGCAGTGTCACAGTGTTAAACACAATGGCACAATGGAAGGAGCTGTCTGAAATATTTTGCAGCCGCATTGTGGCCTTACATGATGCTGAAGACTTTAAATGCTACCATGTCACTGTAAAAACCACCATCAAGCATTTCGAAGAGACTGGTTCACTGAAAAGTAGTGGGAAGTGAGGCACAAAGTGAAGGTTCTATTTCCTTCACTCTAGACCGCCAGGGCAGTGCTGAAAGCACTAGTGGAAACATCCTCGCATCTGCGCTTCATTGAGAATCGTATTGAAAAGTTGTCATCTCGTGACCTCTGATGTGACCAGCCTATATATAGGCACCACCCACGTCATATCGGTCTCTTCTTCATTCTCGACCTCACGGAATCGTAGATTCTACATACCTACTGTGCAGCTCGTGAGCTGAAGAGCTCTTCAGCGGGAATCCACAGAACTCTGAACTCCTCACGAGCTGTTGGTTGTGAAACTGCGAAGGTAAGTGATTATAACTGAGCTGTTCCGAACCTTGGCTGCTAAAGTCAGGGATAAGTTAGATTACCGATCACAATTGAATGCCACACAGTTAGTTGCCGTCACACAGTCAGCTTAGTGGTAGAGTCAGCTGGCTCGGTTTTTCATCCGTTCGTGGTGAGACAGGAAAGAAAAAAAAAAAAAAAACTAAACGGTTCAACTCTGGCTTCCAGAAGTTGTTTGCCAGTTTCAGTCAAGTCTATCCTTGCTTAGCCTTGGTTGCCAGGCTAACAGGTGCCATTTGTGTTCGAGTAGCCCAGTCGGTTCAGTAGCTTTATGTTAAAAAATTGACCTTAACTCCTGGTTACCAGAAGTTCGGTCTGTCTCACTTAAATGCTTGCTTGGTAGCCTTATTGTGTGAATAAGCTAGACACCAAAATGGACATGGCCAGGTGCACTACATGCCCCAACCTAATGGATGTGCTGGATGGACACAACTGCTGTCCCGAGTGCCTCGGGTTGGATCACCTAATGGAGGCTTTGTCTGACCCATGCCCAGAGTGTGCGATAATATCGCCTTCTCTGAGGGAGGCAAGGCTGGCGGGGTTGACACTAAGCCAGCCCAGCGCAAGCGCAAACAATCGCCTGAGCGGGCTGAGAAGCAAAAAAAGTGGAAGTCCTCCAATCTGGAACGCCAAGTCGCACAACTCTCCAGTACAGTTGAGAAGCTCTTGCCCCTCCTGGCAAGGACATTCCCTGCGGCGGGGACACAGGTAAGTTCGGCAAATGGATAAACAGCGTACCCCTCTCCACAATGGCCCAGGCCTGGTCTCCCAGGTACGCAGCTATCTACGGGGGAGCTGGACGATATAATGTCAGTGACTGCCTCGGACACCTTGTTCAGCCAAACCTCCACCTCAGTAGAGGGCCAGAGCAATGTTGCTTCAGACATGGGGCCCCCAGACTCTGACAGCGACACTCCTTTTGACGGTCTGAGAAATCCACCTCAGTGGTGGGTTCTGTGGAGACCACATTGAAGGCCGTGCTTGCCCGTCTACAGCTAGACACTCCAGCGCCAGCCGTTAGCTCAGAGAACATGTTTCTTTGCCGTGCTCAGCGCTCCACTTTGGTCATTCCACAGTGTCACGACTTTACTTCAATGATGGCATCGGCATTGGAGGCGGCCTTGAAATCTACGTGCCCAGACCAAATGTCTCGCGCACTTGTGGCCAGAGAAGGTCGGCCTGAGTAACGTGCCGGCTATCGAGTCAAGTGTTGCCTCGCTCATTGTGTCTCCGGACGAGGCACTTCGCGAGCAGGTGCGTTGCCCTAACATTAAATGCCGCCGCACAGATGAGCTACCCTCCTGTGCATATAATTCCGCTGCCCTTCTTGGCCGTGTCATTAACTCACTGGCACACACACTTGTGATGCTGCACTCTTTAGTTACCTCCGAGTCATCTGACACGCTAGTGGCTGAGGCGTCCAAGCTGGCATTCCAAGCTATGGGCGTTATTGCCAGTCAGTGCGGCACCGCCTTGGGTACGCTGATTCAAGCCCGACGGCAGGTGTGGCTCTCTCAGTCTCCCCTTCCCGAATCATGCAGGAATATCTTGAGACATCTCCTGCTGGCACCCGGGCAGGTGTTCGGGCCTGCGGCACAAGAGGCACTCGACCTACATGTGTCCGTGACAAAATCACGTTCCCGCCATGTTGGGGTGGTGCCTACCTTTAGGCCACCTTCTACTCCGTCTGCTTCACGTTTCAGAAATGCAACACCGGGGGCATTTCAAAGGCGCCCCCACCGCCCTCAACATATGGGGCATCAAACGAGCATATCGTCTTAATCCCCCTCATTGTGTGCACATTCTGGGATCTGAACATTCTGCTTGACTCCCTCTGCTTGCCTCCTTATGAACCCCTGTCGGATGCTGACTTGAAGCGGTTGTCTCTTAAAGATGCCCTGTGTAATGGCAGCCAAAAATTTAATTCATACTCTACACACTCCAAAGAAAATGGGGGCAGTATACCTGCAGAAAGTGAGTTGGTCTACCCTAGTGTAACAATCGAGAAACTGCACAGTCCCTCCTCCCATCAAGCCTACTGTCCATGCTGCGCCCCCACCTTCCTAACGACCCCAGAGCCATAGCCGACTATCTACAATCCAAACAGGGCCGCTCTGACTCCAAAACTCTGAGATATAAACACATGAACGAACGTCAGTTGATGTCAAGTGATTCTGTACTATGTATTGTAATGTGGAAAAAAAAAAGCCACTAGATGGCAGTATTGACATTTTTTTTTTGTTAAGCCCAGTCTGGAGCTAGGTTGGGGCATGTCCTGGGCATGCCTCAGCGAGGAATGTCCCAGAGAATGGGAGGGGGCTGGAAAAGAGTATATAAGGAGAAAAATTGAGAGAGTAGGTAGTAGGAGAAATTGCAAGGAGAAACTGTGGAAGGATATATTTGACCAGACCTGTCACTCTTTTAAAGACCTGTGAAGCTTTTTGTGGATATTTGCCTGTGTTGGAGCATTTTCCTGTCCCAGGACATTGCAACACAGCAGCCCATCTCAATTACCAAGGGACTGTAAATATCTCTTTTTTTTTTATTTCAATCTTGGTCAGTAGATGTAGATTGTAGATTAGTTTAAGTGTTTGTTTAATTAAATCTGTTGAAGTTTTAGAATTTTGTCTGTCATCCCTTGCTGTCCGTGGGGCCATAACAAATTGACGCCATAACAAATTGGGGGCTCATCCGGGAGAGACCATTGTGTGAGTCATTTTTTGAAAATCGAAAATTTCAAATTGTGGAATTGTTTTTTGAATTTTCCTAGATATATATTGACAGATCAACAGCAATGGATGATTTCTTGGCATCACCAACCGTAGAGGTTTTGAAGTCTTTTAAAAAGACAGAACTGCCAGAAATATGCAGACAGTTAGAGCTGACAGATGTAAAACCAGCCATGCGAAAAGCAAGACTGGCTAGAGAGATTGTTGAATATTACATTGATGAAAATGTGTTTGCACCAGGAGATCTGGAGCAGTTTCCAGTGGAAAATCCAAATGTAGAAATGGAACTTAAATTAAAAATGGTAGAGATTGAAAGAGAGGAAAGAGCATTCGAGAGAGCAGAAAGAGAGAAAGAAAGGCAGTTTGAGTTAGAAAAATTAGCAAGAGAAGAGGAAAAAGAGAGAAAGAGAGAAAAGAAAGGGAGGAAAAAGAAAAACAAAGAGAATTTGAGAGAGAGAAAGAGGAAAGAGCAGACAGAGAGAGACAGAGACAGAGAGATTTCGAGTTACAGAAGTTAGACAGGGAAGAAAGGCTCCAAATGGAGCAACTAAAAATTAAAATGGAAACTGAAAACAAATTTCGTGCTAGCCAGGAGGTAAAGCTGGTGCCTCCATTCTCGGAGAAGGAGGTTGATAAGTATTTCCAGTGCTTCGAGAAGGTAGCTAAGAGTTGTCAGTGGCCAAAGGAACACTGGCCTCTGATGTTGCAAACTGTCCTCAAGGGTAAAGCTCAACAAGCCTATTCGGCTTTGTCTGCAGATGATTCCTCTGATTATGAGGTTGTCAAAAAGGTTATTTTGACAGCTTATGAGTTGGTTCCAGAGGCTTACCGACAGAAATTCAGAGGTCTGAAGAAATCTGACAATCAGACTTATGTGGAATTTGCTAACGAGAAGAAGGTTTGCTTTGAGCGCTGGTGTACTTCTATGGAGGTCAAGGATGATTTCAACTCACTAAAAGAGATGGTGTTAGTTGAAGAATTCAAGAACTGCGTCAAGGATGATATTAAGACCTACCTTAATGAGAAGCAAGCACTGAATTTGCAATCAGCTGCCAAGTTTGCAGACGAATATGTTCTCACACATAAGTCCAAATTTCAGTCTAGCAGTAACAATAGATGGTCCCAATTTCGGAAGAAAGGTAACGGTGATACCCAAGATTCCTCACCCAAAGACAAAGACAAATCTGGTGATGGTGCTCAGAAATCCAGTCAAAGGTCTGATCAAAGTGTGAAAGCTGACAGTTACAAAAGTGGTCTAGTTTGCAATTATTGCAAGATATCTGGTCATGTTACAACTAACTGTTGGTTTCTTAAAGCTAAGAAAGAAAAAGAAAAGGATACCAAACCCAATACCTTTGTGAAGACAAGGTTAGAAACCCCTGTAGTAGATGACCGATCTGCTAAATTGCCTGCTCCTTGTGAGGCTAAGAGGCCTGATAATGCTGGTTTTGTGAGGGAGGAATTTCTTCCATTTGTGTCAGAGGGATTTGTGGCTCTGAATGAGCATTCTCCTCCTGTCCCCATATATATCCTAAGGGATACCGGAGCTTCTCAGTCACTTTTGTTGATGGACTCCTTGGAGTTACGTGATGAGACCGCTTCTGGGGATTTCATACTTGTACAAGGTATTGAAGGGGGGACTGTATCTGTACCCCTGCGCTCTGTATTCTTGAAGTCAGATTTAGTTACAGGACAGGTAAAGGAGGGACTTATGTCAAGTCTACCTATCAAGGGTGTTTCTCTGTTGCTAGGCAATGACCTGGCTGGGGGAAATGTAGTTCCCCCTGTTCATCTTACTTCACAGCCGAGCACTGAAGATGGCGATGAAGTCCCATCTCTGTATCCTTCCTGTGCAGTGACCGGTGCTATGGCTAAGAAGTTTCAAGAAGAAGATGATGTGGTGCCATCCAGCACATTGAATAGTCATGACTCAGGTGGTTCGCCTCATGACTCTGTTCAGCCTACTATGGTTTTTCCGTTTGAGGACTTATCAGACACTTTTATCAGTTCTCTGTTCAGCCAGCCAGATGGGTCTGGTGATTCTGATGTGTCTGGAGACTTGTCTCTGTCCAGAAAGCGGTTGATTCAGGAGCAAACCAATGATCCTGAAATTTGTGTACTAAAGAAGAGAGCCCTTCCTGATGAAGAAATAGACGCAGTTCCAGTTGGGTATTGTCTCAAGGATGGAGTGTTGATGCGGAATTGGCGCCCTCCTGATATCCCTGCCAATGCAGATTGGGCAGTGATCAAGCAAATTGCTGTTCTGAAGGTCTACAGAAATGAGATCTTAACAATGGCTCATAGTTTGCCTTTAGGAGGTCATCTTGGTGTTAACAAGACTGTTGACAAGATCATGAAACACTTCTTCTGGCCTGGACTTCGGAAAGATGTTTCCAACTTTTGCAAAACCTGTCACACTTGTCAGGTAGTTGGAAAACACCAGTTAGACCCACCTGTAGCTCCATTGTAGCCTATCCCAGCATTTGGGGAGCCCTTCTCCAAGGTCATCGTTGATTGTGTTGGTCCATTACCCAAGACTAGATCTGGAAATCAGTACTTGTTGACAATCATGTGTGCATCTACCAGATTCCCTGAAGCCATACCTCTACGCAACATCAAGGCAACTGCAATCTCGAAGGCTTTGATAAAGTTCTTCACGTTGTTTGGCCTTCCCAGGGAAATTCAGTCAGATCAAGGTAGCAATTTCACTTCCAGATTGTTTCAGCAGGTTGTGTATGAACTAGGTGCGAAGCAGATTCTTTCCAGTGCCTATCATCCAGAGAGTCAGGGTGCCTTAGAGCGGTTTCATTCCACTCTCAAGACAATGATGAGGACTTATTGTTATGGCCATGAGAAGGACTGGGATGACGGTGTTCATTTGCTGTTGTTTGCAGCTAGAGAAGCAGTGCAGGAGTCTACTGGATTCAGTCCGTTTGAGCTAGTGTTTGGCCATGAAGTGAGAGGACCTTTGTTATTGTTGAGTGAACAATGGCAAGAGAAAGAGCCGCATATCAGTCTGTTAGACTATGTTAGCAAGTTCAAGGAAAGACTGCGTGCAGCTTGTGACCTAGCCAAAGAGAACTTGAAATCAAGTCAGGGAAAAATGAAAACTTGGTATGATGATAAGGCTAGAAGCTGTGAGTTTAAACCAGGAGACAAGGTCCTTGTTGTAATATTCTTATGTTTAACTTACTAAAAAAAAAACAGACCAGTTAACAGGAAGGGTTCTTTATTCACGCGTCCATCTCCCCCGAGTCACCTCCTACAATGCCCCCACGCCTAACCCCTGACGTATGCAAATGAGATGTCATTTGACCAATCACATAGCTATCACATCTAGCTGTAGGATATTACATCTCCCTTCTTTTGTAATGAACAAAGGACATAACAAAACATAACGTTACACAAGGAACATATCTCTGCTGACTAAATGATTCTGCATTTGGAAATAACATGACAGGTAACTTGATCCCGATATCAAGGTAACAACAGGTAAGTCCAGCAAAAGTATTCTTGGCTTTTCAGAACATATACCACGTAAGTTACCGACAAGTGAGGTAAGGTTTCTGCATCTGGAAATAAGAACAGTTAACTTCATAACGTATAGTAAGCGGTAAGTATAACAGGTAGTTTAAACAACTTATTCACGGCATCTCAAAACAGATATCAAAAGGTAGTTAAATGTGTAATTACAGCATTTCTGAACAGGTAAGTTATCAACAGTTACATTCAGCATTTCACTTGACATCTATATGTGCTGCCTTTTTTTTTTTTTTTTTTTAAGCACATGTATAATACACCCTTCACCATCACAGGTCCATCACTTGTCTCGGTTTGACTATATGCCCAGACCTAGTGCGGGCATATGGTGCTGGCCCATCACTGGCAGGGCCCTCAGTGTCAGTGGTGTCTGTAGGTAAGTTCTGAGTAACCGGAGTGTCTGACCTGTCACTCATTTCAACTTTGTGTTCTGGTGCAGGAGTGTCTGACCTGCTGTTACTCACTTCAGCTGTGTGTTCCGGTGTAGGTTCCTTGGTCTGCAGGAGGTGGCGGCGGTTACGGCGGTAGGTTTGACCCTCACTAGTGCGGATGTGGTAAGATCTGTCGGTATGTGCCGGTTGCATGATGGTTGCAGGTTTCCACTGTCCATTGTCCTGCCAGTAACGTATAGTGTCCCCAGCCTGCAAAGTTGACAGCAGCCTGGCGCTCCGGTTGTAGTACCGGCGTTGCTGGAGTTGCATGTGCTCCCGCCTCTTTCTGGCGGCAGTTGGGCTGATGACCTGGGGTTGTAGTTGTGCTGCTGTGGTGGGGAGGATAGATCTCAGCCTATGGCTGTTGAGCAGCTGGGCCGGTGATTTGAAGCCATCCACTGGAGTGTTCCGGTACTCCAGTAGGCTGAGGTAGGGGTCCTTCTTTTCCGCACGTGCCTTGTCCAGTATCATTTTGGCTGTCTGGACTGTCTTTTCTGCGAGTCCATTGCTTTGCGGATAGTGTGGGCTTGTTAGTGTGTGTTTGAAGTCCCATGCATTTGCAAAGTTCTTGAAGTCCTTTGAGCTGTATTGTGGGCCGTTATCTGAGATCACCCTTTCAGGGATACCATTCCGGGAGAACATGGCTTTCAGCTTTCGGATCACCGCTGATGAAGTGGTGGAGTACAGCCTCTCGATCTCAAAGTACCTGCTGTAGTAATCAACAGCTACTACATAGTACTCTCCATTCCATACAAACAGGTCAGTTGCGATGACCTGCCATGGTCTCTCTGGGATTTCGTGTGACAGCATTGGCTCTTTTGGGTTTGATTTCCTGTGTTCCAGGCAGATAGTGCACTTTTCCACCATGGCCTCTATTTCTTTCCCCATTCCTGGCCAGAAAAGAATGTCTCTCGCTCGTAGCTTGCTCTTCTCCATGCCTAGGTGTGGAGTGTGTATTGCTGTTAGCATGCTGGTTCGGAGAGAGTGTGGGACGATGATCTTTTCTCCTTTGAATAGGATTCCATCCATCTCTGATATTTCATCCCTGTGGTTCCAGTATTCGGCAATGGTGGGCGGGCATTTCTTCCTTATCTCTGGCCATCCAGACAGTGTCATCTGTTTCAGCATAGTGAGCTGAGGATCCTGTTCCGTGGCTGCTCTGATGTCAGTAAGCTTTCGGTCACTCACTGGAAGGTTGCTGACAACTGTGTGGACCTGAGTGTCCATGCCCTCACTCAGAGTGTGGTCGTTGTAGGCTATAGACTTCCTGGAGAGTGTGTCTGCGACGGGAATGTGTTTACCTGGGTGGTGGATGATGGTGATATCATATTTCTGAAGCTGCAGGATCATTCGTTGTAAGCGTGATGGGGCAGCTGCAAGGGGCTTTCTCATGCTTGACTCCAGCAGCTTGTGATCTGATTCGACGACGACCTGGCGCCCGTAGACATACTGGTGAAAACACTTACACCCAAAGAGAACGGCAAACAGTTCTTTCTCAATTTGAGCATAGTTCTCTTCTGTGGCTGTGAGAGATTTGGAAGCGTACGCGATGGGCTTTTCTTCTTGCAGGAGCACGGCCCCCAAGCCATTTTTGGACGCGTCGACCTGGAGCCTCAACTCCTTGGATGGGTCAAAGTAGGTGAGCATGGGTCCTGGCTCCCGTGTGATGAGGTCCTTAATTTGCTGGAAGGCGGAGTTGCGTGTTTCATCCCACACAAATTCACTGCTTTGCCTCAGTAGCTGGCGGAGGGGTGCGTTTATTTCAGACAGACTTGGAGCAAATTGAGCCAGGTAGTTCACCATCCCCATAATGGTCTCCAGCTCTGCCTTGCTCTGGGGTGGCTCCATCTCCTTCACAGCTTTCACCTTGTCAGGGTCTGATTTAATACAGTCTCGTGTGAGCCTGTGCCCAAAGTAACTGACCTCTGTAACGCAGACCCTGCTCTTTTCGGGGTTGAGCCGCACTCCCCTTTCTCTGGTCCTCTCCAGCATGGCTCGCAGGTTTGCGTTGTGCTCCTCCTTGGTCCGCCCAAAGACCAGGATGTCGTCAACGATTGCAGCGACACCCTTCAGTCCCTCATAGGTCTCGTCTATTTTCCTCTGAAACTCATCCTGGGCTGAGATGATGCCGAAAGGCAGGCGGAGGAACCTGTATCGGCCAAACACAGTGTTGAATGTCGTAAGCATGGAGGACTCATTTGTTAGCTTAATGGCCCAGTAGCCTGACCTTGCATCCATGACACTGAAAAACTGTGCGCCTGCCAGTCTTGGAGTGACATCCTCCAGTGTGGGGAGTGGGTAGTGAGGTCTTCTGATAGCTTTGTTTAGCTCGCGGGGATCTAGGCATACTCTAAGTTTACCTGTATGGGGCTTCTCTACCACCACCAGTGCGTTCACCCAGTCTGTAGGCTCGGTCACTTTGGCGATGATTCCGGCCTTTTCCATGTTATCCAGCTCGTCCTTCAGGCGGCTGCGGAGGGTGAACGGGATTCTCCGTGGTGGGCACATGACTGGTGTGGCTGTGGGGTCCAGGTGTATGCTGCATTCACCTGGGAACTGTCCAACCCCCTGAAAAACATCTGCAAATTCCTCCATCACATCACGGGCTTTAGTTTGTGTTGCATTCACTGACAGGACTAGTTTGATAAGATCCATATCAAGACAGGCCTTCAGTCCTAAGACAGGTGGAGCTTGGGTGGTGACTATGTAAAATTCAAGTGTCATGGCAGTGCTCTTGTATTTACAGCTCAGATTGCATGTCCCTTTTACATCCAGTGGCTCACCACCATATCCTGTGAGGCGGCGTGTTGTGGGCTTCATTTCTACATTAGTGAACAGTTTGTGAAATCTTTGAGCTGGGATTATGTTGACTTGGGCACCTGTATCTAACTTGAATTTGACCTTGTGATTTTCCTGCCCAATTTCCATCTCAGCAGTGGCCTGCTCACTGTCTGTGCCTTTGAAACAGCATCAATGTACAGTTCATCCAGTTCCTCAATATCACTGTCTTGGGCGTGAGTGCCCTCTACTGCATACACTGGCCTGGCCCTGCATTGCTGCTGAGATCTACATGCCTGGGCAAAATGGTCGAACCTTTTGCACTTTTTGCATTGACGTCCCCTAGCTGGGCAGTCCTGATGTTCACTGTGCTCCCTTGCACAATTCCCACACGTTTTGTAACGTGGTCTGGCACTGTCTCCGCTGCTTTTAGAATATCTCCCTTGTTGACTGTAGTTAACGCTACCCTTTGGCGCCTCTCTGTGCGTCTTAACGCGGCCCACAGCATGAATGGCGTTGCTATCAGCGTTAGCTGGCGCAGGTGCTCGACTGTTCATTGCTTTCATTTGTCCCTGGGCTAGCTCATGTGAACGAACAATGTCTATAGCTTTTTCTAAATTAAGTGTAGCTCCATGGCTGAGTAGCTTTTCACGTACCTTATTAGAGTTCGTTGCGAACACTATCCGGTCCCTAATCATTTTGTCCGAGTTAGCATAGCCACAGTCCTTGACTAGCAATTTCAAATCCGTCACGAATTGCTCGAACGGCTCGCTAGCACCTTGCATTCTCTCTTGAAACTTATATCTGGCGAAGATTGGGTTTGCCTTCGGGGTCACATATTCCTCAAACTTGTCATAGTACGTTTTCAGTAACTTAGCCTCCTCTGTTCCGAGTGTCCATGTATTAAATATGTCCCTACCTTTGTCTCCGACCCAGAGCAGAAGGTAGCTGCACTTATCCTCCTCGCTCACGGCTTTTAGCGGTCCGGTGAACATTAGCTGCACATGCTGCTTGAATCTTCTCCACGATTTCGGTAAATTAACGGACTCCCAGTCCAAAGTCGGACTCTGAACACCAGAGGAATGCATCCTGACTGAATGGTAGGCGATGAGTTCACGATAACTCTGACACCATGTAATATTCTTAAGTTTAACTTACTAAAAAAAAACAGACCGGTTAACAGGAAGGGTTCTTTATTCACGCGTCCATCTCCCCCGAGTCACCTCCTACAATTCCCCCACGCCTAACCCCTGACGTATGCAAATGAGGTGTCATTTGACCAATCACATAGCTATCACATCTAGCTGTAGGATATTACACTTGTGTTGTTTCCCTTGCAGTCCAATCCATTGCAGGCTAGATTTCATGGTCCTTATGAAATTCTGTCAAAACTCAATGATCTCAATTACATTGTGAAGACTCTAGATAGGAGGAAGCCAAAACAGTTGTGTCACATTAACATGCTGAAGACTTATCATGATAGGAATGCTAGGGTTGCAGCTGTCACTTCAGATCCTCCTATGGCCGAGACTTGTGAAGATGAGGGGGAGTTTCAAGATGATGAACCTAGAATTAAAGCTGAAGTTCTTTCATGTAAATTGTCAAATTCTGAAGTGTTGCAAAATCTTGATGTAAAACTCCAGCACTTAGAACCTCACAGAAAGATCAGTTTGAGAGGTTGATCAAAAAATATAAAGATCTATTTCCTGATGTTCCAAAGAGAGTTTCTATAGCCTCTCATGATGTAGATGTTGGTGATGCCAAACCAATAAAACAGCATCCGTGCGGATGAATCCTGAAAAAGAGAAAGATTGCTGAGAAAGAGGTTGAGTACATGTTAGAACATGATATTATCAGACCCACTAACTCAGATTGGAGTTCACCCTGTGTTCTAGTTCCAAAACCTGATGGAAGTACTAGATTCTGTACAGATTATGGCAAAGTCAATGCTGTAACTAGAACTGATGTGTTTCCAATACCTAGGGTTGATGATTGTATCAATAGAGTAGGGCAAGCAAAGTTTCTGACCAAGATTGATTTATTGAAGGGTTATTGATGTGTGCCTTTAACTGAGAGGGCCAAAAGCATCTCTGCTTTTGCCACACCATCTAGGTTATACCAGTATGAAGTCCTACCCTTTGGCATGAAAAATGCCCCAGCCACGTTCCAAAGGATAATACAGTCTACAATCGCCAGATTGCCACACACGGGTGCATACATCGATGACCTGATCAGATGGAGTGACTCCTGGGAAGAACATCTGAAAGATGTAGAGACGTTGTTCCAGCGCTTGACCCAGGCTAACCTGACTGTTAACCTGAACAAGAGTGACTTTGGTTGTGCTACTGTCACGTATCTTGGCTACGTCATAGGCCAGAGTAAGGTGGCACCCATAAATGCTAAAGTCCAAGCCATCATGGACTTTCCAGTTCCTGACAACAAAAAAGCTTTGCGCCGCTTCCTTGGAATGATCGGTACTACAGCAAGTTCTGCAAGAACTTTGCTGAGATTGCTCTCAGTCTCACCAACCAACTGAAGAAAGGCGTAAAAAGTTCACTTGGGATGAAGCATGCCAAAGAGCCTTCGATCGCCTGAAGTCTCTGCTGTGTCACTTCCCTGTGCTCAAATCTCCTGACTTCAACAAACTGTTCTCCATGGCGGTCGATGCTAGCGACCAAGCTTGTGGATCTGTGCTCCTACAGAGAAGTGACTCTGATGACATTGAGCATCCCGTGGCATACTTCTCCAGGAAGTTCAATCGCCACCAAAAGAACTATTCCACAATTGAGAAGGAGCTGTTGGCTCTGGTTCTATCCTTACAACACTTTGAGGTTTATGTTTGTACAGGGCAGAAGCCAATGATTGTATATACTGACCACAATCCGTTAATGTTTTTGAGTAAGATGAAAAACAAGAATCGGAGATTGTTGAATTGGAGTTTGATTTTACAGGAGTTTGACTTGGAAATTAAGCATGTAAAGGGTACTGACAATGTAATTGCGGATTGCTTATCCCGTGTTTGAGTATGTGTATATATATCACGTGTTTATTAGCATATTGTATTATATGTATATATACACAAGTGTCTACTTAACCATTTTTGTATTGAAAAGAAAAATTTTGCCTCTATGAGTCAAAATTTTTCCCTTTTGGAATGGAGGTGTAATGTGGAAAAAAAAAAAGCCACTAGATGGCAGTATTGACATTTTTTTTTTGTTAAGCCCAGTCTGGAGCTAGGTTGGGGCATGTCCTGGGCATGCCTCAGCGAGGAATGTCCCAGAGAATGGGAGGGGGCTGGAAAAGAGTATATAAGGAGAAAAACTGAGAGAGTAGGTAGTAGGAGAAATTGCAAGGAGAAATTGTGGAAGGATATATTTGACCAGACCTGTCACTCTTTTTAAAGACCTCTGAAGCTTTTGTGGATTTTTGCCTGTGTTGGAGCATTTTCCTGTCCCAGGACATCGCAACACAGCAGCCCATCTCAATTACCAAGGGACTGTAAATATCTCATTTTTTTTTTATTTCAATCTTGGTCAGTAGATGTAGATTGTAGATTAGTTTAAGTGTTTGTTTAATTAAATCTGTTGAAGTTTTAGAATTTTGTCTGTCATCCCTTGTTGTCCGTGGGGCCATAACAAATTGACGCCATAACAGTATCTTCAAGCTACTCCCTTTCACCCGATCCAGTAAATATGTCCAAATTATGTGTCATTGTTCATTCGAAATAAATTCATTTGCTAGATAATATTCGCTGCAGTTGAGCAAGCTAGCGTCAACGTAACATTAGCTAATGTTAAGTGCTAATGCTGAACCAACATTTGCGTGAATAAATCTATCTAATGCCGGACATTACCATAACCAGTCTCTGATCCCAAAATCAGCTGGCCAGTCGATCGCCACTTAGTTGACCATCACTTTACCGTATGTCGTCAAAACAGTTATAGTGGAGTTCAAAATTAGGAAGTAATCTTAGCACATGTACAAGTAAAACTAGGGACAAGATCATTTTAGAACGTTACGTATTCCGCCCGCCTGATGCTAATTTCACAGTATGCAACCAGTTTGCCTGATATGCAGTCTTCATTAGCAAGACCTCTTCTAGCAATCAAGTATCATTAGTCACAACTAAACATTCTGTCATGTTTCATTACATTATACAATGTTTTCCCTTACGTTTCGTGCGTTCATTTAGGGTTCATTATCATCGAAGCCATTTCAAGCTTCTTAGCTAATGTACCTTCTGCACGATTGACATCAGGTTCAAGTACGCCCTCAAGCCGTGTGATTTATTTGTGCACTGCAGTTTGGCTGGCTGTTATATTGCCTGCATACTGCCACCCATGGCAGAAACTGGTATTATGACACAGGACGGTGCACAGCTAGTGATTTACCGTGCTAATTCAGGTTGATATCTCTGCAGCACTATACCTTGTCATCTTTTTATGACATCATTGCCCTTATTTCATCTCATTCTTTTGCTGTGTCTAGCTCATTTTTTGGATATTTTGACCTCAATTCTTCCACAGGGCACCTTTAAAATGGCATTCCTCCTCGCCATTGCAACAGCTGGGCGTGTGAGTGAGTTACATGCCTTGTCAGTGAGTGCCATTTGCCTCCGTTGGGGTCCTATGTTTGAGAGTGTTTCATTGTGGCCTAATCCAGCCTTCCTCCCCAAAGTCTTGGCCTCTCAGTATGTTAACCAGCCAATTACACTGGCGGCTGTACCAACTGACCAAGCCAGTATTCGTTCAGAGTTGTGCCTGGTCAGAGCACTCCATCTCTATGTTGACAGGACCGCACAACTGCGTGGAACAGACCAGCTATTTCTCTGTTTTGGTGGGACAAAAAAAGGTAGCCCCTTGTCTAAACAACGACTCTCTCATTAGGTGGTGGATGTGATTACCCAGGCTTACCAATCCACAGGGCGCACAGTGCCCTCTGTTTTTCATTGTCATTCAACATGAGCGGTGGCAACGTCATTGGCGGCTCTCCGAGGTGTTCCACTCTCAGAGATTTGCACGACTGCGACTTGGTCTGCAACATGCACCTTTGCTCAATACTACTGGCTGAATGTTGCGTCTCTGCTGGCAATAGCCGCTGTGGTGCTCCCAGATGGCGCCAATGTTCCTCATGACTAGGTTGGTATACGTCTTCCACTAGTGCAGTGGTTCCCAACCCAGTCCTCAAGGACCCCCTGCCCTGCAGGTTTTTGCTCCAGCTCTACTCTTTCACACCTGTTCCATTTAAGGGCATCATGCTGATTGGTTGAAAAACATCTACCTGAACAGGGTGTGCATGAAGGTGCATTGGGCCTTAAATGGATAAGGTGTGCTAAAGTAAAGCTGCAACAAAAACCTGCAGGGCAGGGGCTCCGTGAGGACTGGGTTTGAAACCACTGCACTAGTGCTTTCAGCACCGCCCTGGCGGTCTGGAGTGAAGAAAATACAACGCTGATTACTTGCGTAACTGTGGTTCTATGACTGAGTGGAAGACCGCCAGGGTCTTTTGGCACTCAGAATGCGCGAGAATGATCATGAGATCGATATGACGTGGGTAGTGCCTATATATAGGCTGGTCACGTCAGAGGTCACAAGATGACAACTTTTCAATATGATTCTCAATGAAGCGCAGATGCGAGGATGTTTCCACTAGTGCATTCAGCACCACCCTGGCAGTCTTCCACTCAGTCATAGAACCACGGTTACGCAAGTAACCAGCGTTAAGTGCCTCTTATGTTCGTTATCTGTGTATGAAAAGTAAAATAAAGCGGTTGACAGCATGACAACTCCATGATGAGTGGTCATGTTACTGCCAGGAGCTGGCAACATCAAAAAAAGACTTGAGTTTGCCAAGAAATTCAAAGATTGGACCTAAGTGGACTGGGAACAAATCCTTTAGACCAAAGAATCAAAATTCCAAATTTTCTAATCCAAATGCAGAACGAATATGCATCGTAGAGTTGGAGAACATTTAAAAAATGATTGTTTAACCCCTTCAATAAAACGTGGAGGTGGTCATATTATGGTATGGAGTTCAGTCTGCTCATAAGGAGCCGGTGATCTCATAAAAATCGATAATATCATGGATCAAAAGCAGTATTACAGCATCCTTTTGAGGCATGCGTTGCCATCTGGAAAGGGACTGATTAGGGACTGATTGGTCAGGGATTTTATTTTCAATAAGATAATGACCCTAAACAAATCTGTAAGTTGTGCCAGAATTATCTCATCTGAAATAAAAGTTATGATTTAGCCTGTTGAAAGTCCAGACCTTAATCTGATTGAGCAAATCTGTTGTAACATTGAAAGCATCTCTTTGGAATGAACTTCAAACCATATGGAATGGTTTAACAAGTGAGGAACTAAAAATTATGTGAAAACTATGCCTGAAAGATTAAATGCTGTAATCACAGCACAGGGTTGTCACTCTAAATTGTGACTTTTACTCTCAAAAAGATATATATATATTTTTTTTTTGTTCAGCTAAACATTAACATTTTCCATTCATCAGGGCAGAACTGGACATGAGATACGGAGAACTCCTAGCCATAGCACTGAGCAGTAGCTTCAGAATAAACAAGTAAATGTTTACTCGTAATTGTTTGGTGCAGTGGGTGGCACAATTGGATCCTAGCAAGACGGTTCTCTGGTTCAAATGTTCAGTTTGCACATGGGCTCGTGTCTGCATTTCCTCTGGGTGGTTTGATGTCCTCCCACAGACCAAAGACATACAGGTTAAGGTTAATTGGATTGTTCAAATTTCTCCCAAGTATGAGTCGTGCTTAAATCATGAACCTGCGATTGTTGGCTTGTCCAGGATGCATATCTGACTCTGAATCATGCATGCTGAGATAGACTCCAGCAGCCCCCGTGGACACACTGATTAGGTAATGGATAGATGGATGGAGTTGCCAAATATTTCCCAAACTCATTTCTTCTGTTCTAACGGGAAGAGTAGTTCTGCCAAATCTTTCCTAACATTGAAAATTTTCCTGTAATACTTTTAAAAACCAGAAGTGATTTCTTGGTGTGGACTGGAATTGTTCATGAATCATAAAAGTGATGTTACAACTCTCATCCTTGATTTGTTAATACATGTTTGTCTTAGACTATAACTCCAAATTAACAGCTGCCTGTGATATTAGTGCATTTTACATTGAATTAAGTGAGTCACCAGACTGAATTTCATCTGCCAGATGATAAAGTTCTGATCTTTGGTAAATTTAAGAATAAGTTGCAGGAATGGAAAGCACAAACAAAAAGCTGTTTAATGAACCTGAACTCAAATTCATGTACCATGTAAGGAAAAAAATCATTGCATATACAGCAAACTTTGAACATCCAGATGAAACCTGTGACTAAAAATGGGTAAATTGAAGCGACTCTTAAAGGTTGCAGTACCTGAAAAGGGATAGAGAATTTATTTCAAATGAAATATTTTGTTGAAAAATCACATGGCACCCCTCCAGACATATGAAGTGCTAAACTTGGCACTCCCTCTGTATATTTCTCAGAGGTTTATTTTAGGGAATATGCACACAGCAGTAATGAATGTTACATTAAAATGTCTCCCTCTAATCCACCAACTTACTTTTTTAAATAATATTTTCCATTACTGGGTATGCAAGAACAACATTTCCAGACATTATTGTTCCATGGACTGTAGGGTAGTATTAAAATGTGATTTGTGCTGGGACAATCCAAATTGGAAATACTCAGGGTATCAGTTCATTCAAAACACCAGTGTACTGACAACAGTGGAATATTTCCGCTGCAAGTTGCAATGATATAATAAGCTGGAAATGGATTGTGCAAAATGAAGACATTCCAGTATTGCTACACAGTCCGCTTTTGTGATTGCAAATAATACAAACAATCTTAACTCTTGAGCATATTATCACATAATAATGTAAATGTTTTATTATTATAATACTGAAATGTCTAAAAACTTGTTTATTGTTTACTATAATTCATCTATCTGAAGCTCTAAGTATGTGCAAGACATCTGGAAAGAATGTCTGACTCACCATTGAGAACAACAATTGAAACAGAGAGGTCCTCACCGCAAAGGGCCAGATTTATTGCTTGTTATCGTTTCTCTAAATCATTTTAGCACTGTTGCATAACAATGTGATCGTAATGTACAGGCGAGTGGGAGAGGAGAAATAAATCTATCAATGTGCTATTAAAGAGTGTGCTCTCTTTTGAGAACAAGGATTACCATATTGTTGATAATGACCATTAAGTGAAATATGGGGTTTGCCGTAATCCTAATATAATGTCTCAGTCTTTACCACAAATTAATGTGTAATATGCCAGCAATGGAGTGCTTGGACATGTTAGAGCTGACTCAGTGAGTTAATCTAACTGAAACACCATGTCATCATATTTCTTTGCTTAAATAAGGTTTTAATGCCGCGTGAATTCAGATATACTGTACTGCATATTCATGAGGCTTTTGTTTTTTCTTGGCACAGGTGAATATGTCTGACTACATATGTCTGACTAAAGTTTATGATTTAATAAAAAAAACATCAGTAACATAAAAATATGCAGTTAAATTCTTAATGAGGACTGTGGCGGCCATTTAGATTGATTTCTACAATAATGAAGCTGGCCATAAATGGCTTTAACTTTGAAGTCTCTAAACCACAATTACAAAAGCATCCGCTCAGGTCTTTCCTATTGATTTGAATGCTAATTAGCCTCGTGTGTACAAACCAACGGCACTTTGCTTGGTAACTCTACAAAGCCAAATGAGGATACTATCAGTTCCAAAGGCACCAAATAGTTGACGCCGAAATTTTTGGTAAATCAGGCACAAAAAACAGCAAAATTATTCAGGGTGACTAGGGACATTGTATCAAAAATTATAAAAACAAATGCAAACACCAAAAATAGCAGCTAGAAGAAAAAGAACTGTGGCCAAAAATCAAAGCTCTCCAACAGGAACAGGCAAAAACTTGGTAGGAAAGCTAATTACCGCAGAACTACTGCTCTAAAAATCAACAAATCAATGCATATCTGAATCTGTCTTGACAAAGTATTTTGTAAGCCTCACAAAGCTACCATTCATGGCAGTGTTTTTGATCAGTTGTATTTAACCCTTTGATCAGTATAACTGCTCGTTTATTGCAATTCTCGTGATTTTTCCACCCTCATTCCAACAAGTAACAACCCGCTAATGTGTTTTATTTACATGTTCACTATTAAAAACAAAAAAACAAACAAAAAAAACAATTAGTTAGTATCAATTAATCATGGAAAATAAAACCGTATGCATTGGTCAGAGGTCAGCAGAGCACCTATCACAAAGCAATCATTGTGAACTGAAGAAAGTTTATTAAAATAGTCACATATATGTATGTCATATATGAGAATATTGATTCATTTCTTTTGTTCCAAATTAACAAATAATTTTTCTGTACCTTCAAAAAGCCAAAAAATATATTTTGTATTGAAGTCTACAGTGGTTTTAATTGTTAGATTAAAAGATAGCAGTAACAGCCTTCTTTCAATGTTACTTTTCACACACTGTATGTCACTTCTAATAACTGGTAAGCATACACTCAGTGATCACTTTGTTAGGTACACCTGTACACACTTTTTTAATGCAAATATCATCATGTGGGAGCAAGACAATGCTTCAAAGCATTGCTTACATGGTCAAGGGGTTCAGTTGTTTTTCAGATCAAATGCAAGAATGGGGAAGAAATGTGACTGAAGTAAGTTGCGCCAGGCTGGGTGGTTTGAGTATCTCATAAACTGCTGATGTCCAGGGATTTTTTTTTTTTTAATATGTCAGTCTCTAGAGTTGACAGCAATGGTGAACATCCTGGGAGTGGAAGTTCAGAGGCCAACAACATTTCTTAATGGGAAAGGTCAGAGGAGATTGGCCAGACTTAATCATGGTGTAGCTATTCATAGCAACAATGAATGTGTAACACATAGAACCTTGAAGTGGATGGGTAGCAGCAGTATACCATTTGGGGTTTTGTTGCTGGCAATTAAGAACCGGAACCTGAGGCTACAGGGCACAGACACACAAGAACTGGACAGTTGATGACTGGAAAAATGTCGCCTGGTCTAACTAACATCGATTTCTACAGCAGAATGCAGATGGTAGGGTCAGAATTTGGTTAAACAACATGAATCTATGGATTTCATCTGCCATTGTTGTTACAATGATTCAGGCTGGTGGCGGTGGTGTAATTGCACTTGGGAATATTTTCTTGGTACACGCTAGCACTTCTTCGTTCCTCTTGACTATCATTTAAATGCCACAGCCTACATAAGTATCATTGCCAGCCAGTGCATCCCTTTATGACAACACTGCCCATCTTCCATCGCCTGCTTCCAGCTGGATAAAATGTTACATCCCAAGACACGTTATGTCAAGCTGCTTCCTTGAATATGACGATGAGTTCAATGGATGCCAATGGCCTCCTGATTTGAAGAATGAATGTTGCAGCCGACAAATCTGCAGCAAACTCGTGATGGTATCATGTCAACCTGGACCAGAAACTTTCAGAAATATTTGCAGCATGTTTCAGAATCCAGGCCAGAAAGAATTCAGGCTTTTCTGGGGGCAAAGGTAGGTCCTATCCAGTATATCCAGTATGCTTTAAAAAGTGGCCATTGGTATCATTTATATTTCCATGATAGTGCATTTATATTCGAAAAGCACTGACAGACAACATCACCAGAAGCTGAAAGTTTCAGTGTCATTATAGATTTTTACTGCATGACATAAGTAGCCTCTTAACAAAACATCCAATGACAAGCACTACATCTACAAAGTACGTCCCTCCTTCTCTATTATCTGATTGGTTATATGAATATTTTTATGGCACTCGTTACTCATGAAACTTTTCTGAGATTCATAACTGAGCAGAAGACATTAAATTAGAGCGCTGATTAACCTGGAATTCTCGTGGGACATTGTTAAATATAAACGTTGTTTATCTAATTTCGAAATTCTTTCACGGACTGGAACAAACATGACTTGGAAAATCATGAAGAGTGGCGTTGCGAATTAATAGGAGATTTTTTCATTGTGTTTCATACTGGATGTACGAAACGGGAAAGAAGGGTAAGATAATTTCCTCCCAAAATTCGAAGATGTGTAGCGCAGGCAAAATGCGCTAAAGTGCGAGCAGTATCTACTTTCGTCGTCTGTTAAATGACGGAAGATATGGAAAATAGACAGGATTTGGTTCAGTTCTCTTGAACTGATTGCGTTAAAGCAGATTAATTTTCCTCACAATGAGTGCTGTTGGATGTCAACATCCTGTGCTGTATTATGAAAACCACTCAGGATCACCAGAATTGAGTCGTTGCCACGAAGAGAACGCACATCACCATGGTGAGCATATTAGGCATACAGAAGAAGAGTCTTCACGAAACAACACCGTACCACCATCAGACAGCGTACTAGAGCCTACGACCGATGGACACGGTCCTGAGTTTTCCTGTTGTATTAACCTTGCAGGGGCCGCTTCTACAGCCGAGGCATCATTCCGTCCAATGAAACGGAGAGGTAAAGCAAGGCGAAAGGAGAGGCGTAGGACTCAGAATATCAATAGCGCCTTCTCTGCGCTGAGGGACCGTATACCCAATGTTCCCACGGACACAAAATTGTCAAAAATAAAAACACTGCGATTAGCCACAAGCTATATTGCTTACCTCATGAATCTCCTAGACACGGACGATCAGAATGGTGAAACTGAGACTTTCAGAGCAGAATTCATAAAGACGGACTTCAAGGAAGATGAAAGGAGGAAAGAGCTGGTAAGGGAACGCACTTCGCTTCAGACCAATGACTGATATATTTGTAAAATTACGTTATAAATTTATGGCAGTGGTGGATGATAAAACTACATAGAAATTTAAATGGCCAAGGCTATGCCATTGACACTTCTAAAATTTAAAACTATCAGACTAGGCAACGCAATGGAAAAAAAAGTTACTGAACGACTTGAAACTGTGTTTAATTCACAAATTTAGTTCTACTTTATGGCCTACAGCATTTAAGTTGTAAATGATTAAATATATGCAAATCTGCGTTACATGTAATTCTTTGTGATTACAGAATGAAGTTTTAAAGACCTCGGAGAACAAAGCCGACCCAAGACCAAGAGGAAGGACCGGCTGGCCACAGTATGTTTGGGCTTTGGAGCTCAAGCTGTGAATACTTAACTTTTCTGCGCTTTTATTAGAAATTAAGATAATTTCTTGCACGTGGTAAATTTGTTTTCAGGATTATACATGTACAGTTTTTTAAACAGTTAATTTCTTTGAGTGAATTGGCCTGAAACTTAGTGGTGAGATGTTTATATTTGTGTAGCGTCACCCAATCTAGTTAATATAGCAGGAGTAAGACTTTTATTCGCAAGACTGTTGCCTGTGCGAATGAGAGAGCAATAGGCCTACTTAAGTAGAACCATGAATGTGAAAACCCAATAAGGGACTGGCGCTGCCTACCTTCAACTTTTCTCGTAATTAATGAACTTTTTACCAAGGCAACTTCGTATAGGCAACTCATTGCGCGAAAATGCATTAGGCCTAATATGGAGATCAAATCAGATTGAACATAACGCAGAATAAAAGTGCAAGTTGTCCTGCTGCCCCGTGTTGTTAAAAAAAGAAAACAAACATGCACCACCAGCATACTTCAAATATTTTTTTTTCTTAAGGTATTCCTGTATTCTGAGCCATAAATTGTACACTTCAGATATACTCAAGCTTGCAACTCTTGCAGCCGAAAGTTGTATCCATTTGTCATTAACCTTAAATCCTGTATGGAAATCAGTTATTTTAACACATTTAATCAGGACGTGTTTTACATATTAAAACGGGAAAGGACCAAACAAGTCTCAATTTGTTTATTTCCTAGTTTATTATTATTATTATTATTATTATTATTATTATAATTTATTCACATGCTAAATTTCACTTGACACTATTTCAATGAGATCTGGATGTTTCCTCGCATATTAAGCACCATCTATCCATACTGCATCTATCTGCCTGCCCTGAAGTTCCTGTATGGCTGCAAATTTTTGTTTATTGTTTAAAATTCAATGTATTGGAAGAGAAAGCCAAAAAGCAATAAATATGTTGTACAAGAAGACAAATAAGATAAATGAATACATATCAGGGGCCTATCGGTTACCATCAGTGAGAAAGAGAGAGAGTAATTGCTTCCAGTTTTTAACGTCTTGATTTTCTTAACTTTTCTCAAAGAAAATGAAATATGTGTGTGAAAATTAAAAAAAAAAAAAAATTAAATAATCCTCAAGTCTTGAACTGGTGGTGATTTTGGAGTTTAATCTTGATTGTAGCCATCACTACAATACCCACTAGAGGGAGCCAATGTATAGCCATAATGTAAGATTTAGCACTGTATTTTGACTTGTATAGGGTTGAAGATCAGAAAACCTATATGGGAGGTGAATGGAGAAATTAATCGTACGGTCCATTTTTTCATGGAAATGCAGTTAATTGTGGTCACTAGTTTTTCTGTAAGTTTGCACCACAATAAATTTGGAAGAATCGTAGCATATCAGCCTCTTAATATTCAAATACTATGTTGGTCATGATTAGGTCTGATACTTTTAATGTTGGCTTACCCTCAGATTATAAAATTTATGGTAAATTTTTGAACCAGACTATGAACTTTGAAGACATGAATTATTGGGCACTTTGAGCAATGACAAAGTAGGATCAGCAAAAAGCCAAAACTGTCAGCGCTGCAAGGGTGTGTTTAAGTAGATGTTGTGGCGCTGACAAACCTCATCTGCTATGTCCAGGAGTATTTGGCTGCATTCTTGAAGCTCTGTTGTGTCGTTCTGTGGTTGTATCAACAATTAAAAGGTTTACCTGCGATTGGTTGGGGCCTTCATGTACATTTTTTAATGCCTTAATTAGCGCTGATTAAATTGAAACCACAAGATCTTTGAGACACTGTGTCCCAACTCCAAGTTTTGAGTTTGACATCCCCCCCATATGCAAGATATATATATATAATTTTTTTGTGTTACTTATCCCAATACTTCGGTATTTAATGCCACATATAGGGTTCATTATTGCGAGACTTGTGCCATGCTTTCTGATTGTCTATTATGAAAAGTGAACAGCCGATGTATCCAAACAGAATTTTTATTTTTTGTTTCAACTCACGCACTGAAAAGATTATTATTATTATTATTATTATGCTATTTGTAAAAAAAAAAAAAAAATCATTAAATGTGTCACTAATCAGGCATCAACTGCGATCATGTATGAACATATATTTCACAGATAATTACCAAAAAAAAAAGTTTTAGAATAGGAGAAGTCAATTATAACGTAATTTGAAGAACAATCAATGAACTTAATGCGCTGAATTACACAACTGGCAGATGCCAAGCTGATTCACAGAGAGCCAACGTGAGGGAGGGGCTACTAACTTTGTGACTTGTTTCTCAAAAAGCGGCAAGTGGAACGATTACGTTCAGGACTGAAAGACAGCTCACTCTGATGTCCAAAATTCATATTTTCCAATGCAGCCAATGTGTCCGTTAGAACAGAGGAGTAGGCAGTTCCAGCTGCACGCCGTTCCAAAACTGCTTCACAGCCTGTGTACACCTTAGTGTCCCAAAAGAGAGGCACAATGCGGAAAAAGTGAACAAGGTCATGCCTCGATATAGCCCACGCTTTTCACCCTGTCCATCATCCTTTCATCGTTGTTACTCACGTTTATAAATTATTGCGGAACAATCCGAAAGCCAAGCAACTCCAAGAGCGACAAGAATGTAATTAACAGTAGATGTGTATGCAAATTAATATGTGACGTCATCTAGCGACAAATTTGATGCCTGGCACTTTCTCTGAGAAAACAGCTAGAGCGAAGCATACTTCTACAAATTGTGTGGTCGACGGAAGTAAGAAATAATCTACTATTGAATTATTTTTTGTATTTTGCATGTATTGTGTTTTTCTCAAACGGTTGTCCAATCGTGGGATTTATTGAAGCCTGTATCCTGAACCTCCTATTCAAATAGTAAGGAATATGTAGCGAGCGACCCTGTCAGTGGAGCTACTAGCATCCCTAGCGTTAAGTAGTGAACGTTTGCCCGTTTTAGGTTTAGATAGAGAACCTAGCTTGCTAATCATAGCTATTCAGCTGCACGAACAGCCCTATTGTCCATGCTTTGTTTATACTTTACGTTAGCTTGCCGTGTTTCTTGCTTGGGGAGTATGCTAACGATGTCTCTAGCCATTTCTATGTAGCTGAAGCTAGGTAGTTTCTTTAATGAAAAAATGCGGTTTTAGGCGCGAAACAAAATGGAGAGTCTCGGCTATTGTTCTTGAATGTTTTTGTCCAGGTGCTAACATTAGCAACTGGCTAGCTATCTTGTTTTTATTTTGTAGCACTGTGGACTCGCTGGCTTGCTAGCTAGCCCGTTCAAGCACTGTCGGACCTTGGTTAACATTAAGTTACGTTACGTCCACTGACTGTGTTTACTATGAGCTCATGTTTAGTATCTAGCTGTGGCTCTTGCTTGCCTGAAAGCGCTAGTCTGTTAACGTTAACGAGTGCTCTTGTATTCGGCGTTCTGTTTCTTAGAATTTTGGAGACATGAAGAAGGATATTAATAAGCCAAAGGGGAAGACGTCAGCATATGCTTTCTTCGTTAAGACATGCCGAGAGGAGCACAAGATGAAAAGCCCGGGCTCCTCGGTTAACTTCGCGGAATTCTCAAAGGAATGTTCCGAGAGGTGGAAGGTAGGTCGCTCGCCCGCTAGCTTGGTCGATAGCAAGCTAACGAATACATGGCTATGGGATTGTTTCTGTCGGAGGAGGCGTAGCCTGTTTATGGCTGGTGTCCGCTACCTCCCGAATGGTAGATTAGCTATCTATATTTTTAAGTAAGATATATTTATTTATAATCGAAATAGAAATAAAATATTAATATAAATTACAATTTTATATATGTACACACACACACATATATATATATATATGGCTTTTCTGAGGTCGCGTAACTTTTGCTTCTGTCATTAAATTAACTCAAGCGAGATTTTTGTTTTTAGAACTTGTCACCGAAGGAAAAAGGCCTGTTTGAGGACAGAGCTAGAGTGGACAAAGCTCGCTACGACCGCGAGATGCAGAGCTACATACCTCCTAAAGGTTCAAAGAAGAGGAGGATGAAGGATCCGAATGCCCCCAAGCGACCTCCGTGAGTGCTCTGACATTCATAGACTGATCTAGTCTAAACTAAAGTGAGACGTGTGATAATAAAGATGCATTATCTAATAATTTGCGTTTCGTGTTAATTTTTTTCTCCCCTACACAGATCCGCGTTCTTTGTGTTCTGTTCTGAGCACCGCGCATCCTTGAAAAGTGAGAACCCAGGTATCACGATTGGAGAAATAGCGAAGAAACTTGGAGAGATGTGGGCCAAACTCTCACCTACAGACAAGGCCCCCTTTGAGCAGACGTCCGCAAAACTGAGGGAAAAGTATGAGAAGGTATTCAGGATTTTGCCATCAGGAGGTTGAGAAAACTTCGGACGTTTACAGTACTGCATTTACATGCTCATTTATCTTTTATTAGGAGATTGCAGCATATCGTGGAAAAGGTGATGCTAGCCATAGGGGGCCACCTGTTCAGTCTGTTGGCACAGCTGTGGTCGAACCAATGGAGGAGGAGGAAGAGGAAGATGACGACGAGGACGATGGTGATGAAGATGACGATTAAAGTGTTCCAGTTCAGAATCTTGGGCTGTGTGTAGTACAGACCAGGAATATGAACCACCATAATTCATGTCAATAGTTGTATTCTGGGTGGTATTTTCACAATGAACAGAAATGTGTACATAGTATACACATGGCGTTTTGTGGAGTATGTAGTACTTATTCTTTAAAGCACTGTGTTTTTATATTGTAGTTAGTGTGGCAGTTCTCCAGTGCCCATATAAAAATGTTACTGGTTTGTTCAATTGTTATTTTTAACTTTCTGCTTCAAAGTACACTACAACCTGCAGTCGACCGACTTGTGGGTGACTTTTTATAATAAATTTTTTTTTTAATAATTCACTTGTTTCTTTTAAGAACTTGCACAGAAGTTTGAGTCCTCATTGATGGATTTCACTGTATTTGTTTTATAAGTGACCAGAGTCACACCCAAAATTCTGCAGTAGTTAATGTTTGGGAGTGGGCTGCGTAAACAGGTCATGCAGTTTTTGAATGTTTTACTGTTTTTGTTATTGTATTCAGTGAAATATAAGCAGTTTTAACTTCTACACCTGACCGCATGTGGCTCAAGGTAAGATGTCAAGAATCTTATTTCACTGGATAGTGGCCTAAATTTTGGAGTTTATATTAAAAAAGTATTTGGAAAAATAAACCAGTAGACCATTTCATTTCCTTACATGGCAAGGAAAATTTAAACTGCAACCCCAATTCTGAAATAGTTGGGACAAAGTGTAAATTGTGAATCAAAACGCAACGTTTTTCAAATCACATCAGCCAGTATTTTATTCACAATAGAACAGAGATAACATGGCAAACGTTGAAACTGAGAAATTTTACAATTTTATCCCCAAAATGAGCTCATTTCAAAATTGATGGCTGCTACATGTCTTAAAAAAAGTTGGGACAGGGGCCTGTTTGCCATGGTGTAGCATCCCCTCTTCTTTTTAACAGAGTGGAGGCGTCTTGGCATTGAGGAGACAAGTTTCTTGAGTTTAGCCATTGGAATTTGATCCCACTCTTGTTTAATACAGACTTCCAGCTGCTGGAGAGTTTTGGGTCTCCTTTGACTGACTTTTCGTTTAATTATGCGCCTAATGTTCTCAATCGGTAAAAGATCAGGACTGCAGGCAGGCCAGTTCAGCGCACAGACTCTTCTACGATGAAGCCATGCTGTTGTAATAGCTGCAGTTTGTGGTTTTGCATTGTCCTGCTGAAATACACAAGGCCTTCCCTGGAATAGATGTCTGGAGGGGAGCATATATTGTTCTAAGACCTTAATATACCTTTCAGCAATCATGGTGCTTTTAAAAACATGCAAGTGTACCACATCATATGCACTAATGCATCTCCATACCATCAGAGATGCTGGTTTTTGAACTGTGCGCTGATAACAGGAGGGATGGTCTTTCTCCTCTTTAGCCCGGAGGACACAACGCCCATGATTTCTGACAAGAATGTCAAATTTGGACTCGTCTGACCACGGGACACTTTGCTACATTCAATTTTAAATGAGCCTTGGCCCACAGAATACGGTGGTGATTCTGGATCATGCTCAACAATGGCTTCCTTTTTGCATTATAGAGTTTTAGGTGGCATCTGTGGATAGCACGGCAGACTTTGTTTCCTGACAGTGGTTTCTTGAAGTATTCCTGGGCCTATTTAGTAATGTCAATGACAGAATCATGCCGGTGAGTGATGCAGTGGCGTCTGAGGGCCCGAAGATCACGGGCATCCAGTAAAGGTCTTCTGCCTTGTCCCTTACGCACAGCTTTTTCTAGTTTCTCTGAATTTTTTGATGATGTTATGCACCGTCGATGATGAGACCTTCAAAGCCTTTGTAATTTGACGTTGAGGAACATTGTTTTTTAAGTAATCCACAGTTTTTTTATGCAAGCCTTCACAGGTTGGAGAGCCTCTGGCCATCTTTACTTCTGAGAGACTCAGCCTCTCTAAGACATCCCTTTTATAGCCAATCATGTTTTACACCTGATGCCAATTAACTTAATTACTTGCTAAATGTTCTTTCAGCTGATTCTCTTATGTATTGCTTTTTCAGCCCTTTTTTGCCTGTGTCCCAACTTCTTTGAGACCTGTTGCTGCCAGAAAATTTGAAGCTCATTTTGTGGATAAAAATGTACAATGTCTCAGTTTCAACATTTGAAATGTTATCTTTGTTCTACTGTAAATAACATTGGCTCGTGATCTGAAAGTCATTGCATTTTTTAATTTTATTCACAATTTACACTTCGTCCCAACTATTTCGGAATTGGGGTTGCAGTTTGGGACTGATGGGGGGGGACTCGTGTAGCATATCCTCGGAAATCTTTTCATGTTTGTTGTAAACCTTCAGGACCGTTCGACTGCCTTCACGGAAGGAATGCCACAAATTTTGCCCAGCATTTATCGCAAAAGGTGGCCATTTGGAATTCAGATCAAGATGATTCCTTTGTTAAAAAAAAAAAAAAAAACCATCATCATCAATACCCCTGCCTCCATGGAGTCCTGGTTTCGAACTGAATCAAGGTCATGACAAGCAACGCACACTCAAAATTTCTTTGATCAAGGTAGTTTCCAAAAAAACTTTGCTCCACTTGTAACGGATGGTTTAGCTCAACTGCAATATCACCCGCTCAGTTCCAGTTGGGGTATAGTAAAGTGTTCGCAATTCTTTTTTCCATCTCTGCTTGAAAATTGTACGTGTTCACAGATGTCTGACAAAAAAGTGAAATATTTCAGTAAAACAGTCAAATGTGGGTACAAGGGCCAAGGAGTAAAAATGTCTTTTACAAGAGAGGTGTTGCTCAATTAGACAAATTTCAGTTCAATGAAATTCTAAGTTTTTATAAAATATAATGAAATCTGGAAATACTTCATTTTAAGAAACACATTTTTCCACTGTTGGCTACTTTGAACAGTATTAAAATGGCTACTAAGCTACAGGACTGTGTAAAAGGCTTCAGCACCCAAGATTTCTTGTAATTTGATGTTGGATGTTTATTTTGTTTTCCATATTAGTAGTGCTGTGGTTAAAAAGCACATTGGAAGCATCAAATGGTAAAAAGCACTTCGGGTTTCACTAAATACAGTTGACACCTATAATATCCTATGACAGAGCCCTGATGTCAACATCACCTAGGCTGTCTGTGAATACCTGAGGAGACAGACGCAAGTGAGACTGTGAGCCTGCAGAGGAACTGCGGCATATTCTCCAATATGCTTACAACAACCAAACAGTGAAAAATCTTATAAAGTTACAAAACTGCATTACAGTGTCCCAAATTTTTAGGCAAAGGGGTGTTCGCACGAACTACTGAGTTAGTTTTAACAGTTTACAGCACTTGATGGTACGTTCTGCAATATGCAGAAACTGATGATTTTTGGAAGCAACTTCGCCTTATAGAATTGTGTTGAATGTGCCCGAAACTTTTGCACAGTACTGTAATTTGCATTCTCAGTAGACAAATTTCAGCAAAGATACAGATAAATTCTTAAAAAGCAAATATAAGGTTAGTGAAAATAAAATGTTGAAATATTTTGGAATTATCACTGAGAAATCTAGTCAAAATACTGTTTTCATGCCAGAGCACACTGGAAGCATTGGTAAAACATGATTAAATCAAAGGGAATAAAACAAGTTAATTTCCATTTATTTCCCATTGGCAACTAGTAAGAATCAATTCATAAATTAAATAACACCTCCAAAGACAAAATGGAAATTCCAATTTTTGATTTTGGTCGCCATGTCAGTAAGTGTAATACTTATGAAATGACTCAATAAATTATTACATGATTCATATATGCAATCAGATCTGTGAAGAGTGATTTAGGCCAGCGAATAATTTTTGAAATAAAACCCTTCAAAGCACAATAAAATAAAATGACGAACTAGCATCTTAAATGTATCCTTACACACCAAGAAGAGAAAAACACTTAAAACAGTGCTGCCCTTCCCGTGCTTGTCCCACATACGCAGTTACAGAAACAAATCTTACTGCTGGCTTTGAGTATGAAAATGTCCAAATTTCCCCCACACTACACCATGATTAGAACACACAAACTTGATTTTAAAACCTAAAAATAAAAAAGTGTTAATGACAGATCAAATCATTTTAATTTAACTGCAATTGCGGGGAGAGAGAGAGAAAACTTTCAAGGCCCCTGAGCTAAATACCCTAATTTATCTTCCAAGTGGAGAAAATGAAGAACAGATGTAAACAATATTAATCATCAAAAAAGATGTATAAAAAAAAACTTGTAAACAGTTCAAAGTTGGATGACACAGTCTCCTTTTTTCAGTTTGTCTTCATTTTCATATCAACTGATTCTTTTTTCAATGAGTGGTCATGCTGGTGACAAGCATTTCCAGATACTGAAATCTTCTTGCAGTTACTCTCAGAGCACCCATTTCAAACTGCTACAATATTGTTCATTTCCCACTTCTGGGTAGATTTGTTTTCATCACATGTGGACAGGAGAACCTTGCGCAGGACATCCGATCGATCCAGGCATTTCATCGTGAGAGTATGCATGAATCTATGTAGATCCTGAAAAATTAACGGTGAAGACATGTTAAGATTGGAGCGCTCATCCCAAATTGGTCCAATGTGTACCAAATCCGACACCTAATTGGCTTATTTCCGATCTGAGAAACAACACTATATTTACATATTTTTGATTAGTGAAATTCACCAAAAAAAAAAAAAAAAAATCCATCATTTCTGACATCTCATTTTCTCATCCCTTCCTCATAATATCATTCAAGTACACTCATTTGGTTTAGATTAATGCTGTCCTGAACTCTTGCTACAAGCACTACTCTGTGTACACCTGAATAGTTTTAGTAATAGATTGGATACTTCAGGAAGACCAACCTTGAAGTACTTCCACTCTTTGTACTCATCCCGGCTGCAGTGGGTGATGATAACTGTGGAGCCATCTGATCCTTTAGTCAAGCACTGGTCATACTGCATAAGCTGGTCAGCATTATTAATTCTGAAAAGCTGAAGAACATGCAAGAGTTGGGCTTAATTTCATGTACTTCAAAGCTTTCGGGCTTTCATTGATAATTCATCAATACTAGTATCACATTAATAATACATTTCCAATGCAGACCGATGCAGTGGGTGACTTCAGTAAGAAAGCTATACAAAAAGGCCATGGGGTGGCTGGTCCTATTAGGGCTCAGTTCCTGTGTATGGATGGGCCCCACGGATCAGTGTCTTAACTGGACTTGATCTGCAGAGAGACACATAATTGGTACAAGGGTTGCCCTTGGAGAGACATATTCATCTAGTCAAGCAGTGTTTGATCACTGAGATCACCACTGGGTCCATTTCAACGCTCACACGTGTTTAAACATGAAATTCATTTGTCGTCCACTAGATGTCAATGTAGGCCCTCAGATGGCACAGTCACAGCGAGAGTACCGAATTACTAACCATATCAAAAAACAATCACTTGTGAACATGAATAGAATGTGACATTTAATTGGTAAAACCCTTCATTTAAAATACATCATAAAGACAGCATAACAGTAGATTACAGTTTTTTTCAGCTTTTAGTACATTTCTCAGATCAGAATTAAATTTCTTAATACTACTTGTTCAATTTCCACACCATCTATCACTTGTGCACATCATAAAAGCAGTTTCTTATTCTTTTGAGCTACTTGCAAATGCTTAGGCACATTCATGCAAATGACTATGTACAATTATCCGCCGTTTCCTACATTGTCACTCCATTATGTCACATGTTGATCAAAACATTTTGTACCGTTTCCTTTTGAGCATTCTTTTCCCCCAAACAGCCAGGCATAATTTCATCAAGTAAGTCATTACAGGCAAAAAGAATGAATTGGTTATTAAAATCTTTTGTCAGACGTACTTTATATACATTTCAACTTTGTTTTTAGAAATGTGTCCCAAATTGATGAAATTGCTCTGACATGAATCCTTGGATTTCACTAATGCCAAGGGAGGGTTTGAAGATCAGCCTACGATCAACCCATTCTCTAAATTGCTCAGAGGTGCATCTGACGAACCTTCAATTTACAAACTTATTATATACGCAGAGCACAAAACAGTGTTACTACTTTTGAAAAAGAAAGAAGAATTTCAACAGTTTGAACAAGCAGGAAGAAGAAGGAGAGGAAGGGAAGTAAGGATGTGTGGTGGAAGGATTGAGAGGCAGAACAGAGGGAGAGATAGAAGGAACATTCCTGATGAAATAAGGGCCACACTTGTGGACCATGTAATAAATCGTGGCCTTAAAATGGCTGAAGCTGGTCAAAGGGTACAATGTTGGGAGACAACCATGTCAATTTGCGCAGAGAACAGGTGTGTAATCCAAAAATGTGCCATGTACTATTATACAGTTTACTTACTGTAATGCTCCTAATTCATGTGCATTTTTGGTACATGGTAAATGTATTTCTCATGGACACATACTGTACATGTACTTTATAAAAAGATTCTTTCCATATTCCATTACACGGGAAGATATCCGCTGTGATGTGGATGAGAATCCGGCTTGACAGACAGGAATGTCAGAAGGAGCTCTGGAAACACTGCACTGCATGTATAGTTTTGCTAACAGAGAAGGACGTTACATGAGTTTAGATTTCTAATTTTATTCGTTTTTTCATTTGTGTTATGCTGTAAAAGATGTTTTACTTCTTCATTTCAATGACATTTTCTGTCAATACAGTAAAAATTGGATGCAAACAGTATTAAATGTGAATCCTGTCCCATCTCTTGCAATCTTCCCCACAACTCTGTGAAGTTAAAATTTATAGCCTAATAAAAAAAGTGCAGCTTTGTGCATTTCCAACAATTCCCATCAGAACTTTAGCCATAGCTTATATCACAAACTCCACTGTTAAACTGACAACATGACTAAGCCATTTCATGGACACTGAAACAAGGACTTGTCATTCTGATGGCACCAACATGTTCACTGACATAAATATTTACTTTTGAGGGGTAAACAAAGGATTTCGAGAAAGTTACCAGCATTTACAGGTTATCCACTATGTGGTCCAGTTTGTACCAAGTGTTGCGAGAAATGCACTACTGTTTTGCAAATGCTTGGGATTATTCAAGAAATGCGCTAAAGCAGCCAAGAAAAACTTTAACAAGAAAAACTCACAACCAAAAGCAGCAGTAAATAATATGAATAAGAAGAGGGGATCATCTTTAGGCATGGAGAAGACCAAGAGCAGGGGCTTGATTTTATTCAAGACTTGAAAGACGCCCCAAGTGCAAATATCCACTTGCAGGACATAATGGGATTCAAAACTACCTCCAGTCTTCAATTCATTTGTAAATACTTGCACGTGACAAAAAGAGGTGGAATTCAATCACAAAAAAAGTGTTGATGAAAACATGTCTACACACCACTTTTGTGTGAAATTCAAATTCAGGAACTGATCAGAACAACTGGCAATGTTTCCATTGTAAGACAAATCACCAAGCAGTATAATTATTAACTCCGCCAAACACAGTTGGCAGGAGGTTATGTGATCGGTGCCATTTGTCTGTTTGTGAACAAGATGACTCAAAAAGCAATGAACGGATATCTCTGAAATTGTGTGGGTGGGTCGCTATTACATCAGGGATGGACCCCATTGATTTTGACCGCGAGCAGTCAAGCAATATGGCCGCCATGGCTGCCATCTTGAAATTGTATGACACCCAATAACTCAACTTTGCTCCCACTCACCAAGATTTGGACTGTGCTGCCTTGGCGGAGGTTTGCACTCTAGGAATGCCTCTAGTTAGATTTGTGGCATTGGTGAGGACTGTAACACGCAATACCATTCTGCCGTCAGCCTCAAAGCACTTTATTTGGGTACAAAGAAACATAAGGAGAACATAGGTTGGTGGTCACTGCAGAGAAAATTGTAAATTGGTCCTCACCTGGTTTCCCCCCATCCTGTGACAGGGTCCCATCTCCACATTGCCTCCATTGGTGTGTCCCATGCTGTCAATGCAGTAGCTCGTTTCATAGCCTCGAATCTGAAAGAAGGCCACCAACACATAACCAACCTCCATTTAAAAAATGCACGGTGAAAATAGCAGAACAGATGCTATGACGGCATGATTTTCCAGGCCTCATTTATATCAGAATACTTAACATTAAAGTCGTAATGTCAGCAATCGTGTATAGCGCGAGTTTGGCCAACAAACAAAGATCTCGTAGTCATGTAAAATGGCAAAATGATAACACTAGACAGACCGCTATACTCATATAGGAGCATTTATATTATCAGTATTGTGATATAGAGAATTAGAGCATCTTTCCCCTTATCTCAAGTTAAAATAGTGGAAATGTGCATGGATACCTCTCCCCATTCTAAATTCTTAGAAGGCAGAGGGTAGTAATCTGGGATGTCATAGGCGATCTCCTCCATGAACCACTTGAAGCTCTTGCACTGGTGCTCTTCCCTGAACTTCTTAAGCTGGCTGATGTCTCCATAGGCCAAGGTCTGAGTTTCAGGGCGACTGGCGTAAAAGTAGTCCTTGTACTCGTCCCACCATACCTCTACGACACGGACATAGTTCTGATAGGGTAAGAAAACAGCACACTGTGAATATATACCATGACAGTGCCTGACAGCAGCTAATTATATATAAGAAACCCCAAAAGTACCCTATTTAAAGTATTTGATTTGGTAAGGACATAATGCTAAATGGCTTGAGCGAGTAAAAAATTTAAATGCTGCGCGAGAAAGAGGATGGAAATGACGTGAAAACGTGATGTGAGAAAATGGCCGCCCATCTGACCTTCAGTGTGGGAGATGAACCCACGTGGGCGGGAGGCGGGTTTCCTTGCCAACCGTGAAGGCGGTATATGTGGCCAATCCGAGAGCATGGAACGAAGAGCAACTTCCCGCCACATTGCCAGATCTACAGAGAAGAGTGTTTGTTGGGAAGAAAAGTATTTCAGCCAAATGCAGGGGTCAGTGTCGATACAACTGGTAACTCCATGTTGATCTGTTGGTATATTAACAATAACAAACTGAAAATGTCAGATTTTTTCAGCGAATATTTTGTTGAAATGAATGGTTATTAGAATCTTGCAGTTTGGGCAATGTGCACTATTCCCTGAACTCTCCCTATAACATTCCCTCAGTCCTAATCCTGATCAAAAATAGTTTACATAAAAATAAAATATTATGTACTATGTTAACTTGAAATAATGTATTTTGATTCTTAATGAACAAAAAACCAATTTCCTGACTTCATTTCAAGCCTGAATTTAATCCAGATGGAAAAACTAGAATTTTGAGAAAAAAAATAATTAAAAAAAAAAGTCAAACTTCAAGTCAGCAGTATTGACCAAAAATACAAATAAATGATTCATGTAACTGGATGACATTTTACCTTGTACGATATCTCAAAGTTTTCACCACCCCATATCTGGAGACCAGGGTCATATAGCCCCAGTTCAAAGAAAAAGTCTCGCTCGATAGCAAAAAGGCCACCAGCCATGGCAGGAGATCTGGGAGAAAGCACACAAAATCAGACACTAACACAAAACTCAAAGTTTTAAGAGCAGCCCCACAAGCACCAGTCATGGCGTCTCAATATGCAGTCTAATTTACAAGCATGTACATAGTGGCATTGCATGAAATTGGCTTCATTTTTAAGGGTTTGCACCAAATGAATGTAGTAAATACCCACAATTTAAAGATCAAAGTTCCCAACCTCATAATTCATTTTTATTATTCTAACGTGATGTGTTGGAGCAGAGCCAATGAGCAAAAATTGTGTCAACGTCCATATACTTATGGTCTGACCTGAAGGTAAAATAAGTGAAAAAATAAGAAAGATTATGAAAGCAAAAAATGTAGCTCCTGTACGAGAAGTGATATGCAGAACATTGTGTAGTTCTTGATTTCGTGCAACCCTACAACATTATGAAACCTTTGTGTCTTGTATTTCTCAATGATAAACTATTCCAGAATTAGTTTTCTTGTTTATGGGGTATACTCTTGTATTGTGATTATGGGTCCTTATAAGCATACGTCAACCACAGTAATGGAACATCAAGCAGCTATATGCAAGAATAATCATAATCCTGTCAGTTCCTCAATTTCAGATCTAATCTACAGAAAAAGATTAATTCTAGGATTACTTGAAGCGAAAGGCCTTCATATAGAAAATAATAACTATAGGATGGTCATACCCAAAACCAGAATACTGCGTTGACATGGGTATACAGTATACAGTATTATGAATGAACTGTTCAAGAAGCACGCTGGAACATTCATTATTTTGTGAATAATCAGTAGACTTAAATAGACAGTTGGCAACTTTAACACTGAAATCATAAGCAGTTATGTCACAGCATCAATAATTGAATGTGAACTTAATAATCAAATAGTACAGGCTGGACAGTTGATAATACATTGCAACTCAAAACACAATTCATTATGTTCGGAAGAGACCGTTTTTACTCATGGCAAAAACAACAGTTAGGTGTCATTAAAGAGCCAATGATCATGCAGTTAAAGATGGGCATCAAACATCAAAAGGCAAATGTGGAATTAGTGTTTTAGTGCCGTACAGTCAACATGTTGCAGCCCATTTACCGCAGCCACTTACATTAAACAGTCATTTAAGAAGATGCACTGAACTGCCATGCTTGCATAAATGAAATGCCAATCGCCAAACAATTTCAAGCGCCAGCAAGCTGAGAATCAATACTTTGCATTAAAGCGGAAGTGTGTGTTTGCTACTTGTCCATGTATTACCGGTATGGCTCAGTTCTAGTTAACCTCATCTGCTTCTCCTTGCTAGTCAGAGGCACACGTTTCCATAGCATGCTCCAGTCCCATGCCCCTCTGGCAAAGCCATCCTCATCACCGCCCCCTTGTGGAGTGATGTCGTAAGTATGGCCACTTATAGAATCAATGAGGGGCACCGTGCACACAGTTCTGGGGTGGTTAGCGGGGTCCATGCAGCAAACAGATGGCAAGCAAACATGGGGAACAAACAAAAACACAAAACACACACAAAAGAGAGCTGGGGTGAATACGTGTGAAGTGGAACGGAATACACAGTCGTTGGTTTACCGATAAGGCTCAGTCCTATGATTTCTTTTAGACTTTTCCGCGTCGTTTAATGGCACCCGTTTCCACAACAAACTCCAGTCCCACGCACCTCTGGCCAAACCGTCTTCATCACCGCCTTGCTGCGGTTCTACGGTATAGTCATTGCCGTCAATGTAATCTATTAACGGAACTGTGCAAACGGTTCTGCAAGGTCAATGAGGAACAACATTGAAGGATGAGTGGCGTCTCTCCGGCTGGGACTAGACCATTCCGAGTCCTGTGCTTACATCACACTCGAGAACCCCATGTTCAAAAGCCAGGACAGAAAACTAAAATTCTGAGCCCTTTCCCAGTGAACAATCACAGCAACAGGCAATGGAAAAATGGCCAAAAATTTGTAGCAAAGCATGAGTAGATTTTCCCTTACTTTTTTTTCATAAACATTAAACCCATTAACACTAACTGAATATCTCGACATGGGCTTAGAGCGAATAGTACCTGTCTTTGGAAATCGGAGCCACTAGCGGAGCATACCAGTTTATTCCAACTTCGCAGTGGGCGTCCAGGTAGACCAACACCTGTCGACAGAGGCAGTGAACATGGTCCCCTCAAATATGTAAAAATGAATATGTGTGCTCTGCATGTTAACATAATGTAAGGCAGGGGCATAATCAACATTGAATCCAAATCCAGCACTGGTTTTCTTTTCTCAAAGGAAATTCTCTGAACAATCAGTGCGACAAACAGTATTCAAACCAGACTGCCAGACTACAGGAGGTTGGATTTGATGATCTCCGATGCAAGATGTGTAAGCATGCAAAGTGGCCCAGAATTAGGAACATATGCTAATGAATGTGAGCTTACCTTGCCGAGCTTGGCCATTCGAGCCCCTATGCTCCTGGCCTGAATTAACCCCTCTCTTTTCTCGTTGCGGAAAACCTTCACCAGCCCGTTCCACCTCTTGATGTACTCATCCAGTTTGCCACTCAGGTGCTCTGTTGAAAGTAAATGAGAAACCGTGAGAAATAAAAACAAAACTGTACACGGTCAATGAAATAAATGCTTATTGTTTTCCGAGTAGGTTCACACGTTAAAATAGTACTGAAAGAATTCTGTTCATTTCAAAATAATGGTATCGAGCTTCGCCTGTATGTGAGATGGTTGACAATTTTCTGCATTTTACTTTTATCGCATTATAATGAATTAGCTTCGCTGCATTTTACTGAAAGCAGCAAATTCCACATTTTCTCAGGGTGTTAAATATTTACGGCATATGATTCACTGTTCAACTTTGGTATGTAAATGAAGGTGGGCGCATGAGTAAGTGATATAAAAAGCATTTTTTCAATTTGAAGGAAGTAATGAATGACCCATTTAAATTCAAAGAAGGAAAAAACAAGCAAAAGTACAAATAAAGTATCCACACTCAAAACCACTGATTCATCCCTTGATTCAATTATGCCATTATTCCCAATACTTTTTTTCAATATTAAAGAATATGCCAAGAAAGTAGAACACAAATGGGTAAGAACCTTCCATTGGATAATCACTGCAGTGATCAATATGCTTCAGCTGGCAACAAATTATTTAACCCCAACTGATGCAGTGAGTAGCTTCTCTTTAACAACCATGTTAGAACGACATATCCTGTCATTGCGGAAAAGAAATTACTCTGTTTCAGAGGGGTCAAGTTATTGGCCTGCATTAAGCAAAGAAAACAACCAAGGAGATAGCTGAAACCACTAAAATTGGGTCAAGAACAGTCCAACGCATTATTAAACCCTGGAAGGATAGTGGTGAACCAACATCTTCGAGGAGGAAATGTGGTTGAAAATAAATCTTGAATGACGTTTGGTGAAATCAAATTGTACAATATCAATGGTTGAACTCACAGCAATGTTTAATAATGACTGTAAGAGCATTTCCACTCAAACAATGCGAAGAGAACTCAAGGGATTGGGAGTAAACAGCTGTGTAGCCTTAAGAAAACCCCTTACAGTGAGGCTAATCAAAAAAGGCTTCAATTTGCTAGGGAGCACAAAGATTGGACTCTGGAGCAATGTAAAAAGATCAAGAGGCAGATGAGGTGATGCATCCATCATGCCTAGTGCCTACCGTACAAGCCTCTGGGGGCAGTGTCATGATCTGGGGTTGCTTCAGGGTCAGCAACAACATATGCCCAAAAAAATGAGGTCAGCTGACTACCAAAATATACTGACTGACTATGTTTTTCCATCAGTTGACTTTTTCTCCCCTGATGGCAAGGGCACATTCCATGATGATAATGCCAGGATTTGTTGGGCTCAAAAAAAGAGTGGCTCAAGGAGCATGAGACATCATTTTCACTTATGGATTGGCCACCACAGAGTCCAGACCTTAACCCTTTCACCCCCAGTAGTGCCATATGGCACTCTTGCGTGACTGGTATTTTTTTCCAATGTGCCATATGGCACTCTTGATGTTATGTTTCTTTTAACGATCAGGAACTAGATAACTCGGTCGCTACAGGGACAAATTCATGTATCTCCCCAATCCCCAAATTTCGGACAAAATGGCTGCCGGCAGCCATATTGGACATCCAAAATTGCCGAAAATCGGTCTTGGGCATTGTCAAATAAATGTCTTTGCCTGTGCAAAATTAGAAAAAATTCCTGTAATAATTGTCACTTCCAGAGCCCGGAACAGAAAATCTCTGCAGGTGCAGTGGCGGTGGCGGCCCCAGAACTAAACCATAGTATCTCCCGACTATCGTCGTCAGGGAGATACAATAAGAACAGACAGCCAGAAATTTAGTTAGAATGTCGACAAAGGCCATGGGGAGAAATAGCAGTGAGAACTGGGCACTAGTGGGGATGAAAGGGTTAACCTCATTAAGAATCTTTGGGATGCACTGGAGAAGACTTTACGCAGCAGTCCGACTCTCCAATCATCAATACAAGATCTGAATAAAAAAATTTAATGTGACTCTAGACAGAAATAAATGTGACATTGCATACGCTTACCGAAATGATGCCACAGCGAATGCGTGCCATATTCGAAGCTAAAGGCGGTCCAATAAAATATTAGAGTGTGTGATTTTTATTTTGGCCAGGTAGTGAATACTGCAAAATTATAAAACGGGTGCTTCCCATCCTTAAATGTGATTGGCTGAGCCGTTCCATGCCGGTATAAAATCAGGGTAACCCACTGCATTCTAAGGCAGACCGCAGCACAAAATATCCCTGCACGCCTGGCCTAGCAACTAACTACTCTGCGCTCAACTGACTCGTTAGGTTACGTTTGTATCAAGACTTTTAGCTCGCTATTTCAGTGTTAGTAAATTTTATTTTTTAGCCCGCTAACCAGTTGGCTATATACCTAGCTAGCTATAGCATTATTGAGTTCGATATCACTTTAGCTTGCTAGCTACGTTGCTAACTAGCTCGCTATTTCAGTATTGGCGATAAACTGTTGATTTTTTTTCTTGTGTGTTTATTTTGGTAACCACATCAATTGTAGTGAACGCTAGCTAGTTGACAAGCTGGCTAACAAACTAATGCGCAATTCAACATATTTTCCTGGACACCGGCAAGCGTGGAGGACAAAAGTCAATCTTGTTCCCTACTCTCGCTGCTGGTTGTAATGATATGGCCGATCGCCGCGAGTTGAGAACAAGGAAACTTGAAAACCGAAAGGAATGTTAAATTATTTAACGGGGCCTTCGGGAGACCGAAGGAGATATTCCAAATAGCCTGCTTTCATAGTATATCTACATTAACAAGCCCAAATAGCCTGATGTGACATGATAATGGCGCTAGATGAAAAAGCAATCTTAGCGTCTGTGTTGCTTGCCAACCATTCTGTTCACTCAATCTTGCTTGGTGGAAGAATGAATAGTTCTCAATTTTATTGTTGCATTATTACCAATAAATTGTTGATTTTTTTTCTTGTGTGTTTACTTAATGGGCTATATGTAGGGTAACCGTTTTAAAAAAGCAATAAGCCCCTTGAAGCAGTGGGTTACAGTGATTTTACAACGGCGGAGGGGGCACTGGAACGCCCCTCCGCCGTAGTAAAATCACTGTAACCCACTGCTTCTCGGGGCTTATTCCTTTAACAACACACACCAATGAAGATAAAAGTGATTTTCAATTTTTGCTTGGAAAAGTCATTTGTTACTTTTGGCTGGGGTGAAAAAAAAAAAAAAAGCAGCCTGGTAAATTTTTTCATCAACTAAACTGCGCTGACAAGTAATAGTTAATTTCAAATCCTGATGTCCACACCAATATTCATCTGTATAAGCTAAAAAATTCAGTTCAGTTCACAAGAAATGCTACTGGATTGTCCCATTTTTAATAATAATATTAAAAAAAAAAATCTATCATGTTAAAGGTGTTCACATGAAGTTATAAAAACATACACCTTTTCTTTCCTTACCTTTATTGCTGTGATCATCAATCAACACTATTTCGGCCAGATATCTGCTGGGCGTCCGTTTAATTACACTGTGTACAGTTCTCATGAGTGTGGACCACCCTTCGTTGTGAAAGACAATGACGATGCTGGAGGTAAGCAGGTTTTCATCGTAATGCCAGTACTTACACCTAGTTGGAGAGGAAAATAAAGTAATCCCATCAAAATCAGTGTTTTATCTAGTTCTGTCATTCCAACAACATAACCAGACTGAATACAAGCAAGGAATGGAACAACTGAGGGTCAGTTTCAAAAATGTGCTTCGCAAGAGCGAAGGCAATACCCCTCAGCCCCAACACACTGAATGAAAGGTGAAGGTGTTTGAGCCAGAGTGAAAGGTCATTGTGGTACAAAACCTGGACGAGGCGCGCCTGCCCACCAAGGCAAGTTCCTAACCCAAGCGGTTACAGAGAAACGGTCCGGACAAAGTCTTAAAGGTCAAGGCCACTAAGCAAAGGTCATTTGGGTACGAAACCTTGACGAGGCATGGGCTCCCACCAAGGTGAGTCCACATATGCAAAATGAAGTTCCTAACCCAAGTGGTTATGGAGAAATGGCCTGGACAATGGCTGGACACCTGTTCACCCGCCTGCCCGTCTGCGAAAGGGACAACACTGCCCCTTAGTTGGGGCTGAGGGATTAAACTACACAAAATCCATTTTTAAGGGAGTCTCTTCTAACAAAACTCATGTTTGGTCCAGAATGTAGTATGCTTCTGGGAAAATAGGCTAGTGCAAGGCTTTTACTGCACAGCTGCACTGCACACTCAATCAAGACTAAAACAGGTTCAGAAAAAGACCCATGAAAGAATGTGCAACGTCCTTAAAAATGTGTTACTTGTCCAACCAGACGTTCTCTTTTGTACTAAAATTTGTTTCAGAGATTGAAATATCTAACCAGACATGATTTCTAAATTACTAAAATTCCAAAAAGCTAAATTCCAAACATGTAAAAGCAACAAATTGTCTGGTAGTAGGTTCGCAGTGTCGGCAAACCCCGGTCATCTTTTGAAATCCAACACGAGGCCATTGTTAAGATACCCAGGCACGAGTATAGCCCAGAGCCATGCTATGGAGCGCCCACATGAAACACTGCCAAGTGCCGTCTACATTACAGTTCTCTGCATATGGCCTGGCAGAGGCTACACACTGCATCAATGGTCCCTGAATGTTTCCCAGAGGGGAAGTTCTGTGCTCCTTATCGAGTTTGAAATGAGTAGGAATGTTAATGAATTTTAAATGCATTTAAAATGATAAGGTTTAGTTTCATGGCTTCCCCCATATCAATGCTCACAAATGCATGTTAAAAAGGCTCGAGAAATCCTTCAAGTGTTCATCGAACAACACAAAAGTAATCATCCCTCTGGGACTTTTAAACCACATTGCCTTCACTGAAGCCAACTTTATGAATTTTCCGCCAGCTGTTGTTCCCTTGTGCAAAGCCTGTTAAAGTCTCAAAAGGCAGAAATATGAACTACAGATATTATGTTAAGGTACAAAGCCCAGTCATATTAAAAATGAAAAAAAAAAAAAAAAAACCACAAGGAACCTAATAACTTTCTCTACAATAAGTCATATTCACCTATAACACACAAAGATAACAAATTTGATATACACATCAATTGCTCAATGGAAAAGTTGATGTAGCCATGCAATTAGCACATGTGCCATTTAAAACTGATATTCTTTCTAATTGTAATACTTGCTTTACAAAATTGATTTACATGAGGCCAGCGTGGTAATATATCATATTTAGAATCTCTGGCTGATCAATCTGAGCATATTTGACCAATCTAGCTGAGCAAAGAGCCATTAGATAAATATGCACCATTAGTTTGCCTAATGAATGTCTCCTTCAGCAACAAATGTCAGGCTATAAAATCTCCATGTTTACACTTCTCATTTAGCCAATGTCATAGCTAATAGTGTGATTTAGATTTTGACAAATATGAAATATAATGATTGCAGTAGGAGCAGGCAGGCAGTTCCTGTCAACAGAAAGTGGACAATGGCAGTATGGGACAGAGCTACATGTGCTGTAAGTCATGAAAAGAAATACCCACCGATGAGCCAAAACATTAACTGCCACTCCCAGATGACAAATCGAATGATAATCTCGCAACAGCACATGTCAAGGTCTAGCAGATATAAGACGGTAAGCAAACAGCCTGTCCCTGCAGATGACATGGTGGATATGAGAGAAAAGGGCGTCTTTGACGCATGCCAAACCTTAATATCCACACTGCTACGGCGGACTATCTTCGAAATGGCAAGGCCTGTCTGTGGGGTGCTCCCAGTCAGCATCAGCGTGTGCCTACCAACAGTAGTCCGAGGAGGACCAAACCACAAAGCAGAGACAGCTATTCGGGCACTCTCAACAATATTTGAGGGCAAAAAAGGTTATCCTATTGTGGTAGAAGGAGGCACTCCTCCCCTCCCCCTTTCCCATCATTCTATGTCTGTACCTGGCTATTCCACCAATCCACTTCCATTGTTATCTTTTGAATATCCCTCCAAACCCCCTCTGTAGATCATTCATTGGTTTCTCCTTCCATTTGTGTTTTGTATCCAGTCAGTTTCAACTTCACTGTAAGGAACAGCCCACCTTGTTTCAGCATAATTCTCTGGGCCTCCATCTTTGGGGTCTCTTGCCATGCTGGTACCAGACAGAGCCACAGACTTCAGCAGTTGGTTTTCATTTGTATTGAACCACTTGTTCACAATATTACCAGTACAATAAACTTGATAAAAGAATATTGGCTTTAATCTCTCGGTTCTACAAAACCACCCTGTTCGAACAGACGGAAGGCCTATTATGGGACAAGTCGCAGAAAATTTTAACGATATCCATGAGAGGAACGAGTCACAACACAGTGCATCGTACCCCACTGCGTATGGGGCTGCACATCCGCTGACCGGTCATGTTCACATGCTTACTGCAGTCCACCATCTTAAGTATCTGCAATGGGCACCCGAGCCTCTGCGAATCAGAGCCGGTTTGGTGGTACAAGGAGGACCAGGTGGCCATTATGATTTGGTTCATCGGAGTATAATGCAATACCATAATAACTAAATGATACATGTCTATTGGCATCATATTAAATGTTTCCAAGATTCAGTAGTTGTTCTCAACCAAATTTAGGCTTGGAATACAACTACCAAATATTCCAGTGAACCATCTAGGCAGGGATGGAGGACAGGGTCATATAGCCAAGGCTATTCAAACTAATCTCATCTCCGAACCGTCATCTCACCTGTTTAGAAAACTTAAATATGGTAGATGAGGTTTTGAGGCCTAGGATCACATAAAAAGCATTGAGCACTGAAGGACCAACAAAGGCTAAAGCCTTGATTATCAAACACACCCATTTGTCCCAGCAGAGTCACCTAAACCCAGACTCCATTATAAAAATCAAGAGTAAGTATACCCAGTAGCCTTACAATATACAAACAGAACAAAGCAGCCTTTATCTCTTGGCTACAGTCCTGAATCCTAATAAGCCAAACTGCTTAATTGTTGGGCTGCTACTCTGTAATCATGTCAAGTGACACATGATACGTTACGTTACAACTTTACTACTCCACTGGCCAGAATAGGCATCACATTTCATAGAGCGGAGTGTATTCACTACAGATGAGGAAACATTTTCAATATGCAAGACAATGTTTCATCAGAAAAAGTATCTGAAATATTTTTATACGAGAGCAGCCATTTTCATTAGGATTTTCTTCGCAACACTCGGCCAAGCAGAAACTGAAAATATGACACATTGTGTGACGGAAATTTTTTGCCTGAAATTCACGGGCGGTGGCGAAGTGGGTGGCGATAATGCCTGACAGCAAGACAGTTCTGCCAAAAGTCAAAGTGAATACACAATAATCGATCGACAGGCTGTGTATAAACAGGCAATAATTTAATGACTGGCAGCTCCCGGCATGTCCATGCAAGCATATATGGAGCTCTGTGCAGGGAGTGCAGCAAGGACTCCCCACAGGGGCCAGAACAGAGCTGTGCAACAATGACATCAAAGTTATGAGATAAATGAAGCAACCAGTTTTAACATTCAGTAAATAGCCAGAAAACAACTAGCTAATGAATGAATCACAGCACATGAAACCAAGATAGAGCTAAGGTGGCGGTGGAATCGCAAAAAGAGTGCAGAAGCAGAATGGAGGACATGATGACCAAGTAGTAACAGGCAACAGGCAGAACAGTCCAATCAGTGCATGCGACTGTATTCACTTAGTGTCATGCAGCCTCTACAGCCAGAAAAGACAAACGATACTACAATATCCAAAATCCCAGAGGATATGTAATCGTATATCATAGTATCATTACAATATCAAAACACTGGCTAGCTCTAAGCTGAACTAGACAGAATGGTGGCTGCTGGGTTGGCTTACTTGGTAAAGCCGCCGATAGTGGTGAAAGAGTGACTACTGCTGCATCAGACTGAATCCAGCCGCACCGATGGCAACCGCGGCCAGCAGCCTTTTGACAGCAACTCTTAATTGGCTTTGCGCTGCTCAGGGAAATGGGAGGGATACAGTTGATTTGGATTAGCATTGTTCGATGCACAAGAACCTCCAACTGGCCATCTGAGTGCTTGTCAAAATTGCAAGATAATGCCCAGGTTTCATCTGTCTTCATTCTGTGCGGGAGCGGTTTGAAAATACGAGGTAAAGAAGCAGCTGACAGGAATGTGCTGCAGAAGAGAATCCCAAACTATAGGCGCTCTCCCACGAGTATGGCATTATGAGTCATGCATGAGAATGCTTGTACTTGGTTTGCTGAGTGGTCATTCCAGATTCGAGCGGGAAAAGCAATGTCAAATTTATATTCTGTATATATAGGGGGGGACAAACAAAAAAAAGAATGATTTGGCAATGAGCAAATGAGCACTTTTGGCTGGCATGGTCAGCTGAGCAATTAGCAGAGTAATTAGCTGAGTATTGTGCATTATGATTGGCTGAGACTCAGCATGTTGGCACAATTCACTACCAGCACTGTCAGAACTATGCCTGCTGCACCATCTTCATCTTCATTCTTGAGTTTGAATCCAGCCTGGGCCAGAATGCACTGTGTCCACCAAGGTTTTGTACCGCTAAGTTTCCTCCCATAATCCAAAGACAAGCATATAAGGCTAACTGGAGACTGAAATTGCCCACAAGTGATTGTGTGCATGTAAATCAAAGTGTTGCTGCCCTGAATGGATTTGAGAACTGCCCAAAGTTTACTCCTGCCTCTAGCCCACTGGCTGCAGGAACATTCTCCAGTCATCTCTGCAACCAAAACCAGGAATAAACGAGTTTAATAACAGACTGATGACTGTAAACTGGACACACGGACTCACAAAACTTCACTGAATATGGCATACACCGTCAAAACAGCTCAGCTGCGCGGCCTTTCACAACATATGACCCCATTTGGGCCCTACCCCTCAGCCCCTAAGGGAGGGACAGGGTCAAAAATATCATAATATGAAACTGTCATCTCATGGTTATAATGGCAATCAAGTTTGAATGATTTCCAGTAGAAAATGAACAAAATATACACAAAAGTATCATTTTCCTATATAAACTATAGTAAATTTCACCCCCTCCCCAGGGGCAAACATGGAGCTCGAGGGTCATGAAGTTCACAATTTTGATAAAGCACCTCAAGAGCCTTCCATCTATGAAGAGTATTGTTTTCCAGCATATCTGGGTGTGGAGAAGATGATTTTAAAAATTTCAGCCAATTTGATGGCTTTTAGCCCCGCCCCTCAGAGCACCTGGGGGTGGGCACCATATAACTCACAATTTTGGTGCATATTTGACCGAGGAAGGTTGCTGCAAATTTTTATTGAAATCGGATCAGCGGTTTCTGAGAAGAAGTGGAAAATGTATTGACCAGTTTTAGCCCCGCCCCTCAGAGCCCCTGGGGGTGGGCAGCATATAATTAACAATTTTGGTGCATATTTGACCAAGGAAGGTTCCAGCAAAATGTAATTGAAATCGGATCAACGGTTTCTGAGAAGAAGTGGAAAATGTATTGACCACTTTTAGCCCCACCCCTCAAAGCCCCTGGGGGTGGGCACCATATAATTCATAATTTTGGTGCACATTTGACCGAGGAAGGTTCCTGCAAAATTTTATTGATATCGGATCAGCAGTTTCTGAGAAGAAGTCGAAAATGTATTGACCACTTTTAGCCCCACCCCTCAAAGCCCCTGGGGGTGGGCACCATATAATTCATAATTTTGGTGCACATTTGACCGAGGAAGGTTCCTGCAAAATTTTATTGATATCGGATCAGCAGTTTCTGAGAAGAAGTCGAAAATGTATTGACCACTTTTAGCCCCACCCCTCAAAGCCCCTGGGGGTGGGCACCATATAATTCACAATTTTGGTGCATATTTGACCAAGGAAGGTTCCTGTAAATTTTTATTGAAATCGGATCAGCGGTTTCTGAGAAGTCGTCAAAAATGTAAATTGTTTACGGACGCACGACGGACGACAACGACAGCGATTAGAATAGGTCACTTTGAGACTTCGTCTCAGGTGACCTGAAAAGTTGGGACAGTGGCAACAATAGACTAGAAAAGTTCTACTATGTGAAAGAAATACACCGGATGGAACAGCTCACAGCCAATTAGGTTTATTGGCAACAGGTCGGTAACATAATTGGGTATAAAAAGTCTTTCAGAAGTAAAGCTGGTGAGGGCTTCACCTCTTTGTGAAAGCCTGCAGGCAAATAGTTTAAAATTTTAAGAAGTTAATCAATGTAAAACTGCAAAGAATTTAGGGTTTTCTTTCCTCTATGATACAAAATATAATTTAAAGATTCAGAGAATCCAGAGAAATCTCCGTATGCAAGGGAGATGGCCAAAAACAAATATAGAACGGCAACAAGCTTCAGGCCCTCAGGCAGCACTACATCAAAAAAAAGAAGTCACATTTCTGTCGTGAAAATCATTGCATGGGTTCAGGAACACATCTGTCAGCTATTGTTGGTGAACAGAGTTAGTCACTGAATGCAAGTTAAAACTTTGCCATGAAAGCATTGAACCACATCTAAGCGAAATACAGAAATGTTGTCACCTTCTCTGGGGTCAAGCTCTTTTAAGATGGGCAGAAGTGAAGTAGAAAACTGTCCCATGGTCTGATTGATCAAAATGTGAAATTCTTTTTGTGAGTCATGGATACTGCATCCTCTGGGCTAAAAAGCAGAGGGACCATCCGGCTCATTATCAGTGCACAGTTCAAAAGCTAACATCCATGACAGTACTGGGGTGCATTAGTGCACATGGCATGAGTAACTTGCACATCTATGAAGACATCATAAACGCTCAAGAATATATACAAGTTTTGGAGCCACATATACTGCCACCCAGACATCGTTCTCAAGTAATACCTTGCTTCTTTCTGCATGACAATGCCAAACACCATACTCTGCCCGTATTATTACGACATGGCTCTGTACGCAAAGAGTCTGGGTGCTAAACTGGCCTGCCTGCAGTCCAGACCTGTCACGCACCAAGAGTATTTGATGCATTATGGAACAAGAAATATGACACGAAGCTGCAAGAAATGTTGACAGCTGAAATCCTGCATCAAGAAAGAATGGAAAAATTTTGCTTTCAAAACTACAGCATTTAATCTCCTCAGTTCCCAATTACTTAGTGAGAGTTGTCAAAGGATCAGTGTGCAAGATTTAGAGCCATCTAGTGGTCAGATTATAGATTGCAACCAACTGACCATTCCTTTTCTCAGAAAACCTACGGTGGCCGCAAAACTTGCGAAAATGTGAAAGGCGCTCTCTTATGTCAGTGCTTTATTCATTAACTTTTATCCCGTTCTGGGCTACTGTAGAAAAAATGGCAGCGCAACATGTTGGCCTCCACGGAGGTGGACCCGCTCCCATGTAGGTTTAAAGGGCTTATTCTAAGCAAAATGAAACTCAAACTCATTCTTTTTGTTTTCACGTGGTTATGCACTATTAAAAAAGTAGTTATGAATGTTATATTCCATTTCTGCCAAAATATAAATCTAAATTCTACACACTGCTCCTTTAAAAGAAGAGGTGATGCAACACAGTGATGAACAACTCCCTGTCCTAACTTTTCTGAAGCATGTTGCTGGCATCAAATTCAAAATGAGCAGATATTTTAAAAAAAAAAAAAATATAATTTCTTAGTTTAAACATCTAATATGTTGTCTTTGTACTATTTTCAGCAAAATTTATGGTTTAAAGCAATTCTTACCTTTCTGGCATGTCGCACAGCACTTAGTAAAAATTTGAACATGAACAACTCCGCCTCCCTCCAAAGTCCCACCCTCTTCCCCCCGATTGCCAGACCTCTCCTATGAAAAAAAAATCTGTCCAATATATGGTAGTTCGTCAGACTACAAAGGTAACTAAACGTTACGAGGGCATTTTATTTTACACCACATATAGAATTGAATATTATTTAATTACTGTTGGTTAGTTTTCACTTACTGGTGCCTCTGTATCTGACTCCATTGACCTGTCTCACTCGTGCTGCTCACTTCCTTGCGCCGCACGCAATATTTTTTTCGTAGGAGAGTGAAGCGGGTCAATGGAGTCAGATTCAGAGGCACCGGTAAGTGAAAACTAACCAACAGTAATGACATAATATTCCATTCTATATGTGGTATAAAATAAAATGCCCTTGCAACGTTTAGTTACCTTTGTAGTCTGACGAACTACCATTAACGCGTTATCGTAATTATAGCATTTCAGCACCTGTTTGTTTACAGTCAAATCGTCGTTTTTTTTTGCCAGAGAGGCGCTGCGTGACTTCATAGCGGTGACAGCTGTAGGCAACTGGAAGGACATGGCGACGGATGACAGACGGGAAGCTTGGCAAATCATTTTATTCGGACCGAAGAAAATGATTGGTCAGACTTTTATCAGAAATATATGAGAATTGAATATTGAAGAGTTTCAACACCTGATGGATTTATTATACATTTTAGTGTGCCATACGCTTATTAGGAGCATTTTAAGATTACAAAAGAAAAGAGTAAAAATGCCAGAGGGGTAAGAATTGCTTTAAGTGATTTGCAAATCATTGCATTCTTTATTTACATTTTACATGCTTCCCAACATTTTAGGAAATGGGGTTGTAGAACAGAGATAATACAGCGTACCCTATAGATGTTGTCAAGTAGGAAATGGTAAATGAATAAGCAACGTGCAAGACAAACACATTCTCCGATCTTATTCAGGGTGTTCCGCAAGTCCCGGTGGCCGGCGATTTCACTGATTACTCAGTCCTCTTCCACCAGCTACTTTCCTGACGAATTTAAAAGTTTAAAGCGAATTTTGACGCTGATATTTTGATAAACGCTTTTCAATTGGCCGACTTACGTTTTCTTCGCCGCCATATTGGCATGTTCTTTTAAGCCACATTGTGATTAATCGAGGACAATTTCAACATCCAATGATATTGCACATCATATGAACTCCAATAATTGTACTTCCATCATGTTTGCATCATTGTATTTTCTGAAAATCTTTGAATTTCAATTAGTAGTTTACAGAGAGGTGCCGCCCTATAAGAAGATGGAGGCTTCTAGCGGGCAAACATTTACGATGTCCCTTATATGGAAAGGTAATTTCAATGCAGCACTGTGAATCGTTGAGATTTGATTTTGTTGAGAGCTTAGCCCATGAGCGATGATAAAGTAAACGCCCATATATTCATATCGAACAGCTGCCCAATTCCTCAATGTTAGCCCAGGGACACACGCAGCTACTATGCAACAATTAAATGTATTAAATTACCGGCGGTTTCAACGTAGTCTTCAGGGTTTTGAGTGAACTCAATGTGTCTCTAAAAATACCGGCGTCGATACGTTGGTAATTGTACAAATTGTTACCACATTGTGGCTGCGAGTGTGCCAATGCGTTCTACACATGTAATCTGTAACCAAGCATCAATTCGCTCATATGCAAAACCAATACAATGACTAGTAAATCGCAACGTAGTTATCAGCTTGAATTCCAGTTCATTTCTTCAAAAAGTTATCACCATTGATCTATAACAGTGGATATCACACATTTTTTTTTTATGAGGAGGGCAATTCCACATAAAGGTGGACAAGCAAACTGAAATTCAAAAGTGGACAAAATGGCAAACCAATTGATGTTTAATGTAGCTGGGAATCTTGGATTCATAAAACAATACAACACTTTTGGAAAACATTACTCTGTGTTTTTGGGTTAGTTTCTTGGTATAGTGAAGTTTTTCTCAAAATTTGATGATTTTGCAATTTTATTCTAAAAATCTCATAATTTTCCTTCTAGATAATTTTTACATTGTTATTCACTATGAGTAAGTGCCAGAGGCCAATAGCAAATAAGAGTTTAGGTTTTTCCACAAGTTTCTGTATTTTTTCAATAAATAAGTTTGTTAGCAAGAAACGACTTTGTGTCATGTCCGTACAACGGAAAAAATACAAAAAAGTTTTCTTAGCAACCACACCTTTAAAGCTTTTTGGTTGTGATGGTCAATCCTCTTTGAATGAATCTGAGTATGCCAACTTTGGCTGCTGTTGGTAAGTTCTGTATTATTTGCATATTGAAATTTGTCTGTACGACAGTTTCCCTGTCGTACAGTTCACAGAATTGCCCTTTTTTCAGCATGTTCAGACACATGAACTCCTGGCCTTTCCTGCAAATGAATTGATATACAATGAAACAAAAGGCTGCTTTGATTTTGTAAGTTATCAATAGAGGGCAGCAGCTGCTTAAGAGGTCAAGGTCACTCTAAATTGTGCTGTGTCATTCGAGAACTTCCAATTTGCTATTCAAACTTCAGTTAGAGGTAGATATTAGTGATCCTGTGGCAGGTTTGTGGTGTTTAAACATTTAATAAAGATGTCTGGAACTGAAAGGTTATTGATCTGATGTGAAAAACACATCTTTAAAGGAAGATGAGATGCCCTAAAGGGCGGGGCCTCAGAGCCCACTGGCTGAGTCACTCCACTCAGTGAGTGGCTCTGTGCAGTTGGTCAGACTACATTTTGTTTATAAACAACTGCTTTTACACTTAAAGTGTGTTAGGATATTGGGGTAGCCTTTCTGTTGTCCAACTCGCTGGATTTTTATCTTAACCCTTTAAGGCCTAATGCAAAAATTCCAGCAGATAGTAACCTGTATTTGGGCTGAAGCACAGCTTTCAGGAACAGTTGGAATTTTTTTTCTATTGCGCAAAACTTACAGTAATTACGGTACTTTCAAAATTACGCGCATATCTGTGTCGGCAACGACATGTTCTTGAAATGCGCACATGCTGTCCAGGTTTAAATGGGTTAAAGGTGCCCTGTATTGAATCTGCAGTGTTTAATACTTAGGACCTGCAATGGAGCAGGATTACCTGTCTCAAGCTCTAGACAATGCATTCGAGGGTAAAAAAAAACCACGACATCTCGTCTTTGGGGTTCTGGAGACTTTTTTCCTGTGCAAGACAAGGCTGACACTGAACATTTTGTCATTTAAGTTTGACAACCAAAAATATGTATAACTAGGGGATTTTTGGACTGCCCTTCAAAATTCAACTTCAACGATAAAACTAGTGGATGTCCTCCGTCCATTGCCATTGGTTAGATTTTGTCACTATCCACTGTTATGACCAATATGGGCTGGGAACAGGGGGGAGACCAATGATAGCGTAACGCACAATAACAACAATGCATTTTTTAAGTAGAAAAATCCTGATTGCGTTGTCAGCGCTCTTCTGGGTTTCTGTGCGGTTGGCCCTGGTTGTCAATGCTCTTTGAAATTTGAAATTCAACAATTATCGGCTTCCCTTTGGGCCACATTTTTTCTTGTTCGATTTACAAATCATCTGACTATCATTATGCCAAAAATGACCATTTTTGGCTCCTGATTTTTCCTGCTAATCCCAAATTCAAAACAGGCATAAATTTTTATGAACCCAATTTTTTTCCTGTGAAAGGTCATAAAGTGTTGGTTATTGGCATTTTTGTAGGGTTTACAGAAGTCTGGATCGTGGAAATATTAAGACTTCGTCCTTAGAGCTTAATAATGCCATGAGGATACGCTATGTGTCTGACACTGGTTATGCATTTTTCGAACCATTTTTACAATATGTGACCGAGTCCTAGAAAACATTCACTACAAAATTGAGCAATTACTCTAAATGAAAATTGGTACTTATCTTTTCTACAGGGAAACCAAAAACTTAACTCAGTGACATGCTAGTATTTCTAAGCCTCCATCACATACCCGTTTCTTGTTACTTGATTTGATACATTGGCCATTCAGTGTTACATCTCAAAAGGCCACTGACCTGATTGAGCTTTTCTAGTTGATGCGTTTTCAAAGTTACTTGTTATGTCTTCGCTGATATCCGTACGACATATGGCCGTACGACAATTATTACTTGTGCAGGAATAAAATACAACAAACACAGTTGTAAGACCAGAGTCTACTCCCTCTTTCAGAGCTGATATGAACAGCAGTTATTAAACATTACAGCAATTTCATGCTTTATACAAAGTGTGACTACAGGATACTAGGTGTGCATGATGAAGCATGAAGTGTGCAACTTTTGCTGGTTTTACAACTGGGTGTGTGGTGTAATTTGAGTGTTCTTAATTTGCATTATGAATAAAACTCTAAAATTCTTCAACCTTTTTTCCAAGTTGAATTTCTTAAATGCTGAAAAAAATATGAAATTTAGGGCTAAATTCCAAAAAAATCACAAATGTCCATACAACAAATTTTTGTTTGTCCGTACGACAGTTACTTTTTTTGAACAAATGTTCTCAATACTTCATGGAAAACTAAAATATCTTTTAGAGAGGATTTCCACCCTCTATGCAATAACCTGTAGATTATATGATATCACCATCAAGACTTTTTTCAGCATCAACTCACAGATTTTTTCATTTGAAGCTATAAGTTGAAAAAAAAAAAAAAGCCTTTTCTTGATGTCTGTACAACAGATATTTATTTGGCCAAATTTGCATAAATAATGTAAAAATTGGTTGGGGAGTTCTGTGGCATATTTATTTGGGGTTAAGGGTCTATCATTTAGTAACAAATGATTTTCTCCAAGCAAAGCCTAAAACTGCTCAGAATCAAAAATGTTCTGTGAATGTCCATACAACATACATGGAATCGCCCAGGACATAAAGCGTCAATTATCTTTCGAATTTTCTGAATCCTGTAGCTCGTGAGACGGCACATATTTAGATGCGCTAAGGCTGCAACTGACAATATTTCGGGCCAGAGTTCGTAATTTGGTACGCTCAAGATGTTTCAAATAAATTTTTTTTTTTTTTTTTAAAACCACTGAGGACCTTTTGAGTACAGTGATGTGCCATTTCAAAATAAATTACGCCGCTAAGAAAATGCTGAAATGAGAGCTGTAATTTATGGTAATTTTTGGATTGATAAATTATTTGGATTAATGTCATTCTTACAATATCACGTGAATAATGTGCATTGTCAGTGTTACCTATCAATGATCTTTTTCCCATTAATTTACATTTCTTAATCAAAATGGGCTCATGTAGCGTTCTTGATTATTCACTTAAAAAACTGTTTGATTGTTCATCAGGAAATCTTAAATAGGAACAGGTTGAGACCAATTCTGCATTAAAAAAGTGAGGCTTCAATGCCTCGGATGGCAGGCTACAGATCAATCAGCTTATTTTTGCAGTAAACGAGCGAAGTAAATGAGTGATTCCATATTTTTGCCTTTACTTCATTAAAAAAAATTGATTAAAAAGAACTTAATTTAATTTGTTTGAGGCGTGTTTCATGAAAGCAGAATGTTAAGCTAAAAAACAATAATTGCTTGTTTCATGTCTGTGATTTATTTATTTGCTATAGCTCAGCGCTCCATTCTGCGACCAGAATGGTCGCATTTGCGACCAATATTTATGTTTTGCGACTTACATTCTCACACTGACCAACACTTCATGCACTGTGCGCCTATTCTGGGCAGCGATTCAGTCCCTATCAGCCGCCAGCCGCAGATTTTTTTCTGTAGGTCGGTTGGTAACATTACGGACACCAGCCAATCACAGATCGGCTGGCGCCATCAGCCAATCAGAGCTCGGCTGTACTCATGCATCGATGAGAATGGCAAAGCATTCGACCTTGTCACTGTCAGCTGAGTTGTGCGCGCGGCAAATTTGTAAAACCTTGTCTATCAATAACGATGTAAATGCTCCACAATACGCCAAATTACAAGTACACTACCAGGTCTGCTGCAAAGTCCAATAGTCTACGTATTAGGCCTTGGCCTCGGTGACAGATCGGAGAGCAAATTTCATGATATCTGAAAGTGTTTTTTTATTTCGCTGTTTAGATTTTGCGCACTTCTAAGGGTAATGGAGACGCACCTGGAGAGTGAGAACGATGTCCGACATTATTAGCCCGAAAACACAGTCTGCTTCGTGACCATAGGCTGTTCGTGACACAGTTTTGAGTCTTGTTGATCCCAGCTATGGGTGCTTGCGTCCAGTGGCGAATGGTTTTATTTAGCGTTTCAATATCAATTGCTAACCTTCTATCCTGATGGATGGATTAGGTTGGATGCGCACTTCCACTCTGAAGTCCCGCATGTACATGATTATTCATGCAGTAGCGTATGTATGAAATCGGTGACTGGTTGGTCCTAGTGCAAGATTATTTATTTTCATTTGCGTACGATAAAGATGAGAAAAGCTGCGGTTCTTATTGATTTACAGTCCGTTTTCTTTGGGGTTCCGATAAGTGGCCAGCTGTCAGAGGAATAGTATTTTGTCGATTGCAGCAAATGTTCAAAACTGATTAAAAAACTCACTGGCAACGCCTGTCCAATGTACTCCAGCGACGACCATAGGCTTATCAGCGCAATGCCTCAAATGAGTCTGTCGCGAACAGCGTACGGTCACGAAGCAGACTGTGTTTTGGGGGCTAATAACGTCGGACATCGTCCTCACTCTCTGTGTGCGTTTCCGTTACCCTTCGAAATATGTAAAATATAAATAGCGAAATAAAAAAAAACTGGTAAATAATAATAATAATTATAATTATTACAAGCCGTCCTACTACATTGTTACCTGTGAAAGAATTTCCTGAAACTTTGTGCAAACGAACCTGGCATACTGCACCTACTTTTTACCAAATATTTAGGGTGGATCACTTTGGGAACTAATGTTAAACTTTCAATTTGTGATGAAAAAATGTAGCCAAATTATGCTTTTTACGGCTTCAATTCCTCCTGGGTCTCATATTTTCAAAGCAATTAAGCCATGTTTGGTCTCAAATTGTTCCTTGGGATGGCAACAACAAAAGCGGTTATACATTTTAGAACTGTGATAATTGGGAGTTATTCATTGATTTATCCACATATGCTGGTTTTAGGGGGGTGCTCATCTCGCTAAATTTGGCCATAATTTTTCTATGAATGATTCAGTTTATGTACAGGGGAGGGTTTGATGAAAAGTTGTCCCTTGGGGAAATGGAGACTTGTACATACATTTAGACCTGTATGATAACTCCAAAATTATAACTGCATTTATACATTTTTCAAACATTCATGTGAACATCAATATCTACTTTTCAGTTCACAAAGTGCTTTCTGATAATGTTTCTTAAATAAATGCAGCAACAACTGATAGTCTGTTCAGGTATCTTTATTTGGGCTTGTAAATCTTCAGAAAAGTATCATGGTACTTTGCGCGACCACAGTTTTGGCCTGCACGCCTAAATTTTGGCCTGCGCGCCCAACTTTTTCAGGTTGGGAGCGCATGCGCTCCTAGGTCCAAAAATTAGTCTGGAGGGTTGATAGCTAGACGAGCATCCTCTATGCGTAGAGATGTCATAATTCACCTCCGCCAAGGAGGTGTATGTTTTCGCCGGCGTACGTCTGTCAGTTTGTTAGCAGGATATCTCAGAAACGGCCGCATAGATTTTAACCAAATTTTGCAGGATATTAGAGTAGCACAAGAGGAACAAGTGATTAGATTTCGGCATATCTACGCCAACGGACAGGCCAAAATTAGAGATGCACCGAATTTTCGGCCACCGAAAATTTTCGGCCGAGAATGGCAAAAAAAAAAAAAAAAAAAAATGCATGTTCGGTTTTCGGCCGAAAGACTTAACACCGAAACAATACGGCCGAAACAGGATGTTGTGATGATGCAAGCAAAAACCGCGGCCAGCACGTGCCTGTCCGGACTTAGTCGTCGATTTTGTTAAATATTTATGTGTTTAACCCTTTAAGGCCTAATGCAAAAATCCCAGCAGAGAATCATGCTGACATATTTACCATAGTAACCTGTATTTGGGCTGAAGCACAGCTTCTCAGCTTTCAGGAACAGTTGGAATTGTTTTCATTGCGCAAAACTTACAATAATTACGGTACTTTCAAAATTACGCGCACATCTCTGTCGGCTTCTAAATGGGTTAAACCAGGGGACGCGCACTACCGTCACCACGTTATGGCACCTAAGTCCGCGAGTGCTTAATTGTAATTTCTGTTTGATCTTGATGCACAGGATAGCAGCTGGTGCTGTGTCCGATTAGGTTGCACATTAAATAACGAACCACCTAAAAACACAAAGCAATGATATCCGTAAAAGGCATAGAGTACAGTATAGAAAAAGGCAATATATTCTCAAGGTATTTGCGTACCATCAGTATTCCATAATGTAACTACACCCCCTAAAAAAAATATGGAAACACCACACACCGAGGATGTTAATTTACCGTTTTCCTTCATAATAAAGAAGCAAATAACACATGACAAAACAATTATTGTTTATTACTTTGACATTCAGGCTTCATAAACATTTTAACTTTGAAATTGAAGGCAAAACATGTAGCAAATGCGCAAATCGCAGGAGATGGCAGAGTATTAGAATTTATCGCTTTTATTTATTAAGGCATCTCATCTGTGATACCTTTCCTAAGAACAAAATGCTTCATCAGCACCCGTAAAGTTATTTTCTGCGCAATTTTCGTAAAATAGGGGCAGCATAATAACTTTCTCTAGGGGAATTAGGGGAACACCGTTGCTTCTAATTTCGCTACGAACAGGGTCACAGGCAAAGAAGCGCATTTCATAAATGCAGCAGCTTCGGTGAACAAACGCAACCTTGTTTGAAAGGTAAGGCAACGCACAGTATATTTATCAAGCTGCCTAAAACACACATTTCAAAAACACAATTTGAAGACCTGTTTCAATGATGGCAAGTGAAGCCAGTCTCCGAGCAATAATGCTGAAGCGATTTGTCTTTCGCAGAGACGATTCTCTCTGACCAATCAGTGGGCTGCTGTGCGGTCACGTAACATATTTAATTTTACAATTTTTCAGCAGCCAGTAATAGGCCAGTCAGTTATAGGCCTGTAGGTTATTCATGAGTGGGGTCAAGTAAAACATTTTATTTATTATTTTTTTTATTTCATATTATATTGTGCTTTGTTGGAATGTCAGTGCTAAATAAATATTTTCATAATTTTGTAATTGATTTATTCTCTGAAGCATGAATATTAATTTATGCAATTGCAATGCCTTGACTTTAGTTAGGTAAGTACACAGTCGTAGCCATAAATGCAATGGTACTACAAATTGGCGTAATAATTTCTTTCGGTGTTTCGGTTTTCGGCCAAGCGTTTCTCATTTTCGGTTTCAGCAAAAAATTTCCATTTCGGTGCATCCCTACTAGCCAAAGTACAAATTCAGCTATGCTGCCAGAGATTTCAGGTCTTTCCAATGGGCCGGATTTCCAATCGGCGTGCTTTTGGGTTTTGCTGCCACCTGGCGGTGGAATGCAACAATACCCTACATCAGCCAACAAAAATAACTAATGCACAGAGTTGCCTTGGCGTGGCGGAGGTGCTGCACTCTTTGAGTGCTTTCTAGTTTTGGCTAGGGACTTAATGCAGTTTTTGATACTGATATTGCTGCAGTTTTGGGAACTCATTCAAGTTGTTCCTTGAATCTCCATTGTTGTGATAACAAATGGCTAATAACTCAGCGCCAAAGAAAAAGCCACAGACATTTAAAGGACAACATGTCATATCATTAATAAGAACTGAAGTATTGAAATAAAAATTTAATTGCAAGAAAATGTTAAATGTACAGCATTTTATACTGCAGGATAAGACAGGCAAGATAAAGAATGAATAATAATAAAATGGAATAAATGGTTCAAAGAAATATTGGCTTTGGTGCTTGAGTTAATTTACACTTGCTTACTAAATGTATTGGTGTTTTTGGTGCTAATTGGTACTGTAATTGGAATAGTAGCATGTTGCCTAAGTAAGGACATTAAACTTTAACAAAGAAAGTGAAACTTGAACAGAAAATCCTGAAACTAACCTCTGAAAAGTACACGCACTAAGCTGTCTGAGGTGTACTAGAACGCACCATGCACCAGTTAAAATAATAATAATAAAATAATAATAATAATAATAATAATAATAATTCTGAGGGAGCATACCTAAAGACACCCCTACAAGCCGAGCCATGGTGAGGCACCACATGCAACTCCTGACCGGCTACTTTTTTCATTTAACCTGCTACTCTCATTTCTTGGGAACACGCTGTCTGATTAGGATGTATAATTCTGTGTAAAAGGGCTCTTTGTAACAAGTAATCAACTGTTCCTTGCTATGCTTTACATTTTCAAGAATGAGCCGGGGTGGTATTTAACTGCAGATTTATGAAACACATTTCAATCATGCTCCAAGCATCCAGGAAAATATGACAATATGCTTGATGATAAAAGTTCAGCCTTCTAAGCTTTCTAGTAACAAAAGTGGTAACCTTTTTATGGGGCTCCAATGACCAAAAATTCCCTTCCTACCAAGGTGTAAGTCTAAAGTTCATATGAAGGAATTAATGCATGACAGTTACTCAACAGAAAGCAAAATACCTTAACAATACTAACGACAGCCCTCAGCTATTAAATAAATGTTATTGTAAAACAGAGTGGACCAAACATAGAAAAAATGACAATGTTTAACTGCTTGATAAAAGGTTCAGTCCATAAGGATGCAAATACCCTCAAATTTAAAAAATTGTCAGGTTCAATTTAAGGCTATGCATATCAATATAGAGTGCACCATATAGTCAATTGAGTCACTGTCCACTCCAAATAATCACAATTCATATTTCACTGCCATTGTTTGCTGTAGGAAGTGGTGACTGATTCAAGAACATGAGCAAATGGCATGAGCAAAGATTTCACTTACTCTTCATGGCGCAAGTCATTAACACTGCGGTCCAGGGATATCATATCACTGGCCACCATGTTGAAGCCAAATTCTTTGATGCTTGCTTGGATGGACTCTTTGTATTCTGGCCCCAGAACAAAGGCCTTGGCTTCTTCCCCTGCTCCATTTGGGACACCGTGACGCTCGGGTTCTTTAGGCTCCAAATTTCCCAGCACCCCGCGTTTCAGAACTGGGTCTGAATAGACGTGGGTGTGAGCCTTAAAGGTGACGTACTGTTTCTGCATTACATTCTCCAAGTTCTGTTTCTGTTGAACCTTATCATGTCCTGGGTTCTGCCGTCGTATTGACTCTAAGTCAACTTCAACCCCCTCCACATGTGGCCATGGCAGTACAGGCTTAAATTTGCCAATAAGTGGATTTTTGGCATTGGGAAAAGCAGCACCCGCATCCTTTTGAACCTACATAAACAAGAGAACAAAATACTAGTACCACTACTACTACTACCACTAATAATAATAATAATAATAATAATAATAATAATAATAATAGATTAAATGACAGCATTATCCACTTTTCAAACACGTACAAGAATTCTGTTCCAAATTCACCATTACATGCAGGCATTATTAAATTATTTAGGAAACGCTGAACAGTTTCCAACGAGCATTAAATATATAGCTATAAAATATTTTCAGGATAGTTTGAAAAGCCGAGGCTACATTACGACAATATCCATTAACAAAAGCAGGATCAAGTCTTTTTACCCAGCTCTATCAAAATCTGCCATTGCAGTCACTGAAACTTATTTTTACATGCAGCTAATGCTGTTTTGACAGCTGTGCTCGGTGTATGCTGCGGTTTCAAACATATCCTAAGTTCACAAATTTGTCTTTGATGACTCGGAGTTCTGGATGGTTTTATCACTGGTCCAGTTCTTTTTTGAAAATCAGAAATTAAGATTCTCGACGGTTCGCTTCGCCACGATATTCCATAACTGGCCTTTCCCTTGCTGCGCTTTGTAAGCAAAAAAGTTATCTTCCGGGTTTAAACACATAGTACACAAGCTTGTAATTAGCCAAGTCGCCCTGCATTCGCAACTTCAGATTGGGTAACCTTACTGAAGCTCCCGGATAGATCGCTATACATGTGGTTTTTTTTTTTTTTTTTTTTTTTGAAAAGAGAAACTCTTCAAAAGCTGACCAACAAAACTCCTGGCTCAGGCAACCCAGCCATCTAGTTTCATCAAACCAGCTAGCAAATCTCCATGACAACGACCTGACTAGATAAAGGATAATCGTTGGCACCTAAAAGTTAGATGGGCGCCATCAGACAAATCTCAAAGAAAGAACGCACAGCAACACGCATTAAAACTTAGCCATCAGTAAAACTAAAATGACACCCACCAATGGAAGCGATTCGTGGTCTGATTTCGGCACGATGGAAGACCAAAGCACAACTATGAAGAATAAAGTCCCCGCGAGAAACAGACTTCGAATAAGAAATCCAAATTTTAACCTCATTTTAATAATAAATAGTAAATAAATATTAAGTGTTCAGTTGCCCAGGCTCATTCCCACATCGCAATGTCTCCTGCTGCGACGGTCGCATTCCAATCTTCCTATTCGCTGGTGGTGCTTCTACTCCATATCCATTTAGTTTCTCTTGCCAGTGCTACAGCTGTTCTCACGGTAACCTGTCTAGGCACATTCAGAAGTTTTCAGGTCGTGCCCATAGATCGTGCTGGCTTGAGAAGCAGTTATGCCGTGGGCTCACTACGAACACGGATGTGCAGCTTCGTACCAGGAAGCGCTTGTCTGTTGACCGGTACAATAGTATTTGCATTGAAAACGCATGGTCTACAAAATCACAGAATTCCTTTAGGTTATCGCTTGAAAATATTGGAAAACGAACAAAAACTCCAAAATACCGAAGTTTTAATACAGCAACTACCAACAAGCCGCACAACACGTTTTGTTTTTACGTCTTAATATTGAGGACGGAAGGTCACACTCAGGCTACTGCTCATGTCCGTTTATCAGAATTGAGGCCGAGCCTGAAGATATTTTATGGCTAGTTCAGCAAACTTGCCACGTGTTTCTCTGAAAATGACTGTTTGTCATACGTGGAGTAAGTACAGCGCAGCATGGGCATTCTATAGCCGTCAACCATGAGCACTGCTCTGTTGACAAAAGGCGGAGGGGGTCTTACCATTTGTTCACCGCTGCAGTTTTGAAACAGAGTCGTAGGAGCATTACACGTGAGACCAGTAGCCTATTACCCAGAGTGACATTTAAACTTAGGCCCGTATTCAGAAACGACACTCACACTAATTGAGTGTGAGAGAGTACTAAAACTTAGTTAGTGTCAGGTTATACTAAATGAGTCAGAGGTTGCCCTAACACTCATTTTCTTTCAGAGACCTCACTCACACTGAAATTAGTATCCCTTTCTGAGTGAAGGTTGAGTGCAGGAAAGACGTACTTCCCTTGAGCCGCACTAGCTTGCGCCGGTATCAGGTGGTTACAAACATTAGTAACTCTGGATCATTTACCGTCATGTGCTCGACGCAATCGCAAATACGAAAATTTTAACTTTAATGATGGTAACGATGCCGGTAACTTGCAGACTGACCACCTGGCTTCAGTGGTAACGAACTGCACTGTGGTGAACTCGAGGTTAGCGTTTGTGTACCCACCAGTGGCTACTGGTGAACTGGCAATAGGGGAAGCTCAAAACCATCCCTTAAAAATAATGATTGGACATGACCTGTTTTCAATCATTTAATATAATTTTATTTACTTGAACTCCAAAAATCCTAAGGATTATCATATTTCGCCAGTTCTACTTGTTAAGTTAAAGTGAGCACTGAAAATTATTGCCCTGTTTTCAATTCATTATATTACCATTTCAGAAACTCCGAAAACTCTCAACATTATCAGGTGTGGCCAGTTTTCATTAATGACGCATACCTGTCAACTCTCACGCATTCGGATTTCTCGCGCTTTTCTTTACTCATGGGTTAAATAATTCTGCGCTCAGCTGGCTCGTGGGGTGCCGTGCAGATTGGCCTGCGAGGCTCATGTAGCTGTAAGTCACGAGAATCCATTCTTTTCCACATTCTTAATTGCTGAATGTACAAGGAAACGTCTGGCATGTTTCCCAGCTTGTTGCTTAGTGAGCCTCGCGGGCTGTCCTGCACCTCTCGCGAGCCACTCGACCACAGAATTTATGAAGACATGCTGATATTTACGTCGTCATTTATGTGCGAAAGAAACGCCTCAATTTTGTGAAGCAATGTATAACAACGCTATTAAAAATAAATTTCATTGTCGTTTTACCAATTAGTCTGAGAAACTTTCTAATCAAGAAAAGTAAACTGCGACAGGTTTAGGTCAATCAGCACTGAGGGGTGTGGATTGAGCGTCCCCTTACAGCAGCCGACGCACCGCCTGTGGTACCCAGTGCCCACTACTGTCAGTTATGCTCGAGTGGCGTTTGTGAATAGCAACTGGCGAGGAGTGGGACCGCTCCTTCGGTTAGTGGTAGGTCGATCTCTCTCTCACACTTCGGTTACATTTCAATCGTACTCACTATATGGTGAGTGGAGGGTGAGTGTGAGTGTTGTTTCTGAATACGGGCCTTTGACTTGACGCATGTCGATGGCGCGCCATCGCAAATCTCCGCGCTCCGCAACGAATGTTATGGGAGTAGTAGTAATGTGTCAAAGGGCAATTAACTGAACTGACATTCTGCTGTACAAATGATAATCCGCTTGTTGCAGTGACAAAGCACTGATACTGATCAGTTATAGCAATGTGATATAGTTGGATAGAGTACTTTTTGAGTGTCTGTTGAGGGCATAAATTACTCTTCATTTTGAAATGAGAGTATTATGAAAGGAAAGGACGTACGGTACAGCGATTGGCACACCTGACGCCATTTGACCTAGAAAATGGTCAAAATGAGGTCAAATCAAAAAGCTGTCTGATATGTGATGAAGGGTCATCCCTTGCACCTCCCTTAAAAATTTGAGCGTCCTAGCTCAATGCATAAGGTAGATATGGCCATTTGTCTTTTTTCAAAAAAAGCCCCTTAGTGGCCAAAATATCACAGGACGGCAATTTTTGGCAGGCAGGTTGCTATCACCAAGATACATATCCATACCAATTTGCAGCCTTCTATGTTGAGTAATAACAAAACGTGCCATCCTTTTCAACGATTGGCACACCTGACGCCATTTGACCTATAAAACGGTGAAAATGAGGTCAAATCAAAAAGCCATCTGATATGTGATGAAGGGTCATCCCATGCACCTCCCATAAAAATGTGAGCATCCTAGCTCAATGCATAAGGAATTTATGGCCATTTTTCAATTTTCACAAAAGGCCCCTGGTGGCCAGAAGAGGAAATTAATTTAAATTCTCAATGCGTTGTTCACCCCTCTGGGTCACTACCTTACACACACCAAAGTTTCAGGTTGAGTGGTCTAGCGGCCTAGGAGGAGTTACTGTTTCGGACGGACGGACAGACGGACAGACAGACGCCGAACTGTATTGCAAGATCTCCTCGCTTTTTCGGAAGTGCAGAGATAATAAGCACCCTCATCTCTTAAGGATTTTTGTTTCAGACATTCACCGATCAGCCAGAGCATTAAGACCACCAACAGGTGAAGTGAATAATCTTTTTGCAATGGCACCTCTCAGTGGGTGGGATGTATTAGGCAGCACGTGAGTGATTTATCCTCTAAGTTGATGTGTTGGAAGCAGGAAAAATGGGCAAGTGTAAAGATAAGAGCAAATTTGACAAGGCCCAAATTGTGATGGCTGGACGACTGGGCTAGAGCATCTCCAAAACTGCAGCTCTTGTGGGGTGTACTTGGTCTGCAGTGGTCAGCACCTACCAAAAGTGGTCCAAGGAAGGAAATCCAGTGAACCGGCGACAGGTTCATGGGCAGCTAAGATTCATTGATGCGCCTGAAGAGTGAAGACTGGCCCGTGTGGTCCGATCAAAAAGAAGAGCTGCTTTAGCTCAAATTTCTGAAAAAGTTTATGCTGGTTCCGATAGAAAGCACTGCACAAGTGTATCACAGATTGTTGGATATAGGGCTGTGCAGCTGCAGTCCGGTCATAGTGCCCATGCTGACCTCTGTCAAGTGCCAAAGCACCTAAAATGGGCACATGAGTATCAGAACTGGACCACGGAAAAATGAAAGAATGTAATCAGGTCTGATGAATCATTTTTGCTCTTACATCATGTGAATGGCTGGCTCCTTGTGTGCCATTTACCTGTGGACGACATGGCAACAGGAAGCACTATGGTAGGAGGGCAAGCCGGTGGAGGCAGTGTGATGCTTTGGGCAAAGTTCTGCTGGAAAACCTTGGGTCCTGCCATTCACGTGGATGTTACTTTTACATGTACCACCTACCAAACCACTGTTGCAGATTCAGTACACCCCTTTGTGGAAACCAAATTCCTTAATGGCAGTGACCTCTTTCAGAAGATTAATGCGCCCTGCCACACTGCAAAAATGGTTCAGGAATGGATTGAGGATTACAACAACGCATTCAAGATGTTGACTTAGCCTCCAAATTCCCCAGATCTGAGTCTAGTCAACCATCAGAGGGATGTGTGTTACAGATAAGTCCGATCTATCGAGGCCCACCTCACAACTTACCGGACTTAAAGGATAAGTTCACTATTTTGCACTTTGAGCCCCCTTTCTGGGTTCTCTAGTTTGAAATAGAGTGTTGGACACGGAAATTTTGATGATTGCTCCTATCTCGAGTATTTGGCTAATTTAGAATCGCCCCTGCCATGCTTCAGAATGGCTGGCTATAGGCATTCACGAACCTGTCCTTAAAACAACCCTAAACGTACGTTTAAAAAAATGTGCAACTCACCGAGTGGTTAGTGGTGTTCGTTGATGTTTTAAAAATATATATTGGTGCAAAATATGGTTTCCATCCGTGTAATTTGCCATTTCGGAACTATTTTTTCAGATAACTCACAACCGCCTATAAACTTCCGGGGTTTACAAAATGCCAAATTAAACACGACAGAAACTGTATTTCGCTACGAAACTTGTTTTGGAGCATCAGCGAACACCACTAACCACTCGGTGAGTTGCACATTTTTTTAAACGAACGTTTAGGGTTGTTTTAAGGATAGGTTTGTGAATGCCCATAGCCAGCTATTCTGAAGCATGGCAGGGGCGATTCTGAATTAGCCAAATACTTGAGACAGGAGCAATCATCAAAATTTCGGTGTCTAACACTCTATTTCAAAATAGACAAGCCAGAAAGGGGGCTCAAAGTGCAACATAGTGAACTTATCCTTTAAAGGATCTGCTACAAATGTCTTGGTGCCAGATACCACGGCACACCTTCAGAGGTCAACTGGAGTCCATGCCTTGATGGGTCAGAGCTGTTTTGGCAGCAAAAGGGAGACCGACTCAATATTAAGCAAATGGTCATAATGTTATAGCTGATCGGCATATGTACCTACCAGCCACAACATTAATACCAAATTTCTAATATTGTGTAGGCCCCCCTCATGCCACTGAAACAGCTCTGATTCATCAAAATATGGATTCCACAAGAAGGTAGTCTGTGGTATCTGGCACTAAGACATTAGCAGCAGATCCATAAGTACTGTAACTTGTCAGGTGGGGCCTCCATAGATTGGACTTATTTTTCCAGCGCTTCCTATAAATGCTCAATAAAATTGAGATCTGGGGAATTGGGAGGCCAAAACAGCACCCTAAACTCTGCCATGTTCCTCAAAAACTATTCCTCAACAACTTTTTTGTAGTGTGGCAGGGCACATTATGTTGCTCTAAAGGACTACTCCCAATCAGGTAAAATCGTCAGAAAGGGGTGTAATATCACTGAGGATGTGTCTAAGTAGCATCGTAAGGTGTGTGTTTGAAACTGTTTGATCTGGCTAAGGCAGTGACTTCTGAGAACAAGTCATGTGACAATCATGAACAGGATGGTGACACCTGGAGAGACAGTGGACAATTGGAGAGACAGTAACCGGGGCAGTGAGGATTGGTACCCCAAACTGCAGCTCCCATGAGGGAGAGCCCAGATAAGCTACAGAAAGCCCTAGTGAGTTATACCCCTAAGGATGCCCAAGATGGGAAAGGATGAGCACCCCAACAGGACGGACCTACAATCATTGATCCTGGATAATGGAAAAATGACTTTGAGTACCGTTTTGTTTGTGTGGCAAAGTCTGCCAAAACCAGCATGGTCTGAAGATCCACAAGGCCAAGATGAAATGCATGATAAGGAAGCAAGTGGTGCAACATACAGGTCAATTACCTGGTGAGACGCAGGAAGAGCCAGGCCCGGAGACACCCCTCAGTGCCCAGACCCCCTCATGCCCCACCAGCTCCACCCCAAAACAGGCAATCAGAATATCAGCAGGTTAATCGACCTGCTGCCAACAAGGAGAGAGTGTGGCTTCACTTTGATGAGGACATGGACTAAGTACTCAAAGCTACAGGCAGGATGCTAACCAGAAATTGTGGACAATGAGCACAATGATCATTAGCATTACCACTGAGAGGTTTGGCACACTGGAGAACCAATCGACTCATGGTGCAGGAAGGCCACACCGACGGGAGGTGAAGATCAGCCAGTTATGGCAGGAGGTTAAACTGCTTGGATGGCAGTGCAAGCAAGCAAGGGAGGAGGATAAGGCCAGTCTAGCAGAGCTCCAAAACATCTTAAGGAGAAAGCTCACCACCCACCGTCGAGCTGAGTGACATATGAGAAGAGGCAGGAAGAAAGCCAGGAAATGGACAGCCTTTCTTTGCAAACCCCTTCGGATTTACCAAGAAGACCCTTAAAGCGCACTGGACAACTTGTCTATACTCAAGAGGAAGTTAACAAGTACCTCAGTAACACCATCAGTGACACTGCAAGGGAGCAAGACCTTGTGCTATGCAGCACTTTGATAACTCTGCCAGATCCCACTGCAGCATTTAAAATCAAGGAGCCAACCCTGAAAGAGGTTGAGGAGGTCATAAGAGCTGCTGGAACAAGCTCGGAACCTGGCCCCAGAGGAGTGTCATATGTTGTCTACAAGAGGTACCTCAGACTCTATGAAGATCTATCTCAGACTAACAAAATTCATCAAGGGAGAAGGAGGCCCTGCAGTGGAGATAAAAAGACGGGTTCTGGATTCCAAAGGAGAACTCAAGTACCATCAAGCACTTCAGAATGACCTCACTCCTTAGGGTTGCAATCAATTTATTTTTCAGTATTGTTGCCCAACACATGAAAAACCAAATGGATGATGCTCATATTGTAGGTTCATTCAGAACTTGGTAAGTGTATGAGTATACCAAATATCGGCAAAATTAGCCAATGCCGGTTTATCACCCTTTGCATGGTCTATCCGTGCAATGACCCTTAAAGGAGGACGATACAGAACTACCCGTTTTGACTTAATCTTATAGTAATTAACTCCAACATAATATCCACGGTCGATTTTTTGTCCATACATACCCCCTGTTCTTTTAAATGACCATTGATTAGCCGTAATTGTCCCCTAAGGCTGTTTCCAGGAGGCCGCCATTGACGCCACGCGTGGCATGAGAAGTTGCGAGATCATGACGCCACTGCGGCTGCCACAAGCATTCATGTGCATCATGTATGCGATGTCTGAATACATGGATATCTAAATAAATTAAGACTACCAACCAATTTAAAATTGTTTGTTGAGTGAATCAACTGTTTGATTGCAAATTGAGCAAAGTAAATGGGAAGGGGATGAAAGCAATTGTCGAGTAGAGGAGGATGATTTTGAAGACCTTAACTTTGCTTAGTTCAGCACGCAATTTGCCTGAATGTGTTTGCTTGATTATTACATTTGGCCATTGTGTGCGAATCTTGTTCAATTATTCAAAAAAAATGTTTGAAATATGCGGCACAGATTTGCCTGAATGTGCTTGCCCAGTCTTCGGTGCATTTGTTCATTGCTTGCAATGCGAAAATAATTTCTCTCTCACATTCACGTTTGATGCGCTTCAGTGTTTTCTACTTTGCGTATATTTTTAGACGCTTTAAAACCAGGGCCATCTTAACATGATTTTATTTTTAAAAATCTTTTTTAATAATACGTTAAAGTATTAATAAATGGCTTGATTACAAGTTAGGCAAAGTACACGGGAATTGATTTAAGGTGAGCTAATTATGCCTCGGTGACGGCAGCTGTCCAGCCTTGCTGGTAATTAGCAGACTTCAAATCGCACTTTTCTTTCCGGAAGCATTTCAAATGGCCTCTGATGTTAGTTCACCTCTAAATTAAAGTTATGTCGGATAGAAAAAAGGTAATAATCAAGCTCGTCTGTCTGCCCCATAAAGGAAGCGGGAATATCTCAGTCATTCAACTAACACAATGCAGGATTGCAGGACAATGGACATTCATGGCGCTGGCAGCCGCACTGACGTCACGATTAGGGGCGCCCCAAGCGGATCGAGGGTGAATTTTCGTCTGCTGTGGTGATAATGTAGCCTGGAATCCATCCATATCAAGCTTTGGTCGCTCCCAACGGTCACTTGCTGATATGTCTGGCCTCAGTCGGTAGGCCAGCGTTTGACTTTCAAATATTCTCACAAAATCCATGCGAGATCTGTGTTTGGCTCACAGTCGCAAGGGTGCCCCGCCCCTTTAGACAGACTTGCGGCGGGTCCTGAATGAATTTATCCCAATGGGGAGAAGTGAACGTGAGCACAGATTATCACTGATTATTTTGCCCCATTGTCACAGAATTAAATACTGGACTTATTTTTCACAGGCCACATATCTTCCAAATATTCTGGTGCTGCAATGGCATTTTTAAGACCAACAGATCAGGAGAAAATGAACTTTGTTCGAGACCTGTGTCTCTCTCAGCAGCGGTCACGTAACATCTGGCAATACAGAAATACAGTACGGACTGCGGCAAACTACGAATTAAACTTTCAAACTTAAATACTGCTTGTGTTTATATGTTCAGTGATACTGTTATTGCCATCGATGTCGATGTTTAATCGTTTTTAAAGGGAAAAAGAATATATTTCATCACTATGATCTTGTACTGGATTGATATCAGATATTAAACAAGCGGGGAAAAGTGGCAAAATAAGCGTTGGCCATCCACGTTAAAAATGCCGAAACACTGTGCAGCAATAGGTTGCAATAAAAGGAACAAGCTATCCATCTTCTCTTTTCTGAAGAAAGTAGACAGGCAAGGCATAAATCAGCAACTGTCGTATTACATATCAGCTTCATAGGCTTATACTCCACCCAAAAGCTATAATTTGTATATCAATTACTCACCATTAGATGTCTTGAATGGACGAAGTTGTTTTGCACCTGGCGCAACTTTATGGCCACTGGAGAGTTTTGAAAAATAATCCAAATTCCTTTTTTGCTGGAAGCAAATGGGGTCACCCAGTAGCAATGGGAAAACTCCACAAAACGTCTGTTGACAAACTTTCAAACCATCGTCCAACGCATGGTCCAGTATAATCCAAGTCTGCTTTGTCCACTCGTATCCTCAGAACTCCAGAAATGCGGTTATTTTTCGCTAAAAATAATAAAATACCACAGTTATGCTTCAACTAAGCTCGCACATTCAATGGAAGTCCCGCCTCCCGGCTCGTGTTTATACGAGTATTCATCTGAGTGGCAGCAGAGTCTCTGGGCAATGAACGAGCCGGGAGGCGGGACTTCCATTGAATGCACGAGCTTAGTTGAAGCATAACTGTGGTATTTTATTACAAAACCCAAAACCAGTGAAGTTGGCACGTTGTGAAAATCGTAAATAAAAACAGAATACAATGATTTGCAAATCCTTTTGAACCTATATTCAATTGAATACACTGCAAAGACAAGTTACTTAATGTTCGAACAGGTAAACTTTGTAATTTTTTGCAAATATTAGCTCATTTGGAATTTGATGCCTGCAACATGTTTCAAAAAAGCTGGCAAAAGTGGCAAAAAAGACTGAGAGAGTTGAGGAATGCTCATCAAACACTTATTTTGGAACATCCCACAGGTGAACGGGCTAATTGGGAACAGGTGGGTGCCATGATTGGGTATAAAAGCAGCTTCCCTGAAATGCTCAGTCATTCACAAACAAGGATGGGGCGAGGGTCACCACTTAGTGAACAAATGCGTGAGCTGATTGTCGAACAGTTTAAAAACAACATTCCTCAATGAGCTATTGCAAGAAATTTAGGGATTTCATCATCTACGGTCCGTAATATCGTCAAAAGGTTCAGAGAATCTGGAGAAATCACTGCACGTGGCGACAAGGCCGAAAAACCAACATTGAATGCCCGTGACCTTCGATCCCTCAGGCGGTACTGCATCAAAACCGACATCAGTGTGTAAAGGACATCACCACATGGGCTCAGGAACACTTCAGAAAACCACTGTCAGTAACTACAGTTCGTCGCTACATCTGCAAGTGCAAGTTAAAACTCTACAATGCAAAGCGAAAGCCATTTATCAACAGCACCCAGAAACGCCGCGGCTTCGCTGGGCCCAAGCTCATCTAAGATGGACTGATGCAAAGTGGAAAAAGTGTTCTGTGGTCTGACGAGTCCACATTTCAAATTGTTTTTGGAAACTGTGGACGTCGTGTCCTCCGGACCAAAGAGGAAAAGAACCATCCGGACTGTTATAGGCGCAAAGTTCAAAAGCCAGCATCTGTGATGGTATGGGGGTGTATTAGTGCCCAAGGCATGGGCAACTTACAAATATGTGAAGGCACCATTAATGCTGAAAGGTACATACAGGTTTTGGAGCAACATATGTTGCCATCCAAGCAACGTCTTTTTCATGGACGCCCCTGCTTATTTCAGCAAGACGATGCCAAGCCACATTCTGCACGTGTTACAACAGCGTGGCTCCGTAGTAAAAGAGTGCGGGTACTAGAATGGCCTGCCTGTAGTCCAGACCTGTCTCACATTGAAAATGTGTGGCGCATTATGAAGCGTAAAATCGACAACGGAGACCCCGGACTGTTGAACAACTTAAGCTGTACATCAAGCAAGAATGGGAAAGAGTTCCACCTGAAAAGCTTCAAAAATTGGTCTCCTCAGTTCCCAAACGTTTACTGAGTGTCGTTAAAAGGAAAGGTGATGTAACACAGTGGTAAAAAGGCCCTGTGCCAACTTTTTTTTGCAATGTGTTGCTGCCTTTAAATTCTAAGTTAATGATTATTTGCAAAAAAAAAAAAAGTTTCTCAGTTTGAACATTAAACATCTTGTCTTTGCAGTGTATTCAATTGAATATAAGTTGAAAAGGATTTGCAAATCATTGTATTCTGTTTTTATCTACGATTTACATAACGTGCCAACTTCACTGGTTTTGGGTTTTGTATTTTTAGCGAAAAATAACCGCGTTTCTAGAGTTCTGAGGATACGAGTGGACAAAGCAGACTTGGATTATACTGGACCACGCATTGGACGATGGTTTGAAAGTTTGTCAACAGACGTTTTGCGGAGTTTTCCCATTGCTACTGGGTGACCCCATTTGCTTCCAGCAAAAAAGGAATTTGGATAATTTTTCAACTCTCCAGTGGCCATAAAGTTGCGCTAGGTGTAAAACAACTTCGTCCGTTCAAGACATCTAATGGTGAGTAATTGATATACAAATTGTAATTTTTGGGTGGAGTATTACTTTAGTCTAGCTGATGCAATCGACCCATAGCTAATGCCAATTACAGTGAAATACTTTATGTAATTTGAGTATTATTTAATTTAGCCTTTATTATACCGGGGAATCCCACTGAAATAAACAAAATGCAGATATGGCCAAACATTATCCTGTTCAAAACCTAACAACCACTCCAAGAGTAAACACAAGCAAGCCACAACCTAATTTTTAAGCTCATGTCAAATAACATTGACGAATGCCGTAGCTGGCCAGCTAACTCATATTCGTTATGCTGAGTACAGCCGTTAGTTGTGTTGAAAAATGCCTGATGTAGCAAAGTAAAAAGAAATATTCATGCAACATGCAGATATAAGATAGATACTTGTATATCACAACATTTAAATGCTCGCCTGCCTAGCTACCACTTCTGACAACACGATGCCACGGATAACCCGGTCAGAATTCATTCTGCAAATGGCGCCGCGCGATTGGTGGTTCTCGCCAAAAGATCACCCAATCAGCCAAGAGCAGAAAACATGAATATTTATATATGTAGTTCATTAGTCACTTAAGGGCTAAACGCTGGCCTATACGACTGAGGCCAGACTGATATCAGTCAGTGACCGTTGGGAGCGACCAGCACTTGATATGTATGGATTCCAGGCTAGTGAATAATGGCGCGGTCCACTAGTTTTGGAAAATCGCTCATAAAAATTAAAGAAATCGCAAAATAAAGAAAAAAAGTCATAGGAGCTTTTTTCATGATATATTGAAATAATATTACCCACTTTTCCCAGCTATGATAGTCCTCCTTCAGTGGCGGTTCTAGATCCGGGAACTGGGGGGGCGCAGACACGTCCCTTTATGACAATTAGTCCTGGCTAGTTCTGAATCATTTTCCTTTACTGACGTGTTTTCCAAGTATCGTGATTGGCAACTGAAGACACGGTTTCTCTCCATATGCGATGGAAGAGCGATGAAATCATGGGCTAAATTCAGTACAGTAGAAGAACCAGAACTGAGAATTGAGATAAAACATCCGTTTAAAACAGTTATTAGACCTGACCTGCTCTCAGTCATTTTCATGATTAACAAAAGGTTCACTCCGAGAGCACTCCACAGTTAACAGCTGCTGCTTGTTCTCCCCGATTATGTAAGAAGACAATCATTAATCTGGACGTGTATTTGCTGGATTTAAACCAACGTTATTCAAATTTGCATACCTGTCGACTCTCACGCTAATAGCTTGAGCAGATTTAACTGCCGAGTGCCACTTTTTTTTTTTTATCAACCCAGGCAATACCGAGAGTGAAAGGCGGTATTTCATTGGAATGCGGACCTGATCAATCAACGCGAAGCACTGGCCTATTAATAAGTAAATTATTTTTCTGTACTGAATTTCGCCCATGATTTCATCAGTTTATCAGTTTGAACATTAAATATCATGTCTTTGTAGTGTACTCAATTGAATATAGGTCGAAAAGGATTTGCAAATCATTGTATTGTTTTTATTAATGTTTTACACAATGTCCAAACTTCATTGGAACTGGGGTTTGTAGTGTAGTTAAATTTATGTGGTCATTTCAAAATATGAAGTAATGGTCCAAATAAATTGTGAATAACTGGTAATCCTTTCACTTTTCTTTGCTAATATTGCACAAGTCAAGAATTTGCATATCATACCAACCTTCCAAATGCGTCTTCAGGAGGACAGCAATTTTTGCTCTTCTGCAGATAGTATCTCATTTGCCACCAGAGTGATGACACGTGCACAAGTTGGCTGCTAAGCAACACATCTTGTTTGAAGACTGGAAGGTAAAATGTCTTTGTCTTATCTTTAGTCACGTAGTTTCCTGGTCTGGGGAATTATACATTTTAACGGAGCAAAGATTCAATAATTCTATTGTGGAGGTGGGGGGGGCTTCTAAAAGAAAGGTTACGTGTTCTGATAATGAAACAAATAGAGGTTTTACAGACTGCTCCTGTAAACACAGTGATACTGTATCAATTGAGGGTCTCCTTGTGGTCTGGAGCAAGGCATAATATTGTGACTCTTGTTCTATCTGAGGCCTGATTGTGTCTACTGAATCATCACATTGTCCATTATTTTTTTATTCCCCAAGGCTAAATACAGTAGTAGAGCTACAGATTCAGCTATATTAGGCACTCAGTAAGTTTTCTGCCTTCAGGATATTGAGACCATTATTTTTAGCAGCACCCTAAACTGGCAATTAATGTGTCAATAAATTCAATTATGAGGAATATTATATTGTTTGAAAAAAAAAAGAAAATATTCTTTCTGACGAGAATATATGAATATTATGAAATGCAGGTTTTCTTCTTTAATGAAATAATGAAAGTGTGTAAGAATTGTTTAACAGAATACAGCAATCCAGCAAATCTTGGACATCTTCCTACTATTCCTTTATTGATGCCGTAGGAGTAGTGAAAGGTGGTTAAAGACTAAAGACTTTTTAAATGCATCTGAAATATTGGCTGCTATAAGGATTTATACTGTTAATGGTAAAAAGTGCCACCTTTGATCCACTATCAGTATATTGAGGGGCTGTTATAGAAAGGAAACACTCCACAATCCCATCAACGTCTCCGTGGTGAAAGGATATTATGGTTTTTTTATAAACAGGAAATGCTCAGTCTGATACAGCCTTCTTGGTAGAATGAAGGATGTAACAAAATTAAAGGGATTCTCATAATACATTTTGGTTCCAAACAGATAAATTATTCAAGTATCATATTCCATCAGAAAAGTTGTCAATATGGTGCTAAGTGTATGCAGTATATACCAAAGCTATTTGTACTTAGCAACACTTAAGACTGCAAACCTCAATACAATAATTGTACTTCACAGCAGTGTAGAATATAGAATATCGCAGAGAATTAAATCAATTTTGAACTGTGGTATTGGCCGTATATTGTAAATTGTTGCAATATTATCAAAATATGTTTTATTTCAATTATATATTCAATGAACGTAAGAGATAGATCTTAATTAACCTGAGTCAAAGGCCTTCTTGGCACATATGCCTAAATATTTATACCACGTTTACTAACTCTTGAATAAAATGAAATAAAATATAATTTAAAAAAATTTTATTTTATGCCATGTGATTAATTGGTTCCACTTTTTTTTTTCTTGTCCTCAGAACTTTCCAATTTTATTTTAATTGGATCCTCATAATGATAACAATACTTACAATCGGATTCAAGCTGGTACAATTTATCGTAAGTTATTCCGTAAAAAAAGAACTGACACAAAGAAATACAAAATAAATACACTCATTCAATAGTAATAAAAAATTAATATCAATGAAAAAGTGCTAACAAGACCTAAGGTCTGTGAGTAAAACTTGTTGAGAAGCCACTCTAACGGTCTCTGGCGGTGACTGAGGGCTCTCCCACTGTTTCAACCCACATTAAACCCCAACTCCAGTCCTGCCTACTTTCAAGCAGGGCCTGGTATCAGATTCTCCCCCTCGGTTTGAAGAGTGCAGCTCATGTCTGCATTTCCTTGACCAGCAAGGTGCTTGTGAACAGCTCATGCATTCACACGGGACAGGCCATCTTTCTGTCCAAAGGGCATCACCTACATTTTGGCCATCCTTTATTTGTATTTCATTATTATTATTTCTCATTGCAGTAGATCCTGAGAGAGTACCACCAGCTGAGGCCAAAAGCAACTTCCGACGACTGTCCTGAAGGAGGCCTTTTGGGAGGTACGTCAGATAGGTTAGCCCAGCATCCATTTTAGTTCCTCGGATGGTCCTAGGAAGTGACAGCGGTGTTGAATTTGTTCAGGACGCTTGTGTTCACATGCTGGAACAGCCACTGTTGAGTCACGGACTGCGAGTTGCACTTGTTCATGAAAATCTTCTTATCACCCGGGCTGCAGTCCATGCAGCTGCTGCTCACGAGGTGGTAGAGAGATTTATCCTACATCCGAGGAAAAATAGGCAATGTTACAATAAAGACCGGTAATGATATAATCCCCTCTTATCTTCCCATCCTTCTGCGATTGCAGCAGAGGAGGGAAATTAGGGAACTGGAACTCATTTATAATCAGAAAAGTTGACTTAATTTCATGGTGTGGGATTTAATTTGGAGCTCAAACTGACAAGCCAGCCACAACTGTAAAAAAAATTAACTCTGAAAAATCAAAAGCTTAAGAACTTCTCACAAAGACAGAGTTCACTGTAACAAAACTTCAAGAGCTTTATTGGAACTTCAGCAAACTGTAAACAAGCATGCCTTGTTTTTAATAGGATAGTTGTTATGAAGCAAAAAGACCAGGGAGACCTCAGAATGACCTCTGCAAAGAGAGGAAGGACACATGGCTGTAATCTTCAGCTTGTCAACAAGGCTGAAGAATGGCACTCTCTGTTGTTTGTAATACCCCTGTCACACCAGACAGATTTCCCACGGAGTTGTCACGGCGATCTGAAACTTATCAGAACTCCGTGGGATCGCAGAGAAATTTGGAAAACGTTTTGCAAATTATTTGAAATTTTCACAAGCTGGAGATCTCAGGGCGTTCTCACGGTGATTGTGGCGTTCATACGGAGTTCCTGTGGCGCGCTGATGCATTCCCGCAGCGTTCTCGTTTGGGATCGATGGCGTTGTCACGGAGATCTTGTTACATGTCCACTGCGAGCTAGGCGTTTTCACTGCACACCCACTGCATGCACGCTGAGTTCACTGCGTCCCCAAAGCATCCATACTGCGTTTTCCCAGATGGTATAAAAGCCGTTACATCTCAATGTACTCCGTGAGGTCTCCAAGCGAACGCTGTCACTATTAGCTGCGTTTGTATGGCGTTCATATGCGACCTTGGGGCATGCTCATAGCGCTCCCATGGCACTGTAGGAGACCTCACTGAGCTGCTACAACGATCCTACGGAGTTCCAACAGCGTTAAGATCAGAATGCAGAGCCAAGGTGTTTGTTTTGTGCATGCACAAAACAAATGCCGTGGCTCGGCATTCTAGGAGACCCCATGGCGTTTAGTGGAGATGCCACAGAGATGCCGCTGCGCTCTAGGTGATCCCACTGCGCTCACCCCGACTGCGCACGAAATCCATGAGAACGCAACTCTGGTGTGACAGGGGATTTAGAAATTCTTTCTGAATGCTTTGTGCAATACGGTTGCACTGGCTGTCGCACTTTAAAATAGGGGTATGATAGTAAATTCAATGCAAAAGCCTGTCTTACCAAGTTTATTAGTCTGGCAGTGAGACTTTAAATCAAATTTTTCTTCTGAACAGTTTGCTTGACATGAGAATTCTTTTTTTTTTTTTTTTTTTGACCTGACAGACAAATCTTGAACAGAGCCAAACTGCAAATTAGCAGCGCGAATGAAATGAGTACTGCAGTTCAGTCGGGAAACTCTTGCTGCAATCACGTGATCGACTTAAGTAGACCACGTGTTCTCTCCCATTCCACTCACACTTGCACACATTACGCCATACACCCACCAATCAGACATTATATTGTTATGGAGCGCTTTTTAAATTGCTCAACTTTTGCTGTGCTGCTTGCTGCTGTATGGTTGCCTCATGCTTTGCTGCTGCTGTTTGGTGTTAAGATCTGCTTTATGTACTCAGGGGATTCGGTGCCATTTCTTATTTGGTAGATGTAACTCATCCCTGTATTCAGGGTCTGCACGAATAAGGGCACCGAGTACCGAAAGCAAATCTATTTAACGCCCAAACCAAATTAATGTATGATACTCAATAAATGGATTTTTCTTTAATACTTGAGTTGTCGCGACTGAAATACCTTTTTCTTATTTAGCCGAAAACTAATAAAAAAAGAAGCATGTCAGTCCAACACATAAGACTAAAATTCTTGTCAAGACTGACTTATTTTTTGTGGTGCCTGCAGTGTAGAATCAGCTGTGCCCGTTACCTTCCGATATTGCCAGTGCTGGTTCCCCTTCATGCCATGACAGTCGTATAGAGTGACTGGACTGCTTTGAGAGATGGCGTCAAAACAGAACTTCCTGGTGTGAAGGGGGTCTCCTGGCCTAATGTCTTCCCTCCAGCCAAACGTAAAGACCTGATTGCATGAAGTCAGATATAAAAACGTGAATTCGCCATCCATATTTTGAAGAACGCTTCAATAATCACACCACAAAAGTTCCAGTGTAAGATCTCAACTTGTACACCACTTTATAGAATGGGTCCACTTGTTTAGCAAACTGCAAGCAGAAGTATACTTCTCCCTGAAAATGCCTCGCTTGATTAGGGTAAAGAAGGATCCACAAAGACCCAAATGAGGAGCACGGATCCTTCCGTTGAAAGGAATGGTATGTTGTGCCAGGCAGAACTACACTACTACTACCAGGCAAGATTTTTAATCTTCCATCAAGATGTATACAACCTGCAGAAAACGGCACTGTAGAAGCAAAGCTGAGATTGATTTTTATCCATATGTGCGCCTTCCTTAACTTAATGGGGTATCGTGGAAACAGGAAAACAGGAAAGAACAGTCCATCCATCCATCCATTATCTAAACTTCATCAGGGTCATGGGGGCAAAAACCAACATGAAATAGGCAAGAGGCAGAAATGCACTCAGGCCAGTTCACCAATACATCACAGGGGTCACACCATTCACTCACACCCATGGTCAATTCGGAGTCTCTGATTAGCCTGACATATGTCTATGGACAGTAGGTGGAAACGAGAATTCCTAGAAGAAACCCATGCAAACACGTGGTGAATATTCAAACTCCACAAAGAAAGACCTCATCACAAAATGTCATATTCAAACCCATGATCTTCCTGCTGAGAGCTAAACAATCCTGCCCACTATGCCACCATGCCATAGGTAAGTGTTAACTATAAAGCATATATATAAAGTGTACGAAGCACTTCAGGTTGTGTGAACCTCCATAGTCAACCTGTACCTGCTCATGTGCCCACGTCCTCTCCGCTCCCTCCTTCAGACAGGCATCCAACCGGAGCTCGGTCCCTGTGGCTCCATGCTTGCTGTCTATACACTGACCAGATGCTGCACTTCGGATCTATGAAGAGCAAGGCTCCAGATTACTCAGAGAGAAGCACAAAGGCAATATCAAAGTATCACGGCAGATGCTTTATAGGAAAACAATACATGAATGAATTGAAACTGAATGAACACAATACCTTCCCTGAATTCATTAGTTCTAGGCTTGGTTGCATTCTCCAAGTTTGTGTTCAGGAACCCAAGATAAATGCAGACTTTTGCTATGCTGAATGGACTACTGACAAATTCTCGAAAACCCAGCGTTAATTTGCACTCAAGGTTACGAATGCTTAAATTCAGGCTCATATGTAATTTTTTTCAAACCCAACACTTTAAAAGGTGAATAGCTTTTCCTTGTCCTCTCCCAAACAATAATCAAGAGAACAAGGGAGATGAACACATCATGGCCTCCGAAAAAAGTTTGCCATTTCAAAGCCATCAGTGGTCACTGACCAGCCAATCAGGGACAGGCATTATTCCCAGATATCATGTGATGCAACATTTGGTAATAAAAGAATTCCAGTTTACACCGTAAAACCGGCAACATTTGCTTCAAAAAATAACATTTTTGATATAACATTCGCTTTTTAAAGGGGGCACTGTCACGAAAGGTCATGAAATATAATAATATTCAAAGATTTGTGAAGGACTCAAAAGATTTACCAGGAGAATGTTGTGAGTATTTTTAACTTTGTGTTTGAAAGGATTTTGAAACAGTTTTACTGCCCAGCTTCTGCTAACTAATAGTAACAATTAAAAAAATATATATACATATTATTATATTTTAGCAAATTTCCTTGCAAAACTAAAATACTATTACCTTAAGGGATTCACATCTCTTGCAAGTGTGAAAGTATTTGCCCACAAATAGAAGAGGACAAAGCAATCAGGGATGCCCATGTAAGGGAAAAAATCCTGAGAGCGTTGCCCTATTTGCCATTGTGGCACCATGTCAAAACAGCGCAAAAATTAAAACTGAAACCAGCTGAGTTTTCTTTAAAATGGATCTCCATTCAATGAATGAACCTAAAAGAACGTAAAATTGAAGACCCTGGTGCTAAAAGTACTTAAGTCACAAAATGTTTATTTTGAGGAAATTGAGGAAATCGACTCGGGCAACCATAAAAGATGTTTTCCCATCCTTGCCTCAAAGTGTGTGAAAATGTGACTTAAGTACTTTTAGCACTAGGCTCTTCAATTATAAACAAGGAATTAGAGTTCACAAACACGTTTGGACCCCGAAGCAAAAACAACAGCTCAAAAATACAGGACAATAATTGATATAATTGACAAAACAGCAGAAATACTCAAGAGTAGAAGGATTGCAACGATAACACTCAGCACTCAAAGATTCGCAAAATTTTTAGCATCTCTTGCTAACATAAGGCGAATGATTTCAAGATCGGAGCAAAGATTTGCACATGTGTATGTTGTGATAGTGCCCCTTTAAGCCTTCATAGGAGAGATAGAGATAGCAAAAGTCAAAACAACATCGTGAAAAATGGGATTGAGACAGCCAGTTGACAGCTTGTTTACTTTGCCTGGAATGTAGTAAAGAGCCATGTCAACAGAACACTGACCCTGTATCCAGCCGCAGACTATGAAATGACAGCGTTCTTCACTCGCGCTGTTTAACACTCGGGGAGACGGACAGACAGCAATGCTGAATACCCAATGAGGCCCCCTTTATTGTTTTATATAGCAGCCAGAGTGACAAGGTGATGGACCCAGATTGCAGAGGTACGGATATGAAGCTGTCTGCAATTGCAATCGGGTACTTACAGAATTGATGGCTGTGGTATAGCTGGGTCAAGCAGAGAGAGCTCATATTGTATCACCCGTAAAAAAAAAAAAAAAAGACAGTGGAAAGAACAGAGAAGTGCGGATCTAACTTTGAAAAGAACTTGGAATTCCTGACTGCTTCATAATGATTGCATACTGAATTTACAGCAATTATTAAAAAATATTAAATTATGATATACTTTTATGCACTGCATAAATACCTTGAATAATAATCAATATATTTTTTACAGTAATGATTCCATGGCATATAAGATACTAAATATGAGGACTGTACTAAAAATTAAATTTTGGGTGCTTGAAATCTATTTGCTTTAGAGGAAAATCATTTACTAAGTGTTATAAGGAAATTATTATTAATTATTATTGTCCCTGCATACACTGCCATTACAGTAATATCGCACAAAATAGTTGAAATGATACAAAAGAATACACATGCACACACAGTCCACTCCTGAACATCTGTGTCATCTAATAATAGTCAAATGTTGGCATGACCTCATGGTACAGCAACAGCCAACCACAACAGCTTCAGTAAAAGGAAACTTTGGGGTGATCTGACTGAGGCCTTTAAATTAGTAAAAGGCATTGACAGAGTTAACTACACAGGATTATTTAGGCCAAGTTCTAGGCTTGATACAGAATTAGATACTATCGAGTCAGTGTCGGCGCCAGACCGAATCTAATGGGCGGGCCATAGGTTTCCATGGGGGGGGGCACATAATAATAACACAGAACAATACATGTATAATAAATATACCTACAAACAACCTACAGAGTACACAAACATAGCCAGACTGAGACTCGGGTTCCAGTTTACTAACAGGCAATTAAGAAAATATCAGCAGCATTACCAGATGAATAAGCCTATCACTAATGTGTAGTAAAAGAGCATAGCTGCATCAGAACCTCAACGCAACAGATAGCGCAATTGTTGACCACAAGGACAAAACGAAACTTTACAGCGTAACACAAAAAAGTCTGCGTATGTGCTCACACACACACGCGCGCACACGCACACACGCGCGCACACACACACACACACACACACACACACACACAAAAACAACTAGGCCTTTGCATAACCCAAACAAGATGCCATCAACTGCAGTGACAAAATGGCAATAATTGATTAAGTATCTGAAGTGTTAGGTTCACTTAAGTGAAAATAGTGAGCCTAGTTGAGCTGAATAACCTGTTCTCACCTCTCATGTTATGTCAACAGGCATTAGAACATCAAAGAAAGGCCCATTCTGAGGGCCCCAACTGGCCTGAATCCACCATCCCATTTCTCCCAAATAACTTGACATTACAACCAGCAGGAGAGAAATGACCCTGTCATATGAATGGCATTGATAACTCCTGCACACTGTGGCCAGTCACAGCTCCCCCTCACATCCCCCCCATCTCCACATACATGAGGCTGGGACTCACCTCTCCCCAGGCAGCAGGCTGGGGCTCCACTGGGGGGTAGTACTTGGGTAAATCCCATGCAACTGTGCTCATGTACCATTTGAAGTCCTTGCATTTGAGGTGCTTGCGGAGCTCTTTCTGAGTAGTCAGGTCGCCCGTGGAGAGATGGCGGTACTCAGGGCGTCGCTGGTAGATGAACTCTGTGTACTCGTCCATCCATGTCTCTGCTACGCGCTTCAGGTTCTGAAGGTGGAAACAGGATATGCTGTAAACGGCTCCCTAGGTCAGTAATTCCCTAACCACACCTCGGGGCACGCCAGCCGGACCCAGGTGTTTGTTGTGTTCCGCCTCAATTTGACTAAACAAGCTCATGTTACATCAGGTTTGCTTATGGTGAAACACGGCAAATCCCTAGATCCCTGTTCTTTAAGCTTTAGGAACCTAGGCAATAGGATTGCAGAGCTGATAGCTCACTGTCTGAATATGTCCCTGACTGCAGCATGAAAAAAAACATAGCACTACGTAGAGACAGAGAATCCAGATTCAGAAAAGTCGTCCTCAGTATTCTGTGCCAACCATAAGCATTTCAGAATAATTCAGCCAGTAGCCCGCAACTGAAGGTGCATCCCCAATATGGCAAGAAATTTTAGTTCACTGGACTCATATGACTAAACAATAGCCAGAATAATAGTAACTGCGGAAAAAAACAACTCTAAATTCTTAGTATAACTTAAATCATTAATAATGACATAATTTTTTTTCTAAAATCACTTGGTTTCATCCTCTCATCATAAGTAAGGTCCATACCAAATATGAAATTGATAGGAGAAAAATTGCTGGCTCGATAGCAATTAGAAGGAAATCTCAGTGGTGGTGCCGTGGTAACTGCTAATCCATTGTGTCCTCCTATACTTTAGTACAGCAGTGCAATTCCTCACTGCAGAAGTTACGTTGAAACTGTAAAATGGGCTGTAGAAGTCATCAGTGGAATTAGCCAGTTGAGTTCACAAGTGAAGAGAATACACAGTAATAATTTCTGACCCCAGGATGTTCCATCTCTGATACACAGATCCACCCAGGGGTGGTTCATTGAACAATCGACAAGTTGAGATATACAGTAAGCATCTCTTTAAAGCGATAGTTCGGGTTTTTTTGAAGTGGTGTTGAATGATGTGCTTCTCCTTGGTCTGTGTATTACCTGCAGAAGATGCCGGACAGCAAGCTCCCAGTTTGTAGAAGCAGAGTGTAGTGCCGGCACGGAAGGCAAGCAATACACCGCAGTAGACAAGGACAGCAGCAAAACATATGTTAGCCTCCAAAAAGAAGGTACACCGAAAATAAATCAATATCCGTTCAGGTATATGCTTTATTTAAAATATTTTCACTGCTTTACCTTGCCATCAGACAGGGAGTCCCTTCCTTAGGCTTTACTTTTTTGCAACTGAATAGGAATGCAGAAGTTCTGGTGTTGAGAAAATATAACGTTAATGTCAAAGGAAAGGACTGCCTGACAACAAGGTAAAGCACTGAAAACATTCAAAATATAGCATACAATAAAACAAATATTGATTTATTTTATGAGGCGGGCCTTCTTTTTGGTGGCTAACATACATTTTGCAGTGTACTGGAATACAGGGCAGTGAAAAAGTACCTGCCCCCTTCCCGATTTCCTCTATTTTTCCATACTTGTCACACTTCGATGCTTCAGATTTTCAAACTAATTGTATAATTACACCAAGTTAACCTGAGTAAACAAAACATACAGTTTATTACCCCGCCCCACCCGAAGGGTGAGGGCAAAGGGTATTGTTTTTGGTACGGTTTGTTTTTGTGTTTGTGTGTTTGTTTGTTAACACTCTAGCGGCAAAACTAATGGGCACATTCACCCCAAATTCGGTTTAGGGATTGCAACCGACCCAGAATAGATCCCTATTGAATTTCGTATAAGTAGGTGAAAGTATGTGCGAGGGGCGGGGTTTGTTGTGCCTGGCACCACTTGTTAATGTTGATTTCATTTATTGAAGGAAAAAGCTATCTAAACCTACCTGGGCCCAAGTGAAAAAAAAGTAATTTCCCCCTCAGTTAATAAATCAACCAAATAAACAAATTTAATTGATAATTTGGTTAAATTTTGCTAGACCCACCCAGGCATGACTACTGCCAGCCCGGTTAAATCTAAACATCACTTAAATACGACCTGTCTGGCAAATGAAATAAGCAAAAAGCAGCAGATGATGCTGCAATCTAAAGAAATTGAGGAACAGATGAAAAACGAAATCATTGACATCTATCAGTCTGGAAAGGATAACAAAGCCATGTCTAAGGCTCTGGAACTCCAGTACACCATGGTGAGAGCCATTATCTACAAATGGAGGAAACTTGTAACAGTGCTGAACCTTCCCAGGAGTGGCCAGCCTTCCAAAATTTCTCCAAGACTGCATTGACGACTCATCCAGGAGGTTGAAAAAGAACCCAGATTAACAGCTAAAGAACTGTATTCCTCACTTACCTCAGTTGAGGTCTGAGTTCACGATTGCTCAATAAGAAAGAGACTGAGCAAAAATGGCATCCATGGGAGAGTTCCACAGCAAAAACCACGGCTGACTATAATGAACACAAAGGCTCATTTCACATATGCCAAAAACATCTTGATGACCCTGTGATCTTTGGAATAATATTTTGTGGACTGATGAATCTTTTGGCAGACATGGGTGCTGTTATGTTTTGCGTGAGGCTAACACAACATTCCACAATTAGACCATCATACCAACAGTCAAACATGGAGATGGTATTGTGAAGGTGTGGGGCTGCTTTGCTGCTTCAGAACCTGGGCAGCAAGGCATAACTAATGGAATCATGAATCCTACTCTCTACCAGAAAGTACTAGAATGTCCCGCTATCAGTTCTTGACCTACAGCTCAGGCGCAGTTGGGTTATGCGGCAGGACAATGATCTGAAGCACAGAGGTAAAGAGGCCTAGTCAAGGTTTCACTTGAATCTGACTGATATGCTGTTGCATGATTGTAAACAAGCAATTCATGCTCAAAAACTCTCAAAAGTGGCTGAAGTAAAACTATTCCTAAAATAAGAGTGGGCCTAATTTCCTCCACAGCGGTGTAAAAGACTCATTGCAAGTTATTGCAGACATCTGATTGTAGTTCCTGCCATCAAGGTTTACATAACCAGTTACAGGTTTCGGGAAGAAATTATGTTTTTCACATGGGGGATATACTGTAGGTTTTGAATAACTTTTTACCTTCAATAAATGATGCAATCATTTAAAATCTGCATTTTGTCTTTACTCACGTTGTCTGTCTTATATTAAAATCAGTTTTATGATCTGAAACATTTACATATGACTAGCAAAAATAGAAGATATTGGGAAGTTGGTCATTCCATATTAAATCAACAAATTCTAAGAGAAGTTCCCGCATGACCTCTTCCAAATCAGCTGAAATTTTTAGCACAGTAACTACAACATATTTAATGAACCCAGGCCAAATTTTTCTTGGATCATGCAAAACATTTTCGAGTTACTGACTTTTGAAGTACATGGGTGCAAGTTGAAATTTGGGAGCTTCATTTTTTCCACCATTTTTGAGTCCTCATAACTTTGTATGTGATGTAGGTAGATGAACGAATATTTCAGGGTTGAAAGCCACATATCAGCTCTGGTGAAAACATTCATTATAATACTGCCATGTGTATTTGTGATCTCGCAACATGAAGTCAAACTTTGAAAATTTGTGATTGCGATTTTCTTGGCAGCCAACTTCAGACATTTATATCTTTGGAAATATGTAAGTTTGATAACTGAGATGTGATCAGATTTATGGCTAGGATACAGAACAATAAAAATAAGCATGGTTTGCGTGCATTAGGATTTCTTTTATAATTACAGGAAGATGTGAAAACTTGAAAAACCTAATTTTGGTCAATCTTTGACCACACATAATGCCATGTGGGATAGCTCATTGGTCATTGAAAGCTAGGTCATTTGAAATAACTCATTTTCATCTACATATTGATAATAAAGTAAACTTCTAGCCATGAATCCTTCTGTGTCAAAAATTTTCCAATTTTCGTTCATCTACCTACATCACATACAAAGTTATGAGGACTCAAAAATGGCGGAAAAAATGAAGCCCCCAAATTTCGACTTGCACCCGTGTACTTCAAAAGTCAGCAACTCGAAAATTTTTTGCATGATCCACGAAAAATTTGACATGGGTTCATTAAATATGTCATAGTTACTATGCTGAAACTTTCAGCTGAATCTGAAGGGGTAGTGCGAGAGCCACTTGTTGAAATTATATGGAATGAACCAATTGGCAATACTTTTTCACAGCATTTTAAGTCCCTCATACAACCCAACTTCAAAACACCGGAACTATCCCTGTAATTCACAACATTTCGCATTGAATGAGCAGGGTCAATCTGCCCACAGTCCATATTAATATTCATTATTGGACAATTTCAACAGGGAATAAATACTGAATATACATTCTAAACTCTAGGGTGACGTTGTACGTGCAACAGCAGATTATTTACAAACACATTTATTCAAGTTATGTGACTGAGATTATTCACTAGAATTTGAGTCCAGCACTTTTACAGACAATACACAAGCAGAATTTAAACCATTCTTCAGCCAATAACTTACAACTTAAGTGTCATTGCATGGATAGACCATGCAAAATCTGCAAAAAGTGATAACCTGCGAGTCAATGGATTTTCTTCAAATTCCTACCATAGACTGGTCCTGGGCTAGAATGAAGGCAGGTAAAACCTTTCGGTGAATAATCATTCTGTTCAGGGCTAAGGGGCAATTAACCCTTCCAATGCATTTCCAATGCAAAATTTTTATGAAATTGACAAACTTTGCCAATTATGGGCACAATACTTGACAATCAAGACAGACTTTGCTTATAGGTAAACTGCAGCAGACATCCTAGGCTTTCGATAAAAAATATAAAATGTTGCATAATGCAAGGCATTATGGGTATATTAATCCCTTAAAAAAGGTTAACCCCTCAAAATCATAAAATAATGCCATATTTACATACCAATATCCCAACTACCACGGGGAGTTGGGCGACGGCTCTCCCAGAGGAGCAAGTCCAAGTGTCATTTGATCATTCAAAAAAAAAATTTCTGGGCGCTCATTTAGGTTTTGATATGGAGCACTTTGATTGACCCCATGTCCTTTTACTTGTCCACAAGCCATAATACCATGTTTTGTGGCTGGATATGACTGTAGATTACTTAAAAATGCCTGCTAGCCCATAAGGAGGCAAGTCGAGGTCATCCCCCATCTAAACAGCCCCACCACCACCTCACACCTGCTTCTCAACTGGCTCCACGGCAGCAGCAGTGTTGGACTGCCCCTCCCATTGCGTTACAGGACTCCCAGATTTTTCGTACCCTAATGATAAAAAAAGTGCCACCATTGCTGACAGACGGATGGACGAACGGATGAGGGACAGGGTTAGGGTTAGAGATAGGGATAGAGATACTGCTATAATGCAGGAAGAGGGCAAAGCATTATTGGGGATGAACCATCCAGGGATGAAGAGTCCAGGGACGAAAAGTTTATGGGGACAAAAAGTCCACGCGAATGAAGAGTCCGAGGACAAAAATTCCTAGGGGATGCAAAGTCCGGGGACAAAAAGTCTGGGGACGAAAAATTCAGGGATGAAAACTCCAGGGACAAAAAGTCCAGGGAAGAAGAGTCCTAGAGCCCTGTTATTGACACTTGACACACATTCCGAACAGATAGTTTCAAAATGGCAGCGGGGAGTGATGAATCCCAGGTCAGTATGCGATAAAATGCGGGTTTTTCAATGTCTCTCCTGCCATTGCATGCGGTGTAATGTATTGCTTTGAGAAAGTGTGACAAGTCCATTCAAAGCCATTGTTCGGGGCTAAAAGTTCCTCTTAGAGGAGAACATGGAGAGAAGGGCTCACGACTGCCACTGGAGAAGGAGTGTGACGACATTGCACTGCGTGCTGAGCTATTCCATGCTGTTGACAAGGACATCACTATGTGTCCAGCACATAGATACAAGCTTAGCCTTGACTGGAAGCCGTCGCGGAAGTGCCAGCACCCCTTCCACCAACCAAGTCGTCGGCCGCATCAATGCATTGATGCAGCCACATTGTTATCCCATAGGCACAAAGTAGCCTGATCAACCACAAGGTCTATGACAGGAGTAGAGACTGGAAGTAAGGAAAACCCTGGGGCGGTGGCTAAGAAAATCAAAGCCCGTTTTGTGAAAGAGGACTGGCTAACTACCAAGCAGGCTTCAAGCTACTTCTCCCATCTCTGTCCAACAGCAGTGTGGCCACTTGACCAAGGATAATACTGATACTCCTTTAGATGACCAGCACGTGTTAGCCTCCTCCATGACAGCAAGATCGTGACTGCGGGCAAAGGTCATCGAACCGGTGGATCTGTGAACTCTTAGTAATTCTGGAAGAGTTCACATGGATTCTGTATCATGTATCATATTGGCTGACAACGTGGATACTTCAGTTGTCTAGTAAAGTTTTGTTCATTCTTGATGTGATTGTCTATGGTACCATTATCATGATTATTGGCTGAACCTGGGCATACTAGCGTCATCTTTTTTTGTGGAATTACAGGACCTGTCGGGCCCAACACTGCTTTATATATTTGATCCTAAATATTTTGAAATGCAGATAAATTTCAACAGGTTGTTTTGTCTTTTTGTTCTTCACTACCTATTGCTGGCTTCTCTGGCGGTCTGGAAGTTGCTGTCATTCACGGCCAGTCATTCTTGAACTGCTGGGTAATAGATAGTGGCACCCCTCCTGCTAACATGGTTAAGTCCAAGACTGCCTCATTACTGGACTCTCTAGACTCTATTTTGACAAGACCTAAAGTTTGAAACAAGCAGAAACGAAGTGTTCAGGTCTATATTGGGTTGTTGCCAATCTGTTCATAGAGAAAGTAATTAGTCAAAGACAGTTTGTGCCATATGAAAGATTTACGGAATATTGGATTGTGCATGGAAAAATGCCTGACACGCCCCTTTCCCAGGGAAACGGCCATATTTATGGTAGAACACCCTTAGTTTTCATGTGTTGGCATTATAATTGAATGAATAAGGCCAGGGCAGACAAAATAACATTGGTAGTGTTACTTGTTTAGTGTACAGGTTTGTAGTTCCAATTACAGCATATAGGTGGCAGCACTGCAAAACGATGAAATATTCTCCTCATTTCTGGTGCTAGTACGAAGTACGGAGTTGAGCGCCCAGATTTTTTATTTCTGATTATGAAAGAGCAAGTAATTAGCCACCACTTCCACCATGATTTGTAGTTTCTACCCCTGTGGCAGATGACTTATATGCTGTCGAATAGGCCTACACACAATTCCAAATTTTGGGGTAGGGGAAATATGTTGACACATAACTGGCACATTTAGAAATATTTTTTGATCATTCTCGTCAGTTTGGTAGGCCATCCTATGGGCAACATTCACACAAAGGGGCAATATTGAAAGTTTCGCCGTTTTATGCGGAGGATGACCCAAATTAACCCCTTGAAAATCCTTCAAAAATGGTCCAAAATTCATTTTTTGGTGATTACTCCAACAAAACCAAATGGATGACGCTCATATTGTCGGTTCATTAATAACTTGGCAAGGTGCATGAGTATACCAAATATTTGCAAAATCGGCTGACCCCGGGTTATCACACTTTGCATGGTCTATCCATGCAATGACACGTAAAATCACATACACATTTTTCTTTGCAGTTATCCTTCACAATTATTTACAAGGTACTATTAAATTCTACCCAACACGGCTTCCCAGATCTGTGCACACTTACTCTTGCCAGGCTGGTACCAGATGGCACTTTATAGGGAACATATTTCCTGTAGATGTGGCCTACCCTGGAGCAGGGCACATCATACATGCTGCCCCCGCACATCCACACCTGAGAAAAGGACACAAATTTTCAGAGCCGATGAACATTTGAGGGGAAAACATAAATTCACCTAATGGGGGAACTTAGACCTTTAATTACAAAATAAGGGCCAATTTTTTGGTATGTGAACCCACCCATCCATCCATCCATCCATCCATCCATCAAACTGGCAGGAATGTGTGATCCCAGCATGCAAAGGGAGAGAAGCAGATATCCACCCTGTACAGTTTGCCAAGGCAGGGATCACATACAATTTATAGAGTCTCCAATTCACCTGATATGTATGTTTCTGGAAAGAGGACGGATAGGACATGGAGCAAACACAAGGACAACATGCTAACTCCGGACAGAAAGGGTCCAGGCTGAATTCAAACCATTGACCTTCTTGCTGTAAGGCGACAGTGTGAGCCACTGCACCACTGTGCTACCCCGCACATGAATCTGCTGCTCTCCATTTGATACCACATTCCGTTCAGAGCCAAACTGAAAAGTTAATAAAGATTGGTCCCAAAAGTTTCCACTGAACGCTGTCGGTATAGTTCCCTTAGAACTGGCAGGTAACCTGTACAAATCGATACCTGAGCCCTAGATGTGGGTTGCATTTTCACCTCAGAAAGAATTCTCAAATGTAAGCGGGGTTGCTACCAGAAGGTAATGACCAAGTCAAATGGTCGCAGAAGTGTGACGATAAATGGACTGCAGTGTTTCTAGCTCCACCTTTAATTCTTGGATCAGTGGGCTAGGTACATCTACAAAGGAGTAAAAAAATATATAAACAAATAAACAGAACGGATTGTAACGGTTTTTTTTTGGTACCATCCACAACTTCTGACAAGGGAAGCACAAAAATAACCATTCCAATGAGTCACGATCTGAAGTGAACTGAACTGGACTGCTTGGTGGAAACAAGGCTTGATATTATAACAGTCCTTAACTAAGAGAGCAGGCACAAATGTGGGTTTTTTTATAGATAGAATACTAAGAGTCAGAAACAGTCAATCCCTGGCTACAGGGGAAGACTCACGAGCAGATGTAAGAAACAGGCCATTGCAGCTGATCCTGCCATTAGACTCACTTTTCCTGTCGATTACTCTGCAGGAAGTACACTCTACAGGCTTACGTTTGATCTTGCTCAACCTCTGCCCCATCTTACATTCTCAGCTACATTCCGACAATCGGCACATCCGTTAAGCCGTAAGAGCCGCCACCTCTGACACATCGGATTAGCAGTGTGTATACAATTTAATACGAAAAGCTATTGCACAGTGTTACTCAGGCATATATCCCACAGTACTGTGCAGGAAAATGAAAGTTAAAAGCTAGCTGAGATTCCAAACTAAGAAGAATAAAGCCAGAAGAATTGTGCATGTTAGAGGAATGTGTCTGTAGGAGTGGTCCACAGAATCCTTTTATATCTTGCAGGAGTGCAGGGGAGTAAGCCATAGGCAGGAAGGAGATTTACACACTCGGACTAGTGAGCGTGGGAACAATTTCCCCAACATTACTTAAACTCCTTGACACCACAGAAGTCCAGCTCAGGTCCTACTTGCTGTGAATGTTGGTTCTTTTCAGACCAGCTTTGTATGTTGTCCCAAAGGTCTGTAAACTTCTGCTAACGATTATTTTCCCAGGACTGGGAATGATATATTTGTATGATTCTATCCTGAGCCTCGGAATTTCACCTGACAACCAATGCTTCTTTTCAGAGCTGATGAACGTGGTATGATTTTTTTTTTCATGAGACCGCATCAGATATTTGTATTAAGGTCTCCATGAGACCCAGGTGTACTGTTGTTTTATACACAATTCTTCCATACACTCTTTTTTTACAACTATGCAAATATCCCCAACAAATGAAAAAAGAAATACATAACACCATTTTATCTTAATGTCCTACAATCAATTGAAAAGATTGCTGAAAAAAAAGCAACGAATACAGACTATTCATGGATGTGTTTTCATGCAGTCTGTCCTCCGTAAAGGAATAACTTGGAAACTGAGTAAAGATGATCAGGGCATAAACTTATAACTGTGAGTGGCATATTCAAGCCAACCCCATTTTACATTTAATTTCACTGAGGAGCAAGGACACTGTCACGGAGTTGAGAACATTATATTGATAGATATAATGCATGAAAGGCACCTGCCCGTCGAAACCCTGAGGTCAATCAAAATCTGAGGCAATTCAGCCAGTTTTGTTTCCATGGTTTCTACCCGGGGAGAGAAGCGGTGACTTAGAACTGTCATGAAGACAGACGGAGACAGAGAATATAATAATGAATTTGCAGGGAGCCTCAGACATGCGGCAAAGAACAAATAAGCCTGCCACCTATCAGCAACAATCATTCAAATTCATTTCCTATGATAGCCCCAGACAATGAAGAGAAAATATAAACATCTAACACTCAATTTTGATTAAATTTCAGCACAAATATGTATGGCATCCATTAGATGTTAATATTGGATGGAAATCATGCACTTCCCAATGGGTACAGCAAGACCAGCAATTCTGCTGCCATAGTTCAAATTATCCTTCAGATGGTTCTGGAAAGTACATTTTTTAACATTATTAAATTGCTCAAAATTCTAAATCAATATGTCAGTAACTTAAATGGTTTCAATTATCAACAGTGATTGTTACACCAGCATAAGAATGTTCACTTCAGAAGATTTGAAATACACATTTGTGATCTCACATGTCAAAGGATTATGCTGATGCTGGAACACAATGGATGGCAAACGGCGCATAAACAGGATGAGCGTACCTTGAAAGAGATCTCATACTGTTCCCCTCCCCAGATCTCCAATCCTGTGTCATAGCCCCCCAGTTCCCAGAACCACCGTCGGTTGACTGCGAAAAGGCCTCCAGCCATCACCGGTGACCTGAAATGAGAAGGGTCAAAATTGTACAGACATTCACTTCATTTCTTTGCAAGATTACTGATGTGGCCTCCTTATATAATAATAGGGAAACTACACCATGGTGAAATGTTGAATTCTCGTGCACACGCAACATTTTTTTCTCTCAGAGGAGCTCTCACTTGTTGACTTTGGGCAGGGAATCCAGGCCCGTATATTGAATAGGGAAAACAGAATCAGGTGGAATTCCTGTTGAATTCAACTGTCTTCATTCCATGCCTTACCACAAATTACCATGGCAAACAGACTCACAAAATTTCCAATGTAGTCTTTTCCTATATTATTTTGAAGCTCACTCTTTTCAGGAAGGAAGTCAGATTTTTTTGCCCATTATCCTTGGCAAATTTTTCAAAGAAAGCTGGTAATAACCAACAAAAATGTAATATGCAAATTGAGTTTGCAAATTGAGTCGGAGTGGGTTGGAAAAACAATAATTGTTCGTAAGGATCAATGTCAACTCCTGTAATATTGTCGCTGAATCCCCTTCCCCCACCCTCATGTAAATTGTTGAAAACGTCATTGAAATAACTCAAAACGGAGAGGAACTACGCAATGCCTCAGTAAGCAAGCTATAATTCTGTGGGCAATTTTCAGTTTCAGCCACTAGGTGGAAGTCTTGTCATTAAGTGACTCCACCACAGAGATGCGACTCCCTCTGCTTTAGCTAGCTGCCTTGCTGTGTTGGGAATAGACAGCATCGAAGTTAGCCGGTAATACCCATTATCCATTGTGCGTGACGTCACACATTTTTAACTGGGGGTATAAACTTCGCCGTATGTCATATAGATTTCCATTGACAACCACCTACACAACGTTCATCCCTACCATTTACACGCCATATCTGCACACTTTTGCCAGAAGTTGCAGAGCAACGACATGGAAAGTACATGATTTGGTGGTGTTTGTTTTATAAAGTCTTAGGGAGTTTAAAAGGTTGAAGTACGAGATGAATGAAGTGACTGCATACATTCACTTTCATTTTGTAATACGACCATAGGCTGCGAACCATACAGCGAGATGGGAATGAAAACTTTAGTGTATGTAACCAGTGGGGTTTATGTTGAAAAGAAATTGTCACGACTGTAGGCAGAACGGTCCCTCTCCTCTTTAGTCCGCACAACACGGTGTCCGTGGTTTCCAAAAAGAATTTCAAATTTTGATTCATCTGACCACAGAACAGTTTTATATTTTGCCTCAGGCATTTTAAATGAGCTTTGGCCCAGAGAAGACAGCAGCCTTTCGAAATCGAGTTCACATATGGCTACTTCTTTGCATGATACAGCTTTAGCTTGCATTTGTGGATTGCACGGCGAACTGTGTACACAGACAATGATTTCTGGAAGTGTTCCTGAGTCCATGCAGTGAATTCCAGTTTTAAATGCAGTGCCGGCTGGGGGCCCAAAGATCACACGCATCCAATATTGATCTTCGGCCTTGTCCCTTGTGCACAGAGATTTCTCCAGATTTTCTGAATCTTTTGAGGACATTATGTATTCTAGATGGTGGCACATTCAAAGTCTTTGCAGTTTTACATTGAGGAACATTTTTCTGAAATTGTCCCACAATTTTTAGCTACCTTAGGTACCTTCATAAATTGGTGAACATTTGCCCATCTTTACTTCTGAGAGACTCCACCTCTCTAAAATGCTCTTTTTATACCCAGTCATGTTACTGAATTGTTGCCAATTAACCTAATTAGTTGCAAAGTGCTCCTCCAGCAGTTTTTAATTAGTACCACTTATTTCTCCGGCCTTTTGTTGCCCCATTCCAACTTTTTTGAGACATGTTGCTGCCATCTAATTCAAAATGAGCTAATATTTTTCATGAAATGGAAAAATGTCACACTTTTAACATCACATATGTTGTCTGTGTTCCATTGTGAATAAAATGTGGGTTTATGAGATTTGCACATTATTGCATTGTGTTTTTATTTACTTTGTACATTTTACACACATCCCTACTTTTTTGGAATTGGGGTTGTACATGAACAAAACACAAATAGGAGAACATTACTGTTCTTCGGTAAATCAGTAATATATTTTCACTCACAGAGGATGCTTAATTCCTTATTTTTGTATCAACAAATATTTAGAGCAAGATATCTAAGAACGTCTGTCACAAACTACCTGCTGCTTGCAGAGGGTAGGGCACTCCGGCTTCTTACAGGTGGCTTATTCCCGTCTGACTTTCTTGTCAATGTTTCAGGGACAGAGCATGCACTTGATTTTTATCAGGCTGAGGTGGTACAGCCTCTGTGTCACTATGATCAGACTGTTTTGACAAGTGATCTACTCGTCTCCAGAAATGTGTGAATCCTCAAACTTAAAATCGGTACTGCCCGCTAAAATAATTCTCAGTGCTTCTCTTGCTGTGTATTTTGCAGCTTTAAGCCACGTTTATGCGAAAGAAGTACTCATCATTACTTTTCAACAATATATATATATTTGATAGAAATAGTTGAATGTAATGGAAGTAGTTAAGAGGGGTGTCAATTCTTCTGGGGTCTGATTAGACCCTGGAAGAAAAGTTACAATGACTATCAAGTCACCTCTAGTACAAAACTTTTTTTGTGTGTTACAAGTGGTAGAAGGATACATTAACAAATGAATAATGCATTAGCCGGTATGACATATATAGTATTTGAGTAATAAACAGAAGAATATGTCTGGGGTCTGATTGGACCCCACATGGTAGGACGAGGGTTAATGGGGCACAGGTGCTGAGTGATCTTAAGACTGGTGAAATAGAGCATTGACAGGGTGATGCAGAGGGAAGCGTAACACACTGCACACACACACGCAGCAGATAGCCAAGTGATAAGTTACTTGACTGGTAACTGAAGAGTTGCTTAAGCCCCCAGTGGGGCTTGGGATTCTGAATTCCATCTGGAATGATGATGTTGGGAAGAAGGCTGCTGTGGGCCCTTTAGCAAGACCATTAACCTCAAAATAGCTAAAGGGTCTTGACCCTGGTTTTTTTCCATCCCTCCTCGCTTGCATCGGTTTTATCTGGAATTTCACCCAGGGAATCAGTGAAAAAGAGTAATATGTTCACCGTGAAAAGTCCCTGGTTAAATTAAGGGTGAAAACACACACACAAGCGGGACTCTTCAATTTTATTTTCTTATGCGTAAAGTAAACCCCTGTTCCTCAAATCACAGTCTTTGAGAGTGAAGAGCTTCTGGTTTGCCATCCTCCCTTTAGCTGGGAGTAAGGAGTTTGGACAGTTCGGCCAATCAGTGGCGATAATTGTTCACTTAATCGCCTGGAATAAAAATGCACTTTGGCTGGATTTGGATTGTTTATTGACAGCAATATGGTACACACAAGTTGCTGATTGGGGACGAAACCCCTGATGATGAAGAGGGGGCGAAACCCCAGACTAAGTGAGCACAGTTTGGCACAAATGTAACAGGAAGGCTGGGCTGACAGTCAACGGCAAATGGCTTCCAGGATGCAGCCAGATGTTACACAGACTTTGCCAGCATTGAACTGGTCCAGAGGATGAGGAGGTTGCTTGAGAGGAAGGAGGTCCCAGTCGTGGACCCAGATCAGGGTTGCAAGCTTGTTCTCAATTACTGAATAGATGAACAGGCTTGAGTTGGGTTAACTTGAACTCGGTCTCAATCCTGGACCCTGATTAGGATTGTAAACTTGCTCGAATTAACCGTTTAAGTCCAGGGGTAATGCTATGGTACGACACCCAAACCCCATGGACTTGATAAAGACACAAGATGAATTATGTATGGGTAAAAATTTACTCTATGTCTCTTTATTCAGGCAATATCAAGTCTTGAACTATAAAGACACGTTGTTTGCCTAATAACAAGGAACATTTTGATTGATATATCACAGTAATTAATAAAATATAATGACACAAAAGTATTTTCAAATAATCTTAGATATTTTAGTGCTAGTTATTCTTTTGTTACAGATGATACGCATAAACAAAATTATGATACTAACTATTCAGAGTCAATTTCAAATTTCGCGCGACCATGACAGTCCACCAATTATGCGAGGTCTTCAATCTGGTTCATGATATGTGATTTCGATCATTAAATACCGAATAAAGTTGTATGGCTGCATGCCGTGATTTTAGAGTAAAACAAACCTTGGGTCCTCTCCTATTGGCTAAAGTACAATCAAAGGAACAAGGACAAATATAACAATGATTTTGTTCATTGTGAAACACACAAGGTTGAGAGTGCCATACGGCACTCTTGGGATTTTAATGCAGTCATGACTGAGTGCCATATGGCAGTCTTGGAACTTAAAGGCTTAACTAGATAACAATCAAGATTGAGAGAGAATGCTGTCACTAAAGTACTAGTAACACTAGACGAAGACAAACTTTTACCAACAAACACTGACTGGGATCTTAGTACAAATGCAAGTTTCCAATCCAGCAACTTGCACACAAAGCAGAGCGCTTCAATACCCATCACACGGTCATCAGGAAACAACCATGTAATAAGATTCAGGCGGGCGAGGGGGACACACAAGGCGCAAAACAATTAACAAGACACATGAACCTAATGGACACGAAAGTTGCTGAAGGGACACACAAGAAAATCACATGAGGGTTGTGACAGTACCTCCCCCCCAATGGGCGCCAACCTGCGGCCCAGTGCTGGACCCCAGACGCCTGCAGAGGAAATCGCAAACCAGAGAGGGGTCTAAGATCTTCTGCTCTGGGACCCAGGAGTGCTCCTCGAGCACGTACCCCTCCCAGTCCACAAGGAATTGCCAGCCGCATCCCCTACACCAGACGTCCAGGATCTGACACACGGAGTAAGCAGGGCCACCGATGAGCCTGGGGAGAGGCGGGGAGCAGGACGGAGGGCTGTAGGGACACAAAGACATAGGTTTCATTCTTGAGACTTGAAACACTGGGTGAATGTTACGTAGGGAATGGGGGAGAAGGAGCCGGGCAGCAGATCAAGACAGGATTCTGGAAATGATGAATCGGCCAATGAACAAAGAGACAGGCTTTCTTGATGCCTGGCAAAGAGGGATATCCTTTGCGGTGAGTCACACTTTTTGCCCAACATGGTACTCGGGTGCTGGCCTGCGACAACAGTTCCCCTGTTTCTGGACGGCGGAGACATGTTTGAGAAGCAACACATGAGCTCTTCTCCAACCCCAGCAGGCATGCCAAACCAGGACTTGAGCAGAGGGAACTGCCACTTCTCTCTCTTCAGACCAGAATGAAGGTGGTTGATAGCCCAGACAACATTGAAAAAGAGACATGCCCAATCCAGCCACTGTTAATGGGTTGCAACCAACTCCACCCAAGTTATTTGCCAAGACCATTTGGTAGGGTTAGCTTCATACAAGCAGCAAAGAGTCTTGCCCAGCTCTTCATTTAGCCTCTCCACCTGGCTGTTAGTTTCAGGGTGAAACCCTGAGGAGAGTTGCGGAGTAGTGCCCACCACGGTGCAGAAAGCCTTCCAGAACTGGCTTGAAAACTAAACCAAAACTATGGCAGTCTGACACCATCCCCTGAGGTACACCATGAAGGCGGTCAACATGTTGCAGGAGCAGGTCTGCAGTCTCCTTCGCAGAATGCAGCTTCAGCAATGGCCCAAACTGGGCAAATTTTGAGAATCACTCAATGATGGTGAGAATGATCGCGCTCCCATCTGATGGTGGTAAGCCTGAAACAAATTTCATTGCGATGCATGCAAGTGGTCGATGGGGAACTTCTAGAAAGCTGCAGCAGACCATAGGGACGCTGAGTGCTTGACTTAGAGCAGACACGTACAGTACAGGCCACAACAACTGATCAAGTATCGCTGGCCAGAGATGGCCACCAAAAGCGCCGACGCACCAGGGTTAGAGTGCGAGAGAGTCCGGGAGGGCATGTTAGTGGACTCTTTAATTTCATGCTCTCTGAAACAAAAGTCGATTGGGAGGAGTGTCCAATGGTGAGGGACAGGACCGCAACATTTCTTCGACCTCGCTCTTGACCTGTAACTTAGTGACAGCCAGGAGACAGTCACACGGGACAATTGCTGCAGAAGGTTCGTCAGCATTGGAAGAATATAGTCATGACAAGGAGTCAGGCTTAGCATTCTTTGTACCGGGATGGTAAGTTAAGACAAAATTGAATATTGAAAAGAAGGGGGACCAGAGTGCTTGCCTAGGATTTAGCCTCTTTTTTCTGGCAAGGCATTCCAGGTTGTGGTGGCAGGTTCAGACAAGAAATGGAAGCCAGGACTCTTCCAGGCAATGTCTCCACTCCTCAGAAGCCAGATTCACTGCCAACAGCACCCAGTCACCGATGGTGTAATACCTCTCTGCAGGAGATAAGCGACGACAAAAAAAAGGCACCAGGATGTCATTTACCATAGTTAGTTCGCTGCTAGAGGGCAGCTCCTGTTCCCACGTTGGAAGCGTCCACTTCGACGACAAACTGGAGCTTGGGATCCAGAAGCTTGAGGATGGCAGCAGTGGTAAACAGGCTTTATAGTAGGGCTGAACAATTTTTGAAAATAATCTAATTGCGATTTTTTTAAAACCAATATTGCGATTGCGATGCAATTTATTTTAAATGTTCCTTATCTTCAGTATTGCATACTAAACATAAGCAATAAACACAGTAAAATCCTGTCAGCACCCAGGATTTCACGATGAGTAGACCAGGTACACGCGTTGTGATGAAATTAGATAATTGATGCATGAATTGATATGAATGACCTATCTTTATTTCACAATTGTATTGCTTACGAAAACTCTCGAACTACAGTAGTATATTGACTGATTTAACTAAGAGCCTTGCAGACATGTTATAATTCTCATGACTTAACTTGTCAATGAAATCTGAAAAAGGAACAACAAAACACTGCAGAAAAACAGGCCACACATGAATATGAAAAATGAATTTAAGTCTTACTGATCTCCAGTCAGGAACAAATCACACAAACAAAAGTGCAGAAATACAAAAAGAACAAATCTCTGGCTCTGCCACTCAGAAAATATTTTGATAACTCAACCTTGTTTTAAAAGGATCACAAAAACTGAGACTTTTTAAAATGCCTGCTAAAGTGAGGATTTTTAAAACCCCAGTTTCTTTGAATCTGAGTAGACAAGTAAAACAGAGCTTTTTGAAAACGACAATGTCATGGCTCATTTCATGCAAGCCCGCTTTGCATTGTGTGATGTTCTCCCATGGTGTATATCTATATAAATGAAGACATTGTGTAGACATACCCCACCTATTCTTGAAGAATACTTGATTTGAGCATGTGTAGTTGTTTTTGTGTTCTCATGTGGATGCAGAAATATTGTAAAATGGGGTCGTGTGAACAGTTTTTTTTAAAGGAGGGAGGAAAATATCCATTCAGAAAAATATCTGCGTACGTGTGGAGAGGGCCTTAATCAATGCGTACTGTGGTAAATTGTTTTCTTCATGTAGGCTACCGCTTTTGCCGGCATGTCATGTGAGGGTACACTAGCGTGTGTTCAAGTGAAACCTTAGGGCGACCATTCATCGTACCTTTTGCAATTTGAAAATTGCATTCTATTTAATTGCGATGTAATCACAAATGCAATTAATCGTTCAGCCCTACTTTATAGTTGTTCTAAGGAGGCGGCTGCCAGGGGGGTCCAGGCTAAGGGGACTTTAATAGATGTCGGCATGGTAAGGGGAGCAGCAACACTGGATTACTGGCAAAGCCCAGAAATCATGCCAGTTCATTACTGTTTTTCGACTCTGACTAATCCAACACTGCCAGCACGTTCTGGTGATCCATCTCCAGGGTGCCCAGCATCACCTACAAACCCCAGGAAAGAGACTGTAGTATGGTGAAACTCACTCTTTCCTGGTTTCAGGAACAATTGATTCTCTAGGAGCAGTTGAATCACCAAGCAGACATGGCGGACGTGATCGTCTAAAGGTTGAGAGAAGACCAGTATGAAGAGAACAGGACACCATGTCATTGGAGAACATTGTTCATGAGGTTCTGAAGCACAGCAGGGATGTTAGCGAGCCTGAACGGTATAACCAGGTACTCGTAGTGGCCTAAGGGGGTGTTAAACGCTGTTTTCCCCTCATCCTCTTCTCATATGCGCACTGGATGGTAGGTGTTGTGCAAATCCAGCTCGAAGAATTGGCAGCCCTGGACGTAGGAAAAGGCTGAATCCATTAAAGGTAAAGGATAATGATTCTTTATTGAAACTGCATTCAATCCCCTGTAGTCTATGCAGGGGTGCAGCAACCCATCTTTCTTGGTCACGAAGAAGAAACCAGCTTGGGCTGGCAACAAAGATGCCCAAATTAGTCCGGACACCTCAGACTGACTTATGCACTCTTCTATTATGTGGGATGCCTGGTCGGTTAGGGAATGCAGCCGACCTTCGGGAGGGCAAAGTTATCGGCAGTAAGTCAATGACACAATCAGAGGGTCTCTGGGGTGGAAGTGATGTCGTTCTTGCCTTGCTGAATGCCAAGTGAAGGTCATGATAGAAGACAGAAACGTCCTTCAGGTCCGGCGGCTCTTCCCCATGGTCAGAGGATGGAGATGCAGCTGAGCAGGCGGCAGCACAAAGACAGGACTGAGAAAACAAAGAGCTCCACTCCAAAATGGATCAGAAAGGCCAGTCAACTCGAGGGTTGTAATGTTCTAACCAGGGCCTCCCCAACACCGCCTGAACATGTAGTAATTCCATGATGAGAAAAACTAACTCTTCTGCATGGTTACCGGAGGTCAGGTGAGGTGACTTTGGTGATGTCAGGAAGGGCAGCCCCATCAACCTCTGGGAATGGAGGGGAACTGGTATGGCTTAGTTGGTATCTGAAGGAGCTGACTGAGACCAGCGTGGATATATTCCCAATGGCACCAGAATTAATTGATGTCCGGATGGTAACTGGGTAGCCTTAGCAGGTCAGGCGAACAGGAAAGAGTGGATAGACTGATGAGACAGAAGCTCCTGATAGCACCTCTTTTATTGATGTTGCTTGCGTGTGTTGGACTGGGCACTCAGCCATGGCATGTGGAGCGCTTACACAGCACAGGTAGAAATTCAACTTTATCCAGCGCAGCCGTTCCTCTGGAGGCAGCTTGCGAAGCCAAGCTCAGTCAGCAGCCATGGGTACCCAAGAAGCCAGATGGGAAGAAGCTCCAAGTTGTGCACCCTGAGATGCAGGCAGGGAAGGCACATGTACACTCGCTCGCCAGTCCATCATCCCATCTTGCAGCCAGTTGTCAATTCTTAGTGCCAGGTCAATCAGTTGGTCCAATTCTGGGGGGAGGACACAGGTGGTTAACATGTCTTGTATTCCCTCCGCCAAGCCAAACAGGTAGATATCATATAAGGCCCGGCATTCCATTGGAGATATGGAGATAGCAGAAGTTGATGCAGTAATCTGACAGCAACTGGTTGCGGTGGAGCAGCTGGCTGGTAGTGGCATGACTGGTGTGGGAATGACAAAACACCTTCTTCATATCTGCAGCGAAAGCAGCAAAAGACCATGGTGCAGGATGGTCTGTCTCCTGGCAGCCGGCAGCCCAGTCCCTGGCATGTCCAGTGAGGCAGGTGATGACTCGGGATGGTTCAGTGGGAAAGGAGGAGGGCTGAAGCTCGAACACCATCCAACACTGAACCAGGAAACTGCAACAGGTGGTAGGATTACCACTGTAGGCGTCTAGAACCACCAGGTTAGGCTCCCAAAGGGCTTGAGAGAGAAGTTGCTGCAGAAGGGCGCTGACTGCTTGAGCGGCGGTGGCAGAGTCCCGTGAAATTTCTATTACAGCCTCTGGTTGTCAGAGAGGGCTCCCAGGCTCTGGTGTAACTGGTGAAGCATCTCTTCGTGCTGACCAAGATGCACCCCATGGTTACTCAAGGCGTCAACCGGGTTTGAAATATCTGCTGATTCCCTCAGTGGCTGGATTGTACTGTTATGGTTTAGATCAAGAATCAAGTGCAGACATGGTAGTTTATTGACAGCAATACGGTACACATTGGGGATGAAACCCTATGATGATGAAGTAGGGGCGGAGCCCCAGACAAAGAGAGCACAGTTCAGCACAGATGTAACAGGCAAGGCTCGACTGACAGTTGATGGCCAATGGTTTCCAGGATGCAACAAAATGTTATACAGACTTCACCAGAACTGAGCTGTTCCAGAGGACAAGGAGGTTGCTTCAGAGTAATGCGGTCCCAGTCCTGGACCTGGATCAGGGTTGGAAGCTTGTTCCTAACAAACTGGACAAGTAGAACAAACTTGGAAATGTTAACAAGAATGCAGTCCCAGTCCTACACCCTGATTAGGACTGAAAGCTTGTTCTTGACAACTGAATAGATGAGCAGCCTTGAGTTGGGTTAACTTGAATTCAATCCCGATCCTGGACCCTCATTAGGATTGATAGCTTGCTTGAATGAACTAGATAACAATAAAAATTTAGAGAGAATGCAATCATTAAAGTACTAGTTGCACTAGACAAAGAAGGAGATCCTTTAATGACAAATATTGACCGAGATCTTAGTGCGAATGTGACTTTACAAGCCAGCAACTTGCACACAAAGCAGAGGGCTTAAATACCCGTCACACTGTCATCAGGAAACAACCATGTAATGAGATTCAGCCGGGCGGGGGAGACGCTCAAGACTCAAACCAATCATGAGACATATAAACCTAATAGACACGCATGTTAGTGAATTGCAAAGAGACACACAAGGAAATCACACCAGGGTTGCGACAAAGCCTGCACATTTTATTAGTGCACCGTCTCACAAATGATCTGATCTGATCCAGATTTTCAGATCTGAGGCAATTTTTTTATATTTCCAATATTCTTCAACATACTAGGAAAAATTGCAGCGAACCCACAACACCAGTGGAAATCATTTTCCTTTCATATGTTCCTGTTTCACAATACAGAAGAAAATCAGTCTTTCAATTCAAGTTGAGTTTGAGACCAAGCAATATTAAAGGAAAATGGTTTTTACAGTGCTCTGGATGAAATCTCCTCCGCTCAGCAGGTTTGGGCGATCAAGTGAAAGCAATTCACTTGGTCTTTTATACAGTGCTGGAATTCTGTACAAGCACTCCACAACCCCATTCTTCAACCCAATTAGAGGGCCTAGAGACCTGCTCTAGTGAACTTGGATCATTAATTCATTTTGTACTGTCAGTCCGTGCAAGTTTCCGTACATTTCGACCGCTCATTCAATAGTAAAAACCCCACAGCGAAATTGCGATTTTTCGTCCTCGACACTAGACCACAGTGAAACTTGAATAATAGATAAAGGAACCAAAGAATGCTGCTGAAAGTGTGAATAAAAGAGGGAAGCTTGTGTGCTCATTTTGCCACTGAATGTCAAAAAATATAGCAAACAAGAGACAGCGAATCTGAAAATGTAGGCTCTAAAACTCTGATGTTCCTTCCTGGCACGTTAATCATCGCGTATTGAAACAAGTTCTGATGCATCGTGACACGGACACTAGCAGGTACAGGCAGGAATAATGAATAGCAAAGTCATCAGTTTACCCAGCACTGACAGAGATTAAGCATGTTAGCCAAAGCAAGACAACAGGGAGACAGTTGGTGAAGGCAGGGACAGAGGCTGTTTTTCTATTTCAGTTTCTGTTATGAAAGACTCCCGGCGCTAATCACTGCAAGTTAAACACTGAGTGCCCAGGAAAAAAGTTGATAAAGAAAGGTAAGAAATACAGCTCTATTTCCAAAAAAAAAATTTGAATGCTGACTAAAATGTAAAAAAAAAAAAAAAAAGAATGCAATGATATTCAGATCACTTAAACTCTATATTTAAAGGTAATAACTGTGCCCCTGTCACAGCTTTTTTGAAACTTGCTACTGGCATCAAATTCAAAACAAGCATACATTTTTCAAAAAACAATAAAATTTCCAGATTCAGTTTCTAATATGTTGTCTTAGTGCTATTTACAATTAAATATAGAGTTTAAATGATTTGCAAATCGCAGCATTCTGTTTTTATTTACATTTCACACAAGGTCCCAGCTTTTTCGGACATGGGGTTGGAGAAAAAAAGGGGGATATGGGAAATGCCTCAGAGGCTTAATGAATGTATTCTCCAACAGCTCTGTCTCCTTTGGTCATTCTCTGTAATTATTAAAGCACTGTATTATAGATGCAGACTCAGTTCAAGAGAGTGATAGAGAAACAAGCACTCCAGAGTAATTACAGGACTTTTTTTATGAACGCATCTAGCCAACAACGAGAAGGAACACCAATACCCTGGAGCTCCTGCGATTGACCAGTGCTGTCAGCACAAAGTCAGAGCAAATGGTGGTCTAACCTCTGAAGAAGAACAGGCTTTGGATATATGCAAGTAATTAGACAACAGTGATCACTAAAAGATTCAGGAAAAATAATGTTTTTGATTAGAGAGCACTCACAAGGCTGAGAGAGAGATGTTTGTCACAATTAATATTCTCAGTCAGACTGGATGAGAGTATCCACGAACAGAATAACACTTCAGCAGGGTTATAATAAATTTGAAATAATACAGGTCATTCATACAATTAATGTTTTATTTTTAACTTTTTAAGCTATTTGTTTAATTTTTGGGAGTTTATAAGTGAAGTGCACTGTTTAATCCAATCTTGTCATTGCATCCCTAAAGGCAAACTTAACACATGCATTTACTCATCACAAGATGGATCATTTCACATGAGTCTGTTTATTTCTTTTCAATTAAGGATGTATTTAAGCGCCTTAAAAATCCACTCAACTTCGAAAGATCTCCCGAAACCAAATTAAATACAAACCTTAATTAATCATTTAGAATGAGATGGAGCAAATCGCAGATAGAGAAAATATGGTGACAGAAAAAGTATTACCACATGCCAGTTGTGGGGGAAAGGAAGGTTAGAGGAGTAATGAGTGAGCTGCAGATAGGAGGGCGATATCTAATTTACCCACAACAACACGAGTAGCTAACTTAATATGGCAGCCAGCCACCTCCCAGTGTTTGCCATATCGATTGCTTGATTATTCCACGTCGCGCTAGGTCTGCTGATGTCACCGGTAAATATCCAGGTTAGGCGGACTGGCCTCCATTAATGTGCGCATCCGCAGAGAGGCCTGTGCTCGGAATGAATCTATTCCCCCTTCACGGAAGGCAGCTGCGAGCTGGCGAAGCATGACCCTGTGACTGTGGCGACGTCAAACCAACCCGCCACCCCTCAGCTCTCGCGGAGTGCTGATAAGACCCCTTGGGCCTCCCAGTGACACACGCTCAGCACCGGAATTAAAGTTTTATCTCTGAATGGACGAGGGCAGGAAGCTGTATCCTGGAAGACTGGACACTGAAGAATGTGTAAGACAGCTGGAGGGGTGGCAGTGGGGAGGAAGGGGATGGGGGGCCAATGAGGTGGTGTGTGTGTGTGTGGGGGGGGACAGTTAGCTTTTTTTTTTTAACCTTTTACAGGTTAGGGTTTATGTTCAGTCAGAATTCTGAGTAGCAGTTTTACAGCTTAATTGCCTTAAATTACCAGCACCGGTCATTATATCAGTATTTAAATGTTCTGTTAGGCTCAGTAGTTGCATACTTGAAATCTTACACCAAAACGATTCTGCAGAACAAGCTGTTTGTAGTACCTTCAGTTACATTTAAACTAAAGAAAAGGAACAAACACAACATGATCTCGCACTATCTTTGACTTTCGTAATTTGCTCAATGTGTAGCCAAAATATTACCAATCGTGTGGTAATCAATGCCCTTGAGAACTATTAGGACATGAGAACCGACGCACAAAAACTGTAATATAGGTAAATTTGCAGCAAAAAGTCAGTTCATTGCCCCTTGGGCAGTAAAAAGCTACTGCACAGCTAATTTTGTCCACCTGTGAGCTCTAACTCTTCTGGTTTGCAGGATGCTGATAAATACTGTTGGTTGCTTGCCAAAAGCTAATACAGAAATGATTTAACGTAAATGTTAATAGCCAGACATGGTTTTTTCATTGCTATTGAAATGTAAGTTTGAACAACTGTACAACATGAAAGGCCCTTTTTGCCAATGTGATTTAGCAACGCTTTGAAAAAATGGGTATTAAATTGTACGATATTCTTCCACCTGTGTTACTCATGGTGAAGCTGCATTTCTTTGACCAGCAGGTGGTGATGTAAGTTCAGGTATATGACACCACTGGTCTGAGGCGCAAGGGGGCACAAGACGGGGGAATGTCATTGGTTTAAAGCGATAATCTGTGCTGAAAAGTGCTGTAGGGAATCGTGTTCCAATAAATCATCTCAGTTTCATTAATGCAAAGCAAAAGATCTGCCGTCTCTCTTCAGCAGTCATTTGATAAGCTGAGCTTTGATCCAAAATGGTCTATCCCTTTTCATCAGGCAAGGAGCATGAAGGTCTAAATTACATCTTCACTTCTCTTGCTCATGTTCCCTGCATAATAAAGCACGAGCAGGTACAGTGGCGGCCATTAAAAATGGATTCAAAGAACTTGGTTAGATATTTTGCACTGTTGGCACTTACGACTTGTACCTCGTTAGGCGATCTATTACATTAGGCATCTGTCTCACTCAGGCCGCCAATCCACGGAACAGGGAGCAGGGACTATGTTCAAAAAGGAAAAAAAAAAAAGGAAAGAAAAATCAAAGCTGTTCTAGGTTTCCAGTTTTCAGAAAGGAAGAGGCAAATCAGCAAATTGACTGAAAGCAGTATTTTCCATCATCTGACAACCATGCAGAAACCACTTAAGGCACCCTGCTGAGAGAAAAAGTGGCGTCTTAACTTCGCCAGCAACTTCTCCCAGGACTCCCAGCTTGACTGCGGCGTTCGGGAGGTTAGCCTACGGGGCCGGAGGCTTTCCAAGCTCAGCGGCGAAATTGGAGACGGGAAGAGTCTAAGCCCCGTGTCTGAGCGACATTATCTGAAATGGGCGAAAGCCTGCCGATAAAGCCGTGCTCTTGATGCTCGGCCAAGCATTGTGTTGTCAGGCCACCAAATCCCGCAGATGGTGAACGGTAACACGCTGGAGTTCTGATTCAAGCAAGCCCGGGGGATAAGGCTGAGCCAGCCGCTTCCAGTGCTGGAACACACATGGCGAGCTCGAGGCGCGAGCGCTGGGCAGCTGCATCAGGGGAAAATGCGCACGCCGAGACGCGGTGAAACTTTAAACGCGCGGCTCGTCCATCCGTTTGATGATGTCTGCATCTCCCTCCACACATCGGCGATTTGCCATTGTGTAATTTGGCAGTGGGCGCTGACCAGTGCTTGCAATTGTGAGGACTTACCTAATTAAATTGTTCTGCTTACTATGGGTTACTTTTAAACGAAAAGGAGCCTAGCTCATAAAGACCTGCCGAGAATATATCACACTTCCTTCCTCTGAAGGACTTCAAAGTGTTTTCACAAAAACTTCAAAAACGTTAATAAGTAGAACCCAGAGAATAGATGGGGCTATGCCAGTGGTTCTCAAACCTCTCCTGGAGGACCACCTCTCCTGCATGTTTTAGATCTCTCCTTGCTTTAGCAATGGTGATTTACAAAGTAAATGATCAGCTCGTTATTAACCTCTTAAAACCGATTGATAATGTCCTGATCATTTGAATCACCTGTGCTGGAGCAGGGACAGATCTAAAGCAGGCAGGACAGGTGGTCCTTCAGGAGAGGTTTGAGAAGCACTGGGCTATGCAAATGAATATAATCGACAGGAACAGATCAAATGAAAGGAAGCAATAAGGCCATCTTGATGGTAAGGTCACAGACTTTTCATTATCACAATGTTCATTCACCAGGCTCAAACTACAGTATAGAGCTGCCACCATTCACCATTCACACCAAGGGACCTTGCTGTAAGACATTTTGAATTGGAAACTGCTTTCCTGCAGAAATGAGATTCCACAACAAAAGATACGGGCATTTCACAGGCATTTGGACTGGGCAGCACAGTAGCGCTATGTATAGAGCCTAACAAAGAGATGCTCTTTTTATCTTGTCTGTCCAACGATAGTGTAATATCCGGCTCATGGAAACATAAACCATTTCAGTCACTTCTGATTGAATGTGGGTTAATCATATCTTCTAGCTCGATAACATACGAGGCAGCACAGGAGGGGTTAAGGACCGCGGATGATCCCAGACATGATACACATGAGAATAACAGGATAACAGTTTCAAAGCAACCATCAACTAGCGCGTCGCGTTCAGCGCCAAGCAGTGAGAAATGTAGTCTGTTAACGGGACATAGTAATCTGCCGAGGGCCATATTTTGGCCGCGTTAAGTGTTCTCTAACGTGGGGCACAATTTACTGTTGCTGATCTACAAGAGCCTAGTTAGAATCAAATTGAGGCATTTCAACAAAATAGGGGGATAAATAGGCTGGTGATACATTTTAGTGTGTTAAATTAAAGGAAAAGTTAAGCTAAAGTGTCTGCATAAGGTGTTGGGATGTAATGACCTGCCATAACAGCTTCAATGCACTTTGGCATAGATGCAACTCTCCTGGAGAGATAGAATATCATAATCCAAAAGATGTTCACTTTGGTCAAAAAATGTTCTATAGATGTCCAACTTGGTTAAGATCTGGTGACTGCAAAGGCCATAGCAAACAATTCATATCATCATGAAACCATTCCAATGCTGTGTGAATGGGGGCATTGTTATCCAGGAAGAGATTACCTGTATCAGGGCAGGAACCATATATAATCACTCAGTATAACTTTATATTGATCTGCAGTGACCCTTCCAATGAATGGAACCAGTGGACTGAAACCATGCTGAAGAAACCCCCCCGACCCACTCCACATAAGATATCCACCAAACCCCCTCACTGCAGGGGTCAAGCATTCAGGGCTGAGCGGTTTCTCAGTGTATGCTCCACAAGCACTCGCTTTATTATTGAGAATGTTTAGAAGGAGAACTCACCGGATAATATACAGTGGGCTCCAAAATTACTGGCACCCCTGACTGGCAATGCACAAACAATACTTTTTAAAAATTCTAAAAACATTTATTTATAGAGAAACTCTAAATAACAACATGTTAGAAATATCGTGCAATATTAATGTTCCAATGGAACCAAGTAAAATCATTTACTGATTCAATTAAAAATGAATTTCCTCCAAATCAAGGTTTCACAATTAATGGCACTCTTAGAGATTATTGTAAATAACGTCAACCAAAATTAAACCAGATATTAAATTCCATTTATTTAAGTTTTATCTAAGTGTTTAGGAACTATATTGACCAATCACATCACTTCCTGTTTCACTAGGGCATAAAAATGAGGTAACACACATGCAATATCCCTTCATCCAACACCATAAGGAAAACAAAACAACATTCAGTTCAAAAGAGGCAGATGGGCTAAACCTTCATAAATCTGGTAATGGCTACAAGAAGATTCACAAATGATTGAATATGCCACAGAGCACTATAAGGGTAATTATTTAAAAATTCCAAAGATATGGAACTGTTGAAAACCTCAAGGGTAGAGGACGCAACTGCATTATGCCCCCCAAGATACTGAGGAAGATAGTGAGTGAAGTGACAAAATTCCCAAGAATCACTGTGAAGGATTTTTTGCAAACTGCTCAATAACTTTCTTCTAAATTTGATATTTGGATGACACAAACTGTAGGTGGATGGATGCCATTGAGAACATGTATGATGAAGTGCCTTGAATCGCTCGAAAAGCCTGAGATGTGCATGCATATAAATAAGGTTTTGAAGTGGCACCATCACGAGCACTCTCGTCTGTTTGTCATCAGGATTACAAAAAAACTACCGGCCCGATTTTTATGAAACTTGGTGGAAGGATGCAGCATAGGCTATCAAGGAACCATTTGAATTTTGGAGAGGATTACAATTATAGGCCGGATACACAAATATTTTTTACGTTCCTTAACATAGCAAGATACGGCATTTGGCCTTCGTGGAATGAATACCGTGCATCTTAAAATCAAGAAAATGGTGGTAATGTTCAATAGCGAGAAAACATAACCAACTCTCAAAATACGATGGTTGCCTTTGCATGTAAAGAATCATAGGAGAGCGTACTATTGGCATTGGTGGAAGTCTGCTCTCTCAGAGTACCGCTCATATTTCCCATTGCATTCGGTTCACAAGCATTACATATGCTGTTACAGTTAGAGACTTTTACTAAATTTTCTTCTGTTTTTTAATTTTTTTAATATAATTCCTCACTCAATCAAATGCCTCAGCACACTTTGAATTTGCATTACAGGCAGCCTTCTCTCATTAGCTTATTAGCAGTAACATTATAAAACGAACCAAAGCATAATCCTAATATTGCCAAACACCCAATCAATGCAAGTTCTTAGAAAATCACAGCATTCAATACCTCAGAACAAACATCTATTGGAACATCTAACCCATCTATATTGTAGGCAGTTTCCTTCAAACAAAACAAAATACTGATTTTCAGAGGTTACATACTCATAACATATTCATTCAGAAGCACAAATTAGTAACATGTATTTTATATATAACCTCTAGAAACAATGGAATCTTCATCTCTGTGATTAATTAACAGGAAGTCATTAATCTTAAACTGATGGGAGGGCAAATAATCGCACATTACACAGTCAATCAACTTCACTACAGAATCTGCATGCATGGAACTTATTACGTATTTCATTGCGTAGATAAATCATTTCATGACAAATGTAATGGATTTGGGCTATAATGTTTTAAGCTATATCATCAGATAATTTCGTAAAATTATTGTGAAAATTGTAGTATTAGCCCAAATGTATTATGCAGCCTTCAAAAGACTGTGAGGCATGATACTGCCTTGGATTAAGGAGGCCTCAAATTCTTGAAATACAAGAAACATGGGGATAAAACTAAGAACAAAAGGTCAGGAATGAGTCAGACAGCACAGAAAGTGGAATCGTATCAAGTCTGTCATGATTTACGGAGAACTGAACCATTGCATCAAATGAAGAGGCCATCCATTTCAGCTGAATTTCTTATAAGATCATATTTCATTAATGTGACAGAACAGATGCCTGTAGCATTTGTTATATCAAAGGTAGAAATAAAAGCTAAAAAACTTTATGAAGAAGTACATTTGTTGATTACATCATGAATTATTTGATTATGTGGAAACTTCTACTACACTATTGATGTCTAATGAAAACAAATGTATGTCTAAAGGTCCACATGGACTTTATACCTCTAAGTGCATGAACATTTCACTAAAACCTCATCAACATTCATAGAAAACAAACATTTTTAAATTCCAAATATCTGACATTTAACTTGAATTTGGAATTAATTGGTCTGTATGAACTGACAAGGCAGATATTCAGCTTCCATTTGAGGGTATTTCAATTCAAATCCCTTATACCATAAAGATTTTGTAGCGCTTTGTATACCCCTTCACCCCACACAAACAGAAAAAGCGATAACGTCCAAGTACTAGGGCAGAGCTGTATGAAAATAAAGTCTGCTTTGTCAGGCGATACTGGCAAGTTCATTCAAAATTAAATAAAAATTTCAGATATTTAGTAATGAATAATGTCAATTTTCTATGTATGTCAATGTGGTCTCAGTTAAGTGTCCACACACAATTGACTATGTAGTGTACGTATATAAACTATGACATGACAAAATTATTGCTGCATTGTTCATGGAGTCAGCGGCAACAAGCATTTTCGAGTAGAAACAATGTCCATCTGTGTGAAGGGACACACCAATGAGCAATGTTTGGCTGGATTCTGATTGGTCAGCAGAACTGACCAATTAAGACCCACATAGGCTAAAGGCAGCTGCATAGCCCAGAGAAATATTCTATTGGCTAGCAGCCTCAGCTAGCCCCAGTGCTTAGACCTGGCAACATACATGCTGGCGCTGGCAATTTCAAACATAATTATCTTCCAAGAGGCTCCTGTGCTTAATGTTTTGTGTAACTGCCTGAAATTAAGTGTGCAGCACTTAAATTCAGAGCTATTGTCTCTCACGTGGCACATTGAGTTTTTACCGTGATTGGTTATTCTGAGGTTTAATACCAAGCACATTCTGGCATCAAGCTTTTTCCACATGATTTCATCTATTTTCTGTTTTCCTCTCTGTGTTTGGTGCTCACTTGGCTTATTCCTTAGCTCTACTAAATCCAGACCGTAAAATCTGTTACCAACACGCTGTGACCATTCTAAAAGCAAATGCCATAAAAAAAAATGTGACATGCTGAAATAAACACATTTTTTTTCTAATCACACACATTACATCACCCTGGCTACAAAAGTCTGTCCCAATCTATGAATGTGCAACTGAATATTCTCCCCTCAAAGGCCTGCATTTCCAATATTACAATACTACAACCGCCAAGCCACCTGAGCCTGCTTTATCTCACTGGAAAGACGACTGTCCCTGTTAGGGTTAAGGCTTTTGTGGTATGGGGATCCCCTAGTACTCACTCATATGGGTCACTGGGGTCAGAGCTCTGCAGTTCAGTGGGGATGGGAATGCGCTTGTAGTACATCTCCCAGTCGAAGGCACCCCTCATTGCGTCCCCTGCCTGGGCCTCGTACCCGAAGTGGTTGTGGTCAATGACGTCGATCATGGGGCACACGATGGTCTTGGGGTTCTGTGCTATTCGGTCTGTAAGGCGGGAGGAGAGAGGTACGCGTGAAATCGAGTGGCGCAGTCTGGTCCAATTCATCACTCTTGCCGTCCCTGGGATGACAAATGACAGACAACCCCTCAAGATCCCCCTTGCTACCCCCCCACCCCAGTGTCTACCACCTGAAATTGGACTGCAGCTGAGGGGTATATTATATAGGGAGATTAGTGGGGAAGCAAAGCATGTTGAGCCTGAGGCTGGGGTTTTAAAATCACAAAGGTGACTCTCTTTTGATCTGCCATGGTGACTTTTTGTACCACTGATTGTGAGTTTAGGGTTTGTCGAGCCAGCTTGCGCAAAAAAAAGCCTGGCTAACGTTGAATTTACTTCATATTACACCCCTTAGGTAATTGATTAGAAACAGTTACAGCGCTTCAAAGTAGGTTCGCTTCATCCAGGCTTGCAAAACCTCACCTATCTATGTCTTTGTCAGTCAGCACCAGTAAGCTGCCCCAGATCTGTCTCCCTAGCAGCCATGGTGTGAATAGCATGGAGGACTATGAGAGTTTACCCTTTATTACATACACATCCGCAGACATTGAAAGCATTGAAGCACAGAAAAATATGAGGGTTAAAAGTATATGTTTGTGTAACAAACATGGTGAGTCATTTGTTTAAGTTCTTCAAACAAGTATTTACATAAAATGATGCATTGATTCCTCTGGCCTTGACCAAGCTTTTCTCATTTGTAATGTAATGAATACATAACACATCCAAAAGGAAGCGTATTAAGGTTGAAGGAACTTGCATGCATGCGTAATTACAACCCCTATTCCGGTATAGTTGGGACAAAGTGTAAATTGTGAATAAAATCAAAACGCATTAACTTTCAAATCACACCAGCCAGTATTTTATTCACAATAAAACAGAAATAACATAGCAAATGTTGAAACTGAGAAATTTTACAATTTTATCCACAAAATGAGCTCATTTCAAATTTGATGGCTGCTACAGGTCTCAAAAAAGTTGGGACAGAGGCCTGTTTACCATGGTGTAGCATCCCCTCTTCTTTTTAACACAGAATGGAGGCGTCTGGGCACTGAGGAGACAAGTTTCTTGAGTTTAGCCATTGGAATTTGATCCCACTCTTGTTTAATACAGGCTTCCAGCTGCTGGAGAGTTTTGGGTCTCCTTTGACGGACTTTTCGTTTAATTATGCGCCAAATGTTCTCAATCAGTGAAAGATCAGGACTGCAAGCAGGCCAGTTCAGCACGCGGACTCTTCTACTACGAAGCCATGCTGTTGTAATAGCTGCAGTATGTGGTTTTGCATTGTCCTGCTGAACTACACAAGGCCTTCCCTGGAATAGATGTCGTCTGGAGGGGAGCATATTTTGCTCTAAAACCTTTATATACCTTTCAGCATTCATGGTGCTTTTTAAAACATGCAAGTGTCCCACACCATATGCACTAATGCATCCCCATACCATCAGAGATGCTGGCTTTTGAACTGAATGCTGATAACAGGAGGGGTGGTCTTTCTCCTCTTTAGCCCGGAGGACACGGCACCCATGATTTCCAAAAAGAATGTCAAATTCGGACTCGTCTGACCACAGGACACTTTGCCACTTTGCTACAGTCCATTTTAAATGAGCCTTGGCCCACAGAACACAGCGGCGCTTCTGGATCATGCTCAACAATGGCTTCCTTTTTGCATGATAGAGTTTTAGGTGGCATCTGTGGATGGCACAGCGGACAGTGTTGACTGACAGTGGTTTCTTTAAGTATTCCTGGGCCCATTTAGTAATGTCAATGGCAGAATCATGTCGTTGAGTGATGCAGTGGCGTCTGAGGGCCTGAAGATCACGGGAATCCAGTAAAGATCTTTGACCTTGTCCCTTATGCACAGAGATTTTTCCAGTTTCTCTTAATCTTTTGATGATGTTATGCACTGTCGATGAATCTTTTTGATAAAAGATTTTATTTTATACTTCTTCGCCGCGTTCGAGTAAGAAGTATAAAATAAAATCTTTTATCAATTGTGATACAACGCATGTGGTTTATATACTTAAGTGTCCGTGTGGTTTAGTCAGTGTGGGTCAAAATGAAATTTGTATCTCGGAACATAAAACAAGAACTCGTACTAAAAGCCTTGATTATGCTATTGTACTTCATTATGTGCAAGCTAAACACGGTTCTGTTGCATCTATGCGGTTATGGGGAATTGAGAAAATCAGCCCATCTCCGAGGGGAGGTGACACTGTTAATCATTTGCTTGGCAGAGAGGCATTTTGGATTCATATGCTTAATACGGTTGAACCGTTCAGTCTCAATGAGGAACTTAACCTTTCATGTTTCTTGTAAACGATGATTTCAGAGTATAAACATGTAAATTGTTCTTGTGAACGGCTAATCTGTGTGTATGACGTCATAATTGGTTGTTTTATATAGGCATGGGCAATACAAATGAATAAAATGACAACATTTCTTGAGTTGCTGAGAAAAAAGTTTTTTATTATTTTCTAATGATTTTTTTTGCAGGTAAGTACAGAAGACACAGGCGAAGAGTTTGCCACAAGTCCAACGCCTTTACAGGAAAGGGTCTCAGAGCCACAGGGTCCCAAAATGGCTGATTTAGGCATTTATCAACAAAACCCATTGTGAAAATTGGGGGTGAAGCCTGAGGGCATTTTCGAAAATGCAGTCTACTCAGAAATAAACCAGGCCAAATTATCCATTAGGGTGATAATTGATGCTTAAGTCATCAACCCCTTTTCTGAAGTACAGCAAAACCCCTAGGCCCTTTTAATGGAAAAATGCTTTGAATTTCACCCAATTATGTTCAACAAACATTAGGTTTTGCATTGATATTAAAAATGGTATGAATGGGTTGCCTGTGAAGTTTTTTTTTGGATCAATGGCCTGCAAAAATGTCAAAATTATGGTGGGAGGGCAAACATTAACGCATCTAGCCCATTACTGTATAAAATGCAGTGAAGTCGCTGATGCCGGCAGTTGTTTGCCCTCCGCTGCTAAAATAACCCGTGGTGATTTAAAAAAAAAAAAAAAACTTTACACTGTTTTTATAATGTCCATATACCCTCCTCCCATGATAGTTTCAATGAGCTACTGTGAATAATTCATAGTAAACACAGTGGCGTGCAGTCGGAGGTTAGTTTGGCGAGGCAGAAACCTCCCTTTGCTTGATTAGCAATCAGGCGATTAACTAGTTTAGTAAGACTATTCGGCAGAATAGCGGGCCAGTTTAGGTTTCAATTACTCAGTATATCCATACCTGAAATGCTCACAGGACAGCAGATTTGCCGCTTGCTTCCAGGAAGCCGAAGCAATGTCATCAACAAATATTAAAACAGTTCGACTTATGCAGAGTTCAATGCTTAATCAATATACAATGTTATTCTCCTTTAAATATGCGCTTTTACCCAAACAAAAAGCGGGCGCTTATTTTCAGTCTTCTTTCATAATCCGATTAACAAAATGTTTAAACGATATACAGAATTACCGAACTGTTCATTATTCAGATTTCCATCCTAATTGAAGGGTATAAGTGAATGAATCTTGTGACCGGTGTTCGAATGGCATAGGTAGCAAAATTTGTCAGAACACTGGTAGGTTTTGAGCATACCTGGCGCTGGTTTATTCCTTGGTATATTTTACTGAAACTTCACAAATAAGCGTCACAGGATATTCTGTCAACTAACTATGTAGGTTTACAGTAAAATACACTCACCTTTCTTGCTATTCTTGAGAAGAAGTCACGGCGAACTCGCGACGAACTTCAACAACTTCTGTCGAACTAATTTCACATCCCTGGAGGTCTAGACTGGACGAACAGACTTAAATTAGATGGCTGTAATTCAATCAGGGCCGTAGCTGGGATATCACGTCATTCCAAAATGGATATTTTTTGCCAATTGTGCACTTGACAGTTTGTAAACACGCGCAAATTGAAACCATCCAGCATGATAATAGCTCTGTTCAAATTGCGTTATTGGCTAATACACAGAGTTCATGTATGAAATCGGGTATCCTATTGAAAAGGTTAACTTTTAATCAAACCATGGTGTTCTTTTTGTATGAAAATGGTATTTACATCATTTTTTATAAGTTTTCTGAGGCTTGTTTACCGCCCCAGTTCAGCTGTTACGCATTCCATTAGAGTTTATGCAGAGCGTTGCCCATGCCTATTTTATATTCAATGCTTTGTTTGGCCATTTTTAATTGATTAATTATGAGGTACATCTGTTGGAAACTTAAATGATACACTCATTCTGAATCATCTGACTCCGATGAAGACGTGGTAACGTCGAAACACGTCAGTTTTTTTTCTCTGATTCATACTATTATAGGCTTTTTGGTATTTGAGTGCTCCAGTTTTTTTTCCCCTTTTCCATTCATCAAATTGCTGTTTGTCTATTAATTTTAAGAATGGCCTTTATCGGTTTTTGCAAATGAACTCTTCACATGTTATGAGGGAATATTACTGGAAGTGAGGTACTCCATCCCTCAAGTAAAGTAGACTCTATGCCAAAGCATGATGAAGTTGATCTGGCAGCTTATGGAGGCCCAACATCTCACTATTACTATTTAAAGTTGATTTTTCCATTAATTTGTCACTGGTATGTATATGTCGAATAGTCCATAAATAGCCAAAATATTTATTTAAGCAGTCCAATTTTAAATGTGAAAGCAAGATTTGATTTATTAAAACACACAAATCCGTGGAGAGAAATATACCAGATATCCTAATGTTTAACCATGGTTCAAAATTATAACGACTCTTTAAAGGTTGTATCAGTGATTCTGAACCAAAACATAATTTGTCATGTACAGGAGATTTTTCCTTATGAACTGTTAGCAGCTCCTCTCATGAGTGGGCGGTGGAAAACTCCGGTCTCTATAGGCCACCTACAGCCAGGTAGACACTGAGAAAGATACACAAACTCGTGGTGACCTACCCACTCCCCCAAACATCAACAAAAGTGTTCCAACGAATCGGAGGGCAGAGGTGGGTCTTCTGCGCCAGTTCCGTGCTCATGCACGACAAGTGGGTGGGACTGAGCAACGAAACAAACTGGGCAGAGTGCGGCAGAGTGAAGCATGGTGAAAGCTAAACCGAAAAAGAGACGCTCGAACGAGTGCATGTCGAGGGAAGAGGAACGCGATCGCAGCTATGCAAAGTCCCGAATAAACATATAGAAAGCATACCAATGCAGGAGAGAATTCCAGGAGTTGAATGGTTTTAATTCTGACACCCAGGTCACCTTGTTTCTACTTGAGGTGAGTAGAGCTGGTGCTAACTCGGTTGGATGTGAATTGTAAATGGTCATCCTAAGCAAAATTGAGTGCTCATGTATTGTTTTTGTAAGGCTGTCTTGCATAGATCATGCTGGTCACAATGAATCAAACGGAAGAGAGATCAATATTTCCTCTTTGGAGCGAGTTAGCAACCTTTGCTAACTCTCAGTTGCCAAGCTAATGAGTTTGCTAATTCTGTCTGACCAAACCAGAGTTTGTGTTAGTGTAATAACACTTTTTCTCTGGCTAGTACCCAGAGTTGAAATTCTTCGATGAATGTATAAACGCAGTGATAAGTTTAGCTAAAAGTGGTGATCTATGTGATGTTAATACTCATTTTGTAATGCCGAGCTAAGATACTTGTTAGATACCTTGTTGAAGCCAGCACTAATGGTGTAAATATCGTCTGGCAATGGTCGTCATTGTTGCTACTGGGCGTTTATCACAATGAGCTGTGCACAGCCATTTACCCAGCTGAGTGAGCCATTCTTAAGCTGCTTTCACACCGGACGCGAAACAAATTTTTCGCATAACAGATTACTTTCAAAGTCAATGCAAAGACGCGAAGTTTCACTTTAAGAAAAGCGCGTTCATGTTCCAAGCTTCTGAAGGGGAGGGGCGAGTGGCTCTGTTGTTTTTCAACTGTCAACAATATTGATGTCATATCGCTGATACAGCCTTCAAGTAATCGGTAAACATTGAGGACATTGGAAGAAAAAACCAACTGTCTATTGATTAAGTCAATTATGCTACAGTACAAAGAAGAGAAGCCTTCTGTATGAGCAAGATGACACAATATTATGTATTCTGTTGGTTTCACACAAGGCAATCTGTTCCCGCTTCGCAGCCTACACGATCTATTGCCTCATTCTTCCCCTGGATAAATAAAACAAATAGAAAGCACAGCTGTCCCAAATCCCTGATGAGCTGTTCACAGAGTGTATTATTGGCATTGTACATGTCACATGCAGCTATGGTGAAGTCACGCTGAACCTTATCCAAGTGGCATTTATTCAAGCCCAACTGGCACAATCAAGCAAATCTGGTACAAAATGTAAAACAGCAAGTTCTGTATTGAAAGATCTACTTGGAAACATTTGAAACATCACCTTCCAGTTGAAATAAAATATGGAAATAAATGGGAAGCTTGTGTCAGATGTGCAGTGTCAGGAAACAACAGCGCTTTAAAAACAAAAGAGTGCAGTAACAAAATTTTACAGTTACTATTTAACTCGTTTCTGCATCAAAGTAGCTGTTTACTAGAATGTTACCTAATTTTAAAAAAAATAATATTCTAGCTTCTTTCTTTGTGCGTGTATAGACAAAAATAACTCAATAAAATTATGTACACAGCCTTCAACAGTGAGCAATTGATATGGCTGTGTTTTTTTTCTCTTTTACCCAATAATTTTTACACCCATTACTGTTTAATTGCAACATTTATATTTCTCATATAACAACTGAAATCATTTTCATATTGAGTCATACACTTCTACAGCATTATGAATTGAGGAATTGCAACATTTGGTACAAAAGCGATTGGAGCATGCATCACCCAGAGCAATACCACATAAACCCCTGAACCATCCTCCAGCTTACACATACATACAACTGCAAAAAGTGTCTGTCTTAACAAGCCATTTAGTCTTAATATAAGGCCTAACTTCCTGGGTTTTCTCTCTCAAGAAGAAAATATTTTAAGTTACCATGTACTTGACAAGTGAAATTTTCTTATCCCATTGGCAAATCTAGAAATAATTCAAAATTATCTCACCCCATTGGCAAATTTTGTCTTCCTGAGAAAAAAGAATATTAGAAATAAGTGTTTTAAGTCTTAATACAAGATTAAAGTGCTTGGTACGGTGGACCCATTTTCAGTATGTATGTATATGTATGTATCAGTGGCAGCAGGTGAGCTGAAAACTGGGGAGGAAGGGAACATACCTTACACTAATGACCTGCTCTCAATCATTTATTTAAATTAATAAACATGGAAAACGCTCAACTCTATCAGGTAAGGCCAGTTCTCCTCGTTAAGTTAGGACAAGAGATAAAACACATAATTTTGACCCAGATTTGCATTTCAATCAATGATAACCATTTTCTGTTGTGGAGACTTGTTGGTAATCTTTGTTTTTCCCGTAAAAAATCATGAAGTGCAGGGTAGATAGCCTACATTCAGGATATGCTAAAAGCACAAGTGGAAGGAAACAGAGTAGTTCATCTTTCTTGTGAAGTCAACAAAAATTTTTCTGAATTTACTTTACTATTGAATCGCTACTGTATTGCATTAAGAGGAAAGCTGTGTGTTTACGTGTCGATGGATTATTCTAATCATCTGGAAACTTGTTACATAAGGACTTGATCAAAAAAAGGCCAAGACTACTTATTAATTAAAAGGGATGTTGCTATCCTCCTCCAATTTCCACCGAGCAGCCATCAGTGGTATGTATGTGTGTATGTATGTATTTCATGTATGGTGTAGGAATGCACACATATCGGTATTCTTTACTGTGTTCCTTCCATTAAAACCCACCAAGCAGCGGTGGCAGCCAATTGACATTGGCCTCGCAGTGAGAATCCAGGAAGGTCAGGACTTCTCCTCTGGCTGCAGCAGCTCCCAGTAGCCGAGTCCTAATGAGCCCCTCCCTCTTCCTGGTCCTGACGATCCTCACCTTTGGGAAAATGGCCATGTACTCCTCCAGACGTGCTTTCAGATGTTCTGCAAATGAGAGGTGTGAAAAGGCTATGAAGGTTGCTGGGTCGACTTGCTCAGAAAAGCACACGAGCAACCAACACTGTCTCAGATTAAATCTGGCTGCGCTAGAGCAGAATATGGCCAGCAGCCTCATGTATTTGCTGTATAATTTGGCTTGGCACTGCTCAGGGATTCAGGAGGGTTACAGTCGACTGGGTTAGCATTGTTCTCTGCTCCAGCACCACTTATTGGTCATCTGGGCTCACGAGGGTTGCTGTCTGATCATGCATGGTTCGGTTTTGTTCTGTGCATACTATGGATGTGACTGTGGAGTGAAAAGAAGTGGCTGACAGGCATGTGTTCCTCAGTAGAACCACTCAGTGTCTGTGCTTTTCTGATCTGGCAGTAAGAGTCGCATATGAGCATGCTTGATCATTGTCTGCTGACTAGACATTGGACATGGGATAGGAGATGTCAAATTAATCCAAAAAAAAAAAGCATTGTAAAGGGATTGTATTACATTAAAATACATTCCCAATTAAATCAAAGCCTTGGAAACACTGCAGCTGATAAAGAAGTATAAAGGTTCTTCTTTTAAAATTGTATATATAACTGTAACTCACAAAATAGAATGTACTGCTTTATTTTTTAAGACGGATTAAATACTTGTTTCATTGCTGCGTTTATCAATTTTTATATTGTTAAATTATGGACTGTGGGCCAAATTGTATAAATACTGATCTCGGCACAACATTCCCATCCAGTCAACAGTTCAGTGATCCACTTAAATTGGCCTCAGCGCTTCTTGAACATTTTAACAAACCATTTGGTGGATATTTACACGTTCCATCACCCATAAAAACGAATACACATTTCAGGTGGAGATGGGTGAGCCATCCAATGTGGATATGAAAAGAATGTTTCAAAGCAATGACCCATCTGAACCAGCTGAATAACCATTAATTCGGATAATCATAGCAGACCAATAGCATTTACAGGGATTTGCAGGTTATGTATCCATAACATAACAAGTTCATGGAAACTCAAAATCTCTCAGCCTGGAAACTACCACCAGTTCACACCGAGTAAGCATAATATCAGAGCGCAGTAGGGCAGTTTTTCAACAACTGTGATGGCTGGATGCTCTGTTTTTGCCTTAACTAATGTCTACAACAAATTCAGGGTCAGTTAGCTGCTGCACATGTGGTGGCAGGCAACAAAAAAGTACCATTATTTCAGGCCATAAAAAAGGGATTACATTATCACCAGAGTTTTAAGAGTTATGTACTTTATTTTTTTTTAAAAAATTGAATTTGGGGTAAAAACAAATACGTATCAACACACGTCAGCCACTGACAACTGGAGTTCATTCAATGGGATATTTATTCATTAGAACTGAAAAGGGGGGACAGAATCGGGCTATGGACTCTGAAAGCCTCTGCTTTTGAATAGATTCATGTGCAACACTGCAGCACTGTGAATAAGTGAAGTGTTCATGGAGTGCCTCCGCATAATTGTGCATAACGCATCTACAACGGAGGCTCAGACAGAAGGACTAAACAATGAGACCCAAGGGAATTTGTTAGAGCAATTTCTGACAACACTGCTAGCTGGTCAGAATGCTAGCACAAATGAAAGTAAAGCTCTGAAACCATGACGGTATTTTCCTTACTTGCATCTAGCTGCACCCAATCAAATGCTGCCCAAGGCACTGCTAATTTGTGGATCTAGACATCAAGTCAAAGGTTGTACTCTCCTTTGAAGGCATCTTCAAAGTACTTTACAATGCCTTCAACAGGATTTTTCCACACAAGCAATGTTGTTTGAGCAGGGAGTACACACTTAAGGAGCAAAAAAATCCATCGCCAGCCAATTCCAATTTCCGGCGGACTCCAAAGTCTGCAGTTATTCATGGTGTGCACTGCCAACCAGATCGATTTCCTTTAGAGAACATTCTGGAGACAGGACCAAAACAAACCTAACCTCTGCCACCATTATTATTTCTTTTAATGATTCCAGTAACTCTCTTAGATTGAGACTGCCACACTGGAACCAGGTGAACGGCAACCTTTGTGCACAGCGTTTCTCTTAAACACAAACTCTCACGTTCAACACATTTCCCACACACGTTGACAGCAATGTGAAAATGACCTTTATCAACATTTATGGCTGTAAAGAAGCATTTTAGTGGAGCTAGATCATGCACATTAAATGACAGATAAAAAAAAAGTCCAAGCTCAGAGAGTAAGAATCCTCTCCAGTAATTTGCTACAGTTTCACCTGGATTTGCTAATTAGCATAACTGCTCAGCCAGGAATTAATAAACGAAGCCATGAAGGAAATACATGGCAGGTCTTAAACTCTGTGAGCCCTGGAATTTCCACCTCTGTAAGGACCTCTACCATCCTTGGATGGAAGCTCTAATTTTCCCTACTATTTTGTACCTGAGTACACTAAAACCTCAAGCTTAGGGCTGTCTAATCTTATCTGAAAAGGGCCGGAGTTTAAGACCAGCATTTTGATGCCAGATTGAACCAATTGACGAATAATCCGCTTTAATCAAGACCTGGATACGTTAAATTACATGTATTTATGCCAACCTTACCATAAGAAAGCAAAGTACAAGTTCCTTGTGTAGTTGTGTTAAATTCATCATGTGAAAGACAGACTACAGCCAAATATCCACCACTATAGTGATGAGGGAAAATCCAGAGGGCGACAGTATGAGATAATGGGCCACTTTCATTGACAGATATTTAACAAATAAATCGCATTTTATATGGGAATGTAGTCTATAGGACTAGCCTACATTTGTGATAGAGAAACTGGCCCACTGAGGGTCTTAAACTAGCCACACATTCAAGATGATATTTTGTGCTGAATGTACAGCACAAAATATAAATGAAAGAAACAATACAATTCCACAGTGCTAACTCCATGCACATATGATGTGCTCCACCAGGCTGTAACATCTATAGTCAGGGCTTCTCAACCTTATCCAGGAAGGGCCGGCGTGGGTGCGGGCTTTCACTCCAACCAAGCAGTGACAAACCTGATTCCACACGTTAACCTGTATTTGCTGAAGTCACTGATTCGTAGAATCAGGAGTGTAATTGCTTGGCTGGAACAAAAACCTGCACCTATGCCAGCTCTTTCTAGATAAAGCTGAGAACTGCTGGTCAAATGTAAAGCTACAAATCAGAGAAGAATGAGTATCAGACAGAAAACAGACAGTGTTATAAACAACACCATAGAGATACACAAACATGAGAATTTTTCCTTTTCATGGAATTTCACAAAGTTTCTGACTCCATTAAAGCGGATTTTTGGGAGGAAAACAGTGCTTCTTCCTTACCTCGTTCTTTGTAATGAATACATTTACATTCATATAGCATTTTAGTAATATACCAATTTATCAGTTGTAAGTTTGATTCCAAGAATACATGTCAGCTCCAACATGGCAAGCAGGGGACATGTTTTTATAATGCTCTGAATAAAAAAAGACACATGAACTCTTATGTGACACACACTTAATAACACAACTCTGTTCATGTCCGTGAGTTCAGTACATTTAATCAAAACTTTACCAGCCCTAACCCCCTCACTGACCAAAAATACGATCTCCCCTTTGAAGGCCGAAACACCTCATGACAAACTCCATCTGTGCCAGCTTTGAAATTAAATGAAGGTTTGATGCTTTTCCCTGAACCTTTGGCTTTTGATAGATTATACACAAAAGCAAAGCCAAGTCATTTTGCTTTGATAAAAAGAGCAACAGGGATGAATGTAATCTGTATTGCACAATTTCAGTTGGAAGATTTAATTTGAATTTTGCTAGGTCTGCTGCCCTCACCGTACTAAATGGGCAAATGTGTAATGCCCAAGCTATTTGACACCTCAAGACCATTCTCCAATACCATACACACCACCGAGAGTACTGTCTTTTGCCCAGTATCAAAGTTACCCCAGGTCATAAAGCTGTACATTTTCATGGCAAAAATTTTTAGCACAGTAATCATCATTTTATTTGTTTTGATGCTCAGCTTTTGCTTTCCCTTCTATCTAAGTCTCAAAACTAAGTTTAGCACCCTGCTTCCATGAAGGCTCTGTGCTGTAATTTGTAATTCAGACATCTTCCTACAGACAAACACCCATTTATTATCCAAATTCTACATTAGAAGTCCATGTTACTTCATTCATTTTTCCCATTGTGAGCACATATTTGCATAGATTTTAATCAGGAATGATGTGTAAATGCCACAAAACATCTCTAACCATTTGTCTGTACCTTCAGTCGTTCTGTCATTTTCAGGGGAATGATGCAACACACGTATGTTTTGCAAAGTTTGTGTTGTCCCCCAAGTTTGTTGAAAACCAGAGCAACAGCAAGAGCAGAAGCTTCACTTTGCGCAAGTTGTGTGTGAAATGTCTTTCAATAAAAACGACTATGGCATCCCTGATGAATTTAATATTCGTCGCTAAATGCAGCCTGAAGCCAGTCCTCTTACACTTGGCTGCTAAAGCATCCATCATTTTTTATTAGACATGCATGCGAGAAGCCTTCTTCTGCAATGTTTTCCACTCTCGATCAAAGCCAGAGAAGTAAACAAGAAAAGCGAATGCCCGAACATTGCTAAAATGTTGGCAGTTGGGCCTGCATCTAATAATTTTTTCACTCTCCAATTTCAGCAATATGCAATATTATATGCTTTTTTTGTTAACAAACATTCATTTTACAACTGAATTCACAGAGGTTTTTCTGACTTCATACTTCACAAACATGCTGCTTATTTCCCCCAGACTCAATGTCACTTCCTATTGTTACATAGACTTGGGTGAAGATGATACGTGTGTCAGTGTTGTTTAGTGTCAAAATCCATTTATTTTCCGGTGTACCAAGTACACTTGAATTGCAAGTATTCAGGCATATAACTATCGGTGTTGCAATGGCTTGAAGGGCCTGTATTACAGAAAATAGTTTTTTTCCCAGTTTAATCCCCTTTTACAGTGATTGCCACTGTATCTACCAACCCAGAGAAGGTTCACCTTGAAGACCTCCCCAGTTTAGCTGTTAGACCCCTGTCTTCCACTTCAGCTTTAGATGAACATGGTTTGAAATTCCTGCTGTTTTCTATGTCTGAAACAGACCTGCGCTGCAAAGTCCCAACCAGCTCTATCTATTTGCCCTCCTCTCTCCAATAGCCTTGCTTGACCTCCCCCCCCCCCCTCTCTGTCTCTCTCTCTCATAGCAACTGATGTTACTCTTTTGTGATTGGGTCTTTTGAAGCTCATTAGTTGAGAGAGGGTGCCAACTAAAAACAGTCTGCTCTTTGGAGGGGAGGAAATGACAGGCAGCAAATGGCCTTGAAATTATGAATTTTTATGAGTGTTTTTGTTGAATACTTTAGAAATCTTCCTTTTGGACATCCAGGAATATAATGAGCTCAAAAAAAAAAAAAAAAAATAATATGGGACCTTTAAATTCATTCTACTACCAGGTTTAGATCTTTGCATTCAGAGCAACAAAATGCTGTGAATAGGTACAACCAAATTCAGCATGAATGCTGATGTGGCTAGGATATTCAGAGAATTTCAATGCAACACATAACGGATAAAACAATGCATTCATTCACACAACACCCACCCACACGCACGCACACACTCTCACACAGACAAACATATTCACGCGCGCAGGCAACACAAGAGAGCATATTCTACAACAGTTGTGAATGTTGGCATTTGTCGCTACAAAAATGATATCAAGAGGAACATCACTGAGTGACAGGTGCGGTCTAAGCCCAGCCCAGTCATTCGCAGTTCAAACTCCAAGTGCGTATTTGCAAAGCAGTGTGAGCTCATACTACTCTTCAGAAGAATTCTGGGATAAAAGCTGCTGCGGTGGGTCGAAGGCAGAGTAAAGAACACCCAGGAAGGAGAGAACCCCCTTCATCCCGATAGAGCTTGCAGATAGCCTGGTGACAGCTGCCACAGAGCGTGTGAAAATATCAGCCCATCACATCCACGTTCCAGCCCAACAAGAGAACATTCAGGTCCCCCATGAACACTCCTGCACTAATGGTCAGGGTCTACTTCCCCACAGAGTACAGCTCACTCACTAACTGAATAAAACACAGACATTCTTTAGAGATACCATCAAAGCTGTATCAGTGTCAATGAGCAGGGAGTAATTTCTCCAGGAACTATCCACCATTTGATGGGAAGGGTCACAATCACAGGGCAAGGATTTCAGATGGGATGGAAACTGCAGGATATTATAACAATGAGGCTTTTTGAATGGTATTTGTTTATATTTTTGACACATTAAGATAGGATAGGAAAACAATAATTACTTACTGTAGTACATATTTAAGACTGATCCCTCACATCAGCAGATTCCAAGCACAGTTGCAGCACATACTCATAGAATATTACAAAATGATGCCAGGTCTGTTTCAGTCAGCGTGCTACTAAATATAAGTGTTAAATGCTTATTTCCGAAGTAAACAAGAGGCAAGATGGAACAGAATGAGCGCAGAAAAAAGAAAACACGGACTTGAAATCACGAAACTTTGGCTTGGCACAGAGGAAGCGGGCAATTGTGCAGTAGTTGATGTTGCTCTATTCTAAATTAAGAGATAAAGCACAGTATATAAGAAGGGATAAGCTATAGCCTGCATGATGGAAACTAGCCCCAACAAATCAAACCACAAAGCTGCTTCTCACACCAGGGTGACAGACATAAACTCTATTACCAAAATTATTATTGATGGCTTTCAAAATAGGAGTTGTTTGAACTGAATTTCTTTCAATGACGCACAGTGCAGTCACATTCTTCAAAAGCAAGCCTACATAATCTTGAAATAAACACCACAGTTCCCTCCCACACAATTTGGACGCAGAAAAGTGGTAAATTTACATAGCAGTTAGGGTAGGCAATTTATTTTAGAAGCACTTTTTGTTGTATTTGTTGAAATTCTCTTCACATTTTGAAAACAATCAATGGATCAAATCTTCTGCTCGTTCACTGCGTGCGGCATTGCGACTACTGGGGTGCAGCTGTAGCAGGGGGCAGAGATGCTTATTCTCTCTCGAACAGCATATATAACGTTCACAAACTCAAGAATTACAGGTAATAACTGGATAAGCGATTGATTTGTCTCCCTGATGGTTTTATTTTGTCTATTATTATTTGAATTCATTTTCACTGTAATATATTTCATATTTTACACATACATTCAAATGGATTTTTTTTTTTTTTTTTTTTTAGGATTTTTGAGTTAATTAATTAATTAATTAATTAATTAATGTATTTTTTTTTTTTCCTATGTTGACTCACATTCACAAACGACTGCTAAAAATATGAAGCAAGATATTAATTCTTATGAATGCCTTGACTCTGGCACAAATGCTTCTAATAAAATATTTGAATCAGAGATGCTTCCTGTTCACCCTCTGCTTACAATGGCTTACACAACTTAAACAAGAATAGAATCAGACAGACAGAAGAAGGAAAGACTGCAACCAAGCCTCTCGCAACCATGCCTCTCGCATGCCCTCCATCCCGGTCCTTTCCTCTATGACCAGATGTGCCAGGTTCTCGAGTAGCCTAGCTATCCTGAGGATCAGAGCTGATGCTGTCAACCAGGAAACTCTAAAATGTGAATCACTGAACAACATGCTAAAAATTCTGTGCAAAATTTGACTCATCAATATGTGTCACCAATTAACTATAATCGCCAGGTACTGAGTTAGCTAGGTAGGTACTTGCTATTGATTCATGAGCAAACATTATGGGTGAAACAGAAATTAAAATGCAAAATATACTTACTGTCGTAATCTCGTAAGTTTTAGCTTTACTGAATTTATAACATTACTGCAGCCAGGCACCGCAAGCTAGCCAGAGTAGTATAGCTGGTAAGGATGTTAATGATTAATTATTAATTGATTAATTGCCATTAAGAATTTAGCTGACTAAAAATATGTAAGCCTGCAAAGTATGTTTGTGTAGTCGACCATTTATCCACAGCACACATATTTTAACATTTATACTACAAGAAGGCATACTTCAATTGTGAGGGTCAGGAAAGATATTGGGTTTGTTTGGTCTGACATTAGTAAAGAATTGCTGAATCACGCATATAGAGCACCAAATGTGTGACATCACATTTCTTTTTTTTTTTTTTTTTTAAATAAATTTGGCATTTCCAATCCCACCCGAATCTGGAATGTCCAATTGGGGAACTATGGAAATCACATTTCTATGGTGGCAGTTTCCCTGGATCTAAACTAGAGGGCACTCGGCAGAACGCATACCTCCGCCATGCCAAAATACCTTCGATCACTTCCAAAATTAAATCAACTCTTCCTTGAACTACCACCTATCATCCTGTCAAATTTCGTGCCAAATTGTTCATAACTTTTTGAGTTATCTGGTCAGAAATATCACACAGACCTGCGTTAGACTGATACAGTATACGGTAACTCTTCCAGATCCAAAATCCAGAACATGTTCCGGATCACCTTCAAAACTAAATCAACTCTTCCTTGCACTACCACCTATCATCCTACCAAATTTTGTGCCAAACTGCTCATAACTTTTTGAATTATCCTGTTAACAGACAGGCAGACGAATGAAAGGTCTTCCTTAGAACCACAACTTGCTGAAACTGAAATTTAAAAAGGTGAAAAGATGCATCATATTGTCAAAAGAACAGAAGCAAAAAATTCATTTGGCAAAAAACTAAAGAATGACATCACAAAATACTTACATTGGAGTGATGTCATCGCGACCCCTCATCGCTAGAACCGCATTGCATTGATGAAAAGAATTGCGCTACTTTCAAGTCTCTGGCTTAATTAAAAACTAAGTTTGGATGAAAATGTGTTTTCAACCTTTTGTGTGACCTTGACCTATGACATAGAAACTCAAAAAATATAGGTCAGTACTGAGTAACCTATGCTAACATGTCTCCAAGATTTGTTAAGATTAGTGCAGGATACATGGCAAAAGGGTGCCTAACTAACAAACTGACAGCAGAGTTGGGTCGGTACTTGTACTTGTACTTGAGTACTTGGACTTGCAAGTACTTTTTCAAGTACTTGGACTTGGACTCAAGTACTTTTTCAAAAACGGTAAAAGTGCTTGGACTAGGACTAAGTACATTTGAAAAGTATTTGAATTTTCAAGTACATTTCAAGTACTTTTCAAATATTTTTCAAGTAATTTGAAATCAAGTATTTTTACATGGATTTTCCCATTAGTAAAGTAAAATCCATATCGAATCTTTTTATATCCAATAAACATTTTTAAACATGAGTAAAATGATACTGTTTATCAATCAACTATTATGTTATTTTGATTCATCCATCATAATTAGCAATTGTTTGAGTGGTAGTTTGAATTTTGTTTTTTTCATGTCTGTTAATTGATGTATAATTGATTGATGAGCAGTATCTTTAAATAGCTTGCCTTGATCATTAGTAATTGAGGTGGTTAATGAGTTAGTGAGCTAATTACAGTGGGTCACTGAGAAGTTAAAATGTTCAACTGAGTAGTTAGATTGTTCAACTGAGAAGTTTAACTACTCTGGTGAAAACATGAAAAGTACTTGTACTTGAGTACTTGAGAAAATACATGTACTTGGACTCAAGTACATTTTGAAAAATGCCAAAAGTACTTGTACTTGGACCAACCGACTGATACACTGATAATCGTACGATTTCAGCAAGTAATAAACAGGAGTGAAAACATAACCTCCTTGGCAGAGTTAACAAACTTTTCAAATGGTGGCAGTAGGGTAGCGTGTCAGTTTCTCTGTTGTTTAGGTCATAAATTGATCAGTGTTTTGCCCTGGAGTGGAATAATCAATTGGAAAGTCATATTTGCACTTTTTCTTGCTTTCCTAAAGATCCAGCTCAAAGAAGAAGATCTGGACATCCCTGATAGGGTAACTAGCAATTCATTTCACGTGAAATGCGATCAGACATGCTGATATGGTCAAACGTTACGCTTCAGTGTGAGATTGCTAGGATGGAAATCTGAATAATTATTATGAAAGAAATCTCAGCTTTTTTTGGGGGTAATTCTGTGTTTCGTTGTAGCCTTTTGTTCTTCGGATCATAAAAGGAGAATGAAAATAAACTCCACGTGACTTTTAAAATGGCAGTAAATAATGTCTGCTAAAAGTGGGAAAACATCTTAAACAGTGATCAAGCATGGAACCCAGTGTCTGAAGGGTGAATCATTGAATTACATAAAAATCCTTTTAATTACTTTACTATGGGCTGTTATATACCAATGGCATGATGAATGCATTCCTTCAATGCAATAAGCACACTTATAAATAGCATCCATTTCTATTATTCATTAATGTGACCTTGGGAAGTAGGATGACATTTTGACAATGCAGCAAGTTTTTCAAAAGCTTGAATGAACATTCATGTTGAAATACAATAACTTCTGGAAAAAGGTGCTTGTAGTGACTGAACTGCCCAATAGAGGAGATTTCAATGGCCCAGATTTCAATAGTTCCACAGAGTTATGGAAAAATCCACAATATGCCACCACTAACACTGCACTCCTAGACAGGGCCCAGGGCTGTCAATCAATTATCTGCACTGCTAGCACAATGCTGCTTTCCTTTTGGATCACAGGACCTGGATAGTCATTTGTCACACACAGCCAGATTTCATAGGTTTGCATGTATGCATTCTCAGAGGGATATCAAGGTCACCCAGTGACAAAACCATGCCATGGAAAATAAGTTGCATGCATGAAAAATATAATGTTGTTGACTGCAGGCAGAGAATACAATTCAACTGAATGCACTCAAATGCAGAAGGCAGCAGAAAAACTGCAATCGCCAGATTCACAAAGACCCTTTGCAAGTGCAAAAGCTTTTCGCACCTGCACAGCCAGTGACATAGCCAATTAATTGGTGCAAAACAAATACCCTGGCCAATCACTGGCCATGTTATTGGTTTTGCAGAGGCAAAAGCATTTTGCATATGCAGAAAGTCATGGTGAATCTGGCCCATTGTATGGCGCGCTGCACACCTGATACTATGATTTAACAGCAATGAAAGGCTATTCTTAAATATAAAAGTGTGCCCCCTCCTTCCATTCAGCCAAGCAAAATTGATTCAACTCCAGGAACTGCGCCAATTTAGGAGGAGACAATTGTTGAACAGTAATTTTCAGGTCACGTTAATTATTATAATTAAGATTTACTATATGTTCGTATATTGAGTGGGCCATTCTTGAATTCTTACATATTTGTATTTAATCTATTCATTCATTGTTTTGACTTGCGCTTTAGGTAATTTTCATATGGGGACATAGGGTTTTTACCTCGTATGGAGATACTTTATGCATAAGGATTTGCCTGTATATGGCTTGATCTACGCTGCTCCTGGTGAAGCAGATATTCTAGTTAACCTTCTGCAAAACAAGGAATTCCACCACATGATGCTGCCACCATCAGACTCGGCGGTACACATGGTGTTATTTAGGAGATGGAATGTGTTTGGTTTGGTCAAAATGCTGCATTAACACAGACCTCAACTACAACCAAAAAAAGAAAAACTTTTTTCCAAATAGGTCTCGGGGTCAGTGAAATTCCCTCTGGATGAATAACGGATGGGGACTTTACTGAAGGTAATACATAAAAAACATGGCCTTGGCAGTTTGAACTTAACTAGGTAGGGCTCACATCATGTAGACTTTAATTTCACACATAAAAAAAGCTGAATGCAATATCTACAAGTTCCAAAGTTTACCCCAGTCATATTCAAAGAAAAAAAAATTCAAAAAATAAAAAAAGTCCTTACCTACAGTAAGTAAATATACAGCTGCTTTCAGATGCCATGATGCATGAGAGTTTGAAGGGTCAGATGACTCCCAGAATACTCTTGGTTTATACCAGTGATTTTTTTTCAGGTCCTGCTACAGAATTTTTTTTTTTTTTTTTTATGCTTTTGGATCCATATGTTTTTTTCCCATAGAGAAGACCTGTTCAGATAAAATAAATAAAATATTTAAAAAAAACAGCTTTTGAAGCGACTGTTCTGTGGCCCCTTCAACACCATCACAAAGGGAATCCTATCTGTCTGTGGTTACGTCACACACCCTCTCGTCTTTAGACAGCAGCCCGCGCACCAGTTCCGTCAGCATGTGGAAGACGTGCCAAAAAAACAGGCAATTCCAGGCTAATAAACAGATAATTTTGTACATTTACATGCACGCCCTTTTAAATTCAATTGGATTTTAGCTAAGCGGATTAGCATTCAGCACACGGCCCGCTCCCACGGTGGATCTGCAGATCAGAGGGAAACGTGATTGTCAGTAGAGGCGCCTCCCCACCTGCTAATCTTGCGTGGCACAATGGCGGATAAATAAAATAACTGACGGTCGAAAGACCGAAGCCTCAGAGACCTGTCAGCACACGAGTATTGGGGAACTGTGGGACTGCAAAACAAAGCTGGGTGTTTGTAGGAATGCAGCACACTCACAGCCTCTCACGGCACTTTCTGTATTTTACTCTCAGTTTCAATTAAGAGCACAAACCTTGCAAATCCTGTATTAGAGGAATCAAAGCACAATTCAATAGAAACTAGTCTCGCAGGATGTCGGCTCGTGAAGTTTCCAGAAGGCATTTTGGCTCAAACTTATACAGAGATTTGTTGGTGCTCTGGCACATATTTATATAAAATTTTGTGAAAAAATACAGGTCTATAAAAGGGCGTATAGATTTTCTTGATCCAATCCCTACATCCTAAGCTGCTAATTGATATTTATTCAACATTTACATGTTTTTCATGAAATGATACCATAATCACTCTCCGCTTGAACAGTATTCAAAGCAAAAAATAAATAAATAAGATGGATCGTGCAAAATCTAGTGCATGGAATATGCTTCTGAACATAAATTTCCTTGGCAAGTCTGTTGATATTTCTATACTCCAAATTCAATGTATAGCCAGCTGAGTCTACGTGCACTAGCTGGTACTTCAGAAAGGGGTAAATAAAAAAAAATGTCTTCCTGAGTTTTTCAAGAAAAAGAGGGTCACTTTTTACCACCTGTACCATTCTGGCCAGGAAATTCTCCACTGGGAATATCCACTGATGAGCCATAACATTATGGCCACTTACAGGTAAAGTAAATAACATTGACTATCTCGTTACAATGGCAACTGTTCGTGGGAGGGATATATTAGGCAGTCAGTGAATATTTTGTCCTAAAAGATGATGTGTCGAAAGCAGGAAAAATGGGAAAGCGTAAGGATATGGGTGACTTTGATAAGGGACAAATTTTGATAGCAAGACCGCTGAGTCAGAGCATCTCTGAAACTGGAGCTCTTGTGGGGTGTTCCCAGTCTGCAGTGGTCAGTGCCTTCCAAAAGTGGTCCATGAAAGTAAATCCGGAGAACCGGATTTTTTGCAACATTGTTGCAGACCAAGTGTTCCCCTTCATGGAAACAATATTCCTTAATACCAGTGACTTCTTTCAGCAAGATAATGCACCCTGCCACACGGCAAAAAATGGTTCAGGAATGATTTGAGGAAGGTGTTGACTTGGCCTTCAAATTCCCCAGATCTCAGTACACTTGAGTATCTGTGGGATGCACTGGACAGCCAAGTTTGATCCACGGAGGTCCACCTTGCAACTTACAGGACTTAAAAGATCTGCTACGAACGTCTTAATGCCAGATACCGCAGCACACCTTCAGGGGTCCAGTAGAGTCCATGCCTCGACGGGTCAGGGCTGTTTTTGTGGCAAAATGGGGACCTACACAATATTAGGCAGGTGATCATAATGTTATGACTGACCATTGTTCGTAAATTCCCCTTGTATGACAAACGATTCTTTCATACTCTCATTCCTTCAAGTTCTTCAATGCACAATATATCATTCACATTCTATTTTTTATTTCACGTATTCTTCAAATTTAAGTTTATATTTTCATTTGCATTTGGCACAAGTGGTTTGTTTCGTGCACAGTAAAAATGTCTCAGAAGACATTTCAGTCAACCAGCCAGCGTTAGAAATGCTTTCATGGGGTATTGAAAGGCTTTGCATTAAAATGGGGAAAAAAATTTCACATGCACTGTAATTCTAGGTTTGCATGTATGCTGAATGTACTTTTGTATGCGTCTAATATATCCATTTGTCCAAACAACTACTATCTGGGCCAAAACTGAAATAATGTTAATGTCTCTGAACCACGGTTTAAATTCCCATCTTTTCAACACTCATCTGACTTGACAAATGGAAACAAAATAAGTAATATACTGCACCTAGGTCAGTCCTGCTCATTGGACAAAAACACAAATACACGCAAACACTCCCCGCACAAAAATACACGCAGTGAAGTTTATGGCACACACATGTACTCTCCATTATGCATAGTTCATAGACACACAAACTCAGTATGACCAGAATGAAAGTTCATCATTCACACCACTGCATGAATTGCCAGACCTTGCAAAGAGGTGAAAGGTATGTAATACATATCAATTATGAATTAGTGATCATGAATGAATATTGCATTTATATAGTGCTTTGCCATAGATACTAAAAGTACTTAACAGTGACATGGGGGAATCACCCCTCACCACCACCAATTTGTAGCACCCACCTGGGTGATGCAAGGCAGCCATTGTGTGCAAAAAGGCTCATCACACATCAGCTGAGCTGGAGAGGGAAAGGACAGTTTGCATGGCCAATTTAATCAGGGGAAGATTAGGTGACTGGTTGAAAGAGCCAGGTTGGGAATTTAGCTGGGATACCAAAAAACTTGCTATGGTTTAACGTCTCATCCTAAAACGGCATCTCCTACAGCACAGTGTCCCAATCACTTAACTGGTGTGCTGGTGTTTTCTAGTGCTGTACTGTTAGAAGTGCTGATCTTCAGTACTCTGAGACGTGGGGGACGCAGTAGGGCAGCGGTGAAGTGTGCATGACTTGGGACCGACAGATCCTGAGTTTGAGTCCTTGTCACGGCTTTCGCAGCGAGTTCTTGGCCAAAACACTTCAATCCCATTGTGCCAAACTCCACCCAGGCGTATAATTGGGTACCAGCAAATTGTCAAGGAAACCTAACTATGAGCTGGGAGGGCCACCTGCGGTGGACTAGCACCCCATCCAAGTGGAGTAGCAATACTCTTAGTCGCTTCATGTTACTGAAACGGGGGCTAAGCACCAGCCTGATGAGCCACTAGGCTTGGAGTGGACTTACTTACTGTTAAAAGTGTGTTTAACTCATGTCCAACATTGATAACTTGAAGAAAAACGCCACATATAAAAAAAACCCTGTTAATAATTCATACATTAAGCTCAAGCAAATGGGAAAATTATTTACTTTCATTTCAGGACATTTACTCTCATGGTTCAGGGTTTCTCTCTGAGGGTTGTCTTTTCTGACTAAAAGTATGGGCGTAAAAAATATTGGCATCCCTTTTGCAAATAAAATTGAGCAACATTAAATTGGTAGCATATTTTTGTATTGATCACAGTTGGCTCTCACTAAGGAGAGTGACCAAATGTTAGAAATTTTTGCCATTAATAACCAAGGAAAAACCAAAAGAACCGTCACCTCAAAAGATAGAGATGGCAATTTGATTCAATTCAATTCACTTTTGATTTCATAAAACACTATATAACTACAAAGAAATGCGACATGGAATTTACAATGAAAGCGAAAGGTATGAATAGAATGTGATCCCTATACAAGATAAATACAACTGACCCTCACAAGTGAGGTCATGGGTCGCCAAAAATACAAGAACTGTATAAATACCATCATTTTAAAACTAATTTAAAAATGTGAAATATGGGGAAAACTGACCAGCAAAAAAAGATGAAAAGGATTCAAGTGTATTTTATCCCTGTAGGAGGAGAGGAAGACGGTAAGGGAGGCAACGAAGAACCCAAAGAGCCAGGGATCGTGACTCAAGCATTGCTGCAAGTGGGCACACCTTAGTGTTACGATGTCTCAACAAGCGTAACATGCCACCGCCACAGCAAGGACCTCTCAGAAGAGTTGCACCAAATGAAGCTCTAACTGAGCACAAGAAACACAACCAAACATCTGGAGTTTGGGATGTTTGGCAGAAAAAAAACAAAGGAACACAAGTATCTCAAAGTTAAGAACAGCGCAGTATGGTAAGAGGAGAGTAACTAATGTTTGGGATTTGCTTTCCCACCAGTGATCCAGAGCAAAGATCACCAAATCCTTGAAAGTGCAGAACTGCTGGTTGTCTATCATCCCTTTACCTAGGAATGGGTGTAAAGACAGCCTGGCTCATCAGAAGAATTACCAGTTCAGTTAAGAGAAAAATAAAAACAAAGCTGGATTTGGAATTGAGGTTCATATATAGAAAGCCCTAATCTGGATGCACTAAGGTCAATAGCATAATGAATTCCAGCCAGTACTCGGAAAAATATCTGCTATTTGGTCACAGGACGATGATTACAAAGAAGGTGAATGGTTAAAAGGAAAAAAAAAATGTTCTGCAATGGCCACCACAGTCTCCAGTCGAATCCTGTGGTTCGAAGTGAGAAAGACAATCCAAATAAGCAAACCAAAGCATATCCATGATCCTGAAAATCTCTGTGAAGAGGCATTGTCAAAAATTCCACAAATGTGCTCTTTAACCTCATCACAACTGAGGGGCTTAGAATCAGAGCGGTCTAACTCACTGGACATTTTTTTTTTTTGAGATATTAGATGTCAAATTTTTAAAAATATTTTTTAAAAAATACATATGACTCACAATGTTGTTCACAGGTAATAATACACATCATGACACCATTTTTATGTTATGTAGTAATCAACATCTGTCGCAATATGATCCAAACTCTAATTTTCATTTTTTGGGGTTAGACCACTCTTGTTCTCAGCCCTTTAACTATCAGGAAACGACTCTCAGCAGTTGTCTTTGCCATGGGTGTTTGCACAAAGTAGTAAAGGAGAGATGGTGATCATTTTGACACCAATGGTCTTCAGTAAAAAAAAAAGAAAAGAAATAGAGATCACTTCATGAAATGCATTAAAATATGAGAATAAAAGGACATAGTTTTCTCGTAAATTGTAACTGAACAATTGGATTACTGACTGTGCACTTAATTATTGCCATTCTTTTAAACATGCCATTAATTTTGCACCTGACTGTAACTTATTTGAAGCGGAGTATTTCAGCTGAGCTAAGATAGAACTGCATGAGCACAATGCTACATTTACGGTTGTAAATGTAAACTCATACAGCAACGCAAGACTGCCATCACAAGAATTGACTGACTAAGAATTACATGTGTAATTAATGTAAAACTGAGGCAAGAGATGAAAGATGGGTGCCATATCACAATATTTGAGATGTAGTGATCGTTTTGTATCAAATGAAAAGCACTGGTGAAATGAATGCATGATTGGTCCGACAAAATATCATCTTAGAATTCAACGTTCGAGCAAAATGAGCTCCCTAGGATCTTTGAACTTTCCTTTTTAAACCCCATGAACAGTGTAAATAATTCAAATGCACAGCTTAATTAAGTGGTGTCGACTCAATATAAAGAGATACCAAAGACACAAAGGTCGGCACAGAAGGGAACTGTTATGCTTGTATGTGTGGAATATAAATGACGCTACACTGGCAAACTTTCCAAACACTTGTGAGATTTCTTATGCCGTTACAAGTCAGTAAGTTCTCCATTTGCATCATAGTATTTTGGAGGTCATTCAAAATACTGCTCATCAAAAAAGTTAATAAAATATGGAGGACTATCTAGAGTGTACTGTATACACATGCACACATACTCACACTGATGAGCAAAAACATAATATGCATTTGGTCCTCTGCGTTCCTCATAAACAGCTCTGTCAAATTGACATCTGCAAGAATGCTCAGACCCAGTTTCCCAAAACAACATTTCCCACAGCATGATCCTCCCTCTACCAGCTTGTCCTCTTCCCACAGTGCATCCTAGCCAATGCACATCATGTAAAAGAAAATGGAACACATCGAACCCAGTGATCTTCTTTAATTGCTCCAAAGAGAGTGTGTGTGCAGTACGCACAGGGTGTGTGTGAAGCGACTAGTGCAGTGGTGTGGAAGTAGTGTAGAAGTGCTCGTAGTCAGTGCATGCTGCATGCTACTTTCTGCTGGCAACTCTCTGCTCTCAGCTACCGCCACTGGCTAGCCCTCTCATAGGGGTGAAAAGATGAGCCGAGTGCGTAAGTCTCTCCTGCCAGTACACAGCGTCTCTACCACCAAGACTCCTGCAGTACCTCCTCGCAGTCACACACGGTAACTGGGTGCCCTGTGGCCCCAGGCTAAACTACAGGGGATCTCGGAGCAGTAAGTGGGCCCTAGAGATGTGGTGTGCAGGCCCACCACAGAGTGGACACACCCTGATGCCCATCAACCACTGTCCCAGCAATGGGTAAATAGCCCCACTGCCTTGTGGGTTAGCCTCTCGAGGCAAGGCTAAGGGAGCAGACCCCGACAGAAAAGCAATGCGTAGGTGGTGTGCAACAGGCGGGCCTTATCAGAGCTAGGACCCGGCAGCCTCCTGCAGCCTTGATGAGGAACTGGTCGACCTGGGCCCACCCATGCCACCAGAATTACCTTATCATGGTGAAGATAGTGCTATTGGGGAGGGCGCACCCCCTACAGCACTTGAAAACTCCTTGCGCAGGTACCCACCTCTGACCACGGTGATATTACCTGGATTTACATCTGGTTAAAGTCTGAAAGGGGTGAACTCTAATGGCATGAGGTTTTTCACTCACTGCCAAAGGTCGCGTAACACTTTCTGATTGCATAAAAATTCCGTCATAATCAATTATTATCCGTCATTGTAATTTTATTTCTTTAAAATGATAATCGTTTATTTTTTTAAATAAAATAAACAGAATAATTTATAGATTACGCATTAGCTGATGCCGACAGTAATTCATGTCAGAGATGCCAAATCTCACGCATTCGGCGTAGGTCTCATGCATTTTTAGGCTTATTCAACGTAGTCCGCAATTATTCAATGAACGATTATTGATGAGATTCTCACGCGGAATTAAAATCCTTGTGCATTGGAATTTCAGTTTCACTTGCGTAAAGGTGGACCTCACCGCAAGTAACATGGAAAGTGATCATGACTCCGGACTTCTCGTGCTTCACTTTACTCAGGGATTAGAAACAATGCATGTGTTTCATAATCGTTTAAATTGTTTAAATGAAAAAGACCATTTGAAACGTCTTTATGCAATTCCATTGCTTTCAATCCCTTAGTAAAGACAAGCATGAGAATTCCCGAGTCATAATCGATTTCCGTGTCACTAGTGGGGAAATCCACCGTAATGCACTGCAAACTGATTAACTTAATGCACAATGACTTAAATTCCGCGAGTGAATTTCTTCAGTGTGCGTTGAAAGAATAATTGCTGACTTCACTAATCCTAACAACCGCAGTCTCGCTTAGCGGTCCTACGAAGCTGCTTATCTACTCGTTATGTCAACCGGGGTTTTCCCGACCTAGATATCTGCGTGTTCACATCACAGAGACGGCGTTTGTAGCATATGACCAATCGTCTACCGGCAGCAGAGCAGCATATTTTACAAATGAAGAGCAAATGATCATATTACAAAAATATAAGGAATACAGGATCATACAGATCAAAGACAATGCTCGACTATTTCTCCTTTATCCAACATGCCAACAACAAGAAGACTGCCCACCATCTAAGATCTGTTCACAAATGTGCCACTGTTGCAAGATAATCAATGGCATGGGCGTAGCTTTAATGTGAGAGCTGGTAGGGACACATATGTAATGCGAGCATGCATAGCGCGCAAGCACAAAATTTTTTTTGGAATAATCTGATAGAAAATACTGTCTTTTCTGTACAGATAGTCTGAAGGAATATTTCTTTGTTTTTTATGATGCCAAGTGAGGTGCCTCCATAATTTTCATAGATAGATGCCATATTCATACACTTTTTCTATTTTGTATCCAAATACTGATGATTTGATATTTGAATGCAAGTTTACAAGTGTTATTTATGTTATGAACACTTATTTTGAAGGTAAACAATGTTGAACAATTTAAATACTTTTCCCAATTTATAAGTTACTTAATAACATGATGGTATGTTGCATTATATGCGAATGCTCCAATCGTTATACAGTAATTTAGCTAGCAATAGCTCGCAAGCTGGCTTGCTAGTGATTGAACATTAGTTACATTCTGATGCCAGCCACATAATTAACGGCAGTACAAATGCCTAGCTCGGTTTCTGTGTAACCCAACATCCCACATCGTAGCACGTAAGTTAGCTAACAGTATAAATACAAGGAATCGTTTTGAAGAAAATTTTATTTATTAAATGCATTCCAGGAGCCTATCTTTAATCTCCAATTCAGTGTCCATTTTAACCTCCTAAAAAAACTGGCTACGTACTCACATCCATTTGCACAGTCTTGCGCAGGCAAAACGGTCGACCTAAAACCCAGTGAATCAGCTGCATGTAAAATAAAGTCCCATGCCAAAGGACAGGAATAGGTTAATTAGCTAGCTAGCCACATAGCATCATGGCTAGTTAAGATAATGCCATCTGATTTTCCTCAGGTGTTCTAGTGCTGCACATTGTACAAGAAGAAAAAAATTGGAATTTACTTCAGGCAGCATGAAGGGGCTTTAACATACATTGTACGACGGATATACGAAAGGTCTATGACAGAAATGTGGAGCAATTCGTGAGACTTTCTTGAGCATGTCCTACAAAATTCATGAATTATATGATAGATTAGGGTGTTGTAGACCCTCGTTGTAGAATTTTGAACATGTTCAATTTTTTTTTGGCATCGTAGGTGAATCTTTGTCAGGCCCATTTCATAGGTCTGTCGTGCGGTGCCCTACGAGGTTGTTCGATGGTGTTACACTAGACCTACAAATTTCGTTTGATTTTTGGGGTCACTGAGGTCCTCATTAGCTTTGGAATTTCCTACGATAGACCTACAGTCGTCCTACTTTAAACCCACGACAGTCTGACTAATGTTCCACCATTGTATGTCCTTTCTGCGACTGTCATGAATTAATTGAACGACTGCAATTCTATCCTACAGCTGTCTTGATTTTTTTTTTTTTTAAGATTTTTTTTGGGAATTTTTCCTTTATTTGATAGTTATACAGAGTAGAGAGACAGGAAAGCCGGGGAGAAGAATGGGGGAAGACATGCTGCAAACGACCCGAGCCGGACCCGAACCCAGGTCGCCGCAGGAAGGACACAGCCTCCTCGGCACGCGCACCCAGACCGACGAGCCACCGGGGCGCCCAGCTGTCATGAAATTTTTTAATGCACATTTTCCTACGACGGTAGTACGACAAAAATTGTTATGTGACCGCTACCAAGCAACCTACAACCTACAAAGTTGGTCGGGATATTTTTGCTATGTCTGAAAATGAGTCTGGACAAACCCTGACAATCTCTACCCAAATCTACGCCCATGACCAACAGACTTCACTTCCTCTGCGAATAGTTATATTTTAGCTCATCGGTACATAAATAAAAGAATAGCATTTTTTATGATAAAAGTTGTGCACTTTATAGGCAGACAATTTTTTGAATGGCTTAGTACTCGATGTACCATATCAGAACACTGTTTGCTCAGCATATTCACTCTCTCTTTGGGCAAACCCATAACATGTGTTTGATCACAAAACAGATTTCTGGCAACTCAGCTTCCCCTCACATCTTTTACAAAGATTGTTGTCATTGCAGCTCAAGAGAAAAAAAAGAATTTCATAATCATAACATTGACAGAAACATCAATGCTTGTTATTAATTAGTCGGCTCAAAGAGGCAAGATCGGGCTGATGTGAACTATTGTAAAAAAAAAAAAAAAAAATGTTTTGCTGTTTTGTAAATATACTGTACACAGTCTGACTGCACATTTAAATACATTGCAGAAGCATGACTGTGAAACTGCAGTGGAATTAAAGCATTTTTTAGACCGGATAGGCATTCCGCGGGTAGGCAAAAGCACCATTTTCAATGGGATGCTTTATCTTCTATAGGCAAGATTATGGGTGAAAACTGTTACTCTCATGAGAATGTAATAGACCAGAAGGTTTACCACCCATTCAACATGAAACAGAATCTGCATTACCAAGACATAATAGGTTTATTTTCACAGGTGTCAATGCATGCATGTATGTGTGTGCATGTGTGTGTATGTGTACGCGTGCGTGTGTGCGTTTATGTGTCTGTGTGTTTATGCATATACGTGTGTCTGTGAGAGAGAGAGAAAGAGAGAGAGATAGATAGAGAGTATACATAAAAACCTAAGAAAAAGAAACCACCAAATTGGATACTGCTGCCCAGAAGCCAATGTAAACAAAGTAATAAAATAGCTCTCCCAGAGAGAGAGAGAGAGAGAGAGAGAGAAAGAGAGAGAGGCATTTTATCATTTATCTCATGCTGTAAGGAAAAAAGGAAGGGAAGAAAGCTTTAACTAATGTTTTGATTTTTAGTGTTTGGCTTTGCATAATCCATACAGTTCTGCAAGAGTAATTTCATATCTAATGCTAATATTGCAGGAAGCAACGATTAAACCAGTATGGACAGTTTACATTCCAAGCCATATTTACATGAACATATACCCCATTTTTTTGTTTGTTTTCCATGTAACAGAACCGTTGTGAAAACAAAGCACCACAGATCCCCGGAGCACACTCTGCACATGAACTCACATCCATCATTAAGGCAGTTCAACATTGCAATAAAGGGGAACAAGACAACATCCATAACCAAATGAGGTCAAATCTGCCACCTCCGGTAATCAAAGGACCTTTACAGTATATTAATTATAGAATTAAGCATGAATTATGGAGAACATAAAGGCAATGATTTGGAAGTCAATGGTGTTAATCATATGATAGCTTGTTGCGTACGATGCGATACATGTTTTCAGGTCAGAAAATGCCACTTTAACACTCCCTGCAGCGAATTCGGCCATTGATTCATGAAGCAGACAAAAATGCACTCCAAGGCTTATATCGGCACGCACTGCTTCCAGTGTTAATGCAGTTACCACATGAGGTAGATGCAGCGGATCCCTTTCAATTAATACTTTATGCAGCCTCCCTTTGCCAAGATAACAGCTCAGCGTAATCTCTTACACTGTGTAATGAGGTTGGAGAAGACAAGGCAAGCAATCTGAAACCATTTCTCCATCTGGAATCTGTCTTCATTCTTCAAATTCCCAGGACCACATTTATTAACTCTCCTATTTTGCTCTGTTGCTTTCAATTTGATTTAGGCCAGAGGGCTGGGAAGGCCTGGGTAAAACTGAGGACTTCACGGCAAAACCTTTATTCTGTGGTTGGGACCATTTTTAGGTCGATTTCAATTCATGCGTTGGATCACTGTCCTGTTGGAAGATCCCACCACGGCCCAGTTTAAGCTTTCTGACAGAGGTAGTAAGGTCTTCATTTAACATCCTCCTCACAGTGCATGCATTCAAAATAGGCACACCATTGCTCTGACGATCAGAATGTGGATTTTCAACTTTTTTTGCACATTTTCCGGTAGCTATTTCTTCATTTTTGAAGCTCAAAAACTTTATGTTGCACTTCATTGCTTTGCTTTTTTGTCTTATAGCTGCAGTCATTAAGACTGAAAAGAGAGCGGCCTTTGCTTGAGAATTCAAAACCATACAACCTTCAGGTCCCTCCCACTCCAACTCAGCTGCGCTTCAATTCCGCCTCCAAAACTCCTCCCCAGAGAGAGAGAAAAAAAAAACTAGTATGCACTTATTGCAGTGCTCAGGTCTTTGATAACAGAAACTGTGATAAATAACAGCGCAAACAGTACAGTGAAACACTAATGATGACAACATTTAGCCGTGAGGCACCGGCACACATAAATATCCTTCCGGAGCACTTTACAAAGACTTTTTCAGCCACTCTATAATAAAACAACGCCAATAAGTAGCCCGACTACTATGTCACAGTAAAATAAAATAACGGCTCTGTAGTAGTCTTACAGTAATGGTAACCATCTTAGCAATATATTTACAGTTTTCAGGTATCAAATCAAACAGCTATCAAGCATGAGTAATTATCTGTCCACCAGAAATGTTGCAAACTCTGTTGAATGTTGTGCATCTGGTTCAGCTAAAACATTTCGGGTCTATTGATGTGACTGTCCTCACCTTGGAAAAGCCGGTCAAACAGTTAATGTCAACTCTGATTTTGTCACCGGCTTGGTTTAAATCTTTAATTTTTGCCTGCCTTTCTTGGGTCTTTCAGTGTTTGCCTCTTTCTGTCATGTATGCTGTAGCTGGCAATGGAGGGACAGGAAATTTCTACATTTCAGGTGGCTGTTCAGACCAAGGGAGAGAGCACGCGTGGAGGAGGGGTTCTGAACAGCACGTGCATGAGAAGTAATTGACTCTGCGTTAGAACCTCCCAAGCACGGAGGATTCTTGCAAATGGCATTAGAAGCACTGGGAGTAGCCAAACATACCTGTTTTTCTTTTAAAGATTACTTGTCTCATGTACTACTGTTAGTGGGGAATGACAGTTTTAGAAAATACAAAAAATAAATAAATAAATAAATAAATAAAAATAAAAGCTGCTAACTGCAACTTTAAGCGTGGTGATGGATGACTACAGACAACCTCATATTTATTCCCCAGGTAAATGGGAAGTCTTGCATGACCATGTGAGTTTTCTTTATCATTATTGCGAGCTTAAAGTAAAATATGAATATACTTCAATTTGACTTTTCTCACAAGGTTTTCCAGGGGTGCCAATATTTTGAATTAAAAATTGAGGGAATAAACAGTGACAGCATTTTTTTTCATAGCCTATTTAGCTAATATTTAACTATGGCAGCAATATTAGTGGAGGGCTTTGTAGCAGGTGAAGGAAGACCGTCATAGTGCAGAGAAGCAGGCACACCAATGGGCATTAATAGTCCACATTCAGATTCTGTCTTCCCAGCCAACTGAACACCTTCCCCCCCAAACTGAATTGCAAATTACCACGTAGGTCTGATAGCCATATATAACCCATTGAACTGTAGTTTTTCTACAATGCATTGACAAAACCCTAAGTCAGAGCTCTAGAACTCAGCTGCATATCATTAGAAGCCATGATTGTTTGAAACATCAGCATTATTATATTCACGTAAGAACAAACTAATTGCATATTAGCGATCACACACCTTCAAAACCAGGGCTGTTTGGTTGATCCATGGACCAGAACCATGCATAACCCAGATCAGCCAACCAGCAGCCCCCTCAGCTCTGACAAACCATTAAATTAGGCAGGTTGCTTATTCTTAGGCTTTTTCTCTCTTTTCCCGTATTTCTGTTGTTGCATGCTGGCTACAAGCGCAACATTCATGCCTTTTCCTCTACAACAAACTTCAGAACCTTGTTCTTTTGACAATGGGAAATTACCTACTATGGGACCTTTAAATGAAAGTGAAATGTGATATTACAATTCATACTACATGATTAGTAAAAGTGTAGAAAAATTGAATATCCAACATTAAAGCATATTTTCAAGACTATTTGATCTTATTGGTCATTCTTAAAACACTCAGTACGTTTACATGCTCAGTTAAGCCGAGCTACTGTTATAGCTCGATTAGGCCATTTAATCGGACTACTGTCCTTGTCCCAGTATACGTGCACTTTAGGGAAATCGGTTTATTGACTGAAGCATGTTCGTCTCCATCACAGTAGGTGGCGATATGCCCCCTTTCAGCTTGCTCATGCTGGACCTTTTTTGGTTGACCTATTACAGTACCAATCAAAAGTTTGGACACACTTTGCTAATGTCACAGCACTTTCTTTTTAGAGAAATTTAAAGGGGAACTATGCAAGATTTCGGCCGCAATTGTTGTGCCTCTGAGTCACTGTGATGGTTAAGCGACTTGTTATGGGGAGAATGGGGCTTATCTGCCCGCCCCCTAAATATCTTGGCTGAAAACCGACCTTGCAAGATCAGGTCCACCGCCCCGGTGTCCCAAATCTCGTCGCTGGATGGAGCTATCGCGAGAAACGAACTGCTTTACAGTATGAGACAAAAATACTCCTCAGCTAGTAATAAAAGGAAGACAGCTTCTCTTCACTAGTGTTACGATGGCGGAGCCGGCGAAAAAGAAGAGGTGGCCGTTGTCTGAGGAGGCGAGGAAGAGAAAGCAAGCGTCTGACCGCGCGAGAAGTCAGACACGAGTCAATCTTGGTCGAGCTTTTTCAGAATGGAGAGAGCTCAAGGAGAAAGAAGCATGCAAATCAGATGCCGACCTGGCGTTGTTGCTGTTGCACTTGTAAGTATCGTTGAGAAAAAATTTATGTATTCCTTGTTTCATATGTCGTTGCCCACTCTTCATGTTTGCTGTTGTTTGTAAAGGCCTTTGCGCGATTATTGTATGAGTGGTGCTTGATGCTTGTTAGCTAGCAGAGATGTTAGCATAGTAGGTATGTTACTAACAGTGCATCGGCCGCGCGATATTGGTTCCGATAGCGCGTTGCGTAATTTCCCGAAGTGGCAGAGGTATACCCATCAAAACCGCCTTTTATGGGCAAAAGGAGGGGAATTCCTGGAAATCCCGTTGAAGACGTAGATAAAAATGACCCCGAATTCCCCTTGTTACCTTGTTTTCAATTTCCGATTTCCCAGATGGCCGTCTGAGCGGTTCAAAGTTTGAGGTGACAAAAACACCCTTCAATTTTATAGAAGCTAAGTAGGAATTCTAATAAAAACTACACAGACTATTAGATTAAGTATTCAAGATCCAACAGACAAAAAATAATGACATTCGGAGTGCCAGCAGTCTGTTTCTACCGTCCGCAAAAAAACCGTCTGTGGTAAAAATTCCAGAAATGGCGCCCCCATTGCGGGTTGCACAGCGAAATTCAATTCTGTTTCATTCATCATTTCGGAATAGGCAGATAATTATGGAAGCCCAAAGTGGACAATATTCAAATGAAAATGTAATCCCACTATTGCATTATAATTTTCCACTTATGAATGAGCTATTTGAGACAATATTAAATTGAAAATGCATTAATCCAATTATCACTTTCATTTTCACATATACATATGGGAAATCTATGACTATATTCAAATGATAATGAAAAGCTGTTTGACATTTCATTTTCAAAGTCATGCTCTGCAATACAGTGGACAATATTCAAATGCAATAAGCAAAACAGCACCCCCAGCCTATTGCATTTACATTTACATGTCATCACGCTCTTTTAGGGTCAACATGATAATGAAAATGCTGTTTTCTAATCACTTGGAAATAATAATGATATAATAATGATGGCGACATTTGACATTTCATTTTCAAAGACTTATCCTGCAATACATGGGACAATATTCAAACGCGCAGTGAGGGAAACAGCGCCTCCCAGTCCATTGCATTTTTGAATACATGTCACCACGCTCTTTTTGGGACACAATGAAAATTAAAATGCAATCTGTCAGCGTCTCATCAAAGCGGGTCTTCCGCTAGGGCGTCACTTATTAGGGGCTGACGGAAACCATGTTCCTCATTTGCATACCAACCAATCAGCTTCTTGGTAGCGCTTATGCGCGGAGGCTTAGAATGTCATGATGGCTAGGCTGCTATGTATCGTGTGCTATCGCGCGTAGGCTCGTTAACGCTTTGGATGTAGCCATCTCGGCAGCTAGTATGCTAGCTAACGTTAACTAAGGAAAATATTTGTAAATGATCATCACATTAAAGCGATATGATTTGATTTTTCCCCAACTCTATTAACTGAGCTAGCTGTAATATGCATGAACTTATCCGAGGCTTTCGGCAGTGTTGTGCACCTGCAACCCAAGTATGCTTGTAGATCTCAGAGACGTTAGCTAGCTTACTAGTGAATCTAAAAGCAATCGCTTAGGTACAGATAGCTAGCTATGATGCCTGCTGGAGAAGCTCTTCCAGCCCTGATTCGCCACTTTCAACGCCATCTACACACCACGACCTCTTTCACCATTGATTAGCAGCTTCTTTTCCCTAAAGAACAAACTGACAGTTCAGCCTGAGACATGCTATTTCATACCTAGTTAAAGCAGCATTATCCGTCCATGCGTGCTATAGCGTATTTACATTACTCCAGATAAAACGCTATCCGTCTTCCCACCCTGCTGACGTTAGGGAGTTAGGGAAATGTTTGTCATCATTTTTATACTTAATCGCTGTGATTCGGTTTTTCCCCTATCTTCACAAGCTAGCTAGCTGACAGCGATTGCTCTTGTGCTTGCAGATTGTTCTTGAGCTAGCCAGGTAATGAGCTATCCATTTAAATCTCCCAGAAATCTGATAGTACTGTTGGGACGTACAGAAGTGCTGCCAAACATATCAAATAAGTTCATATTTCAGCAGGTTAAGTTAGCAAGTGAGGAACATCGTTTTCAGCGAGTCAGAGTCATCAAAACTTCTCCCATTGCTTTCGTGGCTTGGGAATCGCGATTAAACTAGGAACAGCGGCAGCCTGACTGCTGGCCGTTTATCGGAACGTTCGGCATGATGCCTACATTGTGCATGTTTCAGGAGTGGCGAACTTGCAACTCGGCAAGCACAAGAGCAATCGCTGTCAGCTAGATAGCTGGTGAAGCTAGGGCAAAAACCGAATCATAGCAATTAAGTATAAAAATGATGACAAACATTTCCCCTAACTAGCGTCAGCAGGGTGGGGAGACGGATAGCGTTTTATCTGGAGTAATGTAATACGCCATAGCACGCATGGAAGGTAATGCTGCTTTAACTAGCTATGAAATAACATGTCTCAGGCTGAACTGTCAGTTTGTTCTGTAGGTACAAGGAGCTGCTAATCAATGGTGAAAGAGGTCGTGTGTGCGAGATGGCGTTGAAAGTGACAAATCGGCTGTCAGAGCTTCTCCAGCAGGCATCATAGCTAGCTAGCTGTACCAAAGCGATTGCTTTTCGACTCACTAGCAAGCTAGCGAACGTCTCTGAAATCTGCAAGCATACTTGGGTTGCAGGTGCACAACACTGCCGCGAAGCCTCGGATAAGTTCATGCATATTACAGCTAGCTCAGTGAATAGAGTTGGGGCAAAAATCAAATCATATTGCTTTTATGTGATGATCATTTACAAATATTTTCCTTAGTTAACATTAGCTAGTATACTAGGTGCCGAAGTGGCTACATCCAAAGCGCAACGTAGCCTACTGCGCGATGGCACGCAATACATAACAGCCAAGCCATCATGACATTATCAGTCCGTGCGTACAAGAGCTACCAAGAAGCTGATTGGTTGGTATGCAAATAAGGAACATGGTTTCCGTTCGCGCCCCTAATGAGTGACGTCCTAGCTGAAAACCCGCCTTGATGAGACGCTGACAGATTGCATTTTAATTTTCATTGTGTCCCAAAAAGAGCGTGGTGACATGTATTTGAAAATGCAATGGACTGGGAGGCGCTGTTTCCCTCACTGCGTTTGAATATTGTCCCATGTATTGCAGGATAAGTCTTTGAAAATGAAATGTCAAATGTCGTCATCATTATTATGTCATTATTATTTCCAAGTGATTAGAAAACAGCATTTTCATTATCATGTTGACCCTAAAAGAGCGGATGACATGTAAATGTAAATGCAATAGGCTGGGGGTGCCGTTTTGCTTATTGCATTTGAATATTGTCCACTGTATTGCAGAGCATGACTTTGAAAATGAAATGTCAAACAGCTTTTCATTATCATTTGAATATAGTCATAGATTTCCCATATGTGTATGTGAAAATGAAAGTGATAATTGGATTAATGCATTTTCAATTTAATATTGTCTCAAATAGCTCATTCATAAGTGGAAAATTATAATGCAATAGTGGGATTACATTTTCATTTGAATATTGTCCACTTTGGGCTTCCATAGATAATATTCCAATGAACATTATCTGAAAATTTCATAGGAATATCTAAAGAATTAAGAAAGTTATAGCATTTTATGCAAACCATGTTTTCGGTCACAGATTTCTAATTTTTTCTATAGAAAACTAAGGACATTTTTTACCCCTCATTTCCCAATTTCCAAGTTTAATAACTTTGTCAGTTCTTAACGTATCACATTGATCTTGGTATCATTGGAAAGTTTATTTCAAGCTCTTTCAGGAAAAATAATTAATTTCAGCATAGAACCATTTTGAAAATTTTAGTAATATACCTAAGCATAGTTACCGGTAAACACATTTGTTTGTCACGTAGCTGTTATTTATTTTAGTACATCGTCCTGTTTCTGCCCAAAGAGTGCAATTTTACTATGAGCCACATAACTTTGTGAGCCGAATCTAGGTTTTGCGAGTTTTGTGCAGTTCGCTATTTACATTTGTGTAGTTCAAGATTCGTTATAAGAGCAACTAGAAGAGCGTGTTACGAAAACATTACGTCTGATAAATATTGGTGCTGAGGGGAAAAAATAAACTCAGAAAACATTAACAAAAAAGCCGCAGTAATCCTTAGCCTTTTACTTTTTCCTGTAATTGTTTTGTTTATGTCAGATATACAACATAAAACTTGTGATATGTATATGGTTACAAACCTTGGTAGACATCGCTTCAGCACTGCCTTCTTGCTGGCTTCGTTGTAAACAAATGCACATGGACGGGGGGTGAAGGAGGTGGTTGCCATGAGATTTTTACGACAGTTGTGTGAAATTTGCATACCGGAACTATGGGGGAGCTGCGGAGAGGGCAAAAAAGTACCAAACCAACGAAACAGCGAGCGATTTCCGACCAACTTACATAGTGCCTCTTTAACCAGTTGAACTTTTCTATACAATCTCAAATGGAATCTGGTTTGAGGTAAACAGTCAGAAGTTAAAAGAGAATAATTTACTCGTTTGAATAGTGTCCAAAATTGTAGAATTCTCCAAAGAAGCCACATTTTGCAAAGTAAGCAGACAAACAAGCTCTTTCCATTTTCCAACAGCCAAATTAAAGACAAGCTGTTTTGGAATTTATTGGGCAAAAAAGTGGATGAAAAGCAAACCACAAGTGCAGCACATCTTTGGGTACTTAGATGGCTGCTCAGCAGCAAACTCATTATAGCCATATAACTGCTCTAGTGAGAAAAAAAAAATGTGAGTATGCCCTGCAAATATGATAGCAAATGCTAGTTAGTTTGATGGATTTAAGAATTAGATCTTTTTTTTTTTTTTTTTTTTTTTGCAAAATACACTGTGCCTATTTCTTTATTTAACATGTCTTGTTAGAAAAAATGTGGGTATGTCCAAACTTTTGCCTGGTACTGTACATCACCGACCAAAAAAATCGACAAACACGTTAGCTGGCAGAAAACTGATAGCATCTTGTTCAGTGGCGAAAAGATTGACAACTGTAAGGCTCTGGGGTGCATTTCTCATAAGCGTAGTTGCTAACTACGTTTGCAACTTACATAGTTCGTCCTTTCACAGTCAGTGGTTCCAACTATGTTAGAATCTGAGCTTTCGGGAAACGCACCCCTGCACATTTCATACATGCTGTACGCTATGCTTTTCGTACAGTTGAGATGTGCACTCTCCCTGGTGGTTATGGTCAGTGGCGTAGCCAGAGGGTGGGCCAAGACACGTCCCTTCATGACAGCAATTAGTCCTGGCTAGTTCTCAATCATTTTCCTTTATTGACGCGTTTTCCAATTATCGTAATTGGCAACTTAAGACATGGTGTCTTTCCATAAGCGATCTAACAACGATGAAATCATGGGCTAAATTCAGTACAGCAAAATAATTTACTTATTGATAGGCTAATGCTTCGCGTTGATTGAACTGGTCCGCGTTCCAATGAAACGCTGACTTTCACTCTCGGTATTGTGTGGGTTGATTAAAAAAAAAAAAAATGGCACTCGGCAGTTCAATAGGCTATAAAAAGCGTGCGGCTCCAGCTATTTGCGTGAGAGTCGACAGTATGCAATTTTGAATAACGTTGATTTAAATACAGCAAACACGCGTCCAGATGAATGATTGTCGTCTTACCTAATCGGGGAGAACAAGCAGCACCTGTTAAGTGTGGAGTGCTCTTGGAGTGAACCTTCTGTTATGAAAATGACCGAGAACAGGTCAGGACTAATAATTGTTTTAAACGGAAGTTTTGTGCAACCCAATTCTCTGTTCTTGTTCCGCAACTGTACTGAATTTTGCCCATGATTTAATGGCTGTTAGATTGCATATGGAGAGAAACCGCGTCTTCAGTTGCAAATTATGATAATTGGAAAATGCGTCAATAAAGGAAAATGATTGAGAACTAGCCAGGACTAATTATTGTCATAATGTGACGTGTCTTGGCCCACCCTCTGGCTACGCCACTGGTCATGGTGTTAGTCAAAGGCTGGTGGCAATGCCATTTGCTCCTGGAGTGCTCTAGCAGCACAACCTCCCCTATGCTCCACTTTGTGCCCTCTGTACTACCCCTCGTGGCTTTCCCAAAAGCGTAGTTGCTAACTAAGTTAGCAACTTAGATAGTTCGTCCACTCACAGTTCCAACTATGTAAGTTAGCATCTGTGCTTTCGGGAAATGCACCTCAGGCTACCCGTGCATGTTGGATACGGGTCAGGAACATAGAATGGTGAGAGAGAGTCGTTTTGAATTAGTTTTACGATGGCGAGTGAAAGGAAAATTTTTGGATGATGCGCAGGTCATTCGATAAATTACGCAGATTAATGGAAGAAGTTTTGAGGCCCCGAGACCTGACTGGTCGAGCACCAATACCATTGCAGATGAGTATTGCTAATGTTCTGTAAATACTTGCTAGAAGTGCATGTTAATCAGGGGTGCGTTCCTATAAAGTTAGCACTGCTGATAATCTAACAACAGTCTTAAGCCCTAACTTTAGCTCAAGCTACGACACACTCATGTCTGTCTCTAGAAAGGGTCATTGCTTAGTCGCAGTTTAGCATATCCGTCATTGGAACTACCTTGTTTCAATTGGATAGCACATTGTCGTAGAGGACGCAATCACGTGTAGCGTGTAACAGGTTACTTTGTTTTTACTTGGCTAAAGAGCTGTTCTAATTAAAACCAGCTGATTCAGAAAACACCGGGAGCCATGTTTTCCCAACTCTGCCAAAACCCGACATAAAATGAACATTTTCACTAACATTGACGCTTTTTGTGTTCATGCTGTTTCAAGTCCTTCCTTTATAAGACTGTTGGTATAATAGCTTCATTTTCGTCTAATTTTGAAAGAAACTGATGTCGAAATGACAACAACAGGAGCTACCAAGCAACGACCCAGTAACTACTGGTCGCGGGCAATCTTTGACTTTACGACCGAGCTTGCGACTAAGCTTTGTAAGGACCCTTTGTAGAAACGCAGAACGACCAAGCTTTCGACCGAGATTACAACGGAAGTTTAGCAATGATGGTTTCTTGAAACGCACTCCAGTTTGGTCTTTACAAGTCCTCAGGACTTCTGGGTCAAAGCCCTGCAGGACAAACTGTGGAGCATGTGCTGTGCGCATAGTCCAGTTTGGTTCGATATAAGCGTATACATGGAGGAGTAATCTGACTAGTAACTGCATTATCTGGGTATGTTAGTCCGACGATGAGAAATTCATTTAGTATAATGCCAGTCAGACGAACATGTTCACATGCATTTTGAAAGTCCGGTTTTAGTCAGACTAGCGCAATAAATTGATTTTCTCTAACGTCATGTGAATGTGCTCACTGTGTATGAAACATTAACGAAAAACATTACTTTTCTATTTATCACTGAATGCATTGACACATATTTTACAGTCAATATACTGTACAAATGTAATGTAAATGTAATGTAAAAAAAAAAAACAGTCAAACAATGGACAGAAATTGCATCCATGATAAGGATGATGCTATGTAAACGTCACATAAAGCAGCAGTTCAGCTTAGTTGCTTTCTAACAAAATCAATCTATAGCAAAAATTGTTTGTTGGTTCACATGCAGAATATTAAAAGCAAAATAAAACAAAGATAAGCCTGAATTTATCCACACACAACAGTGCAATTATGGGCCTAAATGCAGTGGATGGATTCTGCGAATGCTTACTTTCAAACCCGCAATATGAGAGTTATGGAAGACAGAAAGGAACAGTGATTTTTTTTTTTTTCCACACACGTCTTTGCCCTGTAATACCATCGACTCCACCTACAACATATTTCACCTGCAATTACTGCCACATACAATTACTGTCCTTTTCAACAATAGCACAGTCTGTTCTATGATGCCTTGGTTTGAAGCAAAGCTTCTTTAGGCGGCAGCATGGCAAGGCCTTTTTAAAAAGGGCTGTCAGTGTAAGTACAGCCTCTTCTAATTTAATCACTGAGAGCACACTTAATTACACCTGACATACTTTTCTAAAAGAAAAAAGAAAAAAACACATCCAACAATAACTCTTCCAAAAGTAACAATTTTGCATGCAGTAGAGTGTTAGGGAAGATGAGGCAAGACTGCAAGACTGCTAACTTGGGGTTTATTTCTTGTTCTTTGTTGATTTCCTTTTCTGATGGTGTCTCTGGTTTTTTTTGTGTTTTCAGCTTGTATATGCAGTTGGTGGTCATGGAGAAATTGGAAGTGAAGATGGAGATCTTGACACTTCTGGATTTTTTCTGTCAGCCATTGTTCAAAGTTTCTTGTGGATGCACATGAAACTTAGGAAGCAACATTTTTGGACAGCCCCTCAACCAAACAGGATGGAGAGGTCAGAAAGAGGCCCTAATAGGTTTAAGCACGATGCTTCATTTAAGGAAAACTGCAACCTAAATATGTCACACTTTAACAGAAAAATGTTCATTGTTTCAAAGGAGGCCCCTTACCTATCCTCCCCTATTTATTCACAATTTCAGCACTCCTATTTTTTTTTTTAGTTCACGAACACACTCATGTACAGTACCTAAACAGTCCAGATAGACAACATGTGATGCTGTCACACTTGGTACACCACATTGTCACAGTTCTCTGTGTTGGAAATACAATTCAGTTTTCAGATTAACTGCTATGATCTGTATCTGTCTGATTTTGTATTTATTATTTTTCTTGTATATTTATCCACTCCATTATTGCATTGCACATTGTCTCCCCTGTAATGTCTGATGTGATCTGTGTCATCATGCCAGTGCACTCCCCTGTCTGCGTGCAGACACGCTTCGGGTGATTTCGGACGTTTTCCGGTATTTCACGAACTTCCTTCGAGTCTCGTTTTTACCTTCCTTCCCGCTTTTCCGAAATTACCATATTAATTAACCGCTAGGCTACTTAGTTAGTACTGGTAATTTTACTGTAATCCCTTTGTCTGTACAGAAACTAACTAACTTACAATCACATATTTTGATTAGGTGTGTAGATATCACTGTTTACTAATATAACTAACTCTGCCCTGCTCTGCTCTGTAACTCCGCCCCTTTTGCTTTCTCTGCCTCTCCCTGCGTTTCCGCGAGATCTCTCGCACGTACTTAATTGCTATCCTGCACTCATTGTCTGTGCACTTAGAACTCCTTGACCGGAGCTGTTTATCTGTCATAGGTTGTCTGCATTGATCCGGTCTGTGTTTTGGCTTTTGCCAATTGTTGTGGTTTAGGACTTCCCCATGTGTGCTTACCTCTGTAATTAGTTCTTATCCAATTCACCTGTTCCCTGCATAGCATGTGACTTCCCTCTTGTCTATTTAAGGTCTTCACTGCAGTTCATTCTTTGCCAAAACGTTGATCAGTATTCATTTGTGCAGAGCTCCTCGTATGCCATTTGTCTATTCCTTCTTCATGACTGTTTTGCCCGACATTGTGATTGCCATCACCCTTCTGTTCCTGTTTTGTATTTTTGGATTTTGACCTGTTTTTGTACGACCACAATTTCTGTTTTTGGATGCCCTGTGCATGACCTACCTTCCTGGATTTCGACTACGAGTTTTGGCTTACTGTCTATGTACTGTTGCACATCTGCCTTACTGGTTTTCACCCCTGCCTGTCTAGTCGACTTCGCTTTTTGGACATTGTTTTTGGCTTGGAAATTCTTGTGCCTTCTGGTCCTGACCCTTTTTGCAATAAAGACTTACGATTTTTGGATTATCCCTGAGTTGCGATTAGTTCCTCGGAGCGTATCGTTACAGTACGTTCTGACCAAGATGGAACCAGCAACTCGTTCCCAGCTCCAGTCGGTGGTGGAGAAACAGGGAGCTATGCTTGGAGCCCAGCAACAGCAGCTGAATGCCGTGATGCAGCACCTCCAGACGCTCACGCACAGCATGGCAGATCTGATGACGGATATGCACACCACTCAGCTTGCTCCAGCTCCATAGCCGCCTGCTCCTGTGATGACAACTCCCGCTGCCCCGGCACCCGCTCCAGTCCCAGTCACCGGCGCACTGACTCTGTCTACTGGCAACGAACCTCGACTGCCGCCTCCAGAGAAGTACAGTGGAGAACCCAGGTCCTGCAGAGGCTTCCTGATGCAGTGCAACCTCATCTTCAGTCTGCACGCTGCTACCTTCCCGACTGAGCAATCACGAGTAGCCTACATCATTACTCAGCTCACCGGGAGGGCCAAGCAATGGACCACTGCTGTGTGGGAGGCCGGTCTGCCCTGTGTCCAGACATCAAGACTGCTGGAGGAGGAAATGAAGCGAGTCTTCGACCGGTCAAAGCATGGGCATGAAGCGGGGAGGGAGATCCTGCGGATCCGTCAGGGAGTCGTGCTGTCTCGGACTACTCCATCGAGTTCTGGACCCTGGCGGCCAACTGCGGATGGGAGGAGAGAGCCTTGTTTGACGCATTCCTGAACGGCTTATCTGAAGGGATAAAAGACGAACTCCTGACCCGTGATCTGCCTGATGACCTGGACGGTTTGATCTACCTGGCCATCCATGTCGACTCCCGCCTGGAGGAGAGAAGAAGATTCTACCGATCCAGGGCCCGCCGCCAGTGGAACGCCAGCTCTACCCCGGAGACCCCTGCCTCACCACCCAGTCCTCCCCATTACTCCAGACATGCTACGGAGGCCGAACCCATGCAGGTGGACCGTGCCCGACTTCCCAAGGTAGAATGGGAGAGACGGGTGAGAGAGAGGGCGTACCTGTACTGTGGCGAAGCCGGACACTTCATCTCTGGGTGTCCAGTGAAAGGCCAACGCCCACTAGCTCAACGAGGAGTGCTAGTGGGCGTAATTCTTGTTGAAAGCTCCTCCAAGAACCGAACCTGCCTGCCCGTCACCCTTGAGTGAAGTGGGGGAAGCAAGAAAGCATCCGCCCTGGTGGATTCTGGTGCTGAGGAGAGTTTTATTGACCGTAGAGCTGCCATGGAATGGGGAATCCCCCTAGAGGAGGTTTCATGCTCACGTACAGCCAACTCTTTGAATGGCCAGAAGATCGGCCTCATCTCTCAAGTGGCAGTTCCGGTCAAGCTACTCATCTCGGGAAACCATCAAGAGAACATCAGGTTCTTCCTCATCGACTCTCCTCACTCGCCAGTTGTCCTGGGCCATCCATGGATGACCACGCACAATCCAGATATTGACTCGTCCAAGCACGAGATCCTGGGCTGGAGCTCCCGCTGCCTCCAGTCCTGCCTTCGTAAGGCACATGCTCCAGTGCCAGCTCCACAGCCGGAGAAGATCCCCAACCTGGAGATTGTACCCCCTGAATATCTGGACCTGAAAGAAGTATTCTGCAAATCCCGAGCCACCTGTCTACTGCCTCATCGTCCATATGACTGTGCTACTGAACTCAAGCTGGGCACAGCGCCCCCTAGGGGGTGCCTCTTCTCCCTGTCAAGACCTGAGACCGAGGCTATGGAGAAATGTCTCCAAGAGTCATTGGCTGCTGGCGTCATCCGACCTTGTTCCTCTCCTGCTGGGGCCAGGTTCATCTTTGTGGGCAAGAAAGACGGTTCCCTCCGGCCATGCATTGACTATCGGGCCCTCAACGACATCACTGTCAAGAACCGTTACCCTCTGCCACTGATGTCAACTGGATTCGAACTACTACAAAAAGCTACCATCTTCACTAAGCTGGACCTGAGGAACGCCTACCACCTCATACGCATCAGGGAGGGTGACGAGTGGAAAACAGCTTTTAACACCCCCACGGGTTACTGGGAGTACCTTGTCATGCCCTTCGGGCTTACCAACGCCCCCGCTGTCTTCCAGGGGTTGGTGAACGACGTCCTCAGAGACTTTATCAACAAGTTCGTTTTCGTCTATCTCGATGACATCCTTATCTTCTCCAACACCAAAGAAGAGCACACTAAGTATGTCCGTCTGGTGCTCAAAAGACTCCTGGAGAACCGCCTCTTCGTCAAGGCTGAGAAGTGTGAATTCTCCTGTTCCACCACCTCGTTCCTGGGCTACATAATCTCCACTGGGAGTCTTAGTATGGACCTGATCAAGGTGAAAGCTGTGACGAAATGGGTCCGTCCTGAAGACAGGAGAGCTCTATAAAGATTCCTGGGCTTCGCTAACTTCTACAGATGATTCATCAGGGGCTACAGTTCCATCGCGGCCCCACTCACTGCTCTCACATCCACCAAGGTCAAGTTTACCTGGAGTGACAAAGCCGAAACCGCCTTCACCAAACTCAAGGCCCTATTCACCTCTGCGCCCATCCTCATCCATCCTGACCCAGAGGCGCAGTTCATTGTTCAGGTGGATACTTCCAACATTGGAGTGGGAGCGGTTCTGTCCCAGAGATCGTCCAAAGATAATAAGGTCCACCCTTGTGCCTTTTACTCGCACCGGCTTTCTCCCACAGAACAAAATTATGATGTGGGAAACCGTGAGCTGCTTGCCATCAAGCTCGCGCTGGAGGAGTTGGAGGTAATGGCTAGAGGGCGCTCAAACTCCATTTCTAGTCTGGACTGATCACAAGAACCTTGAATATCTACAGTCTGCTAAACGCCTAAACTCCCGCCAAGCTAGGTGGGCATTATTCTTTTCAAGGTTCAACTTCCACCTGTCTTATAGACCTGGAGCTAAGAATGTCAAGCCCGATGCCCTGTCCCGTTGCTTCGACACGCCTTCTAAAGACCCCTGTCCAGATACTATTCTCCGCCCGGAAGTCTTCATCAACGCTGTCAACCTGCCCATCGAAAACCCCGTGAAGGAAGCTCTTGCTGACAACGCTGCCCCCAGCGCCTGCCCTGACAACTGCCTGTACGTGCCTGAAGCTGTGCGACCGCAAGTCCTGGACTGGGGACATGCGTCCAACCTCTCCTGCCATCTGGGCGTCAATCGCACTCTTAACTTCATCAAGCGCAAGTTCTGGTGACCTCAGATGCACCTAGATGTACGTGACTATGTCTCTGCCTGCTCGCTCTGTGCCCAATGTAAGGTAACCCACCAACCTCCACAAGGCTTATTACAACCACTCCCTACACCTCACCGCCCTTGGTCACACATCTCACTGGATTTCATTACCGGTTTACCCCCCTCACATCATAACACCACCATACTCACTATCGTCGATCGATTCTCCAAGGCAGTACACTTTGTTCCTCTCACTAAACTTCCATCTGCACAAGAGACAGCCACTCTTCTTATCCAGCACGTAGTCAGATTACACGGCATCCCCACAGACATTGTTTCGGATCGTGGTCCCCAGTTCACTGCCAGATTCTGGAAAGCTTTCTGCACACTCCTAGGCATATCAGTCAGTTTATCCTCAGGTTTTCACCCACAGTCTAATGGCCAGACCGAGCAGGCCAACCAGTGCATTGAGACGGTGCTGTTTATGTTCCCAGAATCCTGCTTCCTGGAGCATACAGCTTCCTTGGGCGGAGTACGCCATCAACTGCCACACGTCTGCCTCCTCGAAGCTTTTCCCGTTCGAGTGCTGCCTGGGTTACCAACCTCCGCTATTCCCCAGCCAGAAGGAGGAAGTAGCGGTCCCGTCTGCACGCGCCTTCATCCGCCGGTGCAGACGCACTTGGCGAGCCATGCGACTCAGCCTTCTCAAAGCGGTGACTCGCATGAAACAACTTGCCGACAAGAGGCGCATCCCCGCCCCTGTCTACCGAGTGGGACAGCGAGTATGGCTGTCTACCAAGGACATTCCACTCAGAGGCGGCCCACGTAAGTTGGCACCATGGTTCATTGGACAGTTCACCATCTCTAAGGTTATTAGCCCCTCTGCTGTCAGACTGTTACTGCCTGCTTCCATGCGCAAAGTGCATCCCACGTTTCATATGTCCAGAATTAAGCAATCTGTCAATCACCCGCTATGTGCTCCTCCTGTACCCCCCGTAACATTGACGGTGGGGGAACTTTCACGGTTCGTGAGATTCTGGACTGTCGTCGTCGGGGTCGTGGCCGTCAGTACCTCATTGACTGGGAGGGGTCTCGAGCAAAGAAGTTGAATCCCTGCCCGTTTCATCCTGGATAAAAGTTTAATCAGAGACTTTCATGTTTCGCATCCTGTTCCGCCTGTAAAAATGCCGAGAGGCGTTTTGTAGGGGGGTACTGTTATGATCTGTATCTGTCTGATTTTGTATTTATTATTTTTCATGTATATTTATCCACTCCATTATTACATTGCACATTGTCTCCCCTGTAATGTCTGATGTGATCTGTGTCATCATGCCAGTGCACTCCCCTGTCTGCATGCAGACACGCTTTGGGTGATTTCGGAAGTTTTCCGGTATTTCACGAACTTCCTTCAAGTCTTGTTTTTACCTTCCTTCCCGCTTTTCTGAAATTACCATATTAATTAACCGCTAGGCTGCTTCGTTAGTACTGGTAATTTTACTGTAATCCCTTTGTCTGTACAGAAACTAACTAACTAACAATCACGTACTTTGATTAGGTGTGTAGATATCACTGTTTACTAATATAACTAACTCTGCCCTGCTCTGCTCTGTAACTCCGCCCCTTTTGCTTTCTCTGCCTCTCCCTGCGTTTCCGCGAGATCTCTCGCACGTACTTAATTGCTATCCTGCACTCATTGTCTGTGCACTTAGAACTCCTTCTGTCATTGGTTGTCTGCGTTGATCCTGTCCGTGTCTTGGCTTTTGCCAATTGTTGTGGTTTAGGACTTCCCCGTGTGTGCTTACCTCTGTAATTAGTTCTTATCCAATTCACCTGTTTCCTGCATAGCATGTGACTTCCCTCTTATCTATTTAAAGTCTTCACTGCAGTTCATTCTTTGTCAGAACGTTGATCAGTATTCATTTGTGCAGAGCTCCTCGTATGCCATTTGTCTTTTGCTTCTTCACGACTGTTTCGCCCAACCTTGAGATTGCCATTGCCCTTCTGTTCCTGTTTTGTTTTTTTGGATTTTGACCTGTTTTTGTACAACCACGATTTCTGTTTTTGGATGCCCGACCTACTTTTCTGGATTTCGACTACGAGTTTTGGCTTACTGTCTATGTACCGTTGCACATCTGCCTTACTGGTTTTCACCCCTGCCTGTCTAGTCGACTTCGCTTTTTGGACATTGTTTTTGGCTTGGCGATTCTTGTGTCTTCTGGTCCCGACCCTTTTTGCAATGAAGGCTTATGATTTTTGGATTATCCCTGAGTTGCAATTGGTTCCTCTGAGCGTATTGTTACATTAACTTTAAGTTGCATATTATTGACGTCTGAGACGAAGCAAAACTTGGTTTAGTCTTTGTGAATTTGCTTTGGCATTCAGTGTTTCACTGAATATTGTATAAAAAAAGGACAATAATACTGCCAGGAGGTCTAAGAGATAAAAGTAAGTGGAAGATAATAGCAAACATTTTTCTTCATGAAAAGGGCACTTCATCACTTCTACATCAAGCAATATTACATGTATTGAACAATGTCATTCTGTGAGATTCTGTGAGTGACTTCTGTGATATTGAAAGAAGAGTACATTATTTTCTTCACAGACCACAACAAGTTAATTATGGAGATTGTTCAATTCCTCAAACTTTATAAAGACAGAAACAAATACTCCCAGGGGTGAGTTATAATGAAGGACAAAACTTTGACCCCATAATAATTTTTTTTTTTTTTTTTGCAAGCACAATTTATGAATAACAAGTATAACTAAGGCAAGGATATGTATCCAACATAGTGGCATTAATCCATTTCCCAAAAACTGCCACTTGTCACAGATACTTCATATTTTACAGGATCCTCGCCTTGCTGTTGGCTTAAAGTAAGATTATTGAGGAAAAGTTCAAAAAGCAAAGGCAGAACAGTTGCTAAAATGATCAGAGAACACCCTCAAGTTCTGCAGGGGAGTGCTGCTGAAGATTATCCTCTCCCACTTGCAGCACATTGTACCCAGTTTTCATATTATTGCAACTGCGGTTATAATATGACTGCAAGTTTGGTTTTCATAACTACGGAGAGTGGAGAAAATATCAAAGCACCCCTGAAAAACTAAGGACATTGACAATTGCAAAACCATCAACACAGGTCGTTCCTGGTAATTTGAAAGCTCATTTGCAGCGATTGTCTACTCAAAGAAGTGGTTTAACCAGCAAAACATTACCAAGCAAGTCTCCGAAAACAAAAGAATTTTAACAGAGCTTAAAAGGAGCAGATAATTGGGGTAAATAGCTGGTCACAATGACAGCAAAATTATTCAATGCAACTGGGGGAACAGTTATCGAAAACTATGACACCACATACCAAGCATCAAAAAACAGCATTAGCAAGAAAGAACAGAGAATATGAATCAAAGCCTTCCCACAGTGGAAAAAAGATGCCAAATAGGATAGTCAACAATAAACAAAGAACAACAGTTGTAAATTCAACCAATCCTCACCTGATCCTGTCTCTACAAAAACAATATGCAAAGAGATTCACCGAACTGGCATTTATTGCAGTGCTACCAGAGATATGGCCACCCACTGCATGTGCATGGTTCACAGTGAATGTTCCTCTAAATGGTTTACAAAGTATGTAACTGGAAAAAAATAGAAGAAAAAATCTTAGGGTACTGAGTAAAGCGCATACCACTGCCACGCCATATACCAGTATTATTGTTTCTGGATCCACAAGAATATTATCCAGATCACCAACAGCTATAATCAATTCTACTTTAGTGTAGATTCTATTAAACACCGGAATTTTACGAAAATCTGTTCATTATATAAGGGACAGTCATTCTATTCAGGTATATTTTAACATCTTACTGATCTAGAATCCAGAATATTTTCTGGATCACTTCCAAAATTGAATCAACTCAACTTGGACTACCATCTTACCAAATTTCGTGCCAATCCGTTCATAACTCTTTGAGTTATCCTGTTAACAGATAAACAGACAAACATGGGTGAAAACATAACCTCCTCAGCGGAGATAAAAATTCTATTTCTAACAGCTCAAGAATAGAACCCACACGGAAAGAACCTATATAAACATATAGGTTTTAATATAGGGCCAGATATAGGTTTTGCATATATGCAACATACATAAAATTGGCCGTATAGGAACATATATGCACATATAATATCTGAAAACGACCAATTGAAACTTATACGTTCTTTTTGTAATTTTGCATTTCCAATCCCCTCCGCATCTGAGATGTCCAATTAGAGGACTATGATCGAGTTCAAAGGCTTATTCACACATGCGACACCCTGTAGACATTTCAGGGAGTATGCGCAGCCTGTACCCGTAAGCAGGTACTTTTCATATATTGACTGGGCGAAACATCACAAGTTTAGAATGAGGGCGGAAGGTAATCAAACATCTTATCAGGCAGAATCTTATTTATGAGCGGCTGTCTGGCCAACAGGACGCGCCTAGGGGAACTCTAATCCACATAACCCTTCCCAGCAGGCCCTTCGCAATTTGCATCCCTGTAGCGCATTGGCCAATTGCGCGCAACTTCTGAAAAAAGCTGCCGACTACTGCTGGTTGATACAAGGCGGGGATTAAAACCTATATGTTTATATAGGTTCTTTCCGTGTGGGAATTTAAGAATCCTTGTTATTTCATCCCTGTAGGAAAAAGTCAGGGACCTTTAGTTGCTATACAAGCATCTCAAATAAAAGACAAGTGTCTGTTCATTAAAACTGTGAACAGAAATGTAGACTTTGTCTTCAAATTTATTAACCACAGTGAAATGCTCAAATAGATGTGGGGATGAAAATGACTTTTGAACGGCATGTTTACTTGAATGTATGTTCTTCTGTGTACTTTTATTTTGTTATTTTTGTTTTGTTTTGCTACATTTAAACTAAGGACCTCTGAGCCATATTCATCTAGAAACTGCATTACAGACAAGATAGAAAACATTGCATTTGGTGGATGTAACAGTGTAGTGTATAACCTTTCAGTGGATGTGTATGAGCTGTAATGATGTGAATCCAATTTTATCTAATGTGGTGAATCTGGCAGTGACTTACACTTGAAAAAAAAAAAAAAAATGCTAAATTGATGAAATAAACATAATCAAACCATTTTGTTTTTATACATTTCCTTATCTTCCACAATACACAACTCAATCTTCATAGAATGGAAATAAGTATGGTCAAGAAAGAATTGATGACCTTGTTATTGTTAACCCATTAATGCCCAAATTTCTTTTCAAAGTAAAAGTTACCTTTTACTATCGGATATGGCGTACAATGAACATTCAACACTTATATTCTGGGGAAAAATATTTATTTTGTCATCGAGGACCCCAAGTATGTATGTTCCTTTACGAATGTACACAGATTGTTGAAAGCATAAAAATCATCATTCTGAGAAAAACATATTTAGACAATGCTATAATCTCCAATTCTTGTCTTTAGTGTGATATAAAAATGTGCCTCAGTCAGAAAAAATGACGCACACACCTCTTGGAGCGTCACATAGTGCTGTTACAGATTCGAGAAATTCATGCAAATGGTGGCCCCCACCACTGCTGTAAAGGGAGACTACTCTCATAAGCACTTTTCCTGGATGCGAGTTACTTCCCTTGATTAAGCTACAGCAGCTTAGTCACAGTAACGCATTCACTTGGGTTACAGAGGTTAAAATGTGCCATGTCCCAGAAATGGGACAGTGGTCATTAATGGGTTAATGTTTCAGGAAAAAAAATGTAACATAATATTAGATATTTGTGTTGATATCATAGCTTTTTGTCTCCTCTCACTTGCCATAGTTAATAATGACTGGTTTACACATAACATACCGTTGTCACATGTCAACATGTATTTAGGATCAAATGTGATGCCAATTTCACATGTTCACATGCAATTAATAAGTTATTGCGTGAAATTCTTGTTATTTCTGTCAGGGACTTTGGACTAATATGCAGATATTACCTTGAGAATAAAAATATGAGCTAGGCATCATGTATGATAGTTGCAAAAGTGAGCTATGAGCTATACAATAGGTATGACAAACAGAACCTGCCACTGGGTATATGAGCTATATAGGAGACCTATATGCCCTCTATAAGCACATATATGTACCTGAATTTGGCCTATATGCGGCATATATACGCATATATGCTGCATATATGTGGCATATAGGTTGCATATATGCGCATATATGTTCATATAGATTCTTTCCATGTGGGAAGTCTCCTTTTCAACTTGACATTATATTGCTCTTCATTTGTACACATGAACTAATCATAAAGATGAGCTGATAAGGAGCCGACAGCCAGCAGCAATCAGGACCCAGCTGACCGTATTTAGGCCAGTATTTTCATGTTTTTTTTTTTTTTGGTTCAGTTGATAAAACACTATAGGAAGCAGACCTGAGTTGCAACAGATGCTATGAGTGAGGCAATTAAGCCAATAACAATGGTTTACACCGAGCATTTGTCGCAGAGATAAAGCCTAATTTTTGCTAATTTCAGTCCAGAAAATTTGTTTTCATCAAAGCCATTAAGTTTTGAAGAATTAACCCTGGATCAGCATCTGACGAGCCTGCCAGGATATAATTGCAGTGATAATAGTTAAGAACTATGCACAATGAGCGGGCGTTGGCCATTAGTCGTATTGCAATTTTTTTCACCTTTTCTAAAGCCAAATGTATTGTATTGAGCAGCCTATTGAAACCTTGTGCATTGTTGCATTGTAGCCTGCAGTGTGCCTGCCTTTTTGTCTTCCTGAATGACAGTTTTATGACCCGGGGAGGATTATGGCAGTCTCTTAGGGAATAAATTTTCCTCACTTCCTGTTGGAGAGAGGCTGTTCACTGTCCGTGCTTCACAGCGATGGCCGGCCAAGCAGATTGGAACAGAGGGGCTGGGTAATGATATCTGAAGCGTGTCTGTCCAAGGCTGGACAATTATTGTTACAGATGGCTCTGGCTGCCCGGAAATTGAGGCCTCACAGATTTACATGAAAATCTACTGGAATTGCCCAAAATTAGCTATCTTACATCACTGAAAGGAATTAAAATGAATTGCTAAATAAGATACCCTCATCCAAAATATGGGGTAATCACAGATTTCAAGGTATGTCAAAATAGACAAGCCACAAGGAAAAATATAAACATCTGCTTCCTGTTCTAATGCTCCCAAAATTTTATTGGGAAACATTTTGTCCACTCAGGTCTCCATCAGACAGATGAGTAAGAACAGAAAAAAATAAAAAGACAAGCTACCAATGGGGAAAAAAGTCCTAATAATAGAATAGATGGCAGATTGCTTACAAAGAAGACGGTTGCTGTGAAATTGTTTTCAATGTGGGTGAAACTGTCTATTTCATCTGTTGCATCTTGGTTGTTTTTCAAAGAATAAGGCATAAAGTAGCTGGCTGTCTGACAAAACTGCAAGCTTTCAATCAAAATGTTTGACACCGCAACTCCACATTCCTGCAGTTACCCTGTTTCCTACCAGAAAGAAGAGTTTTTTTTTTTGCCATTGCTTTACATAAAGAAAGACTACGATTCATATTGCAACAAGTTACAATAGATTTCATTACATATGACGAAATGTAAACATGCCACTGTGACTGCTCTAGATAGGCGCATGTTAGAAATAATCTGCCTCTTATTAATCTTTCGAACATTGCTATTACGCTAATACAAGGGCATGCAAAATGTATTTTCCTGATATACCACATGGGTGGTTGTATTGGAAAACAAAAACAGAACACCATTCAACTGAATTTCCCAAAAGTAGAACAAGTTTTTTCGACAACAGTACAAACAAAATGAACTTGAGGCCACCTCAGCTATGAGATGAATTCTCATCTTATGCAGAACCAGAGTAAACTATTACAGTTAATTGTTAAAGTAGGAGTTGGTGGGTATACGTATTGTTGCTTTCTCCTAAAAAGTGGCATCTGTGACAAGCCATGGTTCCTATTTGGGTATGTCAGCTTGCCATCTCTGTAGCAGAAAAACATTCACCCTCCCAGGAAATATGACCCAAGTTCACTAGTGCCTGAGAAAAATTATCCAGAAAAGCATTATCCAAGCAGCAAAGATTCATCAACATTTCAATAAAACGATAAGTGCTATAGTCAGGTCAACAAATGACATAAATAGTAGATGAGGGGACAAGTCACGGAATTGTGCTCACTCACAAACTGAGGCTTTTCCCACAGTTATACCTTCCAAAACTTCCTTGTAAGTATCATCCCAATTCACATTGGCATTTCGAACCAACAAAAATGGATTTCAATTCTTCATATTTTAAATACAGAATGGCAGGTGAAAGCTGCACAGAGTAAATATTTAATGGACACAGACAAGCACAAGAAGAATATTTAAATTCTATTTCCACCTGCTGGTAGAGAGCAATTCTCCTGTGCACACGGAAAGCTGCCAGCAGTAGTGTTTTCATCCCTTTTTCCTTGTGACAGATCAGTACTGAGAAAGAATAAAATCATAAACATACCAGGACTTGTTATTTCTCATGGGTCACTTGTTTTTGCACTCAGAAACCAAGAGTTCCTTGTGGCTTTGACATTTCACAAATTATTGATACGCAGGTAAGGAATGAAAAGATCCCTATTCTACTTTCGCTAAAAATTTCTAGTCACTGTTTCCCGTTTCATACTGGAAGTTAGAGAGCTTCAGAGGCGGCCCAAGAAACATGGAAACCGATTATCGCTCCGGACTTCTCACGCCTCTCTTTTCTGTGGGGTTGGAAGCTATAAAACTGCATTAAAAATGTTTCAAATGGTCTTTTATTTCATTTAAACAATCAGGAAGCACAAGTTACATCGACTGATGTGCAGAAAAGGTAGCACGGATGTTTCAGAGCAGTTTGTCTTTTGTAAAGCATAGGCCTATTTTTGAGTAAATTATTTTTCTGTTCTGAATTTAGCCAAATATTTAGTCACCGATAGATCGTATGGAAAAGCAGCCATGACAATGATTGCTAATGGATTATTATTGTAATTGGAAAACGTGTTAATAGAGGAAAATGATTGAGAACAAGACAGGACTAATAATTGTTGTTAAGGGATGTTCTGGGGCCCATGATTTTCAGTTCTGGCTACTCCATAGCCTCGGTCTTGCACACACTCTGGGTGGTCGCGAAGGGCAGTATTAATTGACTTTAGGCTGGACCCAGTTAGACGGCCGAAATTCTTGGCGCAGTACGAAAGGGGTATGTATTGATAAAAAAAGAGCAGCCCATGTCTTCAAATACATAAAAATCTATTTCCACTGCAAAAACAGATAAATGGACAGTATATCGCAAATATACTGTATGAATACTTCCATGTAGCCATTCACTTATGTGAGATGATGGTTACTTCCATTAGTTTAAAGCCAAAAACTAGTTTTTGTGAAAAAGGTGTGCTTGCTTCCAAATAATGCCCTCTGAGAATCATTCAATCTTTCCTGCAACAAATTCTAATAAGAGCCTTTTCCAAAGCCGCCACTTTGAAAGGGATTGTAAATTATCTGAGGACAAATAGGCGATTAACCACTACGGCTCTGACGCATCAGTGTAACTGCGCTCCATAATCAATGACAGATGTTTGTCACAGCCAGGACGTGTATCATTCAATGCAACGCTCCGTAAAACGGCTGGAGTGGAGACGGTTAGCCACCACACGCTGCCTGTGCTGTGCTATCCACATCCACAGTAGCAGGAAGCGAGAAACAAGTCAATCACAATGGAATCCATTGGCTTAAATTGGCATTTCAAAAGAAGCGCCTGTAAATTAAAACAAGGCCATGTCCATGGTGATACAGCTCTTAACACAAAACGGATTTCACAAGTATCGTTCAATTGGACATATCTCTTTGCTGAAAACTGAGTTCTTGTCTTCAGTAACCAGGGGATGAGTTAAGATGGAGTCTTTCAGAACTTCCAGCCAAATCCCTAAATCCTTCAGAAAAAAACTGACAACACTTTGAAATGAACATGATTATTTAGTTTTCTCAACAGAAACACCAATAGCCAGACAAAAAAGCAGAATCAACAACCAATCAGACTAAATGCATTTGATTTGTTTTCCTCGCATGCATAGAAATCTCCAATTAATCTGCCTTACATGATGACGATATTTTCAGCCAATACAAATGAGCCGCCATAAGCCTTCTGAAAAGATTTTCTCTTTTGAGTTTGTCAACATAAAAATCAGTGCCATTGTATTTAATTAAATACAGCAATTTAAGGAATCTGTTTAAGGGACACCATTTTACGATGATCAACTTTTTTTGGACACAAAATAACCATATGCATTAAGAGAACTGAACCACTTATGATTAATGCATTCTGCCTTGTGTAAATATTATTTTGTTATGATTAAATAATTTGCAATTACTTCTTCAAAACAAAAAACAAATCTGGTGACACAGAGAGCCGCAAAAGGCGAATAAGCATCTCTACAAAGTGTGTAACTGTCGTTTCCAACATTTTTTCTGAGGAAGTGTCATTTCTAGTCTTTTCTGAATTTCTCTCTTCTCCTTTATGAGAAAATCACTCTTTAATCAAAAGTGTTTTTACACTGTGAAATGAGCACTGATCTGTCTGAACGATTCATCATTGTGACTATTGAAACTGCATTCATGAAAATGCACGCAAATCAAGTACCGCAAAACTAAACTTGCAAAGGATTACATCATAATTCAGCATCTTACCAGACTGCACCAGAACATGCTTCATAACCATTCAACAGGAATAATAAGAATTATTATTATTATTATTACTATTATTATTATTTCAAGTAACCCAAGCTGACTGCTATAGAATAGCAAGGAGAACCATCTGCCCGCTGCCTTAAGGAACCAAAAATGAGATTTCCACCTTTTTTCATAATTCTTCTGCATACCTGACCTCGTATCTTGTCTCTGAGCAATGACCATTAATCAAGCAGCTCCCAGAGAAAGTTAATGATATGCCAGAGACTCGGTGATGGCAGAGAGTCAAGGACGGCACAAATTGATCCTGGGCCCACACTCCATTGGGTTTTATGATGCACACCTCGCACACGCCGCTAAGTACTGCCGGGCAGATGCTGGCCTCCACCACCTCCAGCATTGTAGGGTCCAGAGGCCCTCCTCGAAAGCTGCTGGAACGTAAATCATCGCAGAATAATTAATAATGATAAATAAGACCTGTTAAATAACTGCAATAGGGAGAGAGGCCGTCCCTTCAGGGCTAAGCCCCCGCCTGAGTCACCTTCTGTGGGGTCGCCGTTCCTTCCACTCCCTGTTTTCCTGGTGAAGTAAACAAACCTGCCGTAACTGAGCTTTAATTATTCCAAGCTTGCATATTCACATCCAGAAAAGAGCTATAATCATTTCCAGACAACAGGGCCTCTTGGCGATGCCTCTCTCCACAGTAAAGAAAAGAAAAGCAACACAAAAAACTAAAATGGCTAATGTGGAAATCACTGAATGAAGCCTTTTTTTCCCCCAAGATTATCACGGCAAATGCTGAAATTGAGTTGTCACAGGGGATGACAGGATTTCCTGCATTGTACAATGACCAGGTAGAATTGTAGCAAACAAAGAAGTATCTGTGGGGGCGAGGGAGAACAGATAGGTGTGAAGTATGGGTAATTTAAGATGGATTCCTCATTCACATTCATTTAATCTAACGAGTTTTATTCCTCTTCGCAATAACATCCTCTGGCCTACATGAGATGCAGATTTCATTAAGATGTGTTGATGCATTTATACTTTTTGAGCAAACAATAGATTACCTAACAACATCTGAAGTGTTTCTGAAAGACCTGTTTACCCAGCTCAGTATTTGCTAATTTACTTATTAGCAGGCCTGCATCATTCTCAAGTAGCTGCGAACAGTAAAAATTGAGGAGGTAAACACATTGCTACTTATTATGTGCTACCATACTGCTATTGTCCCACAAACACAAATGAACTCAAAAGATCTTATTCACTGAGTTGACATGCAGAATTAAATACTGCACACACACACAAACACAGAAATGGGCACACACACATACAAACATACACACTCACACACGCGCACTAAACATTCATTATATTTTGTGGATAAAAAATGGCACACTATTCCATATGGCAAAATTTCTTGTACATTTATTCATATCCTCCACAGTCACTGAATGCTTGATGCATACATGCAGTATAGATTCCTATTCATTCTGTTCACGTGGGAGTGACAGGTTAACATTGTGATGCGCTACTAAGCACATGTGGTAGCTGTCACATTTTCTCACCAATTAGTGGCGTCGCGATTAGTGTTGTCTCTATCGCTTTGTATGCCACCGCGCCGTTCATTACAGCTGTTAGCCGTTTTAACCTGTGACTGAAACCACAAATGGATGGCGCTGATAAAGAGCTCTGAATCAGGTAAAACATGCTGACCTTTGCGCTGAGTATCACAGTCTGCTCATCTGGAAAGACGTTAGACCCAGATTATAATAGCAGAACTAATTACCATGGGCCGCATCACAGTATGGCAGCCCTCAGTGATTGGCTTGTTCTTTTGTTGCTGTGGTGAATTCTGATGTTTTTTTTTTTCCCCCACAGGTTTATAAAATACAACAAGAGTAATGATGTGCATTAACCCATGTATAAAGATAACAAGAGTTTTAATTAGTGCCAGAATCATATCAGAGGCAGTACTACAGTCATTTACCGTAATGAAATTTGTGCAGAGGAATGAAAAGTAATCAACTTACAACAATGGAAATTGAATGGGAATGTGCAGACAAGTGAAGCCATGTCACACCCAATTAATGTCCCCACCATGGCAAATCCATTAGTTTGCGACTGCAGTCCTTAAGGAGAGGGGAAGTAATGGGAAACTACCTGGGCGTATTAATTACCGGGGGCTATATATACACTGCATATATATATACACAACATATTCACAGTAAAAGTATTCATGTGCTCCGAATGATCCAGGCTTCCAATGCAAAAAAGGCTGCTGTTATTCAGCTGTAATCACCATGTGATTCAAAACAGTGACCTTCCTCCTGTTCCGTGAACAGAAAATGTGTTTGCACAATATGTTGTTATCATATGCTCATTTTACCAAAGCTTTATATCCACAAAATGGAGTCTCCGTCATAATAAAAAAAAACCTCACTGCTGTACTGTACTGACTGTTAATTTCACATTAAGAATCTGCCATCATATGCAGTATTTTTAATGCCATAAAACCTGTGGACCCATATATAGGTCCATCAAATTCAGCTGCTGTATTCAAACCTTCGGAACTTCAGTCTTATTTTAAATTCTAGTGGATATACCAAGGTTTACAATAATTCCAAATATATCCTGTTGAATTCAAGGGAAATGTGTATAAAATGACACACAAGATCTAGCTTTTTTCCATTTGATGTAATGCTGTTGCCATAAAAACATGGCATTCTCGATCAATCCATCCAACCATTTTCTACCGCTTATCTGTGGCCAGGTTGTGGGGGTAGAAGACTAAGCAAAGTGGCTCAGGCATCTACCTCCCCAGCTTCTTCCTCCAACTCTTCCTGGGGGACCCCAAGATGTTCTCAAGCCAGCCGAGAGATATAAGATCTCCATTGAGTTCTAGGTCAGTCTCAGGCCCTCCTCCCAGTTGGACATGCCTGGAAAACCTCTAAAGGGAGGCGTCCAGGAGGCATTTCAAACCAGATGCCCAAACCACGTCAACTGACCCCTCTCAACATGGAGGAGCAGCAGTTCTACTCTGAGCCTCTCCCGGATGTCCGAGCTTCTAACCCTATCCCTAAGGGTCAGCCCAGCCACACTGCGAAGAAAGCTAATTTCAGCCGCTTGTACTTGCAATCTTGTTCTTTTGGTCACTACCCAAAGTTTGTGACCATAGTTGACGGTGTGAACACAGATCAACCAGTAAATCGAGAGCTTTGCCTTTAAGCTCAGCTCCTTCTTCACCACAATGAACCAGTACAACGCCCGCTTTACTGCAGACTCTGCACTGATTCGCCTGTTAATCTCTTGCTCCATCCTACCGTCAGTTGTGAACAAGACCCCGAGATACTTAAACTCCTCCACTTGGGGTAACCGCTCAGCAGAGAACCATGGCCTCGGATTTGGAAATGCTGATCGCCATTCTGACCGCTTCACACTCAGCTGCAAACCACTTCAGCGCGCCTTGGGGGTCACAGCACAATGAAGAAAACAGGACCATATCATCTGCAAACAGCAAAGATGCAATCCTGAGGTCACTGCACTGGACACCCACCAAGCCTTGACACCATGTCCATGAAAATTATTAACAAAATAGGTGACTAGGCAGTCCAACACCAACTGGAAAGGAGTCCGACTTAGTACTGAGAATGCGGACACGACTCCTGCTTTGGTTGTACAGGGATTGGATGGCTTGAACTAACAGCCCCAGTGCCCCTTACTCCCACAGCACGGTCTACAGGATACCTAGTGGGATACAGTCATAAGCCTTCTCCAAGTCCACAAAGAACATGGAGACTGGATGGGCAAACTCCAATGACTCCTCAACTATCTGTGCGAGGGTAAAAAGTTGGCCCAGTGTTCCAGAGCTAAAATGGAACCCGCATTGTTCCTACTGAATCCGAGGTTCAACAATCGGCGGAGTTTCCTTTCTAGCGCCCTGGCATAGGCATTCCCTGGGAGGCTGAGCAGTGTGATCCCCCTAAAGTTAGAGCACACCCTCCATTCCCCTTTTTTTAAAAAAAATGGGAACCACCATCCCAGTCTACCAATCAAGGATACTGTACTCCACATCTATGTGATGTTGAACAGGCATGTTAAATATGACAGTCCAACAACATCCAGAGACTTCAACATCTCAGAGCGAATCTAGTCCATCCCCCGTGACTTGCCACTGAGGAGCTTTTCGACCACCTCAGTGACTTTCACCAGTGAAATTAGTCTTCTGTCTCTGCCTCCTGTGTGGAGGGCATGTCTGTCTGTAAGGAGTTGCTAAAAGTGCTCCTTCTACCTCCAAACAATATCCCCAGTCGAGGTCAGCAGTTCCCCACCCCTGCTGAAAACAACCCTGCCTCCCCTTCCAGAGTCGTCTGACGGTTTGCCAGAGCCTCTCTGAAACCACCCGAAAGTCCTTCTCTATGGCCTCCCCGAACTCCTCCCAAGCCCGAGTTTTTGCTTCTGCGACCATTGTGGCTGCCTGTCTTTCCAGCCTGTCAGTACCCATCTGCCGAGTCAGGAGTGCCTTGGGCTAACCAGGCCCGAAAGGCCACCTTTTCCAGCTTGACGGTCTCACTCACAGCTGGTGTCCACCAAAGAGCCCTCGGATTACTGCTACGACTGGCACCTCCTGGCCACAGCTCACAGGGTCCACTCAGACTCCATGTCCCCTTTCCCCCTTGGGATATGGGAAAAGCTCTTCCGGAGGTGGGAGCTGAAAATCGTCCGGACAGGGTCCTCTACCAAATGTTCCCAGTCAACCCTCACAACAGTTTTAGGTTTACCAGGTCTGTCCGGCAGTCTTTCCTGCCATCTGATCCAGCCCACCACCAGGTGGTGATAATTTGACAGCTCTGTCGCATCTCACCCGAGTGTCAAAAACATACTGCTACAGATCCAATGACACCATTACAAAATCGATCATTGACCTTTGGCTAAGAGTGTTCGGGTACCAAGTACCCTGTTCGAACATAAGGATGTTCATAAGTATGTTTGTTCGGGATAATCCATGACTAACGCAGAAATCCAATAACAGAACACCACTCGGGTTCAGATCAGGGAGGCCATTCCCCCTAGTCACTCCCCTGCAAGTGTCTCCATCATTGCCAAATTGAGTGTTGGAGTCCCCCAGCAGAACTATGCCCCAGTTGTAGCCTTTTCTAGGACCCCACCCAGGGACTTCAAGAGGGCTGGATACTGCAAACTGCTGTTAGGTGCACAAGCACAAACAACAGTCAGAGCATTCCCCTCCACAACCCGCAAGCACATGGCATCCTGGGTTTAAAAACTCCACTCAGTATTAGTGTAGGGAATAAGTTTTAATTTCCAAAATCGATTCTCGGATACAAATCCTATTCAATTCTCAAAGTAGAATCGATTTCATGGTATGTGGAACATGAATACATAACAGCAAATCATTTAAACTACATTTGCCCAGATATAAATGTGATATCCCTCCAATTCAGCACTGGATCATAGATTCTAGTTAACTTGCTTCACAGATACTGACTTACACTCCTGTAGCTTGACATAAGGGCATTTTCCCTTTTGAAACAATATCATCTACTGGACTTTTTTTTTTTTTTAAAAGTACTTCAAGGAGGTTGATCTGAAAATTCAGTACACTGACCTACAGGACGACAGCAGTGATTTCGAGAAGTAACATGAAGTTGAATAACGCTAAATAGTGCTTAAATTTATAGGCAAAGCAATCAGGTGTAAAGCGATACATTTTCGTTACAAGCTAATCAACTGCTGACCAACACCACTCTCTTGTGATAGCTTCATTTGTGTTTTTCATTATTTCTGAGTCTGCTTGTTCGTCACAATTTCAGAGAAAGACAAGACTTTCCTTCAGATGACGTTGTATTTCTCATTATTGTTGAACATCGCATTAACTACCTATATGGCTGGCAACATAGCCAACGAATTTGACATGGCTCTGGACAAGTGAGGAGAGCAATATAAAGGTGAAGTCTGCTTGATAACTTTGTCACCCAAAAAACTGTGAGTACTACACAATATTCGCGTCAATAAAATCCTTTATTTCAGAATTTGTCATGAAATTAGGTAGGCCTAGGTAATTTTTTTCGATCCATGAGAACATTAAACCTAGAATCGATTCTCGCTGCTGACTGACCATAGCGACAATGTCAGTGACTTTCGTCAGGTCGCCCCAAAAATACTCAGTAGAAATGTGATGTAGCTTCAGTGAAGCGCTGCAACCAGCAGATACAGAATATATATGTACTTAAGGGAAAACTAAAGTGAGGAAGTCAGAGTGTAGGAGGTTAATAATAAGTCACAGATATGCAACTTATTGTGTTTCATCTATCCTCAGAGATATACACTTTACAATCAGTTCTTTAACCAGCTTTTTGTACTCAGACATTTGTATGAATTCATAAAATCTCCCAGAGTAGAAGTGATATCCTATATAGGATCAGTTTACTTTGGAACGTAGCCTCTCCTTGCCAATGACTGTATAAAACAGAAAACCCATCCCAGTTCAGTAGTCTAACATGAATACACAAACAATATTTCATGAATAGTGTGTTGGGTCACTCCTCACCTAACTGACATATGAAGCTGCTGCGATCCACTTTCCAGAATAAAGTACTATATCACATTTCCTCATAGGCCAAACTGGAACATCTATCTCATTGCTATTTCCTTGGCGAGGGAAACTACACTCACCAAGATTTATATACCTGGGCTACAAGCAGAAATGATGGCGCAATTAACAAGAACAAGCCAGTGCTCGGCATGGAACTGGTTAGCTACACCATTGGCTGTATAAAGACAATTTATTCAGCATCAGTGTGATGATACCAGCTAGCTGCACCACAACAACACTGCAGCCAGCAATAATTCTTTCAGCTTCCACAGTCGCCTGCAACCTCACACTGCATAAATATATGAGTATTCTTACTCCAGCAACTGGCTGTACAAAAATATCGCTTCCATTAAAATTTGTCTTGCTACACATAAACAAAGAAGGTTAGGGCTCTCCATTGAAGCACAGAATGGAAAGCCATACTGTACAGTAAGTCACCATGTCGTACAGTACATATTTTAATGATGGTTTCTCATGTAAAAATAGGCCCGAGGCTTCCATTGGAGACAGCTCATTACGTGGCCCTATGATCTCGCGTATGGTTTGTGGTCCAGTGATGTGTGGGTGATTTGATAGGGCGCAGCAGTTACCGGGGAAACTGCACACTAAAGTCGCTATTGTAAAGGTATCTGAAGCAGAAAGAAGATGCTATCAGTTGTGCTGCGAATACTCCCCAAACACCAGAAAAGTTCCAATTGCAAGGATTTTGAAAAATACACCTTGAAATGCATTCAAATATCACAATAGTCATAATCGCTGTGAGGGACCGACATTTCTTTGTCTGCATGCCGAAAGAGTCTGAAATAATCCACTAAGTGATATGATCACCCTTGAAGGAAAATACTGAGTGTATATTGGACAGTGCAGTACAGTACATGCAAATACATGTACAAGCACAAACATATGGTCACACACAATAAGAAACAAACAAAACCAAAGACATGCACACAACAAGGTCTCACACACACACACACACACACACACACACACACACACACACACACACACAAGACACTTACAGGCCCAGAGACACCCACACATGCACGCACAAACACATCCCTCACAATTTCAAACCTTCAAGCACGCAAAATCAATTTATCAGTGCCTTTGAAAAGAACCATCTTCTGATTAGATTCTAATGCACAGGCTGTCAGTCAGTTCTTGCCTAATACGTGCTGTTTTCCCATGCAGAAAGGGATCTCATTGTCCTTCAGCTGAATCTTAGACACTTAATTCCTCTAACTCGTATAAATAAACAGCAGGACTTTAAATATTAAAAACTCATTTGGTACGACCGACTGCTTACAGCCTTCCACTTCTCCTTATTACAGACCCTCAAGGTGTGAAATTAAAATCCAAATAATGACAGCAGCAGAGAGACCGCATATTTCCCTTCACTTTGTCATTGATAGCCATTCCTCATGCTGCGAGGAAAGGGATTCCGTAAGAGGATAACTGCCCACAGAATTTGAATAAAGACAGATCCATCTGGAAAAAATGGGGGTAGAGCAAAGTTTCATCTAAAGCACTGTCTGTTGTGCAATGTGAACAGCTTTCTGCACAAGCCTCTGCGTGAACCATATCATTCAGCTGACAGTGCCTTGTGCGTGCCTGACTACAGTAATTACTTAATGTATCATAAATATTATGAGAGAATTACATATATATATATATATATATATATATATATATATATCTATATATATATACTAGCACCATTAAAAACGCAAGGGTGAGGTATGTACTGTATTTGCGGCAAATTGAAGAATCGATTGATATTTATTGCTTTTCCAGTGAGGCACGAGTGGAAATAAAGAAGGCTGTAACCAGACATAGCGCTTGAGCTACTATAGGCACTTGTGGCTGCCCAAAGCGGGGTCGGTCAGTGACAGTGCCTGTGTTCCATTCTCGGACAGACAGCCGACTGATTGTTGAACGGTGACAGTGCAAATGATGCACCACCTCTCGGCGGCTGAGACCTGCCCGTAACATGCCAATGGCTCTTTTTCCCTCTCCTGTGCCACAAGCCGTTCCATTTTCTTGATGCAGTAGCATTTCACATTTTTTTTGTTGGCTTTATATAGGCTATTGACCACACCCAAAAGAACAAGTCAAGTGTCACTGTGCACATCACAAGCAGCTCAATGTTTGTTATTACTGAGGTGCTTGGCGCGTTCACGTGGCGCGCATCAGGATTACAACACCACGCGCTTTTCTTTATTTCTACTCGTGCCTCACTGGAAAAGCAAGAAAAATCAATTGATTCTTCAATTTGCCACGAATACAGTACATACCTCACCGTTGCATTTTTAATGGCGCTAAATATATATATATATATATATATATATATATATATATATATATGGGATTTACTTCTGAGGTACAATGCAGAGGCATATTGAAATGAAATACATGCGACAAAACGTACGCTAATCTGAGAGAGCGTACTGCAGTCTGGCACCACGGTCGATGGAGTCTGAAATAAGTACTCTAATACAAAACCTTCGCACTCTGTAACTGGAACGCTTTGCCGATGTCATAGGATCACCGCAACAGAGCAGGAACATTGTGAGGACATTTTGTGTCAGATGGGTATACATGTTTGCACTGTCTGCTTCAAACGGGAAGTGAAAGTCACAGTCTCTCCAGAGTCTCACACTTGCACCTGTCCACACGCTGACACCCCCGACGAGCATGTGGGCGCCCGTAAGGAGGAGTGCGTTTTCTCACCCTGTCCAGACAGACACTTATTCCAAGCCTGAAATATCTGCCACCAATTTACCTTCAGCAGACAAAAATACATTTTTTGTTCAGTCTTTTTCTTCAAATGAAGACTCTACAGAATCTACAGGATTTGCCCGACTGCCAGAGGATCGAACATTTAAAGGACTCAATATATCCTGGAGCCCATATTTAGAAAATATTTAGACAGATTTTTAATGATTTAAATACATTTGCCATGCTTGAGTCAGATCGAGTAAGACGTCTCCACTCCTCCAATACATTTGCTTGCGGTGTCAGTCCTTCTGTGATGGCAGAAGTCCTGTGGGAGGAATGGAGCAGCTTTCTCATCCTCCTCAGCCCTTTTCAGCTGTTACGGTGCCTTTCCAAAATCCGTGAGGTTTGTAGAAGTGCTGACTAAGGCCCTCTATCCCAATGCAGCAATACAGCCAACGTTGCATTACTGTCCAAAATCCACAAAGGTGCAGTTTAGATTCAATTCGGACCACAGGACATATGACTGCATCAGTAGAGGCATGGTTCATTTGCATACATTACACAGAACTCCTCTAAATGAACCATGGATGATAGTGATGAACTGAAACAATGTCAAAACCGGTAATGGCAAATCTGAATGTGGCGAACCATCCCTCCTCCCCCAAGCATTTTGAAAACAAATTCTCAATTTTCAAGATTTTCTCAAGAAGCTAACGAATGTCTAAATGAATGTTTTACACCACTTTGCTACAGGAGAGCCTTGTATTAACAATAACCTTATTTTTACATTTTGCATTTAAATTACATGATGAAATAGGGAACAGGTTAGAACTTCCTTTGTGATATTGCAACTTTTCACATGCCAGAGCCCAACAAAATATTACAGGATGGAGCCGGAGCAGGACTTCAATATACTAGTAGGGTGTTGTGAATAGCAAATAAGCATACCAACTGCCGCCAATTTTATCGCTCCCTTACCCTGGGCAAAGAAAACTCCAAATTTACATCTGAAGCTCAATCTAAGAGCACAGACCTCAACCAAGCAGCATCGTTTGTTGCCTTAACCAAACAGTGCCACCGAGCAGCTAAACTAAAGACTTGTGAAAATGAATGAAAAGCCAGTTTTATGGTACACTAAATTATACTGAATGTGTTATCAGTATGATTATGGAATTTGTATCAGCAGTATAATCTAACTTTCAAATTACTTTCAAATTTACATATTGTGCTGGTGAATGTGTTTTATGCTTAAAAACCATCCATAGCACGGAGGCATAGAGATGTAAAGGCATAAGAGCGAACCAACAGTAATACTTTTGAGCATGATTTACTGGAATTTATTCATTTAATCATGAATTTAAGAGCACAAAAACTCCAAAGAGAGTCATGACACAAAATCCCAGTAAATGGCACTTAAGAGAATTTCAGTCAGGGAATACCAATGAATTAATGGCTGTGATGATAACCTTTAAGTCTTTGGAACTTGGACCCATTAGGGAGATTTTGCAAATTAGGAGCCTCTGGCCCGAGGTGCAGCAGGATTAATCCCCCCATGGAATCCAGATACTGGTGGTTGTGGTGGCTGATGACTGATGAAGATGATGACGCAGATGAAGCTGCAAAGGCTGGGCAGTGATGGGAAGGCGGACGGCGCGCACAGCAGCAACCTGCATGTACTAAAAGCAGAGAGAATCTTATTTAAAAATACAGCAGCGAGAGGATACAACGTAGGTGTGTCGCAGTGGTATTGGATGGATGTGATCAGCTGATGACTCGATTGACAGCCACACACACATGATCATAGCTGGAATTATGAGAGCATGCGTTAGAGGAGTGAAAGCAGTTTGAATGACAATAAACTGGATGAAGCAAGCAAAAGGAGAATCTTCCTGACTGAACCTCAGCAAGAGCATTATTACTAAAAACACTCTTTCCCCAAAGTGGTCCTCAGAGGAAACAAACAAAATTCATAAAAAAGACAAACAAGTTAACGCTAACAAGCAAATTACAAGAGAAGCCTACAAGCCCCCTTTGCAAGCCTACACCAGAGGTTCTAACTCCCTCCCTTAGAAGTAAACACTCCACACAAAGCTGCCTTAACTTTTGCTTTAAAAATGGTGTTTGTTTGGTTTTGTTTAATATGCAGAATCAGGTTGTTTCATGAGAATATCCCAGTATAAAATAGGGCTGGGTCCAGAGAACGAAGTATTTGCTTTAGCTGGCATGATGATTCAGAAATCCGTCTCAAGCTCACTTTTGCTTGTTACTTCATTTGAGAAAATCACTTAGTCTCTCGAAGTTTACCTGAAGTTTTTGTCATTTACGTAATCCCACACTGAGCTCAAGAAAAAGGTGAGATGAAGTTCTGTGTTATGGAGGAATAAGACCCTTTGCTTACACAAATTCACTTCTCACAAAGGCAAACATCTGCTGTTTCGAAGTGTCTCAAAAATGTGCTAAGAACGCTGCGTGAAGGTTACTCTTCTTCTTTAGCACTTGCTGTGAATGGGAGGTGGGGAGCAAGATTTTTTCCCACTCAAATATTAACTCATTAACATATGACCAATCATTTCTCATGTCAGAGCTGCAAACATCATGAACACTTTGAATAACAAAGCTAGCACTTGGAAGCCTTTTGGCATGAATGGTTAGATCGCAGAAATCTACTTTTCGTAGCTCACTGCGCAATTTCTGAATAACACTAACATGATTAAAATAACTTGTTGGAAATCTCCATCAGCGTGATCAGGAGACAACCAGTTTTTATACGCATATCATTTCAGCAGCAAAACAGGGAATTTCATCTTGCCTTAAGATTATCATCTCAAGGTAAACAGATATATGCATCTAAGTTTACCACAACTAGACTTGCTGTCTCCACTGGAGATGTGTTTTTCGTTCTAGGCATGGATTTTGAGAGAGAATCAAAAAGGACATGATATGGGTCTTGTGCTACAACGAGTGGATCAGCTCGGAATGAAATCTGGCGACTGTTGAAATTCTGAGAGTGGAAAGCTGGCAACATCATTCTAAAAGAGATAAACAGAGTCACAATTATCGTAATACATTTACATGCTTTCTTTCAGGCTATATTTACTTAAATGTCTGATACAGAATTATCTATTGCCTGGGCACCCACACACCGATACGAATAAAACCTGCTCGTAGGGGCTTTGAAAGAGGCATGGAATCTAACAAATCAGTGCAACACAATGCATTTTGAATAATACTACAGTGGATAAAATGCCCTTGGACATCCAAGTTATCAGTACAATTGCTGACCCACCTCTAAAACAACATTATTCAACTCTTGCACAAGAGGACAATTCCAACATATGCTACTTGCGACTCGGCCACGGCGCCATTATGTGGTGCATCGATAATGAGACAGCAGTGCGCTGATTTTTCATATATCAATGAGTTTATATTTCAGCCCAGAACCAAAGCAGGGGAAAAAAAAATGCAGGCGGGAGGGGGGGGGGGGGGGTTTTAGCTTGCCAGATTATGCAGGCACAGTGATATTTTAACAGCATTCCAAAGATTTCGGCTACCAGAATCCAGATCTTAGTCGGGAGGAGACCAGAAAGTCTTTGTCCCACCATAGAAATACATGGTTCAGAAGAAGGAACAATAATGGTCAAATATATGTGGAAAAATCAACAAAAATTTAACTACACTGATAAAATCACAAAACAAATAATCTTAATATAATTATTCTACAATTTGTCTTTGTAATATATCCACAAAGAAGAGGCATATTCATTAAAATATGGCTTACAACATGGTTTCCAGTTTAATTTTTGCAATTCACAACTCTCTTTGAGTTTAACACGTAAAGTCAGAAGTTCCAAGAAGTAGAAATCAATTGAACAGTTTGGAATGATGAAAATGAGGTCTCAGAAAGTACAAAACATTGGGGAAAAAGTGAAGGTTTATTCATTAAATGATGATTATATTCTCTATAACCCACTTGAGTACGTCAGTCTTTAGTCACTAATTAAGTGGTGCAGTTGTTTTAATTGCCAAATCATTTTAGGTACACTTTACAATGAGAGTTTTAAATTCTCAATGCTGTGTATAATTGATTTTTATTGTGTACTATCCATTTGATGCTTAAATGAATAAAATATAGATCACGTGCACAAAAAGCAGTTCACTGTTGAAAATGGCAGCCATTTGAAGAGGTGTTACAAAATGAATGAGTTCTACATTAAACATTCCTCCCATTAATGTTGCATCACATCTTTCACACTCGCCAGAAAATTAACAGTTGATTGATGGAGCCCCCGTGGCCATACATCCTGAAAGTATACAGAATAGTTAATTTTCAACAGACAATTGTACTAGCCAGTGAACAGATGCAGATTCCAAGGGTTACCCCAGCTTTCTGTACTGTTATTGCTACATTACGCACACATTCAGATCGCGAGCCTCAGTGAAATTAAAGTTGGCCAAATACAGATGTCCTGGGTACCTCAACTGACTCCGCAAGTGTGCCAGCATGGCAAGGCGTTTAACTCATTCCCTACGGCAAGCCACTGCCAACGGTGCGGCAAATTCTACCATTCCCTACGGTAAGCCGGTGCCAGCAGCGTGGATGACCATTCGCAGTCCAATGAAAACACAAAATCAGTTGACAATCGCAGTCATGGGCCACATGTACTTCACTGCTTGTGTAATTTTCGGGAAAAGTATTCCGTACAAACGCGACAATTTTATATAAAAGTATTCCGTAGGGAATGAGTAAAGGAAACTGGGACATCAGTACCACTATGTACTTAAGGTCAAGTTCCAACTCAACACTTAATGAATTTAGTTTGACTGAGCTATCGGTTGGATGCTAATACTGATTTTATCTCACGTAGTAGTTACTGCCCCTTTGTTCTTTGGTAATGATACAAGGTCTTTGAAATATGTTTCTGCTAACTCAGGAACACAAGTGCAGCCATTTAGAGAACCATTTACTGCATTATAAATAGCAGGACTAACAGGAATGAAAATGCACTGGGTTAATTATTTGTTCTTAAAAGGGGTGATGAGAAAGAATATGAATCATTAGAAGTAATTATCTGAGTCAAAGCAGGTGCAGAGGGAATACATATTATACTGAATGTAAACACATTCATGAAATAATTGTAAATTAATACCTTCATTTTCAAATAAGCACAATATTACCACTGGATGTATGTTGTAATGACCAAAATTGGACATTGTCTGGCCTTAGAGGAGATGCTCATAATTTGCCAAGATACACAGAAGCGGGGAAAAAAAAATCATCCCCATGTTTTCCCCCTTGTGCTGTCACCATTTCTAAATTAATAGCAGGGTCATTTAAGTCACCTATAACAATAACAATATCACCTCCCCCAGAAGTTTGTTTTACAATATTGTCAGAAGCTGGAGGTCGGTAGCATACTGAAATAACACTTTTATATGCTCCCCAATGAGTCTAATCGTCACTAGGCATTGTTTATGTATAATTTCCCGCACGTTATGATTTTCGGTTACATTAGGAGCTGCAACTCTACGTCTACTAACTCCTTAGATTTGTGTTTTCACATGAATTTCCTCTTAAGTAGGTTCAAAGTTCGAAAAAGCATTTTTTTTCCATATTATGGGATAATGTCACATACATATTCTGTATCTGCTGGTGGCAGTGCTTCACCTAAGCCAAATCACACATACAGCGTGAAATACTCAAACCTAGGAAGCATGACATTGAAGAGAAATGTCACTATTTGTAAATCATTTTAGACACATTTCCCTGTAATTCAGCAGGACATATTTGGGATAGTTGAAAACCATGGGATCTCCAAAAAATTTAAATTTGCCTAAATTTCCACACATTTGAATAAAGTATCTGCATTTGAAGACCCCACATATGGGACAGCAGAGCTGAAGAGACTAACTCCAGCTGACTGTGTGACAGGGGTGGTTAGGATTTGTGCATTCCCAATCCCATTTGAGCAGTACAATGCTCATTCTGCTTTAAAAACCATTTTCCTAAAGTACTGGAACCAATAATTGCCTACTCTGTAAATGATTTACAACTCCATCAAGTTAAAAATATAGTATGTTAATAAATAATATAGCAAGTCCACTAATCCTGTATGGCCTAGTATCTACCCTTACACACTCTCCTTTTGTGCTGCTAGCACCTTCCCTCTCAAGCTTGCCCTTATCTGGAATACAAATTATGCCAAATCAATAAGTAAACACTCTTTCAAAAAAAAAAATCCAATTTACACTGAGCTGCAACATAGCGGGAAAGCCAAATACATGTCCTCCTAAAGGCAGCATCAAAAGAGTTCATCAGTGCAAAGCTAAGATATGTTTCCCTTACATCTGACCGTATCCTAACTACTGTGAGAACTGAGCCCGGTAGTTAAATGGATTAGTGAATCAGCCTTTCTTCAAGTTCATTCTCATAAGAACAAGATATTCATCCTATTCATTTCAAGTTCCAACAGCTTCCCTCCACAAGTTACATCTTTGGAGAAACCCATTTCCAGAAAAGTTGGGATGCGAAGCATATAAAAACCCCATATTTAATCAAAAATGGTTCAAAGACAATATATCAAATGTTGAAACTGAAAAACGTATTGTTTTTAGACAAATATTTGCTCATTTTGAATTTGATGTCAGCAACATGTTTCAAAAAAGTTGGGAGAGGGGCACAAAAAGATTGGAAGTGTTTAATAATGCTAAAAATACACCTGGTGGAAAATCTCACAGCTAATTAGATGAATTGGCAATGAGTCAGTGACATGAATGGGTATGATAATAACATCTCACAGAGGCAGTCTTTCAGAAGATGGTGAGGTCTTCACCACTCGGTCAAAGACTGCATGGGAAAATATTTCAACAATTTAGGAATGAAATTGCGAAGAAACTGGTGATTTAATCATCTATGGTATGTAATAACATAAAATTATTCAGCAAATCCAGAGAAATCTCTGTATGCTCGGGATAAGGCCAAAAAACAATATTGAATGGCTGTGATCTTCAGGCCCTCAGATGGCATTGAATTAAAAACAAACAGGATTCTGTCGTTGAAATCATTGTATGGGCTCAGAACACTACTGAAAACCACTCTCAGTGAGCACAATATGTTACTGCTTCCACAAATGGATGTTAAAACTTTGCTACGAAAGCAAAAAACCATAAAGGAACAAGATCCAGGATTACTTCCATCTTCTCTGGGCCTAAGCTCATTTATGATGGCTTGAGACGAAGTGGAAAACCATCCTGTGGTCTGACCAATCAAAATTTGAAATTTTCTTCGAAAAATCAAGGATGCCAAGTCCTTTAGGCTAAGGAGAGAGAACATCCGACTTTTTATCAGCGCACAGTTCAAAAGCCAGCATCCATGATAGTATGGGGGTGCATTAGTGCACATGGCTTAGGTAACCTGCACATCTGTGAGGACAGCATTAATGCTGAACAATATATACAGGTTTTGGAACAACATATACAACCATCCAGACATCTTTTTCGAGTAAGGCTTTCCTTATTTCAGCAAGAGAATGCCAAACCATTTTATGAGCAAGTTACAGCATCATGGATCCGTCATGAAAGACTCCAAGTGCTAAACTGTCCTGCCTGCGGTCCAGGCCTGTCACCCATTGAAAAATTTGGTGCACTAATGTGACAAAAGAGTCTGCGAAAGTGTTGAGAAGCTTAAATCTAAAATCAAGCAAGAGTGAGGAAACATTTTGCTTTCAAAACTAAAGTAATTGGTCACCTCTGTTCCAAAACACTTACAGGATGTTGTTAAAAGAAGAGGTGATTTAACATGGTGGTAAACAAGGCCCCATCCCAACTGTTTTGAAATGTGTTGTTGGCATCAAATCAAAATCAGCAGATATTTTTCAAATACTGTGAGACTTAGTCCTCGCAGCCCTCCTCCTCACACTCTCACTGCCACAGTAATTAGTGGCATCACCTCAGACACAGAGTACTTAAGGCTTGATTGTGCAAGCCTCGGGTGCTCTGCATCTTACTTCCCACTGCTGGTCAGAGGGATTTTAACTGCCACTTTCTCCTGTCCTTGATTTATTGTTTTAGTTGGAACATTGTTTCCCTTCTGTTTTGTTTGTCATCCTTTTGTTAATAAAACCACCTCATCACTTCCAGCCTCGGCGCATGAGTCTAATCTTTTACTTGACGGTCCTAGAGCCCGCCAGACAGCCAACTGGCACCCGGCGGTGCAGAAACCATTACAAAAACAATAAAATTTCTCAGTTTCCACATTTCATATGCTGTCTTTGTACTATTTTAAAATTATTATAGAATTTAAATGATTTGCCAATCATTCCAGTCTGTTTTTATCTACATTGTACACAACGTCTCAACTTTTCCAGAAACGAGTTTGTACTTGGTTTTGATTCTGGCAATATAATATATACGTTTATTTGCTAAAGCTGAAAATGAGGTGGATCATAAATGTTTAGATGTGCACCCCTACATAAAACAAACAAAACAAAAAAAATCTATTTTTTCAGTCTGAATTATAGTCCTAGGTTCACCACAGGAGATTATCCAGGGATGGAACATCTGCTATTATCCTACATGCTGGGATCCCCAGTCCCAGGCATTAACAAACGGCCTCTGATATGGTTGAACGCTCAACGCACTAATTGGGCATCTCCACACGCATTCATACAAGGGGTATTCAGCTTACAAATATGTGCCGCCTTCTTTTCTGCACCAAAATGCACCACTTTGAAGATTCAGGGCATGCTCTATTATGTAGCCACACAACATAAACCACATCAGTCTATAAAGCAGGGTCAATCACATCCATGCCTTACATTATTGCCTGTGGCATTGCTAAATTTAAAATGAAGAATGATTCCTACAGGTCTAAGCAGAGGTTTATTACATAGCTGATGCCGGGCAATAAAGCGGTCACGACCCAGTAGATGGACAGCCAGTCTAGTTCTGTCAGTTTTACAGTTAGAATAAAGCCTTCGGACGAGTAAATCTTTCGTAATGTTTTTACATTGTACTCAGAGTTCTGGAACCCCACTGTTGTTAATTAACAGAAATATCACATCAGCATTAGAATGTTCGCTAAAAATATTCTTCCTGAGCTGTAAGACCAAAACCGTTCGATGAGAAGCTTTTTGGATTTTCATTGATTCAACAACCAGTTCTGATTCCCACGTCAGCATCAGAAAAAAATAAAGGCCAGGTAAGAAGATTGTACTCACACTATTTGTGACTGTACCTATACCGTAAAGGGGAAAAGGTTTACGGCCTATTTGGGAGAGAAAGCTACATAGTGAAAGAGAGCAGAGGCAAACTGCAGGCCAGAGAGACTGAGAAATTAAGCGCACCACAAATTAAAGCACCACTCCTTCCGAGCCGTCACAGACAAGAGACAGGCATAATTTACGATCACCTGGGCATTCTTGCAGAGGGACATGTCAAACTCTCTTCAAACAGAGTCAGGACCAGTGAAGTAGGGCTGTCATGAACAATTGCCTCAGGACAAACATAATGATGCAATTCACAAAGCGCCCTACCACGTCTCAAAATATCGACAGGGCCTTTTAAATGTCATTTTTATTTTCATTGCAAACCCCAGAGTAGTTTGTTTGTTGACCCACGGTGCGGGCAAATGGCAGAATTTCCATTACACGCGGTGAGGCTGACTATGCGAGCCAATCGAGGGAGGAGTGAAAAAGGGAGTGACAAGGAGAGTGCGAGGAGACAACGCGATAGTATGGGGTCACAACAAAGCAAAGACTGACGGGGCAGTCATAATAGAAGAGGCACAGAGGTTAGGGGAAATGAATTGTTTCTGCTCAGTGTCCTGTTCCCTCAAAGAGAAAAAAAATCCCATTCTTGTTTTACCTTTCTTCGTCCTCTCACTGATGTGGCTGATTGCAGGGCACATTCTGCAAAGAAAACTACTCTATTTCGACAACAGACACAGGCACATGACACTAAATTTCCAAAATTCTTTCATAAAATTATTCAAAATCATTTTTGAAGATTATTTTTCATATGTGGTGCTGGATTAACAAGTGAACGCAAAAGTGCCGCACGAAACACGCTTTAAGTCAAAATACAATGTGCATTAAAACACGCTGTATGACCTAAACAGCATTACTTTCCCTGTTATTGTTACTGGAATGTACAGTCCAATGTGGTTGCAATATCTGGTACACTAAACTGCAGCATTATGCAGAACAGCAGAATATACATTACTGAACCGAGTGGCGTATGTTTTTGGAACAATGATATCTGGCTCAAGCAAGAATCTGATTGAAAGGCCGTCCACAGTTCTTGCAACGTTCCGCATGTGCCGGTATTATCCCTGCGCACCTCATTTCATCGTGCTAGCCTGGAGATCAAAGGAACAAAGAAATGAAAACGGACTAGGGCATCAGAGGGGTCTTGTACTTGGGATAAAAAGAGATGAGACGGAGCAGGCAAGGAAAGGGTGAAATCACCTGATCACTCTTTAAACATCATAAATGTGTGATAAGAACACTCTTAACTGAAAATCCCAAAGCAGATGTGACAATCAATGCTGTTAACTGAAACAACGGACTCAAGGACACGGACTTGAATTTTTTTCAAAACATTCAAAAGGAATCAACTCTTCCAAGGATTGATATAGAAGCTGGCTGGAATTGTAATCTTGTAATTGCATAGTTAGGATTTATATTTACTTTTTGCAAAATTCTTTTGTCAATAGCAATAGTACAAAAAATCACTGGATTTTTGCATCCTTTTGCGCAGGTCTGAGGACAGTACTACACAGAGAGATCTGATGTGCAAAGGTGAAACGTGCAAAATGGCTGCACTCAATGCCACAAAAGTCTTTCCTGCCTCATGGAATAGAAGAGGATTGCACATTCAATGTCAATGACATCGGACGATCTGCAGAAACAAATCATTAACCAACCAAGCAGGACGACATCCACTTTATGGCTCTTTTAATGGTCTCCACACCGTACTTAACTGTGATATAAAACTGAAAACCTGTCATCATAAATAACATACACTTCTCATCTTAAAGGGTATAATGTCATGCCAGCAGCCCAACAATCAGGATTCACACTTAAACAACAAGCATGGAAATTTCTATTTTGAGTTAAGGTACTTTCAAAAGCGAAGTCAATTGCCTATACTGCAGACATGGTAAACCAGAGGCAAACGAAACAAACATTTTATTGTGCAATAAAGAAGCGGCAGCAGTTTTAGACACTGCATTAATTTGGATAAAGCGTTCATCCCCATGACAGCCATATCTTATCATTACTCACATTTATGTATCCCTATCGTCTTTGCGACTGCCACAAAATGCGCTTGAAGCCATTTTTCAGCGCAATTCTCATTCACAGACATGGGCACGCACTTGCCCAATCACATACACAAACAGGGACACTCAGCTATTCTAGGTTTTCACCTGACGTTACCTGTCAAATATCAATATCGGCCATGACTGCGCTCCTCAGACCGTGAAATTTATGCTAATAGTACATTGTGTCTTTTGACTCATTGTGTTCCCTGTTCTATTCTGTTAATTTAAGATCAATGCGCGCACAAAAAGGTATAAATATAGAGAGACTCAGTACAAACATTCATGTACTTTCTATAATTATGCAGATTGGAAAGCCAAGTAAAGGTTTAATACCTTCCCCAGATTTTAGTAGTTCATTTTGAGCCAATTAGTGCCGGGGACGAACAGCTACACCATTAATGTTCGACGCCAAAAGAATAGTCTGATTTGTTTGCCTACTTGATCGTATGAACAAGTTAATGCAAGCTATAGAATGACTGGTCTGTTTATGACTCACTAGAGTGTGGAACTGTGCAACCACGTGGTAGTCTGGATTTGTGGCTTCAGTGCCTGGAAAGATGATTTCAGAGATAATCCAAAAATAATTATCAAATATTCAATATTATATCAATGTCAATATTGTGTTTATCCCAGATGGCAGCAACCTTTGATGAAACGACACGACGACCACACATACACTCACTTCCGGTTCAGGATCGCCTTGAGTAACAGCTGAAATCCCAACAATTTTTTTTTCTCCTTTGTTTATTCTTCCCACTCCTCTTCTTGATTAGTAAGAATCTTTGTTATATAACAGAAGATTTATTTTCGCTTACTGCTTTTGCTCAACCAGTTGACCACAATACACAGAACTGTCTTGAGATTTTGCAGTTGAAGACTGTTATCTGCTGGTCTAGACTGATAGCAACCGTTGTCAAGGTCCATGTCACGTGAGTGAAAACCAAGAATAGGAACCTGGTATAGCCGTCCAATGAAAAAAAGGTATTAAATTAATTGCTGTCAGTCACTAGCTCACATAGAGCTTACCAGGGTCTGATGGGATGAGGACTGAATCATGAATACAATATGAGGGTGGTATTCTAAAAGTCACTGCCATTTTCATAATTTATCATGTCAGGAGGAATAGAATATGACATGATTTGAGGCAGGAATGAAGATTGAGGTGCTATTGGTTTTCTCCTGCCTTCTCTTTCCTGAAAGTCCATTTCTGTGCTTGTCAATTAAAAAACATGTTGTCAATCTCACATATAAGGAATGCATAAGGCATGAGCGATTCAATATTTTAACGATGAACGAACCAAAAACAACGCATCAGCAGTACATAAAATAGGCCTGCAATATGCCAAGATTTTTGAGAGGGCATGCATATTTATCAGACAATAGACGCTTTACAGACTAGCAATGTGATTGCACATTGGCCTTATCAGTAACAATCAAATGCAAGGTCCCTATTATGCTAAATGTATTGTAATTTTTCCCTACTCTCTCTCCTACCAACGTCACAAAGCTACTTTTTAATTTTGGGGGGTAACACTTAATGAATTTCAATCATAAGCAATAGACAAAACACACCCAATAAAGCCAAACAAGCCAACACCTTGACTTAATATGAGAAAGAAATTCATATATATATTGCACAGCTATAATGATCTTGTAAGTGTAGAAGTATCAATCAGGGGGCCAATTAATATAAAGTGGGAGCCATTATGACAAAGTCTTTAGTGCCTTACAGAGCAATGATAAAAACTGGTAGTTGTTCTTTATGTCCTCATTAAGCTGTCTTGTGATATGGCTGTGCAAATGGAAGTCTTTGCTGTAAGGGAACATTTGTAACAGGGCAGAGGCTAGAGCTGACCCTAAGACAGTAACTGTCATGCCCTTGCGCTCCACTGTGAAACTGAGACTGGTGGGTGACTGCACTCAATGTAGAAGACACATAAAAAACACACTGTCAGTCAGAGACACCGAAATGTGAGAGCTCAGCATTTAATGCCGAAATGATTTCCAACAGCGAATCCTCTGAAAGGGTGTATCTCGTAACCGCGCAGTGCTTCGAGCACCTTTTTATACCCTTAGCAGCCAGAAGGAAAGAAAAATGAAAAAAACTACATCTGTTAAATTGTTTTCGAACAAAATCAAATCACTGTCTGTTTAAAGGTCCCCTATTTTGTCACCAGGTGCACAGCAAAGTAGCCATTATAAGCCATTTCAAAATCTGTTCCTGTATGACATCACAAGGATGGAGGGATGACCCAGAATAATGAAGGAACTGATTAACTGGTTGGCTTAAGATGATCAGTCCTTACTTCTAAGCAGTGACTTCCCCATGTGATGTCACAAAGGACCAGATTTTGAAATTGCTTGTAATAACTAATTGGCTGGTGACATAATAGGGGACCTTCAGTTATCCTCTTTCTGCTTGCATGGTAAGCGCATATCCAAATAACTGGTTAAAAAGGAGCCAACACTTCAAATTCTATACAGTCACTGTTGCATCCAGGTATTTACTTCTTATTCATTCAACGGGGCGCTTCTTGTTCAAGAGGTATGAGAAAGAAAAGTTTTTCAAAAAAAAAGGAGGTGAGGGAAATGCTCTCTCCAGATGGTGAAAAAAGTTGACTTTTTAAACTTTTGAATTTGGAAGTTTTTGAGGATTTTTAGAGACGTACACACCATCACGGGCAAAGACCCATTTTGATGTGAGAAGCGATTGATCGTATCTCTATACTGCTCCTACCAGAAATGCAAATTTCTGCTCACCCTTATTTTTTTATATGCAGAATGATTAACAGTACTCTCCAAACTCAGAACTGCGACACAAAAAGACTTTCCAGTGATTTAAAGCAATGCGTGTCGTCTGGTAGTCATAACAACACCAACAGATATTTATCAGTGTCACATTGTACCTCCATGCTTTACAAAGAGATATTGAGATGAGTGCTTACTCATTTCCTTTTTGCGTGCACACACACGCACACGCACACGCACACACACGCAGACACAAACAAACACACACACATATATCCTTGTCCATATATCTTTGTGAGGACATTACATTGACTTCCATTCATTCTGTCTGTGTCTCTACAGCCTTTCCCAAATCTTAGCGATAAGCAATCAATGCCTGACCCAAACCCTTATCCTAACCTCAACCTTTCCCCAATTCAAACCTTACCTGTAACCTTAACTAATAAGTCACAATTTGCTTTTGTCCTTGTGAGGACATTTGAAAATTTCCTCACTTCCCAATCATGTTCCCAGGCTATAGGAAAATAAAATTTTTTGGTTCTCACTTTTAGCATGTACAAGAATACAAACACACACACACACACACACACACACACACAGAGTGTGCAGAGATAGTTCTGGTCACTGAACGTGCCAAACACTAAAATTATTTGTGAGCCAAAGACAATTGTTGGTTGGATCCGGGCCATAGTTTAAACCACACAGGTACTGATATACCCGGATTAGATATGTACATACATCTTTGAAAAGGATCTAGGTTTGTATGCCTTGTCCTCCTTCACGAACCAGTCCACACCTAATTTCCCCAAACTAAAACATGTCAAATCTGCTGTAAATTACATTAATAATAATTGTCTACTGTGAAAAGAGCAACATTACATTTCTACTCTCAATACATTTTGTCCACTGACAGAGGACGCCATCACCTGAAGTTGCGGACAATTACCATTTTATTAAGACGCGCTTATTTTCATGATTGTCTGGCAAATGAGTTCCCTGGATTGAATATAATTTTAAAACATTTAATAGCACAGGAAATTCCCCCCATTACTAAAACATATGTGCTAAACAACATAATTTTTTTATTATCGGCATTAGGACTATATTACAAAAGGTTGAGTTTTCCTGCAAAATTTTTTTCCAGGATGCTTGTATGGTATTAAGTTGACAAAAATCCCTACACAATACTCGGTTTTATTCAAGAAATAAAGTGAACATAAAACCTTCACAATGTGACTGTCCCCAGCATATCTACTGGGAGAAAAAAAATAATCTTCACGTGTCTCAGATCAAGTCATTATAATTGTATGTTTATCCAGAGGCCACTTTGCAGACCGCCAATGAAAAGTGTCCTTGAAGCAAACCTGCTAAGGTCACATGGTCATTGTTTAGATCCAGTGAGGTTAAACCTAATTAGAAAATGCAGAGCCCGCAAACACACATCTAGGCACACAGAGCCAGAACTGGAATCGCACTCACAGGAAATCAATGATATCACAGATCAACAGTGTGCTATCAGTCAGGTGAGGGGTCTCTCGGCTTTGCGGATGGATTATACGGGAAGGGGGTGGGGATCGGAGTCGAGCCTGCAGCACATCACAGCACACATTCAGCTGATTCTCCGCTCGCACCAAGATGCATTGCATTCCTCTGTGGCCTTGGAATAAGCTTCCCTCCTGATTCAGCCAGAAATATCAGTTTGGTGTAAAAGCTAAATATTTCATTCACAAACTGATTTCTAATTATTGGATTGTATTGCAAGTACAACCGCAATTCCAAAATAGTTGGGACAAAGTATAAATTGTGAATAAAATCAAAATGCAATGACTTTCAGATCACATGAGCCAATATGTTATTTACAATAGAACAAAGATGATATTTCAAATGTTGAAACTGAGACATTTTACATTTTTATCCACAAAATGAGCTTATTTCAAATTTTCTGGCTGCAACAGGTCTCAAAAAAGTTGGGACACAGGCAAAAAGGGCTGAAAAAGCAATTAAAATATGGGAATCAGCTGAAAGAACATTTAGCAAGTAATTAAGTTAATGCCCAGATGCCTCCACTCGGTGTTAAAAAGAAGAGGGGATGCTACACCATGGTAAACAGGCCCCTGTCCCAACTTTTTTGACACATGTAGCAGCCATCAAATTTGATATGAGCTCATTTTGTGGATAAAATTTCTAAAATTTCTCAGTTTAAACATTTGCTATGTCATCTCTGTTCTTTTGTGAATAAAATACTGGCTGGTGTGATTTGAAAGTCATTGCGTTTTGCTTTTATTCACAATTTACACTTTGTCCCAACTATTTCGGAATTGGGGTTGTATTATTGAATTGTGTTTCCTTGTCTCTTTCTGCTGTCAACAATAAGAGCATCATGTTCTGTTAGATTTCAGGCGTAAATACTGCAACTGTGCAGTGACATTAAAACTACAGTAGACCAGCACTTCGAGAGCAGATCTTTGCCAAGGCCAATAGTCCACTTTTGTATGACCTGTAAATCTGCAAGGGAAGCCATCATATTTCTACAATTATTCTACAATTAAAAGTTTTGTCACATTGAACTTTACTACCGTCTAGTGGTTTTAAGATGTATGGCATTTATTCTGGCAAATGCCCTATCTTGCAATCCCGCAATAGTGAAGAGTCCTTTAAAAAATTACTAATCACCCAAAATTACCCAAACCTCATGGATTGTTCTTTGGGCCATACCTTATCCCTCCAAAAAATGTAAAAATCCTTTCATAACTTTTTGGGCAAAGTTGCTAATAGACAGACAAACGCAGGCAAGACAATGGTGAAGCATCCTTTGAAAAATCCTGGATCCGGACAGTGATCTGGATCACCACCAAAATGTAATGGATTATTTGATTGGCCACACCCTACTCCTCCAAAAATTTCATCAAAATCCATTCATAACTTCTTGTGTAAAGTTGCTAACAGACAGACAATCACAGAAACACAAGAACAAACATAACCTCCTTAGCAGAGGTAATTAAGTATTTACTTTAGAGAGTAATGGACAGATTACAATCCCTGTATAAGATACAGAGCAGTATGAGGGCACTGAGTCCAAAATTAATTCAGCATATAGTCAATTTATGCTTGCTTCCTCTGCAATGGAAGAATAGTCATCAACATAGTGTTAATTTCCCATCTTACTTTTGTACATTATACCTGGTCTGACAGTGCAGGAAATGCAGACATAAAATCTAAAGATTTCAAAACGGGCTCCGGAACATCAAAATCCAAACTGTCACTTTGCCAGAGCAACATCTCACTACACACCATGCATCGGCTTGAAAATGAAAAGGACTGAAAATAGCCCTGAATGCTATTGGATTGGAAACGGAAAGGTTAGACACACTCAGGCATGCTGAGTCTCACAATGCACAAAAATGCAGCAAAGCAGAAAACAGCGCCAAAATAACATAGCTCCAATACGGCGCTTATATTTTGCGACAATTACCAAGGTGGTACTTCTACTCTGCACACACACACACACACACACACACACACGCACGCACACATACACACACATGCATGCAACGTGAAAGCCTCTCTGATTTTATAAAAAAAAAAAAAAAAAAAAATCAATCATCAGATAATTTTTGGCATGTTGCTATTCATTACGATAATGATTATCTCCCTTCCAATCATGGCTTATGCAAACATTATTATCAGATGTATGAACAAAAATGGCAAAAATGAGGTTTTCAGCAAAGCTGACATTTATACAATGACATTATGTGAGTCAGTAATGTGATGAAAGATTTTAAATCAATGCAAACAAATTATTCTGAGCCCCATAATAAATATGAATTTAACGTCAGCAGAGTTCATATTGAGGGAGACTCCAATATTATCTGTGCAATGACCTTTAAAGAATAATAATAAAAAAAAACCCTCTCACTCATAATAAGAGCAGTGCTCAGTTCAATAATGTCAGAGGCTTACATGGTGGTCTTACAGTGACCAGAAATGGACAAAAAGGAAAAAAAAATACTCCTGCTACGTTACATATATGTTCCTCCAGAGGCAATGTACTGTTTCTGACTGAAACTATGCATATTTATTTCCATTATAGCCTTGTTCACATTCTGCCAGTCAGATCAAAACAGACCAATATCAGTCTTTCATGTGAAGGAAGACAAACTGTCTTTTTTCGTAAACAAACAATTCTTTAGATATACACTGAAGTGACATAAGTACATGAAATAATCTTTGTTCTGTTCCGCAGAATGTATAATGATTTATGAGGAATGCAGCAGAAGAGAGCTGAAAACAAGATATTGTTTTTGACAGCATCAGAGTGAAGATATTTTATGCATTTGTATCATAACGAATCACAGTTGTTTTAACTTCATTTCCATCAATCAGTACATGGCAACAGAACTGCATCCATATGATTCTAGGTGTGAAAAGGCATTAGCTACTATACACAAATAGCCATTTTCCAAATTTGCATAGCTAATGATACATAATGGGCCGTACTTATAAGCATAATAAAGCATGAGCATAACCAAGCACTACTTTTTCACAGTATTAGGTTACAAAATTTAATTGGGGCCACTAAAGAGCAGATTTCAACTACTGGTCACTTGCCTTCATATCAGCTGATGGAATAGCAGGAATAAGGAGAAATACTACCTGCTCTTCCATGAAATATGTGCTGGAATGTTCAGTTGTAAAAATGGAATGATTTAACCCACCAAACATAAAGCACAGCTAGCATTTTCTAAAACCGCTGAAAGCTTTTTTTTTTTTTTTTTTTTCATCACTTATTGTCCGCACATGAAAAAATCCTTGCAATACGTTCCTGAATCTATGAGTCATTTAGAAATTCAAAGCTAAATTTAGTCCTGCTTGCTGCAATGACTTAACACTCGCCATTAAAGTTTGTTTACAAGGAATATTAAAATCATTGGAAATGCCAACATAAATGCCAACTTTGAGAAGCTTTGTGAAGCTGTTTGTTGTTGAGACTGGTTCAGATAAGGATTTATTCAATTCTGTGGGGATTTTTATTCAGCTGTAATTCTGTGCTTGATAACTATCCAACTGAGCATCCGTCTGTACCTATAAGACACCTTCCACTTAGCCACAGTGCTCTATTATTGTCGCTGTTTTTAGTGTTTGGTATATTTGGCATAATTTTTTGGCACAGTTCCCCTGACTAGCTCATCAGGTTTCGTGACCTAAGCACCTGCACTTCCAGCACAGATATGTCACTACTTTGGCTATTCACCACATCTTACTTTGTTCTTAGCGAAGTGTTTCAGGTTAATCAGACACATGCTGCTATTTAGAATGTAAACTAATAGGAATGACCTGAATAGGTGCTTTTACAATTGTGGTTTAGAGACTGCGGGTTTAAAGCCATTTTTCAGGAAAACTTTCAGTATTTTTCCACCCCGTGAATTGTGGTGTACTCTGAGATGGACAGTGGTGTGCAGTGGAAAATCAGTGAAGGAAACAGTAGTTTTTGTGGAGCATTAATATTCATGTGGTACAAGAAGATAAATGTAGCTTGGTGTAGCCCAGCGAACAAGAGACTGCTTTCTGTGTGTTCCACTGCATTCATTTCTGCAGCCTAGCATAGCTTCTGTTAACTTCAGCAGGACCTCCTGGAAATCATCATATTCATTCATTTTCATGCGGTCCCCCAGAGTCCACCACACTGAGGCCTCCAATAAATTGGTCTCTTGATGCTACATACGTCATATATTCTAGCAGTCCTTGAAGAGGATGACAGCAATACCATTTCCTGCACCTGATCAAATCAACTAAGAAAAGTTAAGACTTGGTAGATTGCTCTCTACTGTACCATGAGCACAGGTAATTTTATTTTTGTACACATTCAGCATGCAAGAATGGCCTGAAATTGCAGGCAGGATGTCTTGGAACAAGATTCAAAAGGCCTATAAATGGTTTTTTGTGTCAAAATACAGAAATTCTTATATATTACGTATTTCGAACTTTTTAAATTAGGTCTTTAGGGGGCCTCTAAATGCTTCATAAGTCATTTTTGGAGACAGAAGACACAGGGACTAACCTCCTGAGAAGTTTTTATCCATCACCAGACCAGCACACTCTTCTCTCTTAAAGAATGTGATGATGAAACCGCTGTGTATTCGGATGAGAACACAAATGTCCCCATTTAACCTCAGAGGACAAGTGAGCGACTATCTCTGGAACAATGAATACGTCACTGACACAGAAAAGAGCAAGCTAAATTGACCTTTACTGAGAAATATTACCCATAGGTTTTCATTATTAGTTATAGATGGTTTCAGAGTAAACATTTCATTAATGTACCATCATAAAAATGTGGCTCATTGAGCATGAATTGGGATGAGGCCAGGTAGATAGACAGATGCGTAAATAGATATGAGAGATTAATACTGCAGATAGATAGACAGATAGAGAGATACATTAATAGATAGCTAGATAGATAGACAGATAAATTAATAGATGTTAATATACAATACCAATTCCAAAATAGTTGGGACAAAGTGTAAATTGTGAATAAAATCAAAACGCAATGAGTTTCAAATCACACCAGCCAGTATTTTATTCACAATAGAACAGAGATAACATAGCACATGTTTAAACGGAAATTTTTTTACAATTTTACCCACAAAATGAGCTCATTTCAAATTTGATGGCTGCTACAGGTCTCAAAAAACTTGGGACAGGGGCCTGTTTACCATGGTGTAGCATCCCCTCTTCTTTTTAACACAGAGTGGAGGCGTCTGGGCATTGAGGAGACAAGTTTCTTGAGTTAACCATTGGAATTTGGTCCCACTCTTGTTTAAGACTGGCTTCCAGCTGCTGGAGAGATTTGGATCTCCTTTGACGGACTTTTCATTTAATTATGCGCCAAATGTTCTAAATCAGTGAAAGATCAGGACTGCAGGCAGGCCAGTTCAGCACATGGACTCTTCTACTACAAAGCCATGCTGTTGTAATAGCTGCAGTATGTGGTTTTCCATTGTCCTGCTGAAATACACAAGGCCTTCCCTGGAATAGATGTCGTCTGGAGGGGAGCATATGTTGCTCTAAAACCTTTATATACCTTTCAGCACTCAGGGTGCTTTTTAAAACATCCCACACCATATGCACTAATGCATCCCCATATCATCAGAGATGCTGGATTTTGAACTGATTGCTGATAACAGGAGGGGTGGTCTTTCTCCTCTTTAGCCTGGAGGACATGACGCCCATGATTTCCAGCAAAAATGTCAAATTTGGACTCATCTGACCACAGGACACTTTGCCACTTTGCTACAGTCCATTTTAAATGAGCCTTGGCCCACAGAACACGGCAGCGCTTCTGGATCATGCTCAACAATGGCTTTCTTTTTGCATGATATAGTTTTAGGTGGCATCTGTGGATGGCACGGTGGACTGTTTTTACAGACAGTGGTTTCTTGAAGTATTCCTGGGCCCATTTAGTGATGTCAATGACAGAATCATACCGGTGAGTGATGCAGTGGCGTCAGAGGGCCCGAATATCACGGGCATCCAGTAAAGGTCTTCAGCCTTGTCCCTTACGCATAGAGATTTTTCCAGTTTCTCTGAATCTTTTGATGATCTTATGCACTGTCGATGATGAGACCTTCAAAGCCTTCGGAATTTGAAGTTGAGCAACATTGTTTTTAAAGTATTCCACAACTTCTTAACACAAGCCTTCACAGGTTGGAGAGCCTCTGGCCATCTTTACTTCTGAGAGACTCAGCCTCTCTAAGACATCCCTTTTATAGCCAATCATGTTACACACCTGATGCCAGTTAACTTAATTACTTGCTAAATGTTCTTTCAGCTGATTCTCTTATATATTAATAGCTTTTTCAGCCCTTTTTTTTTTTCCTATGTCCCAACTTTTTTGAGAACTGTTGCAGCCAGAAAATTCAAAATAAGCTCATTTTGTGGATAAAAATGTAAAATGTCTCAGTTTCAACATTTGAAATGTTATCTATGTTTTATTGTAAATAACATATTGGCTCATGTGATCAGAAAGTCATTGCATTTTATTCACAATTTACACTTCGTCTCAACTATTTCAGAATTGGGGTTGTAAAATCTCAATTGAACATGAGTGACCAGACCACTTAAGCAATATTATTCCAACATTCCCATGCTGTTGAATGTATTCTTACTATAATGTAGCCATATTTTTGCTATATTGTTGGCACATTGCAAACAACATCATTACAGAAGTCTAAAAAAAATTGTTTGTTCTCGGATGCTAAAAATTAATGTCACATAAAAGTTAACTGATTCATTCCAATTTTAAATTGCAGAGCGTAAAGATGCTCAAAGGCTGTCTTCAAGAATACTGTACAGAAGGACGAAGCTTCATATAGAAGCAGACTCTCAAATGAAGAATGTTAATATAGCTACAATACCAGAGAATGATGAAACAATTTTTGAGTATAAATTCAAGTCCATGAACCTTTTAATCCCATTAAGCCCTTTGCACATAAGCCAAATATGGCTATTTATACCTTACCCTATTTAATTCTTTATAATTAAATATTTAAGCTTCATAGAAAGGGGGGATATGGCTCAACTGAGACAAGACACTTGCAGCATTTAGAATTCCATCGTATTTCAGTTTATTTTCATGATTTTGGTACAGAAAAGGGGCAGCAAGCATTAAAAATTTTCATGAAAATTCAGCATTGAAATTGAAAAAAAAAAAAAAATAATACTGAGGAATGAAAAACGGCTCGGGGTTAAAACAATACATTTATGGGATCATAAACTCATAGACCAGAAGTATTTTACTTCTGAGAATGAAATCTTATTCGGCTTCCTCTTTCAAAGCCAAATAAGACAGTTCTTCAGGTGGCTCCCCGAACTCTCACAGCCCTCAAAATGGCGCACTGTCAAATCATAAAATATTCCTATTTTTAACACAAATCAACTTTTGACTCATGAAATTCAATATGAATTAATGATTTTCTGGTCCAATTTAGCATGAGTTTATCAATATTGGCGCAGCTGGACATCAATGGTCACCAGTAAACCCTCCAAACCAAAAACATGCCTTAAAGTGATAAAGTTCAGAGTTTCATCCCTTTTTCTACAAAACCGCATCAGCAAGAACACATACTCATTAAAGGAACTGCTTATTTTACAGTCAGTACTTTCACTCAGATGGAAAGCTTGCTGTTTACAATTCTGATCATCCAAGCGAAAAGCAAGCTTTTCACACTCTATAAAGAGCAAGTATAACTCACTAACACAGCAATATCTGAAATATATCTTATTTTAACAAAACAGGCATTTCACCATCAGGAAAAAAAGCCGGGCAATTTGCTACCCTAGATTGAACAGAGTTGTCGGTGCAACAAACGAAATTGGGGATTTACCGAAGTCTTTGAGCCGTTCGCATTTTAAACAAGCAAAAATCCATGGCATTCTATTTCGTTGAAAGCGGTACAAATTCTAAAACCCCAATTCCAAGAAAGTTGGGATGCTGTGAAAATTGTAAATAAAAACAGAATGCAATTATTTGCAAATCTCATAAACCCAAATTTTATTCACAATGAAATAGACAACATATCAGATGTTGAAAGTGAGATATTTTGCCATTTCATGAAAAATATTAGCTGATTTTGAATTTCAACAACATCTTGAGACCTCAGCCAGGAAGTTAAAGCTTGGTTGCTAATGGGTCTTTCAAATGGACAATGACCCAAAGCATACTTTCAAAGTTGTGGTAAAATAGTTTAAGGGCAACAAAATCAAGGTATTGGAGTGTTCATCCCAAAGCCCTGACCTCAGTCCAAAGGAAATTTTGCGGGCAGAACTGAAAAGGGATGTGTGAGCAAACCTGACTCAGTTACATCAGTTCAGTTGGAATAAGTCAAAATTCCAGCAACTTTTTCTGAGAAGTTTGTAAAAGGCTAGCCAAAATATTTGACCCAATTAAGTGAAAAAATGTAAAGGCAATGGTACCAAATAGTATGTGCATGTAAACTTTAGACCCACTGGGAAAGTGAGGAAAAGAATAAAAGCTGAAATAAATCACTCTCTACTGTTTGTCTGACATATCATATTCTTAAAATAAAGTTGTGATGTTTACTGGCCAAAGACAGGGAGTGTTTACTTGGATTAAATATCAGGAATAGTTTCCATCTCTGGCTGCTAAACCTTTGTAGGAACAGCCCTCAAATTTTAGCAGACTTTGTACACTGCGTGTCTCAGAATCCTATTTGATGTCAAGGTCATTGGTCCAATCTCCTAATTTTTTGTACGTCAAAGTTCGGCCTCGCCCACATGTAAAGCACACCAATGCGGGATATAGTGCTGCGTGCAATCTAGTTTATTTTGTAGCAAGGTGAAGGTGAAGTATACTGCAAGGCAAAAAATAGGACCAAGGGTCCTGTAGCTTACCAGCAAGCAGTCTTACAGCGATGATACAAGTTATGAAAATTTCATGTGAAGTTTGACATTTCAATCAATGAAAATCAATGTCAAGGTCACTAAATAAAAGTTCACATACATTTATAAGACCTTCTGTAATACAGTCCAAAGCTCTGAAGCAGTTTTGGTGATACAAGTCATTATAATATACTGGACAAAGAAAATTAGGGATCACCCCAATTTTCGAATTTGAAATATTTGATAGTTCAAATTATGTTCCATATCATATTTCAATATTAAAAATCAGAGTGATCCCTAACTTTCTTTGTCCAGTATATGTCAATATGTATTCAATATGTCAATTGAGAACTTTAAAGGTCACAGAATGTCAAGTTGTGGTCAGCAAATGGATTTCATATATGACTTTCTAAATATCTCTATTCAAACCTTGGCTCCATCTGTGACCATTTTGGTGATAAATGTCAGGGTAATTTCACTGGCGAGTTTGACCCTCAAGGGTCACTGACAGGCAAGTTGAATGTCACCAAATGAAAGTTCATATGCAACTTCCTAGATGTCAGCAACACAAACCTAGGCTCCATTTGTGACCGTTTTAGTGATACAAGTCACTGAATTTTCACTAGGTCACATTTGACCTTTGAAGGTCAATACGAAGGTCACCAAATGAAAGTTCATATATGACTTCCTATATGTCTCCAATACAAACCTAGACTCCATCTGTGACCGTTTTGGCAATACAAGTCATTGTAATTGTATTATGTCAAGTTTGACCTTCAAATGTCATCAACAGTCAAGCTGAATGTCACCAAATGAAAGTTCATATGTGACTTCCTATGTCAGTAACACAAACCTCGGCTCCATCTGTGACCTTTTCAATGACAGAGGTCATTGAATTTTCTCTATTCCTTCGAAGGTCAATATGAAGGTCACCAAATGAAACTTCATACATGACTTCCTATATGGCCACAATACAAACCTAAGCTCTATCTGTAATAGTTTTGGTGATAGAAGTCATTGAAATTTCACTATGAGAAGTTTGACCTTCGAAGGGCACCGAAGGTCAAGTTCAATGCCACCAAATGAAAGTTCATGTATGACTTCCTATACATCTCCAATACAAACAAAAACTATCTGTAACCATTTTGCTGATATAAGTCATTGAAATTTCACTGTGAAGTTTGGGCATTCAAGGTCACTGAAGGTCAAGTTCAATGTCACCAAATGAAACTTCATACATGAGTTCCTATATGCCTGCAATACAAACCTAAGCTCTATCTGTAATAGTTTTGGTGATAGAAGTCATTGAAAGTTTACTATGTGAAGTTTGACCTTCAAAGGTTGCTGAAGGTTAAGTTCAAGCCCACCAAATGAAACTTCATACATGACTGCATATAAGTGTTCAATGCACATATGTTCCCAATCTTCAATATTTTCAAGCATAGAATCCTTTGAAAATTGTAACATTTTGCTTGACCTCAAGTTCGACCTTTCAAGGTCATCTGAGGTCAACTATAACACAGCCAAAATATAGGTCATATATAACTTCCTATATGTTTCTAATACAAACTTAATCTCTATCTGCAACCAGTTAGCTTCCATAGGCGATTTGGCCCATTCTCCATAAGACCGAATGTTAAAGTACAGCACCCCCACTAGACTCACTTCCGTCGATTCAATCAAAATGGCACTCGCACTGTTCATAAAGTGTATCAAGGTGAGTTGATTGCCAGATTTAGAAAAAAAGTTATTGGGCAGTTTTTGTGAAATCATTTTTTGAAATTTCAAGTCATATCTTTTAACGTTGTTAATATATTCCCCGACCTCGAGTTTGACCTTTCAAAGTCATCTGTGGTCAAATTTAATATTGCCAATATATAGGTCATATCTGACTTCCTATATGTCGATAATACAAACTTAATCTCTATCTGCAACCATTTGGCCTCCACAGGCCATCTTGCATTTTCATAAAGTACAGCGCCCCCAATAGACCCACTTCAGTCCATTCAATCAAAATGGCGCTCACACTGTACATTGACAGTACCAAGTTAAGTTGACTGCCTAATTTAGAGAAAAAATCATCATGCAGTTTTTGAGAAATAATTTTTTAAAATTTCTCAGTCCTATCTTTAACATTGGGGCCAAAATTTCAACGGCCCATAAAACGGACAAAAATGATTCAATCGAAAATCCAAGAAAAACGCCTGGAGATATGGTCTAGTAGTATGTTATTGCAAATTTGCACGAAAATTCATCAGGCCAAAAAAAAGATAAAAAATGTTCCGGACGATGGACGCTGGACGACAGACGCCACACTACGACAATAGCTTATCGGCCCATAGGGCCGGTAAGCTAAAAAAAGTTATCAGACAGTTTTTGAGAAATAATTTTTTGAAATTTCAAGTCATATCTTTTAACATTGTTAATATATTCCCTGACCTTGAATTTGACTTTTCAAAGTCATCTGTGGTCAAATTTATTATTGCCAAAATATAGGTCATATATGACTTCCTATATGTCGATGATACAAACCTAATCTCTATCTGCAACCATTTGGCCTCCATAGGCCATCTTGCATATTCATAAAGTACAGCGCCCCCATAGACCCACTTCTGTCGATTCAATCAAAATGGCGCTCGCACTGTACATTGACGGTACCAAGGTAAGTTGATTGCCTGATTTAGAAAAAAATTTATCACGCAGTTTTTGAGAGATAATTTTTTTAAAATTTCCCAGTCCCATCTTTAACATTGGTGCCAAAATTTCAAGGGCCCATAAAACAGACAAAAATTATTCAATCAAAAATCTGAGAAAACCAACTGGAGATATGGTCTAGTAGAGTGTTATTGCAAATTTACACGAAAATTCATCAGGCCAAAAAAAAGATAAAAAATGTTCCGGATGACGGACGACGGATGACGGACGCCACACCATGACAATAGCTTATCGGCCCATAGGGCCGGTAAGCTAAAAACTGCTCAGATGTTTCATTTTGTAGTACGGGGCTGTAGTAGGCAAACGAGTATCACAATTGCCTGTGATGTAATAAAATTTCACAACACGAATCACACTGCACTAAGAGGACTATGCATACGGCATCGGATGAACCGAGTCTAAGTGGGCTTTTTTTCCAGGAAATGACAGCTTTACTACCCCTTTCCTATTTACAGCTCATGAAGTCTCAGACCGAGCTAAGTGTTGATGGTGGGAAACGCCGCTCCGTTTTACAGCTGCTCGACAACTCGAGTTCTCCTCTGAGTTATAGGCGAAAAGACAAACTGCAACCGTTGAAGGGAAAAAAATGCCTCCCCGAACCTTCAGATCATTTGCAGTGCAAACTGCCACAGATTCCATTTGGTGTTTTTCTTTAATGGAAAACGTGTAAGCCCAGATACATGCCCGCGGGGATATGACAAGTCCCACCTCTCCCTTAACCTTTCTTCAAGTCATTTGAGTCAATAAATTAATCTATTCGTTGTATTTGCCATTTGATCTTTCCCGTTGCAATAAAAAATGAACAATCTGGCTCCCCCATGGCTTTTGAGCACCCCAGCCACTCTCTCTCAATGTTAAAATATCAATTTACTTTCTATTAGCAAGAGACGTGTAGGGAAATTCTTCTCAAGATTAAACGATGAGGGAGGAATAAGGATTCGGACTATTATTCAAAGGCACCAGGAAACACGCAAAATGAGGGCAATCTATCAAAGGCTATATATTTACAATGAAGAAGCGTCTTCTTTATTTTGTAAACAAGATTTATTGGCAACCGAGGTATGTTCCATCATCCCCCTTTTAGCCGTTCAAGAAACATAACCGGCAGTCAGAGTCAAAAGCCTAGTAATCTGAACCGAAAAGTCTAAAGGAGAAAGCTGATACGGGAATTTGTTTTATCACTGCATTGCCTGGGGATGCATTTGAAAATACAGATAAAACACAGCACATGAAATACTGTTCATGCCTCCCAGGAATGCAGAGATACAATCAAACACGATTACGCTTAGCACCTGTAACTGATTTCGGCATGCATAAAACATTGCAAAAAAGAAATGCATCATCTTATCCTTGATTACCTTTTATCCAGCTGCACCCAGTCAACATGCAACTTCGTTTTCAATGAAGTGAGAAAATGACACATATAAAATCCTTTAAAGAATATGATCCACAAAAATGCACGAAAGACCATTGGTCCCATCTCCCATTAGTGGAGAAGCATTCTATTAGCAGTATTTTATAGCTAGGCTTTGTGCACCACTTCTGACTGCAGATATTGCGATAGTTTATTATCAGGACATACAGAAATACATTGGAGTCTTGGGACTAAAAGTCAGCCAGATACAGACGAACACTTACAGATGAGCATTATTTACGTCTTTAGATGAGGGAACTCACAAGCAATCCTCCCTTGGATTCTGAATTAGGACACTAAATCAAGCAATAATGGGTAGGGAAGGAGCCGCAGACAAGTTTAATGCTTTTTCTCTCCGCGAGACCCATCGAAAATGTGTTTGTTAAAGAAAAAAAAAAAATCCTGTTTTTATGTGCTGAGGCGTCAAAACTGTTCCATCATTTTATGTGTCTGTGGCTAAGTATGAGTTGACAGAGACTTGTGTTTGTTTACTGCACTTTGAGAAGCCCTAATTCCTTGGTAGGGAGGCCTAATTACTATAGGTTTACGTCAACTCCCAGATATGGAAGCACAGCGTTCAAGAAATAAACCTTGCCTGATTCTTTTTTTTCTCGCATTAGCTGTGGTAATTCACCTGCTGCATCTCTCCATGCTCTTTATTTTATATCATGTTTCAACGGCCCAAACCCTCAATGTAGCAAGAGATGAGAACTGAGTTGGCTCACTGTGAAAATAAAATCACAGGCAAAATAGAATTTGCAATGCAGTGCACTGGAAAGGTAGAACAAATTGAATGGATTTGGAGCAAGCCAATAGCTGAGTGGTTGATGGGACTTGCAAGGTTTTTGGGTCAATCCCCATATTTTGCTCAACAGCACTGGGCCCTTGAGCAAGGCCCTTAAGTCCACATTGCTCCAGGGTGGGTCGAATCAACTGTTGAGCTGCTTAGAATAGAAGTGTCCGCTGAGCAAAGGAAATGTAATGTGTACAAGATAGAAGCGTAGATAGGTGGATGGATGAGCATACAGTAAGCAGTCAGAGCTGAGAATACAGCCAATAACTGAAACAGCATTGATGCAAAAATTTCTTGAACTCTGAGACTTTAAACGGCGTATGGTCATACTCCGTAACATAACACTGCATTTCAGCATTGTGGTGATATTTTTTTTTTTGACACAGCCCCCTGGCTGCGCTCACATTGGATTCACCTTCAGTTTGCAGATCCTCTTTGCTCTCCCTCACGGAGGGGAGAGAGAGAGAGTACGGGGAAGGAGGATTTTACAGGGGAGCGTACAAACCCTCCCACCCAATCTAAGTCTCAGCCCGCACAGTAAACACAACTTCTCGAACAAACAGCTTAGCAGAGCCAAAGTCCTATTCCCTCACCCACAGAGAAAATGGCTGCCTGGCACCAGTTCCACCACAGCAGAGCTTATAGCTGGGCCCCATTGCCCCATGTCTCCTATAAACAAGCTCCCATTCTCTTTATATGCATCTAAGACATCAACTCGCACCAACATGTACACGTGCAAATCCCGGATGTGCTGAAATTACTCACTTGTAGATGGACTGCTGACAGCACAATTTATTTTTCAGAATTCACAAGGGTGAGGATAAGCGTTACATTTACATTGCCATTATAAAGCTATTACGGTGTCTCATCTGGTAGAGGAACTGCTATCTCTGCAGACCTAACTTGGGCTCTTTTGTTCTCTTGTTTGCTGGTGTGTATTACATTCCAGCACAGTTGCATAGAGGACCACAAATTTGGCATAGTTGAATGTTATCATTACTTTCAACCCTTCAGAGGGGATTTGGCTTATAGGTGCCCCACACTATCTAAAATGAAGCAGGATAATAAGAAGTATAATGTTTCCATTCAGGAGAGCAATTGCTGGATTTTACCAAACAAATGAGAACTGTTCTTTCTAAATTGCACAAGCGCAAAATTAAGCAAAAACACCATATGTTGTCATGATGAGTCTTGCAGGTTATACAATTCTCCCACTCCAACAGTTATATAAAAAGAGAGCAGGCACCCAATAACAAAGAGCCAAAAAAAAAAATGTTTTTCGACTCTGAGGAAACTGATGAAATTGCTTCAGCGTTGTTGTGCATGCCTGCAGACATAAAGCATGAAAACCTGTAGAGATTATCAATTTTTCATGAGTGAATAAGTTATATATATTATGCCAGTGGGTAAAATTCTCAAAGGTTAATCAATAACCATTTGAATTTAAATTACAAACTCATCCTATGGTTAAAATGATTCTAAGAAAACTCATTTGGAAACTCACCCTCTCACAGAGTAATACAGAGCATCAAAAACAGTAGGACATAAAGCCATGGATGGCAAAAAAAAAAGAATGATTTATCTATGATTTGTTGAGTAAATAAAGAAAAATAAGCTTATGAATACAGATAAAATAATGTGTTTAACAAAATTACATGTATGTCAATTTCACATAACCTTGATGCACCACAACTATGCTTGTTCTGCCACATTGTAAAAATGAGCATTCCTTTAAAAATGAAATGACAGAAAGAACTAGAACTGTGCAAACATGCAGTTTTCAATGATAGGACTACGTACTGCCAGCCAGTTAGGAGTGTGTCTTGCAGAGGTGAAAGTCCAGGGGTCCGAAAGTATAAATTTTGCCATATTTTCTCCCACTAAAGAACTCAACCAGCTACATAGTGTAACCTCTCAGCTCAAGGGTTGCATTTAATGGGCAAATCCAGGTGGTTATGAATAAATACTGAGGTAGACTTTCACTTTATCGACTTGGATTGTCCACCTCTGGTATCAAGGAATCCTGGGGCCCCTAGAATAACACTAGACCGCCTGCCACCGCATGGTTGTAGCCCGTGAGTGCCCCCTTGTTCCTTTTTCACATTTTGTAGAAAATGTCACAATTTTCAGCATGAAATTGTGCTTCATTGGGCCAATTCTTTGCCATGGCACCCAAAATTAGTAGTTGTCATGACCTAACCATAACCTATGACCATATCAAATATCAAAGACATCAGTCAATATTTGTGGACAGCAGGGCATCTTCAAGAAAATCCGTAGGGATGCGACAATTCTTAGCATGAAATTGTGCTTTATTCGGCCAATGCTGTTGCCATGACAACCAAAATTGATAGGTGTGGTGACCTAACCATAACATATGCTAATAACAAAAATCAAAGAATTCGGTTGAAATTTGTGGCCTGTAGAGCATTTCTGTAAAAAAAATCTCTACAGACGCAGCAGCGGCGGTGGAGACAACGACCATGAATCCATAGTAGCCGTCCAACTTTGTCTGGGGGCTTCAATTAGTCTGGGCCCCCTATGTAAGTGGGGTTTTAGTGGTTCACTCCTGCTGTGGCCCCCAAGAGTTGTTATCACTTTCACCCCACTAAGCCATAACTGCTGGCAGTAACAAATCTACAAAACATTTCTCACACATGCAAGACACAAGCTGCTAAAGCTGGAAATAAGATTTATAGATAACAATATGCCAAAAAAAAAAAAAAAAAAAAAAATCTGCGAATAGACTGGATCTAATCCCCCGCTAGAGCTGTAAGATTGCACGTGGTGAGATAAGAAAACACAATAGACAGTGCGCCAGGTGAGAATGGGAGCTTTACTTCCTGAAAACGCCCCATCACGAGCCTCTCTTCGGCATCCAGCACTAGTAAGCTTTGTTGGAAAAATTCAAGTACGGAAGGTCAAAAGCCCTCTTTCATACATACTCACTTTCAAGAGGTAGGCAGGTACCCCGTAGTTTGCCAGTTGCCTTTAACGTTGTGTTAATGAACACAAATTCTAATTGGCACATTCCTCATTTGACAACATGTGCAAGGTAGTGGCGCGTTCCTTGTCATCCCACACCCCGAGGCATCCGTGGAGCATGCTGGCATAATCTACAGACACCAGAGGATGCAGCGTGCTGTGAAATTATTTAAACACTGGTGTCAGGGGCACCTGCTTGGAACACCAGGCTCTGCCTCAGAGCCAACATGGAGGACGCAGGGAGTGTTACATATTCAAGGAATAATCAGTCACCGTGCCATTTCGGTGATGAAGCTCAGTTGATTCACTGACAGGCAGAGAACACAAGTCTGTAGGGAAAGGGGAAGTGAATGTGTGTGTACATGTGTCCATGAGTGTGAGTCCTTGTATGTGCCCGTGTGTGTGTGTGTGTGTGTGTGTGTGTGTGTAAAAATGAATGTATTTGCATTCACAAGCCAGTGTGTATGCACAGATAATGCATTTCTACCAAAGTGGGAAGCAGAGCTGAAAACTGTTATATGCCCATTCAGCATTAAAATAATATTTCATTTGATATATGGGCCATTCAATGTAAAACACACTTATTGCTCAAATAAAGGATGTTTAAGGTCATGTTAGCCAGATTTTAATAAGTGCTGCTGAAAAAGTCACAGAAAACATAAATATGATTTATGAGCATATCAATCTTCTATTTCATTTTCTCCTTTCATTCTTTAAGATTTCTATCTTCTCAAATGCCACCCTATTTCCTTGGCTGAAACAAATCAATTCAACAATTCTTGTACAGTCCACTACATTAGCAAATCTCAGGCAGTAGCCATCTACAAATATCCATGGCTCGAACCAGTTAGGTCTACAGAATACATGACTTTTTGAGCTTGGATTTGAGAAAAAGAAATGGCGAGGAAAACAATAGAATATTAGAGCACTGTCCAATATTATGTTAATGTCCCAGCAATGCAGGCATGATCAAGAAACCAGCAAGTGGGCATCTTCATGTGGCTCATTCCACGTCAAGTGTACACACCATATTCACATTGATGTCACAGATTTTCTTCATATTTTGCATAGAGGTAGACCCTAGCGAAATATGCAGAAGTCCCACTTTTTGGACCAAATGGATCATTTTGGACCATGTTATGGACTGTCCAATTTTGGGGCCAACTGGCAGTCCTGAAAACTTGGACTGGCTGTATCTCAGCTGCCCACAGACCGATTTTCACAAACTTGGTATCAAAATAATTAGGAGATCAAGCTCTTTAAAATGACGGAAGCACGACGTTGCTGGAGCAATATTTCATTAAATGGCAGTTGACCTTAACCTTTGACCTTTGACCTCTACTGCTTTGCCACTTCAGATTGGTCCAAATTTTCCTGTATATGAACCTCGTATCCCACCCAATAATCCTACCCAAAACTGGAGTGGGATCTCTGTGGGATCCAAAATTACAGCCGATCAAACTATGGCGGTACCACTGGGTCAGAACTCAGAAGCCGCTGACATGGGTCGCTTTGGTGCCATCATAATGGCGGTGATGTCCAACCACAAGCTTGTGACATCACGGAGGATTGTGCACGACTTTGTCATCATTTTCTCAGAGAATTCAGAGATCACACGTCACAGCAGATTGCTATTTCAGTGGGACAAAAATATTAAAAATGACGAACTGACAGTCATACTATGTACGCTTTATTACTTCAAACGCACGTGTTGCTAACAATCAAGGCCTTGTTTGAGTCATTCATTTCCCTCCTAGTTAGTGTGTATGTTCGACCAGTGGCTGTTCTGGGCTCCACTGATATCAAGAGATCGCTTTATGTAATAAACAAGTTTTCAAATCATGGAAATCGATTTGAAGTGCCATGCAACGTGGGCCACGCCACAACGACAAATTGCGCTTCTGATCACACTGACCTTTGAAGTGAAGTGAGGAGCATTACGCACTGGAATGGGAATCTCGTCAATCAGAACTCATTTGAGCTCCACAACAGCAAAACAAGAGGAAAAAAATCAGTCAAGACACCTTGGTTGTCGCTGCTCATCAAAAAAAAGTGACAGTGGGAATCCCAGTTTTAGTTTCGCTTTCTGCTTCTCCCCGCTCACTAGCCTGAGGCGTCTGGCCCTGAGAGACTGACTGGTCAGTCTACCGCTTACTGAAACGATATGTGACAGTGGGAATTCCAGTTTTAGTTCGCTTTAAAAGTTTCACGGCTCTAGTTTTACCACAACTCTATACTCATTTCACGTGATTGTGACAGATGAAACGTGAACTCTAGGGTTGTTGCTACATTGAAACCATACTGTTTGAAAATGATTTCACGCGAGGCACGCGAAATGTGACATGTGAAAGGTAGAAACGTGAAGTGTATGGCCCGGCAGTCTAATGAGTTCTGATACAGTGGTACACCGCCAAGGTTCGACGCCCATCACTACGGATCCCATGAAGATCCCACTCCAGTTTTTGTTAGATTATTGTGTGGGATGCGAGGATCATATACAAGAAAATTTGGACCAATCAGAAGTGGCGAAGCAGTAAAGGTCAAAGGTCAAAGGTCAAGGTCAAATCCCATTTTATGAAATATTGCTCCAGCAACTCACGGCTAGCATCATTTGAAAGAGCTTGATCTCCTGATTAATTTGATACCAAGTTTGTGAAAATTGGTCCATGGGTAGCTGAGATATAGGCTGTTGAAGTTTTTGGGTCAGACGGTTTGTCCAAAAAATGGATCATCCATAAAATGGTCCAGAACGGTCCGATTGGTCCAAAATTTGGTATTTCTGAGTTCTTCATTACGGTCAATCGTTGTGCAAAATATGAAGAACATCGGTGATATCAGTGTCAAATTTGCCTCGAAACTGTGTACACTTGACATGGAATGAGCCATGTGTTCTTCAGTATAATATCACTAATATGCAGGACTGCAATAAGTATGTTTCACTGTACTGGCTCCAAGACTCCCTCCATGTGCCAAGTGCACTGTTAGAGTCAGGTTTTACAAGGTGAAGCTCAAGTCCATGTGTTCCACCAGGTAGTTTAATTCTGTCTACTCAACAGATTTGTACTGCATAAAATTGCTGTGAAAGCTGTCTTCATTGGACTGTTTATGCTCCGTGATCAATTTTATTGTTAAGGAACTCCTGAGACAACTCACTCCACTTCTGCTAAATAGTAATTACTGAACAGTAGTGCTATTACAAGGACCAGCAAAGAAACGGTTAAATTTCCAAAAACAGTTTCCAACTTCAGATTACTAATTGCTACTCGGATCAAAGTTATTTGAAATGTTAAAATGTACCTTGCCATACCCACGGACATCTTGTATGAAAAAAAGGTGTTGCAAATAAAAAATATTGAAAATGTGAAAATATGGTATCATAAAAAAATTTATGAAGGACTATTATCAATTACTTGGAAATGTTATGTAAATATTTCCTTGTAAATACAGTCTAAGATAATTATTTTATTACCCATATTCTACTGACATTTCATCATCCAAAAATCAATGTGTTTACACAGTCAGAAGCAACTCCCTCACAAAAACTCTCTTCAAGCACAGCGAGTTATAGGAGGTTTCTCGGCTTTCAATTCAAGATGAAACACAGCTCTAAGTACTCAGATAAAAGACAAAGGACTGCAACATCTTAAACATCATAGCACTTTCCACACATCCTTGAACCTGGTCTTTTGACAGCAAAACCTTTGATATCTCAAAAAAAGAAATGGAAGGTTTTAATACTTCCATTTGACAACCTTTTTACTGTTTACCATTTTACTGCCCTAACAGTAGAACAGTGAGTGCATGCACACATAAACTCACACACAGCAGTGATGTTTAATTACCAGAACGACATCTTTAAATTCTACCCAGCCGAACCAGAAAATCTGAGTGGCAGTGGAAATCTGTGGGAAATTGAGTGCTTTCCATCATAATCCATTTCACAAATATGTCATCTCTAGCGCGATGGCGGTATGCTCAAATGATCAAAACAAAACACAAACAGGATAGGGCGTGCTGAAGCGAGCTGTTTGTGCTAAATCATACATGACTGATCAGAGAAGAAAACATAAAAAACCAGATGCTGCTGGAAGCCTTAAAAAACCGGCCCACAAATGTGCAACTCCAAGCAGACCAAACCAAGCTGAAAATGAACAGCAGGCAAATTCTTTACTAACAGAGAGATGTTGAGATGTCCACCTGGGTGTAGTGCTAGGCCTCATTCTAATTCGAGGGACACAGTCCATTAGCCTGGTCAGATATCCTCAGTGCACTTGGATGCATATCTGCTTTTCAAGACCACACTGGACAGAAAATAAAAGCAGGAGCAGTTTAAACACAGGCCGTAAGTAGTCAGAGAGTCATCAAAAACAGTCACTCTTCACATACGGACTGGTGCTCAATCTTAAATTTGGATACAACCATTAGATTAATTGTTCTTTCTCTAGGAATACCAAAGCTAAATGGATAGATAGATAGATAAACAATTAAATAAATAAATGGGAAAAAAATCCTTTTGTGGGGAAGCTTCTGTGGGGATGTGTATGGTCTGTCTGATCGACTGACAGGATGTGAAAACAGCAGAAGTGGCACTGCTGGCTACACTGGTTTGAACACCTTATGTTTCCAGTGGGACACAGCCAGCAATTGTCGATATAAACCACCAATAAATTTTAATTTGATTTAATAAAAAGCAAAATTAAATAAATTTTAATTTATTAAATTTAATAAATTTTGCTCTTTAATTCAGCTCTAAGCAACTGTTACTATGACAAACAATCGCTCCACCAGAGTACCATACAAACCCTAACAAAATGCGCAGTTAGCCGTACACAGAACAGAGATATTGCCACCGTAAAAAACATCAATTTCAACAAAACCTGCCTTGTACTGTTCACACATTCTTTCTTACTCTCTAGGGTGAATCAGTTCATATTACTACGAAAGGTTATCCGCAGTTTTCTAATGCTCAGTTTGATTGTGAAGAACAGAATGAAGTTTCCAAACTCCTCAATGTAAAGTCACCCTTGCCCTCACACTGATGTGGGCATATGGAGGTAAACAGGTGGTTCTGTACTGCAGTTGTCAGTGTAGACACTTTTGTCAGCTATATTAGCGGGTCGATTCCATTTTTGTAGCGGAAGCAAGAGAATTCCAGCAGGATTGAGGATGGCATCTGTGGGGGGCAAAAGCAGTGCTATTCGCCCACTCAGTGCAGTCAGAATTCATCACGCCTGCTTATCCTTTCTATCCCATTGCAGATGATTCAGAGACATTGGTGAATGCCAGGCATTTGTTCCAACAAATAACACTCTCTAGAGATTTAATAGTAATAGACAGAAATGGTTAAATGAAAGAAAAGCTGAATTTGCTCATCGAAGCAGTAACATATAATGCAGCTGTAACATCACAAAATAAATGTTTCGGGGGAGAATCATATGTTGCTCCTCATTCTGATATCATATCTTAATATCCGGCCATCAGTTCATGGCCTAAAGCTAAAGCACAGTTGGTTTATGCAGCAGGAAAATGATCCAAAGCACACAAGTAAAAAGAAATAAAGGAAATTTTCGAGTGGTGAAGTCAAAGTGTCAAAGTTGTGACTTGAGTCCGATTAAGATGCTGTGGTATGACCTTAAACAGGCAGTTCATGCTCAAAAACCCTCAAATGTGGCTGAATTAAAAATACACACAGGGCCAAAATTCCTCCACAATAAAGTAAAAGACCCCTTGCCAGTTGTTGCTGCCAAGGATGGCACAACCACTTATGTATTTTTTTCCCCACATAGGTGATATAGGATTAGGATAACTCTTCACTTTCAATAAATGAAATGATTACTTAACAGCTGAATTTTGTGTTTACTCATGTTGTCTTTGTCTTATATTAAAATTAGTTGCATGATCTGAAACATTTAAATATGAAAAATAACCAAAAATGAAAGCCTTTGCGGTAAATTCTGACAGGCCACAGAGTCAAGCTCTCTTATCGACATAGAGCAGCTGCTTTAGCCTGCTAGAGTCACCAGAGTGCACATGACTGTCAACTGACTTCACTGTCAGATGTTTGCTTGACCGGTAATATGCAGGTTTATTTAAGTTGGCATCCTGAGAATTGGCTCCTTGCACTGCGCGACTGGCAACCCTCCTCCACCCCAGCTCCACCCGTCAAGTATATCATTTATTACCTCCGCCAAGGAGGTTATAAAATCACCTGCGTTTTTGTTTGTTTGTCTGTTAGCAGGATTACTCAAAAACTACTGAGCGGATCATCATGAAAATTGGTACACAGATGTATCTTCATCCAAGGAAGAAACCATTAAATTTTGGTGGCAATCCGGATCAAATTCCGGATCTGGCAGAGGTCAGAAATCTCTGATTGTTCTTGTTAATCCTGTTTTCTTACGACTAAGTTGCCGTTCTATAACAGTGTCTCTTCATTTTGAGGTCATTGTTGCTGTAGGCTCTGTTCCATGGGGGGTTAGCAGCTCCCTGCCTTTGGTTCCACGTTTGGGCGGGCAGGGATCTCTCAGAACAGAGCCATGTCGCCGAGCCCAATGCATGCATGTAAGCCTGTGTGCTTTCAATAAATCTCTTACTTTCTTGACAAAGCGGTCCTATCAAAAATAGAAGAAATCTGGGAAGGCGGCAAATAACTTTTTCACAGCCCTGCAGATCTAGTTTTAGCCATTTAGACATCTTTAAAGAATGAGACAATTAAAGGTCATTGTGTAGGCTGCAGTGTGAAACAAAAGAGAGTTAACAACAGCATGATACAAAGAACATGTCATTCTGCAAGCTGGAAAATGAACAAATTCTGAAGTATCTTCGGAATCAAAGAGATGTTTATATTTATACTGATACATTCGTTAATTTATATGCACGTAATTATCACATATATTAACAATACTGCATAGGACGTATCCATTTTTTTCTGTGAATTTTGTGCTATAAATCCAGATTTTTGGAAATGTATGCAAAGAGTGTTGTATCATTTCACGACAAACAACTTTATATTCCCTGAGTCGATGACAGAGAACTGCTGATTTTTAAAGTGCTGATTCCAGAGAAGTAAGTGTACCATCGGTGTTTTGAATAATAAATAACTGGTTTCTTTAATGTGGTCAGAATGCATTGTGTTTCACACTGGGGACTGCAGCCTCATATTCTTTACTGGTAACAAAAACTTAAATGACTTTAGCCTATCACTTATCAGCCCCCGATCAATGAGCTCTCTATAAGACCTCTGTCATGCCGAGACCTGCGCAGGTTGCTTTACTCTAAGGGAAAGCTGTGCTGCTGCGAGTTTGTGTGTGTGTATGTGTGTGTGTGTGTGTGTGCCTGGGTGGGTGAGTGAATGAGTGTGTGACTGTCTGTGAAAGTGCGAGAGAGAGAGCACTTGGAGGACATGATGCAGTTTGGAAATAACTTGGGGGCAGGGGTGGAGAAAGACGTAGGACTGTATGAATCCATGCCCTTTCCATGACATCTCACACTTAGAACGCGTGGCGGGGCTCTCAGCTATAAACGATGACTTCTGTTATTGAAATAAATGAAGCATACACATATCCACAAAATATTATGCACATTAATATGGATATGAGGCAGCAAGGCGGCGCAGTGGTTAGTACTGTCTCTCCACATCAAGAAACTTGCAGGTTTGAGTCTGGCCAGGGGAGCCTTTCTGCTTCATATGGACTTCCATTGGGTACTCCACCCACTGTCCAAAAGAGAAACACAATCTGCGGGCCAGTTGCTAATTGGAGACTCTAAACTGTCCACAGATGTGTGTTTGTGTGTGTGAGTGTGTCTCCGTGTACGTGCATGTGTGTGAGGGTGGTTATGTGTGTGAAAATGTGATCCCAGCAATGGATTGGTGAACTGTCCAGGGTTCCAGAGCATGTTTAGAATCAATTAGATTGCGCTCAGAGCTTTATACCCCCTCTGCATGCCTTACAGTGCATTCCCGACCTTTGATCAAAAAAAATTTGATCAGAATTGGACCTATGACCTTGACATCAAATGGGCTACTGGAGACACCCAATATGAATAACTTGTTTAAATCTGAGCAGCTAGAGGATGGATGGACAGAAAGATTTACAGACAAATGGATGGACAGACAGATGACAAAAGGATGACAATACCCCATCGGCAAGAGTTGCCGAGGGGGAAATAAAAAGCACTGAAAAGGGGGGAGGGTAGTAAATAATAGGGAATTGGGACACTGGGGCCCCCTCCTGGAGCCAGGCCTGGGGGGGAGCTCGTAGGTGAGTGCCTGGTGAGCGGGTTTTTCCTGGGACCCTGCTGGTCTCAGCCTGAAGAGGCTGTGGGGAGTCGCCTCCATGTGGACCCACCACCCACGAGGAGAGGAGTAGAGGTTGGGTGCACTGTAGACTGGGCAGCAGACAGGGGCAGGCTGGCGCGTAGGAAGCAGTTTGACATTGAGGGGGACCGAATCTGCACGGGGTGGGCGGGTCCCAAAATTCGCTGAATGCCTCATCAAGTTTATAGGCCATTCATAAATAGGTATAATAACTCATTATTGAATTCTGAAACGATTTTAAAAATGTTTAAAATCTGCGACAGTCTCCATCACTGTAGGCTATCCATCATTGCATCACCATCACAGATGTCATCTACTGACATTCATTATGCACCGACGCGCTACTTTCAGCACCAACAGCGCACGAAAAAATAACGAGTTGGATGTAGTTTTTACTGACAGTTTAACGCGACAGTTTTCCGAAAGCACAAATTAAGAACCCAACAAATAAATGGTTGATAATTAATAGCAGAAAGGAAAACAAAAATATCTGATTCAACTCAATTCTTTATTTAAAGTTATTTCCACTGTGTGTCTATTTGAGAGCCACTATCGGAGTTCAAGAGAATTTTCAATGGCATAATTGCTACAGCTAAAATAGAATGATACGGGAACTAGATGAAGCAGTCTATTTAATAACCCATAACTTATGAAGTGGAATGTTTTACCGTAAGGTCAAATACAAGCATCAATCTATTGAGTACTCATACCTCGACCCAAGGGCGTAGGTTTAATGTGAGAATTGGTAGGGACACCTATGTGATGGGAGCACGCTATGCGCGGTCGCTGGAAAACTTTTGTAAATCTGAGTGCAGAAAGATTAGGGGAGACCGGGGTTACTTCGGCCACGGGGTTAGGTTTGTCACCCCAGTTTTTTTCATTGCAAAGGGACTGACGGGAAAACGAAAATGTACAAATTATGTGACATCTCAGCAACGTCATCTCTTGGAAAGAAGAAGGACTTGTAGTGTCATGTAAGTGTTTTCTGCCTAAATAACTGAATTTTGACCCAAATTGTAAACTTTAAGTTCCTGAAAGAAATGCGTCTAGCTTCTTTGAAGACAAAGATTTCCACGGTGTTTTTACTCTTTCATAAACGTATGTAACTAGAGTTATTAACAAAACATACGATAAAGGCCTGCTGCGATCATGAGATGAGAAATGCGGCCTGATTTCCAAAATGGGAGCACGGGACTACACTGGCCAAGCAGCATGGGGTTAGTTCGTCAGGGTGCTGAGGTTGCCCCGCTTGTAGGTCCTGTGTTAGGCCTATATTAAAATATTCCAAAGTGAAATATAGGAGCCGATTTATTGTTTTTCAGACACCTATAGTGTCTCAATAATTCTAATATTTGCATTTATTTTATGTTTATGATAGAGGACCCATTAGGGCCTTTGTTTGGAGGACACAAGTATGAATGTGTAAGAATTTGCTCCTTGCAGCCCCTCCCTTTCTCATTCTTTCACCTCCACCTTAATGGGCCAGAGGTGGGGCCCATTAAAGTGGAGGTGTTGGCAGAGTATTTAGGGTTGGCAGGTGCCAGCCTGGGGGCCTCTGCATTTCATTCCATTGTCAGTGGGAATGTTTGCTGCTCCTCTTTGGTGCCTTGGTCCTTACTCATCATCCAAAGGTGGAGAGGAGTGGGTCCAATGCTTCTCATGCAAAGGGTGGGCACATGAGGACTGTGCAAATCTCAGTGGGCTCACCTACATATGTCATAACTGCAACTCTGATGGTGATTATGCATAAATCATAGCTTGTGTTGGTTCATTGTAAAAATAAAACAGTTCTCACCATTTCTGTTATGAGAATATTGGACTGTCTTTTTCAGCTTCAGCTGATTGCCAACTATGATGATTTTACCCCACCCATCTGACGAAGTAACCCCAGGTATGGGGTTACTTCAGCATGTTTGTGATATATTGAAAATTGCATATTGTGACGTAAATATATGTTATACTGAGATTGTATCAATACAAGTTTTGTAGGCGACATTCTGCACTACACATATACCAGAGAGGTATTTCTCTAAGTTTAAACAACAAAGAGTTATGGAGCCAAATACAAAATCATGACAAGGTAACCCCGGTCTCCCCTATCCGAATGAGTGTTTCTCAGTTTTTCTAATTATGCTACGCAAGGTGCCTCCATAATTTCAATACAAAGATGCCACATACATAAACTTGCCACACCTTAGCTGCAAACTATCTCAGCGCACTCATGAAACCCGCTCAGATATAGTAACCTGGACATTGATACCAAGTGAGTGGATATAACTATGTAAGCAAGCCAGCTCGCAATCTTCTCTATTAAGCATCTTAATGTACGGTAACGCAATTGCAGCCGCGATAAACACTTCAACATATGTGACAGAAACCAGGTTTAGCAGGTTTAGTTAAAACTAGCGAACATGCTTAATTAACATTCCGGTAAAAAACATTATTTTCTGGTAAAAAATAACTTAAGGTAGCTAGCAAGTTTTCACTTTAAGTAACTATCCATTTCTGACTAGTTAGATCACTTTTTCAACCATCATTACACTTGGCATTCAGTTTGGCAAAATATTAGCAGCATGACTTGACATGGAGTAATCTTTTTTCTCACGCTCTCAGACAATGAAATTTCCACAAAAGTGATAGGAAGCTTCCTAAGGTAATATCAATGTATGTCATGAGTTGGGCCATGGGAAAAGTGCTATAGATACGTGATGAAGAAAAATCTGGAACAAATGCCAAATTATGGTTCTCCTCTACCGGCAAGCCATTGCAAACACATGTAATCAATGCCAGCGATCTAGTTGCGCGCCTCAAGCGCTGCTTTGGACAAAAGTGAACATTCATGACGTGAATAGAGTGGTCAGTTTACTCTTGACTTTTATCCTTCAGGTAGCCCCGCCCTTTCAACCAATCAAATGCTAGTATGCATAAATTGTTTGTCTTGGAGACGTATCCTTGACCATTGGTGTGATGGCTGGTATTTCGAGACGCCAAATGCAGTGGCCGGAACGAAAGGAAGTATGGCAAAATGATGAACACAGACAAAGTAAGAGAGAGAGGCTCGCGCTTCCAAAGGACACAAATCTAGTCTGAGAAAAAAATAAGGAAGCAACGCGAGATAAGCAGAACGAAATAAAAGAAAAATCTTGGAAACCGAGATAAAAAGATTAAGCACCAGATGGTGCACAGAGAGGAAAAGAGAGAGAAAGATTCCCTTACTAACTACCACTTTCCTCTTTTGCAACTAATTCCTCACCAACTTTCTAGCTGGAGAACTTACGGGCTATAGTGCAAATGAAACACTGACACTCTAGCAAAGGTGGCAAGGTGGAACTTGGGCTTAAATAGAGTCCGGGCGCCGCCCACAATTGATGCCAGCTGGCCAAAGAATCCGATTGTGGGCAAAACGATATCGTCCCGGACGAGAGCAACAGAGAAAGCTCCCAAGCAAACGCCAGCCTCCAGAACCATGACAATTGGGTCTTATATGGCTTGTCTGGGAAGATGATAAGAACGAGTTCGCTGAAATATTTGTAAGGACAATCTGGCTTCCCAATACAAACCTACGCCCTTGCTTTGACCTCTCAAGTGCAATAGCAGAATCTGCAAGGGCCCTGAACTGAGTTCAAAAAATTTCGAACAATTGAAAAAAAACGACTGACTTCTGGTCGACCGAGATTTCTTTTAGAAGGGGACAGCCCTAATAATTAATTAATCAAATCACAGCGAAAACTGCAGTCGAGATGAGAATCAAGCCAATTTGGCGGCAAAATTAGCAGGAATAACCGACTGATCACGCCAAGTTTCACCATCCACAAAAAAAGGCAATAAAAAGCTCATGATGTATAAAAAACGCTTACTTCCGTAACCCACTCCTTCCCGTCCTTTTTAACAATTTTTACGGGTTTTATGCCCTTAGTTTCCACATCATTGTTTTAACGGTGGAAAGCTGGGCGATATACGCAGCCAGAGCGGTAGATAATATCAATGGCTCGGTGCACAGCCTGCTTCGCCATCTTTACTGGTTGGGGCAACGAGCAGCTCCATTGGTTGAAGAATGGCTGAGAATCCACCAATGAGAAACACTTACTTTATGTCCACACAGTTACTCATGAGCCTTTGCACGCTATGCAAAAGAATTTTGAAATGTTGTTTAGATGGCGCTGCAATTCAGATAGCTGGGCGACCTAAATGGAACGTTTTTGATTGATATGTTTACGGGTGTTTTTTTTTTTTGGTGGGGGTGTCAACATCGGGGGGGTCACGTCCCCCGCGACCCCCCCCACACTTCCTATGCACATGGGGGCAGATACCCTGGCATTCTGGGCCTTGTATACGGAAACTGACTCTTGGGACATAGTATATCACCACAATGGTGAAGGAGCCAGAGCTTGTGCAGGAGGTTGAGCGGTACCGTCTAGATACAGTTGGGCTCACCTCGACCCACAGCTCTGGCTCTGGAACCAAACTCCTTGATAGGACATGAACTCTCTCCTTTTCTGGAGTTGCCCAAGGTGAGTGGTGGCGAGCAGGCCCAGGGATAGGTACGTCTCCTCGGCTTAGTGCCGCTGTGTTGGGGTTAACCCCGGTGAATGAGAGGGTCTCCGCAATACGCTTGTGAGTTGCAGAGGAGAATGCGCTGACTTTTGTTTGTGCATGTGCATCAAACAGCAGTTTGGAGTATCCAGCCTTCTTGGAGTCCCTGGGCGAGGTTCAAGAAAAGGCTCCAACTGGGGATTCCATTGTTCTGCTGAGGGACTTCAGTGCTCACGTGGACCATGACGGAGACACTTAAAGGAGCATGATCGAGAGGAATGGCCTCCCTGATCTGAACTGAAGGGGTGTATTGTTATTGAATATCTGTGCTAGTCATGGATTATCCAAAATGAACACCGTGTTTGAGCATAAGAGTGTTCATAAGTGTACTTAATGCTAGAACACCCTTGGCGAAAGGTCGATGATTGATCAGATCTGCGGCCATATTTTTTTGATACTCGGGTTAAGAGAGGGGCAGAGCTGCCAACTGATCACTACCTGGTGGTCAGCTGGATCAGATGGCGGGGAAGACTTCCAAATAGACCCGGTAAAGCCTAAACGTGTTGCAAGGGTTGACTGGGAACTTTTGGTAGGGAACTATGTCTGGACAATTTTCAATTCACACCTCTGGAAAAGTTTTTCCCACATCCTGGGATAGGCTGAGGGCATAGAGTCTGAGTGGACCCTGCTCAAAGTCTCCATTGTGGAAGCATCTACCTTGAGCTGTGGCCTGAAGGCTGTTAGTGCTATTCGTGGCAGCAACTCTTGGACCCTTTGGTGGACACTGGCAGGGAGGGAGGCCGTCAAGCTGAAAAAGGTGGCCTTTTGAGCTTAGCTGGGCAGGGGGACTCCTGACTCGGCAGACTGGTATCAACAAACTAGAGGGACTGTAGCCTCGGTGGTCACAGAAGCAAAAACTCGGGTTTGGGAAGGATTTGGGGAAGCCATGGAGAAGGACTTTTGGGTAGCTTCAAAGAGGTTCTGGCGAAACGTCAGACGAATCAGGAAGGGGAAGCAGGGCTTCGCCCAAGGCTGTTTTTAGCAGGGGAGGGGAACTGCTGACCTTGACTGGGGGTAGTGGATGGTGAACTTTTTGTATAACTTCTGAATATTGCAGACACGCCCTCCATTGAAGAGGCAGAGATGGAGGACTCAGGTGAGTCTTGGCACATCTCCCTGGTGGAAGTCACTGAGGTGGTTGAAAAAGCTCCACAGTTGCAAGTCACCAGGGATGGACAAGATTTGTTCTTAGATGCTGAAGTCTCTGGATGTTTTTGGGCTGCCATGGTTGACATGCCTGTTCAACATCGCATGGATGTCAGGCACAGTACCCTTGGACTGGGAGATTGGGGTGGTGGATCTCATTTTTAAAAAGGGGGATCAGAAGATGTGCTCCAACCACAGGCAGATCACACTCCTCAGCCAGGAAAGTGCTGGAAAGGAGATTTTGTCCAATCACTGAACTTTGGATCCAGGAGGAGCAACGCAGGTTCTGTTCTGGCCTTGGAACGGTGGACTAACTTTTTATCCTTGCACAGATACTGGCGAGGTCACGGGAGTTTGCTCATCCAGTCTCCATATGTTTTGTCGACTTTGAGAAGATTTATGACTACGTCCCATGAGGTATCCTGTCAGGGGTGCCGCAGGTGTATTGGGTTCCGGAACCCTTAGTTTGAGCCATCCGATCCCTGTACAACCAAAGCCGGAGTTGTGTCAGCATTCTTGGCGTGAAGTCAGACTCGTTTATAGTTGCTGCTGGACTCCGCCAAGGGTATGCCTAGTCTCCCATTTTGTTCATAATTTTCATGAACACTATATCAAGATGCAGCCAAGGATTGGAGGGTGCCCAGTTTGGTGGCCTCAGGGTTGCATCTCTGCTGTTTGCAGATGATGTGGTCCTGTTGGTCTCATCCTACTGTGACCTCCAAGGCACACTGGAGTGGTTAGCAGCTGATGTGTCAAGCGATCAGAATGAGGATCAGTACCTCCAAATCTGAGGCTATAAAAGGTGGATTGTCCCCTCTGAGTAGGGGCTGAGTAATTACCCTGAGTGGAGGAGTTTGAGTATCTTAAGATCTTGTTCTCGAGTGAAGGTAGGATGGAGCATGAGATTGACAAAGGGGTTGGTGCAGCATCTGCTGTGAAGTGGGCATTACATTGGTTCATTGTGGTGAAAAAGAAGCTGAGCTTATTGGTCAATCTACATTCCAACCCTCACCTATTGTCCAAAGCTTTGGGTAGTGACCGAAGGAAAAAGATCGTAAATACAAGCGGCCAAAACGAGCTCTCTCCACAGGGTGGCTGAGCTGACCCTTAGGGGCAGGGTGAGAAGCTTGGACATCTAGGAGAGGCTCAGAGTAGAACCACTGCTCCTCCACATTGAGAGGAGTCAGTTGAGATGGTTCGGGCATCTGGTCCGCATGCCTTCTGGACTCTCCCCTTTAGAGGTTTTCCAGCCATGTCCAACTGCAAGGTGGCCCCAAGGCTGACCCATAACATGCTGGAGGGACTATATCTCCCAGCTGGCCTGGGAACGGCTTGGGGTCTCCCAGGAAGAGTTGGAGGAAGAAGCTGGGGAGATGGACGCCTGGGCCTCTCTGCTTAGTATGGTTCCCCTGAGACCCAGCCCAAGATAAGCAACGGAAAAAAGGATGGCTGGATGGATCGGTGGATTCTATTTAACCAGGACAGTCCATTGAAATTCATGATCTCATTTAGTATTTCAAAATATTTGTTCAAAATATTATCATTTTTTAATTTTGAAGTCACTTCCATAATTCATTCAAACCAATCAACAATATTTTAAATCCATCTAATTGATGCACACATCATTAAATTCATTTTTTTGTTCAAGGATGAACTATAAAGGGTAGCCATTTGAACATGTGATGCTCTGGACACATAATTTTCCAGAATTGATTGCAAACAGTAGGGTACCAAAAACAAAATGGCATACCACCAAGGCTAAGTCTTTCACAAGCCTTGTCTGAATTTCCCATTGTTCACCCTCTCATCCATCAACTTGTGTGTCTTTTAGCTGTACTGTCTCTTTTGATTGATTTGACGTGTCTTTCCCACCAGGTGTTATGCAATTGTGTTCCCCATTCCCATATGTTTCTGTGGAGTATGTAACCCATAGCTTTGAGTGTCCAAGTTGCTGAATTGTTATTTGCTACATGCCTTGAAGCAACCAGTCAGTATCTTCCAAGTCCAGTCTTTAAAAATTATTGGAAACTTTAATGATAGTTAAAAACGGAAGTACTCTTCTAAGTTTTATTAATGGGAACAGGCTCCCAAGCCTTTCCCTTGGTCAACAGGATTGGGACCACATTCCTGTCAAGCAGTCTTCAGCATGTTCCGCTGTTCAGTTTATTAGGAACACCTCCTAAGCCTTCAGCAGTCATTGGGATTGGGACTGCGTTCCTACTAAACAAATGTGAAACCAGCAGTTGGCAATGGTTAAGGTTAATGTGAGGGTTTAGTTACAGTTAGGATTGAGATAAGAACAATTATGATTCTTAAAAGAGATGTGGCTCGCAGTAGCAAATAAACTAACAGTTCGAAACAGAAATCGACGATAATAGTGACATCATTATATAAGGACATCATACACGACCATTCCGCTGCATGCCTTGCGATGACCACCATGCAGTGCATAGCTCACGTGATCACAGCCTCCTGGCTCACGATTTCATAGGATATATACAAATTCTATTGCATTACTTGTAGCACATAAAAGTAAGAAAAGTGAATGGGAGCAGCCCCCTGAATTTAAGCAGCTAATTCTCAGTTCTTCTTCCAATTCTCTAGTGTCTCTCCATTAAAAATAAATTCACTGGAGTTAGGGAATTAAGCAAGGCATTCACGTAAATGCCAACATATCAGCAAGAAGCATGCCTTCTGCATTCCTGATGAATCAAGATCGAGCATGAATGGTCACACTATGTGCTAAAATGCTTGTTTATCTGTATTGTTTTCTGTCATTGCACTTGCATTTAACACGAGGCCACATACATGCAAAATAAGCAGAGCAGAAAGGTGTGACCAAGTGTAATATGCCATTTCTGTCAAATTGTGAATAAATGACCAATGACAGTGGACCAAACACAACAGCCACAGGAAGTCGATTAAGGACACTGTGGCTCACAGCAGGAGATGCCGAGCAGAAAATCAACAGCAGGTGAGATGTCTGTCTGCACAGATGCAGCTGCAGTAACATACTGAGACAAGGGTAAATTGCACCTTTTTTCCTGATCGCAACCATCAATTAAACAGCATGGATGTCACTTCAATGCAGCGATAATTACTTCATGTTTACAAATAAAGAGGAGAGATACGTAATTGAAACAATTTTCATGAGATTTGATTACTCTAGGAGCCGTAAGGTAAATCACGCCTCTATTACAGGAGTCTTAGCTTGCAGGGTTTTCTGACTTTTGTTTTCACCCTTATGATCAAAGAGAAATTAATACTAAAGAAACAGGACAGTAAGTCTGTAATGAACAACTTAAATAAATTAATAATAAAATTGAATTGAAAAGCAGCAGAATTTGCATCTCTCCAAAGCAAAGGAAGAACATTCAGCTTCAGAAAGTAAAAGTCATCTGCAGTATTTTGGTCCAGGGTCCTGGCTTTGCAAAAGATTACATCTCTGAAAGGGCACATATTATGCCCATTTACCAGTCCAATAATTATATTTTTGTGGCCTATTTACAAATATTTGCATGTTTTTTTTAATGGTCAAAAAGTACCGAGTTGTAGCTGTACAGGCTGTGTGTGCAGCATCTCAAACTCACTCAGCCTGAAATGGGCTGTTTCGGCACCTGTCTTTTTAAGGCCCCCTCCCTAATACCCGACTCTGCCATGATCAGCCAGCTGAGGTTCAGGAAGCACAACTCACAAAAAAAGGAATACAACAAAAGGTTAGGGTGGTACTGCGAGGAATTGTGAAAAAAAAAAATTAATACAAACTACTGATACTTCATTTTCCTTTGAAAGTTCATACAAAGGGACTTAGCCTTCGCACTGAAGAAAAAAACAACAACAACCAAAAAAAAAAAAGCGTCTCTCGACATGGAAGGAAAAAAAAAGCGCCTTTCTCCAACTGGAGATGGTTTGGGCCGTTGCAGCGGGTATGTGTTGACATGTATATGCAGCATTTTACTTGTGCATTTGCTTTTGCGATTTGCGTGTTTTTGAATTTGCATCGTTTCTGTTTTTGCAGCGCGTTTCTCCGATTGGAGATGTTTTTGGCCGTTGCAGCGAGTTGGCCTCTGTCGGCCACCATACATTATAACTCCAAACTCGTTCCCATGCAGGTTTCCTAATTACCAACTAAGCGTTAATTTGTTCAGTTGCAAGGATCAATCCGTATTCATTTCCCCTCAGTTTGCTTTATAGTTCAAACTGAGGAATAGCTTGCCTGACCATATTGTTTAGGCAGAAACCTTGGGAATTTTCATAAGCATACTTGACTTAAAGCTAGATACCATTGAGTCACTGAGTATCTGAAGTGATATATTCACAAAAGTAAAAAGAAACTGGCGAGCCTAGTTGGGCTGAACGGCCTGTTCTCGCCACTCATGTAATGTTATGTTATGTTATGTCATTGCTATAATTATTTAGCATTTTCCTATCCACATTTATGATGACATAAAACGTCAATGTCTTACGAAGCTTCTGAATTCCTGCAGCTCACAAAACGGGATATATTTATTCCTGCGTCCAATCAGCTTGATATGCCTGAGAAAATGTTTAAGTTTTGTCAACTTAGGTGCGTGCGTTAAGGCTGCTCATCTAAAAATAAAACTCTGTCCACAACCAGTGACATTACCAAAAAGCAGGTTAACACTCACCCTATTTCCGAGTAAGAATCGGTTAATAAACTGAATTAATTTACTGAGCAAATAGGTTTCCAATAAGATTCGTTGCTATTAACGATTATGGCATACTGCTTTGTGTCAACGAGGAAGCGGCTACAATATGAGATTGCATGGATGGTAATTAAGTGAAATTTCTGGAAATTCCATCTTGAAGTAGAGTGTTACGTAGTAAATGCTGCTGAAGGTGGTATTTAGATAAGGTTTAGATTTTGTTTAATATGATAATTGTCATTCATACAATCATAGCCTTCCTACAACTTAACCTATAACCAGAAGCCGAACTGCAAAGACCTAATGAATGATCTTTTCTACCTTGAAAGTTTGGCGTATGGCTTGCATAGTTAATGATTTTAAATGCATGCCATGCGTAGAACTTCCACGATCCGCTAATGTCCAATTTACTAAAGTATTCAAAGGGTCAGAGACTCACAGCACTTCATTTGAAAATCCCGTAACGCCAGCATTACCACCAGGGAGACATTGGGCTTTAGGGAGTTAACAGATTCTCACGCGGAATTGAAGTCTTTATGCATGGAAGTTTTTCAGTTTTTAAACGATAAATTCAAACGATCATTAATCGCAAGTTAAATCGCCTGATGTGCAGAAAAGGTAGCGTGGAAGTTTCAGAGTAGTTTGTCTTTCCTAAAGTGTAGGCTCATTCATAAGTATACAATTTTTTTTCTGTAGTGAATTTAGCCCATTATTTCGTCGTTGTTAGATTGCATTGGGAGAGAAGCCATGTATTCAATTACCAATGGATTATTACTATAATTGGAAAATAGAAAATGATTGAGAACTAGCTAGGACTAATTGATTTTACAAAGGCAGTTCTGGCGCCACCACTGCCAAGGTGACCTTGGTTTTCAAAAAGCGTGAGTTGAGGTCACCCCTGAAAGAACACACTGCAGGGCTGCTTTCTGACATGTTTTTACCATTTCTCCAAAGAAAGGGTTGGGGACTCCTGACCAAAAAATGAAATGGCCAGTGAAATTCTTAGCCCGTGCTTTCCAAAAGTTATGTAAGGGTTGTGCTTCGTACACAGTTCAGGTGCACGGAGGACAGGAAGTTGAGGACTGGACTCAGGTGCAAGGATGGACTCAGTTGTATTTATTATGCCAACTGCGCAGCAGAAGGCATGAATGAAGCGAACTCCAAACAAAAAGGAATCGCGGTTCCTTCACACTATTAGTAATACAGACTCTGGGCATTAGCTGCAGTAACAATGTATTACAAATAGAAAACAAACAGGAATCGAGGTTCCTTAATACAGTGGTTCTCAATGTCAGTCCTGGGGACCCCATGTGTGTGCTGGCTTTTTCTTCCAACCACAGTTGCAATCGTAGGATTTTAACAAGCTGCTAATTTGTCTTAATTATGTGCATTTAATGTTTCGAGCAGTTATTTGCCCTCTTAACCCACAACTTAACAGAAATATCTATTTGCCATCAAGAATTTCAAAAATACCATTCGCACATTGCAGTATATCGGAAATAACAGCATAAAATGAGAGAAAACAATGTGACCAATCAAATTAATGATGTAGTTGGCTCCTAATTAGTGAAAACTACTTGGCTCATCATGACAAATGTAGTCCACAAACAAACCAGTTTTGTGTTATGTTGATCTGATTAAGTTCACCTGAAGCTCTTTGAAAGAACTTGAAACAGTTGTGTCCAGCAGCCTAATCTGGGGTTTATTGATTTCCTCAGTGTATAATTTGATCTGTTTGACATGTTATGTTACTTGACATTACTTGCAGTATTGCAATAAACACACTATCTTCAAGGGTGTTTTATTCTTCATTGCATGTATGGATGTTCCTATGTAACATTTGACTAAAGAGATATATTAACAACTCTGAACATGAAAAGCACCTTATTAAGACAGTCACAGCTTGTTAAAGTTCTACAATTGCAATTGTGGTAGGAACAAAAGCCAGCACACACGGGGTCCCCAGGACCGACGTTGAGAACCACCGCCTTAATATATAGTATGGATAAAACAATGAACAGCACTAAGTTAGAGTTAGAGTTGAAATACACACAAACGGGGAATACATCTTATAGAAGACTAGGAATGCAACTCAGGTTTATAGTTATGAGACTACACAAAAGACAATACCCATAGACGACAAGGAGACACACTCCGCGATAAAAGGTACGAAACACTATATAGGGGGAATAAGTCTAGGCACAATACACATAGACAACATGGAGATGCAGATCCAGGATAAAAAGTACTACACGCTATACGCGGGGAATAAGTCTAGACACAGTACACATAACACGGAAACAAGGCTTACACATTCTGCGAGACTTCGCCCAAAAGGGTGCGGGGCTCGGTCTTAAATGGCACACTGCTACCACCCAGTGGAAATGATGAGCAGCTGCAGGTAATGATGAGGAGTTGAGGAATGCAGTCTGGGTCTTAATAGACTGATGGGCTGAGGGCTGGAGGCGTGGCATCACAAGTTATCCTAACTGGTCATACGTTTCTAAAAAAACAAGAGGCTCCTCAGAGCCTGTACTCGGGTCGGGTCTAGGCCTGGGCCAATCGCGAAACCATGCACGCGCATGAGCAGGACAATCGCGACCCCAAAAAAAAAAAAAAGAAGAACGGAGCCGAAACTTAGACACGTGGCCTACCAGCCCGAGTAAAAAAAAGGAAAGTCTTACAGTTCCCCCGAAGTAATGGTTGAGGTCTTAAGACCAAGAAATTAAATGGCAAGAGAAAAGATAAGCCCAATTTTTCCAAAAATTCTCCTAACCAGGCATTTGTTTCTAAAACAGGGAAAGTGCTCCCATTTCTCCAAAGCAAAGGGGTCATTCCATGTCAAATCAGATTTTGAGAAATTTTCCAGGTCACCTCCTCAAACATTTAAAAAAAAATTCACGAGTAAATATCCACACAAAAAAAAGCCAAATATTAGGCCAGTATCTCAAACAGATTTCAAGTTATAGCCCTTCAAAATTTGAATAATATTTAAAGTTTTTTGGTGAACCCATTTTCCTCAGCTAACTTAAAAAAGTAAGCTGAACATCATTCTAATTTTTTTTGTCAGATATTGTTCACATTTATAAGATTGCAGAGTAAAAATTTCAGAGAGATGAATAACTGGTGCCATGGTCATTTTTTTGCCCCCAAAAAGGGCATTTTGGGGCAAAACCGGAAAATTTTACTTAGAAATTATTTAATTAAAAAAGCTTCCACAAATGATATTACTTGGATTACTGCATCTTACAGAGAGATATATCATAAAACCACAAAAAAAATGAATTCTAGCCTTTTATCTTACTTAGTTCCTGAGTTACAGGTTATAAAATATGGTCTCGTTTTTGGGCATTTTGTGTTTTCGGCTGAATTTGAGGCTTTACCATACAAAAGTGGATCAAGATACACCGAATCTAAGGCCATTTTCAGGTTATTGTGGATGAATATGGTTGGTGTACCCAATTTCAGCCTTGTATATAAGCAATCAAAATGGAGCAATAAGTTGCCAAAGTTGGCTGAAAATGGGTTCGCCAAAAAACTTCAAACGGCTATAACTTCAAAACTATTTGATATACTGGCCTAATATTTGGCATTTTTTCATTTTGTGTGAATATTTACTGGTGAATTTTTTCAAAGAATTTTGATGAGGTGACCTGGCATCCCTGGATGATTTGATGTGGAATGACCCAAAGGCTGAGGGGCTGCTGACCAAGGAATTAAACAACCAATGAAATTCTAAGCCCATGCTTTCCAAAAAGTTCTCCTTACCTGCCATGTTTCTAAAAAAACGAAAGTGTTACTATGTTTCCAAAACAGGAGCTGAGGACTCCTGACCAAGAAATTGAATGGCCAATTGAATTCTATCCTTGCGCTTTCCAAAAGTTCTCCTAATCAGCCATACGTTTCTGAAAAAAAGGAAAGCGTTACAGTATATTTAAGGTATGTATTTCTTGATACACATATCCAAGTATAGCACAGCTGATATGTTCTGGCAGGCTTATTTAATTTCTTTTTCGTAGCAAACACAAAGCCTGCCCACCATTTTGTCTTTTAAGATCATGCACGATTGTGTCAGCCAGGTTAACATGGAATTTTTCACCGGGTATTGAAAGTGCACTATTATTTTAATTCGGGGAGCCACAGGGAAGCGATCCTAGAGATTTCCTTAATCAGGCTCACTTTGTTGGGTTGATGTAAATTGCAGCCTCCATTATCTCTCCTGGGCATTCGACAGCACAAGCCCAAGTCTGGCTGCCTCCACAGTACGAAAAACTGCTTCTTGAACATGATTGAGAGCAGGCTCCACAAATGCGATTTCCCACTGCGTATGCTGTAATAGCTATTGTTCTCAAAACACTTTGGAATTAGACTTTGCAGATGGGCAATTTTTCATTAGCTCAGAAGTGTGGCTGAACGGTAATGAGAGAAAATGAACAGACCTGCAAGCGCAAAAGGAAAGCGATTTCACTCCAGTGCCATTAGTGGCCTTGTTTCTCGATGATTTTGCATGTTGGCTCCCACTGCAAATACTTCAATGTCCCTCAATCAACCAGGGAGAACATCAACAGCTACCATAGATTGGCACTGATACTCAGATGTTGTGTGGCCAAACAAATAAGTGCATTGCGAGAGCCAAGTGATGTCACTGCCTTTATTTGAAGCAGGAAAGGAGAGTAAATTACTGCAGAAAATGGATCACAATGCAGTTGTAACTAGGGTGAAACCAATAAGCACAGTGCTGCTAAGTCATGACTGCCCAATACTGCTCCTGGACATCTACTGTTCAAACTACAGCTTGAGAGCTGCTAATTAGTAGCAGCCATGCCAAATTCAGATCGAAATAGAAACCAACAGCACAGTAGACCTCAATGCGCAGGATTGAGCTGCCCAGCACTAAAAAAAACTACAAAGAATTTGGCAACCTGTAGTCATACATGAGTAATTTGGCAGTTTAACAAGCCAATAAGAGACTGTAAAAGTCCTCGCTGAAGATTTGACAAACACATGCATTGACAAAAGGACAAACACTGTCAATATCAATAAACCCCCCAACCTACACATTAGGTGAAGAGGGATTAGAAACTGGTGCTAAAAAAATTAAGATTGTTTTCCGAAAACTATATTTTCAGTGTTTTTCATGCATAGGCTCTTCTTAGGTGGCCTGCCCAGGCATATAAAGACCCGCCCAGGTAGATGAAATCCAAATTACATTATTTTTTCAAACAAGACCGGCAATTGTCATTTCGTAACGAAAGACTAGCAGACCTTCAGCCCCCTCATCACCTACCCTCCCGTCTCAATACAATGTGCTTGTCCGGCATGTATGACACAGTGATTCATTCAGTATGGCAACAACTGCAAGCAAACCGTACCAATAACTGGCCATGAGTTTCTTATATAACCGTGGAGGAATTTTGGCCCACTCTTCTCAGAATTGTTTTAATTCAGCCACATTGAAGGGTTTCCAAGCATGAACTGCCTGTTTAAGGTAATTCCACAGCATCTCCATCCAATTCAAGTCAGGACTCTAAAACCTTCATTTTCTTTCTTTTGAGCCATTCAGAGGCAGACTTGCTTATGTGCTTCAATTCATTGTCCTGCTACATAACCCAACTGCCCTGGTGCTTCAGGCTATAGCCTAGTTCAGACCAAAGGCTTGCGACACAACGAGACCGTTTTAGAACGTCGCAAGGAGGAGTTGTAGCAGTGTGAACTGGCCCGTCTCAGCTCGACTCAAGCCGGCTGATGGCGTTGCCAGCGATTCAGCAAGTCAAATCACAAGAGGCTGGTTTTAGAACTTAAAGCACATAACCTGTCTCAACAGCCAATCAGCTTGTAGAAAATTCAGCTGGCAACATCTATTACAAACTGTCAACTGCGCCGGGAATAACCGGGAGAAATTTACAAAAGAGGGCAGGTCTCTTGTTGCGAGCTCCTGGTACAGATTGGCATAAGGGCCCTGGGTATCTCGTTGAAGCACCCACGGACCAGTGGCGCAGCCTGAACTTAAAATCGCAAGGGCAATACACATCTCTTTAAAACAATTACTAGTTCTGACTCGGTCACAATCATTTTTTCTAATTAACTAAACCTTCAATCTGAAAAGACTCCGCACTATCGGGCGTTGCTTGTTCACCTCGTTAAGGAAAAACGACAATAATTCCTTTGGACGCGCAATTTTGTGTATGTCAAATCTCTGTCTTTGATTCAATTTAAACAATTCAATCGATCATGAACCACAGGTTAGATTGCCTGATGAGCCAAAAATGTAGCGCGCAAGTTCCAGTGCAGTTTACCTCTCGAAAAAGAAGCCCATTGGAAAAATTATGAGTAACTTATTTTTCTGAACTGAATTACGCCTATTGATTAGACGCCCTTAGATCACATCACGAAAGAAGCCGTGTCTTTAATTGCCAATTGATTATTCTTATAAACGGAAATTGTTTTAACAGAGGTAGATGACCAAGAAAAGTCAGGACTAATGATTGTAATAAAGCAATGTTTTATGGCCGCTGAATTTTCAGGTGTGCTACACCACTGCCATGGACGGCTCCAAATTCTCGCCCCATTCTTTTTTTGTGTGTCCTCGCTCTTTTCTTAATAGTAGAAATGCAACTGTTGCGCTTAACTCGTCATCACTGTTATCCATATTTTCAAATGCGGCAACAAAAGTATCAACTGGAAAAGAGGCCTGAAAAGCCGGCAGTTAGAATGGAAGTACAGAGAGTCGTTGCTGTGGAAACGATACACCGTCTGATCTTGTCGCATCGGTGTGATCAGGTAGGTCTCAGAACGTTGCGGACCAGCGCTTCGCAAGTAGTTGCAAGTTTCAACCCATCTCATCGCGAATCTTTGGTCTGAACTGGGCTTAAGAAATGCTGGCTGGACAGTCTCCTTCAGGACTTTCTGGTAGAGAGCAGAATTAATGTTTTTATCAATTACGGTAAGTTGCCCAGGTCCTGAAATTGCAAAGCAGCCCTAAGCCATCACAATACCACTGTGTTTGACTGTTGGTATGATGTTCCTTTTGTGGAATGCTGTGTTAGCTTCACGCCAAAGATAATGGGACCGATGTCTTCCAAAAAGCACTAATTTTGTCTTATCAGCTCTCAGAATATTATCTTAAAAGTCCTGGGGGTCGTCAAGATGTTGTTTGGCAAATGTGAGATGAGCTTTAGTGTTCTTTTAGACAGTAATAGTTTTCACCTCGCAGCTTGCTGTTGGATACCATTTTTGCCCAGTCTCTTTCTTAGTGAAGAATAATAAACACTGACCTTAATTGAGGTAAGTGAGGCCTGCAGTTTCTTTAGATGTTAGTCTGAATTCTTTTCACCACTGTTCCAAGTTTTTTATTTTTGAAGATAATCACTCTCACTGTGGTTTGCTGGTGTCCCAGAGGCATGATGATGGCTTTTAAACCCTTTCCAGTAGGGGAGCAAATGAGTACTGCAATATAAGTCATAACCGGTTACAAATAAATTGATAATTAATAATCGCTTGTAGTCCTATATTTTTTTCTACATTTTATCCTAGGTATTTCCATCTTATGTAGGCCTATATCTGTCCTTTAAAAGGTTCTTTTAATGCTTGTTGCTTTATGTGTTAACTTTTCAACCCCAACTCCCTGGTAATGATGGCGTTACAAGATTTTCTGTTGCATGCCATCAGAGATAAAGAGGCCTCTCACATTTTATGGATGATTGATCTCAACCTTTTCCCATTTCAGATTGTCTGACTAACAGTCAAACAATTTATTTACTGAATAACCAAGACAAAAACATAAGCGTATAATGATTAAAAAACTGTTAATTAGGAAATGACCAAGAGACCACTGATAGGCAGCATTGAAGACAAACATTTAATTCACATGATATTGTAAGGATGGCAATTACAATCAGGTATGGAAGCATTTAGACAATGACACAATTTTCATAATTTTGCCTCTGTGTAATACCACAGTGGATTTAAAACAAAACCATAAACGTGATTAATGTAACGACTTTCAGCTTTAATTCAAGGGGTTTCTAAAAAATCTTGCATTAACTGTTTAGGAATTACAGCCATTTTTATACACAATGCTCCATTTTCAGGGGCTCAAAGGTAAGTGGACAATTGACAGTCAGATCATGTCCAGGTATGGCCTGTTCCCTCATTAGTTTGATATACAGTCATAAAAAGAACAAAGTGCACCCTCTTTCAGTTCTATGGTTTCACATGTAAGGACATAATGAAGAATCAATTGGTCCTAATCAGGTCCTAAAATTATGCCATGAGTGAAAAACTAAGTACACCTAGGCCTGTCACGGTAACTTTTTTTTGTTACTCAATATATTGTCCCAGAAATTATCACGATCAACGATGCTATTGTTATTTTATTTTATTTTTTTAATATTTTTAAGAAATTTTTGTGCCAGAGCTATAATGATAAACATAATAATGCAAGTACAAGCTTTAGAATATCAATGAACATTTATTATTCAAAAATATTAAAAACTATAATGTTAAAAAAACATTTTAATATCCCAAAATAAATAGAACTCAGCAAGTGTGACCACCTCTATAAAAGCAGAGGTTTTGGCACTTGGCTGGTCTGGAGCATTTAGCTGTGTGTTAACACAATGCCAAGAGGGAAAGACATCAGCAATCATCTTAGAGAATCAATTTTTGCTGCCCATCAATCTGGGAAGGGCTATAAGGCCAATTCCAAACAATTTGAAGTCCATCATTTTACAGTGAGGAAGATTATTCAGATTATTCAGATAGGTGGAAAACATGCATGATAGTTCTCCTGTGATCTGGAAAAACCTAGTAAGTTTATCAGTGGCAAAAATCTCGCAAATGAACAAAAATTTAGGTTCTGTACTTTTCCTAACAGAAAAAAATATGATAGAAACTTGATTTTGAAAGTTCAAAAGACACTTATAGCTAGTGGTTTAAGATTTTCACCACTCTTAATTACTGCAAATGAAGGTTAAACTCAGTTTCTACCAAAAGTGACACATGCACTACGTTTTTCTAGATCACTGGAGAGTTGCCAATCTTCCCAGTAGTGGACGACCCTGAAAATTCCCCAAGGACAGACCATACAACGCTCAAAGAAATTGCACAAAACCCAAGAATTACATCTATGTATCGGTTAGCATGTTAAATGTTAAAGTTCATGACAGTACAATTCGAAAAAGACCGAACAAGTATGGCTTGCTTGGAAGGGTTGTCAAGAGAGAGCCTCTTCTCTCCCAAAAGAACATGGCAGCACAGCTTAGGTTTGGAAAGTTGCATCTGAATGAACCACGAGCCTTCTGAAACAATGTAACAGGAAGTTGTGAAAACTCATGCATACTTTGTCCGATCTGCCCCAAACTTTACGTGCTTGATAAGAGTCCAATCCTGAAGACATCCATATGTCAATATGAGTTTCAGACAAAGCGCCACCTACTGGCAACAGGAAATATCATATTTTCTACTTTGGCGTACTGCTACGTGCTTTTGTTAGATCCACCTCAAATGTGGACAGGAAAGCCCTCAAACCTACTAATACTCTGCAACGAAGATTTTGAGTTCTCATTAAACGATGCCGCCATGGCAACGCATGATTCCTCATAAAACAGGCTGTTTTTTTTTTCAGATGCAAGGTATGCTTGAAAACTTGGTACACATCCAGTAAAGCATTTATCTTGATGTCTGATATAGGTGTTGTGGTTAGAGGTGTGGAAAAATGGCTCCATAGAGCCCCCTTGAATATTTTAAAGAAGCAGCCCTCGCGGTATATTTCACATAGACTCACAAAATTTGGTGGACACTTATAAGATGCCAAGACTTTGTTGAAGCCATTACCTAAACCAAACAGGAAGTCAGCCATTTTGATTTTACAGTGGAATTTTTGTGCTATTTTTCTCATTTCCGTGTGCTGTATTTTAACAAACTCTTCCAAGAGATTAAATCCGAGTGACATCCAATTTGATGTGAAACATCTCAAGACCTTTACAACGCTAATTTGCAAAGCTTTAGTGTTTTTGCACATCAGTCTTTTCGTGGCGGGCAAGTAAATTGGCTTGTTTCACCATGAAAAAAGTTGTTCTAACTCGAGCGTACTTTGCCTGATCTGCCCCAAACTTCACATGCTTAAGAAGAATCCCATTCGGACGATGTAAACATGATGGCTAAAGCTTGTACAAGGACAGTTGGCTCCAGAGCGCCCCCAAACACAGGGTCATGTTTGAGAAAAGGTTTTTGCGCTCCACTCAGGAAATAACATCTTACAGTCTTGCACCCTCCGATGGCTGCGAATGCATACCTGCACCCGGCGGGATCTCGCCACCACCCGCAACGTACACAAGGATGCGAGGGCCCAAATTACCTTTGAACCACTGAAAATGGAGGCCTATGTACAAAAATAACATCATGATGGTCTCATTTCAGATCCATTGTTGTGGTGTACAGAGGCAATATTGTGTCATTTTCCAAATACTTCGTACCTTACTGTAATTAATTAACCCAAATTTTTCTGAATTCCATCTTCCGTTTCAGCATTTTTTACATTTAAAATGGGAGACATCTTCCTTGGTGCATTGAACGCAATGGAATATAAGCGCAGAATTATATTCTGCGCTTAAAAAAAAAAATAACTCGGACAAAATAATCAGTTTAAATGAAGTGACTCATCACATGAAATTAGTTAGTCTTTTTTGTTAAATCAACTTTCTTTCATGAATTGAACTGATCAGTTTTGTAAACATAATTTAATGCAGGCAGATAATCATGCCTTTAGGCTTATGGCAAGATTATGCTATGGCAGAAATGGCAATAAAGCATCAGAAGATTTCAAATTAAAGTGTTTGCATTTTTTTTTTTGTACTTCACAATTTGAATAGTCCGTGCAGCAGTTCTGTGTGACTGATTCTTTCTTGTTACGGTGAGGGACTAGGAGTTTTCCCCGATGCAGTCTATTGTTGGGGATGCAACTAAATGTTCCGAAATACACATACAATTAAAGTTTCGTGCAAATGTAGCTGCATGAACCATGACGTAAATTGCTATGAGTAATATCTTTCCTTATCATACTACTCTTTACTCAAAAATTTTGGTGAGTTATTTAATCATACTTATTTAGTTAACCAAGTGAGTCACGTAATACAAATGAATGTTAGCCAAGCAGCAAAAATTCAGAGGACTTACACAAATGATTTTCCAAATTCGTTGTAGTATGATTGTTCTCTATGGATTGAAGCAGAATAGATGAGAAACGCTTTAAATTTTGGAAATGATACCATCTTTTTATGAAATAAATTCCTAGTTTTGGAATTTGGATTTTATTATATTTTATATTTATTCAAGACGTTAAAAGGCACAGCTCATAATGAACAATATAAAAATGATTAAGTGTGCCATTCTCCTCGGATACGCTACCTCCTCAAAACGGCAAAATCCTAATTAAATCAGTGCAAATCAAAAGTTTTATGGCTGTAGGTCTGTCAGCCAGCTGCTCTTCCCCCATCCAGTGCCCTGTTTTTGGCAGATGTCACCAATGGCAGATGCAACACCTTTCGTCTGAAAACCTGTTTGATCATTAAGCTGTCGGCCGCTCGCTGCTAACAGCGTGCAAATAGTCATTAGCAGGATAATCCCATGGCAGACCTATCCGGATGAATTATACATTGGACTTTTTATACAAGTGTTAACCAAAGCAAGACCGGACCACCTGCAGCATGCCAGGGTCAGGACAGTGCAAGCATAAACACTCATTCTGTTGAGTAAGAGCTTGTTGGTACACAGTACTCGCAGATTGGCTCCAGTTTGTTGTGTTGAGGAGAAAAGATTTTTTCCCCTTTCAATCAATATCTATCTCTTTGCAGTTTCCTGAACTGAATCCTTCGAGGTTAGACCCGAAGCCTAAATGTCAATGACAAGCTTGCATCAGGGGAGCGCAACCGGCCTGAGCCATTTTAGGAATCTACGCCTCTGCTCTTAGTTCGGTCATTAGCTCAATCATACCTTGTTATGTCTTTTAAGTGGCAGCTTCTGCCACAAAGTGCAAGTTTATCCAAAAAAATGCACTGTGATCAAGTGCTGGAACAAACCATTCACAGTGGTGTCAGAAAACTAAAAAACAGCATGGAGTTTGGCCCTCTGAGACCAGAGCTAAGCTCTCCTGGCTAACATTAAAGCCACCAGAGGATTCTACCTGATATTGTCCTTAACTAATCATCAATCAGTGCTATTAATTATTTATGCTTTTCTTGGGCATGGCAAGTTCAATTTGGTGAAAATTTACCCTAAACTGTTTCTGTAGAATGTAACCAAATGACAGTTAAACTGTTGTTAAATTTAAGGACACCATTTAGTTGAATCCAGGCTGGTCCTGTATTATACTGCGGAAACATGGCATCTGAGCAAAAAATGACTGATAATTGCCACCATAATAATTATCATCATTACAACCATCACAGACCACTATTATTTTGTAACAAGCATTCAGCTAATGCCTTTGGCTGCTGTCATTAATGTCTATTTGACTATAGTCACAGCAAAATGAATCGAGTCATTCAGAAGTGCTTTGCTTTTATTCACTGGTCAAAGCAAGCTATTTAACAACCCTATTTTTGTTGTAAGAGCACCAGAACATAACAAACTCAGCAAAGGCCATAACAAACACTCTCTGGTCAAATAGAAAAGTACACCTCAAAATAAACACACATAAAAAAATAAGCTAATTTCTGAATTCATTATTTGTAAGTTCATGGAGGTTAAAAAAACATGTTTGCATAGGTATCCAATATAGCAAATAACTGTATAAACCAAATACAGTGAGACGCATGATGCAGTTCAGAGAAGGCTTTACAAGAGCACTTTTATCCATAGTCAGAGTCTGTGCCTTTAGGACACAGAAATGTACTTCTGACCAGGATTGCAAATGCACATCCACTATGTCAAGCCTTTGCAGTAGCCTACAGAGACAAGGCGTCTGCTTTTCACATCTGATCACAATCTTTACTGTTAATTGCCTTCCAGGGTGTGAACATGGATTTGCGTTAGCAAAGCACTGCTGTGTTTTTATATAAACAAAACAGCCTCGCACAAATACTGATGACTCTCATCAACTCTTCTCTGGCACCAATCCTTAATTATGCGAAGAGAACCCACACCGTGTGATTTCAGTGGGGTAGACTTTCTCTCCAACGGGATCAAGCACATAAACCAAACTCCCACACACCTAAGCAAAAATGTTGTAATGCTTTAAAACCCTATAGTGTACACCTCTAAAAAAGTGAAAATCCACAATGACAGTTACTCTCATGAAGGAAAAAAAAAATCACTTTAGTTCACATGAGATATTAGGTCCTATTAAAAAAAAAAAAGTTGGTGATCATGCTTTTGGGGATAAAAAAGTGAGGAAGGGGGGAGGTTTTTTTTAAAGCCTGAAATTGGTGGAAACGCGTTTTAACTGAAGACTGTTTAGATCCCAGTTGAATCGAAATACTGCGAAGTTTGAATCACTGACGCACCGTTTTTTCAAGTTTTTACGCGATTCTAGACATTTTTTCGTTTTAAAAAAAATTTTTCTTGATTAAAAAAAAAAAATAAAAAATAATAATAAAAAATGGGCTGGCACCGTTTTTGCCAGTCGGGAGGGGATGATCACCAACTAAATTTTTTTATATGGCCTTGACATTATGTATGACTTTAGCGTGCAGCAGTAGCCGAGCACACAAAATTCGCCAGCGTTCCTGGGTTCATTGATTTGTCGTCCGCGGAAGTACCACAGACCTGTCCCACCTCCCCAACCTACCCCCCGAAACAAATGGCCTCTGGCATCACGGCTGCGCCGCATTCATCAGTCTCAGCGCATCACTCTCCCAGTTTTTTACTAAAGTGATATTGATTTTGTGGAGTTCTCACCAGATGTAATCACAGCCATGGAAATTGGAATGCAGATACGCACTGAGGGATGCCACCTGTCTCAATGTCATTCCCCGGCAGACTCTGTCGTATAAAAAAAAAAAAAAAGAGGCCCCAAGAACCAAGGCTGCATACCCTTATTTTCTATAATGGCAGCTCATCTCTCCTTTAAAAAAAAGAAAGGGGCACTGAGGCATGAATCTGCAGAATGATTGGATCTTGAACGTATGGCGGTCTAGACCGCACATTTCGGGTGTCGACAGCCCGTTGGTAAATTCCGCGTACGAGAGAGCAGCATCCTCAGGGCAAAAGCAGCCATTTACTCTCCATGTTCCTATTATATAGAAGACTGCCTTCCCTTCTCATCTCTCTCCAGATGTAAGAAGATGACACGTGGAAAGCACGCTCAGAAAACAATACTTGTGTTTGAATTTGCCACCAACTCTCTTCGTCTATATGAATTAATCATAGCACAATGGGCAGGGACAAAGTGGAGCTCCAAGTGCTATCTTTTGAACCAAGCTCGCTCAGGTGTATGCATTTGATTCATTGTCGTATAGCAAGATATGGACTGAGGACCTGTTCTGTTCAACAAACTGTGAATAGCACAATACTGATGCAAAAATGAGGCTAGAGGCTTCTAAAAGCTATGGCCCAGAGCACCCTGCACTGTGAACATCGTCACACTCATCATCATCATCATAACATCAACACGCCATCATCGTTATTGAAAGTAACCTCCATACCGTTGTGAAAACGGGGTCCAGTGGGGTCTCTGTTCTGGCTCAGGTAAGTGCTCTTTAGAAATGGGCAACTGAGCAACAACACAAAGGTCCTTCATGTGACAGAAACCTGAGTGTGAATAGCCAAATATGACTCAATGACCTCAATCATTGTTAATCAGCACCTCGTCTCACCCTGGCGTGGAAAGCAAGTTCTCACCTGCCTGTAGACATACGCGTCTCTCCCTCAGGACCCTGTTAAGTGTGTCGAACAGTTTTAATGCTCTAACCCTCACCATCACTGTAGCAAATACATTTATCCAATCCATTACCGCTACCCTCTATGAATTCACCAAGGCGCAAATTTCAGATTAATAAAAATAAATTTTTTTTTTCCCCATATTTTCACATCACAGTCCTTGAGCTTGCAACTGTTAACAGACATCTACAGATTCGCTAAACTATCCATCTGTTCCTGGGATTGATGTCATCAACGTCCATTAAAAATAGAAATATAGATCTATAATGCCCACAGATGGGGCTATTCATTCTGGCTAGTGAAGAGGTTATTTTACCCGAGTTAACACTGACTCCATTTCTGATACTTTTGAGATGCTGCCAGTTACCCCCACATCAAAATAATTCATAGCAAAACTTGGTGACATCCGCCCTGTAGTGCCGCTCACCTTACAAAATCTTTTGTGCCCTTTCAGCCAATATGATATGCTGACCATGACAGCAGCCCGCACATAATCAAAGATTACCTCCCTCTATTGTCAGAGCCTGGGCAGGATGAAAATAATATCGGTTGCGAAGCACTGGTTGTCACAGCTAGATGAAGGCAAAATTATTGCAAAGGGGGGCTTGTGTTTTTTTGTTTTTTTTTTGCATGTTTCCATGTAATGCATTATTCATTTAGTACACGAAACACTGCATTTATGTGCTATTTTAGATATATATATATTTTTTAAATATAATCGGAAACATTCTACTTCATGTTGGGAGGGATGGACAGTCACAAGTTCTTAGTGCTTTACGAACAGCACTGTTTTGCGGCAAGAGTAAAATAAAATCAGCCAAAAGCAAAAAAAATGATTGATTTGTTAGTACTCTTACATGTTTTGTCCTTTGTATGCAGTCGAGCACAGCCACACAATCTGAAAAATAGGAAAAGTACTGAGGTGCAAAGGACATTGCCCATAGAGATGAAATTTCAAACTGTTGTTTGGCATCTGTCAACCTAAGGCTGGCTGCAATTGTTGCAAATCAAGCCGCCCAGTCAAAGTTTCTGTTATTTAGAGAAAAATGACAAATGTAATTTGTCAAAAGACAGTTTGTTGCATTTTGTTGTCATAATTGTTACCAGCTGCTCATGATTTCATAACAGAATGCTGAGATTAAAGTAATCACTGCAAAGTGTTCTGTCCTCCAATTATCTCTCAGCAACTTCAGCCCGCCCCTCCCACGCTCCCTCTTATTGTCTTGTTGACACATTATTTTACAACGTGAGAGAGTTGGACAAATGTTCATCATGCCAGAAACAGAATAGGAAGCAAAAAATGCAGGTCCTGCAGTCATGAAACTCGGGAGGCATGTTTCTATTGTCCCCCACAACTCGGGTTATTGCAAATTGACCTGGTTCAGCCAATCTATGGAGGCATTTAAGTTAAAACAAAATGTATTCATGTGCTGCAATATATTCCCAAATTCTAATTTATTTCTGCAATACCTACTTCTGCAGAGTATTACGAAGATTTTTTTGCCCATATTTTCCAAATTAGGCAAGAAAGAGTAAATTGACATTGAATCTGGATCATTACATAATATGGCTCCCCCATGTCAATAAATTGTTGTGGGTTTGGACAATTCTACAAAAATGGCTATAAACTATGAATGCTTTGTCCACATTTTATCAAAATTGATATACTGGTGTAGCTAAAGCTGAAGACTGGGCATGCAATTACCGGTCCTGACTTGTTCTCAATTATTTTTCCTTATTAGCAATACATTTACTCTGAAAAAACTTCAAACCATTAGGTTTTCAAGTTCTCCTTGTTATGGAAAGACAATAATCATTCATTTGGAGTTTGGTGCATTTCAATTAGCCTTATGCAAAATTGGGAAGAGGTGTTTCAAATCTTTGTCTTCAATTTAATTTAAACAGTCATGTGTTAGTTCGATTAGACGACCCTCGGCAACACGAGTGTAAATATTGCACATGCGCGGTAGCTGCCATGCATATCATCTAACCGAATGACGAGTGTTGTTCAGAGATATTGGCCTCCTTAGCGGTGTCATTACTTGTTGAAAGTTTTGAAGTTGCATGGGAGAATCAGCTACCGTATGTAAAATGTATTAGCAGGCGCTTTAGGTCACATCAGTCCATAAATAACACTGGACTGCGAGGCATGTCACGATAGATATTATTTCTACTCCAGAAGTTCTTGGAATACATTACAAAATCTACGCAAGTTATATTTTTCAGTGTGCAGACTCAGTGTTCTTGTCCAGTCGCCGCCATCTTGGGACCCTTCTGCTCCTAGAAAAAGCAGGAGTATACTCGCGTTGCACGCTTTCAACACCAGAGTGAGACTCTTGGCGTTCTATTAACCCCTTTGCGCATAATAGAAATAATGCCAATTTTTCCTGTTGTGGATGAGCCTATTTAGGCTTTATAACTCTGTATGTGTCACAAAGACTGTGGAAAATTGTTACGGTGAGGCAAGACATTTGAAATTCAATTACAGAATTATTTAGGAATTAATTATTGGAATTTACGAACGCTGGCATCTACATCTGCGCAAAAGGGTTAACAAAGAGTGCACTTTGTGTTACACAAGTTGTCTAATTGAACGCACCCCATAAGGGGCAGGTAAGATTGCCTGATCTGCCAATAATGTTGCACGAACGTTCCATAGCAGTTTAATTTTGTAAGGCATAGGCCAATTAATGAGTAAATTATCTTTCTGAACTGAGTTTAAGAACAAAGCTGTTTTTAATTGCCAATGGATTATTCTTGTCATTGGAAAACGTGTTAATAAAGGAGAATGACCGAGACCAAGTCAGCACTAGTAATTGTTGTAAAGAGATGTTCTGCGCATACCCAGTTTTCTGTTCTGGCACTTCAGGGAAAGCAACGCGCCCAATGCACTCCGGTAAGGTTTTCTACCTTTTGTGCCAAACTAAAACCCAGAGCCTTTTTTTTTTTTTTTTTTTTTTTTGTTTTCTCAGGTCATGATGCACCAATTTCAAAGATTTTTCGCCTTTCTACCGCATATACAGCAAAGTTTGATGAAAAGATCACTCTTTCCAGTGGTTGAATGCTCCTTTAACAGAAAATTAGATCCCAGGCATCATTGCGTCACACTCCTTTTTGAAGCAAGCAAGCTCACTCAAATTTTCTTCAGAAAATATATCCTTTTCTGTGTAATAGTACCCTCCACATTTTTTGGAACCTTACTATTTCCACATACTTTCAGCTAAAATGTGAGAGAACAGAAAACAGTGAACTTTATAGCCTTTTTTAATGGGGGTCAATAGGAAGAATGTTCAACTTCAGCAAATTTTCAATCCTTTCAACTTTTCCCACTTTTCCCACTGGTTTCAGGTAGGTCACGCAGTTTCCTGCGGATCTGCACTTTTAATAATAATCATAATAATCATCATCATCATAAATATGATTGTTATATTATTATTATTATTACTACAACCTTAATAGCAAAAAAGTTGGGATGCTGTGTAAATTGTAAATAAAAACAGAATGCAATGATTTGCAAATCTCATAAACCCACATTTTATTCACAATGGAACATAGAAAACATATCAGATGTCAAAAGTGAGACATCTTACCATTTCATGAAAAGAATTAGCTCATTTTGAATTTGACGGCAGCAACACATCTCAAAAAAGCTGGGAGAGGGGCAACAAAAGGCTGGTGAAGTAAGTTGTACTGATAAAAAACAGCTGGAGGAGCCTTTTGAAACTAATTAGGTTAATTGGCAACAGGTCAGTAACATGACTGGGTATAAAAGAGCATTTAAGAAAGACAGAGTCTCTCAGAGGTAAGGATGGACAGAGATTCACAAATCTGCAAAAAAAAATGCATCTAAAAATTGTGGAACAATTTCAGAAAAATGTTCCTTGATGTAAAATTGCGAAGACTTTGAATCTACAGTACATAACATCATCAGAAGATTCAGAGAATCTGGAGAAGTCTCTGTGCACAAGAGCAAGGCTGAAGGTCAATATCGGATGCTCGTGATCTTCGAGCCCTCACGCTGCACTGCATTAAAAACAGGCATGATTCTGCACTGGAATACACTGCATGGGCTTAGGAACACTTCCACAAATCATTGTCCGTGAATACAGTTCCCCGTGCAATCTACAAATGGAAGCTAAAGCTGTATCATGCAAAGAAGAAGCCATATGGGAACACTATCCAGAAATGCTGCCGTCTTCTCTGGACCAAAATTAATTTAAAATGGACTGAGGCAAAATGGAAAACTGTTCTGTGGTCAGATGAATCAAAATTTTTTAATTCTTTTTTGGAAACCACTGACAGCGTGTCATGTGGTCTAAAGAGGAGAGGGACCATCCAGCTTGTTATCAGCGCACTGTTCCAATGCCTACATCTCTGATGGTATCGGGTTGCATTAGTGCCTATGGCGTGGGGAGCTTACACATCTGGAAAGGCATTATCAATGCTGGAAAGTATATAGAGGTTTTACAACAACATATGCTCCCATCCAGACAATGTCTCTTTCAGGGAAAGCCTTTCATATTTCAGCAAAACAATGCCAAACCACACACTGCATCCATCACAGCAGCATGGCTTCGCAGTAGAAAAGTGCTGAACTGGCCTACCTGCACTCCAGACCATTCACTAATAGAAAACATTCGGCACATCATAAAACGAGAAATCCGGCAAAGAAGACCCAGGGCTGTTCAGCAGCTAGAATCTGACAAGAGTGGGACAACATTCCTCTCCTAAAACTTCATCAGTTGGTCTCCTCACTTCCCAGACGTTTACAGACTGTTGTTAAAAGAAGAGGGGACACTTAACAACGATAAATATGGCCCTGTCCCAACTTTTTTGAGATGTGTTGCTGCCATCAAATTCAAACTGAGCTAATTAATTTTCATGAAATGAAAACTTCCAATATTTGATATGTTGTTTATGTTCTATTGTGAATAAAATGTCAGTTTATGAGTTTTGCAAATCATTGCACTCTTTTTTATTTACATTTTACGCAGCATCCCAACTTTTATGTAATTGAGGTTGTATTATTATTATTATTATTATTATTATTATCCTTTTTTATTTTTTTCAGGTGGTTTAAGGTCGAGACAAAGAGCCTGTGTGATTTTTGAAATTTTGCACCACAGAGATAACATTACCTTCAACAATACTGACAGCAGCAGAAACTGGACAGATCTAGGAGTTTCTAAGAGCCTCCTGCAAAGGACACGGGCAGCAGAAGCTGCCATGATTGATGATGATCTGCCTGGAAGTGAAGCACAGGCTGTCCACGGGCCTGCAGACTCAGGTTGTGACACACTGCGTGGACTTGTACTTTGATTAGCACTCAATGTATTATGCAACAGCTCAATTAAGCAACACTCAGGAAACCAAAGCATCGAACCGATGCATCAAACATGCTGTACACCCAGCCGAATTGCACACTTAGCTAGCAATTATAGTCTGTGCCATTTTTTAGTCTTGCTGTTTTCGCAAGTTTCCTCAGAAACTAAGAAAAAAGAAAACATCCTCATCTGTAACTAACAATGCACAAGCTGTATTTACAGTGGAGCCAGGTTTAATGTGTGTTGGCAGCAAGCTGGTCTTTCATTTCAACGTCAAAGAGTCAACCATTTCACCAACAATGACATCACCTTGCACCATGACAAAATCAATAAACCTGGTGGAATTATTGGGAATTGATACCTTGACACCCACACACACATACATACACACAGCCTTTCTTTGCGAAGTGTATACATTGGATTTTCTCAAACGGAGAAAAACCACATCACAACTTCAGAAAATATCTGAAAAACCCTGTTTTCTTTGAGACAGACTGATTAAAGCATAAAGAAATGCTGTATTTGATCTCAACAGTCAAATTCACTCTGTATAGGGATATAAACCAGCCAGATATCCAATGCACATACATAAAGGATATATGGTGACTTCACTGAAAACAGAAATATATATTCTCTCTTTTTTGCATGTATCATGCATGGAATGAATTATTCATGTTAGCCTTTCAAATGTCACCAAAAATTTGTCATGGCATATCTCTTGCTGAGGTAGCACAGATTATTAGTATAGTCCCAAGTATCCATAAGCTACTACATAAGACATTTTTATTAACGTGGCTAAGATTATTTCAATCACCTGTATCATTAAACAGCTGAGAAATTGCCATTAGATGGTATTAGATGTTTATTGTGGGAATAAGACATTACACAGACCTAAAACCTGTGTTCTTTTGTAAAAAGCATGAAGTCCTGGGTAAAATATTGAATACAGATGGGAGTCAATGGATAAAAAACAACATTAAGAATAACTATAAGGTGGTGGACCACCATGAACAAACAGAACAGCTTCAATGCCCTTTTCCATAGATTCAAAAAGTCTCAAAGACAACTGCAGGAGAGGAATTCTAAAAGATACTGAATAATGGTTGTTTTAAGACTTTTAATGATCTCATTACAGAAAAAGGTATACCACAGTCTGAATATCTAAATTATATTACACTAAAATATGCCATAAAAAATAATATACCAATAGAAAAAGTGAATAATGATGTAAATAAATTAGAAAGCTTACTTTTCTGTTTCAACTCAAGAGAAAAAATCTCATTGTCATCATTCTCTGCATTTTTCAATGAAACAGCTGATAAATTATTAATGAGCTGTGCATTGAAATGGGTTAGAGATCTTGGCATACAAGAGGATGAAATCTCATGGTCCGATACATGGAAAAACGCAAGACACCCCTTTCAATGAACAAAAAACAAATTGAGACAGTTTAAAATTCTTAACCGCATATATTGCACTCCATCTCTCTTGTATAAAATGGGACTGCGGGAAAATGGTAATTGCATGAATTGAGGCACTTGTGAAGGATCACTTTTGCATTTGTTATGGGAATGTGATAAAATCAAAGGGTTATGGTTTGGTATAACTAAACAGGTCCTGAATGCTAATAAAATAGACATACAACTAAATCCTCAAGTTCTTGGAGACCTACCCAACTACAATAAGCTTTCATGTAATAATAGAAATATTTTTCTTTCAATTTGCATGGTTACAAAAAAAAAAATTATGAACAAATGGATTGATCCAAACATACCCACTGATACAGAATGGATCAATGAAGCAGTTGATATGATTAAAGCTGCTGCTCGTAAGTCTTATGAAAGTAACTTTTTGTTATTTTTGCTAAAACTGTCACTGTGTACAGACAGTATTACATAAAACTAGTACTCTGTAATTTAAAAAAGGCTCCTTTAAACCCACCTACTGCTCCTACCGCAATACAAAAGAATCGTTCGGACCGACCAAAAAGAATCAATTAGAGCCAGGATGGTGTCTGACAGCCGTCAAACAGTGCACATGCACGCGCTGTAGACAGCCTCCTCCCCCTTCCTCCTCAGTTCACGCCAGTGCTCAGTCAAATCTCCGAGAGAGGGTTCAGGAGCTTAGAGAAACTAATGGCGCAACAACAGCCATCAGCGAGGAAAAAAATACTGATGCCTCCGTTACCAACAACAGCACACACGGCTAAGACAAGTAAGAAGAGGAAGCCAGAAGAAAAAAAAGTACGAAAGAAAGAATTAGACAAAGCCCGGGATAAAACAAGAGTGAACATCGGAGTGGCTTTTCAGAGGTGGAGGGAATTCCGTGATCTGGAAGGATTAAAAACCGACGCAGAGTTGGCGACTTTTCTGCTTGACGGGTAAACCCCTGCTTTATTCGTTGGTTCATTTTTGCTCGCAATGCTCTGCAAATAAGTGAGTTGGCGTCGCTCACATGCACAGCTGGTACTAACCCCAGCCCTAACCGGCATCAATTCATTTTCGCTCTGCAAATAAGCGAGTGAACGTCGCTTACAAGCACAGTCGCTGTTCGAATAGCCAGCGTCTTGTAATTGTTACAGTACTCCGTAGTGCATGTGATGTTACTGTGATGTTGCAGTCGAGCTAACGTTAGCTTGTTTCCGATGATAGGGCTAACGTTACTGACATCGTTTTATTAGAAAGTAGCAGAAAATATCTTTATGAAGTGACCTGGCAGTCTTATTGGTTGTGTTGTTGTCCTCATAAATATGTGTAACGTTTCTGTGCTCTCACAGCTAAATGCTATCATACATGGTTTACTGGCCATTCAGCAGGATTCACGACAGTTTCTGTATTCAAAAAAACAGGTAACTTCCTGATATAAGTGTGTCCTGGGGCTTTACTGAAAACATACTGCTGTAGATTACTTTTCATGTCGACATGATTTATTTCTGCTCGTTTGTTGGCCAGCAGTGTTGACTGTTCACAACAGTAATGTCTAGCCTCGGCAACTTGGTCGCATGCATAACAGCTCGCGTGCCTTCGCATGCACGGCAGCCATCTGGGGAGGGTCTTAGGGCAGGAGTACAGTGGAGAGGGGAGGGGGGGGATCTGAAAGTTGCATTTTTTCACATTTTTATGCCAAGTCCTCTCCGTCCTCAAAGTTACCAACTGCAGCTTTAACATGGAAAAAATTGCTTCAGATATGCAAGGTAAACAAAAACAACTTTCTGAAATTTGGGGTCCATTAGAAGAATATATTAAGTCTATTTAATAATTACCTTGAAATCACAACATAGAACAGTTTTTGTCCCTTAATATATGATTTATCAGATTAATGATTTAGTTAATTGATTTTTCAATTGAGTGCTTAAATAATCATTATTGTCAATATTGCAGGCACTGTTACTGCTTATTAATTATGTTTTGTTTTTGTTTTTATTTTGTTTTGTTTCTTCCCATGAGCCTGTTCTTATTTTTATGCCAATATACTGTGCTATTAAACATTGATATAGTTTAAAGAAAGAAGTATTGGAGGGTGGGATTATAGGGAGGAAGGAAACTTCAGTATTTGGATTTAATGTCATCTATATGCCCTTTGGTGGTGGTGGGGGGTGGGAATCATTTATGTCTTGTTCATGCCTCTAAGTTATGTCCGAATATGTTTGTCTGTGCTAGTGTTTTTGTTTTTGTTATACCCTTCCTCTGAGGAGAGATTCATCATTACTTTTGATATAGTTGTTCTAAATAAATACATAGATGTAAACAACAACAATAAAAAAGCTGACCTCCAAAGAGGGGGGGTGCTGGCAGGAAAAAAAAGAAAAAAAAAAGATACTCAATCATTTGGCGTCTGAATGATATCTATCCTACAGGGAGTGGTCTCTTGCTGGGTGACAATGCCCATCCACAGCCCACTGAATAGTATCATGACCTGACACATTGGTCCAAAATCTGCAATGGGTCTTAGATTGGATTGAGATCTGGTGACTGCAAAAGCTAATGTATATGCTTCACATTTTTCACATGCATCAGTTTATTCAGTGACCTGTCAATGAGGGCACTGTCATCCAGCGAGAGACCACTTTCTCAAGGACAGAAATGTTTCACCGAAGAAAAAGATGATCACCCAGAATAACGTCCAACTGATTTTATCTAAGGAGATATGTGGATCTAACCCACAGAAGGCCCTCACAGCATAATGCAGCCAGTGAAGTCCTTCACTATAGGGGTCAAGCATTCAGGCCAGTGCTGTTCTCTCAGTGTGCACCACATCTGTACTCACCCACTTGATGGGAATAAGGCGAGGAATGACTCGTCTTTTCATGACTCTTTTCAAAGTACAGGTAGACCAGTGTCTGTAGTTTGCATGACGGAACTCTCAAATAAGCAATTGGCATCATAATGATAGGTTTATGCTCAGCCACTCAACTATAATAACCCACGGTGTGTAGATGGTGATGAACCTATACAGCCTGATCACATCCAGCTTTGCCATCACCTGACACTTGTTGCTGAGAAGAAGTTGCTTTTTGTCTTTTCCATTCATATTGCACTAATGCGCGATTATCACAGCACTTTTAAACAAAATTTCTGACCCTATTTACTGATGTGGTACAAGAAAAAAATGTTTGTCTGACTTACGGAACATGAGTCTGAAGCTATCCAACCACAACATCATTACAGGCAATGCCATACAAATGTTGCATTCACATTTTATGTTCATTATCTAGCAATTCACTAGCATCTGTCATTGTAGTTATGTCGAAAATTAGATTGCCACTGTGTTCCGAATGCTTTCCTAAATTATTGTGCTCCAATGAATATATTTACAAAAGCACAAACTTATTTTGTGAATGCTCTTTCTTTCCTGAAAGACGAAGACTCGATTCATACACCTTCTCCAGGATGATACATGGTAGCTTGCTGTTAACTTCCAGTCAGCATGAGGAAAATGTACTGCATGAATGAATCATAAAATAAGATGTGAAGGCATTGCATCTCAAATGTAAACAAAGACATAGCCCAGGGCAATTTAGTGTTTATAATTTACAATCCCATTACAAAATGATGTAACTATGATTCCATCACTTTCGTCAACAGAAAAAAGACTACATCAAATGTCTGCCTCACCCCAAACCCAGGCTGTTCCTAGTCACACACTGGGAATAATCAAACGCAGCACAAACACAAACACAGCCACTTTCTGAACAATTTGGAGTGTACAGTGGAAAAGCCGACAGCCAGCAGTTAAGCCAGAAACTTGTGTTTTCTTTGAGGGAAGCGATTAGCGCTTTTTGTGCCGGGCTCCAGCTGGACACTGTCGTCATTTCGAGGGGCCTGTTTTTCCCGCATTGTTTCAATGATGCTTTTGTCTTTCCATTCTAATGAGACGCTTGTCCGCCTCGGCTGCCAGCTAGGCATTAGCGTCTGGGCTGGATTTACTACGAGAGTGCGGCTGTTTGTAATTAACTCTTCATTATGCAATCAGCCTGATTTAGAGCTGCTCTCACATTACTTACCTAAGAAACAGGGCCACGAAATTTTGAAGTCAACAAACGGGATTTTAGTGATATTCCATTCTCTTTATTTTCCAGACATGCGATCCAAGCCGTTTCAGAAGGCTGTTGTGGACGTGCATTTCATATGAGCTAAAAATAAAAAAATCATCAATCCTTTAACTTTCTTTGAGAAATAACACATGTATAATAAACCAATGTTTTCCTCAGCGTTTCTTGCTGTTAAGAGTGAAACAAAAATGCAGCCAGCAAAAGACATCAATATTCAGTCTTGCATGAAAATTCTGAGCTTGACAATACTGTAGGGCACATTTTTCAAAGAAAAAAACAGAGGCTTTGTATTGGAATTCTGTGTCATTATCCCACATAAAAATGAATTCCAGTTCTCTCAGTCGCAAAACAATGCAGTGACAAATTTAAAAGGGGAGCTTTTGCATTTGCGCCTTTCATTCCCAATCGTTTCAGTGGAAAGGAAATCCATACAAAGCAGTGTTATGATAACAGGACATGCCTTTCCTTCAGTTTGTGCTTTTATTTTGGATAATTGATACCAATTTGGAAATATGTGAAAAAGATTAATCTCCTCGGGAGGTGTCATGTAAACTTTTACTGGCTGAGAGAGAGAGAGAGAGAGAGAGAGAGAGAGAGAGAGAGAGAGAGAGAAGAAACCTACTGCAAAAGCATCATAATTGAGAGGAATAATACCGGGAAATGTTGTTCAGCTGCTGATAATTTTCAAGTGATTTTTCAAATGATTTCACCAACAAAAAGGGCCTCAATTCCTTCATATATTACATGATAATATTGTGGCAGCCCCGCCTTTCAGCTGGTGTCCCACGTAAGCAGGAACACGCAGGAAAAGGCGTGGCACCAGCAGGATAAGGTCCAGGGATTCAGCACCCTGGACAGAAACCGCAGCACAGGCGCAGCACCACGGACAGCGCCAAATTCCAGAGGAGGGTGGAAGAGTGCGCACACCAGGAGGACATCAAGATGCAATCAGTGTGGGGCATAAAACGGGGTTGCTGCAGCGGAGAGGGGGTAGTCTGGAGCAGACAGAGGAAGTGTTTGGGTGCTCTCCTGCCCTCTGACGAAGTTGCAACCATTAATCCTGTGCTTTCTTTACCCAGCCTCCAGCACCTTGGGGATGCGGAGCAGGCGCTGAGGTGGACCCCTGCCCCAGAGCCAGTGGACCGGCCGTGCGGGACCCCTGACTTCCCTAAACCCCAAGTCTCAGTACGGGTTCCTTACAGAGGACAACGGGCCCATGTAATTGAAAGGAGTGCCTAATAAAAGGCTGTTTTTGTTCTAAATCCTGTGTCTGATACCGTTGCCCTACTTCTGTCCACACTGCCCACGCGAGATCAGGCTGGGAGGCCACAATATATAAATATTATAAAGTGAAATGTACAACCCCAATTCTGAAATAGTTGGGACAAGGTGTAAATTGTGAATAAAATCAAAACGCAATGACTTTCAAATTACGCCAGCCAGTATTTTATTCACAATAGAACAGAGATAACATAGCAAATGTTGAAACTGAGAAATTTTACAATTTTATCCACAAAATGAGCTCATTTCAAATTTGATGGCTGCCACAGGTCTCAAAAGTTGGGACAGGGGCCTGTTTACCATGGTGTAGCATCCCCTCTTCTTTTTAACACAGAGTGGAGGCGTCTGGGCATTGAGGAGACAAGTTTTTTAAGTTTAGCCATTGGAATTTGATCCCGCTCTTGTTTAATACAGGCTTCCAGCTGCTGGAGAGTTTTGGCTCTCCTTTGACAGACTTTTCATTTAATTTTGCGCCGAATGTTCTCAATTGGTGAAAGATCAGGACTGCAGGCAGGCCAGTTCAGCACACGGACTCTTCTAGTACAAAGCCATGCTGTTGTAATAGCTGCAGTATGTGGTTTTGCATTGTCCTGCTGAAATACACAAGGCCTTCCCTGGAATAGATGTCATCTGGAGGGGAGCATATGTTGCTCTAAAACCTTTATATATCTTTCAGCATTCATGGTGTTTTTTAAAACACGCAAGTGTCCTACACCATATGCACTAATGCATCCCCATACCATCAGAGATGCCGGCTTTTGAACTGAACGCTGATAACAGTAGGGGTGGTCTTTCTCCTCTTTAGCCCGGAAGACACAACGCCCCTGATTTCCAACAAGAATGTCAAATTTGGACTCGTCTGACCACAGGACACTTTACCACTTTGCTACAGTCCATTTCAAATGAGCCTTGGCCCACAGAACACAGTGGCGCTTCTGGATCATGCTCAACAACGGCTTCCTTTTTGCATTATAGAGTTTTAGGTGGAATCTTTGGATGGCATGGCGGACTGTGTTTACAGACAGTATTCCTGGGCCCATTTGGTAATGACAATGACAGAATCATTCCGGTGAGTGATGCAGTGGCGCCCGAGGGCCCAAAGATCACAGGCATTCAGTAAAGGTCTTCGGCCTTGTCCCTTACGCACAGAGATTTTTCCAGTTTCTCCGAATCTTTTGATGATATTATGCACTGTCGATGATGAGACCTTCAAAGCCTTTGCAATTTGACATTGAGGAACATTGTTTTTAAAGTATTCTATAATTTTTTTATGCAAGCCTTTACAGGTTGGAGGGTATCTGGCCATCTTTACTTCTGAGAGACTCAGCCTCTCTAAAACATCCCTTTTATAGCCAATCATGTTACACACCTGATGCCAGTTAACTTAATTACTTGCTAAATGTTCTTTCAGCTGATTCTCTTATATATTAAGGGCTTTCTCAGCCCTTTTTTGCCTGTGTCCCAACTTTTTTGAGACCTGTTGCAGCCATCAAATTTGAAATGAGCTCATTTTGTGGACAAAATTATAAAATTTCTTTGTTTCAACATTTGCTATGTTATCTCGGTTCTACTGTGAATTAAATACTGGCTGGTGTGATTTGAGAGTCATTGCGTTTTGATTTTATTCACAATTTACACTTTGTCCCAACTATTTCGGAATTGCGGTTGTAGAAGTCTCAACTTTAACTTCAAATTTACCAATTTCAAATCCAATGACCTGGAGTACATGCATTAAAAACTGTGTCATTGAGCAAATAAGTGCCATATTTGAACCAACTTGCCTCAATACTCTGTGGATTAGTGACAGGACAAAGAAATCCATATAGTGCTCATTTGAAACATGCAACCAAACGTCACTAGCATTCTATACAGAGAGAGGTGGAGCCCAACAGATACTTGAATTAGAGCCAAGTCTCAATAAGCAGCTTCAACAGTTTTCTGTCACACCTTCAGTAAGCATAGACTGTTTTGGTAGCCCAGAAACCGCGCAGGAAAGCAGCTTACCAAACAAAATGCTACACCTCACTAGTCAAGACAGAATCTCAAAATAGTGCCAACATCCACTGGCTAACAGATTCTCTTTAAGAGGGGAGAAAGGTCATGCTGCCGCGAACACAAACAGCTCATTTCAATTATCACCAATCATTCAAACACGCATGCTTATTTTCATTTGCCAGTTTGGCTGAATGGTATTAAGCCTGCTTTGAGAGTAAATGAAATTATATTTTCGCACATTGAAGCGGTCGAGTGTGATCGCTTCATCACTTTGTGTTCTGCAGGCCAGCACCTCCAAAATCCAGGAGTGTATTACCACAGTATAATGATAGAATGGTTTTACGGTAAACATAAACCTTTGATTTTTGCGGTTCATCAAATAACTTACGATAGTTTTATCATTCTGTCTTCCCATTTGAAGGAACATGGATGGCATCATGGCAATACCAGCACACCAAAAATTCCTGAAATGTCTGATTCATTTTACCAGGATAGGCAACATAATTGAAGACCTGGGTGCAAGAAGTACTTAAGTCACATTTTCCAAAAAATGAGCTGACACTACTACCATGAAGTAGAGTGTCATGTGCATCATTTAAAGCCAAAAAATTCCAAATATAAGTACTCAAGTCCTCAATACTGATATACGGCCTTCCCTGAATCTACTGAATTTTTAAGAAATACTCAAGTCTTTGTAGAAGTACTCAAGTCCTTGACGTCATCAGGAACAAGTGCCTAAGTCCATGACTGTCCAATCAGCTGCTAGTATGTGTCATGTGACGAGCGTAGCAAAAATGACTGTTTGGCAATCAGAAAATGATTGAAACGGCATTTGTGTGGTAAAATTACCGAAGTCCATGCATTTTATGGCAATAAGTACCGAAGTCCAAGCATTTTATGGTAAGAAGTACCAAAGTCCGAAACTGATTTTCTTGTTTTTTTTGTAATAAAGCATTATTTTTCCACAAAAACGTGTCTATCTACTTTGTATAACCCCTGGGACTAGCAGCAGGCGCCACTGAATGTTATCTTTTAAAAAAAGTATCTGCAGCATGTTTTCAAAACTTTGACCCTTAATATCTCAAAAGTGTTATTTTGTGACTAAAGTACTTCTTGCGCCCAGGTCTTCAATTAGGCATCATTAAAACATTTGATTAACAACAAGCAACAGAAGACATTATCATTTACAATTTCCCTCTCTAAAAACAGTTCATTGAATATTGCACCTATAACTTACCTTTGAATCACAGGGGTGTTAAAATAAAATGGTTTCTGAAAGTCTAAAACACCTCCCAAGGGGTAACATAAAATCTGCTGCAGTTATACTCAATATGGCTTAGGCTGGAATGAAAGGAAGTAGGTTCCAAAAGCCAGCAGGACAGTGAATTTATTAGCAAAGTCCACTTAACGCTAAAGTATCCAACACACAATTGACCTAAAAGCATGATCAGAGGTAAAGGTATGTGTTTTGCTGACTGGTTGAAAAACACCTTAGCTGGAGAACTGATGTGTTGTTCTTTCATTTTCCAAAGTAGCACCCGGTTCCGAGAGTGAAAAAAAAAAAAAAAAAAAAAACATGACGAGTCAGTAAGAGTAACATCGATCAGCTGTCGCAGGTTTCCAGGTTGAGTGATTACATATCATCAATACCCTTGACAGCAAACACAATCCTGCTCTACCTAGAGGTGATTATGTTATTATCTTGTACAACATGCAGAATATGCATCTTGTTATGACACAACACTGAAATCAGCATTTAATAACAGAGGTGGTGGTGTTCTTCTGAGAGTGAGCCAGATATGGGATCAGCAGGAATGCTTGATAAAGAAACATATACTTCTGAGACACCAAGTATGAATTGGATAAACCCCAGGACCTTTGGCTATAAGCACTGCCAGTGCTAGTTGGAAGAAAGGTGGTGATTCCAGGCACCCATAACGTTGGGCGTCTGAGAGAAATACTCTTTCGGAAGGGTCAACAATTCCAGCTTCTCCTCTGTCTGAGGGCCTAGAATGTGGAATTGTGACCCTCCAGGCCAGTGACAATCAGCCACAGCATAACTGCAATTTTTCCTTGTCTTTAGAATGAAAATCAGATTAGTTAAATCATGGTGATTGTTTTAGATCCCAGCAAATCGCGCGATAAGCAATTTTGTTCTTTCACAAGTCATTATGAGCAACGGAAACACTGGACATGTCCTCACATAGAAAAAAACAAACATAGACACACAACATGCACAAGCTCTGATAATCATTAAATGTCAAGCACATAATGCAGTGCATTGAGTGCTACTGCACATACTATATTGCATTTTGATGTAACCTTATTAAGGCACATTGAAATTGATATATCTAATGCATTGGAATTTGAGTCACATGGAGAATTGCACACACAGATCTCACCTTGGACCAGGTTGTCAGTGCCTTTTCGGAAACTGATGATAACGGGAGTACAGAATGAACCAAGGTCATGCTCTATTCAGAATTAGGCATTACTGGGGACGTTTTACGTCAGTATGCTGGTGATATGACATTTATCTTTTTCAAGATCATATCATACATATGTGTGTAAAAATTTGCAATGAAGAATGAATGGAGAGTGGGAAATTAAATATAAAGAATATAAGTGGAGGGGAAAGGATACCAGAAGCACTCTCCATGAGAGATGGGAAGCACATGGTCATTTATGCCCCGCGGAAACCTAATTTAGCAGGTTAAGCTATGGTAATTGCTTTGAGGACAGGGATAGTATCTCATCTGGCCACTGTATGATGTCAATGACCCCAAACACTCCATCTGTGCACAGGTAGGGACAAGTGAAGCCCATGAGAGCATATCAGAAGTGCCAGCCACAGACCTCCCGGATTGGCCAGCCAATCGATGAGCCACATGGAAGAGAGGACTGGTGAGATACACGGGCTAATAGGAACAGCAGGTGGCATGCACAAAGGTGAGCCGACATCAGGAAGGTCTGTCAGGAGGTGAAGTGCGCACAGAGAGTGCCTTATTGTTGCCGTCCAGGTGCACAAGATGAGAATGGAGAGAGATCGGGGTAGCAAAAGGCCAGAGATGGTCAGAGCTCAACTGAGCGAGACGGACGCAGATAATGAAACAACTGAATTTATCACGACAGCAAAACTGGTCAGGCGGAAGGACCTGGATCGGGAAGGTCATCAAGATAACGGTCCACGATGGCATGAAACACAAAAACAAAATGAAGCGCTAGCATGAAAATCTATTTCCGAGAATTGACAAGGACCGTGGCAGCTCATAACAACAAGATGCGGTGATGGGGCTATCAGAAAATGAGTCCGCCAAAGTTTTGTTCAATGACTCTACTAAAACAGGTGCGTGTGTGTGTGTCTGTGTGTGTGCGCGCGCATGCACGCAACTGTGTGTACGCATCTCATATTTGCAATTCTGAATTCAGTAAAGCCCATTCTCCAGTGCTTTTACAAAAATGCAGTAAGAGTGCATCTGCACACTTCACAAGTATTCAAACTAATGTTGAAGACACATCACAGCATGTGAAAAGGCCTCTTATGTGTGATTAAGTCATCAGAAGCATCAGGCTGAATGCCAGTGCTTTTATTTAATTCAGGAGCGAGCAGCACTGACAAGGGTCTTGAGCATTCTCCCTATACTACCTCAAAAACTCCTCAGGGTTACCAAATTAACAAATTAGCCTCTTCTCATCGGGAAATCAAAGAGGTCCAAATATTCGCTTCTTCCATCTAAATGCTCTCTACCAGGATTGTAAAGCTGGGTAACTTTTACATTTTTATATTGATAATATTCTACTGCAAACATTGCGTATGTCCCACAGTAATGAAAGCTAAATGCCACATTTGCAGGTATAGACCCATAAAAAAAGTGTTCCAGCTATTTTGGTTCATTAAGGCTACATCAAGAGCTGATGAATATTGATCTTTTGCCTTTGTTCAAGCTTTAAAGAGCACTGACTGCTGAATCATAAGCCGCAGAATTGAGCAGAATTTCATCAGAGAACAAAACCACGAGCAGTGGAAAGTAATTATAGCTATTTCCCATGGTATATTGTAAATATCATTCCCTGCACATCCTATAGAATGCTCTGTTATATTCCATGGGAAAATATCTACACAACAACAATAAGAATTGATAAGATTGTTTTCTTTTTTAATGCCATTATTGCTATCGGAGGATAAGCAGCAGAAGTGATTGGGCATTATTGTTTTTCTTGCTCCATTATAGTTTTCAAGCTAGCATTGAATCGAATTCATCAGGGCCATTTGGGTTCGTGTAAACATTTTTGTTATTGCTTGGAGAGCAAAAGTGTGCATTCTACATGATAAGACCGCTTGCAATTCTCAAGATCACTTGAAATTCTCATATCCAAACTCAAGCAAATTGTTAATTGCCACATTATGTTCTATTGAGGCAGGAAGTTCAAGGTACTCCTTTGAGTGGGGTCAGTCGTGTCAAACCAGTGCAATGTGCTTCTTTTCCATTGATCCAGTCATTTAATTGAATATTAAACACAATACATAATATACACATTGATTTGTACTTAAATTCAGAAAATGTCGAGGACGATTCATTCCAGTGCTTTCAACTGATGTCCTCGCAAAAGAATTAAATTACACACACAAATAAACTACTTGACTGATAGACATATGCATGCACACATTCATAGCCTAGACAAAAAATGTCACTTTTTAAATTTAAATAAGTTAGTACTTAAAGGGGCACTGTCATGACACGCGCATGCATGAACTTAAATAATAAAAACTCAAAGATTTACTAGGAGAATCTTGTATGATATTTTGAACAGTAGGTTTGAAAGAATTATGAAATTATTTTGCTGTTCAGCTTTTGCTAACTGTAATAATCGTAAGACAACCATAAAGATTTACTTCAAACTAATGGCGATGAATGAGGAGATGATTCCAGGGGAGACAAATCAGGTAACATTCTTATCATCGCTGAAATATTTTCTGTTTTAGCTACATCCTTGCAAAGCTACAACTAAGAGAGATATTATTACCTTAGAGAACTTGTGATCCGTAGTGTGAAAGCACTTGCTTTCGACAAAGAGAACAGGACAAAGCAATAGAGGTTGCCCATGTAAAGGAAAAAACATCTTTGCTGTCGTGGTACGAGTAAAAACTGTGAAAAAATAAAGACTCAAACCAGGTGAGTCTTGTTTGAAATAGCTCCCAAATCCGATGAACGGACTTACAAGAGTGCAAAATTATGAACCAAGAATTCGAGTTCATGAACACCTTAGGACTCCGAAACAAAAATAACACATCAAAAATACTTAACAATAATCAATCTAGATGAAAAAAACATTTGAAATATTCTGGAGTGCAAGGACTGCAACAATAACAGTGGGTACTCAAGGACCTATTGAAAATATAAAGGTAACTGTTTCAATACTGGAGCAAAGATTCACACATGCGCATGTTGTGACAATGCCCCTTTAAGAGCTTATGACTAGGTCATTATTGCAGTAATTAGTATGTTTATAGAGTGGTTCAACTCTCCCATTGTCAGCACAAGATCTGGGCCAAAAATTAATGCAGCTCTGGACTGAAGTAAATGTAACAAAATCAAAGGTCAAGGCAGTCCAGCAAAATATTGGAGTAAGCAGCGTTTTTTTTGGTCAGGCAATGCACACGGCAAACAAGCTTTTAAGATGAACATAAAAAAACAGAAGACAGCACCTTTGTGCTCTCAATGGTTCTGAACACTCGCTATTTGATGTGCAGCGGACTGCAATGACTCACCAGTCATTAATAGGAAAGGTCAACCACTTTTTCCTATTGACAAGATCTGAAACGTGAAGGATTGATTTTGCTTTAACTTCCACGGCAATGGTAATGGGTCACAAGGTGAGGGCGGCGACAAAGCAAGCGTCACTCGCTCATTTACGTACTACGATCAATCCAATCTGCATCCATTCTCAAAAACAAGAGCCATGCTCTGCAGTTTTGCAAAGATAACATGGACACAAGGGTGTCATCTCTCTCTCTCTCTCTCTACCTCCCTGTCTCTCCCTCTCTCACTCTCGGTGCCTCTCTCTCAGATGATGTAGATTTTAACAGGGCCCAATTTAAATTCAATATTTTAATTTGCTGGTCACGGTTATTTAAACACTAGAAGCTAGCTTTCATCAATGAGGAAAGGAAAGCGAATGGTGGATGAAGGAGGTCTTTTTCTCTACACTACTACACCGTACTATACAACATTTCAGCTATCACATACTGGAGATTGTACAATACTGTGATTACTGAAACAGCCATCCCATGCTTAAAGATATGAGTCAAAGACAAGTGCCAACAACTAGGACAGTTGAGCCAAAAATCACGGTGAAGTATGACCTTGAGTATCTGTAGCACACCTACAACAGTTTCAGACCTCAATAATGCTGGTAAAAATGGTTAAAAAAAGAAAATGTTTAAATTATTGTCTTATTATACATAAGCTTCACATCCAAGTATTTGCTCCACAAACAAAAATCAAAACTAGTTGCTTAGCAACATAATTAATAAAGACAACATCGCGTCAGCTGCCTGCTAGCAGTTTGCTTGTACACATTGTTCTGTGAAATGCCGTTCAAACTACGTTATTAAAATTCAGCCATTTTGATTGTAACAATGCCAGGTTTTAGAAATAACTCTACCGGGACACATAAAGAAAAAACTAAATTTTTCAGCCATTCTGAAAATTTTGGTATCTGGAGTGCTTACTAACCCACTAACAGTGACATAAAACAACCCAGTCATTTTTTATGAGCTGCCTTTTTAACAAAACATGGCATTCAGCGTGGCACTCAGATTTCTCTCCCCTTCCTACATGACATTCAGGCTCATAAGACAAGTTCCGCCCATCATCTTAATATCTCCACCCTCGGCTTACTTTTTATGGCAACATCCCAGCTACAACTGGCAAAAGCCCGAGCATAACTCGCTAAATGTGTGCTATACACTTGTTGTCTGACTATATCATACGACTAACCTGGATCAGTACAACGCAGGACTGGCAACAAAATTCATATTAAAGGGGACCTAACATTATTATGCTTTTCGGAAGGCACAAAGAAGCAGTGTTTTTGATTTATTTTCAAAAAGAATCGGTGACTAGCTAGCAACGTAACTGTTGCCGATTTTTGTTAATATCCAAAATGAATTCTACATGTAACCTTAGTTAAATTTGTAGCCTATGGCTTGGTTGTTGATGTAACAAGCTAGCCAGCTAAGTGCTATTCTCAAAACTGACTTATTTAGCTATCATGCACGCATTCCTTTCTACAATCATTGTGTAGTTTATTAGATTGCTAGCGAGCAACTAAATGAACTAAATTTAGAAACTGTTTCTAGTTCAGCCAGATGCAGTGAACGAGTCAAGTCGACAGAAAGACTGGGTGACCCTTTTAATCAAATTCTGTCCATTCTTAATGAAGCAGCTAGTGCAGTAAATTGAATGTTAGCTAGGGGTTGCTACTATACAGATGCTAGCTATGGATCATTTTTAACATTAGAAACTGAATTGCGAGTGTAGTAAAACAGTCGTGGTGACTGCATGGCACACTTCTGTGAATGTAAAGTCCGTGCTTGCTTAGCCTTCAGAGATTACCTCTCAGCTCATTGTGTAGTTTCATGGCTAGCTAGTTAGCTACTATTCACAGATCTGTATTTAGAGACTTGCCAGTAGCTAGGGGATTATGACATCATCACTCTCTGTTGGCATGGTGGCTCTGTTCACCGGCCAATGAGAACAGAGCTCATTTCATAAAGGGGATGCCCACTTGTTGTCTGACTACTTCATACCACTAACCTGGATCAGAAAATCGCAGGACTGGCAACAAAATTCATATTAAAGGGGACCTAACAATGTGACCTTTTTTAATTTTTTATTTATTTTTATTCATTTTCTTATTTATTTATTTTACTAAGTGAACATGTGTACAGCAGCTGCTATTCTGCTACTGTTTGTACTATACAAGCACCTGATCAACTGACAGAGCTCATAGCCTTGCCTATTTTGTGTTTCATGTTGTGTTTTTTATTGTGATTGTATGATCAACTGTTGCACACCAAATCGCCCTTTAAGGAAGTGAAGTGAATTGAAGTGAATTCAAACCTTATTATGCTTTTTGGAAGGCACAAAGAAGTGGTGGTTTGATTTATTTTCAAAAAGAATCGGTGATTAGCTGGCAAGGTAACTATAACCAATGTTTCTTAATATCCAAACTGATTTCTAAGTGTAACCTTAGTTAAATGTGTAGCCTATGGCTCGGTTGTTGATGTAACTAGCTAGCTAGCTAAGTGCTGCTCTCAAAACTGACTGACAGAGCTAACATACACACATTACCTTTCTACAATCATTGTGTGGTTTATTAGCTTGCTAGCTAGTGACTAGATGGACTAAATTTAATAATCGTTGCCAGATCGTTGCTTTTAATCAGTCAACAAGGAATGACTCCTAAACTCAGCTGTCTGACCCATGATACGTAAAGAAAATGCATCGCACGGTGAGAAGACTACCATATTTAAGGATTCTAATATTTTGTGGTTACCCTCAAATATTTTTCATTATTTTAAAAAGGCACTATATTATGCCACTATATATGATAACATAATATGACTGTATTAGACTAATACAGTAGCTTTTATGTAGCTTGTGGGTCATAAATAGTTCAAGCATATAAGGCTGAGCCCAAACTAGACAGTTTGCTTTGTCAGACAATAAACAGCATGGCAGTTACAGCCATAAAACTATAACCAGTGTAAAAAGATACATAATAACTGCTTTATGATACACAAATATTTCTCAAAGACAGTGAATTTATGTATATTAGCAAATTTATCAGCTTTGACTGGAGTAACCGCAATCCTAAAAAATATACTACAGTCAGGAATGGAGAAGATACTTTTTATTTATAAATACATTCTGATGTTTTTGTTCCACAAAACAAACATAAAAACACTTCAAAGCTTATTTGAGACCTAAACCATCAAAGGAAAGTAGCAATATTTTCATCTGATATTAAATTTAAATTAGTTTACATCGTAAGTTTAGGCCATGAAATAGAATTGTAGAATTACTAGGACAGACAGAAAAATCTTAATTACAGGTGAACAAATTAAATCCATGCATGTTTATTTAAGTCATCTGACTCAGGAACATGTTGAACCGCAAAAAATCTGGAGCATAAAAATTGATAGCAAAGTCTGACATGTAAGCTACCCCTCAGCAAGCTGCGGTTAAATTGTGCTTTCAGTATAGCTCAAGCCATAATATTATGGATTTCTCAGTCACCTTGATTTTACTCCGTGCTTATATAATGGCAGCATTTTAGGCAAATTTAGTGCTCTGCATGACAAGTGTGGCTTGATTCATGACAGTGCAAAGCCATGCTGATAAATAAGATTTGAAAGTGGGTGTTAAATAAACGCAAGGTTGGTCAGGTAAACTTTTTGCAGGAGTTGGTGCTGTGAATACTGATCTGCACAGCGATCATGACTGAACTGAATAGTCCCATAACACATTAATCTTTTCAGGTGCATTTAAAAGGTCCCCCCGCCCCCCCCCCTTTTATGAGAAATATTACATTTTTCCTTGCACTCTAAGGTTTACATCCGTCCACCCTCAATCTAACATCACGCAAAATGTGAAGCCTGTTTGTTTCAGCATTGTTGTTATGGCACTCTTCCAAAAAAAATCATATTTTTGAACAACCCATTTTGATTCTGTGCCCCTTTCGAGATCACAAGGGATGTCATTTGCATAGCACAGCCCAGTATAGACAGGTTTTGATGTTGATGGCCATTTTCATTGAGTGCTGCAATATGACGGCCAATCAGAGCAGAGCTTCATTTTCACTGACTCACTGCATGCTTGAAACAGCAGGGGAGGGGAGATCAGAAACTAAAAGCTGACTGGTAATGCTGAGTTTGAGTTTTTTTTTTCCTACAAGCTTCCAAACCTATTTTATAGACAACAGGGAATTGTTTTCAATTGCTGAAAAAGAGCAAAATATGGCACCTTTTAAACTTAGATTTTGAAACTATTCATGCAATCGTATGTTTATGACGCAGGTCCTGAAGTTAAAAATCACAAGTCTAATTCAACATGAATGCAGGTTTGCAGGCATCAATCCTAAAAAAAAAAAAAAATCAGAAAAACATCAGAACAATTAGCCAAAAGTTGTGCAAATGATTGTTGGGATCTACATTCAATCACTGTCTTTGAAATGCCCCGTCATGGCCAGCTCCAGGGAATAAGCCTGGGGAACATTGGCACTTCAGTGAATGATTGAGCAACTCTTTCTCAGTGCTCTACTCCCCTTTCATCAAAAACCTTGCTCTTTCACTGCCGTCATCATTCATGAATCACTGAGTCTTTTTTTGTTTCCTTGCCACCTAGCCATTCACATTCACTTACACTGTAATCAAACCCTGAACAAAGCCTAATTTTAGGAACATCTCTAACATTTTCTTTTCAAATACACATCTATGCCATATCTCACAGTATTATCTCCCAGCCCATGTGACCGACCCACTGACAGCCAAACCTTAACTGCTCCCTGATCAGTAAACCTAGATAATAACAACGGCATCCCCGAAATCCAAAGGCCTGCTTTATCCTCTAAAAGCCACGCGTGCCTTCCCTGTGGCTGTAAGTCCAACCCGCCAAGAGTGCCAAGACTGCGGCAGCGGTTTCTCTCCTCCGCGTGCCTTTGCCTCCTGGAGAGGTCACCTTTCGTCGAGTCCCCTCGAGGGCCGAGAAATGGACATCCTCCCGCCAACGAGCATTGTCGCAGTGCACGACCTTTCAGTCCTCTTTCCGGTACCTAATAAATGTGGTGAGGGCACTGCCATGCTTTAGAGGGGCTCCCGTGCGCCTCTTAAAATGTCACGATGAGAGAGAACCAAGCGCAGAATTCGTGAGGTCCATTTGAAGGCTTTTCTCAGTGCTATCGGGAGCACATTCAGAGTCCTGCAGCGGGCCAGTGTCAAATAATGGCTTGTCGCAGTGGCTGAGTGCAAACTGCTGTCTGGCCAGTTGTATAAGGCTGGTGAAGGAAGCGGCAGTGAAATCGCAAATCTGACATGATCTGTGGGCAGGCTGCGTCTAGGGGAAAAATCACAGCTATGATTCCGTCCTTTCATTCGCCATTTGGCGTGCAGCAGCTGCAGGTGTACTGTTGGTCTCAGAACACTATTATTTGACAGATTGAGATGGACTATTGTAATGACTCCAAGGAATCCCATGTTTCCAGCGTCAGCATGCATAGCCTGCTCTCTCTCAAAAAACAAAAACCCACCTTCAAGGTGAAAATGTACTTCCTTGCTCTCAAGGTCTAATATTTCCTTTAGCAAGTCATTTTAATGTTTAATTCCTCCACATAACTCAGATGTGTCAGTCACAAAAGCCGTGCCCATCGGCTGATAATCACAACTAATTTACAAGTTAATCCTCTTTGACAGTTCGAAAAGCCATCTAAAAAAAAAAGATGATTCTCATTCCGGCCCAATTTACATTAAATAGTTGGCGAAATTTGACAGACGGAAAATAGTACGAAAGTACGGTCACTTTCAATTAGATAGTATGTGAAAATAACAGCTTGGTTTTCAGTAATGCCAGTTGACAAGCAAGTTCCAAGAAAAAGAAAAAAAAGAGATCCTTGCACGTCTCTAATGATGCCTCGACTCTTGAGACTCTTTTGTATATCAGTCTCTCTTGTCTTAGAGCTCATGGAAGTTTGGAGTAATTACATCCTGTCGGTCAGTCTCTTTCTGACGTATTAGAGGGCATCGTGCATGTTTCACATGGGGCGAGTGAGCGATGGATTCAGATCTGTATAAAAGCAGCTCACCTATCTGAACTGGGAGGCACTGCCAACCTCAGTACTCCATTTGCCTTCCAGGATTGTCGCTGCCAGATACTTTCGCTCTCAAAAGTAATGAGGTTATTTCAGGGTGCCGCTCGGCATTTCAGAGTCCTCTTTCCTTAATGTCACTGCTTAGTTTCCCGGAGAATGATGCTCATTTTCTGAAGACCTTTGTTCTCCTCAGATCGAAGTACAACTTCTTCAAAATTCCCTCAGTGGAAAGCCAAGCAACTTCCCTCATTGGACTCCTATACACTCCAAATCTTCAGGACTAACTCCCAAAAGCAGCAGCAGAAGTGATTACCCTTCTCCAGATCAGACCAAAAGTATTTGGAAAGTAGCACTGCATGTAAAGCGCGGCAATCGCAAGCCATACACAGGATATGGATGTGAACAGGCTAAAAGCTCAATGCAAACGGTCTTCATGTTAATCATATACACCAAAGTGCTGGATCACTATGGGAGAAAGCAAATTTGCATCACTGCCCATATACTTACAAACTGTAATGTACTTCGCACTCACTTCAACTGAGCGGAGTTGAATGTATATGCACGGAAAGTGGAATCGTTCCAGTTCTCTGGTCACGCACACAGTGCCAAACTAAATTGGTGTTACTTTGAATGATATATATCGTTTTTTTTGGTGGCCATTTCATCCAACTCTCTTCACTCTCTTTTCAGGCCCTTCAGCTTTCTTCTCTTCCACTCCCTAAGCACCAAGGATATCAGAAATAATTTGAAAGACTTACAAGTCCAGCAATTACTCAAGAATAAGAAAGAAAAACATGCAAGTAAAATTTTTTCCCTCAGTATTTCACATTTGCTCCTCTAAGAGGAGCAAGAATCTGTGACATCACTTAAATCCACAGTATTTAAGTAGTTACCTAATGCAAAGTAGGCCCGTTGATAATGCATTTTAAAATACATTTCAAATCTGATCGCTCTGGGTGCAGTAAAGAGGCTGGCTATAAATCTCGTCAGTGCAACGGCCAACCGGATTTAAGGAAAAAAAAAAACATACCCACCATTTCCTGTCATTTTCATTGGGTTGCCAAGGTGAAATAAGGGTAGCAAACTAAATCCTATTAGAGGAAAACAACCCCACTGTCCTCGTTACGAGGACATTTGCTGGCATGAACACAAACAGGTCCTGTCACTGAGATCTGATGTATTGGGCTCACACACAGAAGTGCGATGTAGCACCAGCTGTGACCATCTGCAAGCCCTTATCATGTACCCACCACATGGAAAGACATCACAAATGTCTGCCTCACTTATACTCTGCCAGAGCTGAGGTTGCTTCCATAAAAAACACTCATGTCCTTGTCCAAATTGGCCACCCATTCAGTAAAATCGTGTCTCTGTAGTTCCCAACTGAGCAAACACGAACAAGGCTCAAATGACAATTTCAGATGTTTTTGTTCTCTTCCACCGTAGCTAAAAGCCTCATAACCTCTGGATGGGAAACTGTCATGAATTGGACAGTTATTTGCTGTTACATACCAAGTGCATTATGCTTAGTGGCTCTCCTTGAGATGTTCTGAAGGAAAAAGAATTACCTTTTGTTCAGAGCTTTTCCTGCTCTTTTCTTAGGACATGGCGAAATTCGCAACCCTGTTTTAACACAATACTCTTTTTTTCAGTCCCTCTTTCAAAATATTTTTTCCAGTTTTGAGAGTATGTGTACCTTTGAGATAGCTGCTACTTTCAGTTATCAGTTAACATGTAGCACCAACTGAGTACCAGCAGAGCAGCCACTTGCGCACGAGGCTCGCACAACATATTCTCATCTTTTTACAGTATAACTGAGGTGAAACACCATACACCTGGGTGCTTAGTTTTATGAAAAACATTTTCAAGGAATAAAAAATGTTTGCGGACAAAGATCAATAAATTTGAAAGACTAGCTCACAGCTGCTAAAACTCCAAAATAATTTGCTGCTGGCAAGAGTTTAAAAATTCAGGCTGAGGCCATTAAACAGGGGACTCCAGAAGCTCAAAGACTGTAGTCCTAAACAAAGTCAACTGTTTAAATAAGATTAAATATCATGAAAAAAGGGAAATTCTGATCACAATCACTGATCAACGAAAGCCACAGGCAACAAAACAAATATGTACAGTACAGGCAGCGGCCATTTTGAGCTCCCTGGGCCAGGAGAAAGAAGCAGCGGTTAATGAAGAGGGAGAAAGTGGCTGATAAAATGAACGACCATGTCATTGTTTATATCAAGAACAGAGAGGAGATGCACAGGAGAGCAAGGACTTAGTGATAATTCCAAGACAAAGGCACGGAAAAAGCTGGGACAAAGCTGAAATCCTTTGAATGGGCAGGAGCCCAGTATCATAAACCCAGACTCCGCTTCGCTTACACCCGCGCCTAACCTCTGTCACTGAAGTCGTCGACGAGGATGATCTCGGCGATCAGGTGATCCGGCGTGCGGTTCACAATGCTGTGTATGGTCCTCAGGAGGGACGACCAGCCCTCATTGTGGAACGGAATGATGATACTTGTGTTGGGCAGGTTTTCCAGATAAAGTTTCTGCTTGCAGCTGTATAAGAGAGAAATACCATCAAATATGCACTTTCTCACAACAGTTATTTTAATCTTATTTGCCCTGTTCTGTTGTAATCTGTTCATATGACTCAGCACTATAGGCCACCAAGGCAACATGAACATGATAACCAAAATGATAATTTAAGTTTTATATTATGATCCCTAGCTTGTTTACTTACCTGATTTTTGTATTATTCTACAATGGCTGATGTATTCCTATTATGCAATTCACTCACTTCTTTATGACAGAATTGATTGGTGCTCCATATGAATTGTACATTGTTTAATCCAGAGGTGGGCAGCAAGGGCTGTATCTGTCCCTGGTTTTCACACTTCTGGCCTTCAATTAGTTGATTATCTAAATTAGCCAAACCATTTATGAAATCTGACGTTTCTGGTGCATTTCTTCAAATGATCATGAATGACCACCAAAGAATGTTCTTGTCTCCATTCATAAAACATTTTCCTTTGATCGAATCATTGCGAAAATCTATATTTGTCCATGCAATCAATTAACTCAATTAGTCAGGGTGATTGATAGAAATAAAAACCTGCATACACAGCAGCCCTCCAAGATCAGGATTGCCCACCCCTGGTTTAATCTATTGCGTAGCTGTTTCACAATGACCTTAGTCAATGCACTTATTGTACGTGGCTTCGGAAAAATGTGTCTGCCATGATGCAAAATTCCATTACTAAAAAATTAAGCCAAAATAATGAAGTGAATGTCTCAATGTATTTTAGCAACCTGGCACCCATACATACACATGCTGAATTCAATATTTAATATGAGAGAATTGCTATTGTGTATTGATTTGTGACTTTTCTGCAGCACTCTTTCCAAAATGTATGCTTTCTCTTGTTTATTTGAGGTAATGTTCTTAAAATGTTACAAATGAATGAAAATAATTTTCTTTTTGATAGGTATATATGATAAGCAAAATATAAGGATGTACTTTTAACTATAAGCTTTACTTTGTCAGCTTATTAAATCAAAGTGACACTGTCATGAACTCCTGTATAAGCTGTTTGTGAATTAGGGATCGGTCGTCCACGCCAAGATCATATCTTACCGCCGGTGGTTGTGCTAACGGCAAATTGATTGATTGATTGATTGATTAGTGAGTGACGCTCGAGTCTCATCACAACACTCCATCCTAGACTTCGCTTATCCAGGAGTGAAAATGACAAATTTTACAATGCATTACATTACATGCTTACATATTGTTTTAGGAGTTCTGGCATCAGGTTTCCTCAAATGGAAAGAGTAATATTGGATAAAACTTCTGCTGTTGATGCTTCTGAATTCTGATTACTAATTAAAATTGATGAGCAAAAGAAAAGGGTCTTTTTTGCTAGAATGGAGCACTGTCAAATCAAATCCCTTGTGAGTTATTTCACCACAGCTGTGAGATACAGGTAACGGCTTACTGAATTCAGTGCTTATAAGGACACACAATGACATAAGTAAAGTAAAGGTTACAAACTACTGGGCTCAGTTTGCCTCTCACATTTGTACCAGCGAAATATTTCTCTGCTTTAGCCATTCTATGGTCAGCAAAGCCTTGTGGGATTTTGGCCTGTGACTACATTTGTCCCGCCATGGCATTTAGCTCTACCAATGGATTTCTTCATGCATTTCAGCACATTATTCAACGCCAATCCTTCACATTCCATGATGAGGATGAACTGGACTATGAAAGAGCTTTCATTTCATGCTAAATTGTCCAAAACTTGGCCGCATGTTATTATTTAAAATGAACTGGAACCAACTGAGTACAGTATGATAAAAAAAAACTTCCTGTGAAAAGTACAGAGGTGAAACCCTTCTCTCTTCTCATTGTGCTTTTATAATATCTGACTTTGTGGAGAGTCTGATGAAGTGTACACTCCTGGGCAAAAAAAAGGGCTGAAGGGTGTCTCCACCACATTTAAGGATGGAGGACAAGGTTACAGAGTCCAGATTTAAAAACCTTCAGAGAATATCAGGTCTCATATAAACCATTAACTCATCAAGATTCATTTTTCAACTGCTTGTCAACTTTCTCAAGCCGTCAACATTGAGTTGAACAACACAGACTCTTCTTTCTGTGAAAAGCTCACCCACAAGGCTGAAACACTGTTAAAAATCGAACATCAAAGCAGAAAGCTATCCAAGACTAAGTTACTTTATCTATTTGTTTAGTTCATACTAATTTCGTGCCGATGATTTGTTGTTGAAACCAGTACAAGCTTCATATTGGGTTTGGCCCATTTTTTTGCCCAGGAGTGTGTATCTTAAGTGTGTCCGAGGGGGAGACACATTGACATGAATGCTTATTCTCTCTCAGACTGATTTTGACTGATCAGTTGCCAGAACCTGACTTCAAACCACTCAGCTGGTTCATTTTGAGACGATGATTCAGTTCCTCCCCACAATCAGCTTTTCTGAACATGCAAAGAACATCAGGAGCATTTATACAGCATTAAATTATAACGAAGCTTCCTGCTATTAAATATGCTGTTTTTCAGCCAGGAGAAAAGAAAAGCAGTCTGGAAAAGGCATAATCCACACAAGTGCATTTCAGAAATGGAACAGCAGCCAATAGCATTTAAGAGAGAACAATCGTGCCTCAAACTGGTTTCCTCATCACTGGATTCCTTTTTAATACCTTAGAAGTCCTGTGACAATAGCAATCATGTAGTAACCACATGTGGTTATGTGTGCCTGTGTACAATGTTATAACCTGACTGAATTTATCAGTTAAATTAATGCATTGTTTCCTGGTTATTTTAACTGTAAGTGGAGTCCTGTGTACATTTAACTGTGGTTTACACTTAACATACACGGAACTCTGTGGTAAACTCATTGTAAAATTACAGTTAAAATAACTGGCAAAAAAGGTGCCAGTTAAATTAACTGGCAAAAAAAGTACAAGCTTATAACAGTGTATATGTGTGCGTATGTGTGTGTGCACGTGTGGGAGCCCGCCCGCGTGTGTACGTGTGTGTGTGCGCGTGTGTGTAGGTATAGATATATTTGTGAGAAAAGCCATGTTGTGAGAACATTTGAGGTGTACAGTGGCCGACAAGGGCAAATCCGCTGCAACAGTCCAAAACATCAGAGAAGTGCGCTGCAGCTTCAGAAATGATACAAATTCAATCACACACACACGAAAATCCAAAACTAATGCAACAACGGAAGCGCTCTGCAGAAGTCCAAAACATACATGAACATGAAACGCGTTGCGAATACAGAAACAATGCAATGTCAAAAACACACAAACAACGAAGCAAATGTAACAGAAAAACAGAAGGGCTCCAGGCTTCTATGGCAGAGGAATACACTGAAAAACCTGCTTCATCCACAGCCAGGCTTTTACTTTCAGGCTTTTACTTTGTCCATTTACTCTCACTTTGCCCACATCAGTTTTTCTACTCGTAATTATTCTTCTTAATTATTTTCAACACATCTTAATGAATTTTTTTTTTATTTAATTGAATTTAATTACATTTTACATTTAATTTACACTTAGCCCATATTTATTCAGTTAAATTATACACTCATTAATCGTTCATTTCGTTACATTTTATTCCATGATATTAGTTGAGTTAGTTAAATCATAATTTCTTTTAATTTATTTTAGTTTTCCTTTAATTTCGCGACCTTATAAAGTTAACTATTGCACATAATTGGTAATAAATAGTTCGAGCTAATGATTAAGTATGAGCATTCACTTCATTTGTTAAATTGGGCTCAGATCAGAATTACAAAGTTCCAGTTCCCTAAGTGTACACTGAGTGGCCAAACTTTGCCAGCAAATTCCTAAAACTTTGTAAATGTTTGTTAGAACCCTGTAATTCTAGGGTCTTGATTTGTTATTGTATATTGTAGTTCCACTTCAGTAAAGGAAATCTGCGCCTTAATTATCTGGGCTGAATGGGTGCGTAAGTGAAAAAATTGATAAAAACAGCAAAAATACTCGCACTCCAAAAGATAAATATCCAAAACCGAGAAGTCAATGCAGAAGGATTTATTAGGACAAAAAAAAAAAAAAAAATAGTGCAGGTGATAGTGCTAAAAACAAACATTTCGGTGCTCAAACCATCCTCAGTGCTAATGACCAAGTGGCAGGACAAAACCTTTTAAATAGACATCACATGACTGAAAGAGAAACAATTATTTAATAATTTAAGTGAGTATCTCAGGATACAATAAACTCGTCAATTATTCAATTAAGGGAATATCATCGTAGACGACCACAACAATTGAACAGTAGTTATGATAATAAGATATGTATAATCAAGTGAAGGAATAGAACACCAGAAAATAAAACTAGAATGTCATGTTAGGTTATAACATGAGGATATAAGGACATGCTGGTGCGCGCTTAAAGAAAACATGTCAAATCAAAGGAATCATTTAAGGCAGCTGGGTGAAGTGTGGATAGGTAATAGATCCAACATGCTTCACACTGAAGTAGTAATTTGTCTGTGTGCTTTAGTCTACGACTAGGAAAAACACGGTCAATGCCTAGCCAGTTCAGATCCGATATCTTATGATTGAATTCCAAAAAATGACGTGCCACCGGAGATTTCAAATCCTTTCTGTTAACCGCGCTACGATGTTCATTAATACGTACTCTGAGTTGCCGCCGAGTGCAGCCTACATATTGTAGTCCACAAACACAGAACAAAATGTACACACAGTTACTGGAACTAAGTAATAAATTTAGTAATGGTATAACTCTTATTGGTTACGAAACTAGTAAATGTATGGGTTTTCCTGATATCCTTGCATGATGTGCAATTTCTGCAAGGATAAAAACCCGTGGCATCGTCTAGCCTTTCTTTGGGAATTTTAGAAGGATCATAGCAGTCGGCGCACACCAGGATGTTCATCAAGATAGGGGACTTGGAGTGGGTAAAAAGAGGGAGATCACGAAATAGGTTTTTTTTGCATTCAACCGGTGCGTTTGATTTCTCGTCTTAACAAAGACAATTAGCCACACCTGAGAGGGGAGAGTTACAGTGTCTTTTACCAGGGAAATTGACTGAAAACAGATCAAGACTAATAAGCAGTTTAAAGACATGTTTATCGCCCTCCTTGTTCTCTGTCCACCGCCCGCCACTGATTAACGGGTGGAAAAAAATTGTTCTGAACAAACGGCTGAAAACAGCAACATCATCAACAAGAGACAAATTTGTCTTTTCTTCGTGAAAAAAGTACTTGAGTTTCATAGATCGAAAAAACTTGAATAGTTCTACCTTTGTTTGGAAGGGGTTGGTGTAAGGAGTAAGTACGAAAGATAATCCTTTGTTGAGTAAGGATTCTGCGTCTTCATGTAGGGGTGCGCCTGTCAAATTGACTAATACGGGACACGCCCCCTGTGATTCCTCCTGGACTGTTTGTATTGTCCTTGTGCCAGAGCCCCTCCTGCCCCGTCTCCATTTCTTCTTGTATTCCTGGTGTAATAGTTGTGTTGGCGTCTTGCCTTGATGGGAGATTCTAAAAAATCACCGTCAGAGTCAGAAGGAAGCTCCAATGCGCTAGATTCCGAAGTCTGTAAATCCGACGCAAATTGAACTCGACGAGGAGTTGGCCGGGCTTTCTGGGTTAGCCAAGAGTAAACCCTGTCGTCCCTATAATCAATGGTATCCCTCAGTTTTTTCTCAGTTTGATTTTTTTAAGATCTTGTTGGTATTTATCAGTAGAAGAATTGATTTGTTCCTTAAGCTTGACCAAGTCATCATAGGAAAGTAAAGTTTTCAGTTGTTCTTCCTGTTTGTCCATTTCAATTTGGATGATGGGAAGCTCCTTCTGTGTATATTCAATAATCACAACAGTCAAATCCAACGATGCATTATTCAGTATCTCACACCATTTGGTGAAAAAGTCCTCATCTTGGCAGCCCAGGGTAGGTGCCTTCTGTATGCGCAAACCCCTCGGAATGCGTTTAGAGCGTACGTATTCGCTCAAGGTAGCGTACATATTCGCTCATATTCCTTCATTTGATTATACATATCTTATTATCATAACTACTGTTCAATTGTTGTGGTCATCTACGATGATATTCCCTTAATTGAATAATTGACGAGTTTATTGTATCCTGAGATACTCACTTAAACTATTAAATAATTGTTTCTCTTTCAGTCATGCAATACTTATTTAAAAGGTTTTGTCCTGCCACTTGGTCATTAGCACTGAGGGTGGTTTGAGCACCGAAACGTTTGTTTTTAGCACTATAACCTGCAATATTTTTTTTTTTGTCCTAATAAATCCTTTTGCATTGACTTCTCGGTTTTGGATATTTATCTTTTGGAGTGCGAGTATTTTTGCTGTTTTTATAGTATATTGTAGCCATTACAGCAATCTCAACACATGCAGATTAAGTCATCCCTAGTTGTAAGGAACCAGAACAAAAACTATTACACTAAAAGTAGTCCAAGCATTATTGTAGCTCAAGGTTAAGCTTCTGTTTACAAACGAAGCCAGTTCCTCTGATTTTCTTGACATTTCAGCAAGGCGTTATCGTTGTAGTATTTGTTTTGCATTTTCACATGTTGTTGAATTAATAATGTTCCTCAGGCATCTCTCAAAGTGGAGATGTTTTGGGCCATTGTAGCACATTTGCCCATGTCAGCCACCATAGAGGGGTGGTTCTCACAGAGGACTCCAGAGGATTATGATAATTAGTTAAAGTTAGGGTTCAGGTTACAGTTAAAGTTATCTTAAGATTAGGGTTTGGCATAATTTGCTTATGATTAGGTCTTGGGAAAGGTTATACAGAATTCATGTAAGTCAGTATAATGTCGTCACAAGTATAGCTATTAAAACTTATGTTTGTGTGTGTTTGTGCACGTGTGTGGGTGTGTGTGTGTGCGCACGCGCCCTTGTGTGTGCGCGTGCGTGCATGTATATGTGTGAGTGTGCATGCATATGCGTGCGTGTGTTTGATTGCATGACTGTCCTGGAAAGACCCAGAATCACATTGACTTTGCTGGACAAATCAAATTGTATGTTACAACGCATAGCTTGCAATTCATATCGATTTATATTTCTTAGTTGCATATATGAATGAAGACCATTACTCTATAGAGATGATTACAATGTTTTACGCTCTCAATGACCTTCTAGTCTCTTAGTTAAGCTAGAGTGAATGCAGTGAGTGATAATTACTGTCTATGTCAAACAATGGCATAGAAACCCAGGAATGAAAAAAATAACTATGTCCAGAACACTGCAACGTTGAATGAGATTTGGATTTATAATTGCGCCAACCAGATTGTTAAAGCAGATTGAATCTGACTGTTGGTCACTCCCTCGCTTTACTGCTAGCAATGCTTGGGGATTTTTTTTTTTTCCAATTTCAGTGGTGATTAAATAGAAAAAGGGGGAGCATTTCTTCCATCCAGTATCATATAACAGTTTTCATCTTAGTGGTTTTAAAGAAATCTGACTTAGGAAAAAAAGAAAGTAGTGGTGAAATACATAGGTTTTGTGTGAGAAGATAACAGCCTCACTTAGGAGTACTCCATGAAGCAATCAATTTACACTCTGCAGCTGTTTCATGCGAGAATAATTTGGTGTCGGTCCGTCAAGGGCCTCAAGAAAATCGCATGCAGCACTCCTAATTGCTGTAATGTATCGGCACGAGCGGTGCTGCCAATTATAACCAGCACCTTTGATCTGAAGCGAGAGAGAGTGAAGCACGGCCAGGCTCCATTCATGCTGCTCAAAAGCAGGCTATCCGAGGAACATAAATCAGCAGAGGGATGTCAAGATTTACACTAGACACTTTAATTTCCATTATTGTCATCGCTCATTACAGGTACAGTCTCCAGATACATTTTTCACAAAAGACAGAATAGCTGTTTGGCAGTCATTAAAAATGGCGGATTTACATTTACGGAGAATGAGAAACCCGCGAGTGGACCGTTTTTAATGAGCTTACTTTGGGTGTCGTATATCTGGGAGAGATCGGTCAAGGGCGATGTTGTTGCTGACGTAGATGTTGAATCCATTTTCCTTGTATGCAGAGTCGTCACATTCATCTTCCGCAAGAGGATATGGCTTTCCTTGCTCACCTTTACCTTAAAAACATGGAAAATTATTATCAGAGGAATGCATTATTCTGTAATGGCAAATAATAGAAGTGCTCACTTGATATCTTGAAAAGGTAGAAGAGGCTATTTATTTCTGAATGAGCGCTTTTAAAAGTAGGAGAAAGACCTTGAGGGAAATGAAAGACTTTATATCAGACATTGATTTCAGTTTCTCTACTGACAAATATGACACTTGACAGTGAAGAAAGAACCATTTCAACTCAATCAGAAAATCAGTGAACTAAAGAATACCTTTTTATTAAATCTAAAGTCCAGCATTTTGAACTTCAAATTTAAGCACATACTGAACATTGACCCAGATCAATTTCAATTTCAACAGCTTCAATGTTGATGGTTTCAAAGAGCAGAACAGTCTCCATTAACTTTGAGCAACAAAGAAGGTATTTTATTTCTTATTCTCTTCCCAGTTTTTTTCTTTTTTTTTTTAAAGCTGGTGGCATTTGCACCTTGATTTTAAGAAACTAAAGGCAAATTACCATATCTGAACTTAAAGCTAATGTATCGATTACTTATATCATCTTAGTCATCTCTTGAATTAACCTAATAATTGATAATTTGATAAACAAAAACTTTTAAGTCAACAACCATAAAAATTGATGGGCAAGGGAATAAAACAGGCAGAAACATCTGCAGCATAGAGAACACAAACCTTTAAAGCACATTATTGCATGTTGACATAATTGAAGTGCGTGTAAAATTATTTTGACCTTCACCTCTTGATAAAGGAGTAAACACCTCTCGGTTAAATCCAAGGCTCAGATTTTCACCTGAAATCTTTGAGTTATTGGCAGACATTAGGCAATACGCATTACTGCCACTCTGCTGAGATAAGACCTAACCACTATAAATCAAAGCCAGAGCTCAGATGCCGAGAAAAAGACATTCCGTGTCACTAAAGCTGCCAGTCAGGCTTGCGGTTGACTGGCTGTAGCTTTACCGCCATTAGCAACGGCTGCATGCTTCGCATATACTTGGAGGATACAAATTCATCCATTTTGACACAGAATTTTGAGCATAGAACTGCACACACTGGTACTAGCATCTGTACCGGATGAGTAGGTCTTTTAAGAACCCAATGAGTATTCAGAAATGCAAAACCAGCAATGAGTGAATGAATGTGCAATTTAAAAAGCATTTTCTTTGCATTGATTAGTTGGAAAGATATGAAGACCACAAAGGAAAAAATGACCCGAGTCCAAATTTAGCATTTTTGTATGTATTATATATTATATATTATTATAATATTTATAATAACATATAATAATATTATATATTATTATAATATTTATAATATTTCGTATTTTTTGCATATTTTTTCAGTGCTTTGTTTCTAAGATCGTTTTGAATTTTTAATTTATCATTTCTCCAAAAAGTGAAAATGTGGCGGATCATTTTTCCATTGTGGTCTTTATATGTAACGGGCAAGAATTCTTCGGCAGAGTTTTCCTTTAATTTTTATGTAGGCATTTTACAGCAGGCATAGAGGGGCAATTATCTGCAGCCAATTCAAGTAGTAGAGCCTTAGCCAACCAACAGCATATCAATTCAGTGCGAAGATGCTCCAGGAGCCAACATAGATCACACATACAATTACTGTTTTCCAGCACCAACTCTTCATTTGCAAACTGTTTTCATGAAGAAACAAAGTGCCTCACAGTAAGGCATGAACATTGGATGAACCCCGGACACTTATTCCTTCTCCTCCATCAATTCATGCAAGCAGCTTCCCAAAAGCAGACTCAGAAACTCAATGAAGTGCCCCCCCCCCCCCTGCAAACCCACATTCACACTGGCCCTTTCGGACCTCTGCTTGATGGAGATATCTTTTTCATGTTTTTTTGCGAGAGAAACAGAGAGAGAGAAATGTACAGAAGTAGTGAGAGGGGAGAAAGTAGAGAGGGAGAGTAGAGAAAGATAGAGTTCCTCTTAAGCATTGCCGCCAGGCTGCAAATAAGGGCGCAGATTCAAAGAGAGAAAAACATTGAAGAGAAAAGAAAACAGCTTAAGTCATACAAGAAAAAAAAAATAGAAACTGTTTAAAAGCAAAGACTGAATAAAAAGTTCAAGAGGATGCTCACTCTTAAGAGCTTCCCGGGAGCAAAGCGCAAAGAGACGTCAGTATTTTGGTAATATATGAAAGCCAAAGTAACTGTAAAAAAGTTGTCCCTGGCCAAAGTGGTCTGAGAAATATGGAGTTGAATAGTAGTGATTGTTGGGCAAGGTTGATGCCTCTGTGTTTGTTTTCCCGTTCTGCTCGAACAGATGTACGTATCGACTCCTGCACTGGTCGATGGAAAACCTTAAAAGTGCATAACAGTTACCTTTACCGCTAACTGTGGCCAGCAGCCTTAAGAGTGCAGCGCATAATTTTCTTTGTGCTGCTCCGGGATATGGGAGGGAAATAATCAGTAGGGACTGACATTGATCGCTTCCCCAGATCGTCCCACTGGCCATCCAGGCATCTGTGCTCCGCCCACGAAGCAACGGCTGACAGGCGCACGTTTAGGAGAAGAACCGCAAACTGTCTACGCTCTCCAGAGCTGACAACAACAGTTGTATACCAGCCTGATTGCACAGAGTTCACTGACTGGACATTTCCAGATTCTGATGGGATTGGGCATGCCAAATTCGAAAAAAGTTGCATTGTTTGTACCAAAGAGAGTGGGCACAGAATGAATGAATGAATGAATGGCCAGAAAACCAAATAAAGCATAAGAACCTAAAACCTAAAATAATCTTAATCAAGCTCAATCCAATAGCGGCAGATTGAAATATTATTTTAAGATGTGAATTAACAAGCTCTGTAATTCAGAGAGAAATGATCTGTGGTGTGCAGCACATATATTAAAATGCTGACTATGCTAGATCTGTTTTGTTAATTTATCAATTATTTACATTATGGCAGAAAATACATTCCATGATGAATGTGAATTCCCAATAATACACAGTAAGTATTAAAAGAAACTTATGTTGCTGTAATCACTGATATAACAGAAAATATGTCTTCCCACAGCTGCGTCCTTAAGGATTTACACGTTGCATACTGTTCAGTTCCATTTTCAAGTAATTATAATCGTGCATGTTGAAAATGGAGGCTAAAATTTGTAAATAAAAAAAGCCCCATAATAATCCATGATTTCTAGGCCATCCACAGCCAGTCATTTTCTACCCCCTGAAGTACTGGCTGTTATAAGAGGGCGTCACCTCAGATATAATGAGATCTGCTCTAATTGGACAGTAAAAAGAGCTCAGCATGAAAAAAGTAGTGTTGGGGGGGTGCAGTTCAAGCAAGGCTGATGGAAAGTGCAGGGTACACAGAGTTGGTCGGCATGAACCACCAAGAGCAGGTCTGTCTGTGACATAAAAAACAGCAAGAATTTCGAACCATTTGTTTAAAAAATGGAGACGGGGGTATAATGGTTAAAAGGGTGGGGTGGGGGGGGGCCTACAAAGTGAAATTTCTCTAGCCTGTTAGAGTAATGGAGACCACTGTACAGGTGGGCTGAACTGGGTAAAAGTATTTTCCATGATATGAGTCCCATAAATTTTATGATTTCATGTTTTCCCTAATGAATCGTGATACTTATATCTCCCTATAGCAAACGCAGACCGACTGAACTAAAATTGGTGACAAAAATATTCAGGACGCTTTGCCCGTTGTTTGCCACAAGAAGGTGCCACATAAATAATCACAGAAACGTGTACAAAAATGGACCATTTCAGGAGCTAACAGTTATAAAACAAGACTAGAAAAGATGAGCTTTAATGAGGCTAGTGGACTAATAAATTCTTTTATGAAATGATTATTACACCATATTAAATAAATAAAATAAATAAAATTAGTCTACCTTCTCTGCATGTGCACATTGGTCATTCCTCTCAAACGATATGAGTAAAGACTGCTTAGGCAAGGGACCATTTTAGTTAAACTGCTGGCACGGTATCACCCTTTAGCTGTCTTCAATACTAAGATTTGATTCCGTTTCTAACAGATGTATGGTGCTCAGAATCACTCAGTCGAAAATAAACTGGGCATGACCACAAATTGCTTGCTGCTCTGAGTTTAGAAAAATAATGGAAAAGATTTGTTATATTCTGTCTGACTGATATCCGCCATTAAAATTAATGAACGGAACTCTGTCACGGAACACAATGCCACAATCTGCACCGAATACCCTACTGATTTGTCACTGCATGGAAAACTACCTTGTAAGCTCACATATACAAATCATTAGCTAAAATACAAGCCTTTATTCTGTCTACATCTCCCATGTGCTTAGAAAGCAGAAAAAAAACAGACATCATTAAACGATAGCACCAGCCCCCACTGTGCAGCTGTTCCCTCGCATAATTTGGGGGGAAACGGCGCACAAACACAAAAGATGAAATATTCCAGCCCATTACTTTGTGTAAACATCATAACAGAGTGATAACCTTAAATAACTACCACCATTCGAGTGTAATTTATTGTCATCTCCATATTCGCACTACGTATATTCAAAAAAACATAAAACAAATTTCATCGCATGATATTGATTTAGCAGATGCTTTTATCCAACGTGATGTTCAGTAAGTGCGCAGAGAATGCCATTGAAACAGCTGCACAACACAGGTCAGGTGAGACACGATTCAAATGATCAATCAATTTCCATTATTAACAGCCAAACGTAGATAGATGATGAACATAAATCAAGGCAACCAGAGCCCTGTCAACATTAACGGCAAAACCAAAAGTAAGCAGAGATTAGAATGAACAAATAACCTCATAATCACAACAAGTAATCAATAAGTTATCACACAAGTCCTAAAATTCATCACACAAGTACTAAGGTACCATACTAGAGTTAAATAATGACAGAAGATAGATAATGGATTGGTTGGTAGTTTGAGAAGAGAAATGCAAGAACTAGATGAGGCGGTGTCTGAAGAGATGAGTCTCAAGACCACAACACAAAAGCTGCAGAGAGAGGGCAGTTTTTGAAGGAATGGGCTGGCACTCATGAGCTTGGGTGGAGAAATTTTGTGGCTTAGGGGAGTGAGAACCATTCACAAGTAGTGGAGGAAGATCTAGTTGTTCAGCTGCAGCAGAGTGGAGCTGGTCTGTCAGGCGTAATTCCTTTCTGCATGTAGTTTAGTCTGCTGCAGCATAAGCCAAAGTAAGGACTTCAAATCTAGCCTCAACTGGCAGCCAGCGAAGTGATTTCTGAAGCATTATACGCAAACTAAGGGAAGGTTCTGGTTATTATCTCCAATTGCAACATTATATATAAAAGAATTGGGATACGATTATTAATTTACTATGACATGATGGTTTTGTAATTCTGTAATTATGGCTGTGATTGCAAACCTGCAAGTGCACAACTGGAATGAAGAAATAAAATCTAGCTATTCCAAGAACAAAGTTATTTAGTGTGTGTATACTCTATATATGATAATGACTTGAATTCATCAGAGTCATCCCGGAAAGGACTTTGAAGTGATTGTTTTCAACAAATCACCCATGTTCAGGGAGAACTACGTGACGTCTCTAAGGCTCAAGGCTGTGTCCCTGTGGTTATTAATGAGAATTATTATTTAATTCAAAATTAAGCTTGGCAATGGCTCAAAATTAACTTAATTCCAAAAGGCATGAAAATGTAAAAGCCATTTGAGAATGTTTCAGACTACTATTTGTCAGGGGACTCCATTTCAGCATTACTGTCTTCACCCAACACACCGTGAGCATGTCCTAACTCACTGATTTAGGTGGGATGGAATATCTGCTACAACATGCATCTCTGAAATGTATTATTAGCAGAGCATAGTCTCCAGTGAGCATAACTTACAAAATTTGCAAAAGCTACTTTTCAAAGATGCATAATGTATCAGATCATACAGGGCTGGCAACATTAAACAAAGTGACACAATCGTTAACTCCTGGATAAGCTGTTTGTGAATCTTACCGCCCGTGGTTGTGCTAACAGCAAATTGATTGTTTGATTGATTGATTGATTAGTGAGTGATGCTCAAGTCTCATCACTACCCTACATCCTATGCTTCGCTTGATCCAGGAGTTGCCTGGAAGAACGTGTGCTGAACTAGCCTGGTAATACCAGACTCTGCTACTTGGCTTAGCTTCATACACAGAGTCTGGGCAGTCGTGATTGACAAGTGTTTACTTCATGGTCGGTGGGCGCTTGTCTGAAGTTTAAAATCATTGGTGTACCCGTAAACCAATCACTAACGTTTGGCGATGACGTATGATATGCGCCGGCTCAGCCGCCTAGTACTTCTGCTGTAAACACAGTCCTTTATACCAGGAATGCAGCGGCTTGCCGTTTGCCTACCCCAGTTTCTCGGCCACTAACGGCAAAAGCTGATAAATCAAACTTTTCCCAAAACCTGTAGGGAGTAGGGCTACAACGTTATTTCCATTAAAAAAAACCAACCAAACATTCATCTTGTTGTGGCTTTAAGTCGCTGATACCAGGGATTTTCTACACGACAGAGCGAATGGCCTCCCCTGTATCTATGTCCGTCGCCATTGTTGATTTCGGAGACTACAATTTCAAACTCGGGGCAGCGGCTACGTCATGGCTCTCGGCCACGCCTTCTGTTTGTTGGTTGGTCAAGGGCAGCCGGGGTCTTCGCTGCCAAGCTGAGCTAGGCAGTTTTTTTTGTGATCAGACGAAGTGGCGAAGCGAGATGAAATTGAGCGGAAGTACATAGGCTGGCGGAGTCAGGCTAGTGCTGAACAGGTGTTGGAACGAAAAATATATTATACACTAAGCAAGTAACAGCCCCAATTTTCACCTCAAGATTTAAAAAGTAGAGCTTTATTAAATTTCCTTTGTTTTTGTAAGAAGGAAAATACATTAATAAGGCCATTATTTTTATCTGAGAGCAAAAACAATACAAAGTTCTTTGCTTAGCCGATTTTTAGCTTCCCTAGGTCCAACAAACCAAAGGGACCTTATGGGATCACGTGGCGGCGTCTGCCTTGGCATCTGCGTTGGTGTCTGCAATAACTTTGATCATCTTCTGCCAAACCACTGAAGAGATCAATGTGAAATTTGGTAGTAAGGTACATATGGATGTACAGATTAAAATTTGTTCAAAGGGTTGAAACTCAACATCAAGCATGACCGCTAGTTCGCCATACTTAAAATTGCACAATATCATGTTGGAAAGCATCTACAATGATGAAACTTTGTACACACATACTTTTGAGGACATAAAAATTAAAAGCTTAGCTCTTGATTTGCAACAATACCACTCCCTTGAGCAACAGACTTAAGCCCAATAGCCAACTGGTTAACTCTTCAGTATATAATGCTGGTGTACAATAATGATATGGTGTCTGGGGCTTGATATTTCAATGAAGCTGCACTATTAAAAGAGCACTGAGCAGCAAAAAAAAAAAAAATACATGATGAGCTATCAAACCATAATACTGAATTTGGCAAGATATTTTTGTTTCTTTTTTTTTCCTACATAAATTACAAATGGTGTCTTAATTCTCCCATAAAAAAATACTACCATTTGTGGGTTTATGTAATACTGAAGCCTGAAATAAACCAAGTGAGCTACAGTGCCCATGGGACTATTTTTAAAACGTAAACTCCAGAAGATCCAGATTGAACTGATGAAGCATGGAAGAGTACATTAAATCTAGTACAACCCCAATTCCAAAAAAGTTAGAATGCTGTGTAAATTGTATTAAAAAAAAATCTCATAAACCCACATTTTATTCACAATAGAACATAGAAAACATATCAGATGTTGAAAGGGAGACATTTTACCATTTCATGAAAAATATTAGCTCATTTTGAATTTGATGGCCGCCACACATCTCAAAAAAGTTGGGAGAGGGGCAACAAAAGGCTGGAGAAGCATTTTGCAACTAATTTGTTTAATTGGCAACAGGTCAGTAACCTGACTGGGTATAAAAAGAGCATTTCAGAGAGGCAGAGTCTCTCAGAAGAAAAGATGGACAGAGATTCACCAATCTGCAAAAAAACTGCATCTAGAAATTGTGGAACAATTTTAGAAAAAATGTTTCTCAATGTAAAATTGCGAAGACTTTGAATCTACAGTACGTAATATCATCAAAAGATTCAAAGAATCTGGAGAAATCTCTGCGTGCAAGGGACAAGTCTGAAAGTATATATTGGATGCTCGTGAACTTTGGGCCCTCAGGCGGCACTGCATTAAAATCAGGCACGATTCTGCTCTGAAATACACTGCATGGGCTCCAGAACACTTCCAAAAATCATTGTCTGTGAACACAGTTCCCCGTGCAATCAACAAATGCAAGCTAAAGCTGTATCATGCAAAGAAGAAGCCATATGTGAACACGATACAGAAATGCCACTGTCTTCTCTGGGCCAAGGTTAGTTTAACCCTATATTAACCACAGTAGCATATGTGCTACATAAAGTGAAAGGGTTAACAGCCTGGACAGCCTGCTGGTTTTGTTTCTTATTGCCAAATAAACATTTGAGAATAACTTGAATGGTCCGTCAAGTTAAAATTTTAAAATTTAAAAAAAAAAAAATTTAAATTTAAATTTTAAAAAAAAATGAAAATTTTTTTTTTTTACTATTTTCCAAATATTGGCCCATAATCAACATATTTGCCTAGGGAAATGATTTTTATGATTTTGATTTTTGTAAGAGCTTCTCCAGTAGGCATCATAGCTTGCTAGCTGTACCTAAGCGATTGCTTTTAGACTCACTAGCAAGCTAGCTAACGTCTCTGAAATCTGCAAGCACACTTGGGTTGCAGTTGCACAACAGTGCCGCGAAGCCTCGGATAAGTTCATGCATATTACAGCTAGCTCTGTTAATAGAGTTGGGGCAAAAATCAAATCATATCGCTTTAGTGTTATGATCATTTACAAGTATTTTCCTTAGTAAACCTTAGCTAGCATACTAGCTGCCAAGATGGCTACATCCAAGGCGCAACATAGCCTAAAGCGCGATGGCACATAATACATCGCAGCCAAGCCATCATGACATTATCAGTAAGCCTCCGTGCGTACAAGCGCTACCCAGAAGCTGATTGGTTGGTATGCAAATAAGGAACATGGTTTCCGCTCGCGCCCCTAATGAATGACGTCCTAGCGGAAGACCCGCCTTGATGAGACGCTGACAGATTGCATTTTAATTTTCATTGTGTCCCAAAAAGAGCGTGGTGACATGTATTAGAAAATGCAATGGACTGGGAGGCGCTGTTTCCCTTACTGCGTTTGAATATTGTCCCATGTATTGCAGGATAAGTCTTTGAAAATGAAATGTCAAATGTCGTCATCATTATTATATCATTATTATTTCCAAGTGATTAGAAAACCGCATTTTCATTATCATGTTGACCCTAAAAGAGCGTGATGACATGTAAATGTAAATGCAATAGGCTGGGGGTGCTGTTTTGCTTATTGCATTTGAATATTGTCCACTGTATTGCAGAGCATGACTTTGAAAATTAAATGTCAATCAGCATTTCATTATCATTTGAATATAGTCATAGATTTCCCATATGTGTATGTGAAAATGAAAGTGATAATTGGATTAATGCATTTTCAATTTAATATTGTCTCAAATAACTCATTCATAAGTGGAAAATTATAATGCAATAGTGGGATTACATTTTCATTTGAATATTGTCCACTATGGGCTTCCATACAATATGTTGTCTATGCTCTATTGTGAATAAAATGTCAGTTTATGGGATTTGCAAATCATTGCATTTTGTTTTTAATTTACATTTTAGCCAGCATCCCAACTTTGGGATTGTATAAGATGATGTATTTCACAAATGTTCATCGAAATGGTATGGTTTTTATATTTGCTTTAAATAAAATTATGTTACTAATATGACTTTTATGTTTAAATTCGGTGTCCGTAGCCCCAACCACAGTGATATCATTCAAATTAAAACAGAAATTTGAGAAACCACTCAAAATTGGGTTTTTCAAGGTGTAATATTTGCCTTATATTCTCAACTTTATTTTTTGCCAAATGTTTTCCAATTAAAGTTATTTCATTTTTGCCCATATGTGCTATGCAACTAGTACCCCTGATTGTGATTCACCCGATTTTGTTTTTGCGGCACTGCTCAGCAGCTAATGCAGCATGCACACTTTCCAGCGTAAGTATATTTTCATGGCTTTCAAGAGAGCCAGAAAAGAAAGGTGAATAACAGATGAAGTCATAACTGTGATTGTAACCTGTACAATAAATGGACTAACTGGTTAAAAAATCTCAAGACGAATTCCTGCAATGAGGCAGGAATGAGGAATGCAGGAATGCCAGCATGATGAGCTGTTTCTACACTCTGGGTGATTCAACTGAAAGGCAGATGAAAATAAAATAAAAAATGGAGAAGTTTTAGCCAAATATGTGTGCTGCAGGAAGGGTAGAGGGAGTTCGAGGATAAGAGGCTTTTTTCCTTACCCACACGCATTTCATCTCGTCTGATGCTTTCATTGTCATGCCAGTCCCTTCTCCTCAACCCGTCCATCCAGGTGGGTATGTGTCCTTCACTTGTACCGAATAAAAATCCCTGAGGGGGGAGAAAATATTTGCACCTTTACTTTCACTCTAAAGATGAATGGCACAACATCAATGCTACATTTCTAAGCTATCACACAAAGGGAAACCAATTACATCAACATCCTTGTTAGAGGTTCACTTAGAGTTGAAGGCATTTTGTCTGGATGTTATGGCAGTATACAAGCAGAAAGCACAAATAAAAAAAGCAAGCTTTCCTTTTGCAAAGACTCTACAACACTGTGACCTGAAACCAGCGCAAGATTTATGCAACTACCCTTCTGTGGAACATACCCTACCAATACCAATATCATATATCAACTGTCCTTCCGTGCCACATACCCTACCAACATCATTTAAAGACAGTGCTGTCTTTATTGCTTTTTGACACCTTTCCCCGACAGCATTCGATATAGCCTGTTTGCACTTAGAGTGAGTGTAATGGAGCTGAAACGCAACTGGCGTGAATCATTCAAATGACAGCTCTCTCCTGGTGGGATAAATTTGCAAGCTAATGCCATTGCAAAAGAGAAAAGTTTGTATGGTAATCTACCTCACCCTTGCTCATAAGCAATGGTGGATTTCTTCCAGTATAATTACTGCCACTACTATGGAAACGAATTGCCCAAAAAAAATAAAACTGAATTAATTTTCAATAATGCAGTCTTTATTTGTTTGAATAATTATTAAATAAATAAGCAATATCTACCCATCCCTCTATCTCTCTCTATCTCTCTTTTCATTTGGGCTTCATTCCCATTATATTTGAAACAGAAATCCCAGGGTAGGTTATAACTTCAGCTCAGCTGCGGGTTCATTATGCATGCAAGCTATCAGGGGTGCTAGCATGAAGCAGGAAGCTTGGTGCACATTAATATCCCTCCAGCCCTGGGGAAATAAGATTCAGCACTGAATCCAAGAGTTCAGTTCACACCACAGCAGACCTGGGTCCTTGCAACTGGAAGAATACTAGATTTTTTTAGTGTATTTTCTATATATAATGAAAGTCCTCTTTGGTTCTCAAAAAAGATCCACATCAATATCAGCCCATTCATATGCACATCATATTGTGATTTATTCTCATGCAAACACACACGACAGCACACACAAGCATGCGGGTGCACAAGTGCACCCACCCATACACACACACACACACACACACACACACACACACACACACAAAGGAAGATTCAACATACAAGGCAAAAAAATGATGAGGCAGGTAAAGTTTGTTCCTACAATCTATACCTCTGGGCACTCTCACAGTTATACATTAGGTTGCTCATGGTACAAAACACAAACGTTCAATATTAGCATGGCTAAAGCTTAAAAAAGTTCAGGGTCTTTCCACCAACCCCCCAGGCCCATATCAGTCAGGGAGAAGAGATTCATGGAGAAATATCACAGTAGCACTTCTTACAAAGCGAGACATGCTACGGCAGACAGTACTCATATTTCCTTTCCAAAATCTGCTCCCAGACTGCCCAGGCATAAAAAAAACTCAGAAAACCAGCAAATCGGCTTTTGACTCTCAACCTTACCTCCGGATAATGACAAGTTGCTTGAAAATCGTTCCTTCACGCTTGCCGAGCAGAAGATATGCAGAGGACGGTAAGGCACAGAATTGCACTAGATACCTTTCCAAATTTACCTCAAACAGAGGCTGCTTCAACCATAAGATTTAAAATTAGGTTTAAAACTTCAATGATCTGGAATTACTGCATGCCAAGAGATCTGCCATATTGCGAGTTTCAGTTGGAAGCAGAATCAAAGTTTTCTAACTTTCACTATCAACCAATTGATATAATAGTGGCAGTCATTTTTTTGTCGTCACTTATTGTCATTTTTATGGCATATAGCTATTATTGTTATGATTGTTTTCTGACATTGTTGTTATTATTATTGCCAAGTTCATTTATAAATTATGTCTACCTGTAGACATACTCTAAGTAAAATCTCGGGGGAAGGAGCAATTAAAGGATGATGGACAGGCAGTATAACTCTGGGTATACTGACACAAACAAAGCTGAGCATTGATGCTAGAGTTAGGTGACCAAACTTCCGAAATGAAAACCTGGGCAATTCAGGTTGAGTGGTCAACATGACCAATATTGTTACTCATGAGTATAAAAAACAGGGATAATTGCATTTTTGTGTATTTTGACCCCGGGAAATGAGCTGAGACAAACTATAGTGTGACAGGCTGATAACTTCAGGCACCGATAACATAGCAAACAGCATAAAAAGAAAAAAAAAAACAGTGTTTACAGCACTGTGGTGAGGAAAGATATGGTATGTCTATGTGTGGGAAATACAGCATTATTGGAATCTCTGCAGCAACAGAAGAGCCCTTCTCTGCATAGCCGGCTCTGTAACTTCCGTTAGTTAGCTATTTAGCTTGATAGCCACATTGCGCAAAAGGGTATATGGGTTAGGCAGCTAATTAAGGATGAAGGAAGTGGTATGTAGTGGAGTTAAACTATTTTTAATGTTACCTAGAGCCCCCTTGAGTAAATAACAAATGTAGTTAGTAACATTTTTCTTGAGTGTCAAGTTGCTTTACCTCGAGGCAGATAACCAGGTTGTCAGATAACTAGTGGTGACAGGCACATACCCTCCCAGGGGAAATGTTTTCAGCAATTTTCGTTTTTTTGCTGACCTTGACCTTAACCCAAAATGGTCAAAAATTAAATTAGATGATCCTTGAACGATTGCACACCTTTTGTGTAATTATTTTGGTAATTTAATCGAGACATTTTTGTCATAAACTGCTGACAAACAAGCAAAAAAAAAAAAAAACACTGAAAACAATACCCCTTCAGGTATTCAGGCAGGGTAATAAGCTGGAGATACAAAGTCACCAGCCAGTGATGATAAATTGTACTGATAGCTTTATCTATGTAATCAACGTTGGCTGTCTCAAACTTACTTAGCGCAGTGGGTAGAAAAAATTTAGCAATCGCAAACTACAATAGCAAGCAGCTCCTCTCTTGGTCTTACTGGACCTGTGTTAACAGCAAAGCAACGAGTGGAGCTGCCTTACTGGGAACCCTGATATTAAAGAAAAAAAAGAAAAAGAAAAAAAAAACACAGCTCTGTTCTGCTTGCCAGGTTGCACTGTTTTCAGCAAACACACAACCACTGTGGGGAAGCATTAGAAAATGGCTTTGTGAAGGCTGGTGCTCGATTCGTGAAGGGCACAGAAGCAGACATGTCACGCCATGATGACTTCAGTGAAGCCACAGTTCTCACATCTATCTTTGATCAAACAAACAGAAATGGCAGTCACACAACACAAGGCCATAAGACCCAAAAGAGGATGAATGGTTTTTTGAAGTTGAGGAAATACACACAGGCAATCAAGCGCGCAGCCCAAACAGTCCGTTAAATTGCCCCCTGCTGCTTGTTGGATTGGAAAAAAAAAAGAAACTGCATATGTATGCTGGATATTTCATGCATGTGGAGTATCAAATCTTGCAACACTCCTAAGGAATTTCAATTCGGGAGTAAGGGCAAAAAGTAGCAAGGCTGCAGGTTCATCTCCCAGGCCTATGTGGATTTTGCTTGCCTTCTCCAGGTCCATGAGTGTTTCCTGTAGGTCCACTGATTTTCTCCAACGATCCGAGGATATGCAGGTTAGTTTAACTGGAGACATCAAATAGCTCACAGACATGAATGTGAATGTGATAAAGCGCGTGTCCCTGCACTGCGATAGACGGGCAACCTGCTCAGGGTGGTCATTAATAATGAATGACTGGACAATCAATGTATGGAATAACAAAAACGACAGAGCTCCATAGCACCTTGGCTAGTTGTTTCCTTCAGATTCTAATGAGCATTATTTTTTTGGCTTGTGATCTAGTTAATCTCTTGAAGCCAGCCAGGGAAATAACCAGGGTGTTAGTCAATTTGTTGACCAAATTGGCATACAACAACCAAGATCAGAGAGTGTGTTTTCTAATGAAATATATGGACAAATGAAAATAATGACTCTTGCTTTTTTCAGGTGCATCAGGCTTTGTTTCCTCTCCAACAGCATCAGGCAACTATTTAATAGTATTGACGCTTCAGTTGTGATGCCACTATCGCAGGATTAGCACAATAGGCAAACAGACAGACAAAAAAATAACTCTTAACCTTCCTTGGTAATTTTCAAAGTTGTGTTCTGAAGGTTAAAAAGTTCAGTGAATTTCCATTGAAAGGAATAATAATTTACAGGTAAATTAATTTATACATGTTATAAAGAGTCCATGGGGGTAAATTTCCCATGAAACCACGAGCTAAAAATAACAAATGCAGCTGCATAGACATAACAATTAATATTTTAAATATTAAAAAGTAGTTAAAAGTTACAAGACCTGAAAGCTGTCACTGTTGCTAGGATCCCAGATACTCAAGACACACTTTTTTTCCCCCTTTGGGAAATACTAACGGCAAACAATGTACTTAAAGCTCATTCAGAAATGACAGGATTGCTTTGACTACTGAATAAGGGGAAATTAATTCACACATGTAGGGAATTACATCCCTCAGATCTTTTCCAGTTTGCTCGAGGAAGAGGATTTCTCTTCCTGTCTGTGATGCAAAGCTTCAAGGGAGCCAGCTCTTCCCGTCATCTGCGTGGGAGGTTCACAGCGTTTATGACGCATGAAATTGAGTCTCGTCTCTTTTGATAGTGTACAGTAAGCTGACAAGTGAATGCTCAGACCCGTGAAAAAAATAACATTCCATGTGTGAATGTCCAGAGCACCTTTTCTGCAAGGACCAGAGCATGGAGTCAACAATAAAACATATACAGTAGACGCGTTCATATGTAACACAATCTGTTTTCAGCAAATATTCCCTGGCATAATGGAACATTCACTGGCACTAAACAATCATTAAAAATACATGATAAAAAGAGAAGCAGTTAAATACCCATTTGCCTCAACTTATACAATGCCAAAGTAGATGATAATAATAATAATAACAACAATAATAATAATAATACATTGTAATAATACATAAAAAACACAACTATTTATGTAAAACGATGGACTGCAAGCCTCCACTGTAACATCACAAAGCAATCAGTAAAGAACGAAGGACCATATGGGCTGCACACATTTCCTTACAAAGGGAATAGCAGCAATTGACCTTGAGAGTGGAATGGGGATTGCAGAAGTCATAGGGCCTGATTTTTTTCTAATGAGTCTGGCTACGGGACGCATTAGGAGCCCATAGGGAGATCAGTCTTAATGAAATGGAATTTATACTCGACACCCTCCGCCTCGACTTAAAGTGAAATCCAAAGCTCATCGTGGCTGTTTTTCTCTGATTGATTCTGGTTAATTTAGCAATTAGGCTGGAGGCTCTGCTGAGACAGCACCGGGATATTAAATTGCAAAATGTACAAAATGTTCTTACCAGCGTTTCCCAGAGTTCATTAGGGTAGGCTATGGATCCAAGTGTTTGCTAGGTGCTAATGTAAACACACACACACACACGCACACACACACACACACACGCTAGTAGAGGTGCGCTGATGTAATTATACAAATTCATTGCATCAGTGCAAAAATTTATTTCTTCAACTGTTCTGTAAAAAAGTATTTATGGGGCCATTGTGGATGTATTAATGAGTACAATTTCGATGAGTAATATAAAATTTGAATAATTGAATACAGTACATATGGAAATGATTTCAACTGAATAAGTTTGAAGGGAGGTTATCTTCATGCTAGAGCGGGGGTTTGAAGTACATACATAAACCTTAATAATGACGCAGACTGCACCACGGGCTAAAAATGGAATCTCATTCAGATGCACTAAACAGAGCTGGCAGCCAATTTCAGCTAAAACTCCAACAGAAGTCAAATCCTTTCCATTCAGATCAGATACCTGCGGCCCATCCATAAGAGACCATCACGCAAATCGTATATCTGCCAGAAAAGAAGCCCATGAATTCACATCAGATTTCCATCGCACAGCAGAAATGTTTATCAAGAGCAGCAAGCCATTCATTCAGCCCTTGGCTGCTAATGTAATGCAAAACTGGGATGCACAAGGAACTGTGCTATTTTCTGCCCACCAAGCTCTACTACTGAACTGGCTAAAAGTGCCCATGATTTACTATAGAGCACTGCTATAACTAACTCATCAGGCCATAACTATTAAGGGAGGTCCACACTGTAAACCTTGGTTAAATCAACATTTTAATATGGTAACGTATAACTGTCTCAAGTTCATCGGCATTGAAGTCAGTTGTCAGTCTGCCGTAAAGGAGAAGGATATGTTGAAAGCCATGCAAGTGTGTAGCTTGTGTTGTAATTTGGAGAAAATAACGGAAAAGCCCAGCTGTCTCAGGAGAGAGAGAGAGAGAACTAGCACGCTGAGGGTGTCCGGCTTTCATGGTCTTCCTCACAGGTGTTAACAGTCACCAATCAAGGGTAGGCGGAACCCCACAGCAAACATGGGGTACATCTCAAAGCCTAGGCTGCATCCTTTGAAGGCTGCATTTTTAGGGGTCTTCACTTGATTCCATCCGCCAAATTAACGTAACGTCATGTCATCTCCGTTAAACAGCTTTGTTTTAAGCGAGTCATCACTGGTTTCCCTAACTTTAACCATAACTCTAACCCCTGAACCTAAACCTACCCCTAAATTTAACCTTGTTTCTTACTCTAAACGTCAGGTTAGTGGATGGAAGTAAGTGACGACCCCTAAAAACGCAGCCTTTGAAGGATGCAGCCTACCCTTTGAGATCCACCCAAAGCGTAGGCTGCTAATCTTCAAAGCCTTCAAAGGGTGCATTTTTAGGGGTTGTCAGTAACTTCCATCCTCCACACTTACATTTAGGTAAAAGACAAGGATAAATTTAGTGGTAGGGTTAGGTTTCGGGTTAGCTGTTTAATGGAGATGAAATGAGGTCATGTCAGTTTGGCGAATGGAATTCAGTGACGACCCCTAAAAATGCAGCCTTCGAAGGATGCAGCCTACGCTTTGAGATGCACTCATGGAGCCAGGTCAGCAAAGCAAATGGGCGAGCACAGCACCAACAATAGAGAATGGAGAGCCAAACAGCCTGGGAAGAATAGACGGCTGGAGCCATCACAGTACCTTTCTAATATCTGACAGATCTAAAGAAAAATCACGATTCCACATTTACTGCAAAACAACATTTTTTCACAGTTTTGCAGTGATTCATCCATACAACCGCATTACAGTAATTACATACAACACTCCTTGCATAAGTCACTGAGGGAAGAAAAATGGAATCATTAAATAAAACTTTCAGATAGACCAGCATGTTCCTGTGAAAGCAGCACGACGACAGCTCAAAGCCCTTTTTTTTTTTCCGAAGGAAAGAGGAACCACTTCTGAATCACCAGTGAAACCCCAATAAGCCACTTTGAGCCCAACCAGTGTCGTTATCCCAAAGTCATACTTTTTCCCAAAGAGGACAGAACTTTCAACATCTTCCATTTAATAGATCCATCTTCTCCAAAGAGAAAAGTCTTAAACAGGCATTCCCAGTGGTTTGTGAGTATCACGTCTGTGAGGCCTCACCTCCAGCCCTAAGCCCACTGGTCTCTTAAGACCCAGGGTGCGTTTCCCGAAAGCACAGATGCTAACTTACATAGTTGGGACCACTGACCGTGAATGGACAAACTATGTAAGTCGCTAACTTAGGCCTCATTTACATTGTCAGTGTAATGCAACCCAATTCCGATTTTTTACTCTTTTGTGGCACAGATCGGATATGCTCGTTGACAGTGTACACAGGAAAAAGACCCGTGCATTCAAATATTTTGAGGTCGGATACAGGCCTCATTCATATGTGGAAATAAATCAGATATGTATCGGATATGTGCCAATGCGACCACCGTGTAAACAGGCTGATCGGATTTTCTTACACATTGCGTCTCTAACGTCATCAAATCTGCGACCATTTAGCTTATTTTGTCGCATAAACAGTGAACGCACGGTAAATGTACGAGGTTTTGAGAAGCTGACAGACTGAACATGGAGGCTGTCTCGCACCCAGACATTCCTATGAACGACTGAAGAGGCAATAATTGCAGCATATGCACAAGATGCAATAGTGGCCCTTTTCCTTCTTCTCTGCCCAAAAATCCTGGCAATGTTAGGCCAAGTTTTCATGCACCGCAACATTATCATAAAACATATCGTCGGCCTGCTGATAAAACCCCATATCTTCAAAATGATAAACTTTACAGGAAAATAAAAAATAAATATAAAATTTAAAAAAATTATAATATAAATACAAGTTAAAATAAAAATAAAATAAAAAATGTTTAATTTTGCACGAAAGAATAGTGGACATACGAGTTTTTGTTTCTTATCAATTTGGAGATACGAGGTTTTATCAGCAGGCCGACGATATATCAGCATCATCCATTTTTTTTGGCTTAGCAGTTAGCGCTTGGTGCAGAAGTAGGCGTGGCCTAAAGTTTAGTAAAAGCTAGGCATGCACGATGTTTCAGATGTTGTAGGCAAGTGTAATCGCGTGAATCAGATATGGGTCACTTGATAAAATGCACGTAACCGCACGGTAAAAAAAATCAGATTCAGGCAGCAAATCCAATCTGGGCATCAAGACTTACAGTGTAAATACGGCCTTAGTTAGCGACTATGTTTTTGGGAAACACACCCCCGGGCTGCACTTCGCCTCATTATTCAATTATCACCGGCACCTGTTGTTCATTTCCGCTGTGCGGTAGCAGTGTGCTATTTAAGACCAAGCTTCGCACTAAGTCTTTGAAAAGTCTTGTGTCAATGCATGCCTGTGCTGCATTGTTACTCTTGTATAGACCCATTTTCTGCATGTCACGTTTATGATTCTTGAACTCTAACCAAGTGCTGTTTATTGTTTTATTCCAACACTTTATTTTAAAGGAACCTTTTTTCCATTTTGTTTTGTACAGCAGCGTTTGTGCCTGCTGTTGTGCAGGAGGCATAATAAATATAACCAAGTCAATCCTTGCAACTGAGTCCTTGTAACTTCCTGTCCTCCGTGCATCTGAACTGTGCATGAAACACAACCGTTACAACATCAGGTCCAGGTATTTGATAGGATCCACATTAAACATTCCTGATGCCATTAATCAAGGGCTTGATTATTTGTGGGCAGGAGATCTAAAATAATGTGATAAATTAGCACGAAAGTTGCGCATTCAGTCGCATAGAAAATAAATATAGCTTTTGTAGGCCATCACAGGTCCCCAGAAAGAAGCAACTTCCAGCTCTAATAATGAAAGTTGTTTGAAGAATACAAGCAGTCTTACTCTGGTGGGGAAAAGCTGACCTGTATCTTCACCACAACATGCTCAAGGGGGAAACTCCGCAGCAGAACCAGAGACCAGGGAGAGTTCCACATGACGCAGGCAAAATTTGCACTGACCCATACAATATGAAAAGGGTCTCTCAGGCATGCAGAACGAGATGACAAGGAGAGCTTTCCTTTCTTCTCGACACCTCTGAATGCTGTGAAATGAATATTCTCTTGTGCCATAGTCAAATTTCATACGTCTGTCTCGCACTGTTAGACGGCAGCACTGCTGTCAGTGCGTCAACCTGTCAAAGAAACACTATCTCAGAAAAAAAATGCATGCTCCGTCTCCATTAGGAAAGGTGTCCAGTAGGTTCAGTGAATTACTCAGTTTATTTTGGCTATCAGGTTGTTTATCATTTGATACTGGAACTTATGTTTTGAATGACATAGTTCTGGCCTCATCTGTTCATGCAGATTGTGTTAAAAGCAGGCAGCACATAATACAGCTGTGTATTACCCAACATTCAAATAAATTCACATTTATAGAGCTTGTGAAAATAATTGGCTCTTTTTTTTTTTATTGCAACACAAGGAATCAACGATACTAGATTAGTAACAGCATAAAAACCACCTGCCTAATATTGTGCAGGTCCTAGGGGTGCAGAAATTCAACAGTCTCTCAAACCGAATACTCGTCCCATTGCTTAAAAGAGTACTTAAAAGAGTTTTTTTTTTTTTACAGAGGTCCAGTCTACAAAATTTGCATATTGGAATCAATGCGGGCAGCATTAGGTTGTTGTTTATGGAGCAATTTATTAACATAGTCTTAAATTAGGGCTGTACCGAATAGTTCAATGCTTCATTCCTAACATAGACAATCAAAATCTAAATCAAAATTGGAGTGCTGGAGCTCTTTTTTTTGTACGATTGCTGCCATGAGCCGGCAGAACCATTAGGCCCCACATCGTTCATTTTTTCAGGGTGCCTTCACTTCAGATGGTTCAACATCAACGATGTACTTTTTAGAAACGGCAATTCCGCCAGGCGTAATTTGCATATAACTTTATCTCTTTCATCATGCAGGTCAAAATACTAGCATCCAAAGCTTTTTTCTGGGTTGGTTTTAATGTTTTGGCTCATTGGTGTATGTTTTTTGTCCAAAATCATCCAAAACGACTACTTATTACATAAATGCTAATATTAATGTATCAGCTTCTGATCCTCTCTAGTATGCAACAATGAAATACATGCACAGTGTCATTGAATGTACATAAAATGGGTACTCTACCCTGAAAAATACAAGTTATGTGCAGTGCCATGACAAGTAGGTTAAATGTGCACTGTTGCATGAGTAATGCAACCAGAAATGTGCATCTTCTGAGTGCCAATGCTGCATATGCATTCCTACCTACAGTCATCATCTGAGATCTGTTTGTGTTTTTTCTGGGAATTCTTCAGTTTTCATTTTATTTTCACATTTTATATTGTTTATGTATTCACAGTATTTTTGTGTTCATTTCCTTTCCCTGTTTCAGTTCCCATGTATCTGTGTTTTCAATAGCACTTCAGGACTCACCCTCACTATTCTGCTTGGGTATTGTTTTACTTGTGCCCTTGTTTGTAGCCTCTATGCCAGTCATGCTTCCCTGTTCCTGCGCACCTGATTTCCATTCCCTTCCTCTTAGTTTCTCCCTTATGTATACCTCATTTTTAGTTTGCGAGTTTGTTGCCTTTTTAAGTCACTCATGAGCCTTATATATTTTCCAAGGATTTCTCCTGTTTTGATGCTCCTTTGTCCATGGTTTTCGAGTTTGCCTGTCCTAGTGTATTGTGTTTATACTTTTGACTTTGGCTGGTTCCATGACTTAAGACTATGTTCTCCTTTGGCATTGCCATTTCCACTGTTTGGCAATCGACCCCTGGACTATGCGGATTACGATGCGGATTTGCCCTGTTGTACTAAAAGTCGCTTGTGTGTTACTGATCCAGCTGGTTGACATGGATCTCCTCTAATAAAACCTGCAAAAAAAAAAAAAAAAAAAAACTCCATTTGTGACTGAGTCCAGAGTCAGCTTTCTGTCACCTACAGTAGTGTTTCCCAACCCTGTTCCTGGAGTACCCCTGCCCTGCATATTTCAGATGTCTCCCTAATTTAACACACCTAATTCAGCTGATCAGCTCATTAGTGGAGTACTTAATGACCTGATCTGGGTGTGTTAAATCAAGGAGACATCTGAAATATGCAGGGCAGGGGTACTCCAGGAACAGGGTTGGGAAACACTGACCTACAGTACCAGTCAAAAGTACGTACCTCAGTAATAACCTCAAATTGTACAAGGTAAAGTGTACATTGACTAAAGTACACTAAAATTTAAAAAAAAAACTGTACTTTACTTCAGAGGTTATTGGCCAAAATTTTGGCGATGATTAAAAAAAAACTTGCATTTGTGAAAATAGCACAACTTGCAAATACTTTCCAAGGTACAAAATAAGGATTAAAATCAAGCTAATTTTGGACTTTCTGGGCAGAGATGTCAAGGAGAAGCAAACCACAAGTGCAGAACAGTGGCAGGAAGTCCTGAAAACTTCTACTGTTGTGCTGGTGAGGTGTGTATTTTTTTGTGAAATATGAGGTGTTTTGTTTCTTTTTGTTTAATCTCTGCTTGCCTGAAAAATGTGGGTGCGAACAAACTGTTGACCGTTACTGCATTTTTATCAGCAGCTCATTAGAGCAAAAGACAGCTCCACTAATTTGCATGAGCAAAGTGTCTCCATTCAACCATTCTTTACCTTCAGTTCTACTTTCTTATGCTACAGAGAGTAAAATATGGTAAGGACTCTTTTTAATGAAATTCATATGCCAATTCATATACAAAATATACACAAGTATAGCAATTGGTTCAATTATTTAAATTTGGATGACGACAAACAATACTGTTGCATTCATTGCGTCAAATTTAGCACTAAAAGCAAACTTAGCTTAATCTGCAACTCATGTAAAGGATTTCATTTATACAATTCTCAGTTAATACTGGTTACAATTAATATACACCGTGTCAGCAGAAAGTACATCACACACTGACATGACAAAAAGGAAATGGATTTTAAAACCATGCAAGGAGGAATGCAGTGGTATGATATTCTTTGTGTACATTGCGGGGAAAGGTATTTGCCCCCTTTCCAATTTCTTCTTTTTTTGCATAGTTTTCAGGCTTAAGTGTTTCAAATAAAACCAATTTTGACCTGAGTAAACTCCACATTAAGTTTTTAAATGATGATTTAATTTATTGAGGGAAAAAAGATTTTCAAACCTATCTGGCCTGATGTGAAAAAGGAATTTCCCCATTACTTACTAAATCAACCAATTAAACAAATTTAATTGATAACTGGGCTCAATTACACCAGACATACCCAGGCATGATTACTGCCAGGGCTGTTGAACCTAAACATCTCTTAACCCTTCGGCAGGCATCGGCCCCAGGGTGGGCCGCGAGGCATAATTGCATTTTAACACCATGAAATATTGCGCAACCTTGTAGAACTACATATCATTCAAAAGTCTGAGGACTCAGCTTTTTGTCTAAGTCGTTTTATGATGCAAACACCATAGTGAAAATAGTATTTAAAATTGTGTCATAACAATCCGCAACCTGATTATGCAGTCCCATACGTTCTCTCGTATAGTATTGATCAGATTAGTCAAAATGTATTGAAGTCAACGTTCTTACCACAGCAGCGTTCCAGACATAAAAACCTTTTATAGTTTTTAATCCATAAAATGAGCAAGCACGGACAAACGTCACTAAATAAACTTTGACATCAAGGTGGTAGCTGCCCGCCTTTGCAAATTTCACTATAATTAGCTTTTTGCTCATGATGCAGTGCTGTGAGTTGTGCAGTAGCCCTTCAGAAACAAAATAAGTGCACCCACTGGCTATGATGTGCTGATCTAACAGAACAGTAAATGTTTTAGCCTATCAGGCCTCACTCCAAGATTACGGGAAGATCGAATTCTTCTTGTTAACAAAGACAACCAGTCTGAAATGTCCAAAAGATGGACGTGAATGGTATCAAAGGGATTAATTTTTATGATAAGGTATTGTTTCAAAGGTTTCTGATGAGTGGGTGATTTTGTCAATGAAGCAAAGGTGTTTTGGAAGCAACTTCATCATGCATTTAAAATTGTACACCAGTGCAGGAATTTTGAAGGGTATATTGGAGCGAAAACTTACCTACATAAGGGGAAATGAATTGAAATACTAATAATAATAATAATAATAATAATTTATTAATTTATAAGGCGCAAATTCAATATGAACATATTCAAATGCGCCACAGCAAAAATTTACAACAAACAAACAAAAGAAATCAAGACCAACAATACAAATGACAAAATTAAAGTCAGAATAAATCCGAATACAATATGTTTCATAAAATCTCTGATACGAAAATACCCCATACTAATGCAAATATAAATACAAATATAAGTTATAAATTTTAAAATGCTCTTTTAAAGAGAAAAGTCTTCAACTTAGACTTAAAATTATCAACTGAGCTACATTCTCTAATACATTTGGGCAAGTCATTCCAGAGTTTAGGTGCAGCGAACATAAATGCACGATCTCCAAGATTAACCTTAGACTTAAACATAGGATATCTAAGTAAGGTTTTGTCACCAGAATTTCTTAAGTTATATCTGTATTCTGGCTTACATGTAATTAATAAACTCAAATAAGATGGTGCTAAACCCTTAAAAATCTTAAAAACAATTAATAATATCTTAAATTCAATTCCAAACTTCACTGGTAGCCAGTGCAATTCCACTAATAAAGGAGTTATATGGCAATATTTGCTTTCTTTACATATTAATCTGGCGCTCATGTTTTGAACCCGCTGCAGTTTGTTAATTTGATGCTCTGGGAGGCCATATAATAAACTATTGCAATAATCAAGTCTGCTTAAAATTAGTGCATGGACCAGAGTTTTTGTGTTTTCTTTCGACAGATATTTTCTCATTCGCCTCAAATTGTATAGGTAATAAAAAGCAGAGTTACATGTTCTGGTTATATGGGTTGCCACAGTGAGCTTTGAATCGAACCACGAGCCCAAATTCCTTGCAGATAACACAGGAGTAATGGTAGATTTGCCAACACGAAGACTAGCAATTGTTACTTTGGCAAGTTGCTGTGATGTACCAATAATTAGAAACTCGGTCTTGTCATCGTTAATTTTCAATTTGTCGTTCAGCATCCAGTTACGTATATCACCAATACAGCTTTCCATTCTAGCCAAGGCAGTCTGTTGATTAAGGGGAGGAGAAACCTTTCGGAAAAAAATTGTCATTTTTGGATAGAAATCATTCATACTTGGTGTATTGACAGTATATGACCTGAAATACACAAAATATGAATTTGACCTAATTTGCATAATTAGGTCATGTGATTCAAGATGGCCGCCACCCCGATTTCACCATTATTTCTTTGCCTTATATCTCAGGACTGAAGCAAGATATTTGAATCAGGTTTTTTTTTATCAGATATAGTTATGTTTACACCTTCTTCTGAACTAGAATAAAGCATTTACACATAATACTAGAGATTTAGTGGGGTAAAAGAGGATTTTGCCATTTTTCGCCCCCTTGATATGAAATAAAAATCACCATAACTCACAGACCCAAAGTGCTAAACCAAAACTTTTAGTTCAGTAGACTTCCTGATATGTACACAGACTTCGGTCAGAATTTCATGAGAAAAGCTCCACAAATAAGTGAGATACAGTGCCTTAAATGATAGCAATCGGGGCAAAAATCAGGTTTTGAGAAAATCCAGGTTAAAGTCAAAGTACACCTACAAATCACTGTAACAGTCAACTTAGAACATTAAATGCCCCTGAAGCATAAACTTCTCCCTCCTGCTCCCTCTGATTGATTGTCCCGTTCTTGAGCAGAATGAAGTGATTTTTGGGTTTCTCCTCCCCTTAACAGTAGCATTGGGGCAGAAGGACAAATAGAGTTGACTGTCATCCGCCTAGCAGTGAATCCCAGGCAAGTGCCTGTACACAATTTCAAATATTTTGCTAGCATAAATAACAAGCAGCAGTGGGCCAAGGCATGAGCCTTGAGGTACACCACATGACAATTCAAAGTTCTTAGATAGGAAACTGTCAATTGATATTTGCTGAGTTCGGCCACTGAGATAGGATGCAAACCAAGCCAGTGCTGTACCACAAATTCCAAAAGCAGATCAAGTCTCAACAGTAGGATACGATGGTCGATAGTATCAAACGCCGCGCTCAAATCTAACAAAACAACCAATGTAACATGCTGTTTGTTCATGTTTAATAGGATATCATTCTTCACTTTGAGGAGAGCAGTTTCCGTGCTGTAGAACTTTCGGTATGAAGACTGTAACATTGGAAATAAGTTATTCATGTTCATATGATGATGAAGTTGTTTAACTACTGCACTTTCAGTGAGTTTAGACAAAAACTGTAGATTGCTAACAGGCCTATAATTTTTAAATACAGGTTTCAAACCATCTTTCTTAAGTAAAGGCAAAACCAAAGCATTTTTCCACATAGATGGAAAGGCGCCATTTTCTAAAAAAAAAATTGATCATCTTGGTAATTATTGGAAGGAGGATATCCAAACAGTCCAAAATTAGTTTTGTGGGAATTGGGTCTAAGCTACAAGACTTCTTGCTTGATGATCGAACCAAATCATACACCTCTTCTTGAGACGATGAATTAAACTTGAAAAGTGGCAGATCAATTTCGATGTCACTAGGGTCAATTTCAAGAACTTGTTGTTGTGATTATCAAGTTTTGAGCGTATATCCGTGATTTTATTTATGAAAAACGCGCCCATCTCATCAGCTAACAGCTGTTTATCATCATGTGGTGGCAAGACAGGGGTACATGTGCAGTTCAGAAGGTTTTTGCTCACTTTAAATAGGTGTTTTTGATCAGTGCCGTTTTCCGCAATAAGATTACTATAGTATACCCGCCGAGCCTTGTTCATTAGAAAGGTCACATAGTTCCTCTTACTCTTAAAAATAGCTAGATCAGACTGACATTTTGAAGATCTCCATTTCCTCTCTGCTTTTCGACGTTGACGTTTGGCTTCAATGATATCGCTATTCATCCAAGGAACACTAGGACGAGCAAGAACTCTTTTTGACGCAATCGGTGCGTGGCGGTCCAAAATGGAGCGCAAACAGTTGTTATACAGCTCTGCAAGTACGTTGGAATCAGTTGAAGTGCTATTGCATAAATCGCAACAGGCAATATCCTTTTTAAATGCATCAAGATCCAAGGACTTGAGCTTCCTAAAACTGATGTGTTTCACGGTTTTCAATACCTTGGGAGCACTAAGACTGCACAGAACAGAGCAATGATCAGAAATAAATCTATCTGGGATAAGAGTGCCTTTGATGACATAATCAGAATTATGAGTAATCACCAGATCCAAGATATGTCCCATCACGTGCGTAGGTGATTTAACATGTTGAGTAAGACACAATGATTCCAATAAATCCACAAATGTAATAGAATCTACATCATCACTAACATCAAGATGGAAATTAAAGTCGCCGGATATGCAAAGTGGCGCCTTAGATAGTACCAAAGATTGCAAATATTCGCCAAATTCAGAGAAAAAATTCTGGAGGTAACAGGGTGAGCAGCAGAGTACGGTGGCCTATAAATAATCACAAGTTTAAACTGTAACGATGAACTATCAATCAAATATTCTGAGAATTTAAAAGAGGTATTTTCACCTGCAGATAGTTGACGAACATTGAGACTGTCCTTAAAAAAGAATGCAGTACCACCCCCTCTACGATCCACCCGGGGACAATGGAACAATCTGTGCCCAGGAGGAGTGATCTCTTTACATACAGCAGCATTATTCAAGGTTAACCAGGTTTCAGCGATGGCAAACATATCAGCCCTACAATCTTTAACATAGTCTAAAAATGAACCAGATTTATTCTTCAAAGAACATGCGTTCAGTAAGCAAAACTCAAATTAGACGAAAGATGAGGAACCAAAGTAATAATCGCGGCTTGATTTGCGCTAGGACCAGGATTTAGCTTGAAAATAATGTCTCCGATCAGTGGGCGGAATGTTGAATACGCATTAGAATAATACATACAAGGTCTTTTGGATCTTTTGTTAGCCAAAGCTAAATAAACAATCAGTCGATGCTTCACTAATGAAGAGTATAGTGGATTTCCAAATGCCTCACAATAAACCAGAGAGCTAGAACTCCACAAAATGCAAACATCGTTAGCTTCATTCAAGCACGGACACAATGTAGGGGAAAAAGTCACTTTATATGTCGAAAAATGATTACTTGTCCAGTGCAAATGCCAGACATGTCCGAAGCAAATGTCAGCAGCAGTCCTCCCACCGAAACTAGAAGCCAAAAAGACTCCTGAGCTCAGTAAACTCACCATTATTAGGGAGAGCAAAAGGACGCATCTGAACTCCATTTCGACACTTCTAAACCTCCTGGTTTGTCTGTAAAGCAGCCCAGTTTCAGCAAGGGAGACAACTCCAGGCTGTAGAGTTCCGTTTGAGATGAGATGAGATCCCCGACACCCAGAGCAATCTCAGCCCGCGGAAAAGTGCTGAGACAATGCGCACTGAGTCGTATACTGACCGCTTGACGGCAGGCCTGGGTGATTCTAAATCCAGTACACTGGGCTCCGGGCGAGTTTTGCGGGACCGCTCCTCACAGGGTTTCCTCCAGGATTTTTATGACCGGCAAACACACAGAATCTCGGAAACCAATCTGAGCAGGTTGGTGCGAGACGTGGCCATTCATAGAGGGAAAAAATAACCATCTCGTAACAAGAGCTCATGTTAAGGTCTGCGGACAGTCTTTTGAAGGTTCTTCTAAGGATGGCAATTATGCACGTAATTAATTAACCCATAACAATCTCAGAATTCCATGTCCCAATTCAAAATATTTGGATTTAAACTGGAAATATCTTCATGTTAAACTGTATGAAACATGGGTGCAGAATGGCGACACTTATGAGCCTAGCTATGATACCGTTTTCAGCCACAGGATGTCGTCACCCCCCGTTCTAAAACTATTGTAAAAGCAAATGTGACAATGGCTAGGAACACAGAGAAATATGGACCCTGCAAAATTGTTTGTTGAAACCTGCACAAACATAACCAAGAAAAAAATCTGTAAAATATTCATTTTTGGTAAAAGAATCACAATATTTGAATTTGCAGTCATTTGTGAGTCTGGCTGCGGCTGTATAATTTTTCTTGGCTGATGAGGATTAGTCCCCGCACCCCAGGGGCAGCAGAAAACATAAAATGTTTTTCTGTCAGAAAAAACTTATATTTACAGATTTGTGACTCAATTTGGGTGGTAAACTCAGCCATGACAATTTGAAAGCAATGTACTAAGTGTCCCCTTTGAAACAAGACCATGATTATGCTTGTAGTCGAACTTGTTCAAGAACAGGAAGCATTGTAGGTTGGGAGTAAATTTGCTTAAAAAAGGACTGCACTCAAAAGAGTTAAAAAGATCTTGTACACAAACGTGAGGTAAAAAAAAGCAGCACATGATGCCACAATGTGCAGAATTTCAAGAACAGACGAGAAGCAGTCATTCACGCCAGTCAGTCAAGAAAGGGTTACAAAGCCATTGCTAAGGCTCTGAGACTCCTGCAAACCATGGTGAAGCCATTTTCTGAGAAATTTCAAAACTTGAAACAGTGAACCTTCCCAGGAGTGGCCATCCTACCTAAGGCGGGGTACACACATAAGGATTTTTTAAATCTGAAGAGATTTTCTATCTGCTACAGACCCCATACATGAAGATAAACAAGACTAGGTGCAACCTAGTATACAGCTGGGCTGCCAAGTGCTGTATGAGAATGTGCGCCCAAGAAAAGGCAAATGTGGCAAAGCTCATGCAATTATATGAAATGCAAGTTTAGTAATGAGCTGGAGCTCATAAATTATTTACAAAGTAGGTGGGGAGATTCTGAGAGTGTGGCAGTGGGAGAGTGAGAGTGTGAAAGAGTGAGTGTGAGTGAGATAGTGGGAGTAAGTGAGAGTAAGGGAATGGGAGGTAGGGGGAGTCTTGAGTAAGGAAAAACATATCAAAAACAAGTTATACATTTGAATAGACAAAGAGCTAGAGTAAGGGTAGCAGTTATTGATTTTGTGAATGTCAATTTGAGAGAGACAGCAACTCATTTATTCAGGCAACTCCTGAAAAACATGGATTGGAGTGAACTCGTCCATTTTCTAAACCGTGTTCGAACTCAGCTTGCTTGTGAATATTCAATAACTGATCCGAGAGTGCCATCTAGTGGTGGAATATTGTAACAGCGCGCATGAATTTGCAGCTCCATGTCCGCTGGCGGACACATCTGCACATAGATACCCCGCCGAGCACCATTGTTCTTCTCAAACACGCAAAATCCAGATAATCCTTAAATGATGAATTACATTCATATTTTGATTTGTAACGAGTAAAAAAGTGGCCAGTGAGGGGCGCCCCGGTGGCTCATCGGTCTAAGCGCGCGTACCATAAAGGCTGTGTCCCTCCCGCAGTGACCTGGGTTCGACTCCGGTTCCGGTCATTTGCTGCATGTCTTCCCCCATTCTTCTCCCCAACTTTCCTGTCTCTCTACTCTGTATAACTGTCAAATAAAGGAAAAATTCCCCAAAAAAAAATCTTAAAAAAAAGTGGCCAGTGTCAAAGTAGCGAAGTGAAATTATACTTTTTATCTTTTTTTGTAGTACAGTAAACGTCCAGGTTTACAGAAAAAACTCAAGTATAAATCCTCAAACCATTTAAGTACTGTAACGAAGTGCATGTACTTCGTTACTGTACACCTCTGATGATAGTGTATCCCATTGTACCTGTCTTCTCTCGTATCGGTTGCGAGATTCAATAGAAAGATTAAGGAAATGATTCTGGTACCGGCTACAAAATTCAAAAGGGAGATGGAGGAATGTAACACATTGTACCAATCTATCGTGATAGAATCTTAACAATGTTCGGAATGTGTTTTTAATTCCCCTATTCAACCTCGCAACCGATACTGTCCTCCATGCTTGTTATCTGTCGTATCGGTTGCGAGATTGAATAGGGAAATTAAAAACACATTCCGACCATTGTTATGATTCTTTAACGATAGATTGGTACGATGTGTTACATTCCTCTATCTCTATGGAATCTCGCAACCGGTACCAGAGAAAACAAGCATGGAGGACTGAAACAAACCGAACCAATCTAGCGTGAAAGAAGATTAAGGGATAGTTCACTTTTTTTGAAGTGGGGTTGTATGAGCTACAAATTGCTACTACTTACAAAATGCAGCAGAAAGCTCTCTGATCTCCTCCAGGTAGCCGCACCAGCGCATAGTGCTGGGTGGAAATTTAGGCGATACACCGTTGTGAACGGGACCAGGGAAACAGCGTATTTTTGCGGCCCAAAAGAGGTCCTACTTGAAAATAATACACCATTTCAGTTGCACGCTATATTAAAAAGAATTAAAGCGCTTTACCTGCTCGGAAAAAAAAAAACACAGTTGCTCTTGAACTAACCAACTGACGTAGTCCTCGCGTGGTGCATCGTAGTTAACTGCGCGCTGTAGCGATCAGCTGTTTGGGTCACAGTAAAGCTGCTTGCACACTGGACGCGAAACAAATTTTTCGCACGACAGATTACATTCAAAGTCAATGCGAAGACGCGAATACATACATGCGAAATCGTGTATTCGATTGACTTTGAATGTAATCTGTCTTGGCGAAAAATTCATTTGGCGTCCAGTGTGCAAGCGGCTTAATTGTGGTTGCGAGGTCGGACGGTCGTTAAACTTGTGCAAATATTTCGAAAATGGTCCGTTGCTTTCCTGGACGTGAAAGCAAAGCTGTATCCTGGTGCACTTACAGCTTCTACCACATTCCTCTGGATGGACTTCGGCAGCTGTGGCTAGCTGCGCTCAACATCGATATTGATCCGCCATCCATATCCCTAAAAGAGCTCCGTGTTTGCAGTATTCATTTTTCCAAAGAGGATTTCGTGACGCTACATTCAGGGAAATCTCAATGGTGCACGCTGAAGAGCACTGCTGTACCCATGCATCAGGTAAGAGTGTGAAACACCTGTGAAAAAGTCTAATGTAACATTGCAGCACCAATTGATATCGCATAGGGTCTACGCAGCCACATACTATATATCTGCTGTGCTGGTTATTATAGGGATTTTTTTTTTTTAAATTTTAGACGTAATTCTATGTCATTGAAATGCTGCCTCTGCCACAAACCGCTCAGAGTCTGACCCAAACAGCTGATCGCTACAGCGTGCAGTTTACTCCGATGGAATACGTCAGTTGGTTAGTTCAAGAGCAACTGTGTCTTTTTTCCAGCAGGTAAAGCGCTGTAATTCTTTTTAATATAGCGTACAACTGAAATGGTGTATTATTTTCAAGTAGGACCTCTTTTAGGCCACAAAAATACGCTGTTTCCCTGGTCCCGTGCACAACAGTGTATCGCCTAAATTTCCACCCAGCACTATGCGCTGGTGCGGCTACCTGGAGGAGATCAGAGAGCTTTCTACTGCATCTAATGTAAGTAGTGGCAATTTGTAGCTCATACAACCCCACTTCAAAAAGAGTGAACTATCCCTTTAGCCTAATAATGGTCGGATTGTGCTCGTAATGCAACAAAATTGAATGGAACTTTTTAAAAGACCGGGAATCTAGCTAGGGCGAGCACATCATATGCATCCGCTACATGAATATTTAATCAGCCTTTTGCTGTCCATTAGAAGAAAATGCGCATTAATTTTCGTGAAATGGCGACCAATATCGCCAAGAAACATTCACTGGCGTCAAAAATTGCGCATTGTGAACATTCAATATGTACAAAATGTGTTTCAATTTAACAGTACATTTACCTGATTATTGCAGTCTATTGCTAGACTGGATTCAAGCAGAGCCATTCTGGATTCAAGCTCTGGTCGTGTTACGGTGGCGTAGTGGGTACAAAACGTAGTGGAGAAGTAGCTACTTCAATGACGGGGTGTCCAATCCAGCTTGGCGCGATCTTTTGAACTTAATATTTTCTTAAATTTATTGTTGTCATTGGTGTCGGTTACAGTCGCTCTCATAGATAGCCTACAATGAAAGCGGCCACCACAACTGCTTCTGTTCAAGCAACCAACTCATGAATTCTTCCGGTATTCTTGAAAGTACTGAAACGAAATAGTGCCGGCGCCACTTCCACCAGGTACATAAATAGTCCTTCACACGCATAAATGAGTGTGGTGCGTTCAATTCCACTTTTTAATTTCCGTTTCTGCGGCAAACTCTCAAATCCAAGATCCAACAACAGCAAAGTATTCCGTTTCTGTTGCAATGTCTCAAAGCCGAAATTCCGAGACCCATGCCTTTCTAATGCAAATACACAGACCAGTAAATACCAGTGAAGTCGACGCCCGGCCAGCCAGCCAGTCAATCGTCGGTCAACCAATCGTTGAATTTCTTCTCCACCGGCCAACCAATCGCTGAACAGCCAGCCAGCGAATTGCGGGCAAACCAATCGTTGAAGTGCTTCCCATCCGGCCGACCAATTGCGGAATTTCTTCCTCACCGGCCAGCCAATCGTTAAACTTGATCACTCAGGCAGTCAGTCAGTCAGTCAGTCACTCACTCACTCACTCAGCAACATTCGCGTTTTTAGGGGCCTGGCCGCTGCTCGGCCCAGCCCAAAAATCAGGCACTGAACAGTTTTGATCGTACTGTGTGTGGTGTGCTCCAATAATCTCAACATAGCGCACCACACATGTAACGATTCTGTTCCACCACCGATCTAGAATCTAGTCCTCCAATACAGAAATCTCGCGTGATCAAACATGATCTGACAAAAACGAAGAAAAAGAAACATAGCAACAACAAACACAAGACTCAACATGGAAGAGGACACACGAGAGGAGGGAATGATGGTGGTCAGCTCGCTTCTTGATTGGCTACATTATGTTTCACGTCACAATTCACGGAGTCATGACTTGGGAGTCGTCGGCTTTCCCCACACACGTGAAGATTTTTGGTCGTAAATATTGAACAAGTTTAATATTTACGATCGTCGGGCCCGACCCGTTTCGGACCCGATTATCGGGACAAATTCATTCTTAACACATCTCAGACCACAGGATAATCTTATCGGATAATCTTATAAGACATAAGATAATCTTCCGATTGTCGTCGTTGGTCGGGAGGGGGAAAATTGGGGCAAAATCAGCCAGATTATCTTTGTGTGTACTCCGCTTAAATTACTCCATGAGTGAATTGATTACTCATCTAAGAAGTCAAAAAACTAACATCTAAAGAACTGCAGGTCTCACTTGCCTCAGTTAAGGTCAGCATTCACAATTCCACAATTGAAGACCTGGGTGCAAGAAGTACTTTAGTCATAAAATAACACTTTTGAGATATTAAGGGTCAAAGTTTTGAAAACATGCTGCAGATACTTTTTTTAAAAGATAACATTCAGTGGCGCCTGCTGCTAGTCCAAGGGGTTATACAAAGTAGACAGTCACGTTTTTGTGGAAAAATAATGCTTTATTACGAAAAAAACAAGAAAATCAGTTTTTGACTTTGGTACTTCTTACCATAAAATGCCTGGACTTCGGTACTTATTGCCATAAAATGCATGGACTTTGGTACTTTTACCACACAAATGCCGTTTCAATCATTTTCTGATTGCCAAACAGTCATTTTTGCTACGCTTGTCACATGACACATACTAGCAGCTGATTGGACAGTCATGGACTTAGGCACTTGTTCCTGATGACATCAAGGACTTGAGTACTTCTGCAAAGACTTAAAAATTTCTTGCACAAAAATTCAGTAGATTCAGGGAAGGCCGTATATCAGTATTGAGGACTTGAGTACTTATATTTGGAATGTTTTGGCTTTAAATGATGCACATGGCACTCTACTTTATGGTAGTAGTGTCAGCTCATTTTTTGGAAAATGTGACTTAAGCACTTCTTGCACCCAGGTCTTCAATTCGAAAGAGACAGGGCAAAAAATGGCATCCGTGGGAAAGCAGCAAGGCAAAAACCACTGCTGACTAAAAGGAACATAAAGCCTTGTCTCATATTTGCCAAAAGACATCTTGATGACCCCTAAGATTTTTGGGATAATATTCTGTGGACTGATAGGTCTACGGTGGAACTTTTCGGAAGACAAGAGACTAGTTACATCCAGTGAAAAGCTAACACAGCATTCCACAATAAGAACATCACAGCAACAGTCAAACATAGTGGTGATATTGTGATGTTCTGGGGCTGCTTTATTGCTTCAGGACCTGGGCGACTTGCCATCATTGATGGAACCAAAAATCCTGCTCTCTATCAGAAAATCCTGAAGGAGAATGTCCAGCCATCAGTGCAAGACCTAAATCTCATGGCCAGTTGAGTTACGCAGCAGGACAATGATCTGAAGCACCTCAAGCAAGTCCACCTCTGAGTGGCTAAGAAACAAAATGATGGATCTGCAGTGGCTTTGTCAAAGTTCTGACTGGAATCCAATTGAGATGTGGTAGCGTGACCTTACATCAAATGTGGCAGAATTAAAACAACTCTGCTATGAAGAGTTGGCCAAAATTCCTCCAGAGTGGTTTAAAAGACTGACTGCCAGTTATCACAAATGTTTGATTGCAGTTTTTGCCTCCAAGGGTGGAACAACCTGCTATTAGGTTTGAGTGGGGGCATTATTTTTTCACAGGGTGATATAGGTTTCGAATAACTCCTTCTACACAATAAATGAAATGATCATTTAAACGATTTTGTATTTATTCATGTTGTCTATGTCTAATATTTAAATTATTTGGATGATCTAAAACATGTAAATATGACAAACAATTGAAAGCAGAAGAAATCAGGATGGAGGCAAATACTTTTTCACAACACTGAGTTCTGCTGGGATAATTAACAGAAAATACTACAAGCATTAAAAGGAGTAAAAACTCCAAAACAGTTCAGATTATTTGCTTGCGTAGTCAAGACTGAATGTTTACACCTCCATCCAAGCTGTTTTCATTCCAATGGTTTAGTGTCAATTTATTCACAGCAATTTCATGCTGCGCTTCAGAGTAAAACACAACATAAAAGAGAATACTCATAGGCGCAAAAAACCACACGTAGACACTCCTACACACACACACACACACACACACACACACACGCACGCACACAAACACGCACACACACACACACACACACACACACACACACACACACACACACACACACACACACAATAAACAAAGCTACGTGAACAGATACACATCCTAAGAATAGAATTTGCCTCCATGCGAAAGAAAAGTGTGATGCATGTGGGAGGAAGGATGGTGCTAGGGGAGGCAGAGGGGAAAAGATGAGAGAGATAACATCTCCATCCGGGGGCACAAGGGCAAGCAATTGCAGACACTGGGTACATCTGGCTAGTACCTGCACGCTGAGCATGCAAGTCTGACTTGCCATTGGCGGCGGCAGGGGGGTGTCGAAGCTGCAGCTGCATTACATGCAACGCATCCTTCAGTGTTTGATTTTTACATTAACCTGCAGCTCAAGGGAACAGATACAGATAAAGCACCATACACTTGCGAGGGAATCACCGCCTCAATGGAGAGATTAAACATCTGCCTAAATTATAGCCGGCAAACCACACAAGTGTAATTATTACACCGAAAGTAGACTGCGGTCTGCACTTCCCAAATATTCTATTAGTTCACACAAGCGTGCGTAATGTTATTCATTTTCAGGATTCAATGTCACTATACCCCAGCCAATTTATTACACAAGTCAGTATTTAGCAGAGAGACGTTTTCAATTAACAACGGACGATTCAATTTTTATTGAGTGGCTCTTTTGCGTCTGTTTTAGGTGGTATTGCTTTTTGTGGGTGGATGTGACAGAAAGGGTCTGTCATTTCACATTTCCTTGCTGACATTAAAGAGAAACCATAGAAAAGAAAGAATAATGCTGAGTTCAATCAAATTCTTTATTAGTTATTTTGCAACTAAATTCAGTTATGTCATACCACAGAAATTAGATCCATAACTTCTTTATTAAAAGTTGATAGGAGTGGAACACAGCTACACTAATTAGCACATAGGGTGTCTCCATTCAACCGTTTTATGTTCCTCAGTGCTATTTTCTGATGCTAAAAAAATACAATACACCACGGAACTTGTAAATTAAATTCATATGCTTGGAGTAACAATTGCATTTACAACAGAGCATCGTGAATGGGTGAATAATTTAAATGCAGAAAACTAGAAGCACAATACTTTTGCATTGGTTGTCTCAAAACCTACCACTCCATGTAAACTTAATCAGCAACTTTTTTATAGGATTTCATTTATATAAATGTCAATGAACACTGATAACAAATCAGAATCTTGGTTGATAAGCATTTAATGTTATCTTCTTGCAGAATAATTCCCTGGCCATAAACTATTAAATCTGGCACTGGCAGTCCATATTACTGAGCATTTTCTTTGTCTTATTATAGCGGGTGCACCTGCTTTAATTTTATGAGAGCTTGAAGATTATCTTAGAGTATTATTGAAAGCCTTCTAAAATATTATGCAATGGTGTTAGTTCATAAGTCGCTCTCAGACATTTGAGAACAAGACAGCTGGGCATGTTATAAGCAAATGATTATTGGATAATTGCCTAATTAGTTATGCCATTTACATGGCAACTGGGGAACACCAGGAGAAGATATTTTTGTTCAGTCCCATGTAAAACATCACAATGTTTCAATTATTAATGCAAGGAACCACAGCTGGAGCTCTTATCAGCAAAATCTAGCAGGAAATTAATATGGTTTTCAGATACCTTCAAGTCCTAATGCAGATGAGGACTCCAACTGTGGTTCCGCTCACTGTTAATTGCAGAACCATTCTGATGGCTCATGCGGGACAGAACAGGAGAGTCTACTTGCAGCGTTTCCCCGTCCCCATGCAGATGGTAAACTAATTAGATGATTATAAAATCTTCGTTAGCTAAAAGCATACCCACCTGTCTTGCTCTCCATTATCTAAAGTAAGTGTGCAGTGCAGGAAACTGTGCAGCTAAGTATAACTAAACCACTTCCATAATGGGAGATATACCGTAGATCGAGAAACATCTGTATTTTCATCCTGAAACCAAGAACAAGATAAATGTCCACCAGAACTTTATGTGTTGTGAGTGTTTGACGTAATTTCGTAATGCCCCATGAAATATTACTGCTGTTTGCTCACTTTTTTTTTTTGAAAATATGAAAACGGCAAGGTTATCAACCCTCAGGCACTAAGCACTCAATTGGCCTTACATCAAATACAGAACAGAATATTATTTTTATACTATACTGCCCAACTATGGCAAAAGGAAGCAAGTTACATAGAAATGTATGATACTTGCTTCTTTTTGCCATGGTTGGACAGTATAGGCCTACTTTATTGACCACAGATTATGACAAGTTTTTTTGGGGGGGAATTTTTGTTTTGGGGAAACAAATGCAGACATTCATAAATGGTATAAAATACTGAATGCCAATATCTTGTCGACAACCATTTTATTTAAAAAAACACATTTATTAATTAATTTACACTACATTAGAGGAGGCTGAACACAACACGACATACTGAGACCAAAATTAACTTAAATGTCAGTCAGCATGCAACAGATCACCAAGAGGTATTCTATGGGTAAAAACTGTAGAGGTGAAAACTCATCAAAGCTGCACTTTAATACTAAAGAAAAAATCTTGTCACATTTTATTGAAAAGATAAAGGTGTCAAACTGACAATGACATAAAGCCTCTATGCATGTCTTAGCTACACATGTTGTAGATTGCTGTGGATAAGAGCTTCTGCTAAACGCAGATAATGTGATGTAATGTCAGGGTAAAATCTAGACATAAAACAGGGTTAATCTCGCTGTCTGTCAAAACTCTCCATGGATTTCAACCCCTCTGGACATAATTAAAACAGGGGGGGCAGGAAAAAAGGTGTCTTTGCAAAATCGGTCAAGTAAAAGATAGGATTTCATAGCAGAGCCCCTTAAATTTGTAATAGTGGTGGTAATACCAATTTCCCAGACTTCAGGACCAGGAAGAAACCTGAAAAGCAGGGCCGCCTCATATAAAATGCCTATTTAATAATGAATAAATGCTAATAATGAACAAATCCCACCTAAATATTGGAAAAAAAGGCCTCTTACAGGATGCGGTGGTGCAGATCCGCATTACTCTATAACATTCGCATCCTCTGCATCTTTCCGCATAAAACTGAAGAAAAATTGCCCAGCATCAGCAATAAATTAGCCGCTTACCTTCCTCACAAACATAAAGAGAGAGATTGATTATTTTAAAACAGTTTTTCTCCTGAACATAGACGACAATGAGCCACTCAGTTGCCAGAAATTTTTAACCTCCAGGCATGCCACGCGTCTTTCGGCAATTAGCCTGGATGCTAGTTCTGTTGTTACACGGTAGGGCTGGCAAAAATTTTAAATATTTTCAAACGTCTTTAAGGTTCAAACCTAAATTTGAACATTCAATTATTAATTAATATTACAAGTAATATAGTGCACCAAATCCCACTCATGCAAACAAAATTAAATTTTCCTGTGCTGAGCTACTTCCTTCATTAATCCATGGATTAAAATGGGTTTTGGCAAGAAGAAGGGATATGATTTCTGCAATGCACTCAGCCCTATCCCGAATGGCAGCTTGTAGTACTATTCACGTAAAGAATAAATAATAAAACAGTACAATTCAACAATATAAATCTTTCAAGGCTCATAATTTAATTAATAACATCAATATTACGAAAAAGCTTTTTCTGTCCAATGGAATAAACTTTAAAACAGCCTCGCTGTGGAAATACAGTAGGGCTTGGTCAAGCAGGGGTTAACATCTGAAGTAAGAAATAAAACTCAATATATCTTTTCAGGCTTCATTTTACTGAAAAGTGCCTTTTCTATAGTTTCTGGAACATATCTTGTTTTTACTCTCGCTATTACAGTTCAAAAATAATTACAGATTGAATTTGGGGAAAATTTTAGTCTCGGACAAGTCATATTTGTGACCTATCAAACCTTCCTATCAGGTACTTCATTTTTAACAAGGTATTAGCATGGGAATACGTTTCTGTGCAGTTATAAAATCCATACGTGATGATTTAATTACCTGATTAGTGATATAGTCATTGAATTGATGAAATGGTGGTTTTTGTGGAAAAAGAAAATCTATGATAATTTAGATTTAGGAATATATGTTTTTTGCATTATTGCAGTGTCACATAAGAGATGACATTCTGTCATTATCACAATGCAGTGTGACACATTTCACTTGGAATCCCTTCTTACCTTGCTATAGAAGCCACCCCTTACAGGAACTAACAGGCAAATATATACAACTGCATGGCCAACGACAGCTGGCCTGCGACGGGAAGTCACTCCATCAAGTGTATAAGGGTGCTTTCACACTAGGGACTCGGGCACGGATCCCAGCAAACTTGACGCCAAAGTCTAGTTCATTTGGCAAGTGTGAACACTAGCATACCGTGCTCGGGCACAGTACGCGAGTCCGCTTGGAAGAGTCTGCCTACTTGTACCAAATGTGAAAGCAACCGTACTTGAGCATGGAAGTGGGCGTCTTAACTATTCAACTCTTTTGTTCCAACAAACAAAGAAATTAAATGCTTGCTTGAAATTTGGGTAGACAAAAACACACAACTGGATACTACACACAAAAACGCAGAGATTCATGGAATAATTTGTGAGTATTTACGTTCGCAGTGTTATCAAAGAACAATAGAACAGTGCTATGACAAACTAAAGAAAATGCGGCCGCAATATGTGTGGGATGCAATGCCAAAGTCTGGCAGCTCTAGTGGTGAACAAGAGGCCTGTCAGCCTAGAGAGCTCCGCTGAGGATGACTGAAATGTCCACGTCATAACTTGATTTCAGAAGTCCTTGAAAACTATTGCAATATTAACACATATGACACATTAATGAAAGACTCAAAAAATCAGCATAAACGGATTTTCGAAGTTCAAAACACTGAATTTCTCAAAAACCGGGACGCAGAATTTTCTCATTTTCACAGGGGATATTCAGAACATCATATGGAAGGCTCACAACAAATTAGACAAAAAGTTATCGGACAGTTTTTGAGATATTAATGAAAGACTGAAAAAATGAGCACAAACACTGATTTTCTAAGTCCAAAATGCTGAATTTCTCAAAAACCGGGATGTAGAATTTTCTAATTTTCGCAGTGAATATTCAGAATATCATAAGAAAGATTCACACCAAGTTAGAAAAGAAGTTATCAGACAGTTTTTGAGATATTCAAATTTGAAGTGAAAAGTTGACGCCTGACAGACGGACGGACGGACGAACGGAGGGACAGACGAACGTAGGACGACTCGGCACTAGAAAAGCTCCGCTGACTGCTGACTATCATCACAGCGGAGCTAAAAAGATAAGTTTCCATGGTATGAAGCAGTGGACAGCACAATGGGCGAAAACCCGAGTGAGCCGAACGTTATTGAATCGTAACCCACCACACCACCTAACAGCATAGACATAAACAAGTAGACCCGAATTAGCCGCTGGAGAATACATCAAGATTGCCAACATATTACGGAGGGCATATTGCCATCAGCCGACCATGATCAGAGTAGAGATGGAGTGGAAAAGATGCCAAGGGCTGCACTAAACACTTGAGACCCAATCTCAGGGAATTACCTTTCACAAGTAAGTTAAGCCTGAATATCTGTTTTTGATTCTAGCTATCTGGCCATTATAACTTTATGCTGACAGCTTACTGGCCATCAAAGTGAGACAGTTAATAGGTGAGATAACATTATCGATAACGGTAACATTAGCTAGCAATGAAAGTTGAGACTTATGTTGGAAAACATGGGACCCAATAGCAGATAGGCCCTCTGAAGTGTTACACATTGTGGAGGGCCAATACAAAATCTCGTCTGCCTCATATGCTTCTCGTATGTACTTCTTAGATCACTTCCTTTGTATGATAATCTCATCACCTCTGTGCTGTGTGCTAACCTCATCACCTCTGTGCTGTGTGCTAACCTCATCACCTCTGTCCTGTGTACTAACCTCATCATCTCTGTCCTGTGTGCTAACCTCATCACCTCTGTCCTGTGTGCTAACCTCATCACCTCTGTCCTGTGTGCTAACCTCATCACCTCTGTCCTGTGCCCTAACCTCATCACCTCTGCCCTGTGCGCTAACCTCATCACCTCTGTGCTGTGTGCTAACCTCATCACCTCTGTCCTGTGTGCTAACCTCATCACCTCTGTGCCGTGTGCTAACCTCATCACCTCTGTCCTGTGTGCTAACCTTATCATCCTTCAGCCCACACCCCAATTCCTCCACACCTTGTTTGTCTCCCCCCCACCTCCTATCACTCGAGGCAAATTACCATTTGTTCCCTAGCATCCTTTGAACACCAAGCTATAAGTGTTCATATTTTCCCTCAGTTGTTGGTTCTTGTCCACCTGTACTTGGGGAACAGACCCACAAGTTCCTCTACTCCATTAACCTATTCACTTTGCAACTAAGACGTGCCTGCATTCATTTTTCTACTGACAAAAGTACGGAGGAATATTATACAGCTCTTAAAATTCCCTCATAATAATGAATGAACAGCACACAAAAATAAGGAAAAGCCACAGAATGAGTGATTATGAAAAAGGACATAAAAAAAGGAATCTAACTGCCAGCTGCAATGTGTGACTGCTACCAATTGTCAGAGGGGCACACCTCAGACCTATGCTGATTGCTAATAATTCAGGAACGAACACTACTACGGCTGAACCTAGTCTTGAAGCCATGATGTTACAAAAAAAATGTTCAAATACACAAAAACTACTTGAATCTAACACTTATTGACACAAGACACCTTTGAGAGCTTTTTTTCATTTTTTTGCCTCATGTTCAGAGAATTGGGATGAAACCAGAGGCAATTTGTTTGGCTACTTTCCCGTGTGATAGTTTAAAAAAAACTGTATGTGTCCAGTTGGAAAATATCACACAATTGCCCCTCAAGGCTGATTTTTTTTTCATTGCACGTTAAAATTGGTTCTTCTCCACTTGGTGGAAAATTTATAGTCCATTATGTGTTCAGCTTAAGGAATGGTGAATTGTAATTGAGATCATGAGAGAGAGAGAGAGAGAGAGAGAGAGAGAGGTGAGAAAGAGTGAGAATTGTACATCACAGATGGTGGAACAAAGCAGTTCCTGTGGAATAAGCAGCCTTAAATCTCAATTAACACGTCCAAAGACTCACCAAGCACACTTTCAGATGCTTTGTATTCATTTTATACGCATGCGGTTCCCATAGACTGAACAAAAGAACCACTTAAACACATGCCAACGCAGTAACTAAGAATTGCATGATTTATCCATCCGTACCAAATTACTAAATGGTGAGAGTAAGACAACAGCCAGAAGGGCCCATGTACGCTGGAGAAGCCTGACTGGAGAAATACGTTAACCTCTGTGTGGAAGGTCAGTGACTGAGAAGTGCTCGGCCTTGGTAATCGGTCAAGCACCATAAGATTTCCCACTCAATTCTCAAATATCGCCCAGCTGCCCAGATAGTCAGCTTAATCATAATGGCAGTTCAGGTTATAAGCGTAAGCTAATATTACCTGATGTCATAGACTAGCACAGTGCATTATTACATAGGCATGGGCAATACAAATGAATAAAATGACAACATTTCTTGAGTTGCTGAGAAAAAAAGTTTTTATTATTTTCTAATGATTTTTTGCAGGTAAGTACAGAAGACACAGACGAAGAGTCTGCCACAAGTCCAATGCCTTTACAGGAAAGGGTCTCAGAGCCACAGGGTCCCAAAAATGGCTGATTTCGGCATTTATCAACAAAACCCATGGTGAAAATTGGGGGTGAAGCCTGAGGGCATTTTTAAAATGCAGTCTACTCAGAAATAAACCTGGCCAAATTATCCATTAGGGTACCCTAACAGAAATAATTGATGCTAAAGTCATCAACCCCTTTTCTGAAGTACAGCAGCGCCCCCTAGGCCCTTTTTAATGGAAAATGCTTTGAATTTCACCCAATTATGTTCAACAAACATTAGGTTTTGCATTGATATTAAAAAATGCATGAATGGGTTGCCTGTGAAGTTTTTTTTGGATCAATGGCCTGCAAAAATGTCAAAATTATCGGTGGGAGGGCAAACATTAACGCTACTCACCCATTACTGTATAAAATGCAGTGAAGTCGCTGATGCCGGCAGTTGTTTGCCCTCCCACTGCTACGAAACGTTCCCCCTTCAATAACCCGTGGTGATTAAAAAAAAAAAAAAAAAACTTTACACTGTTTTTATAATGTCCATATACCCTCCTCCCATGATAGTTTCAATGAGCTACTGTGAATAATTCATAGTAAAACACAGTGACGTGCAGTCGGAGGTTAGTTTGGCGAGGCAGAAACCTCCCCTTTGCTTGATTAGCAATCAGACGATTAACTAGTTTAGTAAGACTATTCGGCAGAATGACGGGCCAGTTTAGGTTTCATGGCGTTATTACTCAGCATATCGAACCTGAAATGCTCACAGGACAGCAGATTTGTGCGTACTTGCTTCCAGGAAGCCGAAGCAATGTCATCAACAAATATTAAAACAGTTCGACTTATGCAGAGTTCAATGCTTAATCAATATACAATGTTATTCTCCTTTAAATACGCGCTTTTACACCCAAACAAACAGCGGGCGCTTATTTTCAGTCTTCTTTCATAATCCGATTAACAAAATGTTTAAACGATATACAGAATTACCGAGAACCGAGAATTTTTCCTAACTGATTATTCAGATTTCCATCCTCGCAGTCTCGAATTGAAGGGTATAAGTGAATGAATCTTGTGACCGGTGTTCGCGAGGTGGCATAGGTAGCAAAATTTGTCAGAACACTGGTAGGTTTTGAACGCCTGGCGCTGGTTTATTCCTTGGTGTATTTTACTGAAACTTCACAAATAGGGTCACAGGATATTCTGTCAACTAACTATGTAGGTTTACAGTAAAAATACACTCACCTTTCGTGCTATTGTTGAGAAGAAGTCACGGCGAACTCGCGACGAACTTCAACAACTTCTGTCGAACTAATTTCACATCCCCTGGAGGTCTAGACTGGACGAACAGACTTGTAATTTCTCAAATTAGATGGCTGTATTTCAATCAGGGCCGTAGCTGGGATATCACGTCATCGCGGGCTATTTGAAATCTACCTCCAAAATGGATATTTTTGCCACGCCGTGCACTTAACAGTTTGTAAACAAGGCGCAAATTGAGGTCACGCATTCACCCAAAGGGCAAATAATAGCTCTGTTCAAATTGCGTTATTGGCCGTAATACGCAGAGTTCATGTATGAAATGCGGGTATCCTATTGAAAAGGTTGCTTTTAATCAAACCATGGTGTTCTTTTTGTATGAAAATGGTATTTACATCATTTTTTTATAAGTTTTCTGAGGCTTGTTTACCGCCCCAGTTCAGCTGTTACGCATTCCATTAGAGTTTATGCAGAGCGTTGCCCATGCCTATATTACACAATACCAGTCACGAGTGGGTGATCAAGAACTATCAATATGACTTGATTAACAATATAGTTGACGGCATCCTGGCAAGGGAACTGTAACATCAAAAGCCCGACTAATTGATCGATTGGTTGATTTCGGTGAGGCAGGCATTGGCATTATTAAATCATATTACAGTACTTCAAACTTACATTTCTGTTCAAAGCCACAAATAAAAGTATATGAAAAATTGACGACATTCAGTCCTGGGAATGAAGCTCAGACTAACCCCATCTCTGTGTTTTTCACAACTATTCGAAAGCCGCGTTTATTCATAAGAGCCGCTCTTTGTATTTAGCTCACCCGTCCCAGTTTTTTGATTTGTTAATTTATTCATTTTTAAACCTGGACTCTGGGTTCCCAGTAAAACATCAAACAGCCCAAAATCATCAAGTTTTTCAGAGAAGAGATTGGCTTTTACTGTAAACACTCCACAAAAATACAAACAGAATCATTCTCTAACAGAGCTTTATACGGTGAAGTAAGATAAGACCGGTTGAACCCAGATAGCCAGGGAGATAGCAGGACAGTGAGCAAGAATCAGGCTGGATCTGTGCCGATTCTTCCCTCCAGCCAGAGCCAGCGTAAACATAGAGTCGCTATCTATCTGGGTAGTCAGAGAAAGCATTTTCCAGCAGAACATAAAAGAAATTAGTCAGTAATGCATAAAATTTGACGCTTACCTGGATTACCAAGTGATGTCCAGTGCGCAAGGCCCAATGATAAAGTAAATTGTGAACTGAAGTAAATGTTGGGCACAGTGTGCATCTTTTCCATCACAACTGATTAAACAAACCGATGCTGAGCGCCGAGAAAACCCCACAGCCCTTAACTAAGTATTAATAAATAGTGAAATACACCTATGGCAAGGCACAAGTCACTGTGCCAAGGAGAAAAGTAAAATCCACTAATGACCCTAACACTGCCCAATTATTTCTCACATGGAATCTGCATATCAAATTTTACACTGCTGCGGTCAGCACTTTTGACAATATGGCTCGGATAAAATTTTCAAGTTCATGGTCACTGTGCTAAGGTCAAAGGTCAAATCCAATAATGGCCATTACCCTGAACACCTAAATGTAACAAAGAACCTGCATATCAAATTTGAAGCTGCTGTGCTTAATATGTTTGGAAATATGGCCCGGACAAAATTTTTAAGATCAGGATTACTGTGCCAAGGTCAAAGGTCAAATCCACTACAGACCCTGACGTGGCAAACCTATCCCTCACAAAGAACCTGCATAAATTTGAATCTCCTGTGGGCAACATTCTCTGAGATATGGCCCAGACAAATTATGCAGCCACTGCCTATCCGCCCAGATGCTACAGGGTATAACAATACCCTGTCAGCCCATAAGGGCTGTGAGGTAAAAATGCAATACCGCATGCAGCTGACAGATTATTTTGTCACTTGTCCCCAGTATATTATTGTAGACTAAATTTTAATTTTGCTGATCAATGACTTCAGGTCTAATTAATTGAGATTTTGTGCAGCATTAATCAGCAACCCAGACAGACTTGAAGCCAAGTTTACCATCTGGACAACTGCAAGGATATCAACATAATTAGCAATACTTACAATACAAGGGTTTCTTGTGTTAGCAAACGACCTGGAGCGTAGAAACGACTGCATATCAATATTCAATCACAATGCTTTGTGCACTGGGATGGATCAGACACTGACTGCTTTGAAACGCTCAATGTGCTCGCTGATGTAGAAGCTAAAGTATTAATTGCATATTCATACACATAGTGCTCCTTAAGGGTGCATATCCATGCTTCCATTCCAGGGCAACTTCAGTAAAAAAATGTTATCGACAGTAGGTAACCAAATGCACAATGACTCATGACCTTCATGTAGGATTAATTTACCCTTCACTGAAAACACAAATTGATTGACCATTATTCAAAACTTTGACACAAATGAGGGAGTTTTATCCTCCCATGTTTATCCAATAAGCCCCCAAGAGTTTAAGAAAATTATACAATAAATTCAATTGTTTTAGTGTTAATCATCTAAAACTAATTAAGCATCAGGGTGAAATTCAGAAGGGAGAATAGCAGCTGCCATTTCTATTTCACTGAACATAAGTATGTGTTGTTCCAAACCCTGTAGCATTATGAAGAGACTGAAATTCATAAGTGATGGAAAAGCATTATGATTAAGATGTAAAACAGGCCATAAATTGATTACTTCACAAAAGCATTTCACTCACCGAATTTTAAATTGACAAATAGGCATACATAGTTCTCATTCATGTTCAATTACACATGCTGACTATGTCTTCAATTTAAGCTTTCCATCAATTGACTGCAAAATTAAAAGAAAAGCATTCAACCTGCTCACAGTTCTTGCAGTCATATTTTGTGTTTACAGAGCAAGAGTATGTATTAAGTCGAAAGGAGTCATTAATAATCACTAAATGAATGAGTGCAGTCATAAGAACCCCTTAAACCCGAACGCTGCGGTCGTTACGCATGATAAAGACAGCATGTCTCCTAATCTCAACATCATCATGCAGATTATCCACTTCACGCGAAGAAACTTGGCAAAAAGCTCATGTTGACCATTTTTACCTCAACGGAACCCAATTCAAGCACCAAGCAAGTAAATAACCATGTAGCAAAATATGGGATAAAATCATATCAGCACGTCGCTAGCATTTCTACTGAATTTGTGCTACGCATACAAACCATAACTCAAATGAAAGAGGAAAGTCCACAGAATCCAACAATATAAGCCTTGTCATTTTAATCTGACACCACACTCAAAGAACAGCAGGCATACACGTTACAGTCTACAGAGATGAGCAAAAAAATTGTCTTACCTTTGATATTTTGTAATAAAAACTGTTCAAGGGTAAATCTGCCCATGCTATTGTTAGCGCAAAGTGTCCATGTTATCACGAAACTAGATCTTCCAGTCTCCCAGCATGTTTTTTTTCCGAGGCATTGCTTCAAAGATCTCAGCTCCTTAGCATTCAGCTTGCTTGCAATGTATTTTCCTCTCTGTGATCGGCTTGTGATGCTGTCAGTAAGACTTTGCCGATAGCCATTTGATTCTATGGGTTCTGATGTTTCCAACAAGCTCTAAATCACCTTAATCGCACAAACCTAGCCTGAGCTAGAGCCTTGCGTTCCCAGTGCGTCAAACTGAGTCCATGGGCTATTCGCATGTACTTGAATGGTGCGACAAAATAAAAGCTTAACTGGTTTGTTTGTGGTATTTCCTGTATAATTATCCGTTAAATATTCAATAGTCATTTTCAGAGTCGTTTTCTGACAGAATCTTTGTGCCATTCTGTGAGAATACTGAGAGTACAACAGTACAGTACGTGTTTTCTTGACTCATTCTTTATGGTTTTTGTTCTTTTTGCTTTTTTACCATTTTTTTACATTACATTTGTATTTATAATTATATTTATTTGCTTTTTTTTAAATCAATCTGCTCCAGTGGAGTCACACTTCATTTTCTTTGTATGCAGAGTTGTAAAGTCCGGGTTCAGGAAGTAAAAATCCTCCCCAGAACTTTATTCAAACCACCTGGATTTACTTCGGACAGGAGATAGAGCCAATATGAGTGATCAACTCATTCTGTGGGAGATAGAAAAATTGGCAGGACTTCTACTTTCTGAACCCTGGATTTTACACCTCTGTTTGTATGTATTATCTTTCAATGGGGAATTGTATAGGCTACAGGACTGGCAGAAATAACACTAAAAAATATATAAAAAATTCTAAAAATTAAAAAATGGTTGAATTTGGATGGAATGTATGCCTGTAGTGAAATTAAATGAGTTTTACAGCTTGGTAACTGAGAAATACGAAACAGCACACAGTGTCAGCTTGGAGAAGCCACCTAGACATTCCCGAACTAAAACCTCTCTAATTTGGCACTGATTTAATTGGTTAGAATAAACTTTGGTACAGATAATGGTGAGATTATGTGCTGTAATTTTTTAGGGGTTTCAGACAGCAACCGAATAATTTTACGACAGATAAAAGGAAAATTCTGTTTGGTGCAAAAAAGATGTTTCATTTATGCAGTGTTCCATCTTCATTTACTCTGACTCAGTGACATACAAACTGATTTTTGCACCATGACAAAAATCCCCACGGCATTACCTTTATTATGATACCAAGATTATTCAAATCGACCAAATTGTTGCAGAGATATAGTCATTTCATTTTGGGCATGTCATTTTCAAGCCAGAGGCTCAGGGCTTAAGGGGTTGGCACCCTTTGTGAAAAAATGAACCATCTAACAGTCTAAAAGACCAATAAATAAGAAACCCTGCCCATTTTATATGGCTGGTAGTCGTCTTTTCAGTACGTACAGTATGCAGTATAAGTACGAATCCAGGGAGACTTTTTCATCTATGCCAATGTTAAACAGTGAACCTACAGATCATCTGACAATTGAAGTCTCCGTCTTCAGGTAAAATGGAAGTGATCAGTCTTTCTAATATCACCAATCAGTTTTGATGAAGGTTCACTCCATGGTGACAGCAAAATATTGGGAAATCCCAATTTTCATATGAAATGCCCCTTGAGGAAAGTATAAATTTTGGAAAACAAAAAAAAATTCATCTTGGTTAAAAGTAGGGTTAGTCAAATCTGGCCTTTAAATCCTGACTGGGAGTCAGCTGGGCAGTGAGCATGCAAGTAATTAATTGTGTACGTAAGTAAGTCTGTATTTAAGCAAATAAATAAATAAGTGACCAAGAAAAATTTCTACAGGTCGACATATAATGTATCATTTTCATCACAATTATCAGAGCTAGGTTTGAAGTTGGAGGCTCTCCTGTGGTTGAAGTTGGAAAGCAAGAGCTTAAATAATAAGAGGCAGCAGGAGACTGCATATCCCCCCGAACCCTACAAAAGGTGAAATGTAACTAATTTCAAAATAGCTAGAGGCAGTACTCCAGAATATGGTTGACTGGTCTTTCACACATGTATTAAATAATCTTGTAAAGTTTCATGATTATATACTAATGTGATTGGCTGAAGGCGGCCATATTGTTTGAACAATCACCTTATAGATCTCCGTAGGACCCTTGAACAACATGAAACATGCAAAATTTTAATGGCAAAGAAAACACTTTTTTTAGCTCTTACCCAAAAAAGAACATGTTCTTCTCATTCCATAAATTTTTTTTGCAATTTTTATGTACAGATTAATAAGGTGTTGAAGTCATTTGTATGACAACGTTTCGGTTACGACTTGGGGTGACCTGGAATAGTCGACTATTCGACGATTCGATTCGGAGGAGTCTGATTCGACGATCAACCTCGTAGTCTAATCGTCGGAAAATGTTGTTATATGACCAAGATCGTACCTTTCTGACTACATGGGGGTGCCCAGGCTGCTGAGCATAAATCTTTACATAGAATGTCTTTGTTTTCGTTATATATAGCCTATTTTGATACAAAATCAGCCTAATTTCTGTTACTAAAGAATTGAAAATGACGTGTGTGTTTAAACAGTAGACCTATACTTACTACGCATAAATAAATCACCCACTGCAGTCAGCGCCGCCGCAGGGGGGGTGCGAGACCCTGTGCCGACTTGATGCATGAGGCCCTGCTCACATGCACGCGCATTAATCATGTCAGGCTGCAAGCACATAGCTGTTCTAGTTATACTCGGTGAAATGACATGCATTTTTAGACTAAAACAGCATTATTGTGGCAATAATTTCAACTATGATTTTTTTGGATATCATAATCTTTCAAAGTAAAAACATAACGCTTTGCTGAATACCCCTTGGCCCGGACAAGATTTCCTGCCTCAAGGTCACAGCGCTAAGGTCAAAGGTCAAATCCAGCAAAAAACATGACGGTGCACATCTATGTGTCACAGTGAGTTACCATACCAAATTTGGTGAAGCTGCGATCAGTAGTTGCTGAGTACTGACCCGGACAAGATTTCCTGCCTCAAGTTCACAGCACAAAGGTCAAAGGTGAAATCCAGCAAAAAACGTGACGTTGCATATCTATGGGTCATAATGAGTTGCCATATCAAATTTGGTGAAGCTGTGATAATTAGTTGCTGAGTACTGACCCGGACAAGATTTCCAGGGTCAAGGTCACAGCACTAAGGTCAAAGGTCAAATCCAGCAAAAAACCTGACGTTGCACATCTATGGGTCATAGTGAGTTACCATACCAAATTTGGTGAAGCTGTGATAATTAGTTGACGAGTACTGACCTGGACAAGATTTCCGGGGTCAAGGTAACAGCGCTAAGGTCAAAGGAGAAATCCAGCAAAAAACCTGACGTTGCACATCTATGTGTCACAGTGACTCACCATACCAAATTTGGTGAAGCTGCAATCATTAGTTGCTGAGTACTGGCCCGGACAAAGTCACCCAGACAAGATTTCCAGGTTGAAGGTCACAGCGCTAAGGTCAAAGGTCAAATCCAGCAAAAAACATTACGTTGCACATCTGTGGGTCATAGTGAGTTACCACACAAAATTTGGTGAAGCTGCGATAATTAGTTGTCGAGTACTGACCGGACAAGATTTCCAGGGTCAAGGTCACAGCGCTAAGGTCAAAGGTCAAATCCAGCAGAAAACCTGACGTTGCACATCTGTGGGTCATAGTGAGTTACCACACAAAATTTGGTGAAGCTGCGATAATTAGTTGTCGAGTACTGACCGGACAAGTTTTTCAGGGTCAAGGTCACAGCGCTAAGGTCAAAGGTGAAATCCAGCAAAAAACCTGACGCTGCACATCTATGGGTCATAATGAGCTACCATACAAAATTTGGTGAAGCTGCGATAATTAGTTGATGAGTACTGACCCGGACAAGATTTCCGGGGTCAAGGTCTCAGCGCTGAGGTCAAAGGTCAAATCCAGAAAAAAACATGACATTGCGCATCTATGGGTCATAATGAGGTACCATACCAAATTTGGTGAAGTTGCAATAATTAGTTGCAGAGTATTGACCCAGACAATATTTCCAGGGTCAAGGTCACAGCGCTAAGGTCAAAGGTCAAATCCAGCAAAAAACATGATGTTGCCCATGTTTGGTGAAGTTGTGATAATTAGTTTGTAAGTACTGACCCGGACAAGATTTCCAGGGTCAAGATCACAGCGCTAAGGTCAATGGTGAAATCCAGCAAAAACCTGATGTTGCACATCTATGGGTCATAGTGAGTTATCAAGTTACCATACCACGTTTGGTGAAGCTGTGATCATTAGTTGCTGAGTGCTGGCCCGGACAAAGTCACCTGCACAAGATTTCCAGGGTCAAGGTCACAGCGCTAAGGTCAAAGGTCAAATCCAGCAGAAAACCTGACGTTGCACATCTGTGGGTCATAGTGAGTTACCACACAAAATTTGGTGAAGCTGCGATAATTAGTTGCTGAGTACTGGCTTGGACAATGTCATGGACAGACTACAGATGACGGACGACAATACCCCTCTGGCCTAAGTCGGCCGAGGGGTAAAAATCAACTGCAGAACGATCGGCTTTTATCATCAAATCAGCTCAGCTGTCACTTTATATTGCCATGTTGAAGTATGACAGTGCATCACGAATTACAATTCAACAAACACTAATACCTAATGGCTCACATTCACTGGCGACAATCGCTTATTTTGACTCATTTCTATGGAAAAATCTCAACAAAGGCGTAGTATTCCGACACCCGCGACAGTTTAACATTTGATTACGATGCAGTATATTTTCTAATACTAGTCAGTCACAAACGCTCTGCTGCAGTATAATTTTAAAACATCAGATTCCCGCTCACCATTCATTGATTAGGTGATGGTCACTTTCCTTGGCTTTTGGGTCGCAAACTGAGCAATTTAATCCTTATAATCCAGCCTGGATGCAACGTCTTTTTCGATAGACAGAAGGGCGAGCCTGCATAGTCTCTCCTGCGACATGGAGGTTTGAAAATAGTTTTAAATTAGTTTTAACTTTGAAAAGCTTCGCTACCCCGATGTCAATTATTGATATTGTCAATAAAACCCTGAGAGCAATCTCACAGTTAGGAAAGGCAAGTGAGCAGCGAGACAGAGCATGTTACATATGACGACATAAAAAAAAAAAAAAAATCGGGGTAAGCTTTTATCGAGATGAAATGGTAAATAATGAAACTGACACAGAGAATTGCCATTTTAGGAGCATGATGAGTCAAGTGCAGTGATGCAAAATATGTATTCATTTATTTAAAAAAAAAAACAAAACATGATTGGATGATCAGTCGACTATGGGCAAAATCTGACGAATCAGATTCAACTATGAAAATCCTTAGTCGAAGACACCCCTAGTTAACAACCATTGTAAAAGTTTACCATCGCCAAAAATAAATATGTACTCCAGCCTTGCTACGATTGCATGTGATCTTATTTAGGTAAGCTGGGAATTCCCGCTGGACAAACGTTTCTGCTGCCCATTGCATTGGCGAGCAGAATTTGTCCCGGTATGGTTGTATGTTAAAACAGTCAAAGTCAGGGGTTCCCAAACTCGGTCCTGGGACCTCCCTGTGTATGCTGGTTTTTGCTCCACCCTGGTTTGCAATCATAGGATTTTAGCAAGCTGTTAATTTGTCTTAATTAGGTGCATTTTTGTTCAGAGCAGAAATTTATCCTCTCTTGACAAACAGTATTTTGACAGATATGCATACAAACAATGAGGAATAAATTCTGCATCCACATTGCAATATATGAGTAACAACTGCATATAAAGAGGGAAAAAATGTACCCAATCAAAGGAAAAAAATCAATGGGTTCCTAATTGGTGAAACTGTGGGCACATGGTTGCAAAAACTAACAATTTACTAAACAAGCAAATGACAGAGTCAAACCTGTTTTATGTTTGAGTGCAAGCAAATTATTTTGAAAGAATTCTTATCACCTGTCTTCAGCAACCTAATTTGGAGGTTACTGATTTTTTCAGTACCTGATTTGATCTGTTTAAAAATGTTATTACCTGAAATTGCTTGCCACACAGGAAAAAAAAAAAAACTCATATGCAAGGGTCTTTTATTCGGTCTTTTATTCTTTATGGCACAAATGGATATTTCTATTAAAATTTGGCTTAAAACAGCAAATAACATATTTAAACACAAAATGCACCCAATTTGGACAAATTAACAGCTTGTTAAAGTCCTATGATGGCAATTATGGTTGGGACAAAAACCAGCACACACAGGGAGACCGCAGGATCGAGTTTGGGAACCCCTGGTCAAAGTAACTATATAGTCTGTATTTAGAAGTTAGAATCCTCTTAAAGGATAATAAAACTATAGTCAAGTTACATTGCCAAATAAAGTACATAATCCCAGCAATCCAAAACAATAAGCAATTTAAAAAAAAAAAAATTGTACTGTGTGTAAACTGTGTGTAAATGTTGGGTATAAAACGGTATAAAAACTGCCATGTTCATTCGGCTGGAAGAAGATGCCTACGTCACCCGGGCTGGTGCTCTTTTGTTTTAAAAGTAAAATGGTGAAAGGTCACATCAGTCAGGTTTGAATCACCTGTTTCATTAGAATACACAACAACCGCGCACTGCAGCATTGTCGAGGATTAAATACAGATTTCCAGCGAACGTTCGGTTGTAATTCAAACAGCTGGTATCTCTCAAAACACTCTTGATCATCGACTCAACTTTCAGTACTTATACTGTGATTCCGCACACTCGCAAGACACATCCAGCCCTCATGATGTGACGTCTGGGCAGAATATTTCCCATTGTTTGATTGGTCAATTATTTTTTATGGCGGTGATGGCAGATTCTGAAGTTTGTAGGATTATGCGACGTTTGAACACGGATAACACGGCGTAAAAAATGTAAATAAAATAATGACTTGGACAGCAGACATTCTGTCCTTTATTTGACAATGCAAGTTCACCATAGTTTTTCTTATTCTATAAGATTGCTTAATGGTGAGTAGGAAGAACAAACTGAGAAAGTGTACGTCAGTGTGCAACCATTATGCCCTGATGCAGTTTATAGGGCAGACATCCATTCACAAACGGGGTAGATAAAAGTGAAAGGTAAACTGAGTGTTTCCTTAAAACTGGATGTTTTCACGCATAATCTTAAATTAACTCTACAGCCTTTTGAAAATATCTAAGGGAATTTAAAGCAAGTAAAAAAAAAAAAAAAAAACTAAAATGTCTGCCGGTCGTTGAAAAGACAGCTTGCAAATCTTGTTTTGAGGTATAACTTCTTTTGTTACAATGTACTGATTTCCAGTTTTCTCTAAGACCACACCTCCAGCTGTCCAGCTCACCGGTGTACTAAGACCCGGACTGCACTTCCCCCGTTATTCAATTATCACCTGCACCTGTTGTTCATTTCCACTGTGCGGTAGCAGTGTGCTATTTAAGACCAAGCTTCGCACTTAGCCTTTGCAAGTCTTGTCACTACATGCCTGTGCTGTATTCCTAGTCTTGTACAGACGTACTTTCCGTGTGTCGCTTGTAGAATTCTAAATATTTAACTAAGTACTATTTGTTTTATACCAGAACTTTATTTAACTCATTTGGCGCCACTGACGTTGATCTACGCCTTTGACGTGAATCTACGTTAATGGCGCTTGGCGTTATACTATTTGCCAGAATTTCAGTACCGCCTATCTCCACCAGATGGCACTGCAATTTCATCACCACACTCGTGGTCGCTCAGAATGTTCGTGTTTACATTTCCCCCATGTATTCAGTGCATAACAATGGCCTGCTGGACCATTGAAAGTGTGGCGCCAAACGAGTTAAAGGAACCTCGCTTCCTTTTGTTTTCCTATTTGTAATACATTGTTACTGCAGCTAAAGCCCAGAGTCTGTATTACTAATAGTGTTAAGGAACCTCGTTTCCATTTTATTTTTATATTGCAACATTTGTGCCTTCTGTTGTGCAGTAGGCCTAATAAATACAACCAAGTCTATCCTTGCACCTGAGTCCAGTCCTTAACTTCCTGTCCTCTGTGCATCTGAACTGTGCACGAAGCACAATCATTACATTTTCAGTGTACTTTTGGTGTTAACCAAGACTAATTAAAGCAGCACTATGTAGTTTTTTCACCCTCAAATATATATTTCCAAGATCTTTCTGGTGATACATCAACTCACAATAGGTTGAATGACACCTTTGTCATGGCTCGATCGCGCCTGCATCGCCTTCACTGGCACTATGTAACTTCAGGTTTCGGGTAGGAACCCAGGCCACCCAGGCCCAAAAAGAACTACAAACTTACTTACTGCTTTACAGCATACGTCACACAATCCCCCTCCCCCACGTCTCTCAAGACCAGCGAGTGAATGTAGAATGAAGCAGAGATGGAAGTGGTTGTAATGGCTGAAGCGGCAAGGAAACCGAAGAAGGCAAAGGTGTCATCGGAGGAGACATTGAAAAGAAAATGCAAAAGCGATAAAATAAGAGCCAGGATTAGGGTCAACATTGGACCGGCTTTCACTCGCTGGCGAGAGCTGAAAGAGGAGGAAGGATGTCCAACCAATGGCAACCTGGCTTTGTTACTTTTGGACAAGTAAGTACAAATTGTTACCTTAATCCTTCATTCTAGATTTAGTTCTAGTGCGTTTGAACTTGCTTTGTGTCAGGCTGTGTCATTGAAATCATTTAGTATCCCGTTTATGCTCAGTCAAATAATCGTCTCCAGCAATTTATCTAGCTAGATGGTATCTGCCATGCTAGCTAGTTGTCATGCTATCGCTAGCTGGCAAACATTGCTAAACTAGTCGCCAGTCGAAATGTTTGATCATAAACGTGTACTTCACTCCCGTATAGAGTACTAAAGGTAGAAGATTCGTTGTGTTTTATTTTGGAAAGATAAAGTAATGATCTGGCTTGGCATGTACTCATGTCGTTTAAGGGATTTTCTGCCGATTCCCTGTCGCCCTCGTTTTATTGCACAAGCTAATTGGTTCTGTGCATGACAATTTTGTGGTCGGATTCTTCATAGGGACTGGCTATTCGAACCGCGACTGTGCATGGAAGCGACGTCCACTCACTTCTTAGCAGAGCAAAAATGAATTGATGCCGGTTAGGGCAAGGATTAGTAGCAGCTGTGCATGTAAGCGACACCAACTCGCTCACCTGCAGAGCACTGCGGAGCAGATAACTGCAATGATAACCACAACCATAGCGATTTAAGCATCAACACTGATGAACGATATCATTGTGTAAACATTGATGTTGTGCGTTCCAGCTGTGTCAGAGCCCTTTTTTCTCTGCAAAGTCATCTGCCGTGTTGAATAAACACGAAGCCCTGTAAATTCCAATGGATTTCGATTGGCAGTCAGTTTGTGCATAAAATCGCTCTGAAAGTAACCGCAACGATGTCGTTTTCCATTATCATTGTCATTATAGTTGTAGTGTGGACTTCGCCATCTAAGTGAGTTAGACCGATTTTTAAGTCTCCCTCACCTGGTCTGAAGACATGGTTGATCGGTTCGCACATTACATGTCCTGCTTCAGAAAGTCTGCTGGTGTAGTTGGCTTGTCAACAAATGCACATGTAGACAGATTTTACGACAGTTGTTACAGACAATACCGTTTATCAACTGCAGGGGGACACCGTGAGCGAATCTGGCGAAAACTACATAGTGCTGCTTTAAGCAGTTAAAATGAATTCAGTATGTGGCTCCCATGTGTGTTTCCTTGTGTCGTGTATGTCAATGTTACAACCATTACAAGGTGCGTGGCTTTGATAAACCTGTACTTTTTAATCTGGTTAGAAAGTTATCGTTTCCCTATAATTTTCTGAAACTAAAATTTTGTCTCAAATGAAATTCATATTTGTCATAAAATTTCACAAAATTTTATTTTTTGATAATCATGTGAGGTAATCAGGTGGTTTTTCGTGTTTTTACCCAGTAGTAAACAGGCAGAAATCCAAAAAACCAGCCAGGCAGAATGTAGTACCTGAACGGAGGCAGAGTCCCAAAACCAGTGATCACACATAATTGTAACCAGAGGGCAAACAGACACACAGTGGAATCCAAACTCATAAACTATCACAAAGAAAGCTAAAGCACTGGAACTTGGGAAAAAGGTGCCTTAATAACAGGACAGAGTCTGAAAAAATGCATCAAGAAAAGTGAGACAACAGAGGGCTTAAAAAGAGGAGGAGGAGATCGGGGAAACGAGAAACAGGTGGAGTGGGAAGAAAAAGAGAGCAGGCAGGGGCATGATCACGAACAAGGTAGATGAAAATTGATTTGGAAAACACGAGGAAATGGGAAGAAAAGACAAATAAACACAATACACTGTAATCAAACTAAACACCCAAATATAAAAACCTAATTAACTGAAACACTAATACAGTCAAATTAATGACTATGCCCTCAGAGCTACATAATCCCAGCACCTCATATTTTTTTAACGCACAACTTTATTGTTTTGTGTTTCACGCCTTCTGCCAAATTTGAAAAAAGCATCCTTAAAACACCACTGAGAGCAATCAAAAACAGCTGCTATAGAGCCTTTGTCTATGAAATGCCTTTACGCTTGCGACCACCTCCCAAGAAAGCAGTCCACTAGCAGCTGGCAAGAACAATGATCCAAAAAAAAAAAAAAAAAAAACAGTTTAACGAAAACAGTTTAAGCTTTTTATAAAAACAACCTCTGTAATGTGCAGCCTCTAAATACGTCCCTCGTTTTCGTTCCACCCACCGACACACGTTAGCCTGAGCGCCGGGATTGTTTTGTAGGCTTGTAACTCCAGCGGAGCATTGCTTGCTCTCTTTTCAAACTCAGCTTTCTGGAACTCTCTCTGTCCTTCAGACTCAGCCTCTGTAGCACTGCATATATTGACTTGGAAGAAGCTGAAAAAAAAATCTATGGCAGATGTCTAAAATATGTGCCCAGATCGTGCTGTCTGATTCCAGTTGGGCCTGGGGGTATATATTTTGCATGAACATCAGCCTTCCTGCCTTCCTGCCTCCATCAGCCTGAGGATTCAATGAATCAAACTATACTTCAATCAATTTGAATAATCACTCGAGTTAATCAGTCAATAAATACATAACCAGGCAGATGGTAAGAATGGTAAAGCAATTCGTCAATGGAAATTCAGTGTATCCTCTTAGACAATGCAGAATTGAATATAAGCATTCAGTAATAACATAAAATGTGGTACAGAAATTTCATTGACATATTTCCCCAAAATAAAATGTTCAGAGCTCATTTAACTCTAAGGCCTCTATCTTACACATTGTGGCGCAAAGTGTGACACAAGAGTCTGTATGTATCGCTGTATGTATCGCTTATGCATCGCTGAAGTTGTCGTTATCCTATCCAGTGCCCAGTTTTTATACATAGCAAATGCAATTGCACCAAACTGAGTGGCCATAGGCGTGTTGGTCTCAAAATGAGGTGCGTTAAGGCGCATTGATGGCGCTTTGCTCTCTTGAGGCATCTGAAATAGATTGCGTGACTGACCAACAAAAACCTAGTCTACAATCAATAGTCAGTTTTAACTACGATTTTTAGGGTGCATTATTAAGATTGTATCATGCGCTTTTGTCAGCATGTGCACAATGCGCGTATCCTCTGCTTGTTACATAGGCCAACAACTCAGGGACAAACAGCAGTGCCCACACAAGCATACAATTAAAAATAAAAAGATTACAATGCGAAAGATTATCGTCATGATATTTTTTAAAAATTGCGTCAGAATGGTCAGTGCGATCTTCGTCCCCACATCAGAGCATGCTGTGATGCAGGCTATTTAAATCGTAAGGGAACCAATTCCAAATTGTGGTCACCGCCTATAATTTAATCGGTGAATTCAATTAGGGCCCAACTCCATGTTGAAAATGTATGGAGTTGGGACCTTATTGAATTCACCGATTAAATTAATCAAAATTTCTTCCACACATCCGACTTGTGCTTCAAGGATGTAATGTCAACAATCTGGTATTCACCAAGTTATATTTGTTTTTATGTCATCCAGGTTGAGCAATTTCTTTCCCAGCCTCAGAGTCTATGGAGCAGAAACATGTTTATTTCACTCCTGCTGGATATTATTCAAGGGGTTACAGTAGTGTAATCAACTTACAATAGCAATTCTCCAAGTTGCCAGGGCATCTGGCTTTTAACAGGTATGGGAGATGAAACTCTGATTGGTTTATTTCATGCTATGCCCAAAACACACCTATGAAATACAACCCCTTTGAACCTTGCGCCTTACTTTGCACCCTGATAAATCTCCGTTAAACTAGCAAAAATGGATTTGGACACACCCTAAATGCACTTGAGACCATGCATTTAGATTGCGAGAATAGGGCCCTCAGCACTTCTAACCCAATTTTGGCCATCCAGAGCTAATAGGAATAAATTAAGAACTGGAATTGCAAAAACTAAATTGGACACCATGGAATTAGGAATGGAACAGAATTAACTGTACTCCAGATTAGTATAAAATGTAAACTATAATGCAGTGTCAACAGACTGAATCAGTTCTACAAGGCGTGATTTTTATAAACCAAAATGCTGAATCATAAGCGCACCAATACTGCTGACATCCATATGACTAGACAAGTATTCACAAATTGCTGGGTTTTATGTTTTCATTTGATGGTATGCATAAATCGCTGAAGCTATTTAAAGTTGTCAGCATTTAGAATATGGTTCATGGCAGTCATTGCCTTTTATAAGAACGATAAAATTCCTCACATACTTCAAGCAAAACTGTCTGTCAGCAGGTCCTTGATCCTTTGCTAATCTGATGTCACTTGTGACCTTTGAAGAAAGCTCTACCATTCAAGCATTAACTCATGGGTCATATTTCAAGTTTCACTTACTTCAAGAGCAAGATTAAGTCAAATACAGTATGGTCCAGTATGTCGATCGAATACAATTATTTTTTATATCTTCCCAGTGATAATTGTTATCTACAAAGAAGGACTACATCACAAACAAGAAGCTTAACTATTGTTTAGTGAGGCCATATTATCCCAAAACATGCTTTACCCTCAAATAATATGAAAAAAGAAATTAAACAATAAATTAAAGGAGCAGTATGTAAGTTTGTGGCCAAAACTGGTAGTGCAATCACATTCAAAATACTGCAGAGCGCAGTATCCCCTCCTCCTCTCCCCCAGACGAGAGGTTGCCAGCTAGGTTGCCGGATCCAGCAAGAACATCAACTACACGGAGCTACCAAGGCTACGTTTCAATATCACCAATGAATTGCTCTGACAGGGTTGTGTTCAGTTCAGTTCAGAAAAGATCGAGACTAATGACTAACTAACTTTAGCAATGGTCACATTGGTCAACTTGCTCGTCACTCTTGTGTGTGGATAGCCCACTAAAGTCCATACTATAATATGCGTAAGAAATGAATGAGGACTCATTTGACCGATGTACTGTCTCACTTACATTTCATATTGCCATAATGGCTGTGCTAATGTTGGAACGGTTTCCACAGCGTCTCAGCATAATGCCAGAGAAACGGACTAATAATGCAGTGCTAATGTTAGCAATGAAGAGTTACGGTTTTTATTTCTCAATTTGTTACCAAGTCAATTCGATGACCCACCTGCATATGCACTAACGTACCATGAACGAACATACATAACGTTATTCGACTGTAGAGAATATTTGAAATGTCCGTGCCTACATTAAATAGAATTAAATTAGCCAAACTTATCTGAATCTTACCTGCCTAGGAGAAAATTAGCAACTTCGGCGTCGGTCTTCAAATTCTTCTCTGCTTTCAGTCGTCTCCATCTTTCAAAGGCATGTCCTATACAGATCCTTGTTTTGTTTCTGACTTAGTCACGATGTATTTCGAAATCATAACGAGGCCTTTTAGCTTTAGTAACGTCAGACATTTGTGCTCCGAAACGCTGGTAGCTGCAGCTCAGTGGTAACTGGCAACCTGGATGCCGAAATGCTACTGACTTCGTGATTGGGAGATAGGTGGAGGGCGGCTCAACAGGCCAAAACACAAAATAACAACATCAACATAAGTTGTGGGCTGCAACCTCGCTTTTGTAATGAGAATATTCTGGCTGGACCACTGTTGTCAGTGATATAATTATTTGAAATTAACATCATTCCTTAATGTCTGGTGATATATCAGGGCCATTTCATGATTAATCAACATACATTTCTTACATACTGCTCCCTTAATACCGCAACGTGTGTGCAAGCATGCATACGTGAGTAAAGAGTATGACTGAGCACACACTTGTGTATGTGTGTGTGTGTGTGTGTGTGTGTGTGTGTGCGCACGCACATGTGCGTGTGTGTATATTTAGGCGGTTTAACTCAAAACTCCAGCTGCGCTCAAAAATGTCTGCTGTAGTAGTAGTCGTTCATCTGCCAGGTGCAATGGAACCAGAACAGCACCTGATTATGTTTTTTGCATTGCTATGATTTAAATTTACCAGCTGTTCTTACTTTACCTGGGTCACTTGAGCCCGGACATCCACTACCAAGAGTAGCTCCCTCTGAGCTGTAATCATTTCATACCCAATTGGCAACTAAACTACAATGACAGAAGCAGCTGTCCGAAATTCCACATTCTTCCTCATAAACAGCCCAAAAATCCAGGTTATTGGGGAAACCAATTATTTTCTCACACAGCCTGTGAACTGGCAGTTGCTAAACTTATACACACATGATTTCGAAAGCATCTACAAAGCACAGGCATATCCTATTAATTTCACTGCAATTTCGAAGAATGTGTCTGTTTGCAAATTGTGTCCATTTTGCATGGTAAATCTCCAAAGCAAGATGAGGATCCTAACAGTGTCACGAAAGGGCCGAAAAAGGTGCTGCCTAAATTGCAGGTGCATTGATCACAAAAACAAAATTATTTAAGGTGTCGGTAAAACTGTGTCAAAACATTTTGACAACATATGTCAAACACGAAAAAACAATGACAGCAAAAAAAAAAAAAAAATAGCGATGGCCATGACTCAATGCTCTCCGACTGTGACAGCAAGAAACTTGGTGGGTTAGTTTCCAATACCCACAGAACTACATTAGCAAATGAAATTGAATCAATCTACTATATCTGAACTAATCTCAACAAAAACAGTACATGGTGAGCTTCAAAATGCTGGTATTCATGGAAGGGGTTAAAATGATTTGATATCCCCAGTGTATGCAAACAATAAAAATGAGAATTGCAAAAAACAGCACATTGTAAAAAGGTGGAAAATAACAAATTAGACATACAGATGGGTGACAAACTAAAGGACAAAACCTGAATAAATGTGTGGACAAACATAACAAATGCAGATGCTTCTGTTCATTTTCCCGGCATGGCATGGGTCCACTCGGCCCCTTAAAGGTGAAAGGGTCACTGCAAATAACGTAGTAACTCTGTGTGATCACCTTCATATCCTGAGGTCAAACATTCCTACCATGATAGGAGTGGTCTCTTCCAGGATGACATTGACCCAAGCCCCACTGGGTACATTGGGTGCATCTCAAAGCCTAGGCTGCATCCTTCGAAGGCTGCATTTTTAGGGGTCGTCACTTACTTCCATCCGCCAAACTGACATTTTGGGTAAGGGAAAACGTAAAATTTAGGGTTAGGTTTAGGGTTTGGGGTTAGAGTTAAGGTTAACGAAGATGAAATGACGCTACGTCAGTTTGGCGGATGGCATTAAGTGACGACTCCTAAAAATGCAGCTTTCAAAGGATGCAGCCTAGGCTTTGTGATGCACCCAGTGGGTCACTGAATGGTTTAATGCAGTGCTTCTCAAACCTCTCCAGGAGGACCACCTGCCCTGCATGTTTTCAATCTCGCCCAGCTTCAGCACAGGTGACTTCAATGATCAGCTCGTTATTGACCCCCTAAAGCTGACTGATGACATCCTGATCATTGGAATCATCTGTGCTAGAGCAGGGAGAGACCCAAAACAGGTAGGCCAGGTGGTCTTCCATGAGAGGTTTGAGAAGCACTGGTTTATTGAGTATGAAAATGATCCTAAGCATAAACCACCACCTTCACAGTCACCCAATCTCACACCAATGATCTCACGTGGAAGATTTTGGAACAATGAATTTGACAGCACTCTCTGCCACCACCATCAAAACATCAAATCAGAGAAAATCCCTTTGAAGAAAGGTGCTCTGTTCCCCCAGTTACGTTACACACTTGTAGACTATATGCCAAGGCATGTTGATGCTGATCTGGCAGCTTGTGGAGGCCTAGCACCTGAATAACACTGTGTAAGTTCATTTTTCGATTAATTTGTCTCCTGTCTGTATACCCACACGGAAAGAACCTATATAAACATATAGGTTTTAATATAGGGCCAGATATAGGTTTCGCATATATGTGACATACATAAAATTGGCCGTTTTCATATATTATAGGTACATATATGTACCTATATGTCACCTATATCTTGAAACCTATATGTGGCCCTATATTTAAACTAAAATTTTTTTTTTTAAGTTTGGCCTTTCCAAACCTACCCAATTAAGGAACTATGTACAAGTGGTATTTTCCGTTTTAAAATTGTTATTTTTAAACTTTTAAATTTATTCCTTAACCGTTGACTGCCAACTCTTAACTTCGTAGTGGCGGGTCAGGGCCAGCGCTAGACCTGAAAATTCGGGAATTATCCATCCCTTTATTGGCCGGCTATTAGTCAAGCAAATTCTAGATGGTTTTCCTTTTAAGCCCCTTTCACAATTCAAGAATAATCATCAGTTGGCAATTGAAGACCTGCGGCTTCTTCCCCCATTATTCCTAACAACAAATAATGGGCTACATTCAGTAGAAAATAATTTAATTATAATTAGGTCTATGCCCTGGCACTCAGCAACAATTTTTTTTTTTTTTTTTTTTTTTCCAGCGAGCAATTAGTCAGAACTCATTTGCGAATGAAGGTAATTTCGGCGATAATGCACGCACACCTGTTTTTGCAATAATCACGAACTTGCTGTAAAAAATAGACGGCTGTCAGACTGGAAAATGTAAACGGAGGAAACCAATGGGCTACTTGTCACCAGAATTACCTTTAATTATAATGAAGAGTTCTGAAATGCGCTCTCGCTGGAAAAAAAAATACCGTTGCTGAGTGCCAGTCGTGAGACTTAATTATTATTAAATTATTTTTTCTGTACTGAATGTAGAAGGTAATTTCGGCCCATTATTTGCTGTTAGATCGCACGGGGGAGAGAAGCCGTGTCTTCAATTGCCACTTGATATTCTTGAATTGGAAAACGTGCTTATAAAGGAAAACTGTCTAGAATTTGCCAGGACTAATTGCCGTCAATAAAGGGATGGATAATTGCTCCCGAATTTTCAGGTCTAGCGCTGGTCCTGACCCGCCACTACGAGTTATCTCGTAGTTGGCAGTCAACGTGTTAAATACTTACGTTCGCCACTTCGCAGACTCAGAACGAGAGCGGACGAATCTTCCAATCACTGCAAAAATCTAATATATGAGCGCCCGTCTGCCCAACAGGACGCGCCAAGGGGAACTCTAATCTACATAACCCTTCCCAGCAGGCCCTTCGTAATTTGCATCCCTGTGGCGCATTGGCCAATTGCGCGCTACTTCTGAAAAGAGCTGCCGACCACTGGGCGGGGATTAAAACCTATATGTTTATATAGGTTCTTTCCGTGTGAAAATTTAAGAATCCTTGTTATTTCATCCCTGTAGGAAAAAGTCTGGGACCTTTAGTTGCTACACAAGCATCTCAGATAAAAGACAAGTGTCTGTTCATTAAAACTGTGAACAGAAATGTAGACTTTGTCTTCAAATTCATTAACCATAGTGAAATGCTCAAATAGATGTGGGGATGAAAATGACTTTTGAAAGGCATGTTTACTTGAATGTATGTTCATCTGTGTACTATAATTTTGTTATTTTTGTTTTATTTTGCTACATTAAGACTAAGGACCTCGGAGCCATAATCATCTAGAAACTGCATTACAGACAAGATAGAGAACATTGCATTTGGTGGATGTAACAGTGTAGTGTATAACCTTTCAGTGGATGAGTATGAGCTGTAATGATGTGAATCCAATTTTATCTAATGTGGTGAATCTGGCAGTGACTCAAACTTGAAAAAATGCTTAATTGATGAAATGAACATAATCAAACCAATTTGTTTTTATACATTTCCTTCTCTTCCACAATACACAACTCAATCTTCATAGAATGGAAATAGGTATGGTCAAGAAAGAATTGATGACCGTGTTATTGTTTCAGGAAAAAAATGTAACAAATAGTATTAGATATTTGTGTTGATATCAGAGCTTTTTGTCTCCTCTCACTTGCCATAGTTAATAATGACTAGTTTACACATAACATGCCGTTGTCACATGTCAACATGTATTTAGGATCAAATGTGATGCCATTTTCACATGTTCACATGCAATTAATAAGTTATTGCGTGAAATTCTTGTTATTTCTGTAAGGGACTTTGGACTAATATGCAGATATTACCTTGAGAATAAAAATATGAGCTAGGCATCATGTATGACAGTTGCAAAAGTGAGATATGACCTACACAATAGGTATGACAAACAGAACCTACCACTGGGTATATGAGCTATATAGGAAACCTATATGCCCTCTATAAGCACATATATGTACCTGAATTTGGCCTATATGCGGCATATATGCGCATATAAGCTGCATATATGCGGCATATAGGTTGCATATATGCGCATATATGTTCATATAGATTCTTTCCATGTGGGTATACCAAGTAAATGTACCACTCCCAAACAAAATCTGTCAGACAGTCAGCACAGGTAATCATGTCATTAAAAGATTTATGATTAAACCAGTGGCAGCTGCTAAACTGAAAATTGTTGAAGCACAGAATACCCCTAGAAAATAATGACTGGTCTAGACCCATTTTCTATTATCCATTTAAATTCACATTACATGAACTCTAAGAACGCATTTGGGAAGATCAGTCATAGCTAGTTCTTCTTTAAAGGTAAGAAGAGAACTATTTAGTTTTGATCTGTTTTCAGTCATTTTCCTTGATTAACAAGTTTTTCAATTATAAGAATAATATTAAAGCTGCAAGCAGCTGTGATTGGGCCCTCGCACTCACGCGCAACTGCGGTGTGAAGCAAGAAGAAAGAAAAAACTGGAAGGAGCGAAGAAACGCAACATTTCATTCATCCACTAGGTGGTGCTATGAGCATAACCAGATGTGGGCAGGTGCGTTCGGGGGGGACCCTCATCACACAAGTCAAGTTTCGTGCGAATTGGAAAATGCGTGACGGATTTATAACGAGTTGATATTCCGCGGCGAAGGATTAAAAGTCGCCGCCGCCGCCGCCACGGGCACCCTGCAACATGACACGACACGTGTGTCACTGTGGAGATTCATCAACTTGATCATCATGTGGCCACAAAATGTATGTTGTAGTTGATCAGGTCAGGAGTTTGGGGTTGGTGTTTGTAAATGTAAAATATGGCATTTTCTGTTTCCAAATGAGGGCACCAAGAGCAAGAGTGACTACGAGCATATGGAGACGTTCAGGGCAGGGCTCTTGTCATGTACAAAAGTTTTGAAGCAGTTAGGATGAGGTATGTGGGAGAGAGAGCTGTTCGATTATGCATGGCGAATCATCAAAAATGGCGGTACATTAGCGGCCACGGCCATCGACGCAGAGAAAAGCTTTGATAAATTTTGATCACAAAGGTCTTGAGATGATGTTCACCAAATCTGAAGTTGATTCGACAAAATCTGTGGGAGGAGTTCGTTAAAATACACGGTGTGGAATGGCCGCCATTATCGAAAATAAAAATCAAAATGGCGGACTTCCTGCAGGGGTTGGACCATGATGTCAAGTGACTTTTTTGTGCACCAGGACAACTTCTGCATGCGTACCAATTTTCATTCAGCAACTCCAAAAAAGTCCTATGGGGAAGGGTTTTAGAAAATTTAAGGGGGCGCTATAGAGTCATTTTGTCCCCTTTATGGGCAGCACTCCTATCATATGTAAGTACTCGCCATTCTTGATATGTACATCAATTTTCATGAGGTTATGACTTTGTTAAAGGCATGAAAAAGCCAAATGTAATTTGATGGCGAGGGATCGATAGTCACCACGTCGGCAGACGGACGCCATTGCTCGTAGCTTCCCAGCATTCATAATGTAGCTTCACCAAATTGTTCTGCATGTCTTAGAAGTGGACTGAAGTTGGTGGGGTCAACTATGTTGGATCAGTACATGGTAGAGTAAAAAAAGGTGACTTCCTGTTACCAACGGGGGGCGCTATGAGTAAGGCAGGATATTAATATATGGGGGCATTCAGGCGGAGCCATCATCATGTCCATGAAATTTGAAGCTGTTAGGATAAAGTATGTGGGCGTGAGAGCCGTTGGAAAATGGATGGCGAAATCACGAAAAGTCGCCAAAGTTCGTCACGCCCTAGCAGCCATGCCGTTTGACCTACAGACATTCTTTACACAACTTTTGGTCAGCATGGTCTATAGACGATCAAATGGGAAGTCGTTTTTTTGGCGAAATCCCTAGGAGGAGTAAGTTACAATACGAGGTGACAAAATCGCCGGTAATCAAAAATTGAAATAAAAATGGCCGACTTCCTGTTGGGGTTGGACCATGACATCAAGAGACTTTTTTGCGCGTCTTGGTATGACACATGTGCGTACCAAATTTCGTTGGCCTAGGACAAATTGACTCCAATCAGGGGGGCTTTTTGAAATTTTCTAGGGGGTGTCATTTTGCCCCGCCTTTTTGCAATGACTTTAAAATATGTCAATTTTCACCAGACCTGACAAGTGTGAAAAATCTGGTGAGTTTTTGAGCATGTTAAGGCCTCAAAGCATTCTAAAATACTTGATTAAAAATAATAAGAAAAAAAGAAAAAAAAAAGAAAAATTCTAACAATTACAATAGGGCCCTCGCACCGTTAGTGCTCGGGTCCTAATAAGCAGGTAATCACACAGCTCAGACATGGTTTAAGGGATAAAAGTGCCAATATAATGATAAGTAAAGTCCGCACACTGAAGGACAACGCTCCCCAAAAATTTATTGTATCAAAGTTTCGATCAGAACGATCTTCATCAGGATATCTTATCTATTTGGATCTATTTGATCAATTTTATTGTGAGAATAATATCTGATTGACATTAGAAAGCATTCATACGTTAGCAGAAATGGGAGTTACGGCCAATCAAAGTTGACACAGGTAAAAAAAATAATTTCCAAACGGCCTTGAATCTTGAATCATGGGTAGGTTGATGAAATTTGGGATAGCGTTTTCTACAACTATATGTGATGTTTTGGATTAATATTTCTGGTACGTTAAAGTGTATGTTGCATTTTACTGCTGTAGTTGTTTAAGGTTGCATTAATTTAACTACCTTGCATACTGTTGGTAGGTAAATCTACGTACCGCATCATACCATAATATTTTTGTTGCATTGCCATCATGAGAGAACCACTATCTAAAAAGTAAACTTTTCATGAGCTCAAAAAAACAGCCTTGTTTTCAGTTTTGTGAGAATGCATTTGCCAGCTAATCCAAGGGGGTTATACATAGCTTGTTTAGCTTAAGAAGCTGAAGAATGTTTTCAATCCATGAAGGAACACACAATCTTTCAGTATACTAGAAAAAAATCAAAACTGCCAAATTAGAATGAGCCCTATCCTTTGCATTGTTTCACTCGACAAGAGTAAAAATTTGTAATCTGAAAAGCAAATTGGAACTAAAACTGTCAGACAAAAGTAGCTCAGCAAAATGTACAATATTTTCCATTGAGATGAAGCACAGCTGAAGTATAAATTTGCGCAAAATGAAAATACGCAAGTAAAGCATGAGAACCTCAAATTTGTACTTCAGTACAATACTGAAGTATAAAGTTACATTACAGCACTGTATATTGTAAATTTATTCTACCTTATAATAGCTGTCCCCCTTCCCTCCAAAATTAAACAGAAAAACTGATAAATGCAGTCTCTCTGCCACTCCCCAGATAATGCTACAGAACATGTGGTGTAATAATAATAATAATAATAATAATAAATTTGAAAAGCATCTCTCATACAAGAAATGGAGCACAAAGTGCTTTACAACAAAGAAATTACATGCATCGAGTGCCGCACGCGAGAAAAGAAAAAAATGTACATTAAAATAGGACATAAAAAAGTTTGAAAATAAAACCAAAGGGTGACCAAATAGGCAGACAAAACCCACTGATTTGCCAGCAACATGTATTGTATTTACTTCATTGAATGATCAGTTCAAATGCCACCTGCATTAAAGGAGCTGTGTCACAATAACTGCGCATGCTCACTTCTAACATCCCAAGAAACTGAATCTGATCCCATCCTCGCCAATCTGTCTTTGTTTTGCACTGTATTTACCTATATATTTTAGTTACTCAGGCATTATGCTTTTTATATTATGGAACTTTCTATGGAAATTGGAGAGTTCAAACTGCAATTTTCAGCTTTAGCCAAAGGATACAAAGGATGTAAGCTGGTTGTCAATCCCAATAATCATAGAAGAAGAAAAATACCTTCTAGATTTTGATTTGCAGTTGAACGGAAAGGATTTACTTCATTAAAAGTTGTGAGCATCCGCAGTAATAGTGATACAGCTCCTTTAAATCAAATCAGAATTATTCCATGGATTGCTGAAGGTTGTAAAGTGAATAAAACGTAAAGACGATAAAACGTCAGACCTCAGAACCCTTTAAGGGCTAGGTCACACCAATCCATGCATGTTATGCGTTAATATTTACCCAAATTTGCTGCATATTAGTAACTGCTGCTGTCAGTCCTGCTTGAAACCATTCACTCATTCCGGTTGGCAGGGAGAATATGTTTGGAACTATTCAGAGCAACATGGAATACGTGACCACGTGGCTACCAGATCAAAGCGTGTCGCAACTCTCTTTTTCAATGGCTCTGGCCGCTACTTCACAGCAGGCTGTTCCATTGTGAAGGCGATTTGGAATACAGCCGAGAAATGCAGCCTCCATGTTGCACGATGGAATTGTTGGCACATTCACACTCCGTTTCCATGTTGACAATTCCACTTGATATCAGGCGAGATGAATGCTGCATTTCTCGGCTGTACGCAAAAGCACCTTCACAATGGAACATGCGATGACGTCGCAGCTCAATTATGCAGCCTTCGAAGGATACAGTAAACGCTTTGAGATATGGCCATTCTCTCGCAGTTACGTGCAAGAGTTTATGTTAGATGATCTCTTTCTCAAGTTATGCTGCTAACTTTGTAACAATGAAATTATTCACCAAGAAAGGTTTTATCTTAGGGGTGCAAACAAGTACCCGGGTAAACAAGTAACCTACTCCCTAAATAGACCATGACCATTTACAAAAAAATTGATAGTTGAAAATCATTTTATGGTCCTATCATTTTTTCTATATTTAATCCCATTAGGCTGAGGTTCCTGTGTTATGTAGGCCCATATTCGTTATTTAAAAAGGTATCATGCTTGTTGCTTTAGGTGTTTCAAGCTCTTCAGCCCCAACTCCTGGTAACGCTGGCATGGGATTTTTCATAGCTTGCCACAGCCCCTCACCTTTTACTGAGAAATAAATAAATAAATAAATAATACTCTGAAAAATCTTTTATTTTAATAAAGTGATTCATCACATTAAATACTAATACACACACTATGAGTATTTTGTACAAATGTGGCAGGTACCAACAATTAAGTAAATTGCTATATTTAATATATTTCGCTCTCTCTCCTCAAAATCGTAGGAGAGTCATTTATTAATGATAGCCATTTTAACCAAATTAGTTTATGTTCTCCAAATTAACGTTAACCAAGCAGCAGTAGGCTAATTTACCAAGTGCGTTTGAATTCTCTAAATGTTAAGGAAAGGTGCTTCAATGCTTTCTAACTTATCACCTTTAGCATACGGTACACTGAACCATCCTTTACGAAAAAAAGATGATGCCGTCCCAGGATACCATGCGTTACCAATATTTAGAGCGACGACCATCCATCCCCCAATCACAAAAAAAAAAAAATATGACAGGCAAGAGACGCATGATCATATTGCCAAGTGTAGTGTTTCCCAACCCAGTCCACAGGGCACACCAGTCAGATCCAGGTATTTGTTGTGTGCCACCTTAAGCACTCCTGATGTGATTAAACAAGGGCTTGATCATTTGCATTAGCATTCTCTTGTTAGTGTGGATGTCTTCCTTTTTTTTTGAAGATTTTTTTGGGGAATTTTTCCTTTTTATTTGATAGTTATACAGTGTAGAGAGACAGTAAGGTTGGGGAGAAGAATGGGGGAAGACATGCAGCAAATGACCCAAGCCGGAATCGAGCCCAGGTCACTGCGGGAAGGACACAGCTTTTATGGTGCGCACGCTTAAGCCGATGAGCCACCGGGGTGCCCCGCGCGGATGTCTTCCTAAGCCGTTATGAATTCCCCTTTACACCTTTCCTTTACCTCATGACATTTCCCACTGAGGTCAGAAAAAGAGGTTAGGAATGAGAAAATAGGACATAATTTTTTGACTATTCGAACACAGCCTTAGACTTCTCAAATCATTAGCCAAATTCATGGTATTATGCTGGTGGTATGCAGCAGAATAGGTAAAGATGAAAACATGCTGTGACTTTTGGAAATGATTTGCCAACATTTTGTTACAAAATTTTTTTTCTTTTGGAATTTGGATTTTACAATGCTATTGAGTTAGCTATCCTATCAAAATGGTTTCAATCACATAAGTCAGAAACAATCCTTTAGCCACCCTTGAAAGTAATTTTACAAAAGTATAACTGTAATAAAATTAATATAGCCTAATCTTTGTCCACAACTGTGCAGAAATACTGAGTTTAAACAAATGACCTACTTGCTGTGCAGCAGTCGAATGTTATTTGACTTCATTTGCAAATGCTTTGAATGAAGATTTGAGCTATTCGGTAGCCAGCCCCAATTTCAAACAAGAAGTCAAAGTCATCTATGTCCCCCGCTACTTAATAGCTAACCCATTTATTTGAGAGACTATTTCCAATTTGTTTCCATGGTAACCAGAAAATTAAATCCCCTAGAGAACATGCATGCCAAGTTTCAAGAGAATATTGTTGATACTTTCTGAGTTCCACTCCGGAAATATAGCCTACCCCTTCCACATTACATAAGACACTCAGTCCCAATTTGTTTCCATGGTAACTGGAGAAAATAAAATTTGTCAAACTCTCAGTATCAAAAGGCACAACTATATGCCCTTGAGAACATGCATGTCAAGTTTCAAGGCAATAACTTTTATACTTTCAGAGTTCTGCTCCGGAAACGAAGTCTACTATTGATTGGGACGGAAGAACGGAGCACAAACGCATGGACGGACAGACAGGGTCCGTTTCAATGTCCCCCATCAACTTCGCTGTGACGGGGGATATTTAGATTTATAAATAGCACACACCTGCTTTGATTCCAATACAAGTTTTCCTGACTGGGTAGCATGAAAAAAAGAAAACAAAGCGAATACTACTGTAATTTTTCAAGCAATAAAATCGGCGAGAGACCATGTTGAATTTCTGCACCCGTGATCAATAATCTGAAAATGAAATCGCACATGCAAGGTACACATTTTTTTCTTTTTATTGGGAAAATAATTTTAACTGATGGAGGGCACAGCATGACAGGGATGGGTGGGTACGGGTGCGGGGCACTAGATGCGCCATTGGGGAGGTCATTGACTTAAATGCAATTTTTACATTGAAATTATGCCTTTTCATTCTTGTGTTACTTTACTGAGGAAAACTGGCCAAACCTGATAATGTTGAGCGTTTTCTGAGTTTATGTAATGTCAGCGTAAATAAATTAATGAAAACAGGTCAAGACTACTCAATATTTTCAAAGGATGTCCTGTGCTTCACCAATTCTCAGCTCACCAGCCAATACTGGATTAAACATAAGAAAAAAATTCTCAGTAAATAAATTTTCCTTGCTTGTTTTCTATATTATATTTAGACAAGTATCAGTCTCCCGGTTCGCTCTACTTGGGCAAGGAAGTATTGTTTAAATTTTTACATTAAAAAGAAGGCATAGCCTTCGTTCACAGCTCTTGTTTACATGCAACTCCTGAACACCTTGTGATCCCATTTCTCCATGGCCACAATCTGTAATGGTTTACTCAAAATCACTTTCTCCCATAAATGCTAGAAGGTAAAAGCCAGGGGAAATGCAACTAATGTATCATTCTGACACATTTATTGTTTAGCTAGCGTTGTGCAGTCTACTATTTCTGATATAATAAATGTTTACTGTATTTCTGCTTTAATGAAGGCCTAGGGCCTCTACACTTGTTAATATAGTAGGGTGAAAAAAAGGCAACCACGGTAGAAGGTTAATCTTAGATGGTTGAACAAACTGAACAATTAGATTTAAATAGACCCGCAAGAGCAGAGTAGTCACTGTGCTGAGAGACGGACTGTGTCTTCCACAGCACCATTAAAGCAACGCAGAAAGTACTACAGGATCCAATGTTAACATAACAGCGCACAGATATGACAGTGTAATTCTGACTTTTGGTGATGATTTTCCACGGAATGAATGCAATGGTATCCCCAAAGTGAAAGATTAACATTTATGAGCAGTGATAATGTGCTTATGGCACACGTACAGATGTCTCCACCTTCTTTTAATTAAAAACACATAAACAATTTGATAAAGGTTGAGGATAATTTAGGATTTCAATAAATTTAATGTCATGGGGCAAAACATTTAAAGTTCCAATCATTCGCTTCTTAATTTTAAAAACTTACCGTAAAGCGGATTTCAGAATTAAATAAATAATCTGCAATTACACTGAAAGGTCACAAATCTAAACAAAATTGAATGTTTGGCAACTTGTTTTGGACCCAACACCTACATTCCACAAGAATTAGTCATCGTAACACTGGTGCCATCTGTGAATATCACAGCCTTGCCACTGATCTGTACAGGTGAAAGAAAAGGGCTGGAATGAATCCCTTTCACTCTGTGAGATCCCCTTGTAACTCACACTGGAAAACTAACAATGCTCTGAGGCTCAGGTCCATTATGATTAATGGCACCAAGCTTGGCCTTAGCATGTCTATGCCTCTCCAGCACTTCCCAAGTTTCCAAGGTCATTATTCCTCTGAAAGTAACCTAATAACAATGAGATACCCTTTAGAAGTCCCGTGTTTAAAAGTAAGGTCATTGTACAGATGTCTGTTGCCAGAAACTGGGCAGAAACTACTGAGGGACAGTTAGCCACTCAAACCATTCCCATTACTTAAAAGCTTTCGATGCTGCAAACACAGGTAGAGGGCCATCATTAGTCTTACACGATATAGCCATGTCATCATGAAGCTAGTGAAATGTAACGTTTATGTTGATTGGGCCGGTTATAACAGTTGCAATTGACTCTGCGGATGAGTTTTGTATTAAATACAGCTTAGTTCAGGGCTATTCAACAAGGGCCGGTGTGGGTGCAGGCTTTCATTCCTACCAAACACTTACACACCTGATACTACTAATCAATCTCTTTAGCCAAGACTCTTGGGGTTGATTAGTGGCGTCAGGTGTGTAAGTGCTGGGTTGGAATGAAAGCCTGCACCCACACCGGCCCTTCCAGGATAATGTTGAATAGCCCTGGCCCAGTTCAAATACCCAATGAACAATTGTATCCGAATTTGACTAATGAACTTAAGTGCTACAATGTCTAAAATGAACTCTTTAAAAAAAATGGGATAACTGCATGCATTGAGGGCAAATGCTCTGGGACACGCATTTGTCATTCTCTGTGTTTGGCAGACATTTCCACACAACGTTTATAATATTCCAATTAATTGCCCATTTGGACTTCGGGGATGCATTCGTACTTCCATGCCAGATACATTAGCCATTGAGTTTGTAATTTATGCAATGACATGAATTTGTAAACTGCAACTGGCATATACAGTATACTAAGTTGAATAACCAGCATGAATGGGATTAGTTCATGCAAACAAATGAAGTCAAACTTCTTATTTCATCAGTGTTGAAGCAGAGCATGTCATGGAGTGAATTTGATCAGCTTTATATATAATTTGGCTGTACCACTATTTTACTGTTTATTTGAAAATACTGGTTCTGCTTAGCGAAGCAGTAAATTAAATATTTACCACAAATAAGTGTCTGCTAAGTACAAGCACTGAATTTACATTTGCTCAAGTATCAAATATTTTGCGCCCGTGTTCAATGGCATGTTTGTTCTTTTAAGGGGACTTAAACTGAATTAAAATGTCACCGCAAGTCTATAGCCCATTTAATTTCTTGCTCACTCGAGCCAATATTTTTAAAACCCAAAATACTTGGCTGAGTTCACCTCTGATTCAGTTAATTCAATTATTCCAGCTCCGTGAACAATTCAAGTGGGGATAAACACCACACTAATTTTAGTTTTAATAACAGAATTTCATAAGATGCGCACTTCGGACAGTTATAATAATTTGTATTTCCCAACCTGTTCTGGTAGAAACTGCGATATTATTCTGCCTGTATTACATAGTGAGTGAGTGATGGGTTGATAGGTTGATATTTGAACAAAATTACATCAATCGTTGCAAAATGTACATTATAAAACAGCTACACAGAGAAGACACCTGTCAGATTGACTGTTATCATTTTTCACTTTTTCAAAGCTATGCATCACTAAATGCTAATTTAGGCAATTCAAGCACAACTGAATCCATTTTATTGTAAATATTTCTTGATGTGTGTGTGTGTGTGTGTGTGTGTGTGTGTGTGTGTGTGTATAAGACACTGCATGGCTTGGAGAACGTGCATTCTCCACTTCTAGCTCGGTAGATAAACTATACTCCCTAAGGCTTACACTCGACAGAATTCAGAATATTTTCGTATTGAATAAGAAAAGTATTTTTATTTATTTATTTGCATGCATAGTTATTTGACCAGGGGCTGCAAATTAAAACTAACTGGCTCAGAAAACACGTTAATGAACTGCAAAGGCTTAATGGGACTCTAAAATTACTCTTTGGCAACAATCCATGTGTAAACTTAAAAAAAGAACAAAAAAAATAAAGCCAATTTTGTTGGGAGATAAACTACAAAGAATTTATACATTGGCAGCTAAATAGGGCTGGCACACTGAGGAGTATGAATTACAGTTTTTACTGTTTCTATCGCACTCGATAAAACTAGTTTGACAACCATATTTCACTTCATATCTGCTGATGTTGTGTCTTTATAGCACTATATGAGCTACTATTCCACAAGATTTATTGTAGTTGTTAGTGTACCTACAGTGTTTATGTTTCAAATGGCCTGAGTTAAAGATTTCTAATTTGTCTCGACTTGGCCCTGTACTTCAGAATGGTGAAAGCTATTAAGTAAATTGAATGTGCTTTGCTTATCTGACCCCAAGTTAAAAAGCCCACATAATATCACTAACAGCCAAACTAATTAAAAGGCTGGAATATTTCATTATAAAGAGCTGTTGGATGTAATCTAATTTGAGAGATAAATGAATACCAATGACGCTCTAATTACCAAATAAATACATACACAATTATGGCTGTTTTGGCTGGATTCGTTAAATGAGTAAAATATGTTGACTTAATACAAAATGTAGTTGTTTCTGTCCTTTTTTAAAGCAAGTTACTCTAGTGTCTTGAACGAAGCCATAAAGTCACAATAGCTACTACAGGCACTGAAGTATAGTCATGACTGCTTGTATGGGCGTAGTCCCAAGGAAAACGATGTACCTGCTTGAGTGTTGCCCCCTTGTACCAAAGGCAATTTCATTGCAGGTACAACTGGAAGCACTGCAGTTATTTCTTAGAAGCTGTAATTCATGCCATTTCCAATGACCAGTGTTGCGCGAATAAAGACTATGGTGGAGACTATTTGTGGGGGAAGCAGCAGAAAAAACAAACTTTGAGGCATCACTATAATGGTTAAAGAAAATGGCATGGCTATCCCTTTTGTTTTGAGACCATAACTTGTTTACACAATTGCTAACACATAATTAGTGGAGTTAAGACACCCATTAAGAAAGTAATCTCAGAGCTCAAGCAGATATTGAGAAATATTACTGCAGAATTATAAGAGTAATGTAATCATCATGGTATGATAGCAGATAGGACAGCTGTTTCACAATGACAAGATCATGATTTCTTCATATGCAGAATTTGCATGTTCCCCCTGTGATGGTCTTGCGATTTTCTCCAGATGACCCAATTTCCAACCCCTGTCCTAAGACAAACAGGATAAATCTAATTTGTCAGCATATATTGTCCATGCATATAAGTGCGTGGGAGAATGGTGTTTGGCCCCAGTGAATAATTCGCAACATGCCGAGGGTATACTCCTTCCTCTGGCCCAATGCATGCTGGGATATGGTCCAGCATCCTCTTCAACACAGACCAGGAATGAGAGGAATAGGCAATGAATGGATGGTTTTAAAGTAAAACTAGTCAATATTAATAGTAATATCATAATGGCAAAATGTTCATATCAATAGTTATTTCAGACACGTTTACCAAAACACAATGATCAAATGTGCTAAGCTCCATACAGGGATTGCCATTTACATGGAAAAGAGTCATACAAGTACTTAACAGCTTCATTTCCAGTAAGTTTGACCAAGTATCATATTTATAACAGTCAATGCATTCATCACACCATCCAACTAAGTAAACCATCAAATTCCTAAATAAGTTATCATTCTGACTATGCACTATATGTGGCCACATTCAGGAAAACAAATTTCAAATTGTATTCTGAAGGTGAGGGAATCACACTAAAGCATCCACAAATCATTTGTTTGTTCATGCCATCTGCAACTGGGGAGATACAGAAATGTCCTCACCATAATTACATTTCTAATCCCTGCGCAACATAGATACGGTAAATAGCAGCGCAGTTCACACATTAGCGTAACTGTAGGGAGGCTTCATTCAGTAAAGTGCTACAAGAAAATTGCTGGTCATTTGTAACCCTGACAGTCCTAGAAACAATGGCGGCTGCGGGCTAAAAGCCTAGTGCATTTTTATTATGATCTTGACCTAAAAGATGTGATGTTTACATAAAGAGCGCAAATGCGTAAAAACTAGTTATGCTCATTGGGCAGTATTCCAAAGCATGACAGAACTGTATTCATCCCCGAATGAAACTGCTGCATCCGTGTAATCTCTTCATTGCAGAGGAAACTGCAATGCGAGAATGAGGTTGTCATGCGCTAGGCTGTACTTTTGGTTGTGAATTGTGAAACGCGAACAAGCTAACTCCAGCGAGGTTACAGTCCAATCACTGGCTGGCCCAATATAGGGTCTGACACTTGCCAGTCACAAGAAAGTGCAATGATGATGCAAACATCATTTCTGGCTCAACATTATGAAAACAGTGCTCATCCCTAAACACCCTCACTGGTATTCAATACCCCTCCCTTTCTTCCAAACTGCAGAACAGAGCAGATACCAGTCCTTGAAATTCAATTTCAATGTAATATTTTAATAAAGCATGTGGTATTATGATAAAAAGAAACATTCCTATGCATTGATTATTTTCAAAGTATGTATTAGTAATGGTCCTATGCCTAGAGAACCAAGCACTCTTTTTATGTTAAATCAGTATAGGCCAATTATATGTGGAAAATAATGCGCTACGCCCAGGAAATAGAGGTCAATACATATCAGGGACGTCACTAGACATTTATGGTTGAGGGGGCTGAGCCATTACTTGGAGGGGCAGTGGACTAGGGTTTAATAAAGTTGGGTTTTGTCATTATTTTTTGAGCATGATTTTTTGAGTAGATTCTTTCTCAGATAAATTACTGGTCCAAATTAATGGTTTTATTAAACAGTAAACAAATTTCTTCAAATGTAATCAGTTCAATTTGAAAGAGCATAACTTCACTTCTAAGGTCTATTTACAAAACTGAACACCTGTCAGCACAATAATGAACTTTCATTAATTACACTGTTGCACACATATGGGCCTTACACTGTCTTCTCAGATGAGATGAGATATGAGGACAGATACAACAGTATGGATTAAAAAAAGTATTTTTCATGAAGGCTAACTCTCATTCATTTACAGAAACTGAAAAATGCTACTGTGGAGGCTACTGCTATTAATAAAACAATTAAACTCAGCTTTTCCAGAAATCCCAGTAGCCAATGAAAAATATATCAAAACTCTTTTGAATCTGCAAGATCCTCTCACCAGACCAGCCTTTAGAGCTATTGCTGCTGAAGAATTTTAGTATTTCCTTCTAATGATCAGGAAAATGAAGGAATTGCCTTGCTATGAGTGTTCAGGAAACAACCAACGGCCACTGCCAACGATCATTTGGAAAATTAGGTTACGTTCACAATTGAAGTCTTTTTTTTTTAAAGAAAAAACATGACCAGAGTACTTTTTCATGAAGAAAAGATGCTGTTCTAAAATACAGCTGGGAGCACTGATTGTGGAGTGCATAGCTCTGGCTGAGAGCTTCTTTTTTTTTTTAACCATACCAACTTATGCTCATCTAAAGTTATTGTCAGGTAACATGCTAGTTTTGATAGCTACTGCAACAACCTTTTGCAATATTTATTAAGCTATATCTTGCCACAAATCAAAATTTTAGGTGGGCTTGTTAACTTAAAAAGGCTACTTACTATCACAGCTTTTCCGCAGTCCACATATGGTACATATACCTAGTAAAAACCACTCACTGCAAAGTCAAAGATTCTCTAGATTTTCTGTTTGTAAACAGTCTCTCGTAAAGTCAATATGTCATAATTTCCGGGCGCGAAAGACGGATTTGTTAAGGTACATCTATGGTAGCTTAATTCTGTGTTGTGTCGCTGAAATTAATCTACATTAAGTCAGACAGAAAATCAACATTTTTTACAGACTCAATGGGGCAATCCAATTAGATTATAACAAATATTTGAAAAGTTAGCCAAACATTCATCAGGCAGTTTGTTTCGGGGGGCAACAACATATTTTGGTGGGGGGGCTTTATGCCTAACAACGCCCCTGATAGATATACTAATTAATATTATAGAACTATTTGCTTTAACACATTTGGTTCGTGTTTTACACTCATAGAGCTCAATTATGAGGGAGACAATAAATGGGGCATAGTTGCAAGCCTACTTTTGGCAGACAACTCGAGACATGCCCTCATTCTAATTGACACTCCCATGTATATCAGCCACTGTCCTTCCCCTCTGAAAGGCGAGATATTGAAGCTGCTCTCCTGCTCTACCTCAGCTGTTAAAAAAACATGTCTTTCTGCTGCTGCAAGTAAGATTGCCTAATGCTATATAACATTGCTGGCTGCAAGATCACACAGCCTGCTGCTAGTTAACATGCACTTCCTCCAGCATGCAAGCTACTGCATGCATTAAGTTTAAACCTGCTCATATGCATCTTCGCTGTGCTTAAACTAAAGAGAAATTACAGACTGCAAGCTACGAAAAAATTGTGCTATTTGGGTGTTCTCACCTGAGCTCTCTTTAGGTACAACATGCAGGTGATCCATTATGGGTAACCCACAAAAGCTTGCTATATCCCCGAAATATGAGTTTCAGGGATATCATGGTTTCGCCCCACCCGCCGCCGTCGTGTCCGCTGCCGCCGCCGCGTCCACAGATTTTAGCCGTTAGCGCGATAACTCACAAAATACTTTACATTGGCTTCTCATTTTTAGCAGATGGGTAGATATGGTAGAGAGGATGAACTGAATAGATTTTGGGCAAGTATGCACTCCTAGGTTTGCCACCAGGTGGCGCTATATATTGAAAAGAGCAGTTTTTTAACCATATCTCTGGAACAATTACTCACACAGACCTCAAATTTGGTAGATATGGTAGAGAGGATGAACTGATTAGATTTTGGGCAAGTATGCACTCCTAGGTTTGCCACCAAGTGGCGCTATATATTGAAAAAATCAGTTTTTTAGCCATATCTCTGGAACAATTACTTACACAGACCTCAAATTTGCCTCATATTGTAGGTCTAGTAAGGGGAATCTAATAAAGGGGGCTTCGAGGATTGGGGAATTTTGGGGCAGGGCTCGCAAAATCGCTGTTCTGAGTGCCCGGGACAAGTAAAAATTTTGTCAGACAAGCAGAAATTAAGAGGCGCTTACCCGACAGGCTAGCTGAAAATTTCACGCCACATAGTAATTTATTTCGAATCTTAACGTTTTGGTCACTGCGCCAATGTGGCCACTAAATTCATTTGAAACAAAATCTGATTTGTTGCTGAAAACCTATGGCCTATTTCATAATATTTTAGGCGTGACAGTCACAACTTTCCATTTACCGGTTGCCAAGTGCCATGGCCAAATAGCGGGATTTTGATCCGCCGCGGTCTAGTTTGGTTGGTGCAGGCATGAGCAATGACTTGACTTCTAACCATCAAACAGGAATAAAGGCATACATGCGTGCAGCTGACGCTAGGAATCACGTCGGACGGCCATTCCATTGAACGGTCACTCACAAAATCACTTTCTCGGAACATGGTTATAATATAATTTTTGAGTGAGAGAAGCGAAACTTTTATCGACATTTGTTGTTGCTTTTGTGTGTTGTTGTTTAAAAAGGCCCACAGCAAAGTGAATATATCTATTTAATATATAAAGTTATTCATTTAAAGCCGTGTTCTAGACTCGCATCTTTCCCACATTGCGTTTCGTTTAAATCACCTCAAAGCCAAAACGACAGGCTTGTGGTTACACATGAGGGGAAGAAACGGATAATTAACACAACTTTCCACAATTTTTGTAGTAGCGGCCACATGGACAGAGGGGGTGACCGGGCAGTGTCTGCGGACTTCGAGTGGGTGTGGGACTATGAATGCGAGCATTTAAACTCTCTATCCAGGAATCTTACGGCTATACGAGGGCGTGTTTTCCATTAAAACCAGCAATACTGTATCACAAGCAAGAATATGTTGTGATGTTGCACTTGAGGAAGCTAATCGGCCACTGTCAGAGCAACATTCAATTTTCAAAATGAGACATTGGAGCCAGAGACCGAATTTAATGTGGAATTGTGAAACACTTCGATAAACACTTTGATGACGGATTACTTAATAAATATTATATGGAAGTTGTTCATGTTCGTTAGAGAACGCGCACCATGTCAAAATATCTAGCAAAACAAGCCAACCCGCAAGATAAAATGTTTCGTTGTCATTTCACTTCACGACATGAGTCCAAGGACTTTGCGCACCCCCAATTGCGCTCCTGGTGCTCATTCATTCATTAAGAGTTAAATGTAGCATTCATAAATATATCACCTAAATCGCTACAATCCGGGCGCTAAAATATATCTGATTTTGTTTTTAGAGTTGCATACGTGCCGTTTATTGTTGGTCAGAAGGGATTATGAAGCATCCATAATTGTTTTTTTCTTCCTTCATCTAGAGTCAAAAGACCATAACGTATGTCAGTGTCTCCAACGACCAAATTAAAGGGGACCTACTATGCTGATCCTTCTTTTAATACATAAAAGTAATGTTATAATGTTGGATGTCCATACTCAACCTCTGAAAAGTTTCTAAACATAAGATACAGGGGTTTTGCCGTAATTCAAGAACGTTATTTCGTGAACGTGACTTCCTCTCTCAACAGCTTGTCCCGAGATCTTCACGAGATCTGAGCAAAACTTGACGTCGGGTTGTGCCGTCCAATTAATACAGACCTAGCCAGAGCCAATCACGGCGCTGGCCCTGCCCACACCGGAAACTATTCTAGAAGGCACTAACAACCGCAGATCATACTATGCCTTAGTAGCGTCTACACTTTTGGAAATACTAAAGAAGAACCACAGATCATTTGAGGTGCAGTGTTGTCAGTATCTCTCCCAAAGCTGCTTGTCCGTTTACTTTTGAAAGCGAAGAAAAGCACCTAGTTCTCTTCCAAAAGACGATGCCACCAGAAATCAGTGGGTAGCTTTTTTGTTTGCTGGCAGCTAACAGCCATGGCCAAAGGGAACGTTAGCTGTTTGTACTCAGCATTTCGCCAAAGACAGCTTTGTTAATAAAGGATAATTCGACACAGGATGACCGTTTCAGCTGCTTCTCAAACTCGAAGCAGTTGCATCGATCAAGCGCTCGGAGCCAGTAAGTAAGTAACAATATAACAGCAAATAATGTAAGTGAAGCTAACGTGTTATGGGTGGCTAGCAGGACTGCTAACGATAGTCAGCACTAACAACTGGCCTCAAACGCAGGCTTCATAAAATATCTGAAGATAAAGCCTGTATCGGTCGCGACTGTCCGTGACTCACAGACGCAGAAGCTGTAAGTTGCTTTTACTGCATAAGCCAACCTGACGTGATGGCCTGTTGATTGTGGCTGTAGCACTGCGGCTAATGTAGCCAAGTTACTGTTGCTAATGTTTGTGTCCTAAATATGCAAGAGTAATATCAGGGGAAATTCTGCAGAAGGTGTGTGAACATAAACCTCATTTGAAGCTAACTTCTTATACTTGTTTGTAATTTGGATGCTTGGCACAACTGTCCACGGTAACGGAACTTGCTGTCTGACAAGTATTGCAAGACCTGTATTGCAAGGGTTTGTCTCTGTGGTTGTTATGAATGCTCGGTTACCAGCTACTGCATGTTAGTTTGCGTGCCGTGCTAATTAAAAATGCTCCGGGTTAACTTATATGCAGTAATTCTGATCGGTATGCTTGCGTTACTTTGGTAAGAATCAATGTGGCAGTTTCATCATAACGTTGTCCGATTGTAGCCACTACAGTTGAAGCTAACCGGAGAGGTGTTGAATGTGTCCGCAAAGTTGGGCTGAAAAGGCTGCAGTTAGACCAGAGTAGGTTTTGCAGAGCTTGGGATACGTGTTTGGGTTTGTTTACGGCTGCTTGTGATCGCTTCACTTTTCCATGACCGGGATCAGCCGAATACTTCACAAATATCTGAGCTAGCTCTCTGATTCTGCCGTGAAAGCAATCGCGAAACGCAGAAGCTCTAATGTGTCTGGTATAACAAACGATTTCCCTGCACTACCGTGACATAATTTCATCCTCCTTAAGAAACTGTTGTGGCTAATAAAAACCCGAAAAAGGCGGTGATCGAATAGGACATTCTTTCCTGTAGAAGTGATCGATTCGCAAGCTCCACATAAGCAACTGTCCACGCTAATGGAACTTACGGTCTGTAAAACCTGTATTATGTTCATAACATAACCAAGCTCCCTCTAGCTGTCGAGTGCTATCCATAAAGCTGTTTTAACATCGGACACAAAACGCATTTTTCGCAGGACAGATTACATTCAAAGTCAATGCAAAGACGCGAATACACGCGTTTTGGGCGCGTTAAGCAGCTTTCACACCGGACGCGAAACTAATTTTTCGCGAGACAGATTACATTCAAAGTCAATGCAAAGACGCGAATACTCGCGTTATGGGCACGTTAAGCCGCTTTCACACCGGACGCTAAACGAATTTTTCACGCGACAGATTACATTCAAAGTAAATGCAAAGACGCGAATACACGCGTTATGGGTGTGTCAAGCCGCTTTCACACGGGACGCGAAATGAATTTTTCGCGCGACAAATTACATTCAAAGTCAATGCTAAGACAATTCGTTTCGCATCCGGTGTGAATGCGGCTTATCGCGCCCATTTTCCACGAGCAAACGCTGGTCATTCCGACGCAATAAGTAAACCATTACCACGGGCAATTTCCGAAAAGGCCGTTTAGCTTGGAGCTTTCGCCCCTTCGTCATATACCAGTGCAGAAGCTGTTCGTTACTCCACGCTAACGACACACCATAGTTATGCGCATGAACCAGCAGGTCCTTATAATGCACACCGAAGCAGTCCATGAGTTGTTGGTCCACTTTTTTCTGCTCCTCACTGTCCATGTTTCCCTCTAAACTCAGACCAACAGGATTTCTACGGTCTCCGGTCTACACTTGCGTATGTCGACCCGTTCTACAAATGTGTCTATATGGGGTGGATTCTAGCTTTCCCTCAATCCTAGCTATAGAGTAGAAACACCGGTGTACTCACCATAGTAGCCATAGGTAGACAGCAAATTCCAGCTTGAGCTGCCAGACTTTCGCACTGCGTCCTCCACTTTCACTGTTGCGTTTATTAGAACAAGTTCTTTTCATTAGATCTATACACATGTACTGCGTTTGACTGCGGAATTTGCCCGTCGATTCTTTCTCAGATGGCAGACGCGTCTCAGTTTCACTCTGGGGAGGCGGACCCGGAAAACTGCGTTCTGCTGCCTCGTCCCGCCCAGATCCGCCCTCCACAGAGCTGGCCAGTAAGAAGAAAATGGGCACACGGGGAGTGGGGGCCATAGTGGAAGAGCCGCCCCAACGAGGCGTTTCAGGCAGAGACTACAATGGACTACAAATGGGGTTTTTTGAGAAGGGCAGTGTGAGCTAAATTAGGACCCTTTTTTGGACTTTGAACGATCAGGAGTACTCTAGGGGAATCCAAGATCAAAATATAAATTTGGAAATGTAGCATAATAGGTCCCCTTAAAAAATTTATTTTAAATGCCATTCCAAAACAGAAACAAAATGGAAAGCCATAAGGTTATAAATGATTTTTCAAGAAGAACACGACCACTTTCAACCACTTGCAAGATTTAATTACACAACCCTCCAACAATTGTTGAATATTTTGATCGTGTGCCGTTGTAAAATGTCAACAGTTGATTTGGCCATCAGACGTTTACAACGGGACGTCAGTACATGATCTATAGGCCTATGCTTTACCGATATTCTGATGAGTGTGCTTGCATATTAATGATCAGAATCTCATGTAGAACATACTGATGTCCATTAAATGGACAAAATGTAACAGTAACTTATGCCCCCTTTCTACCACATGGTACCGGCTCTACCCGCTTTTTTTCATGGTTTAAGTTGCATGAAAGGGAGTAGATAGAAGTCATTAAACGCTATGTTTTATTTCATGCATTACATGAAGGCCTATATATTATTATTGAAATTCTATTGAAATAAACGAATGTTCCATGGTGTGAAAGAATGCATGATAATAAGGAACGTTTGTTGGTGTTGATGAATATACATCTTAATGCAAAATTTCCTTTATTAAAATGCCGCCTACATAAATGATTTTCTTCTCGCTAATTACACACTTTTCGGCGCTGATGATTTTTTTTCTCTGTTCGTAATGAACAGCAAAAGGTTTGAAAAACCTTTTCAAACGGTAACTGATATGTTGGTTACGTGGCTGGTGAAGCTCATAGCGCACATAAATGCACGATGATTACGATTAACGTAATGTGTGAAAACACCACTTCAAAAAATGACTGTGATGGCATGGCATGTTTGTCTGCATGGTAAAGAATCAACCGCATCCAAAAAGGGGCACACAGATTTTTTAAATAGTTTTGTGCTGCACCGCTATGATGACCAGCTACACTGAGGCAGTACTATCCTCTAATGGAAAATGATCCCCTAGAAAAGTACCCGGCACCAAGGCGGGTGGAGTAGAGTAGAGTAGAGTAGAGCCGGTACCACTTAGTTGAAATAAGGCATTAAGGCCGAATTTGGCGAGGTCTCGGGCAAGGAGAAAACTTTTCGGGCAACCAGGAATTCACTTGCGCTTGCCCAACAGGCTATCGTTCATTTTAGAATTTTGCGAGCCCTGCGGGGATATACCCCTTCCTGTCGGCCGCCGACAGCGTAGGCCTAGTTTGCTAAATGAGATCATTCCCAAATGGCCCACCCCATCCGGGTACCTCATTTTGGAGCAACGTGTTGTTTGCCAGCCCCACATTTTGCTAATGATGCTTCAAAGGACATCATGTTTCAACCTAGAATCGTCTTTGGCATTATCCTGCTAGAGCAGCGATTTGTGACAAACATAACACAGAAATGTTAGTCAGTGTTCTCTGAATTGAACAGATAATTTTGGTCATTCTGTTATATGTTTACCATAGAGTTGAACCTTTTTTGAGAGTTTTTTTCCCCTCACTCTGCCCAATGTAACATGTTTTAGTGCTTTTTTGTCCAGAGCAAGGTAAATAAATAAAATGCATTTTTAAAACTGCTTGTGTCAACAGGGTTATATAAACCCTAGCCAAAAAGTGAAGCCAGCTCAGTGTTATTCAGGGACTAACATTGCTCCGGGAATAAATCCATATAACAAAGGGAGCACTTGAAAAGCAGGAGGAGGTGCGGAACATCAACATAAAGGGAAGCACTGTATATATACACTGCATATATGGATATTTACCCTCTTGAAAAGCCCTTTTTCTACATTCCCCTTCAGCACTAAAAGAAGTTCTTGAAGTGTTTTTGTTCAATTGCTATAGTCCAAAAGTTCAAAGTCTTTTGCAGTCTTGCCAGATCTTATGCGCTGGGGTCTGAGACTAGCAACCCCCCCCCCCCCCCAAAACCAGGCCAATAATAGGCCAATTAAATCCAAATGAACAGCTTTGCTCATCGAATAACGCATCTCCAAAACTCACATTTTTAAGACAAGTTTTTCCTACTCTTCCTTCTATACTACTGCAGTATTCTATTTCTTAGTTTGTTTTTTCTTCAGGTTCTTAATTTATTTTTTCCTCAAGTCTTAAAAACTGCACGAGTAGAAACAACAGCAGAGCTGTGAGTGGGAGGGACTCAATACAACCAAAACTGAGAGGTGGTGAAGCTGAACTCCAGCAAGCTTCATCTGCAAATTAACAGCAGCACGTTCCTTGTTTCTAGCATTGGAGCTATGCCAAATTGGTGTGGACCACAGGCTGTATTCATGCATAACTAATTTAGCAAAAACAGCAACTCACATCAAGCCCAAAAGCACCCCAGGGGCCCTCACAAAACAGCACCCAGGACAATGACAAGAGAAGTCTTTCTAACTGACAAGTGACATATGGGCCGCAGCGCACCAACGCTTAAAGTATTTTGGTTTCTTTTTCTGCAGTACTGCCTCGTACGATTACATGCAGAGAAAAGTGTGAGAGGACACCCACCCCATGTTGTGAATGATTCAGTGAACTGACAAGAGAACAGAGGTGACGACAAAAAAGTGAAAAATTTTCTTTTTTCCCAGTGGTATAATTGAGCAGCAGCAGCAATTATACCATCGGGATACAGAGGAGTGACAAAACTGGTGTTTCCATTGCATTCAATTGCTAAGACAGTCTGTTAAATCGGGGGGGGGTCTCAGTAAAATGGTGGGGGAATAATTGATTTCTGATGTAAAACAAGGCTTTGTCGCACAAGGCAATTCTGGGGATATATTTGAGCATTAGCATGGCAAAGTCAATGAAGAGATCCGTAGTTGCCGCTTGGTCTGAACGAAGTAAAAATAACTGCCATCCAGCAGAGATTTACAATGGACTTGAAATGCAACAAGCAAGATCTACATGAAGTGTAGACTTTCAGCTTTAAATAAAGGGTTTTGTCGAAATTACTGTCATAACAATGCAGAAATTAGTTACATTCTTATGTATAAACCCCCCCCAACAAAAAAATGTAGGGTTTCCAAAGCATTTGTAAAACTTCCATAAAAATCAATAAAACTGTCCTTTTTAAGACTAAGGGCCTGATTTACTAAGACCTTTAGCACATTCAAAATCTTTTCGCCCGTCCAAAACCAATAACATTGCCACTGATTGGTGTGAGACAAGTACCCTGGCTAATCATGGGCAATGTTATTGGTTTTGCACGGGCAAAAAGATTTTGCATGTGCTAAAGGTCTTTGTAAATCAGGCCCTTCGTCGTAAATCCTTTGCAGTCAATGACTGCACGATGTTTGAAATCCATAAATAACGCCAGAAATTTGGTGGAGATGTCGTGATGCGCTGCTAAGCCTTTACTGCAGCGATATTCAATGCATGCTGTTTTGGCTTGTTTTTTCTTCAGCTTCGCCAAGCGCACTTGGTATGCATGCTCAGTTGGATTCAGGTCAGATGACTGACTTGGCCATTGATGATAATTTTTAGGGATGCACCGAAATGAAAATTTCTGGCCGAAACCGAAAACCGAAAATGAGAAACGCTTGGCCGAAAACCGAAAACTGAAACACCGAAAGAAATTATTGTGCTAATTTTTAGTACCATTGCATTTATGGCTATGACTGTGTACTTACCTAACTAAAGTCAAGGCATTGCAATTGCATAAATTAATATTCATGCTTCAAAAAATAAATCAATTACAAAATTATGAAAATATTTATCTAGCACTGACATTCCAACAAAGAACAATATAAAATCAAATTACAAATAAAATGTTTTACTTGGCCCCACTCATGAATAACCTACAGGCCTATAACTGACTGGCCTATTACTGGCTGCTGAAAAATTGTAAAATTAAATATGTTTCGTGACCGCACAGCAGCCCACTGATTGGTCAGAGAGAATCGTCTCTGCTAAAGGCAAAAATCGGTTCCACATTATCGCTAGGAAACTGGCTTCACTTGCCATCATTGAAACAGGTCTTCAAACTGTGTTTTTGAAACGTGTGTTGTTTTAGGCAGCTTGATAAATATACTGTGCATTGCCTTATCTTTCGAACAAGGTTGCGTTTGTTCACCGAAGCTGCTGCATTTAAGAAATGCGTTTCTTTGCCTGTGACCCTGTTCGTAGCGAAATTAGAAGCAACGGTGTTCCCCTAATCCCCCTTGAGAAAGCTATTATGCTGCCCCTATTTTCCGAAAATTGCGCGGAAAATAACTTTACTGGTGCTGATGAAGCATTTTGTTCTCAGGAAAGGTATCACAGATGAGATGACGCATTGTAAAGCGATAAATTCTAATACTCTAACTCTGCCATCTCCTGCGATTTGCGCATTTGCTACGTGTTTTGCCTTCAATTTCAAAGTGAAATGTTTATGAAGCTTGAATGTCAAGCGAATAAACAATAATTGTTTTGTCATGTGTTATTTGCTTCTTTGTTATGATGGAAAAAGGGTAAATTAACATCCTCGGTCTGTGGTGATTCCCTATTTTTCTCCAGGGGTTGTAGTTACATTATGGAATACTGATGGTACACGAATGCCTTGAATATATTGACTTTTTCTATGAATACTCTATGCCTTTTACGGATATCATTGCTTTGCGTTTTTAGGTGGTACGTTATTTGATGTGCAACCGAATCGGACACAAAACCAGCTGCTATCCTATGCATCAGGACAATGTCAAACAGAAATTACAATTAAGCACTCGCGGACTTTAGTGCCATAACGTGGTAACGGTAGTGCGCGTCCCCTGATTTAAACACACAAATATTTAACAAAATCGACGGAATAAAAGTTCGGACAGGCGCGTGCTGGCCGCGGTTTTTCCTTGCGTCATCACAACATCCAGTTTCGGCCGTATTGTTTCGGTGTTAAAAGTCTTTCAGCCGAAAACCGAAAATTCTTTTTTTTGCCATTTTCGGCCGAAAATTTTCGGTGGCCGAAAATTCGGTGCATCTCTAATAATTTTATGACCTTACAATACTTTAACTTATGGGTGAACTGTCAAGATGAATTTTTGTATATAGTCAAGATACAAATGTGGGTCACACTTTAGAAGAAGTGTTGCTCATTAAAGCTTTATACAGCATGTATAATGCCTTCATAAATGAGACATGATGTCTTCATAAATCATACGTAAGCAAATGTCATGCTTTGTAAAGGCTGAAATAACACATCCTTATTCAGCATGTGATGCCAGATGTGACAATGACAATGTCACTTAGCCGGCAATGTCCCCCTTTATAGCATTTAGCCACTAGCTAAGTGACATTGTCAGTTATGTCATATCTGGCAACACATGCTGAATAAGGATGTGTTATTTCACCTTTTACGAAGCATGCAATTTGCCTATGTATGATTTATGAAGACATTATGTCTCATTTATGAAGGCATTATACACGCTGTACAAAGCCTTCATGAGCAACACTTCATCTAAAGTGTGACCCAAATGTGTTTTTTCACTAAATAACTAATTATAAAATTTTACTTGTTTGCCTTAGTTACAGTCACAGCAGGCACCGGGTCCTTGTCCACCTGCTCTGTGATGTGTTGTCCGAAGGTTTGGGAGCATTTGCCTGAGTCTGAGCAGAAAATGTAGCCTTTAGTGATTCAGAATCTGCTTTTTTTATCTGAGGTCATTATCAATAAATACAACAGAACCAGCTCCACTGACAGCCATACATGCCCACACATGACCACAGACGGAGTGGTATAATGTGGATTCTGACCAGTTCTTTCCCATCTCCATACTCTTCTCCCATCTTTGTGGTAAAAGTTGATCTTTGCACATATGATTTGTTTCAGAACTGTACAGGCTTTACTTATGTTTTTGTGCAAGTTTCCAACTGCTTTGTGGCTCACCAAAAGTTTACACCTTTAGCAAACCCTCTACATTTATTCTGGCAAAGTCCCTTGATAAATGACTTTGGCACTTATATGCCTACCTCTTGGAATCTAGTCTTGACCAGACCAACTATTGTGAAAAGGTTTTTGTTCTGCGGGGAGAGAATTTCCCACCACAGTTTTTATCTGTGCTCTTCCAGACTTTTTTGTGTTCCTGCGCTCCCCAATGCAGCCGTTATTTTCAAGAATAAACAAAAAGTACCAAGACTTATGATGGCTTGTTTCACTGACAGCAGCAGTTCTTTTGATTTCATATTGAGAGTTAACAGCAACAGACAGTTAACAGAGAGTTAACAGTCACATTTGAAATCTATTCCAAAACTTCTTTCTGCTTACTTGTAAATGGAGTTACACACACCAGACCATGTAACAGCAGTGAGCTCAATTGTCCAATTTCTTTAGGTCCCTTAAAAGGGGGGCGCTGTGCATAAAAAAAGAGCTGTAACTTCAGCACAGTTCACCTGACTTGGATGTAACTGGCCCCAAATTAAACTTATCAATTCATTAACAATTATTTATGGACCTGACTGTGTATACACTCAATTAAAACATTACACAGAACATGACACAGCCTCCAACCAGCCAAAGAGAGTCAGACTGACACTTATGAGTACAAATACAGGCAGACAATCAGCGAAGTGAGAGAGAAAGAGAGCGAGTGAGGGAGAGAGAGAGAGAGAAAGAAAGAAAGAAATATAAAAAGATGGAAATACAAGGCACAAAGGGAATAAAGCTCAGGAATTGAGAGTTGAAGTATAGGTCTAGGACACATTGGAGTGGATATGTAATAGATTTAGAATTTCCTACCCTGCATCATTCTGATGTGCTATACCCCAGCAGTAAAGCCAAAGTGAAGCTGTTGTTCCCAGTACTGCGGATGATCAATCTTCGCCAAGTTTTCCGTGGGGAATCCAACAAACCCGTCTCCCAGCTCCCCATCCATCAGACGGCCGAAACAAAGGTAAACTTGGCAGATGCAGCGAGCTGTAGCCTGCCATTAATCTTAATAGCTAACTGTAATTAGGAGCAAGAGCTATGAATGGACATGACATCATAAATAACTCCAAACCAGGAGGTGATGAGAGAGAGAATAGCGGAGCTTGTCTTTTAATGGCCTACGTAGTAAGTGCAAAGAGGCACACGTCAAAAATGCTGAATGATAAATTCTTTTGCTTTGCATCTTTTCAATTAAGCAATGATTTGTAATGGATGAGACTGTATGTATAATTCTCCCATATCATTTTGCTGAAGCAATAATATGACAACACTATACAATGTATTCTCATTTCTTTGCCAATTCCAATGGAAATGAATCTGATCCAGGCTGTTACAGGCAAAGAAGGCCAAATAATAGGCCTCTCTAATTTGAGTTACAGTGGGTGCAACCTTAGGCCAAGTTCATATACGAACATCACTTTAAGCCTGAATGCATTCTCTACTAGTATTCACCTTCAGTTTTAGAGTGATATAGTACACGGCGAAATCATAAAACATCATCCCTTTGCCAGTTTCATAAATCTCTGAAAGAGCGAAAGCTCTGGGGATAATCAAAGTGCAGCCAGTGCACTGTCAGACAGAAATAAACAGTTACAACCCCTGCTAAGACATCTGAAGAGCCATGCTGAAAAGCTCTGAAGCAGCTGGTGCAAATTTCCTTTGAATTGATTGGTGCCACTCATAAACGTAAGCGCCATGACTGACGGCGTCGCCGATCTCTCTCCGCTCTGTGTCCTTGAAAGCTCGCATAAAGACTGTGCTCACATTTTCATGTCCGCCATGGGAAAATTCGGCAGGTAAAATAAGTCAAACTTGTATCCCAAGCACAATTTTTGAACGAGCCGGCATATGTAACGTACGCGATCTAATGACTGGATTTTGCTGAATAATCAAGATTCTGGAAATGCATCAGAAATGTCTTATAGAGCAACAATACAGAAAAACTGAATAGAACTACACTTATATTTTGATGCAAATGCTTTCAAATATCTGTAGACTCAAACAACAAATGAAACTACACATAATGATTATGGCCTGGGACCAATCTTACTGCTTTATGAGATTGAATATTATCTCAGACTTTTTAAATGATAAATGATTTATTCTCATTTTTCATGCATAAATAATAAGACAACCATGATCCTGCAATCAGATGTGCGATGATTCAAAAATTATTCTAAATATACAAGATTTATGAACAGCCACCACAGCGGAATACGCCCTGTCAAAAACAATGGGACTCGCATTTGATTTTCAAGCAGACCTTTTGTTATATTTCCAATCACGACAATGACTGACAACCAGCTGGGAGCCACATCATGTGCTATGTGTGTTTTTTAAGTCTGCTCACAGGCTCTGGTACTGTGTGCTCTCATTAGCTGCCCACTCAAACAGAGAACATGTGGAGAGGGGCAGAGAGGACAGTCAGGACGCTGTGCGGACATCGGCGGTCTGGCAGCTGCGAGGGCAGTCCGCACGAAGACGGCGGCGAGTCAGTACATCTTTGCGTCTGGGGCACGCACCAGTCAATCAGCTGCTGGCAACAAAGAACGCGCCAGTTAAAATCAGCCCAGAGTGGCTCGGCGGTGTGGTGGAGCGCATTTCACTGTTCAAAGGAGCGTTAGCATCGAAAGACTGGTATGCCCGGGAGAAGCCATCCGCTCCGAATAAGGTAGAACAAAGTAGCGCCGCGTGCAGTCTTCAGAGAGAAGTCTGTGCCCTTCCCCTGCAGTACTCACTGGGTGGGACTGTCAGTTCTGCCTCAGTGGGGGCATTTCCTCAGTCTATTATCAGTCGCCCATGCATAATCAGCCTTCCGCACCAGGATAAATCGGTTCTTGGAAGTGGCTGTGCAATTCAGACCAGCCTCTTATTTCCACTTCCTGTCCACTGCCAATGTATGCTCTCTCTTTTTTTACCATCACTAATTGTAGCACATAGTGAGGACTAAACACTGTGGCTACAAAACTACCCTCAGGACCTTTTACTACTATAATTACTGTATATGGTCAAGTCCTAATAACTGTAAGCTCAGGGAGTTCAGGGATTAGTTCGATTTAAATGAACACTTAAGTGCAACAATCAAACATTGGGGACTCTATCTGACACCTGGTGAATAGTGGCGCAAAGAGCGATGCAAGTGTCTTTGCTAGTTTATATACCAGCGCAGTTCTCATTATTCTGTCCAGCCCCCAGTTTGCATTAATTGCAACTGTAATTGTGCCAAACTGAGCACGCATAGGCATGTTGGTCTTAAAATGGGGTGTGGTCAGGCACATTCATGGCACATTATTATCTTGATGCAGCTGAAATAGATTGCGCGATTGACCAACAAAAACCAGGTCTACAGTCAATAATCAGTTTTTAACCGCTATTTTAAGGGCACATTATTTAGATAATATTATGCGCTTTTGTTGGCAAGTGCACAACACCAGTACCCTCTGCTTGTTACATACTAGACAAGAACAAACAGCTGTGCCCACACAAGAAAATAATAAAAATAAAAAGATTACGATGTGAAAGATTATCGTCAACATATCAAAAAAAATGTGCGCCAGAATGGTCAGCGCCATCGACATCCCCATATCAGGGCAGGCGTGATGCAGGCAATTTAAATCATAAGGGAACCTATTCCATCTGGCATTTTGCGAATCAGCATGAGAGGTTATGCGCATAGATATTCACATATTAGTCTGGATAAAGGAAAGGCTCCTTATTACTGGGGAACTCTGTCGTTCATGCTTCCAGAGGATCCCCCCTGGAGGGGCGGCTGTTTGGCAACACTGGTTAGCCTATACATTAAATACATTGCATATTATGTCTAAAACAGTACAAGGATTTTTGTTCCATCACACAAAACACAAACTGTAATAGCCCAGATTTTCGAGGTGCTGAAAATGCGCATCATACCTTCATAATAAATATAATATAATATTTTATATATTACAATATTAAAATAATAGTAATCAAGAAACAAACTTATTTTTAAGGCTCAAAATCAGAAATGGCTGTTCCCTTAAGAATGAAACAGTCTAACAATATAAAAACACAAACATTAGCCGGGGGAGGTCTGCAATCAATGAGGTCATTGGATCATATTATGTCTCAAACCTTGAGTCTCATTACCTCTCCTTCATAAGCTACAAACAGACAATCCATCAGCAGTTGACGGATTTCCTTGCAAAAAAAAAAAAAAAAAATGCATTTCGCAGATTTTCCCCAGGTTTATTTAAGATACAAATAAGGAATGAGGCCTGCTAATAAAGATCTATTGACACGCTCGGTATCACATTAATCTCCGTCAGGATCTCACTTTCCCTCATTAGCGAATCAGAATGTTCAGCAGGATTGATAATTAAATGAGATAATATAATAGAACGGCTGGCAAAATATAACAAGCATCAAGGACTATCGTCAAGAATTTCAAGGATGTTTATCCAACTTTTCCGTTTATGAGGCTTTATAAATCAGAGAGCCTCGAGGGATCGAGGGAACAGAATTCTTCTTGTCCGAAGTTAGTCTGCTGGAGCCAAGGGAGGCTATGTATCTAAAATGCTATAAAGTCAACTTTCTTGACTTTTTACATCAAATTACTTTATTCTACTTTAATTTTATTGTCCAGGTAACCTGAGGACTCCATCTTCACTTGGGATGCTGCCCCCTGTACAGAAGGCTGCAGAAAATTCAAGCGATTAAGTCCCCAATCTGAAGTATGGGATTGTCTGAACAGATTTAGAAGGCCACATTCAGGGGAATTTGCTTTAGAGACGAAGGTCAGCAACCCCACTCAGCGGTATAGTACCAGGGGAGATATAACAACCATAGTAAATCAAGACATTGTTTTTAAGTCTCATCTGAAATACTTTCCACAGCTTGACACACCCATTACTGTGCTGGGGGAATGGCTTGATACAGTCAAGATGAAAGAGTAAAGGTTATATAAAAAGCTAAATGGGCAATATCAAGATAAAACGATGTGGACAACTTCATAGTTTTATTGCATTACATTCTGAGCACAGCAAAGTGCACAAATCTACTGAATACCTTATTCTAAAACTAAATTATATATCCTGACAATCTGGGTTTTCCATAACATTTGTCCTGAACTCCCAAAGGCCACAAGACACAAAATCCGGCTGCAAAATAATTTGACGTTCTGCACTACATTTGGAAGTGATTGACATGATGCAATTGAATCATTGAGTTTCCAAAGGGCCCAACTCCAATGAATTAGGGGTCTGCATATCTTATACCAAAACGGGGGACTTTCTTGTAATTTCAGCCAAAAGTATCCCAATGACACTCTCTTGTAAAGAAATAAACTAAAAATATATGGGTCATAACATATGGGCAAAAAAAAATAAATTTTTCCCTTTTTCCCTTTCCTGAAAAAGAGTGTTCCTTGGAGTTGGGCCCTTTGGAACTCAAGGATTCAATTGTGAGCCATTTTCAGCAAAAATACAGACTGAGAAAATGCAAAGGTCACAAATATTCATTAAACAGTACAGTTAGTACCCCAAATTCCATTGATTTTGATCAAATACTGACTGCAGGATGTACGACAATATTATCATGCAAAACAACTTCTGGTCTCTATCTAATTATATTGTTGAGGGTCATCAAAAGGTCTGCAGTGTCTAACGAACTTAAGGAATGGAATGATGGAAGAGACCACATGCCTTGTTCTCTAGTTCTTTATTATTGCAAAACATGTCAAACTTTCAAAAGAACACAAAATGATTTTTTGTTAATTTTGTTAATTTAATTAAATGAAAAAGACTCAAGTAACTCAAGGCAAAGCAATTAATGTAGAAGGAGAAATTTATGACAACTGAAACTTTACAGTACTTCTAGCGAGTAATATAAAAAAAGAAAAAAAGAAACCTGTAATTGCAAGCTTGTGGTAAAATGCCAACCGATCAAATTTCAGTTAATATTAATGTCTGCTCAGACTAATAATGCAGGTATATGAAGTGAGGAGTTCAATGGAATTGAATGAAAGGTACCGTAGTAAGTTTATTTTTAGCAAAGTGGAGGATCACTACATTGTGATGTATGATTCTTGAGAATAATTTCCAGAGGACTGACAGATAACTTCATCACATGGTGCAATGACAAGTATCTGAAGTTCAATCTTATGAAAACCATACTAGAATGTAAAGTTTGTGAAAAAACTAAGTTGGCCTGGCAAAACTAAACTATGATTAATAGAACATGTAACATTACCAACAATCCAATCCCAAACTCTTTACAAAAAAATAAGTTCAATAATAATGAAGGGTAAAAGCTAAGCCAATGAGCACAAGGAGCGGGTTTCGTTATTTAATATGTGACCCTTTCCTGAGTCTTACCACCCAATCCCCGCCCTATATGATGCACAAATCAATAGTTGTGAAGGAGAAAAGCTAAGCCAGTCAGAAAAGGGGGCGGGTCTTCGTTGTTTAACATGTGGCCCCTCCCTGTGTCCAAAACCCCAGTCACTATGACAGACGGCTCAATTCACTAATTTCACGGAGCCGCCATTTTGAATCGAAAACGAGGCTCAGGTGGGGCGAGCTCTACGCTGTCAAGTGCGGTGCGCCTTACCCCAATGCATCACCCAAACTCAATGTCCTCAACCTTGAGCTGTTACCTAAATTAACAATTACTGACATAAAAATATGGGCCGAGGAGGGATTACGCATACCAAGGGCAGTCTTACTAAAAAGGCTACAGCAATTTAATCGAAGGCTACATTACAAATATCGAAGTTCGCCTCTCTTACACTGGTGGGACACAGCTGATAAATGCTAACTAGTACTGCGAATGCGATTGGTCTTAACTAAGCTTCTTTACGTGTTTGAGATAGAAATGAAGTGTAGTTACATGTCAAATTATTATGTGAGTTTGTGCAAACAGCGTTTGATGCTATCGTTAACAATTGCAGGGCTCGATCCGTGGCGACCGAAAATTCGTTAGGGAGACCGAATAAGCTCAGACTGCTCGCCCGGCTGGCGAGTGAACATTCCGCATTATCTTCATTGAATATTCGCACAATCCAACCGCATAATTGATTTTTATACACAAGTCAGAAGTTCAAACAAATTCAGCCTTCTTATCATCATTTTTTATGCAATGTTGCTTGATTGGTCGTATGGTTTCCTGCCCAGTGGTGCATTTCCTGAAATCACAGATGCTACTTACATAGTTGGACCCATTGACTGTGAATGGACAAACTATATAAGTTGCTAATTTAGTTAGCAACTACGCTTTTGGGAAACGCACCCCGGAACGAATTCTAAATCCACTCAACTGTACATAAAAAAACACCCTAAAACATTAACCAAAACTTGGGCTATCAGTTTATTTGTTTAAGCACATCACATTAACCTCCAGCAGTCAACCATGAGGTTGCTCACTAGCTCTCATCGCTAAATTAATATTTTTGTGCTTCTTCGCTGAACTACGTTAAAAGCGAACTAGCAAAACAACTCGTAAATAAAGAAATTTATACCATGGTCTGGGTGAATACTCGATTCTGATTGGCTGCAGGGTGTCCGTTAAAAAGTGTGGTAGGACACCTATAAAAAGTTCCGGTCAAATAGCCTGATTGTTCTAAATTATTGCGCTGGCTCAAACGCTAGTTGGTAACCGCGGCAACAGTGGTCAGGGTCCACAAACGTTAAATCTCCGTCCTTCAAATGCCACTATGATGGACATACCAGTATCTCTATCAAATTTCACGATCAACAGCAATGTTGCATTTAATTTTAAATAGTTCGTCGCCTGTCTTTCTGTCTTGCTTACCTTACTTACTTACTTGCTTGATACAGAGTGAATGGTGGATAATATTTATAAAAACGATTAAGGATAGACTTACTTGCTTGATACACATTTAATGATCAGAGTGAATGGTGGATAATATTTCTTGCAATAAAAACGATTTAGGAAACTATCTGTGGACTTTGATTCTTTGTGACAAAATTTCGCATCATCCTCTGGACACACACAAGCGGTAAGAGGTGCACTTGCCCTCTGAAATGATACTTTGTATCACGTAACATAACGTGAAGCAATCATCTCACTTCCCTCCACTGATTAGGCCTAATATAACAGCTGCGGCCGACCGAGCTGCAGGTTCTGTGGCCAGAGCCGGTTACCTTGGCAACGCGTCACAACGAGAGATATTAAATAGTCCACTCAGCCGCTTCTTGTGAAAAACTTACGATTTTAATGGTAAAACGGTAAAAAACAACATTAACGTGTTAATAATTGATTTAATATTTATTTCTTTCGTAAGTGACCATGGTATAAGCGGGATAATGCCCTTCGAGGTGTCCATTATCAGAAATGAATGGACTTCGCAGAAGCAACCGTCCTCCGCTTCATGTTGGACGGTTCACGCCTCCGCGTCGTCCATTCATTTCTGATAATGGACTCGTCATCGGGCATTATCCCTTACATAACGTGTTTTTGGGGCAGCACTTAACGCACATGCAAATTAACTCGTGCACGAAAATATGCAAGTCAGAGTACGGGGACTCCAGTATGCTCTCTGCTAAAATACGGTACCAGAGCGAATTTACTCACTGCGTGCACTTAGTTCTGTAGCCGTATATTAAACGCTCCAGTTTCATTGCTAGCTGGCTGACTATAATTCATCTACAAGATTTACGGACACTGAAATGCAATGGTAAGTTCGGTGACTCCTCGGAGTAGAGTACTTTCTACTGGTCATCGGCTATGTCACTTGTTTGGTCCCTGACATTGTCTTCCCAGTAAGTGAGCAAGATCCGAGATCTGCGTTTTTTTGTTTACTTCAGCTTATTCCTTCAGGGTTTTGTAACGGGGGCTAGATAATATTGGTGCTTCCGATTTTGCAATGGGTTTTGCACACGTCCGCTTTGTCAGAGTGCCCATTCCTTTCGATCAAGGACGCCACTTTCCTATTCTTACAGTAACGTTACCTTCCTCTTTCTTGCCCACTGGTATGATTACACTAATGGAATACGCTAATGGCCATTGTCTTGGCAGGGTTTAGAGCTTCGATGGCTATAGTTCTTCACCATTTATTATTTTCAGCAATCTCCTCTATTGTTTTCTATGCTTAATGCGGGCATTTCACATTTCGTCTCCCACCTCAGCCTCGTTTTCACTTCGGAAATTTTCAAGATGGCGTCTTGCGTGATATAAGTCCATAGTCATGAAGAATAAAAATGGCCAATCAGTAAAAGAGGCACAACTTTATCAATTCACATCTGGTCCTTTCCTGGGTCCAACAACCTTCCAACTATTTCCATCAGATGGTTCCATTGTAATAAATAATAAAAGCTAAGTGAATCAGGACAGAGTTTCAGTAATTAGCATGTGACCCTATCCTGAGACCAATGCCGCAACCTCCAAATTCTCTATGACAAACAGTTGGGTTGTCATGGTTTTGGCCCAGCTGGATGCCAAGGGCAACCCGGCGGGCTCTAGCACCAAGGGCCTAAAGAAAACAGACTCAATATGCCAGGCTGGGGGAGAAGGAAAGCGTTTAATAAGAAAACATAAATGACAAAACAAACAGGAAGCAAGGTTCCAAATAATACAAACACAAGGGAGCAGTAACTGCCGAAATTTTCGCAGACCTGCTATGGGGAGTGAATGCAGAGCAAATAGGACTGGCACCTGCCAGCCCCAAATACTCTGCAGAACCCTCCACCCTAATGGGCCACAGGTGGAGCCCATTAAGGTGGCAGCACAAGAATGTGGAAGGGGAGGGGCTGTAAGGACCAATCCTTACATGGGTAGTTACCAAGAATGAAATATCTGCCAATCAGCAAAGGGGGCAGGGCTTTGATGATTAACATGTGACCCTTTCCCAAATCCAACATCCCAGCCCTCAACTCTGCACAGTTCAACAGATGTGAAAGGTCAAATAACAGCCTAACAGGAAAGGGAAAGGGGTGTTCTCAATCAAGATGTGAATTTTTCCCAAAACTAGCAACCTTGCTCTCTATGACAAACGGTTCAAGTCAGGCGGATGAAGCTGATGCCATGCTCTGGGAAATAGTCTGGCGGGAGACTCAAGGTCCTGGATTTCAAGTGAATGTCAATTAGTTGGGGCTGTTTTAGGGGTATGCAGCAAACCAACAGGCATGCAGAGGACCAACCGGCATATTGGGCACATGGTCATAATGTTTTGGTGCACCATTGTACGTATATTACAGTAGACTACACCCATAATCTTATATGAACATAAATTCTTAGAAAAAATAACCGCTTTATTGACAGAAGAGAGTTATTTTCCAATGAAAGAAATTCTCAGGCCGTAGATTTAGAAACTGTCATTGACAGACTTACCCTTTTGTCGTAAAATCACATTTTTAAAGTACTGCCTTATTTTACTAGTGTTATTTTTCATCAAAGACAAGTTTCACCTTTTACTGCAGATCTTTATTCACTAAATCAAGATGTGCTGCAAAAGACTAATGCCATAAAAAAAAAAGGTTTAGAGCACCAAGAGCCAGCTTTAATAATTGGAGAAACAAGTGTTTCAGCGTTGTGAAAGAGGCCCTTTCACTAGACTGGGTGACGCTGCAAGCAGAACATATTCTGAAACCAGGAATTAATATTCTGAGCAAAGTACAAGAACTCAAGCATGTATAGATAAGGACTTTAGAATTAATCACACAGACAGATACTTTTCATGGCTTAATATCACCCTATCACATGCTCATTGCAATCCAGTGATTAACAAAAATGAATTGTGAAGCGTACTGGGTTACTGACTGCACAGCTCCCTGTCTTCATTTCATTATGGTAATATAGTTCATGCCCATTAACCTACAGGGGTATTAGATCGCTCTAATGTTCAAATATCTTAGCAGGCTAATAGTAAAGACCTCTGAGGCCTCATGCACAAATGATTCGTAGGCACAGAAACTATGCATACGCCACTTTTTTTTTTTTTTTTTTTTTTTAGATTTTGGATTTATAAAAAACAAACTTGAGATTGAAACTGTCATGATCCAGACCAGGAATTAAGGGAGGAGGCAGAGTTCAATCCAATAGTAAGGTTAATTGATTGTAACACAGTGACAGTGGGATGGAGTATAGAAAAACAAGGCATAGTTCAGTTCAGATGCAGCTGGCAAAACAGCGTGTTGCCAATCTCTGGCCAGCGGCCTTCCCAGAAGACTGCCAGATGGAGTGAACACTTCCCCAGAGCCAAACTGCCGAAAGGCAGGATAAAGCAGCTCAGGAGGAACGTGGTTCCGATGCGCATGACCGAAGAAGAAGTGGGAGCTTGTTCCTAATGATCTGGCCAGAGGAACAGACTTGGACAGAGTTAATGAGAGCACAGTCTCCAATCATGGACCTCGAATCAGGCTTAGGAGTTTGTTCCTATTAAATTTTACAAAAGAGCTGACTTAAACTGGGTTAAGCAGAATGCGGTTCCCATCCATGATCATGAATTACGCTTGGGGGCTTGTAACAATTAGCCAGGCAGGGAGGGAGGGTTTCCGCTAATTACCATGATTAAAGGTTACATTTAACTTTCAAAAGACAAAGAGTTTCTACTAGTTAAAACTGACTGGTTCTAAGCACTAAGAGCAAATTACAATCCACCAACTTGCACCTCAAAGCAGGAGGGTTAAATACTAGTGAAAGGTACATAAGGAAGTAGTGATGAAACAAGACACAGCTGAGGATGGGGCACACGCGAGACATAAACCAATCAAAAAGGGCATTACTTCTAATGGTCATACACGGTGCTGAATGAGATGAGAAACAGAAGGCATTCACATGAGGGTTGCAGACAGAAACACAAGCAAAATTAAAAAGATTGTGCACAAATGAAAAATTCCAAGCGAATCTTCATAAATTCAATTAATTTAGAGTTATATTCCAAACCAGGGAATCAAGTGTGGAGGCAGAGTACAATCCAATAGGTAGGTTTATAGACAGCAGCACTGTAATAACTGGGGACAGAACCCCAGAGGAAGAGAGCACAGTTCAGCAGAGATGCAATAGCTGAAGCTGAGCTGCCAATCGCTGGCTAGTGGCTACCGGGATAACAACCAGGTGAAGTGCACACTTCACATGCACCGAACTGTCCCACAGGAGGATGAAGAGGCTTTAAGGGAACTTGGCTTCAATCCTGATGACCATAGAAGGATTGGGAGCTTGTTCCTAAAAAACTGGACAGAGGAACATACTTGGAAGGGTTAGCAAGAACACGGTCCCAATCCTGGACCCTGATCGGGCTTGGGAGCTTGTTCCTATTATATTGGACTGAGGAACTGACTTGAGCTGGGTTAACTTGAACGCGGCCCCAATCCTGGACCCTGAGTAAGCTTGGAACTTGTTCAAGTCAACTAAAAGAAAGTTTCCATGAATAGCTGTCATAAAAGGTTGTGCCACACTTAATAAAGAAAGAGTTTTTACTACAATACTGAAGTCTCTGAGTTTAAAATAACAAATCACAATCCAGTGACTTACAACGCAGGGGGTTTAAATACACGTCATAAAACCATTAGGAAGTAAAGATGAAATGACACGCAGCCAAGGAAGGGAATACACTATGAAACTGTGGAACATGTGACATGTTTATAATCTAAACACCAGTGTGTAAAAGCTAAATGCCTGGTGACTATTTTTGTTAATGGATGTTCTCATTCAAAACACTGATGTTTATTGGATGTTGCGATCAAGGTTTTCCAGATTTGTTGAATACACTTTAAAACTGAATCTAAACACTGTGAAATGTTTAGAAAGTGTTACAAGAAAGTGTTTAGAACTTACACATTTGATTTTACAATGTAGACGCGAGACGTAATCCAATCAAATTAAATATGTTTGCAATAGACACGCAAGTTGCTGAATATGAAGAGAAACAAAAGAAATTCACACGAGGGTTGTGACATGAAGGTTGCAAACAGTTTAACTTACCTACACATTTATTAATTAGAGTACTTTCCACTATATGCCATTTTTCTTTTTTAAGCGCACGCAATGTTAAAGGTGCCCTGTGTAAATGGCAGCCAAAAGTTAAATTCATACTCTACACACTCCAAAGAAAATGGGGGCAGTATACCTGCAGAAAGTGAGTTGGTCTACCCTAGCGTAACAATCGAGAAATGGCATAGTCCCTCCTCCCATCAAGCCTACTGTCCATGCTCCGCCCCCACCTTCCTAACGACCCCAGATCCATAGCTGACTATCTACAATCCAAACAGGGCCGCTCTGACTCCAAAACTCTGAGATATAAACACATGAACGAACGTCAGTTGATGTCAAGTGATTCTTTACTATGACATCTTCGAGCTACTCCCCTTCACCCGATCCAGTAAATCTGTCCAAATTACGTGTCATTGTTCATTCAAAATAAATTCATTTGCTAGATAACATTCGCTGCTGTTGAGCAAGCTAGCGTCAACGTAACGTTAGCTAATGTTAAGCGCTAATGCTGAACCAAAATTTGCATGAATAAATCTATCTAATACCGGACTTTACCATAACCAGTCTCTGATCCCAAAATCAGCTGGCCAGTCGATCGCCACTGTTAGTTGACCATCACTTTACCGTACGTTGGCAAAACAGTTATAGTGGAGTTCAAAATTATGAAGTAATCTTAGCTGCACATGTACAAGTAAAACTAGGGACAAGATCATTTTAGAACGTTACGTATGCCGCCCGCCTGTTGCTAATTTCACAGTATGCAACCAGTTTGCCCGATATGCAGTCTTCATTAGCAAGACCTCTTCTAGCAATCAATAAAGGAATCAGCCCCGAGAAGCAGTGGGTTACAGTGATTTTATAACGGCGGAAGGGCGTTCTAAGGCACCACGCGCAGCGGAGCCCCTCCGCCGTTATAAAATCACTGTAACCCACTGCTTCAAGGGGCTTATTGCTTTTATAAAACGGTTACCCTACATATAGCCCATTAAATAAACACACAAGAAAAATAATCAACAATTTATTGGTAATAATGCAACAATAAAATTGAGAACTATTCGTTCTTCCACCAAGCAAGATAGAGTGGACAGAATGGTTGGCAAGCAACACAGACGCTAAGATTGCTTTTTCATCTAGCGCCATGATGTCACATCAGGCTATTTGGGCTCGTTAATGTAGATATACTATAAAAGCAGGCCTTTTGGAATGTTTCCTTTGGTTTCCCGAAGGCACCGTTAAATAATTTTACGTTCGTTTCGGTTTTCGAGTTTTCTTGTTCTCAACTCGCGCCGATCGGTCATATCATTACAACCAGCAGTGAGAGTAGGGAACAAGATTGACTTCTGTCCTCCACACTTGCCGGTGTCCGGGAAAATATGTTGAATTGTGCATTAGTTTGCTAGTCAGTTAGCTAGCGTTCACTACAATGGATGTGGTTACCCTACACATCGCCCATAAAATAAACACACAACAAAACACATCAACAATTTATCGCTAATACTGAAATAGCGAGCTAGTTAGCAACGTAGCTAGCAAGCTAAAATGATATTGAACTCTATAATGCAATAGCTAGCTAGGTAGATAGCCAACTGGTTAGCGGGTTAACAGGCTAAACTTCGCTAACACTGAAATAGCGAGCTAAAAGTCTTGAAACAAACGTAACCTAACGAGTCAGTTCAGCACCGAGTAGTTGGTTGCGCGCAGGGATATTTTGTGCTGTGGTCTGCCTCAAATGCAGTGGGTTAGTGGCTACAGTGATTTTATACCGGCATGGAACGTGGCTCAGCCAATCACATTTAAGGATGGGAAGCACCCGTTTTATAAGTATCATTAGCCACAACTAAACATTCTGTCATGTTTCATTATATTATGCAATGTTTTCCGTTACGTTTTGAGCATTCATTTAGGGTTCATTATCATCGAAGCCCAGACTACATTTCAAGCTTCTTAGCTAATGTACCTTCCACACGATTGACATCAGGTTCAAGTACGCCCTCAAGCCGTGCGATTTATTTGTGCACTGCAGTTTGGCTGGCTGTTATGTTGCCCGCATACTGCCACCCATGGCAGAAACTGGTATTATGACACAGGACGGTGCGCAGCTAGTGATTTATCGTGCTAATTCAGGTTGATATCTCTGCAGCATTATACCTTGTCATCTTTTTTAAGACATCATTGCCCTTATTTTTTCTCATTCTTTTGCTGTGTCTAGCTCATTTTTTGGATATTTTGACCTCAATTCTTACACAGGGCACCTTTTAAAGAATGAAATCCAATCAACTCATTTTATCATTATTATTTTTTCCAAGATAAAATTTTTTCCTCACTTTCACATAGACGCACCCACATCCAAAAATGGAAATTGCCGTGACACTTAAAAAAGTGTCAAAAACCTCAACCATCCTGTCAAATTCTGAAACAAGTGCTCACATTTCACTTTTTTTTTTCTTTTCACTGTAATGCAGAGATACGCGCTCATTTTCAGGAAACTAAAAGCCTCGCAGGTGCTACAACAAGTCAGGCTACCTTCTTGCATTGATGGGCAACGCCGGCCTAGTTTATAAATACATTTAAAAACACGTCGCCGCTTTCCCATTATTTGACCGTGCCTACACAAGAGAATCCAAGGCTGCCACTCAACTCAGAGTAGCAAAAAAGTGATTGCGATCATTACATACAATTGGCAGATGTTTATCATTGTGCGCCAGTCACAGTGACACAAAATGAAAGTCAGACAAACAAAGGCAAGCTGAAACAAACCATTTGGAAAATATTTCCATTTGCTGCCCTCCAGACTGTCATCAAATCAAGCTGAATGTCTGTGTGATGAATCTATTGTGAAACCACAACAGTAACCATAACGTGGAGGGGGAAAAGGAGAAGGAACAGCTTAGCATGTGAAAGAGGAATTCTATCCACAATGTGGAAGCAGGACAATTCAGTAAAATACTCTTTCTCTTACCAGATGACACAGTCACAAACCGATTGCTACATGCGCACAACCCATTACTGCACAAAATTGAAGTCTACCCCAGTGTCACTCCATATCGTGCCTCCCAGCACAGGTCCTTTATGCCTTATGACAAGAACTACAAGACTAATCTGGAAAATGGCTTTTGTTCCTTTGTTTCCTTCCTGGTCTGGCTGACAGTGAAAATCCCTCTGCTGTCTACGTGAAGGCATCTCTATTCTATTTCCAGACAGTAATTCAACTCAAATAATTTGGTGCACGTCTTGTGTATTCCAATATTGTCGCTTATTCTAAGGGATCTCCCAAATGACGGAAATCCATACGGAAAATAATCCATCATTTAATCTTTTTTAAAATTTTTAATGAATCTGTCAAACCAGCAGTTTGTTCAAAAGCTCACTTGGCTGAGCGAGGATATTGAAAGAATGACATAAACTGTAAATATCCAGCCCCTGCACACCCCCCAAAATCTCCCTTAACTTCAATAAGCAAAACAATGCCTGCTGTACCGTCTTGTCCTGAAAATATATTTCTGGCTCACCAAACTAGTGCTGTCGAGAACCAAATTAGTAAGTGATAATAGTTTTGACCAAATAATGCTCTAGCTGAGGCAAAATGAGTGTTCAGCAGCCTATATGGAGCTGAAGCACACTTCAAAATAGAACAGAAAACATTTACAATTCCAAAATAAATAGGGTTGTATTTCCATGTGCAAGACAAACTTCTCTCATCTAAACAGACATGTCACACCAGGCCAGGCTCTACCTAAAGCACAACTTATTAAAACCAATAGCATCATAAACAGCACAATATATGTATGTTTTATATGGGGCTGATTAAGCAAAGTATGAGGCACGAAGTAATAAGTCGCACAAAACTGATATACAAGCATGTCATGAGTCTGCTTTCAAAGCGAGCAGAATTGTTCACAAGAAGTAAACATGATGTATAGACATTCTTATGAGCCTATCAGCAGCAAGTACTAATCTGAGCCTTGGCAATGTGTATATACTACAATCAAATATTGCAGACTGTGCTCAACTGTGATGCACAGCAAGTAGTTCGAAAAATGGATGGATTCTTTGAGGGAAATGAGCCAGGAAGCTAGAGGAAGGATATTCAAATGTAGGCCAGAACTTTATATGTGAAAACTATGCCGGCAATGCAAGGCCCGAGAGACCCCATCAGTAGAGGTAACTGCAGCACTTGGGGTTTTTTTTTCGGTTTTTTTTTTTTTTTCTTAATGACAAGACAAAATTTTATTAATGGCAAAAAAGGTTATGCTCACATGGTGACAGGTTATTGGGGTTCCTCTTTAGTTAATTTGTAGCAGTCATGTGTCAAGAGGTGGGTGGCATTTCTGTCTCCCAGCGATTTTCCCAATTGATTATTTCTAGCCTCTTATTTCATCTTTTTATTTTGTCTAGTCACATATAATTCTGATTAAGAGAATACAACCAGGAAAATTAAAATTCTACAATGCCCATTCCATCTCTTATTGGTAAAAATCTGCTTTTGGAAACTGACTACTCCCTGTTTCAACAGTTCACATGGGTGCAAAACAAGTTAATCATCCAAACACGCGAACAGCAATTATGATGAAAAATTGTGGCAGCCATGCTATGTCCCACACTATCTATCTCCTGCAGTGTCCCAGCGGCCTGGCCTACAAGGATAAAACAAAGTAATGACTCCACTTATACATCATGGAAGATAAATCCATGATTTCAAAACAATGTCCACATTCACCACTAACAAGAGCAATTTTTGGAGTATAATCACAAATTATTATGCTTGAAGTGACCCAAAATTGCAATAGTTCACGAGCCAAGAAAAGTTGCGAAACAAATGGGTAGTCCTCAGAGCTGCAATAGACAAATCATCTTTGTAGAGAAGCTCCTAGAATTCCAAGAAAAGGTCTGGCATCTTTTTACTCAAAAGCAGCTTTGGTTAAATTTCATCGCTTTTGTCATTACTTAAAATGTTTTATCTTCATGGAGTAGTAGACAGGATATTAGAAATTCAGCATGCTTCAAATGCTAATTTACATTCCTCAAAAATGGTAAGCTGAAAGTCAACAAAACAGTATAGAGCAATAATCTATACCTATCCAGACATTCTTTCTAGCTTTTTCAATGTCCACGTGAATCATAAAACTGGGAAGACAGGGATCTGCATGCATACTGAGCAACAAAAGATTTGCAAGTTATCACATTAACTCATTCCCTATGGCAAGCCACTCCCAACGGCGCAGTGAATTCTACCATTCCCTACGGTAAGCCGGTGCCAGCGGCGTGGATGACGTCATTTGGAGTTCTGTTGAAAATATGCATAATACATGAGTATCGCGTCAATCTGACCAATCTGACAGCAGTAATAGCGACCTCGACCATTCGCAGTCTGATGAAAACACGAAATCAGTTGATGATTGCTGTGATGGGCCACCTGTACTTCAACCACAGGAGGGGAGGGGCCGTGGCCGAGCCAGGACAGGTCGTGGTCGAGGAGCACGTGGTCAAGTGTCGAGGAGCTGCTCAGCGTCACGTAGCAGGCAACCAAAATGACAATTGGAATGATGTTACAAATACCCAAAATGACACTGCTAGTTTGACATTTATATTTGAACCTGCTAAAAACCTTTATTTTGAAATTCAGGCGTTTTACTAAACGTGTGTTTATATTGTGTAATTTTTGGGAAAAGTATTCCGTCCAAACGCGACAATTTTATATAAAACTATTCCGTAGGGAATGAGTTAATGTACTCGCATTGACACCCAGTCTAAGTGACTGTAAAACAAAGAAATGTTTGGAGAAATGAGTGTAAATGTGCATGCACTACTAATAATAAAAGATTTTTACAATAATTACACAAATTAGTTTTTGGTCAGTCTAGTATTCACTTACATTTCTTTTTTTCTCAGTATATATTGTGAAAAGCATGACAGTCACTTCCTCTCTGCCCTAGTCTGACAAAAAAAATTAGTAGGTCTTCCTTCTTTCATTGGCTGATAAATACATCATATGTCTCACAAGTAACTTTTGCAGGGTAGATGTACCTTTGATGGCCAATGTTTACAATCCAAGCATAGCTCTTGCACAAAGAAATCAATCCATAAAACAAATTAAACAGTGGGCAAGACGCAGACTGTATTATTTTACTCCTAAAGTTGCCAGACTGCAGCAGCAAGAAGTGTCAGTTTTCAAACATATCACCACAACTCCCCCACTCCACTCCTCCTTGTTTGGTGACTGAAACCTGGGCCTTCAATACAAACTGCATCAATTTAAATAAAGAAACAGGAATTCATCAGAAAAAAAAATTAGTTTTTTTTTTTTTTTTTTTTAGATCTCTGCTGGGCCATTTCCATGCAAATAAATTCAAATTAGAGTTATGTGCCCATATTTCGACATATCTGCCATTAGCGCGAGGTTACTGTGGCTCCCCAGACAGTTTTTTTGCCTGATTGCTTCACATCATGTTTAAGTACGAGTCAGATAAAAGTGCCTCACAGTCAGCTGCTTGGAAAAAGGGCACCACTTACTGATAGAGAAGCTGTTTGGAATCAGAAAAACAACCAGACTTTTTTTCCCTGTTATTCTGCTCTGAAAAAAAGAAAAACACTCATTTATACATGAGCTAAGTGAGAACGAAGTTATATACACTGTCCTGGAGGAATCTTACCGTGTATTTTAGGATTGATAAAACTCTTTGACAAATTGAATGTCCACTCCATGTATAAATGGTCACAAATATGGCAGCAAACATGATGAAATTCTAATGTTCCTCCTTACATTTTCAATCCCCTTGGCCTTAATTCAACCTACAACATCCAGCATCTTTCCAGGAGTGCACTGTGTAGGTGTTCCTCATTTCTGACCCCAGAATACCCACTCTCATCTGAAAGTATCTGCATCAACGACATCTAGTCAGGCACATTGTAAGCCTGATTTTCACTGCTGTATGTGATGATAATACCCAATAATGCTTTGAGAGAAGATAAACAGCAAAACATATAGCTTATCCATGCTTTCATTGTGATGGTAAACCCCTCTTTTTTTCATTTTGCAGTTTTCAAAGTCAGTTTCTGAGTTTATATCTAGTCTATTGAAAGCTAAACTAATTCAGGCTGCGACGAGTGATCGAGTATCAGCAAAACTTACAGACATAAAGTTTTCCAGCTCCCTTGCCTTTACAAAAACAGATTGCATGACAGTTAGCATGCCATATCTGCTCACGAATCTGCCCTTGTCAGCATTTATATAAAGCTTTTGCCAACAACTTGCAAACAGGATAGGGTAAGGTTCGTCCCAGAAGGGCAAACGTAACAGAAACATTAGTAACAAATGTTAGTTGGATACAAAAGTATTATTTGGTAGAGGTGAGTTCAATTAGCAGCAATATGTAAGTGCTTCCATGCCAAACCTTTCAGAACTTCTTAAGATAGTCCTGCTGCGCCAGCTTCCAAAAACACACGAACATGTACTGTATGTGTTGCTCAGCATCAACCGATGTATATTTTCAAGCAATTTGCCAATGCAATGACTGTCACACAGAAGATCAAGGTTGTGCAGCAAACTGCAAAGTTTAATATCTTCTGTGGACACTTCATACATGGAGGTTGTACACGACAAGTTCAACTCAAAAAGCACATTATAAGACGAAATATGCAGTAGCTATAGTCATTAGAAACAAATGTTCACCTGCGGTCTTAAAAGCACGAATTAACTAAATCTGAGTTTACACAACTTGAAAATGAGCTTTGTTAAACCTCACAATCAGTCAAGACAATGGACAACTTTAATTTTCTAAACTAATGAACTTTAGTTCAATATTTAAAACTTGTCAGGACAAGTGGAGTAAAAGAGAAGAAATAAGTCTGCATAACATGATGGGGCTATCATGTCTTACACTGTAACAAGTCAACATAGTAGACCAGTGCCACAGGCTTTCATTAATTCTGGGGCACAGTCTGGGACTAGATGATAATGCAAGGCCACCAATCGCTTTCTAAAGCACAAAGGAGCTTTGAGCCAAATAGGCAATTCACCAACATAGCAGAAAGAGACCAGAGAGGTCTCTCTGTAGGGTCCATTAAGTTTGGCAAGGCCATCCACCACAATGGCACTGAAACAGAAATATCCCCTGGACAGATTTGATTCAGTTCCATGATCCAATCAACGGCAGGCATGACATCATTAGTCCAGAATAATGCTTCCCTTGTTTTTTAAGGATGCAATCCCTTTAGTTGAAACCACATATTTTCATGTTTTTCCTCTTGTTGTAATGTCAAAGCAACATAGTACAGGTTTAAATATCAGACATAGCGTAAAGTTAGTTAAGAATAAGCAAAGAGAATGCAGTGTGGTGGGAGCATTGATAAGTACACAGTATACCAGTAAAGTGTTCAGCATTCCGTGTTGATGAACTCTACAAAAAGCTATAAACGAATTCAATGTTGCACGTACAGTAGTGTGCAGTGTGCAGACTATATGCTTCACAAAATGAAGATAAATCAGAAATCAAGTACTATTCAGGTATGTATTTCAAGTAATATTAGATCATATATATGAAAATAAGTAAACAGATAACAATACATAGTAAAAACAAAAATGATAATGTTTTTTGAGGAAAAAAAGTTAATATCAAATGTGGCCACCCACATTTGTGTGCTTTGATTACAGCATTTCATCTTTCAGGCATAGTTTTCACAATGTCTTTCATTTCCTTGCTCGCTAAACCATTCCATATGTTTTGAAGTTCATTCCAAAGGGATTCTTTCAATGTTAGAACAGATTTGCTCAATCGGATTAAGGTCAGGCTTTTGAGCAGGCCAAGTCATAACTTTTATGTCACCAGATGTTTCTTTCCGACTGAGATAATTCTTGCACAACTTAGAAGTGTGTTGAGGGTCATTATCTTGTTGAAAATAAAATCCCCGACCAATCAGTCTCCTTCCAGATGGCAATGCATGCCTCAGAAGGATGCTGTGATACTTCTTTTGATCCACGATTGCCACTAGTTTTCAGCGAAGCGGTCTCTCCGAAAGACTTGATGGTGTTTCTTACAGTGTCTTGGCAGAATTTAATGTCTTCAGTATCATGTAAGGCCACAATGCGGCTACGAACGATCTCAGAGAGCTCCTTCCGTCCTGCCACCGTGTTTGATACTGTGACAATGCTCAAAGTTCATGTCACATAACATACTGGGACAACTAATCATCAGAGGTAAGTTTGCAAAATACTGTTGCCTCAAACCAGTATAAACAATTTTTTTAGAATCAATACTCATGGAATGAGCCTTTAAAAATGCATTCAAGCGATGCAAGAGTAAAGAAAATTAAAATTGCTACACCTTTCTATTGTTGTAAAAATTGATGTTTTCAGTGTTTTTGCTTATCACCCATGTTTTGACATCAATATACTGTGACAATGATTTTTTTGTTCTCATTGCCTACAATAGTATTTTTCGATACATTTTCATCAAATAATTATAGAGAAGTAATATTTTAGGACCCTTTTTAGTAGACAAAAGCATATTAAGACCCTTTTTAGACGAAAGTGGTAGTGTGTAACCATGACTGCACACTACTGTACAAAATAACACTTTCTTATTTTGAGGAAAACAATGCACTTTTTGGGAAGTTTAAATAATATAATGCATGCTGGAGGACTGAGAGCAAACCACTTCTGCCTACGTCCTTCTCCTAGCAGTACAAGGTATGAGTGAGCTCAATATCAAAGGTCCTAAAACTCTTAAAGAAATTGAACGGAGTACTGTACACCTCCTTGAACACTGACAGAGACAGCCTGAGCCTTCTGCTGGTTTTGCTAAGCTGGAATGGGATGTCCTTGAGCTGAGCTTAAAGTCTTCATCTTTAATTCAGTGATGCAGCCAGAGCTCAAAATTGAATTCAGTATGAAACACTCATTGGCTTATTGCCTGAATGTCAGACATTACATGCCTCCATGCATAGAGTTATCAATTAAGGTCATTATGATCAGAAGAACGGTTATACCATGTCAGGAGACATGCAAGAGCACCAGGGACATTTTAATTCCAATGAACTTATCCAAACACTGAAATATAAAAACAGAGGTTAAGACTTAATTCGCAAACTCAGCCTGTCGATCACTAAACATTTGGTTCGGATCCAAAAGCATCATTGGAAGGTGAACTGACAGCACATTCTAGCATGAAATTAATCTTAAAAATGGCCTCAGTTCAGACCATCGACATTTTTTTTATTTGGGCTGAGCTCCAAAAAAAACAAATGCCTGTACTATCAGGAATGTAAAGATAAAGGATGCACACAAAGTTCATGGCCACCATATCAAATGGGTTCGGACTTGAGACTGCCAGACATCAAAATGCAATTTGTGCTCACAATTTATGTTCCAGCCAAATTAGTTCAAGGTACTCATTAAAAAAGCCCCTCTTCATAGTGAGAAACATACATTGATTATACAATCAATGTGAAATCAATCAATTGAGGAATAACTACCTAACTAACTAAATAAATACACAAATAAATATATAAACGCATAAAAATAAATAAATATTTCTCAGCAAAAAAAATCAAATTTAAGGATCAGAAAAAATCTGAAATCCACCAGATCGATTACCATTCATTTCTCAAGCATACATAATTTGCAAGGCTTTCTTTATTGCCGTTATACACTAATACGCACAGTCTCATTCAGGGAAAGCTTGAACAGCCTTTAATTGAATTCAGTCATGTAACCTGTGTGAATAATTGTCTTGAATAATTGCAGTATCGATTTGTTTTTCTCAGTGCCAGTGGACACAAAGTCTCCGTAGATGCACAAAATTTTGTTGCTCTTATGACCTATTATGCAAACTTCAGAAACTTCCAATCAAAATTAAGCCCAGGTATTGAGACCAATGCAGGACCGATTTATCAAAATGTGTGCCAAATATGCACTTTGTTTTTTGACAAGCAATGGGAGAGCAACCAAATTCATGAACTTTGAAGTTTGCAGTGATTTATTTCAAATTTGCCTAGTACAGTAATTACTTCAGTCTTTGTTAAACTCAATATGCATTGAAGTCATGGCTGTGTCAGTAACAGCAAAAGAAGCAGCAAATGAAGATTGTGTAGAAGTTGAGGCACATGGTAGCTTATTTGGTGTGTGGGCGATGATAGCAAATCGCATCGCATTGATAAAACATCCACAATGTTGATGCATAATCAGCAGTCACAAGTATCAGCAAGAGAATGTTCAATAAAGCAGCAGAGTTAAAGCAAAATGTAAAGTAAAATATTTTTTTCTGAACAGAAAATATTCTGTTTTTTTCTGTGATGTTATAAAAGAACATACTTTACTTGTGCCTATAATATAACTGAGATGTTTTTGAAAGCAGGCACTTTCCAGAGTCTCCAAGCTGGTGCTATACATTTATAGCGGCCCTGCTCACAGATTTCCAGCAGAGATGTTTATGCATACAGCCTCAATTCCTAATTACACCCAAAGGGATACTGTACAAGCTTTCTAACAATAATGACAAATTTAGTCAGCTATTAGTTTTTAACAGTAAGTCAGTTACATCCTATATTACCAATAATAAGCGAGATATCACCTGATAACAGCACAATATGCTTGAAGACCAGGCCATATTGACATTATCAGTATCAGACTGCTTCATCATTCTCACAACGCTAGAATGGAAAAAGATTCAAAGACATTTTGCATGCTCAGGATGCATTTGTTTTCCATTTCACAAGTATTCTGACGTCTTGGTTGTACCCATGCCGGTTTAACTGCAATTGCACTGATAACAAATCCTTACTGCCTCTTGATAAAAAATCCTCAGCACCATGGACAGCTCACACGCGGGTGGCACAACCTTATGAGCTGTCCAAGGTACTGAGAGGTTTGAATCATCCAAACCAAATCATGGTGCTCTCTTTTCAATGATTTTTTTAGTCCAACGCACATGCAAATCATGCTTATTCTGAAATGTGTAAGGCATAAATAGCAATTATTTTCATCATCAAGAGACAATGCAAAGGGAATACCAATATACAACAATCTATAAAAGGGAGAAAAAAAATTTACCAAGCACAACAGTAACCTAAAAGCACTTAAAACACTGTGGTTATAAAATATCTGTATATCCCATGAACGTAATTCTAGAACTATTCAAGTTCACTTTCAAGCTCCACTTTGAAGGTGCAGATTTAGAGTGGTCCTAATTTACTTGATCCGACGACAAAAGTTTGCCATTCAGGCTCTCTGCACAGGCCAAGTATATTGGAAAACTACCATTAGTAATGCTGGATAAAGAACAAGTCACACATGCTTAATTTGAAGATTTGGGCAAGTATTTTGCAGTAGTTACTGTCATTAGTTTTGCAAGTCCAAATCCAAATTCCAGGAGCGAAATTCACACATTCAGCTGACAATGCTGGAATCACTGGAATAATGCTGAATTCATCCAGATGGCTGGAATAACATTGATGTAATCCCTCCCTGAGCCAACGTCTGAAGCTGCCAGTCAAATTTTGCCATCTCCCTCCGACAAGTAAGAAGGAGGAGTTTACTTAATGATCGGGTTACAGGAAGGTTATCTTTCTGCAATAAACTCAAAACACTGCAGAATATAAAAATTGAATGCTATAAACCTACAATATACTGTATGCTTGATATAATGGCAGCGTATTCATGCTTGCTCCATGCCAAAGTAAAGTAGTTTCACAAACTGAAATGGATATCCCCACAGGTCAGTCAACAACTCATTTTACAAGCAATATAGTGTGTCTCATGACAAAGTTTATGCCATTCCACTTGTTTCTCATACGCAGCTGTTCAGGGACTCTTAAGAGCTATTAATGGTAATGCTTTGAGACTCCAGACATCAGTTATTCATTTAAAATCATTTAACTTGAGAGATTGCTTTTCCTCTGATTTAGAGTAAACCCCAGCTGTGTTTAAAGCCCATGAAATAATAACAATGCTCTGTTGCACAGTGTAATACAAATGTGATGTACTACTTTATTTACTGCCTGAATTAACTTTGTCAATTTCCTCTACACAAGGTGTCATTAAACACAATCTGTCAATTTCTGACATACAGTTCAGTGTGAACTGATGGCCGTTGGAGAAACATTCACTGTTAATTATCGACAGGAATGTAAATTGGCTCTAATAGCGATACATCATTCCTAACAATGCTACTAAATTTGCTCTAGTCCAGAAAACAGTGAAATTTAGTTTGTATTTTACGCTGTAATACACCATATAAATATATCCCCCTTACCAGAAAAGTTGGGACTCTGTGTAAAAAGAAAATAAAAGCAGAATGCAATAATTTGCAAATTATTTAAATCCTATTAAACTGAAAATAGTACAAAGACAACATATAAAATGCTGAAACTAAGAAATTGCATTGCTTTCTGAAAAATATCCACTCATTTTGAATTATATATCAGCAATACATTTCATTATAGTTGAGAAAAGGACAATAAAATACGGGAAATGTTGTATGATGCCAAAAGATACATCTGGTGGAACATCTCACAGCTAATTAGGTTATTTTTCAACAGGTCAGTGACATGATTGGGCATAAAAAGAGCATTCCAGAGAGGCTGAGTCCTTCAGATGGCGAGGACTTCACCACTCTGTGAAAGACTGCATGAGCAAATAGTTCACCAATTTAAGATTAACGTTTCCCAAAGTAAAATTGCAAAGATTTTGGAGATTTAATTATCTAAACATAATATAATTAAAAGATTCAGAGGGGATATCTCTGTACACATGGGACAAGGCCGCAAACCAATGTTGAACAGCCGTGATCATCATTCCCTCAGGCAGCACGGCATTAAAAACAAACAGGATTCTGTCCTGGAAATCAATGCATGGGCTCACAAACTCATCTGAAAACCATTATCAGTGAACATAGTTCATCCCTGTAACCAAAACCGCAGGTTAAAACTGTACAGTACCATGTAAAGATAAACCCACATATAAACTAGATCCAGAAACGCTGTTGCTTCCTCTGGATCCAAGCTCATTTAAGGTGGACTGAGGCAAAGCAGAAAACTGTCCTGTGACCTAATCAATCAAAATCTGAAATTCTTTTTGGAAATCATGGACGCTGCTTCCTCCGGGCTAAACAGGAGAGGGATCATCTGGCTTATCAGCGCACAGTTCAAGAGCCAGCATCTGTAACGGTATTGGGATGCCTTAGTGCACATGGTAAGACTAACTTGCATATCTGTGAAGACACAATTAATGCTGAACGATATATACAGGCTTTGGAGCAACATGATCATGCTGCCATCCATATATATTTTTCAGGGATGCCCGAACTTATTTTAGCAAGATAATGCCAAACCACATTCTATACGTGTTACAACAACATGGCTCCTCAGTAGAAGAGCATGGATGCTAAACTGACCTGCCTGCAGTCCAGCCCTGTCACCCACTGAAAACATTTTGCGCTTCATAAAACAAAAAATATGACAAAGGACGCCACAAAGTTTTTAGCAGCTGACATCTGATATCAAGCAGGAATTTTGCTTTCAGAACTACAGTATTTGGTCTCTTCAGTTCCCAAATTCTTGCACAGTGTTGATAAAAGAAGAGATGATGCAACACAGTGATGAACATTGCCCTGTTCCAACTTTTTTGAAATGTTTTGCTGGCATGTAATAAAAAATGAACATATATTTTTCAAAAAACAACAAAATTTCTCAGTTTCAGCATCTAATATGTGGTCATTGTACTGTTTTCAATTGAATATAGGGTTCAAATGATTTGCATGAAATCAGAACATTGTTTAAATGACCTTAAATTTGAAGACCAATAACATTGTATTACACATTACCTTGAATGCATTTTCCCATGAAATATATCCAAAACTTATTTTGACCTCTTTAAAATTAGCCTGCATGGCATTGGGACAGAAAAAGTCCTAATTGCTTGACTTGCAAAAGCAAAAACATGTTGTCGGCTCCTTGACTCCATGAATGATCTGAAAACGAATTGGGTGAAGTCAGGTCACTTCGGACACTTTTTGGAAGATTGCCAAGAAAACCACCAAAAATTTTAAAGACAACCTTAAATGTTACTTTTAGAATTTGTTCTGGATCTTTGCTATGTTCCTGTAAAGAAAATATGTTGCCAAGTAAAATTCTTATAAACTTTGGACCTTCGGACACATCAAGAACCCCTACTTCACGCCGCTGACATGTTCATGAAAAATAAGACAGTTAACACGATAAAATGGGACATTTTAAGATACTCTTTCAAACTATACCTCCCTCCCTCATCTGGATGTGCATGTGTGTGAGCATGAACGAGAAGGAGAGAGACATGCAAGTGTGCACACATGCACAAACACTTGCATTGTCTGTGTATCTATGTGAAATATGCACAGACGCATGCGTGCATATGCTTGCATATTTGTAGCAATGGTGGCTAATTCTGGGCTATTGTGGCTGACGTGGACTCATTCCGTCATCTCGAATATTTTCATGTGACAGTAAAAATGTCTGTAATATGATAGGGTGGCACACAATAGCATAGTAACTCATGATTTTATGGCACTTGGTAGATCAGAAACATGCAGGTTTCACTTCAGAAAAGTGTCCCATTTTATCTAATGCATTCAGGGAAACTATGACAATCACTTAAAACCCTTTCCCATGAAAGTATAGCGTATTTGGAAAATATTTTGATTATAGGTCAAGGAGTTAATAAAGTGCAACATGTTACAACCTTTTTTCAGTGTTATATCTGCATTGAATTAGCTGAAGTACTGTTATAACTAAAAAGAACAAATCAACATGCCACATGGCTTGCCTTGCTAGTTCAGGGTCCAGTGATTTTTTTTTTAATCTTTACTCTGCCCATCCAAGTTATTTTTCGTCAGACAAATTAAAAAAAAATGATTGTTTCATATAAATGACATTTGTAGCAACGATGGAATAGTATGTTCGGTGAAAGGCTGAAAATATTTAATGAGTCTAACAGAAAAAACCTAATTTGTACCATTTTACCTGATGTCCAAAATTACCTAAATTCATCCCACTCTATCAACGTGGCTAACAAGTGATTAATTAATTCCAAAATATAGTTCACGAAACTGGAGGTCTGGGCCACATTTATGCCCAAAATTATGACGGAAGCCCTTCTTATCGAGTAGCTACTCGTCTGTAACGCGCTTAGTTTAAAGTACAGTGTCGTTAGCCTATGTTTTAGTAGTTGTAAATAGACTTCAGTAAATAACATCACCTCATTGCAATCCGCTCAAAACATCGAATCAGTTCATTCATACCATGTGTGTAAAATGTGCTATTTTTCCGTGCACCATACCTGCTCACCCGTCTCCTGAGACTTGATCTGCCGCTTGTCTTTATATAAGGACCATAGTCCAATATTCGGCAAGAAAATCAAAGCCACCATGAATACAAAGGTGAACTGTAACACTCGCTTTTGTCTTCTCTTCATGGTGAAAGAACGATGTTCAGATAAAATCCCTGTTTAAAGAATGGTTCCCGTCTTAACAATGATGTCCTCTCGGAATTCTTAGGTTGGTTATGCCAGCGCAGTCCCCAAGAATAGTTGGCAAACTTTCACCTGGAAGCACAGCGAGGAAAACAAGCAAAATCGTGTGAATTTTTCAAAATACCAGAGCATAAACAGACATTGATAACGTGGAAGAATGACAGAACAATGAATTCAGTAAATTGACAAGTTCCTTTTTTGAGATGAGGGTTCGACAATCGACTAAACTGACCGTGAACAGAAGTCTAAGTTACCGTTTAGTTAAGCTCAATACACACCAAATATTACAGTTTTCGTGTCGTGAATAAATTCAAGCAATAAGCCTATGAGAAACCACGGAACCTCACGGAGGCATATCAACAGATAAGCACCAGTAAAACACAAATATCATGTTTCGTTGTATAAAGATGACTTACCGCAGAACCAATTTAGCATGTTGCGGCATCAGCGCCAGTCGTGAAATTATTATTATTTGTTCATCATTCATCCTTCGCATCACACGAGGCAATGGCAGAACAAAACCTTGTTAACACACATCGAGGAAACGGAGTTCTCTGTCCGTGCTCTCAGTAAACCTCACCGGCGAATTATGCTTCGCATTGCTCACAATCAAACACGGAGGAGGGCTCCTTTTCGCACTTTCCCTTCGGTAGCCAGCACCCTCGCAGTTCCGATTTTGTAGTTGTGAACCACGTGTATCACGCATAGCATGAAAACGGTCTGACAGCTCGCCGATCTATTAAAAGCAAGCGGAGTCTTGAGGGAAGAGCACAGACAATCTCACGGCTGCTATTCTTGTTTTCATCTGGCCCAGAAGCAGAATACCTGAAAATAGCTGTTCGTTCAAGGGGTGATGAGGGGTTACAAAACTGACAATGCATTTGCCACGGCTGAAGAGTAACATATTCTACAGTCTGAAGAGAGAGAGAGAGAGAGAGAGAGAGAGATTGGTTAACCGACACAAATGATAATATGCGGGATTTTTTTCTTGAAATATAAAAACCACAAACGGTAACATTGCACTCAGACGTCAGGGGTGAAACCTTTTGAGGTGCCTGCATGGTTTATCTTACTTTCGGATAGGACACGCGCAATCATCTTGCACAACCTCATTCAAATTGTATGAACTAGGCCTGTACACGTCCGTGAATCCTTCGTTCTCCTTTCACACATTATACACTGAAGTAAAAAATATTACCGTGGATTGTGGAGCCATGGAATCGATCCGCACACAGCGCGTATATCTGGTTGTGCTCACAAGCAGAGAGCGTCTGACCGTGCGCTCGTTAGTTTTGTGCCCAACATCTGGAAGGCTTAAATTTGAACTCTTCAGACCATCTAGACAGTTACACTCTTTCTTACTGTTAATGTATTCATCCAATACACAGTTGCCAACCCCAACACAGAGTCAGTGTCGTTTGGTGTACATGCGCAACAGCTGATTTCTCAGGTAGTTTTTTTAAGCGCGCTATACATTGAAAACATGCCATTGTAATCCAGTGTGTAGCGGCGCATATGAAAATAATGAGGGGAAATGATTGAAATCGCTGTCATATCTGATACACCATATCATCTCAAATATAACCAACCTTTACACTTTTTTATTTGGAAGTGTCTAGAGACACGGCAGTTTTTATTGGTACGGCAGTCGATTTCAAGGGATTGGGATAAGGATTCGGGATTATGGTTAGGAGAAGAGTTAGGGATTGGGGTTAGGGTTAGGGTTAGGTTAGGGCAGGGCTTGAAATGGGGACTGCCGTATCTCTCCACATTGAAATGCATTGAAAAACTGCCGTACCCGTAGCAACTGCCTTTTTATTTATTTGTGTTTTCCTCTAGATTAATTGACTTTTGACTGTTTGGTATGATTGAGGAGAAAAAAAGTGAATGCAAAAGATGGATTGGCTGTTTTTTTTTCCTTTTACCCAACATCGTCTTCTTGTTCTTCCTTTTTCTTTTGGTGATATATGCAAAATTACCAATAAGAACGAATCTGCTGACGTAAAACAAGACTGCTTCACCTTGTACCTGGATATCCACTGTCAATTTCCTTGTCAACCCGAGTTACTGTGCTATCCGATTCAACAATTGAACTGTTAAAAAGGTTTTGGAGTACCTGCGATTGGAGTAACAGCCTACATGATGGGACGATAGGCCCGGCTCTAAAATGACAGGCGATTATGGGGCCTTATGCATGACTCCAGGATAAGTGACTTATTCTGAGGATAGAGACTATCCCATGGATAGCGAGGTAAAAGTGGTATGCATGTAGAGGGGATAGCACTATTCGCGGTCTTTACCTGGGGATAAAGTTATACCCAGTTTCAACTGGGGATAGCGGCTTTATTCCACGGATTCCGCTGGTCTCGCTGCCTGTTTAATACAGCTGCTTTCAAAGACTTCCACTTCTCTTTCAAATCTGAAATGGTGCATTCTGCGCAGCCGCACGAATTCACCTTTGCGGCAATTCGGGTCCAAATTTCAGTTTTAATTTTGTTGGCTACAGCGCATGTAATAGCTGTAAACAGCACTGTACGTTCCACCGAGATTTCCACCAAAAGAACAAGGAGAAAAATTACTTTTCCGCTACCGCTTCGGTTGTGAAACAACTGACGCCTGCTGCGTTGTACGTTGTAGAAAATAGGCCTAGCTATTTGTTGTACAACAATAAAACGAGAAATGTGTTGTTATGCAAGTGTGTCACGAGGAATCCCGTACTGACCTGCGCAGAATGCTATTAAACACAGCGAGTCCCCCTTTCTAAAAATAGCGCTTGCGTGTAAACCTGGGATAGCTATTCCCTACCCGGTCCTTAACTCATGCATGCGGAGAGCACGCGGCAGTCATCCCCCAGATAGTTATCCGGAGAATAGGCAGTTATCTGTCTTCCATGCATACGGCCCATGATCTTGGTAGGGCAATGCTTGAACATGTGGACGGTCGCCACAGCCTAGTGTGAATTCAAGGCGCCACACTAAGGGTAAATTTGTCCCGACCAGTTATCCACCGCATATATGGCAAACCCACAGGGCAGAACGTGGTTTCCCGGTTGTATGGAGCAGAAGGGAATATTTTTAATATAATAGCACCCTCACGATCTTCCCATGCTTGAACATTCCTGCAGGGAATTGCTTTCAACTAAAAAAGAGGAGGCTTATAATTTCGCCCGATGTCAGGTAAGTCGGTATATGTTCACCAGCAAATTTTTATTTTATTTTTTTTTTTTAGCAATGGCATATTTTGATTTTAATTCACTGATCAGTGTGAATTGAGAAAAATATTCCCATTCAGCAACGATTTGTCAAAGGGCGTTACTTTGAACATTGAGGATATGCATAGAAATGTGTAAATAGGTCTTGCTACTTCTATATTATTCCTGGGGGTGGGGGTGTCTTATGTTTTTCCTATGAATTCATAAACCCCAAGCCCACCCTCCATAAATTTTGATGCCCTTGAAGACTGTGCACATCATAATTGTGATGTTGTAAGATCCCATAATATTATGCATTATTCAGACTATTCAGCACTAAAATGTACATTAATCAGAGATGCAGGGAATTTTCCGCCAATGCCATGAGTCTGTGAACGACACATACAACTTTTTGCTCTATCAGTTTCTCAGAGAGTAGCTTATAAAGATAACACAAGAGCTGAAAAACAATTTCAAGTTCGTAGCAGCTTTTTCAAAAAAGAAAATACAAAATAATCTTCCAATTTGTTTATGATGCCTAATGCCTGGTACACACTACAGGATAATCGGGCTGATTTTTGTCCCGATCTCCCCTTCCGATCAAAGCCAACAAAGGCCCGATTGTCTGATGTTTGCAAACGACATCGTGGCTGATTTTCCTGCGGTGTGGGGTGTGTTAAGAGTGATTTTGTCCGGTCCGATCCGCTCGGAAGGCCTCGGAAGCAGAGTGTTTAATATGTTTAAATGTTTAATATTTGCGACTAGAAATCCTGTAGTGTGTGGGGTGCTCCGAGAGGAGCCAGGCACGCACACTGTGTAATGTCACGTGTACCGGAACAAAAGCGAGATTTGGAATATTGAGCGTAAAGAACCTGATACTCTGCTGAAGAATCGGTTAGCGTGTGGTGTGCTCCGTAGTGCACACCACACACTATAAGATCAGAAGAGAGAGATCTTGTGCGATCTGTCTTTTGTTATCATCAAGTGTGTGGTCTCTAAATCTGTGAAGGTTTGAAGAATCCTGTAATGTGTGCCAGCCACAAGGGTGCAAACAGGTAATCATATAAATGAGTACTCATCATGTAAATCATGACCGGTAACAAAAAATCGATAGTTGACTGTTGTTTCGTAATCCAATATTGTTCCTACATTTTATTAAAGTAACTGTGTTATATGGGCCTTTACGTGTCACTTAAAAAGCTATCCTACTTGTTGCTTCATTTGTTTCAACCGTTTCAACCCCAACTCAAGGTAATGCTGGCATAACAGGATTTTCAGTGGAGTGCCGTCAGATAGAAGCCTCTCACCTTTCATGCATGATGGACCACAGCCCGTCCCCATTTGAAATCGCCTGCTAAACAATCAAACAATTTATATTCTGAACTACCAAGACCAGTACATACATAGATATATAAAAAAACTAGATGACGCATCGCCTATTTGCCAAAGGCAAGTCGATACGTCAGCCGTTGCTGGGATGGTGGCCATATTGGGGAGGTCGAAAAACGTAAACAAACAAAGCGGACAACATGGAAATAGATCTACACCTTATATGCGTTCGGCATGTTTATGGATCCTTATCTGAACATACCCTATATATTTTAACTAGATAATGGCTTAGTGGATTGTGTAATAAACAATAAGAATATATTTTAAAACTGTATGTGACCCAATCTGGCGAAATGAGGCGGAAATCGCAACGTTCCATTTTGAGATTCGGGCGGATTACATTAAAAAACACTGAAAATATCGATTTTTCTTTTTTGAGCTTATTTCACCGAAAAGGTACTCAAAAATCATCTCCTAAAGTTTCATAGTCCAAAAAAATATGTGAAGGTACTTAAATGACTATTAAAGTCCACATACAACGTTCAGATCTTACTAAGAATGCCCAAAATAAACTCTGATTTTGTCTCGTCAAGTACAACCCCAATTCTGAAATAGTTGGGACGAAGTGTAAATTGTGAATAAAATCAAAATGCAGTGACTTTCAGATCACATGAGCCAATATGTTATTTACAATAGAACATAGAAAACATTTCAGATGTTGAAACTGAAACATTTTACATTTTTATCCACAAAATGAGCTTATTTCAAAATTTCTGGCTGCAACAGGTCTCAAAAAAGTTGGGACACAGGCAAAAAAGGGCTGAAAAAGCAATTAATATGTAAGAGAATCAGCTGAAAGAACATTCTGCAAGTAATTAAGTTAACTGGCGTCAGGTGTGTAACATGATTGGCTATAAAAGGGATGTCTTAGAGAGGCTGAGTCTCTCAGAAGTAAAGATGGCCAGAGGCTCTCCAACCTGTGAAGGCTTGCGTAAAAAAATTGTGGAATACTTTGAAAACAATGTTCCTCAACGTTAAATTGCAAAGGCCTTGAAGGTCTCATCATCGACAGTGCATAATATCATCAAAAGATTCAGGGAAATTCGAAAAAGCTCTGTGCGTAAGGGACAAGGCAGAAGACCTTTACTGGATGCCCGTGATCTTCAGGCCCGCAGACGCCACTGCATCACTCAACGGCATGATTCTGTCATTGACATTACTAAATGGGCCCAGGAATACTTCAAGAAACCAATGTCTGTAAACACAGTCCGCCGTGCCATCCACAGATGCCACCTAAAACTCTATCATGCAAAAAAGGAAGCCATTGTTAAGCATGATCCAGAAGCGTCGCCGTGTTCTGTGGGCCAAGGCTTTATTAAAATGGACTGTAGCAAAGTGGCAATGTGTCCTGTGGTCAGACGAGTCCAAATTTGACATCCTTGTTGGAAATCATGGGCGTCGTGTCCTCCAGGCTAAAGAGGAGAGAGACTACCCCTCCTGTTATCAGCATTCAGTTCAAAAGCCAGCATCTCTGATGGTATGGGCATGCATTAGTGCATATGGTGTGGGACACTTGCATGTTTTCAAAAGCACCATGAATGCTGAAAGGTATATAAAGGTTTTAGAGCAACATATGCTCCCCTACAGATGACATCTATTCCAGGGAAGGCCTTGTGTATTTCAGCAGGACAATGCAAAATCACATACTGCAGCTATTACAATAGCATGGCTTCGTAGTAGAAGAGTCCGTGTGCTGAACTGGCCTGCCTGCATTCCTGATCTTGAGAACATTTGGCACTTAATTAAACAAAAAGTCCGTCAAAGGAGACCCAAAACTCTCCAGCATCTGGAAGCCTGTATTAAACAAGAGTGGGATCGAATTCCAACGGCTAAACTCAAGAAACTTGTCTCCTCAATGCCCAGACGCCTCCACTCTGTGTTAAAAAGAAGAGAGGATGCTACACCATGGTAAACAGGCCCCTGTCCCAACTTTTTTGAGACCTGTAGCAGCCTTCAAATTTGAAATGAGCTCATTTTGTGGATAAAATTGTAAAATTTCTCAGTTTCAACATTTACTATGTTATCTCTGTTCTATTGTGAATAAAATACTGGCTGGTGTGATTTGAAGTTGCAGTTTGATTTTATTCACAATTTACACTTTGTCTCAACTATTTCGGAATTGGGGTTGTACTACTTTACTGCTAAGGATTTCCCCTGAGTTCGGGGTATCCTCTAAAATGTCACTTTCTCTGCTCTCCAAATATTCTGTTAAATGTCTCACAAAACCAATCACAGATTTGCCAATCTAAAGCCCCGTTAACACCAGACCATTAACACAAGAATTTTCCTAAGGGTGGGCTAGCTCTCTGATGCTAAAGCTGTGTCTGGTATAACAAACAATTTCTCTGCATTGCCGAGGCGGAATTTCATCCCCCTTTAAATATCGTTCTGACTGATTACAAGCTGAAAAAGTTGAAACTAGATACGGCGTTTTTCCCGGTATGAGTTATCAATTCGCAAGCTCCACACAAGCAAGGCTTAGACCGTTTGGTGTTTCTGCTATGAGCTCATTTAGTAACTTGCTGTCGGAATTGTTTCGTTTTGGAAGAAATGGTTATCAGGAGCTTATAGCAAAGTGTCCTCCAGTGAAGTGGGTATAGTACAGCTAAAACCGCATGCATGCAAGGCGAGACAGTACAAGCAAAACAATAAGCTGAGACGAAGGTGGTTCATTTCATTCGATCTAGTCGCACAAGTATGTGCAGCGTTTGATTGCATAATTCCCCGTCGATTCCTATCATAAGATGTCAGACATTCACAATTTTATTTTTTATTATTATTATTATTATTATTATTATTATTATTATTATTATTTCTGCCAGTCCTGTAGCCTATTCAATTTCCTATACAAAGATAATACATACAAAGAAAATAAAGTTTGACTCCACTGGAGCAGATTTATTTTTAAAAAGGCAAATAAATAAAATTATACATACAAAGGTTATGTAAAAAAAAATGCTTTGAAAAGCGAAAAGAACAAAAACTCAAGCAATTATTTATACATAAAAAATGCTCGATATGCTTACGAGCATGCATGTGTTTACCAAAAATTGAACTGTGGTCGCCTGAGATGCAGCGCTTTAATCTAACCACAAGGCTACACCAGCTCACAGCGATTCGACAGTCAAATTGCCGATATACAGCATGAGTCGGGCAAACGCGTTACTCCCCGCACTTGTACTGTTGTGTTCGCAGTATTCACGCGGTATGGTGCAAAGATTCTGTCAGAAAACGACTGTTGAATATTGAGCGCATAATTGTACCGAAAATACCACAAACAAACCAGTGAAGCATTTATATTGTCGCGCTATTTAAGTACATGTACATGGACTCAGTTTGACTCACTGGGAATGCAAGGCTGTAGCTCAAGCTAGGTTTGTGCGATGGTTTAGGGCTCGTTGGGTCAGAGCCCGTAGAATCAAATGGCTAAAACCGGCTAAGTCTTACTGACCGCATCACAAGCCGACCACAGAGAGGAAAATACATTGCAAGCAAGCTGAATGCTGAGGAGCTGAGATCTTTGAAGCAACGCCCTGGAGGGGGGGCGCACATGCTAGGATACTGGCAGATCTAGTTACGTTATAACACGGACACATCAGGCTAATAATAGCAAGCGCGGATCTACCCTCGAACAGTTTTTTATTACAAAATATCAAAGGTAAGAATTTTTTTGCTCATCTCTGTAGACTGTAAAGTGTATGCCTGCTGTCCTTTGAGTGTGGTGGCGGTTTAAAATGACAAGGCTCATATCGTTGGGTTCTGTGGAATCCTCTTTCATTTGAGGCATCGTTTGTATGCATAGCACAAATTCAGTAGAAATGCAAGCGACTCAGCGCTGATATAATTTTATCCTATGTTTTGTTACATGCTTACTTGCTTGGTGCTTGAATTGTGTTCGGTTGAGGTGAAAATGGTCAACATGAGCTTTTTGCCGACTTTCCTCGCGTAAAGTGGGTATGCCGCATGACGATGTTGCAATTTGGAAATATGCTGTTTTTATCGTTCGTAACGTTCGGGTTTAAGTAGTTAATTTAGACAAAACGAAACGGCCGTTCAAAGCTCTAAAATCTTAATGTAAACGGTATCGTTTCAACGTGTAAACGTTGCACCCCATGCACTCATGATCATGCAGGGGCTAGGGGCAGGGCAAGGGCTAGCCTACTTACTCGCTTGGACCGAAGGCTGCATCATCATGCTATATAGCCGCATTATTTTTCACAAACAAGGCAACTTGTGAAATGTGTTTCCTTGTCTTCTGGATTCAACCGTTCGCCGGTTTACACAATTATAAGCGGCACAATACTGAGGCATTCTCACTCAGTTTATGCCAACCAGTTGACCAACAGCCTTACTGGCATCATGTTGTCTTGACCTCCCCAATATGGCGGCGGTAACGACGTATCCAGGATGAGCTAATGCGTCATCTAGTTTTTTTTTATATATCTATGAGTGCATACACGTAAAATGATTAAGAAACTACTCATTAGGAAATAACCAAGGGACCACTGATAGGCGACCCTGAGAATGTACAGAAATGCACGCAATATTTTAAGGATGACAATTATGCATGTAACTGGTTGATCCAAAACTTTCTCTGAATTCCATCTCTGAATGCTATCTCTGTTTCAGTATTTTTATGTCTAAATGGAAATATCTTCATGTTGAACCCTATGGAACATTGGCACAGAACGGCATCACTTATGAGCTTAGCCTATGTGCCATTTCAAGAGCTACAGGATGTCTTCCCTGTGGAGGATTTTATCTTTCCAAGTCGTAATAAGAGAGTCTTTGAGCAGGTTAAAAGAAACATGATCAACAGTTTATTGCAATATAATTCTGTAGAATGTGAGAGCGAACAGGGACTCTGTGTGTACAGCAGTCAGAGGTCAGTCTCTGCTGAGCAACTTTCACAGACAATTCTTATGCCCTTCTAGCTGGGCGTTCCTTTCAAGCAATCAATCACAACATTACACAAACGTTTTATTCTTTGAAGATTTCTGCTCTTGGGATGCGCTTAGAGGAGTCGCGCTTTGTGCTTAGGGCCCAATTTGGGCACCTGGTACAGAGAGAAACAACTCTGTTATCTTGCTAAGTTGGTACATTTCCCAGACATGAGTCAATAACTCCTACCCAGGTGCACGCACCCCTCCGATCAGCACTTTCCCACAGTGTTCTCAGAGCCTAATGCTGAGAACAGAATAAGTAGTTACATTTTAAACAAGTATATATATATATAATTTTTATGCCCCCGAATAGTTTTTCACCTGTCCATCTGTCCGCCCGTCCGTCTGTCTGTCTGTTTGTCTGCAGCAGCAAAAAAACTTTAACCTTGGCCATAACTTTTGATTGCTTAGCGATAGGCCCTTGATACTTGGCATGTGTATTGCTTGTGACAAGACCTTTCAGATGAGGTCATGAATTTTGACCTCATGACCTTGACCTTGGCGTAGGATGCGTTTTTTTTTTACTTTAACCTTGGCCATAACTTTTGATTGCTTAGTGGTAGGCCTTTGATACTTGGCATGTGTATTCCTTGTGACAAGACCTTTCAGATGAGGTCATGAATTTTGACCTCATGACCTTGACCTTGGCGTAGGATGCGTTTTTTTTAAACTTTAACCTTGGCCATAACTTTTGATTGCTTAGTGGTAGGCCTTTGATACTTGGCATGTGTATTCCTTGTGACAAGACCTTTCAGATGAGGTCATGAATTTTGACCTCATGACCTTGACCTTGGCGTAGGATGCGTTTTTTTAAAACTTTAACCTTGGCCATAACTTTTGATTGCTTAGTGCTAGGCCTTTGATACTTGGCATGTGTATTCCTTGTGACAAGACCTTTCAGATGAGGTCATGAATTTTGACCTCATGACCTTGACCTTGGCGTAGGATGCGTTTTTTTAAAACTTTAACCTTGGCCATAACTTTTGATTGCTTAGCGATAGGCGTTTGATACTTGGCATGTGTATTCCTTGTGACAAGACCTTTCAGATGAGGTCATGAATTTTGACCTCATGACCTTGACTTAGGCGTAGGATGCGTTTTTTTAAAACTTTAACCTTGGCCATAACTTTTGATTGCTTAGTGCTAGGCCTTTGATACTTGGCATGTGTATTCCTTCTGACAAGACCTTTCAGATGAGGTCATGAATTTTGACCTTGTGACCTTGACCTTGGCGTAGGATGCGTTTTTTAAAAACTTTAACCTTGGCCATAACTTTTGATTGCTTAGTGATAGGCCTTTGATACTTGGCATGTGTATTCCTTGTGACAAGACCTTTCAGATGAGGTCATGAATTTTGACCTCATGACCTTGACCTTGGCGTAGGATGCGTTTTTTTAAAACTTTAACCTTGGCCATAACTTTTGATTGGTTAGTGATAGGCCTTTGATACTTGGCATCAACTTTCATCAAAATCAAAAACACAAATCGAAATAATGTTTATGTCCGGGGGCATCAGTGTTTCACAAACACATCTTGTTTTTTTAAGCAGTAAAACTAAAATGTAGTAAAATCAAAGTGCGCTAAACACTACAACAAGGAATTTTAAAATCATAGCAGTAACAACAAAAATTCCTTCACAATCCCCGACAAAAATTTTTAAAAGGAAATCCTCGTACAAAATACTCAATTTGAAGAGAGAGATTCATCGCCTCAAATGAGTTACATTTTTAATTAAATCAACTTTCATTGATAAATGTAGCCAGTCATTTTTATCAACATAAATACATGGAAGCTGGCTAAACTACTAAACAGCATAAAATAATGACAGCCTCATAACCACACCCTTAGGGATCATCATCAGCATTCTCAAAATGCTTTAAAACTGGCTATTTCTTTCTATTCCATAACGCTTGTTGGTAAAAACATGACATAGGGATCGTGCACTGAGCGCCAAGCAAATTCAGATCCATCACAATAGTGCTAGAGTCAAAATGGTAAAATAGCTGAAATTTTGTTGCTGTGGTTATATAAATGTAATTAATGGCGTTGTTCAGATGCTGCTAGATTGCCCCATAAATATGCTTTGTGCGTGGGGCATGCGGGACAGCAGTTATTGGCTGCCACTAAAAAATTCGCCTTTGAAAGGAAGTTGACAGTGAATATGGATTGAAGTGGAATATTTTGTCAGATGAAAACATGTTGTTGATTTAGGAAATGATTAAATCTATCTTTTTTCAATGAATTTTTACTTTTGGAATTTGGACCTTTGACTGCAACGCGCTTATTGAAAATGTTTGAATCACATCAGGAAACAATCCCATGCAGCTACCACTGGAATATAATTCTACAAAAATATAATTGCTACTAATAATATCAGTATAGCTTAAGATTTGTCTGCAATTGCATAGAAATACCATGTTTAAACAGAATAATTACATGCAACAAAAAAGATGAAGCAGTCCAATGTAGATTGAGAATTTGATTGCCAACATTATGAATGAAGTTTCAAACTTTCTCAGTACAGCCCAACCATCTACTATTGGAACAGACTTAAAAATAACGCGATGAACAACAGCCTAATGCTGCCAACTTTGACTCCAGTTTGCAATTTTTGTAGACTGAACCGCATAAAAAAATTAAAAGTTATTCCAGTACTCTTTGAAGCAATGGCCGAGTATTTGGTTTGAGAACATTGTGAATTTCTGCACGCCTAATGAGGCTGAAACATTTGGTTAACTTGTGTTCATCTGTCAATTTCCAATATTTGCACGTATTTTTTCCAGAGGAGACAAGCACTTAGGCATAAACAACTAGAAATGCACCATTTATTTTCATTTATTCAGTTCCAGTACCACACGTTTTTTCAAAAACTGAGAACCTGAAAGTTGAATGTTTTCAGAATGAAAGATGACATATAATGAGCAGTTTTTACAATGTGGTCAATAATCAGAGAGCCTTTCTGAGGATAGTTTGGCAGTACATGGGGAGATTTCGAATGATGCACAGTGATTAAGTATTGAAATTTGAGGAAATGGGGGTCAGAGGAGGTTTTTGAAAATATTTTTGAGAGAATGTAAAAGGCAATCCTCTTTTTATCTTGCATCAGATTTAAAAAATTTTGTACATCAAGTTGATTTTTCTGACAACATTTTAATCATTTCTTTCTGACTTGTTTCATTTTTTTTCCCTTTTGGAGTTTCCTTGAATTATTTTTACCTGGCTCATTGAATTATTCAGTTGCTATTTATTTTTCTGTTTGAAATCATAACAGTATTGCCATGGTCGTTGCACACAATATGCAGTTTGAAGTTTTATTTAAATTGGGTAGTTACTCATAAATGAGCCACAGAAATGTGTATATTTGATTTGGAGCACTGGGACTCAATTTATGCTGTGATACTGTACATCAAAAGAGGGCCAAATCATGACATTTTAAACATGAAGGTCCAGCGTCCATGCATGGTTTTATTACATCTTTCCTTTTGTGCTCTTTGTGAAAAGTATTCTTATTCCGTTCTTATTGAAATATGGCTCAAGGTTAGGAGTGTTTCTCTGGCTAAAATGCTACTTTTGTTTGTAAAGTATAGAGGCAGGCAATGAGGGCCGTATAGTTTCTGGTCTGCATGCCAGCATCTAGCTGCAATTACTTAATTATCCCTCGCACTTATGTCATCAGACATATTTGCTGTATTTCTTGATTATTGCATGCATGGCAGCTGATGACTGTTTCATCATCACTTGTTTCATTGCACTCAAATGCTGGCGTGAACCAGTGGTGGAACCTACAGCCAATTATATTGGCTGAATGATAAAGACAAATATTTGCATATACATGGCATACATGCAAGCATTTGCATCTCAGTATTGCTTTGTCCATTATCAAACCTGCTTATTCTTGTTGGGTTGGAGCCTTTTCCTGCATATGGGAGGCAGGAATATTCCCTAAACTGGTCCCCAGCCCACCGTAGAGATCACACACACACACACACACACACACACACACGCGCACACGCACGCACACGCACACGCACACACACACACACAAATATTACAGGAATGTAAGAGAGACAAACACAGACAAAATAGGAGAGAGAGACTCGCGCTTCCAAAGGACATAAATCTAGTCCGAGTGAAATAAGGAAGCAGCGCGAGCTAGACTGTACGAAACAAAGGAAAAATCTCAGAAACCGAGATAAAAAGACAAAGCACCAGACGGTGCACAGAAAGAGGTAAGGGAAGAGAAAGATTCCCTTTACTAACTAACACTTTCCTTTTTTGCGACTAATTCCTCAACACTTCTCTAGCTAGAGATCTTGGGGGCTACAGTGCAGTGGTAACACTGACACTCTAGCAAAGGCGGTGAGGCGGAACTTTGGTTTAAATAGAGTCCGGGCGCCGCCCACAATTGATGCCAGCTGGCCAAAGAATTCCAGAATCCTCTGGACTCTGGAAACTCCTGTGGAGGATTGTTTTCAGGTGAATCAATGTATTTGATGGTAAGTGAAAGCATATGTATTCAGTCATAAAAATGTCATTATATTCAAAATAATGGATCAGCTGTGAAACAAGTGCATATATTCATTCTGACCTAATTTCACAGTACATTTCTTATATTATGCTTCAAGTATGTACCCAGAAAGCACAGCTAGTACACACTTCTGTCCATTTGTTATTTGAGTGGGCTAATTTCAGACCTTCAATGGTTGCCAGATCTAATGAGGCAGGAAATTATAATTTGATGTCCGTAAGAAATGAGAATTGATTTTTTTTGATGGATTCTGGGACATTTCCAAAATGTCATATTTGTTCCATCCCCAGGTCAATTGTTGTGAATAAATACAATGGTCACGGTGATTGTCAAGCCCCTAAAAGTAAATGAAAATGTGTTGCGTTTACTGAAAACAATGAGCTTTTTGTTTCCCACATTCATGGAGCCCATACAGTAAGTTGCTTAAAAATGGATAACCATTTTACCTATGAGTGATCACATATTTCTTGGAAAGGCTCAGTAAATGCATATTATAAATATAATGATGCAATATTGAATAAATGAGAACATGGGTGACATTGTGATCTAATTGCTGCAAAACATTACACAAACTGTGTGATTTTTCGGTCCCTTTTCTCAAGAGATGATGACTCAACTGTAAAATCAGTTTCAGGAATATAAATCCTTAGGGCAAACTCATGAGATTGTTAGCAAAACTTTTTCGCAGGATCCTTAAGATTTGCATAGCCAATGCAAAATGAGATCACTGTGTCAATTCTTCATTTGTATGACATATTCAAAATATTTTAGCATTGCAAAACTCCTGTAAGCTGCTTCAAATGGCCTATGTCAATTCTGGAATACCTTTAAAAGTCAACCCAGCTGACTGATTATATTTTTGAAGGATATCAGAAAAATTAAACCTTCAGTGAAAAGAAAATTGCTTTTGCTTATGTCTCACCAAATGGAAGGGACACAATGAAGATTTCTTCCCACCAGGATATTTCTATATAATGAATTTTTCAATCCTCTCTGACCCTTATTTCCCTGTCTTTTCAACATGTGCTCTCAGTGGTGCTTTCACACCTGACCATCTTTCACTTTTGCAATTATTTATATTATTCTCTATTTTTAACTTTCCAGGCACAATTCAGAAAATTATGTTGCATACAATCTGGGCAGCTAATACAGATAATGTCAGTGACCTTTGAAAATTACTCCCAAAATGGTGTTCATAATGTTCTAAAGTAGCTTCAATAAAACAAAAAGCTCTATGAAAGGAAAATTTCAGTGCATTATTGAACAAGCTAATTCCGCAATACCAGTGGAGGCTTGTTGCTGGACTACCTCTGCAAGAGTTATTACATCTTGTACCGCAGAAACATATCAGTGATGAATATCTGTGACTGGACGTACAGTGCCGCTCAACTGAAAATGCTAATTAACCGCCTGTGATTGCCAGTTGTTCTCCAGCTGTTATCATGCCGCCATTTCACCGAGACAAATCATAGCCCTCCTTTTGTTCACCTCTGCTTTCACTGCAATCGCACTAGTTTCACATAGGTAATGCAATTTAAGTCAATTGATGAATAAATAAATAAATAAGTAAATATGCCGGCACTAGCCAGCTTAACCAAGATTATCAGACAGGACATGCCTGACAATGAGCTATGATATGTAATTCATATTTTGTCATAATGGTGAAACGTTGATGTGTATTTTTTTTCCAAACGTCATTGATCAAATAGCTCTCTCAAATTCTGATCTATATTAGTTAATTCAGACTTCTGTCATGCCAGATAGACTTTTATTGCTCTAGTTGTGATGGAAATCTCATCTTCGGCTGGAAACGTTCTTTAATATCCAGTTGAGTTGTGTTGGTGTTGGCTAGCCCATCGAGTTTCGACTGGAAGAATTTTGAAATACCTCTGATCTTAACAACTTTCAAGTTGACTTTGTTTGAATTATGTTGCAGGCCTCTCAGAATGAATCATTTTATTGAGGGCCAATGAAACTAAATTTTTTGTTGTGGTCTTACTTGGTAATCATAATTTGCAATATTGGTGTGTTGAAGGGTATTGATCATAAGGAGTAGTGGATCACCTGGTTTTTTTTTTCACAAAAATGTCATTAAAACTGCCACTTTTGGACTGTTTTCTGCGAAAAACCTAATATCAGATAATGTGACAAATGGATTTTTGATGTTTCTGAGCATGGGTGATATGAAATTATGTTATCTGATCAGCATTAAAGAAAATGCTTTTTTTCTGGTTTGTGTAGAAGCGTGGCCACTGTTTCTGTTTCATTCTTGGAGAAGTATTTTTAAACCTGCAATTTATAAGTCTTTTAAAACATAGAATGTTTCGGACTTTTGAAGTAACGTTATCAGTGAGATTTGTTTAATTCTTTCGTGAGGTAAGTCGGCTGGCAGTGGATCACTTGGGTCGTTATGCACGCATGTAGGACAATATGCGTAAACATATGTATGTACATGTGCGTTCACCGAGGGGTGGTCATAATGTCGACATGACTTTAACTGATTACTTGATAACTTATTTCTGCTTCCAATTCAATTTGCTTTGTAAATATAATAAGGCTAACTTCAAACCATGACATTTTTGTATCTGTACATGAAATACTTCTCCACCCAGTAGTTATATACAATGCAAAATGCACTCTCGTTGGGTTGTGATTAATGATATATTTTTTTTTTCTCTAGTCAACGCTTAGGCCTAATTTAGTCAGATGGAGCTCCATGTTTTTGTTACTTTCATCTGCTTTTGCTGTTTAGCATCATCATTTAGCCTAAATTTTGGTGGTTGAAGCGCTGCTAAACAAAATCAGTTGTGAAATTGTAAATATGTACTGTAAGATATTTTTATAAGGCCCTCTCTTGGCAAGTCGCACAGTGAAGGAATTCGCCGCCAGATGGAGTGACCTGATAATAATAAATTTGATACGGTCTAGCTTAAACGGTAGCTCAACAGAAGACTATTTTCCATGCAAATACAAAAGACAGCTCTCTATGTGTTTGGTATCACTGCAAAAAAAGCAGAAAAAACCTTTAAACCGATACTCATTTTGTCATTCAGTTCTCAATAGTGTTCACGCAATTTGCATCAATTGGAAAGTGATCTGCTACTCCTAAAGATATTGTGCTCAACAATTGCTCTAGCAGCAGCCAGCTGTCTGAGTCAGATCTACTTTAAGCTTGACCACATGGAATGGTACGCCGTAGTCTTGGGTAGTGATTGCGATAATTACCCAGCCGTTTTAGACCTGTCATCCAGCTGGTAACAGAAATCCCTTGCCTTATCAGCTGAGCGGCACAGTACTAAAGAAAAATTACCCTTGCTGCCAGGCAGAGGGGGAGTGAAACTAAAGAAATGGTAAGCAAATCACACTGATTCAATGTGAGTTAACTGATGGAGTTCCACAGGGTTCAGTGTTGGGGCCACTCCTGTTTATTATTTACCTCCTCCCTCTCGGCAATATCTTCCGACACAATGGTATCCATTTCCACTGTTACGCCGATGATACACAGCTATATGTGTCCACTAAACCTAATTCTACTCTCCCCTCCAGTACGCTTACTAACTGTCTTCATGATTTACAGATACGGATGACAACCAACTACCTCAAACTTAACGGCAGTAAAACTGAACTACTCCTCATTGGCTCTAAATCTGCACTTTCAAAACCTAAAATCAGCTCACTATCCACTGCTGAAGCCACCATTCCTGTCCCCACACAGGTTAAGAGCCTTGGTGTTACTCTGGACAGTACACTATCTTTCTCTAGTCACATAAACAATGTCTCCCGAATTGCCTTTTTCGATTTACGAAACATCTCCAGACTACATCCTGCTCTAACACAACATTCCACAGAGGTCCTAGTCAATGCTCTGGTTACATCACATATTGACTATTGCAATGCAATCCTGGTAGGCATCCCCAATAAACTTCTCCGCTGACCTCAACTCATTCAAAATTCTGCAGCACGGATTATTACATGTTCAAAGGCTACTGAACATGTCACTCCCCTGCTGATCAAATTACACTGGCTCTCTGTGTTACAGTGGATTGATTTTGAAATCTTACTAATAACATTCAAAGCTCTCCATGGTTTATCCCCAATCTATCTCACAGATCTCCTTCACATTTACACACCCTCTCGCTCCTTGTGGTCTTCTACAGCAGGTTTACTGAAACTACTACCCATCAAACTCAGCACAATGGGTGCCAGGGCCTTCTCCTATGCCGCACCCAAACTTTGGAATTCACTTCCCCCCCACATTCGCACACTGGATTCCATGACACAATTCAAATCTGCACTTAAAACCCATCTTTTTAAATTAGCATATCCATTTTAACTGCATCAATCACATGTTAATATTGATTGTGAGTCATTGTAGCTCAGTTGCTCATTGTACGTTTGATTGTTTATTGTGCTGATGCTTCATTGTTGGTGCTCTCCTGTTTATTGTTTATTGTGTATTGTGCATTTTGTATGTTTTATTTGTTTTTACGGATCTTTTATGATGTGAGGACAGTGTTATGAAAGTAATATATCGGTAATATACGGTAATATAAAAACCGCAATATTTTTTGAATATGAGCAAGTGAGTGATACACACTTCTGCAGCGCTGTTCTCAATGCGGAACTTAGCTACGTTGCATGGGGCTGATAGCAACAGTAACTAAGGGGGGCGGAGCTGGTTGGAATGGTCCGTTGTCTCCTTAATTGGTTTCACTGTGCGCCCCATTCCCTTGTGTTCCTGTGGTGTATATAAGCCTTATTTCTATCTAGCAGAGTTGCCGGATTGTCATGCTATATGTCTTTAAGCAACCAGTCAGTTTATGTCCTCTAGTTACAAAGTTTATAGCCAATTTTGGAAAGTTTCAAAACCTTTATGATAGCGAAATATGTAATTACTTGTCTGCGCTTTATAAATACGAACCAACTCCCAGGTCTTATTATCAGTCTCCAGAATTGTAACCACGTTCCTGTTAGTCTGCCCTTCCTATCTGTTTCTCTGAGCAGTTTATACGGAACACCTCCCAAATATTTAACAGTCAGGATTGAGATTGAGTTTCTGCTAAACCCATCGGAACAGCTGACTGACCGTCCTGCCTCAGCAAGGGCTAATTTCTCCAGGCTTCTGCCCCAAGACTCCACTGGCCGGGTGCGGCCATACCCATTACCCTCTCCAGTCTATATCGCTTAAGCCGAACTGTCTCTTTCTGACTCAGGGCTCTAGTCCTTCTCCAGTTATTACCATATTCTTATCAATAATTACTCTCATTGCATAGTACCCTGAATCAGCGTCTGGTTCCTTGTCTGGATCATAACAGTACAATCCAGCCGAGGAAGGGAACCAGCAGATATGTCTAGCCCAGTTGATGCCCTGAGGACCCAGGGTATGTGGACTAGTTAGCAGGAGGACAAGCTCCACCAACTACACCAGTTCATTTGAGCCCTCTCCAGTCAACTTGTTGCTATTACTGAGATCTCTCGGTACTCCACCACCACCGCTCAAGCATCTGGTTCTAATTTGCAGCAAACTTACCCTCAAGCAATCTCCCATTGGGAACCCAACCTAGCTGTGTTGTACCCCTATGACGGCAACTCCTCCACCTGCCAAAGTTTTCTGGCCCAGTGTTTGATAGTCTTCGAGTCACAACCATCTTCATTCCCCACCGAATGGTCCAGTGTGTTGTTCATCATTACTCATCTCTCTGGATGTACCAGGGACTGGGCTGTGGCCTGTTGGGAGGTCGGAGATCCTTGAGTTCAAACTTTTTCTGCCTTCGCTGATGAGATGAGGAAAGTGCTTGACTGGTCCCGCTCCAGCCATGCTGCTGCCTAGAGGCTTCTCTGATTGCACTACGGCAGTCTGTCAGTCTCTGAGTATTCCATCGATTTCTGGACATGAGCAGTCTCGACATGCTGGAGCTCCCGGGCGCTCTACAACACCTACTTATTGGCTTGTCGAGTCCAGGAAGAATTGACAATCTGTGTCCTTCCTCCTGACCTAGGCAGTCTCATTGATTTGGCACTGAAAATAGACATCCAGCTGCAAGAGAGATGGCTGGATTAGCAGATGAGGTTACATGCAACTGCCCTACCGATGTGCCAAGCTGCTCTTCTCAGAGCCATGCTCCATCTGGCTCCCTTGCTACACATGGTCGTCAACCAGGCCCAGCTTCACAAGCTGACCCCAGAGGAATAGCTGCGTGATATCCAGCAGAAGCTGTGCCTGTATTGTGGAAGTGCCAGCCACATCATTGCTGAATGCCATGTTTGGCAGCCTTAAGCTATGCTTATGAGAAAGGTGATGTCTAGTGTTACTCTCTCATCTTCTCAATCACTTCTTTGCATTCACCTTACCTGGAAGGGTCACCTAGTTCCCACCAGGATGCGTGTGCACTCAGAGGCGGATAGGAACTTCATACGTCATGGTGTGGTTTGTCGCCTGAAGATTTCGACTGAGCCACTGCCAGTTCCTTTTTGGTCCCAGGGTCTCACAGGGATTGCCCTTCCTGACATCACAGAAGTGTTGAGACCGGTGCCCATGCTGACCTCCAGTGATCACCCAAAAGTGTTGGCATTCTTCATCTTGGAGTCACTGCTTGCCCCTGTGGTGTTGGGAAGGTTCTGACTCAAACACCACAACCTTCGTGTAGACAGGCCATCGGTTCCATTTTGGAGTGCAGTTTGTCTTGTTCCCAGTCCTGTCTTTGCTGTCTTCTAGTATGGTCACACATCCTTCTTTCAAACATAAGGGAGCCGCTGGACTTCCTCCTATCTTTCATGAGCTCCATCAGGCATTCAGTGAAGTACGAGCTACATCAAATCTACCACACAGACCCTATTGACCCCCTATCAGGAACATTACCCCGCAGGGGTCGGCTGTACTCCCTGACAACATGGGTCAAAAAAAATTGAGGAGTACATAAAGCAATCCATGGCATCTGGAATCATTTGTTGTTAGTTACCAAGCTGAGCCTGCACAATGATTACCACCTTGTACGGACTCCAGGACTCTTCATCCCAGGACTTTTTGCCCCCATCTACCTGCAACCTGTATATAAGTTCATTGTGATATCTGTGTGGATGCTGGATTGTCATGCCCCATCCCTTACTCAGCCTTCTCATCAATTTGTGTCTTCTAGTATTGAACCAAGTTCATCTTCTATGTGTTTTTGGTAAATTAATGATAAAGAAAGGCATAATTACTCTTTGGAGTCTTATTAATAGGAACAACCTCCTAAGTCTTTATATTGCTCTCTAGGATTGGGACTGCATTCCAGCAAAAGCCTTGGATTCTACTGTCAAGCAGGCTAGCTTTGGTGAGTGGGATTGACTACCTGGCCTCTGGCCCAGGACGGCCACTGGTCTGGGCCCGGACATGCTTATACCTTCTCCAGTCATTACCAACTTTGTTAGACTGGCCCTCAACAGTTCTGGCCATTCCCTCGACTATTACCATATTACGGTCAATAAATACTTTCTTATGGATTGTCCCTTAAATCTGCATTTGGTTCCTTGTCAGTATCATAATACATTGCATAAATAAGTTTGCATTTGGTTCAATTACCACTCATGACTTGAAATGTTTCAATCAGTTCTTTTTCAGCCTGCAGTGACTGCAGGTAGCATATCCCAAGGGACTGACAGAATTAGTTTTAAATTAGATTTAATGAAATTGGTCATTGAAGTGCTTTGTCTGAATGAGCAAAGGCGCCATCCGATAGAAAAAGTCATTTTTCCTTCAATGTTTCTGGACCGTTTTCAGAAACCGTATAAATTACTCTCTCCACAAAAATATTCTCCAAAGCACGTACAAATATGTCTTAAATAAGTCATAGAAATCCACAAAAAAAAAGTATTTTATTAAAGTATTTGCAATTTAAGTGAAACACATTTTAATGTTGGTACATTTTATGGAGTCTGATGAACCTGCATTTACAAGCTCCTTTTCGTTTGTGAATTTCTTTTCATTTGTGTGTGAGTGCTGTGACATTCCTCTTATGTTGCCGGATTCGTAAATGCATTTCTTTTCATTTCAAGATAGTTATCTGCAGCTAATCAGACATTGTGGAAAAAAATTATTTTAGCTCCACTTCGGGGCCGGTTAGACTGAGGTTTTTAACCTCACTATTAATAAAACTTCATCACAAAAACAAAAGAAAAGAGTCTGATTTAACTGGCTTTATAACTCAAAATAAATAATAACACACAGGCTGATCTGCACAGATCATTAAACAGACAGTCAATCAAAAGCATTCCCAAACACTCTTGCTAACTCCAGAAATTCCTATCGCCTATCTACACTGAAAAAAATATAAACGCAACAGTTTAGTCTTTACAATATTCCTTAAAATTATTTCTGAGGTTGGCTTAGGAGGTTTATTTATGTGACCATTGGTGTGAGTCCCTTTCAGTCATCTTCTCCATATCATTGTCAAGTTCATGCCCTTTGTCAAAATTGGCCTGTCAGACAGGTGGGGCCTGATCCAGAGCTACTGAAATCAGGTACGGTCAGCCCAGGCACATCTTGTCCTCTAGTCAATAAAAGGTCACCTCAAAAGTCCCTGTTCTGCCATTGTTCAAAATACCATAGATGATTCGAGCCATCAGGGACCTTGCCATTGGCATGATCAATGCAAGAATGTTTCTCAGGGCTGTGACAAGGGCTCTTAATGTCCATGTTTCAACAATAAGTCATATAAGACTCTTTCTTGAGGAATTAGGCACAACAGCAGACCGCCCACATGCACGACGACCACATATGACGACCTCCGCCCAAGACCGCCATATCCGGACTCTCCATCTCTGTGACCATCTGAGACCAGCAACTGCCACTGCAGGTGCAACAGTTGGTCCCCACAATCGCTGCATTTTTGCCTAAACCGCGAAAAAATCATCTCCAGGAAGTCCATATCACTGCGCGTTTTGCTCTTTGTGGATTGGACCTCACCTCAGCTCGATGGAAAAAATCAGTTTGACTGAGCGAATCAACACGTTTCCAACTTCACAGAGTGAATGGACGGGGGATCGTTGTGCTGACATCATTGTGGTGCGCATGGTGGCATGATGTTGGAGTGCTGGTTTGGATGGGAATATCCTGTGGACATACAAAAGTTAAATTTTTCTTCTATTGAACTGAGCAATTCAATTATGTGATAAACAGAATCTTATACGCTCAGTCGGGACCTGATCAGGCCACCACTAATGCCTCAATAAATAAAACCACAGGAAATGTCTCCTGTGATCTGGAAAAACCTAGTATGTGTGTCACTTTTGGTAGAAACTGAGTTTGACCTTCATTTGCAGTAATTAGAAGTGGTAAAAATCATAAAACACTAGCTATAAGTGTCATTAAAACTTTCAAAATCAAGTTTCTATCATTTTTTTCTGTTAGGAAAAGTCCAGAACCTAAAAGTTTTTGTTCAATTGCGAGATCTTTGCCACTGATAAACTTACTAGGTTTTTCCAGATCACAGGAGACGTGTATCGCAATAATAAAATTCCTGTAGTTCCGGCCCTTCATCTCCCCTAATCTGATACGACCATTTCCTTTCACGAAGATAAACTTTTGGAAAACAATGAAAAATAAGATCAGCGTGCAATCTAGTATCCCTATTACACTGCGGGATTCAACAGTGAAATGCTGATCTGGACGCGGCCATTCCTTGCTTTACTAGTCAAGTCTTGTTTTGGCATTGGAATGAGTGGTATGCATAGAATTCAAGAGTGATCAATAGCAAGTGACATTCTTGCAACTTCCAGACTCAAAGGAGGGGGTATAAATATGTCACACATATCTGAGGTGGAGTAACTATGAGATAAGACACAGCCAGTGAAAGGGAATTCTGATAGGACACTTTGTCAAAGGGAATATTTATTGAAAGCATACAAGCATACATTGAGTTTGGCGGCATGGCTCTGTTCGAGAGATCCCTGCCCGTCCAGCATGGAACCGAAGGCAGTTAGGTGCAATTAACCCCCCCTCCATAGAACAGAGCCTACAGCAACAATGACCTCAAAAAGAAGAGACATTGTTATTGAACGGCAGTTTAGTCATGAAAGAACAGGATTACAGAATGCTAAAAATAGACAGGAGGAGCTGGGGAGGAGGGTTGTTACTATGTGAGTGTACTATGTGTCGTGACAGCCCAGCGGCTGGCACAATTTCTCTTGAAGCCAAACACAAGGGAAATATTCATGTGAGTGTACTATGTGTCGTGACAGCCCAGCGACTGACATAATTTCTTTTGAAGCCAAACACAAGAGAAATATTCTATGTGAAGTGTACTATGTGTCGTGACAGCCCAGTGGCTGGCACAATTTCTCTTGAGCCAAACACAAGAGAAATATTCTATGAGAGTGTACTAGTGTAGTGACATCCTGGTGGCTGGCACAATTTCTCTTGCAGCCAAATGCAAGGGAAACATTCTATGTTAGACTATGCTGTGACAGCCCAGCAGCTGGCATAATTCTCTTGAAGTACAAATGAAATGTGAATGTGATTGGTCCAGTCATCTGAACAGAATTAGAGCAAACATCATCTGAAAAACACTTTGTTCGATTTCGGCCATGAATATGTGAATTACAGAATTATTGAATTAACAAACAATTCCTGAGCTAAACATACCGTTGTTGAAGCATTTATGAAGAGCCAAGTGCTTTAAATGAACATGATTGAGATAATGCATTAAAGAGTTTTTTTTTTTAATAATGATAAATATAAAGAGTCGAAGACAAATCTGAACCATAGGACATTTCTCGATTGACACTCCACTTATATGACCATCATGATCGCTGAGACAACGGGAATAATTGGCAAATTGTAGTATTTCTACCCGTGAATAGCCATTAACAAGCCTGAGACAAGGCAAAAGAAGTTTAGTCGCAATCCACGAGACCTCAGAACCAGTTCAAGCGAGACTCGGATTACACATGCACAGTCAATCCATGTAATGTCATATCTGAGAACCCAGGTCAAAGTAGAGTTAACAAATCGAACTAAACCGAGAAGTTTGAAACTTAAATCACTGGACCAAGTAGCATCTGACCCGGAGGTTGCTACAAAGAATTAATTTTTCATCTCCAAATACTCGATTGTATCCACGCGAATTGGGTGCAGCTAGAAAGCCAAAGTCATTGTTTGTAGAATCCGTAAGGCATAAAACGTGAACGCGATTCAAAAAGCCGCGAGCTCGTTCATTGCTGCGGTGAGATAACGTTCAACATGCGCTCACAAGGGCTTCCCAATCATATCTCCACCGTACAAAGGAACTAGCGAGCGTCCCATATATAAAGGAAAACTAGCAGCTTGGGTAACTTCATGAAATGAGACATAACAGCATCTTTCTGCGCTGCGAGTACAAACACTGCCAAGACTCAAGTATTAGCATTCCAGCACGCTTGTCTGAAAGTCATGCAGGTCTAAGCACCACGCTCCCAATTAAGACAAGATTGCAGTGCGTTACTGCATTTATATAAAGCATCCAAATGCTTTTTCGACACCTGGAAAAGACCAGCTTCTGACAAAGCGTACTGCCTCGCTAAGCGAGAACTGGAATCGAGCGTTCGTGGCTGCATCCGGATTACCATGCGCAGCTTTAAATTTAAGGTTGAAAGATGACTCACCAATAACGACTGGTTCCTTCAGCAAAGACAAAGGCATTGTTTTCGAAACGAGCGACATTTTTAAGACCTTAGTTTTTTGCGCTGGTTATCCTGCATAACCGAGCACTTCCAGCGTGGCAACATGCGAGCATGACATCAAACCACATCAAATCCACCGAAGTGCAGTACCCAAAATAAACATGTTATGGAAGTAGCAGCAATAACCAAAACCACAAACCTTGTCGCCGGCGGCTCTGTTTCCTGTGCCAGCGTTGTTAAGCGTACGTGCTGCGGAGCCGCTTCTCAGAATGTGAGCTTAAGTAAACTAGCATATTATCGATCAGGCAATCATGTGACAGCAAATCAGATGACATTCGTGAGCATGCATGTGATTCTCCAGCGCGAGAAGCGGCTCCTATAAGTTAGCAAGCTTGACCCCGTGCCTATCAGAATTCACGTCAAGCTCCATGTGCGCAAGATGCAAACCAATCGAAGGAGACAATACTTCTAACAGACATGCAAGCTGCTGGATGGGAGGAGACAGAAGAAATTCGTAAGAGGATTATGACATTATACATAACGCACCAAAGTACAGCCAAAGTACTGCTGTGAGTCTTGCCTCATCATACAAATGTTTAGTATTTTATCATCGCTTGAACATACAGTAGATACATGACATAACCCTATATCATAGGAATTAATGATGCTAACTTCATAATTGTTGGTAATATGATGACTTTACAATTTCATGGCTTGAAAATGATAATGATAGTGAGTTTAAACTATACTTTTGTACTGCATAACAGATTATGCTGCTGATGACTGTATAGTTATGCTCCTATGTAAATGAGGACTTTAAAGTTTATTCTTAGCTTATTTTCGATACCATTTCATATTATAATTTACTCAATATTTTTTCTACGCAGTTTGTCATATTCCCAACCAAGAGAAAAAGATCTGCGTGCTGAAACTGTTGCAAAATGTAATAAACTTTATTTGTTGGCTACCTCAAACACACATGTTGAGGAGTCCAACTCAAGTGTTGTGTTTATATTTTTGGAAAGAGGGCTGGACGTGTAAGATTGGGAGAATGCAGTCTTAAGCAGATCAGCTACAAACAGGCTTCTGCATATTGAACTGAATTGTTCACTGGACTTGGGCTGTTTCCTGGCAAGTCAACTTTGGCACAGGGGAACTTCTTGCATACATATAGATTGTATTAACAATTTTATATACAGAATATATTTATTCTGTGTTGAACAATATTGCTTATTCAACTTTAATTATAAGGGCATAAAGGAAATATAACAAAAGAAGGTGATGGGTGGGTCGAGTGAAATATTTGAATGTATGTTTAAAAATATGGTGGGAAAGGTGAGCGCCAACTTTTTTATCCCGCAAAATGTCTCCTTTCTTTTCAGCCAATGAAATGAGCATGAGGAACTTGAGAGGTTGTCAGAGTGAGAAGTTGCAGAAACCAATATGGCATCCAGTGCACCTTAAATATTAATTCCCCCTTCGACTATAATGGACATAGCTCTAGCCATTTTTTATTGCATGAAGGGGTAAACAAGCATACTTCATTTCCAGTATTACTAAAATACATATCAGATAATGAATCAAAGTGTAATTTCACGCAACACTTTTAAAGAACAAAGTTATAACGGGGTTGCTATCCCTGTCCTTGACAATGGAATCTTGGGCACGATTTTTAACCTCCTAAAATGAGGACCACAACACAAAATTTTCTGGTACATCAATTAATATGCTAATGCGGTGTATATTTAAATGTTAGATTGCTATGCATCTTGCTGCATGTATATGCTCAGCGAAATAAATTATTTTATAATGTTCCATTAGTCTGGCTATCTGGCGCTAACTCGTGGTAAACCATTCCCCAAAATAGCTTGTTAGTTAGATGCCTCACTTCTAGATAGTGTCAGGATTCAAGTTAGTTTATTTATATTTTATTGTTTTTTTGAATGTGTATTTATAATTTTCCATTTTCGTGTGTTAATTTTATTTGAAGAGAGGCTTAACATAACCACCAAGTTATGAAGACATGTAAACTGCTAACTGAGTGGATTATGTCCTAGGAAATGTGCGGTTTAGAATATGGGGACTAACCAATATTTCCTCTGTGCTCTCTCCTGAAATACAGCGCCAAAGATTTCATTGTAGAGTGCACTTGGCACTGTAAAGTTAAATCTTTAACGCTCCGTTTTCATAGCCAGATATATCCGAAAAATCATCTACTGCATTTATTGACTTAAGAAATGCAGCATAAGTAACAAGGCTTTTCAGAGTTCTCAACGTTTCAGCTGGTCATTGTTGGTGTCATTGGTTCCAGTCACTGGCACAGTAACTTAAACGATTTTGCAGGTGGAAAGGGACTGAGCTAAAATGGATAGTTGGGTGCTCCAGATTTTGAAGTGGGCTTTACACTTGTCCGCTTTGACAGACAGTACCCATTGCTATGAACCAACAACATTTTCCCACTCTTTCCAATACGTTTAGCTCTTTTTGCCCCAACTTGTATGATTATAATAAAATGGTAATGGCCATTATCTTAGCAGGGCAGTAGGCTTAGCTGGCTAAAGGCAGAGGCTAGCTACTGCGCAGGTGCGCTTGTCCTCTGGGATAACATTTTGTACTAATGTTGTTGGGTTCGGCAGTGAGGGAGGGGGCGTGAGCTCACTAACGTAGCCACGTAAGGAACAGGCCAGACAACATGGCCTTGGCTTCCTCCTCTTAATGAGAGTGGCCAAAATGTATGTCAGTCATTGTTTTAAATGCCAATAAATGTTTTAATGAATACGCTGACGTGATAGTCCCTCTTTAAAACTATGTGCGTGCTTAACAAAGACAATTTATGGACGTTAAATAAAACCGCCCAGTTCATCTCAAACCAGCCCAAAATATGTCCATCAGCCCAAGGTTCATTTTGCCTGCACAGTTCAACTGAAAACCACCCAATCTGGCAACACTGCCTGGGCCTGGCATTGCATGGGGGTGTCATTGTGTGGAAATCATCAATTTGCTCTTGTTTATTTATTTTTCTTTTTTTTTTTCATTGCGTTTCCTGTTACTGTTGGTATTGCTGCTTCTTCAAAACGTTATTTTGTTTTTTATCTTCTATTCTGAAAAATTATTATCATTCATTTTTATTTTTTATTTTATGTTTTTCTTTCATTATTGCTGTTGTTTTTTATCCTTTTCAATTTTTATCTATTGTCATTGTTGTTTTTGTTGATTTTTTTCATTTCTCATTTCTTTTAATAAAAAAGGTGATGGTCAAGGTGGAGGGAATATGGGAAAAAAAGAGGGAAGGGCGAGAAGAAATTAAAAATAATTGCAAAATAAAGCTCCTTTGTGTGCAGGTGTTCAGCACTACCTTACTGTCAACCATCTCAAGGTATGAATGTTCAGATACTGAGAGTAATGCGCCTTGCTGGTCTGATGTCAGGTGGAAGTCAAGGTTCTTTCTCGACTTGCTGGAAGGCTCAAGGGGATGATTAAAAAAAGTTCCGGGGCAATCTTTTTAGTGTGAAAAAGCTTTTTAATAACTGTACCTTCAATCAATGAAATGGTAATTTCAAAGCTGCATTTTGTGTTTACTCACATTGTCTTTGTCATGCTAAAATTAAGAGGATACGCTCAAACAAATAACTTTAACAAATAAGAAAAAATAGAAGAAATCGGGAAAGGACAAATACTTCTTCACGGCACTGTATAAAAAGAAGGCAAACATTAACTGATGAATATATTCGGCAATTTTATTGAAATCTCATAAAGGTGCCTGGAAAAACATAATCAGAGACAAGTAAGAAAAAGATGCAAAACCATTTTGTTGAAGCCATATAAAGGAGATGAGAGATCTTCCTCCATGTGTCACACATTAATTGAGACAGTATTCCTGAAAGAAGCTAAGAAGTTTCAATGCTGTTGTGAATTTTTTTCCACCTTAGGCACTGCCAAAATTGAGTTTCTTTATCAACTGCATTCTTTTCACATTTTCATTATTTTAAAGAATTCAATTTTAATCATGGGCAATTTGTTGAAAGATGTTAACCAAGTGTGCGGTAATCATTAAACTAAATGTTTTGACAACCATCAGTGGAAGTGCTAAGCAGCAGGATATGAAGTCACGTGGCCTAACAACACAGTGCTGGAATACGGAATGTGTTTTATATCAGCAGATAAGCGAGTCGGATGTCCGGGTGTATTTCATTAAACAGGATTACAAACTGGGCCAGATAACTGCTCTATGTAAAATATTTATTTAACAACACTTTCAGCGCATTAGTTTACAGCAACATTGTCTGATCCATCATACTCTTCAAAACACCTGTGGGATTTGAATCACAAACTATTCACTCAGAGACTCATACCCAAGGGCAATGTAGAATCTCCAATTAACCTGAAATGCTGCTCTTTTAACTGTAAGAGGAAATCCAAGTACCTGGAGTAAACCAACAAAACACTGTGAAAACTTGCAAACTCAGCACAGAAAGACCCAAGGCCTTTGAAATCCACAACCTTCATGCTGTGAGACAACAACACTACCCAATTTGCCTCCGTGCCGCCAGGAGGTCAGAAAAGAACCCAGAACAACATCTTAAGAACTGCAGGCCTCACTTGCCTCAGTTAAAGTCAGTATTCATGATTCAACAGTAAGAAAAAGACCGGGCAAAAATGGCATCCATGGGTGAGTTCCAAGGCGAAAACCACTGCTGACCAAAAAGAACACAAAGGCTCGTCTCACATTTGCCGAAAAGCATCTTGATGATCCTCAAGACATTTAGGAAAATATTCTGTGGACTGACAAGACAAAAGTCAAGCTTTTTGGAAGGTGTGCGTCCACTGACATCGGTCGTAAAACTAACACAACATTTCAAAAAAGAAAATCATACCAACAGTCAAACGTGGTGGTAGTGTGATGGTCTGGGGCTGCTTTGCTGCTGCAGGACCTGGACAACTTGCTGTAATCAATGGCACCATGAATTCTGCTCTCTACCAGAAAATCCTGAAGGAGAATGTCCGACCATCAGTTTGTGACCACAAGCTCAAGCGCACTTGGGTTATGTAGCAGGGCAATGATCTGAAACACACCAGAAAGTCCACCTCTGAATGGCTTAATAAAATACAAAATGAAGGTTTTGGAGTGGCCTAGTCAAAGTCCTGACTTAAATCCGATTGGGATGCTGTGGCATGACATTAAACAGGCTGTTAATGCTCAAAAACCCTCCAATGTGGCTGAATTAAAATAATGCTGCAAAGAAGAGTGGGCCAAAATTCCTCCACAGTGTTGTGAAAGATTCATTGCCAGTAATACGCTTGATTGCAATTGTTGTCGCCGAGGGTGGCACAACCAGTTATTCGGTTTAGAGGGCAATTACTGCTTCACATGGGGCCAGGTAGGTTTGGATAGCTTTTTCCCTCAATAAATGAAATCATCATTTAAAAACTGCATTTTGTATTTACTCGGGTTATCTTTGTCAAATTTTAAAATTTGTTTGATGATCTGAAACATTTAAGTGTGACGAAAATGCAAAAAAATAAGAAATCAGGAAGGGGGCAAATACTTTTTCACAGCACTATATATATATATATATGTGTGTGTGTGTGTGTGTGTGTGTGTGTGTGTATTATTTCGTTACTAGTTTTAGCAGCATTATCTTTCTATGCATGCTATGGCATATTACATTACTCTTCAGATTATAAAGCTAGCCATCTTCCCACCCAGCTGACGCTAGTTAAGGGAAGTGTTTGTAATCATTGTTATACTTAAGTGATGTGATTTGGTTTTTGCTCTAACATCACAAGCTAGCTTTGTAGCTAGCTGAGAGCGATTACTCTTGAGCTAGCCAAGTAATGAGCTAGCTAAATGTTCCAAAAATTTTAAAGTACAGTTGGGAGCCACAAAAGTGCTGCGAAACATATCAAAGAAGTTCATGCCTATTACAGCAGGTTAAGTAAGCAAATGAGGAACATCGTTTTCAGCCAGTCAGAGTCATCAAAACTTTTCCCATTGCTATGTGGCTTGGGAATCGCGATTAAACTAGAAATAGTGGCAGCCTGCCTGCTGGCCGTTTATCGGACTGTTCATGGTCTGCATCATGGGCATTCATTGTGCATGTTTCAGGAGAGGCCGGTGGCGAACTTGCGATTTGGCTAGCTGCTACCTGGCTAGCTCAAGAGCAATCACTGTTAGCTAGCGAGCTTGTGAAGTTAGGGCAAAAACCAAATCGCATTCCTTAAGTATGACAATACATTTCCCTTAACTAGCGTCAGCTAGATAGGAAGATGGCTAGTGTTATAATCTGAAGAGTAACATAATAGCTATGTGATACCATGCACAGAAGGATAATACAGCTAAAACTAGCTATGAAATACCATGTCTCAGGCCGAACTGTCTGTTTGCTCTTTAGGTAAAAGAAGTTGGTAAACGATGTTGAATGAGGTCGTGTGTGTGCCATGGCGTTGAAAGTGACAAATCAGAACTGTAAGAACTTAACCAATAGGCATCATAACTACCATAGGTTCACTAGCTAGCGAGCTGTACCTAAGCGATTGCTTTTGAACTAGCTAGCAAGCTACTTAATGTCTCAAAAATCTGCAAGCACACTTGGGTTGCACAACATTGCTACAAAGCCTCGGATAAGTTCATGCTTATTACAGCTAGCTAAGTTAGTAAAGTTGTGGCAAAAACCAAATCATATCGCTTTAATGTGATGATCATTTACAAAGATTTTCCTTAGTTAACGTTAGCTAGCTTACTAAAGAGCAACATAACTTAATACACGATTGCACACATAGCAGCCTAGCCATCATGACATTATCAGTAAGCCTCCGTGCGTATATGCGCTACTCAGAAGCTGATTGGTTGGTATGCAAATGCAGAAAATCGTTTTATTTTGTGCCCTAAATGAGTGACGTCCTTGCTGAAGATCCGCCTTGATGAGACCCTGACAGATTGCAATTTAATTTTCATTGTGTCCCAAAAAGAGCGTGGTGACATGTATATGTAAATGCAATGGACTGGGAGGCGCAGTTTCCCTTGCTGCATTTGAATATTGTCCTATGTATTGCAGGTTAAGTCATTGAAAATTAAATGTCAAATGCCATTATCATTATTATTTTTAAGTGATTAGAAAACAGCATTTTCATTTTCATGTTGATCCTAAAGAGCGTGATGACATATTTATGTAAATGCAAAAGACTGGGAGTGCCGTTTGGCTTATTGCATTTGAATATTGTCCACTGTAGAGCAGGTTAAGTCTTTGCAAATTAAATATTGAATGCCGTTTACAATGTCATTTTCAAGTAGTCAGAAAATAGCATTGACTTTTTCATGTTGACCCTAAAAGAGCATGGTGACGTAAATGTAAATGCAATAGGCTGGGGGGTGCTGTTTTACCTATTGCATTTGAATATTGTTCACTGTATTGTGGGGCACAACATAAATTAAATGTCAAACAGCGTTTTCATTATCATTTGAAGATATTCATAGATTATCATATGAGTATGTGGAAATGAAAGTGATAATTGGATTAATGCATTTTCAATTTAATTTTGTCTCAAATAATTCATTCATAATTGGAAAATTATAATGCAATAGTGAAATTACATTTTCATTTTCATAGTGTCCCCTATGGGCTTCCATAGGTCAGAAACATGAATTCCCTATTTTGATAATGAGGTGCTCAGGAATTTTTGCTGAATATCTTGCAGTAGCAAGGCACCATTAACCACTAATTCAAATTTAGCGTTAAATTCTATCTAAAGATATCTTTTATGGCATGTCCTACTGAGTGGCCAAAATAGTATTTTCTATGGAGCCAATAATTTCCTGTTTGAGAAGATGTGCACTGTGAAGCACAGGAAATGTAAAGATCAGTGCAAAATGCAAAACTAAGGCAGTTTTAATCCAACCACCCTCTGGCTTCTGCTTTCTTGGTTGTAGAGTTTGGCGTTATATGACTGTGAAATCTTGTTCATTTTGTCTCCCCTCCCTCCATTAAATCCATTGAATCTATGTGATAGAGTGTACTTTGATTATATGTCTGTTTCAATTTTGATCGCTAATAATGTATGTTCATTCATACAATTTTCGTGCAACAGTTTTACTGGATAAAATATGCTCTTACTGTCTTGCAACTGTATGTGATCAGTGAGTAAAAAACTTATTTTCTTCCAAATAACAAGACACCCACTGCATCATGTCTGCAGTAATAATTTTGAGTACAGAATCATAATGGAGTAGCCTGCGCACTGTTCAAAATTTTATACATTCATGACATTTAATGCTGCTCGAAGCCATTATTTCATTTTCCCTGAACAAAAGCAACGTTTTTCAATGATTCAGGCAATATGTCAGTAAATTACAATGCTGAAGTAATAAAATAAAACTGAAGAAACAACAGCAGCATTAATTGCTTGGGTTTTTCCTGTTATTACACTCTGCTAGTTACAGATTGATTCCAAAAGTACTATTTAAATCAGCGAAATTCCTAAAATTGGCTTTTCATGTAAAAAGTTTGAAGTTACGCAAAGTTTGACTCATCATCTAATAAGCAATGATTTCCTTCATTTTAAAACCTGAAAATACGGGATCAAATAGTGATTATACCACCTAAATGCATATCTCTCTATTTCCTTTTTCACACTGTACATCAACAGTGTAAAATGGGTTCAATAGCATTTGAATGTAGGTTTGAATAATTTTAAGCTGCATTGATGGAATTTGTCAATATACGAGAAACGAAGTAAAAAAAAAACCACTCAGATTTTGAGGTGAATGTCATTCATTTACCTGAGGAGGTCTGCTAAACATATGATTCATCTTACTCACACGGAACCATCAAGTCCTTGAAAAGTATGTATTACAGAAAATTTACAGAGATTGAGCTAATTTAAAAGAGAAATAACTGCTTTTGAAATCCTTTGAACGTTAGATTAATGCAGCAGAAAAAACAGCCGTTGCTGCTTAAATCAATACTGCAGGAGTCTGCCTGCACTGTGATAAGAGAAGCACGCAGGGTTCCTTGGCAGACTAAGGCACAGTTTCAGCAGTAATATCCACAGTTGTTCTTTGCTAAGATTACGCTTCAATCAATGCCTTCAAAATTTACTGGCTAACCTTAAAATTGTCTGTGCGACAGCTCAGACTGTCTTGTGTTTTCTGAGCTAATCAAATTTAAACAGGGGAGATTCTCAAAGTGATAAGATTTGATTTAAAGCATGAAATTGTGGCATTTTATAAGAGCCATAATCCACTTATTAAAAGATTATAGAGTCCAAGATGTGAGACACGATACTCTATGAAATTTTCTCTTGGCTGAAAATATTACCGAGTCTCATACAGTTAGAGACAAAAGGTCCCAGTCTCCAGAGCAAAAACAATTTTGTGTAGACACAAAAACTTAGACACAGCCACAACTTTGGAACACGCCACGTTTTCTGATCCCCCCCTTCGAGCATGCCCAGAAGCTACCTAATCTAGGCTGAGGCATATCCCCGAGCAGTTATGAAACAGACAACAAAGGTCCTGCGTCAGCAAATCAACAAAGTTGCACTATTCCTTTGCTTGTAATTTACATAAGAGCTGAAAATAAGACATAAGCCAAACGTATTAAAAGTCGTCACTGATCAACAGTGGTCATGCAGGGCGTCTTAGCAGTCGCCTCTACAATACCATGCTAACATGGAAATACATACACACACAATGCTATACACATGCGCTCACACACACATGCACACACACAGGTACGCACATGCAAGCATGCCCATACACACACACACGTTTTGCCGTAACTTTTGTGGTTCCAAAACGAGTATTTTCTACTCTACGAGTCCAAGGGCAGTCCAAGGGCATGACCGCATCCCACAGTGTTGTAACAGTGTTGTGAGGAATGGGACTTGTCTGGAGAAGAGCTTGAGGTATGGTGATTGCAGTTTTCAAAGTCACTTTTAACTTTGTGGAGAATTTCTTTATATTTGCACTTTGCAATGCTTTTAATTGTAGCTCAGCTTAATAATGCTTCTTACTTCACAGACTTCGAGGGACCATGTGGTGTCTACTATTTCAGAGGGTTGATTAATTCGGATTGAACTTCTTTCTAAATCTTGGAATCTGCCATAGAACCATAGTATTAAACACTTACACCAGCAGTTGTGGTTAAATGCCAAAAGTGAACAAACCAGGTGTTTTTTCTATATGCTATAAAATCTTGTTGAAGTGTTTTAGTGAAACCACATATTTTTGACTTGCTTTTACTTTCCTTTGGAAAGGCAGATAAAGCACTCAGTTTGAAAGATTACACTTAAATGTCCAAATCTTGCCAAGTGTGATGCTAGGATATTTTCATTGAAATACACACTTCTGGTTTCAGCAAGCAAAACTGAGGGGTGTTCAAGGAAGCAGGAGCCCGCTTGCGCGCGCATGTGTCCTGAATCAGGGTGCCTTGCCGAGTGCCCGCGAGCTCACGCATTACCCACTTGGAGGTGTTTTGCTTAGCAAGCAAGGATGGTGTCCAGCAACTTGACTCGAGCACTTGGTTTTGAAGAATGCAAATTTGTCGACAAAATACACTTTGTTCCCGGGGCACTGTAAGCAACATCTCGTTAAGGTTAACATAGTGTTGCTAAGTATTTGATACGAAAGGTGTTAGAAAATATAAGGAAACTGTGGCTTATGTTTGTTTGGCTGTAAAGGAACAGGATTCTCGATTCTGACTGGCTCTGAAGGAATGTTCTGTGAGAGCAAATCAGAGTATTCTTGTGTCAGTTCAGTTCGGGAATTATAAGTTTGCTGTTAAAAGGCGTGTGCGAGCACTAACGCGGCGGCTCGTGATCTTAAACACACCTTTGGTTTCCCCTTGGCTTGTTTATGCTTACAGGCAACACAAGCGAGTTTCTATTTAGGAACCATTAGTGTATTTTTTTCTGGAGACAAAATCTAATAGGAGCTTTCTAGTGTTTCTGTACAATTTTGGGATTCCATTACGAAGCAAATACTCTCGCTGTATATCGTACACTGACCTGGCATTGCGTTGCTAGCGAACAGCTTTCGAAGAGTATCGGTTGTGGCGTTTAGCGGAAGTGTACATTCCAAAAGTGCACATTCCTTTAATCTCCAACGAGTCACTCTTTCTCGCAAAGGATTTGGCAAGAACAGGGGTAGTGCCACTGGTGGCAAGGTTTGGAAACGTAATTGCCAACCCTTGAATTAAAATAGGTGAAACAAGACAGCCTAAGTGCCAGGTCATACCTGTCTGAAGGGTGGGCTGAATCCATCAAACATTACCAACATGACATTAAGCACCATAATAGAAGCAATATCACGCAGATTGTGCTATAAAGGTGTTATGGAGCATCAACATGCAGTGTTGAGGGCTAGTAAATGCATAATAAATGCTCAGTTCTTCACTGGTGGAGCCAATATGCAGTATCAAGTGATGTTTTCCATCGTAAGAAAGAAGACTGGGAATTGTCTATACTCAGAGTCCCGGGTAAATTATATCATAATAAGGATGTTAGAGGAAATAAAGATATAAGTAAAATGAGGTACTCATTACATTAGTTAAGTGGGCAATGTCTAAAAAGAGCAAAAAAAAAAAAAGGTTTTTGTTCTTATAGGGTTAATAATTACTCAAGTGCCTAACTGCTCTACTGATCTCTTTATGCTTACACAGAAACTTGAACCACTAAGCTTCGAAGTCCCAGTCAGAAACCCAATTTACTAGACATCAGGCTGCGTCTTATTTGGTCTTGGATCACAAAGCATCCTGGAGAAACAGGTACAAGTGGTCTGACACTCTATAATATGTTTATACAAAAGTAGTAAATTCAACTCTAACAAAGCGCGATCTGTGTGATTCCAGTGTGGACCATTTTAAAAACTAAATTGGGGAAGAGAAGGAATTTAATTGGTCATTACACTGTTTATAATGTGTAAGAGTAGATCACAAGAACCAGGATACAACCAGTGGCGTCGCCAAGGGGGAGCCAGTGCCCCCCCCCATGGACATCTCGTGCCCCCCCATGTGCCCCCCCCGGTCAACAAAATAAACGAATGCCACCCACCCCCGGTCAAGAAAATAAACGAGAGACAAATTTTAGTTCGTGCCCCCGCACCAAACTGTTGTGCCTCCCTTGTGCACCCCCAGAATAAAAGGTCTGGTGACGCCACTGGATACAACCGCAGTGCAGAATCTTAAGCCAGAACGACGTCATACGGGTCTCACTTCGGCCGCAAATGATTCCAGTGAAATGGACGTAGAACGTGCTTTTGGTATTCTTATAAGGACTGCACCAGCTGGAGTTGCGCATTAACAGAAATTCTGTGGTCCTGTGGTTTGTTGATTTTTGTGGGGAAAGTTTCAGCAGCTTTGAGTAATGGTCATGATATTGTCAGCCTGTTCTCCAGGTCTAAGATTCTTGGCAGTCTGAGATATGGACAACATCACTCTCCCTAAGCGAAATGGAGAGCTGTCTTAGGTGGGAGGCTGTGGATGATAGGAAGAATATCTAAGTCTTTTTTTTGTGAGAGTGAAGTGAGGCTACTGGCTAACAGCATAGCTCAGATTTGGACCTGCATTGGCTAGACTATAAACATGCCAAAATGCAATGAGCACATTGGATGTCCTGTTTTAAAAAGTTAAAGTTTCTATTTAAAGCTTAGAATTCAGAAGCAAGGAATAATGTTGTCCTTATCAGTGATTCTGCCATAAATTTATACTTCCATTAGATATATAGATGCAGTAGGCCTACCTTTCAATCCGGAATAAGCTCATTCGAAATAATGGAAATCAGTAAAATTACTGTTCAAATGCAGAAGTCTGGTGTAACACTGAGCATATACCGCTCACAAAAAGTAGGGGATATTCAAATTTGAATAACCGTGGAAAGCACCTGAATTTAGATGTTTGTGAGATTTTTGAGTATGTTTGTGGTTAGCCATTAGCACATTTCAATACGTATCCCATAAACCACTAGGTTTCAAAATTAGCGGAAACAGAGTGCCCAAATACACCTGGGGTTGCATGTGAAAAATAATATCATGCCTTCAGTGTGCAAATGCTGTCATGCACATGTTTTTTGTGCACATAGGGGTATAAAAGCATGCCCAGAACCACACTCATCCATCATTTCACTGCGTTTGATGATGAGAAGACTCCAGGAAGAAGAAAGATTGCAGGCAATAGGGATGCTTTAGGCCGGAAGAACCCAGGCTTACACAGCAGACAACTGCATGTCTCGCAGTCCACCATGAGCTGATTGTGGGCACGCTATGTTGCCACCGGTAGAGTCCAGGACAAACCTTGAAGAGGGTGTCCAAGATGCACAACCAGGCGAGAGGACCACCAGATCGTCAATTGAGCCCTGCATGACAGGCAACTGAATGTGATACAGCTACAATAAGGGCATCTACAGGCTAAAGGAAACCTCATCTCAATGCAACCATATGAAACCATCAGCATGCTGCCAACCTCCGAGCCAGGCAGCCATACATCCCGTTACCCTCTCAGATTGTTATCGACAGACAAAGAGACAGTAGTGTCAACGGCATCAACGATGGAGCAATGCCCAATGGTCACGTTTAATGTTCAGCAATGAGTCACAGTGCATGACGGTCGTCATCGTGTTTGGCGTCGCTCAGGGGAACGTTATCAGTGAGCCGCTATAATTCCACATGATCGGTATGGGAGAGGGTCAGTAATGCTGTGGGGTGGAGTCACTATGACAGGCAGGACTGACCTCCACATCTGCCATGGGAGAGTCACAGGGGTGTACTACCATGACAACATCATCACTCTGCATGTGCTTCCATTTACACGCCATCATGGAGCTGGATTCATCGACTAAGATGATAAGGGCATAGCTCATCATGCACGCATCTCCAAAGGCACCAAGTCCAAACCTTGCCCTGGCCTGTTATGTCTCCTGAGCTCTCCCCCATAGAACGCCTATGGGATATGGTGGGACAACATGTTCAACGGCAGCACCCACCCCGTCAGGACTTTGTACAGCTGGGTGCAGCACCCCAGGAGGATAATTCCTCAAGATGACATTGTTCATCTCCTTAGGAGCATGTGGCGTTGGTGTGATGCTTGTTTGGAGGCTAATGGCGGACCAACACGCTACTGTGCACTATGTGACTTTTGGGATACAGCCCCATGTGACATTTTGTACCTCCAGAAAAAAATTTCAATGACTTAAGCGATGATGAAGTGTTGTGAACTTCATCTTCAATTGCATGCCAGCTAAATAATGTAGTTTTGAAATTAAAAATAGGTATATTTTCAGTTGTCTCTTTCCCATTGTAAGATTGGAAAAGGGGGGTTGGAGCACTGCTGGCGCTGATGAGTGCGTCTGTGACACTGCAGCAAGACTGGCGGGCCTTCTGAGCATCAAAAGACTTCAACGCCATGCAATATAACAAATTGTCGAGTTCCTGATGACAAGCAGCTTGTTGTTTGCTGGGGTTTGCGTGAAGGGAAGTGGGGGTGGTTTATGCCTGTAAGAGACTGGAGACCAGAACTGGGGGATGCAAAGTGTGAGCAAACTGTATCTGTGAATGGCCGGACAGGAGGAGGCAATAAACCCAGCCTCTGAGCTGGGAGTGGGGGTTTGCATGGTTTCTGCGCCTTTGATGTCACCCTGCATGGGAGGCCTTTGGCTTACCCAGTGCTCCATATTGCCCTCAATCATCTGTGTAAGACTGGACCCTAACTTATCTGTTTTAAATAATCTAAACCTCTGGGAACGTCATAATATGCTCATATGTTTAATATACTGATAAGAAATCACTTCTGTACTTATAACACAATTTCCTGTATAATAATTCAGCTAAAGACTTTTTTCATGACAACCATATCATATTCATCCATTTTCCTGGCTTGTTTGATATGTATGTTTTGTTACAATTCGAGGAGTTGAATGGCATATGTTTCAGTATCAAATGAAATTATAGTTCATTCACTTTTAGAAACTCCCTAAATTTGGGTAAGGTAAAATCTCCTCTCGGGTAATAAAGTGTAGTTCCTCTTGTCTGAATGACCCCTCATTTACAGCCAAATGGCCTGACTATGTCTCAGTCCTGAGACCTGTAACCTGATATCTCACCTGGTTAACTTATGGGGCTCTCTGGTTGGAGGAGGGGGGTTGCTGGTTTGGTTTATAGGAAAGAGAAATGAGCTGTTCGGGGAAGATCGTATCCGATCTGTCCCCGCGTACGTAAGTGCGTGAGTAGCCTTTTCAATGATGTAACATCGTATTTCGAACTTCCCGCGCACATTAGTGCGTGTATCCTTTTCCTCCAGGTATGACTTTATTCTCCTCTTCTAAATTATGTGTAACTTGTAACTGGCTTAACGTTGATTTGTTTGATTTAAGCTTTTGCCTACCTGGTGAATAAATTATTGTTATTCCTTTAAGCTTGCGTGGTCTCCGTGACTCCTAATCCTTTTATCCTTTCTAGCCACGTTACGACCGGTACTTAGGGGGTAAGTCCTTATCATTCCAGACTAGCTAGCTGATGTTTTAAAGGTAGTGATGGGCTTTAAGTTGGATTGCAAGTTACGGTCTACTCATATAAAGGGTTTATGTAGTATCGGTCCTGGGATTTTGACCTTAAGGGCTTTCTTGGGCTTATAAGCCGGTGCCTGGCCGATCCCCTTAAGGGGCCCTGTGGTGTGCATAAATCTGGGTTCATGATATGTTTATGCCAAAGTTGCTACTATCATGGTAATTTCTTCCATCCTCTAGAGCTCTCACCGAACTAAGATCCGGCAACTGCGCTATTACCCGGGGGCGTCAGTTGAGTAACTGGGTTTTTACAGAAGAGTCTGGCGACGTAGCTGCCCCGAGATTCACGCATGTGTCCCTAAACTATAAATTCTAATTCTAATTTGGAGTCAGATATTTAACGAGGGTATAACTAAATTTGGTATTCTAAATTTATTATGGAGTCAGATTAATTGTAACCGTTGTGCTTTTGTGCCCCGTCCTTCGAACGGAGAAAATATATCCATTTTATTGTGATTCGCACCAGCCAGGACGTCGCACGTGCTAATACTAGGAATCCACACGCATAAACCTTCAACCCGGGCTCTTCCTTCCTTGGTCGAGCTGCGTGGGTCTTACACCATTATCCCCTACTTTTTGTGAGCAATATATTTATAAGCACCAAAGTATTTATGAAATGTCCATGACTTTTCTTAGATGCAAGATATTATTTACAAATGCCTGCAGTGCCCTGAACATAACTTTTCTCCAAATAATTGCTAGCACAGTGGGATTTCTTTGCTAGGCACATTCATTTTAGACTTGACTAAAACAAAAAAGTCCATATTTTCTGCATCTAGGTCTCCTGCATGTGAGTCCATAAGACCAATAAGCTTGAATTAGCAATAATGTACATCTGTTTATTTACTTTATTGCCAATTCCTTCCCCCATTTTACCTACACTGTTAGTTAAGCTTCCTCAGTTCATTTTATGGCGACTAATATTGTACGAGCTAAATTGCCAGAATTATGTTTCCACAGAGTGGGTTTTACATTCACTGCGGGGTCATATTGAGTACATTAGAATCCCAAGGCGCATTCATCTTTGTGGCCCAATAAAAATCTATGCTAGAAATCCATAAACTTGGGATAAATTCATTATAAATGACCGATGTCCGCCCACCCCCAGGGGTTCAGTTAGAATTCGTCTTAAGCCATGAAATACCTCTCAATATTGCTTCATTGTGACTTTTTATGCCATAATTGGTGTCAAAACATCCCATATGAAATATTGCTGCCCCTTGTGTTTTGTCAGCAGTTTCTTTTGTTGAAGTTTCCCGTATTCAAGCAACGACATGAAAGTACATATGCTGCTCCTCGGAGTAACAAAGCTGCTGTCGTTGCTGAAAAACAAAGTGTTACTCGACTCACTGCAAACCTTGGCCAAAAGTAAATGTATGTGGGTTGCTCTTAAATTTAAGTGATGAATGCAAAATATTTCAACCAAAGCAAGGTATGTGCATTATCAATAAGACATTGAAACTGGAAAATACAAGCATTGAAGACAAAGCATGTGAAGCTCATGTGCAATAAACAACATAATCCGCATATTGCATCTAATGTATTGTAGATTGTCCTCGCAGTCATCACATGTTCTTGAAAAGTAACTGAATGCTGTTTTAGGATTTTCTTAGTGGTTTGCCGCCAGCCGGATGCTAAGCAACAGGAAGTGTTGTTGATGGCTCTAAGTGAATACTCAGCGCAGCATTTCAATTTTCCGCAGAATTTCCATTTTTCTTCTCCTGAGCGACATTTTCCATCTCCCCAACCACTCACCCACAGCAGATGCACGATCAGTGGCATTTTTCACTCAGCAAGGCCAATGAAGCATTCCTGATCAAATCAACATTTCAGGGTGTGCACTTACAGCATTTGCTCAGCAGCCCACCATCTATATGGTAAGACTTGGGATAACAAATTTGCTGTGATGTATTAACATATGCTTAATTGCATACTGAAATACCCAGGCAGAAACAGGTTTGCAATCAAGACATGGCAGCTCTACATCCCAGAATAAAGGCTCTGTATATGCGTCACTAATGTAATTTCTCACCTTCTCTCACCTACTGCCTGCCTCTCATGATATACTGTAACTGCTAATTAAGTTATAAAGAGAACAAATTGCAAATCCTGAAAGGATCTGGTAGTTAAAGCACCCACAGTGGGTGCGAGCCAGTCTTATACATTGCAGCTTTAAGGTTAAGCCAGGCTATTAGCTGGCTATGACTGAGAGTTTGAACAGCGAACAAATCTGACTTTGTCTCACCAGATACAGTGAGTTAGACCCGTACCCGCAATTGTTGTTTCGGTTGCTGCTTTATTGGCTCCTTCCAAAAGTGGCTCCAAATGCTCACAGGTTATCAACAGCTGCCAACAGTGAAAAATTGGCCCCTAAACTTTGTATCCTTTGGGTGTGCTCTCCTGCCTAGCATGTCACTGGGTTGTGAGCTAATGCATGCGAAAATAATTGAATGTACCTCAGTTGTTGGACTACTTGGGTTTGTATGTGGGTGGCATAAGGATCATTTGAGAGTTGCAATTCCAAAATGTGAAGAAAAATAAAGGCGAATACAGAGGCATTTAACTCATGTGTTGACAGTAAAACTGGCTTATTTCCATGTCCATGTTATCACATCCACATTACTTTGGGTCATACTCTTATACAAATGCAAATACTGAACTACGACAGCACATCAAAATCTGGACGGTATAATTAATCCCACCAGTGTCCATTGTCATGTACGGTTAACCACAAATTAACTGTGAATGAACCATACTTATTTTTAATTTCTGAGAAGGGATTTAGGAATTTTATTTATCAATTTATTGATTGAAATATCTTGCTCAAAGTTTGAAAACTCAAATGCTATCAATCATAAGGGGATTTTTTCCTATGCTAAGTAGTGATTGTTGTATTGGGATTACTCTGTGAAAAACATTCAGATCACAATTTTTAATCTAGAAATTTACTGAGGTTTAATAAGTATGTGCTAACTTTGTTTACTTAGAGCCACATTTTTTAGATATGTATATTTTATTGAATGATGCAATCAGTTATGTGTACTTGATGTAGAATATGCTTTGAAAGCAACTCAATGCAAACTACTTCATGAATACATTTAATTTTCCATTACTACGATACAGATCATAAGGGTACATTTTATTTCTATTTATTTATTAATTTTTGAATAATGGCGGTATCTCGGTATAATGGAGCTGTCTCCTTGTATTGGACAGGGTTCAGAGTGTTCTCACCATTCTCCTTTTCAAGATTAAATTTTTCTCCTGATAAAAGAAGCTTTTATCAATATACTGCAGTGGGCTTGACACAGAAACAACCACCAAATAGCAATAATGCTGTCTACCTTGAAAAATGATAAATGCATGGGGATATGTATGATAACAGGATTAAAATCATTACTGCTTGTCAAGAGATTTGATAACCACTGAAGTAAACCTCTCCATTAAATTTAATTACTGAGATCACATGTAATACAATTGGGTCACTCAATGAGGACAAGAAAAATTATTTGGAGAAGGAAAAATAATTTAAAAAAATCTGAAACATGTCATCACACCATTTTGCAAAAAACTGCCATTTTGAAAGACAAAAAAAATCTCAAATATTTATTGGCAGATCTATACTGCCTGAGCGTATCTTTTACGCTGTGAAATGTGAACCCTGTCTGGAACATGCAAGATAATAGATATGGTAAACACATACTACTGTCACAGAAGACATGCGCCATGTTTTACTGAATTTTAATGGCACTATCAGCGAATGCAAACGATTTGCGGTGAATTTAGTTTTTAAGAACAGCGGGTCCCCAGCAAACCCAACGTGCTCCCAGTACACAAAATATGGATCTCACTTGGCAGTGGCTCTCTAATTTTGTGGATAAAAATATGCTCTGTTGTAAAAATGAATAACTAAATGGCCGGCCTCATCTCTCTCACTGTGACAGCAGTACCCTAGGGCATTTTTAGTGTTATATGTTGAAGGTTTTTTTGAGGTGGCGAGCCATTGAATTTCAATTGCCTGAACTTCTTTGGGGAAGAATGCCCAGAGGTAGAATATATTAGACAAGTACATCCGTGGAATAAAATGATATCTATATTAAGATCTGTAATGTCAAGCAAGGGCAGGACTGAATTCACACCACTTTGTAATACATCCTGCTCAGTTTCTGAAGATAGACCATAATTTGTCAGGAATCAAAACTTATGAAGACAAATTCACACTGCACATGAACAGATAAAGCATACTTTTATGCTCCAAATGTCACTTTGAGAGAACTTCTGAGGTTAGCCAGAAACTTGCTCTTTTCAGTCAATGCGTAGCATCACAAGGTTATAACCTCATCTACTTACAATGACACAGATCACTGTTTGTCCCTTTATTCCTAGTTGTGCCAGGTGATAAAACTCTCAGTCAGTTTGTGTGTGTGTGTGTGTGTGTGTGTGTGTGCATGTGGTCCTTGTTTACCTACCCTTGCGGGGACAGAATGTCCCTATAAGTAATGGAATACCAGATTTCTTCATCCTTATGGGGACTTTTTCAGGTCCCCATGAGGAAATTGAGCCATTTTAGGGTTAGGGGTTAAGGTTAGGGTTAGGGTTAGGTATGTACTGTTGAGGGTTAAGGTCAGGGAAAGGGGTAAGGGAATGAATGCAAGTCTATGGAATGTCCCCACAAGACATGAAAACCCAACGTGTGTGTGTGTGTGTGTGTGTGTGTGTGTGTGTGTGTGCATGTGTGCACGGGTGTGTGTATGTGTGTGTGTGTGCACATGTATGTTGTTCTTAATTCAGCACTGCACTATGTGGTTGAGAAAACTGAAATAGATACAATATTGGGACACAAAAATACAAACCTGGAGTTCAAACTTATTGCAAGTCCAGTGTATGCCACACTTCTGCAGTCAGGCTTTTATGGGGCAAAATTCAGTCATGTAAATTTTGAGAATATAACTGGATGAACTACTAGTTTAAGTTAACGTTTCAAGGCTGCCCCTGTGCACACTCACAATCTGCCTCTTTCTCCCTCTCGCTCTCTCTCTCTCTCTCTCTCTCTCTCTCACACACAGACACATCTATATTAATTTCCACCAGTGTGCCAGCAGATGTAGACTCACAGAGCACAGATAAAACAGAGAGCTGCACCATTTCCTGTGAGAAACACAGGTAAAGTCAAGTCAATGCGCTCATTATTCTTTATTACGGCTGCTTCCTTTCCCCCGGAAGAGCTGGGCAACACTGAGGGAACCATGGGATCTCCAGCCCCTAATTATTTTCAGAAAAATCTTGATAACCGCAGTAATGAGCCCGTCACACAGACCTGTTGAGAATAGAGCGGGGTCACTACCGTCATCTACGCGTATCACGAGGGTTAAGTTTTATATGCTCAACAGCACTGTTGGGGCAAGGCGGCGTTACTTATGAGTACAGGTGATGGCTTACAGCACCTAGCCTCCTCTTTCCTGGGACTAATTTGACATTTCTATCTGCAAAGTTTGTCTGCGCATTACACAGGACAGTGCAACCAAGTAATTTGTCTCAGTCAGTATAGGGAAAGTTAATCACACATTTCTCGCGCTGAGCTGTGCGCTATGTCTTTCCTTTTGCACCCAAAACCCATCACTCAAGCAGCGCTTTTCAGAATTAGATTAAATTTGAATTGATCATCCCAATTTGAATGTTTGTAGCCAAGCCATCAACTTAATAAACAAATGGACTTACTCCAGTATCAATCTGTGGGTAATGTGCTTTCTTTGGTTGAATTTTTGTTTTGTGTGATTGGTAAACTACTAGTTACATTTTTTCTCATGACAGCAGTGGGCTGGACTTACAGTTCTGGGGTTGTGTGTTGGATAACAGGTATGTCACTTCCATTTATGTCTTGATACCATGTGAGGAAGGGGTAGTGAGAAAGGAAAAGTGAAGAGGATGAAGTGAGGAGAAAGGAAGGAGGAATGAGGACAGCAAAAAGGAATAAGGAAGGATGAGAGAGGAGGAGGAGCGTAAAGGGTTGAGGGAGGAGAGAGGAGAGGAATGTGGAGGGATGTGGGAGGAGAGAGCACTGAAAAAAAACAATGGATCAACTTTTAAAAAATGGAAATAATCTGTCGCAAAAATAATTTTACGTTGACTCAGTGTCAATCATTTATTCAGTTAGCCTATATTTTTTGGTTCAACAATAAACATAAATGAGAAAGTTTATTTGAAAATTAACAAACTAATAATTTTGAGCTATTGGAGTGATGAGATAACTCAACAAGGAATGAACAACAGCTTTGTTTTACTTTTTCGACGAGGAGCGAGGAATGAGGAAGGATGAGGATGTAGCAAGGAATGAGGAATAAGAAAAGAGAACTATAGAGGTGGCATATCCTCCCAGAGAGAATGTGAGAGAGATGTGAGAGTGAGAACAGAGGAGCTGAAGCTGCAAAATGAGAAATCTTTGGTTGCTTTAGTACTCGAGGTCAGACTTTCGCAAAGGGTACACCACCTTTCTCCTCATTCCTTGTCTCCTCTAGGTGCATTTATGAGATTGGAAGATCTTCCATGGAAGTGGAGGGGGAACAATGTCTAGGTCATGGGAGGAAAGGTGACACAAGGAAGCATAAGTTAGCATAATGAAAAGCACTCATCGTGCAATTACTGTCTGAAGATGGAAAGGAACCCATTCACTGCACTGGACACAGCTTAGTGCTGGATGCCATTTAAAATTAATATAAATTCTGAAAATGTATTCTTTAGCTGTGTTCTAGGTTATTCAATTAAATGTGTTGACTGAATCATGGAGTTTTTTGATAACTTTCCACTTCAGTAAATGAAATCGTTAAATACGCTAGCATAGTCAGTATGTACCTCAGGGCTGTTTTAGACTCTCGGATTTCACTCCACTGAAGTGAATGCCTGTGAACTCTGGTCCTTCACAAAGTGAATTAGCTTTTTTAATTAATAATACTCAAGGGCGTATGTTTAATTTGAGAGTGGTAAGGACATATAGAATTTTGAGCACATGCAGTGTGCGAGCTGAAAAAAAGAGTTTGCAATAATTTGAGTGCAAATACTGCCTTTTCCATTCAGAGATTATCCTGAGTGTTTCTTTTATTTTTTTTTCAAGGTGCTGAGTGAGATGCTCCTAATTTTCATAGATAGATAGATGCCATATTCATGAACTTAATTTTCTATTTTGTATCTGAACACTTTTGAATTAATTTTTGAATGCAAGTTGACAACTGTTATTTACGGTACGAACATTTATGATGAAGCTTAACAATATCAAACAGCTTTGAGGCTTCGAGCAGAGAATCTCAACACAGGCAGGACAGGTGACTGTAACCTTACCTGTCTATCCAGCCGCCTCTCTTGCAGCCGTACTTCTATTCACAGTGCCAAGTTGCTGAGACCATCTAGTTTAGAGGGATGGACACTGATGGTCAATTCGTCCTGGTATGTCCAGAGAGGCAAGTAATGACGAACACTGCCCTGGATTGTTTGGTGGGGAATGAGGATGGTTGAAGATGGCTTGAAGACCGTCAAGCACTGGGCTAGAAAACTTCAGCAGGTGGAGGGGTTGCCGTCGCAGGGGTTTAACATGACCAGGTTGGTTTCCCAGTGGGCGATTGACTGAGGGTTTACTGTAGAATAGAGGTGGCAAGTCCCAGGAGATATTTTTAATAGCCACAAGCAGACTGGAGAGTGCATCATTGGACTGGTGTTGCTGGTGGAGCTCTTCCTCCTGCTGAGCAATCCTCACACCCAGGTAACTCAGTGCATTGACCAGCCTGGACATACAGTACCTGCTGCTTCCATTCCTCGGCTAGATTGTACTGTCATGATCGAGACAAGAAACCAGATGTAGATTCAGGGTACAATCCAATGAGGGTATTCATTGATAGGAATACAGTAACAACAGGGGAAGGGTCAAAGCCCAGAACAAAATGAGCAGAGTCCAGCTTAGGTGGTATTGATTGGTTAGGGTATTGGGGGTGTCCACATCCAGCCTTTGGCATCCTGTGGCAGAAGCCTGGTGGTGTTAACCCCCGTTGAAGCAGGACTTAACAGGGACATACTTCCAATCCTGGAGACCAATTAAGACTTAGGTGGTGTTCCTAATAAACTGGTCAGAGGAACAGACTGGAAAGGAAGGTTAACAGGAACGCAGTCCCAATCCAAGATACCTATAGTAAGGTGTAACGGGTGTTAATCTGCGTTGTGTTCTGCAAGGCTATGCTGACCGGAAGAAGGACCCACGGCTACAGCAGTTACTGGTTGTTCTCCTTTAATTGCGCTGTACAAGTCAATAAGAAAATAAAGCTCTGTAATATGCAGTCTCTTCCAGACACACGGGTTATCACTCGCCTCCTCTCAGAAAGCATAGCGCGAACTGAGATTTTAATTTATACTTCACATTTAGGACATGAGTAAAATAATGCAAAAGTGCTCAAGAAACAAAACACATAAATGCACATTGCATTTGATTACTCCTGAATGTTAACATACTATTACAACCAGTGCGAATTATGTAAGGAATGAACAAGCAGTGCACATACCTGTACAAGTCAATAAGAAAATAAAGCTCTGTAATATGCAGTCTCTTCCAGACACACGGATTATCACTCGCCTGTTAGCACATAAACACACAGGAAACCCTGTAGCACTTGGAAACGTGTCTACCGCGAAACTCGTAAAAGTACCGTTTTAACAAAGTTTATATTCGAATGACAAAAAGCTGCATATTGACAATTACATAGCTATCATTTGAACATCATTCTATTACATTTGCATCGTTTTACAAAACCAAATAATTGCCCAACTCAGACCGGTAAAATAATACATACCTCCTCTCAGAAAGCATAGCGCGAACTGAGAGTGGCGCTGCATTGACGTCACCAACTGCGACCTCTTAAAGTGACAGTACAGGTATTAACACTTAACCGTATATAGGCTAAAAGACCTACCTAGACATAAAACATGTTCAGTATTTATCAGGATTTTGTGGAATTTCAAAAATAAAAATACAAATGTAATTTTAACCTCGTTACATTCACCCCTCCTGAAATTCACCAACATCCTGATAGCAGGTGTCTTTTCAGGATTACACCATGTCCACTCCAGACCCGATCTGGCACAAGTAAAAAGAAAGACTTAGTCCACTTTATCAACTCAAAAGTTACCTCACATTCAAGGTTCAGGGAAGAAAGAGGTTGATCAAGTCTCTGAATTCCCCTAGTTTAATATGACATAGCTGTACTACACAAACACCAACATACATAATAGCTCAACCCTCAAAACTAGCAAAGAGAGAGCGAGAACGGCTACCAAATGGAATGTTTGGACCCTTAAAAAATGGTTTCTGAACCATTGATTTTATCAGTCTGTTCACTGATTTCACTAATCTGCCAGCACGCGTTCTAACCTGGCCATCAGCTTCACTGGGTGCGTGTGGGTCTGTGTGAACTGAGGTGTCTGCACATGGTGCGGGTGAAATGGTTGGGTTATTAGTAGAGGTACCCGCAAGACTGGGTGCCAGACTAGACTGGGCTAGCTCTTCCGTGTCAGTCAACTCAGACTCAGGCGAAACTTCAGATGAGATTTCAGACTCCTCTTCATCTCTGAGATTTGACAGGGTCAGGGCATCGTCACCCTGAGTCAACAGTCCCGGTATTGAAGTCGTTTCATCATCATAGTCGCAGTCCTCCAGATTGGACTCCTCACTGGTCAAGGACAGATCAGTTGCATGGGCATCCTCATCCTGATTCAACTCAGGAAGTGGCAAAAAGTTGACCTCCAATGAAAGATTCCTGTGCACAACTCTCGTGTGTCCGGCTGGATCTTGTATTTTGTAGACATTGATACTGGGATTCACACCAACAACTGTGTACACTCCATTCTCCCACTTATCGGCCAATTTCCTTTTCCCTCGTTCTCCCCTGTTTGCCACCAAAACACGATCTCCCACTGACAGGTGGATGCCCTTGACACGTCTGTTGTATTGCTGGGTTTGGTGCTGCTGCTCAAGGGAAGAATGTTTCTGGGCGACTTCCATGGCAGTTTTCAAGCACACAAGCAGAGACTTAGCAAATGAGTCATAATCAACGACTCCCGAGTCATTCAGGACCTGCTTAAACATAACGTCCACTGGCAGTCTCGGGACACGCCCAAACATAAGGAAAAAGGGCGCGTAACCTGTGGTCTCATGCACGGTAGCGTTATAAGAAAATGTAAGAGTCTGGATTTGCTGTGGCCACTGGTGTTTTTCCTTAAGGGGGAGGGAACGGAGCATGTTACCCAAGGTGCGATTGAATCGCTCTGTTGCCCCATTGCCCATTGGGTGGTAGGCTGTTGTGTGAGATTTCGCGACACCAGCCAGCTGGAGGAGTTCCGCAATCAAATTGCTCTCAAAATTAGTGCCCTGGTCGGAATGAATCCTCTCCGGAAATCCATAAACACAGAACACATTATCCCAGAGCTTTTTGGCAACCTGCTTTGCTGTCTGATTAGTACAAGGGAAGGCATGGGCAAGTTTGGTGAAGTGGTCAGTGACCACTAAGACGTCCACCGACCGCTGTTTGCTGTCTTCCGTTGACCAAAAATCCATGCACACCAACTCCATCGGGGCAGAACTTTTGATGCTCTCCAGTGGTGCGCGAGCAGCAGGTTCCGGCGACTTCCCACACACACATCTCTTACAGCACTTGACATATGCCCTTACATCATTCTCCATATCAGGCCAGTAGAAGCGCTGCCTTGCAAGTGAGAGAGTCCGATCCTGACCCTGGTGACCAGCCAGATCGTGGATGCCAGACAACGCCTTGTCCTTTAGACTCTGAGGCAACACAAATTGGGATCTCCGCTGCTTGGACACAGGGTCTTTCGTCACTCTATACAAGACACCATCACGGATCACCAGCTTATCCCACTGCTTGAATAACCGGAGAGCCTTGGAGTCAGCACCATGCTTCTCCCGCCTAGATGGCCGCTTCCGGGCAGCGACGAAAGGTAACACTTAGGAGATGCCAGGGTCTTGCTCTTGACTCAGTTGGAGCTCCTGGGCTGAGAACATGGGTAACGCATCCTGACCAGCAGCCAGTTTTTGTGTGTGTTGAGCTAAGCAGAGTGCTCTGACCTCTGCCGCATTACTCCAATCGCTGTGAGCCTGACAAAGAGCCTTGACCTCTGCTATATCACACAAGACCTTAGGTGATGAAGGGACTGCTGATCTGTGGACCTGAGACTGGGAGCTAACCCTGAAAACATCCTGCACGGAATCCTCAGCCACTCCATCGGCTTCCTGGGTCAGAGTGGAATATGGCTCTTCCAACAGCCTCTGGCCAATAGGTTTTGCAAAGGGGTCGCGACTCAAGGCATCCGCTACCACATTGTTCTTTCCAGGCAAGTGTCTGAGCTCAAAGGAGTATGATGCCAACTTAGACACCCAGCAGATCTCGCATGCATCAAGTTTCGGCTTTGTTAGGAGGTAGGTGAGCGGATTATTATCCGTCCAGATGGTAAAGGTACGGCCTTTCAGCCAGTGGCTGAACTTTTCACATACACTCCACTTCACAGCCATAAACTCCAGTCTATGTGCTGGATATTTTCGCTGTGATGCACTGAGAGTCTTACTTGCGAAAGCAATAGGTCTGGCCTTGGTTTCCCCCTTAGGCACTTGGGAGAGTACTGCTCCAAGTCCATCCAGCGACGCATCAACTGACAGGATGAACGGCTCATCAAAGTTTGGATGGGCGAGCACGGCACACTCCAACAGCCCAGTCTTCAACTGATCAAAAGCGTTCCCACATTCCACCGTCCAATCTGCAAGGGTAAGTTTACGATAAACGCCTTGGGACTTCCCATCTTTCGCTGCCTTTCCCCGCCTCTTCTGCCCAGCCGTCAATGCGAACAAGGGCTTGGCAATGGATGAACAGTTTGGGATGAAATGTTGGTAATAAAATACCATGCCAAGGAAGGATTTAATTCTTTGAACAGAGGGTGTGCGTCCATCAGTCTCCATGAGGTCCTGAACCTTCATGTTAGTGATGACCTCCACCTTTGCAGGGTCAACGGAAACACCCCCACCATCAATGATGTGGCCAAGGAATCTAACTCGCTTTTTTTTTTAGCAAGTGGCACTTCTTGGGGGGCGAGTTTCAGATTATTCTCCGCAATCTCTGAAACACAGTGTGGAGTCTGGACAAGGCCTCATCCTCCGATGGTGCAAAAACAAGAAGATCGTCAAGATAACATTAAAAGCTTTGTGAAGTTCATGTCCCCAAAAGATGCTGGTCATCATCCTCATAAAAGATCTTGGGGCTGTTACAGAGACCTTGTGGCATACGGTTGTATTCAAACAACCCAAGGGGAGTTATGAAAGCTGTGTACTTCTTGTCAGCTTCATGCATCGGCATGTTGAAGAAGCCAGAGGTGAGGTCCATTGTGCTAAAGAAGCAGTTGCCTCCTAGAGCAGCCAGGCAGTCGGACTGGTGTGGTAAGGGATGGGCGTCCTTCACAGTGCGAGCATTCAGCCATCTGAAATCATTGCAAATCCGCAACCCTCCATCCTTTTTCCACACCATCACTAGAGGCGAAGCATACTCGCTAGAGGACTTCCTGATGATCCCCTTTTCCTCCATATCAGTGAGAACCTGCCTCAACTTCTCATAGTGAGCTGGTGGAACTCTCCGATATGGTAAGCGAAATGGGCGATCATCTGTGAGACGGATACGATGTGTGTATCCCCTGACCGCTCCACAGTCCAACGGATGCCTGGAGAAAATATCTTGATACTCAGTTAAGAGCTGTATAAGCCGAGATTTACAATCACCACTAACCTGACATGAGTCAATGTCGATATCGCTTAGGCCCAACTCTGAAAGACTTTTAGCTAGCTGAGTGGCAGTACAGGTTCTGGATGACCTGTCAGGTTGCTGGTGCTCAGAGTCAGGTTTTTGTTTCTCTAAAACTGCATGAACAACCTGGAAAGCATCAAAATCCTCGATTGCCAAACATGGAAACACGTCAGCTATTTTGCTATTTCTTTTCAGCGTGATAGCTTTGTCAGATGGGTTTACAACCATCATTGGTACCCATCTATCCCCCCAAAGAGGCGTGACAAGGCGCCCAACCAGAATACTACGTGGCATGGCTTTAGAGTTAGTTGGCTCCACGGTAACGGTGCTGCCAGGTGACATAGGTGCTTTAGCAGGGAGTTTGCCCCAGACTAAATGCTCATGCCTGGGCAGAAGTGTCACTGCTTGGGTGAGCTTGACAGTGCCAACCTTGTCAGGAACTGCACTCCCCCGCCAGCGCTCAACATTGGTGAACATCGATAGGAAACAGTTGATATCGGGGTCTGACTGATGTACATGTCTGGATGCAATGTCCCAATATTCACTGTGACCCTTCAGGACATGGATCAAGTGTTTGATGACATTAGAGCCCAAGATGAGGTCGTCGTGCTGACCTGGCACTAACAAAGTGGGTATGATACAGCGAACACCATAAAGCTGCATCTCTAAGTCATAAGAGCACTCAGGTCGAGTCTGCAGACCACCACAGCCAATTAAAATAATGTCCTCTACAAACTGTTGCTTCTCCAGCAAAACCCCAGCGGAAGTTAGTTTCGCTACAGCATTTTTTTACTGATGCTACATGCCATGGAACCGGAGTCCAACAGGCCTCGAAGCTGCACGCTGTCATTAACAAAGACAGGGGTATAGAACAACTCCCCAAAAGCTTAGATTCTCTAAGTGGCTTGAATGACTACACGTGACCCTTTGGGTGCCTTGGCACAGCTGTCCTCATATAGCTGGGCAAAGTCGCAAGATTCAGAGAGGGGTTTGTCTGTATCACCCACACCGACCCCCTCCAGGTGTGGGTTTTCTAGTTTAACTGCTGGTCCTGGCCGCCAACACTGTCGTTTGGCTGGAAGCGGCGTTGGCTGGACTGCTGGGGGCAGTCCCTCTTCCAGTGACCGGGAGACAAGCACTTGAGACATCTGTTCTCCCGTCTGCAGTGAGACAAAGTGGAATGATCAGGAGTGCCACAAACTCTGCACATTTTCTGGGAAGAGTGAGGCACTGTGGTTTGTGTACTGAAGTTAGCTGGTGCTTGTGCATGCTGTGTGACAAGACGGTCTAACAGGTTCACCAAGCTTCTCATGCAGTCATTGTCAACACCAGCAGCAACTGGAGGTGCTGCAGATGGCACTGAGGACACAGCAGTGTTCAAAACAGATGTATCACCAACCATTGGCACACGACTCTGTGAAAGGACTTTGCGCTCCACTGTGCTTGGCTTAAGTGGCCTAACAGTTGCAGCTCAAATTTTCTTTTCCTGCATGTGCTCATCGAGCCTCTCTTGAATTTCCCAGGCTGACCATTTCTTTGCAGACTTGAACTTAAAAACACTTGCAAGAGACTGGTCAGGGCAGTGCTTGATAAACATCATACTGACCTCAAGGCCCGGGTCACCAATGCTACGGCCTTGCCGCTTCAGGTATTCATCTGCCACATCCATTGTTTTATTCAGCCTAATCCAATACTCCATAGCATCCTCACTTGGCGTGGGCAGTGTGTTATAGAAATCTGCCAAGGGCATGCTTGAGTATGTCAGTTCGCTAAAATGTTGCTTCAAGATATCAAAGATCTTGTGAGGATTTGCATTGTGGTCAATAGATTGGTCATTACGCAGTTTTATTCTCACCACATCACCTGCTTTGCCCATAAGCCTCGCCAAGATTTCTTGCGAATGCTCATGAACTGGGACAGCTCGCTTCTTCAAGTACAAAGTCATGAGGTTTTCCCACTCGTGGACTGTGAATTTGTCAGAGCCATCACCCCTGAATATGGGAGGCTCCTTTGCGTCTGATTGCATTACAACCTTGACATTGGACAGTGTCATCTCTGATGGCTGTTCAGGAGTTCTGGTACTATTTGTGCTCCTGTCTGACTGTAACTGAGCTACGATGGATTCACTTAACTTTTCAGCTAACTGTGCAATGAGTGAGCCCAAATCTGGGTTCTGCTCAACCTGACCCGGCAAGGCCCTATCAACATTGCATGTTGAGGTGAGCTGTGGAGTGTAATGCTGAGATATTAGGCCCTGGTGTTGTGGTCACCATGGGTCGATTGAACAACCCTCTCCCCACACCAAACCTGTACTCAAAAGAGTCACGATCAGTATCATCGACCATACCCCCAAATAAGTATGTCTCACCCTCTGCCATATTACTGCCAACTGCTATACAAAAGGAAAAAAAAATGAGGCAATAAAAGAGTAAAATCGAAATTAGGATCACAAAACACAGCACTCAAAGTCAGACTGTCACAGCAATCAGTAATCAACTGTACAAAAGCAATCAGCTAGTACAGTGACACAAATCATTAATTATATCGGTTCAACTAAATTCGTACTGCTTTTCCTCTGTGTTTATATATGGATACATATAGACATTTTTCGTTCCCACTTTTTTAATTTTTACTGTCCAGTCCACAATATATAAAAAAACTGTCCAAGAATTCTTCTTTCCATACTTATCTTCTTATGTTCGCCAGCTCAGTCCATAGAAAAAAAAAAAAACAGTCCATTGCGCAACCATGCGCAGTCCAAAGGAATACCTCAGTACCGTAAGAGGCAAATGAACGCAGCTTCCCTCGGCGAACGAGCTGATGTCGAACTCCAACCAATCCTTGAAAGGTCACGGCACCATTGTAACGGGTGTTAATCTGCGTTGTGTTCTGCAAGGCTATGCTGACCAGAAGAAGGACCCACGGCTACAGCAGTTACTGGTTGTTCTCCTTTAATTGCGCTGTACAAGTTAATAAGAAAATAAAGCTCTGTAATATGCAGTCTCTTCCAGACACACGGGTTATCACTCGCCTCCTCTAAGAAAGCATAGCGCGAACTGAGATTTTAATTTATACTTCACATTTAAGACATGAGTAAAATAACGCAAAAGTGCTCAAGAAACAAAACACATAAATGCACACTGCATTTGATTACTCCTGAATGTTAACATGCTATTACAACCAATGCGAATTATGTAAGGAATGAACAAGCAGTGCACATACCTGTACAAGTCAATAAGAAAATAAAGCTCTGTAATATGCAGTCTCTTCCAGACACACGGGTTATCACTCGCCTGTTAGCACATAAACACACAGGAAACCCTGTAGCACTTGGAAACGTGTCTACCGCGAAACTCGTAAAAGTACCGTTTTAACAAAGTTTATATTCGAATGACAAAAAGCTGCATATTGACAATTACATAGCTATCATTTGAACATCATTCTATTACATTTGCATCGTTTTTTAAAACCAAATAATTGCCCAACTCAGACCGGGAAAATAATACATACCTCCTCTCAGAAAGCATAGCGCGAACTGAGAGTGGCGCTGCATTGACGTCACCAACTGCGACCTCTTAAAGTGACAGTACAGGTATTAACACTTAACCGTATATAGGTTAAAAGACCTACCTAGACATAAAACATGTTCAGTATTTATCAGGATTTTGTGGAATTTCAAAAATAAAAATACAAATGTAATTTTAACCTCGTTACAAAGGCTTTGGAGTTTGTTCCTATTAATAAAGCTCTGATGAGTAATGACATATTTCACTATTATAAAGGTTATTATAATTTCTGAAGGCAGTCAGACAATTCTAAACTAAAACACTTAAACTGACAGGTTGCTTAAGGGTAAATAGCATGACAATCCAGCATTTCTGCTGGACAGAAATAAACCTTATATGCACCACAAAAACACAAGGGAACAGGGCATACAAATGGATTACACGTGGATAAGGGGAGGCATGTTAGATGCGCAGAGACAATACCTCTAAAAGGCACGCAGGTTGTTGGCAAGGGGAAGGAGACAAGAAGGTTGTGACACCAAGCCCAAGAGTGTGCTTCTTTCCCTGCATGCCCTGATTTATTTGGCTTGACACCCCAGCAGCTGACCTAAGAGCAGTTCTTTCAACTTTGTCCATCTTGACCTCCAGTTTTCCTGTTTGCTCCCGCCTGACCTCGGACCGTGTTTTGACCATCCTTTTCCTTCATGTTTATTGAACTCTTACCCTCTATTTATTAAAGACACCCAAGCAGGTTGTTTGTGATCTGCACGTGGCTCCTGCCTTATGAATTTCTGACAGAGGGGAAAACATCAATTCCTTTTGACACTGTATTCATTTATTGAGCCTATTTATTTGATCTAGGAAATACTGAAACATTTCATGATAAATGAGTCACAAAGACATTGTATTAAAAAGCAATAATATTAATGCAAGATTAATCTAAAGTTCTCTCAACACCGTCAACTTGGATAGTGTGGTGCTCTCAAATGTTTTGTGGAAACCAATTACCTCCAAAAATTGTATAAGCCAACACAATGATCTTGAGTTCACAGCACTTCAAAAAACATGGTGAAACAACTCCTCAAAATGTACACAGTGCTGTGAAAAAGTATTTGCCCCGTCTTGATTTTTAGTATTTTTGCATGTTTGTCACACTTAAATGTTTCAGACCATAAAAAATATTTAAGCATTAGACATAGATAACCAGAGTAAACACAAAAAACAGTTTTTAAATGATTACATCACTTATTGCTAGAAAAAAAGATCCAACTGTACCTGGCCCCTCATAAAAAGGTAATTGCCCCCTTAGCTAATAAATCAACCAATTAAATATATTTAATAGATGATTGGCTTCAATGTCACTAGAAACACTGAAGTATGATTACTAAAAGCCTTGGTGAACCTAAAGATCACTTGAATAGAACCTGTTTTGTATTGTGAATTTGAACACAGCTGTAATGGTACAGAGGCCAGGGGCACCAACAGAGATTTCTGGTGCTGAGAAGAGATCTCACATTGATCTCACACTGAAAAGATTCTGCCATCCCACATCACCCCACCCCTGCATAATTACAGGTGCTATATTATCTATATTATGCTTTTTGTATGTTTACCTTTCCTTTACAGGGGACATTATGAAAAACAAAAATTTTCAGTCCTTGTGCACATACATTTCAGTATCTGCCGCAACCAACCCACTGACTGTGAAGTAAAACAACCCAGTACATTTTTTTTTGTTTTTGTTTTTCATGAAACATGGCATTCGCCATGGCATTCAGATTTGGCTTCCTTTGGTACAGCATCTGCAGGCTCAAGAGAATTGTGACGCCCCTCATCTGAATCTCTCCATGGCAGATTTTTTACGGAAACATCCGAGCTTCAATTGGCAAAAGCCCAAAACAACAATAAGTGCACACTGGGCTATCCACTTTTTTATCTGTCTGCTTACAAAACCCAAAGTCCACGCAAAAGTGAGGTTTTCTTTCTGACAGAAATACAGCTCCTGAACTGCCTGGATTGCTTCATCTGTGGTCCAGCCATTTCATCTGGAACATTGCAATGTAACAAAATTGCTAAATGCTAATGGCTAGTTCAGCATGCCTTCGAACTATGCAGGGGGGAGCGGAGACTTTTAAGAGTTTGATTATTGCTTATCGCCATGTCAAGAGGGTGACGTTTTCTTGAGGATGTAAGATTTCAGTCCATACAACTCTCCTGTGTATGGACGTCAAAAGGAAAATTAAGCAAAGAATCAGGGGTTCACATTTTTTTTTTCCACTATTACTCAGCAGCACAACCCCAACCTTTTATTGTGTTGCTTAGAGCTGCTTTCGGGAGGCAAATCACAATAGAGTGGGCTTTAAGGAAGGAGGCAGACTCAGTTCTAGACTGCTCTGATTGGGGGGGCAATACGAGATTTGGGGTGGGGAATTTCTTAATCATATCACAGTTTGCTATACTACATTATAGCTATACTATTACACAGCTATACTACTTTTAACAATTCTTTATTGTTAAAATTTCAGATTAGTACACTTGTAATTTGCATTACATATTGTATATCTGGCTGCATACATTAACCGATTATATACTGTTGATGAACTAATGTTTTCCATAAAGTTGTTGGCTGTGTATGATTTTTTTATGGTAAAATAAAAAAGAACAAAAACATTTTTCCTGTTGCATGCACACAGCGACCACTAAGAGCATGAGCCTTCTTTTCTTTTACCAAAAACCTAACAAACCCCTACATTATCTGTGCTTTTGGTCATTAATTTTTTTTTTTTTTTTTTTATTAACCTTTTCTGTCCTGAGCGTCTGGCTCGAAAATGACATGCCCAAAATGAAATGAGTATATCTCTGCAACTACTTGGTCGATTTGAATAAATAAAGGTAATTTTTGTCATAGTGTAAAAATTAGTCTATATGTCACTGAGCCAGCGTAAATGAAGATGTAACAGAGCATAAATGAGAAATCTCATTTGCGCCTAATTTTTTTTTTTTTACTTTTATCACTTTTGAAATTATTTAATTGCAGTCTGAAACCTTTAAAACAGTGGTCTTCAACGTCCTTCCTGGGGACCCACTATGTATGCTGGTTTTTGTTCCAACTACAATTGAGGATGCTAGTGCTAAAAGGTGGTCAAGTGCCATCAGTGACATTTTGAGAAAATGAGCAAAAACACTTTTTTTCACCTATGTGGGGAAACTGCTCAATGCATGGTCATTTTCATTAGAGTTGTCCATTCTGAGCATAAAGAGTATGAGTTCTGGTGAAAAATCATAAAAATTCATACTTTTTGGGCACTTTTTCTAATTTGATTATTCAAGAAGGGGGTCATTGCATTCACAAAGTTCTGTACATGTACAGGAATAGATTTTCAGGCTTATTTTGCCAAAATCCCTGATTAATTTGAGTGTTTTTCAAAACTTATGGATTTCTTGTTCAGGAGACATTTTCTGGTCCACCCAGTAGCTATGGCTTTGTTAAAGACCTGCCTGCCTATCTACCCAGTAGGCACAGGCTACAGCTTGATAAAGAAATGGGTCGGTGTGTCAGAAATATAAAATGCACAATATAGGCATATTATGATAGACTCAGAATCCAAACCTTGAGAAAGAAATCTCTTTCATGCACCATCTTTGTGGGTGTTGGAGGTCTGTGTACATACTGTGTACATTTGTGATACATGCAAGAAGGGGGCCAAGTCCAGAGGGTTGAAAAAGAGGGGCCTTTTTTAAAATCATGTTTCAACAATGGTTTAGACTATTCATTTTACGACTTTACCATCAGAAAAATCAAAATACTTACTTTTCCTCCTCCTCGAGATGGGCCAAATTTGGACATTTGTTGCACACTTCACGTGTTTTTCATGGAGGCCGCCATCTTTGATTTAAATGTCTTTCAATGCAACAACGGGGCTAAGTCCAGGGATGGAGTTGACTACCTTCTGGCACAAGTGAAATCCCTCTAAAATAACCAGGTAGACATGCTGCTAGCTCAATGAGACTTACAGGGAAGATGCAGAGAGACATCTAGTGTTAAAAAATGGCACTAACTCAAATTTCATCAAAATGGCACTTGACCCCCTTTTAGCACTAGCATCCTCAATTGTAATCGCAGGATTTTAAGAAGCTGTCTTAATTAGGTTTTTTCATGTTGTTGAGTTGTTAATTGCTCTTTAGCCAAATTTTACATGTAATCATCCGTACATGCTATGAAGAATAAAAAACCCTAGAAGATAGTGTTTATTTCCATACTGCAAGAATTTCAAGTAATAGAACATTTCAATCAGATCAAATTAGACACTGAGGAAATCAGTAAACCCCAAATTAGGCTGCTGGACACAACTGTTTCAAGTTCTTTCAAAAAACCTCAGGTGAACTTAATTAGATTAATATTACACAAAACTGGTTTTACTCTTTACCACTTGCTTGTCGAATAAATTTGTCATGATGTGCCAATTAGTTTTCACCAATTAGGAGCCAACTACATCTTTAATTTGATTGGTTACATTGCTTTCTCTCATTTTATGCTGTTATTTTCAATACATCACAATGTGGGTGTGGTATTTTTTATTCTTGATGGCAAACATAGATATTTCTCTTCCTTATAAATACAGGGAATCTGCACCTGTGATACAAGCGCGAGGCACAATATGAAAATGCCCATATCATATTTTTGATTAACTTGTGAGTTAAGTGGGCAAATAACTGCTCTAAACATTAAATGCACTTAAGACAAACTAATAGCTTGTTAAAATCCTGCGATTACAATTGTGGTTGGAACAAAAACCAGCATACACAGTGGGTCCCCAAGAACGACGTTGAAGACCACTGCTTTAAAAAATTACGGAACAGAATCTCACCATTATCTGTGCCAAAGTTTATTCTAATCAAGTAAATCAGAGCAAATTAGAGAGGTATTAGTTCAGGACTGTCTGGCATCTCCAAATTGACACTGTGTGCCATTTGACATTTGTCAGATACCAAACTGTAAAACTAATTTAATTTCACTTATTTGTCACTACAGGCATACATTCCATCTAATTACAATCATTTTATTTATTTATTTTTATTGATTACAAGCACCCCAATTTAGTGCTTGTACTGCTGCATGTCTTAGTGCTTGTGCGTAATGGTGCAAGGATTCTCAGTCAGAAAACACTTTGAAAATGATTGATGAATATTTAGCAGGTAATTACACCAAAAATACTACAAACAATTCAGTTAAGTGTTAATATTGTTGCCTACATGTGAATGGCGCATGAACTCTCAGTTGGACCCACTGGGAATACAATGCTCTATCTCAGGCTAGTGCGTTAAGGTGCGATTAAGTTGGTTGAGGGTTTGTTGGAAACGTCAGAGCCCAAGGAATCAAATGGCCACCTGCAAAGTCTTACTGAAAGCAACACAAGCTGATCACAGAGAGGAAAATACATAGTGTGCAAGTGGAATGCCCAGGACTTGACATCCTTTGAAGCAGTGCGCCGGACAAAAAAAACATGCATGGAGACTGGAAGATATAGTTTAGATATAATACGGACACATTGAGCTAACACATTGCATTGCTATCACATTGCAATCAGCTTGGACCAAACAAGCAAGTGTTTTGACTAAATCTTCACTTTGGAAATAGTTTTAAATAAGTGCAGATGATGCGCTTAATAAAGGTAATCATTTATTACAGATACAAAGTGAACAGATTCAAGGATGTGATGACAGCCTTAATAAAATCTTCGGCGCTTGAACTTAACAGGGAGATTTTGTAAATGAGGAGTATCTGCCCTGAGCCGTAGCAGGATACATCCCCCTGTGAAGTCGAGATACCGGCAGTGGCGGCAGCTGATGTCTCTGCTGACCAATAGGCTAATGAGGATGATGAATGATGAGGCTGATGATCCTGCAAAGACTGGGCGGTGATGAGGGGGTGGAGGGTGTGCATAGCAGCAAGAATTTCAAGTAATTTTCAAGTAATTCAGTCAGAAATGAATTGACCACTGTCCAAGACATCGTGAACTTCATATCTGCCTCACCAAAACGACTGCAGATGTTCTTGAGTGGCGACTGAGTCCTTGCGCTCCATTGGAAAAAAAAAAAAACAGCGTGCCACTGTGAGTGGCGCTGATAGGCCTAGTTTATGTGTGTGTTTTTTTTTGGGGGGGGGGCAATGCGTACCTCAGGATTTTTTTCTGCAGGCGCCCCTGATTCATACTTCATTATTACGCATGGGTGGAGAAATAACGCGTAAATCCCGCAATGCGCAAATTGCTGGTTTTTTTCATTTGTTTGCGGGTACGCAGGTTTTGTTATTCAAATGTGGGTCGCTTGGGAGCTATGAAACCACTTGGGTGGTAAGAGGTAAAATTTGGGTGGGCAATGCCCACCCCTGCCCCCTGCCTGACTTTGCCCAGGGAGGAGGCCTTAAAGAGACAGGAGCTAAAAAAAAAAACCTGTTTCAGGGGTATGTTTCCCGAAAACATAGTTGCTAACTATGTTAGCAGCTTGCATGAAACTATGTCTGTGCTTTTGGGAAACGTACCCCAGGTTGAGTGCTGAGGTACTGCTCACATGGCCAGACACTGCTTAGATCTCTGTCTAATTCTTTCGACCACACCCAGAAAAGGGCCAGTGTGGGTGCACATTTTTCTTCTACTGACATAGTTACACACTGAACAATCAATGAACTTCCATTCAAGGTCTTTGCTAAAGACCTTGATTAGTAGATTCAGGTGAGTAACATTTTTTTTTGGAAATGAAAGCCCACAAAAATTCTGGCCCTGTCTGGATAAAATTGAGAATCACTGGTCTAATCCATATTTACAATGGGCCCAAAAATCAATATGAACAATATAATTCGGGTGGCACAGTGGTTAGCATTGCTACCTCACAGCAAGAAGATTGTGGGTTTGAATTTGGCCTGGGGCCTTTCCGTGTGGAGTTTGCATGTTCTCCCCGTGTTTGCGTGGGTTTGCTCCGGGTGCTCCCGTTTCCTCCCACAGTCCAAAGACATGCATGACAAGCTAATTGGAGACACTAAATAGGAGCGATCTGATATACAATATGGCACATCGCAAGGCGGATATGCTTGCCGATAATGACGGCTCAACGGTCAAAATGTCGATGAGTGAACTTCCGCTCATATCTGCGCGTGGTTGAACGCTAGCTAATATAATGCCGATTGATAGCGTTTAGTTCCAAGACGTGAACTCCGGCTTTGACTCGAATGTAGCGTTTATTTGAATTTTGCGGTATTTTCATATTCATATCTGTGTATCCACGATGGTATTTGACTGCGAAGCTGCGCAATGCTCATCGAATTTCTTCATGCATGCATTGACTTGGCGAAGCTGGTCTTATTACCGGAAGTGCAGACGTCGACAAAAATCCCTCCTTCATCTCATCTCCCGATTTCCGACAGTTATCAGATCGCTCCTATTGTCCATAGGTATGTGTGTGTGAATGCTGTGTGCGACCTGCGATGGATTGGCAAGCTGTCCAGGGTTGGTCCCTGCCTTTCGCCCGTAGTCAGCTGGGATAGGCTCCAGCTGCCCCCGTGACGCTAGTGAGGAATAAGTAGGTATAGAGAATGGATTGATGATTAATTATATTGATTAATTATAGAGAAACTGAATATACCAACAAATCCTTTACTTTATTAATGTTTCCATGGAAACAACTAAAATAATAACAATCATGTAATACAAAAGATATTTCAACAAAATCAAGGTTTCATAATAATTTCCGCCCTTCATTTAGTACTTAGTGCAACCACCTCTGGCAAGGATAATGGCATGGAGTCATTGCCTGTAATTTTTGACAGGGTTAAGGCACACATTTGGGGGGATTTTGGACCATTCCTCTAAGCAGATCATTCAAGATCCTTCACATTCTTGGGTTTGCATTTATGAACTGCCATCTTCAACTCAGCCCACAGGTTTTCAATTGCATTGAGGTCTGGTGACTGAGATGACCACAGAACATTGATTTTGTTGTCGCAGAACCATTTCTCTGTGAATCTTGAGGTATGCTTTGGGTCATTGTCTTCTTGTCATGTTGGAAAGTCCACCGACAACCAAGTCCCAGACTTCTGACAGAGGCAACCAGATTGTCTGTCAAAATATCCTGATACTTGGTGGAATTCTTTAAGCCGCTAATCTTAACCAGTGCCCCTGGACCCCTTGAATTAAAACAGCTTCAAAGCAAGACTCACCCACCATCATATTCACCATGGGTATGAGGTACTTCTCCTTGTACGCGTCTCTGTTTCAACGCCCAACATGTTGATGCCGTATCTGATGGAAACATGCTATTTTGGTCTCATCTGACCAAAGCACCTAGTTCCAGTCATAATTTAAATAATTTGAAAATGCTTGTTATTGCGTCCTCTGGTCATAAAAGGCTTTCTTCTGGCTACCCTTCCAAAGAGCCTGTGGTGGTGGAAGTGGCACCTATTGGTGCTTTTTGAGACCCGGTGACCCAAGGATGCCACCAAGGCCTGAAATTCCTTCACAGTGATTCTTGGGGATTTTGTTGCTTCTCTCACCATGCTCCTCAATATCCTGGAGGGCAAAATGCAGCTGCGTCCGCTACCCTTGAGGTTTTCAACAGTTCCATATCTTTGAAGATTTTTAATAATTGCCCTGACATTTCTCAGTGGCATATTGAATTGTTTGTGAATAATCTGGTAGCCAGCACCAGATTTATGAAGGTCTATGACCATCTGCCTCTTTTGAACAGACCGTTGTATTGTTTTCTCCATTTTGTTGGATGACAAAGGGATATTGCATTTGTGCTACCTCATTTATATACCCTAGTGAAACAGGAAGTGATGTAATGCTCAATATAGTTCCTTAACACTTAGATAAAACTTAAATCAGTGGAATTTAATACCTGGTTTAATTTTGGTAGATGTTATTTACTGTAATTTTTTAGAGTTCCATTAATTCTTAAACCTTGATTTGGAGGATATTGATTTTTAATTAAGTCAGTAAATGATTATGGTTGGTTCCATTGGAACGTTAATATCAAACAGTATTTCTCACATCTTAGTTTCTCCATAAATATATAGTATTTATTTAAAAGTATAATTTATAGTATTTTTGTGCTTTGGTGGGGGGTGCCAGTAATTTGAGCCCACTGCATAGGGAAAACAATGACCTGCTGTTTTTTTTAACTGACATCATTGTGTCGGCCCATACCTAATACAGCAGACAGACTAGTCTTGTGATGATCTGGTACAGGAACCAATTGCGAACCAAGACCTGATCCAAAAATCGTAGTTTATTTCAGTCCAAGTTCAAAGCCAGGAAGACAGAGTTTGCAACAGAACAGATAAGTGAGCCAAAAATCAAAATCCAAAAACAAAAGCAGGGGTCGATGTCCAGTAAATCACAGAGCACAGTACAGAATAACAATCCAGGACTCGGTAGTCAGAGTACGGAAGCCAATGGTCATACACAGGGTGGCAGGCGGGTAGAATGGTCGTACAGGAAAATGGGTCGAAAACAAAAACAGGCAAACAAATCCAAAAGGGCTTAGGCAAACTCGAAGTCAGGCAAAGGGTGTAGAAGGAGAATCAATCAGACAGGCGTACAAGGAACTCAGCACTGAAAGAAAGGATAAACATTCTGACAAGAATGCAATGCAGTGAAAGACCTTAAGTAGACAAGAGGGAAGTCACATGCTATGCAGGAAACAGGTGAATTGGATAAGGACTAATTACAAAGGTAAGCACACATGGGGAGGTCCTTAACCACAAACATTGGCAAAAGCCATGACACGGACAGGATCTACGCCGACAACCTATGACAGATAAACAGCTCCGGTCAAGGAGTTCTAAGTGCACAGACAAAGAGTGCAGGATAGCAATTAAGCAGGTGCGAGAGATCTCGCAGAAATGCAGGACGAGGTAGAGAAAGCAAAGAAAGAGGCGGAGACTTGAACAGGGCGATAGCTGAGATTGAATTATAAATAATTAGTAGAGGTGCAGCTTCACAAATTAACCAAAGTGCTTGTTAGTTAGTAGTATCTACAATATTAGTTTGGTTAGTAAGTATAATACAAAATGTAAATGTTAGTATTATTAGTAATCAAGAAAAGCAGAGTGAAGGAAGTAAACAAGAATTGAAGTAATTATGTGAAAAACCAGAAACCAGTTAAATCACCCGAAGCAAGTAGGCACGCAGACTGGGGAGACGGAACATACCATACTGATCACAAGAGAGGGGGAACAAAGGTGCAATGAATACAGAAAAGGCATGAAAAGAAAAACTGGGATGTACAATAAGCAAAATGAATAAAGAAAAGACATGGCAAAAACACAGAAAACAAGACAAGACCAGAATCACAACAAGTCTTCAGTGGTGGACATTCCTTTGGTTTATTTTCTTCTTTTTTTTTTAATTATTTGTCCCTTTGGCTTGCAAGTAAAGCAGGCTAGGTTTGGCAGTGAGTCTGTAGTGAGCCTGTCATAAGTAAGAACATAAGGAGAGTTCATAAGAGCCCAATTGAGGATGTGATTTTAAAAAATGCTATAAGGTCAAATTCCTACTGTACAACCCTCCCACTAGCATGCCTTACAACAGATGGTCTTGAGATGTATCTAGCAGCACTGACCTTCAACAAAATATATTTCTCTTAAGTTTGGAAGCACTGCCAGTTCTAGAAAAACAATTTTACCATCTGGTGGTTGATTTGGGGCTTGCATTGGCACTGAGGAAACGCTCTTTGAGACAGTTCACTTTGTACTGTCTGGCCATTCCATTCATGATTCGCTTGTCCTTCGCATAAAATTACGCAACCTAATGTCTTCTGTTGGACTACATCAGCTGCAGTACCTAGATAAAATACTTTTGCTAATCTCAAAACATTTGAACCTTCAAGCAATGTTCAGGTTTCCAACAGAATATGTGGATTCTTGTGGATCCATAATTGGTGGATTCGAGCTTGATTACTTGGTTGATAGATAGATATTGAGACTTAAGTTTTTGTGTCGAACAACAATGAGCAACTAACACCCATTCATAACAATGACCATCGCAGTTCACGGTGGGTGCCTTGTCCAATTTATTGCCCATTTGTATGAAGGAGGACAGATTAAAACCAGCATGAAATGTGTGGTCTTAGTTCACTACCATTCCTTTATAAATGCATATAACAAGGCAAGGTAAGGATGACAACGCAGAAAATCAATTCTATTCCATGGAAATGATGATTTGTCCTCTGCCTGTTTCCATGACATATTTCACATTTGATTCACTAATTCAGTAAAATTAAAGCAGATTGGCTGTTGAGGGCTGAAATTTGCTAGAGAGATTGTACGTTGTAGAACAAGATGTCCCCAAGACAAGAAATTAGAATATTAGAATATTATCCAACACAAAGGATTTCAAACTTCCTTTCAGAAATCAAAAAGTGAAAAAAATGGAACAGTGTCTGCTGTAATAAGTTGTCCAGAAATCTTGAAAGCCCCGGAAAACTTTTTTCTAACACCTTACAAGATTTCACTAAAAGTTATAGTTATTTTTTCATTTTGGATAGAAAATGGATTCTAGCCTTTAAAAAGTCAACCGCTTTATTTAGCTCTGGATTCAATTTTCATTAGGTCTTCTCTTTGGTTTGCAAACAAACTTGCATATTTTTGTTGGTGCTGGTTTGATCCTTGACACCGCCAACGTTGCTATGCATGAAGCATCACCCCCAATTTATCAGATTGAGTTACCATTTCAGTTGAACATTCAGCTCAGAAAGGGTCAAGCCTTTGAATGGAAATCACTTTTTAGTTTTATTCAGCTTTTCCTGATTGAATATATTGGGCTGCCTACCCTTAAAAAATTAGCCACCAGTCAGGTATAAATATTATGCAATCGTAAGCCCAGCCAATAGCTCTACAATTATGCACAGCATATTTGGAAATATATAGTGCAGTAGGGTAGTTAAATCCTTGAAATTCAATGTCTAAGCTGGGTTTCATATCTCCTTAAACCATCATGCTGAGACCAATTCACTAGCACATTGTTTTTTCAGTAATCTTGAGAGCCTTAAAGGTAAAATGAATACACGAATGATTTAATGTATGAATGAGTGTTTGTATGTATGTAGGGGAGACTGGGGTCCGATGAGCCATGGGGACCAATGAGCCATATCACTATCTTGCGATCAATCGATGCCAAAGGTGTTTAAAATAGGCAAAATAGTGATATGGCTCATTTATCCCCATGACTCATCAGTCAATGGTCAAATTTTGCCTATTTTAAGCAGCTCTGTCATCGATTGATCGCAAAGTAGTGATATGGCTCATAGGTCCCCATGGCTCATCAGACCCCAGTCTCCCCTATGTGAAAATAAATAAATAAATAAATAAAAGGCAGTTACTTTTTAGTTACTTCCTAAAATAAGCCATAGTTTGACTAACCATTTAGGATTTTAAGCCTCTGAATATATATGCAATGCATATAAAATATAATGGAATATCATTGCAGCAAATCAGCAAATGATAATTATACAGTAGGTGTAACTAGCTTGAATAAAAACCCCACTGTGGCAGTACAATAAAGCATTTATGACTCGCTACAGCAATTCACAATGAGTGGTAACAGGAACGTGAGTTACTGGGGGCTCATATCCAATTAACAGAGCCTTTATTCATTTAATGGGGAGTGATAAATTTCAGATCCATCTCTTTGGCACATTTTAATTAGCTGTAATTACAAGTGAAATGACCTTTGCAGTTAAGTGTCTCAAGTGATTTGCAAGTATAGGTTTGTAATTTATTTGTATTGGAATAAGGAACATATGAGCTGAATAGTCAAACAGTGGTTATTCATACAACTGAATCTGTCAAAACGGCACATATCACAATGCACTATTACATATTGGGCCAGAGATTCATTGAATCCTGTCACTGCATCACTGATTCCAACTCCAGTAGTCCAGAATAAAGAGATGTTTAATTCTGTTGACAAATATATACATAAAATTGAAATGTTTATGAAAGAGAGTGAGACAGAGAGAGATGGAGAAAGAGAGAGAATTTACTCAGTTTGTTGTGCTTTGGGTATCAGTATTTATTGTAGCCCCTGGACGAAGTCGGGTGGCTTCTATGGATTCACGTGTGTCGTCTCCGCCGCCGCATTAGCTTACGCAGGCACTTTCTTGTGGACATTCTACAGGCTGTAATTTTTGATCGATTTTTTTTCATATTTAGATGGACATGTGTTGTACTTCACTTATGACACCTATTGATTTTGGTTGCCATGGCAACAGTATTGGTGGAATCGTATGCAAATTAGTGGCAAAACATAGAGATTTCACTGTGGATGCAGTACAGGCTGCACTTTGCGACTAATTACTTTCATATTTGGTATAAACATGTGTTACACTTCACTTATGACACCTATCAATTTTGGTTGCCATGGCAACAGTATTTGCCGAATAATATGCAAATTAGTGGCAAAACAGAGAAATTTCCTTGTGGATGCAGTACAGGCTGCAATTTTTGGCCGATTACTTTCATATTTGGTATGGACATGTTACACTTCACTTATGACATCTATTAATTTTTGTTGCCATGGCGACAGTATTGGTCGAATAATGAGCAAATAGGTGCTGAAACACACACTTCCTTGTGGACGTAGCACAGGCTGCAATTTTTGACCGATTAGTTTCATATTTGGTAGGTACATGTGTTATACCTCACTTATGACACCTATCGATTTTGGTTGACTTGGCGACAGCATTGGCCGCATAATACACACATTAGTGGCAAAACATAGAGATTTCCTTGTGCACGCTGTACAGGCTGCAATTTTGGACAGATTACATTCATATTTGGGATGGACAAGTGATACACTTCACTTATAACACCTATCAATTTCGGTTTTCATGGCAACAGTATTGGCTGAATAATGTGCAGAAAAGGGGAGAAGTGGGCTTTTGGGGGCTACACCCATGCGGTCGCAGCCGACTGGACTGTCTAGTACTTTTAATGGCTTTATTTACAAATACTTTCATTCACATGTACAGGGGTGACAGAGCGAAGCGCATAGACATACAGTCCTGTGAAAAAGTATTTGCCCCCTTCCTGATTTCTTACTTTTTTGCACATTTTTCACGCTTAAATGTTTCAGATCATCAAACAAATTGTTATATAAGACAAAGATAATCCGAGTAAATACAAAATGCAGTTTTTAAATGATGATTTCATTTATTGAGGGGAAAAAGCCATCCAAACCTACCTGGCCCTATGTGAAAAAGTTTTTGCCCCCCCGTTAATTCATTAATTAACTGTGATTAACCACATTTCTTGAGTCCAATTTTACTAGCCACACCCAGGCCTGATTACTGCCAGACCTATTGAATCAAGAAATCACTTCAATAGAACCTGTTTGACAAAGTGAAGTAGGCTAAAAGATCTCAAAAAGCAACACGTCATGCCACGAACTAAAGAAATTCAAGAACAGATGAGAAAAAAAGAAATTGACGTTGGTCAGTCTGGAAAGGGTTGCAAAACCATTTCTTCGGGACTCCGGCGAATCATGTTGAGAGACATTATCCACAAATGGAGAAAACTTGGAACAGTGGTGAACCTTCCCAGGAGTGGCCTACCAAAATTACTCCAAGGGCGCATCGACGACTCATCCAGGAGGTCAGAAAAGAACCCAGAACAACATCTGAAGAACTGCAGGCCTCAGTTTACCTCGGTTAAAGTCAGTGTTCATGATTCAACAATAAGAAAGAGACTGGGCAAAAATGGCATCCATGGGAGAGTTCCAAGGCGCAAACCACTGCTGACCAAAAAGAACACAAAGGCTCGTCTCACATTTGCCAAAATACATCTTCATGATCCCCAAGACTTTTGAGAAAATATTCTGTGGATTGACAAGACAAAAGTTGAACTTTTTGGAAGGTATGCGTCCCATTACATCAGGTGTAAAACTAACACAGCAATTCATTAAAAGAACATCAAACCAAAAGTCAAACGTGGTGGTAGTGTGATGGTCTGGAGCTGCTTTAGTGCTTCAGGACCTGGACGACTTGCCGTAATTGATGGAGCTATGAACTCTGCTCTCTATCAGAAAATCCTGAAGGAGAATGTCCGACCATCAGTTCGTGACCTCAAGCTCAAGCGCACTTGGGTTATACAGCAGGACAATGATCCGAAACACACTAGCAAGTCCACCTCTGAATGGCGTAAGATTTTGGAGTGGCCTAGTCAAAGTCCAGACTTAAATCCGATTGAGATGCAGTGGTGTGACCTTAAACAGGCCGTCCATGCTCAAAAACCCTCCAATGTGGCTGAATTATACAATTCTGCAAAGAAGAGTGGGCTAAAATTCTTCCACAGTGATGTGAAAGACTCATTGCCATTTATCGCAAACATTTGATTGCATTTGTTGTCGCCGAGGGTGGCACAACCAGTTTTTTCCCCTTAAAAAATGAAATCATCATTTAAAAACTGCATTTTGTATTTACTCGGATTGTCTTTGTCTAATATTAAAATTTGTTTGATGATCTGAAACATTTCAGTGTGACAAATATGCAAAAAAAAAGAAATCAGGAAGGGGGCAAATACTTTTTCACGGCACTGTATATACACATATATATGTGTAGATAATAAATATATATATGTATATATATGTATGTATGTATACATATATATATGTATGTATGTATATATATATATATGTGTGTGTGTGTAGATTATATATATATATATATATATATATATATATATATATGTATACAGCGGGGAAAATAAGTATTGATCGCGTCAACATTTTTCTCATATTTCAACATATTTCTAATGGGACTGTTGACATAAAATTTTCACCAGATGTCGGTAACAACCCAAGTAATCCACACGTTCAAATAAATCAAAACAAATAAGTCCATAAATTATGTGTAATAACGTGAATGACACAGGAAATAAGTATTGAACACATGAAGAAAAGGAGGTGGAAAAAGGCATGGAAAGCCAGGAAACCAGCTATAATCTGTCAGTATTTAGAAAGCAATCCTGCCCCCTGTCAGTGCAGATCAATATCAGCTGGTTTAGTCCTAATTGATGGCCTATAGAAAGGCTTCTCATGACCAATGGTGTCATACAAAAAGCATCTCATGATGGGTAAAAGCAAAGACCTCTCTCAAGACCTTAGTAACCTTACTGTTGCAAAACATACTGATGGCATTGGTTATAAATGCATTTCTAAACCTCTGAATTTTCCAGTGAGCATTTTTGGGGCCAAAAGAACATAATTTCACCATCAACTAGCCACGACCAGGTACTCCTTGCAAGACCTCTGACAGAGGAGTCAAAAGAATAATCAGAAGAGTTGTCCAAGAGCCAAGGACCACTCGCAGAGAGCTTCAAAAAGACCTGGTATTAGCAGGTACAGTTGTTTCAAAGAAAACAATAAGTAATGCACTCAACCGCCATGGCCTCTATGCACGCTCTCCGCGCAAGACTCCATTGCTGAAGAAAAAGCATGTTGAAGCTCGCTTAAAGTTTGCTGCACGACATCTGGACAAGCCTTCAAAATACTGGGAGAATGTAGTCTGGTCGGATGAGACCAAAATTTAACTCTTTGGATGTCATAGCACGCACCATGTTTGGAGGACAAATGGCACTGCACATCACCCCCAAAACACCACATCAACAGTGAAGTTTGGCAGTGGGAACATCATTGCGTGGGGCTGTTTTTCAGTATATGGTACTGACAGACTTCATATAATTGAAGGAAGGAGGAATGGAGAAATGTACCAAGACATTCTTGATACGAATCTGCTGCCAATCCACCAGGATGCTGATAATGAAATGAGGGTGGACATTTCAGCAAGACAATGATCCCAAACACACAGCCAAGACAATTTTCAATTGGTTTCACAGAAAGAAAATAAAGCTGCTAGAATGGCCCAGTCAATCACCCCACTTGAATCCAATTGAAAATCTATGGACAAAACTGAAGATCAGAGTTCATAGAAGAGGCCCCCGGAACCTTCAAGTTTGGTTGGAAGAATGGGCAAAAATCACACCTAAGCAATGCATCTGACTAGTTTCTCCATACAAGAGGTGTCTTGAAGCTTTCAGTACCAACAAAGGCTTTTCTACAAAGCATTAAATAAATTTCAGTAAGCGTGTTTAATACTTTTTCTCGGTGTCATTCCACTTTATTACACATAACTTAATTTATGGACTTATTTGTTTTGATTTCTTTGTATGTGTGAATTACTGAATTATCTGGTGAAAATTTCATGTCAATAGCCCCATTCGAAAAATATTTACTTAGAAAAATGTTGACGCGTTCAATACTATATATACACAGGTGTGTGTAACGCATTGTGTTGTGCGCACAGTATTGTTGCACAGAGGACAGGAGGTTGGGGACTGGACTCAAGTGCAAGGATGAATTTGGTTGGTTTTAATTATGCTAACTGCAAAGCAGTTGCATGAAAAACAAAAAAAAAGCAGTGGATACAGACATTGCTGGAGAAACAAAACAGAAGTTTCCACAAAACACTAAAGTAATACAATAACTGGGCAATGGCTACAGTTACTATGAATTACAAATAGGAAGGCATATGGAAACAAAGTGCTGCGTTAAACAATAACAGCACTGGGTTTAGAGTTAAATACATGAATACGGATATAAGGCAACAAAAGATTTGCAACACCGCTCAATCATGGCAATACGAGACTTCACAATGAAACAGAGTGAGGCTTGGACTTATTAGACCGGTGAGCTGGACGGCTGGAGGAGTGGCCTTACTATATATATATATATATATATATATACTCAACTCCAAAATAGTTAGGACGAAGTGTACATTGTGAATAAAATCAAAATGCAATGACTTTCAGATCACATGAGCCAATATGTTACTTACAATAGAACATAGATAACATTTCAAATGTTAAAACTGAGACATTTTACATTTTTATCCACAAAATGAGTTTATTTCAAATTTTCTGGCTGCAACAGGTCTCAAGAAAGTTGGGACAAGAAAGTTGGGACACAGGCAAAAAAGGGCTGAAAAACAATTAATATATAAGAGAATCAGCTGAAAGAACATTTAGCAAGTAATTAAGTTAACTAGCATCAGGTGTGTAAAATGATTGGCTATAAAAGTGATGTCTTAGAGAGGCTGAGTCTCTCAGAAGTAAAGATGGCCAGATGCTCTCCAACCTGTGAAGGCTTGCGTAAAAAAAATTGTGGAATACTATAAAAACAATGTTCCTCAACGTCAAATTGCAAAGGCTTTGAAGGTCTCATCATCAACTGTGCCTAACATCATCAAAAGATTCAGAGAAACTGGAAAAATCTCTGTGCGTAAGGGACAAGGCTGAAGACCTTTACTGGATTCCCGTGATCTTCGGGCCCTCAGACACCACTGCATCACTCACCGGAATGATTCTGTCATTGACATTACTAAATGGGCCCAGGAAAAGTTCAAGAAACCACTGTCAGTAAACACAGTCTGCTGTGCCATCCACAGATGCCGCCTAAAACTCATGCAAAAAGGAAGCCATTGTTGAGCATGATCCAGAAGCGCCACCGTGTTCTGTGGGCCAAGGTTCATTTAAAATGGACTGTAGCAAAGTGGCAAAGTGTCCTGTGGTCAGACGAGTCCAAATTTGACATTCTTGTTGAAAATCATGGGCGTTGTGTCCTCTGGGCTAAAGAGGAGGAAGACCACCCCTCCTGTTATCAGCGTTCAGTTCAAAAGCCAGCATCTCTGATGGTATGGGCATGCATTTGCGCATGGGGTGGGACACTTGCATGTTTTAAAAAGCACCATGAATGCTGAAAGGTATATAAAGGTTTTAGAGCAAAATATGCTCCCCTCCAGATGACATCTATTCCATGGAAGGGCTTGTGTATTTCAGCAGGACAATGCAAAACCACATACTGCAGCTAATACAATAGCATGGCTTCTTAGTAGAAGAGTCCGTGTGCTGAACTGGCCTACCTGCAGTCCTGATCTTTCACCGATTGAGAACATTTGTTGCATAATTAAATGAAAAGTCTGTCAAAGGGGACCCAAAACTCTCCAGCAGCTGGAAGCCTGTATTAAACAAGAGTAGGATCAAATTCCAATGGCTAAACTCATGAAACTTGTCTCCTCAATGCCCAGATGCCTCCATTCTGTGTTAAAAAGAAGAGGGGATGCTACACCATGGTAAACAGGCCCTTGTCCCAACTTTTTTGAGACCTGTAGCAGCCAACAAATTTGAAATGAGCTCATTTTGTGGATAAAAGTGTAAAATTTCTCAGTTTCAACATGTGCTATGTTATCTCTGTTCTATTGTGAATAAAATACTGGCTGGTGTGATTTGAAAGTCAACGCGTTTTGATTTTATTCACAATTTACACTTTGTCCCAACTATTTCGGAATTGGAGTTGTATGTATGTTTCCCCACAGACCAAAGACATACTTATCAGACTGATTGCAGACTCTAATAGGAGTGACTGAATGGCGTGTTTATTTAAAAGTGATGCTTTTACGTGCTTTAAATGGAGTGCAAAATGAATTGTATCACATTCTTTAGTCTCTGCTCTTCATTACCTTTGTGTGTATTGCACATTGCTGTCTCTGATTACGCGGCAGTGGACAGGCATGCCTGCAAAATTAGTGAAAATAATAGAATAATAATGGTTACTGATCCAAATCCTAATCATACTCCACTGTAATGCAGTGATAAGACACTCTGGATGCATGGAGCAATGTTGGCTTACAGTGCCCAGATCATTAAATGTGGGATCAGTAGATATGCGAGTAATTGATGAGTTTTCCATGGCATGTTATAAGATCTTTCAGGATTCACAAGTAGTAGCATTTATGATGTAATTTGTTTTGATCCCTGAAGGACAGCTCCAAGAATGTCCATTCAACCAGTAGTAAATTAGGAAATGATTGTATAAGGAGGTAATAGGAGACTTCCTTGCACCCCTTTCTCTCAGAAAACCTGAACCATACATGAAAAATTTAACGTAATATTGACCCAAGTTCGACCCATTCACACCACATAATGGTTCTGGGAATGTTCCAGGTCTTCAACATTCAGACAACGTCTCAGTCGGCAAGTTTAATTCTGTATACTTTACAACTCACCAGGATTTAGTCGTGTCATCTCTGAATCTGAATCTTAATCCGAATCTGAGGATTCTTTATAAAATTATTTTATGTTGGGGTCTGGATAAATGTTGAAATTGTATAAACTTGCTAATAAGATAAAGTTTATGACTCCTATTATCCAATAGTTAACTGCAAATTCAAATGCATTGAACTGTACCTTGGCCCATAGGGTAAATATGTCACCTTGCTCAGAGACACTTCCACTGAGGCTCCTTGATTCAGTCCTGGGACAAACAACCCAAGCTTTTCATAACAAACCCAATCCAAAAAATACCCAGGTCATGGGCAAGGTTGCAAACTGGTCAATCGTCCAGGGACAACCGCATCACACCGACACTTATCTTGAAGACCCCGTATCAATGGTGTAGTGGTCCTTGGTGAAGTTGGTATAAAAAGTTGGTAGATGGGTTGATCATTAAGGAGAAAGTGGGCATACTTTTTCATGTATTTTGATGGTGTTTTGGCTGATAGGCAAACACTGTAAATTGACAGAGAAAGAGCTGCACTGTATATACTCTGTTTACCTGCATATATTCTCCACTACACCACTGCCTAGAACTATCCCAGATTATTGCTTCTGTGTTAATGGGGTATGAGAAATCCACAAAGGTGAAGTTTGGCAGCTGCTGTTCATCTCTGGATAAAAACGTACTAGTGCAGTGATGGAGCATTCTTGGAGAACTGGTTTGGAGGAGTCATGAGTTTACAAGGGCTGGTTTATCAAAAAATAGAATGTAGCTCCACTTGTACTGACCAAGGGCCATATGTCTATCAATTATTTTTCTGAGATCTGAAGAACTTTGTAGACATCTGAAGTCCCTGCACGATGAAGCAGATCTAACAGATCTATGTCACCAAAAATGCTGCAGTACAAGAGGCCTGGGAGCGGTTTCACAAAGACCTCGCAAATTTTCTGAACACACAAAGTCTTCTCATTGCTAATTTTGTCATTCACAGAGACCGTGCATCGCTCACAGGTCGCAAAGGGCCAGCTGAAATCGGTTAATTGCAATTGCATCGCCAAGCCCCTGTTCGATTTTGGCGTGATTTCACAAAGCCCTCATTAAATTTGGGCAATTGCAATCAGATTGCTATCATGAACTGGCCATTTTTAGCAGGAGCTCCTGACTGCTCACAAAGTATTGAGAGGCTTCTAGAATGGCATTGTTTCTTGAGCTGGAAGAGGAAGCATGCTGTGTTTTCAGCCGAGAAAGGGTTATCCCCGATAGGATCAACCCAATAGAGTCTCTGAGTGACACAAAGCTTCGAAAACGATTTTGGTTACCAAGACATGTTATCCTTGAATTGGTTGAACTTACTAAGGATGATCTGGAAAGCCCTACACCAATGTCCAGTGCGATTCCTGTGCATTTGCAGGTGTTGCATGTACTTCGATTTTATTTCAAAGGGCATTTCTTGTACACACGCGGGGATCTAATGGGCTGTGGCCAGGCGTCAGTATCTCACATAGTACTTTGTGTATTTACAGCATAGATGAGGAGGCCGCATCTTTTTTTCAAGTACCCGCACAAACATGATCGCCTACAGGATATAAAGGATGTATTTCGATGAATGGCGTCGGCAAATACCAAACATCACTCGTTGCATTGATGGCAGCCTTATTGCTAGAAAGAGACCGTCCCTAAATGAAGACATTTTAATTTGTTGCAAGATGTACCATGTGATAAATGGACAAGGGATTCGCGATCATGAGCTCAAATTCATTAATTTTGTTGCAAATGTTTTGCCATCATACAAGCGACCACAACCCCATTCATGCTTGGACTGAACAGAGTTGTGTAGGCCTGTTGCAGCTACACTATCTGCATCACTTTAATGAACACATTAAATGGGCGAGTTGTGACAACAAATTCTCAGGCTCCAACACATTCTCATCCCGGCTCGTCATATAATGACACTACCGGACCAAGCGTCAATATACGACACAAGAAGAGTCTTTTGGCATCTTTATTTGACGCTTAGAGTTGAGGTTCGGGTTAAGGATTAGGGGGTAGTGTTTTAAACTGGCGTCAAATAAAGACGAAAAAAACATCCTTCTGTGTCGTATGTCAATGGTTGGTCAGGTAGCATCAATATATCACACGTTGGGACGAGACTGGGCTTGAAAATGGTAGGAAGACGAGGCCTCGCACCAATTGCAACTTCGCTAAAAGCAACGCTCTTGCAGATAGCGAACGCTTTTGTGAATCCATCGCTTTGCTAAAGTTGCTTGGTCGCAATCGCTTTGCTAAGCTTTCGCATTGCTAATTTTTTGCAAGGTCTTTCTGAAACCAGTCCCAGGTCTGAGAAGGAGGTTATGTAGAGCCATACTGACTGTGTGTGCTTGATAAGGACTCAATGAGCACACTTGAAAATGGTTGAGTCATCAAGCAGCCTATTTGAGTGCCCTGTCCATAACCTTTCAGTGCTGTTCAGAAAGAGTTATCAAACTTTCTGCAATCGTATGTCTTACTACATCAGATTACTCTGTGTTATACAGTACATCAAAAGAAAGCTGAGCATTTGCTTTTTCTGATGACACCCAAATATTGAGATGTTCGGCACCATAAGGACGAAGCAGCCAAGGCTGCCGAATAAGACTTCCTTGAATATATTAAGTGACATCAAATGGGGGTGCGGCATTTTAATGTCATGCCACCTGATGAAAAACTTGCACACAGAATACAACTGTGGTTCTTCTCTATAAGCTCCTCTAGAAACCTCCTCTCACCTTGCTCCATGTCTCCTAGAGGTGCATTTAAGGGATTGGAAGACCCTCCATGATGGTGGAGGGATAACAATTTCCAGGTCATGGATGGAGAAAGGATGCGAGGAAGCATAAGCTGGAATAATGAAAAGCACCCCTGGTGTAGAGGAAACACCAGAAAAAGAGAAAGTAGGCCCTATTGAAGTAGCTTGGTGTTGAGTTTCTGTTTTTTTCTGTTTGAAGTACTGTTCATTAATAAATCAACACATCTCACCCTCCCAGCTGCTATCTTGAGTGCTACTTCATTGTGCGACTACTTTAACTACTGCTGCCAACCCTGGGGTCTGCATCAATGTACATTGGAAAAATATAATGCATTGTCATCCACTTGCAACATCCATCCATTGTCAGACCCACTTATTTTTGAAATGGTTGTGAAATCAATTCCTGAATTACCACATTTGCAGTGCCCTCACTATATTCTGAATGTAGTCAATCTAGTGAAGCTGTATTTCAGACACTATATGGTTATAATTTCAGGAGAAATAGGTGAGCTGCTGTCAATTTAATACTTTCGATTGCAATGAAAAAAGGCTCAGGAGAAGAATATTGATTTAGACTTCCTGGGGTGTAAGGGAATTGGGTTTTATTGTGTCTGTACAAATAATTAAACTACTCTTAATCCCTGCTATATTAGTTTTACCAGTATTACATATTTTTTTTATCCAAAACTAAACACTGGTTTTCTTTATGCATTTTGATGTAGATGCAAAATGCTCCTTTCATGTCCATAGCATCGTATTTGTTTTTGGTCATGGCTGATACCTTTATTCCATGAAAGTGGTTGCAATCATGCATGCAACCTTTCCCCAGACAAACTGCATAAAATCAAAGCCTTAGTTCATCTGACGGATTTAAAGTCTTGAAATGTTCATCTGGACTGTCAGATCTTCATGGGATATATTGCTAATTTTATGACATAATGTGACCTTCAAGAGGTATTGAAAGTCTAATAAAGAACAACCAATTAACCGATCATTCCTCTTCAGATACTCCAATTACGGGAAGAATAAGGGCCAGATTGCAGAGGGTGCCAGATTTAGTCCTGCAAGCTCATGGTTTAGGAATGATTTCTCATGTTCATGGAACATTTGTCTCATTTTCCAGACTAAATAAATATCAAGGCTTAAGCTTTGGCTGCTCGAGCAGATTTGAGAAGTTAGTACATTTTTTTAAGAAAAGTATGTGCAAAGCACTCCTTAGTATCATGTGTTAGACAGTTAATTTTCTGGCTGAATGAACACCTACCACATTAAACTGCAAGAAAACCCTTCATATGATCACTTAGGGTGAATAACCCGAGGAACAAAAATGCAAAAAGTCTTTTTGAAGGGAACTAAAATACTTACATTAAGCTTTCCCAATTAGCCCCTGAAAACAATATCACTGTTTGATATTCCATAAACCTTCATATTCCAATACTTGTGCAAGCACGCACACACACACACACACACACACACAAAGTTCAATAAATTGCATAAGCTGGGAGTGATAATCTATTGGAGGATAGTTCTCCAGATCTGTGCAGTCCAGCTTGTTGTGGAACAAGCTATTGCAGAAACTCTAGCTGAAGAACAAGGTTCCTTCATGTCAGAAAAAAAATAATAAATGTACCACCCAGTTTCACTATCTTGCTTTGAAAGAGTCTAATTTCCAACAAGAAGGTCTGAAAGTTTCCCAAAATAAAAACAGACCCAATTCGACAGCAATTGTGCACGGAGGATGCCCACGAGAGAATAAGAGCATGGAGAACAAGAAATGTTGCACTGAACATACTTTTATTTCATCACCCACAAGAGCCCCACAAAATAATAACAGTGATTGGTCAGACCTATAAGTACAACTACAGAGCCAGTCTCTTTTCTCTTAGAGGCAGACATGGGACACCACAGGAGGTATAGGTTGTTTGCACACTTTTTCTTGAAAGTCAGTCCTGAAACAAGCAATCTTGGCCCAACCTGTGACATGAATGTCAATTCTCAATATTTTACACACTTTTCTGTTATGAATTCCTTAACAGTTTTTTTTTTTAAATGATCAATTTGACTATTCATAAAGTTTATCTTATGATAAAACAATTGAAGCAGATGTCATCAGAAACAAGCTCACTGTAAAGAGGTAATCTGCATTTTGTTTTCATCAAGCTACTGTATGAAACACTTGTAGCAAGAACAAGATGCTGCATCAGAATCAAATATAAAGCGCTGTATTTTTTTTTAAACCTCTCCTTAGCAGAGTTAAGAATGATTGATTTGTTCACAACGCAATAATGATTCTCAAAACAGTTGTTGTGCTGTCTGTTTCACCCTGAGAAGACTGGAGATGTGCAGGATAGATAACTATCCAAAATCAGCCAATCTAATCAGGAGATAAATACTTAATTTTCACATTAGGTATCTACTAACCAAAGCGCATTTCTATCGTGTTTCGTATTGATGTCCTGAAAAATAACGCGCTTCAAAAAATAAGTGCAGGATTAACGTTGGCTGCATGCATCCATTTTAGTATTTTGGCACCTGCAATTAAAGCTCCCTATGGATGTCATTCTCTCAGGCAGAACAGATTTAGTTTTCATCAATCTGTCACCCAAGCTTTCTCCGCTGTCAAGCAGTGATGGCAGTTATCCACCTGTCAGACTCCAAGGCAAATGTATCCTTTTCTTCCACCCTCACTGAGATACTCCGGGGAGCTCCAAGCAATTTCTTCAACAAATTGACACTTCACCTGTGATCACTTCCACATTCTTTGTAGCATTATCACCCTCACACGGCTTAGCAAGCGTCGCTACAATACAAATTACTTCAATGGAATATTTATTTGAATGTTCAAGCATCTAGTAGGCCTATTGCTGATGGGAGATTAATTTCAGTCTTGCACTAAACACCTCTTCGCAATTAAAACATCAGAGATCTTCAATCAACTGAGAGGCCTACACCAATGCTCTCTGACCAGAGCAATGAAAAGGTTTTTGAATTCCCCCTTACCTAGGCTTTGGTTTCAGGTGCCATAATCACAGAGTTTTACAAGGCAAGATACGTCACACAAATGATCTCCGACAACCATTTCCCATCCCCCCTAATATTTCCTTTTACTGCCATCTTTCTTGAAATCGTTTACATTATCTTTCAGTGGTATCCTGATAAAATAAAGAGTGGCAGTCATTTTTCATTCTAAAACCAACTTTTACAAACTCAGGGTAGATAGGTACACTTATAAAATTCTAATAAGAGCAAGCGACAAGCCTGTGCGGGTTTAATTTTGAGGTTTGGCCATCCTCCTCTATTCTCCGAGGCCTTGGCGAAAAAGAGCAGTGCATTAATAATGCCTGTTACGCAGGTCTTGGGTTTTATTAGACTGGTGATCAATGCTCAGCTCCTGGCGGGTGGAGGTGTGAGTTAGATAACAGAAGTGGCTTATAAATCATGTGCTTTAACAAGGGGGGGGGAGGTTAACGGGTCCATCTATGTTGACGGACACCCTTCGAGCAGATGCTGAATTAGATAACCAGTTTCAAGCCCTCGTCTGTTATTATTCTTTTAACTACGTCAATGTGCGCAAGGGTTGGGCAGGATACTCTGGCATCTACACTGAAGGGCTTATCTGAGCTTTCCACTGTGATTGTGCAACAAACAGACTCATCAGTACTTCCCCTGAGGAAGAAATACACACATACATTTTCCTTTCATTTTTTCGTTCTGTATCCATTGAGTCCAATGAGTTAAATATCCCTACGTCTGAGGGATCTGCTCCAGTTGTTGTGCGATATTAGATTATCCCTTTTTTATGGCATAATAGCAAAGTGGGTACATTTTCAGACATGGTTCACTGCATGGGATGATGTGAAATTGGAGATGTACCGTGAATTTGTCGATGGCAAGACAAAATGGCTCCAATGAATCATTCAAATGAGCCATTTCTATGCGGCATTATGTTAAACACAGTTTGCCAGGTTTCTCAAATGATTCAGCCAGATGTCTGCAGAATCTAACAGTCCCTTAAGGATGTGCATGTTTTCAGAAAGAAAAACCATTAAAAGAACCATTAAAATAATTAATGGGTATGCAATATGGAAAAGGACCCAGTATATTACTGCTAGTAATACTGGTACTAATCAAAACTCAAAAATGATTGATTTATTTGATCTGATTTATTGACTTATTTGTAAGGGACACGTACAAGAAAAAAAAAACAAAGGAAAACATTGACAGCTGCAAACGCAGTGTCTGATGTAGTGTACAAGTGTATATAGCCAAAGCTAATTACCAACACCAGTCCCTTGATATTCCAAACATGTTAAAAATAGGCATTATTTTAAAATCTAAAAATCAGTTCAGTATTATAACACAAAATGTCATTGCAATATGCCATTGAATAATTAGATGTCCACAATTTATACAGTGCAGGCTCATTGCCTACTTCCATGGCTGTTTATTGTGAAAAACAGTTTTTTTTTTTAATGCATTAAGTATGGAGGATCAATATACACTGACTCTCCCTCTTGTGCTTGAGGAAAATTCTCACATTTTCATAAAGAATATGGATATCTTATCTGAGTCAATCAATCATGCTAGCAGAATTGATATCACGTAACTGTGAATAAAACAAATTAGCAACTATAGCGAAGATGCTTATCAATAGAAGTCTCAGGACGTGATGAAAATATTTACATTTGCTGCCTTTTTTCGGAAGGCTCTGTTCATTGAGCCACTTTCGATTCAATGAAAGACTCGGTTGACCAGCAAGTGGGAATTTAGTTCCATTACAATAGAATTTTTTTGACCCTTTTTATCCTCTTTGTTTCACCATCTGGATTTTATGGCATACATATGGTTTTTTATAGGAACACAGTTAAAACATGCACAGTGGAAATGTGTCTGGAACAAAATCATGAAGGACATTCCATGCATGGCATTGTGCAAGAGAATGGCTTGTTTATCAGTAGAAGGTCCATTAAAGAGTTTTCTTGAATATATTATAAATAATATTATTCTAGATTGAATTGGTGAATTCAGTAAGGGCCCAACTTCATGAAATAAATTAATTTTTATGGGGAAGTATTTATTCATTTAGTTTTTTCCTTGAGGTACAGCCATCTTTGTATCATATTTTTAACCTTTTCAGTACCAATGGGACACATAGATCCCACAATATTTGCAAATATCCTGTCGGGACATGAGTCCCAGAAACCCTTGCATTCGGGCCAATTCTGGGTCATAGCCACAAAAATGACATACACTGTATATCCAATGAGTAATTGATTCATATGACTGTATTCACTATTGAAAGAGTTAATGGACCTAGTACCCAACCAGATATGACAAATGAAAAAATATGGTCAAAATGAAAATTTGGTTCCAGCTCAGCGATGGACCCTTTTTAAATTATACAACTGAATATTTTACATGGAAGGGACAAAACATTTCTTGTGTCTCCAGAATCATTTATTTTAAAACTTACCATTAAATGAACAGTCCAAAGGTCCAATTTTACGACATCCTTCCATCATCAGTATTCTTATGTTGGGATTCTTCATTGTGTTTTAATCCAGACAGGGAACCGCACACAGATTCCGCATAAAATCTACAAGAAAGTATTTGTAAACAGGAATATGGTAATAGTAGTGGAATGAGCTGAAACCCAGAACTGTCGACGGCAGTCCTTCTAAGATGATAATGACTGAGAGGGTAGGGGCGTGAGGGTAGGGGCAAGGGCCAGAGGCCATCCCAAAGCAGAAGTCAGGTGGCAAATCCCCCTCGCAAAGGCAGGACTGCTTAGCAGTGTCACGTCTGCACCGAGCTCTCCACCTGATACACCACCTTCGGACTCGGATTCTACTCCACAATGTCAGTTCCACTCACCTGAATACTAATCACAGGCACCTGTAAGCAGCCACTCCCCGCTTGTTCATTGTCTGGCCTTGTCTAGCAGACCAAGCTTCGACCCTTGACTCCCTCCTCACTAGAAGCTAAATTGCGTTTCTGCCCCCACTTGTTCTTAGTCAAGAACTTTGATCTTTGTTGTGTAAACGAAGAGGCTTAGTCTAGTATATTTATATTGCATACCTTCTTACGCTTGTATCTTCGGTGCATTGGTCAATTCTGGTGTTCATACTATTAGATTCTTTTGGTGCATTGGCCCCATATCCCAGCCTTTATCTTCTGTATCTGCTTAGCTTTTAAAGAATATCTCCTTGGTTGTGTTATCTTGTTTACTCCAGTTGATAAACTATAGTTTAGATTTCTCCACCTCTGTTCTCTGGTTCTGAGTCCATCCTGACAAAAGGCTAGACCAAACAACCAAATGGGTGAGCTGCACCAGGCACACCTCATCTCCAATACCGCTCCAGCGCCACTGAACACTAGTCATTTGGCTCTTTTAATGGCCTATCCCATGGTTCATCCAGCTCCTTACTAAGGTGGCCCAGTGGGCTTCAGTGGCTTCCCACTCCATTGTTCCATTGCACTAGAAATGCAAGCTAGCTGCAACATGACTGACTGCGCCCGAATAGCATACATCATCACCCTGCTGCCCGGAAAAGCTCTCCTGTGGGCAAACAGTGTGGGACCAGAACCTGAGGAGACCCTGAAGAGACCGTGAAGAACTTCATCACCCACTTCTGAGAAGTTTATGGCCTGTCCACCGGATTTTCCACGACCCAAAGGCAACTGCATGGTATTCATCAGCTACAGAGTTCCATCACTGATCATGCTCTACACTTCTGAACCTTCACAGCTGCTAGTAGATGGAACAAACCAGCCCTACTTACCACGTTCCTCCAGGCTTTGGAAAATTTCTCTGCCTCCACCTCTCTGCCTATGATGACTCCATTGGGTTAGAGCGCTTCATTCAGCTGGCTATCTGGGTTGCAAAGCGCTGGGAGAGTTGCCTCCAGGAGTTAGCAACCCAGTAGCCCTCTGGACTCAGTTCAGCATTGTAGCCAGTTGAGAATGCATGTGAGTTCGATATGACAAGGCTCAAACCTGCAGAGTGGCAGCGGAGGCTGCCCCAGAATCTCTGTTTGTACTGTGGGGGTAAGGGGCATGTCGTACGATCGTCCCAACCCTGTGTGAGTGTTGTGCTCATGTCTCCCTTGAACTCCACTCCGTTGTGTACTGTTGTTACCCTCACTACCGCCTCTCAATCTCTTTTGTTCAAGTCCTCATCAATTTGGGTTCAGCAGGCAACTTCACTTCTGGATCGCTCTGCCGCTGCCTCTGTCTCCGGAAGTCTTGCTGCCAGTCTCAGCACTCCATCAGATCCATAGTGGGAAGACCTCTGAGCCGGGGGCTGATACAACACCTAGTGGGACCAGTCGAGCTTCACATGGGACTTCTACATTGTGAGGCTCTCTCTTTTCTAATACTGCAGGACTCCAAAGTGGATGTAATCCTCGGCGGTCCCTGGCTCATTCACTATTCATCGATCATCTGCTGGAAAATCGGAGGCATCCTGCAGTGGGGTGACGACTGCTTCCCAAGGCGCTTCCCAGCTCTCCCAGCACAGACCATCCCTGTCAAAGTAAACGCCACATCTGTCAAGAATCCCGAGGAACAACTTAGTACCAAAATCCAACCACAGTATTCCCACTTCCAGGACATCTTCTGCCCATGATAAATCTCACAATTGCCACCTAACCGACTGTGGGACAGTGCCCAAGACGTGCTGTCTCATGAACCTGTGCCCAGAGGTAAAATTTATCCACTCTCACTACCTGAAATGAAGGCCATGGAGGAGTATATTGAGGACGCTCTCTGCTAAGGTTGCATACGTCTGTCCACATTCCCTCCTGCTTCCAGTTTCTTCTTCATGGCCAAGAAGGACAGGGGCTTGAGGCCTTATATTGACAACTGATCCCTAAACAAAATAACAATCAAGTACAAGTATCCACCTCCCCACGTCCTGCCCTCCCTGGAATTCCTCAGGGGGATCAAGGAGTTCACGATGCTTACAACCTGATCCAAATATTTAAACGGGACAAATTGTACACTGCCTTGGTCAAACTAACAGGTCACTATGAGTACCGAGTCATGCCTTATGGTCTTCTTAACGCCCCCTCTGTATTCCAAGGGTTCATGAAAGAGGTGTTCCGGGAGTACCTCCACAAGTTTGTCCTCTTCTATCTTGATGATATCTTGTGTACTCCTGGGACAAAGAGGAGCACCACCAACATGTCTCCCTCATTCTGAACAAACTTTGTGAGCACCAACTCTATTTGAAGGTCAATACATGCACCTTTTCTGGTTCTGAGTCCACCCATACAAACAGTAGAACCAAAGAATTTAAGAGGAACACTGTCCCAATCCAGGAAACCAATGAGGGCTTGGAAGGTGTTCCTAATTAATTGACTCAGGGGAACAGGCAGGAAGAATGGATTAAAAAGAATGGGGTCCCAAACCTGGAGACTGATTTAAACACTTGGGAGGTTGTTCTTATTAATAAGACTACTAGAAGGGATTAACAATTATCTTCATAATTAATTTATAGAAAACACAGAAAAGTAGAGCTGAGCTCAATTCTAGAATACACAAACTGACAGGTTGCCTTAGTGTAGTATGAACAATGACATTCCAGCAATTACACGAACACCAAAATGAATGTGTGAAGTCAGGAAATTCACAAAAAGCCAGGCATACAAATGGTAACACCTGAAAGCAAGAGAGGAGATGAGAAAATACATCAATTAAAGTAGACAAACTACAAAAACACTTGCTGACTGCTGGAACAGGCGTGAAAACAATAAATGACACACGAGGGTTGTGACACATAATGGGGGGTGGGGGTTTGGAAAGTAATGGCTACTTTCCAAGAATAATATTTTTTTACTCTTCCATTTTAACATTAACATGAAATGCATACCAAGCAAACAGTCTATTTCATTGCATTAAAAGTGATTCAATGCATCTGAGTTTAGCTTCAAATTCAAAACATATCAAACACATCATATGCCTACTCATCCTCAAAATCTGACTCCTCATTCCCACCTCTGTTATCCGTAGCCTCTAACTTAACAAGTAAAGCCTGTGCATCAGGTGAAAGATATATGAAAATTTTCTGGACTTCTCAGACTTTGGCAGCCTTGATAAACTACTGCTCAGTGTAACCCTGACATTGGGGTTTACCAGGTGGAACCTGGATGTGACTTGTGATGATATAGTTTCAGAAACCTCAATGTCATTTCTGCTGAAAAACTGAACATTTTGTATGTACGTACAGAGCACCTTTCACTGATGCTGCCAGCCATCGGCCGGGGCAGAATTTCCCGCAACAGAAGTTGAACCTGTCTTGAACTCACCATGGAAAATAGAATAGCTATATTAATTCATAGGTGTTGGGACCTGCTTGCACTCAAGCGAAAACCTTGTCACATAAAGCACTCAAAGCATGCTAAACCTGAATTTAGAAAATGTATGGAGTTGGACCCTTATTGAAATCCCTGATTCAATTTCTCAAAAGTTTTTTTCCAACTTAGCGTTTTATTCCCAGAATGACAGATGCAATAAAAATCCTTATGAGTCAAAATGTTATGCACCAAAGACATCCCCTTTCAGGCACACATATAAACAAACCATTTATAAGTCATCCGCATGCATATCGATAAGAACTGAACAGCTTCATCAAACAGGGCACAAACAAAAAGAAGGTGTGCATGTGCACATGTATACAAATGGAGTCTGAGTGTACATTTGTGTGGGTGACATAGAGGGAGAAAAATGGAGAGAGAGAGAGGCAGAGAGAATTGAAGAGAGGAAAATCGAGACGAGGAGAGAGAAACAGATTGAGTCTCTCTACTTCTGATGTTTTTTGCACCACTTTCCTCACCTTTCCCACTGGCTCCTCTCCTATGTATTTCTCACTCACAAGAGCCTAGCTGCCAGGTTACATGTCTCTACGAGTTTGTCTCTCATGAGCAACATTGAGACATCTGGCCTTCATTCGTCTCCCCTGCCACCGAGCAGAACCACAGAGCACATTCACTTCCACTCCGTCTGTTCGTGAGACTACCATGGCGAGGAAAAAGAGCTCATTATTGCCTGGCTCACACCAATTTCACAGGCTTTTGAGAATATTACTTGGTATGTTATATTATATAAGGTAAAACAACAAAACTGTTATATTCCAAGTGAGTGGGGAAAACTTTTCCCTTTTTTCAGGTTTTCACTAGCAAGTAAGAGTCAGACGTAGAATACAACAGTATAAAAAGGACACTTTGACTATGATATTAGAAATTAAGTCTCCAAACTAATATTCATTGAACTAAATACAGGAAAGCTATGTTCAAAAACATTTGAAATACTGTGCCCACCGTCTACCCATTTTCAAGTTAAGCACGTATGTATATGCGTAAGTATTAAATTATACTTTCCATCTAGTTCGTTCTTGACTGAAAATCCTATCAAACTGATATTCTCCTTGATAAGCTGGCACTGCAGATTAAGCGTGAAAACTCATCTCCATCTGGGGTGCTGCTATTGGAAGCTGTAAGCATCCTGCAGAAGAGCCTCAGGAGCTGGTGCCTGTTGTTCTTTTCCTCTGTGGCTGAACAAACAGCACAGTAAGTGGCACTCTCGCTCCTCCAGGAGCCGGAATGGGGGCTGAGTACAAAGTTGCATGCGCCAACTGCTACGGGCAAGGTGAGCGAATACAGCTTCTGAAAGCCTCATTGTCATTCGGTGACAGTTCGTGGAAAGTGGCGTGCAGTTGATCCCTTTGTATGAAAGCGCTCGACACCTGGAAGGTTCTCCCTAACTTTTCGGCACTACTAAGTTACATTGACAATATCCAGTGGGCATAGAAAATATTAATGGATGTTTGATTTCAACCAGCATGCAGAATATGAGTGGTTTTGGAATGTTGATCTACTGTAGTATAGATTTGTTCAGTGAGATCATTTATATTGTTTTTCCAAGTTTATACTATGTACATGTTGCATTTTAGTACATTAGTTGCATATCACAAGACATGGCATTTAGATTGGTAGCATTACAGCAATATCCCCTTATTTCTTAATTGATTACATGCGATTTTCGACTGCATAATGCTTAATGTATGCCTTACTCAATTATTATCAAAAAATATGAATTAGCTCTTATAATTATTTTGAAGGACGACTGGTTTATCATTTTTATGTTAACCACACAGGTGCGTGTACCACAACCTCATTCATTTGCAATTTAAGCCATGGAAGTAATTCATATTTCATCCAAGTATTGGCTTTTGAAATATTTTTCTCTGCCTCACGGTCAAAACAACTTGGCAGGGTGTGTATTTAGTTTTTCTTTTTTTTGTCAATAAAATACTGTTTGAAAGCCTTTGTGGAAATGGCCCGCAGATATATACATTTAATATAGTAAAAGCAAACATATCTGAAAACTTTTTGGAGTAGGAATGAAATGCTGATGAAATTTAATTCCTTCCACTACCCTTGTGTGAATGCCTTTCATTCCTCCTCCAATTCAGGTACTTGCGTGTCTATTAGAAGTATTTCTTCTTTGATTGGTTTACGCCTTGTGTGTCGTCCTCTCCCCAGCTGTGTCTTGTTTCATTGTTACTTCCTGATGGCTCTGACGTGTATTTACCCCCCTGCTTTGAGATGCAAGTTGCTAGACTGTAATTTGCTATTTGAGCTAAGAAACAGTCAGCATTCCTATTAAAAACTACGAGGCCTTTATCTTACACCCAGCGCAGAAGGGCGCAAAACGTAACGCAAGCGTCCTTGCTACTTTACGACCGACCAATTTCCCCTCCAGCGTACACGCTGCATAAATAGCCAATTCATTTCCGCCAAATTGAGCACCCATGGGCGTGTTGGTCACAAAATGAGGTGTGGTCAGGCGCAAGACTGGCCCGTTGCTATCTCGAGGAAGCACAGAGGTCTTGGGCAATTGACTAATAAAAAACCTGGTCTACGGTCATTAGTCAGTTTTTAACTGCAATTTTAACAGTGCATTATTATGATAGTGTTATGCGCTTTTATCTGCGACTGCATAACGCATGTATTCTCTGCTTGTTACATTCTAAACAGGGACGAACTGCAGCGCCCACACAAGCAAACAATAAAAAAAATAAATAAAAATATGAAGTGAAAGCTTATTGTCAAAATATTCAAAAAACATATGCCAGAATGGTGAGTGTGATCGCTCTACATGCCTACGTCACAGCATGCTGTGATTCAGGCTATTTTAATCTTAAGGAAATCTATTCCATCTAGTAATTTGTGATTCTTCATGTGAGGTTATGCACAGGTATTCGCAGATTATACTGGATAAGGCCACAACTCTTTACTGGCAAACTCTGTAATTCATGTTGTCTTCCAGAGGAACCTGTCTGGAAGGATGGCTGTTCGGCGACAATAGTTGGCCAAAATATCAAATACATGGCATTAATGACTGAATGGATTTCTGTTCTATCACACAAAACACAAACTGTAAATCAATGAATGTTTGACGTGCTGAAGATACGCTTCAGAAGTTTGGATAAGTCCTGCATGGGTAGACTCGTTACCTGAAATGATCTCAAAAACTAATTTTGAATCTGAACTGATCCATTAATACAGTTTCTGCTGTCCTGTTTCCATTACCAAATGCAAAATCCCTAATTTCATTTGGAAATGGATTTATTATTTAAAGTTTGGTTGACAAATGAAGTTGCCTTAAAAAGCAGATCTTTTAAGCAACAGAAAAAGCAATGGATCACATTGTCATCCCCTTCTATAATTAATACAAATTTCTTGCATATACCCCACTCAATCCTGAATTGTAAGACAAGCAGAAACAAGTTCTTTTCTCTCCTATTGGGTATTATTCAAGGGGTTACGGTACATAATCAAAAACCATTAATTTAGTTTCTTTCTTACTAGCTGTTTTTCTCACTTATTTTAATTGCTCTTGGTCGTTCCCCAGCAATGCGTAATTATTTATTTATTTATTATTTATTAATTTTTTTTTAATGTATTAATATAAATATTAATTTAATATTTATTAATTTATTAATTGATTTATTTATTCGAATTAAAACCTTTTCTTCTCTAGCTTGTTTAATGCACAAGTCGTAATGTCATGTAAAGTTCAACTACGGCCCTGGGAATTCACTTTTATGACTTTTAACATCTGGATATGATTGAAAATAATTTTGAGCAAAATTTCAAAAATATTTTGTTTGCTTTTTTGGAGATCACTTTGATCAGGTTTCCATACTTTAGGCAATGGTTTACTTACAGGCTTTCACTTTGTGCACAAGCAGCCCTCATTCTGCTGCCGTGAAAGTTTTTTTTTTTTTCAGTTGCCCAGAAAATCTGCCCTCATGATAACGATTCGCCAAGGCACAAGTCCCCCTGGCTTTTAAAGGGAATGGGAGATAACACTCTGTTTTTTCCATGTTTCACCCAAAACATGCCTATGATTAATTAAGAGTTTTATCCAACCCCTTTGCACTGAACGCCTTAATATGCGCCCAGATAATCCTCCATTAAACAAGCGAAAATGGATTTGGACACGCCCTAAATGAACTTGCACCACATGTTTCAGACCAAGCGATTAGATTGTTATTATAGGGCCCTTTGTCTGAATTAAGTTTAACATAACCTTTAACTAGGCCTACACTGTCGGCGGCCGACAGCAAGGGGTATATCCCCGAAATTCCCCAATCCTCGAAGCCCCCTTTATTAGATTCCCCTTTACTAGATCTACAAAATGAGCAAATTTGAGATCTTTTCCAGAGATTGAGGTCATTGTTCCAGAGATATGGTTAAAAAACTGATTTTTTCAATATATAGCGCCACCTGGTGGCAAACCTAGGATTGCATACTTGCCCAAAATCTAATCAGTTCATCCTCTCTACCATATCTACCCATATGCTAAAAATGAGAAGCCAATGTAAAGTATTTTGTGAGTACGGCTAAAATGTACGGGCGCGGTGGTGGCGGCGGGGGCGGGTGGGGCGAAACCATGACATCCCCAAAACTCATATTTTGGGGATATAATTACAGCAATTTGGGAATCTTTCCTCTTTACTCAGTTAACTCAAACAAGCTTCCAACCCTGCTCGGGGTTAACCCAGCTCAAATCAGTTCCTCTGTCCAGTTTAATAGGAAGGAGCACCCAAGCCTACTCAGGGTCCAGGATTGGGACAGTTCTTCTTAACCCTTCCGAGCATGTTCCTCTGTCCAGTTTGTTAGGAACAAGCTCCCAAGCCTTTTGCAGTCATCAGGATTGGAACCAAGTTCCTCTCATGCAACTCCATCCTCCTGTGAGACAGTTTGGTGCTGGCTTCCTGTGCACTCCACCTGGCTGTTATGCCAGAAGCCACTGGCCAGTGATTGGCAGCTCAGCTTCGCCTATTACATCTGTGTTGAACTGCGCTCTCTTCCTCTGGGGTTTCCGTCCCCACCTCTGCCACTGGGGTTCCATCCCCAATAATCATCGGACTGCTGTCAATAAACCTACCTATGGGACAGTACTCTGCCTCCACACTTAATTCCTGGCCTGGATCCTAACAATTTCAGTCAGAGGCTTCTAAAGTCTGTACCATGAGGTCCGTAAGTTTTTGGACGGGAAAACAATTTTGATTCATACCGCTTTACTTGATATGGATGTACAGTAAACACCATCAAATTAAACATTACGATCTCTACTTTGATCTTAGAGTATTTCAATCCAATTCAGTGAACAAAGTTGCGCTCATATTCCTTTAAATTTGCATCACTGTTCTGATACTCATGGGCCTCTCTCAACAGTAACATTCTCCTTGACTTGATAATACTACTAGCAATGGTGGCAGATACATACAAATTTTTATATAGCAAAGCAACTGAACAAATACAAAAACTAATCTGTTTCTGATGCCAGGGAACTTTCATTCCTGACAGAGGCTTGTTAGGACTGTGAGGTCCCTGCGGTCCGAAAGTATTTGGAGGGCAAAAAAACTTTGAAGGGGTGTAATTCATTCATGATTCATTTTATCTGGATCTACAGTCAACATCTTGCATTGTCACTGTCTTGTGTCACTGTCTAAATACTTATGGACCTCACTCCAAAGGCACTGTATGTACTCTGCCAACTCCTGATATACAATGGTAAATTGACATTTCTTCACCATTTCTAATTGTTTATTTACCATCATCTTAATCTTTAAGAGCATAAAATACCAGGTTTTTTTCATAATAATAAATTATATTTAAAAATTTAATTCAACCTATTAAATTGTAATATATGCCTTACAGTGGTTTCAACATTGCAAGGCATATAAAATATGTGAAATATCTGGGCCACTTGCCTGATGAAGAAACTTTTGGCTGATACATAAGAGGGGGTAAACTTTTGCTTGGATGTAGTTGATTATAGCCAAAAGAGATTGGCAGTGAATGCACAAACCAGTAGCAAACTAGTGCAAAATGAGTGAACAGTCTTGGAAATTTTTTGTGTCTGTGTGGTATGCTCAAATTCAATAAGTGCAACATTACTGGCCACGGATGGAAGCTGGCCGAACTGTCCACCTCTCCACTTACGGGGTTGCAGCCTATCGCTCTCCACCTAAATTGCACTTTCATTTTTAAAGGAGCAGTTCACCCAAAAATGAAAATTCTGTTATTGTTTACTCACCCCTATGCCAATTGAAACACAGGCTCCTTTAAGCTGGAGTAAACACAAAACAGTCAATGCTAGATTAGTTGTTGATATAATATGTAGTCAGAGCAGGTTTTTTTGTTTTCATGCTAGATTTGAATGATGGATTCATTCAGGTCATTATCATAGCTACACATCATAATGCTATCGCTTTTAATTTATCACACAAGTTAGACTGCTGTAAGATGATTTTGTCTATTAACTTCTGGACATTGCTTTTCAACACAAATGATTTGGAAAATTAGTCACATTTCGGACAGGAAAAAGAAAGGGCACAACACCGACAATCCCATTTAATCCTTAACATTGTTGCTTGGTTGTTTGTTTTCAAAATATTTCAATGCTTAAAACTATGAGGATTAGGGCCTTGGTTTTGAACTAAAAGGGTGTTACGCTTCATCTGATTTCCAATGAATTTTGTGTAGAATTTAAATCAACTTTGGTGAAAGTTTCGGAATTCTGCTCTCCTTTTTAACGTGAATGATATATTGAGGTATATAAACAAGTTTATCAAAAATTTCTTGCAGCAGCAACATTTAAAGTGACACACCATCCATCCAGCCATTCAAGAACACAACTGAACGTCATAGACATGGGTCGTGTGATGACGTCACCAAGCGTAGGTGCAGTCGGAGTCTCTTAGCACTGCAGTTATCTTTTCCTAAGTCCTTTGTAATTATCCTTCACATCTTTCCTTAACTTCATGACATTTTCCATCAAGTTCAAGATTACTACTGCAAGTAATCTAATAGTCCTGAATTTGAAGCTAATAATTGTTTATGGTAATCAATAGTCACATACACTGCAGATGTCAAAGAATTGTAACAGGGGGGTACAATTTGTACCAGGAAATTTAATGAAACAGCTTGTCAAAAATGCAGTCTTAAGTACATGTAGTTACACGCAAGACACAAAACAAACTTTTTTTTCAGATGTCAGACTATTTGACAACCTTCAAATTTACTGTTAATTTTTGTCAATGGCTTATACATTGATTTCTCTTCTCCATTGAACCCCTCCCAGCAACCCTTAGAAATTGTTTTGGGGAAGGGACTTACTTTTGCACCAGTGGATTTTAAAATAATTGGTAAAATTTCATTAATGTCAGCTTTAGTACATGAGCAGTACAGTAATTTCAGAGCATCATTCAAAAGTAAAAAAAAAAAAAAAATCTATTGGCTGTAAAATGTGCATTTTTTTCCTCATTTCGTATTGTACCAAATGTATGCTTTTTTTTTTTTTTTTTTGCCAAAGATGTGGTGTTTGAGGCTAGTTTTCTTCCTCTACTGGTTGACCCAATAGCCAGTTACATTGACCCATGGGACCTGTGGCTGTAGACTCCAGGAATGGTGAGAATCTGATATGTGGGATATACCACTCCTTCCTCAGAGATTCCCCTCATTTAAAGTTCACTCTCTCACCTGATGCATGGGTACAGCAGTGCTCTTCAGTGTGCACTGTTGAGATTTCCCTGAATGTAGCCTCACAAAATCCTCTTTGGAAAAATGAATACTGCAAACACGGGGCACTTTTAGGGATATGGATGGCATATCAATATCCATGTTGAGCGCATCTAGCCACAACTGCCGAAGTCCAATATCCCGCAAAGGAATGCGGTGGAAGCTGCAAGCGCACCAGGATACAGCTTTGCTTTCACATCCAGGAAAGCAACACACACAGACCATTTTCGATATGTTTGCAAAAGTTTACCGACCGTCCGACTTCGCAACCGCAGTGACTGTGACCCAAACAGCTGATCGCTACAGCATGCAGTTTAGTCCAATGGAATACGTCAGTTGGTTAGTTAAAGAGTGACTGTGTTTATTCCGAGCAGCTGAAGCGCTGTTAATTTTTGTCATATAGCGTACAATTAAAGTGGTATATACAGGTATGACCTCTTGTCATGGTTTGTGAGGTGTACGTGTTGTCTGGACTTTTCTTTGCGGCTCTCTTCCCGGGACGATATCGTATTCCTGGACTATCGAATTCTTTACCCAGCTGGCTGATTGAGCTGGGGCGGCGCTTTCCCAGACTCTATATAAGCAGGAAGTCCGGCACGCCCCCTTTGCTAGAATGTCTGTTTTTAGCTTCGCACTTAGCCGAAGATATCTTCAGTCAGGTTTTGTATGAATTCTATCTTCTTTTCCCTTTTTCTATCTCACTTTGCTTCCGTGGTTCGGACTATTATACGTCCTTTGGAAGTGCGAGCACTTTCGTTTGGTCTGTATTATTCTCTGTGTTTGTACTGTGTCCGTGCTACTCTCTTTCTCTCTGGTTGTTGCACTTGACCTCCAAATTCTACCGGCCACTACAGAACACTCTAGCCGACATGGAGTCGTCAGCAACGGCTGCGTTAGAGAAAGTTGTGGCGAGCCAACAAGCTGTTCTCTCTGGATATGGCAAGGGTCTTTCTAGCCTGAACAGTCAGCAGGCAGAGTTGGCGGAGAGAGTCCGCTTTCAGGCGAATGCCATGGAGAGACAGGAGAATGTTCTGTTAAGTCTCACTGAAAGTATTAGAGCCTTGTCCACGCAGATCACACAAAATGTTGCACAAGCATAATCCGTACATCTTCCCCGAGAGCCAAAGCTTCAGTTAGCCCCAAGATATGGAAACGAGACAGGAAGATGTAAAGATTTCATTGCCCAATGTGAAATATTTTTTAAAGCGCAGCCTCCACAGTTCGTGAATGAAGAGTCTCGGGTTTCATTTATTTTATCCCTGTTAACCAACACAGCACTCACTTGGGTCGGCCCACTTATTCGATCTAATTCACCGGTTGTGAATACTGTGGAGACTCTCGTTAGAGAAATGGTATCGGTGTTTGATCAGGATGTTTGTGGCCAGGATGCGGCTACGCGTTTAATGCATCTAAGGCAGGGCTCTGAGAGTGTCGCTGCGTTTTCAATCACATTTTGCTCCTTGGTGACAGAGACAGGCTGGCCAGAAGCGCCTCTTATAACAGTTTTTGTTCACGCTTTAGCTGAGGAGGTTAAGGACGCTCTGGCTACCTTGGAGCCTTTTTTGTCTCTGATTTCCTTAGTTGGCACTGCGGTGCGAATTGATAATTGCATCCGCGAACGTGACAGGGAGAAACTTACTGCATTGACTCTTGCTGGCAACGGGGCTAATGCTCCTAGCAGCATGCATACAGCTCCCATTCTGCCCACTGAACTTGCCACTCCCGGTGAGCCTATGCAGGTTGATGGCTCATATGAGAGCCAGGCTCGTAAGCCCGTTTGCAGAAGTATAATCTGCTATAATTGTAACAAACCGGGACATATCCGCCCACGGTGCCCTGAGCTTCAGGGAAACGGGAAGTCCCTCTAGCGGTATGGGGGGAGCTAGAGGGACAGACCAAATTTCCCCTCTGAACTTTAATCCCTGTAGAATTGACTGTGGGGAGACAGAGAATATTTATTGAAGCTTTTGTGGACTCTGGCGCCATGGATTGTTTTATGGATGCAGAGTGGGCTAGGAGACATTCCATTCCCATCCGCCCTCTTTTACATTCACGCTCTGTTAGATCTTTGGACGGTCGCCCGCTGGGAACTGGATTTATAACTGAAGTTTCTGAATCATTGACTATGTTCATCTCTTTTGGTGGGCATTCTGAGGAGGTCCGGTTTTTTATTATTAGTTCTCCTGTTTTCCCTGTCGTTTTAGGACACTCTTGGCTACAGGAACATAGGCCTCACATCATTTGGGGGAGTCCGAATAACCCGATCATCCAGTGGGGCACTGATTGTAGGTCCCACTGCAGGGAGAGTTTGGCGTGTCATCCCGGGCATCAACCTATGGGGGAGGCTGATGCCTGGAGTGATTCTGAGGAGTTTGTCTCACACAAACCTCCTAATCTAGAGAAAGGGGCGGAGGAGGGGTTGGAGTGGGATCCTCAATTTGACTGGTGGCAGCCAGAGGAGGATTGCTATTCAGAGAATTTTTCTGACTCGGAATCTCACATAGAGAGGGCAGGTTCCGAACAGGGTGAGAATTTGGGGGCTGCTCTGAACTTTTGTCTGCCTCCTAATGTTCATAACGATTATGCTGATCTCGCTGAGGTTTTTAGCAAGCAATGGGCCTCGAATTTACCTCCCCATCGCACGTTCAATTGCGAGATCAATCTCCACCCGGGTACCACTCCCCCCAGGGGTTCATTATACTCGCTGTCAGGGCCTGAGCGAAAGGCCATGCGAGAATATACTCAGGAGGCTCTGGTTAATGGATTTATTTGGCCCTCCACGTCTCCTGCCGGAGTGGGGTTCTTTTTTGTGGGCTAAAAAGATGGTGGCCTGAGACCCTGTATTGATTACAGGCGCTTGAATAATATCACTATTAAAAGCCGATACCCACTTCCGTTGATGAACTCCGCGTTTGAACGTCTGCGGGAGGCGTCATTTTTTACTAAGCTAGAACTCTGGAATGCTTATAACTTGGCTCGAATCCAGGAGGGGGACGAGTGGAGAACGGCATTTAATACGCATGACGGGCACTACGAATATTTGGTCATGCGTTCGGATTGGTTAACGCCCCCTCTGTGTTCCAGGCACTCGTTAATGATGTCCTCCGAGAGATGTTGGAGAGATTCGTCTTTGTCTACCTAGACGATATTCTGATTTTGTCTTCAACTCTCTCGGAGCATAAACAACACGTCAGACAAGTGCTTGAGGCCCTCCTCAAAGCCAAGCTTTTTGTCAAGGCTGAGAAATGCATTTTTCATGCCAAGACAGTTTCGTTTCTTGGCTTCATTGTTTCGGAAGGGTCGGTCCGCATGGATCTTGACAAGGTGGCAGCAGTCAGGGATTGGCCTGCCCCTCAAAACATCAAGGATGTGCAACGGTTTTTAGGGTTTGCTAATTTTTATAGGAGGTTTATCCGTAATTTTAGCATGGTAGCTGCCCCCATTATCGCACTCACTAAGAAGAATACCTCCTCGTCGTTTGCTTGGTCTCCAGCAGCTGAGGCTGCTTTTCAGGAGTTAAAGAAACGATGTTGCTCAGAACCCATTCTCGTTTTGCCCGACCCCTCCCTCCCATTTGTTGTGGAGGTGGATGCATCGGAAGTCGGGGTGGGTGCCATTTTGTCCCAGCGCTCCCTTCAGGACAATAAGTTGCACCCATGCGCCTACTTCTCCCGGTCATTGTCGGCGGCCAAACGGAATTACAGCATTGGTGACCAGGAGTTGTTGGCTGTCAAGTTGGCGTTAGGAGAGGGGCGCCATTGGTTGGAGGGGGCTGAACATCTGTTTGTGGTTTGGACAGATAATAAAAATCTCCAATACAGCCAACAGACTAAACGACGTATTTCTCGGCAGGCGTGGTGGTCGTTGTTTTTCAACCACTTTAACTTTACGTCAACCTATCGCCCAGGTTCTAAAAACATCAAGCCCGACGCTTTGTCACGGATTCACGACCACTCCGGTCGCGACCCCATTCCTGAGCCGGTTATCCCGGCAGCTCAGATTGTGGCTTCCATTCAGTGGGATGTTGAGTCTGTTGTGCGGGAGGCATTGAGAACCGATCCCGGTCCTGGTAGGGAGCCGTCTGGCTGTTTGTTTGTTCCGTTGGCAGTATGGTCCCAAGTTCTCCAGTGGGGACACTCTTCCCACCTGGCGGATCACCCGCGGTTAATCGGACCAAGCAGTTCTTGGCCCGACGTTTTTGGTGGCCCAGCATGATAGAGGACGTCCGGGAGTTTGTAGCGGCATGCTGTATCTGCGCTTGGAACAAGACTTCCCATCTCCCCCCCTCTGGTCTGCTGCGGCCGTTGCCCATCCCTAAGCACCGGTGGAGCCATATCGCTCTTGATTTTGTTACGGGGCTGCCTGTTTCTGAAGGCAACACGGTCATCCTGGTCATGGTTGACCGTTTTTCTAAGGCCACCCACTTTATCGCGCTGCCCAAGCTGCCTTCAGCACAGGAGATGGCCCTTCTTGTTGTGGACCATGTTTTCCAGCTGCATGGCCTCCCTCAAGATGTGGTTTCTGATCGGGGTCCTCAATTTACGGCCAAATTCTGGCGTGCATTTTGCAACCAGTTGGGGGCCACCGTGAGCCTTTCCTCTGGTTTCCACCTAGAGATTAACGGGCAGACAGAGCGAACCAACCAGTCGTTGGAGAATACTCTTCTATGTTTAGCGGCTGATAACCCATCTTCGTGGAGTTAATTTTTAGCATGGGCTGAATATACCCACAATTCACTGGGTAACTCCTCCACAGGCCTTTCCACGTTTGAGGCTCAGTTGGGTTATCAGCCTCTGCTGTTTCCTGAGACTGACAGGGATTCAGAGGTTCCTTCGGTTAATCACTTTGTTCAGCGTTGTCGGTCAGTTTGGGCCAGGGTCCGTTCCTCTTTGTTGCACTCTGGACGGAAACAAAAGAACGCCGCAGATAGAAGGCGCCGTTTGGCCCCATCTTATCGGGTTGGCCAAAGGGTCTCGCTTTCCATGTAGGACCTGCCCTTGAGAAATTGGCTCCCGCTTCATTGGTCCTTTTAAGATTGTGTGAAGCATCAATCCTGTCACAGTCCGGCTGAAGCTCCCTAGATCCTTATGGATCCACCCCTCTCTTCATGTCTCCAGGCTTAAACTGGTTAGCACTTGCGTCCTGGCTCCGGTTGACAAACCCCCGCCGCCGCCGCCGCGGATGATTGAGGCCTGTTTACACTGTGCGTCGTATTTTAGCCGAGCGGCATGTGGGTCGTGGGGCTCAGTTTTTAGTCGATTGGGAGGGTTATGGTCCTGAGGAGCGGTGCGGGGTTCCTTCTCGGGATATCCTGGATCCTACCCTTATCTCAGAGTTCCGTGCACGGGGTTCTCTGGGAACTTCTGGAGCCGTTCCTTTGAGGGGGGGTCCTGTCATGGTTTGTGAGGTGTGCGTGTTGTTTGGACTTTTCTTTGCGGCTCTTGTCCCAGGACGATATCGTATTCCTGGACTATCGAATTCTTTACCCAGCTGGCTGATTGAGCTGGGGCGGCGCTTTCCCAGACTCTATATAAGCAGGAAGTCCGGCACACCCCCTTCGCTAGAGTGTCTGTTTTTAGCTTTGCACTTAGCCAAAGATATCTTTAGTCAGGTTTTGTCTGACTTACTATCTTCTAATTATTGGAGTTTCTTCTCCCTTTTTCTATCTCGCTTTGCTTCAGTGGTTCGGACTATTATAAGTCCTTTGGAAGCGCGAGTACTTTCGTTTGGTCTGTATTATTCTCTGTGTTTGTACTGTGTCCGTGCTACTCTCTTTCTCTCTGGTCGTTGCACTTGGCCTCCAAATTCTACCGGCCATTACACCTCTTTTAGGCCGCGAAAATACACTGTCACTTTGGGTCTGTTCACAACAGTGAATCGCGTAAATCTCTGTCCAGCACTATGCGCTGGTGCTGCTAACTGGGGGAGGGCAGGAAGCTTTCTACTGCATATAATGTATGTAGAGGCTATTTGTAGCTCATACAACCCCACTTCAAAAAAAGTGAACTATCCCTTTAAAACCAGCTATTTGTCGGTCAATCGTGCAATCAATTTCTGCTGCCTCAAGATGGCAACGATGCACCAGACCACACCCCATTTTAAGACCGACACGCCCATGAGTGCTCAATTTTGCACTATTTACTAGCTATTTATGCAAACTGAGCACTGGACAGAGAAACCACAGCTGCGCCAGTCATACACAAGCAAAAACACTTGCATCACCCATGGCACTGCTTTGTGCAGGACGTAAGATAGAGCCCTTGTTTTTTCTACTGGGGGACAGGGGCAGACAATAAAAATAATACTGTATTTCTACTCTCCACTTTTGTCTTGAGTATTTTAATCTGCTTTTTGCCCCTTAATTCAGCTAAATTTGCCCCAGGATACAATGGAATTAAACTCTGAAGCATGGATGGGTCTTCCCTGAATTATGCTATTACTTTACATATATTCAAATCAGCAGATGCTACAAGAGTCCACTTCTTTTCATCCCAGTCAACATACTGGAAACATTTTCACTTCACTATAGTAATGTGCAGTAATCGTGTGCTTTCGGCGTATGCAGGCACAAAGACCCAGTCCCCAGTACAGGATGTCAGACGACCCAGCGAAGTGGCGTGTCACGAAGTACTATTCACTGTCAGATGTAGCATTTAATACCATTGCAAAATGTTTCCAGTTTTGAAAGTAGTACACAGGGGGTAGACAAAATTTTGGATGAATACGCCTTCTTAAGAGGTCTAATTAACGGCACATTGCAAGGTAAACCTCTAAAGCAAGATGAGGATATAAAGAGCTCCAAAGGGCCTGAATAGCTGTTGCCCGACTTGCATATTCACAGGTCACAAAAATAGCAAAATTATCTAAGGCAAGAAGGTCTCAAAATGTGTCAATAGTCCAAAAAATTCAGTCAACATATGCCAAGAACTAAGCACTGCAACAGGAAAAAAGACCTGTGGCCACAGAAGGACCCCTAATAAGCAAGGCTGGATTATAGACTGGGCCATTGGGGCCAGTGCCCTGGGGCCTCTGTGCCTCAGGCCACGCCTGACGTGAGGCCGCAAACTTCTGTGGGAAGTTGAATGCCATGGTCCTCAGTGCACAATAAATTAACTTACTTATGGCTACTTATAGCTTGAGCTAACCACTGGGGGCCCCAATCCACAGTGATGGCAATGTCATGCCTCTGGGCCCCTTAGTGCTTACAATGTGATGTCCCCCAGACCCCTGGTGCTTAGAACTTGAGCTGACTCCTAGGGCTCCGCTGGTGCTTCAGCACTTACAGTGTTAGGGCCCCTCCAGTTGGGGGGTTTCCATTGCAGGCGGTGGGGGAACTTAAGTATGAGGCAGGGCCTTTTATCAGGTCGTCCCTTCCCCCTGGCCCTTCACACGTTGTGTCTCCATTAAAAGTGGGACCCTGGTAGGACCCACCAAAAACTGGAGAGAGTGTAAATAGCTATTTGGCTAACATGCTAGTGCTTGCATTGAAATGTCTCAGCTCTTGATCACTTCTGTCAATAGAGTCAGAGCTTGTTAGACAGCTAGATCTTGACAATATAATTGATGATTTTGCAAGGAGGAAGTTAAGAAAGGTGCCATTATAGGCAGGCCTGGACTGGCATACCGCCCAGTGGGCTGATATATTTTAATGTAATTAGGGGTCCAAGCAGTGATAGCTGGTGGTGGGCTGCTTGGCCCACAATGCCTGGGCTAATATTTTTTGTCTCCATCCAGCTCTCACTATAAGAAAGTATGTTTGTGTGTTAGGGGGTATGGTGGGTTGCCGGTGGCCGTGGGGCCGTAAGGCCAGGGTGTGGGATTGGGGGCCCTCCAATAGATGTACCCCAGGGCCTCACAGGTCCTTGATCCAGCCCTGCTAATAAGACATTAAGTAGTTACTAAAAACCACAGAACTACAGCTCGACAAGTCAGCACAGAATTGAACCAATCCATACATGAACCAGACTCAATTACAGCAGTGTGTCTTGAACTTCACTAAACAGGTATTTATCACAGTGTTTCCAATGATTTGTACATTGGCTGTTTGCGCCAAATGATCTTCCCAGGATGCATTCCTCCTGGTAAGGGAATAATGTTTTTGCCAGGGGTGGCACAAGTGTTGATCAAGTCTAATGAATCATTACTTAGTTTGACTTTCCAATTTTATATGTAGAATTCCCATTGTGTACTGGAGTTCATGTTTTTTGAGATTTTTTTTTCTTTACACTTTCAAAAATTCCACATGGCTCTTGCAATATAGATGTAAGTGCTCACAGCTTAAAACTGATAGTCACTGACCTCAGTTTTACCTCCGTCATTCTTCTCAAATCCAATGTTGACAAGGAAGCCAAAGGCAAAATTGCGTCAATGTCTCAATGCTTTTGGATTGCAGTGTTTAGAATCATGCAACTCTTTGCCGAAAGTTTCACCATATTAAACTGAAGTTTAATTCTATAAAACTGCGAGACTGAATCTCCAGACCCCAGTGAAGCAGACACAGTTGGGATATGGCTGCTATATGAGTTGTGTCCCCAGCTACCGTCCTGACTCACCCTCAATGAAGTACTTCAACATTGCATGAGGGAACAGAATGGACAAAGAGAGAGAGACACAGCCTTCACTATAGTAGCTTAGGAGAACATAAGCCGACCTCAGCTCAGGTCAAGTCTCTGCCTTTAAACTCATATCAGTACTGAACTGTAGCAAGGAATTCTGTGCCTGCTGAATGAATGAGACTCAGGTGGTGTCTCAGTGGTGCCCCTTGAAGAGCAGAAGTGGGAAACGAAGGCTGTATCAGTTCTTGGCTTTCATATCAGCCTCTGGCCTTTCATTTCATCTATAGATTAATTAGCCAAAGTATTCATGAAGTCTTACATTTTAGCTGTATTTCTTGAAAAGCTCATGAATGACCACCAAAAGCCATTCTTAAGTCCCTAAATAAAACATTTTACTGTGATATTATCAATGTGTGAACTCACATTTGCTTGTGGAGCCAATTAGCTAATTTAGCTGTGACAATTGGCAGAAAAAAAAAAACCTTGCATACACACCGGAACCTAAAGGACTGGAACTGCGGACCCCTGCCAGAGAGCACTATTCACTTGCTTGCCACAAGCCACAACATTGTGGGTTTGAATCTGGCCGCTCTCTCTCTCTCTCTCATTCTCCATTCTTCCTGTCTCCCCATGCTTTGTTTAGAAAAACTTGAAAAATACATTTAAAAAAAGGCCTGCATGTCTCTCCCTCTCTCTCATTCCCCATTCCTCTTGTCTCTGTGTACCGTTCTGTTGTGAATGATGCTGGAAAAAAAAAATATGCGTCAGAAGAGACTATTGCTTTGGGCCCCTTATTCCACTGTAACTTTTTGGTTTGTCTAGCTCCACCCTAACACGCTCACACCAAGTTGTCAGGCCCAAGAGTTAACACCTTTCAATATAATGGTTAAAACCCCGGCAGTTTGTTTTTTAAGGAGGAAATACATTTTCTTATGAACGATTTTCATCTTTGAGCTTTGTTCTTTTCAAATGGTCCTGAATGACTGCACTGTCTTTGCGTATTTGTGGCTTCCTTTCAATTAGTGGCCAATAAAGCCCTTGAGAACAAGGTATACTGAGATACTTAGTCAACTGACATTGCAAACCAATCATTGGAGCTGAGAGCCAGCAGACACTTGAGTTTTGAGCATAGGCTGAAGAAAAATAAACTGTGTGGTCAGCCATTGACTTTCCCCAGGCTTTGTGAAAAGCATTGCAGCACACAAAAGTGCAGTTTCTGAGCACAGCATGCCGTACAATTTGGAGTGTAATATAGCCCCCGAGTTCTAGTTGTCCTCAAAGCATGTGACCTGCAGTGAGGTAACTGTCTTTTGTTTTATTCACAAACTTTTCTGTTACTCTTTTCTCCAGGCAGCACATAATTTTCATCAACAGAACATGGCACACGAGATACAGTGCTGTGGCCCTTCTTGATTTCTTCTATTTTTGCTTATTTGTCTCACTTAAATGTTTCATATCATCAAACTAATTTTAATATTCAACAAAAATAATGTGAGTAATCACAAATTGCAGTTATTAAATGATGATTTCATTTATTGAAGGAAAAATGTCATCGAAGCCTACCTGGCCCTTTGTGAAAAAGTAGTTTCCCCCTTTGTAACAAAATCAACCAGTTAAACAAATTTAATTGATAACTCAGCTTAATTTCACTAGCCACACCAAAGCCTGATTACAGCTAGCCCTGCTGAATCTAATCATCACTTCAATAGAATGGACCTTTCTGAAACCCAGCGGTAAGTTCTATCCCCTTACTTACTGTTGCGATGTCCCACAAGTTTTGCAGCTCAGTTAATTTGACCACCACTCTCTATCATGTATTCCAAATAATGTTGAGGTGTGCTTCTTGCTGAATGCCTTTAACTTGTCCAAGAACATTCTACAGAGAGGCCTTAACTATTTTACTCAAGGATATGTGCACAAAATCAAGATTTTTGATGGAATGGGTGGAGATATTTCAGTACAGCGAAGTGCTCACAATGGCCCTCATTTATCAAACGTGCGTACACCAAAAAAAAGGGTGTACGCCAATTCGCCCGCAAGGATCGGCATTTATCAATCTGAACATGAGCGAACGGTCCGTAAAAATCTCACGCCAGGTCTGACCAGGCGTACGCAGATTTGAAACCAGCGAACAACATGCAGGAACAAGTGCAGCTGTCAAAATGAGTAATAAACCATACGCAGCGATGCGGACATCATGCTGTTGTTGCTCTTATTAGTAAAATGATAAATAGGCTAAATAAATAAATAAGACACCTGTGTTGAGAAATTAATTAAACTTATATTTTGAGACAACCTGCTTGTCAGGCCAGACGGTTGACAATTACAATCGATTTGATTAAGCGCAATACGTGGCTTGACAGAAATGCAGTGTGGTATGTGAGATGCTCATCCAGTCAGATATATAGGCTACTGAACAACAAAAGAAATGCATGTTAATTAAAGGCAGACTGGAAAATAATTTTGCGCTTAATTATTTTAGAAAATCAAATTTATTACTAGTGCGTGCACATTTACACTCATTTCATCAAACTTCTCTTTATTTTGCAGTCACTTTGACTGAGTAACAATAAGAGCACATTAACTAACTAGTTAACTTGCATTTCTTTTGTTGCTCAGTATATATAGGCGTACGGACACTTTGACCGTGATCACATTTTGACAATCGCAGATCTTCTATTATTAGAGGAATAAGTTTCTGTCTGACTTGAGAGGAACTTTCGGCACAGAGAAGATATCCTCCGGGAAAGTGACGAGTGGCTGCCCGTTTTGTGTGGCACCCAATAAAATGTCATGGAGTAATACTAATAAAAGTACAATGAAGAGTGATCTCTGCAGACTGCATTTTAACAATTACCCTCATGCAGCTCCGATCGAGGCCGTGGGGACTCATCCGTGTCCCCACCGCCTCGTATTCCCATGATGGAGGGAGAGCCCTGCTGCCACACGCTCCTCGAATGGTGACAGCTGGCGGTTTGAGTCTGATTGACCTCCACCGGTCCGTTCGCTGCTGCGCTTGAGCGCCGCAACCCGTTTTTTGGTGGCGATCCTAAAATCGGACCACTTTTTTTTAACCTACATGTAAAGCATTTGGATTGTCAACTATGTAGGCTATATAACATGAAATATCATGGATCTATACATTTAATTTATCAAGGCTGATGTTATTCGCACTTATACGTGTGGCCAATGCTGAATTTTTTTTCTTGGCCATACTTATGAGTTCCCCAGTTGATGACCATTCCAGTGCCACTTACAGAAAGTCACTACCGCTTAAAATAAGTTTGGCCAAGAAAAAATTTTTAGCTTTGGACACACTTAAAATAAGTGTGAGCAATGGAGAAATGTGCATCTTGGCCACACTTATAAGTGCTTCTAACGCGAATTTCGATCAATTTTTGTGCTTGGACGCACTTAAATAAGTGCGAATAATCGTTTTGATTTATTAATGAATTAAATCAAACGTCTGCTGCACTCCGGTTTTCCACTCCCTCGGTGTTTACCGCAGCAGCAATAGTTTTCCAAACTGCAGCCTTCTGGGCTCCCTTTATGCCACTCTTAAGGCTTCCAAATAAAATTATTTTGCTTTTCTCCACCTCGGACGTGATAATTTATATTTCCTCATCAGTGAAGTTCTTTCTTCTTTGCCGTCTTTCGAGAGTCCGTGTCGTAAAGTGGGCAGGACTATGCCTCCCGGAGCATGAATTTATAGGGGCGTGTCATGTAAGTTACGATGGTTTCAGCCACCAGATTTATCAACGCCACGCCAGTTCTACACCGAAATCAGCGACGCACACACTTTTAGTAAATCAGACGTGACACCTGGCGAACGCTGATATTTACACCAGAATCTACACCAGATCCTATGCAAGTTTGATAAATGAGGGCCATTATATGCAGACAAATCAAGGTCGGGTGCAGTTGGGTTATGCAGCAGGGCAATGATCCAAAGCATACAAGCAAAGCAAGTTCACCTCTGAATGGCTCAAAAGGAAAAAAAAAAGAAGAAAGATTTGGAGTGCTCCAGTGAATTAACTGGCATTTCATTTTCTATTCGGATAACTTCCAATGTGACTGAATTAAAACAATTCTGCTGGAAGAGTGGGTAAAAATTCCTCCACAGTGATTAAAGACTGTGCCATTTTGCCAGTTTTCACAATTGTTTGCTTTCAGTTAATTTCGCCAAGATTAGCACAAATAGCTAACTGTTACAAACTGGGCAGAGGGGGATGCAATCGCAAGATCCACGATGAGCCACTAGGGCATGTTTATAGTGAGGAAGGTGAAGAAATATGGAAGATACCTTGGAAAATCCGCTGTACCTAATAAATTGCTCACTTATAATTTAACTCGTTGGAGGGGACACCTTGGTGAACTAGAATTTAGAGTAAACCATTCGAATAACCACTTAGTCTATTTAAATCCAGCCTGATCTGAGACAAAACCAGGTACCTATATAACCATGACAGGGTGGCCACAGCTGACCACTCTAAGGGAATAATGAGACAATCAATTGCCAGGAACTACGCCCGACCCCCCCACACACACACACACACAAGCACACACACCCCACCGAGGGCCACCACACTGTGACCCGAAAACGGAGGATAAAGAAGGACAAGACACACGAGGAGGAGTTCAAATTTATTCAATAATGTAAAAACTTTCCAAAGAACAGGGCACAAATTGCCACGGAGCAAGCCAAAAGGGGACAATAACAAGGAAACATTTCCCAGTACGAAGAAACCTTGGACACCATTTGGCTCCTAAAGAGAGGGGACCCGACTGCCTAAGGTTGGCCCTGGAGTGGAAAGGAGACAAGGACGACGACTGGGCGGGGGTACGCCCACAGAATAAGGAATTAAGGGTGACGGAAAGCCCATAGGATGAAGAGGGGACAGGGGAGTGCTCACAGGTGGAAGGAACCCTGTGATGCTGGGTAACTGGATACCTTGTAGCACTGGGAAAGTGGCTGGGTGGCCTCCAGGATAGGACCAGGCAGCAGAAACCCTGTAACACCGGGCAGTGAGTACATTGTAAGGCAAGGCAAGTGGCCGGGTGGCCGGATCGACAATGAGCTACTTGGGCGCATTTATAATGAGGAGGATGAGGAGAAATGGCAAAAGCCTTGGAGAAGCCATAGTACCTCACAATTTGCTCAAAAATAATTTCACTCCTTCGAAGGGACACCAGGGAGAGGAACTAGAATATATTCTATTCAAAAAAAGTAGGGGATATTTTATTTTGAGATCAAAATTTTCACATATACAAAGGGATACGAAACCATGTTGTATAGTTCCTTACTGAGGAAGCATTTCCAAAGAAATTCATCACCCAAACACATCAATGACACTCTCACGATCTGCACGGGATGCTATTGATGATCAAGGGGGTTGTGCCACAAATTTGCATGACTCTGAATTGGAAGGTTAGAGCCACTGTAAAGGAAGATTTTGAAGAGAAAGCATCAGATTATCAGTGGTTGAAGTCGTTAATTAAACAGAGACCATGCGCCGTCTAACACAGGAGGAGAGGTTACGTGCCCTTGGCATGCTACAGGTTGGCACAAGACAGGTCGTTGTGGCAAGGGCAATGAATGTTTCCCAGTCTGTCATCAGCAGATTATGGTCCAGACATCGTGCTACAGGGTCTGTTCAGGATAGACCACGATCCGGTCGAACAAGGGCAACAACTCAGGCTCAGGACAGATTCATCCGCACTATTGTCTTGAGAAATCGTATGGTAACAGCAAATCAGATAAGGTCTCAGCTTCAAAGGGATACTGGCTTGGTAGTGAGTGGCCAGACCATCAGGAATCGTCTGCACAGATTTCACTTACACGCCCCACGTCCTCGTGTCATTCCCTGTTTGAGGGATCGTCACATTAGGGCCAGACTCCAATGGTGTCGTCATCATCAACGCTGGGATAATCGCCGATGGAACAACGTAATGTTCTCAGATGAGTCGAGGTTCACTGTGGACTTCCTTGACAGACGCAGGAGGGTTTGGCGCCGACGTAACGAACGTTTCCATGACGTTAACGTCATTAGACATGATCCGTATGGGGGTGGATCTGTAATGGTGTGGGGAGGCATCACTGCTGCCGGCAGAACAGACTTGCATGTTGTTGCTGGACGTGTCACAGGGCAGTACTACTGGGACAACATCTTGGCACCCCATGTTGTGCCGTTTGCACGTCGTTATGGCCGCCGTTTCATTTTCCAAGATGATAATGCCAGATGTCATAGGGCCAGGATCGTTACAGATTACCTCCAGCAGCAGAATATCACCACATTACCATGGCCAGCACTCAGTCCGGACCTTTCCCCCATGGAGCATGTCTGGGAAATGCTTGGACAGCGGCTACGCCAACGTCAACAACCTCCTGCCAATGTCCAAGAACTTGCTGCAGCATTGCAACAGGAATGGAATAACGTTCCCCAAAATGACCTGGGGCGTCTCGTTAGGAGTATGCCACGCCGGTCGAGCTTGTCTAGCCAACCGAGGGGTTTTACCCGCTACTGACTCTGTTTCACAATGGTGGTAAATTTGCTGTGTGACCCTGTGTTTGTGTCGACCCTTATTCTGGAGAATCTGTCCTTTACTGACTGTACACAGGGTTTCGAATAAATTGACAAATGTTTCCTTAATGTTTTTATGTCATTTGTTTCCTTCCTGACCTCATGATCTGCATTTCATGGTACTTGTAAATCCAATATCCCCTACTTTTTTTGAATGGTATAGGATAAAACTCGAGATTAACTTATTAGCTAAAGATGATCCAGCCCCGACTGAGACAAAACCAATGGCCAAAATATACACGGCAATGAGTGGCTACAGCTGATCACACTAAGGGAATGAAGAGACAATCAATTATTTAACAGGAACAATCCGCAAGACTGCTGGAACAGGGAAGGAATCAATTAAGCAGACACGCAGGTTGTGGGTGATAAAGGTTTTGAATAACTCTTCACCTTCGATAAATGAAAACGATCAATTTAAAGCTGTGTTTTGCATTTACTCTTATTTTCTTCATCTCATATTAAAATTAGTTATATGATAGAAATGACAAATTAGCAAAAATGGCAGAAATCAGGAAGTGGGTCAATACTCTGTCACAGCACAGTAAAGAAAAAACACATTTTGAATGTATATTTTCTTGCGATAAAAAAAAATGTTGACTTAGTATTTTTATGTTGGAATTACTGTTGGATTGGATGAAAGCAGTGTCTGCATGACTGCAGGGGCGCTAGTGTGGTACAAATCTCCACAAGACCAAGGAAGAGAGCCCAAAAACACAACTTGACTCTGGTCACTTGTTTTTGACATCTCTGCCACACACGATACTGGTTTGCTGTGTGGCTCATGAGCTGGATCTGTCCAGTGATCCACAGGGCTGTTTGCCTCCGTTTCACACCCACGACACAGCCTTTACTTTTTAGTCACATGCTAAATATTTGGATAAGCATCAGTTTTGAGCAGAATGTTTGTAGGAGTTTTATTTTCAGATGTAACCAAAATATATATTCTCCAAACTCCCTGAAATGAAATGTGTTTTTCCAGGGTTACGCCATCTGACGCACAAACAGATTATGTAAAATATTCTGTGTAAGTACTATCAGCGGGGAATGTGTGATACACTTATAGATGACAGAATTAACACAGAATACATACTGCATATTAACACTAGCAAGGGGTATTTTGGTCAGAGAGATTCTAACCAAAAGGTTTGGATTAGGCTCTTAGCATGAGAGCACTCATACCATACACTGTGTAAATACTGCATATAGTAAGTTACAGAAATAATAAGTTACAGAAATTCTAAAATATTTGGTTGCAAAATGAATCCACCAGGGAATGAAATCCAGCTTCTTTTTTACATACATGGGTGGAGTAGTTTCAAAAGTGGGGGGACAGTTTGTTGTTACGGGGAGCCGATAGTGGAATTGACTTATTTTTAGTGCTGTCCAAATATTTTCCTTGGAAAAGGTGAGGGGTGCAGAACTAAATTTTTTGAAAAAGGGAAGGGGAGGGGGGGTCATGTTCCCCCAATACTACGGTGGCCCTGAAGTGCAAACCACAACCGCAAATAACTAAACACAACAGCAAATAACTAAACAGAACAACAAATTAAAAAACAACCGCAAATAAGTAAACACAACAGCAAATAACTAAACACAACCGCAACTTAAAAAACACAACCACAAATACAGTTTTTTTCAATTGCTTAAGCACAATTTCGAAAACAGGGCCCGGTTTTTTAAAACACTACACACAGTTAGCACAACCATGCACCCAATAAGCAGAACACCTCAGATCCTTTGCAAAATGAAGCACTCTTCTAAAAACTATACACTAATTTATAAAAACCATATTTTGTTTCCATATGAAACACACACATTTCATATAACTTAATTCTGTTTGAACCGGTTACACACTGCTGTGCTTTTTTAGCAATTCTACCTCCAAGTGATTAGAGTACTGTAAGTGAAGTACACAGAGAAAGTACAGATATACGGTAAATTCACCAAACACTATACAAGACTAATGTTGCAGACTGATGAAAATAATTTAATAATTTAATAATTTATTTCTCTCCATATACCCAAATCAGTCAACATCATGGAGAATCACAACAAACCATGTCCCAGTTTTCATGCTGCTACAGTAGTGTGCATAACACTGTTATCTCAGCAAATATCAGACAAACATACAATACTGTAATACTGTATCCAGTACAGGTTACAATTACGGTAAAAAAAAAAAAAAAAAAAAAAAATGTATGTATGTAGTACAGGAAATATTAGACACTATGTACCTCTTCGCCTAGCTGGATCTGGCCAGTGAATTTCATCAACATCACAGGCGATATCCTTTTTGGCAAGACAACGTGGGAAGAACCATCTTGAATGTCGAATCCAACCTTGCACAGCTGCAGCGTCAATTTGGTCACAGGCCACCTCCATGGCCTCAATGAGGGGTACCTGAGCCTGAGGCCGCAGATCGTAAACTTTCCTCTGTCATGCTGAGAAAAACTCTTTGATTGGGTTCAGAAAAGGAGAGTATGGTGAAAGGAATATAACTGCTAACTGTGGATGGTGTTGAAACCAGTTCTGGACCAGAGCAGAGCTGTGGAAAGACACATTGTCCGAGATGACAATGTATTGCATCTGGTTGATTTGTTTTACTGCTGTGAAGATGTTGTGCAATCGGTCCAAAAATGTGAGAATGTGAGGTGTGTTGCAAGGGCCCATATTGGCATGACAGTGGAGGACCCCATTCTGTGTAATGGCAATGCAAATTGTGACGTTACCCCTACGTTGCCCTGGGTCATTAATTATAGCCCTGTGGCCAATGATATTTCTGCCCCTCCTTCTTGCTTTTGTGAGGCTAAACCCTGCCTCATCAATGTAAATGAATTCATGCAGGATTTTCTCAGCATCAATTTGTAAAACTCTCTGAAATACAGTGAAAGACAAGATTGTGTAGTTCAGCATTGGTCAAGTACACACTAGTCAATTTACATGTATATCTGCTAAGATTTGGCTGAGCTCTTAGTCCAGCCTCCCTTAGCGTCAATCTGCAGTTCACGACATGGTCAACTAGTGTGGCGCGAATTCATGTGATAAATTTGGTCTTTTTCTTTGAGCACGTTCTCCTCCTGCTTCAGGTCTTCCTCTTCCTCTACCTCCACCTCCGCCTCTACCTCTGGCAAGGCCTCCGCCTCTTCCTCTACCTCCTCCTCCTCGTTGGATTCCCCCTCACACCCTCACTCCTCTTCCTCTGATTCCTTCCATTTTGGCTGAAGACAGGTGAACTCACCTGCTGCATTTTTATAGTGCTTAAGCCTGATTGGTGTGTCTACAATTAAGCAATCATGTGTTTCCGTACCTGATAGCTGTGTTTAACCAATTGGCTCATAGGTGTGGTCATTTGATAGTCAGTGTTTTGGAATTGCAAGGAAGTGACATCATGATATACTTCTGTGTCAAATGTATGCAAGTGTGTTTAGTGTTTTGCAAATCACTGTGTGTATTGTTTTGCAAAAAGTGTGAGGCTGGCATTGTGCTTATAGTTGTGCAAATCCGGGCCGGTGTTTTGCTCCTTGTGTGTAAGGTTTTGAAAATTGTGTAATACTTTTGATTTTAGTGTTTATGCAATCGGAAAAAACTGTAACTAAACACAACAGCAAATAACTAAACACAATGACATCAACCTACCGGAAGAGGTAGGTACTGGTGGGCGACATGAGTCATCGCTGATTGGACGATTGTGCTCCCTTGTGTGTGAAGAGAGAGAGAGAGAGGGAGAGGTCCTTGCAGCTCAGTCAAAATGGCATGCCTCACCTCAGGTAGTGAAGAATAGTTACACCGTCTGTGCAGCCCAGTCTCTTGTAAATGTGTCTTCAGTGTGCGCAAACTAATTGAAATTTCGTGATTAGTTCTGAGCATATCCAGTATCACCGCATATGTACAGAGGCGGATTTAGTCCCCCTCCCCTTATTATTTCTGCAGACTGACTTTTCGAAGACAGCCTTTTTCGCACATTACACACAGGGCTTAAAGCTTGAAAAATTCCCATGCCGGAAGAATGAAATTATGGTCGGAGGTGTATAGTAACGAAGTACGTGTGCTCAGAGGATAAACTTAACTAAAAGTGTCAATATCACAATGTAAATGCTTTAATAAAAGTAGAAATCCTGCATTTAAATTAGGAGTGAACTCATCCATAAAACCGTGTTTCAGCTCGGCTTGCTTGTGAATATTCAATAACTGATCCTGGTGTGCCATTTAGTGATAGAATATTGTAACTGTGTGCATACATTTGCAGCTAAATGTCCGCGGGCATCAACATCTGTACAAAGATACCCTGCCGAGCACCGTTGTTCTCGAATGCGCCAAATCCAGATAATGCTTATGATGAATTACATTCATATTTTAATTTGTAACAAGTAACGAAGTGGCCAAGGTCAACGTAACAAAGTGAAAGTACTTTTTATCTTTTTTTAACCCATCATTTTTCCGGGATGGGATTTTTTCGAGCTTTAAGCCCTGTGTGTAATGTGCGAAAAAGGCTGTCTTAGAAAAGTCAGTCTGCAGAAATAAGGGGGGGCGCCCCCCCCCAAATCTGGCTCTGTACACTTGAGGTGATACTGGTTATGCTCAGGACTAATCAGGAAATTTCAATTAGTTTGCGCACACTGAAGACACATTTACAAGAGACTGTGCTGCACAGACGGCGTAACTATTCTTCACTACCTGAGGTGAGGCATGCCATTTTGACCAAGCCGCAAGGACCTCTCTCTGTCTCTCTCTTCACACACAAGGGAGCACACTTGTCCAATCAGCGATGACTCATGTCGCCCACCAGTACCTACCTCTTCCGGTAGGTTAATGTCATTGTGTTTAGTTATTTGTGGTTGTGTTTTTTAATTTGCTGTTGTGTTTTTTAATTTGCGGTTGTGTTTAGTTATTTGCTGTTGTTTTTTTAAATTTGCTGTTGTGTTTAGTTATTTGACGTTGTGTTATTTAATTTGCTGTTGTGTTTAGTTATTTGCAGTCATGTTTTTTAATTTGCTGTTGTGTTTAGTTATTTGCGGTTGTGTTTTTTAATTTGCTGTTGTGTTTAGTTATTTGCCGTTGTGTTATTTAATTTGCTGTTGTGTTTAGTTATTTGCGGTCGTGTTTTTTAATTTGCTGTTGTGTTTAGTTATTTGCGGTTGTGTTTTTTAATTTGCTGTTGTGTTTAGTTATTTGCAGTTGTGTTTTTTAATTTGCTGTTGTGTTAAGTTATTTGCGGTTGTGTTTTTTAATTTGCTGTTGTGTTTAGTTATTTGCAGTTGTGTTTTTTAATTTGCTGTTGTGTTTAGTTATTTGCTGTTGTGGTTTGCACCTCAGGGCCACCGTACAATACCCCCGTCTGCAATGACCCTCTCTACAGAGCAATGTCAATTCAACTGTAATGAAGTTATATAGGTTCTCTATATGAAGAAAATGGATTCTATCAATATGAAATGCATTCAGTAAGAACTGATTTAATGCAAATGTTTTTTTCAGAATTTTTTTTCAGATAGTCTCTCAGTGCTAACAGCATGACATCATTTTTATTATACAATAAATTCATGAGTAAGCCTCAAAAGTGACAGTTTTAAGAAATGCATCCCAATTGTCCAGTTTATTTATTTATTCATTTACTTATTGGAGTTTGAAGTGTTCTAGAAATGTAATGTCCAAAGACAGATTATTCATGTTATTTCACAATACGTGCAAACTTGAAAAAGCAAACTGGCATTACCCGTTATATTCATCAGTAGATGACAGTAAGGATACAAATATTTCAGAAAATAGGAAAAAAAGCCTAATTCTAAGCATATTGATATAATAACGGTGTAGAAATATTATTATAAAACTGATATTATAAGTGTGTTATTTAAAAACTGCTTTTTTACACTGTTGTCATTGGTAAGGTCTGTTGTGGTGTAGGACATAGTTATTGTTGTATGCTCACTAACACACTGTCTTGCTACTGACATATAGAGTTGGATGAGGTTTCGTGTAAACAATTATAATTTGAACATGGCCATTGGCTTAGCAAACACCTGGCATGCATTTGATATTTTTTGAAAGACAAAAATGTACCAAAGAAGTTTCTGAAAATTAACAGATGATACATTCAATAAAATGCTTTATTAATGTCCTCAAAATAATTGCCTGCACCATAACGAATGATAGCAAAGTCAATTAGGCTACGTGTGCACCCTCCTCTAGTGTGCATATCAGAGCCCCAACACAGAGTAGCAGTATTGGTATTATTGATCTGAGCCAGCCTCTTTTGACTGATTGCTGCTCTTCTTATTACTGCTACTTGTGGCTATCACAAAGTGCGCATATATGTTAAATATACTCAGAAGAACCCCTCCAATTGACGGATTGCGAATGAGATTGTGATGGTCCTTGTATATATTGGGTATAATGAAAAGGCCCTAAATATCTTGTCTTTGTACTGCTGTCCATGTAATACAGGTCAAGAATGATTTACAAATCAATGTTTTCTCTTTTACTTGCATTTTCCATATTGTCCCAACTTCTTTGGAAGTAGGGTTTGTAAAATACATGTTTCAATATGTTTTCAATCCCCAAAATCTCAACTGAAATTAATACCTTGCAATCACTGTAAATTATTAAAGCAATTCTTACCTTTCTGGCATTTTTACACTTTTCTTTTGTAATCTTAAAATGCTCCTAATAAGCGTATGGCACGCTAAAATGTAAAAGAAATCCACCAGGTGTTGAAACTCTTCAATATTCAATTCTCATATATTTCTGATAAAAGTCTGACCAATCATTTTCTTCGGTCGGAATAAAATGATTTGCCAAGCTTCCTGTCTGTCATCCTTCGCAGCGCCCTTTCCAGTTGCCTACAGCTGTCACCGCTTGCGAGTCACGCGCCTCTCTGGCAGAAAAAAAAAAAAAAAAACGACGCATTTCACTGTAAACAAACGGGTGCTGAAATGCTATAATTACGATAATAACGTTAATGGTAGTTCGTCATACTACAAAGATAACTAAACGTTACGAGGTTATTTTATTTTATACCACAATGGAATATTATGTCATTACTGTTGGTTAGTTTTCACTTACCGGCGCCTCTGAATCTGACTCCATTGACTCGTTTCACTCTCCTACGAAAAAAAATATTGCGTGCGGCGCGAGCAAGTGATCAGCGCGAGTGAAACGGGTCAATAGAGGCAGATTCAGAGGCACCGGTAAGTGAAAACTAACCTATTCAATTCTATATGTGATATGAATAAAATGCCCTCGTAACGTTTAGTTATCTTTGTAGTCTGACGAACTACCATATATTGGTTGTATTTTTTTTTCGTAGGAGAAGTCTGGCGATCGAGGGGAAGAGGGTGGGACTTTGGAGGGAGGCGGAGTTGTTCATGTTCAAATTTTTATTAAGCGCTGTGCCTAATGCCAGAAAGGTAAGAATTGCTTTAAAATACAGTACCAGTCAAAATTTTGGACATACCCACATTTTTCTTACAAGACATGTTAAATATAGAAATAGGTACCGTTTATTTTGCAAAAAAAAAAAAAGAGATCTAATTCTTAAATCCATCAAACTAACCAGGATTTTTTGTCATATTTACAGAGCATACTCACATTTTTTTTTTTTTTTTTCACAAGAGCAGTTATATATGGCTATAATGAGTTTGCTGCTGAGCGGCCGTCTAAGTTCCCAAAGATGTGCGGCACTTGTGGTTTCCTTTTCATTGACCTTTTTTTGCCCAGTAAGTTCCAAAACAGCTTGTCTTTAATTTGACTGTTGGAAAATGGAAAGAACTTGTTTGTCTGCTTACTTTGCAAAATATGGCTTCTTTGAGAAGTGTAAAATTTTGGACACTATTCAAACAAGTAAATTATTCTCTTTTGACTTCTGACTGTTTACCAGATGGAATTTACCAAATGGAATCTTACCAGATTCCATTTGAGATTATATAGAGAAGTTAAGCCATTTAAATTTCTCTCAAAACAGAGCGCTGTGACATTAGCAAAGTGTGTCCAAACTTTTGGACTGGTACTGTGCATTTAATTTGGTTCTCATGGCTAGGTTCCGCAGTGAACTAAGTGCTATTAAATTAGATGACCACTATTGGGCCTTTCAAGAAATTGAGTTCAGAGACACTTTTATATAGTACAATGGTCTAATTGCATGGTTGCTCAGTTTGACACAAACATTAGCCAAACCAAAATACTTCTACACCTACCGATTGTGCACTAACTAGCCTACAACCCCAAAAATTACTCCATGGAACAGTCAGACATCGATCCAGGCTAAAATGATTCTGTTCATCATGCTATGGTGACATTTCTAAGCTGCATGTTGTATTATCATTATATTTAATCACATTTTTCATATTTTTCTATGGTGAATACGCAAAGGTCTACCAATAAACTTAAAACTATGGTTCTTTCTTATGCTTGTACGTTCTTGTTACAATAAGGCTTGTAGGATATGGTGAGTAAGGGGGATTTTAATTTATAGATGACTAATAGCAAGGGTTAACATACAGTACTATCTGTGAATCTGGGCCGGTTCAGAAAGTGGGCAGGGGCATTGCCCACCCAAATTACAGTTCTGCCCCCCCAAATTGATTCATTGCAGAATAGTCCTAAGTTTTGGCTTATTGGGATATGCAGTTAGTTCATAAGAGGTGTCACGCCCTGCCTGCATTCCACTTTGCCTGAGTATTGACCACCGGCCTGCTCCTGTTCCTGCTTCCGTTAATTACTCTCACCCATTGCTTATTATCTAATTACCATAGTCTGTGCATACAGTATATACCCTTCTCCCAGCTTCTACGTTGTAGTTACTAGGCCTGCAGCTGAGGAGTGCTCAGTGTTGTATACTGATTCTTGTCCCCTGCTAGAATTCCTGTTTGTGTTAGACTGAGTTCGTCCTGTTCGATAATCGTACCTGTGTATTATTCTCCTGTGTGGAATCCTGTTTGACTGATGTCATGCTTCAGTTATTAAAAGCTCTGTTTTTGCTTCGCATCTGAGTCCTCTACTTTAATTATTACACCAGAACCCACCACCCAGTGCACCTATGTCGTCACAAGAGGTCATATTAGTTCATCATGTATGTTGCCTAAAATTATGTACAACAAATACAATGGGCTGACTTTTAACAAAAGAAAAAAAAGTGTGTAGGATATATACAAACTCCGCATTATGAATAATAATTCATCCATCAAAAGTAGTTGATTGGACTACCCCAATCAGAGCAGTCTATAACTGGGCTGGCTGTGAATTTAAATAACGTTACATACTATATGACAAAAATGTCCTTTCACTAATAAGCTCTTTTTGCTACATTTCAGCTATATATGAGGACATTAGGTGGGTAGAAGATACATTTTCTCACATAAAAGTTAAGATTTCATGAAGAGGACAATGAAACTGCAATTCCTTCAAATTACACTGATATTTTCTCAGTACAAGCCATTTCAGCCTTTTGATCGTCCATCATGCTCCATTCTTTTCAGAGGAAAATATGAAGGGAAATGTAGAGTTTACCCTGGGCCGTCTTTGCAATTCTATAGCCCTTTCACTCAATTTACAGTATATGATCAATGTGATGCTACTACAGAACCAAATGCATTCCTTAGCAAAACCACCAACAAATTAATACTCAATTCATATCGCAAGCATTATACTGTATTTGCATTCATGGGTGTTGTCCAATGACTACACTCAAACTAATTGCCATTGATTAAATATTTCAGATGTAGAAACCAGCCAGCTATACCACCTTTACAGTTCATTGATCAGTTTAATATGAATGAACATTTTCATTGAATTACGTTTTACAATCGAGGCATTGCCTACCCCTGATGTGCCCCTGTCGTGCAACAAGTCACTTGAGAATCTTCAAAGCACTTCATTTTTCTAATCTTGAAAGAGCATATATGTCACAGTTGGTTTGAAATGCAACCTACAAAATCCATTTGAAACGTGTAACATTTTATTTGATGGGGAAGGCATGCCCCACCCTACACTGCCTCTGATTGCCTCACCCCGATATTCTTACCCTAGCCCCTAACGTAATCTGTCAAACCCAATAAACTGTACAACTGAGTGTAAGATGAACCCAGCATTACTTTAATGTGACGTCAAACATTACCTACGTGACAAGTGCCCCCCAAGTTAAATCACGTCATGATATCCATGATCCATTTCTATAAGACCACTTATCGCACATTTAGTACAAGTCACTAGGCCAGAGCTTTGAACAAGATTGGACCTTGGAGAGTGCTTCAAGCAGATATTTTGAGGAAAAACACTGTCAAGTCGCTTCGTTCCTATGATACGTCATCCACCAACTTATTATATAATTGCTTTTTTTAAGATAAAATGAAGATTAACAAATAGCTGCTTAATCGGAAGTGCCTTACATTGGGAAAAGATTCAGTTGCAATGAGTTGTGATGCTGCCCGAACACGATGCACAGTAACCAATGGCATGATTTCACTTAACTGATTATCTGTTAAGCTCAATCTCATCACATCATGATATGACCTGCATTAATTCATGCATTAAATCATGATGAGTCATGCATTAGTTAAGCATTACTTAAGCATATTATTTGACACCTTCCAAGCTAGGTAGCTATATACAGTGTAAGTCACTAGTTGTCTTGCTAGTTGTATCTAATCAGCTTATGTAAATCAACCACAATTTTGTAAATTAGCCAATTCAATGCAGTTTATGAACAAAAGTAAATGCAAAATTTTCACTCTTTTGGGTTATGGGAACAAGAGAACAGTCCATTTAACTAAATCTTTGTTGATGCCCCTAGTTAATGTAATGCTTTGTTTGTCACATTCTGCAAAAATGTTTAAAAGCGGCGCTATTTCGCAAGACGGCTCAGACAGAATATCTGAGCCCAGCAGAAATGTGAAAGCCAGGGAACAGAACAGAGAAAGCAATGTTAGAGAGTGTGAGCTTGCCATGGGAACACATGAACTTGTTTATTCATCTTTCCCCAGTAAAGGCCAGTTAAGTATGCAAGTATGTCATTTGCATCTAAATATAATTTTTACTGCTCAAGTTATTTAAAACTATTAAAGTCACAGTCACAAAAAATTGATAAAATAAAAACTATTTAAATCTAGATTTATCGAAGTGAGCTCCTTTTGCTGTAAAAACTGCCAACCAGATTCAAGGCATATTTTCAAGGCTCAACTTCAAGTCCCAATCTTGGTTGATTTTACATCCTCTTGAATAATGTGAAATAATCAGTTTACCTGTTTATTTTGCCAAAAACAAAAATTTCAGACAGGTAAACTCATGTATTCGGATTTTAAAAAATTGACATGAAGATATGATGACATTTTACTTTGGTGGAAGGTTTTGTTCTAGAGGTGCTCTTTACTCTGGCAGAGCAAGAACATACATAACAAAAAATTAGGTAGGGAGCACAACTTCTGAATTCCCCCCACTGTCCGACAGAGCAAAACCAAGCAGGTGTAGTCAGCAAGCAAAAACATTTGAGAAGTAAGCACAGGGATACAGCTTCTCTGGTGTCACATGCCGCTGTGACGGGCTAGCTCCCACGCGTGCATTAGAGGCGTCAACTTCCACAATGAAGGGCTTGTCCGGGTCTGGTAATTTGAGTAGGCCTATAGGAGCAGTAACAAACAGATTCTTGACTGCGTGAAGGCATGTCCAACTTCCGGATTCCATCCCAGGTTCTTGGATTTCCCCTTGAACAGCCACGTCAGAGGATGGGCAACCGCACTGAAGTTCTTAATGAAGCAGCGATATAAGTTTGTGAATCCCATGAATTGCTGGAGGTCCTTTATCGTCCGTGGGATTGGCCATTCCGCTACTGCCTTCACTTTTTTGGCTTCTGTAATCACTCCCTCTGGTCCAATCACGTAGCCAAGGAAGGAGACAATGGATTGGTGGAGGACACACTTCTCTGCTTTGACATAGAGATGATGTTGTAGTAGGCGTTTGAGTACTCTCCCTCATGTGCTTCACATGTTCGTTGTAGGTACTGGAGTAGATGAGGATTTCATCGAGGTAGGCGATGACGAATCTGCCCAGCATCTCTCTTAGTCCGTCATTAATGAAGGACTGGGACATGGAGGGGGCGTTAAAAAGGCCGTATGGCATGACGCAGTACTCGTAGTACAGGAGGAGGTGCAAAAGGCTGTCTTCCACTCGTCTCTTTCCCTTATATGGATCAAATTATAGGCGCTGTGGAGGTCAAGCTTTGTGAAGATTTTTTTTTTTTTCTTGCACCTCGCAGCTGCTCCACAGCACTGGGGACCAAAGGGGAGTGGATATTAATACTTCAATGTGATGTCATTAAGGCTGTAGTCTATGCAGACTACTCTGTAGTCTGTGCAGGGGGGGAGACCTCCATCCTTCTTCTGGGTGAAGAAAAAACTTGCAGATGCCGGTGAAGTGGAAGAGCAAATGAAGCCCTGCTGTAGGGCTTCTTGTACAAACTACTCCATTGCTTGCGTTTCAGCCACCAATAGGGGGTACTCATGTCCCCTGAGTCCCCCCTACGTCCTGGGCCCCTGCCTGTAAGTGTGGCCTCTCTGTGACCCCTGATTTGAAAAAATCCTAGAACTGCCCTTACCCACCAAGTGCTATCTTAACGCTAGTTGGTTACAAAGGATGCATTGGTTCATCGAAATGCTTGCACTTTTCTGTTCTAGTTGTCATGTCAATCCTTTGCTCTTAATGGTATCGAACTCAATGAGATAGAATGATTGTTTCTCTGTAATCTTGATTAAGTATAGACAGACGTATCCAGTGGGTTACATGTCTTATTTTCTTGTGCCTGTAGTGACAGCATCTGTGGCTAGCAGTAATATTTGTTGGGTGAGTTCAGACTCTCTCTGACCGCTTTGTGCCCCTGAGATAAGCCTGACCTGAAATTTCCATTAATTACTGAGGTCTGACCAAACCACCTGCTTATTAAATTTGAGTGAAAAAACTGAGAGGCTGATGATCTTGATGCTATCTTAAAAAAGAATTGTTGGTAAAGGGCTCTTGAAACTTGAAGATCAGCACTGGGCTGAACAATAATCAGCTTTATCATTTGGCACTGACTCTAAAATTAATGAATTATTTTAATGCAAATCATTATGTCATCATGAGATAACCCTTTATCTTACAGAAAATGCATTAACTGGACGCACAGCATAAAAAGCAACCTTAAATAGTACAGTGTTGGTCATTTGGGTAGTATATCTTTTAAAGGTTCAATATCAACTCATATTTAATCTCTAACAAACTCCATACTCAGTCTTGCTGGGATATCATGTTACTCCGTTAGACAAAACAGAACAAGATGGTGTAAATATAAAAATTTTAAACCCCATTGATGGGTTTAGTGATTGATTTGTGGCTATTTTGCACATACGTATTGTATCTTTCAAGTCGCATTTTTGTTATCCGTTACAATATCATTTAAATAGAATGCACTTCCACCCCACTACATTTCCCATTTCTGAGAAAGTGTTTTCATTGCATGCTATAGCAACAATCTCTGTCCCCAAGAAACACAAGGAATACAGTAAAGCAACATGATCCTTGTAATCTAAAACCGCTAACAGGAAATTTCGGAACAAAATGGCTTTTCTGAAAGTGGGACAAAACCTAATTTCACACCTGTGTGCCTGACATTCCCCGCAATATTTGTGTTCAGTGCGCCTCTCTCCATAAGCGAACCTCACCTAGAAATGACTCAATATCTCATGTGTTACGTCTGAAGCCTCAGTCTCTGCTTCAGCTCCGGGGAACCCAGAGCGCTTTTCATCCTTGATGAGACAGCACGGAGATTAGCAGGGAATAGAACCAGTGCACAAACTCTGGCTCTATGTCCGAATATACATTCTCTCCCTGAAACAGCCTCATCTTTCTTCACAAGCACCTGTGACCTCGCTTGAAGCCTCTGCCTGCCCATTCCAGGTGCTTAGCTAGGCTAGGACAATATTGCCTGAGGGGAGAATAGAGCATGCTTGACAAAAGATTTCTTGCAGCCTCTTCACCTTTGTCTCAAGGTGACAGTGATTGGCTGAGTGTACGGGAATTAGTGTCTGTCGATTCATGTTGTATGACTGTGTTGAAAATCTTGGATATTGGATATAAGAATGTATGTATGTTTAAGTTCTGTTCAGCATAAGTTTTCTTTAAAATTGAAACACATCAACAGTTTTAATACTGCAGTGGATTTGCCTATGCAGTGAAGTGGGTAAAAGTATAAATGACGAAAATATGAAAACATAAGTACAAATTCCACTTTGTCACAAGGGTTTACGGTAAAAACATTGCATTTAACATAGTGTCATTTTTTAAGTGCATCACTCTCCCATTTCTTAATGCCAAAACAATTTCATTTCTCTGTTGCTGCGTGCTGTTGACGAGCGAGAATCAAGGCCTCCCTTGTGTACCCATTGTGAAATATACTGTAGGTAACCTGGCTGTGCACATTTTAGCTGTATCAAGCACACGCAGGGCTGGAACCCATGATTGCATTCGCCCTTTATTTACTTTAAAGTGAAATGGCTTAAGTGATGGGTCAAACAGGCATTTGTGCATTTTTGCAAAAGTTATACAACCTGCCCAAACACTAGCTGAAGCTTCTTCTGTGATTTTGTCTTTAAATAGTTTGGGAAAACCACTGTGATAAAAAAACTAATTTTATTATATAATGAAAGTACAACAATACAAAGGAAAACAACATAATTGGAGTTTTAAAATGATTTGAAAATAAAATGGTGGAATGTAATTTTATTGTGTGGATTATATGTGCAAAAAATACAAATTCAGTGGTTGTACCTTTTGGATCAAATTTGATACCCTTACACCAACAAAAAAGCGGCACTCAAGTTATTAGACCCATGCCAAAAGAACACTTACATTCACCTTTTGAGTACTACCCTAGTTACAAGGGCTGCAGTCAACTATTTTATTCACTTTTCACTCAAAACAATGTTAAAGTTCCCTGAAGCAGCAACACACAGAAGACAAAACAGTATATCAATAAATACATAGAGCTATGAGGAAAAAATAGAATAATTCTGAATATGCCAAAACTTCTACAGAGAGAATACAACAAACAAAGCCTAGTTTTACATGGCAAAGTGAAGAGGCAATAACAGTCAAATAAAAGAAAGAAAAAATGCTAAAACTGCAGATTCAAAATGAGATCCACGGATCTTGAAAGGTGTTTTGATAGAAAGCTTTGAAGTGTTTTACTGACTTCGGCGCCTCTCGCTGCAGCAGCGAAGACACAATCACTGAAGGCAGCACTTATCTGTAGCGGGCTGATTAAGCAAATTGCGTACAAGAGAGTCAGTGCATGTGTTGACACTCCTGATCGTAATGTTTAATTGCCGAATAGAGCAGACGCGGTTAATAACTTTCATCTTACCAGTGTGTGCAATACAGCAAAGCCCCGAATACCTTTTTTATCGCCACTTCAAACACCCATCCGGTTTGCTAATTGTAAATTAGGGCCCTGTGCAAGACGATGATTTATGTAAATTGAAAAGGGAAGAAAGCATTTCCTTGCTGTCCTGAGAAAGCTTGAATACATGATAATGGACATCACCCAAAGGATCCACACATACTGGATATTTATTTAAGAACAATGCTAATGAACTAAAAGATTTACATAGTTTAAGGCGGCAAATTGAATTGTTTTGGGAATTGCTGTCAGCTGGAATGTGTGAAGAGTAGAAACATGCAAGCTATTTTCATAATTAAGTTACAGTTTTGTGCCTTTTAAAAATTTGCCTTTGATGCAATGTCACTGGGGACAAAAAATGATGTGTAGCAAAGTTATTAAAAAAACAGAATTATAAATATGGGGAAGGATTAATGTCATTCTTTCCTGAGAATTTAAATGGATCTGTTGTAATGAACTCGGAGCAGAATAACTCTAATAAAGCTGCAGAGTTTCTTTATGACATGGGGGGAGGCAGTTAATCCTTTTCACTGGTCACTATATGTCTTTGGTAAGATTTAAGACATGATAACTATCTTGAGTATGGCATCACTAATGCATTGTATGAAACAACATAAAATGAGCATTGATTGCTGGTGAAATAGTTAGCTGTAAATGGTTTGTAAATTTCAGCTGAATCGAACGTTTCAGGGAAAGGAGTTAAAAACAGACCAGAATGACCGCCTTTGCATTAAAGTGCTAATGGAAATTAATTCTACAGCACAGCACAGTAGTTACCCAAGAAGAGAAGCTTTGAATAAACAGAACTGGCATAGGTGAGGTGGCTAATGATATTGCTTTAAAGAGGAATTTATGGAGTAAGCACTTCTGCTGTCCTTGATAATGGAATGAGTGTTTGGCCACTCTGGGTGCCATAGGCCCTACATCCCACTTTCCATAGGAAAGAACTGTCAATGCTGTGAATGGACCCAGGCACAGACATTAGCACAAAGCTCAAAATGTTTAATGAGGCATTAATCAGGGTCAGATAGTCCCAGTCGATGACTAGAGGTGGTATTGCAGAACAGAATCACTGGGCAAGAATCAGAGTTGAAAAACAGGCAAAAATCCAAAAACCAGCCTGGCAGAATGCAATACAGAATCAAAGGCAAAATACTACAAAAGAGAAGATGCTAAATGGCATCCAGAAGACAGAAATACACAAAGGGAAACCCAAAACCCTCATAAGAAGGAGGACAAAAGAAAATCAAACGCATGACGACCACTCAAGAACAGGCTCGTGAGTAACTCAATGACTCTTAAAGTAAAGAAGAAAACGGGGATCATATTAGGCTAACAAATCAGGAGAAACAAACTCAAAGTAGATGTGATGGGAACATGGAGGCATGACTTTGGGGTGAGGTAAAAAAATGAAACAATGAACTAACTAATTAGCTAACAAACAGAGTGAGGAGAGCTGGCAAGGCGAGTTAAATTGAACGAAGACGCGTAGAGGCCTAACACAGAGCTGAAATTACTACAACAAAGATAAATACAAAACACTTCAAATAAAACCAAAATAAACAGATTCATGGAACACTTACACTAATTAGGGGATGTAGGATAGGTGAGGAGGAAGGCAATGAGCTAATAAGGAAACTAAAACAGGTGAGACACAGGGGAACAGAGCACAAAGAAAACAGAAGGGAGGGTAAGAAAAAGAAAACATGGATACACTAAGAAAAATAAAGGAAATAAACAGTATGAACAATGAAAATTACTCAAATAAATATAAGATTTTAACAAAACATTATGCAGTACAACTAAAAGAATAACAACACTGAAAAGAATCACTGCCACGCAGTCCTCCCATCTACAAATTACAGCATGTGTGAATCAAATGGGGACCTCTTTCTCCGCACAACTACCCTGCTCCAACTCTATAAAGAATCTTTGTGATAGTCCCTTCAAAGAAAGTCTAGCACAAATAAAATAGAATACAATTGTATTTCACATCTCATTTTGCTCATCCTTCTTTTTTTCAGAGAATTTAAATTAGTGGTCGTGTGAATCCAAAGCTTGGATGCAGAGGTCTGTTTCCTGATCTCGTCTTCTACCATTCTCCAGACATAAACCCAGTCCAGCTAATTTTGAACATTGTTCTAGTTCAGTGTTGGCAATCCATTGTATTAAAAAAAAAATTGACCGCACAATATCAGGGTCTGTACAAACAAACAAACAAACAAAAAAAATGTGTGTTAAATGTAACCGTTTCTACAAGTATAAATTGAAAATGAATGCAACCAGTTTTTTGAAATGCATTTTCAATCATGGTTTCCTGTACCATCCATCTTCTCTATAAATACTTGTTTTTCTTCTTTTCTGTTGTATTTTTTTAAATACTTGTTTTGTATATCAATTTTTTTCTGTTGTATTTTTTCCTTTTTGCTGGAAAAATGGGATAGTCCACCCAAAAACTATAAAAAGCATCGTTGTTTATCAATCACGCCATTAGATGTCTCAAGCGGACAAGGTTGTTTTTTTTTACCTGGCGCAACTTTTATGCACTGGAGAGTTTTTTTCAGAGACTAATAAAATTTTTTGAGAAGGGAGAAGACGGTTTCAAAAACTTTATTAGTCTCTGGGAACGAGCCGACTTCCGTTGAATGCGCGAGCAAACTTGAAGCATAACTGTGGTATTTTATTATTTTTAGCTAAAAAATAACCGCTGCTTTGTAGAGTTCTTAGGATATGAGTGGACAAAGCAGACTTGGATTATACTGACGAATACGTTGGACGATGGTTTGAAAGTTTGTCAACAGACGATTTGTGGACTTTTTACCGTTGCTACTGGGTGACCCCATTTGCTTCCAGCAAAAAAGGAAGTTGGATCATTTTTAAAAACTCTCCAGTGGCCATAAAGTTGCGCCAGGTGAAAAACAACCTCGTCCGTTCGAGACATCTAATGGTGAGTAATTGATATACAAATTATAGTTTTTGGGTGGACTATCCCTTTAACAATATTTACAGGATGACTAGACTTTTTTCAGGCATCCTGTTCATCAGGTATCCAATGACTGATAGGTCAGGAGTCTACGGCCCCATTTAAACCTGTCATTAACATGTGTTTTTTGTGATCGGATTGCAATCGGATAGCGTTTGACCACATACATTTACATCTGGTATTAACATGCGTCGCCGGCGTCCACATTACAATCAGTCCTGCTGACGCTACATCTTTCTTCGCCCATCTCCTAAAGTGGCGCGCCTCGCTTACCGTAAAAACTGGTAAATGAGACGCACCTTTAATGCAATATTTTCACTTAAAAATGCATTCCGTCTTCTAAACCGGTGCGTCCTATACACCAGTAAAATGCTGGGAGAGGTAAAAGGGGATGTTCCAATGTGTACCCAAGAGAGGGCGCTGTGAGAGAGACTTTGCTTGCGTTTCCTAGAGCTTTAATTCAGTCTCTCTGGTCAGTTAAAGCCTCTGGAAACTTGTCTTGACATAGTGAGAATTCACGTATAATATCAAAGTTGGGTGTCTCATAAAGCATCTACAAAAAACTGAGTGAAAATTAACATTCATTACGATTAGAAAACCTAGTTCAAAAATGGCTCATTTTGCTATTCAGTCCATTTCTCAAGATAGTGTGGGCGTGGCGCATCGCGGTGTGACCATAGACAGTTACGGAATGGCATTTTGTAAAATCCTTTGCGGTTTTTATTATTACCGAGTTAGCACATCTCCCCTAAAATTCAACGTTAGCAGGGATGCACCCAACGGCGGCCTGATGGTACTGTAACGTTAGTAACGTTAGCTAGTACTGTACAATATTATTGCACGTAATTAGCTCGCCAGTCAACCGGTTCCTCTCAGTGAAAATAATTTCCATTCAGTAATGTTTTACCCTCAAGTATGCATGTTGTAAAATCAACGCTCACTGACCAATAGAACTACATTGTGCTTGCAGGTGTTCCTGTGGAGAATGCCAGATGATGCCATCAATGGCAGAAAATATGCTGTCAGGCACTTACACCGGTGTGTAGTATTAGTCCGCTGTATACTTAGCTCCATTAAAAACGCACCGGTGACACATGTACTGTACTTACTGCAAATTGAAGAATCAATTTTTATGTGGGATTATAGAAACCGTGAACGTGCACTTCAGTCATGATGAACATTTGCTTTTTTCTGACGTGTACAATGATGCTGGATTTGTTCTTTTGAGTGTGTTCAATAGCCGACATAGAGCCAAACAAGAAATAAAAAATGCTATGGCATCAGCATAATGGCGTGGCTAACGACAAAAAAAAGAAAAAAAGCATCATTTGCACTGTCACTGGTCAACGATTGGCTGCCTGTCTGATAATGGAAAACAGGCCCTCTTACTCACCGACCCCACTTGCAGCAGCCGCGAGTGACAATTGTACCTCAAGGGCGCGATATCCGGTCACAGTATGCACGGGACAGATCCTGAGCAACCCAAACTCATTGTGAGATAAGGGTCTTATGCTGCCTTCATACCGCTATGTTGAATATGATGAAATTACCACTTACCGGTTGCGAAAAAGACACGCATGGAGAGCTTTCATTTGCTGTCAGTCTGTCAGGGGCGACATTATGGGCGATAATAAAGGTATCAAAATATTAAGTTAACTTCCCAATGACAAAACGACAGAAACATTGTGAAATGGAAATGCAACAAACTCTGGGACATAAAGGTTAATAAGTTGCTCCTTGTAATATTTAATAAAACAAACATGAAAATAAATGTATTTTTCTGTTTAGCTCATCATGTGTTGGTCTGGCCTCATTTTGCTCGCGAGTGGTGAAGATTGATGCTCTGAATTAATCCCCAGTTCACTGCTTGTGATCACAGGTTGTAAGGTAATTTGAACGCAAGTCACTGCTTGTGTTCTGAGAAACACCATTTTTACAAGCTAGTTTGAACGCAGCATAAGACATTCGAGCCAGAGCGGAAGTACCATTCCACGCTAAGTGAGAAACGCATGCGAGCACACGTCCCATTCAGAAAATCATTTACTGGTGCGTTTTGAACGGAGCTAATACAAACATGCATGATAGGGAAAATGGCGGGCAACAGACAAATACGCGGACTGAGGGATGGACAGATAGATAAATGGAACCAAATGTAGTTGGGTAATCAGTCGCCAGACAGGCTACTTCAGGACGATGTTTCTCAGGCTCTAAAGAAGCTGACCTGGGCGGAGCAGAGAGCTTTTATAATTTCAGTTAGGGGTGGGACAAATGACAGAGTTTTTTTTCATTGGTTTGGTTTATTACGTAATAACCCACTTAGAAAACCACGCCCAGTTCAACCGCAGTAAGAGGATAGGTGCTAAAAATTAAATGACAAAATCTCGGATTTGAATTGGACATAATTTCTAATATTTTAGTATATTTACTATTATGCACATACAACCCCAAATAACGTAGTTCAAAGGTTTTTGTGAAATTGGGTTTTCAGAGGCTTTAACAGCTACAAGCTGCGTAGCCCACCGCAGCATAACGAAAACTCCTAGAAAGAGCAATACAGCTGCACAAAAACTTCACGTCGTGGACTTTGCTGAACAAAATGAAAGTCGCAATTTTGTTTAAAATAAATTGATGCATTTTGGAACAACTTTTTTACCCATTTTTATAAATGGGTGGCTAATAACACAGTCTTTGATATGACACCCTTTTTACCGGCGGGACACCCCACAAAATATAGGCTACTGCGTCTTACATACCAATGCGACTTATCTACTGAGTTTTACTTTACGTGTTTCCGCCCACGGAGTTGTTGTATGCGGATTGGAGACGTATTTGCATTTACACTTGCGTTCAATGTGGTCAGAATCCGTCCCTGAAGACCGTCCCTGATCTTCAGAAGTGGTTTGTAAGATCGGGTCACAGTCGTCCTCAATGCATCTAGAGTGCATTTACATCTGTACTTTTCTGTGGTCAAGCGCTATCCGATTGCAATCCGATCACAAAAAACGCATGTTAATGCCAGGTGTAAACGGGGCCTATGGCTTATTACTGTAGTGTAAAATGCCTGGAGTTTGTTCAACAGAATAAACATGCACTCAACTGGGTCCATGCTGTATGTATTCTTAAAATGCTGATTTATCATTGAGTATTTTAATGTGTACATCATACGTTCTATTTAATACAACCTAGTAATTATTCAGCATATTAACTATGTATTTTATGATTGACAGAAAATGTGTACTTTACAGAAAATAAAGCATCATCACAATGCAAATCTTCTTCTTTCCAGTTTGACTCAGAAACTTACACCGAGGGCTTTGCTTATAGAAGCAGTCATCTAAATAACAAAATACTAATGCTGAAAAAAGCAGGTTACAAAAATTCATTCATTAGACCACACAACAACACAGTTAATTGTGCATCCACTGAAGCTGTCTTGGATTCCAAAAAACAGTTTTGCCCTCGCTTGTGAGAGAGTGCGCTCATATAACATACCTGTGCGGGGCAGTGTTTGACCCAGAATACACCCACCAAGGAGGCCAGGGATTGATATTCCCATAGAAGCTAGCAAAGTCCTTCGGTTACTGCCGGTATTACATTTATTATATCTCTGCTGCCAAAAACCTAACTCCCTCATTTAGTGCCATTCAATATTATGATTTCACTGCAGCTTAATTGGTCCTCATTTGATAATTTATATATTCTAAAATATATTTATTATTAATTTATCTTCATGGACCAATCTTCATCTTCTTCTTCTTCTTATTGTGATTATTATTATATTCCTGAGCGGCAGAAATTACAATTTCGATTCAAGTTTTATACCAACTCATCTCTTCTTTAGGTATGCAGTGTACATGCTGTGGGAGTTAAAAAGCCCCCAGTGTAAATGCTCTCATGCTAAAAAGCCCCATTGTTAAACATGGCAGCCTCCAACATTTGCCTTCTAGCTAGCAGCATTAAGCAGAACCTATTAGACTGTACGGACCAGGTCAGTGAAAGTTGTCTCCAGTTTTTTGCATATCTCAATGGCAGACCCACTTGTTTACTCTCAGGTTCACGCCGTGATGAATGCCCCCCCAAATAAATTTGGCTATTAGTCAGCCGGGAAGTGAAAGAAAGCCACGGCATCACACGATTGCTCTCTCATTCACCAGCCGATGACACGTCATTTTTCATCCTTTCGTTTCGTTCCTGCATGATCCAGTGCGGCCCCAGTCCCCTGGAGGAATGCCCCCCCCCCCCACCACCAAATCCTAAACAGCACCACTATCCAGACCACATCCCCCAGTTTCCACTCATACTCAGTGAAACAGAATTAATGAAACTCCAGGCTTGTAAAAACAAATCCATATTTCACATGGTGGGCATTGCTTCTGTTCATAATGCAAAACACTTCAGGAACGGCAAGGTATACAAAACAAGGTGTAGGGATATAACATATATTATTCTATAAAATTTCAGTTTCAAATATATAATGATGATGCAATGACATTTCTGTTTCATGTTTCTTAAAGGTGCACTATGCAAGTTTGTTTACTTTCACTTTTGTTGACATTCGAACTCAAACAAAACAGAGGTAGCCCGCCCCTTCCTCCCATAGTTCCCTCCTTCCCATGCTTCCATAACCTGTCAGTGATTGGCTGGGACAGTTTGTTATGTTATGGGGCACAGCCTGTGACTCTTGTGTTTATTTGTAGTTTGTGACGCCTGTGTGGTCTCCAGAGCCCAGGGTTTTTTTTTTTTTTTTTACAGTGAATTTAGGGGCAGGCAGCTAGCGGATCGTGGAGAGATGTCGGCGAATTAAGACAAAAATATAATCACGCAGAAAGTAAACAAACTTGCATAGTGCACCTTTAACTTTCTTTTTCTTGATAATTAAAAGAAGTGAAAAAATGATATTGTGATGATGATTCACTCTTTATTTTATAAACAACAAAAATTTGACCTCTGTCACATTTTCGGCTATTGCACAAAATGAAGTGAATATGGGCCGTCTTAATTGATTTCAGTCTGCTCCTCTTGAGAACTGTTTATCTGCAGAGTAAAAATGTGACTTTGTAAGACTTAAACAGCAAATTAGATTACCTACACTGACGTGAATGATAATGTTATAACAGATACAAACCTGAGGAAGCTTTTGAAAACACTGCCATGAATCTATGCCATGAAAATACTGCCATTAAGTTGGCTGAAACAAACTACTAACTCAAAAAAAATAAATAAATAGAGCAAGCAAATTATTACCAACAGTAGTGTAGTGGTCCTTGGAAAAGTGGGTATACTTTATTAGGAAGATAGTTGATCACAAAGGAAAAAGTGGTTTAAGGGGAGACTGGGGTCCGATGAGCCATAGGGACCAATGAGCCATATCACAAATTTGTAATCAGTTGATGTCTGAGCAGCTTAAAATAGGCAAAATAGCGATACGGTTCATTGGTCCCCATGGCTCATCGGACCTCAGTCTCCCCCATTTACCTATGTATCTCAATGGCTTTTTTTTTTGGCTGATAGGTGGGTAGACTGGTAATAAAGAGAGGTGGGTATACTCTGTATACTTGCGCATACCCTCCACTACACTACTGACCACCAGGATCTAACCATACTACAGGAGTACATTAAAGCCAACAAAGTACAGGGGGAGATCTTTGTAATGCATGAGTTAATGGAAATAGATGTTTGACGATTTCATGGACTGCCATCCCTTGGCCTGTCTGTCCGTGTACCATGATATTAACGCATAAATCCGCTGGCAGTCTATTATGAAAGTGAATTAGCAATTACTGTGAATGCTCCATATCACTTGGATACATTATCAACCAATTCAGTTCTGGTTTTCTAAAACCTGAAAAGACAGAATAAAAACTTGTGAGATAGGAAAGGTACAGTATTACTTGAAGGTATTCCTAAGACCACAGGTTCCAGCCTTCCTCCTGAGCCCAGGGGTTCCAACCTTTCGCCTGAGCCGAACAGGCGCAGACGTGTCTGTATAAACTCACTGCAAAATAATTGATAAGTTTTTTTTTTTTAATAAAACACATAAAACACATCTCTCCTGTGCTTTGCAACATCATATTACCAGGGGTTAGTCTACCTGATTGTGACCATGATATGTCCTCAAAATGGAGGACATGTTTTTCTTGAAAATTATATCCTGATTACCACAGATTTACAGAAGCCTTACCAGTATTTTTAATCCCTTTTGTTTCTTTTTAAATATGGCTAATGCAAGCCATTCATGAACTGCACATCGTCAATTGACAATATTATAGAAAGTGCTCTTCCAACAACATGTGTCCCACTACTGTCAACAGTGTGTACTTTCTTTGTTTCCAAAGACCCGAAGAAATGTCCTTGAGACCTTAATAAGAAATGTTAAAATTGCACCAAAACTGTTTTTTTTCTGGAAGATGAAATACAAGTAGAAAATGCAATATGAGAGCAATGCTAGAGGTAACTGAAAATATCACCAATATGTGAAGGAATAATCTGGAGAAAAAAGTGGGGAAAAAATGTACCATGTATTTTATGAAGTATGACATTCAGTCAAGCCTTATACGAGCTTTCAAATTGAACATCCGCCTAAAAGCATCTGTGCTCGCATTCAATAACATCATGTCGAGAACTGCCTCGATACAGTCAATTTTTTTGAGCAATGCAATTTTAATAATCCAACGTGAGATGCAAGTCTGCTGTCTTTCTTGCTTAAAGTGAGTGAACAATCGATTCTCCAACCTAATGAAGAGACTGCTTTTGCTCCATGCTAAGCATATTAAATTATTGCAATCAAACTCATTTTAAATGAATGCACATCACAGAATGACTTTGCAAACCCAGCAAATATATTATTTATTTATTTATTTTCATTTTAGGCATTATGAAACCTGAGGTTAATAGCCCCCGTTCAACCATTTACTCACTCACTCAATTCCTTTTTTTCCATTTATGCATTGAATAGTTTTAATTTATATTTTTCCATTGTAGTTATTTGGCTATGCTGTTGGCCATGTTACATCAAGGAGCCTTTCAATGCTTATCATTCTGTCCTGCGGGTCATCAGTACCTGCACTCATCAGACCCAAAATGCCAAACAAATTTGGCAGGAACTGCAGAATCATTGAGGACCATAAGGCTTGTAATGGAGAAATTTTCCAGGCTTATAAGAGATTTGGCACAGTCACTGGAGCCAAATTGGTCTCACTGGAAACTGCTACAGGTTTATGTTTGGTTCATCACAGACCAACAGTTTAATCTCATAAAGTAATTTAATTTCATTTCTACTCTTGCCTCAGCAATCTGAGGTTCCATATGTTACTGAAGTAACATTTTGGGTAGAATCAGCTACTGTCAACAATTGCATGGAAACCATGAGCAAGCGTATAAGCTACAATTTTTGACAAGATTAGATAATGCTAATTTACTGAATTGTGCCACACTACATTCGAGTAGCCTTACCTAGAGGAAATTTCACGACAGGAACGATAGTTACTCATCTCATTAGTCAAAGCACAGTCAAGAATGATTTTTGCAAGAGCCCAGAGATTAATGAACAATGATTTTACAGCAAGGTAAAGTTATACAAATGGACGAGCCCATGAGCATTGCTAAAGTGGGCTTGTAGTAAACTGTTGCTGAATAGATATTTCTAAGGTAGGTAGTGTGTGTGAGTGCATTCCCTACATTGCTACAGAAACATTCATTTGAGTTCAAAAGGAAGCGGACTGATTTCATTTTAAACAAATCATATTGATCAGGCTCTTGAGAAACTGATTATACCAAAAAAATCGCATTCAAACTATGATTTGAGGATTCGTATTGTGGCAAACTGGCGAACTCCCCTCTTCTCTTGGTGCCGAACGGAGTTTCAGCACCCTGAAACTTGACCGGAGAACTGACGTCCGCCCAGCACTACCTAGATTTGCAGGACTCTGGACAGTATCTACCAGCTGCGAATCATCAGGCTAGGCGGGCCTGGGAAACAAGCACACGAGAAGCCACAGCTGCAGCTCATTGTAATCAGAGCCAACCAGAGCTCAAAAGAGACAGACAGGCAGTTGCAGGGAGACCGGCAAAGAGTGCGCATGTAAAACTCTTGAATAACTGTGTTTCTGTTTCTTGTCCTTTAAGAATCCGAAGGTTGAGAGATTGGGGTTTCACACCACTGCCAGCTCAAGACACACAGCCCACCTCCAGAGCAACCAACTGAAGCCGCAAGTTGAAAATCATACAAAGTATAAATATACGTTTTGTGCACATAAAATTACACGTGTCTTTTTGTACTGTTAAATTAGAAAATAAAGTTACCGCGTGTGGGCAAGATTTTGTCCCTTCCACCTGCCTTGTCTGCACCTTGTTTTCCAGTGTCTCGCTACAGTATAAAATGACCATTACTTTTAAATCCAGCATATAAAAATTACTCATGGACACCAAAGCACATGCGCAAAATGATACACTTAAAGATCATAAATACACAGATTAATAGAACAGAAGTAGGCCTATACCATAACAGGTATGATTTTATTTAAGTTAATTTCTTACAATACTTGAAATATCAATAAAGAGTTGATAACTGCTGTGAAATTGAAATGTAAAATATTGTGGTTGTGGTATGGGCAATACTTGAAAAACACCCAAACACCTGATATTGTTATGATCAAGACAAGTTACCAGCTGCACAGAGTACAATCCATTCGCCGGGTTTATTGGTAGTAATACGGTAATGACTGTAAGGGACAGAGCCCGAAACAGAATGGCACAGTTCAATTCAGATGGTCGAGGGCTAGAATGTAGGGTGTCACCACTCCTGTCCAGTGGTGTCCTGGGGCAGTAGCTGTATAGGAAACTCTCATGCCAGAGCACAACTGCCAAAAGGCAGGACCAGGGAGTTTTGCAGGAACACAGTCCCAATCCTGATGAGCACTGAAGGCTTGGGAGGTGTTCCTAATAAATTGGGCAGAAGAACAGACTGAAGACTAACTAAAATGAATGCAGTCAAAATCCTGGAGACCACGAGAAAGGCTTGGGAGATTGTTGTTTTCAAAAAGAATAGGAGGAGAACTTCCATATATTACTATCATTAAAGATTTTGAATAATTTCTGCTGGCGATAAACTCTATGCTAAGAAGATATTGACATGGAAGGGACTCACTTTTGGGTTGATATGTCCTATTGCTTAGACCTGTGTGTTTCATTATCACAATCACGCTGCTCTCATGCAGTTGCTGATGCATAGATTTTCTTACTTAATGCAGCAGTTTGGCACAAATTTTCCAAAAGCAACTGGTCGATCAGTTACATTTGGAAACTGTTCCTTCCTCCTGTCAGCAGCTTTGCAAACCAGACCTTGTCTTGTTCATTACATCGATATTTGTCTTCCACTCAAGTAAATCTATACCACCAAAGATAGCAAGATATATACATTTGTACGCACCATATTTGAAACACCCAAGAGTAAAAGTTTGAAGATTTATCAATGATCTTGATTGTGAATCTTCCATTTCAAATTCTTTTAGACCCTATCTGCTTTTTTTCTGTGGTTAAGTCATGATAATTACACATTGCACACTTGACTGGGAAGGTTGCAGTGCAAACGTCCTCAGCATTAGATTTAAAGATATAGGGCCCATTTCAATGATCTAAGAGCATGGTCTGGAGTGTGTGGCGCAAGTGCATTTAGGGCAAGTCCAAATCCATTTTTTCTAATTTAACGGTGAGATATCTGGGTGTAAAGTAAGGCACATGGTTCAATGGAGTTATACTTAATCTCTTAATTAATTACAGGCATGTTTTGGGCATAACATGAAATAAACCAATCAGAGAGTCATCTTCTATTCCTTTTAAAAGCCAGGTGGGCTTGTGCCTTTGAAAACGCTATTGTGAGGGCAGATTTTCTCAGTATCAGGAAAAAAAAAAAAAAAAACAACTTCTCTGTACAGGAATGAGAACTGCTTGTGAACAAAGTGAGAGCGCACAAGCAAACCATTGCTGAAAGTATGGAAACTTGATCACGGTGATCTCCAAAAATGTACTTAAAATATTTTAAAGATATTGTTCAAAATTGTTTTACTCATGTCCAGATGTTAATAATCTTCACAGTGAATCCCTGGGGTGGCAACTGAATTTTAGATTATAACAAGCGAACAAAAAACGGTTTTAATTCAGGATTGGAGGGGAGGGGAACAACCGAGAGAAATTAAAATAAGTAAGGAAAAAAGCCGGCGAGAAAGAAATGAAAATAATGTTATTTCGATTATGCTATCATAGCCCATGAATAATATCTGGCAGGAGTGAAAAGGACTAGTGTCCGCTTGGCTGACGACTGAAGGTCAAGCCGAATATATAGAAGAAATCAGATTAATTATAGATGGTGACAACAATGTCATCCATTGCTGTTGCTGCCTCTTAAAAGTGCAGCTTTTAAGGCTACTTTTTTTGTTAGTCAAACTGCAAATAATAATAATAAAGACATTTCAAGTGAAATGCGGAGTTTTGTATTTGATAATAGAAGTGGGACAGATGGGTTTCAGGTAGCCTTCAGGACTTCAGGATCAGGTAGAATTCAAAACTGATTTTTCAAGTAATTGCGGGTAACAGGTCGACCCTTGCAAGATTTATCCAAGGATCTGAAGGGCATTTTCAACACTTCAAACATTTATTCTGTTACAGTATGTGTTCCGTGTGATGGAAATAAAATCTATGCACTTTTTTAAACATGATATGCAATGAATTTGATTTATAGGCTAACCATTGTCCCGAGACAGCCACCTCCCCGAGGTTCGCTAGTATCAAGGAGTCGTGGCTTTATCCTGAATAATTTGTGAATATCCACGTGCGTAACCTCACATGTTAAATCTCAAATTACCCAATGGAATAAGTTCCCTCACGATTTAAATAGCATACATCACAGCATGCTCTGATGTGGGGATGTCGATCACTCTAACCATTCTGACATGTATTTTTAAAATATCTTGATAAAAATCTTTCATGAGGTAATCTTTTCATATTTAATCGTATGCATGTCGGGGTGCTGCTGTTCATCCCTGTTGGGTATGTAATAGGGATGGGCATCGATTTTCGAATAGTCAAACAGTCGTTCTACTGTAGAATATCAAATACCTAATTTGACTATCGTTTTAAGCCGACAAAAATGAATAAACACGGAACAGAAATAAACGTCCTCTCTGAGGATGCAAGGCGTTAGACAGCCTATGGGTGTCACTAACAGTAAAACCTCCTCCAGCGCAGTACAACCATTTCCACCTGTGTCTAAAATAACAGAAGAAGAACCTCATGCTACCGGTATCTATTGACGTGAATGTTAATGATGCAGAAACAGCCTAGTAAAAGTTTTGTTTGGAACTCTTTTAAAATAATCTCTTTCGCTACAGGGTTTGCCTAAATCATTATAGTTGGCCTATGTTGTGCACGTAGCCTGAGACAACTTTCTGTCAAACAGTTTAATGAAAATGTATTTGTATGTTTTTCAAAAATGATGATGGAATTTTCTGTTCAGTGTTTTCTTGGATAGGTCTACGCATCGAGAGATGGGCATATGAACGATTTTAGATGAGCAATGAGTAGACCCAACAGACCTAATTTATGAAGCCACGATCAGTTTCTTTAGTGCACTCACGACAGAAAAGACATGTTAGCCTATGCTGGTTTTTTTGCGCCGATGTAGGCACTGTCATTTAGCCTACCCTGTGTTGAATGACAAGAATTTTTTGAATTAAATGAACCGCGTGATTCCCTGTTTAAACGACGAGAATATGTTACTTTTTCAGTTAAATAAACCGTGTCATATGCTGCAGATGATGCATATGATGATGCAGATGCAGATGAAAGACGAAAAAGCTGTTTCTGTCTTCTTGTGAGTGTGCGAATGCGTGCATATGGGGGGGGGGATTCGATTTTCAAATAATTTTCGAATACTTAGCAGTGATTATAGAATAGCATTTTTTCCAGAAATGCACATCCCTAATATGTAATGAGCAGAGTGCACGCGCATTGTGTACTCGCCAACAAAGGCACATAATACTATCTTACTATGCACTTAAATTAGCTGTCAAAAACTGATTGACCTTTGACCACGTTTTTGTTGGTCAATCGCGCAATCTGTTTCAGCTGCCTCCAAGGTGCCCTCCCAGGCGGCTCATCTTTTAGCAAAATTATAAAAATCTTAGTATATCTGTTAAGTATTAGACAGTAATCGATAGCATAAGTGATTTGACATTGCAATGACGAAATTTGGTCATCTGTGTAAGGAGCAGGGGCAAAATTAGGCTACCAATCAAATTAGTCTCAGACTTTAATTGGATGGCCCGTCTGTCAGTCAAACTGCCAAATCAACATGCACGCTGTTCTGCTCGTGCATTCCAATGTGCACGCACTTTGGCTGTAGCTACGTAGCCACCAATAGCTAGCAAGCTCGGGATTCGGACGGAGTCATGGCGCAGCCGAACGAGCAATCAGGTGCCCAACCTCCAACTGCACCCAGCGGTCAACCACCAGCTAAGAAATCAAAAGCCTTCATAGAAAGTATGCAAAAGGGACAACAGTATGTAAAAATTGTGAATGCAACTCGAATATCCATTGGCACAGAAGCATTCGACCGCTGGAGAGATCTGAAAAAAACGGAAAGGTTTAAAAACCGACGCACTGGTAACGGAGTTTCTTTTATACTGGTAAGCTAGCTTCTTGTCTTTCTTTCTGTGTGAATGCTCTACATAGACAGAAAGTGTAGTCTATACACATTGAGTAGTAAGGTCTAGGCTACTTTTGGTGTTAGCCAAGTAACGGTAGTTGCAGCCTACTAGTGGGTAGCTAATTTTTGCTTGTTGTATGCCTAGAGCAGTGTTTCCCAAACTTTTTTCTCTCGTGGCACACTGTTTACTATGAAAAAATCTCACAGCACACCGCTATGATATGACAGTGTTCCGCTCGTGCTACCTACCCCGCAGCGCGACCGAGTGACGAGACAACCACTTGAGCTTTCCAACCAGGTTTCAGGCTTTTATGCAATCATAAAATAAATGACTCTACGCAGTCTTTCCAGTTCAGCCCCCACTTCTCCAGATACTCAGATGTCACTCGAAACGCCTCCTCACCTGTAGTTTTCTCTGGCAAAATTCAATAAAAAAAGTAATTTTCTTTAATTGTCTCCCCATCGACATATCTGACATTGGCCAGGCAGTAATTGTGCATGCCTACTGACATCGGTTGTTTCATCCACCTGCAGCGCAAATTTTTTATATTCTGTAAGTTCAGCCGTTTATATACTGGACAAAGAAAGTTAGGGATCACCCAACTTTTCAATATTAAAATATGATATGGAAAAAAACACAAACTATCAAATATTTCAAATTCAAAATTTGGGGTGATCCCTAACTTTATTTGTCCAGTATATTATTAGGCTATCAGGAAAAAAACAGTAAGAGGGTTTTCTCGCTGCACACCTAGGAAGCTCTCACGGCACACTGCTGCTGATGCTGTGTCTATGTTGTAACGTTGTCTCCAGCTGCACCTGTCAGCTGTTTGTGGGGGAATGAAGCACGCGCACGAACGGAGTGGTGGGGGCGTGGTTTGGGTGATTCCTGATTGGACGGAGGGGGTGGGTGCTTATCAGTTGTGCAATTCGAAAAAAAAAAAAAATGTAAGTCCAGCCGCCTGGGATGGCACCTTTAAGATAGCAGCATGCCAACAGTGTGCCTGACCGCACCTCATTTTAAGATCAACACCCTATTAGCACTCAGGTTTGCGCAATGACATTTGCCGTTAATGAAAACTGGGCACTGGATGGGATTATGACAAGTGCGCTGGTATGTAAACTAGCAAAGACACTTGCGTCATGCTTTGCGCCACTATGCGCTAGGTGTAAGACTGAGCCCATCATGTGCTTTATGTGCAGAGTGTAATCCTCAGTGTGGCAATAATGCAAGAAAAAATATTATTGTAAACTTCTCTTTTCATTTAAATATAATTTGTAATACATATTGGCCACCACTCAAGAAGGGGGGTTCTGGTTGATTTGAATTAAATTTTTTGGTGGACATTCAGTTTAGCCTGAGAATCTGACAGATGAGTAATTGATAATACATTATTCCATCCTTTTCCCATTTATTCTGTAACCTAAGCACAATTTTAAATTGTTTTGCCTGTCCTTGCTTATATAAGCATGTCTCACCAGTTGAATCAAAGAAAACATTACTTATGCAGAAAGCATACATGGCCTGGTCATGATTAATGTCCCTATGCATTACATTTAAGACAGGTACAAATTGCCTGTGTTGCTCAAAAAAAATAATATTCACGCAATATTTCTCTCTTTTCAATATCAAATCACAACCAGTGAAGAAAAAAAAGTTATTGGAAGTTACAGAGACATAGATGGATGGAGGAAAATAACAAAGGATCTATGCACAGTTCAACCAACCCAAACACATCCCAAAAATGAGTGTTCATTTTTTAAGATTTTCATTTTCTCTCCATATTGGCATATATTATTTACTCGAGTAGAAAAAAGCAATGACTCAGCCTTGAAAATGAGATTTGAATTATAATAAAAGAGAAGTTCACTTAGAATTTTCTAGGAAGTCAATCACAGGAAGGGTATATCTGTCAGTTTTGATAACTTTTGTTTGACTGAGTGGGCTCTGAGTTGCCGAAGTTTGCCTCCCAATGGTAGGGCTCTTAGGTACAAGAAAATCGCTCAAAGTTCAGAAAAGGATGCTAATGTCCTGTTTTTGTCAAATAAATGAAATAAAATAACTATACCACAGTACACAATGGACAGTTCATCTCTGCCTCGGGCCTTTAAATTACACCTAGTTTAAAATAACTTTCCGGTTAGAATTATTATCCTCACTCCAAGACAAATTTCCACTATAATGCCACCCTTGAAATTTTGCAGGTCAACTCCAGATACATTAAAACTTACATTACCCTTGAACTCTGATTTTTGCTTGAATTTTCCCTTAAGTAGGTAAAAAGTTAAATAAAAGCATTTTTTTTTCATATTGCAGGACAATATTACATACATATTTTGTACCAGCTAGTTTCAGCATTCACTGAGGCTACATTGCAGCATTCACTTAAGCTACGTCACACATATATTTAGTGAGGTATTCAAACCCAGGACACCATATTTTTATTGCCACAGCATTACATAAAATAGAAAATCTCTGGATGTTGCACATCATTTTATAAACATTTTCCTGGAATTCAGCAGGATGTATTTGAGAGCTTGGTATGTATCTTGGACTTATTTGAAACCTTAGTACATCACCTAGAAATAAAAGTATAGACTGAAGTGACTACGTCACCTCAACTCAGCTTATGGCGTCAAATGTAAAATCCCTATGGAAATTTATTATGGGGTCAGCACACTTTCCAGCATTACTCAAACTCAAATTAATTTCATGAGCCGGTTCGCTCCGAGATTAGCTTACAGGGTATATGGATGCAAGTGATTATATTAAATTTGTGGTTTATTGTGGAAAATGTTAAGTTTTTGCATTTGTAGTCTAGCTTGTAGTCCACTTTTGCAAACTATATATCCACTACACAAATGCATGAGTAGCCCATTTGTTCCCGGCCACTGAGGTACCTCAGACTCAGCAAACATTCACAACATAATTTGAGGGAAGCCGAACAGTGACAGAAATTGCCGTTGCTTATCTCTAGGAAACCGATAAATCTGCTACCAAGCGAATTAATTACACAGCAGGTTACTAATAGCTAGCTACATGTGATGCATAAATATCAATGGATAACAGTGAATAGCCACTATTTTGCCATTTAATTAGCTAGTTAGCATTTATATGCACCAAATATAACAAGCTAAGCTGGCAAAATGGCTAGCTAGCCAGCTGACGTTGATTTGTTTGATTATCTAGCTAGCGAGTTTGGTTGCTTAGCCATCTAAATTAGGTGCATATAAGTCAATTGAAAAAAGTGGATAGCCATTATTTTGCTACTTAGCTAGAGTTGAACCATGCATATTTAGCTAGATAGCTAGCATTTATATGAACCAAATATAATGTTTACTAGCTAACTACTGAAGCTAGCAAACTAGCTTGCTGGCTAAGATAGCTAGCTGGTTCGCCTGCTCAGCTAGCTCTATTTGGTGCATATACATCAATAAAAACAGTGGATACTAATTATTTTGCTACTTAACTTGTCTTAGATGAGCAAGTAGTCACAAAAAAGCTAGGTAGCTGGCTAGGTCAGTATTAGATCTTCTCTTTCTATAAACACGACCGGAGAGTGGACTGAAGAATGAATGAGCTTTAATAGCACTTCAGCAATACCGCCAGGGAAAACAGGCTCCCTTCTCATGAGGACTGCGTAACAACTACAGAAACAAACATGCAGTTAACCCCTGAGCTATGCCTAGAGCTCCCCCTGGTGGACCACCCCCAAACCCTATTATTAAGCTCAACTAAATACATAACACTCCTTTCCCCGAGTTAGTGTTCATAATCATCCCACCCTTTGGGACGAACTCTGAGCCTGCAGGGCTGATGGCGAACAGGCACTGAAGAGGAGCTTGTGCGGCTGCTTGATGAATGCCCCACTTGTACTGGATCCATTGTCTCCCCACCCCCCGACTGTGACTCTACTACATCTTGGGCTCCTTCTCGGGGCAGCAACTCACTAGCTGGCGTGGGCTGGGGAGTATCCTCCTCAGTTACCTCTGGCGTGCGCCCTCTCAACTGGTCCACATGGCGCCGATGTACCTGGCCATCTGAGGCCATCACACTGTATGACACTGGCCCTGTGGCCCTCTCCACCACAGCGGGCATCCATCTTGCCCCTGTGTAACTGCGGGCAAACACAGAGTCCATAGGTTGAAACTGCCTCGGCTCCCGTTGTAGGTTACAGGCCTGTTCCTCTTGCTTTGTGCGGACCTCATCCTGCGAGTCCGGGTGCAAACGATCCAGTGCGGTCATCAGCCGACGACCCATCAGCATTTCAGCGGGGCTCTTCCCGGTCGTTGAGTTTGATGTGATGTGTTGGGCCAGCGGGAAACGGGCTAAACAAGTCTGCCAGTCCCCGACGGCTATCCTCCGCAGAGCATCCTTCATCGTTTGCACCATCCTCTCAGCCTGGCCATTAGAGGAGGGATGATACAGGGCCGTTGTCACATGCCTGATTCCATTTCTCTGGGTGAAAACCTTGAACTCCATGGATGTGAAAGCCGTGCCATTGTCAGACACCAGGACATCAGGGATACCATGAGTAGCAAACAGCAGCCGCAGCATGTTGATGGCCGCACCGGAAGACATAGATGGCATGACGGACACCTCCAGCCATTTCAAGTGGGCATCCACCACGATCAGAAATGTCTTACCCTGAAACAGTCCTGCAAAGTCGATGTGGATTCTCGACCACTTCTTGGTGGTCCACTCCCACTGGTGCAGTGGAGCCTTAGGTGGGTTATGACGAGTGAGCTGGCAGTCCTCACAGGCTCTCACGACCCTCTCCACCTCTTTATCCATGCCAGGTCACCAGACATAGCTCCTCGCCAGGGCCTTCATATGGACAATCCCTGGGTGAGCATCATGCAGCATTTTCAGGACGTCAGCTCTTGCCGCCAGGGGCACCACCACCCTGCTCCCCCTGAGCCCACAGTTCTTGTGCACAGACAGCTCGTCACGGCGCTGGATGAAAGGCTTGAAACACTCCTCCTGCCTCCCTGCCGGCCAACCGTGGAGCAACCAGTGCAACACACGAGACAGCACTGGATCCTTCTGTGTCAGACTGCTGATCCGTCCTGCTTGGAGCGGGGCCTGAGGGACCACTTCCAGCAACAATACCTCCAGCGGGGGTGGGACCTCAGCCCCACTGTGAGCCAGGGGCAGACGGCTCAGGGCGTCAGCATTAGCCAGCTTCTTCCCAGGCCTGTAACGCAGCTCATAATGGTACGCACCTAACATCAGACTCCAGCGCAGCATGGGAGGAGATATCATCTGTGGTACCGGCCTGGAGTGATGCATTAGCCCCAACAGCGGCTTGTAGTCTGTGTAGATGACAAACTGTCTCCCCAGCACGTACTGGTTGAACTTCTTCACAGCAAAGACAACAGCTAGTGCCTCCTTGTCAATCTGTGCATAGTTCCGTTCCGTTGGAGTGAGGGTTCTTGAGGCAAAACATACGGGTGCTTCACGTCCATCTGGCTCCACGTGGCTCAGTAGAGCCCCAACCCCATATGGCGAGGCATCACAAACCAACACCAGAGGCTTTCGCTCATCATAATGGGCCAGCACCCCGTCCACCTGAAGCAGCTCCTTTGCCTGTCTGTAGGCCGCGTCGTGGACTGCAGTCCAGTTCCAGGCTGCATCATGGTCCAGCAGTCGGTGCAGTGGTTCCAAAACTGTTGTTTTGCCCTCTAAAAAACAACTGTAAAAGTTCAGAAGTCCAAGGAACGCTTGTAGCTCTGTCTTTGTCTTGGGTGTGGGTGCATTCCTGATGGCCTCCACCTTCTCAGTTGTGGGGTGCACTCCATCCTTGTCCAGGCGGAATCCCAAGAACTCCACTTCTGTTGCAGCAAATACACATTTCTCTTTCTGCAGCCGGAGTCCTGCCTCTGCTACCCGACTCAGCACGGCCTGCAGCCTGCCTGCATGTTCCTCTGGAGATTTCCCTGTAATGAGGATGTCATCTAGATATGGCTTTACTCCTGGAATTCCAGCCAGCAGGGTGTCCATGAACCTCTGGAAGATAGCCACAGCCGTTGATACTCCAAACTGTAGCCTTGTTGGCCTAAAAAGTCCCCTGTGTGTGTTCATAGTCAGTAGCTCCGCTGCGTTTTCATCCAGGACGAGCTGTTGGTAAGCCTGCTTGAGATCCAGTTTTGTGAACAGAATCCCCCTGCCAGAGAGGCGAACAGTTCGGATACAGTTGGTAGGGGGTATACATCTGGGAGTACAGCTGTGTTCACCGTGCATCTGTAATCACCACAGATCCGGAGGCTCCCATCCTTCTTAGAGATTGGCACAATGGGCGTGGCCCACTTAGAATGCTTCACTGGAAACAGGACGCCTTGCTCCACCAGCTTGTCCAAAGCCTCATCCACTTTCGGACGCAGCGCGAAAGGGACTGGGCGCGCTTTGAAAAACTTAGGTGCTACCTCTGGGTCCACGGCCACAGAGACAGGCGGTCCCTGGCAGGCCCCCAGCTCCCCAAACACCTCATTGTAATCCTCCAACATGGACTGTATCGACTGGTGCTGGATCTCATGCACTCCTGTCACATCGATGCCGAGTAGTTTAAACCAGTCTCTGCCGAGCAGGCTTGCTCCTTCCCCTCCCACGAAAAGTGAGAGTGTGCCCTTGAAAACATGATACTCGACTTCCACTTGGATCTTTCCTAGCACCTGTAGCTGGGCTTGGGACCACTGTTTGAGTACCCCTGTGACCTGCGTAATGGCTGGCGGATCCGCTGGCCATAGGCTATGGTATGTCTCTTCACTGATCAGCAAGCATGCTGAACCAGAATCCACTTCCATAGTGAGGGGTACTTTGTTCAGGATTACCTTAGCTGTGTACGGTGCCCTCTTGTGTGTCAGCTGGTCAGCAGAGGTATGATGCAGGAAGTACTCCTCCTGGCCCAGGTTCTCCAATGTAACGGCATGTGTCTGAGCCTGAGGCGCGTCCTCAGGCTTGGAGGCAGTATTAGTTTGAGCTCTCTTCATGCAGACCCGTGCGATGTGTCCCCTCCTCTTGCAGAAGTGGCAGACTGCCGTGCTGAATTTACACTCTGAGGGACTATGAAAAGCTCCACAGCAAAAACACTTTTTTTTTCACCTCCATCGTAGCCCCCATCTCCTTTTTAGTGTCAGTTGTGTGGGTTGTCTTGCGAACTTCCTCTGACTGGGGAGCAGATACTCCCATAAGCAACATACTCGCATTAAGAGCTGCTGTCTCCGCTGCCGTAGCCTTCTCCTCAGCCGATTTGAAGGTCAGAGCTGTCTCTGATAACAACTGTCTCTGCAGGGCTGGGTCCCGCACCCCATACACAATCCGATCGCGGAGCATGTTCTCAAGCTGGTCTCCAAAATTGCAATGCACTGACAACTTCCTTAGCTCCGCAATGAATGCTGAAATGGACTGACCTGGCTGCTGCTTACAGTTGTGAAAATGAAAGCGCTGCACTATCTCCGAAGGTCTTGGGCTGAAATGGCGCTGGAGACTGCCAATCAGCTCAGCATACGGCGCCTCACTAGATCTCTTTGGAGCTACCAGGGAACGCAGCATGGAATATGTGGCCGCTCCGCATACACTCAACAGCACTGCTCTTTTCTTCTCGGCGACATCAATCTCATTTGCTACAAAAAAACATTCCAGCCGCTCTGCATACTCATCCCACGAGGCCTCTTTATCCCCTGAGAATTCTTCAATTCTCCCGAAAGTAGCCATGATATGAACAGTGTAGCTTCACTTGTAAAAGTCCGACTTTACCGTGTCCCGCTAGCTGCTTGTTAGCTCTTGGACATAGCCTTTGCCGTTCTATTAACTCCGTTTGCGTGAGTCCTTGGATGTCTCCACAGTCTCTGAGCATATCACATCCGCCTCGTCGCCAGTATTAGATCTTCTCTTTCTATAAACACGACTGGAGAGTGGACTGAAGAATGAATGAGCTTTAATAGCACTTCAGCAATACCGCCAGGGAAAACAGGCTCCCTTCTCATGTGTAAATCCACGGTAGGGAATTACGCATTTTTAATATACTATTCAAAAAAAGTAGGGGATATTTTATTTTGAGATCAAAATTTTCACATATACAAAGGGATACGAAACCATGTTGTATAGTTCCTTACTGAGGAAGCATTTCCAAAGAAATTCATCACCCAAACACATCAATGACACTCTCACGATCTGCACGGGATGCTATTGATGATCAAGGGGGTTGTGCCACAAATTTGCATGACTCTGAATTGGAAGGTTAGAGCCACTGTAAAGGAAGATTTTGAAGAGAAAGCATCAGATTATCAGTGGTTGAAGTCGTTAATTAAACAGAGACCATGCGCCGTCTAACACAGGAGGAGAGGTTACGTGCCTTTGGCACGCTACAGGTTGGCACAAGACAGGTCGTTGTGGCAAGGGAAATGAATGTTTCCCAGTCTGTCATCAGCAGATTATGGTCCAGACATTGTGCTACAGGGTCTGTTCAGGATAGACCACGATCCGGTCGACCAAGGGCAACAACTCAGGCTCAGGACAGATTCATCCGCACTATTGTCTTGAGAAATCGTATGGTAACAGCAAATCAGATAAGGTCTCAACTTCAAAGGGATACTGGCTTGGTACTGAGTGGCCAGACCATCAGGAATCGTCTGCACAGATTTCACTTACACGCCCGACGTCCTCGTGTCATTCCCTGTTTGAGGGATCGTCACATTAGGGCCAGACTCCAATGGTGTCGCATCATCAACGCTGGGATAATCGCCGATGGAACAACGTAATGTTCTCAGATGAGTCAAGGTTCACTGTGGACTTCCTTGACAGACGCAGGAGGGTTTGGCGCCGACGTAACGAACGTTTCCATGACGTTAACGCATTAGACATGATCCGTATGGGGGTGGATCTGTAATGGTGTGGGGAGGCATCACTGCTGCCGCAGAACAGACTTGCATGTTGTTGCTGGACGTGTCACAGGGCAGTACTACCGGGACAACATCTTGGCACCCCATGTTGTGCCGTTTTGCACGCCGTTATGGCCGCCGTTTCATTTTCCAAGATGACAATGCCAGATGTCATAGGGCCAGGATCGTTACAGATTACCTCCAGCAGCAGAATATCACCACATTACCATGGCCAGCACTCAGTCCGGACCTTTCCCCCATCGAGCATGTCTGGGACATGCTTGGACAGCGGCTACGCCAACGTCAACAACCTCCTGCCAATGTCCAAGAACTTGCTGCAGCATTGCAACAGGAATGGAATAACGTTCCCCAAAATGACCTGGGACGTCTCGTTAGGAGTATGCCACGCCGAATTCGAGCTTGTCTAGCCAACCAAGGGGGTTTTACCCGCTACTGACTCTGTTTCACAATGGTGGTAAATTTGCTGTGTGACCCTGTGTTTGTGTCGACCCTTATTCTGGAGAATCTGTCCTTCACTGACTGTACACAGGGTTTCGAATAAACTGACAAATGTTTCCTTAATGTTTTTATGTCATTTGTTTCCTTCCTGACCTCATGATCTGCATTTCATGGTACTTGTAAATCCAATATCCCCTACTTTTTTTGAATAGTATATGTGATGACTATAATTGATAGTAGAATGACAGTCTCAATACCATGTTGAATTTTTGCTTCAGAAAACTGATTTTTCTTAACTACTTAATTGGGATACCATTGGCTCACTATAGCTGAAGTGGTTGCTACAAAGGACAATGATTTTTTTCTGTTGCAAGAGATAATTTTTTTGAACTGCTGGATAGATACTATCGGTAAGTATATTGAGCAGTTTTCACATCAGGCTTAGCTGAGGAGTTTAATTCATGCAACTCCTGGGAAACAAGGATGGGACTGAACTCGTTCATATTCTAAAGTGGGTTCGAGCTCAGCTTGCTTGTGAATATTCAATAACTGATCTGGGTGCGCCATCTAGTGATAGAATAGTGTAACTGCATAAATAGAGCAGCTCCATTTCCACTGGAGTCTACATCTGCGCAGAGGGGTTAATATAAATACATCCTTTGTGCATTGGTCATTTAAAATTTCTAATCAGCCAATGCAAATTTATTCAAATTTTAATCAGTGTAAATCGCGATCATCTCGGAAAGAATTTATCTTCGGCCATATTTGGCGGTGACATTCCGGGAGGAACCTGGCCAGTGGCAGGGAATACCTTGTTAATGGCATTGAACTCAATGATTTTTACCTCTGCCAACGAAGTTGGGGCGGAGGTTATGTTTTCACCCGTTTTTTTGTTTGTCTGTCTGTCTGTCTGTTTGTGAACAACATAACTCAAAAAGTAATTCACGGATTTGTCTGAAATTTTATGGGTGCATTGCTATTACGTCAAGGAAGGACCCTATTGATTTTCACTGCGATCAGTGAAACAATATGGCTGCCACGGCAGCCATCTTGAAATTGTATGACACGCGATAACTCAACTTTGCTCCCACTCATGAAGATTTGGACTGTGCTGCCTTGGCGGAGGTTTGCACTCTACGAGTGCCTCTAGTTAATTGTGGAATATTCCCTTTGGAAAATGCCAAATATCTGCCTTGTTTACAGCTGCAACAATAAGGCCAATGCAAGCAGAGGCATCATGGTCCATAAATTTCCAAAAAAAAAAAACCCCACAATTCGAAAGGCAAGGGTGGATTTTGTGAAAAGAAAAGGAGCAGATTTCATGGAGCCTGATGTGTCCGATTCTACTCCCCCGTCAAATCGTGTTCCCCTTTGAGAAAGTTTTATGATGTTGTTGCTCATTGAAGAAAATCATGGAAGAAATAACGTAACGAGCATTGATGAATCAGCTCATTCTCACAAAAGTTATCACAGATGACACCTCATAAAGCAATGAATTTTGATACTCTGCCTTCCCCTGCGATGTGTCCTTTTGCAATATTGAGCTCTTATGATCACACAATTACCCCATGATTTAACGATCTATTCTGACATAAAAATTCAGAGTAAAATGTACAGTCGCTCTCCACACTGTTTAGGGATGGCATTGCTTTGCTTTGTTTGCAGAAATATGATTTGACAGGGGAACTCAATCGGACACAACACCAGATCAGGATCGGTGATCTGCTCTAAACACTTCACTGATGACTGCTTTTATCAAGCAGACCCCGAGCACAGGAAAAGTCCGGATTTTACTGTCACTGGGTTAATTACTCCTGAAATGGCTGCTTAATAATCCATCGGTCAATATACCGAGCCCGAAATGCTCTGGTCCCGAATCTTCCCCATCTATTCTGTGCTCAGAAAGGTTAATAAGCCCATCCTAAAATGAGTGTAGATACTATTTTTTGCAAAAAATGATTCAAAACAAAGCTAAATCCACCCATCAAGAGACCGTGAGTAAAATTGAAACTTTGGTAATGCTAACAAAGCTGGAACAAGACCAGAAGCTGCAACTGGAGAATGAAAGAAGCATAAGCTTCTTGTGAGTTCAAGTCAATGGGATGAATAATTTGCTAGCTAGCATGCTAATGCTTTTCGACATTAAATTAATAAATTCAAGTTTCAGCCCAAACTATTACACATGTAACTTGATACTCCAATAGTGAAAAGCTTAAGCATGCTAGCCAGACAGGGGTGAGTTTCCCAAATGCATAGTTGCAACCTAAGTGAGCAACTTACATAGTTTGTTCATTCACAGTCAATGGTTCCAACTATGTAAGTCATCATCCGTGATTCTGGCAAATGTACTCAAGCTCTGTAAACCGGGCCTCATTTGACCTGCATGGGCCATGTTGTTTGCCGAGTTTGCACTGTTGAATCAGAGCTCAGGGACTCTGAAGGTCACATGCTGTCATCATTTATGTAGGCTACCAATTTTCAGACACCTTTCCTCATCATGGCCCAATCAAACTCTCCGTAAGTAGTTTGGGTGCACTATGCCTTCAGACTGATCGTGATCGTGATCATGTTGTTCCTTTGCCCCTTCTGATGTGAAAAATATTTGTTGTCTTCAATTTATGGAAATAATATTTTTTGACAACATCTTGACTTCCTATTGTTTTCAGCTTGACTTCTGCACTGGAACTCCTCCCATTACGCCACATCCGCTAATAGGCAAATTTGAGTCAATCTTCATTTTGTTTTCGGAAATCTCCGCTCGGACCACAATAAAAGGCTCATTTTTGAGAAAAAGTGGCTACTTTGGGGCATGAACTGTTTGGTCAAAACCAGATTTGTTTTGTTTTGAGAAACTTTGATGAATTTGATGAACTTTAAATTAAAACTTTCATATATGCATGGACAGTGGGCAAAAGTGTTGGGCAGAATATTATTGTTATATTTTATAACTCCCATGAATTTTACCTGATGTCCTTAATAAGATCTTTTTCACTTGAACATGCCTGTAAGAGAAATTAATTGATGAATGACAACAGGGCATTTGACTTCTGTTAGGGTTTAGTAGTTTAAAGGTGGACAAACTCACAAATCCTTAAAAATGGTTTAAAGGTGCAACATTTTGGTCTTCTCAAACAGGTGCTTTCATTACCAGTGCTGGAAGTGTGTGGTTATGGTAAACATTATTGTCTAGTTTTGGTTTCTTAAAGATGATAAGACATGCCTCACATTTAGCATTAAACCTTACTGGACATAGAGTGGTATAGTGGTGACCTAGATGCAGTCAATTTAATTCACAATTTACTGACACCTGTCATCAGTGAGTGGTGATAAATACAGCAGTTGCAATACATGCCAAATCAGACATATAAGGCAAACTCCACATTCATATTGAATGTTTGCATTGGTCATTTTGAGCTCTGCTACCAAGGTTTTAAACGATGGCATTTGGGAAAATCCAGTATAAAAAACTGTGTGTGTGTGTGTGTGTGTGTGTGTGTGTGTGTGTGTGTGCGCGCGCGCGTGTGCATGTGTGTGGGAGGGGGGAAGAGAGAGAGAGAAAAAAATAGAGGCTTACCTAAGGACTCCTTGTCGTTGCACATTCCAAGTACTCATTTCATGTAATGTATTGCCTGGATCTATAAGGACAATAAATTCAAAGACTGAAAAGTCCAAATTTATGATTAAATCATGGACAGAATTTTTATGGGGTCATTTTTGTTTTGACATCTCAGAACAAAAAGAGCTGACTGAGGGTTTATCACTCATAAAACCTCTGAAATGTCTTGAGCAAAGAAACGTAGGTCTTCTTTGCTCCGACCGTTAACACACAAATGTATCTGCTTTTCAGGGGATAAGCTCTTCTTCCACAGGACTGGCAGGCTGTTTCTTGCCACTCAAAAATGGCTATTTTCTTTTTTTATACTGGGGGCTAATCCTGTGGTTAAATGAGAAAAGAATTGCAACTTAGATGAAAGGAAAAGAGCCTTACATCTTAGTAAATGTTTGCACTATATGAATCCACTATATAACAATATGTTTCCTGTGAATGCACATTCAGCCTCTGCTAGTTTTGTTTATTCTCCCATGTCATGGATTTTTGATTCCTTTTGGGCTCGTTTGACAAGGTGTTTCTTTAAATTGCTGTCTTCAGACATGGGCCTTGTGGTGAGTAATGGGAGATTTCAGACCTCAGCTTTGAGTTGAACTGAAAACTGAAAATAGCAATCTAGCCAAAGAGTAAACAACTGCTTAAATATGAATTTCATTCAGCTATGCACCAGGGGTTTCTGATTGAGATTTGCTTTGTTTGAACAAAAGCTCAAATATCTGTTTCCATTTGATATTGTAATGGCTGGTAAAATAGAGAGGCCAAGTGCAGCGGCCAGAGAGAGAACGAGCAGTACGGACACAATACAAACACAGGGAATTATACAGACCACCAGAAAATACTCGCGCTTCCAAAGGACATATAATAGTCCGAAAACCGGAAGCAACGTGAGAGAGAACAAAAGTAGAAAAGGGAAAATTCCTAAAGAGGAAGGAACTCCAAAAATAACTGGAAGATATAAAGTCACACAAATCCTGAGTAGAGATGTCTTCAGCTATAGTGCCTAGCTACAAACAGACAGTCTAGCAAAGGAGGCGTGGCGGACTTCTGGCTTATATAGAGTCCGGGGAAGCGCCGCCCCAGTTCAATCAGCCAGCTGGGAAAAGAATCCAATTGAAAAGGAATTCAATCTCGTCCCGGGACGAGAGCCACAAAGAAAAGTCCAAAACACACGCATGCCTCACAAACCATGACAGATGTTAAGTGTTGAGTGCACAATCTAAAAAACCTGTTCAGCCAGGTTTAAGATTTTTTTTTTGAATTTTTTTTTTTTTTTTGACTGACAGTGACGTTACGAAGGACTAACAAAATGAGGGCCAGCTTCACAAAGCATCATTTCTGAATTAGCTTGCTAGACAACTTCACTGAATAAGGGCACCTAAGCTTGTATTTTTCCAATTTTGTATTTACATTTAGGTGTTCTATTCCTCCCCTTAGGGCGAGTTTCACCTCTCACCTAAGAATCAGTTCTTAATCTGGCTCTGTCATCTCTTTCACTGCCTCCTGCTGTCAACTTCTCTGGGCTATAAAGCATCTGCAATGGACCATCATGTTGGAAACATGTATTATTGTCAGACAAATCACAATGTCAGGTCTTTTAGGTAAGAATGGATGCTATATTATTTTCGGTATAATGGATGCTAGACCATCCAAACTTTAATGAGTCCAAAAGACATGTTCTGTCATGGTATGGGGTTGTGTCAGTGCTCTTGAAGCAACACATGCAGCCTTTAAGATGAAATCTTTTCCAGGGATGCCCACGCATTTTTAAATACCATGCAAGACTGCATTCTGCAGGCATTACAAAGGCATGGCAGCATAAGAAGAGAGTGCTGGTGCTGGACTGGTCTGCCCGCAGTCTCAACTTGTCCCGAAAAGAGAACATGCGAGCACTCTGAAATGCTAAATGTGACAATGAAGACCTCACACTGTGGCACTCCATAATATCTGTTTGCAGGAAAAATGGGATAAAATTACACCTGAAACATTAAATCACTTGGTGTCTTCAGTCCCTAGACATAATGTTGAGTGTTGTGAAAAGGCATGGCAACATCGCAAAGTAGTAAATATTCAACTGTTCCAACTTTTTTTGAAATATGTTGCAAGTGCTTATTTAGAATAATCAGCCAGCCAAATACTGTGCTGTTGAGTTGTTTTCGACAGAAATCAGGTGAAAAATAATTTACAAATCATTGCTTTCATACCTTCTCGACTTTTTCCAGCTCTGTAGACTCTCAGTTCTTCAGTTCTGAACTATGCTTGTAAACATCTTGAAAGTGCCTAAATGTGTTTTTCAAGAAATATGATGCAAATTTGAAATACAGCTTTGTGTGTTGATGAGGTATCACAATATGACTTGTTCTTTCCAAGTTTACCTCTGGCAATCTGAGTCAAATACTCCGTAGTGAACAACAAATTCATAGTAAAATGTACAGTGGTAAATCAATTCCTACTGAGCACATATTGTCTTTCACTGGTCCACTGAATTCACTTGTACTCCTGTTTGTTAGAGTTACAGTTGCGCTAATTAGCGCTAGACATTTTGCAGTTTACTGCGCGGCTCTCTCACATAATCTTACCTTCAGTTTTCCTCTTAAACAGTAAGCTGCAAAATGCTACTGCCAGCCCAAAAATGGGAAAATAAATTTCTGGTCAAAGATGGCAAAGTCAAAACTGTATCAGACTGTAATGATCTAAGAAAAGACATCAATCAGAGTAATGTCCATGAATCATTGAAAAGTGCTTTATTACATCAGATAGATTTTTCGGTACAGAATAAAATCCTTTGTAGTGAGGTGCATTTCAGGAAATTCAGAGTTAAGGGGGTCAATAACATGGGGAATGGGAAAAATTACTGCGCAGCTCAAAATGAATTCCAGTACATAAGGTAACAACATGACCAGCGATTGACTGCTGAACCATCTAAGCTGTATTCCTACGTCTCGCTCATTGGATTTGAATGCTAAGATAGACCCTGATTAGGAATAAAAGGATTATTCAATGGATGAATTAATGAATAGATGTAAGGTCACAACATGAATTGGTTAGGGTTAGTTGTGCTTCATTCATAATACAGTCCTTTATCTTTAATGGTAGCATTTCAACTATTTTCATTAAAGTTATAAGTTATAATGTATTTCCATTTTCACCATTTCTGAGCGGTGGTCTATGGACTTCCAGTGATTTGACTATGGGTGAATTCTTGCTCAATCAAACCTAACTTCAGAATAATAACATTACAATGGGTCAATGTAGTTCTTCTGGGCTGAAAAAAAAAAAAACAGTTGGCTGGATATTCCCTTTCACAACAATCTATGGCTCACCTCCCACAGATCTATTTTCAATAAATAACTCATTTTTGCATTTATCAAGAAAAAAATGTGATTCATTCTTAATTTGAGAAGGCTTTGAACAGTTGAGACAAAGATTAATTGGTGGCTCTCTGAGACGCTTGGAGGGGGTGCAGAATCCTAGTCTCAACCACTCAAAGAAAATTTGTTTGTTTTTAATCAAGCCTCATTGCTGCATAATAAGGTTTTCATAGGCAATGGAAAGATTGATTACACTTCAAGATGTGTGATTACAATGCAATCTGATTATTCTTGACTGAACATTCAAATGCCGAGGCAACAATCGGTTCTGTAATTGAAAGCTATAGAGTTGCGAAACAATAACTAATAGGATATTTGAGAAGTCTAATTCACTTATATTACTGTGAAAGCCATGTTATAATGCCTGAGAGCAGAAATCCATTTTCCAGGTAAAAAGATCCACACCACTGGATTTTAGAAGTCTGTGAGACAAAGTATACTCCAAATTCCCAAATCTGTAGGTGCATGTGCCTTCTATGTTAAAAATAAAAATGAATAATATAAAAAAGAAAGCTCACTGCACATTGAAGAAGGGAAAAGAAAACATAAGAATTTAAAAAATGGTAAAAAGACTTTTTTATGGTATTTTTTTACCTGCTACTTAAAAAGAACAATTAGACAAGTAAGTTTTTCAAACACTAGTGATGCCAATACATAGCGGCGCATCACTGGAAAGTGACGCTGCCTTGCAGTTTGGCTTTATTTATTTATTTTATGCATTATTAAAGCTGGAAAATGTAACAGTAAGGGAATCATGTGCCCTGGAGACTCATTTAAATTCTGCAAGTCAGATGGCTTGCTCTAGGGCCTCTCCACATTGAGGGCAGTTAATTGCGGCTTTGTACTTTATTTCCAACGTGTATCACTGTATTGGAGGGAATTAGGGCCTGAAGGTGGTAACTGACTTTCTGATAAGGTCTGTTTTTTGTGTCTGGGTGAAGGGGGCGGAGAGGGGGCACACTGTGGATTCACTTTAGTGCACTGTATTACGTATTGATTGCCCAGACACTTCCTGATGTTTATTTATTTATTTATTTATTTTGAATAGAGAGGTCACTTCAATTTGGGTAGACAACATTAACAGCAAGCCCTGAGACTTGAACAGATACTATATGACCGACATGGAGCAAATGTGAATGCCAGGGGCAAAACAAGTTTGCCATGGGGCGAATTTTTCTGTCGGTCCCCCTCTCCCACACAATCAGATGCTCTGAGAAGCCTCAGTAATGATCACTGAATGCAATGTTTATGATCAGAAAGTGTATTTTCATCCATTAAGGCCAACCAATCACATGCTCGATTGGTCTTTTTGCACAGAGAACATGTTTTTGCACATACAAAATTACTGTATACTTTCAATATATTTAGCTTTAATTACTGTGCACAAACATGTGATGACTTAATGTTGTTTATGTCTGCTGATGTGAACTTCATGTATGGTGAACATGATTTGTAAATTGGCATATCCCAGTTTCAGGTCACAATGGGTGAATTTTAATGATGCTATTGATGGCAAGAATAATGAATAGATTTATCTATGTGACACAAGTTGTTCTATCCTCATACCAGTCAAGCTCGACTGGGGAGACTCCGTACCATTACGAGCAGCATATGTGTTATTAGACATCTTTAGCCACTCAGAGCTTTGGAGAAGTTTAGTTGTCCTGCCAAAGCAAGGTGTTTCATTACAATGTTGTTGATTTTGGAGGCAGACTGCCTTTAATACTTCATTGTACACAAGTAGCAAATGTAAATTAATTTATATTTATTTTTGTGGTTGCTTTGAGGAGCAAATGCAATAATGGGTTGCACTTTGAAGCATTGTAATACTGCAGTCATTCCTTTTCAGAAACTATTTATTATATGTAATATCAATATGGTATATCTTTCATTTGTTTATGAAGCCTTGAAAAGCCTGAAAGCCTGTAATTTGTAGTTGTAATATAACAGCTCCTTGACTCTTATCTGAGAGAGCTTACCACTGGCAGATGCTACGCCACTAGCGAGCATCTCCCACCTCTCTGAAAACATTGATCCAGCCAAATACAGTTGCCAAATATGAAAGAAGCATTCTGACAGTTTTCTGCCCATTAATCAGTGAAACGTGGGGTCACAAGTTTATAGAAGAGCAGATACTTCAGAAAAGTCAAAAGCAAAGAGAGGAATTACAATGACTCAGTTTATCTAAAATACAGAAATGGCTCCCTGATCATTTCAGTATATGTGTTCTTATCTCTCTCTCTCTCTCTCTCTCTCCTGCTCTCACACGCACGCACACACACACACACACACACATTTATTCTTTGTGAAAGGAGAAGGCCTTTGCTTTGAAAGCAACAAATTATTTAGGGACAATAGGGCGCTACTTGGTCTTTATGTTGGTAGTTAGACATTACGTACCTTATAAAGCAGTATTTTCAGATCAGCTCAGCTGGTGTACCACTGGAAAATATGTTCAAAACTTCTAGTTCTGGTTACTATTATTTTGATTGCATTTTGTACCAAATGGAGGCTTTTTAATGACAAAGGCATAAGAAACACCTCAGTCCTCCAAGCTTATGGTGCAGTGCTCATAACCTCTGTTCCTGTCATCCAATGGACTCCTGTTGCAAGGAAATCTTGTTATTTTTCTGACAACGATGTCAAGCCCAAAACAGGACACCACCATGGCGACCTATTAATTAATGAACACTCAGTCATGAACTAAATAAACAACTGTGCTCTAATTTGCTTTCGAGACTAAGTCATACCCTGTGCAACTCAATTTAAGCAAAACGCCATATTCTCAATGTCAGGCTTATGCGTTTAACATTGATTCCAGCTCTGTCACACAAATAATTCATTGATCCAACTGACTGTGCCAGTCGGGCTCCAGTAATTTAGGCTTGAATGTAATCATCATGTAAGTGATTAGCAAAGGAAGATAACCTCACTACCCCCCAGACCTAGCTAATTGAATCTATCTTGTACTTGTTGTGCAAAAAAGATCTATCTTTTTGTCTGTAACATTTTTATATGATGGATGGTTCGCATGTAGTACACGGTTTGCGCGCGCGCACATGCGCATGTGCGTGCGTGTGTGTGCGTGTGCAGCATGCATTAATGCTAGTGTGGGAGGAGGATAGTAGAGCAGGATTTCATTACTTAAAGTACACTTTATAGGATTTGTCTCCATCTCTTATAATTCTTGAAATATTTGAAAGTGATGTTTAATCCACTTGTACGTACAAAATAAGACAAAAACAAAGATCCTCATTTCAAGCTTTTCTCTGTGAGGGCTCACTTCAGGGGACCAGAGACTTCCTCCAATCAGACTTATGCATTTCAGACCACTGATACCATGGTCAATTACAGCAGCCTGGCGCTGTGCAACTTTATTGGAGTGTTTGTGCTCCTCTAACAACATAGCTTTAGATTAAATTAGCCATTATTATGATATCCTTTAAAACGGATTCAGTAGGCTCCACATTATGCAGGTCTCCTGACATTGGCAGTAATAGCAGCATAGATTCAAGATCCATTGATATGGGCAAGAACCCATCAAGTTTTGTTTTGTTTTTTTTTTTTTTTGAAAAATGTTTAATTTTGAATTTATGGTTGCATTCATATGGAGCATTTTGCAAATGTAAAAAAATAAATATTTATACATAAATATATGAGAAGCGAAATGCAGAACCATAGAATCTGAAAGGAGCCAAAGCCTGGTTGTAGCTTGCTGTTTTTCTTTCCCTTTAATCTCCCACTGTTTTGTAATGTACCACAATTTAACTGGCAAAAAATTTGATGTTATTGTATTACAACTGAATCATCAGTGGTGAACATCTCTTTAAGTGTCACTTGTTTTTGTACTTTGGCAATTATAAAGGGATTATGTACAAACCAAACAAATCGCAATAACAGATTTTACTGAAGGTCTTTGACAAAATTTATAGCCTGGAGTCAATCAATACTTTGACTTTTAGTCATGATTCATTGTTAATTAACAGTTGTGAGTACAGAATTAAGTGATACGTGCCTAAAATTAATATGGCAAACTCTTTCTCTCTATGAAAAGTAAAGCTTGTTTTTTCATTCTGACACAAGAAGGCAGATAAGTCTTTGTTTAAAAAAAAAATAAAGGGTTTCATAACAAATTTCTTGACAAGACTTTGACAAAAAAGTAGTCTGGGTGAAGTGTTTCCTCTGACATTTGCAGCAGCCAAAATAATCCAAAAATTACGCTATATTTCTTCAGATTTCTTTAGAATACAACTTGACAATATATAAATATTAATGTTTGCAAAGTTGTAACTAATCATTATTTAATATCATTATTATATTTTATTAATTTTTTAGATTTATATTTATTTCCATAAATAAATATGAAACATGGAACATGAAACAAGCGCAACACCAAAGTTAATGACATTATAATACTGCTGAATAATGTGCTGTTGGTAAATTTCTCAAGAGATTTATTATGCGACCATACTGACTTAAAGTGATGTGGAGTATTTTCAGTCCTACCTCTGAGAAATATCTAAGTTTTGTTAAAGGCAATGTTGAAGTGATTGCTTTAATGTTATGACACGATAGCCAACCAGCGATTTCCACAATCACTACTGACCTCTGCTGCATAACTCAAGCCATACATCCAAATACAGTATGACTTGAGAGTCACATATAGCACATGCCAACTTCTATAATCTGTTCAAAACCAAAAATGAGGAGTTTATTTTTGCCCAGTTATTTTTCTGAACATGTATCAGCACTGCAATGTCATAAGTTTGAATTGCTAGAATAGTATTTATAGCTTCTAACTTAGGATGAATCCTCATAAATATGCGGATAAGACCAGTAGGTGGGGCTTCTTAGACCATGCCATGAGGTGCCCAGTCAGTAGCGTACTACTGACTACTGGGGCTCGGACCAAAGTTACTCTAGAAACCTTAAAGATTTTTAACTGTTACTATACATCCATTACCTATATCGCTTCTTCTTCATTAGGGTCGTGGGGGACCTAGAGCCAATCCCAGCTGACTATGGGTGAAAGGCAGGGACACACTCTAGACAGCTCGTCAATCCATCACACGATGCACACATCATTCATACAAACATACCTACGGGCAATATAGAGATTCCAATTAGCCTGACATGCATGACAATGGACTGTGAGAGGAAACTGTAGTAGCCGGAGGAAACCCATTCAAACATGTGGAGAACATGCAAACTCCACATAGAAAGGCCCCAGGCCAGATTCAAACTCATGACCTTCTTGCTGTGAGGCAGCAGTTTTACCCACTGCATCATTATGCTGTACCTATTAGCATTAATAAAAAAAGAAAACGTCCCTGCAATTTTCACATTTCAGAACCATAAAAAACTGCTGATTTTGGAAGAGAAAAAATTACAACTAGAATTAATGATAATTGGGACTCGTCCCATTTTTTTGGCATATGCCTGCATTGCTTGCCTAATCAGTAGAACTTTAATTTAAGTCATTAATTCGCGATTATAAGATTCTTTTCTTGCTCTTCAATTTGGAAAAGTATGTGAGGGATTATTACAACAACCAAACTGAATCATATAAGAATTGGAAGTTTCAACTCTAAATATTATTCATAATGCTAAGAGACAGTGTCAGTTCTGTTGAATTAAGAAAATTCTCTCACGTTAGATATCAGACCTGTTAAATCAACAAGACAGGAAACAAGATAAATGATTCAACATGTTCATAAAAATCCAAGCAGAGAAAGTACCAACACTTGCATCATAAAAAACGACAGACACAGCACAAGCACAGAGGAACTCTTAAGGGATGGACATACAATCTGGTGAATAACTATAACGCTCTCATCTTAGAGAAGGTGCATTTATACCTTTTGTTGAACTGGCAAGACCGTGCAGTGCAGACATAATGTACAATTCAGTATTTGGAAATTGATTCTGGAGCCAAAACAGAATTTAAAACAGAATTTTTTTTGTGTTAAAACATACGTAAACCTTTTTTGGCTAAAAGAGCTAGCTTAATGATTATGAATTAATTATCCATTAATACATTTTTGTGATTCGCAGCTTGAGCTATGATACTCGACAGCAGTACAGCATTTTTTTTTTCCAGTCAGTCTTCCATTGTCGAATCTGCCAGCTAAGGGCAGGAACACAATCCAGATGGTTTACCAGTCCATTTAAAGGGGATCTCCTGGATGAAACAAAAGCCTGATGAATCAATAAATATGCGTATTAAGTTCTCATTTTGACCCATTAATTCATCACTGCGAGTTTCAATTTATAAATAGAGGCTTTTTTCGTGCAGCACAATCAACATTAAGCTAAACAAAAACAATGAAAATGAGCTCTCGCGAGATGTGAGATATTACGTGATGATGACGTGGCATCGCCCATGGCTGATGTAAACAATCAGACAATAGCCACGCTGTAGACACATTGACATTATAATACTGTCACAATGGTCACAGGTCACAATGAATAGGCAGATAGAACCTTATGCTTTTGAACCTGTTAAACAAGCTGGTCAAGTAGAAGAACACTTAGATTTAGATGAAAGTTCTACAGATGAGGGAGACAGTGCTGAACAGGACAGCAGAATGGAAAATATCGCTTGGTGTGCTCGTGGCTACAGGTGTGCAATCATGCCAACAAGACTCGAGTGTATGTGCTGCAGTGAAATAAATGCAGCACAGCGTGTATTGGGTGAGATTTCCGAGGAGACTCGACTGAGGTACACAACTCAGCATCCTGAATTTCCATTGGTCTGCCTTTCAAGAGAAGTTCAAAGAGTCCTGCTGATCCAAATGCATGAACTACGAGGATACGTTCCACAAGTATGGACTAATAGGTATGCCCCTAGACCTTAGTATGCTTAGGCCTATTCTGAACCAAATTAAAAAATAACAGTACCCCTATTCAGTGACGTGTTGTCGGAGGTAAGTTAGGTGAGGCAGAATCCTCACCGTTAAACGATAACTCCCTATTACTTTGCTTGATTAGCAATCAGAGGACTGAATGCTACGAAGATGGGGGGGGGAGCCTGACAGCAGATGATGATAGGACTCCGGAGATGGTGAATGGACCAATGAACCGAGGGCATGCTTCCGCGATTAATCCCTCAGCGGAATATCCTAAGTCACCAAACATACCTTCGGATCCACATGGTAGGAAGGAGCTAGATGATGATGGAGTATCCTATTATGAACCGCTAATAGAAGTGGGCAAACCCAAGGAATTTCTGAAGCTGTTTACGGTCGTCAGGGTCCAGCTAATCCAGTACAGCCAACACTTTCTTGTGATCCATCTTGATGATGCCTCGAGACACACTGCAACACAGGAATTGGACAGAGGTGTGGTGGAACTTACACTTTTCAGGTTTTTGGAACAGCTGATTTCCAACAGCCTCTGGATGACTAAGCTGACATGAAAGGTGTGTTCCCCCAGGGTAGGAGAGAAGACCAGGATATTGTCAAGGTAGACATAAACAAATTAGGATATCGTCTGTTAGAGGACATTATTAATGAGTTTCTGGAATACAGCCGGGGCGTTAGTGAGTCCAAATGATGTCACCAGGTACTCATACTTACCACGAGGGGTGAAAAATGCAGTCTACCATTTATTTCCTTCCCGTATGGGCAACAGGTGGTAAGCAATGCGCAGATCCAGTTTGGTTAAGTATTGGCACACTTAAGGGCTGGAGAAAGCCGAATCCATCAGGGGAAAAGGATAATGATTCATGACAGTGATAGAATCTATCCCTCAGTAGTCAATGCAGGGTCAAAGGGAACCAACCTTTTTTGTAGACTAAGAAGAACCCTGCTCCTGCTGGTGATGAAGAAGGTCAAATTATCCCAGAGACCAGGGACCTAGTAATGTACTCCTCCATAGCTTGGGTTCTGCTGCCAACAGGAAGTATAGCTGGCCCCTAGGGGGCTATGTTCTGGAAAGCAGATCAACAGAAGCACTGTAGCATGTGACTTGTTAAATTCCTGGTGAAGGTTGTAATAGATGGTGAGACCCCCTTCAAGACTGTTTGCTCCACCTTCTGGTCGAGAGAAAGGGGTAAACCCATACTGGAGGCTGAACAAAGGCAGCTCCATGATGTAGAATACGATTACTTTGGCATGATTACCGAGGGTAAGCATGGGCACTGGACTGGGTACGTCAGTGATGTTCAGGAGGACCTTGAGAATGGATAGACTCTGGCAGGGGTTCTGAGGGGATCCTCAGGCAATGAACAAGCCCAAGATGGATGAGATTTCTGTTTGCCCCTGAGTAAATTAGCACCTTACTGGTGTGTTGGCGCCCCTGCCAGGTCAGCGGGATGAGAAGGAGGGGTCAGATGGAAGATATGGATGCTCCAGAAAGCACCTCTACTCAAGCAGTGAAGTAAGATCACCAGACTAAACATCCAGCAATCAGGTGGTCGGCACTTGTGCTGAATAACACAGGCTCTGCCAGATCCTGCACAGTCATTTGGAAGGGGGCAGCTAGTGTACCTTGGTTCAGTTGACTGGCTTGAGTTCTATGGGTGCTGGGCAAGGGCTGGCTTAAAGCAGAGCATTAGGGAACTCAGACAGAGCTGGCACCAGAAGCCTGGACTGCCGGTCCAACTGTCTTCCTTGCAGCAGAGCATCTATCCTCATTTCCATGTCAATGAGTTCAGTCAAATCTGGAGGGAGGATGCAGGCGGTGAGTTCATCTTGCACTCAGTCCAGCAGATCAAATAGGAAGGTGTCATAAAATGACCAGGCATTGCTGCGTGTGGAGGCAGCCAGGGTGCAGATATTCATGGAATATACCGACACAGACTGCTCTGGTGCAGCTGGAGAAGCCCGCATTGCAGTAACCCTTGCCTCTCAGCCGGCGGCCACCCAGTCCATAGCCTGTACCAGACAGGCGAGTGATCATGGAAGCTACACGGGAACACTCACTTAGGTACAAAGATGGCTGTAGCTCATATCATCAAATACTGGGCCAGGAAACTGTGCAAGTCGAAGGGTTGCGGTCATTGGAGTCCAACGTTGGCAAGTTGGGCTCCCGGTGGGCAACTGCCTAAGGGATGGTTTGTTGTAGGAAGGCGCTGGCTTCTTGAGTGGCAGGGGCGAAAACCTGGGAGATGTCGATAATTACCACTAGGTCTCGCCAATGGATTGGAGTAGCTGGCAAAGCTTTGCCTCTTGTTGTCCAATCTAATTGCATTAGCTGGGCTGGTGAGGTCTAATAATTCCATTCATGGCTGGATTGTACTGTTACGAACCAGGCAGAAAGGACCACTCGCAGATCAATTACAAAAGCCCCAAAGGTATGTTTAATGTAAGCAATAGGCAACAGAACAGAAAAGGGCTCGGCAAAACTCAAGGTGAGGGGCAGTCCGAGTCGAGCGATGAGCATGCAGCAGTAGAGGGGCATATCGGAGCACTAGTCAAGACAGTCCCGAGGTCAGAGGCCAGGTGATCATCCAATAGTGCAGTGGCGGATTTTCTTTATTGGGACATAGTCACTATTCTGTAGACCGCAGGAGAACAGGAAGGTGTTCCAAATAAAGTGCTCAAGAGGAGGGATCAATTTTTTTTGTACTATAACAAAACACACGAATGAAGAACTTAGCTCAGAACTAGACTACTAGAAGGTTACTTCAGGCAAGGGGCAAAGACAATCCAGTGAAGACTGAGACGCCACAAGAAATTATATAGACAAGACAATCAACAAAAGGGGTGAGGCATGCAAATGTTCACATTGGAAGGCAAGGGATGAAACAAAGCAGAAAATCAGTCAAGGAAAAAAAACAGCATAACTCACAAAGACCACAAGAACAGGGCAGGATCTAATTACTGAGACACGTGAATTGCCACATTTTCCATTTCAGACAATCTTTAATTTTATATAAAACACATTGTCAATGCAGTCTGCTGAAAAAAACTAAATCAACAGCCATATCCCAGCCACTAAGCTTAGAATAAAAATTCTATACGGCACAGAGGCAAATCAATGTAATTCATATGAGATGGTGAAGCAAAGTAGGCATTTGACAAACAAGTACTATTCCCGGCAATCATAAGGCTCCCACTATTAATGGGTCTGAGTATTTGTAGAGTCAGTGGGTTCTATAAAATGTCACAGATGGAAGGACAGAGCCAACCGCAGAACCAGGTTTGAGGAAGCAGAGCTTTTTATGTAGTACTGAACAGTCCGGGGTCAAGAGACGGCAGACTGGGCAATGGACGACCGACAAAACGTGGTTGATAGGCAGACAGAGTTCGGGCAGCGGCACATCTGTAAGGGTGTATAGGCAAGGTGTGGTTTAGAGTCTGGTCCAGAGTTGAGTTCGAGAGGTTATCCCAAGGGGTTTGGTGACACAAGGGAGAGGAATATAGACTCTGACAAGGACGATAAATGAGATGGGAAATACCCAGGACTGAATTAGAAACTGGAGGATGAAGGAAACAAGAAGAATAAATGTTGGAAAGGAGCATAATACATGCAGGCACATAAAATAATCTGGCTTTGGAGAAGACAAGGACAGGAACTTAAATTACTGACAGTACAAGTGAAAGGTAAGGGAAAAGGAGTGAGGAATGCACAGGTGGAGGGGTGAGGTAACGAGGCAATCATTGAGTAATGTAAATCAATGATGGGAATAAGACCGAAACTGACACACGCAGCCAGATTGCGAAGAAAAAACAAACAGACAGGCGCGGAATGTGACAATAAAATTCTGAAATTATTATCTCCTGCCATAAAGTGGAAGGACGAGATAGGAATGAGTGTTGTCCTTCTGCATGTACGTCCATCCATCCATTCATTTACGTGTTCATCTGTCATACTTCTTTTCTGGGCCAGAACTTCCAGAGCATTCAGTTTTTTTCCCCACAAAATTCACTATATAGAAACATCCTATAGTTTATATGGGCCGTTTCATACTTCTGTTCATCCCTCTCTCCGTCCAACTGCCATGTTTCGTTTCCAGGCCAGAATGCCAAAACTGTGGCGGGGATCTGAGTATTTCATACCTTTATCAATTTTTAGTGCTAAAATTTGATTAAAATGATGTTAAGGTAATAATCCTGACAAATCTTCAATCATTGTGTCATGTTTACAAACAGCAATAAATGCATACAGATGGGTAACAAATTAGCAGAAAAATCTGAACAGTCTTAGTCAAGTGGTGGATTTCAACTAGCTGCAACACGCCTTGACACGGAGTCTATGAGTGTAAAATTTTACTGACGGGATGGAGTACCTTTCTTCTGATATTATTCCCTCACATGGGCCCTATTTTAATGATCTAAGCGCACAGTCTGAAGCGCATTGCGTGAGTGCATTTCAAGCGTGTTGACATCAATTTTTTGTTACTTTAACAGCGCATTATCTGAGTGCAATGTAAGGCCCATGGTTCAAAGGGGTTGGACTAAATCTCTTAATTAATTATAGGCATATTTTGGGCATAACATGAAATAAACCAATCAGAGTGTCATCTCCTATTCCCTTTAAAAGCCAGGTTGGCTCGTACCTTGGCGAATAGCTATTATTAAAAAAAACCTCCTCTCTGCAGAGATCTGCTTGTGTGCAAGGTGAAAGCAAGCAAGCATAAATATGGAAATCTGATTGCAGTGATCTCCAAAAACATAAAACTAATATAAAAAAAAACAAGCAAATAGAAAAAAAAGGTTTTAATTCAGGGTTGCCCGTAAAAAAATGATGACGTGCTGGTGGGGGATGACCGAGAGAAATTTAAATGTGTGAAAAAAACAGCCAGCAAGAAAGAAACAAAAATAATGTTGTCTATGTGTTACGGTTATGCTTCGTGCACAGTTCAGATGCACAGAGGACAGGAAGTTAAGGACTGGACTCAGGTGCAAGGATGGACTTGCTTGTACTTATTTGGCCTACTGCACAACAGAAGGCACAAACATTGCAATACAAAACAAAATGGAAACGAGGGTCCTTAACACTATCAGTGATACAGACTCTGGGCTTCAGCTGCAGTAACAATATATTACAAACAGGAAAACAAAAGGAAGCAAAGTTGCTTCAAATAAAGTGCTGGTATAAAACAATAAATGGCACTTAGTTAAATATTGAGAATAATACACGCTACACGCGGAAAGTATGTCTATACAAGACTAGGAATACAGCACAGGCATGTAGTGACAAGACTTTGTAAAGGCTAAGTGCGAAGCTTGGTCTAAAATAGCACACTGCTACCGCACAATGGAAATGAACAATAGGTACAGGTGATAATTGAATAATGGGCGAAGTGCAGTCCGGGTCTTAGTGGACCGGTGAGCTGGATGGCTGAAGGCATGAAGGGATCTTCCCAGCATCTCTGGTTGCACATCACTGATGAAGGACTGGAACACAGAGGGGGCGTTAACAAGGCCATACGGTATGAAGCAGTAAATGTAGTACCCAGAGGTGGTGGTAAAAGCCGTTTTCCACTTGTCTCCTTCCTTGATATGGATTAGGTTGTACGCACTACGGAGGTTCAGCTTAGTGAAAAGTGAAAATTTTTGCACCTTGCAGCTGCTCCACAGCGCTGGGGAACAGGGGGAGTGGATATCGGTACTTCACCGTGACGCCATTAAGGCCTCTGCAGTCTATGCAGGGGTGGAGCCCTCCATCCTTTGTCTGGACGAAGAAGAAACTTGCGGACGCGGGTGAAGTGGAAGGACGAATGAAGCCCTGCTGTAGAGCTTCTGGTACATACTGGTCCACGAAGTGTCAGCCACTGATTGGGGGTATACATAGCTCCTGAGGGGTGAAATGCCGGACAAGAGCTCAATAGCGCAATTCCACAGACAATGCGGAGGTAACTGGATCGCCTTTGTTTTGCTAATCACCATCTGCAGGTCCCAGTGCTCATCGGGAATTTCGGGCTGGTCTCTTTGGTCAAGACTCTTAACAGCCATGGAGGCAATGGAGAGGGGGCCACGGTGCAGCTGATATGAGGGTGGCTGGAAGTGGAGACGTCTGGTATGCCAGGAGATTATGAGATTGTGTGATAATAACCACGGGAGGCCAAGGATAATTGGGTGGCTTGAATAGGTGAGGATCAGCAGCAGGAGTTCTTCCAGATGGCACTCTGGTACGCAGAGGGAGATCAGTGCCGTCTGGTGGGTCACGCTGCAGTTGCACAGAGGTTTCCCATCAACGGCTGCCACAGCAAGGGGTGTTTGGAGTTGTTGAACTGGGGCCTGTAGCTTCCGCACCAACTGGATGGAGACAAAGTTGCCCGCTGCACTGGAGTCAATCAGGGCCTCTATGTGAAGGATTACAAGATACCTTAACTGGACATTTAGATCCTTCAAACCTCCCATTCCCAGGGCGCAGTTCCAGGCTAGATCCCTTTCCACAGAGATCTTCGCCCAGGCTCCCCCAGGTTGAGAACTCTGCCTTATGCTTCCTGGTGTCTTCTTTTCAAAGCCCACCGATCACAGAAGCACCACTCGCCTACTAACCCATTCGCTTTTAGCTTGTGGTGGCCTGACTGTACATTGAGCCGAGCATGGCGGCCACTCTCCGTGTGGTCTTACTACCATATGCGACCTGACTGGCCGTTGACCCAGTCAATAGCGATCCCCGAATCCTTTAGTGGTTGCCAGCCACCTAGTTGGGGACTGATGGTCTGATCCCTACCCCACTTAGCTATGGGTATAGAAACTTAGACTGTTTTCACCAGCCTCGCCTGTTCACAGAGGTCGTCTACCACACCCCTCTGCTAGGTGTGGGCTGTCACCCACGTACCACGTGTTGCGCACACACTTACATGCAATAAACACGCTGACTAGACGGTACCACAGCAGTATGTCAATCCATATTTCACTGACAGGGGCCTTCAGCTCTCCCCAGCGCTATACCAACGATTTTAACGTGCCCTCGGAACTTTGCAGTTCTGCCACTGCCTGATCAAGACCAAGGTTTGGTGGGTCTAATCCCCTCCCTAATCTTGAAATGTTGGCTAGTGATGGTTTTAGGTGACTCCTTTACCTTGGGGGACGCTGTTTCTCTCTCTTGACACCGGTTGCAGGGTCTGGTCTTCTTCCAGGGACGACGCTCTGATGGTTTAGAGAGCCCCAGTTCCATAGGCTTCGCCCCCCCCTGTTTGCAGCTGGGTGGGGCCTCAGGGCTGGGCCTGCTGTCTCTATTGCAGGTGAGACAGGAGCACGTGTCTACAGCTGCGTCATCATACAATACAAAGGTGATTACATAGAATAATCAATGACCAAAGCGCAAAACCTCCTATCTGCAGAATTTTTCTGATTGGCAGATTTCACTTTGGATGATGAGAACAAGGAAGGCTGCTCATCCAAAGTGAAATCCGCCAATCAGAAAAATTCCGCAGATAGGAGGTTTTGCGCTTGCGCTCCACCTCTAAGGGGTCAAATGTAGTCCATTCATAAATTCAGTATTTTTCCTTTAATTTGTCACCCATCTCTAGATATAGGATAAAGTCACATTTATGCTTTTGGCATGCTCACGCATTTATAATGCACGATAGAATTTACCCTAAAAATATGGTACAATGAAGAATTGTAGCATATGTCAGTCCTACTGTATGTAATTTTTAAGAATTTAACTCATGGTAACAGCACACTTTTTTAAAAAAAAAGACTTTTGGTTTAATTGAGTATTGGTGCTCCCCTACTTTCAATTACAATGAGTGATTTTTATACCTACATCTTAACTATCAGGGCCAAAATGACAATCATGAACTCACTCTTTGAAGGGCTGATGGACATTAATTAATTGTATTGCTTGTTTATGGTTGGGAAACAGGTCAGACTGCCACATCCTGAATGTTTCCTTGTTTTCCCCTGCTGTCCAGCTGTCTGTGTGAGTTCCAGCACCATTTCCCTTAATTGAGTAATTATTGTCTCGTTTCACTCCCCTCACTCTGAGTGTTCCTTGTGCTTGCACTCTCTCTTTTCCATTTGAGGTAATTGCGGTAGTGTGTGTTTAAGTAACTGCAGTTTGTTTCCTGTCTGCTGGATTGTTGCCATTCATCATGTTTCAAGCCCATTTAGGCTTTCTTCTCTGAACCGTTCATTGTTGGGATTTAACTTTGACCAGTAACTATTTTGAAATCATTCTCCCTGTGGTTAACAGTTCTCAGAGTGGTGTATTCACTAGTCCTACAAGCCTTGGAGTGTGAGAGTGCACAGCCCAGCATGCTTTGCCGCCCACAGATTGCCTTCCTGGTACAGACCTCGAATGATGCTGGACCTGTTTCTGACCACAGCTTGACCACACCCCATAAATCCTGTTTGTCCCTCGCCTGACTCACACTGCCACTGACCACTCTTCAGTCTAGCCCTGTTTGCTGTTCTCTCTCTTGTGTTAGTGCGTACTGTAGCTTAAAAAGTGTTTGTTATTAAAGTGCCAAGTGGCTTTTTCATTGGATCTGCGTCTGGTTCCTTCCCTGATGCATCCGACCTCAAACCTTATTTTTGGAAAACATGAAACTGTACCTCTCCGCCTTGCTTTCCTGCTGATATTTCATGTTTGATCATGACACCGATACCTTATGTGATTTTCTACATTACTTTACTAGAATATAGTGTCCGTAGTAGCCGGTAATTAGCAAATGGTCCTTCCAGTCTCGTTTACTATTCCTTATGATCCTGATTTTCTTATGAAGAAGAAAAGGAATGGCTCAGAAGACCTCTCATTGTCCGCCCCCTACACCCCTCATACTGCTCCTGATTAAAAGCAAAAAAAAAAAGGAAGCTTTGATCCAAAAGTCCACTGTATAGGGCATGCTGGCACTTTCTTCAGCTCTGACGGTAATACACTGATGAACTATTTGTAGATGAAGCAAAGAGCAAGTAAAAAACAGCAAAAAAAGCAGGAGATTGCATTCTGAATACTGATTTCTGAGCGTTAGTCACACATGCAAGTACGAGATGTTGCCATTAATGGTGAAAGTAATAGACAGTGAAATATCTGAATTCCCGTTATACTAAGGGCTCAGAGATGTGCCATACTGTACCAGCACAGAGCGTGTGCAGCCCTTCAAATGTGAGTTATCATTTAGTATGTGCCATCGAAGTCAACTTATCCTTTATTTATGACCCACTGTGACTAGAAGCATGGACACAAGTCCATGAAAACCAAAGAGGAGATTTTTGTTTAAATCAGAAACATGGGTGGAATTTATCATGATCATCGTGGCAGAACGTTTTGCAGAGTGAGGCACACATTTAAAGAAACATATGACACACAAAGGTATATGCAGCTAGACATCAAAATATACAGCCTTACAGTGATACTATATCAAACTAATTCAGGATGCTTTTGGAGAGGGGGCTTTTGTTTTGTACTGTCCTGTACTGCTGTCGGAGACCAGTGGCGCGCCAGGGCAGACACTGTCCTGCCCCACTTGTGCACTGGCTCAAGACAACGGTGCTTTGTATTGAGAGATACATAATTAGACCAGCAGGAATAAATATTTTTTTCAAAACAACTAGCATACACTTATTGCAGTTCTTGGATGCAACATAAAGTGAGGTGGCCAAATAATTGCGCTAACTAAACACCAATGATGTGAACGTATATAACCATTAGTGCCTTCGCAAACAGAAACACATATGGTGGTAACTTTATGCACAATAAGCTAGTAAACAGTTTGAAGTAAGCATGTCAAAGAAATTAATATCTACAGTTGTATTTCCATGTCAGAGATCAAGGCACATGAACCAACCAGTACCTCCATGCTTTTGAGTTTGCCGTGAATTAAAAAAGTTAACAAAGAGGGACAGTTACAGGAGCTATGATCATGTTTTCAATGATAACTGCTGTTGAATATCAAATTGCTGACATGTCATCCTCGATGGCCAAATTGGATGTATGGGAGAAGTTCAGATTAATTCTAGTCGGTGACGATAACACCATCTATTGCTTACTAAAATTGCAGCCTTTTAAGGCTGCTTTGTTTGTCAGCAAAACTGTAAATTATAATAAACACATTTCAAACAAAATGTTGAGTTGTGTATTTGGTAATAGATGAGGGACAGACAGGTTGCAGGTATGGTATTAATGGATCGGGTCTGATTTAAAATTGAGATAATTGCGGGTAATGGGGGAATCTGTCCTGACTCATCCAAACGCTGAAGTACATTTAAGACAGCTGGAATAACAGAGTTCACTAATATAAAGTAATTATGGCTTTCTCCAGAATAATTTTAAATACCTTCATGTGTAACCTTGCACATTGACTCGCAAATCAGCTGGATGTTGATGGAATAGGTTCCAATATGATTTTAATTTAGATGATTTAAAGTCAGAGCATTCTGTGATGGGGTTCATAGTTGCACAAGTGCGCAAATGTTTGTGCATACGCCTACAAAAGTACATTGTACTATCTTAAGAATGTGCCCTTGAAACAGCAATTAAAAACTGACAATTGACTTTACACCAGGTTTTTTTTTACCCAATCACGCAATCCCTTACTGCTACTTCAAGGTGGCAACACGCCAACAATGCACCTGACCACACCTCATCACCACACCTCACGCAGCGCTCACTCACTCACTCACGCTCACCCCTCCCGTCGGCAAAAAGACGGTGGCCTCCGAGGACCAAAACACTTTTGCGGAAATGGCGTCTTCCACGACTGGGATTTATACACGCGAAACACATTCTCTAGCTGGCTGGATTGTCCGGTCGAGCTGCCGTACAAACATGGCGGTGCAAGATGGCGACGTCTCTAAAGCAAGGCCCTTGCTATATGTATATATAAACGCATATTTATAAGGCTACGAAAAACCAAACAAATTTTATTTTATAAAATATTATAAAATCGATTATACACTTATATAAACATATTAATTGGTAGTATATTCAGATTTTGCCAATAAACCATGCCAAATATTACACACTGGTCCTTTAAGCAACCTGGGCACTGGATGGAAAAACAGTAACTGTGTCAGTCGCAAACTTGCGAAGACACTTGCGTCATACCCGGCACCAGGTATAAGATAGAGCCCATCATCTGTTTTTACTGTGGCATCACAAAACATACAGAATTATTTCATTTCTGCTATCGCAGGCACTATTATTAGCGAGATAATAAACACGAGAGACTGAGGTTGCTCCTTTTTTTTTCTCGTGGCAGGTAGACGAGACCTTAGACAAATGCTGCCATGCAAAACCGAACCTAATTATGAAACATGTTAATTAGTAGCCTGAAGTACCATTCAGGAATGTTTCTTAGGTTTTTTCATGTGCATGTATCAAGCAATGGTATAAAGCTTTTTAATTGAATTTTTACAAAGTGAAATGGTAACACTGAAATGCACCAAAAAAACAAGTGGGTCAACCTTACGTAAGTGCTGTGATCATGTTCTCTGACTTGAATGGTTTGCTAGAGAAAATACAACCACTGGCAACTGTTAAAAACCTAACATGGAATCAAGTGCGGAGGCAGAGTACAATCCAAGAGTGACGTTTATTGATAATAATACCGTAACGCTGGGACGGACCCCTGAAGAAGAAGACACAGTTCAGTTCAGATGTTGTGGGTGAAGTAGGGCGAAAGCAATTTACATCCGGCCAGTGGCTTTCCAGGATGACAGACAGATGGGGTGTACGCTTCACCAGAGCCGAACTGTACGCAAGGAGGATGGAGCGGCTTGAGAGGATTACCACCATGAGGTGATGCAACACAACTTTTTTGAAGTGTTGCAGAGATCAAATTGAATTTGAGAAAACAATAGAATTTCTTTCAACATCTGATATGTTGTCTTTGTACTACTTTCAATTAAATATAAAGTTGATTTGCAAAGTATTGCACTCTCAAAGCTTTTAAGTTTTTCTTTACATTTTACAGTGCGTTCAAACTTTTTTGGAAACAAGGGTGTAGAATCTAATTTTTCCTATTCATGTGAGATATTCTGTCAATTGAGTTTTTGCATTAGTTCCGTTAGGCAAGAAAGTCAGGCTGGTCACAAGCTCGTTTTCGTCCAATTATCCTTGACTTCAGAATCTCTCCCAACCAAGGCAGTGTTCAGTCATTTCTCCAGCTGTGTGCCCTCTTCACTGCTACTACTCTGGGGTGTGTTTCCCAAAAGTGTAGTAGCTAACTAAGTTGCTGACTAGCAACTTACAACTTACATAGTTCTTCCATTCACAGTCAATGGTTCCAACTATGTAAGTTCGCACCTGTGATTTCGGGAAATGCCCCCCTGGTCTGCTAAAAAAAAAAAAAAAATCTGCTTCTCATCCATGAGCAGTGTGAATTTTTTTTTTTGCGAGAACGTTTTCACCTAAGGTAAACCTTTGTCACCATTATGGGCCAAAGAAAAGCTTTTTCCACTTCCTCACAAATTTGAAGCTAATTTGGCCCACCTGCTATACAGGGCTGTGGTTTTTACACTCTCTAGGGGGCGATTTAGTATAATATTCACAAATAAACCCTAGGATCGTCCGTCCTCTATATATTGCAATTTGGCAGAGGTTAATTTAGTTGATGACAAAGTAAATTTATTTCATGCTTGCGCACTCTTTCCATGTTATTAAACACTGAAATTCGACTGTCTGAGAGAGCTGTTACTCCTCTCTAATACCCTAGTCACACTAGAGATGGAATGAGCCGGAATGCCATTGGAATGAAAATTCTTTGTATATTCCTGGATATTCGAAGTGCGTTCTAAAAATTCTGACTGCATTCTGAGTGCATTCCAAATATTCGGGCCCATTCTTGTGGTCGGCCCGAATGTTTTGCTCATGCTCAAAACTTTCCAGGTGCATTCAAAGAGGAGAAATATCGAACGGCATTCGAAGTGTATTCTAACTGCGCTGTTATTGCATTATAAATATTCTTATGGCATTCCAACAGCATTCGAAACATTCTGATTGCATTCGAGGGAGAATCGAAACAGCAAGCCACATCAAATCCAGCCAGAAAGTCCTGAATGTGCCTCTAATGAGTCAGAATGCACCTCGAATGCATCTCGATTGCTGCCGGAATCTATTTTGATATTAAAACAATTCAGCTGGACCGCACTTCGAATGCCGTTGGAATCTTTCGATTGCCGCTGGAATCAGTGGCGGCTGGTGAACTGGCGATAGGGGAGGCTGAAACCCATCTCTTAAAAATGATTGGTCATGACCTGTTCTCAATCATTCATTTAAATTACCATTACAGAAACTCCGAAAACTCTCAACATTATCAGGTGTGGGCAGTTTTCATTAATAACGCATACATGTTAAACTCTCACGCATTCGGCGTCAGTTTTAGAGGCATATTTACATTCCCCTGCTTTAGTCAGCAATTTCTCAATCAATTTTATGCCCTATTGGAGACCATTCCGGCGGCATTCTTGGTACACTCGGGACATTCGTGTTACATTCTAAGTACATTCCAAGTACATTCTGAGTGGGCCTGTTCAAGCTGCATTCTGTTTGAATTCTGGGACGTTCAAACCATATTCGGCGGCCATTCCGGGAGCGTTCTGACTGCATTCGAGGTGAATTCGTACAGCATTCGAGGCACCTTCCAACCAGACTTAAGGTGGTGTTCAGGCAGCAATTGAACCGCACTCGTATGGCATTCGAAGTGCATTCTAAATATTCTGACTGCATTCTAACAGCATTCTAAATACTCCTATTGTGTTCCAACTACATTCAAGCTGCATTCGAGAGCTAATACACCCAGAATGTGCAAGAATCATTTGAGGTGGGTTCAAAGCGCATTCTAAGTATTCGAACGGCATTCTTTCAAAGCCGTAAGAATTTTGGTCAGTTTGAAACTCCCGCCCGAATGTTGCGCAAATTTAGAAAATTCTTCATTCCGGCTGGTTCTGCTTGATTCCTGCTGGTTTAGAATAAGTGTGACGGAGGCATAATGGCTGTTTAACATGTTCCATCTCATCACCAGCAAACTGCGGATTCTGACTGAGAAGCATTATTTTACTTTAATTCAGCTGAGTTCAAGTCTGAAACACATTGCGAGGATCTCCTAATCGCAATTAATATGCTCGTTTGCGTAACCTCCTATGCATTCAAGTAATTCCCGTATGGACTTGTGTGCAAGACCATATTTACACCATGCAGTTTATTCAGTTTTTTTTTTACTTTGTTTTGAAGCTTTGGTTCACAACATTATACTGTCTTCACAAGTAAATGCTATAATCAGCATTTGCTATCACAAAGCTACCCTCAAAGAGACTGGCATTTCCTGGTGCAAAATAAATAAATAAATAAATAAATAAATAAATGTTGTCCAGAGGCTTTAAGGATGCATTTCCTTTGCATTAAGGTTCCACTGAGGATGGCTTCCTCATGTTTTCTTGTGAAATTGGTCGGCGTTAGCTACTTCATCTGATGTTCCGTGGAACTCTGTCTTTGCACACTATGGGGCGATCATGGTAATCAAGCATTTCAAATAGGCAATCAGTCAGTTATACATGCTGTTTGTGACATTGTTGCCTATTTTCACTCTAAATGAAAACTATTGCCGGCAAATGATGTTGACTTTAGTTGTTTGGGACTGTGCAATTTCAGTTCAAAGAGCTAGAGAAGTTTTGGGTCTGCGGCTATTTTACACAGCGCTACGGTTGATTGAATTGTTGATGGTCATCATTGATGGTCATGCCGTAATTTGAATGACTATCCCCACATTAGTCTTAGTGTTGCTTTAAATAACCGGACCAACTTGCAGTCATATCTTAATGTTTGCATTAATTAGCTTGTATCCACTCGATTACTGACAACTTCCGCATGAAAGCACATTTGCTATGTCAAATGTCATTACATTATCCCAGGCAGGTGACCTTTTAGCTCTAATGTCTTGGGAAATTGAGGCAGTGGATGCAAATACTCCATTCCATACACTTTGCATACAACCGCGTGGCAGAAAAGGTTTGCAACAAGAGGCTCAGTAGCCTGAAATCTGGTCAGGTGGACATTGTACCAACAAATATTCGCAACCTGAGGCCATAGGGAATGTTCACTGCTAATAGATCAGCCACACTGGCAAGTAAAGGGATTTTTGTGTTTATGCAGGCTGTGATCTGCGAACTTCTTATCTGGATTGCCATTCCAAATTGGCATGTTTCCTTGCAATTTTGGTCAATAATATTTTTGCATGATTATACGCAGTCTAGTACCCTACCCAGCATAGTGCCACGATTGCTGCCCTTTATCTGGCATGTAAGACAATAAAGACTTTGATCAAGTTCATGTCCTCAAGCTGTGGTAAACATAATATGTACTGAATTAGCGCCAAGCACATTGCCTTGCAGGCAACCCATTGAAGATAATTTGCTTGTATTTTGTTTGTCTCCACAAGTCGTGGCTTATCTTTTGCTCTCTTACCATTGCAATGGCTATGGAGGCACGTCCACTAGTAGACAAGCATTGCTAATACTTTCCTAATATGAGCCTTACTTCCTCATGCCATGGCTCATGTCTCATGTGCCATCATTATCCTGATACCCTGCCAGTTTCCGCGTTCACATTCCCAAGCCTTGGCTCATTTTGCACACTTTAATTACTCCATGTTTTCTTTTGATTTTGACTTGATTTCATATTGTATGTATCCATTTTTCAGTGACTCTACAGTCATCTGGTGCAACGCCAGTTCACTTCATTTGAGCATCGCTCACCTCTGCCTGATTTGAATTATTATAAACCCTCTGGCTGTGACATCAATTGCTAAATTCAGGAGAACGAGCACACTCACATAGAATATTTCTTTTGCATCAAGTCACCATAACAGTGTCTTGCCAAATCTTCATCTATTTGTATTCTGCTTGCATGCAGATCTTCTGTATTCAGATGAGCAGGTCATGCACGGTTGCAAGAACTGAAAGGAAACGCAACATGCTCATTGACTCACTTGGTTTTGTGCCTGACATAGCTAATTTCTTTTGTATCAAGTCACTCTGATAGTGTCTTGCCAGATGTTCTTCTGTTTGCATTCAGAATTCCTGCTGATGTGCTTGCACCCAGAGGAGAAGGCCATGCATGCTTGCATGAATTTAAAAGAAATGCGACATGCTTGTCGGCACATAGATTCTTACCTCAGAATATTTTCTATGTGTCAAGTCACTCTAGTGGTGTCTTGCCAGAGTTTCCTCTGTCTGCATTCAGCATGCCTGGTGATCTCCTTGCATTCAGATTAGGAGGTCACGTATGCTTGTGTGAATTCAAAGGAAATGTTATATACTTTTTGCCGTACAGACTCATATTTCACACTGCATATTCCTGGGAATCAAGCGCCTTTAGCTGTATTTTACGCTCTTTCTATTCCGCACACCCACTGATCTCCCTGCCTTAAAATGGAAAGGTCATGCATGTTTGCGCAAATTCAGAGGAAAGGTGTCTTGGTCGTTGCCACACAGCCTCATATCTCATGTTCTCTTTTGTATCAAGCCACTCTTACAGTGCCTTGCTAGATGTTAGTTTCTCTGCATTCAGCATACCTGCTGATCTCTCTGCACTCAGAGAAGAAGTTCACGCATGCTTGTCTGAATTCAAAGGAAATGTGACATGCTTGTCACCACGCACAGTCTATCTCACATGGCATATTTCCTTTTCTATCAAGGCACTTTAAGAGTATCTTGCCAGATGTTCCTCAGTCTGCATTCAACATGTCTACTGATCTCTATGCAACCAGAGATGTGATTGTGTTAGCTTGCATGAATTTTAAAAAAAATGTGACGTGCTAGTCGCCACGCAGTTTTGTATGTCATGTAGCAATTTCCTTGGCATCAAGTTTCTCTTATAGTGTCTGGTGAGGTGTTCCTCTGTCTGCATTCAACATTCCTGCTGATTCCACTGCTTTCAGGGGAGAAGGACATACGAGCTTGCTCAAACTTTAAGGAAATGCAACATGCTGGCTGCAACACATTAATCCATTTCATTCCATTCTGGTCATACTCTGATTTTACAACGAGGTGACTCCGCTATACTGCAAGCCTGGGGTTTGTGACCTCAGGTACTTTCTCGGTCATGCTTGCTCTGATAGTTCAAGAGCATCACTCAACCAGTCACCGCCAAACTAAAATGCATGTCATTCTTTAATAAATAGTTAAATCTGACATGAGTTGTAGCATACCTGTCTCAGGACTTATTTTTTGATTATAAAATTATCCTTCCCTCATATTGATGTGCTTTAATTATTTTGTAAAAGACCAAAAAATATAATAATTACAAAATTATTATTGAAACAGGTTTTTCATTTTTGTAACAAGATGATGCAAACATATAAGAAGATGACGGGTCGGGGGAGGGCTGGGTGCTCAGTGTTTTGGGAAGTGCATAGTGCTGGATGTGAGTCAGGAGGCAAACTAGTTGCATTGCGGGAGTTTCTAAAATGATAGAAAGTTGGTGAGATAAGAGAAAAAGGGAGGAAAAAAATCAGAAATTCTTTGGCGTTCCATACGGAACAGCCCTAGGAAGTATTAACTTGTTGAAACAAAATAAACCGTGATTCCGCGCCCGAAGAGGGAAATCTGAATCCTTGGAGAAGGCAGAATTGGCATAACCCTTACAGTTTGGAAAATATATTTCATACTTTTCCAGCTGACTGACTGATGCGATTAGGGGCAGATTTAGCAATTTAGGGGCCCTTGGCAAACACAGACATGGGGCCCTCCACCTTTTTCAAATCTCATTTAACAGACAAACTAAAAATAAACAAATTAATGAATAAACAAATATCTCACCCCTACTTTTTAAATTCTTTTTTCAAATACAGGCAGCACTAAAACACAGTACAGTAAAGTAATTACAGTGCAGGGCTTCTGCTGGCGCTCAAAATGATTGGCTACCAAGGAAAATATTTGGCGAATTTTTTTGGCGAATCTAAAAATTAAAAAAAAGAAATCGTCATTAAAATCTCCCCAGAATACCTTAAAAAGCCATTTGCAATCAGCTGTTCAGACCGATGTTTTCACTTCCTTACTGCGCGCACAGACAGTCAGATATCCCATACCGTCTTTACACACTCAACCTCGTATCCAGTATTGATCGCGTGCACTGAAAGTAGTGCAATGTGCGGGCACTGGGAGGCCTGGAATTCAGATTGAAATACAAATCGATTGTTGGACCGCCGGCTAGCTTGGTATGCAAAACGAGTTGGGTCGAGTCAAAACGAAACCGGGGCGTCCCGAGTCCCGGTGTTCTGACAATTTGTGCTGCCTTGTCAAAAAATGCTACCGTAATGCAAAGCGATCGTAAAGTCTTTGTTTTCGCCGTAATATTGCAATATGAATCAGTTTACAGTAGTAACTTTTGTAGTAGTAACTATTTGTTAGCTTATTATAACATAAGCAGATGTTATAGTGAGTTGGATAAGTTTGTTTGAAGATATATGCCCATTTACGCCATTATCATCTAATTTCTGAATTATCAGGGAAACCAAGCGTGTACATGCAAATATATAGCCTATACGCTTACAGGTAGAACGGCGCACTGAAAATAAATCTATTTTTATGATTTTTGAAGATACTTTAGATACGAGTGAATAAACAGCCCAAGATTTTGGGTGTGCGCAAGTGCAGAACCGCGAGGTAGCATATCGTCGGCCTGCTGATAAAACCTCGTATCTTCAAAATGATAAACTTTACAGGAAAATAAAAAATAGATATAAAATAAAAATAAAGAAATAAAAAATATAAATATATGAATATAATTTAAAATATAAATAAAATAAAAAAAGTTTAATTTTGCTTGTAAGAATAGTGGACATAGGCTACGAGTTTTTGTTTCTTATCAATTTGGAGATACGAGGTTTTATCAGCAGGCTGACGATATTTTGATAGGTAGCAAAGTTTGACAGAACACAGGAAGTCCAGCACATGCAGAAAATTTGGATGCACTGTCGCGTTACACATGACGAAGATAGAACTGGGAATTGGGGGGGTGACACGGACACGTCCTTTACGACAACAATTAGTCCTGGCTAGTTCTCAATCATTTTCCTTCATTGATGCGTTTTCCAATTATCGTAATTGGTAACTGAAGACACCGTTTCTCTCCATATGCGATCTAACAGCGATGAAATCATGGGCTAAATTCAGTACAGAAAAATAATTTACTTATTAATGCTTCACCTTGATTGAACTGGTCCGCATTCTAATGAAATATCACCTTTCACTCTCGGTATTGCGTGGGTTGATAAAAAAGTGGCACTCGGCAGTTATATAGGCTATAAAAAGCGTGCGGCTCAAGCTACTTGTGTGAGAGTCGACAGGTATGCAATTTTGAATAACATTGATTTAAATACAGCAAATACGCGTCCAGATGAATGGTTGCCGTCTTACTTGCTCGGAGAGAACAAGCAGCACCTGTTCAGTGTGGAGTGCTCTCGGAGTGAACCTTTTGTTAATTATGAAAATGACTGAGAACAGGGCCGGACTAATAATTGTTCTGAACGGATGTTTTGGGCATCCCAATTCTCAGTTCTGGCTCCGCCACTGTACTGAATTTATCCCACGATTTCATCGCTGGTGGATCGCATATGGAGAGAAACCGTGTCTTCAGTTGCCAATTACGATAACTGGAAAACGCGTCAATGAAGGAAAATGATTGCGAACTGGCCAGGACTAATTGTTGTCATAAAGGACGTGTCTGTGTCCCCCCAATTCCCAGTTCTATCTGCGCCACTGTACACATAAACATTGCTGTGCTCTGCGCGTGACTAATCACCCTGTCTCTAATCGAACGAAGAAGGGTTCCAGCTTTGTTGCTTTGTGTTCTTTCAAGTTTTGATAGAGAAAATTATGTAATTCATGAGCAAAGAATTCTTGAGGGACAGTCACCCATCACTCAGTTTGAGATGTTAGAGACTGATACAACATGTTACACTCACTGTAGGCTGTTGTGAAAAGTTTTCCCTTCAATTCAAGTTCTTGTACCGGTACATGTAGATGTTTGAACATATTTTTACTTTTTGAGTCAGGTGAATCACAAGTCTGGTGGAAAGCCTTGTTTTTCATTATGAAAAGAAATAATAAAACAAATTGTTGAATCATACTTCTGCCTTTATTTCCTAAACTAATCACATAGTCATATGCATGAAAATGAGAACAGGTGGCCAGCCTCAACCTCTCCTGTTGCTCAACAGTCACCAATGAACTTGGCACAAGATCAAATAGGTTGTGACCTTGACTGAGCTTCATCTCCCTTGCCCCTTCCATCATGCCCCAGGGCTGTCCATGTAGGCTTCCTTGTCTGGAATGGATTCTTCTGCAAGGCAAGGAGATAACCTGGCCAAAGTAACAATGTAATGTTGAAAAACAGTCCTTTCGCTGGCCCCGGGTCCAGTTGTTCTCCCAAGGGGTGGTGGTTACAGAAGAGGAAAAATGGCTACAAAAAAAACCTGGCTAGGAGAAAAATCAATTGGCTGCTAAATAAATGATTTGGCTAAACAGGTTGGCTACAAAATAAAAAAAGCCAGAGGAAGCCCTGACAGTGAGTATTATTTAACTTTTCATCAAAGTAAAATCTTTACTTTTTTCAGTTGCTCTGGTACATGTTACACATGGTGAAACTTTACTCCCTCAGAATGTTTGTATGATCTTGTTATGATTCTGCCATGTCTGTCTTGTTCTGCCATGTTTATTATGATTCTCCCATTCCCTGTTATGTTTATTTTTATGTCTGTTAGATTTTGCCATGTTCTGTTTAGTTTTTGTACTTTGCCATGTTTTCATTTTTGCCATTCCCTATCCATTTTTCTGTTATAGTCCGGTCCATGTTTTGCCATGCCCTTCATTGCACTTTGTCTCCCCTGTCTGGTCTCTTGTTAAGTTACAGCTTCTCCCCAGTCCAGCGTGTCACATGCTTAGGTGATTTCATGGTTTCTGGGTTTCAAACATTCCTTCCAATCTCGTTTGCTTCCTTCGCCTCTTTTTTCTATTTTACAAACCAATACTAACAGTTTGTTGTTTTTGTTAAAGTTACTAACCCAGACTAACATTGTATATAATACTAACTTACTAACGAGCACTAGGGATTGTATAGCTGCACTTACTAATTGATTAACAAGCTCTCAGCGCTCGCCCTGTTCTAGTCTCCGCCTCTTGCCTTCACTTAGTCTTTGCTGCAATTCAGCGGATCCTCCGCACCTGCTCCACTCTGTCCTGCTTCTCATTATCTGTGCACGTTAGAACTCCCTAACCGGAGCTGTATGTTTTGTCATAGACTGTCTCGTGTTCCCTGTCCGCGTTTTGGCTTTTGCCAATTCTATGTGATTAGGTTCTTCCTCATGTTTTGCTCCCACGTAATTACTTTTATCCAGTTCACCTTTTCCTAATCATAGCATGTGACTTCCCTTCTGTGTATTTAAACAGTCTTCTCACAGCAGTTCCCCGTCAGAACGTTTCTCCTTTTGCCACGCTCCTCTCGCCTTGTATTCATAGGGATTACCTTTCTGACTGGACCGTCCTTGACTTTAGATTTTCGCCTATTCCCTGTACTTTGGATTCTGATTATTGGATTGTGGACTTTGTACCGTTGCCTGCTCTGTTGGGGGTTCCCCCCCTCCAGAAATAAAGCCTCCTTTTTGTATTCACTGGTTCTCGCTTGTGGTTCCTGGCGTAATCCTCACAGATCTCTCATTACAAATGCTAATTGCACAGATGTAACAACCCATCTCTTCGTAAATAAGATCGCTTTGGTCAGTGTCAGATTTGGCACTGCATGTAAACAAACTCGGTCCGCCATTTTTAGCCCCCTTGGCCTCTAGGCTATTTGGGCTTATGCTGTGGTTAGATGCCTTTGTGGTGGTCTGTTGTGCGTCCGAGTTTCCGTGCGTCCATAAACTTTTTGCCTTGTCAGCGCTCTAGCGCCTTCAGTTTTTCGCGGATCCTTTTCATATTTTATATACGTGTATATGGGATGAAAATCTTGGCCAAATTCGATTTTGGCCATGTTTGGCCAAGCGGGCGCAGTGGCTTTGCCACTATTTTTAATATTTAATGTATCCTTGTCAAGCTGAGTGTGACTTCTTGCCATCTGTTCTGACCTGACCCATTGCTCTCACTATGAACGTCCGTTTAGACTGGTGTAATTCCCTAGATGCGCTCTTGGAATAGTCCATTGTAATATGATGGGGGGGAGGTTAGCCCAGTAATTCTTATATAATTGAAATTCTCTGACGCAATTTTAGCACATAGATTTTACAACGAACTGATTAATAAAGAGTAAAATAAAACCATAATTTTTTTTAGGTCTTCAGGGGGCCCCTTGGATGTTGGAGGCCCTTGGAAATTGCTTACTTTGCCTAATGGCAAAGTCTGCCTCTGGATACGATAAAGTTTGTATGACCTCAAGGTATTTTTTTTCCCCCCTCCTGGGTTTCCATATATTGCACCCACTGATGCATTCAGTTTCCCCGCTCCTTATCTCCCCAGCCTACTTGGATTGACTGCATTATAGTTAAATAAAAACTCAAAGCACCAACTACATTCCCCCAGCCTCAATTAGTTCTATTTTCTTTCATTGTTTAATTTTCTTTATTTTGTGTGCTTGTGTTTAAGCATCAGGTTTGATCTGATATTTAATTTCAAGTTGTGTGAGTGTACCGAGGCTGTCATGCCTCCTTTTTTGTTTGAACTTTGGGACTCTGAATGTTTATGAATGAACTATTTTCTTGCTCATTTACTATCAGCTCTTGCCATCCCACTAAAAAAGCTGTGCAGGTGGAGCGCTTATTGGTTGGTTGTTTTTTTTTGTTTTTTTTTTCAGAATGGATTATAAGATACTGTGATCTCCATGTAACTGACAGGGCTGAGCCAAAGTGTTGAACCCAAAAGCTCGACTCCAGACACAAGTTCCAATAAACAGTCTTTTAATAAAAGTAGCAACTTAAATACACTCTTTCAGAGAGCCAAGTGAAAAAAAACCAAAAACACTCTTTCGAGGAATAAATAAAAGTTTAACTGAAAAATCACTCATGAAGAGGAAAAAACTCATAAACAAAAAATCACTCTAACGAGGTAATTACAAAGAAACAAGGATAAGGTAAGGCAAATTGACAACTGAAAACAATCTTGGCAAAAGGGCAAAATGCAAGACAAGAAACAACCTGACGAGACTTTGAGACATACTCTCGGTTTGACGACCCAAGACGAACTGGCACAGGACAAAGGGAAACACCGACTATAAATACCCACACAAGGAAATGGGGAACAGGTGGAAACAATCAGGGCGGGGCAGACAATCAGACCATGGGAAACACACGAGGGAGGGGCAGGTGACCTGAACAAGAGGAGAGCAAAATTTCAAAATAAAACAGGAAGTCACGAGACAAGACACCACAATACTCAACATAATTTTCTTGACATGACAGTAACTACATGTTCAATCAAATATATATCACCTTTTTCTAAAAAGGAAAAAAAAAGCAAAGTGATTGCTTGTTTCGGTTTCTTCCTGCTGGAAAGAGTATTTTTTAATTTGGCAGTTTAAAGCTGCCTGGCGCGCGAACAAACTTTTTTGAGTTTCCTTGTTTTAGCTGCGCCACAAAGTGTCCTGACAGAAATGGAGCTTTAACGTTAGCTCAGTCAGGTGCAGAAGTCAAGCTGGTCACAAGCCTGTTTCTGTTCCATCATTCTTGACTTCAGCATCTCCCACTCAATTGGTGAGCTTTTATAACCAAAGCAGCGTTCAGTCATTGCTGCTGCTCCATGCCCTCTACACCACTCTTTCTCTAGTCTGCTAAAAAATCTGCCTCTCATCGCCCCCATCTCCCCAGCATCCTACTTTATAAACAACATTGTTCCTCACAAGCAGCATCTTTTCATATTGTGTGCAATAATTCAAAATGAAAGAATCTCAATAGAATCTCAGGCTCTGGGGGGGGTGTGTGTGTGTGATCTCAAGGACAGTCTGTGACATGCTTGCTGCATCACCGCCAAACTCAGATGCATGCCAGTCAATAACTAATGGTAAATTCTGGCATATAAACTAACAGTAAAATAGAATGGATTTACACCTGTGGGAATTGTGATCATGAGAATCAAAATTAAGACCATCACAAAATCCATTCTATCGACTCCATGTCACTATATCACTTTTGTTCAGTGGAGACTATATATAGATGCATACATGGGCGCTGTGAATGCAAATTAAACCTATATATGCATTAACCACTCAAGCATACTATATTTTAGCATATCATCTCTTATCTACATCTCATATTGTTAAAGATTTTGAGAGCGCTAGTCAAACAAACAAAACTAATCTTTTTTCTCTGCAAAAGACCACTGATCAGTGGTGCCAAAATAAATGGACAGTGAGGTTATTATATTCAAGTTGCAAGGTAAGTCCACTTTATTTCGGAAGGACAGTCAGAATAGTCTTCAGTACAGCTCAAACACTTTGCCTGTGACAGTTGAGTGTGTACAGCCAGATTAAATACCATAACCAAAAAGACACTGTCCATTGTCTATTTTGAAGACAACATTGCAAGTGAAATGGCAACTGCATTTATACACGCATTACATGGAGATGTTAAATAAAATTAACTATTTTAATCATGTAATCATTAGACTACATATCACTCTTCTGCCTTATAGCTTTCTACTTCAAATTATAGTGGGCTCAAAAGATACTGCACCCCTGACTGGCAATGCACAAACAATACTTCAAAAAATTGAAAAAATACATATATTTTTAGAGAATCTTGAAATAACAACATGAGAAATATTGTTTCATATTAACATTCTAATGGAACCAACCAAAATCATTTACTGATTTAATTAGAAATCAGTTTCCTCCAAATCAATTAATTGCACCCTTAAAGATAGTTGTAAATAACATCTACCCAAATTAAAGCAGGTATTAAATTTCACTCAATTAAGTTTTATCGAAGTGTTATGGAACTATACTGTATTAGAAACAACTGCACAAAAAGAAGGAAAAAATTGAAATTCAAAATGAACAATCAGTGGGTTCAGAATTAGTGAAACTGTGGATATATGGCCGTGAAAAGTAAGAGCTTATTAGGCAAGCAAATGGTAGAGTCAAACTTGCTTTGTATCAAGCAAATTATTTAGAAAAAAGGCAAAACACCTGTTTTCAGAAATGTAATTTGGAGCTGACTGATTTTCTGTGTCTAATTGGATTTGTTGATAGATGATGTATCAACAGGGACGATTTTGAGGCTTCTGATTGGCTCTGACCTCTAGGTGGACTAACTTAACATCAGTCAAAACTTTGTTGATAGATTATATAATGCTGACTAGTCTGCGTAATAGTGTAATTAATGCAATCGCGCATTATGGTACCCTTTTGATTATATAGCCATCTAGCTTGCTAGCTAATGTAAGACCCACGCAGCTCGACCAATGACGGAAGAGCCGGGGTTGAAGGTTTATGCGTGTGGATTCCTGGTATTAGTACGTGCGACCTCCTGGCTGGTGTGAATCGCAATAAAATGGATCTATTTTCTCCGTTCGAACAACGGGGCACAAAAGCACAATGGTTACAATTAATCTGACTCCATAATAAATTTATAATATTGAATTTAGTTATACTCTCGTTAAATATCTGACTCCAAATTAGAATTAGAATTAGAATCCATAATCTAGGGAAACCTGTGTGGGTCTCGAAGTGACTACACCTCGAACTCCTAGGAGACTACCGCCGTCGCTAAACATGTACTCCCGGGTTTTAGTACTGTTACCGGATCCTAGGTTCGTCGATTAGATTAGAGGTTGGAAGTCAGCCATCACTGCAACAGCATCTTTTGGCGAGAATACAGCAAACCCAGATCTATGCACTCCCATGGGTTCCTTCAGGAATTTTAACAGATAACCGACTTTTCGTCCATGGGTTTCCTTAAGGCTAGAATCCCAGAACCGCAATACACAAACCCTTTATGTAAGTAGATCATGATCGCCTCCAACTTAATAAAACCAATTCCCATACCAGGCCGCTGGCCAGTCGTACCTCGGTCGGGATTATACCCCTAGGTATCTGTCGCAACGCGGCTAGAAAGAATAAAAGGATTAAGAGTCACGGAGACCACGCAGGTTTAAAGGAATAACAATAATTTATTCACCAGGTAGGCAAGAGCTTAAATCAACAGACCAAATATCAGTTACCACGAATTTAGACCAATATAAAAGTCATACCTGGCAACAGCTACACACACAGAGTTGGGTGAGTGCGAAATCAGAGAGACGATCTGCCATAGCTATAGAGTCTACTCACGCACTTACGTGTGCGGGGAGAGATCGGATACGATCTTCCCAGAATGGATTGTTTCTCTTTCCTTTAAGCCAAACTATGTCTTTGATCCAGGCGGCATGGCCATAAACACCTGGAAGGGGGTCGAATCCGGTTTTTGGGTTTCCACCATTGGGAGGATGTAATAAAACACTTCAGCAGAGAGAGGAGAATAGGGTGATTACCAGAGAGGATTCTGACCAAATTCTCAGGAGTTTCCAAAAGGGAACGAACCATAATTTCAATGGGAATGAAACATACTCCATTCAACTCCTTGGATTCCCCTGAGAATAACAAGACCAAACATGATATGAATATGTACTAATATGATGCAGTTGTCATGAAAAAGTCTTAAGATGAATTAGTATATAGGTAAATTGGGTTATAAGTACAGAAGTGATTTCTTCACAGAATATTGAACATATAAACATATTATGAAGTTCCCAGAGATTTAAATTATTTCAATCAGATTAATATAACTTGATTTAAGATTGAGGACAGTAGTACAGGGGCATTGTCTCAGCCAGGGCTTTGCAACTACCCCCCTGTACAGAGTAACAGAAAGATCACCGACACCTTCCACATGCAGGCTGCAGGAACATCCTAGGGGGAAGGCCATAAAAGTTCTATTGCTATTTGGCCTGGCTCTGGACCGAGCTTATCAGCCATTTGTCACTTATATTTCCAGATTCTACACTAATGTTAATTAAGGAAAATCTTTGTAAATGATCATCATATTTAAGTGATATGATTTGGTTTTTGCTCTAACTTTACAAACTTCACTAGCTGTAATAGAGATTAACATATCTGATATGTTTTACGGCATTTTACTGCATCCCAACTGTTGCTACTTTTAGTTTTTGGGACGTTAGCTAGCTTGCTAGCTAGCTGAAGAGCAATCACTGTTGCCACTAGCTAGTGAAATTAGGGCAAAAACCAAATCGTACCGCTTAGATATGACAATTATTCACAAATTTTGTCCTTAATTAACAATAGCTACCTCGCAAGATGGCTATATAATTATAAGAGTGATGTAATACGCAATCGCATACATAGCAGTACGACGCATCTACAACAGTAAAACTAGTTATGAAATATGTCTCTGGCCAAACTTTCTGCATGCTGTTTAGTCAAGAGAACCTGTTAATCAAGGTTGAAGGAGGTCGTGTGGGTGTGATCGCATTGGAAGTGACCAGTGTTGGGGTAACGTATTACAAGGTAACTAATTACTGTAATCAGATTACATTTATCAATAATGCAGTAATGTAACACATTACTTTGATAACTTAATTACTCAGATTACAGTTACAAACAAATAAATTATCTAGTTACTTGCATTACTTTAAATTCTTCAACTATCGGCAGGACGGGAGGCCAGAAAAGCGTCTTCTTCTTCTTCGTTTTGAGTATATTGCCAATTGAAACTGAGGACAGAAAAACAAATTAGACGTCCTTTCTCGTCCGTGTTTATGCCAGTACTGTAGCCTTGTACTTGACTCACTTTTCTGTGAAGTGCTGTTTGGGCTGATTTTTACAACTTTGCTGTTGACTTTGCTAAAGAGCATGAAAGAGAGATCTTGTGTGTGCCCTCCTTACTAGAGTAAAGATTTGCACTGATGTGGGCAAATGCCAGGTCTTAACATGATATGGTTAATTCATTAACTTATGGTGAATTTCAGATGATGGTGCTGAGTAATCCAAAAGTAATGTAACTAGTAGTGTAAGTATTTACTTTCAGCAGTGAGTAATTAAGTAAAGTAAGGGATTACTTTTAATAAAAAAGTAACTAGGAAAGTGTAATGCATTACCTTTTTAGAGTAACTACCCCAACATTGGAAGTGATCGAAGACATCAAAACTTTTCCCATAGCTCTATGGTTTGGGAACCAGAAAACGCGACGTCAGGAAGACTACAAAACAATAAGCCAGACATTCTGCTCTGAGCTTCGATCTGTATACAATACCGACAGCAGCCTTGTTGCTTGTTGTTCCTCGTTGCTATATCATCTGGGAAAAATTTTTTTGCTGCCTGGTCCCTGTTTGTAACTTGGGTCTCGGTGCAACCGCACTAGTGAATAATACGGAATGTGCATTCAGTAATCATGTACAAATGAGAATCATGACATCACTTTACTTGAGAGGACACAAATCATGTCAGTAATATCTGATGTCACGATTAACTAATGCTGTGTCATTTACACTCAGCTATCCAGTTTATTGGGTAGGCTTATGGCACCTTTGTTGAATTCAAACATGTTTGATCATTTGTTTATGATTTTGGTTTCAGGGCACCTTTCTCTACCGTGCTACACTCCACTGCTTTCAACAACACAAATATAATTATATATTAATAGATTTGTAACCTTGAACAAATTCCTTACTGGACTGAAAATCAAGGCTGAGAGGCTGAGCTTATGTATTATCCTGAAATGAACTTTTATTTTAGAGGAATTAAGCTAATTTTGTCGCAAAAATAATTAATGTTGTAACCAGTGGCGGGCGGTGGACGGAAAACTGGGGGGGCGGAAAACATCACTTGAAACGGATGAGATTAGTGACCCGATTTCAATCATTGTTCTTGGTCAACATGTTAGTTTTCCTAATAATGAAATGTTTAGGCGAGTGAATAATAAATTCTATAAAATGTTTAATTCACATGCCTTAATAGGCAACTCTTCACGAAAAAACCACTGTGGATTTTCCGCGTTAAATTTTATCGCATCCTAAGCGAATTGTCAAACTTGTGCGTAATGATTGTTTACTTGAAAAAGATTGATACGCGCTCTTTTTGGCGTTCAAATGGTGCATTTGATTTCTCGTCTTAACAAAGACAATTAGCTACACGTAAGAGGGGAGAGTTACAGTGTCTTTTACTAGGAAAATTGACTGAAAACAGATCAAGGCTAATAAGCAGTTTAAAGACATGTTTATCGCCCTCCTTGTTCTCTGTCCACCACCCGCCACTGGTTGTAACTGTAGAATAACGTCCCTTAACTGTTGATCTATTAAATTCAAAGTTATCACAAAAAAATCATGGTGACTTGATCATTTGTAAATGATGAGCAACAGGAATTCATCATGTGTCCTGCATTACCTCATGCATTAAATCATCATGAGTCATGCATTACTTCAGCATTAATTAAGCTTATTATTTGTCACCTTATTATAAAATGTGAACCAGTAGCAGAACTCCATGAGTAATGGGGGAAAGGTGCAAAAAGTCCAGTAACCATTATTCATCATGAGTCCTTGTGTACGGGACAGTTTATATGTTGCAGGCTCACTGCTTGGGGGGAAGGAGCTGTTTTGAAGTTGTTTCATGTTATGTTTCTAGGTTTACTTAAATCACTATAAGGGGGACAAAAAAGGCAACGTGACAGAGTATTTCAATGTAAATTTGTCCTTGTAACAACCTCTCTCTAAATTTATGATGGTCTTGGAACAGCACACAAATAATAACTGTAATAACTGAGAAATATGAACTATGTTTCAAACTATTTACAATTCCTTACAGCTACGTATAACAATGGGGGCAGAGAGTATCAAATAGGATGGGGTGATAAGACTTGAGCGGTTAGGGGAAAAGGCTGTTATAATAAGTGCAGGTGCAGGGAATGAGGAAAAGCACAGCTGGGAAGACTGAACAGTGTTATGACCACAAGTTTTAGGGAAAAAGTGTAAAAAAAAAAAAAAACCCCCACTATATTAACCAGAAACATTTGTCACATAAGCATCTACACCCAGGTTGTTCCCATAGCCTTTGCGGCTTTCTCCGCCCCTCTGCGGACTTATACCTGTTTCCATTTATCTAAACACTGGCTGACTGGAAAATACAGTAACAATGAGAAATGTATTATATTGTAAGCTAAAAAAAAGGCAAAAGAAACAGCACTCTTATCATATGATCTCCACACAGTTATTTGAAAATATATTAGTCTCCTTTACTATTTTACATCACATAGCATTTGGGACATTGTTTAGGTGGAATATGACCAGCTAAAAGTAGCCTTTGAGCACCTAGCCAAAGAACAGTAATATTAACCCACACAAACATAATGTTGTACTTCTTTCATTTAACTGGGTGAATACACCAAAGTTAATCAATAATAGTGTTTAGAGGCATAACTTTGGCTAACTTAGTTGGCTAACTAAATTAACAAATTTCCATCTGCCGCCCCATGAAAGAGCAACATGTCGAGACACCAATAGTTTGTGAAACTGTAACAACAACCAATGTTATTTTTCCATTAGGATTTATGAATTACAGCTAACCTACCGAAAACTTTGTTATAACCTAGCTGGCTAAGCTGGCTAATAGTCCGCTAACAGTTATTAAAGACACTGAAAAACACCAGTTTGCAATTTGTTGTCACTACACTCACTAAGTCGGTGAGATAATGCAACCTTAGATTTGCAGAACCAATTTTAAAACTCAATGTTAGAATATGTTTTAACTTTGCTAGCTTGCTACCATATGAGCCTATATACAATTCAACGTTAACTTATGCTGCGTTCCATTTCTATTAGGAGGTCAGAATTTCCGAGTTCCCTGTCCCTGTCTAACGGAATCACACGAGGTTTCAAAATGACAAGATGGCGCAGGTCAAAATGCCTAAATTTAGGTTTTATAAACATGGGCGCGAGAAGGTGGGTGCTGAGGGTGCTGCAGAACCCCCTGTTGGCAGGGAGTATGAGCACACAGACAATGTGTAAACATTAACAACTTTAAAATATGCAGCCTCTTTACAACAATTTGTAATACATTTCCTGTAAGAAGGTATTGAAACGTAGCCTAAATATTATTTTATTCAATATAAATAAATTAATAAAGAATAATTCTGCGTCAAACTCAGTGAAAGAATTTCCAGTATCGTAGTTGGTACAGTCGCTCAAACCAGCTCCAGGACAGCACATTGAGCGCCAGAAAGAATGGTCTTTTTTGCCAGGTGCGTCCAAGAGAGCACGTTACCGTAAAAATGGCAAAGCAGAAAAAAATTGCTCGAGATCCTATTCCAGCATATAGCCACCAGCAACTGTTTGCATTAGCTAAATACATTTTTGATCGTATCTAAAATAGGCGAAATGTTGGTATCAAAATCAGTGGCGGTTCGTCAGCCGTAAAAAAGGGAAGCCAAAACCTCGCCCTTCAAAGCTTAATGACTTAAACCTTTCGCAGTTTACTTTTCTTGATCAGCTGTTGCTCATACGAATTGGTAGAAGGACAGTCAAATTTATTTTAGATAGCAAATGACAACGCAATTTATCAATTGCCTACGTCTTCATAAATTAGTTTGCGAGGCTTCTTTCTCAAGAAGCCACAAGAATCCGTTTTCTACAATCTTAATATAGAAGTAAAGAATGTTGCACAGCTTATTGCTTAATGAGCCTCACTAATCAATTTGCGAATCTATGCCGTTTCACAAGCTACTTGAGCGCAGAATTTAGAAAGACGTAGGCCTATGGTAATTTACGTCGTAATTTATGTGTGAAAGAAAACCCCTCATAATTTCATGGTGCAATGTATAACAATGCTATAGAAAATAAATTTGACTGTCCTTCTACCAATTCTTGTGAGCAACTGCTGATCAAGAAAAGTAAACTGCGAAAGGTTTAAGTCATTAAGCTTTGAAAGGCGAAGTTTGGCTTCCCTTTGTTACGGCCGATGAACCGCCACTGATCGAAATAGAGTGAGTTAAGTACAAAGAAATGAAAGTGATGTCCCCAGTCGCTATTGGTTCATCGCTTGATATGACATTTTCCTGAGTTTTAAAATAGCCGGGTTTAAGGCTGGAGTAAGCACTGTTATAAACTCGCACCTTTTTTGCCTGTTATTTTAACTGTAATTTTACGATCAGTTCATAACAGAGGTTCTGAGAATGTTAACTGTAAACCACAGTAACATGCGCACAGGACTCAGCTCACAGTTAAAATAACAAGGAGACAGTGCGTTAATTTAACTGATAAATGCAATCCATTGATAAAAGCGCAGTAACACCTAGTAGTTCGGCTTTCCATAAATGGATCAATGCCACCATCTAACGTTATTTGCTAAATAATAATAATTTTATGATGATGATGATGATTATTATTATTATTATTATTATTATTAGGCCTACTTTTCACATTATCACTTGACTCTTGCTGGAACACGAGACCAAACACTTTACGGAAATTTCTAATGATAAATGATGGCACCCCAATTTACCTTGCAGCACCCCTTGGCAGAAACATGTTCTCGTGCGCATGTTTATAAATGGTAGACCACAAACCAGTGGGTGACATCACAGTGGCTGTGTCCAAATTTTCAGGAAGCAGAAACACTCTCATTGGAATTTCTTCTTTAATGTTTAATATTTCCAAGTCACCATGACCCGCGTGTGAGTCCTTCATCAATATGATTCCAATGAGGTAGCACACACATGAACTAACACACGCACACACAGGCACACACACACACACACACACACACACTTACACAGGCATATGTACACACTTACTGTAAACACCCACACATATACACACAAACACACAAATGTATACATAATCACACACTTACAAACATGCACAAACATGGAAATGCTTGTGCACACATAATGGTTAGACAGGACTCCACACAAGACCTGCTACATGAAACAGCTTTTGATTTTATTGTTAGGCACTGGTGAATCAGCTATGTCTATTCAAGACTACACTATTCAATACAGTTCTCTTGCACCTCAAATGAATTGCATCAGATAATCCTATCCAGGGCAGTAAACAAAAATATTTTTTAAAACATTTTTTTAGATATATTCCAGAAAGGAATGAATAAAGGCTATGCATTAAGTTACAAAAAGCAAAACTGGATTGAGATTCTGGGCTGGCCTGTCCTATTATAACGCCACTCCAGCCCTCAAACTCACCAGCCTATTAAGACCCGGACTGCATTCCACTCTCCAGTGTGATCACCTACATCTGTTACTCCTTGCATAATTGCCTTGGTTTTGCCCATATAATAGGGAGCTTTGCACTTATTCGGTGCGAAGTCTCGTAAGCCTGTGGTTCAGCTGTAGTCTTGCATTGACTTAGATCCCGCGTATTCATATATAATATATTTAACCTAAACTCAAGCGCTGCACTTGTTGTGTATGTGCAGCACAGCTTCTTTGTAACTAGGAACCTCGCTTCCTGTTTCTTTATCTTTGTAATACTAAAGCACTGTTACTACTGTCACAGTAGGCTACACCATATTACTAGTGTAATTCACCAAGGAATCTTGTTTCCTTGTTCCTTTGTACTTTACCTTCGCTGCCTTCCTGCATTGTGGTGAAGGCATAATAAATCCTGATTCTTCTTTGCATCTGAGTCCAGTTCTACATTTCCTGTTTTCTGTGCACTCTCAAACGGTGCACAGAAAAAACCCTTACACCTATCGTGCATTTGTTGTATCTTCACAAGGGCAAACTCAATATAGTGATGACAAATCACACATTCACTTTAAGACTGCACAAGTAAATTAAATATCCAAAGCTTACATGCCCAGTAAAAATCTAAGTGCTCAGACACGGCTACATGGGAGGATCCGGCAAGTGGATATTTGGAGCTGATATTTGTGTTAGATTGAAGCACGATAAGGTTTGGGAATCAGTTCCCCCTGAGGACTTGAAAATTTTCATCTAATAATCAGTAGTGCGTGTGTGTGTGTGTGTGTGTGTGCGTGCGTGCGTGCGTGCGTGTGTGTGGTGTGTGTGTGCGCGTGTGTGTGTGTGTGTGTGCGTGCGTGCGTGTGTTGTGTGTGTGTGTGGATGTGTTTACCCAATTATCTCTCTGCTGGGGGGATGGGAGGGCTTTTAAAGATAGGACAGAGAGATTTAATCTGTCTGTTTGCTTGTAAAAGGACAATACTTGCTCTGCATCTGTTTACTTAAGAGACAAGGGAGGCAAACAAATGAGCAAGTGCCCACACTGGCAACCATAAGAGAACTGTACAATCAGAACACAATGAGAGAATACAAATACATACAGAAAGCCCATGAGAAAATGCCCTTGAGTATATGCTGGGCTAAGCATATGCCACACACGTACTTACTCACTCACACGTGCGTGTGCACACACACACACCAGCGCACACATGCCCAGTCAGGCACATACACACACAAACACGCACACATGCATCCATGCAGACGCACATGCATACCCATGCACACACACAAGTACCTCCTCAAGTCCAAGATCTACCATTCAATTCATTAGGTAGCCAATTACCTGTAATAAGATTTTTTTTTTTTTTTTTTACAGCAAGACAGGGTGACCCTTCAATACTTTACCACATGGGGATCAGTTGCTATTACTAATGGCAGACATGCCTGCACTGAGTCTGCCCTGTAAAATTATGGTGCACTCATCCTATGGAATAGGATGCCTTTTAATGCTACCAATTTCTTGGCCCTCTTTCTGTGAGTGGCCCTGTTTAGGAACATGCTGCCAGATCAATAGCAGCAGAGAGAAAAATAAATGAAGCTGGTGGTTATGGGGCATGTTTATGTGATGAATGCATTATTAACTCTAAGATTTATCTGGTTTGTGCTTAGGACCACTTTCTCCTATGAAGGCAATGGGCTCAATTATGGTAACCATGTAGGCCTACCTTACCCCCAACGAAGCGGCCCTTGCAACTGTGAAACACTGCCCCCTAGTGGCCATAGAGGTCTCTGCACAAATGCCCCACTAATCCGATCCCCATTTATAATTCATATTCGTGAGATTAATTTCTTATGAGGTGTTAGAACGGGGATTGGAAATTTAAAAGTAACTGCTACATATTGCATGCTCTGCTTACACTGCAGAATATAAAAACAACCTGATCAGCAAAGTATTTTGAAAGTATAATGTATAAAAAAAGAAACTTTACTCCAACTAATTTGTCAGTCACAAAGATGTGGTAGCTTCTTCGTTCATCACCTGCCTGACTATGTGATGAAGAAGTAAATGCAAACTTTCTCAAGGAACTGCTCTTTGATACATTGTCTGGCCAAAAATGAAAGTTGCCATCAGGATTTACTCAAGCAAATACATAGCAGCCTATGACTGAATCATTATTGAACTGCTCAATATGTTTCAGCCTGCACTAATTCTAAAAACACTGATGCAGTGTGGAGCTTCTTATCTCTGTCACAACCCTCTTGTGAATGCCCTCGGTGTCTCCTCCCATTCAGCAACTTATTTTGTGTATCTATTAGAAGTAATGTCTCTTTTGATTGGTTTGCTTCTTGCATGCTGCCGTATCCTGGCTGTGTCTCGTTTCATAGATCTCATTCAGTGTGTCTGTGATGTGTATATATACCCCCTCCTTTGACTTGGAAGCTGCTGAATTGTAATTTGCTATGAGTGCTTAAACCCAGTAAGTACTTGCTAGTAAAACTCTTCATCTTTTGAAAGTAAAACGTGACCTTTAATGATAGGCAACGTCCGTAGATAACTTCCTTATTTAGTTGATAAGAACAAGCTCCCAAGCCTCTTTCAAGGGTCCTGGGCTGGAGACCATGTTCTGGATAAATCTTGTTGAAGTCTGTTCCTCTCTCCAGTTTATTTGGAACAACCTCCCAATCCTTCCACGGTCATCATGATTGGAACAGCGTTCCTCCTAAGTTTTTCCCTCCGGCCCTGGGACAGTTCGGCTCTGGCAAAGTGTTCATTCCATCTGGCTGTCATCCAGAAAGCCACTGTCTGGCATTTGGCAATGCCTCCTCGATTTCGCCCAATGCATCTTAACTTAACTGCGCTTTCCTCTTCTGGGTTCCATCCCAGTGTTACCATATTTCAATCAATAAACCCTACTATTGGATTTTACTCTGCCTCCACACTTTATTCCTGGTCTGGATCATGAGAATTTCTTAAACAGCCATGTTCAGAGCCGTATTCCATCGTTATGGAAATGATGTTACTCTGTTTCAAGAGGGGAAAATTATTGGCCTGCTTCAAACATAGAAAACAACTACTGAGATTGCTGTTCTCACTGGTATTGGGTGAAGAACTGTCTTTCCCATTTTTAACCCGGAAGGATGGTTGGACCGTCAACTTTGCAGATGAAATGGATCAGGAAAAAATCATGAATGATTGTGATTGGAGATCAATGAAATGCTTTGTGAAATCTCATCATAAAAAAGTGACAGTAGTACCCATTGCCATGTTAAATTGTGAAAGTAAGAGCATTTCCACATGCACAATGCAACATGGGCTTGCAGGGATGGGACTAAACAGCTGCACGGCCACAATAAAACCACTTTTCAATGAGTTTAATTTTGGTAAACAACTTTAATTTACCAGGGAGCATAAAGATTGGATTGTGGAGCTATGGAAGAAGGTCATATGGTCTGATGAGTTCAGATTAACCCTACTCCAGTGGGATGGGCAGATCAGAGTAAAGACGGAAGTCCATGAAGTGATGCACTCATTATGCACAGTGCCCACTGTACAAGCCTCTCGAGGCAGAGTTATAATCTGGGGTCGCTTCATTTGGTCAGGTCTAGGCTCAGCAACAATATGCAGCAATAAAATGAAGTCAGCAGACTACCTCGAATGGACTGAATGACCAAGCTATCTCGTCAATTGATTTTTTTTTCCCCCTGATGATGCAGGCAGATGATAATGCAAAGATTCCTTGGGCTCAAATTGTGATAGAGGTTCAGGTTCAGAGAGTATGATGAATCATTTTCACACATGAATTGACCACAACAGTGTTCTGACCTTAACCAATTGAAAGTTTTTGAGATGTGCTGGAGAAGGCTTTTCGGAGTGGTTTAACTGTCCCATCGTCAAAACAATATCTCAGTCAAAAATTAATGCAACTATGGCCAGAAATAAATGCTGTTAGGTTGCATAAAATTGTTGAAACAAAGCCATAACAAATGCGCACCGTGATCAGAGCTAAAGGCAGTCCACGTAAATTCTAGAGAGCCTGACTTTTTTTTTTTTGCCAGGCAGTGTAGTTTAACATTAATATAGGATGCGCCGAACACTTTCCCATTTCATTTAACCCTTCAAACATATTAATTATAGAAACCCCCTGAAAATGCATACGAAATCCACGCATTTAATAGATACATACCTTTTACCTCTACGACTATATTACTCAATCTGAGGCGATTCATTTTGCTCCCATCATGTTTACCTCTCATTCAGTGATTAACTCTCATTTAGCATGCTCTCCAAACAAGCCTCCCATAGGTGAAAAGCTCCAAGCTCCAGTCATAAGTTCAAACCTGATGTTTGTGTAGGCCTGCTCCTTACTTCCAGCTCAAACCACTGCCCCCACGCTTGTTCTGCTCTGAGTGCCCATGACATCACAATGCTCTTTCAGGGCAAAGCTTCAGGATTCAGCATGAGCTTCAAGATCCAGGCTGTGAGGTAAAAAGGACACTGTTTCTTTCCATTTCCAGCAAGGCTTCTCCATTGCTTCATACCTGCTTTTCTATTAGTCCACTCACTCTGGTGTTTTTGAACTTCAGCTGCTTCGTGTATTGATCACCTGCCCTCCTCTCTCTACTTTATCTCCATCTCTCTTTAATCCACCTCTTTCCTCTGGCTGTTTTTTCTTCTGCCTTGTAATGGGTACATTGCCTCCATCCCTTCTCTATAAAGCACATCCTGCATCCTTTCATCCAAAACGACCCCATCTTATTTAAGCGAACATCCAGTGGTGCTGTATCGTTCACAATGCAGTTTTTATTACAGGAAAACTAAACCAAAACCAAGACTCATGCCAGCCTGGACAGTATCACTGAAAGAAGTGAATAGCTCGATTTACTTAAGAATGCCATGTTTTATTGGTTCACAGAACTGAGTTCTGTCAAGTTACCTATAAGTCCTTTGAATTAGTTAGAAGTTAGGATACTGAAAACTTTTGTGTTGAACCAGTTTATGTCATATGCTCCAGTAAATCTAACTTTTTTTGAGTGTACAATATATCTTTGCAGTACAACTCGCGGAGAAAATGGATAATGCCTGGGATGATCAAGGATCAGCCTCAGGTTAACTGGCCTTAAATTCAAGGTCCTGCTAGACTCTGGCAGAGAGAAACTGCTGGCGGCTGCAGAAGAGATTCACCTCTCTGTATCCATTTTTCAGAAGGAACTAAAAGTGAATCAGTTGTTCAAAATAAAATATCAATGGGACAAAACAAACAGAAACAAGACAAATATTTTTAAAAAGTGCAATAAAAAATCCTTATCTGCCAATATTCAAATAGAGTTGAACTAGAAACACCCCTAAGCCATAGAAACAGATACTGTGAGTTTGTCTCTTTTGACCCCCATAGCAGAGGAATGATTCATTCAGCCGACAATAACTTTGAGCTTTGAAGAGTATTCAAAGAAGAGGTGGCTGACAACAGCTATTATGATGCTTGAGAAACATATGAACAGTAGCATTTTTAATATGGTCTTGTTTGCAGGTGCAGTCAATCAATTTGACTCTGTGCTGCAGTATTGATGAGAGATTTCAACATTTCAACAGGTTTTTGACAAGCTTTGCGATGAACTATGGTATTGATGAGACACAGAAAACAGAAAATCTATGGTGTTTTTAAGATGCAGTTTGAAATGATGAGACAAGGTTTGACTTGCTGGCTTGCAGGACTGTCATGAACTTGGACATGTATAGTACATATGATTTTTGAAACTGTATGGATGCGGAGTGGAAAAGGATCTAATGCAATGCATAGCAATACAACAAGTGTTTGTTTACTGAGAGATAAAAGCCTGTGCCTAACCACAAAAGCAAATTTCTTTTATTACTCATTTTCAAAAAAAAAAAGAAGTTCGCTTTAATCATCAATGCCAATGCGGAGCCTTCTGCTTGATTCTTAATTCATCAAAATCTGTTGACAGATATGATAAAGTGCATCAGTGATGCTTGAATTTTGCCAACAATGGAAATTGTGTGAACATTCTGAAGAAGAAATTGGCATTTACAGAAAAATTGCAATGGGAGTAGTTTCGTGTCAGAGGTGTGCAGTCGACAGAGGCATAGAATCTAACTGCCTGAATTCAATTTTTTCAAGGCAACTGAGGGCAACAGGCCCTTGTATAAACAGTTGTTTGCCTTCGGAGTGGCTGAGATTTAATACATTAGCCGTGATAAAGAACACGCTTTAGCCAGCACATTACAATGATTACTTCCATCAAACACTGTCCATCAGGTTTCAACCTTATTTAAATGTTGCATTGTGTTTAATGTCTTGATTGCAATCTTGTCTATTCCCTCTTCTCTGACTGTCTAAAATGATAATTAGATAAAACTATGCCAACATAAATTAAATTATAGTTTTTTTTTTTCTAATGGCCGTTTCAGTTTTAAATGAACAATCAGATTAGGTTCAAGCAGTGTCAGAAATGTATCAAATAGAGATTTTGGAAGGAAGCTCTAGCTCTTTTTAAAAGGTAGCACCATGTTTTTATTTAGTGTGGTTTTTGCAGGTCCATCTTTGTGCATCCAGTCAAAATGTTTTTCAATAGGATTCCCTGCAACAGAAAAGAGTGGCCTATTTAAAGCCTGTTTAATTGCGCTTTGTGAATCAGTGCAATTTCAAGCTAGTGTTTGTTTAATTAATTTAACCCAGAGAGGCTTACCCGTAGGTCTCTATGCACTTTTTCAACTATTGTTGGCCTAAAATCCCAATTTGCCTCTGATGTTCTTGTAGTATAAATGTAATTGCTTTTTTATAATTAAAAAGCAACAAAAGCGTACATATAAACTCATGACCCCTCGGAGAGATAATTGACTGGTTAATTATGAAAGATTCATTTATTGCTGCATGTGTTTTTCCATGTACAACCCCAATTCAGAAAAAAAGTTGTGACGATATGAACACATAAATGTAAAATACTGTAAAAACAGAAAGCAGTGATTTCTAAATTTAATTTGACTTGTATTTCATTGTTGACAATATGAAGACAAGATATTTGATGCTTTGTCCTATCAACTTCAATGTGTTTTTAAAAATACATCCATTCCTGCCATGCAGGACTGCAACACATTCCAAAAAAAGTTGGAGCGAGGGCAACTGAGGACTGTTAATGAGATTTAAATAATTTGAATAATGATGTAATTTGATAAAGCTGATGTCAGCAGGTGATTGTAATAACGTGCTGGTACAAAAGCACCATGCAGGGTCTTGTCCTTCAGGAGCGAAGATGAGCTGAGGATTGTGAATTAGCCCACATACGTGTGAAAAAAGTATTGAAAAGTTTAAAAACAACGATCTTCAAAGAAAGATAGGAAGGGGTTTGCTTATTTCACCCTCTAAAGTGCATAACATAATGAACTTATTCAAGGAATTCACTGGAAATTTTGTGCATAAAGGGCAAGGGGGCAAGCCAAAGCTGAATACTCATGATCTTTGATCACTCAGGCAGCATTGCATCAAGAGCCATCATTTGACTATCAGTGATATGACCATATGAGCTCAGGATTACTTTGGCAAAACGTTTGTCAGTTATTACAATACATAGTGACATCCACAGATGTCAGTTAAAACTTGACTGTGCAAAAAAGAAGGCTAAAGTTAGCAGTGTCCCGAGGCGCCATTGACTTCTCTGGACTGAGACATTTGTGATGGACCATTACACAGCGAAGAGGTCAATTGTGGTCAGAGGAATTAATATTTCAATATTTCAGGTGAAATGGATGCTGTATGCTGTCGACCAAAGAGGAAAGGACCATTCTTACAATTACTTGCAACAAGTCCAGAAGCCATGCTCTGTCACGGAATAGGGTTGTGTCACTGCCCTTGGCAAGGCAACTTTTGTGAAGGAACCATTAATGCTGAAAAGTGCACCAAGATTTTGGAGCAACATGGAGGCTTTGGATACACCTGTGTAAAAACTTTTTTGTTTTACCCAGCAGGGGAACCCTCTTTCACCGACCCTCTGTATTAAAGCATTGGAAACCCTTGTGAGTGCTATTTGCAGTAGGCAAGACATCACTGGAATCTCAATGGGCAGCCATAATTCAAAATTATGCAGATGATAGATCACTTTGGTTAACCCACGTCACTCTATTCCAAAGATGTCAAACCTGACCGAATCATTTAGCAAATTTTCAGGGCCTAAAATAATTGGAGCAAAAGCAAAAACACACCACTTAATTACCATATCTTTTAATCCGCACAAGGGACAGCACTGTTGTATAGAAACCACGAGGAATGAGGAATCTGGGTATAAATATTAGGTCACCAGTCATTAAGCTGTTTGACATAAATGGTTCTGATATTTTAAATTAGACTAAAGATGATCTTAAGAGGAGGTCTGTTCTGCTAATGTCATTATGAGGTAGAGCAGAAGTACTTATGAATACATTTACTAATTCTGCTCCGCCACTACATTTTCCACAATGCTGGTTTAAGGAAATTATCAAATTACTCTCAGGCTTCTTTTATGGAAAGATGAAAAGCCTTGAATAAATCACAAGAAAATGTCACTGCCAAGATCCAATGGGAGTCTCAATATCCCAAATACATGTTTGTGTTATTTATCATTTAGTGTAAGATTAGCTCTGCAATGGGCATATGGTTAAACAAAAAAATGAAGGTAGTTGGGAATGGCTGGAAGGACAAGTTACGGCAGAACACAAATCAATTTTTCTAAAATATTTATAGTACTGTCCCTAACCCACTCTGGAGTTAAACAACTCTGTGATAATATTTTTGTCTGACACAGCTAAAACCCTTCATAAAAAGCCAGGCATCTGTGGTGTATCTTTACCTTCTTGCCCACTATGGCTAAACTAGATTCTTTCAGCTGGGGTCAAAACACTGAATAATCATATGTGGCAGAACCAAAACATACACCATGTGAGACAATCAATATGAAACAAAGAAATACTGCCAATTATTAATTGGTTAAGTATGTTATTTCCCGCATACAGTCAAAACGGCCTGCCAATATATCTTTTTTTGGCTGACCTGTACTGGCCGAGTTCAGCACGTGCACAAGTAACCATTGGCAACTGTGGCATTCGCTCTCTTCAGAGAAGCAGACGACAGTCACAGACCTAGCATTTAGCTTTTTAATGAGTCTTGAAGTCGCGTACTTCAGAAGTCATAGTCATAATATTGTCATGATAGCACAACATACTTAACTAATTAATAAAAATATTATAAATTGCTTATTTTCGTAATGCCTTGGTATTACCCACATGGAAAGAATCTATATGAACATATATGCGCATATATGCAACCTATATGCCACATATATGCTGCATATATGTGCATATATGCCGCATTTAGGCCGCATATAGGCCAAATTCAGGTACATATATGTGCATATACAGGGCATATAGGTCTCCTATATCGCTTCTTTATATCCACATATAGGCCTTATATGTACATACAAGGTATATGTCTCCTATATTGCTCATATACCCAGTGGCAGGTTCTGTTTGTCATACCTATTGTATAGCTCATATCTCACTTTTGCAACTGTCATACATGATGCCTAGCTCATATTTTTATTCTCAAGGTAATATCTGCATATTAGTCCAAAGTCCCTTACAGAAATAACAAGAATTTCACGCAATAACTTATTAATCGCATGTGATCACGTGAAATTGGCATCACATTTGATCATAAATACATGTTGACATGTGACAACGGCATGTTATGTGTAAACCAGTCATTATTAACTATGGCAAGTGAGAGGAGACAAAAAGCTATGATATCAACACAAATATCTAATACTATTTGTTTCATTTTTTTCCTGAAACATTAACAATAACAAGGTCATCAATTCTTTCTTGACCATACTTATTTCCATTCTATGAAGATTGAGTTGTGTATTGTGGAAGAGAAGGAAATGTATAAAAACAAAATAGTTTGATTATGTTTATTTCATCAATTAAACATTTTTTCAAGTTTAAGTCACTGCCAGATTCACCACATTAGATAAAATTGGATTCACATCATTACAGCTCATACACATCCACTGAAAGGTAATACACTACACTGTTACATCCACCAAATGAAATGTTTTCTATCTTGTCTGTAATGCAGTTTCTAGATGAATATGGCTCAGAGGTCATTAGTCTAAATGTAGCAAAATAAAACAAAAATAACAAAATAAAAGTACATAGAAGAACATACAGTCAAGTAACCATGCCTTTCAAAAGTCATTTTCATTCCCACATCTATCTGAGCATTTCACTGTGGTTAATGAATTTGAAGACAAAGTCTACATTTCTGTTCACAGTTTTAATGAACAGACACTTGTCTTTTATCTGAGATGCTTGTATAGCAACTAAAGGTCCCACCCTTTTTCCTACAGGGATTAAAAAACAAGGATTCTTAAATTTCCACACGGAAAGAACCTATATAAACATGTAGGTTTTAATATAGGGCCACATATAGGTTTCGTATATATGCGACATACATAAAATTGTCCGTTTTCATATATTATATGAAAACGGCCAATTTTATGTTGGAGCGGTGGTAGTAGGGCTCTAACCTTTGTCAACTGCTTGGCCTCTCCTGGCTGGCTGCAACACTATCACTTAGCTTTACAGGGGAAAAGGATGGCAGCCCTCCCCCTCCCTCACCACAGTGCAATGGGAAAAATATAGAGGGAATCAATGATGATCCCTAACTGTATAACATTTAAAATAATACAAATGAAATTTTTTTATAGAACTTATCTCACTCCATCCAAAATTAACAAAATGGATCCAACTCAATCTGATTTGTGCTGGCATATTTGTGGTGAGGTGGCCACTCTTTATCACATGCTGTGGTGAAGAGCCTGTGGACTGGGGCGATAAAAATTGTTTCTAAAATCTTGACAGAACAAATATTTTTTTGCGTAGTAATATGCCTGTTGGGTGATGAGATCACAAATATCAAGTCAAAAGTCATACAGCATTTTGTAGCAATAGCCTGTCTGAAAGAAAATGGGAAAAATGAGAGAATTAAGTGCTATTTTTGCCATCTCAGCACGAGATTTCATCCCCCTCCCCTTCATGTGGTTTCGTGAATGTATGTTCACATGTCACAAAAAAAAAAAACTCCTGAAAAAATATTATTTGAAAAAAATTTTGGAGCAACATGAGTTGCCTTCAAACTGACATCCTTTCCTTGGAAGCCCATTCATTTTTCATCAATGCAGCGCAAAAACCACATTCTGCATGCATTCCAACAGCATGCCTGTGTAAGAGTGTGTGGGTGCTGAGCTGGCCCACCTGCAGTCTCAACTTATCCCCAAAAGAAAACATGTCATGCATTTTAAAAAGCAAAATGTGACAACAAAGACTCCACACTGTTGCACTCCTTAATACTCGTTTGAAGGAAAAATGGGACAAAATTACTCTTGAAACACTTAATCACTTGGTGTCTTCAGTCCGTAAACATTTATTACAAGTTGTGAGAAGGAATGGTAACATTACAAAGTGTTAAAAAAAACCTTTCTGTCTCAATTTGTAAGTGTTGCAAGAATTAAAGTGGAAATATGTGTATTTTGAGAAATTAAAAAAATGATGTGGTGAAACATCAAATAATATGAAGTTATGTCATTTTCAAGGTCAAAGACAATTTACAAATCTCTGCTTTTGTTTTTTATTTGAGTTTAACATTCTGGTCTAACTTTTTCTGATATGGGGTTGTGTTTATTGTGCTTGGCTTTTGCATGTCTATTGTGATTCTTACCCTGCCAAGGTAACAAAAAGGCTTAGGTCAAAAAGGATTAAAATGACTGATTCGCAGCTTGAAGAAACCCAAAGTAATTAAGCTCTCTTCTTCTGTGGTTTGAAAGTGTTCTCGTGGTCTCCCACATGGAAAAAATCTATACGAACATATATGCGCATATATGCGCATATATGCCTCATTTAGGCTATATATTGGCCAAATTCAGGTACATATATGTGCATATACAGGGCATATAGGTCTCCTATATCGCTTCTTTATATCCACATATAGGCCTTATATGTACATACAAGGATTTTTTTCAAGTTTAAGACACTGCCAGATTCATCACATTAGATAAAATTGGATTCACATCATTACAGCTCATACACATCCACTGAAAGGTAATACACTACACTGTTACATCCACCAAATGCAAAGTTTTCTATCTTGTCTGTAATGCAGTTTCTAGAGGAATATGGCTCAGAGGTCATTAGTTTAAATGTAGCAAAATAAAACAAAAATAAAATAAAAGTACATAGAAGAACACACATTCAAGTAAACATACCTTTCAAAAGTCATTTTCATCCCCACATCTATCTGAGCATTTCACTGTGGTTAATGAATTTGAAGACAGTCTACATTTCTGTTCACAGTTTTAATGAACAGACACTTGTCTTTTATCTGAGATGCTTGTATAGCAACTAAAGGTCCCAGACTTTTTCCTACAGGGATGAAATAACAAGGATTCTTAAATTCCCACGGAAAGAACCTGTATAAACATAAACATTATAGGTTTAGCATTTTCACATATTATAGGCCATTTTTATTATGCATATATGTACCTATCTGTACCTATAGTATATGAAAACGGCCAATTTTATGTATGTCGCATATATGTGAAACCTATACGTGGCCCTATATTAAAACCTACATGTTTATATAGGTTCTTTCCGTGTGGGCTGGTCTGTTGTCATTCTTTCTTCCATGATTCCCATCTTGCCCCAGTTAATTTATCTGTTCAGGTGGAGCAAGAGAGTCTCCAATTATTTGAGAGGCCTGACCCTCACCAGTTGCATAAAGATATTAGAGAAATGTCAATATAGGTCAAGTTAATGCTCAAATGGAAAAAGGGATCAATTGGACTTTATTTAGTACTGTGCTTGTTGCTTCTTTTGAATTCATTGGACAAAAGTGGACTTCACCAAGCTGAGGTAGTGCTGAATTACTGTACTCATTATATTCCTGAGTGTTCAGGAATGAGGAATGAGTGGTTCACTTTGGCCACTATTGCTACCATCACTGCAGATCCTTTGTGTGAGAAGATTTTATAGGAATTACTTTTTGTGTTTATTCTTGGTGCATTGAGGACGAACCCACTTGTTTTGTGTGACCCTATGACTTTCCTTGTAATGCCACCACCAGGTCAAACTTTACATTTACATTTCTAAAGTTTCAGATGTAGTGAGGGTTTAACATTTTCTGGGGCGACAAGTACTATTGCGCACCCAATCGCAAAATTATTTCCACGCGCCTGCCAAGGCTGAAATTTAGACCAAGTGGTGTCTTGGTAGCAAACCTGACACAAATCAATATTCAGACCCCTGGTATTATTTTAACGGTCCCTCCTGTACTGTTAACACCAGTAGCTTTTCAATCTCGTAAGTGTGGGTTGGGTCTACTGTGTCTTAATGTAAGGAGTCTGTTATCAAAAATGGATTGTGTTAGGGCTCTGGTTCTGCAAAGTAATCCTGATGTATTTCTTGCCACTGAATCTTGGTTGAATGATTCTGTGTCGGACCATGATATAGCAGTGGTTGGTTATGTTTTTAGGTGTGACAGGATTAAGAGAGGGGGAGGGGGTATTGATGTTTGTAAAATCCTCTCACTGTGAATGTTTTATTATCCTCCTCTATTCCAGAGCAGTTTGAGTGTCTAATTATCAAAATAGGTTTGGGTTGTGCAAGTTTTACACTAGCAAGTGTGTATCGCCCATCAAGCGCTCTTTCATCCTCCATGATCAATCTCTCTAATATCTTGTCCACTTATGCTCACACTGAATTATTGGTTGCTGGTGATCTCAATATAGATTGGTTATCACCATCCTCAAACCATTTTAAAGAGGTCTGCGACGGCCTGACTCTCACGCAACTTATTTCGGAGCCTACACGACCTAATTTTAAAGATTTCTCGGTCAACTTTGATCTGATTTTAACAAATAGACCGCACAAGTATGCCCTGAGTTGCATCTTTCCTTTGGATTTTAGTGATCACTGCCCAGTAGCATGTATTAGAGACATGAAAGTTAAAGGCTCCTCCATGTTTTATTACTTAAAGAAATTTTAAACATTTCTGTGAACAGGCCTTTCTGCACAATATTTTCTGGAGTGATTTAAGCTCTGTGGGTTTTATTCCAGACCCTGACCTAGCATTGGCTCACTTTATGACTGTGTTTAATCGTGCTGTGGATAAGCATGCTCCGGTGAAGAGACTTAGGGTTAAGAATAGAAGAAACCCTTGGTTCTCGAATGCCTTATCCACGGAACTACGCGGCAGGGATGAAGCATGGGGTAAAGCTAGGGAAACCCAGGCACTCTGACTGGCAGGTTTTTAGAAAATTAAGAAATAAATGCTGCTCACTGATTAAAAAGGCGAAATCTGCTTATTTTATCTCGGCACTGGCCAAGAGTCAGGGTAATCCTGCAAATTTTTGGAAAATTGTGAAGTCCCTGAATTGTTATCCGTCCTCATCTATACCACACTCTATCCATTCTGGTCCTATAACTGATAAACACAAAATCCGTGATCTTTTAAACATTTTATAGCGGCCGGAAACCTTTTTGATAATTTTATTAATCAGTCCTCTACAGGGGATATGTCTGACCTCAGCTCTAGTTCTTTCACAAATTCTCCAAAACCTAGGGTATTGTTTTCCATTTAGGGAATTTCAAGTGAATGAGGTCCTACAAGAATTGAAACAAATTGAAGTAATTCCACTGGAGAGGATCATCTAGTTCCGAGTCCTTTGCGTTTAGCAGCCCCAATGATTGTGCATTCAATAGCTAATATTTTTAACGTTTCAGTAACGACGGGGACTATTCCCAGTGTATGGAAAGCTGCTGATGTTTCCCCAGTTCTGTGAACAGCTACCGACATCTCAAAATTACCTTGCCCGGCTAAGACTTTAGAATCTCTCGTTAAGCAACAACTGTGCTGTGAGGTATCATTCAGGAACCAGTCGCGAGAACACAGGATTGCAGGTAAAGTGATTTTGAGCGAGGGGGGTAACCCCCGCAGGGCAGAAGGCAAAAGGTACAGAGTCCACAATCCAAAAGTCACAACCCAGGAGGGCAGAAACAGAGTCAAAAACCAGGGCAGCAAACACAGTACTCGTGGTCAGGCAAAAATAGGTTCGGTACACAGGCACAGGTTTGTCAGAAGCAAAAACCAAAAACCAGTGGGCGTAATCCAAACCGTTAACAGGGCAGCAATCACAAAAATCGTAGTCGGGCAAAAAAGGGTTCGTAAACACAGATGCAACAATAATCCAAAATGCAGAGCCAAAAATCGTAAGTCGGACGGTCCAGTCAGAAGAGTAACACTATGAGTACAAGGCGAATACGAAAGCAGCACAGGTAACAAGAGAAACGTTCTGATGGGGAACTGCTGTGAGAAGACCGCTTAAATAGACACAAGGGAAGTCACATGCTATGATCAGGGACAGGTGAATGGGATCAGACTAATTACGTGGGAGCAAACACGAGGGAGAACCTAACCACATGAAATTGGCAAAAGCCAAAACGCGGACAGGGATCACAGGACAACCTATAGACAAAACATACAGCTCCGGTTAGGGAGTTCTAACGTGCACAGATAATGAGAGGCAGGACAGAGTAGAGCAGGTGCAGAGGATCCGCTGAATTGCAGCAAAGACTGAGAAGGAAAGAGGGGGAGACTAGAACAGGGCGAGTGCTGAGAGCTTGTTAATCAATTAGTAAGTGCAGCTATACAATCCCTGGTGCTCGTTAGTAAGTTAGTATTATATACAATGTTAGTCTTGGTTAGTATCTTAACAAAAACAAACTGTTAGTATGGGTTAGTAAAATAGAAAAGCAAGGTGAAGGAAGCAAACGAGATTAGAAGGAATGTTTGAAACCCAGAAACCATGAAATCACCTAAACATGTGACACGCAGGACTTGGGGAGAAGCTGTAGCTAAAAGGACCAGACAGGGGAGACAAAGTGCAATGAAGGGCATGGGTAAAGACATGGACCGGACTATAACAGAAATGTGGATCTGGCAGGGAACTACAGAACATGGCAAAAACAAAAACATGGCAAAGTACAAACATGGCAAAAACAGAACAGGCATGGCAGAATCATAACGTGCAGCTTTTTAACTTTAAACAACATTTTAACTTCACAACAATCTGGCTTCAGTCCTGGTCATAGCACCATCACAGCAGCCTCAGTGGTTATAAATGATTTGATATCAGCTGTGGATAATAAACAAAAATGTGCAGCCCTATTTATTGATTTAGCAAAAGCTTTCGATACAGTAGACCATTTTATTTTATTAAAAAAGTTGTCTTCCATTGGTCTTGATTGTGATGCCTGCTTGTGGTTCCAGGACTATCTCTCTAATAGAACACAAGCTATTATGCTTGGGGATGTGAAGTCTCAATTTTTAAAAGTGACGAAAAGAGTACCCCAAGGATCCATACTTGGACAGATTTTATTTACAATTTATATTAATAATATTGCTCGTAATATTGCAAATTGCAAGGTTCATTTTTATGCAGACGACACTGTGTTGTACTCCTCTGCACCAACGTGTGCCCAGGCCTTATCTACCTGCAATCGGCTTTTAATCTTATTCAACACGGTCTGGCAGATCTGAAACTTGTTTTAAAAACGGATAAAACTAAGTTCATGTTTTTTTCTGCTCGGAATGCAATTATGCCAAATGACTCAATTTTCTCGGTGACTGGTGCTAAAATTGAGCAAGTTCAGTCTTACAAGTATTTGGTTATCTGGCTGGATCATGACTTTTCCTTTAAAACTCATGTGTCTAACTTGTCCATGAAAATCAGAACAAAAATTGGGTTTCTTTACAGAAACAGGTCTTGTTTTTCTTTAGACAGTAGGAAGAGGATTGTTCAGGCAACAATCTTACCTTTATTTGACTATGGGGATATCCTATGCATGCATGCCTCTGATAGTACTTTAAGACCTCTGGACGCAATTTATCACAGCGCTCTGCGTTTTATCACTGGAGATTGTTTCCGCATTCATCACTGTGTGTTATATACGTAGTTCTGTTGGGTGGTTTTCCCTTTATTTTAGAAGGAAGTCCATTGTATTTTATTTATTTATAAAGCATTGCTTGGCAAACTTCCTTCATATCTTACTAGGCTTTTGTCCTTCAAAATCCGAAGCCAGCATGTCAGATCGCAAGGGTGGATTTTGTTAGAGTCACCCAGGACTAGGACAAATTTGGGCTGTTCTGCTTTTAGCTCATTTGCACCTTATGTCTGGAATAGATGCCAAGACTCTCTGAAGCTTGATTGTCTCATTCCATATGAATCCTTCAAGAATCGACTGTGGGAGATGTTACTTGAGGAGGCCAGATGCACTTGCCTTTAGTTCTAACTTTAGACTTGTTCTCTGTCCTTTGCACTTGAATGTCTTACTTATTTTATTTTTTTTAATTTTCTTTTTATTTTTAACTGTATTTTAAAGTTTGTTTTCCTTTATTCTGCAGTTGTTTTATGTAATTGTGTGAATTTTACTATGCTCTGTGTGTTAACCCACACTGTAATTGTTTTATTGTTTTCAGGGCTCCCCTGAAAAAGAGACCTCGGTCTCAGTGAGACTTCTCTGTAACAAAGGAAAATATAAATGCAAAAACTCAAACAGTTTTGATTGGAATCATGTGACACTTCTTGTTATCATTTCTGGTGCATAAAGAAAGGCTGTTATTGATTTTGGTCATCCGATGATCTTTGCTTAAGCACCACCGCCAGGCCAAACTATTACAAATTTTGAAAGTGCAACAACAGCTTTGATGGAAATTGTATCAAATCTGCTTTTGGCATTCCTGGTGCATAGAGGAGGAAGTTAGTGGTTGCTCTGTAATGTTTCCTGTGTTGCCACCACTCAACCAAATTTACTGCCTCTGGTGTGTATAGAGGTAATGTTGTTGATCCTATGTCCTTCCCTGTGGCACCATCACCTTGCCAAACTTTTCATTTTTAAAGATGCGTAAATTCAAACATGTGAATACTGTCATCACTGTTGTCAACATTTCTGAGGCATAGAGGAGGAACCTCATTGATTTTTATGGGTCTAATAGTTTTACTGTAGCACCACATTTTGAGAGTGAAACTACATTTCCAAATACAATAAGTGCAACAGTTTGAAAAGGAATCAGGTCAATTTTGCTATGCAAACATACTGGTGTAGAAAAAAATCAATACTATTGTTCTGGAGACAATATGACCGTTCCTGTAGCACCTTCATTAGACAAAGTTTAACTTTTTCAAAAATGCAATAAGTCAAAGTATTCTAATTGGAATTGAGTAATATTTGCTGAGAACATTACTAGAGCCTGCGGTGGTGACAATCTATACCTGCTGTCTTCCTTTATTAGAGTGGTTACTGCAGTGGTTACCCTGTTGATTTTCTGGACCTTATACTCTTTTCTTTAGTGCCACCACGAGGCCAATACGTATGTGGGGTGTCCTGCCTCTCAACAGGAGTGGAAGTGTTATCATAGGTACTGCAGAACACCAGCCAATCAGATTAGCCAGGCCCAACATGGCTATATACAGTGCCGTGAAAAAGTATTTGCCCCCTTCCTGATTTCTTATTTTTATGCATATTTGTGACACTTAAATGTTTCAGATCATCAAACAAATTATAATATTAGACAAAGATAACCTGAGTAAAGAAGAAATGCAGTTTTTAAATGATGATTTCATTTATTAAGGGGAAAAAGCTATCCAAACCTACCTGGCCCTATGTGAAAAAGTAATCGCCCCCCAAACCTAATAAATGGTTGTGCCACCCTCTGCGACAACAACCGCAATCACACATTTGCAATAACTGGCAATGAGTCTTTCACATCGCTGTGGAAGTATTTTGGCCCACTTGGCTTTGCAGAATTGTTTTAATTCAGCCACATTGGAGGGTTTTTGGCCTGTTTAAGGTCATGCCACAGCATCTCAATCGAATTTAAGTCCAGACTTTGACTAGGCCACTCCAAAATCTTCATTTTGTTTAAGCCATTCAGAGGTGGACTTGCTGGTGTGTTTCGGATCATTGTCCTGCTGCATAACCCAAGTGCTCTTGAGCTTGAGGTCACGAACTGATGGTCGGACATTCTCCTTCAGGATTTTCTGATAGAGAGCAAAATTCATAGTTCCATCAATTACGGCAAGTCGCCCAGGTCCTGAAGCAGCAAAGCAGCCCCAAACCATCACACTACCACCACCATGTTTGACTTTTGGTATGATGTCTTTTCTATGAAATGCTGTGTTAGTTTTACACCAGATTTAACAGGATGCACACCTTCCAAAAAGTTCAACTTTTGTCTCATCAGTCCACAGAATATTTTCTCAAAAGTCTTGGGGATCATCAAGATGTATTTTGGCAAATATGAGACAAACGTTTGTTTTCTTTCTGGTCAGCAGTGGTTTTTGCCTAAGAACTCTCCCATGGATGCCATTTTTGCCCAGTCTCTTTCTTTTTGTTGAATCATGAACACTGACTTTAACTGAGGCTAGTGAGGCATGCAGTTCCTTAGATGTTGTTCTGTGTTCTTTTGTGACCTCCTGGATGAGTCGTTGACGCACTCTTGGAGTAATTTTGACAGGCCGGCCACTCCTGGGAAGGTTCACCACTGTTCCAAGTTTTCTACATTTGTGGATAATGGCTCTCACCGTGGTTCGCTGGAGTCCCAAAGCCTTAGACATGGCTTTGTAACCCTTTCCAGACTGATTGATGTCAATTACTTTGTTTCTCATCTGTTCTTGAATTTCTTTAGTTTGCAGCATGATCTGTTGCTTTTTGAGATCTTTTAGCCTACTTCACTTTGTCAGACAGGTTCTCTGTAAGTGATTTATTGATTCAACAGGTCTGGCAGTAATCAGGCCTGAGTGTGGCCGGGGGGATTACTTTTTCACATAGGAGCAGGTAGGTTTGGATAGCTTTTTCCCCTTAATAAATGAGATCATCATTTAAAAACTGCATTATGTATTTACTCTGGTTATCTTTGTCTAATATTAAAAATTGTTTGATGATCTGAAACATTTAAGTGTGACAAATAGGCAAAAAAATAAGAAATCAAGGTCAAGGTAGTCTTTATTGTCCCCAAGGGGCAATTTGTGGAAGGGGGCAAATCAGGAAGGGGGCAAATACTTTTTCATGGCACTGTATATCCATCTGAAGCTAAAGTTGAACACCCAAAACTTACAATATCATAAAATTTTGTAAAAGATCTATTTCATTTTAATTTTCATTTGAGTAACCTAAAAGTTGTTGTGGCCTCCAAGAAAATGCAGATTTCAATAATGGGTAGACTTAATCATTTTTATAAAGCTTTTTATGATCTAGACAAGGAACCAAATGCAGATTCAGCGTGAAATCCACAAGTATTTGTTAACAGGAATATGGTAATAGAGGAGGAAAAAGCTGTAGCCGAGAACTTGAGGGGCTGTCCAGCAAAGTTGGTAATGACTGGAGAGGGGTAGAGGCGAGTCCACAGCCAGGCCAGTGGACATCCCGGGGCTGAAGCCAGGTGGTGAATCCCCCTCACTGAAGCAGGACTGCTTGACAGTAGAACCTAAGCGTTTAACAGGAACTGTTATCGGGAGACTGATGAATACTTTGGAGGTGTTCCTAATAAACTGACTCAGAGGAATGGGCAGGATCAATGGATTGACATGAACATCGTCCCAATCCTGGGGACCAATATAAAGGCTTGGGAGCTTGTTCCTATGAATAAGACTCCAAAGAGTAATTACGTTTTCCTTATCAGTAAGTTACCAAAAACACTCGCATGAAGAGTTAAGCTCAATACTAGAAGACACAAACTGACTGGAAAACTTAGTTGGATGTGAACAATTACAACCCAGCAACCACACTAATATCACAATGAACTTCTATAGATTGGACATTCACAAAAGGGGTGAGGCATACAAATGATAACACGTGGCAATATAAGGGAAGAGACAAGACAATAAATCAACTAAAAGAGACAAAACAGAAAATCACACCCAGATTGCTGGAGCAATGGAGGAACCAATTAATGACACACAAGGGTTATGACAAAAGCTAAAGTCCATTTTATTCTGCATATTTATTATTTACCAGCAAGGTTTTATGATCTTTTCACATAGTATTAATGTTATATCAACTATAAAAAAGGTAGCAGTTGCATTTTATAAGGATAACTTAAGTTACACAGTTTGTTAGAGGGCCAATACAGAAATATATGGGGTCCGTAAATGGCATATTGCCATTTACTGATCCCCATATACAACGTATTTCCGTATCGGCCCTCTAACAAACTGAGTAATGAATTTATCCCGCTGAAGAACTTTTTTTCACATGCATGCTATTTCAGCTGCTCCAGAGACACTAAGGGAGATGATCTACTCGTACGCTATGTATGGGCTCGGAGATATAATATGGGAATATACGGGGTATCCACGTGTCTGCTTTCGACCAATGCCATCCAAGTATTCTTGTCTGAGGTGGGATAAAGCATAGTCCTACACCCCCATTTGATGAGTCACAACACTTGTTCAGTGTGATCTTTGTGACTTTTTAGATGTAGATTTTTAGCGTGGTTGCCACATCTGCTGACTTACCCTCACATGAATGCCTCTACATTCTCAACAACATATGTGCATTAGTTGTCTTTCATTGGGAAAAAAATGAAACAGAACAGCCAAAAATGCAGCTTGAGATTCGCCTACTTGATGGCAGACAACACATTTTGTACAGTCACTATTGGGTCATGCAACAGGACAATGATCCCAAGCATACCAGCAAACCTATTTCAGAATGGCTGAAAAAGAAAAAAAAAAATCAAGGTGTCGCAATGGTCAAGTCAAAGTCCAGACCTCAATCTGACTGAAATGCTGCAACAGGACCTTAAGAAAGTTGTGCATAAACAAATTCCCTCAAACATCAATGAACAGAAGCAACGTAGTAAAGAAGAGAAGGCCAAAATTCTTCCGCCATGATGTGAGAGGCTGATAAAATCATATAGAAAACAATTACTTCACAGTATTGCCGCCAAAGGGGGTTCTTCAAGTTGCTGAATCATGGGATGTTCTTAGTTTTTCACACGTGGGTTTTGCATTTTGGCTCAGCATTTGTTTAATAAATAATGGCAAGGTGGAATCTGTTGTGTGTTATTTTACACCTGAGGTTAAATTTTCCAAATTTGAGGACCTGATGAGGATCAACTGATATTTTTATTATGTCCTGAATGTAAAACCATAGAACTGAAAGTGGATGTACTTTCTTTTTCTCATGACTGTATGTAAACAGAAAATTAAAGGCAAAAAGATGCCTTTGTGATTATGTACAGCTGTTCTGATGTCACTATTGACAAAAAAGGCTCCACTGTGTACTTAATTGTACCATTATTAGATGGAATTTTTGATGATATCTAATAAAAAGAAGTCCAATCCCTGGAAGATGCCCTTGTAAACACGTAGAAACTAGAAAGATTGACCAATGAGCATGACTCAATGAGTAGGAGCGGGAATAAATTTTCATGGCATCATATATTATCCATATAAACTGTTCACATCCACACCAGAAACAAAATTTACACTCTCTTGCAAAGCAAGCAGTTGTCTTGCAACCTATTAGAGTTTTACACCTATGCAGTGGATTGCAGAGTCTACACATCACTAACGTAACATTAGGTATTAATGTGAAAAATTACGGTGCGATAAATTGACTTTGTGAGCAGTCTATCTTCCAATCGTGGATGTACTTCTAAATGGTGTACCAGTTTATACATTACTTTGAATTTCTAATAAGTGGCATAGAGACCAAATATGCAGTCATTTTGTTATGTCTGACTTGCTGTCCCATTGGAATGAGTGACACTCAAACTCATCTTTCCTTGCAAGTGAACAAAAGCATCTTTTTCTCACCAAACTTTAGTTTTAATAATTGCCAAAGTTATTCTTAGTGACTGCACAATTTGCCGGTCTTCTTTTTAAAAAATAAATACTCAATTGTTAGCCATAGTTAAAGATGTAGTTTGAGCTGTGTTTTGGACACAGCTTGTCCACCAGGCCACCATCTTACTCTACCAGCAACAGCTAAACCAGCTTAACCCAGTTTTGCCTTGCTAGAGACCAGCTTTGACCTTCAACAGACCAGCAATGACCAACCAGAAGTGTTGACATCACTGCTTGGACCATTTTAAACCTGCTTTTGACCAAACCTGGTCATAGCTGGAATTTCCAGCAGTGGAGTGATACTTGGTATAGATTGGCTATCTGTCATCATGACCAGGAATTAATGGGTTATATAATGAATGCACAGTAAAACAAAGGGAATGGGAGCTTGAATTAAAAATGCCCAAAAACAGTGCCAGTAAACATTGTGGACTCTGAAATGATCATGCTTTATTATTAATGCATTTATTTGAAAAATTATTGAAGGCAGCTGATACTCTGGCTGGCAAACTGAAGTAAATATATCTTTCTCCATTTTTGGAAAAGCATGGCCAAATCACTACATGTGGTTTTGATCCTGAAGGAACAAATAATAGCAAATAATTGGGTGTCTGGTTCTTTTTTAGCTTTCAAAAGCAAGCTGCTTTCAGCTTTCCTCTGAAACAAATGTGTTTCACTCAACCTTATATCATTTGTCTTCAATCATGAGTCCGTAAGTGAAGACTCCAGTTAAATAGGAACTGAAGAGAGTTCCGCTAACCAGTCACAATTTTTGGCAATTTTTGGAGGGTATGGATGTTATTATGCTGGTTCTGTGATCTGAGAAGATGAGATCCAAGATGATGCCTCGAAGAAAACAAGGAATCAAAATGAAGTAGGCAGATTTCTCAAAAGTCATCCACACAACCATCATCTAAAATATGCTTCTGTGAATTGTAGCTTTGTAACTACAGCCAGAAGCCAAAATGAAAATTTACTTCATTCAGCCACATTTTTTAAAATCTGACAACGATTGAAAAACAGTGGTAAACAAACTACCAAATTATGTCCTTGTCTAGTGGCTGTTCTTGTGATGAAGCAGTTTGCTATTGAGCCTGCAATGGCCAATGTTATTCACAGCGATACTTTTAGCAGCTTTCATAACCCAACTCATCATTATGCTCACTACTGGCTTTACATCTTGGTGTATGATTGATTATTGGCTGCATGATCAAAACGGTGGAAGCCATAAGTAATTGGGACCCTAGTAAAGCACGATCAATTCGTGTCCAGTATTTCTCAATGAAACAAATAGGTTTTGATAAGAATATAACATTTTCAGGAAATCAAATAATTTGCTGTATTGCTCATCAAAAAATAATTATGGGCTGGCTTCTATTTGGTTTTCATCATATCAGAACTTTACCAGCGTAACAGAAATGTGACATTTGCTAAAAAGTGTTGATCAAAACATTATGTGTTTGCGTAATGATTCCTCCTGAAGGAAAAAGAAACCCCCAGTTTGTTATTAACAACCCCTATACTTCTAATAGTTTCTATTTTCTCGCCCGAAGCATCCATTTACATGCCAAATGATAGAATTTTACATAAATAACACAAATATAATACAGTGGGAAACAGAAGGAAAATAAATAAGTAGCATACCCTCACATAGAGACATGTCAGTACCCAGAAACATTAATAATGATTGACTTTGAAGAGAAAATATTTTAACTCCTCAGAGAAAGCTTGGAATGGTGTAGATACAGTGCCATCTATTGATTAATGATTGTGCCTGCTCTCAAACTACTAATTTTCAAGCTCTGATATTGCCAATGTAACACATGTATTAAATATGAGGCTGATGAAGTGTGCATCTTCTCTAAAGTGCCACGTTGAAAGCAAACGCCAAAACACATTAGGGTTCAACAAAATAAAGCCGTGGAAAGGAGTCTTTTGGTTTAATTTTGATGTGCCTCTCTCCCTTGCTGGAATTTTTCATTAACACTTGTATTGTATGTGAGTTTCAAACAAATACAATGCAGATTTCCTTTCATGTTACTCCTCTCAGAGGTTCCAATGGTCGCTGGATTTATTAATGGACTTAATAAAAACGAATGGCGCAATACACAGTGCTTTTGCTTTACTGCAAGAATGTGGTTTCTGTTTATGTGGATTTCCTCTGGGTATTTCGGTTTCCTCCCTAGTCCAAAGACTTGCTTGCCTGGCTATTTTGAGATTATATAGGTGTGAGTGAATGGTTTATGATTCCTGTGATGGATGGGCACATGGGTGCTCTGTCCAAGATGTGTTTCAGCCTCTCACTGATTGTATGCTGGGGTAGACTCCGGCAACACTGACCAGGAATAAGTGGGTTGCATGATGGATGATAAACTGTGGTTTTTCAAAAATTATCTTTGCAATGACTGGCCACATAAGAAATTATGTGAAAGACGCTATGTTAGAGAATAATTTATTGAACCTCGTCAAAATACACAAATGCACAACTGTGGCCAATGTGTGCGGGCTTACATTTAAGAAAAGTTTTGTTCAGCATCATGCATCAATACGCTCAAATCTTTACATAACAATTTAAATCTATGATGCTAATTCATAAGCTCATGTGACCAACGCACATATAAAGTATATATATACAGTATATACAAACCTCAATTCCAATGAAGTTGGGACGTTGTGTAAAACGTGAATGAAAACAGAATACAATGATTTGCAAATCCTTTTCGACCTATATTCAATTGAGTACACTACAAAGACAAGATATTTAATGTTCAAACTGATAAACGTAGTTGTTTTTTTTGAAATATTCACTCATTTTGAATTTGATGCCTGCAAAACGTTCCAAAAAAGCTGAGACAGGGGTATGTTTACCACTGTATTACATCACCTTTCCTTTTAACAACAGTCAATAAGTGTTTGGGAACTGAGGACACTAATTGTACTAATTGTAGAAGCTTTGTCGGTGGAATTCTTTCCCATCCTTGCTTGATGTACGACTTAAGTTGCTCAGCAGTCCGGAGTCTCTGTTGTCGTATTTTGCGCTTCAAAATGCGCCACATATTTTAAATAGGAGACAGGTCTGGAATGCAGGCAGGCCAGTCTATTACCTGCACTCTTTTACTACGAAGCTGCGCTGTTGTAACACGTGCAGAATGTGGTTGGCATTGTCTTGCTGAAATAAGCAGGGACATCCCTGAAAAAGAAGTTGCTTGGATGGCAGCATATGTTACTCCAAAATCTGTATGTACCTTTCAGCATTAATGGTGCCTTCACAGATGTGCAAGTCCCCCATGCCATGGGCACTAACACATCCGCATACCATCACAGATGCTGGTTTTTGACCTTTGCGCTGCTAACAATCTGGATGGTCCTTTTCCTCTTTAGCTTGGAGGACACGACTTCCATGATTTCTAAAAACAATTTGAAATGTGGACTCGTCAGACCACAGCACACTTTTCCACTTTGCGTCAGTCCATCTCAGATGAGCTCAGGTCCAGAGAAGCCGGCTGTTATCAAGGTCAAAGGAAGCCATACAAAATATAGTTTTTTAAATTATTTTTATGTGTGAATAAGGGCTAGATAGTGGTTTCAGTTCGTTATTTTCAAAAGAAATAACAAAATAATTTTTAGGTTTAAACAAGTTTTTGACAAATTTCTTAAATATTCCTGTTTTCTCATTTATGACAGGTGATCTAATAAATTTGTAAAGCGCTGTGTGTGTGTATATATATATATATATATATATATTATTATGCAAAATAATACCTGCTCATTCAGAATTTCAATTCTGTGCCCCTTTTGACATTGAGAGGGGACTCATTTGCATAGTACAGCCTCCCCCACCCCCTCGCCACCTGCAAGTAACTACATATCAGTCCCCAGTTACAACCCCAACTCAGAAAAAGTTGGGAAAGTATGGAAAATGCACATAAAAACGGAAAGCAGTAATTTATTAATTTAATTTGACTTCTATTTCATTGCAACACTATGATTGAAGACAATATTTAATGTATTGTTGTAATGATTTTCAGATAAGGAACCAAATACAGATTCAGGTACAACATACTGAGAGTATTTATTTTTTCTCACATTTATTTATTGGATTTTTTCATCAACATGAGTCTTAAAAAGGCACTATATCAAATAATAGTCATGTGTAAGGTCTAGCGTAAATAAAAAAAAAAAACAAACAAATAACAAAATGCTTGCAATGAAAAGATTGAGCGTAAGTGTTCAAACAATACAGTCAGGGAAAAAAGAAAAAAAAATTTTTACAAAACAAAACTGAACACAGGACGTGCATGTCACCTCATACTACTTAAATTCATGCAAAAAAATGGAATTAAAAAGATAAATGAAAAATAAATAAAAACATTCCAGCCCACTACAGGCACATAAAAAAGCCCCAAATATACTGTTTGGAACATTCACACAAAATTATATATTATTCAGGGGTGGCCGCAAACACCAAACCCTCAACATATGCAAAAAAAGGTCCACAAGTTATGGTGAATTTGGCAAGTGAACCACCCAATGTACATATTCTTTTTTTCTAGCTTAACAACAGACAGGATTTCCTTGATCCATGAAGAGTGAGAGGGAGGTAAGGAAGACCTCCACCTCATCAGGACCAGACGTCTTGCTAATAAGGTTACAAACGCAATAAAATCTACTTTATATTTTGGAAGCAGCAGAGTAGGGGTAAAACCCCAAAGAGTGCCGTAAGTGCTATTGGTTTAAATTGAGCCGCAATACAAACTGAAATTTATTCAAATATCTGCGACCAATAGGTGTGTAACAGTGGACCTGAGAGTATTTATTGATTGGGATATGGTAATAACGCGAGAGGGGCAGAAGCCCAAAGATGGAAAAACACAATCCAGCTTAGGTGGTATAGAGCGGTGAAGGTAATGGGCGTGTCTGTGCCTGGACCAGTGGAGTCCTGGGGAGGGAGCCTGGTGATGTTAAGTTCCGCCACGGCAGTACTGCCAGACAGCAGGTCTGAAGGATTTAGCAGGAATGCAGTCCCAATCTTGGAAACCAATAAAGTCTTGGGAGATGTTCCTAATAAAGAGGTCAGAGGAACGGACTGGAAAGGCAGGTTAACAGGAACGCAGTCCCAATCCTGGAGACCGATAGTATGGCTTGAGAATTTGTTCCTATATGCTAAAGGTTTGTATTTCACTATCAAAAAGGTTATGATAATTTCCAAAGACAATAATAAATTTCTGTACTTGAAGTTCCACACCTTTATCTGTTGACGCTTTTGGTGGCCTACCATTTGCGGCAATGGATTATACCAGGATGAGGGGAGGCACACAAGACACAAAACCAATTAAGAAGACAATAACTTTAAAAGACATGCACGTTTCTGGAAAGAGAGAGGACACAATTAAAAAGATACAAGGGTTGTGACAACTGTCTGCTCAAATTCATTTTATTCATAAATATACATTCTTTACTGTTATTCCGGCCTGTATCCTAAAAAATATCCCACAAAAAGTGGGGAGAGGGCAATTTAGTACTACTACTGAAATAAAAAATGTCAGTAATAATATGATTTTCGACAGCTGATGTCTGCACGCAATTGTAATCATGATTTGGTACAAAAGAGACTAGTTCAGGAGCAAACATGGGCCAGGTATTTGCCCTCAAATGCACAAGACAATCACTGAAGCTTTTAAAACAATGTTCCTCAAACGAAGACAGGAAGAGATGTGGATATTTCACCCTCTACAGTACCTAACGTAGCTGAAAGATTCAAGGAATCAGGAGGAATTTCTGTGCATTGAAGGAAATTGTTCAAGCCTAAGCTGTATATCTCTGATCTCCAATGACTCAGACGGAATTGCGTAAAGAGCAATCATTTGTCTATTAGTGATAAAACCACATGGGCTCAGGATTTCTTTGGCAAACCTTTGCCAAGCACAACAATGTGTTGTTACAACCACAAACAACAGGGAAAACTTTACTGTGTAAACATAGAGCTTCATGTTAACAAAGTTCAGATGTGCCATTGACTTCTTTGGCCTTAGAGGCATCTGAAAACGTGTCTTTTGGTCAAATGAATCAATATTTCAGCACTTTTTTTTTTAAATAAATGGACACAGTGTGCTCTGGATGAATGGAGAAAAAAAAAACCATCCAGACTGTTGCCAGCAACAAGTCCAAAAGCCATGTTTTGTCATATATGGAGTTATGCCAGTGCCTTTGGCAAAGGTAACTTTTACTTCTGTGAAGGGATCTTTAATAATGAAAAGTACATTACGAATATAGGGCAAAATATATCACCTTCAAGATGACATTCTTGCCTGGGACACCCCATGCATTATTCAGCAAGATCATGCAAAACCGCACTCTGCACTGATGACAAAGGCATGGTTGCATAAGAACAGAGTATGGGTGCTGGACTGACTAGGGCAGTCCAGACTTGTCCTAAAGACAGAATATGACGCAGACTTTGAATTGCAAAATGCGACAACAAAAACTCCATACTTTTGCACACCTTAACCTGTTCAGGCCCAATGCCCCATTGCAGTAACATGAGCATTACAGGATTGACATTAGTTACCAATTTTAATAATTCACTAATATATAATTAGCAAAGCACATCAATATAATCAGGCAGAATCCTTTCAAGACATCAATTCTCAATAACAGAGTCATTGTTCTGGTCAAAATGTTAAGTTATCACGTTAATAAAAATCTTTCAACAATGGTGTTTTCTCACCTATGTTCATTCCAGCTTACTGTTGCTCCATGATCCATGTTCTGGTAAATGCTCCAATGTTGTAGTAATCCACTAAACTTGGTTTCAAAAAATCATTAAGCAATTTGGCTTCCAGAAAATCCATTTAAATTTTTTATTTATGGGCTGTATATTTTCATATGATTTTCTGAATGTAATTGATGACTATAGGGCGCATTGCCAGAAAGGTTGATGCACTTTATTTCAGCGTCATCTAAGAGATTTTTTCCAGATCCGAGAGCTTCTTTGATTATCACTTTGTTACTCAAACGGTTTCTGAACATGATTGGTGAATTTTGTGAAGAAATACACCTTTTGTGCAGTGGAGTTTATTTGATTCTCAAGCACGGTCCAATCCCTCTTTTTCCACGATCTCTTACCTTCCTTCAATTTTGAGCATAGGCTATATTCATTGAATAGAATGTCTGTTAGTCATTTTCTTCAATAGGGGGAGAATTCAAGTCTCCAGCAAGGTATAACACATTGCATTTGGTTTAATTTTCCCCTTTATGGTTATAGTTTATCCAGACGATAAGCATTTTGATAGTGCACATTGTGCTGCACACTGGCTGCATTTGTTTTAACATGCGTTTATGCTGCTACATCTTTGCTTTTTCCTGATTAGACTACTACAATGGTTTGGACTTTCATATGTCTGTTTGGTTACGGTTAGTAAAGAGTTGGTTCAGTTGGATCAAAATGACAGGAATTATGACAAGGGATCTGAGGGGGACCTCTCACCAAGGGGACTGGACAGTCCTCAGCGGCATCAAAGTCTCTTCGTCGATGATGAGTTGTCCAATCCCCTGTGTCAAATGTAAGTTGCATGACAGCCTGGTGTTCTACTCTTCGCTTTCTTTATCTGTACTTGATCGAGCAGTATCATGTTGTAATCCAGTGCTTTTGCACAGTAAGACTTTTAAAAATGGCGCCACAATATTCTGTATGTAATGTTTAGCCCGCTGTTTAGCAAATTGAATTTTCTTTTATTTTTTGGGTCAATCAAATGTGCCTGCAAAGAGGTACTTTAATCCATGTTGAGATGCGCGAGCGTCGATGTAGGTGTATGTGCGAGTGCAAAATAAATCAGTCAATTAATCATCATCCTGTCAACGAATGTTTGAGATTGAATTATTTCGTTAATTACTAAAATTTTAAATTAGCATATGCTGGCTGTCCAAAAAAAGTCAGCGTTTGGACATAAATTGGCAAATACAATGGCTGGATCATTTTTGCAGTGATTGCAGCGATGCAGGCAAATTATAGGCCCGCATCTGGCAAATAACACAATGAATGAGGAAAACGAGCATGAATCATTTTTACACACAAATTGGCAAAATTGAAATTTATTTGGATGTGCTGGAGAAGACTCCAGAGTGGTTCAACTGTCTTGTTGTCAAGACAAGATCTCAAGCTAAATATTAATGCTACTCAGATTGAAAATAAATGTTCTGACGTTGCATACAATTGTTAAAACAATGATACAACAAATTTGCACCGTATTCAAAGCTACAGGGGTTCCAACTAACTATTAGAGTGTGCAACATTTTTTGGGCCAGGCAGTGTATCATGGAGAAGATGGGAGATGAACTGCAAGAGTATGTATTTTATGGAATGAAAATAAATAAAACTTTGCACTTTTTTTCTCTTATGAATCTAAACCTGTATGTCTGTGTGCCCCATCATTTTGTTTTGTGGACTCGGATAATGGGGGCTTTGAACTGTATATCTGGAATACCTGTGACAACAGCTGCTATTTAGAAAGAAGGGTTGATACAATAGAAATGACCTATAAATATTATACATTTTGGCTTCATTGCTGGTCTTCATATACAAATCACAATAAAGCAGCAATATAATGCTTTCTGCATGTTTTACTGACAACATCATCACCATCAACAACAACAACAACATTGCTCAACAAAAATTAGGCATTTTCTATCAAAAGTGGTTGCCAATTGATATGGGCAGCCACATTGGGCAACATGGGCATGGAAAGCTTGAAGTGGGTTTGGCATGTGTCACACCCTGGCACCCAAAGTTGTTGAAAAGGGCGCCAGGGCAAGGAGTGGAGAGGAGAACCCAGTTGCAGCCCTGTGGAGTTTATTCAATAATGAGTGAGGGGAAAACTAAACTAATATAAACTTCAGGAGAACATAAAAGAGAGTGCACCAAACACAAAGGGGAAACCAGACTAAGGGCTCTATCTTTCACACTGCCCTACCCGTTGCTACTACCCGCTACCCGTGAATTACGCATTCAGCAGCTTCCACTATCCCTAAACGGTATCTTGCGGCCACACTACCGGCTATGCATTATGCCGACTCCCTTATTTGCGCCTGGAGGTGTGCCCGTGGGCGTGTTTATGCGCTTTCCCTACAATTGCTATCTTGACCACACACGTTAGGGAAAGTGTATAGCGGGTCCTCAAACCACCCGCTACCCATTTGGGCTTTTACAAGAGCGCGCCCAGGCGGCTTCAATGCGCGTCCACTTGGACACATGTGGACGTGCACATGCGGCTCCACTTCCCAAATTAACTCGCCTATAAAAAAGCCATCTTGTTTTAGCCTCAGTTGAACCCCTGAGAAAATGGCAGAGATAGTACTAAATCGCCTTGATTGCCAGTTAAATAATAGAAGACGCCCAGAACGCGTGTACCGTCAGCGCACCGCTACCTGGGCCTTATGGTTTGTATTTTGTATCAATCATTTTTTCCGCTTTTATAATAATATATAATTATTATATATAATATATATTAATGATATATATTATATATAATAGTCTAAAATTATAATAATACAATACAATTATTATTTCCCACAGAACGAGAATGCGTGACAAAACTGCGCCTCTTCCATCAGGCAGTGACAGAATGATGTCACCTGGTTGCAGATGATGTAGACACCGCTGCCAGCTGTCCGTATGCCTTGCCCGTTGCTGTTAGGGTTACTGTGGCACTATTTTTCTATGCTAGTGGGTCATTCCAACACCCACTCAGCTCAATTGGAGGCATGACCCAATCTGCCGTAAGCTCGGCTATAACTGCAGTCACTGCCAGCATAGTCTGACATGCCAGTAGGTACATCACTGGCATCCCTGTGACACCTGAGAGACAACGCAGGGTAAAGCGGGATTTTTTTGGCAAGATATGGGTTCCCTAGGGTTCTGGGTGCCGTCGACTGCACACACGTTCTGATTCAGGCTCTGGCTCTGAACAGTGGCGCCTATGTGAATCGTAAGGGAACCCATTCCATCAACGTCCAGGTGATTTGCAATGAGGTTACATCTTGAATGTATACGTAAATCATCCTGGAGGTAGCCACAACGCTTTTATAATGGAACAGTCGGTCATTCCTGCAGTCTTCCAGCGGGACCCCCCTCTGAATAGGTGGCTGTTGGGTGACAATGGCTATCCATTAAAGACGTGGTGCATGGTGCCATACATTACGCCAACAAGTGTGCTTGAGTTCGCTTTCAATAGAAAACACTCACGCGCACGAGTTGTCATTGAGTGAACATTTGGCGTGCTCAAAATGCAGTTCCGCTGCTTGGACAGGTCAGGTGGGGTCTTACAGTATGGTCCTCAGAAGGTAGCATCTTTCCTTGTGGCATGTTGTGTGCTGCACAACATTGCCCTGCACCATGGAATGATGCTGGAGTTTGAGGATAGATTATTACCAGACTATAGAAGGCGGCAAGCTGAAGTGCAGGTGCCGACTCCAAATGCTGATATAGTGCCAACAGTAGCAGGGGCAATGAGGGACCAGCTGGCAGCGGAGCTGCGACACCGCTAGTCATGTCATCTGCAGCCTGCGTGGTAAGTAATTTGTGCGATCAGTAGGCTACTAATAATGTAACAATACATGTAATTCATATAGCATTTTATAAAATACTCAAAGTCGCTTTATAAAGAAAAAAGTGTAAATGGTTGCAGTCAATGTAGGCATTTATTTGGCTGTGGGTATTTTCTAAAATGGGATTTTGATCCTCCCCTGTCTGGATTTGACCTCATGCACGAGCAATTTGACTTTGTCTTCGGAGAAACATGCAACCTTCCTCTCTCCATCACGGGTTTCGGTTTGAGGATTTGGGATAGCGCAGCCTGCTATTAAAGACAATGGCACCTGGCACACTGCTTGGTTTAACTGGCGTAACGCCCAAACCACGCCTATGCATAATATAACGGGTAGCGCAGGTGTTTTAGGGATATAGGCAGGTGTGCAAGATAGCAACTTTTGTGGGGGAACGCCTCTTACGCAATGCTAAATCCCCAAATAACAGGTTTAGGGACTCTGGCGTAAGATAGGGCCTAAAAGGGCACCAAACATATTCAGACATATAGGGATGCCCTCAATGCTGCCCGTTCAAGCTACTACTCATCACTCATAACTTCCTCCATGTCCAGGTCAAAAACCCTATTTCGGACCGTGGACAAACTCCTCAAACCCCCTGTCACTGCCTCTCCCAAGACCCCTGAGCAGTGCCAGGCTTTCCTACACTTCTTTGAAAGCAAAATTAGCCAAATCTACCACTGCTTCAACCCCAATGATATCTCTCTCTCTTCTTCTTCTCCTTCTCTGGGCCCTCAGCTCTCCCATTTCACCACTACTGACTCCCTCAACTATCACTGACATCATCACTAAGTCCAACTCCTCATCATGTCAGCTCGACCCTGCCCCCACCCCTCTACTTAAAGCTTGCGCCACAACACTATCAGACCCCATTACATTGATTGTAAACACCTGCCTCAACTCTGGTGTTGTGCCTGCTGCCCTTAAAACTGCTGCAGTTACACCCATTCTCAAAAAACCAGATTCTGACCCAACATCTCTGCTAAACTACCGCCCTATCTCCAACCTCCCCTTCCTGGCCAAGGTACTGGTAAGAGTGGTGGCCTCGCAACTACACACCTTTCTCAACCTCCACGACCTGTATGAGCCCTTTCACTCTGGCTTCCGCTCATGTCACAGCACAGAGACTGCCCTTCTACGCATAGTTAATGACCTCCTCCTGTCTGCTGACTCTGGTTCACTTAACTTTCTCATCCTCCTGGACCTTAGTGCTGCTTTTGATACCATCAACCACAATGTTTGAATCTCCCGTCCATCTGCTATTGGTGTTTCTGGTACAGCCCTCAATTGGTTTCAGTCATACCTCACTGACAGAAAGCAGTTTGTCGCACTTGGTCCACATCAGTCCCCCATGTCCCCTGTCATCTGTGGTGTCCCCCAGGGTTCTGTACTTGGGCCCCTCCTCTTCCTTATATACATCCTCCCTCTTGGCCAGATAATTCGCAGCCACGGCCTTAACTTCCACTGCTATGCAGATGACCTCCAGCTCTATCTTACCACTCCCTCTCCCTCTGACCCCCCACCACGCTCCCTCACTGACTGCCTTTTGGACTTAAAATTATGGATGCAAAATAATTTTCTCAAACTCAACACAGACAAAACTGAAATTCTCCTCACTGGCCCTAAAAGTATGCTCTCCAAATCTCCCAGTCTCACTCTCAACATCGATGGTTCACTTGTTCACTCTACTCCTGTTGTCAAAAACCTGGGCATACAACTTGACTCCACCCTTAGCTTCGACCCTCATATCAAAACACTCACCAAGGGGGTGCCCTGATGGCTCATCGGTCTAAGTGTGCGTACCATAAAGGCTGTGTCCTTCCCGCAGCGACCTGGGTTCAAATCTGGCTCAGGTCATTTGCTGCATGTCTTCCCTCATTCTTCTCCCCAACTTTCCTGTCTCTCTACACTGTATAACTGTCGAATAAAGGGAAAATTCCCAAAAAAAATCTTAAAAAAAAAACACTCACTAAGACTGCCGTCTTTCACCTCCGTAACATTACCCGTCTCCGACCTTTCCTCTCTGTTAGTGGTGCACAGACCTTGGTTCACTCCTTCATTATGTCCCGTCTAGATTACTGCAACTCACTTTTCCTTGGGCTCCCCACTAAATCCCTTCAAAGACTGCAATACATTCAAAACTCTGCAGCCAGGCTCCTCACCCACACAAAACGATCTGCACACATCACCCCCATTCTTCATCAACTCCACTGGCAACCAGTTCTGTCCCAGATTAAATACAAAGTACTGCTACTGACCTTCAAAGCCCTCCACAACCTTGCCCCCCCCCATATCCGCGACCTCTTGACCCCTTACACTCCTTCCCGCTCACTTAGATCCTCCGACCAAAATCTCCTAGCTATCCCCCACACCAGACTCTCCACCCTGGGTGGCAGGTCCTTCAGTGCCTGGCCCCCAAACTCTGGAACTCCCTCCCCCAACCTCTTCGTGACTGTCCCTCTCTTCCTTTCTTCAAAGCACATCTCAAGACCTTTCTATTTAATGATCACTTCTCCTCCATTCCCAACCAATAGCTCTATCTTTTCCTATCTTTTTTTTTTCTTATTTGTATAGTCTTTGTTTGTTGGTTGTTGTATTCTCCCGTCCTATGTAAAGCGCCTTGGGTTTGAGAAAGGCGCTATATAAATATTACTTATTATTATTATTTGGTCAGAAAGATGCAGTTCTCTAGTTTCAGAAATGCATTATTGTTTTTGAGATACAGAGCTTTTTGTCACACTTGTCAAAAGCAGGCAGAATTTCACCAATTTACCCTTGGGGAAAAAGACTTGTTTGCAACACGGATGGGACAAAATTATAAAAAATGCAGAAGTGTTGTGAAAAGGACTTGCAGCATTCCGAAATAACTTTTTTGATATGTTTCGAGAATATTATTGTTTAAAAAAAATTGTAAAAGTCATGTGGGGAAACATCAAATAATGGGCTGTTGTCTTGTTCCCAAATGTAATGAAGGTCAAAGATCATTTAACTGCTTTCAGTTTTCATTTTTTTTAGCATACCATCCCAACTTTTACTGATTTGAGGGTGTACAAGACTAGAAGTAAATACACCAAATACTTTGTGGTTGACTGCAAGGAAATGAGCAAATCTCAAGGAGCAGTGCAGGAAATAGGAAAGATGTAGCAGCAGAGATTAATTTTACAATGACCATTGCAACTACAGCGAGCACTAGCACACATTTTTGTGATGATCACTTCAACTTTGAATGCTTTGAAAACATAAGTAATCACAAAGTTGGATTCTAGTCTGAATTTGCATAAAAGATGGATCCAGCCCCAGTAAGCTGGGTCCATTTTAGGTTTGGTTATTGAAATTTTGTGATAATATTTAGTATTAATTCAGTGGTCTCAGTGAGCTTCTCTTCAGCACATAATGGCTGTGCAATAGTGTTTAATGTTGCACTTACATGCAACGCTTCATTGCCACTTTGTTAGCTATGTAAATTGCCTTTTTGCTTCAATTTACCATTCTGAGACATCCAGCTGTGTCCTTGTCAGTACCACTGCAGCAGCTACCACCTATATTTCAACGTCTGATTCCAGATCAATTTGTCATGGTCAAGCCATGACCATACTATTTTGTTTCATTTTCTGCCACCGGATCCCCAGCTCTTGCCATTGATGAAGCCAATCACAGCAGCCTGTCATTTCCATAACCTCACCACCCATTCATAACAGAATATAGTTTATGAAGAGACTACTTCATAGGTTGGACGTTGGCTGTAAAAACTGAATTTGAGTTTTTTTTTTTTTTTTTAAGAAGCTTACCTTGTTTTGCAGACACCAGGGAATTGTTGTAAAGGTATAAAAAATGCTGCATGGACCCTTTAATTCTTTATGCAACATGTTTGCAATGTTTTACCCCATCACTTGTGCATACATCAGTTTTTTTTTACTGACAACATAATAATTTTGCTAGTTGCTATAGGAGCTAACCATCATTTGGTGGTAATGCGGTGGAAACCAAAGATAATAAATTATCTTTCATTATTCACAAATTGGTTTTGGCCTATAATAATCTTACACTTGAAATTAAGTATCAAAAAAATCATAATACTAAAAATAGAGAGCAAACTGTTTGGCGACTGAAAAATCCAGGGCATCTTTTATTATATATATATTTTTTAAATCCAAGGCGTCTATTGTTAGAGTATGTTTTGATCCAGCGATAAATTTTAAGGCTATGTGGATAACATATCTTGAAATATGAATCCTGTAGCAATCCACTACCAAGATACAATGAGCCAAAGTGTCTGCAATAGTGGCATGGTCCACTGCTGTTGACCAGATCTCCCTGATTTTGAGACTGAGAAGCAAATGTACTGAATAAGAGTCATTTTATTTGTCTTGTCTTATTCTGTCGGGTCATGTTTCATTTTCAAAGAAAAGTGAGTGGCTGAGGGAGTGCATGAGTGGATGATCGGGTAGATGAGACAGCAAGCATGTGGGCAAAGTGATCTATTGTGTTGGTGAATGATGGTGTGATCACGGGAATGTCACAGGGTGAGGCAACACGCAATCACTGCGCTAGGTTTTGTGCTAATTCGTTTGAAAGCATTGTTTTACTTGTGGTAATTCTCCTTTCAATCACAATGAAATCATTGTCGAATCATCATGAACTATGATGATGACAAACAACAAATATCAGTCGATTGTGGTTTGTGCGCTTGTTTTGTCCGAGCTCCACGATAAAGAAACAAGACAAAAAAAAAAAAAATAAAATAAAAAAATCCAAGACACACTCGGTCTAAAGGACTGTAAAACTCCATTTCCCAGAATCCACACACGCACATTCTGAGTGTGTTGACGTAACTTCTAATACCCGATTTCTGTTTGGCAGATCCAGAGACTGTACATGGGCGGGTCTCGATGGACTGTAGAAGATTCCGATATTTTTGAGGTCGTTTTGGGAAGGCTTAATCCAGACATCCCGCCAGAATCTCATCCTCCTTCAGACGCTAGTGTGTCTGTGACTTTTTGAGTGAAATGAGCCCAACCGACGCTAAACGAAGAGCGAAGCGAAGAAAAAGCAAGCGGGGCGGTGGCAGTGGCAGCATCATCAGCAGCGGATTCAGCAAGGCCGGAGTTCGAGCCACGGTCGGGACTCCCCTAGACACAGAAACATCGGAATCCACAATGGGCTTAGTAACAGCTGGAAACCCTGCCACAGTAAGCGTCACAGGCTTGAATGGAGGGGTGAGAAGCGTCATCGGTGATGTTTTGACAAGTTGGCTAAGTTAACGAACTGGCTAGTTACTGCATTTTCCTGGCCTTGCCACAGCGGAGGAGTAACTAATGCCAGCAAGCCAAGTCAGCTGTCTGCTTAGGCTTATCCTTGTTTGTTGTGTTAGCCTAATAAGTTCGCAAGTTTCACCTTGCTAGCTATCTTACGTTAGTTTAGTATCTAAAGTTAATCCTCATATGTTGCTTGCTATCAGCTGGCCACCGATATTCCAAAATCACCTCATGGGCAGTAGCTAGATAACTTCTAAAGTTTTGATGATAAGCTAACGTTAGCTAACTACCTAGCTCGCCAGTTAGCAATCCTGAGTTTGCGTTAGAACTCGTCCGTCCGCTAAATGTTGCTCTAAACGTTAGTGTAAGTTTTTTTCCTTTAATGCCTTGAACTGTGCTTAGATGCTTCCTAGCAAAATTCTTTGCTTGCTACTTTAGTTATGAGTTGCTCTACCAGGGAAGTTTACAAAGCTCTCTTGCTAGGGTAGTTGTCTGTTTTTCAAATTTGCTCACAAGCTCCATTTAACATTAACTTCACTAAGGGCAACTTATATCAAGGCTGCGACCGAATAGTCTTTTTTCGCCAAGGAAAGTTCCTAACTCCTAAAAAATGATCCAGAAATAATTACGTGGCAGCCATGACAAAGGGATTTGAATTCTTTAAAACGTAATGAAGGGTGCCTCAGTGCTTCCCAATTTACCTCCTTTAGCATAGGTCGCACAGAACCTTCCTGTTCGAAAAGACGCTATCCCACAATTCTGAGTAGCAGCAATATTTAAAGCGGCGACCATTCATCTGGCCAATCGCGTAAAGAAACGTGTATGATGGGCAGGGGTCTCATGATCAGGTTGCCTAAGTGTAAGTGCATTTGGATTCTCTAATTAGCGCAGTTGTCTCTTAAAGCTGTTAGGTATTTCATTTTACACCTTTCCTTTACCTAATGACGTTTTCCACAAAGGTTAAAGAGAAGTGGCAAGCAATTAGTGGATAGGACATAACTTATTGACTGCGTCCGAATAGTCTTTTTTGCCTAAGAAAGTTCCTATCTCCTAAAAATGATCTGGAAATAATTACACAGCAGCCATGTTTAGAGCATTCAAATTCTTTAAATGTTAAGGAAAGGTGTTTCAGTGTTTCCTAATTTACCTCCTTCAGCGTAGGGTACACAGAACCATCCTTTCGAAAAGAAAGGGGATAATGCTATCCCACAATTTTGCGCAGCAGCAATATTTAAAGCAGTGACCATTCATCCTGCCAATCGCGTAAAGAAACGTATGTGATGGGCAGGGGACTTAGGATCATGTTGCCTAGTGTAAGTGCATTGGGATTCTCTAATAAGCACAGTTGTCTTCCTAAGCTGTTAGGAATTCCCTTTTATGCCTTTCCTTTATCTTATGACGTTTTCCACAAAGGTTAAAGAGAAGTGTTTAGGTTTTAGTGGATAGGATGTAATTTCTTGACTATTCGGACGCAGCCTGTGACTATTCGGATGCAGTCCATCAGTCACTGACTGTTTACGTTACTCACTAGTTAGCTGCAGAGGAAATGACGTTATGATTAACGTCAGCTGGCTAGTCAACTTGCTAGTAAGCTAGTGTAATGGGTGGTTAATGCCGTAGTACAGGATTGTCAATGCCACTGAAAGTTTGCTAGCTTTGTGGTTATCCAAATGCTACTTGGTTTTAAACGTGGTATCTCTAGATTTGCAAGCAAACACAAAATTGGCTAATGTATGTCACTGGCTCTCCCCTAGGTGAACTATCGACGCAATAATATCTGTTTATGGATAGATATTAGGTGGCCAATGACCGTTTCCATTCACCACGATTTCAAGCAAGTGTGTGAGCTAGACAACGTTTCTACAATGTTAGCTATAACGATCATCTCAAGTTGTGCCGCGCTAGAATTTCATTATAAGTACGTTACGGTCTGTCATGCAGCAATACCCATTGCGTGGCTATATGGCCTGCTTCTGTGACAGAGATCCCGTTCTCTTAAATATTTCTTGACACACCCAGACGACCATCAACTTACGCTCAATTGTCAGAGGAAGCTGTGGTCATTGTTTACACCAAGAAAGGGAGGTCCGGGGGTATACTACGAAGCAAGATAAGTGGGTTAGCGAGCTATGTCGAGTCTAAACCTAGGCTTTACAATGTCACGAAGGTGCCTCTCTTTTCACGTGGCTAGATTACCATGGTAACTTCCGCTGCGAACTTAACCTGGTCAGGAGCAGGTTATGTGCCAAATTTCGGCTTAAAACGGCTATATATGTGCTGCCTTATCACTAAGCACCTCCTTTGAAGTTGGCATCACCTTTCTTGAATAATCCTGTGGACTTCTGTGCCCGAAACGTACGCAGTTCTCTCCGGAGGGAGACTGGCATGACCTGTTCGCTTTTTCTGACGATATTCTCTATGAATGCTACAGATTCTCAGCTGAGGGAATTCATTACTTATGCAATCTACTGGAGCCATATATTGGCAATGTAGCAAAGAGAGGCACTTAGAGTTGCACGAACAGTATGCATAACGGTGCGTTTTTTTTTTGTTTTTTTTTTGCCACGGGAATCTTCAACATTCAGTTGGTGATGCAGAAAATCTGAGCAAGAATATTGTATGCCGCGCTATACATTTTACACGGCATACCATTAAAATAATTTAAAAAATTATGAAAGCAAAGCAGCATAGGGCGTACGCACTGCTGCCATGTCCTCTTGACAGTGCTGGTACTGCAACTATTAAAGCGTATTTAACTATTAAATAGTATTTTATGCCACAGGGCTACTGTAAATTTGCAATGGTGCAACTGCTTAGGGTTAGTGGTGGGATACGATTTTATTAAAATCATGCTGTATAAAAGAAAAGCAATGGAAAAAAATGCTTTACACCAGAAAGAAAGAAATTAGTAAAACGGAGTTTACTATTAGTATTTATCAGTCAGATAATATTCGATCTATAATTTAATTTTACTTAGTTTCATTTGGCCGAGAAAATAAAGTGATTTCCACTAGTCCTTCATTAGAGGACTTGCGCTTTTAGACGGTCAGCAATTTTCTGCCAGAATTCCTCTCTGGCCTTATTACAACCAACAAGAATACAATAAACTAACATAAATCTCAATGACAATTTCCCAAGTGTCTATCTGAGTAAGCGCATGCATAATCGTGCGGTCTTTCAAGTGTCCAACCAATCAGTGTAAAACTTCATATTCTCCTATTAAGCCGCGGGGGCGCCCCCTGGTGCCGAGGAGGGAGACATCCCGCAGTCTTCCTGATCCTGGATCAAGGTGGGCTCCTCGGAGAAACATTCAGCACGCGATCGGTCATTTTACGAAGGAAATACGGTAAATTGACGCTTGGAACACCCTTTAATTGAGAGCGCTCACGGCGTTAAAAGCACAAAGCCGAGGTTAACAAAGAAAGATTATAACCACCGTTGTGATACCAATTATCTCTGATTGCGAGCTCAGGGTTTGTTGAACCGGTGTTCTGACAAATTTTGCTACCTATCAAAATATGCTGCCTCGCGGTTCTGCGCTTGCGCAAACCTAAAATCTCGGGCTTTTTCCTCGCTCATATCTTGAGTATCTTCAAAAATCATAAAAATAGATTTATTTTCAGTGCGCATTGCGACCTGTAAGCGTGCATATATTTGCATGTACACGCTGGGTTTTTCTGAAAATGCAGAAATTAGATGATAATGGCGTGTATGGGCATATATCTTTGAACAAACTTATCCATCTCGTTATAAAATCTGCTTATGTTATAATAAGCTAACAAATAACAAAGTTACTACTGTAAACTGATTCATATTGCAATTTCAAGGCGAAAACAAAGACTTTACGATCGCTTTGCATTACGGTAGCATTTTTTGACAAGGGAGAAGGGAGCTAAATTTGACAGAACACCAGCTCACTCAAATAAAGCCTGTCTATGTTGAACTTGCTTCGTAGTATACCCCCCAGGTCAGTGGAGGTCCGGCCTTGCGGGCCATTGTTTACATCATCTTTAGACTGATCTGCCCCTTTTCACAGGTGCATTCAGATGAATAATTGACAGCTTTAATGCTTACATTGCTGCAAAACTTGTGTATACCCATTAGTTCTGTAAATTGTTTGGATTGAGAGCTGAAAATTGCAATTTCAAAATTTGTTTTTCCATTTATTCATAAAATACATTTAACAAGATTTAAGCCTTGGAAAAAAAGCTTCAGCGGGTGATTTATTGTATTTATTTTTTTTGTGTGGATCAGCCGGTGGTAATTAACGGTTATGCTAATAGGGCTGGGGCGATTCTGAATCGATTTTTTTTTTTTAATGCGTAGTACCACCACCGGCTGCCATGGGGCGAACATCCGAGCTTTCCCTTTTCCTTTATTAAACCCGACGCAGGTTGAATGAAAGTGCCAAACATCAAAGGGCATGTGAAATGCTTCCGGAAAAAAAACTTGACTGACATCAGTATTTTTCGGCGACGTGCTGCACGGAGCCAAGTAAAGGACTACAGAATCGTCTTCTATTAACCAATTAGGCTACTCTAAGAAAAGTAACCTGTTCCAGTTTACTTGCTTGATTAGCAATCAAATGGTGGATGCGTTTACTCTCTAAGTTGAATGAGTAGAGCTGTTTATTAAGACAGCATGTTTGATTGCTGCATTTTGAAATTTAAATGGCCATAGAACAGCACAGCATGAACACGATTGCCATTGCCGCGGCATTTCGTGCGACTGTGATAATTTATATCTCACATTCACATTTCATCCGCTTTACAGAATGTTTTAGTGCCAGAAGTAAAGAGATGAAAGTATCAAGATAACTATTTCCAGGCGCCTGTGTGAAAGTGGTCTGATTGGTCGTGTTGCTGCCAAAAGCTGGAAACATCAGAAAAAGACTTTAGTCTGCCAAGAAATTTGGACACCAGTGGACTGGGAACAAGTCTTTTGGACGAATGAATCAAAATTCGAAATTTTCTCACCCAAAGGTAGAACTTAAGAGCACCGTAGAGTTGGAGAACATTTCAAAAATGACTTTCCAACCCTTTCAGTAAAATATGGAGGTGGTAATATTATGATTTGGGGTTCAGTCTGTTCGAAAGGTGTCTGTGATCTCATAAAAATGGACGGAATCATGGATCAAAAGAAGTATCGCAGCATCGTTGTGAGTAATGCATTGCCATCTGGAAAGAGACTGATTGGTCGGGAGTTTTATTTTCAACAAGATAATGACCCTAAACACACTTCTAAGTTGTGCAAGAATTATCTCAGTCAGAAAGAAACATCCGATAATGTTGAAGTTATGACTTGGCCAGCTTGCCAGATTATTTTTCATAATCAAGTTGGGTAAAAATTTCAGTTTACGTCCAATCCGATTGTACCAAAGTGGAATTGTAAGCCAATCTGATTGGCTGAAGTGCGGCTCAGAGTGGAAGCGGTACCACAACTTCGTTAGGAAAAATAAGCGCGTGGCCAGCTCAAAGTCCAGACCTTGATCCAATTGAGCAAATCTGTTGTAACATCGAAATAATCTTTTTGGAATGAACTTCAAACCATATGGAATGGTTTAGCGAGTGAGTAAATTAAAAAAAATATGCGAAAACTTCTCTGAAAGATCACATGCTGTAATCACAGAAAAGGGGTGGCCACACCAGATATTGACCTTTTCTATTGAAAAAACATTATTATTCATTTATATTATATATCATAATAAATTTTACATATATATACACACAGTATATATATAGTGTATATATATATATGGGCCAGGCTTACTGTCCACAGGCTAGCAAATCTTATATTTTGCTTAGATCATTCCAGAACCACCATGAATGGATACAGCTCACCAAGAGCAACTTGGAACACCCCGCTTTTGTCGGTCTGCGATAAATATTTCCCTGTCTTTTTTGCCCTTAAAGTTGGAAAAGTGGCCAAAAATGGCACTTTTTTGATGTCCGTGTAAAAAGTGAAATAGTTCACTTTTTGTTTTTTTATATTTAAGTGTGCTCTATTTTATTTTTATTTTTTTTCTGTGCATAATAGACATGTGTGGGCTATGTCTGACAGTCGGCATACGTCCCTATCGTCGTTTTGTGTATTGCGGTGACATTTAATAAACTGTCCACAAGGTACTGGTTTCTGACTTAGATTTTACATTTAGCACTCTAGAAAAATAAAAAAAGGTCCCTACACCCTAATAATCCTTCAGGATGATAAAAAAAACCTCCAACCTACAGGGATTGAGTGGGATTTTTGTGTCCCCAAAAAAATGACCTTTTTTAGAAAAGTTTCTGACTTAGATGTATTTTTAAAAAACTGTAAAAGATATAGCCAAATGCAATTCAGGTATTGTTGTTGGCCTAAATCAAAGTGGAAATCACTGTTTAGATCAATTATTTATTGAATAACGACATAGCTACAGCGCGCGAAGCATTTTGGTCGGTTTCTGACTTAGGGTTTCTGCCTTAGATTTCTAAGTCAGAAACCCAGGCATCTCAGGCAGAAACCGGGCGTATTCGGCCAAATGTGGCCTCAGTCGTTACACAGGTCAGGGACATGATATTCCATGTTGGTTTGATATGTTAACATGTATTTTAGCCGATTTCGTCGAAAATACAACCCCAATTCCAAAATAATTGGGACAAAGTGTAAATTGTGAATAAAATCAAAACGCAATGACTTTCAAAACACACCAGCCAGTCTTGTATTCACAAGAGAACAGAGATAACAAAGCAAATGTTGAAACTGATAAATTTTACAATTTTATCCACAAATTGAGCTCATTTTATGTATAAAAATGTAAAATGTCTCAGTTTCAACTTTTGAAATGTTATCAATGTTCTATTGTAAATAACATATTGGCTCACGTGATCTAAAAGTCATTGCATTTTGATTTTATTCACAACTTACACTTCGTCCCAAGTATTTCGGAATTGGGGTTGTATAACGATGGTGTCAGTTGGAGGCCCGACATCCGACCGATTTGCCCACGCTCTCAGTCAGAAACCGGGATCTCAGGCAGAAACTGACGGGGGGCGTGGGTGGCCGCTGTGGCCGCAATCGGTGGCCAATCAGTCATAAACTTGGTCAAATAACATGCATGGGTGGTCGGGGACATGATATATTGTGTTTTCTAAACGTGTCGACTTGTATTTTTGAAGATTTAATCGAAAAATATCGGTGGCGTTAGCCCATGCTCTCAGTCAGGAACCGGGATCTCAGGCAGAAACTGACGCGGGGCGTGGCGGTCGCTGTGGCCGCAATCGGTGGCCAATCAGTCATAAACTTGTTCAAATAACATGCATAGGTGGTCGGGGACACCAGACAACACCTACAACAAAATAACAATAAAAGACAGAAACATGCAATCATCATAAAAAACTCCCAGGGCTCAGGCTAGGGGAACCTAGGACCCAAAATTAAAAAAAATAATAAAAAATAAAAAAACTGTCAAGCAGCCTGTCCACCAGCCTACAAGTGGCAATTTCCATTGGTAAGTGATCAATTACCTACTTGAGACTCTTATTCTATCTATTAGTCAAGTATTATGGCAATAGCAAGTCAGTCGGGTTGAGTTTGGTACACTTTGACGGGTTTCTGACTTCGATTCGGTTTCTGACCGATATACCGATATTTTAAGCTAATAGACACCTGTTCTGGCTTGGTATTGCCTAGGCTACATACTTTTAAGCCATAAGGAGTGTTTTTAGGAGATTTTTGAGTTTTGATATAGGTTTTTATAACATTTTTCAGGTATTTGCAGACCAGAATTTCTTTTTTTCAGCAGCGACGGGATCCCGAGGGAAAAAAATCACTGTAGGGTTTCTAATTTCAGGTGATATACCTCTGGACATCACTTATATACAATTATAACACTGATTGGAGGCTTAAATAACTTTATTATCACTAGTTATAGGCCTCTGGATGGATTATAGGCAAACAGTAGGTTTTCGTGTTTCTGACTTAGACGAGCAAGGGTAGAGGGAAATGCGTATAACTCGCCAAATATTCCACCAATAACCATGATATTTGGTATTCAGAGAGTAGACATATACCTTTATTACATACAATTACCACTGAGAGCATAGGATTGCCTGAATTAATTTTACACATTGTGTTAGAGAGCAGTTTGCACTTGCACAGCAATTTTGCAGCCGCACGCAAAATGTACCCCGACTTCAGGGCCATGGCAGGGTTGACAATCCCAACAGCATATTACCCATATACCATTTTTCCATCAGCTATACTATCCTTCTATACATATCAGGGCATTTTGAGAAGATATAGCTATATCTATGCATGTATGAGGCTTTAGAAGATATGCATGTCTTGAAACTAAGGCAGAAACCCGCCCAAAAAATGAGTTGAGGGACCCAACTTTGACCAGGTACCACGAAAAAAAGTGAAAAACGTCGCCGTCGACGGCTTTGGAATATGATCCCACAACACCTATAGATTAAAAAACCACTCACAGCTAAGCTCTATGGGTACTTCCATTATTTTTCAGTGTCCGGGGGGCGACATTTCGTGAGTCTGGCCCATATATATATATATATATATATATATATATATATATATTCATTTTTACTATATACCGTAAAGTTCCGTGTATACGGCGCACTTTTTTTACGTCGGGAAATATGAAAAGTGGGGGATGCGCCTTATATACGGGAACAACAGAATCGCGGCAAGAGTTCCGACATACATGCAAACGTACACCCGATTTTATAAGGTCAAACTGGGGCTATATGCGCACGTGAGTCTGCACAGCATAATAAATGGGAAAAAAAAATACCGATTCAACATTTTTTAAATGCGGGATTTTAATTTTTATCTATGAATGAACTTTTTCACATTTCACTTTCCATGATAACGTTAATGCAAATAACCAGTAGAAGTATGGAGCTACAATGGTAGAATGCAGACAGAGAGGGATAGAGGCTTAATTGCGGGATAGAAGTCCTGTCTGACGCGCCATTTACTTGTCTCGAGAAATAAGCTGCTCGAGCTTACTAAGTGCCCAAGTGCAGCTTTATTGTGCAATGTGGCATTTGGTTACGGCTCAGCACCAGCACGTCAGTTGTCCTTTCAAAGTGTTCCTTGCAACTCCGCAAATAACTTCCCAATGCAATGTACAGTATACGTATCACTCTGATGCATGCAAAAACATGCACGCTGTCCTACAGTCCATTATGTGGCGTGCACGCATCTACGGCGCGAGGCTTTCCAAGCCACCGTCTTACCTTTCACTCACGGTAAATGATTATGACCGAGTTACATTAACTACCATCAATGAACTTACCTTTCGTTGATGGCTATATCCTCTGCATTAACAGTGTCATTTGTTGTATTCTGCTTCTTTGAAAATTGACATTTCTTGACGATAAATGAGAATGTATGAACCGACATGTTCCATTGAATCATTTAAATGGCGCGTTAATCCCTCCGGCGAAAACAATAGAGAGTGATTAAGACGTCTTAACGAAGATCCTCTGCTATCAACAACTTATTCCTTCAAAGATATTGCCGCCACAAGTTTTTATATGAAAGCCTAGGGGGAAGTGATGAGAAGTCACTCTTTACCGAGTTGTCATAATGAACACATCTCACTTCTACTCAAGATGCTTCGCCAGTCGTTCTCAGCTGCGTTCCAGCTCAAGGTCATCCAAGTCGCCGAATCGGAGGGAAACCGATAGATGGTGGCATATCGTGGCATACGCGCTGTCGGCATATTGGTTTATGTCTTGCGCCTTCCATTTTTCGCCGATGTCCGATGAATAATCACTTCTCATGGAGGAAGTTGAAAAGGAGAGGAAAAAAATTGGACAAATACATGCGGCATTCAAGGAAAATTTTGAGGAGAGATGATATGTATGGCACACGCAAGATTTGGGTGGAAATTTGTATGATTTTTTTTTTTTTTTTTTTTTGACAAGTCCCAAAGTCTGGGTGCGCCTTATAAACGGGTGCGCCATATACACGGAACTTTACGGTATTGCTTTCGATTTTCTGATTTTCATCTGTATGATCCACCTACAGCCTGCGTCATTACAACAGTACCGCTGTATAACTAAAGGAAAAACATTTGGACACATTCATAAACACACTGCATGTCCAAAATCAAATTAGTCCAGTATTTTAAAAACAAAAATTTTTTTACACTGCAAAAAAGAAAAAATAAACCTTAATGCCTCGGGCCCCCCATGGCTCACAAGGCCCTGGGCACGTGCCCAGTGTGCCCTTGCGGTAATCCGTCTATGCTTCGGCCACGCCATACCTTATCTGCTCCCTTTGTCTGATTGCCTGTTTCTCATTTTCTTTTTGACAGCCCGTTAATGCAAAATTTCTCAGGTTTTTGCACCAGTATTGCTGCAGATTTGGAATGCTGTGAGCAGCTGCTGTTTGTGATGGCCTTATCCAGGCATCTCTGACTCAGATCTTGAAGCTCTGCTGTGTCTGCAGGTTTTTAGTTTGTTTCTGCTTTCAGTGCTTAATTTATTGATGGGCTCATGACTCTGTACTTGTGGTCACCGAAGCCTAAATAAGCTGCTGTTCGAAAGGAAAATTCAAGATAGTGGTCCCTTTACTCGGATTTAAGACCTCTGTTCTAAGCAAATGAGCATGTTGAATATCGCTGTAGGAGTTGGTGGTGCTGATCAGGTTTCTGTATTGTGCAAATCTGTGAAATTAAACCCCATTTTTCTCCTGTAGGTATCACTGAATGGTGCACAGTTTACCGAAGAGCCAGTGAATTCTGAATTTTCTGGTGTTCTGCAGGTAACACTTATGCTGTTATTTATTATGATGAGTAGGGCTGGGTGTTAAATGTATCGCGATAATTTTTAAGCGCAATAAAAGTAACTGCCTCTATGGGGCAGACAGACAAGCTTGATTATTATTTTTTCTATGCCACATACCTTTAATTTAGTGTTGAACTAACATCTGAGGCCATTTGAAATTCTTCCGGGAAGAAAAGTGCGATTTGAAGTCTGCTAATTACCAGCGAGGTTGGACAGCCTCCATCGCCTTGGCATAATTAGCTTACCTCAAATCGATTCCCGTGTACTTTGCCTAACTTGCAATTAAGCCATTTATTCAGCCAACTGACCAATCAAAACCAAAATCTGGGCAATAATGATTAAGAAGAGATAATGAGAAGCAGACCGACCTAACCTGGCTGCCGTGTTAGATTGTAAGAATGTCAGTAATCTGAATAAATGGCAGACCTCTGAATTCCGCCTCTCATCATGAAACTTTAACGTATTATTCAAAAGGATTTCTTAAAAATAAAATCATGTTAAGATGGCCTTGGTTTTTGAGCGTTTAAAAATATACGCAAAGTGGAATACATTGTGAAGCATAAGGAACGTGATTGTGAGAGAAATTATTTTCGCACTGCAAGCAATAGACGAATGCACCGAAAACTGGGCAAGCACGTTCAGGCAAATCTGTGCCGCAAATTTTTTAGCATTTTTTAATTTAATAATTGAACAAGATTAATTTGAAGTAAAGTATTTCATAGCTCTTGATTTTAGTTACTTTTGAGCGTCTAAATAGCCTAAAGTGAAGATGGAAAACATTTTGTTTAAGCGTATTGAACGTGACATGTAAATTGTTATCGCATTCAGCAAACACATTCAGGCAAATTGTGTGCTGAACCAAGCAACATGAAGGTCTTCAAAATCATCATCCTCTACTCGACAATTGCTTTCACCCCTTCCTATTTACTTTGCTCAATTTGCAATCAAACGGTTGATTCACTCAATGAACAATTTAAATTGGTTGGCAGTCTAATTTATTTCGATATCATTTTTGTTTGTCGCATTTTGAAATGTAACTGGCCATGAAACATGACAGAGTTGCCTGAATGCGTTTGGTACATTATTTCTAGTTTCACATTTGGCCTCTGAATGTGAATGCGTTAACAATTTACATGTCACATTCGATACGCTTAAACAAAATGTTTTCCACCTTCATTGTAGGCTATTTAGACGCTCAAAAGTAACCAAAATCAAGAGCTATGAATTACCTTATTTCAAATTAGTCCTGTTCAATTATTAATTTGGTGCATTTGTCTATAGCGTGCAATGCGAAAATAATTTCTCACATTCACGTTTGATATGCTCCACAAAATGTTTTCCACTTAGCGTATATTTTTTAAATGCAACGATGAGAGGTGAATTCAGAGGTCTGCTATTTATTCAGATTATTGACATTCTTTCAGTCTAACACCGTAGCCTGGTTAGGTCTGTCTGCTTCTCATTATCTCTTCTAACTCATTATAGGCCACATCTTGGTTTTGATTAGTCAGCTGGCTGTATAAATGGCTTGATTGCAAGTTAGGCAAAGTATACCTATAATACCTATAAGTATAATTGATTTAAGGTAAGCTAATTGCGCCAAGGTGAAGGAAGCTGTCCAACCTCGTTGGTAATTAGCAGACTTCAAATCGCACTTTTCTTCACGGAAACATTTCAAATGACCTCTGATGTTTGCTCCACGTGGCATTAGGTATAGAAAAGGTAATAAGCAGGCTCGCCTGTTTGCCCCATAGTGGCAGTTACTTTTATTGCGCTTAAAATTATCGCAATATATTTATCGCCCAGCCCTAATGATGTTTATTTCTCTTTTACATCCAACTGCGGAACTGTTCTGGGTAATGATATTATAATTCCCTTTGCAAACGTGGCCTTTTAATTGCTTTATTGTTCATTCATGTGAGGCAGCGGAATTAAGTCAGGTCAAGTTTGCAAACCTTTAATTCCAATGACGTTGGGACGTTGTGTAAAACGTGAATAAAAACAGAATACAATGATTTGCAAATCCTTTTCAACGTACATTCAATTGAGTACACTACAAAGACAAGATATTTAATGTTCAAACTGATAAACTTTATTGTTCTTTTGGAAATATTCACTTCTGTAGAATTTCCCCTGATATCACTCTTGCATATTTTGGACACAAACATTAGCAACAGTAACTTGGCTACGTTAGCCGCTGTGCTACAGCCACAATCAACTGGCTATCAAGTCAGGTTGGCTTATGCAGTAAAAGCAACTTACAGCTTCTGTGTCTGTGAGTCACGGACAGTCGCGACCGATACAGGCTTTATCTTCAGATATTTTACAAAGCCTGCGTTTGAGGCCAGATGTTAGTGCTCACTATCGCTAGCGGTCCTGCTAGCTACCCGTAACACGTTAGCTTCACTTACATTGTTTGCTGTTATATCATTACTTACAGCTTGTAGCTCTGAGCGCTTGATCGATGCAGCTGCTTCAGGTTTGAGAAGCAGCTGAAACGCTTATCCTGCGTCGAATTATCCTTTATTGATAAAGCTGTCTTTGGTGAAATGCTGAGCACAAGCAGCTAATGTTCCCTTTGGCCGTGGCTGTTTGCTGCCAGCAAACAAAAAAAGCTACCCACTGATTTCTGGTGGCATCCTCTTTTGGAAGAGAAATAAGTATTTTTCTTCGCGTCCAAAAGTAAACGGACAAGCAGCTTTGGGAGAGATACTGACAAAACTGCACCTCAAATGATCTGCGGTTCTTCTTTTGTATTTCCAAAAGTGTCGACGCTACTAAGACATAGTATGATCTGCCGTTGTTAGTGCCTGCTAGAATAGTTTCCGGTGTGGGCAGGTCCAGCGCTGTGATTGGCTCTGGCTAGGTCTGTACTAATTGGACGGCACAACCTGATGTCAGGTGTTGCCCAGATCTCGCGAAGATCTCAGGAGGAGCTGTTCAGAGAGGAAATCACGTTCATGAAATCATGTTCTTGGATTACGGCAAAACCCCTGTATCTTATGTTTAGAAACTTTTCAGAGGTTGAGTATGGACAACTAACATTATAACATTACTAATATGTATTAAAAGAAGGATCAGCATAATAGGTCCCATTTAAATATCTTGTCTTTGTAGTGTACTCAATTGAATTTAGGTCGAAAAAAATTTGCAAATCATTGTATTCTGTTTTTATTCACGTTTTACGCAACATCCCAACTTCATTGGAATTGTGGTTTGTAATTACAGCCTCAAGATTTTCAAGCTTTTGTGTAGCATACTTTTTTACGTGTGTAGCATTGAGATGTTTTTTTCTGTTCTCCGGGGATCCCTTTGCAGGTGTGTTAAGTAAGACAAAAATTAATTTCAGTTAATCGCCGTTAATTTCTCAGAAGGCTTTCTGTCTTTAGTATCAGAGTATTATTCCACCCTTTTAGCATTCAGACTTATTGTTAGGCCTGTCCAGGAGGTTATGTTTTCGGCTAGGTTTGGTAAGTTGCTTGACAATATGTTCAACATCAAAAAGCATATTAGTCAGTTGAGTTTATTTGCTTGCTTGCTTGTGTCCATCTGCTGTGTAGCTTTCAGTTCAGTAATAATCTTTATGAAACTTCACGCACAAATAGCCACTGGTTCAGAACAGAGACCTATTGACTTTCATGAAAGGGGGTCAGAGTTCGGCAAAGATGCAGGTCAAAGTTCAAAAATAATTTTTCAGCAATGACTTCCCTCAGAATGGTCCAATTAACTCGACATTCAACTAATTTGATTGTCCTTTCCATGCTCCATCACGTGATGTGAAACTTAATATCGGGGGAGTCACCAACTTCTTAGGGGTGGGGGAGGGTAAAAGTCTCTGGGTTGGACTAAAAGTTTGTAATGTCCGTAAAATCGTTGCCATTCATCTGATTGTTCTCAAATTTGATACATGCCATTTTATCATTGATATCTTAATTGCCATCGAATGTAGTGGAAATCCATTCATTCACTTCTGGTTTCCATGGAAACAGTGGTTTCCCACTGTAAGCAATGGGAAATTTGCTGATTTCTGTTCTCGTTTTCAAAAGACACAGTTAAGGAGGTATTTTGAAATAAATTGCATGATAGATTGGTATTGGTCATTGCTAAAAATGTCTTGAAATATGGCTTTATAATAATTATTTACCATTGAATTTTCCAGTTACAGTAAAGCTCGCATTTAAAGGATTCAATTGGGCTGGCAGATTTTGTCACTTACATGCAAGTTCTTTGTGAGTAAATGGGACACAACCCGTTTTACACCCAAGATGGATAATATCCGCTACTACAAGTGTGAAATGGATGCTATCTGATATATACCGGTGTGAATAAATTTCATGTGCATGATTACTGTATTGAGAGAGAAACTTCATTCTCGTTCAACTTCTTTTGGTCCAGTTTTAATCAGTCTTTGCCCAAATAGATTTCGGCAAAAGACAGTTCATACATGTGTCAAACTTTACTGTAACATGGGAACAGTTGTAAAACTCAGTTTAAAATACATGCACATGTATCAGTTGCTTCGAGCTCCATAAAGTCAATGATGGATGTCTTCTGCAGATGATTTGGCATTTCACAGAGCAACATTCTCTATAATCTCTGCGTCATCCCAATTAACTCGTCTGTTTTGGCTGACTCTGGCAGTGTGAGATTTGCTTCAGCGTTTTTGACAGTGTTGTACTGCTCCTGATATGTAAGTGTTTTTTGTTTACTTGCCATGTTTTTGAATGAGCACACACGGGATACTCAATAAATACACCCGTGCACCAGTACTACTGTAGATCTTAACTGACACTGCCCACGTGTTAATGATTAATGGGCAATCCCCAGTGTTTCTTGGATTTTTCAGTGTGCGCAGCTTTTGATCATCTGATCAATTCCAAGTTTCAGTTTGGTGCTCTATTGAAACTGCGCAGTCCACACGGCGCACGCTGCCTTGTCTGATATTCGCGGTGCCTGTTAATGGAAATGCATTGCGTCGGGATTGGACCATTTGTCCAATATACGTGAAACTCCATTTTAGAAAATTCTTTATTGGTGATGTTTATTTAATGGAAAGCGTTAGAGAAAAATGGGGACTTTTACTTTTGTCTGGTATGAGCAGTTAGAGGAGGACGGTTGATGCAGGTTCTACTGTTTTAGATTTTCATTCTATGCAACAAAATTTTAGCTAGCTCTCAGTTTGATCGGCTGTTTGTTTGCAGAATTTCTGAAAACTACACTGAACAAAAATATAAATGCAACAATTTAATCCTTAATTCTGCAAAATTATTTCTGTGATGGGTTTGGTTTAATTACATGACCAAGGTTGTGTGCTGCTGGTCTATATGCATTTTGGCCAACTTCATTATATCATTGTCAACTTCATACCTTTTGTCAAAATTGGCCCATCAGACAGAGCCTGATCCAGAGCTATTGAGGTCAGGCACACCCTCTCCTCTGGTCAATAAAAGGCCACCTCAAGTCCCAGTTAAGCCATACTTCAAAATGTCAGAGATAACTCTAAACCTTAGGGAATGTGCCTTTGGCTTGTTTAATATCCCTCATGGCTGTCGCAAGGGCTCTTAAGGTCCATGTTTCAGTAATAAATCGCCTAAGACAATGTTTTGAAGAATGAAGCAAAAAGGCAAACTGGCCACATGCAAGGCAACCACATGTGACGACCCGCCCTAGACCGCCATATCCTGTGACCGTCTGAGACCAGCAACTGCCACTGCAGATGAGACAGTTGATCTCCACAATCGCTGCATTTCTCCCCAAAATGGGTGAAATCAGCTCCAGGACATCCATCTCCACGTGCGTTGTACTCTTGATGGATTGGACCTCACACCTACTCGGCTTAGAAATCAGCTCGACTGGTGAACAGATATGTCCTTTGGTTGATGGCACAATGAACGACTGTTCTCTTTACTCACGAGTCACGTTTCCAGCTTCACAAAGCAGATGGCAGCATGTCTGGTGCCTCACTGGGCAATGTTATGCTGACGTCAGTGCGGTGCGCCGGGTGGCATACGGTGGTGGAGGAGAGCTGGTTTAGGCAGGAATATCCCATGAACGTTACACCCAACTGTATTTCATTAATGGTAACTTGAATGCAGTGCAATGTCATGATGAAATACTGGAGACTATCGTCCTACCATTTATCCGTCAAAAAAACCAGCATATTCCAGCAAGACAAAATCAGATCCCATGTCACCAGTGTATGCACTGTGTTCTTTGAGGCTGGAAACATTTTTATGCTTAAATGGCTAGCTGAATCCCTGGATTTTGTCCCCTATCAAGCATGTTTGGGATGTCCTTGACCAACGCGTTCGTCATTGGTTCATGCTTCTGGCCAGTGTCCACCAACTCCATGCAGCTCTTGAAGAGGAGTGTGTACAAGTCCCTTAAGGGGACTTACAGTTAAGCAAACATTTTTCCAAGATATTCACTTTTTAAACTAAGAATTATTGTCAAAATAATTCAATTAGAAATTGCAACTTTAAAACACTGAGTTTCTGAAGCATCACATCAGTGGTTGCCATGGCAGCGGCTGTTTTAATGAATATATAGATATTTAGAGAAACACAGTTATTGAGATAACTAAACAGTGTTTGGTTATAATTTCAGCTGTAATGTGAAGGAAAAAACATTCCTAATGTCACTACAGAGCTTTTTTTTTTCCAGGTTTCTATGTTCTAGTATTGATTTTGACCCCCCTAAATCAATTTCGGCGGGAAACAGCTAATAAAATATGCATATTTTGATTTACTCATATTCAGAGGTACATATTGCAAAAAGAGCTCTATACAGACATAAATCATCACAAAATGAAGATAACTGCCAAATATGAAGTTAATTGGATGTACAGTTGCTGAGAAATCTGTATTTTCTTGTTGAAAATCTGTATTTTTAGAAAAATGTGATTTTAGTTCGGCAGTAATAATGTGATCAAAGTTTGACAGTGATGTTCTCAGGAGGAATACATTTAGTATTTTGTTTTTAGTGGTTTTTAGGATTTTTTTTTACCTCCTTAAAAGGCACCAGCCTCATAAGTAACTCCCTCTTCATCAGTCTGTGTTTCTTCCCTAGTTTTACGTGCTTGTCGAGCATCTGTTTGTTTATTTTTTTTTCCAAGTTCTAGTACGCGTTTTTCACTCTGTTGCACACGTTGTCTGTCCATTTTCGTGATAGCCTTTCATTGAGTGTGCCCCTGCCTTTATGCCAAGTTTCATAAGATTGGAGGCAATTCCTCGTTGGCCATCATTGAAAGTCACCACACTCATTGATGTTCCAGCCTTGAAGACGGTGTTCGTGATGAATGTTTCCTTCGGAACACGACTCCATATTATGGACTATTTGAAGGACGACTTCATGTTCTTATGTCAAAACTAAAATTTTGAACCAAAATTGGCATTTTGCTTAGTTATAGGTCCCCTGAAGTCACTATTGACTATTTGGTACGGTCCAAATGGCGGAGATGTGTGGCAGTATGGCAGGCCAACAGCAGACATATCGATATTGATTAATGCAATTTGGACATTGGTCCCCATCCCCTTTATCATCTGTGCCGCTGTGAGATTCATGTTTGTCTGTTTCAATCAATGATTGAAATGTATTGCAAATTCGTCATACAGTCTGTCAACAGTCAATGAAAGTACAGAGAGTTTCTGAAAATGGTCATATTTCTCACAGTAAGAAGTGTTGCTTAATATTTTTGTTTAGTGTACTCACCCAGTTTTCATGAAACTTGGTTGAAAGACGTAGCAGAGGCAAAGAAAACACCCATTAAATTTTGGAGTGGATCCATAAATTATTTTTTAGCTTTCGTAACACAGCGAGGTGGGCAATTTGGCTTTGGTGGAACAAATGGCAGACATTAAATTCCAGTAGATGGCAGTTAAGTTCAGTAATTAACAAACAAAGCCAATTCAGAAGAGTGGACTATTAATTTTGGCTGAGGTAGAGACTCTCTGTGTGCCCTTCTAGTTCTGTAGGCGTAACGTTCTGTAATGAGCATCATTATGCTGATGTAGCAATCACTACTGATCATTTAAGACAATGGTAGAACACTGGTAGAATCTTTGTAGGGAAAAAGATTTAGAAAACCTATTTTGTGAGGTTAAAATATACTGTGTAACTGTACGCTTTACAGTTGTGCGTTCCCTTCCACCGCTCTGTTTCAGACCCCTTTCACCTTTGGTGTGGATCAGAGGATGCCCTACACCACTGGGGAGTGCTGCCTGCTCTGTCGTAGGGAGAGGAAGGATAGCTCATGCCCAGAGCAGGGATTAACGGAGCCTTCCGGGTCCTCCACGAGAGGCTCTGTGCTGGCCCTGCCCTTGTGGGTGTGTCTGGAATGTCGACGCACCGTGGAGACGGAGGAACGACGCTCCGCCCCCGGGCCTTCGCTGGCGGTGAGGTTTTAACCTGAAATGGAAACAAACTTGCATAACCATTTTGAAAGACAGCACAACAGGAAATTATCACAAAATTTACAGATTGTGCCCTCATTAATGGTTGAAAATCTCTTACCCTGTTCATTTTAGAGAAGTCTCGCTCACAGTTTACACTAGCGACCGGGATGACCGGGGCCACTGCAGCCAGAAGACTCAAACCAAGGCAGATGTCTGCCCACTCATTTAATTCACTGGCCAACTCTTGAATGATCTTTGCCTGGTTTTTCCCTTATCAGGACAGAAAATAGGAGAAAACAAAATGCAGAACCATCAAAAATTAAGCAAGAGCTATGCAAGTATTGGCATGGAAGCGCTTCACTTAGATATATTTCTTTTAAATATTTTTAGGCATTTTATATTTTCTTGTGGTGAAGTATCATTAATCTCTAAGGAGGGAGGGGGGAGGATACATTTTAACCCCACCAGAGATAAAAATAATTAATCTGAGGCAGGGATACATAGACCAGAGGGGGAAAATCCCCCCCATCCCCTCACTGCGTTTATTATTACCTCTGCTAAGGAGGTTGTTTCTGCGAGCGTTGGTTTGTCTGCCTGTCTGTATGTTTGTGTACAACATAACCAAAAGTAATGAACGGATATTTCTGAAACTCTGTGGGTGGGTTGCCATTACATCAGGGATGGATCCTAGTGATTTTGACCGCGATCGGTCAAACAAGTGGCATGGTGGAGGTATGCGCTCTACCGAGTGCCCTTCGAGTTTAACTAATGGGACAAAAATGACACATTCTTACATCGGTGATTTTCCTAATTAAGTGTAGTGTTATGTACTCAACGCAAAAAAATCTAACTGCGACTATCTTGGGTCATATTTTCATCGTTTCAACTATCACCAGTTCTATTTTGGTTGATATAAACCCTTGAATCACAGAGTATTTCTTCTCAGTACCGCCTTTTCCTTCTGCCTCTCTATGCTGTCCTCCTTAATGCTAACGACTGGGGTATTTTTGTATTCCAACCGTATTTGCATCCCACCTTTGGAGCTCCCTGGCTCTCTTCAGCCTCCTGGAGGAAAGAATTCTGTTTTCAACCTCCACCGATATTAAATGAAATCAGCACTTTTTTGGCTTACCTTAATATTGGGGTACCCAGAGAAACATTCGGGTGTGTAAAAACTTCGAGTGTACATCCAGTCAAGAAAATTTAGAGTTGCTATAATGTTGTGTGGTAATGGCACATAACTGCGGCAGCCATGCTACCGATGACATACTGGGTTGTTAGGGCGTGTGCAGCATATACATTTGCAATATTAAATAGGCATGGGCAATACAAATGAATAAAATGACAACATTTCTTGAGTTGCTGAGAACAAAGTGTTTATTATTTTCTAATGATTTTTTGCAGGCAAGTACAGAAGACACAGATGAAGAGTTTGCCACAAGTCCAACGCCTTTACAGGAAAGGGTCTCAGAGCCACAGGGTCCCAAAAATGGCTGATTTCGGCATTTTTCAACAAAACCCATTGTGAAAATTGGGGGGTGAAGCCAGAGGGCATTTTCGAAAATACAGTCTCTTCAGAAATAAACCAGGCCAAATTATCCATTAGGGTACCCTAACAGAAATAATTGATGCTAAAGTCATCTACCCCTTTTCTGAAGTACAGCAGCGCCCCCTAGGCCCTTTTTAATGGAAAATGCATTGAATTTCACCCAATTATGTTCAACATTAGGTTTTGCATTGATATTAAAAAATGGTATGAATGGGTTGCCTGTGAAGTTTTTTTTTTTTTTTTTTTTGGATCAATGGCCTGCAAAAATGTCAAAATTATCGGTGGGAATACAAACATTAACGCTACTCGCCCATTACTATATGAAATGCAGTGAAAATCGCTGGCGCCGACAGTTGTTTGCCCTCCCTGCTCTGAAACGTTCCCCTTCAATAACCCGTGGTGATTTAAAAAAAAAAAAAACTTTGCACTGTTTTTACTATGTCCATATACCCTCCCCATGATAGTTTCAATGAGCTACTGTGAATAATTCATAGTAAAACACAGTGGCGTGCAGTCGGAGGTTAGTTTGGCGAGGCAGAAACCTCCCTTTGCTTGATTAGCAATCAGGCGATTAACTAGTTCAGTAAGACTATTCAGCAGAATAGCGGGCCAGTTTAAGTTTCATGGCGTTATTACTCGGTACATCGAATCTGAAATGCTCACTAGACAGCAAATTTGCGGCGTGCTTGCTTCCAGGAAGCGAAGCAATGTCATCAACAAATATTAAAACAGTTCGACTTATGCAGAGTTCAATGCTTAATCAATATACAATGTATTCTCCTTTAAATACGGCGCTTTTTACATCCAAACAAAAAGCGGGCACTTATTTTCAGTCTTCTTTCATAATCCGATTAACAAAATGTTTAAACGATATACAGAATTACCGAGGCGGAGAATTTTTCCTATTGATTATTCAGATTTCCATCCTTGCAGTCTCGAATTGAAGCGTATCGTGAATTAATCTTGCTTGTGACGGTGGGCTTCAAAGGCCTGGCGCAGGTTTATTCCTTGGTATATTTTACTGAAACTTCACAAATAGGGTCACAGGATATTCAGTCAACAAACTATATGCGGTGAACTAAAAAATCGCTCACCTTTCTTGCTATTGTTGAGAAAGAAATCTCGGCGAACTTCACGTGGAGCGAACTTCACCAACTTCTGTCGAACTTATTTCACATCCCTGGAGGACTAGCCTGGCTGTTTGAACAAACTAAATAATTTCTCAAATTAGATGGCTATTAAAATCAGGGCGTATTGGGATAAAAGATGTCATGCAATTTGAAATCTCCCTCCTAAATGGTTATTTTTGGCCGTATTTTCAACCTATTGCGCAAATTGAGGTCATGCATTCATCCTATATGAACAGTAGCTCTGTTCAAATTTTCTGAGGCGTTTTTTGGCCGTGGAATTCATGTATGAATATTAAATATCCTATTGAAAAAAACCCCCTTGCTTTTAAATCAAACCATGGTGTTCTTTTTGTATGAAAAAAACTTATTTTTTAAAAAATGATGTTCTGATTTTCATACAAAAAGAACACCATGGTTTGATTTCAAGCAACCTTTTCAAGAGGATACCATTTTCATATATGAACAAAATGCCCATAACCGATTTGAACAGAGCTATTATTATTAAATGAATCTAAACCTCAATTTGCGCTGTGTTTACAAACTTTCAAGGCATGGGCAAAAATATCCATTTTGGAGTTAGATTTCAAATAGCCCGCTGACGGATATCCCAGCTACGGCAGTGATTGAATTACAGCCATCTAATTTGAGAAATTACGAGTCTGTTCGGCCACTCGAGACCTCCAGGGATGTGAAATTAGTTCGACAGAAGTTGTTGAAGTTCGTCAAAGTTCGCCGTGACTTCTTCTCAACAATAGCAAGAAAGGTGAGTGTATTTTTACTGTAAACCTACATAGTTAGTTGACAGAATATCCTGTGACCCTATTTGTGAAGTTTCAGTAAAATATACCAAGGAATAAACCAGCACCAGGCGCTCAAAACCTACCAGTGTTCTGACAAATTTTGCTACCTATGCCACCTCGTGAACACCGGTCACAAGATTCATTCACTTATACCCTTCAATTCGAGACTGCGAGGATGGAAATCTGAATAATGAATTAGGAAAAATTCTCCGCTCTCGGTAATTCTGTATATCGTTTAAACATTTTGTTAATCGGATTATGAAAGAAGACTGAAAATAAGCGCCCGCTTTTTGTTTGGGTGTAAAAGCGCGTATTTAAAGGAGAATACATCGTATATTGATTAAGCATTGAACTCTGCATAAGTCGAACTATTTTAATATTTGTTGATGACATTGCTTCGGCTTCCTGGAAGCAAGTATGCACAAATCTGCTGTCCTGTGAGCATTTCAGGTTCGATATACTGAGTAATAACGCAGCGGAAACCTAAACTGGCCCTTCATTCTGCCGAATAGTCTTACTGAACTAGTTAATCATCTGATTGCTAATCAAGCAAAGGGGAGGTTTCTGTCTCGCCAAACTAACCTCCGACTGCACGTCACTGTGTTTTACTATGAATTATTCACAGTAGCTCATTGAAACTATCATGGGAGGAGGGTATATGGACATTATAAGAACAGTGTAAAGTTTTTTTTTTTTTTTTTAAATCACCACGGGTTATTGAAGGGGAACGTTTAAGTAGCAGTGGGAGGGCAAACAACTGCCGGCATCAGCGACTTCACTGCATTTTATACAGTAATGGGCGAGTAGCGTTAATGTTTGCCCTCCCACCGATAATTTTGACATTTTTTCAGGCCATTGATCCAAAAAAAACTTCACGGGCAACCCATTCATACCATTTTTTTAATATGAATGCAAAACCTAATGTTTGTTGAACATAATTGGGTGAAATTCAATGCATTTTCCATTAAAAAGGGCCTAGGGGGCGCTGCTGTACTTCAGAAAAGGGTTGATGACTTTAGCATCAATTATTTCTGTTAGGGTACCCTAATGGATAATTTGGCCTGGTTTATTTCTGAGTAGACTTCATTTTCGAAAATGCCCTCAGGCTTCACCCCCCAATTTTCACAATGGGTTTTGTTGATAAATGCCGAAATCAGCCATTTTTGGGACCCTGTGGCTCTGAGACCCTTTCCTGTAAAGGCGTTGGACTTGTGGCAAACTCTTCGTCTGTGTCTTCTGTACTTACCAGCAAAAAAAATAATAAAAACTTTTTTCTCGGCAACTCAAGAAATGTTGTCATTTTATTCATTTGTATTGCCCGTGCCTATACTAAAACCCCCCAAAATATACCGGCGCCCCCTTTTATAATCGTTCTGGCAAATAAGAAGCAGAAAAAGTGGAGGTTGGATGTGGAATTCTTTCCGTTTATCTGGTTATGTGCAGCTTTCCAATCGGTTGGCTAGCTAGCCAGTTTATCCGTAGACCACTCTAGCCAGCCAGTCCAACTAGCTACACAGCTGATTTCAAACACGAAGTGTAGATGCGTGAAGTACCGTTAAGACGTGTTACTATTATATGTCTAGTACAAATCAAACTGCTTGGCGTGATGTTTTTAACTACCGAGTTTGGAAAAACGTTACTTCCTCAAGAACTCAGACGCGGCCAGTCTCCTCTGAAATTGACATTACGTTGCCTAATGAATCGCCGTGTCACACGTGTCTAGCACGCACATTGTCTTGAGAAGGCTCCACCCATTGGTCTGCAGGTTGTGTGCATCCACTGATTTCCCCCCCCTCCAGCGCTGAGGAGATGCAGGGCTGGCTATACATTACGGCTGTGCATTATTAAATGGCAATTGTGCGTCCTGCTTGGAAAAAAAAAATGGAAATTAGGATTTTATATACCTGGGCCGATCATGATTTATCTGGGTGGGCCGTCCAAGTGGAGCCTATGTGTGGAAAACATTGCCTTGATCTTAGGCATTATTCAAGCAGGGATCTGGACTGTTGCCTGTGATCCTTTGAAAGGTTTCCCTGCTTGAAGAAACCCTTTTTTCTACCCTTTTTCCATTGTGCAAACAAACTGGCTCTTCCTTGAAATGAAAGAGATTTGGGAGGGAAATCCCCAAAGCACTGAGAATTTGTTGCTCTCCGTCTCATCTCTGTAGAACCAAGACTTCCTTCCCTCTGGTACTGTATCGAATGGCAACGCCCTATGGGAGTCTGAGGGAGAAGCCCAGTCAGCCTTGGCCCCGCCCCAAAGTGCACCCCCCATCACCATAGAGACGCTTTGTAACTGTGAGGCGTGCAGTGAGCAGAGGTGAGCTGAGAAAACACTAGGTTAACTCTGAGGCCAATACAATAACAAAGCAAATTTGTGCACACTGCAAAATATTAAGAATAACTGAGTTTCTTTCATTTTTTTTTTTCCATTTTCCTTTCATGACAAGCATTTCAAATTCAAAAAATTTCATCGAACCACTTTCAAAAGTAATTTTCGTATCATAATAGTATTGTCAATCGCTGATCCTAATTGTTCTTTTGGGTTATTGATTAAGCATTATGTATTTTAATTGCATCCACTTTGCCTTTCGGGAATCAAATTTGTTCAGAGATTTAAAAATTCAAGTCCGATTTTACATTCTTAGGGGAGTTTTTCACATTGTGCAACTTACCTTGACTGAATGGCCACCGGTTGGGAAACGTGGGTTGTGAAATGATGACGCTGTGGTGTTTCGGTGTTTTTCAGGGAAAGCTCGACAGAGTCTGGGAGAGAGTCCCAGGAGATGCAGAAGTCCTGGTCAGAAGTGCGTTTCATGGTCCGATACATTTACCGGCAAACGGGAACGCCGCTGGCGGACGACCTGGACCAGCCTCAGGATCGGGACAAGGAGGGGATGAAAGGGCTGGTGGATAGGTAGCTGCAATATTTTGGATGCGTTTAGGGAGCTTTCTTGTTCTCTATGACCTGGCTCTCTTTTTTTTTTTTTTTTTTTTTTGGCATTTTAAATTTGCGGCGATTTATTCATATGGTCGAGGCGTAACTACTCATGGATTCCAGTTGATTGTATCAGTTCAAAGGGCAAAGATTTGACCCTGTTGATACAATTTACTGAAAATAATCCATATTATTATGAGTCATAGCAGATATTTGTTCAAACATACATGTTCTTTCAATGGTCTGTCCTTTGAAAATACCCCCAGCGTGAATCTTTGTTTTCGATGCAACCTCATAATCACACAAGCTTGTGCCATTTTGCCATGTGTTTAACACGTTTTCAAAACATTTTTGTACTTTTTTTTTGTGTCCTACATGTATTAAGAAGAGTATGACGAGTGACGTGAGATATTGAAAAAATTCTAAAAGTACACTTTAACAATCAAGAAATGAACAATCATTTTGATTGTTTGTGTACATTGTAACTGGACTGTGTCGACAGGATGATTCTTATCGACAGTTCCGTACTATGTCAGTTTTTATTTGAGCATATCACTGTAAGTTAGTGATGTTGCCAAATATTTAATTGAATTGAATTGGTATCTTGTTGTAATGAAGCCTCTGGTTTATACTCCTGCTGTGAAGTACAGAAAAAGAGTTTATTGAATGGAAATGTCCTGTTTGTGTGGTAGGCTCTGTAAGAGGGATCCTTACCAGCTGTATCATCGCCTGGAGCAGCAGGCCCGCGAGTACGTGCTGGAGGTCAAGGTGCGTCTCCTTAAGCATCTTTCAGAGGGGTCAAAGGTTGTTTCGGTGGAGGAAGGCCCTCTGCAGGCGCACCAGTTCATCTCCCTACTCCTGGAAGAGTATAGCGCCCTCTGTCAGGCAGCTCGCACAATCAGCACCTTCCTCCTCACGCTGGTGAGACTTTCCACTTGATGCTTGCTTTACACTTGCGTTTGTGTGTCTGGCCATGTGTCTTTCTGTGCAACTGTGTCGGTCTGTCTGTGCCCTTGTCTGTCTGTCTGGGTCTGGACTACATTTGACAATGTTAGTGCAAGGCTGATCTCCTGCAGATCCTTCAAATTTTTACAGTGACATCTATACAGATTGGTATAATGACAGAACTTAAGAACAGCAGTTGTTTCTACACTGTTTAGTCGATGTGCTTGTGATGGTCTGTCAATAAACTTTATGAATTTACTGTCATCGAGTGAACCATGTTAGAATTTTAGCTCTCTGCATCACTATAGAAATACTAATTACTCATTTTCTGCTTGAGTTGCTGTTTGGCTGGTCCTCATAAGTCGCTCTTTGTTTGTTTTTTGCAGTTTTAACACTAACACTTGGAATTTTTTTGCAGGAGAACGAGCATTTGAAGAAATTTCAAGTGACATGGGAACTGCACAACAAGCACCTTTTTGAAAAAATTGTTTTCTCAGAACCTCTTTTGCTCGACACATTGCCATCTCTAGTTGCACAACTAAGGTAAGCTTAGCAGTTAAAAATTGTTATTTTTTTTTTTTTTTTTTTTTACTGCGTCTTTGACTATCAGTCTTCATTAAAAATGAGAGCTAAATGGTTGTGTGCCTTATGCAGGTTGAGAGGTATTTTATTTCTGTGTACATTGCTAATCAAGTTTTTAACTTGGTATTTAAAATAACACTTTGGGTACAGTAATGGCCTGGAATTACAACGTGATTTATTTGTGCCTGCTAGCTAAGGATTCGGGAAGATATAGGATATAGTGTTCAACCTCCCATCTAACCCAGGCAGGTTTGAGATAATGGCAGAACTATGAAGTTTATGAATCCCATATGAGAAGGATGTAAGATGGTATATGAGATGACATTTACAACATCATTTATTCACACCCAATAAAGATGCATTATGTGCTTGGCGAGAGTTGGCGTTCCTTAGCAACGCAAACTCCTTCTCGCATGCGTCTGATTGCACAGGCATGGGACGGCCGCCTGTGACTCATATAGTGAAGACGCGTACAGCACGCTGCTGGAGAGCTATCAGCAGCTAGACAGGGAGATGAACGTCGTGGCTGTGGAGTGGCTGGACTGCGAGAGGAGAATCGATAACTTCGTCGACAAGCAGGTGAGTGACTGCCAGTTCTGAATTTTGTCATGATTTTTGCGGTCTTTGCCCTGGAAGACAAAATTTGCTGTTTCCTCAATGTAACACTCCCAATTTTGTTTCACCATATGAAAAAAGTCCTTGCGTATATTGTCCATTGTGATAAAATTCTGAAATGTGTTTATTTTCAAGGAAGATCAGAGAATCTTTCAATAATCTGATCCCATCCAATTAATGGGCTTTCGCATGTGTTTAAATTAATCGCAGTTTGGAATTCCTGTCTATAAATAACGGCCATAAAATTGACTCTTGTCCTGTTGAAAAGTCCTGCAAAATATCGCGCAAGTTCTCCTCCACTCTAAATCCTGTTTTCTGGTGTCTTTATTCAGTTAAAGGTGGGTAGGATGCTATTAACCTCACCTTTGACAGCAAAACCAGAGAAAGGTTACACCATTCAAGGAGAGTAGTTCCTAGTATGATGGCAGCAATAACTGGTAAATACTGGCTGTGCGTTCTATTCAGGAAGTCATTGTGGTAATGTTGCCACAAAGTTCCCAGAAATTGCCATTGATATTATGTTTCCCAGTACTAATACAGCTCCTGACCGATGGAGCTCTCTTCTGATTACATAATGCAATGACAACATGTCCGCCTGTACAGTATTTGTATATTATTGAGTGTGTGCATTGTGTACCAATTGAAGTCTCTGTTGATCATTTTCCTTTGAACATCTTTTATTTAAATGGTATACGACCATTGTTAATCCCTTAATCATCCTCGGCAGTTGCATTTTAAGATTGATGAACAGAACCACTCGCCTCAGAAAAAGGAACCACATAAATCACTTGCGAACAAAAATGTAAGTCGCACAGCCCTGCTACTCGCAATGCACTTGTATTTCTCTTGTTGTTTTGTATATATTTTACTGTGTCGTCATTTGATTTACAGTTGTGCTCAAAGAAATAGCAGAACAACATCAATAACCTGATGAACCACTGTTATTAGTTGTAGTGATATTATGCATGGCAAATAATTTACTTGGCCCAAAGAGAAATGGCGTGACATTCTGCGGACTGATGAGGGTGAAATTGTTCTTTTTGGGTCTAGTTGTAGTTGACAGTATGTCAGACGATCCCTAGGATTGAATTCAAGCCACAGTACGCTGTGTGAAGACACTTAAGCACGGTGGTGCAAAAACCATGGTATGGGGATGTTTTTCATACTGTGGTGTTGGGCCTATTTATCATATACCAGGCATTATGGATCAGTTTGAATACATCCAAATACTTGAATTGATAATGTTGCCATCTGCCAAAGGGGAAATGCCCTTGAAATGGACGTTTCAACAAAAAACGACCCCAAAAACACATGTAAGCGAGTAACATCTTGGTTCCTGACAAACGGGATTGAGGTAATTGAGTGGCCAGCCCAATCCCCTGACCTCAACTCCCATTGAAAACTTGTGGGATGACATTAAAAATGCATTTTCTGAAGCAAAACCCAAAATTTCACAGGAACTGTGGAATGTAGTTAGTTCATCCTGGGCTGAAATATCTGTTTCTAGGTGCCAGAAGTTGGTTGACCCGATGTAACGCAGATGAGTGGTAGTTACCAGAAACAATGGTCATGCAACTAACTATTAGTTCAGTCATTTAAAGTGAAGTTCAATCTTGAGTTAAATTTAGTATTTGAGTTTGAAGAGAAAATTGTTGATGCTGCTATTTTTTTGAATAGAATAATATTCCTTTTCTTTGCTTCCTGTAAAAGAAGAATGCAGACTTGATCAAATTTGTTAGTGCATTGATTTGTAACTAAATGTGTAATGTTTCCACCACATTTGAAATATAGAACTGAAGGCTATTAAAAAACTATTTGCACGTAATTCACATCTTTTAAACTACTGCTACTTTTTTGAACACAACTGTATTTGTCTATACTGCACTTTAGTTCATTGCCTCTTCTTCAAGGTGCCCTTAAAAACAAAACAACCAATTTTGAAGGAAGACTGGGATTTCTTTAAACAAAGGAGGGTTGTAGAAGACGAGGTAAGATCTTCATCTAGCGTAAAGCTTATGAGCTTTGCTCACCCTGACACATTTACGGTATATTTGTTGTTTACTGTGCATATAGTGAGTGAATTGATGCTTCTGGTGCTTGCCGCATAGGAAAAACAAATATTGAATGGGCTCTCGAATGGATTGCCTATCATCTTTTGAGCATTAAAGTTTGAGTCATTGCCAGCTGTTTTCTGTCTTGGCTCTCCCCTTTTTTTTTCTTTTTTTTTTTTTACTCCAGATAACTGATAGCAAGGAGCCTGTTCCCAGAGACCAGTTCACTGATAAAATGAGACTTCTGCTGCCATCTCGGCCGAGTATCCCAGACTGCCCTAACTGTAACTTCCAGAGGAGGCAAGTCTAAATCATTGCAGGGGGAAAGAAATGAATGACTATATCATTTGTGACCATGTAGGTCCATCTGATGTGTTTATTCATAACACTGGCAGTATTCGTTGCCTGCAAAAGAAGGTCTTTCCTCTGAGGACTTTGTGTCATAAGTTTTTCTTGAAACATGGAAACAGATTGTAACAGTGATGTACTCAATGAATGGCTGTGATATATGTTTTTATTCATTCAGTGTATTTGTAAGAAAGGTACTGGCAGATACTCTAGAAATGTGAAAAAATGCAGCCATGGTTTATTGAAATTTCTTATTCCTTGCAATTTTTTATATTGCATTAGGGGTGTTCCGTGTCTCCTCACCTAAAGAGACAAGCTTTTGACAACCACTATCTCAGATGTTGCTGAAACTCTATCAGATAGTGTACATTGATGACAGAAGTGCTCTCCAAACATTTTTGCAAAAATAATGATTGGTTTCATAAATGATAGTTAATCTATTTGAGCCAAGTCGGCCATTTTGACTGCAGATGTTGTTTTTAACTCTCATTTACTTTAAAATCATGACTTTGAATTAGACCTGCATTGACAGGCAGTATTGTTGATAAAGGAACAAAGAATCCAAAAGAACAGCCAAACACCCCTCATTAAGCCTTTGAACCCCACAATTTGAACACATAACTGGACTGTATGCAATACAGTTGCACTATGTGGGACAAACTATTTATGCTGAAGTTCTGCAATTAATTTGTCTACATTTGATAGATTGTTCTCACTGAAAATTCTAATGCTTATTTTTTCTTCTGTCCGGAGAATTAAACCTCCAAATTTATCTCCTTATGCATAATGATATTATTATTGCAGCACTAGCATAGTCCACTAGATGTCCCCAGTGGACCATACAGGAATTACAGTTTCTATGGCAGTAATACTGTGATCAATTTTGACATTTAATTCTCCTGACAGAAAGAAATAACCACACAATTTTCAACAAGAACTATCTATCAAGTGCATGGAAATTGATTTGAGAAGTTCAGCTCTATATGTCTTGTCCCACGCATTTCAATTGTATCGTATGAAGTCCAGACATATGTTCAAATTGTGGCGTTCAGAAGCTCACTGACGGGTGTTTGGTTGTTGTTCAGATTTGTTGTTCCTTAATTAGTAAAACTGACAAAGCTGGTCCACATCAGTCATAATTTTAAAGTTCTTGAAAGTCTTAACAACATCTGCAGTCAAAATGGTTGACTTGGCCCATATAAATTAACTATCATTTATGAAACAAGTAGATACTTTTCCAAAAAAAAAAAAAAAAAAAAGTTTAAAGGGCAGTCTTTTCATCAGTGTACACCATCTGATTGAGCAACATTTGAGATGATGTCAGGCGGTTCATGCGGAATCACCCATCATCAGATTAAGGAATGGTCAGTTTGACCATCATCTTGTCTCTCATTTGAGCGATAAAGCACAGCGCTTTATGTGTTCATTGCTTGTATTGCATGTACTGATGTAACCCTGTGAGTCACTTCTGCCCAAAGAGAAGACAGAACGCTGGATAGATTGACACGTCCCTAGATTCAATGCGATAAGCTGTCACGATTCTTTTTTCTGTCAAAATGAACATTTTTTATTTATTAAATTATATGTTTATGGGTTTATTGTGGTAATTAGTATTCAGGCAAAGGGGTTATGTCCGATGGAGTTGGAACCCATTATCCTCGATGTGGATATTGATGCTTCTTTGACCCTTCTGACTTTCCATAGGTGCACTTGTGATGACTGTAGCCTCTCGCACATCTTGACCTGCGGGGTCATGGACTCCTCTATCCCAGAGGACCTCCCAGGCCCCAATCCCCCTGCACTATTCTTGTCCGAGCTACACCCTCCCAGCCTGTCCTCGGGAAGCTCCAACTCCAATCTCTGCTCTCTCTTCACCGTCCATCAGCACCCGCACCTGATCCTTCCTGACAGCGGAGGCGCTCTGTGCTTGTGAGTCATCATTAATGGCACGCTTACCTTGGGCTTGGGCTTAACACGTTCCCGTCAGTAAATGAGCACATTGTAGCGCCTGCATTTCATCCTCCCTTACAGAGGGGGCGCTGTGTGCTTGTGAGTCATCATTAATGGTGCACTTACCTTGGGCTTTGGCTTAACACATTCCCTTCAGTGAATGAGCGCATTGGAACACCTACATTTCATTCTCCCTTGCAGAGGGGGCACTGTCTGCTTGTGAGTCATCAAAAATGATATGCTTACCTTAGGTTTGGGCTTGACATATTCCCTTTCACAGCAGCACCTGCTCTTCATCCTCATTTACATAGGGGGCGCTTTGTTCTTACAATAATCGCTAATTGCCCACTAAAGCCTGATTTATGGTAAGGTGCTCAATGCATTTGATGAGTGTTGCTCAACAGTTTTCAATTTATGTGTAGGTGAAAGGTTTCAGTGGTAATAAGACGCTAACCTCCAGCCAGCTCTTTTGGTGACATTTTATCATCTCGTTTGGTTATTGTGACACAATATGACTACCCAGCACAACAAAATATGACTGCGTCCGCAACATGACAAAATTCTCTTGGTCCACGATCTGAAGCTGTCGCAAATGTCATTTTCTGTCCAGCGACCCTCATCTCTGTCGAGCGCCCTGTCATAGATTAGGCTTTACCTCATGCTTTGGTTTGACACATTTCCATCTGTAAATGTGTATGCAGCACTACCTGCACTTCATCCTCCCTTACAGAGGGGGTGCTCTGTGCTATTAAGTGTACTGTGCCCAAATATATTTGTATTGGTCCTAGATTTGCCTGTGCCTGTTAACATTTGGAGACCAAACAAGCACAGGCAATTGCTGTCCTTGGCTATTGATTGATTTATGTGCTTCTCCAAGGCCTTGTGAAAGAATGCACTTGGGCATGGAGAGGGATGGTGTGGACACCCTTCTGAGAAAATTGAAGAGGAGTGCTATCATTCTGTCTCTTTTCTTTGTAGTGGAGACGGCCATGATGCCCTTCCGCTGTCGGCTAGATTTGCAGAGATATACCCCCTGAGTGGATACAGTAACACGGAGATGGCATCGGGTCTGAATGGCGCCCATGAGCTGCTTGGCGGTGATGGGGAGAGCGTGGCAGTTAACGGGCAGGTACGACCCATCTTTCTGTGGCACTTTGCTGAGTCATGGCTGTAGCACCAGAAGGTGTATCAACAACCTCAGAGCCAAATCAACTTCTAGTTAAAATGTTAGTGAAGACATACTGTACATCTGCCTGGGTGTGCGTTGCTTGTGCAGCACCAGTTTCAACTTCAGTTTTTAATTCAGATCAAGTTACCACTGTGACAGACTTTAAATTCCTTTTTTTTTTTTTTCCAATGAATTTGGGGTGTTTAGTCTAGTACATAAAGGCCAGGTGTGGTTTAGTTTTAGCCCAGAACTAGTCCATCAGATTCATCTGATTTAATTAATTTTGTAGTTCATCTGCTACATTAATGTATAGAATTGGGTATCGTTGGGCGGATGCAATAACCTGCTCTCACAGCATCCCATTTTGGTTAAGACTGGATACTCTTGACTTAGCTGCTGCATTTTTTTGAGAGATGAACTGTCTTCCATGTGCGTTTAAGGCTGATTTATACTTCTGCATTGATTATATGTCCAGCCAACACCGTTGCCTATGCATGCGGCCTTTGCTGTTGTCAGTATTTAAACTTCCGTGCTGTGAGCCTAAGTTGCTCTGCAATTTCACAGCTGGAAGGAGCACCTGTAAACACAATACTATCTCGTGGTCCATCACAGGTTTTGCAGTCTGCATTGCTGCTACATTTTTGGGGTGGTGCACTTCAGGCTTTGGCATGGGCTATAGCATAGGGAAGGCGGCTATGCCATGCTAAATTGAACGCAGAAGTATAAATCGGGCATTATTGTCCAGTCCCAAGAACTCTTGCAAAAATCATCCCTGTGTCTAAACATGCTGTGGACAGTGTTGCATGCCTAAATGTACTCCATGTCTTCCTCTCCCAGTCTCCTACAGCAAGCAGTAGCAGTAGCTTGTCAGGGGAAGAGGAGGAGGTGGATAGAAAGAGCTGCAGTGAACCTCCGGCGCCACAGGGGGAGCCGTCTCCTGTGAATAACTCCTACAGCCCTCCTCCGTCTTACTCTGCGCAACAGGTACTGCAGATAAAACACAATCAGAACTTAGCCAGTCTCAACCATTGACTGTATAAAAAGATGGACGAAGCAACCGTGACGTCACCCATTGGTTTCAGCATACCATTTAGGAAGCCTCGATTTTGGCAATTTGAACAGTGCCATTTTGTCATTTTGAAACCAGATGTGATTTCTATTGGACGAGAGCGTGAAATGAGGATCCAGGGAGGAGCGAGGGGTGGATCTACAAGTGGATCTGACCGTATCGGACGAGGATCAGAGGATAGCCACGCCCCATAAAGCATATCTGGCTTTATCCTTTATTCTAGTCTCTTTGGGACCATAATTTACAAAAATGAACATCATGATATATCGAAGGAGACTTGACACTTGCGATAGATACCATAAAATAATGTGGAAAATCATTGTTGAAATAATAAATCAGGTGGGAAAGTAGGGTCATTGTCTCGTAGACTTCTCTGTGAACTTCTTTCTGCAACCACTGACGTCGCCATCTGCTGGCGATTAGATAGAATGCAAATTTCAGAGATTTCCGCATGGGCTTCACTTTTCAGACCCGGGTGCTGCGTCCATCGTTTTATACAGTCTATGGTCTCAACCATTTACTGTATGTAGAGATGGGAAAACCTAACGGCTCCCCAAAAGTGAGGTCAAAATATCTGGATTGCCCCTAGTGGCTTGCCGCAGTACAAGTTATGAACCTGTCTCCACAGTGTTGGTGGATTGGACTTGAGCCTTACGAAAAAAAATGTTAATATATGTCAAATCATTTTTTCTTCGAGACTGTTTCCACCATTTCAAGTAGGTCTTAAAATATTGATGTATGTTCAAGTTTGGTTTAATTTTAGCAGGGTAATTGAAGTCACCCTTAATAGTCTTGCTCCCCACAAGCTTGCTTTACATTCTCAAAGAGTATTGCCATTACAATTCCTTCTGAAGCTGGCTGTCGATTGCGCACTCATGGTTAGACCTGTCTCATGGTTCCCTATGAGCCTGACCCAAATATCCAGCAAGAGATGATCGATTTCAGGAATTTCCAGCGCACCGATCCCCGCTCCCCTCCTACTGTATTTATCCTTCCTTATAAACTTGTAACCTTCTATATTTTATTCATCCCCAGCCACGTCTCTGTAATCCCAACTATGTCATGGCCTCCAGTAATCATAACTGCCTCAAATTCTGAAAATTTTTTAAATTTCAATAAAAACATTTCAGACTATTACTTTTGTACCTCCCCACCTGTTTTCAGGCTGTCTGCTGCTCCAAGCGCTCACTTTGCATTTTGCTTGAAAAAGATATCCTCGTGAGTGCATGGAGCTCCGTCAGTTTCCATCAGGGCAGTCCACATCTTCCTTTTCTCAACACTCTCAAACCTCCCTGCCCCCCCAAGTCCCTAGTGCAAATAAGCCTGTGCTGCCCTAAACATACTCTGGCCAGTGCAGGTGCACCACTCCAGCTCTGGTGCAGCCCGTCAGGTTTTTACAATCACTATTGACCCAGAAGGAGTTCCAGTGCCCCATAAACCTGTACCCCTCTTTCTTTCCCCAGGTTTGTAGCCACGTGTTAAACCTCCAGATAAATATCTGCTTCCTTCTGCTTGCAAGTGGTACAGGTAGAATTTTGGAGAATACTACTGTGGAGAATCTGCCCCGAATCTTTTCTACTTATTTCAACAAATTTGTCTCGCAAAACCTCAAATCTATCCTTATCAATGTCATTGGTCCCAGTGGTGACCAATGACCACTGGATCCCTCCGGGCTCTGGCCAGGAGCTTGTCTGCACCAGGCAGGTGACAAACCAAACAAGACTCCTTGATGCACGAACAGGCAATGCTGTCTACCCCTCTAGACTGCAGGGGCAGGCGCTTGCGACTGAGTAAGGCAAGTGTATGGGTGGGACCTCGATACCGTCGTTAATCCTCGATCACCACTGTGCACTCTTGCTCTAAATTGGCAAGATGGCAGCATCCATATGAAGGATATTCTGGCTCCATTTTTGTAGAGTGCTAGGAAGTGGAGAAGTGTCGTCCATCTTTATATACAGTGTATAGTCTCAACATGTGGAAAAAATACCAGTCTTGATGTGCACTCACAGAATACCGCCACAAAATGGCTGTTCAACACACTGGAACATAGAAACATGTCTGGATCACAGTCTGATTACATTCGATAAATGAATGTCCTATGCAGGTATTCAGGTTATTTAAAATATCCTTTCTTGTGCGTGAAATCTATCTGGCTAAGCAAATGATGGACGAACTGAAAAGGACCAGCAAGCAAAAAAAATTTCAACCTTCAGATTAAAGAGATTTTTGTTATCATATTATTTCAAGGCCTTGTTTGGGAACATGATGCTAGTCAGAAAAATGTATCTGGCTCTGGGACAGCCATGATGACACCACACTTAAAGAATTTTTTATCCTGCTTTTTAAATCATGGCAAATAAACAAATCGCAGATAAGAAATTTAATTTTTTTTCCGATAGCTTAGCAGTCTGGCTCCCTTTGTTAAAGTAATTAAATGATATTCTTTTTTCAAATGGGATATTTGTTACCAGATTAAGTAGATTAAAAAAATTATGGAGTCACTCGGCGTAGAGGAAAAAAATTTGGAATAATCAACAAAAAAATCAGCTTTAGTACTTACTTGCTCCTGCTCAAGCTTATATTAAGGCCTGAATTCCTTGAGGCATGAACTTCACTAATGAAAAACAATATTCTCCATCAAGCTGGTTCCCAGTTTCTTGTATAGAAGCTGACAGGTCAGCTTTGCAGGATGGGACCTTCTTGTGGACCTTTTTTTTTTTTTTTTTTTTTTTTTTTTTTTGGACTTGGCCGAGCAGGGGCCTGGCCCTTATAAACGCGAATGTCGCTGTCTGAGGTACTGCGTGAGTGACTGACTGACTGAGTGATCAAGTTCAACGATTGGCTGGCCCGCGGGGAAGAAGTTCAGCGATTGGTCAGCCGGTGGGGAAGAGGCAGCCCAGCCATATACTGGGTGCACCTAGTCTTGTTGGGAATAGCCACCAAAAATTTTCTTTTGGATTTAGATCCGGGCTGTTTGCTGGTCATGTCACTGAGTTGAAAATCCTTTCCTGAAGAAAAGCTTTTGCATTGTCCGCTGTGTGGAAAGGTGCATTGTCATCCTGAAAAATGGCTTCATCACCAAACCTATTTTCTTCTACTCGATTATGGAAAAATATGCCACCAATTAAAATAATATAATCTAAATTTTTTGAGGTGTGTTTCATGAAGCCTGAATGATAAGCTAATAAACAAAAATTGTTTTGTGTCATATCTGTTATTTGTTTATTTGCTATGAAGTTAAAATTATGGATCAACATTGTTCTTGTGTGGTGATTCCATACTTTTTTCCAGGGTTTCACCAATCTGTGTGTGTACTTCCAGAGTTAGTTGTCTGGTTGGCTTATTAGTTCACTTCACCCATTTTCTCAGCATAAAATGATAAAATGAATGCAAGACACGTAATGCTTACTGCTTTTCCAAAGAGTTTCTCACTTAGAAGCGTGTACAGACTGCCTGACGGTCTCTGTATTGTGTGTTGGGCTATGACAGGCCAAACAGCTCCCTCACGCGTGCGAGTGTCACGCGTGTAGGCAGGAAGCGTGTGAAGTCCTGCCCTCAACCCTGTCCGATGCCCAGCTGGACACGACCTCTCAGTTCCCGCCGGAAAAGACCTCTCGCCCAGCCTTGGACCTCTACCCCCACATCCACGGCAACCTGCCCCTACAGAACATGGCTCACCTGCCCCAACCCCTGTTCCATCCGTCACTCTACCCCGGCCACAGCAAGGTAAGGGCACAGCCAGAGGTAACCATGTGTGCAACGACTCCCAACATAATGCGCATTTATCCCAACTACTTTTAATGTAATGAAAAAATGTAATAGACAAATCCCAAGTTAGCCGCCTTCACGCATATCCGGTTTCAAAACGAGGCTCTGAGTGTTGACCTCGGCAGAAGTAACCGGGTGTTCATTGTTTTGACTGGAAAAATCGCTCAGCATTTTGGCAGATAAACTACGTTTTTTGGCGAAACCGTTTACGAAATCAATCGCATTTGGAGTTGATATTGAAGTGCAATCCCGATTTCGTATCCGAGTGGTTTTATTTATAAACGTAAGTGTCAGTTGGTCGCGTTTTTATCGAACTTTCAGCAGTTCACTCACGCCATCATGCACGCACATTCCTACACACAATTAGCTACACATCACACTCGTCGCCTGTCTGTTTGTTTGGTGGGTTTCTCTGGCCTCTCCTAGACTTTGTATCCATATTTTCTGTAGCTGGTTGACAGTAGCTTGGGCTGATAGCCAGTTAGGCGTGCAGGAAGCAGTTTTTTATTTATAAATCCGCCTGTGATATGGAGACAGTCCAGTCGGTCAGTCAGCAGCTCTGCAGTGCAAAGGCAAAACACCGTAACATCGCATTTGGTCGAAAATGAGTTATTGTCATTTTGGGGGTGTTGAGGACGTTCTTTATCATGTGAATTAATATTTTGAGTCAATTTGATTGTTTTTATGAAAAAAAAAACAGTACCTCCCAAAATCCCATTAGAAACCATGACAGAACGCCGTAACTGCAGTTATGGTGCTTAGCCTTTGTTTCAGGACGCTGACGTTGAGTTAAGGTACTCTGGCTTTGTCTAGCCGCGCATCAAAGCTTTGTTACCGTACAGCCCTGAAGTTACGGTCAGTGATGGTGGGTGCAGGCTCGTCTACGTCTCACTCACATACCTCCCTGTTAGCTGGCCTGCCTGTCATCAGACCCATAAACAATTAAATGCACATCCTACCTTTTCTTGTAAACCGATAAAATCCATGCCAGCCACGTCATCTGCAATGTTTCCAAGATAATCCACAAATAGAGTAAATATTCCTTTGATGCTGCAGGCGAGCAGACAAATTCTTTATAATTAATGAGTCCGCAAGCTAGGCTACCCAATGTCCACTGTTGGTTGCAAAACAAACCGTTAAAAAAACAATCCTGCAATGAAACTTTTTTTGGTCGATTGTGTAATGTCGGAGATGACTTCGGCCGAGCAGGAAAATCCAATTCCATCATTATTCACGTCTGCTATGTCAGGCACATCATCAGCGATGTTTCCACAATAATCTACTGTTAGAGCAGTTCCTAGGATGCAGGCAAGCAGAACACTTCTTTATGATCAACAAGTCCGCAAGCTAGTCCTACCTAACGTCCATAATTTGTTGCAAAGCAAATCGAACACACATTCCGCCTGTAAAACTCTTTCTTTGGTTGATCATGTCTGAGTTAAGCTGCTTTCACACCGGACGCAAAACGAATTTTTCGCACGACAGATTACATTCAAAGTCAATGCAAAGACGCGAATACAGGCGCAACGCCTGTATTTGCGTCTTTGCATTGGCTTTCAATTAAAAATAATTTCCTGTATTTATTCATACTGTATGATGCAAAGTAACTTATCTGCTGGCATTCTGTTTCTGGTGCCTCACACCAAACTGGAGCTATTCTCTATCATGAAGATATGATGTAAGGTCACTACAGCTCTGTATAGCAACAATTAAATGTATCTAATTCATTCTTAATCATTCAAAACAAATGTCATGATGGTTAAACCTTAGGTACGTGCTCTTATAATGGTCTTGTGTACTGAAAACGGCAACCAAATATTTAATTTATGCAAGTTATTGCCTTTTGCCTTTGGATTTTGAATAGGCCTATTTGAAACAATGATACGCAATCAATTATTAAAAAAAACTAACGACACTTGTAACAGTACTCGTCTAACTGGGACGCGTCTAAAGCTGGAAGTGGGTCAAAAGTAGCCACGCATCTATCTGGGATGACACTGTACACACAGGCCAGAATCGTGCATCAATTCACCCTCAAAATAATCGTTTTGAAACTCATAATTTCACTTCGAATGACACGTTCGCAATCTACGGGGATTCAGCTTACCTTTGCTTACATGTTTGATGCAATATTCCAACAAACATTGGGAATTTACGGCAATTTGAAAGCCATATCAATTAAATGCCGCTTGATCATCGCTGTTAAACACTCAGCGCCTCGTTTTCAAATCCGGAAGACGCGCAGATTGTTAAAAATTCTGCCACTTGGGATTTGTCTATAGAAACTCAGAAGTCTGTGCATACTGAAAGCACTTTCTGCATGAAGTTGAACTTGTTTTTACATAAATTTTCCACGGTAATGGTAACATCATTACAAACGTATTAGTGTAGAAATGTGTTTGCATTATATGCAAAATGTTTTTTGTGTTATGCCCTGAACATTTTTGTTGCATTTTAGACTGTGTAGTGGTGGTTTGGGTATGGCCTTGGCACCCTTCATAGAAAATTGCCAGTTTGCTGATTTGCTTTTAGTAGGAGTACAATAAAAGTAAAAGAAAATAAGTAAACAAACTCGATTGAAACTTAAGCGGCTGGATAAATTCTTTTCTGCGGCGGCAGGGTAGTTTCATGGTCGGTTGCTTTACTAAGGACTGCAATTTTGCTGGTTCGGTCTCTGGACGAGGTTTAGAATTCTGACTTGTGTCTTGACATTTCACATGTAAACATGGAAAATATATCAAGACTGTCCGCTAGTATTTTGAGTGACTAAACTATACTGGGAGAACGACTGAAGGATGAGATTTCACCCTGGGTCTCGGGTGCCTTTTTTGAGACGGCCAGTAGGTGTCTCTGTTGATCAAGTTCAAAGAATGAAAAATGAAAGCATTCCCTTCGGAGCAGCTGCTCATTTGGAAATGGTCTCTGAAGTGAATGTAAAACTACTTTAATTGACTCAGTCTCTTGCCAGTGACTCTCTATTCCCATCTCTGTTGTAGACCCTTCCACCAGCCCCTAACCTGAGCCAGACAGGCAAACAGCCGCCCTACAGCCATGCCCTACCAGAGAACATTTATCAAAACTGTTTCGGGAAAGCCGGCGACTGGAACGGGTCCCTCCACAGCCCCTCGCTCAAGTTCGAGAACATCTGGGAGACTACGATGAAGAACTGGAACCCAGCTGTCTACCTGCCCGAGTCCCAGCAAGGTGGGAGGGCAGGGGGAGGGGGTAAAATGGGGTTTTTAGGGGCCATTCTTGCCAAATATGCTTTATGGGCATGGAAGCGCCAGGTTCGTCTGCTCGAATTTTTGAGTTCTACCTTGTATTAAGTACTGGATGCGTCTTTCCTTTGGTTGCCAACGCTGCTGTCACTCACCTTGTGAACAGTCTGAACAATGACAGCAGAAGTGACAGACTTATTCTACGGCAAAGTCTGGTGTGCTGTTTGCTTTTCAGAATTACTGATGAGTAGTTGGCGCTCGATTTTGCTCTAAAGGAGGATGAGAAATAAAATTAAGAGAAAAATTTAACAACTTAAAAGAAATGATTTGTTATAGAGCCTAGACAGGGCTAACGGTGACAACTGGTTTTCCGCCATCTTTGTTCATGATGGCACCTTACGTAAAATAAATCTCCACCTTTGCTTTCACATCATTGGATAGCAGTGAAAATTTTCTCAATGTAGTAATGTTTTCAGTCAGACGCGCACCTACAAACGGCGAGGCGCCATTTGCTCGAAAGCAGTGCTGAAAACACTTCAAATCATTTAAAAATATTGGCGAAGAGGGCTCCGTACACCAATAAAGCACATTTGGTGTGAACGAGCCCTTAGTCCTCTGTACCCGGGCCATGGGATTTGTGGGTCTTTTAGCTTTTGTGATTGCTGGATTTAAAACTACAACCTCTGGCAAAAATTATGGAATCTCCGCACATAGAATGTTCATTCGGGTTTTTTACTACATAGCAAATGAGCTAATTGCAGATATGATGCAAAGCAATTCTTGTTTATTAGCTTAACTTGGAGGCTTCTTGAAACACACCTCAAACAAATTAGATTAAATTTTTTTAATTGGATTTTCCCATAATCAAGCAGAGGAAAAAATATGGAATCGTCGACAGAAAAAATCAGAATTGGCACTTATTTGCTCATCCTTGTTCTTTTATGACAGCCTGAATTCTTTGATGCATGGACTTCACCAGCGAAAAACAATATTCTCCATCAAGCTAATTCCGACATTTTCAAATAGTGGTTGACGGATCAGCTTTGCCGGATGGGGCCTTGTCATGGATCATTATTTTTATTTTATATTTTTTTTTTTTTTACATTTCCACCATAACTTTTCAGTTTGATTAAGATCCAGTCAGTGTGCTGGCCATGTCATTGAGTTGATAGGCCTTTCCTGAAGAAAAGCTTTTAGACTCTTTGCCCTGTGGCAAGATTTACTGTCATCCTGAAAAATGACTTCATCATCACAGAACCTATTTTCTATAGATGGAATTAGAAAATGGTCCAAAACTGCAATGTTCCCCCGCACATTGACTGTTGCGGTATTAATTGCCATCTCCCCTGGTTCTTTACCAGACATGCAACCCCGTAACGTAAGTGAATGGGGAAATATGCTCGTTTTCTTCAAATGGTCTTCATATGTGTCATTGGAACGACACCAGACAAAGGTTCATCATCATGGCCTTGGCCTATGCAGATTCGTGATTCATCAGTGAATATCACTTTCACTGTATCATTTTTTGGTGAATCCATAATTTTTTGCGGGGGGTTGTAACATTGGTAAACAACTACAACATCTTCTTGAGCTACCACTATGCACACTAGCATTGAATGTATGCAAATAGAGCAGTTATTGAATTTTTATATGCTTGGGTATTAATGTTCATTTCCTCTTTAAGGTATTCCCAAAAATTTTTTCTTGTAAGATATTATTAGCCGATAGTGTTATATGTATCTTATAGTCTAAGCTACATACAAAAATTGAAAATCTTAAGCCGTCGCAAAGGTGCTAAATTTGATGTTGAAAATGATCAGATCACTGTTACCACTGTCACAGGACATTTGCACTACTCCCTGCAGGAAGAAGGCACTTAGTATTATGCAGGACACAAGTCACCCAGCACACAACCCTTTCTCTTACCTCCCTTCAGGGAGGCAGCTTACTGAGCATCAAAGCTCAGGCCTCCCGCTTCGGAGACTGTTTTTACCCTCAGGCAATGAGGCTTCTGAATAGTAGCACTAATGGTAGGAGGGCTGAGGATTAATTTCATTTTTACTGTAGTTTTTTTTTTTATTATTTTTGTTTATTTATTTTATCTATTGTCTTATTTATTGTCTTTTTATTGCTATGTACTGCTATTTTTGGCTGAGAGTGCCAGGGCAAAATGTATTTCATTGCGTATCATAGTGCAATGTACTTGAATGTATATGACAATGAACTTGAACTTGAAATGCCCTTGAGAAATGCTGCATTAGTGTTGTGGTATCGTCCGTATGTACCCATTTCTGACTTGGATGTTGACGTGAAGGCAAGTTACAACTCATTTCAGAGTAGGAATCTAATTTTTCTGAAAGCTCCTATACATCCGACTAGCAAGTAAGTAATATGTAAGTGCTGGAAAAGAGTCCTAATATCAGTCACACTGCACTGTTGATGGTAGCCGAAATAATCTCCAGCGTAATGCTGTTTTTGTCATGCATGCCATCACAACCACAAACAAAATCTTCCAAGTATTAAAACGCAACATATTTTGTTGAAATTATTTGATGCGTTTCCCAGCTTCTTCAGAACATAGACTATATTTACACTGAACCCCTAGTCACTGACATCCTGTTGAATTTTTTAAATGACGTAAACACTTACAAGTTGTATCACTTGGAATCTTTCCGACTTGACAATCGTTCCCATATGAAGTAAGCGCGGTATAAACTTTGTCTTCTCAGCTGTGATGTCATCAGAGGCAGAATTTTCAACAATCAGAGACATGGCTACTAAAACAGTGGGAGTCTGGGAGGTTCAAGCTGGACTTCTACTCTGACGACTCCTCTAGCAATGATATGCTGCTTACTGGCAATGTAATGCAGGAAAGTCATGGGGATGAATTTTCACCAAAAATAGTAGGGAGTAGACCATGCCAATTTCAACCTTGCGCTAAGAGGGATGATCTTGCCGAGATGAGCAAAGGCGAGTGAACCGGAGAGTCCACAGCAACCTGTTCAGTGTGATCTTTCCACTCTAGTATTTGGTGCTACGTCTCCGAAAAGCACAGACGCTTACCTACATAGTTGGAATCAGTGACTTCTTATGGCCGAACTATGTAAGTTGCTAACATAGTTAGCAACTACGCTTTTGGGAAACGCACTCCTGAACGAAATTATTCAGTATTCTCGCACATTTCTGATCCCTTGGCCATCTATAGACGCTCTCTCCATCAGCATTTAAGTTGGAGCTGCCGCCTGCAACACGATGCAGACACATTTTTAAACTCCACTACCACATTTCTCACACGATTATGACCGATTCCAACTCAATTTATATGGCGACTGCAAGCTGTCTACCTCTGGTGACGTCGCGGACGAAACTGACCGAGGCGCTCTCACATATTTCAAAATGTGAATTTCAAAAAATGCAGTTCTTGCATACAGGTGAAGCCTGCATTAAACTGACCTTGATGTGATTCACTTTTGATAAATTATCTGTAACTGTTGCCATTTGGGTATATCTTTAAAGCCCCAGTTGTAAAGTACTTCCATATTCTGCATTTAAAAATGACCATATTAATGTATTGTTATTGGCCTTTTGGTCACATCATGGTCATGATACTGGTCATAGCCCAGCTGGATTTGATCTGGTAGTTTTTCTTTTTGTTTTTAAGGTGATGGGCTGGGGTTGGCTCTTCCAGAGGCCAGACTGGAACTCCATCCCCCATCATGCAACAGCGATCCAGTAGTCACTACAGAAGCCAACGAGCAAAAGAATCCCACCCAGGAGAAGTGTCTCTATAATTTCCAGGATGCCTTCAGGGAAGCTAGCAAAGTGGTGCTAGCAACTTCATCGGCTACCTCTTGCGTGTCTTGCACTGCCACCACTGTCCAGTCAAGTAATAATCAGATCAAAGTTTCATCTAAACGACCTGCTTTGCTAGGTAAAGAGAGCAGAATGTGCGTCCAGGAGCTGCTGCCTGTGTCTAAAAGCCAGACCGAGTGGCTTAAATTTAGCATTTACAGTTCTGAAATAGAAGTATGAAGATTTTTAACCTATTAGCCTTAACTTGTTTTTCACAAACAATCCATGTTTTAAGCTTTTCACCTGTATTTTTCTCTTGGCTATTGTGTACTAATTCAAGTAATTTCTCCCGTCCTTCTGCAGTTCAATTATGTGCATATTGCGGTGTGACATTGCAGATCTCATTTTCAAAATTGATTTTAGTCTTCTGTAAATGACATGGAAAATAAAAAGCAAAACCTGTTTCAGGGTTTTGCTGCAAGTATTTGGCTCTGTATTGCAGAATATTGAATTTCAAAACAACAATTCTGATTTTATGCTAATATTTGTCAGCTTGCCAGTATTTGCTTCTATATTATATGATCAATGTAGGAATTCCACCCCATTTTATTTTCTGTTTGACTGTCCAAATATATATATATAGACGGCTGTGAGGAATTGGCAGCTGTTTGTGTCGTGGGTCACTGGAGCCTGTATTGTTCTCTCGCAGGTGAAGTGTTTCACAGTGTAAAGGACCACAGAAGAAGTTGCCCCACTGGCCTCGCCCCCCACCTCCCTTCCCTGACTGCCCCAGTTCTATTTACGAGCCATGCGTCCCCCGTGCCCAACACTGAAGCTCTGGCCTTCGCAAACAACGATACCAAAGCGACCAGCTTTATGGACTCAAGTCACCCAGGCCTCTGCCCCTCCCCTTCTGACCTCCTGGCCCCTCCCCCTGAGGGCAGAGTCAGTGCGCCGCCCAGTGTGTGCAGGTATTTCTGCACTCTCTGATTGGCTGTTGTGGTTTATGGGGGACATTTATGGTGGAGGTTTTATTTGTGGGTTATAGTCTGCTCTGGAACCTTTTTGTGTGGAGTTTGCAAGTTCTTCCCCATGTTCCTGTGCGTTTCCTCTGGGTACTTTGGCTTCCTCCCGCAGTCTAAAGTAATGTATGTGAGGCTAATTGGAGACTCTAAATTGCCCTTGGGTCTGGATGTGTGAAAGTTTGGTAATTCCTGCCATGGATTGACGGGCTGTCAAGGGTGTTCCAGCCTCATCCATTGAATGTTGGCATGGGCCCCAAGCCCCCCGGACCCTGCCCAGGAATTAGGGGTTCAGATATAGGAAGGATGGAGGGAGGAACTTTGTTTAGCATTACGTGTGGTTGGTTTCAGTGCGTAGTATGTTGTTTTTATTCATCTGGGTGTCGTTTGACCTGACAGTGACCCTGAGTGTGAAGGCCACCACTGTGATGGCCATGGTGGTTATGACCAACAACCTTACGATGGAGAGGACAGCCAGGATGAGGACAGCTGCTCCGAGCACAGCTCCAGTACCTCTACTTCCACCAATCAGAAGGAGGGAAAATACTGTGACTGCTGCTACTGTGAATTCTTCGGCCACGGAGGGGTACAACACCTTTTCTTAAACGTATTCTCACCAGCACTGCCAATACCACGACTAGATATGTTATGCATTTAGAATTTATTTTGTCTACATAGCACTTTCCACCTACATATGTTCTAGGCCATGAACTGCTCCTCTCTCATCCATCAGTTTCCGGGATGTCAAGTGTGAAGAATTGGTTGCATTCATTGTCTGTCTAATTCCCTAGGAGGAAAGGAAACCAGTGCTGGGATTAGATTTTAGGGCCAGATTTGACTACTCCTGATGTACATTTTCAGGAGAAACATGGTTCCATAATTCATTGCCCGTATCAACAGACTTTACATACACGGCCAGCTTTTGTATTCTAGCTTCCTTTCCTAAGTGTGTATATGTATTCCATGAATGTATAACCCTAACTTTAATTGGCTCTTCACAGCCTCCTGCTGCACCGACAAGCCGAAACTACGCGGAGATGCGCGAGAAACTCCGTTTGCGCCTCACCAAGCGCAAGGAGGAGCAGCCGAAGGGAGATGACCCCGGCATCCCGGAACGGGAGAGCTTGGAGGACCCCCGCGATGTGGAGGACCTTCTGCAGTTCATCAACAGCGAGGACTCTAAACGAGCCAGCACCTCTCGAGCTGCCAAACGGGCTCGGCACAAGCAGAAAAAGGTGATTAGCAACAGGGTAAGGTAGCGCTTAAAACCGACATTATACCTCATGGAAATTTGTTCTGAATTCATTTACATTGGTTGGATTTCCTCTAAAATTTGCGCCCTGTCATATATTGGCCTCCTACAATACCTTACCTTTGAATCCAAAGGTTGTCTTCTCAGAAGATAGTTTTCCTTTGATCAATAAAGTTAAGAATGCAAAAAAATGGCCCTTCCTAAGATACGTTCATGTGAATATATGTGTAATTCTAAATGTATCCAAGGACACAAGCAAAAGAAAAATGTGTTCTTCACTGAAAGATAAAATATAATATGGGAGGCATCATCTGTCTGTAGTTTATTAGCATCTGGTGTGTAACATTTGATGACTAACAGAGGAATCGGAGAGTAAATGTGAGTACTGCCTGTGGTGGCCAGCTTTGATAGTGTGTGACCAAACTTGACAAGCAGAAAACGCTCTGAGGAGATGGTATTGTATACTGGTTTTCTTTTTCAAAATGAATTGTTCTAGCACATCAGCGCTCTGAAATGCCAGTAGCGACTGTTCCATCAGCATTAGAATGTTTGCTGAAGAACATTCTACTGACATTTGTAATTTCCGAAAGGCTCATGTGTGCTGTCGGTTGTTGTCTTCAGATGGTGGAAAAGGCGCGTCAGGAGGCGGAGGCTCGTGAGAAAGAAGAAGAGCTGAGGCAGAGGGAGGAGGAGGCAGCGCAAGAGGAGGCCCTGAGACAGGAGCTCCTTCGACTCCAGGAGCTCCGACAACTTCAAAACGCCAAAAAGAAGAAGAAGGAAAGAGGACGGGAGGCTCAAAGGCCGGAGCCCGTCATCCGCAGCCCCCGCCTCCTCAAGGAGTCCGCCCGTGCTGTCCTGGAGACTCATATGGCGCAGTGCATTATGGGAATGCAGGGGGATGAACAGCTACAGCGGCTGCTCTGCTCAGACGGCAGCAGCCAATTGGCTCCCTCCAGAGGGTCCCGAGGCAAACCCGAACTCTTGCAGCCGCTGGGGGAGAAGAGCCCTGAACCCCTAAGCTGGTGGAGTCGAGTGGCAGGACCACTAGTGCCACCCAGACTCAGACTGATCCGCACTCGCCCGCCAGAAATCCTGACCCAGTGGAGGAAGGAGGGGTGCCGTACAGGCAGAACTGTCCCTCCCAGAGTCAGGAGATGGGTCTTGGTCCAGATTCACAGTCCCAGCCAGAGACGGTACCGGTACAGACGGATCTGCCTCAGCCAGCACACAAAGATTCCACCAGCGAGTCCCCGCAGCCTAAGATCAAAACCAAAAAGAACAAGAAGAAGAAGGGGGAGAAGAACGGTAACTCGATTGGTGAGTGGATCGCTGACGACTCGGGGTTCAGTCGATCGGAACTCCTTCCTTTTTTTTTTTTACTATTTTTTTTTTTTTTTTATTTTTTTAAACGCATTAGTCAGAATAATCGGATTGTACGTCAGCGGAACGAAGTTTGAAGAGTTGCGTCCATATTATGTTTTGACTTGTAAATGTGCAGATACTTTATCTATAAAGTCTCTTATTACTGTGGTTTTCTAAAAACTAGTGTTTTCTGACCTAGATGACGTGTTCCTGCCCAAAGATATCGACTTGGACAGCGTGGAGATGGATGAAACCGAGCGGGAGGTGGAGTATTTCAAAAGGTGTGAAAATAATTCTCTCAAGCTCATGCTTGCCATCCGTAGAGCTAGGGCAAGTGTTTTGATAACTCTCTTTCGGATTCGCAGTCAAGAGTTTCGGTGTGACTGCATAAGCATCTGGGTTTGATGTTTGTTTTTGCTCCGGTGCCTGTTCACCGTATGCAGATGACTGTGCACTTCTGAAAAACAGCCTCCAGGTTTCCCCCTTGCTCTCGGGTATAGGTTTACAGTCAGTGCTTTTTCATTCAGCTTTTATTTTCTGTTCTGTCATGTACATAGGAGGGGACACCTCATGCTTGTGGAAAGGTCATGACTCGTCACAAATGAGTTGTGACACCTTTTGAGTGCTTTGCCTCAGTCTGGGAGAGAAAATGGCGTCAAGCTGGCCTTCTGAGCGCATTTCTCCGTCCTCTCTGCAGGTTCTGCTTGGACTCCGTCAGACTGTCCAAACAACGGCTGACCATCAACTGGTCAAACTTTAGCCTGAAGAAAAGCACTTTCGCTGCCCACTGACAGCGCCTGACATATGAAGACGCTGGCGGGGAGAAAAACCGAATCACCGTGATGGCTGAAAACCTAGCCCTGCTTTGGCAAAAATCGCCTGTATCTAGAGGGATAGATTACGTTAATGTTGTTGCCAGAGAGGATCTCCACTAGTCAAAGAGTATAATGCTCACCAGAACTGGAATATGGTACTTAGTGGATGCTTTCCTTGATTATTTCAAAGAGTTGTATCAAGAAACTTTTTTTCCAATCACGATTGACCTTGTTCAGTTTGTTGGTTTTTGACATGTTCTGATGTAATAAGACCATTCAGAAGTCATAAGACCAGAAACTCATTGGAAAAAAAAAAAAAAAAAAAAAAACAGGAATTGTCCTCCAATTACCATTGGCGTTGTTCAGTGTTTTATGTCTTAGTGCTCTGTGATTGGTGGAGCTCCACTCAGCAACAGCTTCTTGTTGCTGCTCGTTTATCCCTGGTCACTGCTGCCTGGCTTTGCCTGCTTTTGCTGCTGCCTAAACCACCTTCCTCTCGAACAGAATCCAGGAGGGGAGAAACAAAACAGGAAAGAGAACCACTTTCTTAACATTAGTTTTGCTTGTGTGATTTTAATCTGCCAGGAGGAACATATTCACCTGCCACTTTACCCCAACTCACACCCCACACCCCACACCCCCCTACAAGACAGTATACTGCCTTGTTTGCTTCTTGGCTACGCTGGCCTACTTTGTTCTGGATGGCACTAGCACCCCCTGTAGGGTTTGAGAGGAAATGGGTTATCTGCTCTGGGAAACTGCATGGCACTTAAATTAATGGGGTATGGTTCCAGGGATCATATCCATGTTGGCAGATGGATGTCAATAACTACCTATCAGATGGTATCCTCTTCGATCAACTTTCTCCACCTGGTTGACAAGGGGGTTTGTTGAATGCATTACTATTATCTTTGCAACCCAGAAGTGCTCTGTGTGTAATTGGCGCCCATGAAGCAGAAATACATAAGTCTTCTTCAAATGCCAGAAGAAGGGAAGACAACCGGGAATTCCATTGCCTAGTCTCAATTCTAGGAAGCGTAATTCTTAATATGTAGTCCATTGCACAGGCTAGTGTGAACTCTCATACTCAAGTAGCTCTGGTTGATGCAATGCAGTCTTTGTTCGGATGAATACCATTCTCACACCAAGGTTTGCGAAAAAGATCTCATTTCCATTATCCATGTGGACATTTAAATGCTCCGGCTCGAGTAACGAAAAGGGACTTGGCTCCATCAACTCCACCCAGCAAAGAAGGATGGTGAATACTTGATCATTTGTTCCAGTTAACAGTTGTTAAATGGTTAACGTTATGCAATTTCTTGTCTTTTTTTATTTATTTTTTTTTTTATTTGTTGCTAGCTTATATGAAAACTGCTAAATGAAATGAAAAAGGATAAGATGCACACAGTGAATTTATGGAGAGTGTACTGAAGCCTGATAAGGCTACTTTTTTAACATATTGTTAAGTAATATTAAATCCTGTCTTTCTTTTTTGAAAGATGAAATACAGGTGTTTGGGAGGATACGCCTTGTGTCTTGGATTTTCTTTTGTTCAGGTTTGGGCCGATAATGATGGACGTTGCATGTCCTACAGGGGTTTACTGAATTAATAATACTTTTATTGAGTATTTCGTAACCTGTGCTGAAGAAGAGGGACATTTTTGGGGAGTAAGAAGGCTTTTGGTCGGCAAATAGGGTCATTCCATCCCAAATCAGAGGTCCCCAGGTCACTGTCCCAGCAAAGTCTGAAAAAAATCACAATTGAAGTATTACCTAAGGAATGAATGTGTGCAAAATTTCAGGTCTGTAAGTGCAGTAGTTGCTGAGATATGGCCATTTATATTTTAAGGCTTTTTTTTCCCGATTTTTGCAAAATGCATTTTTGACCAAATTTGAATGTTTATTTACAGCAAAATCATGATGCTGCAGGGTTGTAATCTTGCATATAGTTACTTTTTCCTGATTTTTTTCATTTTTGGCTTTATAAAAGGTGTGTCTTCAGTCTTTGATCATCTGACCCCCCAAAATGCAGTACTGCATGATGTCTAAACGGATGTTTATGCATGTGTGCAAACAGTCAGAAATTTTAAATAACCATTTCTTCCAGCTCCAGTGGCCTATTTATATTAGAACATTTTACGTTTTTCCAAAAATTAGCCCATATTTCACCACCAAAAACTACTGGATGACAGTGAATGACAGCCTTGAAATTTTTACCATGTATTGGCACACATTTAAGGATAACACATACCAAGTTTCATCTGTAGTATCAGATTGGTTCTGTTTTTAAAGCTATAAAATATTTGACAATTTTTACACTAAATGCATCCGTTGAAGTCAAAATGCAGGAGCGCTCTGGCCTTTGAAACCAGAAAAACGAATAAAGAAATGGCGGTAAACCATTTGGGGATTAGCCGTTCAGTTTCTGTGTTTTCGTTTCTTCTTTATTTAGAGCCATTTATTTCCTGGTGTGAGACGCTGCAAATCCAACATAAGAACACTGTGTGTTGCCATGGCAAAGTGAGATAAATAGTTCATTGATGTCTTGCGCTGTCGGTGAGATGAGCAGAATGCGATATGGCTAGCCAGCAACAATGTCCTGTCTTGGCCACCTGCATCAAGAAGGATGAGTATTGGGTCCCCTTCCAACACATATGTCTAGTTGATGCACCACATGTTCAAGGCAGAGATGCTCATCACTATGTCTTGAGTCAAGAAGATTTAAACAATATATTGGTGTTGCTGCCGAAGTTTTAAATAATCCTGAATAAATTTAGTGAGGTACAGATGGTTCCGTATTTACATGTGTGTCCAGTCAATATTTTCTCATGATGAGTATTATTATGATTTATCACTGCATTATTTTAGAAATTTTTGCTCTTCTAAATTCCTGATTCTGATTAGGTACTTCAAAAAATAAGAATATTTCATTTTGATGCTTTAATAAACATTTATGTCCGTCATGATGGTCGTTCTCTACTATGCAAAACTCTTCATACAAACTGGGGATATTTAGAAAAATATTGTTTTTGCTGTGACGTGCAAATACTATCTTTAAGTATACATTTATTCTGAATGAATTTGAATGTCTTAGGCATGCATTTCATAATAAATGGATGCGTTTTGTGTAAAAATTGTCAAATATTTTCTAGCTTTAAAAATAGAACCAATCTGATACTACAGATGAAACAGGGTATTTGTTATCCTTAAATATGTGCCAATACATGGTAAAAATTTCAAGGCTGTCATTCACTGTCATCCAGTAGTTTTTGTGGTGAAATATGGGCTAGTTTTTGGAAAAAAGTAAAATGTTCTAATATAAATAGGTCACTGGAGCTGGAAGAAATGGTTATTTAAAACTTCTGACTGCTTCCACACATGCATAAACATCAGTTTAGACATCATGGAAAAATTTCAGATTTAGAAAATAAGCCATTCTCCCTCAGCAGTACTGCAAAGATACAGCATAATTTTGTGAAAACGGCTTTCTCCTCATTTTGGGGGGTCAGCAGATGATCAGAGACTGAAGATACACCTTTTATAAAGCCAAAAATGAAAAATTCAGGAAAAATTAACCCTATATGCAAGATTAAAACCCTGCAGCATCATTACTTTGCTGTAAATAAGCATTCAAATTTGGTCAAATATGCATTTTGCAAAAATCGAAAAAATATGTCTTAAAATATAAATGGCCATATCTCAGCAACTACTGCACTTACATACCTGAAATTTTGCAAACATTCATTCCTTGGGTAGTGCTTCAACTGTGAATTTTTCAGAATTTTCTGAGACCGTGACCTGGGGCACTTCTCACATTCTGGTTGATTTGGGATGGAATGACCCAATAGTGCTCCAGTTGAATGACTCCTTTCACTCTAAGCTGTAAAGCTAATTAATCAGCCTTGCTAATAATGGACTCTTCCTTTGTAGTGAAGGGCTGTAATGTCCACCCTGTTACTATCTTCTCAAAAGTGCTCTTCATTCCACCTCAGAAATGGCTGGTGTGACTGCGTAAACATGATTGAGTGGGATTCGGAGCCTACTTTGATGGGCTCAGGTGTGCAAGCTTAAATCAATATGCTAAAGTCATTTTAAACTGGAAACTTTGAGCCTCACTACCATGGTTGGCTTGATTTAGATGAGGGTCGTGAAAATGGTGGACGCAGAAGTTGTTTTGTAACATATGAAAGCACCCAGAAAACAATCAAGCGACCCAAGTTACCACAGGAATAAAATATGCGGAGCATTTTTTTATTTCAAGCAGCGGTCATATATTTTGTCAAACGCAGCTATGTTTTGGCAGAATTTGGTGAATGGTTTTGTTTTTTTCTCCATATGTTGGTTGGCTGCATTCTTTAGTTTTTTATGGTAGAAAATGATAAAATGAAGGACTCAAGATGTCCAAACGTTGCCAGAAAGCCGTGACTGCGATGCTGTCAGATCACTGAGGCCATTTGAATCGCGACTATGCACGTGAACCCGGCGGAAGGGCGTGTGAGGTAAGTTCCTGGGCTCAGCAATAAATAAATTCCAGTAACATCAGGCAAAAATACTCGGTCTCAGCACTGTCACGTGATCTGCATCTGTAATGAGCCACTATGAATCTCATTCCACCCCGATGTCCTTTTTCGTAGGGTATTTTATGGAAGTGCGTGGAACTTTGCTGGTTCTCACCACTTGCGGTATTCAGAAGATCGCACAGCTGTATCCTGTATTGTACGTGGTGTCGCTGAAATTTTGGAACTCTCCTCTGATGAAAATGTGACTTCCCCTTAGGCAGCCAGGGGGAAGGAATATGCTCTACTGCTTCGTTGTGCGCTGAGCCCTGTTGTTGAAGCGGTAAAGGAAGTCTGACTCACTACTGCGACAGCAGAGTAAAAAGCTCAATGATGCCATTGGAAAGAGGGGGGGGAGAAAAAACTTGCTGTTTAAAAGTGACCGTCTGCATTATTTCCCTCTGTTGAATGTTGAATGAGTTACTGTCAATAATGACAGGGTCGCATTGACAATGATGGGAAGTTATGATTAGAGAAATGCCTGCGAACAGGGGTGTTTCCTCAGCCTCTTGTGACACTCGCGGAAACTTTTTTCTTTTCTAAACCAGCCCTTGAGGCCGTAGTTTGTCACCTGATACAGGTTTTTGGCGTACGGGATGTGAATTGGTTTCATTTTGACAATTCTTGCCAGAAGTATCTGGAATGGTCTTGACAACTTGGTGAACTACGGAGGAGCCGTCTCATGAAATGGATTCGAGCATTTTCCCAGTATATCCAGTCTGAGAAGACGCCTGCTTGTATGAATCCGGGAGTCTTTGCTTTTGAATCTGTTATCTTTATACTTCCTGTGTTATGTCACACATCCTGTCTGTCAGAACTGTGGTGTGTGGTGGAACAACCGTGTTTACATTACAGTAAATAATGTATCGAATGTTGAGGAAAAAAAGCATATGGTGCAAGACCGCTATATGTTCACGTACATACACTCTCACGCACACAAGTGCGCACTTTTAAGCATTGTTAATCCTACAAAGGGAGTCAACTGAATTCTTAAATTTTGGCTTTCTCTTTGTATAGGTGTCTATAAATAGTGTTTATTGCCGTGTATTTTAAGGTTATTTTATTGTTTCCGTTAGATTTATTTCAGTTTAAGTTCCTCAATTCAGTGGGTGTTCATCTGAGTCGTTTTGGAGTTGGGTACTTTCCTGTGTCAATGGAGTTCACCGGACTCTTATGCACATTTATACAAGTGATGTTTTATGATGCGGCCTGCCTTACTCATGGAACAAAAGCTCAGATGGGGAATCCTAATGGTAATGTCGAGACTTGGGACTCTGTGCTCGAGTCACATTCTTCCTGACGCGCTCATCCCTTAACGATGAATCCCACAAGTGCCAGAATGAAACGTTAGCCACGCCCAATAGCGTTCATTTCCAGTTAATGAAAGGAGAAAGTGATTGCATTACCTTGTTTCCTATTTTTTTCTTGCAGTCTGCCCAAGGGAATTTCAGAATGCAAGTTCCTCATGAGGAAGAGAGAATGTGGGGTCATTTGGTTACAATTTCAGTTTATTTTTTTGGGCACGAAGTTCACTCGAGGGAAGAGCGCAAAAGAATACACTTGTGAATCTGAATGCAGCATTGCTCTCGTGACAAGCATACCGAGTTAGATTTGGTGTCATACAGGGCAGAGTACATACTACAGATGTCTATAACATTACTTGAATGGAAAGGCCATGGGCTCATTCCAGGTGCTTATGTTTTTCTTCCGTCCTTCTGTTCTTGCACCCGACCTGGAGATCATTCAAAGGGAAGGTCCCAATACACTCCTGTCTGGAAGTGTGGGGGTACGAATGAGTGGAGGAAGGCAGGATGTACGGGTACATCTCAATTTTCTTAAATTGCATCCATAGTTTCCTCGCTTTCCATCTTCACCCGGCATCTAGGTCCCTCCCACCGGGGTTGCATTGAGAGATGCGAGGAAACCATAGGAGGAGATAAGAGATGAGGAAACCTGTTTTTACAGAAATGAAACGTCCTTGGCTCTGCAGCGTCACATGATGCGAAGTCTGTATCTTATGATTGCTCAAAGCCGGGTCTGCTACCAGTGTCTTATTATTGATTGACGTCGTGGTTTTCAGCTGAAAGTCTTCCGGGAAGGCTGCTCTTTTGTATCCTTGCTAATGGCTCCTCTGAGCTCATTCGTCGCAATATAAATAAAGCTTTAAGACTGCCTGCAAGATGGCGGATCCAGAACAGCTTTCGGTTCAAGCGAGGAACAAGGAAATAAAAGTATTGAGGTCTACCTGTTTTTTTTACCCCTCAGTTCCGACTAAGGGGCAGGGGGGTATTGTCGTCCCCCTTCGCGGATGGGCGGGCGGACGGGCAGATGGGCGGGAAAATTTTGTCTGGACCATTTCTCTGTAACCGCTTGGGATAGGAAATTTATTTTGCATACGTGTACTCGCTTTAGTGGGTTGGCGTGCCTTGTCCAGGTTTCGTACCCAAATGACCTTTGACCTTGCCTCACTGACCTTGACCTTTATGACTTTGTCCGGGCTATTTCTCTCAAACTGCTTGGGTTAGAAACTTGATTTTGCATATGTGGACTAAATTCAATTAAGGAACATTGAAACCATCCATGACATGTTTTTTTTTTTTTTTTATTCTCCTTTCTCTCTTTGCAAAGCCAGATTGTACCGGTGAATCATCCTCACCCCGACTTTTGTGCCTGCGACTGAAGTCGTCTTAAAATGATGTTTGATGTGGCAGGGACATTCCCATTTCCATTTGGTTAATTCAGGCTGGTTTAACCCTTCAACCTTTCTTCCTTTTAATTGGATTGAGCCCCAGGAGTCAGTAATTTTTAACCCTTACGGCAGCACCAACACCAATACAGTCTTGCTGCTGTATTTTAGACCATCTTTCTGGTATTCTCATGGGTTTTAAGCTCTGGTTTCTGGAGAATCATTGATTTGTGGTCACTTAGCAATTAAAGCAGTTGGTCAGAGTGAAATCACTTAAACTTGTTAGCTTGGTCTGAATTGGGTGTTGATTAACTAGCCATGAATGGAGACACGTGTGTGCGCGTGTGTTGCTGAGGAGCCACGGAAGTGCTGTGTTGCGCAAAGTTGTATGGCGGAACAGCTTCAGAGAAATCTCAAGGAGGCTACGAGTAGCAATACTGGAGGCCTAACAATCGGCCCATTATGACAGGCGTGTTTTGCATTGGCACTGCACTTACGGGTACTGCAGCAGTTGAACAGTAAATATTGATGTCTCTGTCTTTCTGTCGCTATGTTTGTATCTGTCCATCCTTTAATTTACTCGACAACAGTTACTCCAATGGACCCTGAACTTGGCAGGTGCATTGCTTGAGGACCCAAGGAAGTGCAGATTCGAGTGTGAAGTTTTTTGAGTGGCTCTCAAAAGCTGCCAGGAGCAATACCGGAGACCAAGCAATCAGCCCATTCTGGGGTGCAATTCCCAAAAGCATAGTTGTTAAGTAAGTTAGCAGCTTACATAGTTTGTCCATTCACAGTCAACGGGTCCAACTATGCAAGTTAGCATCTGTGATTTCGGGAAATGTACCCCTGAATAGGCCGGTTTTGAATGAGAGCTGCACTAAGAGGATGAAAAGAATAAATAGCATGCCTTTTGAATTTCGAGACCTGGACTGTAGACCGCCCCCATGGTACATCCAAGGAAATATTCCGTTGTGCTATTTGCTCACCAGGAGGAAGGCATACTGCCAATACATGTTGGTCTTTAGACAGTTACCTTTATAAGATTTTTTATTGCATGGAGATAAGTATGGGCTTTTAATTGTTTTGTCTGGATTGCACCATTAATCAGTACCTTTTTGGCCATGCATGCTGACTATGTCTTTGCCACGTGCCGGGAGAGGAGGGCATATTGTGCTCTGGTTGTCTGTTGGTGCTTGCGTCAGTCACTCGCGCAAATATCTTGTCTGCAATATCTGCTGAAGGAGAGGAGGAATTTTCCCCAAATAAGACTAAACTCCCCATGGAGAGTTGCTGATCTGATTAGATTTTGGAGGTCATTGGGTCAAATGTCAAGGTCAGGTGAGGTAAATTGTATGTGGGGGCTACAGATGAACTTCGAGGGTGTATGGAGCAACAGCAGGCAGAGGCATAGCAATCAACACATTGCATTGAGTTGTGCCTTGTTTTTTTTTTGTTTTTTTGCAGTATGCTATTGCAATATCCAGAAACTCCGTAATTCGTTAAACATTGGGTCTGAGTCATGATTCAGTCATTGTGGATGTGTGTCTCTGCGTGCATTGAAGCAATGAGACAGACTGGAAATGATTGGAAAATTAGAGGGAAGAATAGATGACAGGGAAGCTGATAAAACAGACTATCGGCAGGGAGATCTTATCGTTTTGTATCACCTGCCCAAGTGGTTAGACAGTTGAGATAAACTTTCGGGAAAACCCACAAACTCAATCGCGCGGTCCAAATCGTATAATTGACTAAAATAATACGCACAACTCTAAACACAGGCAGTTGAAAGCCCCAAATCGTTCTTTTCAAGAGCAAACTAGCCAATGATAATCACTGTGAAGATGACACTCAGCGTCTGCTATAAAGAATTCCATTACATTGTAAAATGGAGCCAAATCCCAGATCTCAGCCAGGTTTTGGGAATCCCCAGTTTTACGGGAATTTCCCTTGGCTTAATGGACGCACGAGTGTCACATTTATGCTGTAACTGTTAATAAAGGGACAGCAATTGATTAGCACAGCTCTGCTACCATGTTAATTTCATGCAAGCTAAATAAGCGCTCTGCTAAAAAGTCAATGATTCTAATAGGGCATTCACACTACAATTGGGCACCGGACTAAGAGTGGATTTAGCCCTGGGCTTAACATATGCTCACACTACTCACTTTGGAAGTGGGCTAGCATTGACTTCAGACAAACGCTTGTCAGCCCTGCTCCAGAGCAGGGTTAGCACTGAAATTTTGGGCCCAACTCCAAAAATTGCTTAAATTTCCCATGTGAATTGAGGCTAGTCAAAATTTATTTGATTTTGAGCCAAGTAAGACTTGGGCTTCCTTGACCCCTCACTAATGTTAGCCAGAGGCTGAGCACTGTATTCTGTGAAAGCTTAAGATCTGCTTTCAACTATTGTAGCTGGTCAAAGCTGGTCTACCACTGGAAAAAGTTTGTAGCTGGTGGTCAAACTGGAAAATGCAGTCAAAACCAGGATGACCAGTTTAAACTGGTTTAAGCTGGAATTTTCTCTTAAGTGGTATCTTGTCCTCAGTCAATAAAATTTATACCTTGGGGAAATTCTGTTAATGCCTCACTTTGTAGTGGCTCTGTAAATGTACAACCAGTTTGCGAAACCAGCAAATCTGAAATACCCATCATTACAGGTGGCATTTAAAAGGCTGAATGTTGAACTTTACTTTTAGTCCAATGTATTTAAATATGGCCTGGGTACAACTGTTTGTTGAGTGAATGTTTCCACTTAAAGAATACAGTTTACGTGTGGATTAAAGGGGCACTGAATCAAAGGCTGGGGGAATCCCTCCAAGTATAAAGGACACTGAAGGGTGGGGTATTTCTATTCTTGTACATATGCTACCCCCCTCATGGGTTAATGTTACTGCAGGGGAGGTCTGAGTATAATAGTGGTATTGGGTAGGCATTAGTCATACATATGTGCTGAAATCAAAGTCATTGTGAACTCTATAAGTAAAAACCATGCCTGCCCACACATCTCTGTGCGTCGATGTGGGAGGATTGTGTGGGTGAGAAGGGTCTCTCATTCTGAGAATGATTTGGGTTTTTTTTTTTTTTTTTTATTCCAATTATGAATTAACACAATAATACAGATACAGCACTCTCGTTTATTAGAATTGGTGCTTTTCGCTGATAGAGCAGTGGATTTAAACCTTGCTCCTGGGGACCCCAGGTATGCTGGTATTTGATCCAACTGCCACTGTTTTAGACAGTTGTTACTTTTCCTTAATTAGATCCTTTTCATGTTTAAAGGGATTATTTATCCTCTTTTGCAGAGTTGTTTAACAGAGCTATAGCTACATACCATATAGGGTAAAAACTGTTGCTTTTTTGCTAGCCTTTGCAAAAACTACTCATTTGTTGAAAAAGATGAATCAATGGGGTGTAATTACATTGGTGATCATTTAACTTCTTTCCCTTTAATGCACTGCAGGTTTGGCTCATCATTTGCCTTGTCTTTATACTTTGTCATAAAACATCAAATGATTATTCTTTAGACACCACATATTCTCAATTTAACCAACTAGAAGCCAAGTGATTTCATCAGTTACAATTTTCCTTTTTTTATGCAATTAGAAAACATTTGCATTATGATATAATATGCACATTGAATTCTTTGACGCATGCATAGCCATTTCTGACATAATGTGGCTAAAATTGGTAAATAATCCTGAAACATTATTAATGCAACTGATAAAAATGATCTCTTTTTGAAAATTCTGGGATTGCCATTGTGGGTGGAAAAAAACCAGCCTACCCAGGGGGGTCCCCAGGGGACTGATCTTGCGAACCACTGTGATAGAGCACCATAGTATGGTGAAGGACATTGACTAACTGCCATGTCTTTTGTCCTTTACTTCTAGCCTGAATTTCATTTTAATTCCCTCCTCCATTGCAGTATACTTCATGACTCAATGTAGTGAAAATAAAGGGGTGAAATACTGGTCATAATGGGTATCCAAAGGTCAAAGGTATACCTGACGGTAAAAAAAACAGATGTGAGCAACATGGCAGAAACGGAGTTGAGTGATTGTTACAATACAATCTCAAAGGTAAATAAATACAGGTTTTAAGTTAGGACATTTCAGCCATAGGGGTTGGGAGTTTTTCACAGTCAAATGTGTACTGAGAGGCATTAAAAACGCAAAGTGGTTTTTATCATCTAATTTGAAAACTGATAGTTTTTCCTTTTGCTGTTTGATATGATGACCATCAGGTATGGTAAGCATTGCAAAATGTCAAGTGTCTGGGTTCAAATCCTTTCTTGGTTGAACACCTCATTATGAATATCTAAATGCAGCACAGTTCCCTGGATCATGGTCCTGAATCACATTGGGAGAAATCATTTTGCTCATGAAAAGTTTAAGATCAGGGCCTATAAAAAAACATAAACAAAGTCACATCATTCCCACTTTAAATGCCACAAACAAATGAATCTTGGAAGAATCAAACATTTTGAATGTTGAATGATAGCCAGTCTCAAAGAAAAGATTCTGGACGCATTACTGTCCATTAAATGACTGTATCCAGACTGCAGGGATGACACAGAATGACCAGATATGTCAGCTGTCGTCCTCGACAAAGTGCGTCATCTGTGACGCCACAAAAACACATTCCATAAAACGTCTTCTGCCATGTCAGATAATGCATATTGACTGCCAATATAACGATAACAGTGAGGGCAAGGCTCACTACCAAAAGCACAGTTTCCCGAGACCGCGTTTTGCAACTACGAAAAAAAGCATTTACCACTACTTAAAACAGTATATTTTATTATGCGTTTTTAGTGCCTCTCAGTATAGTTTTTTTATTTATTTATTTATTTATTTATTTTGTTTTTATTTCGGCATGATTGTATAGTCGTTTCATGACAATTTCAACACAACATGTATCATGACCGAAAGGGTCGCGGGAGAAGCGAGATCGCTTGTCAAAGTCCCGCCCCCAACTCCCAGAAAAACAGTTTGATTATGGTTAAGATATCATAAAGATTTATAAATCACAACAGAGCTGAGTGTCCATTTACACTACGATTTAAGCGTCACAACATAAGATCATAAAGATTTATGAACATCATGAAGAATTATAATCACAATATAGCTGAGTGTCTATATAAGTTTAGATTTGAATGTCACTCTTGATTTAATCCATTTAGACTTGGTCGATCAAAAACAGACCAAGCCCCAATGATAGCAGGCCCGCTATCATAAATCCAATTAGATAGACGTCCTCTACATCCTCGATGTCCAGGACTGCCAAACACAGCGAACGCCACTTTCCCCATGCATCCATGGTGTAACCAGCCAGGAATGTCCCATCCGGGCATGTCGGTTCTCCCGAACCTGTCCGCCTCGTGGAAATAATTTTGTCAATTGCATTTAACGACCAGTTTATAAGGTCCATGTTGGTTACAGCTGTCTGTAGTAATGTGCTGTGACAGTTGTCTTTCAGACACATGGCCTGGTGTGTCCAGTAGATGCAATGGTACAGATTTAACAATAGCAGTCCACATATTTAGTCTAAACAACCCCTATTGTTTATGCCCGTTATGGTTCCGTTTAATTTATCCAATGCCATTTTGTTGGATAAGTTTATAGTTATTCAAACATGCACATTTCAAAAGATACTTAAAGACCTTCAGATTGTCTGCCATTCTAATATTGTCTTCAAGTATGTTCCATGCACTGACTCCAGCCACAGATAAGGAGTGCTCACTCCGAGTCGATTTGACCCTTCTCGTTTTCAACAACATTCTGCCTCTGAGGTCATGGATACATTCACGTTGAAGAAATAAGCAATTATATATTTCTAGGCAATTCTTTGTGGTATCCTAAATATACAATTTGCAAGGAGTTGAATTTTATTATATCCTGTAATTTAAGAAACTTTGCCTTAATAAACAAATCGTTTGTATGAGTTCCATAAGGAACGTAATGAATAATTCTAAGGGCCTTTTTTTGGAGTTTAAACAATGATTCTATTGTATTATTATAAGTGTGTCCCCATACTTCAGCGCAGTAATGTAAGTGGGGTGCTATGAGTGCTGAATAGATTATTTTAAGAGACTTGTGTTTTAATCATTTCTGCATTTTCCAAAGAATAGACACACTTTTAGCTAACTTTCTTTGAACCAAATATTTATTTATTTTAGTTGAGGACAAGCCTTCAAAACAAGGCTGTTTCCTTGAATGAAGCGTTGCTTGAACGTTTTAATGTACGATGCATGGAAAAAAAGAAGTTATTCATCTACCAATATGTTATGTGCTAAGTCATATTTGGGATTATATTCCCATCAAAGGTGTTATAAAAAGCGGAAACAATGCATTGATCCTTGTACATGAGCAGTGTGTAGCATAAAAACACCTCAGCCCACTTCTCCATGAAGTTACCACAATTTGCTGTTCCCAAATATTAATTCACAGTGTCCCCCCTCTCTGGTGCCTATATCACTCAAATCAATCCACAGCGGGCTCCAAAATTACTGGCACCCCTGTCAGGCAACGTACAAACAATATTTTTAAAAAATTCTACGAAATATATTTCTTGAGAAACTCTAAATAACAACATGAAAAATACTGCACGATATTAATATTCCAAAGGAACCAGCCAAAATTATTTACTGATTTAAATAAAAATCGATTTCCTCCAAATCGAGGTTTCACAGTTAATGGCAGCCTGAAAGATTATTGTAAATAACATCTACCAAAATTAAACCAGGTATTAAATTCCACTTATTTAAATTTTGTCTAAGTGTTAAGGAAGTCTATTGAGCCATTGCATCACTTCCTGTTTGTCTAGGGTTTAAAAAAAAGGTAATACACACACAATATCCCTTTGTCTTCCAGCATCATGAGAAAAACAAGACAATTGTCAGTTCAAAAGAGGCTAATGGTTATAGACCTTCATAAATCTAGTAATGGCTACACAAAGATTCACAAACAATTGAATATGCCACTGAGCACCGTCAGGGCAATTATTAAAAAATTCTAAAGATATAGAACTGTTGAAAACCTCAAGGGTAGAGGACAAAACTATATTTTGCCCCTCAGGATACTGAGGAGGATGGTGAGAGAGGCAACAAAATCCCCAAGAATGACTGTGAAGGAATTGCAGGTCTTGAAGGCATCTTGGGGTCATCAGGTTTCAAAAAGCAAAGTGAGATTTTTGACAACGTTCCTCATACAGCCTCTAACTACTCAAGATCGAGGCATTCTGTATTTGTTGAATAAAGTGTATTAAAACAGACCCAAAGGTGAAGCTTTGGCTCGCATATTTCACGCGGAATATGCGTACTTGTATTTCCATGTCGAATCAAGAGCTGCAACAAGTCTCAGAACGACGTCACATGCATATTATTAATACGTTATCAGCTCTTCAGAAATCGCATTGCAGCTGGGCTGGTTTTTGATCTTTTTTCAATACAAATAGGATGATTGAGCTTGGTTACTAATGTATTCAGGGAAAGAGTAATATGAATTACCAAAACTGCAAAAAAGTCAGGTATGTTCAAGTTCCTCTTTAATAAAGTATTTCACAAATGTTGGTGTACTGTATTCAGTTTCTCTAAAATTATATTGTTTATATACTTTTTTTTTTTTTTTTTTTGATTGTTTGTGCACTGCCAGTCAGGGGTGCCAGTAATTTTGGAGCCCACTTTTTACATTTAAAGCTGAGAATGTAAAGCAGTTTTATTGGACCAGTACAGAGAGGAATTCAAAATTAGCAGTTTAAGGAAGCCAAGAAAGTGATGGTCCATTGCCTCTGTACTGGACTTTGCAAAACTGATGCAGCATTTACCAAGGAACAATATTAAACTTGAAGTAGAATTGTGGGCATGTTCAGTGAGTCGTGCTGTTGCCTATAGGTTTGAATCTGGCTTGGGTATTTCCATGAGGAGTTTCCCCCCGCAGTCCACACTTCCATGATAAGCTACAGTAGTGTGCAGTGATGATTGTACACCACCGCTTTTATCTAAAAGGGATCCTAATTTATTACTACTCTAATTCTTTGGTGAAAATGTATTGAAAAATACAAAAAAAAAACAATAATTCAAAAACACGGAAAACGTCAATTTTTTATAATTGAAAGGTGTCGCAAATTCTTTTGTCTCTTGCATGGCCTGAATGCATGTTTGATGGCTCATTCCATGATTACTGATGCTAAAAAATTGTTTAAACTGGTTTGAGGCAACAATATTCTGCAGAATTACCTCTGATGGTCAGTTGTTCCAGTGTATAAGGTGACATGAACATTGAGCAGTATCACAGTGTTGTACACAATGACACAACTGAAGGAGCTCTCTGAGATTGTTTGTAGCCGCACTGTGGCTTTACATGATGCTGAAGATGTTAAATGCTGCCATGGCACTGTAAAAAAACACCATCAAGCATTTCAAAATAGACCGGTTCGGTGAAAACTATAGATAGCAGAGTTGACAAACAGAAGTGCCTCTGATGTTCGTTATCTGTGCATAACAAGTAAAAAAAAAAATGAAATAAATCAGCAGCACAGCACGACCCCGTGATGATATTAATAGCGCCAGAAGTGAAGAGATGAAGGTATCAAGATCTGCCATTTCAAGACGCCTGTGTGAAAAGGGTCTGTTTCGTCATATTGCTGGCAACATCAACAAAAGACTTGAGTTTGCCAAGAATTCAAAGATTGGACACTAACGGACTGGGAACAACCCAGATAACATAGCAGACGTTGGCCCAACGTTGGCAGTGGTTGGCAGCGTCAGAGTTGGAATATCAACGTTGGGCCAACACTGAACCAACGTAAGGCAAACAACCAAATAAATAGGTTGGGCAACTAACTTTGGTTCAGTGTTGGCCCAACGTTGGAATTCTACCTGAGGTTGGTTGAAGGACTGAGTTGGCCTTAAGTTAAAATTGGTTGGCCTTAAGGCAATTTCATCTCTATAATTGAGCAATATGGCATATAATAATAATAATAATATTAATAATACATTTCATTTATTTAAAGGCGCCTTTCATGATACTCAAGGACACCTACATGTACATACAACGAAAGAACAACTGGAAAAGTGAAACAAGACGCACATGTATACAAAACATGCAATATACAACATACAACAAAAAAAAAAAACAATGGGCATCGAAAACCACATACTGTATATGTCAGTCCGAAAAAAAAGTGAGTTTTTTAGTGGGAGGTCCCATGTTGGAGAACAAGCGGGTGTTCAGCTATTCGAAGATGGGATTGTTGGTCATCTGAGGTCTGAGATTGGCCCCATTTAGTTATATTATATAGTAATATATTACTATTATTTTATCATCATTATTATTGTTCTTGTTATTGTAATTAAATTGTTTAATTATTTGATTGTAATTATTTGATTATTAATTGTTGTGTAAATAAATATTATAACCGCTACTTGCAAGCTACATCTATATGGCAGCTATGTCACTATTTGATCTGCTCCAGCCCCGTGGCTGAAGCTAAGCAGGTGTGAGCTCGCTTAATACTTGGATGGGAGACCAATCCTAGTTGATGGGCCAGTACGTTGTGATATTCCCTCTGGTGGAATATGCCCCAGTGCAGTGACGGGGACACTGCACTGGATGAGACGCTAAAACGAGGTCCTGACTTGCCGTGGTCATCAAAGCACCCATGACACTGCAATAAGAGAAGGAGGTTCCCTGGTGTCATGGCTAAAATCCCAACCTGGCTCTTTCCACCTGCCACCTAATCATCCCCTGATCAAATTGGCTGTGCTAATTGCCCTCTCTCTCAGCCCCCAGGGCTCCCTTGAAAAAGAAATTTCGATCTCAACGGGACTTCCCTGGTTAAATAAAAAGTGTATGGGCTAAATTTTTAAATTTAAAAGGAAATTAGTTTTAAGTTGGCAATTGGATATAAGTCAACGTATTGCCAACCTTTACACATACGTTGGCAACACAATGTTGGCCCAACGTGTCCCCGACAGCCAAAATGACGTTGGCCCATTGTTGGCGTGTGACGTAAGGCCAACGTCTGTGACAACGTTGCGCCAACGTTGGGCCAATTCCGGCATGTTATCTGGGAAGTCCTTTTCTCACCCAAACGCAGAACTTGTATTCGTCATAGAGTTGGAGAAAGTTTCAAAAATGACTTTTTAACCCCTTCATTAAAAAATGGAGATGGTAATATTATGGTTTGATGTTCAGTCTGCTCGAAAGGATCTGGTAATCTCATAAATAAATCGGTGGAATATGGATCAAAAGAAGTATCACAACATCCTTGTGAGGCACGCATTGCCATCTGGAAAGAGACTTTTTGGTCGGGGATTTTATTTAAAAAAAAAAAAATTACCCTAAACGCACTTCTAAGTTGTGCAAGAATTATCTCGGTTGGAAAGAAACATCCGGTGACACAAGTTCGTATGACATGTCCTGTTTTAAGTCCAGACCTTAATACGATTGAGCACATCTGTTGTAACATCAAAAGAATCTCGAGAAGACAAAGGTAGGAGTTCAACGGCGTTCAGAGAAGATAAAAATGTTAAAAAAATACAGGTGCTCTTTGGTCTCCCACGAGGAAGCATAAAAAGACAGAAAAAAATGAGGCAATCCAAGGCACTCTGTCAATCCAAAAATTTTTAATAGGTGACTGAATCCATATTAAAAGAATAAAATGCCAACATGTTTCGGCCTCGGTCGAAGACAGAGTACTAGATACAGCCCTTCAGAGGGCTAGTGCTCGAGATCGAGAAACACTTCTAACTAGAAAACCTAAGGATGTTAAAATGGACCAAGTATACTTTTCTACTCGTTATAGTACCGAAGCATTGGGCATATGCAAAATTATACAAAGAAATTGGGATTTGATTCAATGTGATGATATCTTGCGTTCTGTTTTCCCAGATCCCCCTGTGTTTACGTTCCGGAGAGCTTCTACCCTGGGAGATAGATTAACGCGAAGCTACCTTCTGGCTGCTAATGTTCAAAATACTTGGCTACCTAAAGTGCCTCCGGGCACTGTTCCATGTGGTCATTGTAAGCAATGTGATGCGGGTGTAATGGTCAAATCTAGAGTTTTTACCCATCCTACCTCTAAGAAGGTTTTCGCTATTAATCACTTTATCAATTGTAAAACCACTCATGTTGTATACATTCTCCTTTGTTCATTTTGTAATGCCTTTTATGTGGGTCGCACTAAGCGGCGCTTTCAAGACTGGGTAGCTGAACACCTTTATGCAGGCTGCAGGAACGATCTTGATTATGCCATGGTTAAACATTTTAGCGAGATGCATAAAGACAGATTAGTTTCATTTACAGCTATTGGTATAGATCATATCCCCCTAACAGCCCGCAGAGGGGATAGAGAAAAAAACGCTTAATCAATCTGAGAGTCGTTGGATATTTACCTTGGGGGCGTTTACACCCCCTGGTCTTAATGATTCTATTGACATGGTTTCTTGTTCGTAATGGAAGTTTTGTGCTTTTTTTCCTCCACAGTGTTACACTTTTTCTTTTGAGTAATTTATAGTCTCTATTTTTTGATGGTTAATTTATATTGTGATTTATTAGTATTTTTACTAATATCTGCAGGTTTTATTTTCTATGGTTATTTTTGTTCTTTTCTGCAAGATACTCCTTGGTTCCATGTGGTTCCCTGAGCCTCATTAGTACCACAGGTGTGGCCTATCACCTTAACGATGTCTTTATCTTTTTATATGCTGTGTGAGTGCAGTTTCTCATTGTTTGCCCTGATGAAGGCTGACACATGTTGGCATTTTATTCTTTTAATATGGATTCAGTCACCTATTAAAAATTTTTGGATTGACAGAGTGCCTTGGATTGCCTCATTTTTTTCTATCAAAAGAATCTCTTTGGAATGAACTTCAAACCATATGAAATGGTTTAGCAAGTGAGGAAATTAAAAAAAAAAAAGTAAAAACTATGCCTGGAAGATTAAATGCTGTAATCAAAGCAAAGGGTGGCCATACTAGAGATTGACTTTTTGCCTCAAAAAGATATTGTTGTTTTTACTATATTGTTTTCCGTTTACTTATTTTCATTTATAGGATCCAATATTACGTGAAATAAATACTTGAATACAACTTGGTTTCTGATATATTTTCATTTTGTTAAGTGTATAATCATCACTGCGCACCACTGTAATTGGAGACTATGCCAATATTAATGCTTTCTGCAATGGCTTGGCAAACTGTCCAGCATTTATTCCTGCCTCTCACTCATTAGATGTTGGGACAGGCACCAGTCAAAGCCCGAAATCCTCCCCCATCCCTCATGATCCTGACCACTCATTAGCAGGTCAGATCACGACAGTAATGTCAGTCATTACAAAAATACTTTTTTATTGTCACTATATTGTAAAATGCAAACAGAGGTACAGCAGCAATAATTCAGATCATCATTATCATTACAGGGAGAAAAAGTGCAAAGTGAAAAGGTAATAGCATGTAACATTCATCAATATAACACTGTCACACACCACAAAGGATAAATGTTACTGAGTCTTTTAGATGTAAATGGGTCAATGATGTGACATGCAGATTTTTGTGTCCGAGCACAGTACTTTGGTTTAAAATAATTTTAAATGATTCATAATAAGCATCATTTTATTCTATAAAACCTGTTTAATTTGAAAATATTTCCAGTTTATCATAAAAATGATATTTTATGTTTTTCCATCTCAAACCCTCAAAATGTCAGGTGGCGCAACCGTCCAAGCAAGTTAACACTATGTGAAATGTATTAAATGTCATTTAAAATATATATTAATATAATATTAATATGGGGGCATAATTTTATATTGAAAACCTTTCAAATAAACAAAGTTTAATAGTTTAATTGTTCTTAAATTGTTTGGAAAACCAAAATACCCGCCTCCTACAATAAAGAATCCTTAAGTTACTTTTAATACCCAGCTCATACCAGTAATAATACCAGTAATGTTTTAGGCAGAGTAGACACTCTCAGGTATACTTACTAAAAAAAATCACTTAGAAAAAAAAGAGGGAAGTGTGTTTTTTTTCAAGGAACTTTTGGTTGCCCCACCTGACATTTTTTGGCTGGTGAAATTGCAAATACAGTCTAAAACTGTACTAAAACCCTGTAAATGTTGTGCAACCATTAAGACTTGTTTAAACACACTGTTCCAACTTCAAATAAATGTATTCTGTACATTTTTAAAGATTTATTTAAAAAAAAAAATTTTTAAAAGGCTTATTTGTCATTGACCCATTTGTCACTTCGGCAACGCCCTACATTTGTGCAAGCGTATGCAAGCAGGCGATCATTACTTGTAACTCTCTCGCTGTAGGAAACAAATTAACTAGTAGCTTTACAGATGTAGAAGCAAACACGAACAGACAAGGATTCATGCCATAAGCAGCAATGGCATCATTAACAGATTAAGATTACGAACCATTTAAAATAAATTTTATGCAATTAAAAGCAAGAGAGACACTCCCCCATTTCCAAATTGAACAATTAGAAAATGCGCAGAAGGAACTACTGGCGCGCTAGATATGAAATGGACCATTTGAGGTATTATAACCTTCCTCAAGGCACAGCCGACTCCCACTGAGGCCAGGAAATGTCTTATGAGTAATAGACATGAATAAGCTCTCATCTGCCAGTACTGTGTCACATGAGCGAGGGGACCATTCTGGCATTACGCAACATTTATGAACTTATGACTAATCTGCACAGAATTTACCGCAATTTAATACCAAATAAGGTTCTGTTACTGAGGTTACACGTATGAGAAGATTTTCAGTTTGATTTTGTAAATGCAGAGAGAATGAGAGAAAAAAAAATAGAAAGTTTTACAGGAATAATAAAATTACAAAATTCATAAACAAAGAATTTTTATAAATAAATAAATTAAAGAGAAAAGGGTGCCTCATGATGCCCTGGGCCAGTTTCTCAGGCTTGGGTAAAGCATAAATTGAGACTAAAACCAATTTTAAATGGAGATTTCAAACTCATACAGTTAAAGCCTCACATGTGCCGATGAAACAGGCTCATTCCATACTATTTGAACAAGACAATACACTCTGTTCCTATTAAAGAATTGCTTCCATGCAAATAAATTATTTGGGAAGGACCTGGTTAGCTTCAGAACATTTGCCAATGATCAGTTCATAGGCTATGCAGCTAAGTAGCTGCTAGGCCCTTGCCTTAGTCTCTTCACAGTCTTCTGGCTTCAAATATGTAGTGCTTCAAATTCAGAGTTCACAGCTCCTGTTCGTTGCCCGTAGTCCAAAGACATGCACATGAGGTGAATTGGAGACTTTCTACTGCCCATCTGTATGAGTGTGTGAGTTAATGGTGCGCAAATGACGAATTTGCCTTGTGATGGATTGGCAAATGTTGGTGTGTGCTGCCTCTCACCCACTGTAAGCTGGGATAGGCTCCCCCCCTCCTCTGACCCTGATCCGGCATTACCCGGGTTGGACAACCGCAGGACGGGATAGACTGCTCCTGTTCAGTTTTTCACCGTTGGTGCCAGTCACAAGTTGGCACACTCTGCACAGTGTTTCAGAAATGCCCCAGTCTGATCCTCACCGTAAGCCACAAGACAACGCGGGCACTGCAAGTCCGTTGTACCCCTACGTTCTGTCCGCGTGGAAGCCTGTGTCGACTGACCACTCGCTCGCTTTTTCCCCACCAGCTCGGCGGACTTCCTCGTTAGCGGTTCGGTAGCGGCGGCCGCAGCAGAAGCGTCCGTCGGAAGGCGAGTGGCTTTCCGGCACCCTGTGTGGACTCGGCAGGTGCTCGCTGGATCTTTCACATCCTGTTCGAAGATTCAAACCACAGAATTAACACAAATCGAAGCACTGGCTCAATTCATAATCACCTTGAAACTGGCAGTCCACAGAAAGACTAAAAGACCTAGCTTCTTGTCCACATTTCGTTCGTATTCGGGACACCGTACTTGCCTGTGTGCGAAGCAGCAGCTTTAATCGAATCACTTCCTCTTCCAAGTCCTGAATCTTGCTCTGAGCTCGCTCTCGATCCGCTCGCTCACTCTTGAAGTCGTCAGCGTAGGTGAGGACCTGAGAGAAAACACATGTCACGACTTAACTGGTGCTCAGTAAACACCCCTCATTATAGCCACCTTGGATGACCGATGCCCTTCTCCTCAGCAACTTATTCCATGAGCAAATGCATTTATATTTTCTAAAATATTATTTTTTTATCACCTTATACCCATGTCCAGTATTAGTATGTATCTAATTGCTCAAATCTCATCACACAAGATTCAAGATGAGCCCTATGTGACAAAGCCAAAGTTCCCCGTTTTCCTACAATATACTGGACGTAATTTTTTCATTACCCTGGAGTTGTGCAATCCCTTAAAACCTTATGATCCCCAGGGAAAACCTTGCAGCATTTAGTCGTGACATTTTAGTGATCGTTTGTGTTTCAATTACCATCAATTTCTGGAACGTGGACTGAAGTTAAAAAGAGCTGTTTAGGAGTTGAACAGATTAGCTGTTCAGTGCCGCTGTCTGGCTAAGTCATTACTGCTAATGTAGGCACTAGCTGTAGCTTCCAGCTTACGCACCTGATGTTCTAGCATCTGGATGCGCTCTTTATCCTTCTTACTGACATCCTCCAGCTCTCTTTGAAGCTTGGCGCATTCGGTCACCTTGTCCCTCAGCTCACTGTTAAGCCTGAGGATTTCCTGCTGTAACATGCTGGTGTTGGCTGTTCCCAGACCCCCCTTCCAGAGGGGTCGAGCCCTTCAGCCTCTGACACAGGCCTTTAACATACTCTTCTCTGCTCAGGTCATACTTCTGCCACTTGGCGTTAAGGCTCTCCACCTAAGAAAAAGGAGGTTGGCGATTACTGACTACATTAACATATTCACATTCCAGGCTTTCTGGCAAAAACTTAGAATTGCGCTACAGCAATGACAAAACCAGAAAAATTCTGAGTCCAACTGCTACATACTAAAATGTGTGCTCAATCAGTGCACAAAACAATGGGAAAAAGCTGACATTAAATTGAAGACCCTAGTGCTAAAAGTACTTTAGTCACAAAATGTTCATTTTTAGAAAATTGAGAAATCAACTCCAGTAACTACAAAAGATGTTTTCCCATCCTTGCTCCAGTGTGTGAAGATGTGAGTTCAGTACTTTTAGCACTAGGCTCTTCAATTACTTGTAAACTGCTGAAATTCTATCTGCTAGCGTAATTGAGGCTAAGATGGACCAATCTGTCTATAGGCTAATAGTGTGGTGGTTATTTATAAACATTCCTCTAAACCAGTTTAGTCCTGTTAACACCCAAAATCTCTTTTTTTAGCAAGTGAAGTGGACCTTTAGCTGGTGAGAGGTGTGATAAAATGAAAAAGAAAATACTGGAGAACAAATGAGAATCTGTTCTTACATATGCCACTTTTTGTTGTAGCACTTTGTTTTCCTCTTGTAGACTGCAGATCATGGAGTTCAGTAGGGCAACATTTGGCGTCTCTGTGTACTGATGAAGGAGAAATAAAATTTAGCAGGGTAAAACAGTACAGTAGATGCTGGCAACCCTCAACATGCACAGGAGTAACATGAACAGGCATTACACGGGCAACAAGCAAAACCACTGGCCATCATTTGACAGCATTGATTAAATAGAAATGTAATACCATGGCTACTAGAATTCAAGTGAAGAACAACAGTCTTACTCATGTTATTCTCCTTTTCAATCTTTTTTATTCTTGAAAGTTCTTGAAGAGTTATATTAATACATTTTGGCTGAAAATGCTTGTCCAGAACTTTTCTCTTAATCCTTAAAAAAAAAAAAAGTTCTACACATTCATTTGTGCTAGTTGAACTTGCTAATCTGTAATGTGTCAAGATTTTTTAAACAGGAAGTCAATTTTACGATTGAGGCATGATCAGCCTTCATCTTTCCAAATTTTTTTTTTATGGGATACATGTACTGGCATGCTGGATGCTCATATATGCTGCCCATCTAAACCTTTATGTCCGCAGTCATTGTTAGCAATACTACCTAGCATACTTCTTAGTCTTCAGTCAAATAAAGATTATTTGACAAATTTGGGCAAACAATGTACGATTGAATCCAGAAGTAGAACAAGTGTCTGGGATACATTCCAGGGACCAAGTACCTCGCCAGGCTGCTGGGAGCGAGACTGGCTCTCCCCCAATGCCCCGTCGCGCTTTTTTGACTCCAGCCTCCGAAGTAGCTCCTGGCACACCCCCACTGTGGCCCCCAGCTGTGCCCTGAGTTGGTCGGCCTCCTCAGCCAGCGAGTTGCACAGCACCTCCCTGGTAGCCTGAACGCGCTCCTTCTCCACCAGTGTGCGTTGAAGCCGTTGCATCTCTAAGTCCTTTTCGCGCTGCGGCCAACAGGTGATACGCGCGATCTCTTGGTCCTTCTCCCGCAAGTGTTGCTGCAGCTGCTGGATCTCCTTTCAACACACAAAAAGCGATGCGTTCAGGTTCGCTGGTGAGGAAGCGTTTTTTTTTTTTTTCCGCAGAGGGGACTAATCCACGCTGACAGCTGCCCCCATATTGTTCTACGCTGCGCTCAAATTAGCATCATAACCCCTCTGATCAGGCGGGCAGGATATCACGGTTGATCATCCTTTATTATTCATTAAAATGTTAAGAATGTCACCACACTTCGCAATTCATTTACGCATCACATCATGTTCATTTAATTTTAAAAAAAAATGACTGCTGAAATGACAATTGTTCAAGCGGCATGTATGTTTTACTGATGTCCTGGTTTCCACAATTGGTCCTCAGAGTTTTCATTAATTTTATTTTTATTTATTTGAGGGGAGAATAGTATAAATTTAACAGTTCCACTGTCATAAGCTGCTTTTTGGCTTGGCTATGCACATCACAGGAAGAGGGAAGATAGAGAACAGGAACTGCAGCCTGCACACTATAGTGGAACAGTCTCACTTCTGTGAAGAAATCCCCTTCTGTGTCTGAGATCACGTCATAAGAAAGGCCCCATTATGCATTTAGCAAGTAGAAGTAAAACATTTGTCTTTTTTTCTCTAAACCTCGATCACCGGCTTAACTGCCTAAAACAACTACGCGTATCTGAATTGTGAGATTATTTTTTATTAGGCATAAGAAACACAAAACAAGCCCACTCAAAGTTGTAAAACCGTCAAAGCGGGCTGTATAGTGCTAAACATAAAATAGTAAAACTACTTATGTCAAATAAGTTAACTTAATAGTTTACAATCACAGGGTTGTATGCAAACTTTAGACAGACTTCTATCTTAAAATACTCACCATTTGGCATTCCTCTTTTTGTTTAGCAGCCTGCGTCTCCACGTCTTTTAATGTCTGTTTGTGCCTGGCGATTTCATTGCACAAATTCTCAAATAAAGATTTAGAGGGCCCAAACACCAGAGGTTCTTCTCCTTCCAAATGAACGGCCGTTTTCTCGTATCTCCCCAGTCTTGACTTCAGGTCTGCAATAACGTTGTCCTTCATGCCCATTTGTTGCCTTAAAAAATCAAGTTCCTGACGTGTTTCGTGATAAAAAGTATTTAATGTCGTATAACCCTGAAGTTTGGTTTTAAGCGTCTCGTTCTCCTTCTTGAAACTCTCCATTGCAAATGATTTAAGATGTATCCCGAAATCAGATCCTTGACGCTGTGACAATTGGCTGTGCTGTACTGGCTGTCCCCACTATTCCATAAGTATTTGACGTTTAAATTCGTTGTGGGTTCAGATGCTAAACGTCGTAGATCGTCGTGGGCCCGACAGCACAAATCCTCCAACTAGCTAGAAGGTCAACGGTATACACGCAGGGTGCATTCATTTTCACAATAATTATTGAATCGTTTTAGGGGATTTCCTGGGGACTTCCCCTGCGTAATTTTCTTGGAGTTTTCTTTCTTTACAAGTTTGGGATACTTCAATGACTACACTGTTTTGCGTTTTTCGCTGATTAAAGGCTTACGGTAATGTTTTGAAGCGTCAAATATACGGTGTAGTTGTCCGAAAATCGTTATTTACTTTCTTTACACCCTCTTGAACAACATACGGTTTCGAGTTTGCGCATGCGCAAATTGCTTCCGGCATATTCGCTGGAAAACTGTTTTGAAATCCCGAGCCAATAAACTTCCAACTGCCGAAATGAAAATCTCTTGAGAGTCGGGTCTGAAATAGTTTTAGTCATGTTTCATCTTTATTTCTGTATCACTGCTGCTATAATGAGGGCTTTTTTATTGATATTTTTGTAAATACATCTTCTTGATTTAAGCGTGTTGTAATTTATGGAACACATGTTGTTCGATGGTTCAAAACATCAGTATTTTTTTTTTAATGTGATCTTTACTACAGCTGTTAATTTCTGAAGGGATTCCCAGTTTAGTTAACTTTCCAAAAACATCCATTAGTTTATTTCACGTGTAGGTCCAGAGCCTGATACAAAAATCACAGAAAGCAATTTCTCAGAAAGCAGTCTCTCAGAAAGCAGTCCATGAATAATAATAAAGTGCTAATGAGGTAGAAGTTTATGAGTTAAGCAACAGAATGGCAGGATGTTTTATTATTCCCATAATCTGTTAGCTAAATGTATTAACCCTGGCAGGGTTTGTGGCACAGACCTCTTGGCGGCATTATGTATATCCATCAATATTGCACCTTATGACTGGTGATCCTTCTGTGTTCTGAAACCATCTCTGCTTTCCCCATGTCTGAAGAATGCAGAACAAAAAGAATGGTTTATTGTCTTATCTCGCTAAATAATAAATGGAGTCTGTCCTAGCAACTGATGAGTCAGCAGCACTCAGATTTGCTTACTAATATCCATTGGCAATTTAGTGCCTCCTGTTAGCCTGGCAAGCATGGCTTTGAGGGGAAACTGGAGTATCCTGAGAAAACCTTTGAGAACGCGGGGAGCACATGCAAAATCCACACGGAAAGGCCCAGGACTGATTCAAACCCACAATGGTGTTTCTGTGATACTGTCACTCACTGCTCTACCACATATGCAAAATAAGATTTAATTTATACCATGGGTATAGATAAGCCCATTGTTTCGTATTTATCTATGCTTTTTGGTTTTTATGTTAAGGTGAGACTTTCAAGAATGCATTTTTTTTTCGTAATTATATTTGCAGATATTTAGAATATACAGTGCATAACCACTCCGAGTAGTCTTGTTCGGCATTACTATGTTAAACTGAACATTCAATGCCCTCTTGTGGCTGATTCGGGGTACTGGGGACTTTTTCCTTGCTTGCACACGTCCATACTCACACGTGTCCACGTACTTACTCATACATTTGTGTGTGTGTGTGTGTGTGTGTGTGTGTTTAAAAAGTAACTGGGGGCAGTGTTTACATTACTATAAATGTCTCTGACAAAATGTAATCATCTCATATAATTGTTCATTTTCTTTTTGGAATTTCCTCCCCCATAATGTATAATTGATATAACTGCGGTTTCTAACCGACAAAGGTAAGTTTGTAGCTCATGGATATGTAATTATGAGGATAATTTCCATAATATACTGTAATTCTCTTATTTTGGTGGTTGTGAAAAAATGTAACCATATATTAAGTGCTTCAGAGTCATTTATAGAACTGGAAAGTTTGAGTCATTTAATATTTCTCAGTATACTAAACTACAGTATAAAATGAAAAACATGGAAACACAAATATTTTTATCAATTTAAACAAGTATTATTCTCTAATTATGACGATAAATCACAACTGCAACAAAATGTGTTATATATTTCTTATATTACAAAGTTATTGAACAGAATCTTATTTAAATGAAGTTACATAGTTCAGAATAAGGTGCACGTTTCTTGAGACCCACTCATTATAATTTCCTTCATGACAAAAGTATTTCTTGTCGGAGAATTCATACTCTGGGTTAGACTTTTTCTTCCTGAATCAAGTTCCCCTAGAACACTGCAGAATGAGCTTTCTTTCTTGAGCTATTTTTCATTGTCATCATCATTCCAACATTCTCGAGCACAAGTCCCTCATTATTTCAGCAAGGCACTTTTTCCACTGCTTTCCATCTCTCTTCCCTCTATGCTGTAGCTATCCTCACTGCTGCCGTCTTCAATATTCTCGCTGTGGTTTCCATTATTACCAGAAGTTTTTCCATCTTCCTGGAAATGGAAGGAACCAAGGACACACAGGCGTACACATTTTGGAAAGTTGTTCATTTTAGTGTAATTTGAGACCATTTAGTGTCAACACTGTCATGCATAGTTTTACTTCTTGAAGAATATAGAACACTTACCATAAAGCCCTTCTCATTCTTTTCTCTGATGTCTTCAACTGCAGTGTGCTGCTCAACTCCTCTTCCTTCTTTGCTGCTGTCTTCCCCTCCATTGTCCCCCTCTCCATCATCTTTTCCTTCAATCTCTTCCTTGCCATCTTCATCATTTTCTCCACTGTCCTCCTCTTCACTTTTGCTCTCAGTATCTGCATTCTCTCCCTTGGCCTCCCCTTCATCATCTGTCCTCTCATGATCTACTCCGTCATCTCCAACCAGCTTTTTAATGGCTTCTCCAGTCTCACCGTCTTCATATTTCTCCCCTCTTTCGTATCCACTCTCATCTGTTTGGCCCTCAGCATCTTCATCTTCACCAGCAGCTGCTCTTCTGGTGCCAACTGCCACTCTGTCTCCCTCTTCATTTTCATCATCACTCTCATCATCCTCCCTTCCTTTGTCATCGGCGTCCTCTTTATTTTCTTCATCACTTCCTTCTTCATCGTCATCTTCATCCTCATTACTCTGATTTATTTCCTTGCTTTCCCCCTCTATATTTGTTTCTTTATGTCCCCCATCTTCTTCATCATTGTTGTCATCATCATCTTCATCATCGCCATCATCGTCATCATTGTCATCTTCATCATCATCTTCATCATCATCCTCGTCAACTTCATCATCATCAACAACATCATCTTCGCCTGCTTTACTTCTGCCATTCACTTGTAGTTCTTCACCATGATCATGATCCTCTCCGCTATCAACAAGTTCCTCTTTCATTTCTTCTTTTTGTAATCTTGCACTTTGTCTCCATCTTCCTCCCCCTCTGTTTCCTCGCTACTGTCTTCTTTTAGTGTCTTTCCATCATCATCATCATCTTCATCATCACCATCATTGTCATCATCATTAACGTCATTATCATCGTCATCATCGTCATTAACGTCATCATCATCGTCATCATCATCCTCGTCAACTTCATCATCATCAACAACATCATCTTCGCCTTCTTTACTTCTGGCATTCACTTTTGGTTCCTCACCATGATCACGATCCTCTCCGCTATCAACAAGTTCCTCTTTCATTTCTTCTTTGTAATCTTGCACTTTGTCTCCATCTTCCTCCCCCTCTGTTTCATCACTACTGTCTTCTTTTAGTGTCTTTACATCATCATCATCATCATCATCATCATCATCCCCTCCATCATCATCCTCCCCTTCTTTCTCTTCTTCACTGTCTCCGTCTTCTAAACCATCTTCTCTTAGCTCCTCATCATCTTCATCATATCCCTCTTCGTTCTCCCCGGCTTCTCCAGTCTCATCTTTGTCTTCCTCACTATTCACCTCATCATCATCCTCATCATCACCTCCTTCCTCTGATTCTTCCTTATCACTCTCATCGTCTTCCTCCCCAACTTCATCTCCTGTCTCATCATTGTTTTCTTCCGTATCGTTCCCCTCTTCGTCATTAGTATCATCCTCAGTATGTTCGCGTTCCAGCTTGTGTTCTCCCTCCTTTTCGGCATCCTTGTCTTCCCCTCCTTCTCTCACATCTTTGTTTTCTTCCTGTCCTTTAGCGTATTTTGTAACTTTTATCCTGTTCCTCTCTTCGCTTGATTCGCTAGAATGACTCTGTAGAAATATATAATGGAAGCTTCTCCTTGTCATGGTCCTTCCTGGCATGTTCACCTGTATTCATAAAGCCCCTCCAAAGCAGATGCATTAATCTCAGACCAGTTTATCCTGCCCACCTCCTCACCTCATTCACTCTAAGCGGAAAAGATAAAACTGATCTCAGATCAGTGCTTTTACTCCTTGAAGTTTAATAAATTAGAGCCATTGTTTTTCCATTAAGTCTCAGTGATTTCAGAGTGGATTATTTAATCAATGTGCTGCTGCAGTATTTGGCTTTGTAGCATCAATGTTTTTTTCTTCCTTTTTTTGAAGTCAAGAATTGGAGGTATATCTAGACGATCAGTGATGCAAATCAATTATGAATCAATTAACTATCTTAGGTAGACTCACTATTGTATTTGAGACACCAGGGTTGGGTTCAATTACTTTTTTCAATTACAATTACAGTAATTGTAATCAATTACTTTAGTAATTGTAATTTAATTTTAATTGAATTTTTTATTGAAAAGTAATTGTAATTGTAATTGTAATTGAACATTCTTTCCAGAAAGTAATTGTATTTGTAATTGTAATTACGATTACAATCAATTGTAAATGAAAAAAGTAATTGAACCCAACCCTGTGAGACACAGATTTGAGTACCCCCAATGGCAGGAGTATGCAGAGTGCTTTTTTTTTTTAAAGTATAATCTTCATACTTCGCACTGCACTCAAAACTGAATTATTGACACATCAGGCGATACTCAGATTGTGCAGTGTTCAATCATGGTTACATTGCCGAAAACCTTAAAAGCTGTTACCTCAGAACTGCTACTGCTCTTTGAGTCTTTATCACTCCGCTGGGAGAGGATTCAAAAGAAAAACATGAAAATTAGCACTAAAGTAAAACAAGAAAGGTCTGAAAGGGAGCCCTATGTATGAACAAGTGACAATTCACAGAGACATGTAGCTAAAATATAATTGACTCATAATATCAAGAGTTGAAGCATACCAGAATGAATTAACGATAAAGCAAATGAAAAGTTTTATTCTTGAAAAAAAGGAGAGTTTCAATTAGCGTAGTTCTTTCCTCATCGACTTAAAAACTCTAACATTGAATTGGACGCCTCTGGGACGCATTATGTTTACAGAAGCAATGGGGATTATTGACTGCATAATGACTGCAGAATGAAAATGTCTTACCCCTCTATTCTCTGAACAGGCTGATCTAGCCGCCCTTCTCCGGTGTACCTTTGAGCGGATTAAAAAGATTTTTTTATTGACATCCATATTAAACATTGAGACAATCGATTTGTAGAAGTATATCCTTTATACATACTGGTGAAGCAATAGCCGATACCAGAAGGCAGGTGTAAATCAAAGCAATTTTCATCGTATTAATCTGCAGGGAATACATGTAATATTTATTCAGGTGAAAGTAAAACATGCCAAAAAATATATAATAGCATATAACAATAACTATTACCACTATTAATAATAGCAGTCGTAGTAGTGCTATTATTACCTTTATTATTATTATTATTATTATTATTATTATTAATTGATTATGTAACAAACCTCAACGAATAGTCAAGAACCTTTTTTTTTTTTTTTTAATTTTACTCGGTAACCAGATTGCAGATTGCTGCATATATTCGATTTAATATAATATATTCTACTGAAATATTCTTCAAAATATGAAACGCCATTAATAATTCTTACCTGGTTGCACACAGGTGAATGATTTAAAAAAATAAATTTAAATTACAGTATGTTAAACATTCATCAATACTTTGTAAAAGCTTGGGCCAATATTCTCTAGAAGATCTCTGGTTAATGATGAATCACTCAGAATAACTTTGATACCCCAAGGAACAATTTAATTTAAACTGAACCCACGTGTTACGTCACCAAGGGTATTTTGTCTGGGGAACAAAATGTGCCATTCTAACTGCAGCAACAAAACGCCCCCTCTGGGAACCTACCGAAAGAGGCATACTTTTTTAGGAGGGTGATTTTTATCTAGTGTGTGCACAGTGGTGATGTTTTTTTTAAATATAAAAAGTAGAACACCGCCCAAACATCCAATGCATTTTCCATCAGTTATTACTACTTGCAGCCATTTTCATTGGTATGTGTATAATTTGATGCATGAGGGGAAAGGATCACACATATTTTACTGACATAACTGAAATACCACGTTGTAGCCTTTTCATTCCAAATAACTTCACCAGCAATATTTTCTCTCAACCTTGAAGATCTACAGGTTGGATTGTTTTTAGATTGCTGAAATGGCCCATGGATGCTGTAATAATGCACTTATGTCTCCTAATCTGTGTTCTTGGGTCTAATTTGATCAATTTATTTTGAACATGGATTATTTGTTCTTTCTGTTCATCTGTGCTGCCTAAGTGGGTGGTCATCTTTTTAGGACATCGACTCTGCCCCCCCCCCAAAAAAAAAAAAGGAGTAGGACAAGGGCATTGTAATTGATCTGATTAGTGTGTAAATTTGTTCATTCATTCATTCATTCATTCATTCAAATAAGTTAATTTCATTCAAAAAAAAAAAAAAAACACTGCCTAAAGTTGTGCAATGACCCAAAATAGAGCCCATTAAATTTTGAAATGAATAGGGTCAAAGTCACTGAAAAGCTCATAATCATTTTCTGGCCATGAATCTGTCAAAATCTATCGATTTACATTCAAGCATTCCAAAAAGTTTCCTTATTCAATTCATAAAATGTCATCCTGTCCACTGCTATAGTTAAAAGTACAAAGTTTCAAAGATCGGTAAGTCCAGGGGGGTCAAGGTCATTGATCTGAATCGACAAATTTCCATTATATCCAGGGGTGAAAGTAGTTTCAAATTCTTGCCAACACTACCACCAAAATCTTCATCGCTTCATATAGTTTACCTCTCCTCCGTTTCATGCATCCTTAAAAAATGTTTCCATATTTAAATACCTGTATGGAGTAGAAAGAATTAGAAACACTTGACATTGCGTATCCTAAAAGATCTGTTTCAACAGTTAAAGTGCAAAATTCAACAAGCTTATGTGAAAATTGACAAACTTTTTAAAATCATCGCAACTTGTTTTGTTTTAATTTTTAACAGGTTTATTTAACACTTGAACAATAAACAAGTCTTTGGACTTTAGCCAACCACAAGAATGTTTGGAATTTGGTTGGAATCATTTACTATCCGTTCCGTCCCAATGCAACCGACCTTGATAAAGTCTGTGGTCTGGTTGAGAAAAAAATACCGAACCTCTTAGAACAATAAATAAAACGCACCCTTTCACAGGCACAGTGTTTAGGAAGTAAAGAAAGACGCGCAAGCACAGTCACGTACCATTGAAATAAGTTACATCTTCACTCAACACAAAGCTTGTCTGAGCTGCTGTCTGTGTTGTTAGAATAAAACAGAATTTCATAAAACATCACAACTTATTCTGATACACATTTAATTTGGGAGATTTTGCGACAAATATCTGTCCGCCAAAACCCCACAGCAGAGTCAGCTGCCTGCAGCACGTTAGCAATAACATTAGCATGCTAAAGTTTACTCGCAGTAATGAAAGGCAGCTGGGCTTTGACAACCATGGATCAAAACACAGCACGGACGGTTCTGAGGCAATTCAGAATAACTGAAAAGCAACTGATAAGGAGATGTGGTGTTGTTTCAGGTGATGTGACATTACCAGATGTGTGTTTTTTTTTTGCTGACTGTGACTGGCTTTGGAACTAGGTTTTGGCAGGCAGCTGCTTTCTCTCTTTCCAGTACTGCATACCGCCACTGAATATTTTAGTGGTACGCAGTATCAGACCATACCGACCTACTTTCACCCCTGGCTATATCTCAAAAACAACTGCAGATAGCCACCTAGTTACTACTAAATACATATAGGAAATTATATATGGAAATTGAAAATGAGATAATGTTGACCTTTAGTGACCTTGAAATGTCAAACCAATGATGACAAGATTTCTGAAGGGTATATCTCAAACACTACTGTAGATAGCCACTTAATCACTAATAATCTCATATAGATACTCATATATGTGGAGTGAATTGACCTCATGATCGTTGACCTTGAAACACAGGAGTACATGCACCCGAAAAGTAGATCAACTCACTGAACAGCTAAAATAAGAACGAAGGATGGGGTTTGCTGGGCCTGGCATGCTTGTTTAATATTTTAATTATGGTAAGTGCCTTTTTCTGGCTCAAGCACTTTTTTGTATGAAGAAAGACTTTAATATTTAAATTAGTTCCTTCCAACTTGTTGGCTTACAAGATTAATGGGGTGCATAGGCATTGTGACCTTAAGTAAGAATTTTTTTATGTCTATAATTATTAATAAATGCTATGACAGTAAGGTATCCAAATTGGCAGCTTATTGGTGCCCTATGAACACATTTGGAGTGAAAATCTGCCATTCAGTTTTACTTATCAGATATCTCTGATTTGTTTGCACTGCCAACAATTGACATTTACCTTAAATTTAAAATTATACCATCAAAAATTTTTGAAAATATCTTTCTGTCCTCCATGTGCTCCATACAAAAGTGTGAACATTTGAATTATCATATATGACACTTTATTTACTTAGCAAACATACAATATTGCACATGTATAAAATATTACATATATCAAATTTATCAAAACAGTAATATTACAGTGTACAAGCTGGCTTTGATACCATTCTACTTTTAGTACAATACAGTGAAATAAATGGCAAGCAGGGAAAAAATGCAAAATATAACATAGTAGAAATACTTGATTTCTAGCATAACATTCCAAGGACTGCGGCTGGGTCATTTGCTCTCTTGACTGCTGCTGTTCTTTTTTGAGCCACTTTCTGAATGCTTAGATTCGCTTTTGTTGCATGAGTCAGATGAATCACTTGAGTCGCTTGAATCACTTGAGTCACTTGAGCTGCATGATTCACTTGAGCTGCTGGAGTCACTGCTTGAACTAGAATCACTTGAGTCACTAGAGCTACTAGAATCACTGGAGTCACTAGAGTCACTGGAATCACTAGAGTCACTTGAATCACTTGAGGAGCTAGAGTCACTTGAATCACTTGAAGAGCTAGAGTCACTTGAATCACTTGAGGAGCTAGAGTCACTTGAATCACTTGAGGAGCTAGAGTCACTTGAATCACTTGAGGAGCTAGAGTCACTTGAATCACTTGAGGAGCTAGAGTCACTTGAATCACTTGAAGAACTAGAGTCACTTGAATCACTTGAAGAGCTAGAGTCACTGGAATCACTTGATGAACTAGAGTCGCTGGAATCACTAGAGTCACTAGAATCACTTGAAGAACTAGAATCGCTCGAGTCGCTAGAATCACTGGAATCACTAGAATCACTTGAGTCGCTTGAGTCACTTGAGTCACTAGAATCACTTGAAGAACTAGAATCACTTGATGAATGGCTAGAATGGCCATTGCCACCATTGGTACTGCCAGAGTGATTGGGATCAGTGGAACCACTGGACTGTTCAGGACCATCTGGATTGCCTGAATTAATTAACTCATCAACAGCATTGGAAGCGCTCAAGCCAAAATTGAATGGATCACCCCCCAGCAGTCCTTCATTTGCTTCATCGTCTGCGGGAAGTTCAGTGGAAATGGCATTGTCCTGGTTTGCTGCTTCTTTACCAGGTGTCACAGGATCTGAAATATCCCCACTGTCTTGAGCTTCGTCTTCTGTTTGGCTAGCAGCGCGCTTTTCACGATGCGTATCTTTTGAATGCCTAAAACTATTCACGGAGCTTTCAAGGTTATCTGCACCCTGAGTAAATCTTGAAGCTTTGGTGCCGGCATCTTTTTTTCTAATTGGTGCCCTCGTATTTTCAAATATTTCATCCCCACCAGTAATATTTTCACTGCTAGAGCTTACATTAAACGTGAAGTTTCGAATATTAGGGGGCACAAAGTATTTGATTTCAAAATGTTCTTCTAAGTTAACACCAGACTGCTTCTCAGGGCTGCCACTAGACACATTATATGAGCTACTGTTAGAATCAAGGCTTTTTTGAGATCCTCCTTCCCCATCTCCACTCCCTGCTGGTTCCCCAGATAGGTCCAGAAGCACCATGTTTATTTCACTATTGTTCTGCAAAGCAAAATGACAAAAAAAAAAGATATAATTTGCTTTTTCCAAATTGAGAGTAGTTCTTGCAACGACTAGATCAGTGATCACTGGTCACCACTATTCCTGCAGATCTACCATCCACTATGTCTTCACTCCAACCCTGGGAAACCATGAGGGTAGAGATTCATGATCCGTGGCTATTTAGTAAAGTCAGGTGTGACAGATTACTGCTGCAAAAACACGTCATAGATGGTAGATCTGGACCAGGACTGGTGACCAGTGACGTAGAAAATCTGTTACATGGCGTTTACAGTAATAATCCGTAAAATTTTGTTTTATTCATCTACCTGTGGTGTGCTGCTGTATGGGCCACCATCTCCACTACCCTAGAAAAGCGAATTTAAAAAGATCTGACATCTGAACTGTGACCATCTGTATTAATTATCTTATCAAACAGACATGCACACACTCAAATCTGCATGTCCACATGCAAACACACACACACACACACACACACGCATGCACACACGCGCGTGTATGACGCTAGTATTGATATCCTGATGAACTCATCTGGTTTAAACCAACTGGGATTGACATACTTTGGAGCCATTATCAAAGCTTGAGTTTTCAATATTCATTAACATCTATCCTGTGGTGAACAAATCAGCATGAAACAGAACTGAGCTGAATGGCACGTGCATCTTTTACTCACTGTGAAAACGGTTTCATCCTGAGGTATCTGCAACCCAGATTGTAGTATTCAATTTCAGTATGTCAGCATAAAATGGAAAATCCTTTTTTGACGTGACATTCAAAAATTCAGCTTTTCTTAAACAAAGCACATTAAATTTGCTCAAAGAGCATTTTACAGCGATATTTTACCATTAGCTATGTGACAATCTAATAGTTTTTTCATGGCTACAACAGCTTATCACTCCAACAGATAAACAACCATGAAGCCTTCACATTCTTAGCACAATCTGTTCCCTAATGATTACAAATATGGCACAGCTGGCTTTAACTTACAAATAATTTAACATTAGTACTTACAGGGATAGCAGTTAGTGTTCCTGCTAGACAAAATATTAGCAATGCTGCTTCCATGATGTCAGTATTGCCTGCAATAATATATAATACACGCGCATTCCTGTCAGTCCAATTGCACTCAGTGGCATTTGCAATATTTGTTTCTTTTTCCATAAAATTGAAAAAAAAAAATGCTCATGAAATTATTACAATAATTCTAATGAAAATGCTCAAAAAATATTTTAATCAGATTTGGCGAATGGCTCCCATGTTATTGGCAATGTAGCTTTCCCCTACCTTTTGGTGTCCCTGAAACTGTTGGTATATTCACCTGCAAGGTTGTGGTTTGTGGGTGTACGTTAAAATCCTGTGGTGCGATAGTTGTGTTCTGTGGTTGCCTATTTAAACAAGCCCAGGTGAGGCCCCAAAAAAAAAATCAAAACACTGCAATGGTAGTGATGTCACAAGGTGGGACCAACTCTCTCTCTCAAAGCAGCAGCATTATTCCACGCCCCTCCGGGCTTGACAATGTATTTACCTTAAAATACAGCCGTGGCTGACTAATGACACGCGTGCTGTTCTCATAATATGGTACCTTCTCAGAAATTTATGTTTTGCCCACTTAATGTATGCAATTACCCACAGGGAGAAGTGGGAGGATATATTTACACCATCAGTGCTAAGGTACACAGCGCAGGTGAGGCTGTTGTTTGGCAGGTGAATGGGTGCACTGATACACAAACCAACATTAAACCATTTCACTTGGAACTGAGCTTGGAAAATGCAATTCAAAGGGGCTGTTAAAAAGTCACACAAAACATTAATTAGCTGATTTTCAAACATTTAGATGATGTTGCCCAATACAATGCTACAAGAGTTAATACATTGGGTGCATCATTTTGGTTTCTGTCCCCACTGTCACTGTGATTGCATTAGTCTGCATTATTATGCGATTAATCAATCAGCAAAATGGGCGCTTTCAAAACAAATGCTTAACTTTTAATAGTTAAAAATTTAGTGTCAGCGATATGACCTCATCTGCAGATAATATCATGGGTCACAAGATTATTATTTCCATAAAAAACTCATAATTGGTATGCAACATTTCCTTCTCTATAAATGGTATTTTAAGAATATGGTTGGCAAAGTCACATCTCTCTCACACATATTATGATGAATCCATGACAAAGCAAACTGAAGAAATATAAATAAACTTAGTTCAATTTCCCCACTGATCATAAGACACACACTGAATTATGTGCTTGAGGATGCGGTGAGGTTGTACTTGTGCAAAGCTGGAATAAAAAAACATAGCAATTCATCACTCTCTCCCTCTAAAAGTCAGCAGTACCAAGATGGGGACCAGGTGAAGGTCATACCTGGACTTCTGGACTTCTGTTCTGCTAAATTGACTAAATGTTTATTGTTGTGCATGTGTCTTAACATATGGCCTCACATTGTGGGGGTAGTCAGTTCTATTACATGCAAAATAATACTGGAGATGCTTAAAGAGTAACTCCTCAAATAAAAGAAATAACTTAATAATATAATATAAATTTTATTTATATAGCACTTTTCAAGCAATATTGCGCGAAGTGCTTCACTAACAGGTAAGAGGATAACAAAAAAGTAAGCATACAGCAAAACATAGCACCGTGTGGAAACGGTTGATATAATTACACATCAAAATAGGCACAAGAAGGATAATGAAAAACAGACTTAAAGTAAAACCAGAGAAACAATTATTCAATAGAAGAATTTATAATAATACCCAATCTCTTGCAGTGGAGTTTTCCCTCAGGCATATAAACAACAACATTGCCACCATAATTGCTTATGTCAGCATTACTGCCAACCATGTCATTTACTTCAGAGCTAGAGCCAAATAGGTCCATGTAATTTAGCAAAGACTAAATTTAGTGCCGACAAGTGACAGTTTCTTCAAATGCTCACTCATCCATGTGGACAAATTTCATTTAAATTGCCATGAATCTCTCTGGGTCATTTGCAGCTGTCAATTGGAATAAATATAGAATGTAATGGTTCAAATGTGGGTGTTACAGCAAGGACCATTGGCAACGAATATGATTGGGCCTTTTCATGAGTAGGAAAAAGAAGAAAAATAATAACTTGTTTTCTTTGTTAAATGTAAGAGTAAGTGGCGGTGTGCTGAGTGACAAATGCTGACGACTCCCGTGGTTCTCATTCTAATCTTGACAATACTAATGCTGTCAATGAAGAAGAGACTCAAAATGAAAACAAAACACAAAATGTTTTAATGCCCTTCACCGAGATAAGGGAGAGGTTTATAATGCATGGGTATATAAGTATACAGTGCAAAGGTCTTTTATTCTGCCTGAATGATCAAGACACATGGGCTTGTGTAGCATAGCAAAATGAGAAAAACTGAAATGTTTTGATTTTAGCTCCAACGTGGGGAACTTACATTGAACCCTTGAATATGATATGTAAATGTTTGTTTCTGTAAAATAACAGACTGCCTAAATTGATTGTACAGCTAAATAACTTACCGGCAACTTCAAAATTTGGGATTAGAGCATTTCACAAGGAACTATGTAAATTCTCTCGGCTGCAGTAGTGAAGTGACTGATTTAATATTTCATGTATTTAATCTCAAATTGTGATCACATGTGACATTCTGGCACCCAAAGGTGTTCAAAAGGGCACTAGGAGAGTGGTGAGATGGAGGAGCCAAATGCAGGGATGTGGATGTCTATTAAATAAAGAAAGGTGAAGTAACAGAACGCAAACAAAACTCCAGGGACAACTGAAAACTGAGTGCCGTAAACAAAAGTGTGTGAAGTATTAAGGCTACCTGCCAGTGAGGGGGAGAACTACGGTTGAAATAGGCAAGGAATACTAATTTACTAACGGGAAACAATGGAGGTGATTAACTAAAAGAGCAGGGAAGGTAAATGAATAATTAGGTGAAGGCAGGTAGCCAAAAGTTCCGAATGCCCAGGGGAAGGGGCATGACATTGCATTTCAGAAATATAGTTCATGACATAAGGCAGCAAAGCTCAATGTGAACTTAACCTTGCACAAGATTCAAGAACTTGGTATTAAATGAGAGGCACATGCAGCTAAGTCACAGATATGGCTTTTAAAAGGTCAGCACAGACATCTCACAGCAAGAATGTCATGGGTTCGAATCTGGTCTGGAGCCTCTCTGTGTGGAGTTCGTCCAGTGTTCGCAAGGGTTTCCTCCGGGTCCTCCGGTTTCCTCCCACAGTCCAAAAACTAGCATTTCAGGCTATTTGGAGACTGTAAATTGCCCGTTGGTGTGAGAGTGTGAGTGAATTCTGTGTGAATGGATTGACACTCTGTCCAGAGAGTGTCCCTGCCTTTCGGTCTTGGTCAGCTGGGATAGGCTCTAGCTCCCCTGTGACCCAGAGGCAGTATAGATAATGGGTAGATCAGGGATATCCAACCCTGTTCCTGACGAGCTACCATCCTGCAGGTTTTTGCTCTATCCCTAATTCAGCACACCTGATTTGGCTAATCAGTAGATCATCAAGATCTCTAACTAGAAAATGAAGCGCTCAGCTTTGGTTAGAGTGAATACTCTCAGGATGGTTGCATGCCAGGAACAGGGTTGGAGACCCCAAGGATAGATGGATAGATGATATTATTCATAAACTTGTGGATGTCACTCTTCTGTGTCATTAATTGGCACGAGGACAAAAGGCCGAAGTTTGTGCGCCAAAAAATCCGTCCAAGCAGCAGCATATCCAAGCGCAAGCAGGGGCTATTTGAGACTGAGAGCAGAATTTTGGGGAAAATTTTAGCAAAATTTATGCAAAAAATTCGATATTATTATTATCATCTTTATTCACAGACTAGCTGCGCATAAAAAAAAGAAAAAAATACATATTAAGAATAAAAACATTTCAGTACAATGTAATAAAAAAAGACTAGCTAACTTGTACATAAATTTACAATGTGGCTGTTAAGCTCTTGAGGGTTTAGCACATCACAATACATACTGCCATCTCTAATGCTTATCAATTAATTATTAATGCGTGCCAGTGATAACATCTAATTGAGTTTTCTTACATTTCCAGCTGTCAGTATCAACAACTAGACAACTTTGTTGCATAGAATATAACATTAGATGGTTAATGCTAGAAATTGAATTGCAAATAGCAAATTGGGAGACTTCTTTGACTTGATAAGCTTGATATGTCAGCTCTTAAGTTGAAATATCTCGCTCTCAAATAAAGACAGGAATCTACCTCCATAAAACGACAAGCTTATCCTGCTCGCTAGGAGAGCTTTGCCTCATGATGACGAATTCAAAATGATACAAAATTGCTAGTACTATGCTCTCCTTCAGACTGCATTTAAGTGGAAAAATGATATTTTGTTTTGTCTTATCCCAGTCTTTAGATTCCCCGGAGAAAGTATAGTGCTGCTACATAACCTAAAATACAATTTGCAAAATGCATTTGGATGGGTACACGGTTATTGTTACAGCTTGTTTTCATAAAATGTACTGACCTGCATGTGCTAGAAGTGCTCATTGGGAGTTTCTGCTGTTCAAACGCATTTCCAGCCCCCCAGTATCAGTGTCCCCTTTAGTATACAAGCTGAAGCACTCAAATTTTATAATAACTCCACAGCTTTTTTTTGGCTTTGGCTTTCTTTTGTAGTAATCTTTTGTAGTAAGTACTCCATTAGCTTTCTTGTAACTCAGACATGAATTTTGAGTCTGCAGGCTTGCGGTACCACAGCAAGGAACTTTGAATGAAATTTTCATCAACAAACTAAAATTAAAATGTTTGCTAAATTCAGGGTAGGCTTCTCTATAGTCTGTATTGTATGAGGTCACTAAAATGTTTAGTTTTAAGAAAAGATTGCACACCAGTTTAAAAGCATGAAATATTCCTTTGTGATAATTTCCCTTTCTCCATCTATTCACCTCTGCTGCCAGTAAGATTACTGTCGGGAAGGCATATGCCTATGCTTTCCAAGACAAATGAGTAGTGTGGTGTTGGTGCTAATCACATGAACAATGCAGTTCAGAAACCTGTAATGAATGGGTGAAAGTAGTACTTATACATTTTCCAGTGAAAGTGCAGAATTATATAATGGCGAAAGGAATCAGTTGAACTGGAAACCAAATAAAAATAAAAATTTAATCCTTTTCTTCATATTTATCCATTTTATTACCGCGCCCCACCTGAAGGGTGAGGGAAGGGGTATTGTTTTCAGTTTGGTTTGTTTCTGTGTTTGTGTGTTTGTGTGCTTGTTTGTTTGTTAACACTCTAGCGGCAAAACTAATGGCCAGATTCACCCCAAATTCAGTATAGGGATTGCCACTGACCCAGAATAGATCCCTATTGAATTTCGTACAAGTAGGTGAAAGTATGTGCGAGGGGCGGGGTTTGTTGTGCCTGGCACCACTTGTTGATTCATATTTTTCTTATTTGAAGATATAAAAATGAAAAAAAGATGGCCCCTATGGCAGTATTCCATGACAATTGTGGTCTTTATCCAAGAGAAAGAAAATAGGCGTCACCGGACTCAGCAAGAGTAGGTTTTAAAATTCAGCTCAGTTGCACCATTTGCAAGCATGCCATCAGCATACAGCTACACCCCTCTGGGCCTGTGTCTGCACGGAGGATGTGCCCTTTGTGGCCATGAAGAACTCTGGGTATTGCTGTGGGTAGCATCGGTGCCTCACAGCAAGAAGGTCACAGGTTTTAATCCAGCCTGGGGTCTTTCAGTGTAGAGTTTGCATGTGTTCTTCACATTCTCATGGGATCCCAAGAGATACTCCGGTTTTCTCGTGCAGTCCAAAGACATGCATGCCATGCCAAATGGAGACTTTAAAATGACCATAAATATGAGTGAACAGTTTGTGAATGAGGGTGCTGTGCAATTGGTTGGCAAACTGTCCAAGACGTGTTCCAGCTGCATGCTATTTGGTTGCTGGGATGGGCTACAGTCCCCCGAATGACCCTGACTAAGTATGTTCGATTAGTCATTCCCAAACTTGGGCCTAGGGGCCCCCTGTGTATGCTGGCTTTTGTTCCACCCACAATTGCAATAAAAGGATTTTAATATTTTGATTTTAATTTTTAGATAGATTGCTTATCTTATTGATCAACATTATGCCAGAAACATACAATACTGCAAGGAATACATGTAATCCCCAATTTCATATTTTGCTTTTTGCAAAGTAGCAATTACATAAAAAAGTGGTAACATTTACAACTTTTTTTTTTAAATCAACACAATGCAGGTTTGCCTCATGATCATTTACTTTGTCTTTCCATTGTTCCTTATTTATCAGACGGCTATAATTGGTGGCCAAGTGTCTGGACCCCCTCTAATCAGCAGCTCATTGATTCAAATCAGTCTCAATTTGATCAAAGATTATTTGCCCCCTATTATGTACAAAAGGTAAGTATATATTTGCAATATAGCCCAATAAGCACTACATGCCCACAGAAATGTACAACCCCAATTCCACAAAAGTTGGGATGCTGTGTAAAATGTAAATTAAAACAGAATGCAATGATTTGCAAATCTCATAAACTTACATTTCATTCACAATAGAGCATAGACAACATCAATAGAGCAACATCAACATCTGTTGAAAGTGAGACATTTTACCATTTCATGAAAAATAGCTCATTTTGAATTTGGTGACAGCAACACATCTCAAAAAAGTTGGGACAGGGTCATGTATCAGTGGTGAAAGTCTAGCAAAATGCACATCGACTGCGGGTGCTGGGTCGAATATAGAACATCATGCACAGTAGATAAAACCCGCACACCGTCTCATCTTGAGACTTCTTTATTTAACAAACAAACAACGTTTCAATCACAATGATCTTCATCAGGTTTCAAGTTCAATAGTGGGTGCGTCCCTTAAAAAGATCAGGGGTGTGGTAGGGCGCTCTCCTGGCGCGTCTCTAATTACCCAGGTATAGAGTCCATGTACTTAAGGGAACATAACACCCATTTTTTAAAAAACAATCACAAATGAATGAATCTCATTTTCCTGGTTCATACCTTTGGGATGCATAGTTTGTAAGCTGTGGTTATAGAAGCTTTCTCTTTTAAGCAGTAAATTGTCTATACATCCGCCCCTCCGTGGGTTTTTTAGATGTTCGATTCCAATATACCTCAGAGATGCCACAGAATGTTGTGCTTCTATAAAATGAAGAGCCACTGGACTCCGAGGGTCTTGGGTGCGTATACTGGATCTGTGCTCTGCTATCCTTTTTAAGAGCTCTTGTAGTGTTGCCTACATAGGAAAGACCACAGGGTCATGTTTACCATTATGTAGAATCCCCTCTTCTTTTAACAGTCTGTAAACATCTGGGAAATGAGGAGACCAGTTGCTGGAGTTTTGGGAGAGGAATTTTGTCCCACTCTTGTCAGATGTAGGATTCTAGCTGCTCTTCAGTCCTGGGTCTTCTTTGCCGGATTTTCCATTTTGTTATGCGCCAAATGTTTTCTATTGGTGAAAGGTCTGGACTGTAGGCAGGCCATTTCAGCAACCGGACTCTTCTACTGCAAAGCCATGCTGTTGTGATGGATGCAGCATGTGGGTTAGCATTGTCTTGCTGAAATATACAAGACCCTCCCTGAAAGAGATGGTGTCTGGATAGGACAATATGTTGTTGTAAAACCTCTATATACTTTTCAGCATTGATAATGCCTTCCCAGATCTGTAAGCTGCCCACACCATAGGCACTAATGCAACCCGATACCATCAGAGATGTAGGCTTTTGAACTGCGTGCTGATAACAAGCTGGATGGTCCCCCTCCTCTTTAGACTGCACGACAAGGCGTCCATGGTTTCCAAAAATAATTTCAAATTTTGATTCATCTGACCACAGAACAATTTTCCATTCTGCCTCAGTCCATTTTAAATTAACAATGGCCCACAGAAGATGGCGGCGTTTCTGGATCGTGTTCACATATGGCCTCTTCTTTGCATGATACAGCTTTAGCTTGCATTTGTTGATTGCACGGCGAACTGTGTTCACAGACAATGAATTCTGGAAGTGTTCCTGAGCCCATGCAGTGTATTCCAGTGCAGAATAATGCCTGTTTTTAATGCAGTGCTGCCTGAGGGCCCAAAGATCACAAGCATACAATATTGACCATCAGACTTGTCCCTTGCACACAGAGATTTCTCCAGATTCTCTGAATCTTTTGATGATGTTATGTACTGTAGATTCAAAGACTTCACAATTTTACTTTGAAGAGAATCTTTCTGAAATTGTTCCACAATTTTTAGATGCAGTTTTTTGCAGATTGGTGAATATCTGTCCTTCTTTACTTCTGAGAGACTCTGCCTCTCTAAAATGTTCTTTTTATACCCAGTCATGTTACTGACTTGTTGCCAATGAACCTAATTAATTGCAAAATGCTCCTCAACCTCCAGCTGTTTTTTATTAGTATCACTTACTTTTCCAGCCTTTTGTTGCCTCTCTCTCAACTTTTTTGAGATGTGATGTGGCATTAAATTCAAAATGAGCTAATATTTTTCATGAAATGGTAAGATATCTCATTTTCAACATCTGATATGTTTTCTATGTTCTATTGTGAATAAAATGTGAGTTTATGAGATTTGCAAATAATTACACTCTGTTTTTATTCACAATTTACACAGCATCCCTACCTTTTTGGAATGGGGTTGTAAGTGAATACATCATTCAAAGGCATTTCTGATGTAATATGACATTGATTTTTTGGTAATCTTGCTTGAAAAGGACCTAATTTGAAAATAAAATAGATTGTTAAAATAATTTAATTATAATTGAGGTTGGAACAAAAACTAGCATACATAGGGGGCTTTCAGAACTGAGTTTGGGAACCACTGTGGTAGATGATGGATGGATAGACCGATTGATGGAGTTCAGCTTTGGCCTCTAGATGGAGCCAGAGAAACTGAATATGTTTAAAAGACACCTTCCAAACTTCAGTTTTTGCCTAATTAAGATGCAACCAATACCTTAAATGGCCCATTGCCACAGTTTTGAAAAACTGTGCTTTGTTTCCTTGAGCAATGAAGCAGTCTAATTCTATGAGACGTCTTTGTTTCTAGTTACTCCCATCAGAGGTGCACTTTCCTGGGGCCAGAAGCACTGCCACGGTCCACACATAAACTCAGCCAGCTGATTATACTAATTAGTTTAACATCCTGGCTGAAATGCTGAAATGTTGTCTTATTTAGCAAATCCAGGGAGTAAGATTAAAAAGTACAAAGCATTTACATATTTGTACACTGTTATAAACTGACTGAATTAAACAGTTAAATTAACGTATTGTTTCCTGATTATTTTAACTGTAAGTGGAGTCCTGCGCGCATTTAACTGTGGTTTGCACTTAACATACACTGAACTCTGTTGTAAACTTATCATAAAATTGTAGTTAAAATAACTGGCAAAAAAGGTGCCAGTTTACAACAGTTTATACAACAAGGACTACATTGTCGCCAAATGGTATATCAATGATAGCCCATAGGCCGAAGCTCCTCAAAATGAAAGATTAGCGACAGTATTGCCCAGGACAGCACGGATGACGAGAATATTACTGCTAGAAAATGAGCAGGTAATGCATACCTTCATCTCAGTTCAGCTTCATCGAATCACAGTGCTGCAAGATAAATATCTGGTAAACTGAATTCTTTTCAAGGAATCAACGTTGACTTCAAAACAAATCAAAAGCCGAATTATTTTATTTGCGTTATGCATTAATTATGTCTGTATGTCATACATCATCTTGCATATAATTTTCATACATTTAAAATACACTGCTACTTTTTTATTTGAGGTATTGCCATATAAGATATTGCACATTCGAAACACCACAAGCTCAGGTAACCATCATATGTCAGAACTTTTAGCTGTTTCCATTTCATTTTCAGTATAAAATAAAAACGCAGTTCTCAGCTTTAATATTTACAAAACGTGAAACTTTACAAAACAGTTATTTGGCTTCCTGCTATAGAGAGAAACCTTTTTAGTTCAATATTGACCCCTCTCTCATAGGCATGAACAAAGAGTGATATGATTTTGCCCGACAAAGAATTTGTGAAATAGATACAGTTCCTCTAAGAAATGACATGGCTCCTTTTGGAAATATTTGCCTTGCTGATAATGGATGAAAATAGCAATGAGACAAACAGGCAAGCAGATTTACTCGTGAATAGGCGTAAAATACAAGTTCACAGTTAAAAAAAAATTAAAAATAATACTGTATAGTTCAATTATGTTACAGAGGTATTTGCGGTTCTTAAGTAATATATGGAACATTTCATCTTATTCACTGTCCTTCAATAAAATTTCAAGCCTTCATTTTTTCCTGTTCAGTCTCATTCACAGAGATAACACTGATCAACAAGAATGTGATGAGCAACCTCATAGGTAATAACATGCATCTCATTTCTTGCTTTCCTGACTATTTTCTGAACTCTGGCTACTGCTGTAGCTTTCACTGCTGCTGCTGATGCTGCTGGTTAGCATGTGATGGCCTGCATGATTACGTTGAGTAATTAGCACTGGCAGGAAGGGTTTTAGCTTTAAGATCCTGGCAAGGTTCAGCTGTCTCAGAAAGCTGGCGACACTGGCTGGGTTAACTGAATGAGTGGACTCAGCTCGAGGTTGTTGGTCTGCGGTCTGTTCGCTATCTTCACTGTTGGACTGAGTGCCCTTACCATCATCGCTGCTTCCGCTGGACTTCGGGATGTCAAACGTCGCTTCCGTACTGCTGGAACTGTACAAAGAGATGCTGCTTTGATTCTCCTCAGAGCTAGAATGGGAGTTGTTTTTACCCTCTTTGCTGCTACTGCTATGGCTGGATTCGCCATGACTGCTGCACTGTGCTTCAGTGCTTGAGCTCAGCTGCCCTTCTTGCGTTTCTTTGCCTCCAGATTCAGTGTTTGAGCTTGCTGTAGTTCTGGCGCTAGGACCGACCTCAGGGGTTTGACTTGAAGCACTTGTGATGGAGCCTAGTTCAATGGTTTCACTCTTTTCAGTACTGGAGCTCGGTGTGAAACCCTGGTGTGGACTTGGTGCACTGGGGCTGGACTCCAAGCTTTCTTCACTACTAGAGCTGGACTCACTGCTTGTGCTCGAGGAAAAGATGGAGCCAGTGGCCCTCTTAGCAGTGGGGATTGTCATGGAGATGGAGTTGGCGATCGACTCGCTGAGCTGACCTTCACTGCTGGCACTGGGGATTAGCGCATTGTGCAGATGGTTCACACTGACTTCGTTGAGATTTCCATCAATGTTGTTATTCTTCAAGGAAAGACTTGAGTCTTCCTTGCTGCTTTTACTGTTATCCTCTTCACTGCTTGATCTTGAGTTAGAATTACTCTCAATATCCGCATCAATGCCGTTACCAGAGGTATCCTCATCGCTTACACTGTCTTCACTACTTGAGCTACTAGAGCTACTGGAGTTTGAGTCTTCACTGCTGTTTTCATGACTATGTAAGCTTGTATCTGAATCAGCATTATTCTGGACTCCACTATGTGCACTGAGCCAAACAGGGTGTGTGCTTCTGAAAGCCATGTTAAACTGAGGTCTTAAGTCGCTGTTTTCAACTTTGCTGATCGAGTGAGTGATATCACGAGAAACAGAGTCAGACTGAGAGTCTTCCTCAGAGCTAGAGACAAAATAGGAGTCACTGCCACTGTCTGTGTTAGTTCTCAAAGTGCCAAGGTAAACGGGTGGATTTTGGGTAGCTTCAGTGATTTTGTGTTCAGTGGATGAGCTAAGACTTGATTCACTGATGACGTCTTCATCAGAGCTGGAACTTGAGGAACTGCTTTGGTCCTTTTCACTGTCAGAACTGGAGTCGTCAATTTTGTTGGACTCGATAATCTTGCCTATCTCAGGGATAGAACTTAAATCAGGCTCGCTGCTCTCACTCATGCTGGAACTTGAATCCGATTCACTACTTGTTTCTGTCTCGCTGCTAGGACTTGAATCAGATTCACTGTCTTGCCCTGGTTGACTGCTGGAATTCGAATCAGATTCACTACCTGTTTCGGTCTCACTGCTGGAACTTGAATCAGATTCACACTCTTTTCCTTGTTCGCTGCTGGAGCCCGAATCAGATTCACTACCTGCTTCTGTCTTGCTGCTAGAACTAGAATCAGATTCACCCCCTTTTTGGGTCTCTCTGCTACGATTGAAATCAGAGTCATTCATATTTTCTGTCTCAAAGACAGAGGCTAGGTTACGAATTGCCACAGCATCATCACTTTGCAAGTCCTCATCACTAAACACAGAAACATCATTGCTGCCATGGCTTTTTCCTCTGATGTTCAGATGTGCTTCTTTTCCGTAACGTGTTGCTGAAACATTGAGCTCTTCATCACTGCCGATGAAGTCAGTTACAGCTGCAGTTACATTGTGGCCCAAGTTGGTTAAACTTGTAGAAAGAATACTGTGTTTCTCAGCATCTCTGAGGCTCTCGTTCATAGGATTTCTATAGCTGCCGACTTCAGGTGATGCCTTTTGATTGTCTTCAGTCACATTAAGAATGCTGCCTTCTGCAATCTTCTGGATTGACGAGGAAATAATTTGATAAATACATGTTTTTGATGAGTAAATGAGTGAATAATAAACGATATTGCATAAAAACACATACCTGTTCTCCATCATCTTCATGCTCTAAGGGATTATAATCCTCTTCTAACTAAATAAAACATGAAAAATAATTAATCTAAAGCAAAAGCCCTGAAAATGATATGAAGCTCTTCATCCAACATTTGCACAGCATCAATGGATATGATAATAGAAAAAAAAAATGATGGATACACAAATAGTGTTGCGAAAACTTAGGTGACAGGAATCTAGATGTAATACACTTGGTTAAAAAATCACTAATTACAAGCAAAAAAAAAAAAAAAAAAAAAAACCCTGAGAAATTCAACTGAACTGAAAACCTGCGTGTGTGTGTGTGTGCGCGCGCGCGCGTGTGTGTAGGTGTGTGTGCAGACCATGCACACAAGAGAATGCATTCAAGTACTCACGCACATGCACGCACAAATGCACATACACAATACGTGTGCACCCACACACACACACACACACATTCACATAATCACATGTGTACGCACACACACACACACACACACACACACAATGACATACCTGTGTTTCCTCTGAGCTATGTAACTGTCTTTTGCTCCTATATGTCTAAAAAAGAGAGACAATTTTTATAAGAAAAAGGCTCAACATAATGACCCAGGTACAGATGTTCAGCATAGCAGCATGCATTCAAATGCTATATGTATTTTTCCTTATAGTGTTTATCTGAAGGTCAATTCCTTTATTAGAAAATATGATAAATAGCCCAAGTAAATTGAATAAACATTTTTCCTTCTATTAATAGCATACAATTTTACTGAAAGCAAAATAAAAAATGATATCATATTTGCCATGATTATTACGCAATATATGCACAACTTACAGGTAGAGCAGCACCTAAAGCCAAGATGAATATTAATACAGCAGCACACTTCATTCTGGTAGCCAATCCTGTGCAAAAATATACAGGCCACAGTTTTCATTTTTTATTTCCATATATGTATCCATATGTGTATATGAGCTTTGTTTCTGATGATTAAAGTGTAGACACACAGCTAGAACTGTAATAAATTGTATCCTAAAAAAAAGAGAATCTCAGAAATAGTTTAACGATTTGGACTTTATCTTACAAAGGACTTTATTTAACAAAGTGTCGCAAGTGCATCTGACACAGCAATAATGACTCACATAGAATTGCATCAGTTACATCTTGGGTTAGAGATTGGTTACAGATCAGTTACAGGGTTGCCATCATGCCTAGTATTCAAGAACACCCTTACCTTTTTACGTTTCTTTGACTGGCTGATAAAATGCTTGTAAGTTTGAATAAGTGTGTCAAAATTCTTGATGTGAGTCCTATTTGTCCAAAGAAAGACATACGCTGTCAGCTTAGAACTCAAACACTGGCTTTTATACTTTGTTTTTCTGATGGCTCTTTTCTTAGGCGACCTCCATGATGTGGAACGCCTACACTTCCTCTTGTCATCACATATAATTTTGAAGATACACATGCGGTTTGAAAATGATTGCTGCCACATACATGTAATTGAATCTTTTCAAAAATGTTAATGTTTAGTTTTCCAAGTTTGCACACTCGCAAATATTACATTCCATTTTTGCTACATGTAAAATTGTATATTTACCAGTGCTGAAGCAACCACATAATTTTCAAAATGCAACCCCCAAAACATAGCTTCCGGTAAGAGAATGAATACACACAGCTTTGATTATCTCACAAATTTCTACTATTTTGTTGCATTTGGAAGTAAACCCATGTGTTTATTTTTATGACATGAAAAAGATGTCAAAGATATGGTAACAGTTATATAAAAGGACAATCCATTGTTTATTTCCCCTCTAAGACAAAGTTTAAGCGAATGTCACAGGAGGCTTGTCTATCATATATCATTACTGTTACTTGCTATATTATTTTTTTGTGTGGATTTTCCTTTGATGTCATAAATTGCTGACACAAGAGGTCAAAGACAGTTCAGATTCAAGGAGTTTTAGTTCTCATCACAAGAAAGTGGTGAGGTGCTTTTAGAACTGATATCAAAATCATCCATGGCTGAGTATTGTCATCATGAGTAATGACAATATTTTGCCAACCACTGTATCAATACAATGCAACATGCTCTCCAGTTATAATCCAGAAAAGGAACCAGTCACACATTCAGGGGCACAATCCACAGGGGACTGTTTATTGCTTGAACTATGGAGATAGTGGTGAGATGGGCTGAAGCCCAGAACTGTGAAGGGGGCAGTCCAGCTGAGCTAGTAATGATTGGAGACGGTAGGAGCTTGTCTGCGCCCAGGCCAGTGGCCGTCTCGGGGCAGAGGCCAGGTGGTGAATCCCCCTCGCGGACGCTGGACTATTTGACAGTAGTACTGAAGGGTTTAGCTGGAACACAGCCCCAATCCTCAAGATTGATAAAGGTTTAGGAGGTGTTTCTAATAAACTGACTGTGAGGAACAGGCTGGAACAGATGGTCAGCAAGAACATGGCCCCAATCCTGGAGACCAATATTAAGGCTTGAGCGCTTGCTCCTATTAATAAGACTCATTATTAAAGTATTGAAAAACACACAGAGAAACTTACCTCTAAACAACAAGGTACAAACTGACTGGTGTGCTTAGGAGAGCAAAGCGCGACAATCCAGCAACCATACAGGAAAGAAAGTAAGCTTAAATAGGCCAGACCATCACGCACAAGGAGTGAGGTAGCCTAAATAAATGATAACACATGGGAGTCGGGGAGAAAACTAGAACACAAATCAATTAAAGCAGACAAAACCACAAGACACTAGCTGGTGGGGGGGCACTTCCAGACACACAAGGGTTGTGACACTTTCTATCTTAGTTGTCATACAGTGCTATGGAAATACATAACAATCTAACAAAATTCTAATATTGTAATGTAGGCCTACATTAGTTTATTTTGATGTTATCACAAGCATACACACTCACAAACACAACCACACCGCCTGACACACACACATACACACACATATATGCATGCAACAGCACACACACAACTTGTTTACACTTGATGCCCAATTTTTTTTTTTTACCCCTTAAGGAAATAATAACTTTTCTGGATTTTGAAACTTTGGTGATAATTAATTAGAACATGGCTAGACTTGTTATTATTGCCCCTCTTATTTCTATGGTAAAGCAGATGCCCATTGACAAATCCATATTCTAATATCGATATTCTTGAAAATGACATTAACTTCTTGTTGCACAAAACCTTATGCTCCACGAGGAATTTAAAAATTCAATGCAGCATCAAAATTTAATGCAGAGGTTATGAATGGCTTCAAGAAATAACCACAATTCCATCCACAAATTGCTTTACAAAAAAATTTGCAAAAATTTGAATCTTAAAATTTGGTATCACTTTCAATGCATTCCCCTCTGTTGACTATGCACCCGCACTGATATTACATTGGTCTCTTTTGTAGCCACAGCTAGGCCACAGAACCTACGCAAACCACGGGGAAGAAATCAAATACTTCAAAAGCAAACATTTGAAACATGAACTTAGGCTACTGAATGATACAGCTGTTGTTCTGAGTCTTTAAAAATAGATTGTGAGTAAAAAAAAATATGCGGGATCCAAATAATTTTTAAGAATAACCTCAGGCAAGGAGCAAGCATTCATTTGGGTGGCTTTTTCATCCAGTTTATTAAGCAATAAAATAGAAGACGGTGTGGCCGATCTGTGGAAGTGGTAGAACTGATATCATGAGCAGGATATCTAGCCAATTAATCCATGGCAGGGCCAGTGAGGTGCAGTTGGAGGTCAGTTAGGGTAGGCAGAATCCTCACCATTAAACAAATGATAACTCATATTACTTTGCTTGATTAGCAATCTGAGGACTGATGAACTAATTTACAAGACTAAATGGCAGAATGGCGTGCCAATTCCATCCCTGACATTATTGCTCAGTGCATCGAACTTAAAATTCTCACGAGACAGCAAGTTTGTTCATATTTGCCTAGAGGAAGCTAACGCAATGCCATTAACAAATATTAAAAACTTTCTTATGCGCCGTTCAATGTGTGGTCAATATGTTTACGATAATATTTCCCCCCTAAAACACATACTTTTTAATGCCATTTTTAAAAAATAGGGAGTTTATTTTCAGTCGTCTTTCATAATCCGATAAACAAAAGATCAAAACAACAAACGGAATTACCGAGAGAGTTGAGATTTTTTCCTAATTAATTATTAAGATTTACTTCCTTGCAGTCTCGAATCAAAGCATAAAGGTAAATTAATCTTTTTGTCACTATCACCTCTTAATCATTACAGGCTTAATTGACCAGAAAAAAAGGTCAAATTGATTGATTGACAATCAGGCATAGTACATGGAAACAGGTTGACAAAATCTAGCGATAAAAAAGAAGTCGCAGCCTACCCTGACCGCACGTCCCTGGGCAGGGCACTGTCATATAACCAATAACCACATTCGTGCCAACAACTGTATTAATGAAAGTCCAATGCAATCTAGTAATCAAATGAAATTGTAAAATGCATGTCTTTATTCTGGCACTATACTCACACTCACACAAACAAACTTTCTCAAACACAAACACACACACACACACAAACACGTGCATACACACACACACACACACACACATATGGATAGAACCAGAGGAGAGCACGACAGATGTCATGTTGACTCCTTGGTTAATATTGAATTTCCTCTCATGTGCTCCCTCTCGGAAAACCATATTTGGTCCTTTCCACAACTTCCTTTGTCTTTTCACTGCTTAGCTATTCACTTTTTTCATGTCATAGCACTCCCACTCTTTCTGCGGAAGTCATCTTCCGCATTCAAAAAAGGAGCAGTGAAATTTTAGAGAGTCAGTGTCCTTTCCCAACTTATTTGGCGAAGACCTGATTTGCAGAATTTAGGCAAAATCAAGGAATGCGTGGGCCTTTCCAGGATAATTACAAGGAAAGCTGCATTATATCCTACAATTTCTCCCAGAGGAGAAGCAAAGGAATGCTGGTGGGGTGACTGTGGTTTTGTCTCAGTGGAATTATGGTGTCACGTTCGACCAATACATACACAGCTGACATCTGACATGGACTTCAAGGAGCGCAGAAACCACTGTTTTCTACATTTACCATCTAAAATCTTGGAAAGGGCCACATTTTTCTTGATTTTAGTGACATTTTTCAATCAAATCTTCACCAAATGAGTTGGGAAATGATGCAAGTCTTCCAAAATTTACTCAACTCCTTTAATGAATCAGGAAGTCAGCCTCCGCAGAAAGGGTGGGAACACTGTGTGGCCACTTGTAATTGCATGTGAGAAATAAGTCTTCAAAAATTGACAAGTGAGAGGCCGAACATAAACTGTCAAAGGAAGTTACACAGTGGACCAAATATGGTTTTCCGAGAGGAAAATAAAGAGTCTACATATCCATTGGAGCCGTCTCATCTCGACGGGTCATATAGTGACGCCACCTGACCAAGCGAAGATGTGCGAGTGTGTGTTTGTGTGTGTGTGCGCGTGTGCATATGTGTGGGTGTGTGTGTGTGTGTGCATCCATGTGCCTGTGTCTTCGACTAAGCATGCATGTGTTTATTTGTGTGCACGTGCCTGCAATTAAGTGCTCTAGCAGTATTGACACAATATTGGCAGCAATGCATGATAATATTGCAGATAAGAAATTTCAATGCCTAAAGAAGATTAGATATTTAATGCTTTGTTATACCTCTTAGACCCTAACACCCCCTATTGGGGGCGCCGGAGTTACGGGATTCACATAAGTAAATAAATGTAATAATATATGATTGGCAAATCTCATCAATATTATTAAGTAAAATCCTCTGGAGACATCCATTCTCGATAACCAAGTTGTCCTGGTCAAAATATGAAATTATTGCCTTAATGGAAACATTTCAACAGTGGTGTTTATTCACCAATATTTATTACTGGTCGCTGCCTGTCCCTAATACATGTATTGGCAAGCGGTCCAGGATCATAATAATCCACGAAACTTGATTTTGAAAAACTGTTAGGTAATTGGGCTTCAATATTTGAATTCTTTAATCATTCGCCCTTTAATTTTGTATAATGTCTATGGGTAACAGGCAGACACAAGGCAAATCCGATTGAAGATTACGTATCAAGCTTCCACATTTTGTGAACCTACATCATCATCCCAGAGCATCATCGGTTTACACTTTTTTGCTTAAACGGTTACTGCACATAACTGGTGATTTTCATGAGGAGCCATGGCTCATTTTCTGTGCATGTTTGACAAATGGGGATGCTCATCAATCCCATTACAGCCTCAGTAAGGGAAATGTCTTTCCATTTGCATCATCACATGGTAACATGTACACGCCAGCTTTTTCTTCAATTGTCACAACCTTCGAGTCCTCCAGTGACCCTTCTATAAATATCATGCGCTTCCTGATGTTTATGGATTTTCCCTTTGAAAAGGGATTTTCCCTTGCGCCGACACCTCAATAAACATACCACCACTTATGGAGAGCAAAGTAGAAACAAGAATGAGGAATGTTATAGAGGTAGAGGTATAGAGAGCCTATGATTTAAGAAGGATATTGAAGGTCCAGTTTCATCCCTTTATATCAAGCTTGTATGTCATTATATTAATACTCTTCCTGTTTCTTCGATTTGGAATTGGGAATTAAATACCTTAGGTGTTTCTGTAGATTGGGAATCAATCTTGTGTAATATTTTTACTTCTTCCAAAAATTTGGCTCATCAGTTGATTCATTTTAAAGTGGCGCATAGATTCTATGCCACTCCACATCGGATTATCGGATACTAGCCTTTGCACACTAGGTGTAGTTGGTACATATCTACATATGTGGTGGGAGTGCCCTCCAATAAAGGACTTTTGGATCTATGTGGTCACAACTTTTAAAGATCTTTTGGGTGTGCGGATTCCCATATGTCCTGGTCTGTTGGTTCTTGTGGATGTCTCAGATATAGTGCTCAGCAGACCAAAGAAACGTATTTTATTAGCCGGATTGACTGCAGCTAAAAAAGCCATCTTAAAGGGTTGGATAGAGCCTGGAATCTCACTAACATATACTTGGGTACATTATTATTCAGATATACGTATCATGGAAAAGTCCACTGCAATATTACACCAAGCCAATGTGAACACAGTATCTGTTTGGTCTGAAGTCATTTGTTGTATCAGGAATATTTTACCGTGATTATATGATAATTGTATGGATTGTTTTATATATATATATATATATATATATATATATATATATATATGTATAGTACTTGTGTTTCTTTTTATGTACTGATCCTCCCCCATGCTAATGTCTTTTTATGTAAATGTTAAAACCTGAATAAAAAGATGTTAACAAATAAAAAAAATAAATAAAAATAAAATAAAGAAGGATATTGAAGCAGAGAGGAGTTTGACAGCTAGTGCTGATAGGAATAATCACTTGTTTGCTCGAAACAGCTAAAAACTCACAGGCATCAAGCACATGGCGTATCAATTTGTGCTAACTATTGAAATGTGCCACTTAACAGTTCTAAGCAAGCACGGAGCTGCAATCTTGGGACTGTTTCCAAGCTCATACCTCAAATATCTTCAAAGATCTTAAAAATACATTTCTTACATTGCGCCTTTAGACTGGTAAGCATGTATTTGTATACACACACTGGCTTTGCAGGAAAATGTAAACATTTCATGATAATGACATGCTGCATGTTGCCTTTAAACAAACGTAGTTAGCTTGCAAGCTATAACATACACATATAACCAGTAAACAAATATAAAAGTTGTGAGTGTAAGCTGATTCATATTTTAATACTCATCTGCAAAAAAAAAGACTGCAGTCATTTTGCATAGCGGTAGCATTTTCCGACAAGGCAGCATAATTTGTCAGACTACTGGCCAGCACGGGGTGTCAAAATTCTGTCCCCACATGCATTGGGAAAACTACCATGATGCCACCTGGCTTGAATGAGGGCAGAAAATGTGGAAGGGTCAATTGGTTCCTCCCCTGATCGAGCAGTCTGGCTCTATTTTTGCAATTTTTCCTCTTTTAATTGATTGTGTTGTGTCCTCCCTTGTTCGGAGGGGTAATCATTTGTATGCCTTGCCCCTTTTTATATATAAGTTCATTGTGGTTACAGTATGGCTGATGGTTTGTCATCTTTCATACACACCTATGCCTTCCAATCAGTTTTTGTCTTCTAGTATTGAACTACACTAATCCATTGGCACTATGTCCAATCAACTTTTGGATATCACATTCATCTTCCGGGATTTTGCCGCCACCACTCAAGTAGCCAGGTCTATCCTCCAGCAGACTCTCCCTCAGGCACTCATCCTTTTGGAACCCAACTAAGCTGTGTTGGACCCCTATGACACCCCCATCCACCAGCCGAAGCTTCCTGGCTCAATGTTCAATGGTCTTCAAGCTCCAACCATCTTAATTCCCAACCAAATGGTTCAGAGTGGCCTTCATTATGACTTGCCTCTCTGAATGAGCTAGAGACTGAGTGGCTGCCTATTGAGAGGCATGGGACCCCGCAGTTCAAATCTTTGCTGCCTTCATTATTAAGATGAGGAGGGTACTCTGCCAGTCCCAGTCTTGCCATGCTGCTGCCCGGCCCGCTGCCTGTTTGTTCTGGTATACGCTATCAATTTTCAGACACTGGCTGCTTCTATGCGCTAGCACCCCCAGTCTCTCTACGACACCTTCTTATTCAGCCTGTGGGATCGAGTCCAGGATGAGCTGACTACCTGCATCTTGCCCCCAGACCTGGACGGCTTCATCGACTTGGCACTGGGAATAGATGCCTGGCTGCAGGAGAGGCAACTGGATTGGTGGGCAAGGTCACAGGCATCTGCCCCGCCTGTGTACCAAGACACTCTGTTTCAATGCATGACCCATATGGCATCCTTGGAACTTATGGCAGTTGATCGGGCCTGGCCTCATCAGCTGCCCCCCCGCAGAATGACTGTGAGGCATCCAGCAGAGTCATTTCCTGTACTGTGGAAGTGAAAACTATGCTATTGTTAAATGCCCTGTCTGGCAGCCCCATTCTAGATCTGGTAGAAAAGTGCTATCCGGCGCTGTTTTTTGTCTTCTCAATCATTCCTTCCCATTCACCTGACCTGGCAAGGATGCCAAATTTCCAAAAAGGCACTGATCGATTCAGGGGCGGACAGTAACTTTATCCTCCTGGTCTCGTTTGTTGCCTGAAGATTCTGACTGAACCCTTGCCAGTGCCTGTCTGCTCCCAGGGTCTCACGGGGATCTCCCACCTTGATGTCACTGAAGAGTCAGGCCAGTGCATATGCTGACCTCTGGTAGCCATTCTGAAAAGTTGGCATTTTTCATCATGGAGTCACCGCATGTGTCAGTGGTTTTGGAAAGGCCTTGTCTGGAACGCCATAATCTTTGTGTGGACTGGCCCTTTGGTTTCATCTTGGAGTGGAGTTCATTCTGATCACAGTCTTGTCTTTGGTAAGCTCCTGGTCCTGTTACACCTCTTGCCCTCAACCAACAGGGGCAGCCACAGGACTTAATAGAAGTCCCAATCATCAACCACAACCTCTACTGAGCATTCAGTAAAGCCAAATCACTCCCATACTACAGACCCTATGACTGCGTCATTGAGCTACTGCCCGGAGCATTGCCCCCTAGGGGCCGGGTGTACTCCCTTAAGGCACAGAAATCCAGAACCATAGAAGAATACATAAACTGATCCCTGGCTTTCAGAATCATTTGAGCTTTTTCATTACCAGCTGGCACTGGCTTCTTCTCCATGGCACAAATGATACATCTCTGCATCCCAGCATAGATTACTGAGAGCGAAACTTGATCACAATCAAGAACTGCTCCCCTCTTCCTCTGACGGACCCAACATTCTCCAAGCTCCAAGGCTGCTGCTATTACCCCAAGCTGGACCTACGCCATACTTACCACCTTGTGTGCATTCGGGAAGGAGATGAGTGAAAAACAGCATTTAACACCCCCTCTGGCAAGGACAAATATCTAGTGGTGCAATTTGGGCTCACAAATGCCCTCATTGTGCTCCAGAACCTCATTAATGATGTCCCCTGAGACATGGTCTCCCCATTTATCTAAGTCTACCTTGACAATGTCCTGTTTTTTTCTCCAACCTTGGTGGAATGCAGCGGTCATGTCTGCTTCGGCATTCAGAGGCTACAGGAGAATCACCTATATCTCAAACCTGAAAAGTGTGAATTCTACAGCACACTTTCTCATTTCTGGGCTTCACTGTGTCACAAGGCGCCTTAGAAATGGACGCTGAAAGGTGCAGGTTGTGCTGGACTGGCCAGACCCTATGAATTGGAATCAATCACAGAGGTTCCTCAGGTTTGCCAATTTCTCCCATTGGTGGCAGCCTGCATAACAGCCCTCATATCCTCAAAGACCTTTTTCAGCTGGAACCCCCAGGGAGCCTCTGCCAGTTTAAAGACCAAATTGAATCCATGACTACTCAGCCTGACTCCTTGCCCTGTCTTTTCTCTCCTTTACTTGACTGTAATGGGATGCCTGTAGCAGTCAAGGCCAAAATCTCAAAAATGGAGCCTGCCAAACCAAAATGCATGCAACTAGATGTTTATTGATCCCAAAAGTGCTGATGAGGGTGAGGTTTATTTGCAGTGCAGGCAATCTGTCATGGTTTGTGAGGTGTGCGTGTGGTTTGGACTTTTTTGCAGCTCTCGTCCCAGGACGATATCGAATTCCTTGGCTATCGGATTCTTTACCCAGCTGGCTGATTGAGCTGGGGCGGCGCCTTCCCGGACTCTATATAAGCAGGAAGTCCAGCACGCCTCCTTCGCTAGAGTGTCTGTTTTTAGCTTTGCACTATAGCTGAAGATATCTGTAGTCAGATTTTGTATGACTTTCTATCTTCTAATTTTTGGAGTTTCTTCTCCCTTTTGCCTATCTCGCGTTGCTTCCGTGTTTCGGACTATTATACGTCATTTGGAAGCGCAAGTACTTTTGTTTGGTCTGTATTATTCTCTGTGTTTGTACTGTGTGCGTGCTGCTCACTTTCTCTCTGGTCGTTGTGCTTGGCCTCCTAATTCTACCGGCCATTACACAATCAAAAGAAAAGAAAAAATTTAATAAGATAAACTTTTGAAAAAGGGGAAAAATTATCCAAAAGAAAAGCAAAACAAATAATTATGGATTTATTTACAATGAGTTTCAATAATACCCATGCCACATCACCGACATACTCCATAAGCTATATTTAGCCTTCTGCTTAACCATCCAACCGAATGAATGATGGGCAGCCCTTCAAATTCTTTTACCCTTGCTGGGAGAAACCAACATACTTTCTGTCCACAGTAAAACAAAGTATTCAAATTATGTACATTTACCCTCCGTTATGCACAAACACAACAACATCATTTCAATAATTGAAATACATGTTAGTGATAATTCCTGCTTCATATGCAGTGACTCCAAACATTTTGTCTGCATTTCACGAACTGGAATAATCCACCTCACAGTTTGCCGTTTACAAATGCACTTGTGTAACCACTACTCGGTTTTGCTTCCTGTTTGCCCGGAACTCAATTTCCTGCTGCGCGCTTTGACAAACAAGCGGTGAAAGTATGCTGCTCCTCGTGTTCCTATAGCAGAGCAGGCATGTAACTACCAGAGAGAGGTGAACATTGTCCATACAGAGTTCAATTATTGAGGCAACCTTGGTAAGGGGCCAGCAGCTCCGTTACACAAACAAACACCCTCAAAGCATCCTAGCAGATCAGTGACCACTGATAGCCACTAGACAGTTAGAGTGTGAGGTTGAAGAAGCGCTTCAGTCCTGCCTCCCACTATCAGTCGTTCCGCTTAACTGCCTCTTTGTTCCATATGGAGTGAGAAACAATGTCCTGTCCTGGACCTACGCCTCTTAGCTGGCATGCCATCCTGGCATCTCCTATACCCAGGCACTAATCTGTTAATGCTTTTGGTAGCCCACAAACCGCAAAGAAACCCGGGAGTTCGTTTTACCCGGTCTTGTGTGTGCCCAGTCCAGTCCAGCAATCAGCACCACAGTGGTCTTCTCCAGCTCTTGGAGGTTCTCCCTTGGCCGTGGGCTTGCCTACCTATCGACTTTGTCATCATGCTGTCTATGTCTGATGGATTTACTGTAATTCTACACATTGTGGATCGGCTTTCAAAGGCAGCCTATTTCGTCCCCCCAGTGAAGCTGCTCACTGCCAAGGAGACTTGCTGAGCCCGTTACACCATGTGGTGCGTACCCACAGCGTTCCTTGGAGGTTGTCTCCAACCACGGTCTGCCATTCATTAGCAGCTTCTGGCGGGCCTTCTGTGTGCTGGCTGGCACCATCTCCTACCTGTCCTTGGGATTTTACCTAGAGATTAATGACCAGATTGAGAATTTTGACTATGAACTAGGCAAAACCCTGTACTGCCTGTGGGTTGAACTGGTTCACAGCCTCTTACCTGTTGCCGGCCTCGGCATGTCTCCTTTCCAGTGTGGATTGGGTAACTAACCACCTCTGTCCCCGCCTCTGCCCCCGAGGAGAGGAGGGTGGCAGTTCCCTTTGCTCAGTTCCTGGTTCGACGCGCCCACTGGGAATGGATGAAAGCCTCAGCACTTCTACTCATGCACGTCTTGGCCTTCCAGAAGCAGGGCAACCACTGTTGTCCTCCAGCTCTTGCCTACCCAGCAGAACAGAAGGTGCGGCTGGTAACAAAGGACACTCTTTTTTAGAAGAAATTGAAAAAGCTTTTATTTGCCCATTATGTAAGTACTGTCATTATCTCCAGTCAGGCTCCTCCTCCCACCCCCCACTTTGTAGAATTTACCCAGTATTTCATGTGGCTAGAATTAAAACTGTGTCCCTTTCTCATTACAGTCCTCCCTCCTGCTCCCCATCTCCCCCCCTAACCTCATCAATGGTGGCCTCGACAAAACAGTGCCTTGTATCCTGGATGTTCAGCAGAGGGGGACTAGGGAGCAGCCTTGTGGAGCAGGGGGGACGAAACACAACCCTCTTGTGTCCTTATTTGGTTCTTTTCATGTTCCAGCAGTCTGCATGTGTTTTACGGAGGTTTATCAGTTTCACATGCGTTAAAGTGATTATGACTCCGGCTTTTCTTTAATCAGGAGTTGGAAGCAATGGAATTCCATAAAGACGTTTCAAATGATCTTATTTCATTTAAACAATTTAAACAATCATGAAACACATGCATTGCCTCCAACTCCTGAGGAAAGAAAAGCGTGAAAAGTCCAGAGTCATAATCGGTTTCCATAGCCTATTACTAGTGGTGAAATACACTGTAACGCACGTGAAACTGATAAATCTCCAGGAAAAAGGACTTCAATTCCACATGAGAATCTCTTTCATTGATTGAATAATTGACTACAGCAGGGGAACGTAAATATGCCACTAAAACTCACACCGAATGTGTAAGAGTTGACAGGTATGCGTTATTAATGAAAACTGGCCGCACCTGATAATGTTTAGAGTTTTCGTAGTTTCTGTAATGATAATTAAAATGAAGGATTGAAGACTGATCAAGAATTTGGTTGTGCTCATTTTAACTTAACAAGAAGAGCTGGCGACACCTGATGGTCCTTAGGATTTTTGAAGTGAAGTAAAGTCCATTTTATTAAGATTGAAAACAGGTCATGACCAATCATTATTTTTAAGGGATGTTTGTGCTTCCCCTATTGCCGGTTCACCAGCTGCCACTGGTATGAAAATAGTCATGCTTGGTTTGAATGCTTCTAGTTCTTGCCAAAATGGTAATTTGTGAAATTCGTGTGTCAGTTGTCTTTTCTGGAAGGCATACTATTTTCAGTTCAGCATTGTTACTCATTGTTTAACTTGTGTTTGACTTCTGAAACTGTGGAAACTCAGAGCTACATCACGTGATACCTTTGTTATGCTAGGCCAAGTATTTGGTAATACATGGAGCGGTTTATTTTCTCTTGCAGACAACAGCTGTCCATATCAATTCAGTATGTGTAAAGCTATAAAAATGCATTAAATTTTGTTTAGCAACGTCTTGTTATTTTTTTAAAACATCATAGCATGGGGATTGGTTTCTTGAGCATTTTCGCTTTACAATATATTATGTAGCATGAGTCATAACGAACCAACCATTTCAAAGTACTTGCAGTTGTTTTTTTACATTTATATTTTTTCTTCTCAAAACAAATATGGTTTTGATACAGATTATTGAGCTGCATCAAAGTGTGGTTTGTGATTTTACATGACCTCTCTCAAACTTGTTGTCATGCCACGCCCCAAGCGCTCTGGGCACTCCTTTCTGAGGAACCGGCCTGCTTCTTCACTCATCATACACTACATGCATCTGCGTACCAATCAGCCTATTATCCAATATAGTGCTCATCAGCCTGAGCTTCACACCATTGCGGTGCAAAGTCTCGTTAGCCCTTTGTGTAGCATTTTGTGTGTTACTTTTGAATTACTTATATTTAGCAGAGTATTTGTTAGTCTAGCAATCTCCTGTGCTTATTTGGGAATAACTGTTTTACCATATTGTTCTATGATTGTTTGCTTTTGAAGCTCAACCCTGCTGAAAAAAGTCAGAGAAACCATTAGGCATATTCTGTTGGTTTCTAATGGTTCCTGGTGGTTTCTAATGGCTACTAATGTTTTCCTAATGGTTCGGTTTGTTTTTCTAATGGGATTCTATTATCTCCTACACAAATCTACAGGACTTTAACTGGTCCCTACTAATGGTTCCTACAGGAGTCTAAAGGTTCCTACAGGAGTCTTAATGGTTCCCACAGGAGTCTAATGGTTCCTACGGGCGTTTCTATACCAGTCTAATGGTCACTATACAGTGGTCTAGTGGTCACTACAAGGTGTAGTGGTCTCTAATGGTTCCTAATATGATGGAGGAACACAGATGTTATAGCCTTCTTTGGCGATCACCTCTGTGTGATTTCTAGTGGGTCCTTGAGTAGGCTATACAGTATGTTTGTAGATTGCAGTGTTCAGTGATTTCATTTAATACATTCCAAGATCACCATTGGCCTTTTGCGATTAAATTTGTGATTAAATCATATTTGGCCTTTTGTGATTAAATCATCGTTCATGACTCATCCAAGAGGAGGGAAAAGAACACAACTTGATGGTTTGATGGTTCATGTTCTGAAAAAGTTTAATTAAAATCACAAACTGCAATGAGTTGTCACACCCCATATGTCCTGTTCCCAATTCGGAGGGGAAAATATCCCAGTACATACACAATTACACATATGTATAGACATGTCTCTGGTGCCTAGTGTTAGGACTCCGCTATAATTTCTGTTGCAACAGTAGGTTTCTCACTATGTTTTTCCAATAGTTTTAGATCCTAATGGGGCCAGTTTTCTAATGGTTTTAGCTCCTAATGGAACCAGTAGCTTATGATATTACATTCTAATGGAACCAGTAGCTTTCTAATAGTATTACATTCTAATGGGACCAGTAGGTCTCTAATGGTATTACATTCTAAAGGGACCAATAGGTCTCTAATGGTTTTATATCCCAAAGGGACCAGTAGGTTCCTAATGGTTTTACATCCTAATGGGACCAGTAGGTTCCTAATGGTTATACATCATAATGGGACAATTAGGTTCCTAATGGTTTCTTCTAATGGTTCCTCATGGGGTTCCAATTCCCATTAGAAACCTAATGGTTTTTTTCTAATGGTATTCTACTGGATTTTTCAGCAGGGGTAATTAATGGGCCTGGTCAAGGGGAAGTGAACATTTGTCCGTCACCAAGTTTATTTTGGACATTATGTATATCGTTCTGTCAGGGTTTAGTCCCGCTGGATGCAACACGCAATCCGGTGGGCACTGGGACCATGTACCCAAAGGCTGATAAAGGGACCCACTCGCACAGGCTGGTTCAAAAAATAGAAAGATATTTAATAAATGTACTTTAAAAAAATGACAGAGAGACAGGGGAGCAGCAGCAACAAACATGGGGCTAAAATGCCAGAATGCAGCGGCAGTGCAGCTCTTAAATACTCTAAACTTCACCTCCACTTCAACGAGCAACAGGTAAGGCTCGTTGAAGTGGAGGTGAAGACAGCAGGAGGGGGAGGGACTGCAGGGCAGAACCATCACATGTACACTATAGCAGATTAGGGAAATTATTAAGCAAGGCCAACTTACTGAATTGAAACAAAAAGATTCATCATGCTGCATACATAAATGAAGTACATTGTTAAGTAGCAGTGTCCGTCCATTACTTCCCCTTGACCAGCCCCTAATGCAATTCGTCTTCTTTGCATTTGAATCCAGTCACCGTCATTTTTATTTTCAGTGCACATGTTAAAGCGCACTGAAAAGGCATTACACTTGTTCATTCAGATCTTTGAGAAAGTTAAAATGGCTGAAATCTCAAAATGTCTTCCGTGTGGATCAGTTCAGTCTGGCTGCAAGGTATCCAATTATCGCTCATCATATAGACACTTTGGTAGCCAAATCAAAAGTGGCTCACCTGAAAAGAAGAAGACTCAATCTCTTAGGTTGGAAATATTGATATTATTTTTACACAAGTAATCAGCATATACAGGAACCGCAAAGAAGTGTAATTTTCTGCTGAACCACCTCAGAGGAGAATTCTTCAACATGATTGCAAGTTTCCTTTTTTTTTTTTCATAGTTTATGTACATTGTTGACAAAGCTCTCAACTTCTGTGCTTTCACATTTGGTACAAGTACGGATGAACCGTGCCCAAGACCACCTCCTCCAAGCAGACTCACGTATATGCTTGTGTTCACACTTACCAAATGGACTGGATTTAGTGGTCATATGTATGCGGATCCGTGCCCGAGTCCCTAGTGTGAAAGCACTCTAAATATCAGGTAATAGACTTTGGTTAAAAATGCTTGGAAAAGGTGTACTTACCTAGTTTTGAAACAGGATTGAACCATATTCCTGGCCTTTATATTGTTTGTGTTATGGTTCTGCCTCATGTGTATTGTCTTTGTGCTTATTTGTGCTTGTGCTTACTTTCGTTTTATTTTTCAGCTTTCATTCTGCCGTCTGATGATCGATTCCCTCGCTGCCAATCTCCAGTGATGTCGCGTGACAGCCTTCAGCATGTCTGCGTCTCGTTATCCAATCACGTTTCCTCTTTCGGTTTCGGCTGTGGTATTTCATTCATTGTTTCCACCTGTGCTTAATTCTGGGTCTCGCTAAACTGAGTGAATGCGTTCTCTGATAGGATAATTACTAACCGTACTAACCAGCACTTGAGGGTGATTGTAAATATTTCGTCACGTAGTATTAACCTTTATTAACTCATTAGCGAGTGCGAGCGTTTCTAGCTTTTGTTAAGCTTTCCCTGATTAACTGCGTTTAAAGCTGTGTTTTCCTTTGCTTGTCTCGTGGTGATTTTTACTCGTCACGTTTAGATTACCTTAATCTAAACTGTCTAGTTTGATTGATGGTCTCAGCGTCTTGTCTCGAGTCATTATGGTTTACCCGGTCCTCGTTTATTTGTTTATTAATCCCATGTGTTTCTGTTCCAGTCGAGATTGCGTTCCGAGTCCCCGCCTCCTCTCGTGACTATATATGTGGCAGAGATGGGAGGAGACATCAGACGGAACTTTGCTAGACGGAACTTTGTTAGACTCTGCCCTGCACTGTGCGATCTCAGCTCCTTGTGCCTTCCGAGTATTTCCCTTGTATGATTCCCGAGTCTTGTATTTTGCTGCGCCCACGTCTTGTCTGCCCCTTGTTTATGTCTCCCAGTGTGTCCGTCAGTGTAGTTGGGTTCAGTTTTTGTTTTTCTAGTTTATCCACGCTTGGAGTGAGTATTTCTGTTTCCCCTTACCTTTGGCAGTGTACCTTAGTTTTCCCAATCATTCAGTGCATGTGCACGGTGTTATGTCTCTGGCCTGTGTGCCCATTTTCTCCTAGTGTTTTAATAAACACTTTAGATCCTGCATCTGGTGTTCGCCCGACCTCTTCCAAACAGTTTGAGATACTGGGCTTTCTACGTTACAAGATAAAGAAGGGGGAAATAGGCTCTTTTCCATATTTTTGAAAAACATGGGGGAAAAAAATCGAATAGTTTGTTTCCAACATACATTTTAAAAATATTTTTTCGGAACTTGCTAGTTCTCCAGATTGGTGTAATGTCCTATATCTGCTGCTGCTCATCAACAAAAAACCTCCAAAATTTGAATTTGATTCTCGATTTTTGATATCAAGGCATGTTCTATACACAAGTTGATGAAAGTTAGAATTAGACACTAGACTTGGGTGAAAAATCACTGTTTGGACATTAAAGGTGAAGTTATGTCATTTAGGAAAAAAGGTCTGGACCATATTTCTGGCTTTTGGAGTTTTTGAGATATGTGGCTTTTTGTAGCAGTGTTCAGGCAGAATTTCACCCATTTGCTCCTTGGATAAAAGAGCATAATGTACGAGCATGGTCTCGGATTAAACTGGACAGTGCAGTAATGTTTTAAGAATAGACTGTATTAGGTCAGCATTGTGAAGTGCACCTATTTTTATTCTTCCATTTGACCATTGTTGGAGCAAATCAGCATTATTACAGGTATCATAATGACAAGACATTCTTTCACACTTTTTTGAAAGTGCAATACTTTTTCTGGACCAGAAAAAAAAGGTTTAAATAAAGGGTGTGTGCTCCAAGAGTATGACTTTACAAATCATCACAACAATTGCACTAGTCATTCTTTCTTTCAAAAACAATCACGTCATTCTAACAGAATAAAATTTACTACCCTTATTACAGCAGTGTCATTCTCTTGCACATAACGAAAAAGGAATAATGATTGTGTAGCCCCTTGAAATCTCTATAGTTTGGCAACCCTGTATGTAAGAATTAACTTATCATACGCTTTAAAATATTTAAATGTGCGTGCCGGTGTGTGCGTGTGTGTGTTTGTTCACAAATTGGCCATAAGAATCTAAAAATGCATACACTTTTTCCAGCCCTTTCCAGAATACGGCCAGCAGGTGGCGTAATAATCCAATGCCCAAAAACTGGGGATGCTAAAAAGATGTATGCTTGCTAATTCAGTTCATTTAAAAAATTTCATCATTGATTTAAGTATTTTATCACTTTAATATTTTCTTCAAAGAAATTAAATATCTTTTTTGTTCTCCACTGAATTATCATTGTGCTCAATTAATCTATCCTGCGTAAAAAAAAAAAAAAAAAAGCTTACTGGAATCTGAATGTGCAGTCTACACTGCTCCACAGCAAGTGACGTTCAACCCACAATTTTTCTGAATGCAGGTGAATAAGTGATGGAGTTTGTAGCACTGCTATTTACAGCGTGAGTTTTTGTCCTGCCTGGCACCTATCTGAAGTCAGCATGCTCTGTCCCTGTGGGTTTCAAACATGTTCACTACCCCAGTCTGAAAACATACAGGTTAGGGTCATTGACCTTGGTCAGGAATAGGCAGAAAAGATGATGGACAGACGTATCGAGGGATGGATAGACGGGTAAGCAATGTAATAAGGGTAACGTATAGATTTCGAATGAGGCGCACGGTAGTTTATTCTGAACATCCAGCAAAAATGTGCAAAATTTCACGCAGAAATAAACTAATAGCTCAGCTGTACACACAGTGAAGTCCGTAAGTATTTGGATGGAGACACCATTTTTGATTTGTGACTCCGTACTCCAGCTCAATGGCTTTGAAAGCAATAAATATGAAAAAACATATTTTGACCTTAACTTATCACTATTTAAGCCCGTATTGTGTGAACAATGTCAGAATTGCAACTGTTTTTGTAAGGTGTCACTGTGTACTTCTCCACAGACCTCATTGTAACTGTTTTACAAAGTTACGAACTCATTTCATTACAGTGAGCACCATAATTCATTAGATAGGGACATATTCTTCATTATTTTGGTTTCTCTAGGCCGAATTAATTGAATTCAGTCCATGTATTTTAAATGCTGAAGAGAAGCCTGAAGGCAAAAGTCCTCGAAATGAGTAGGAACTGAAGATGGCCTAAGTGAATGCCTGCTAGAGCATCACCAGAGAAGATAGCCAGCATCTTGTGAGGTCTGTGCATCACAGACTTCAAGCAATCATTGCATGCAAAGGATATGCAAGCAAATGTTAAAAATTATTCATTCATTGTATTTCATGTTTCACTGTCCAATATCTTTTGAAGCAGCTAAAAATGAGGTGAACCATGTACAGCTGGTGCTGCCATTTCTACACTGTTACCGGTTGATCCAATACGGATGAAAACAATCTCAAATTAAAGCAGGCAATCTGTGCTTCAGCCTCATTGTCATTGTATCTTTTCAAACTCAAAGTGCTAAATTAAATAATCAAAATAAAAAATGTGTCCCTCTCCAATGAATTACGGTGCTCTCATTGTGATCACTAACATCCCGGCAAAACACAGCCTGCATGAATTGAAAACACTTTCAATGCTGCATATTGTTTTGCCTACAAGGCAGAGGAACACTACACATTGACAGTGAGACTACCACTGAGAATCTGAGCCTGTGTTTTGCAGCTCACTCTCCACCTGGGCAATTAAGTGTGTTATGTCTGAGCTGAGGTTAGAATAATAAGGACATTAGCAGATGTGTATAATTAACTCATGAACCAGAAGCCTTTCGCTGACTTCACTAACCAAACCATGCCGGGCTGTATAATTACACCCTCCCATTGGTACCAGAAATGTTATTTATCTCTACGGTAATCACTGCATATCCCAATACCACTGCAGACATGAAACCACACTTGAATAGGTAAGGAAAGGTCGGCACATCCTACAATGATCACGTAACAGGAAGTAGGTGAAATTCCACAGTTGGTTTTCACAAATACACAAACACATCACAAGGTGTTATCAATGTACTTTCATTCAGACAACAGTTGACCTAAAAATCCTTAGCATTTTTCCTCACCTCTGAGGATGCCTATGTTTGGGAGGTATTGTGTCGGCTAGAGTAGACAATGCTGTTCACCACCTAATACTGTTGACTTCCAGCATCACTCTGTGTAACATGCACAAACAGTGAATTCAGTGATCTCATGTGACTTATCAAGCTTGAATCTGACTGAGATGCCGGATGCATGATGCTATAAATTTACTCTGTCATTCTGCTCCGGCAGTGTATCAGAGGAATACAATGACCATATTTACCAACCCTGATGAGGAGACTGGCAGAAGTAGTAATTTAAGGAATTACCAATCAGACAATTGGGATTCCATCTAAAAAAAAAAAAACCCCTTTGTCTAGATTCACAGCTGCACGTATTAGTTAATCGTCAACAGTGAAATGACAACAGTATAAAAAGGCACTAACGCAGCTCGCACCTTAACACATTTCCACCCTGGACATCAGCAAAGACTGGAAATAAGGTAACAGCCTTAACTGGACAAGCATTCAGAGCAAAGAATAACATAACAATAGCAGTTCCTGTGGAATTTAGCAGAATTCAATCATAGTTACCGGACAAAGGAAGCCAGAATGTTAACATGCTCATCATTGTGCTGTTGTGTTTTCTCAGACAGACTGTAGCATGAAGGGTATAATCTTCATAGTCTTTGCAGCTGCCATCCTCCATGTGAGTACATACTCTGTTATTCACACTTAGAGTACATGCATATTACATTACCATACAGAACAAGCAATTCTAAATAACTTTTTCTCTATCTGTGCGTTTCCAGGTCAATGCTGATAAGGTGAGACAAAGCTTGATCCACAGCACACAAATCACTATGCTGCCCATGATGGACCCCTACAGCTGAGAAACAGCTAGAAATTGGTAATCGTAAGTATGAGATTGAAAGGATCTAATGGGTGTTCTTGTCCCCTCAGAAACTGGCAGTGATCACTGGCTTGAATGGAGGGCTACTGACTGGGCTGAACCCCAGGTTAGCTGTGGCTGGCCTTAACCCAGGGCTAATAGTGGCTGGAGTCAACCCAGGACTACCAGTGGCCGCAATTAACCCGGTACTTCCTGGCGGGGGTCTGATAGCTCAACCTCAGTTTGCCCAGGTAAGCATTCTTCAGGCTGAAGTCCACATCTGTCTTCACTTTTAGCGCTGCATGTTCATGTTTTTTTCTCTTTATATATGGACTATCAAATTTTGTTACTTCCCCTTTTTGCACAACAATTCTGAGATATTAAACATAATTTTCTTTAATCACACACTGTAAACCCTGATAGTGTGGTGAACTCCAATATTTTGTGGAGACCGATTACCTCAGAAAAAATTGTGTCAGCCGACTTAATTTCACTGTGTGGATGGAACTTAAAGAAAATAAGATAATGTTATTTTTTACATTTGCTGTGAAGAAAAGATCATTAAGTTGGCATATAAAATTTTTTTGAAGTAATCCGTTTCCACAAAACATTTGAGTTCACCACACTTGTCAGGGATTACAGTGCACTAAATTATCAACCCTTTCCGTCTTTTGCTGTCAAACTAAATTATTGCCCAGTTTATATTTATGTTTCAGCAGAAATTTCCCGAAAATTAATCACTGTTGTGCACCGTCCCCTTGATGCTAAGCCCTGCTACTGCTTGAAGCCATATTTTATTCTTATTCCTTTTAATAATTTTAAAATTTTGCTCTTTGCAGGTCTTTCCTGGGGTTCCTGCATATCTACCCCCTACTGTTCCCTACGTACCTAGGCTGGGGTACCCCCAAATGCAGCAGTTTCCGAGACAGCCTGTATTCCCTGCTAACGGGGTAAAGTGCACAAATACAAAAATAATCTGTCTATTTAGAAAATATTCATATCATGCTTATTATTTTTTGTTTAAATTACTGTATTAGTAATGGCTTAAAAAATTAATTGTTATCATATCATTTTACATGTAAACATGTACTCAATGACCTCTTACTATCTTGTTGTTTTTAGGGATATATGCCACAAAATAACTTAGGAGTTCAACAAGGCATGATTCCTGGCCAACAACAAGGGATGGTATGAGCAAAGATGCTTTCTTACAAAGGTTCTCATTGTTTATCAGACCACCTGATAGCTATTGCTCACAACTCCTTCCAATCCTGTAATTGGCAGGGACGGCCTTACTACATGGGCATGCAACCACAAAATCCCTTTGGACCGCAACCTGGAATGAATCCTCTCCAACAGCAAGTCATGGTAAGGTCATGTAAGCCAGCAGTGATTCATGACCACAAAGTCCCTTAAATGAGTGCACTGTCAGCTTCCTTGGATTTGGAAATCATGCCAGCTGCTGTACGTGTCATGAAATGGATTGGGCAAAACCTTCCACAGCGGGATCAATGGTTTTCACTTTGACAAAGGGTCAAAACCTCTGGCAGTGTGTCGATTAACTTCCCTTATATGTCTCTCAGGGAACAACAGGTAGACCTTGGAATGTCAACCAGCAACCAGGACCAGTTGAGGCTGGACCTGTTCGAAGGTACCGGGTACGTAGCAACTGGTTTCCTCGTAACTCTTTGAGTGAAGAGTATTGTTTTTGGAATTTTTCCTTTTCTGAAAATTGAGGTACTAGAACTTAATTGCTTACACAGTAAGTAGTAATGATTGTCAGTGCTCAGTCAGCATCATTTTAATAACATACATTACTGGTCATCTCACACCTAAAAGTTTCCAATGCTCGTTCCTCTATTTCAGCGCATGATTCCTCTCAGACCTCCTCCTGTGAAGGCCTGTGGACAGGCAGAAAATGTGCACCAGGTATGATAGTTATGGAATTGTCTTTGTTTTTCTCAATTTTCCACAAAGTTCAACAGATGATTACTGGCTGCTTTCACAGGAAAGAATAAAACTGTTCTCATTTTGGTGATTTTCTTCTTGTAGAATCCTCAACAGGCAGTCCCGACACCAACACCAACTGATTTGGCACCTGTTCCAAAACTGCTCAAAATGGACAATTAAGCTTCCTTGAGCATTGACTGTGAGGGCCTCAGACTGAACACTGAACATGGAGCTTGCTTTGCAAATTTTGGATTGATTTTTTTTTTTTTTTAAATAATAATGGTCAAGGATTTTATAACATTATATTGGTAAAAAAAATTTCTGTACATTAGCTTAATTTAATATAATTACATTTTGGTTGTCTGTCAGGGAAAATTCTGAGATATCTGCATAATTCATGGCTTTTATCTGAGTAATACATCTTGCTTAATGAATTACATTACTCTCAAAGAGAAAATGTAGCAGGAGCTTGTATACATTACTATTTCTTTTTTAATTTATTTGTTAATATTGGGAAACACCTTTGTACCTACTTCACAGCACAGAAAATTTCTAAGTGGAAGTATTTGCTTGTGAGAAATACGGAAATAACGTTATGAAGACTGCATTTTAATTTTATTAAGTAATTGTTTTTAATCCAATGCTCTAAGAAGAGCCCCAATTCTTTTCTTTTTGAAAAAGGGAAAAAGTTACATCAGTGGGTTGTATGTTTCCACATTTTTGAGCATAATAAAGGTTCATGAGGAATTCAAAGAAAGTTGTGACCTCTACTTGATGAATATTCTGAAAACAAAAAGTGTGAAGCGTTCTTACATTCTGACACTGCCTCGCGTGAGCGCTGCACACAATGAAGCAACTGCATCCATTGTATAAGCTGCAGCACCATGACTGAACCTGCTGCTGACCTGCAAACTGAGAAATGCTTCCCTCTGCTGGTTAGCTGCTGGTCATAAAGGAACAAACGCGGTTTGAGCTTCAGATCAGTTCGTAAAGGTTCATCTTTCAAGCAATACAGGCCCATAAGGCCATAACTAATAGTTCGTATGTTACTTTGAATTCCTGAAGGGTAAATCGAAAAAGTCCGGCACAATTTTTGAAACAAATTAAGATGATGTGATCCCTTTGAGCCACTATTAAAAAAAATAATTTAAAAAAAAAACCCTCTTATGGGAGCAAAAATAATGATATTCCTTTTTTTCACTGAAAAAAAGTAAAACGTTAGTGGAATTTTTTTTTGAGTATAATTTATGTTAGTGAACAAGTGAAATGTTGCAATGAAATATGCATTTCCTCTGCCTCCACAATATAAATTTTGATGATTTGATTTGCTCCTCTATGCCCTGTAAATATACACAACCACTTAAAAGTTTGGAATCAATACATTTTTTCCTCATACATTAAATAGGAGAATGTTTGCATTACAGCAAAAGAATGCCCCAAAACATAAATCCAAACTCTACGAGAACTTTTTGTAAGGGGTAAAAACGTGAAAGGCAATTACAAAATATCAGTCACAAGATTCATACTCCAAAACACTGTTATGGAATCACTTGAGTTTGTAAAATGTGTCCATCATCAAAGACACACCAATGGGAACATTTCAGTCCACACAGAAGTCCACTTAGAATGATATCTAAGAAAAAAATGAATATTACAAATGTTAAAACTTTGCAGTGATTAAATCTCACAGTGGATACTTTGGTGAGAAATCACAAGTGCCATCATGAAAAAAAAAAGTTTTTACTCCTAAAACATGAGATATTAAACATTGTAAAAAATACATTTTGGTGTTTGTTTCATATGATTCACAATTATACAAACACGTTCATTGAATAAAATAGCAAGTATAACTTACATCACCAGTGATTCCAAACTATTTGCACTGTTGTGTAGTACTATTGATATTGAATACTGCTATACCACCAGTCTATGTTGGCACAATATCACAACTAAAATTCTGGCCATATATTCTTGAGCAGAATTACTTCTACGTGAGAAATACAAGGCTTTGTGCATTAATCAGCTGTTAAACTTTATTCACTGTGCACTTACAGTATTGTTTCATTTCTACTGGATAATGCTTTTTACCCTGAGAAATGCACAACTACCCCTAGGCCAGCTTCTACTCAAAGCACAAATTAACATTAGCTCGCAAAAGGATCTTGTCTCAAATGCAGCAACCTTCACCCACATTTAAATCACACAAATCCTTTTGGGCTCAATCTGCTCGAATGGCCTAGCATGAGTCGTCTGCCATCTCTAAAGTCCAATCTGGGCTCTTGGCAACCAAGCATATCAAAAATGACCGTGGCTCATAACATCTGCCAGCTCTATTACCACAAAAGGTATAAAATGCACATTCTGCTGGACAATAAACATGAGTTTCACAGATAATGTACAGTATATGAACAGTGAATTCCCATTGTTATACTTATATCGAAAGACATAAGCAAGGGTTAGCTAGATATGATATATTGGGTATACTGTTGCATGTTCCAATCCAAAGGTGGGCAACGAGGGCTGTATCTGTCCCTGGTTTTTGCACCAACTTCTGGCCTTTAATTAGTTAATTATCTAAATTGGCCAAACTGTTTCAGAAATCTGAAATTTCTGACGCATTTCTATAAATTATCAGGAATGACCACCAAAGATTATTCTCATCTCCCTATATGAAACATTTTTCTTTGATCGAATCTATGCGCAAATCAGCATGCAATGGGATAGAGGCAGCTCGCCAGTCCATACACCATTCATTCACACTCACACATGTGGGCAAGTTAGAGTCTCCAGTTAGCCTAAAATGCATGACTATGGACTGCAGGAGGGAACCAAAGCACCTAGAGAAAACCCTCCTGACCACGGGGAGAATATTCCCCCCCCACACAGAGAGAATCCTGGCTGGATTTAAACCCAGAATGCACTTGTTAATCACTGCAGCACTGTGCCATCTGATTTTTTTTTTTTTTTCCCAAATAAATTTTGGCATCTCCAATCTAACCCGAATCTAGAACGTCCAATCAGTAGACTATGTACCAGCATGCTCAAACGCGACTGATGCTCCCAACCTGGGAGCTGAAGACACTTCACGGTTCTCCTCCGAAAAAACGCTAGTCTGCAACCACTGCTTTTCACATGTAGATTCAAACTTCGCATACACAGAATGAAGGTGGCGAGACCCGGACCATATGCATGCTTGGAATGCTGCACGGATGACCAGCCGGGAGGCGTTTGATCAACAGACAAAGCTAACCCAAAATAATTATGTTCCTCCCATTTCCCTGAGCAGCGTGAAGCCAGTTATGTGCTGCTCTCACAAGGCTGCAGGCCACAATCGGCACTGGTACGACACAGTATTTGATCTGTTGCCATGAGAGTCACTCCACACTGTAAAACAGTGCTTTTACCAAATGATCCAACCCAGCAGCGCCAAATGAATTCATATGTTTCATCTAAAATTTTCAAATCTGGAATCCAGAAGCTTCCATTTGCCTTGGTCATTACTTCCTCTCGATATAACAGGAGAGCAAGCACTAGAGGCAGAAACCTGATCTACACAAATACACGAAAACAGACGCTTCAAACGACACAAAATTGATTTCACAAGTCGTTGTGTTCTGAAGTGTCACCTGAAAATCGTAACTCTTCTTAGCTATAACGTGTAGCTTTTGTGCAGCAGGTGCAGCAGTCTATATACCTCTGCAGACGCAATGTTTGTTTACTACTGTGGCCATGGAAATGCTGCTATTTGCTCAATATCGCTCCCTTGAGGACTGACGGTAGATACCTCCATAAGTGCATGAGATCGCACATTGTGTATCGTCGCCAGGGGGCCATGTTTGTGTCAGCGGTGCCAGGATTTGTCATTTGCGTTTGTGTACTTGCATGAGCTATATTTCTACCCTTAGAGTCAATAAAGTGTATCACTGAGGACCACTGGAAACCTCTGCCACCTTGACACATATAATCCAATAGTATTGCAAATTCATTCAAGCAAGTTATCTTGCTCTTAATACAAACTGCTTATTGAGAGAGAAGTTGTTTTGTTTGACTATCCTATTAGAACAGTAAATATTGGATAGAGAACGAGGCTTCTCCCTAAAGGTGTAAATGCGATGCCAATACACAGTTTCATTTGCTTCAGTATATTTCCTTGAGCATAAATGCATACTGAGTAAAATGTAAAATTGTGTCATTCTCAATGGGCAAGACATCTGCTAAATAGCAAAATTGTTATGTAGCCAGCACTGGAAAGATAAAGGGTATAATTATGATAGGTTTGTAATTTTCAGAGGGTAAAACAGGGCTGCTTAGTGTTCTGTGCAGCTGTCCAAATATTTCTGTTTCCTTCAGTCCCTGGCTAATTCTGTGTGACAAACTATTGCGCACATGGCGCTGTTAAAAATGACTGTCTGCATGTGTAAACAAAGTGGTGAATAAGCATTGATAAATTAATGCAACAGAGATCCAATGGGGAAAAAAAAAACATTAAAAGAGCAAAAAACGCAAAAATCTGTCACAGGCAGACAGACAGACAAACAGACACCAAATCCAGTCATTTTAGCATACACCTTTGGGTCAATTTAAAAAAATTGCAGCGGACTCATTGTTACAAGGTATGATTGTAATGGCACTATTCCATTTACAGTGTATAATACTATCAGCTATCAGAATTCTTGAGTTGGTAGTTTTTTATGAAAACGTGATGGCTACATTATGCATTAAGTTTTGGAAAATTATCAGCCCTATCGCGGCTTTTCACTATGATGGTTGATTTGTTGTGAATAAGCTAAACAGCGCATGCAGTGCTCACAAATGCAAGGACGCATTATTAGAGAGATGACATTTGTCATTTTTATTGGGGGAGGGTTTGTGGTGGTGTAATGGGTGGGGGTAGTGCTTGGTAATGGGGTTACACTGCAGGGAATGCCCAAATGTGTCATTTAAAGAAAATAAAGGGGGTATTGGTGGAGTTGGGGTTGGCACTGGGGTTAGCACAGCAATATTGTTTCACTGGGCTCAAAATTACTAGGAGTGCCCCTGGTTGCAGCCACTCAATATTTATAGGAGGCAACCACTGGCATGATTTGATGTTCTACATATCACAACCTGAAACACCAATGAGTCTTTCAGAAACTGCAGTTTAGTACGAGAGTGTTTGAATCATGCTGTAATTGAGGCGTAAATGTGGGGAATAATTTGATGAATTAAGAAGAAAATGTGATTTGTGTTTATTAAGATGAAAAAAACGAAATACTCCATCATCACAGTCTCACCTAGGATTTAGAAAAATCTGGAACATGGGAAATGGTAGAGTAAAATACAAAAATGCAAAAATGTGATTGAAACAGATACTCAACCAAATAGTACAGTATGTCACAAAATGGTCCATTTTATACATCCAAGATATAACTGATGTTCTTTTTAATGTTGATTATTCACAATTTTGTGATTGAATAAAATTTTATTATATCTTTTTGTCCAAACAATTCATTTCTGCCATGAAATGTACTATGATGCTACATTTATAAACACAAAATAATTGCATGGATGAAAAACAGTTTGCACAACCTATAACATCTGAATATGTGCTCCAGACAAAGCCACACTCTTTTGGTTTACGGGCACTCTGAAAAGTGACCCAAGGTATGGAGGGCAAAATAAAAATTAAAAATAAACTGCCTCCCTTGTTACTTTTCTTTTTTTACAACTGTTATGATACATAGATATACGTTGTGCATGTCTAAGGAAAAATAAAACAAAATCCTGCAAACCTGAACAAGAAATACATTTAAAACCCTTCATAACAATCCTGAAAATACACTTAATACCCATCCTGGGGCTCCAGGGGGTATACTTGGACCCCATAAACAGACCTAATCTATACTTGCCAACAATGGAATTTCAGAAATAGGAACTCTACTGCCTGGGCCTCCCTTCGGGGTCCAGGAGCAGCACCCCTTTGCGAATGCAGGTGGAGCCCCTCTTGAGCTCTTGGCATTTTGAAAGGTACAGGAAAGGCTGTTTTGAGCCTGAAACTTATCATTGTTAATGAATAGCACTACATAAAAATTTTAAAAATTCAAAAATTTTCTTTTTCTTTTAGCAAAAATCAGAATATCTGGATTTTTTTGCGATTTGAGAACTTAAAAATTGGAACAATTTCAATGAAATTGGAACGGTTGGCAGGTTTGCCCATCAGTGTTTGATGTTCAAGATGTATGATCACTGAATCTGCCAGCTAAGCTGGAGGGTCATATTTGCAGGGACCAGACTGGCTTTCAAACCTGATTAGCCATCAAATTAGCCAAAGTAGTCTTTTCATTAGCGAGACTGATATCACGCATACTGAATTTTAAATCGACCGGACACAACTCATGTAGATGTAAGGGAATAATTTGTTCAGAATTTTCTTTCCTTTCGGGAAGTTCGGTGGGAATAAAAAAAGAATAATATTTCCAATGTTTTTCTACTTTTTTATTTTCCCACGTTGGTGGGCCAGTAAATCAAACAATAAAAAAGTGAGGCCCAAAAAGAATTGCTCACTGTTTTTTAATCTTTTGTAAGTTTTGAACAATATTTGTTCAAAGAAAATAAAATTTGGTATCAACAAATGATGTCACATTCTTGCCTGGGCTTTTGTATCAACTCAAAACAGAGCCTGACTTTTTCATTAGCTGAGGTGTTGATCTCATTTTAATTGCTGGGCATCTTTAAGATAATGGCAGATTAAATTGATAGTCTGAATGTACACATTTATTTTGAATTTTCCTATACTTTAGTCTATATTTCAAAGTAGGTAATTTCGTAACCTGTTTTCCCAGAATAGTCTTACTGATGGAGACCCACCTTGCACAATTGACAGAGAATTTCACCCATTCAGGCACTTTTGGTTTCCTAAAAATTGATAGTCTGAATGTACATATTTATTTTTGAATTTCCTTTACTTTAGTCTATATTTCAAAGTAGGTAATTTTGTAACCTGTTTTCCCAGAATAGCCTTACTGATGGAGACCCACCTTGCACAATAGACAGAGAATTTCACCCATTCAGGCACTTTTGGTTTCCTAATTTTTACTACAAAACTCCTAAAGGAGGGCATGAAAAACACATAAATCCAGAGAAACATGGTATTGTGAAACTAATGCATCCTTCTTTTGTAGTGGCTGTGACAAACTGATGCAGTAACAAAAAAAAATAATCCCAATAAGCTGCTGGGATTTCACTTCAGGCACAAGACCTGATTGGCTAGCTTCCATCAGAAATACTTTAAAAGGCCTGGAAATCAGACTCAAATTCAAAATACACCTTTCACTGATTTATTTCTGTGGGGCTCTATTACTCCAGGTAAGAAGAAATATTATTCCACTCTAAATGGAATGTCTCAATGTTTGTCTATGTCATTTATAAAGGGAAGAACCTGTAAACAGAGAAAAAAGTATTTATACAGTCAACTTTATTGAATTTCTACTGTTTCAACAGATGGAAAGACAACACATCATGAAGGGGGCAATCGTACTGCTGTGTCTGTTTGGCCTCTGTTCCTCTAATCCTGTAAGTTAATACGAACAGCCAAATTAACACCTGAGCAACCAACAATTGTTTAAGTGTACTAGCCAAACATATTGTTGGTGTTGTAGTGCTGTACGTTGACATTAATATCCATTTGTTTTTTTGCCATTTCCTCAGCTTTCTCCTCCACGCCTTGAACGATCTGCCAGCGACGAGGTCAGAACAATTCACAGCAGCGAATCCAACCCAGGGATAGTTTATATTCATTTGCACTGAGCAATGGTCATAGTCCCTAACTCCAAACACAGCGCAGTTTATATGCATGAATTATGTATGTGCACTGTTATAAACTGGCACCTTTTTGCCAGTTATTTTAACTGTCATTTTACAATCAGCTTATAACAGAGGTTCCATGTATGTTAACTGTAAACCACAGTTAAATGCGCACAGGACTCTACTTTCAGTTAAAATAACAAGGAGACAATGCGTTACTTTAATTGTTAAATTCAGTCAATTTATTACAGTGTTTAAATACCTAGGGTATTCAGACTGAGGAACATTTTTTGTCTATATACTCCAGCAAAATAACATTTAACAAAGGATATCAGGTAAAATTACAAACTGTCAGCTTTTGTACAGAGTAGAGGGAACTTTAATCCACATGAGGCAAGTTTCTTCGGAGTTACAGCATTTTGTATTCACAGTGACTGTCAAAAGATTTATGGATTGCACAGCGTGGGTACTTTTAACCTCAAAGGCTGGGATCACCAAGAATCACTGGTTTTCAACCCTCCCTTTACCTGGGAGTCAGGTGTAAAGACAGTTTAAGCAATCAGTAGCATTATATGTTCAGTTTTCAGTTCATAAACATATTCAGTTCATAACAGGATTAAAAAACTGGGGCTGTTTTGGATTTGAGGGCCAGATTTAATGAGGGAAAGTCTGTCTTTATGCTACAGTACGTGCAGTATATGTCAATATTACAGATGTGTAAAAAATATGAGAGGACTGCGATTAACACTAGTGTTTGTGTTTTCCTATTTCACACAGGGGCTTGGGTTTTTACCAGTTTAACCAATCAGTCACACTATATGCTCAGTTTTTAGTTGATTAACATATTCAGTTCATAACATAGGATTAAAAAACTGGGGCTGTTTTGGATTTGAGGGCCAGGTTTAATGAGGGAAAGTCTGTCCTTATGCTACAGTATGTGCAGTATATGTCAATATTACAGATGTTTAAAAAATATGAGAGGACTGCGATTAACACTAGTGTTTGTGTTTTCCTATTTCACTCAGGCATTTAGGTTTTTACCGTACCCTGTACCATCCCCTCTTCAGCAATTCAACCCCGCACAAGCATATCCAGGCTTAGGGACCGGCCAGGATGATCTGCTCCTGAGCCTGGTTCTGCTAGCTGCCCTTGCTCCAGCAACCACCACCGGCTAACTGCTTCTGAGCCTGGTTCTGCTAGCTGCCCTTTCCCCAGCACCCACCACCGGCTAACTGCTTCTGAGCAATGCCTCCACCACATTTACATCACTGTTATGCAACACCAAAATGTGGATGTTGTTGATTGAAAGAACCAAGAGCATGCAATAAAACATGATGATGTGAAAATAAAAATCTTGGTGTTTTGTTAGTCTACGCAGGTGTTTAAAAAAGCATGAATTGGATTGTTTCTATTCAATGGCTATTGCAGGAAAAGTTTTGATTGCGTTGGTTATTGAGTCTTGCAAACCAAAAATTCTAATATTAGAACATTTCAGTACTCTAAAATCATACAATTTAATGCTCTCAGAAATCGAGCATTAGCAGAATTTGCTAAAAAAAAAAAAAAAAAAAAAACATGTCTGAATCAATAATGTTGTATCATTTTGAAACCATTCTTCATTATTCTTTATTAATTACACGTTTGCTTTGGTAGGGATGTATGTTCACATTATACTCACTGCTTTTCTTCAAAATTAAAAGATCAACTGCACTTTGCAAAGCATAGAATAATCATTTAAACAAATCTCAATTACAAATACGAAAATATCCACATCATTATTTTTCTGTTAGGTTTTATTATTGTACAAACTTTGACACGAAACTGCACATATCCAATTCCAAAGCTAATTTAGAACACCAAGTTAAGGTCAAATTATTAGCATTGCCTTGATTATCTGCCATTTTCTCATGCAGACCTCAAGACAGTAAGGACTGCAATTGTATGAAGCACCAGCTGCTACTTTAGCATAGACTACAGCCCACTCTTGTTGTGACTTTGGAGGAAGATCTTTAATATGCAATTAACAAGTGGCTGATTTTACAACCACAATTCCGAAATAGTTGGGACGAAGTGTAAATTGTGAATAAAATCAAAATGCAATGACTTTCAGATCACATGAGCCAATATATTGTTTACAATTGAACATAGATAACATTTCAAATGTTGAAACTGAGACATTTTACATTTTTATCCACAAAATGAGCTTATTTCAAATTTTCTGGCTGCAACAGGTCTCAAAAAAGTTGGGACACAGGCAAAAAGGGCTGAAAAAGCAATTAATACATTAGAGAATCAGCTGAAAGAACATTTAGCAAGTAATTAAGTTAACTGGCATCAGGTGTGTAACATGATTGGCTATAAAAGGGATGTCTTAGAGAGGGTGAGTCTCTCAGAAGTAAAGATGGCCAGAGGCTCTCCAACCTGTGAAGGCTTGCGTAAAAAAATTGTGGAATACTTTAAAAACAATGTTCCTCAGCATCAAATTGCAAAGGCTTTGAAGGTCTCATCATCGACAGTGCATAGCATCATCAAAAGATTCAGAGAAACTGGAGAAATCTCTGTGCGTTAGGGACTAGGTCGAAGACCTTTACTGGATGCCCGTGATCTTCGGGCCCTCAGACGCCACTGCATCACTCACCGACATGATTCTGCCATTGATATTACTAAATGGGCCCAGGAATACTTCAAGAAACCACTGTTTGTTAACACAGTCTGCCGTGCCATCCACAGATGCCACCCAAAACTCTATCATGCAAAAAGGAAGCCATTGTTGAGCGTGATCCAGAAGCGCCGCCGTATTCTGTGGGCCAAGGCTCATGTAAAATGGACAGTAGCAAAGTGGCAAAGTGTCCCATGGTCAGACGAGTCCAAATTTGACATTCTTGTTGGAAATCATGGATGTCGTGTCCTCCGGGCTAAAGAGGAGAAAGACCACCCCTCCTGTTATCAGTGTTCAGTTCAAAAGCCCGCATCTCTGATGGTATGGGGATGCATTAGTGCATATGGCGTGGGACATTTGCATGTTTTAAAGAGCACCATGAATGCTGAAAGGTATATAAAGATTTTAGAGCAACATATGCTCCCCTCCAGATGGCATCTATTCCAGGGAAGGCCTTGTGTATTTCAGCTGGACAATGCAAAACCACTTACTGCAGCTATTACAACAGCATGGCTTCGAAGTAGAAGAGTCTATGGGCTGAACTGGCCGGCCTGCATTCCTGATCTTTCACCGATTGGGAACATTTGGCACATAATTAAATGAAAAGTCTGTCAAAGGAGACCCAAAACTCTCCAGCAGTTGGAAGCCTGTATTAAACAAGAGTGGGATCAAATTCCAATGGCTAAACTCAAGAAACCTGTCTCCTCAATGCCCAAACGCCCCCACTCTGTGTTAAAAAGAAGAGGGGATGCTACACCATGGTAAACAGGCCCCAGTCCCAACTTTTTGAGACCTGTAGCAGCCATCAAATTTGAAATGAGCTCATTTTGTGGATAAAATTGTAAAATTTCTCAGTTTCAAAATTTGCTATGTTATCTCTGTTCTACTGTGAATAAAATACTGGCTGGTGTGATTTGAAAGTCATTGCGTTTTCATTTTATTCACAATTTACACCTTGTCCCAACAATTTCGAAATTGGGGTTGTAAAAAAAAAAAAAATATTTGCTCCAAGTAAAGTCTTTCTGTGCAGTTGATAGGGTATCATAGTGACGGTCACGTAATACAACGTATATTGAAATGCATTAAAAACTCACCAAGTAATGATGCACAAGATCTCAAGCAAATAATATGAGCCCCTAAGAACCATACCGGGCCATCCCGCACTTTTGCCGAAATTGAGTTGTGGTAGTCAGCATGTGCAGAAAACTGAGATCTACATTTCCTACCAGCCCAACCCAATCTGCCCACATGGATTGTTAATACAAGCAAATGTCTTCTCTGCCCCAGTATATATGCACTGCACTGCCTTAGCCATAATACGCCATCCCACAACCTTCCCATAATTCATTGTAAACATGGCAGCTCGGTATCTCACTGATGAGGAGTTGCTTATTGTGATTGATGATGATGGTGAAGTGGAAGATGACAGAGACCCAAAGTTTGTCCCAAATGAATCAGAAGATTATGCTTCCTCCTCAGAAGGAGGTTGGTTTCAATTTAATGCAGCAGAAGGGCACCCAAAACCTGCACAAGAAGTGCATGTGCATGATTTTACATATCTTGAGTTTGTACCAAATGCAGTGTTTAAACTAGATGACTCTAGGTGCAGTGTTTACTCTGGCAACTTTGAGTCCCATTTTCTCAAAAGTACCCCAACATGGGTTGGCCCAGTATGGTTCTTAGGGGCTCATATAATTAGGATATATAAATACAAGGATATTCAAAGAAGAGCATTAGCTAACAAATGGTGAATTCTAACAAATGTCTAAGTCAGCAGAGCACGTGCCAACAACAATAGTCCGATACATGAGCCACTCCCCCAATGATCCCCAAAAAGGAGCCTGAGTAAAGAATTGTTGAATACGTTGCTCAACATTAACCCTGGCTACAAAAATCCTGGCTTAAAAATTTTACATTTGCGAAAATGTAAAGATGCCACTATTGACACAACAAAACAGGCCTCAGGTGATAGGAATGCTGATGGACGGGATGAGTGCAGCCAGACTTGTGGCACACAGTTTGAAGTGCATTATGTGTGACTGTTTCACTCCTGCAAATGTGATATAAGCAGACAGGAAGCACTGAGATCAACCACAGTTTGGGCATTCATGTGTGACCATGCGTGTGCACGACCACAGCATTCATGCGATGCATCTCAGAGAACGCTTTTGTCCAGAAACATTGACCACTGCCGGGGTTCCTGGAAGACACAGTGACCATGTCAGTTCCCATACAGTGCGACGACAGCTCCGGGATGAAGGCAAGTCTTCATTTAGAGCACATGTTGGGATTTTCCTGACGGATCGCAGACATGCTACTTGTTCACAGTGGGGACAGGCGAGCCCAGTCTCATCCCGACGCGTCATATATTGACACTACCTGAAAAAGCGTCGATATAGGACGCAAAAGGTCGCTTTTAGCGTCCTTTATTGATGCCAGTTTAAAACGAATCCTACCCCCTAATCCCTAACCCTTTACCTGAACCCTAACCCTAACTGTCAAATGAAGACGCCAAAAGCTTCCTTCTGCGTCCTATATCAACGCTTCGTCAGGTAGCGTCAATATGCGACGAGTCCGGATGAGAATGTGTTGGAGCGGCACATAGAGCAAGTAGCGTGATCAGCCACTAAAACTAATGTGACGACATTAAAAATTTGGCCAATTTTTGTTGGAACATGCCTATCCCCAATGACCACGAGTGGCATATACATTCATTTCAAATATAATAAACATGTCTGCTTCCTCTCTCAATGAAGGCCAGTTCTGGCTTCCATGTGGTGGATTGACCTTGCAACAGGGGTCAGAGCATAGAGACTCAGAAAGCTTTCAAGCACAATTTTAAGATTCACCTCTTGAAACTGTATCGCTCCCGCCTCCTTTACCTACAGTTGTAACAGGTACTAGGTTTAGGGATTAAGCGAATGGTGTTTTGTCTTAATAAACTAATTTATTGATTACTGAGCAAAGTTCTTTCTATGTATGGTCTTTACAGGTATTTGAAATGCTACATCCCTCAAGGGTTCTCCACGCTCTTTGTCCCTGTAATTACACTTTATGTAGTAAGTCACTCTGGATAAGGTCATCTGCTGAATGACAGTAATGCAATGCACAGTGTTGTGAAGAGTACTTACCTCTTCCCAATTTCCCCAATTTTTGTTTTGTATATTTGTAGCGCTTAACTGTTCCAGATCATCAAACTAATTTTAATATCACACAAAGATTACACGAGGAAACGCAAAATGCAGTTTTCAAATGACGATTTCATTTATTGAAGGAAAAAAGCTATTGAACCCTACCTAACACGATGTGAAAAAGTAATTGCCATTAGTCCTCCTTAGCATAGACGGATTAAGAGACGCCGGGCCCCTGGGCACGGACATGTGAAAGGCCCCCCCCCCAACTCCGGCTGCCCGCGCAGGGAAAGTTGTGTACAAGTAATGGAAACCAAGTTAAAAATCACCTAAACGTCTTCCCAATCTAATGTGAATATCACCAAATTTACTGCCACACAAGAAAACTCTTAACTATTTATACATTAAAAATTCTGGCATTTATTTATTGTCCACAATATTTACTTTAATTTTATTCTTCAGTTTTATTCATCATTTTCACTGTCACATGTAACATTCGCGAATGAACATTTCAGTTGCAGTATTGATCGATTTTGCTACTTTCACGTTGACATTTCACGCCGTAAAAAATGAAAAAATTAAACCGCTCTCAACTAGCTACAAATGAGATAAAGTTAAAGGGGACCTATTTTGCTATTTTTCCAAGTTTATATTTTGGTCTTTGACTCCCCTAGAGTACTCCTGATTGCGCAAAGTAAAAAGAAAGGGTACTTATTTCGCTCATACTGCCATCCTCAAAAAACTGCAGTTGTAGTACATTGTAGACTCTGCCTGAAACACCTCACTGGGGTGGCTCTTCCGCTATGGCCCCCACTCCCCGTGTACCCACTTTCTTCTGACTGGCCAGCTCTGTGGCGGGCGGAGTTGGGCGGGACGAGGCTGCAGAACGCAGTTTTCCGTGTCCGGCTCCCCAGAGTGAAACCTGCGACACGTCTGCAATCTGATAAGGAAGCGGCGGGCAAATTCCGCGATCTAACGTTATACTTGAATATAGATCTAATGACATGATCTTGTTCTAACAAACGCAGCGGCGAAAGTGGAGGACGAAAAGCGAATATCTGTCAGCGCAAGCTCAAATTTGCTATCGGCTACAGTTTGCTACGGCAACAGTTGGTGAGTACCGTGGTTTTTCTACTCCTAGCTAGGATGCAGGGGAAGCTAGAATCCACCCCATATAGACACATTAGAACGGGTCGACATGCCCAAGTGTAGACCGGAGACCGTAGAAATCCGGTGGGTCTGAGTTTAGAGGGAAACATGGACAGTGAGGAGCAGCTAAAAGTGGACCAACAGCTTATGGACTGCTTCGGTGTGTATTATAAGGACCTGCTGGTTCATGTGCATAGCTGTGGTGTGTTGTTAGCGTGGAGCAACGAACAGCTTCTGCGCTGGTATATGACGGAGGGGCGAAAGTTCCAGGCTAAACGGCCTTTTCGGAAATTGCCTGTGGTAATGGTTTACTTACTGCTTCGGAATGACAAGCGTTTCCTCGCGGAAAATGGGCGCGTTATGGATTGTGCGTGAGAGCAAGCTAGAGCTCCAGTATTGTTATGAGCATAATGCAGGTTTTACAGACCATAAGTTCCGTCTGCGTGAACCGTTGCTTATGTGGAGCTAGCGAATCGATCACTTTTACAGGAAATAATTTAATATTCAGTCGCCGATTTAATATTCAATCGACAGCAATGCAGAGAAATCGTTTGTGATACCATACACGTTATAGCCTGTGCTTTTCCCTATTGCTTTCACCGGTAGCATCAGAGAGCTTGCTCAGACATTGGGGATGTATCAGGCTGACCCCGGTCATGGATAAGTAAAGCGATCGTTTCACAAGCACCCAAAAACTCACCCCAAGCTTTGCAAAACCTATGTCTGGTCTAACCGCAGCCCAACTCGGCGGACATATACAGCACCTCTCCGGTTAGCTTCAACTGTAGTGGCTACAGTCAGGCAACGTTATGATGAAACTGTCACATTGATGCTTACCGAAGTAACACAAGCATACCGATCAGAATCGCTGCATATAAGTTAACTAGGAGCATTTTTAATTAGCAGAGCAGGGGAACTAACATGCAGTAGCTGATAAGTGGTCATGACTTTGAATGTAATCTGTTGCGCGAAAAATTCGTTTCGCGTCCGGTGTGAAAGCGGCTTGACATGCCCGTATTCGCGTCTTTGCATTGACTTTGAATGTAATCTGTTGCGCGAAAAATTCGTTTCGTGTCCGATGTGAAAGCAGCTTTATGGATAGTACGCGACAGCTAGAGAGAGTTCGGTTATGTTATGAACATAATACAGGTTTTGCAAACCGTACGTTCCGTTAGCGCGGACAAGTTGCTTATGTGGAGCTAGCGAATCGATCACTTCTACAGGAAAGAATTACCTATTTAATGTCCGCCTTTTTTGGCTTTTTATTAGCCACAACAATTTCTAAAGGGGGATGAAATTATGTCAAGGTAGTGCAGAGAAATCATTTGTAAACCGGTAGAGCTTCTGCGTTTCACATTGCTTTCATGGTAGCACCAGAGAGCTTGCTCAGACATTTGTGAAGTATCCGGCTGATCCCGGTCATGGATAAGTGAAGCAATCACTAACTGTAGAGGCTACAATCGGGCAACGTTATGATGAAACTGCCACATTGATGCTTACCGAAGTAACACAAGCATACCGATCAGAATTACTGCATATAAGTTAACCAGGAGCATTTTTAATTAGCCCGGCACGCAAACTAACATGCAGTAGCTGGTAACCGAACGGTCATAACAACCACAGAGACAAACCCTTGCAATACAGGTTTTACAGACAGCAAGTTCTGTTACTGTGAACAGTTGTACCAAGCATCCAAATTACAAACAAATATTAAAAGTTAGCTTCAAATGAGGTTTATGTTCACACACCTTCTGTAGAATTTCCCCTGATATCACTCTTGCATATTTAGGACACAAACATTAGCAACAGTAACTTGGCTACGTTAGCCGCTGTGCTACAGCCACAATCAACTGGCTATCACGTTAGGTTGGCTTATGCAGTAAAAGCAACTTACAGCTTCTGTGTCTGTGAGTCACGGACAGTCGCGACCGATACAGGCTTTATCTTCAGATATTTTACAAAGCCTGCGTTTGAGGCCAGTTGTTAGTGCTAACTATCGCTAGCGGTCCTGCTAGTCACCCATAACACGTTAGCTTCACTTACATTATTTGCTGTTATATCGTTACTTACAGCGTGTGGCTCCGAGCGCTTGATTGATGCAACTGCTTCAGGTTTGAGAAGCAGCTGAAACGCTTATCCTGTGTTGAATTATCCTTTATTGATAAAGCTGTCTTTGGTGAAATGCTGAGCACAATCAGCTAACGTTCCCTTTGGCCGTGGCTTTTTGCTGCCAGCAAACAAAAAAAGCTACCCACTGATTTCTGGTGGCATCGTCTTTTGGAAGAAAAATCTTTGTTTTTCTTTGCGTCCAAAAGTAAATGGACAAGCAGCTTTGGGAGAGATACTGACAAAACTGCACCTCAAATGATCTGCGGTTCTTCTTTTGTATTTCCAAAAGTGAAGATGCTACTAAGGCATAGTATGATCTGCCGTTGTTAGTGCCAGCTAGAATAGTTTCCGGTGTGGGCAGGTCCAGCGCCATGATTGGCTCTGGCTAGGTCTGTACTAATTGGATGGCACAACCTGACGTCAGGTTTTACCCAGATCTCGTGAAGATCTCGGGAGGAGCTGTTCAGAGAGGAAATCACGCTCACAAAATCACGTTCTTGGATTACGGCAAAACCCCTGTATTTTATGTTTAGAAACTTTTCAGAGGTTGAGCATGGACAACCAACATTATAACATTACTAATATGTATTAAAAGAAGGATCAGCATAATAGGTCCCCTTTAAGCCATTTCGATTGTAAACAAAAAACAAAGCCTAAAAACAATTTACAGCAAGACTGTGTCTATGAGTTTAAATTAACCATTAAATCATCTTACTTTACCCAACTAAACCAAGGCATTTTCTCCTGGTTTTGCGTCATGCGAAATCATCCACTATATCGTCAAAGTCCAGGCCATTAGTCAGTTCGCACTCAATTGGCGTGAGAGAAAGAACGCGATTTCAGACAATTTCAGATGCAACAAGAACTACAGAGTGAATAGCGGTGACTTTGCGTGGAGGCTCAGGGCGCCCAAGGGCCGCCTGAGCCCTTGGGCCCCTGGGCCTGGGCCCGGGCCCGGTAGGCCCGTTCATTAATCCATATCTGCTCCTTAGTCATTAAATCTACCAGTTAAACAAATTTAACTCATTCCCTATGGAATACTTTTATATAAAATTGTTGCATTTGTATGGAATACTTTTCCTGAAAATTACACAATATAAAGTATTGAAGTACAGGTGGTCCATCACCGCGATCATCAAATGATTTTGTGTTTTCACTGGACTGCAAATGGTCATCCACGCCGCTGGCACCGGCTTACCGTAGGGAATGGTAGAATTCACCGCGCCGTTGGCAGCGGCTTGCTGTTAGGAATGAGTTAATTGACACTTGGGTTAAATATCACTCACCACACCCAGGCATGATTATTGCCTGCCAAGTTGAATCTAAAAATCTCTTAAATAAAATTTATCTGGCAATGTGAGGTAGGTAAAAAGCAGCACCTGATGCCACAATCTAAATAAATTACAGATGAGAAACAAAGTGGTTGATATCTATCAGTTTGGAAAAGGATTGCAAAGCTAATTGTAAGGCTCAGAGATTCCAGAAAACCACAGTGAAAGCCATTATGTATAACTGGAAAAAAAAAAACTTGGAATAGTGGTGAATCTTCTCAGAAGCGGCTGGCTTACCAAATTCCTCTAAGCGGATTGACAACTCAACTAGGAGGTCAAAAAACCCAGAGTAACATCTAATAAACTGCAGGCCCTCACGTTATTGTTCATGATTACGCAACAAAAAAGAGAGAAGGCAAAAATGACATCCATGGGAGAGGTGCAAGGCGAAAACCACACTGTAAACCACACTGTTTTAACTTTAAAAAGTTAATGTCCAGGCAACCCTAAAATTTTAACTTAACTGAATTTATGACAAAAAGTTTAGATAATTTTGAATCATTTCACAATTACCACAATTCGTCATCTTAAATTCAGTTTTTTAAAGATTATTTTTTTTGGAATTTTTCCTTTTATTTGACAGTTGTACAGTGTAGAGAGACAGGAAAGTTGGGGAGAAGAATGGGGGCAGACATGCAGCAAATGACCTGAGCCGGAGTCGAACCCAGGTCGCTGCGGGAAGGACAAGACCTTTATGGTATGCGCACTTAGACCAATGAGCCACCGGGGCGCTTAAATTCAGTTTTTAAGGCAGCCCAAACACTAACTTCTTAATGTTGAAACAACTAGCCTTTTTTTTTTTTTTTTTTTTTACCGTGCACTGCTGACCTAATAGAACGCAATGACTCATCTCACATTTGCCAAAAACAACATCTTGATGATCCCCAATACTTTTGGGATAATATTCTGTAGACAGATAAGTCATAAATATCACGGTCCAGACCAGGAATCAAGTGCTGAGTCAGACGTGCAATTCAACTGGTAATTTATTGAAAGCAGTACGATAATGGCAGGGACGGAACCTCAGAGAGAACAGACAAAGACGGAACCCCAGGATAATGAGACATGGTTTGGCACAGTTGTAATAGGCTTTGCTGGGCTGCAGTTACCGACCAGTGGCTTCTGGGATGCTGCCAGATGTTCTGTCAGCTCTGCTAGCACTGAACTGCTCACAGTAAGGAGGAGGTTGCTTGAGAGAAATACGGTCCCAGTCCTGAACCCAGATCAGGGATGGAAGCTTGTTCCTGATAAAGTTGACAAAGACTTGGAAGGGTTCACAAGCCTGCAATCCCAGTCCTGGACCCTGATTTGGACAGTAAGCTTTTACTTGAAAACTGGAGCTGATGAATAGACTTCAGTGGAGTTAACTTGGTCCCAATCCTTGACCATGATTAGGATTGGAAGCTTGCTTAAATGAACTAAATGACAATGTAGGTTATTGAGAGAGAAGATTGTCACTAAAGTACAAGTTGCATTAGACAAAGACAAAGAAGCTTTACTAATATACTGTACATATGATGGGGATTTCAGTACTAATGCAACTTTACAATCCAGAAATTTGCACATGAGCTAGAGGGCTTAAATACTTGTCACTCGCTCATTCTGCTTAGGTCCCACTGGGGTAAAATCATTTGCGATGTGGAAATAGACAAATTTTCTCCCGATGGCTCCCGATGCTCCCAATGTTTTTACCAAAAAAACGGAGTAGTCCCAATAGAAATTGCACTTATTAGGCATCGGGGATGGTCCGGTGAACATTCACTGATGCTTCGGCTATGGTCACAAAGCTTCTTGGAATGTCCCCCGAACAATGCCCGTGAAACATCGGGATGGCTCCCGATGCTCAGGAAAGCTCCGGGGTACCTTCGCCGATAGTCGGCGAAGGTGCCCCGGAGCTTTCCCGAATTTGAAACATCATCGGGGGAATATCCCCGTAGATTAGGGGATGCATCGGTGAGTACTTGCGAACCATCCCAGGTGCCTCAGGGAAGGGTTATTGGGGGAGGTATATATTGTAGCGAGCTACAGGGTGCAACCAGCCTCTATAATTATCAAACAGTTTGGATGGGAATCCAGTGCGAGACGCCAAGCAGGGTTTGGGAAAGAACTTTTTTTTACTGAAAAATCCTCTAACCTCTCTGTGCACTCCCTGTAACTCATCCCACCACAAAAACTGATATCGCCGAATGAAAACTTTCTTTTTTTTAATCACTCGCATTCACTCCACTTACTCCTGCCCTGAGTTTGTTTGTTTAATGTTTGTTTAATGACGAGAAGGCTGTCGGGCATTGCTTCATTTAGCTGACCGCGACTTGCATCTGGCAAGCGCATCTGGTTATTATAATCTGTACTGCAGCAGCCCGATCTTTTCCTTTAGAAATTAATCAACAATTTTTTTAAATTTTTTTTTTATTATTGAGTGGCTGGATATACATATTTAGTTTTCTTGCAGGTGTATAAGCTGGGGCCTGCAACTTGGGTTATTTATTTTCCGCAGATAAATGTGTTTTTTTTCCCTTAACCTGTTCATTTTTTCTCTTGATGTACAGCGCCCTCCATAATTATTGACACCCCTGGTTAAGATGTGTTAAAAGCCTTAAAATAAATTCAATTTTTATTGCAGAAGCATACTCTCACACTGATAATTGTAGAAAAATGTAACCTTCAACTCAAGTGAATTTTAAGGGAAAAAAAAATCCCTGACTAAGAAATAATTATTTTTCATAAAATCACCTGTTCCACAATTATTGGCACCCCTAACAATTCCTAGGAAATAAATGTAATTGAAGTATTTCTGTCATTTCTACAGTAGTTTACAAAGTTGATCAGAGTATCTAGGAACATTTAATTAGTAATTCATCACTTCCTGTTTCCCTGGGGTATAAATATGACGTGACACAGAGGCCATTTCTTTTATCCACTCTTCAGCATGGGAAAGACAAAGGAACACACCATTCAAGTAAGGCAGATGTGTGTCGACCTTCACAAGTCAGGCAATGGCTACAAGAAAATAGCTACTCGCCTGCACCTGCCCATATCTACCGTCAGAGGAATCATTAAGAAGTTTAAAACAACTGGAACAGTGGTAAACAAGCCTGGACGAGGATGCAAGGTTATTTTGCCACCACGCACAGTGAGGAGGATGGTAAGAGAAATAAAAAGTTCTCCAAAGCTCACTGTTAAAGAATTGCAACAAATGGTAGCATCTTGGGGTCACAAAGTCTCCAAAACAACCATCAGGCGCTATCTACATGCCAGCTGTTTGGGAGGCATGCACGGAATAAACCTTTTCTCACTCACAATCATAAACGCAAACGTCTGGAGTTCGCTAAGCGGTACTGGGACTTCAACTGGGACCATGTGCTTTGGTTAGATGAGACCAAGATAGAGCTTTTTGGCAACAAACACTCTAAGTAGGTCTGGCGGAACACAAAAGATGAGTATGCAGAAAAGCAACTCATGCCCACTGTGAAGTATGGGGGAGGATCGGTGATGCTGTGGGCCTGTTTCTCTTCCAGAGGCCCTGGGAACCTTGTTAGGGTGCATGGCATCATGAACGCTTTGAAATACCAGGACATTTTAAATCAAAATCTGGTGGCCTCTGCCCGAAAGCTGAAGATGGGTCGTCACTGGGTCTTAATAAAGATAATGACCCTAAACATGTGGCCAAATCTACACAGAAATGGTTCACCAGACACAGAATCAAGCTCCTCCCATGGCCATCTCAGTCCCCAGACCTCAACCCCATTGAAAACCTGTGGAGTGAGCTGAAGAGGAGAGTGCAGAGGAGAGGACCCAGGTCACTGGATGATTTAGAGAGATTTTGCAAAGAGGAATGGTCGAAGATCCCTCTTTCTGTATTCTCCCATCTTGTGAAACATTATAGGAGATGATTAGGTGCTGTTTTGTTGGCAAAAGGGGGTTGTACAAAGTGTTAACATCAGGGGTGCTAATAATTGTGGCACACATGATTTGATGTAAAAGAATTATTTCTTAATGTGGGATTTTTTTCCCACTGAATAAATGCACTTGAATTTCCTCTTTTTTTCATTGTGGTCCTATATTATTTAGAAAAAAACTGAATTTATTAGAAGCTAAAGAACACATCTTAACCAGGGGTGCCAATAATTATAGAGGGCGCTGTAAATAATGTTATGATTTGAGCAAACGGAAGTGTCTCTTTCTTTGTTGGTACAATACAAATTATTTACTTTCTCATGGTTTTGTTGGCAAGTTTTTCCGTAAAATGCTGTAGTGGAGCTGAACACTACTAATTTATTTTGGTCTAACAGACAACCTGGCGCCCGGACAAAACATTGATAAAATAACTGTGTTTGGCTACGCTATAATATGTGCACATTTTGGGCTCAGCATCATTCTCTCTCTGGCATGTACTTATATGAAATGTACTTATAATGCGTGTGAATGCAAATTCCAGCCAATCAGCGCCATGGAAAGAATGCACTTTTCAACCGTCGCAGAAATTTCGGCGAATATTCGGGGATGCAACCCTGACATCAGGAATGTGTCACCGAAATGTCGCCGAACTTTCGCCGAAGATTCAAATATCCCCAAAGGTCCCCTGATACTTCGGCGAGACATCACCGACGCTTCGGGGATGCCTCGAGGAAAACAATATTTCACTGATTCCCCGTGGCTCTGGAAAGCTCCAGCGAGGCCTCCCTGGCCTGTTTTCCCGACAAAACGTCGGGAACGCATCGGGAAAAATTTCAATGCAAGCATTGAAATTTTTCGCAGTTCTCCTGATGCCTTCCGATGGTTCAAGATGGCTCGCGACGCTCCCGAAGCTTCCCCGGGACATCGGGGAACCTGTTCCCGACGCCTCCCATGGTTCATCAATTTCCATCGGGAGTACATCGCCGAGGCAAAAAATGCCCAGTGAGACTGAGCCTTTAGGAAACATCTGTGAAACAAGATTCAGCCGAGTAGGGAGAGACAAACAAGATGTAAAACAGTCACAACACACATACACCTAAAAGGCATATCGAGCTGCTGAACTGCGAAGAGACATACAAAGAATTCAGATGAGGGTTGTAACAAAAAATGGAAAAGTTATGATCCAGACCAGGAATCAAGAGAGTACAATCAGAGGCAGAGTACAATCCAATAGTGGGGCTTATTGATGGTTATACAGTGGGATGGAGCCCAGAAGATGATAGCACATTTCAGTTCAGATGTTATGGGCAAAGGTGCGTAGGCACTCCCAATGCGCAGTCAGTGGCTTTCCGGGATGACTGCTGGATGGAGTAGCCTGGAATCCATACATATCAAGTGATGGTCGCTCCCAACGGTCACTGACTGATATCACTCTGGCCTCAGTCGTATAGGCCAGCGTTTAGCCCTTACGTGACTAATGAACTGGATATATAAATATTCATGTTTTCTGCTCTTAGCTGATTGGGTGACCTTTTGGCGAGAACCACCAATCGCACGGTGCCATTTGCAGAATGAATGCTGACCGGGTTATCCGTCATCTTGTTGTCAGAAGTGGTAGCTAAGTAGGCGAGCATTTAAACGTTTGGATATGCAAGTATCTATCTTATATCTGCATGTTGCGTGTATATTTCCTTTTACTTTGCTACATCAGGCATTTTACAACACAACTAACGGCTGTACTCAGCATTACGAATATGAGTTAGCTGGCCGGCTACGGCATTCGACCGCGGTCAAGTGAGCCGTCGTTCGTGGAAGCCCGGTCAAGCCAGCCGCGACTTGGATTTTGATGCGTGTTTATTAGTTATGTTCCGGCCGTACGGGTCGTTGGAGCAGCCAAACAAGACAAAGAACGACCCCAATTTCAGCACTAATTTCTCTCGAGTGATACCTAGTAAAAACGATATCTTATTATATTTCTCGCAATATGAAATCCAAAGAAATTAAAATGGCTTACATTTTAATGGAAGCTATTTTGCTGTTTTCTATTTATTAAATAAAGGTAAACTCCAAATTTAAAATATCAATTCATTATCTCGAATTTGTCATGGAAACCTTTCCCTTATAGGTTGAATGAAATGACCAATGAATTATTGTTTAGGATGGTTTTGGCTATGACCATGTTAGTGCATGTGACTTCAAATGACGTTAAAGCACACTTTTGTTTTACATTTAAAAACCTTAGGCATATGAAACTTACAACAGGGCGGGGCGGGGGGCCTCCTGGCCACCAAGAAACCGAGAAACCGGACTTGGACTGCTGCTCTCCAACTGGACTACTGGCCGAGAATGCGGAAGGGGAGGGGCTGTAAGGACCAACCCTTACATGTTGAGTTACATGCGTGCAGGACTCCACTGAAAATTAAAATAACCAGGAAACAATGCGTTAATTTAACTGTTAAATTCAGTCAGTTTATGACAGTGAACGAGGAAAGGGCGGACAAGGAAAGGAAAGAAATGTGAAAGAATAGACATTGAAGTAAAATTGAGGTGCTTGAGGCAGGGAAAAAAATATTGGGATGATGTTTGTTGAGAGCATGCGTCATCATGTCAACTGCTTGGAGCACATACACTACTGGTCAAAAGTTTCAGGACACCCCAATTTTTCTAGTTTTTTATTGAAAATTATGCAGTTCCAGTCCAACGAATAGCTTGAAATGGTACAAAGGTAAGTGGTGAACTGTCAGAAGTTTTAAACAAGAGGTAAGGTTACCAAGGTTTTTTGCTCGCTGACGAGTAGGTGAAAGGATGGTTCCTCAGTGTGTGACATCAACTGTCAAACATGCAGGAGGAAGCGTGATGGTCTGGGGCTGTTTTGCTGGATCCAGGTCAGTGACTTATAGAGTGAAAGGCACCCTGGGCTGAACCAAACAGCTACCACAGCATTCTGCAGCGCCATGCAGTACCATCTGGTATGCGCCTAGTTGGTCAGGGGTTCATCCTACAGCAAGATAATGACCCAAAACATAAGTCCAAGCTCTGCCAGAACTACCTTAGGAAAAAACAAACAAGATGGTAAGCTTGAAAACATGGAGTAGCCAGCACAGTCTCCAGACTTAAACCCCATCAAGATGTTTTGGGATGAACTGGACAGAAGAGTGAAAGTAAAGCAACCTACAAGTGCCACACATTTATGGGAACTTCTCCAACGGAGTTGGGAAGAACTTTCTGAAGAATATTTGATTTCCATTGTAGAAAGAATGCCATGAGTGTGTTCAGCCGTTATATCTGCCAAATGTGGCTACTTTGAGTCAAAAGTTTAAAATACATATTAGTTTATAAATTGATTCCATGGTTTCTTTTTTAACTTAAATTGTTAATTTGTTCTATCATTTGTTCTATCTTTCATTCCAGAGTACAATGAGACATTAAACTGCATAATTTTCTATGAAAAAAATGGAAAAATTGGGGTGTCCTAAAACTTTTGACCGGTAGCGTAAGTGTGAAGTAAATTTTTTGCTGAAAAAGTGTGCTTTTTGTTAAACTGAGGCAAAATTATACTGACCTGAAGCATGTTTATTTAATACAGTTACCTGCAAAGAAAGAAGTAAGTTGGATGTAAATCATATTTTTCACCTTGTTTCAAAGTTTTACATAGTTTTTTCTCAAAACTTGAAAAAATGCACAAAACCTTTTTGTGCTCCAAGCAGTGGATGTGTTTGCGAGAGTATAGCATGTGCAGAGCGGTTGATTGGAACAGTGCTAGGTGCCCAGAGCAGCAGAGAACTCCCCCAGCTGCAGAGGTAACCCATCGCCCCCAGGCACACCCCCCGCTGCGGAAGTAACCCATCACCCCCAGGCACACCAGACTTGCCACCATGCCGCTGCATGGAGGCCACCCAAACAGGAGGACAACTGAGGCCCCGAACACAGCGCCACCCCAAGAGGCATGGAGGGTTCCACAGAGTAGACAAGATGCTGGCGAACCCCAGCCCAGACCCAAGCCACTCCCTACAGCCACAGGAGCGAGCAGCATGTGCAAGGATGAAACCCAGCACACAAACACCCCCCAGCACGGCTCCCAGACAGAGCCCCCCCCGGAGATGCCAGCACCTGACTGGCAGCCCCCCAGGGATCAAGCAAGCAGCAACCCCGAGCACCTCTGCACCCCCCCTAGAGCCAAGGCACCCAGCATTGGAGCCACGAGAGGGCACACAGGCAGGCCACAAGCCCCAGGCATGCACTCCCACAGCCCAGCACACAGCCCCCACCACCAAGACAGCAACCCCCTCGAGGTAGAGAGCGTGCCCCCAGCTTCTACATTCCTGTGCCATCTCTTGCCGAGTTGTTCCAAATGCCACGTTGGGGAGCTGTGGAAAGGCCCCAATGACTGCTTTTGCCATCTAACACAAAAGAATGTGGTACACTGAATCACTGTTGCATACTGTAATTTTAGGACTAAATGAGACAATTGTAACATTATGAATGTACACAGACAAATAGCTTGATATTATTGTAACCAGGGCTTTGAACCGGTTTGCGGAACGCAAACGAAAACCAGAAACTTTTGGTATTTTGCTAGGAACAAAAACGAAACCAGAAACTTTAGAATTTTTAATGTTCCGAAGCAGAATCGTTTATAAAAAATAATGGTAACCTGTTAATACCGTAAATTTTTTCGTTTTTGAAATGTTTTGCGTTTGGGCTGCAATGACCAACAAACGTTCACTTCCTGTGTGTTGTTCCCTGGCATGCCCCGGCAGAGTAGAGAGAATTCAGCCACCTATCACCAGCAGGTGAGAGGCGATTAAGAAGAAATACCGGTAAGTAAATGCAGTCTCCCAAACTCAAACATAACTATAAGAGATAGGCTAAATATTATAGACTAATAGGCTAATCTGAAATGTTTGTAACCTATTTACTTGCCTAACAAGAATTTTGTGGTTGTGGGCCGTGTTAAACATGTTAAAGTGATGTTGGAAACAGCTAAGCCTAATGCTGTGCGTAGCCTGCCAATTTTCTTCACTAAAATGCAATAGTTCTCGACCATTAGCAAAATCCAGGGGTACAAAAGCGTAACACAGCAGCGGTCAGTCGCAGTCACAAAGGCCCGCTGAAACCTCACCTTTCAATTCTGAATAACATAAACCTCTCGCAGTTTACATTACCCGATTAGCAACAGCTGCTCAGACTAATTGATCGAAGTCAATGGGAGACATCAAATTTGTTCTCGATTGTACTGTTATACATTGCAGCACAAAATTTTGAGGCATTTTCATCTGCTCATAAATGAAGACTTAAAATATCAATACGACCTTATAAATTCTGTGGACATGTATCTCTTGAAACGCCAAAGATTTGCATTAATTATTTTGCGGGGCTCATTAAGCAATAAGCCAGGAGAATCCATTTTATATTCTGAATGTAGTCACAGCTAAAGAGCGTTGTTAGGCATGATGTACAGCAGAGTGGCAATTGTGAGAATCGCGAAAACGATTGCAGTGTATCATGGAAGGTTTTGGTTTTTATTTTTTTGCATTAAAATTGCCAATTTGCCATCCTTACAATGCTAAGTCAATTATATAAAGGAAACCAAAACCATTGTGTTCGCCAGTTTTTCAGCAATTTTACTTTGCTTAAACAAGGAACAAGACTGGATTTGTTTCCCGTGGCTTCTGCATCTCTTGAGCTTTTGTCATGGTGGTGTTTGGGCTCAGTCGCCCTGATTCAATATTTGACTGCGCGACTCGAAAATGTACTGAATGACCAGAGGAGCATGTGAAATGCACTGATTAAGTCCTGACAAGGTCTGGCCATTTGTTAAATGATCTCAATGGCAGCTGTAGCCTGTCCTGTGTCTGTCATTTGCATATATTGAGCAACGTGAGAAGCGAAATGGGATCTGTTCTGTTGTTTGGCAATAAATGACGTAGCAGAAGTTATTCTTGTCTTAATTCATCAATAATAATGTAACAAATGTGGCCAAATAATTACTTAGTGATGCAGCTTGTATAAAGCATAGGCCTTGTGAATTGTCGTGTTTGTTGTGGGATAAAGGAAATAATAGCCCATTTGAAAGTGCTAATGTTAAACTTACCAATTGAAAGTTCTATGGCTGACATGGAACAATATAAGCCGGTTCAGGAACGAAATTTTTTGGTTCTAACCGGTTCGAGAACGTAAATTTTGGGGTGGAACCCAAAACCAGAAACGTTAAAATACTGTTTCTGTTCAGAACTAACCAATTGGGAAAAAATTCTGGTTCAAAGCCCTGATTGTAACACTATCTATAGCCCAACTAGTGTAAATTTGTCCCACCTAACCCTCACTACAAAAATTTCAGTGCTGCATACTTTTTTACGCGAGGCCACATAACCCTATGGGCAGATGTAACAGTATTTACCATGGCTTCAAAGTCTAAAATCCTGAATTATGGGTTCTGACGGTAAGTGCATCATAGACCCTATTAGTGCACATCATATTCAAGTATCATACAGTATGTACTTATGTTCCGGGTTCTGAGGAATCAGTGCTCAATCACTATTGGATTTGCATTTGTTAAAAGTGTAAATTAAACTTTTCAGCCAGTATAAATGTGTCCTGGTCAGTTAGTGTCTGAGCAGAAAAACCAAGTTACCAAATGTGGTTTGACATCATGCATGTACCAATATTATTCGTACAGTTCATTTGATGGGGTCAGTAGTAGACACCAGTATCAAAGTCTGATGTTGAATTTGAGGACATATTGCACTGCAGTGGCAACCATATGCCCACCATTTTAGAAAAATTCGCGAGAAAAATCAGCTCGAATGACAACACAGCCGTAATTTCTTCAAAAATCAGATGTCATTATAACAATTTTCTTGAGAGGTTACATATAATTAAAAATATATTCCTGTTAAGAATGACCCTGGTTATGAAAGCATTTAATTTCATATGATTTTACTGTGGAGTTTTAGAGAAATTTATGGGGGAAGTCAGCTCAAATGGCAAAACACCTATAATTTATTCAAAATTCAGACGTCATTAAAACAATATGCTTGAGATGTTACATAACAGGAAAATATTTTTAATTTTAAGAACCCTGGCTTTGAACGCATATGATTTCATTTGAATTCACTGTGAAGTTTAATAGAAATTTACAGGGAAAATAAGCTCAAATGACAACAGCCATAATTTCTTCAAAATTCAGACATCATTAAAACAATTTTCTTGAGAGGTTACATGAAATTAAAAATATATTCCTGTTAAGAATGACCCTGGCTATGACAGCATGTAATTTCATATGATTTTACCGTGGAGTTTTAGAGAACTTTACAGGGAAAATCAGCTCAAACTGGCAACACAGCCATAATTTCTTCAAAATTCAGATGTCATTAAAACAATTTTCTTGAGAGGTTACATGAAATTAAAAATAAATTCCTGTTAAGAATGACCCTGGCTATGACAGAATGAATTTTCATTTGATTTTACCATGGGGTTTTAGAGAAATTTACAGGGAAAATCAACTCAAATGGCAACACAGCCGTAATTTCTTCAAAATTCAGATGTCTTAAAACAGTTTGCTTGAGAGGTTACATGAAATGTAAAATATATTCCTGTTAAGAATGACCCTGGCTATGAATGCATATAATTTCATATGATTTTACTGTGGGGTTTTTGAGAAATTTACAGGGAAAATCAGCTCTAATGACAACACAGCCATAATTTCTTCAAAGTTCAGACGTCAATAAAACAATTTTCTTCAGAGGTTACATGAAACTTAAAATACATTCCTGTTAACAATGACCCTGGCTATGAATGCATATAATTTCATATGATTTTACTTGTACATTGGGCTTTTTCCACGTAATTTCTAAATCCCACAGCTGTAATGAAATTATAGACGTTAATATAATTTCTTCAACAGGAAAATTTAAAAAATTTTCATGTAACCATTAAGAAAATTTATTTTAATGACGCCTAAACTTTGAAGAAATTTCATGGCTGTTGTCATTAAAGCTGATTTTCCCTGTTTTTAAAAAACACCACAGTAAAATCATATGAAATTTACATGCTTTCATATTGTCATTGTTAACAGGAATGTATTTTTAATTTCATGTAACCTCTGAAGAAAATTGTTTTATTGACGCTGAACTTTGAAGAAAAATTATGGCTGTGTTGTCATTAGAGCTGATTTTCCCTGTAAATTTCTCAAAAACCCTACATTAAAATCATATGATATTACAAGCATTCATAGCCAGGGTCATAGTTAACAGGAATGTATTTTTAGTTTCATGTAACCTCTCAAGAAAATTGTTTTAGTGACATCTGAACTTGGAAGAAATTATGGCTGTGTTGTCATTTGAGCTGATTTCCCTGTAATTTTCTCTAAAACTCCACAGTAAAATCTTATGAAATTATATCCATTTTTATCCAGAGTCCCTCTGAACAAGAATCTATTTTACATTTCATGTAACCTCTCAAGGAAATTGTTTTAATGACGTCTGAAGTTTGAAGATATTGTGGCTGTGTTGTAATTTGAGCTGAGTTTCCCTGTAATTTTCTCTAAAACTCCACAGTAAAATCTTATGAAATTACATCCATTTATAGCCAGGGTCCTTCTTAACAGGAATCTATTTTACATTTCATGTAACCTCTCAAGAAAATTGTTTTAATGCCGTCTGAAGTTTGAAGATTTTGTGGCTGTGTTGTCATTTGAGCTGATTTCCCCTATAAATTTCTCTAAAATTCCACAGTAAAATCTTATGAAATTATATGCATTAATAGCCAGGGTCATTCTTAGCAGGAATCTATTTTATATTTTATGTAACCGCTCAAGGAAATTGTTTTAATGACGTCTGAAATTTGAAGATATTGTGGCTGTGTTGTCATTTGAGCTGATTTCCCCTGGAAATTTCTCTAAAATTCCACAGTAAAATCTTATGAAATTATATGCATTAATAGCCAGGGTCCTTCTTAACAGGAGTCTATTTTACATTTCATGTAACCTCTCACGAAAATTGTTTTAATGCCGTCTGAAGTTTGAAGATATTGTGGCTGTGTTGTCATTTGAGCTGATTTCCACCGTAAATTTCTCTAAAATTCCACAGTAAAATCATCTGAAATTATATGCATTTATAGCCAGGGTCCTTCTTAACAGGAATATATTTTACATTTCATGTAACCTCTCAAGAAAATTGTTTTAATGATGTCTGAAAATTGAAGAATTTATGACTGTGTTCTCATTTAAGCTAACTTCCCATTGGAATTTCTCTAAAACTGCACAGTAAAATCTAATTTGATCTTTAGTCTTCATAGCCAGGGTCACCATGAGCAGGATTACATTCGTAATTTCCTATAACCTTTTCTGTGTATTTTTTTTTAAAGATAGCTGAAATAGAAGGACATTATGATTGTGTTGTCCATTTAATTGAATTTGCCTTTACATTTTTTTGATAGTGAACAGGAAAATCATCTGAAATATAGTGCATTCATAGCCAAGGTCATCCTGAACAAGAATCCATTGTTAATTTTAGGTAAACTATTCTGTATATTTTTTAATCGCATCTCATTTTGGTGGAAATTTTGACTGTATTGTATTTTGAAATGACTTTCCTTTCAATTTCTCTTTAACTGTACAGTGAAATCTTAGGAAATTTTTTGAGTTCATCGCCAGGATCCAATTGAACAGGATTGCATTCCAAATTTCATGTAAAGTTTTCTGAATTTTTTTTTATGACATCTCAAATGTGCCTCCCGGCTCGTTCATTGCCCAGAGACTCTGCTGCCACTCAGATGAATACTCGTATAAACACGAGCCGGGAGGCGGGACTTCCGTTGAATGCGCGAGCTTAGTTGAAGCACAACTGTGGTATTTTATTATTTTTAGCAAAAAATAACCGTGTTTCTAGAGTTCTGAGGATTCGAGTGGACAAAGCAGACTCGGATTATACTGGACGATGCGTTGGACAATGGTTTGAAAGTTTGTCAACGGACATTTTGTGGAGTTTTCCCATTGCTACTGGGTGACCCCATTTGCTTCCAGCACAAAAGGAATTTGGATAATTTTTCAAAACTCTCCAGTGGCCATAAAGTTGCGCCAGGTGCAAAACAACTTTGTCCGTTCAAGACATCTAATGGTGAGTAATTGATACACAAATTGTAGTTTTTGGGTGGACATCACTTTAAGCCTATGAAGCCGGTATGTAATATGACAGTTGCTAATTAATTCCTTGCCTGTCTACTTTCTTCGGAAAAGAGAAGATGGATAACTTGTTCCTATTATTGCAACCTATTGCTGCACAACATTTCGGCTTTTTTAACGTGGAGGGCCAACACTTATTTTGCCGCTTTTCCCCACTTGTTTAATATCTGATATCAATCCAGTACAAGATCATAGTGATCAAATATATTCTTTTTCCCTTGAAAAATGATTAAACATCGATGGCAATAATATACTATTCAAAAAAAGTAGGGGATATTGGATTTACAAGTACCATGAAATGCAGATCATGAGGTCAGGAAGGAAACAAATGACATAAAAACATTAAGGAAACATTTGTCAATTTATTCGAAACCCTGTGTACAGTCAGTAAAGGACAGATTCTCCAGAATAAGGGTCGACACAAACACAGGGTCACACAGCAAATTTACCACCATTGTGAAACAGAGTCAGTAGCGGGTAAAACCCCCTCGGTTGGCTAGACAAGCTCGAATTCGGCGTGGCATACTCCTAACGAGACGTCCCAGGTCATTTTGGGGAACGTTATTCCATTCCTGTTGCAATGCTGCAGCAAGTTTTTGGACATTGGCAGGAGGTTGTTGACGTTGGCGTAGCCGCTGTCCAAGCATGTCCCAGACATGCTCGATGGGGGGAAAGGTCCGGACTGAGTGCTGGCCATGGTAATGTGGTGATATTCTGCTGCTGGAGGTAATCTGTAACGATCCTGGCCCTATGACATCTGGCATTGTCATCTTGGAAAATGAAACGGCGGCCATAACGACGTGCAAACGGTACAACATGGGGTGCCAAGATGTTGTCCCGGTAGTACTGCCCTGTGACACGTCCAGCAACAACATGCAAGTCTGTTCTGCCGGCAGCAGTGATGCCTCCCCACACCATTACAGATCCACCCCCATACGGATCATGTCTAATGACGTTAACGTCATGGAAACGTTCGTTACGTCGGGCGCCAAACCCTCCTGCGTCTGTCAAGGAAGTCCACAGTGAACCTCGACTCATCTGAGAACATTACGTTGTTCCATCGGCGATTATCCCAGCGTTGATGATGACGACACCATTGGAGTCTGGCCCTAATGTGATGATCCCTCAAACAGGGAATGACACGAGGACGTCGGGCGTGTAAGTGAAATCTGTGCAGACGATTCCTGATGGTCTGGCCACTCACTACCAAGCCAGTATCCCTTTGAAGTTGAGACCTTATCTGATTTGCTGTTACCATACGATTTCTCAAGACAATAGTGCGGATGAATCTGTCCTGAGCCTGAGTTGTTGCCCTTGGTCGACCGGATCGTGGTCTATCCTGAACAGACCCTGTAGCACGATGTCTGGACCATAATCTGCTGATGACAGACTGGGAAACATTCATTGCCCTTGCCACAACGACCTGTCTTGTGCCAACCTGTAGCATGCCAAGGGCACGTAACCTCTCCTCCTGTGTTAGACGGCGCATGGTCTCTGTTTAATTAACGACTTCAACCACTGATAATCTGATGCTTTCTCTTCAAAATCTTCCTTTACAGTGGCTCTAACCTTCCAATTCAGAGTCATGCAAATTTGTGGCACAACCCCCTTGATCATCAATAGCATCCCGTGCAGATCGTGAGAGTGTCATTGATGTGTATGGGTGATGAATTTCTTTGGAAATGCTTCCTCAGTAAGGAACTATACAACATGGTTTCGTATCCCTTTGTATATGTGAAAATTTTGATCTCAAAATAAAATATCCCCTACTTTTTTTGAATAGTATAGTATCACTGAACATAAGAACAAAAGCATTATTTCAGTTTGAAAGTTTAATTCGTAGTTTGCCGCAGTCCATACTGTATTTCTGTTTTGCCAGATGTTATCTGACCGCTGCAGAGAGAGACACAGGTCTTGAACAAAGTTCATTTTCTCCTGATCTGTTGGTCTTAAAAATGCCATTGCAGCTCCAGAATATTTGGAAGATATGTGGCCTGCGAAAAATAAGTCGAGTATTTAATTCTGTGACAATGGGGCAAAATCATCGGTGATAATCTGTGCTCACGTTCACTTCTCCCCATTGGGATAAATTCATTCAGGACCCACCGCAAGTCTGTCTAAAGGGGCGGGGCGCCCTTGCGACTGTGAGCCAATCACAGATCTCGCATGGATTTTGTGCGAATATTTGAAAGTCAAACGCTGGCCTACCGACTGAGGCCAGACATATCAGCAAGTGACCGTTGGGAGCGACCAAAGCTTGATATGGATGGATTCCAGGCAAGGATGGGGTGTACAGTTCACTAGAACCAAAATGTCTGAAGGCAAGATGTAGTAGCTTAGAAGGAACGCAGTTCCCATGCTGATGAACCTAGAAGGACTGGGAGCTTGTTCCTAATAAATTGGACAGCAGAACAGACTGGGAAAAGATTAACAGGAATGTTGTCTCAATCCTGGAGACCATGAGAAAGTCTTGGGAGCTTGTTCCGATTAACTGAACTACAAAAGAAACTTCCATAAATTATTATCATTAAAGGTTACGTGTTACTTTCAAAAGACAAAGAGTTTTACTGTAAATACCCACTGGTTCTGCGCACACATGGCAAATAAAAATCCAGCAACTAGAATCTCAAAGTAGGGGGTGAATATTGGTCACAGATACAAAGAGTGAGGTAACTATGAGACAAGACACAGCACGCACAACATAAACCAATCAAAGGAGATATTCCTTCTAATAGATACTCAAGTTGCTGAATAGGAAGAGACAGAGAAGACATTCACGCGAGGGTTGTGACAATGGGTCCCATTACATCTGACAAAAAGCCAGTGCCACATTCCACGATCAGAACATCATTCCAACAGTCAAACACGGTGTTAGTATATGATGGTCTGCGACTGTTTTGTTGCATCAGAACCTGGCCAACTTGCTGTTATTGATGGAACAATGAATTTTGATCTCCATCAGAAAATCCTGAAGGAGAATTTCCAGCCATCGGTTCAAGACCTATAGCTCAAGTGCAGTTGGGTTATACAGCAGGACAATGATTCCACCACATGCAAGTCCACTTCTGAATGGCTCAAAAAGTAACAAAATTAAGATTTTGGAGTGGTCTTGTCAGTGTCCTGACTTAAATCTGATCAAAATGCTGTAGCATGACTTTTAAAAGGTAGTTCATGCTCGAAAACCCTCCAATGTGGCTGAATTGAAACAATTCTGCGCAGAAGAGTGGCCCAAAATTCCTCCACAGCGACGTTAAAAACTCAGTGCCAATTATTGCACACGTTTGACTGCAGTTGTTGCCACCAAGGGTGGTACAAGCAGTTACTAGGTTCAGGGAGGCAAATATTTTTTCACATGGATGATACAGGTTTTAAATAACTATTTTCCTTTAATAAACAAAATCATCATTTAAAAACCGCATTTTCTGTTTACCCACGCTGTCTTTGTCTTACATTAATATAAGTTGGACAAATGAAAAAATGTTAATATGACAAATAAGCCAAAAAAAGAAATTGTAATATAAGCTCATTCAATGGGATAAAATAACGATGCCAAAGGACTCATTTTTAGTTGCTCATGAACATTAGGGTGAGAGTGTCACTGATGAGTCGGAATGATACCATGTTGCTATTGGCCATGTACATAGCATTTATGTGGTTATATGTGTAATATGTGAATGTGTTTATTTTGAGATTTTGGAGATGATTTCAGGTATTTCAAACAACTGTGCTTTGGTTAGCCAAATCCGGGAATATCTAAAAAAAGTTTACATTATGTGGAGAGAAAATGTTGATGTAATTTTTCTTTGAATAGTGATAGAAAAGGAGGATTTCACAGTATGACCAATTTCTTTGTACTGGCTTTTCATTGTTGATAGGTATTATTAACTGATCTGATCCTTATGACAGATTATAGGTTCTGAAGTTCTAGACAATGCGTACAATGCATCTTCTGACCATTTGTGCCACTAGCCTGATGCATTACTCATGATCGCATAGACATGACACTGCAAAAAATACCTCCCATAGACTTGAATCTACAAGGGTAGACCAGCGATCAGCACACTGAGCTAGCTTCCTAACCGCTATCCGGCTAGACTGTCATGTAACAGGGCTTTTCCGGTGTCCTTGAAATTGAGGTTCCTCTGTCATATCCATTTAGGAACGAGATGCAGTCATCTGCCAAATGCTTAACCTTATAAGATGAACCATAATTACAAAATGTTTTATTTTCCATAATGAACTTGGGTATTGTCAATTTCCAATAATAATTTGCTTTGCTTACTATTGCAGTGGCACTTAATTGTAGGCATTTAATATGTAAACTCACACATGATTTAACTGGGCTTTAACTATGCTTGAACATATTATGCCAAAAGATGAAATGCTGAAATTGATAAGTAAATATGATTTCTATCTCATACTCTGTGTATGGTTGTCACGAATTTCACCAGAGAAGCATTTGAGAGGAAATTAAGGTTGATGTAGTCCTTTGGATAACGTAGACTCAGTGTATCATTAATTCTATATGTTGTCAATGCCTCATGTCCCAATTCTGCATTATATGCCACTTAAGTCATTGGCCTCTCTAAATGCATGCTCAAAAGAGGCCAATAACAATGCACAAAATTGAAACTCTGATAACACCTCGTTATCAAGCAGAAAAAAAAACCTACAATTAAAACTGTTGCTGCTAAAAGAGCACAGGCTGCCTTATTATTCATCCATTACATCTTATCCATGAGTAAATCCCTTCTCTCAGCTGAGCCGGCATCAAGGCTAGAGTCTGTCTGTGACTTGTCTGCTCTTGTTCAGGTACTCCGTGCACAAGCTACTTCAGCCAGGCACTGGTATGATACGCAAAGAAAAATGTTTCTTTAGCCCAGAATTAAAATGTCTTAGTTTACAAAATTAATCGTTTTATCTTTTAAAAAAATTGCTGTGCTGAAAACAGTAAGTGAAAATAATAATCTTTGAGGCAATATCCTTTATTATTTTTGGAAAATAAAAGTAAACAAACAGGAGCGCTGTCCAGGTAAGACGCAATAGGTAAGAAATTACTGTTTATATGAATAACGATGAATCACTAGGTTCATTCACTCTAAATATTCTGATATATAATTCTATAGTTTTATGTTAGTTAACGCGGCAAAATTTGGTGCTTATGTTATGAAATACAGAGGGTACTGCCCTTTAATCTTAAATATACTTTTCAATTGATATAACCACCGGATTTTTCATTCCAACTCACAGGTTATGTTATTATTACATGTTATGACTCATTTTCTAAAAGAATACAGTCCGTATATTCTTGAAAATTAATTAAACCAGCAGTCACTCTCTTCCTTGGATTGATTTTACAGGTGTTATGAGACTGCAGGTGGCAGCATGAGGATCAGTGTTCTTTTCCTGCTAATTATTGGGATGTGTTTTCCCGGAGCTGTGAGTATTATTGTATGAGTACATATTTCATACATATGGAACAGTCTGTAAAAGATTTTTTCCTCTTTTTTTTGCTTTTTTTGTGTAACAACCTGTATTAGAAATACATTTTAATTTGGTGTGCCATATCTGCGTGTCAGTATTAAGCATGTCATTGAAACAGTATCATGATTATTAATGAAAAAGTTGACAGACTAGCCATTCTTGGTATGGATAGATCTTGTGTGAACTGCAGTGGACCATTTTGTACCCAGTTACTTGAACTTTGCAGTCCATTACGTAAATAACTAATACTGAAAAAAACGTCTATTTTGCCAGTGCTCTAAGATTATCATTCACTTTCATTGACATACTAATGACCTGACAGAAAGTTTTCATTTCATTAATGAGTATGGGAACAAGATCTTTGTGATTTGGATTCTAATATTAGCATTCAATGTAACTTGAATGGCAAGGCTTGCTGCTTAGCTATCTAGGCTTGCGTCGACGTGAGCAATGAGGACATTTTTGAATTTCACACAACGGTCTCATCATACTATTTCATTTGATGGTACTGTATAGTTTTAAACTGCAGGATTTGATTATCTTGAAAATAAAATAATCTTATGACCATTATAATTATTTTTGGGCTAAAAGATTAACAATGAATGCTTGGGTGGATAAATAAGGAGTGATGCACAAAGAGGTATTCAGAAATGGAACCTGGAATTGCAACTGAATAAATACTAGAACTTTTCTTTTCTTTCAGTTCCAGTAAGCAGGAATCAAAAAAATATATTATTTTCTGTATTTGTTTTTCGGCCATTTATCCTGTCGTGAAACTATATAGCAGGGATCCTCGAGGTCTGAGAATTGCTGGTTTTCCATTCTCCCTTTACCTGGGAATCAAGCTTAAAAGCAGTTTGGCTAATTGACAACACTAGTTGTTCAGTTAATTAGTTGATTGCCAAAAGGAAAGAAAACCAGGTTTGGATTTGGATTTTAGATCCAGATTTGGTGAGCTGTGCTTCATTGCACAGAAACAGGAAGAGTGGGAAAATTTTACCTGACAATTCTTGTCCTCCACTTCATGATTGGTTAGAGAATGTCTGGGAATCTCATTCAAAGCCACGGTATATTAATTCTATCATATTTGTGTCATTGCTATAGCTTCCAGGCCGTCCACGTGCAAGACAGTCTGAAAGTGCGGAGGTCAGTAAAGTGTTCTGTAAAACAAAGTATGTAAAGGCTCAAGAACATTTGCAGTCACTCTCAGTGCTTTTACTCTGACAATCAGAGAAATTACAATTTCACTCTTTGCAGCCGAGCAGTAAAGCATTTGTCCATAGCTTGTTTACAGAGGGCTAAATCATTTTGGATTGTGATTCTAACAATTTCTCAAAGAGTACAGATACACAAAACAGAACCAATGTAGTTGCTATATCACGCTCCATCTGAAGATGGAGTCGTGAGGTAGCATGGTAGTAGTTTGCACGTAACTAAGGCTACATTTGCACCGTTAGCAAAAGTGCTCAGTTCCGATCTTCTTCTCAGGTCGACTTTTTCTTTCAGGCTCGTCACATTATTATTTATAATGTGGCCTATGTCTGACACTATTTACAGTACCTTAAAAGCTACATGAAATTTGTTGTTAGTCTGAATTCTCTGAATGGATTAAACTGTATGCAAATGATATCCGGATGGCCTACTGCATTCAGTAGAATTTTGCTACATGCGACTAGTGGACAAGACTGTGGAAGAAGCGATATGAGGGGTTTTGGGGAAAAACGAGACGTATCCCAAAAAGTACTAAAGAGAAAATTAACACTTTTATCTTCCTCGATCATATGTTGTCTCACTGTGTTAATTTTATGCATAGACTTTATAAGGGAGTCCAAAAAAAAAAAAATCTCTACATACAGATGAAGTTTGGGTATTTGGACTTATCCAAAATACGGAAGTGATTGTGGAAAGCAAGCTAATGAGGATGTTGCAGCACAGAACTGCAATGAATGCAGACTGTGAGTTATGCCAAAGTCGCATTCATTCCGACCTGACTGTTCAAACTGTGGTTGCATTTATGCAGGCGAATATGTCTAGTAATCTGTTGGCATGTATAAAAGAGGCTCAAATCAGAACTGGAAATGTAAGGTTCTACAAGTTTTTTGCTGTTCACTCAATGATGAAAAAATGAGAACAATGTCACATTTGAGGAAAAAAAAAATAGATCTGGGCCGCTTCTCACTTGCTGTATGAACGTAGCCCGAGATTTAGCAGCAACATGCGCCGCCAGATTAGCAAGACATTTTTGATCTAGCACAAAGAAATAAATATTGCAAAGAAACAATATTTGATTCCAAGATGTACTTTGAATGCCAACAAAGGAAAAATAGAGCAAGTGATTCTTTTATGGATGTAAAGCTGGCATGGAGCAATTGACGTAAGCACTAAATCGTAGGAAACGACCTCCAAGGTACGTTGTGAATAACTTCCACAGATGTGAAATGACACAGCGCCCATATCAACTGCACGTCACTTTTCTCAGAGTACTGTCTAGAGTGAACCTGCAAGTAATCTCTAAATAAGCCCTTCCACTTGGCCGGAGCTGAAACTGCAGTACTCTACCTAATTCTGCATAGTTAGAGGCTATTTGACTCATCACAATAACATTTTAACTAAGAATTCACTTTGATTTTGCTACGTCCTTTTGCATGTGCAAAACCTTTCGGCTCATGCAAAACCAGTAGCATTGCCAATGATCGGTGCAAAATACCCCAGCAAATTAGTGGCAGTGTAACTGCTTTTGCAAGGCCAACAATATTTTGCTTTTGGGAAAGGCCTTTGTGAATGTGACACTGAGTGTACCATCCTTATATTTTTTCTTCTTCTCCGTTTTTCAGAGAATACGTGTTGTACGACTTTCGGCACTTTTCATTCCAAGGCCTGCGCCCCAGTATTTTGCAGTTCCTTGGATGTATTACCCCCAGTACATTCCTCAGCCTATTCCGATACCAATGCCTGCTCCTATTCCATTTCCTGAGATTTTTCCAGCTCCAGTGCCATTGCCGGAGGTCTTACCAGCACAAGTAACCAGCACCATGGCGGCCCCTACAACTCGATCTAATGGACGAGGAGACATATAAAGATGTATTTAAATCTTTCATGCTGTTTGATTCACAAGTGATTTTTCAAAGCTTTTATCAATGAATCTATTTATCTTTCACCAAAGAATTAATTTATTTCAAGACCATGAAGGTGGATCCATTAACAAGTACCTGATATAGACTTTTGTGATAAGTCTAAAATTTAGGATTTTTCACGTCAGCATAAGTAAATAAATAAATACATGAATAAATAAGAATTATGTTATCACCCCTGGGTGTTAGATACACATGTTTTTCAACTAATGAAAATCATATGAACTTATGACTAGGTTTCCTGAGTTCAACTTATAGTCATGTACACTTCATATGTTTTTATGTAAAAGGAAGTCCGTCTTTTTTCAATGAATAAAAATCAGACAACTTTGGGTGCACACTACGTGTCCCACCCAGTATAAGTACAGGATATTGGTTATAACTATAATGTCACTATGGTCTGGTTTAGTGATTACACGTCTGATTTTGGTCAGCATTTGTGGAGCTCTGCTGCCCAATTAGATGCTGAGTAGTGAACATATAATCTGTCTGCCATTTCCTCACACAGATACTGAGTGTGTAATGGATGCTTCCTGCCTGGGCCCTTTGCGAAACATTTAAGACAGTTCATTTGTCCTTGAATGCTGAAAGTTGTCTTCAGAAAATAAATTTAAATGTGTGCTTTGGATGCGGTGTTTCAGTTTTTGAATGCATGTTGTTTTGTCTCATAAATTATTTGTGTTCTCTACAACTGTACTGCACTTTGAGTGCCATCCAAATTAAAGACACTTCATAAATAAATGTTTTGATTATTTGAAGTTTCATGATATCTTGGGAAAGCTAAAAATCTCAGTTCAATTATTGATATAGCAATAATTTTATTAAAGATTACAGTTCGATTTTAACATTACTCCTGACTAAGCTGCCATCTTGAAATCCATGAGTTTACCCTTGAGAAACATGTTCAATATAAGCATATTTTCAAAAACTTTTTTTTTTTTTTTTTTAAATTAGAGTGGAGTGATGATTAGGTGTCATTTAATTTGATAAGAAAAGTGAAATTATAAACTTTAATTAATATTAGTATAAATTAACATTCTTTTTTTTTTTTTTTATCATGCCATACTTTGGTCCTCTGTTTAAAATCAAAAAAGACATTTCCTTAGCCACTGAGGCTCCATTTTTGTATTTCAAATTGGATATACAAGTTTAAGCTTTATATCTGCTATTATCGATTGCTGTTAGTGGCAAGGCAAAACAATTCCAAAGATAATTCTGGTTTTGAATGCTCTGCAGCATTCTTTGTTTAGTTCCCTGCTCTCCCGCTTCTTCTCCTCTGCCATTGTGATAGCCAGCAAGCTTCAATAACTTAAAACTTGGTCCCATCCCAAACTCAAATCCAGGTAAAGAGTTAAGACATGTCGAGGGCATGTAAAGACTCTGATGACCAGTTTGTCAGCACTGAGCATCATAAAAGCTTAGGTACCTGAGGTTTCTATAAAGCATTATTCAATCTTTAGATAGAGCAAATTTTGAATTTCCAACCGAAATTTTTCATTAAATAACAGCCTCTACAAAGCCCCAATATCAGCATTCTCGAGGCTGTTGGGGATCTCCTGCCGAGAAAAAAAGCTAGTGAAACAAATAGCCCATAAAAGAACTGTAGCACGTTTTCTGATCACTATGGAACCACCAACCAGCCAACTGTCTATTTTCACTGCGTGAGAGAGAGATTACCAATGAGAATTTGTAGAAATTTAATGGCAAAGGTTGGGCACACCAAGTGTTGATCTGATTTTGTTTCCTGCTCTAAGCTCCACTTTTCATGGGAGACAAGGAAAATAAAGAACCATTAAAAGGTACATAATTGAACAAATTGGAACACCCTGGTTCAATTTCCACTTTGATATGGAATGCATGATGGATGAGTGATTGTTCTGAATGATTGTTCTGATTGATCTCTCTCCACCAGGCATAAAGCTCCACAGGTCAATCATTCATACATCAAAAACTCTTGAAAAAATATTGAAGAAAAGGGTATTTGTACTAATTCTTTTTTCCCATTGTTATTTAATTGATTAAAATCCCCTACATGCTGGTGGTCCTCGATAGGCTTCAATGTTCGAAGACTCGGACGCTAGGATGTGTGAAAAATAAGGGAATGTAATGGGCCTGTGGTTTATGGTAAAGAGGGCTGCTCAGATTTCAACAAATGTGAGAGAAAAACCAGCGTCTCAGCTGTGGTTCAGCTGAGGTTGAGAGGTTAATCTGGAGCGCATCAATTTTAAGTTCAACAAAACTGGTGTTGTTTGTGAACTGTGCTGTAACGTCTGGAGTGCTGTCAAAAAGTGAACCCAGGCCTCTGACCCTCCACTGACCTCAATGCTTGTTTTCAGAAAGCCCTCCACTGGTAGGTAGTCATAACGTAGTCATAACTGCAGGCAAGAATTAGAGTTAATGAGTTTCTAAGGTACCTGGATGCTCAGACTGAAGTATCTGAAACAGGGTGACTTCAAAAGCTGCATTCAGTTCCAACAGGGTTCAACAGGGTGCCTATGCATTTGCCAGTGTGGGGAAAAAAAGCTTACATGTGATTCAAATAATATACCCGTTCCTGGAAGATAACATACTGCTTCAGTTTCTGTAAGTTATGTATTTAGTCTGTCTTCTTATAGATCCTCAGACAAATGAGACGGACAGTTTTTTCCCCTCTACAAAGAATTTGCTGCACATAGGATTACCATTCCAGGCTGTGTCTGAGATTTAAAGACCTAAAATTGTAGTGTAGGTCTCCCTTGGGAGGGGTTTTAGGAGAAGGAGGTTGCTCTGTTTACACTTTCAAAAAGCATACAAATCACTTTCCTTGAAGTCATAAGGACAGGCTTAATCTTTTTCTTAAGAAGGTGTTGCATTTTGTTGGATTCTATAAATACATCTGCTATTCTGCCTCAGAAAATTAGGTTTTAGCAAATGAAGACGAACTGAAACATACAGGAGTATACAAAGTCAAATATTTAAAGGAATATTAAGGTTTATGAGTGCAAGCTTCAAAGAGTGAAAAGCTTAACATAATGACATGTAGCGTAGCAGGATGACATGTAAATGCGTCTTGATCAGCAGCCATGACACATGGAGCAAAAACCTGTTAATGAAAAGTTGTAAGCTTACAGACATGAGACGTTTCCTCAACGGTCATGTGACTTGTCTTTTTCGGTGGGCCGCAGTTTAAATTCTGACAGAAACGATATAACTCACAGGAGAAATTCAGAAAGGCACTGTGGCTCTGTCTCTTCCTTTTGTAACAGCTACTGCTATGAGACAAAAGGACACTGCTCAGGTAACGACTAAATTTTAAATTATTCTCTAAAAATGCATGTACTGTTTCACTTAATATGTAATCTATGTATGTTCATGTAAAGTAATTATTATTTCCCTATTAGGTGGCATGGAATTCCATGAAGCCTATCTTTTTTATCATGTGCCTTCTAGGAAATACTGTTGCAAAACCAGTAAGTACCTTCTTAATGAGCATAGTTGGATCTAAGCTACTGGACACTGTTGAGGAAATCTCCCCATGATAATTGTATGTACAAGTACTTTCATGTGTATTAGGGACCTTTTGTTTTACTTAAATTCCTCATTCATTCATTCGTTCATTCATTCATTTTTGATCATAAAATCCTTCAAATGAACAGACCGAAGGTATGTCAACTCTGACTGGGCATATAAGTATTATAATATACCACATTCTATTAATAGCAACTCTTGTATTGCAGTCAATCAGATAAATAGTAGCTTGGTTTCTTTATCAATTGGCACTTTATCAATTATCATAGCATATGCTTTGCTTTACATGGTTTGCATATTCTGCGACCAATTGAACCTGAAATGATATTACCTGAAATATTGTGAATCTTTCTACATAGGCAAGGACAAAGCCAGTCCCTGAAAAACCAGCAGGCCAGTTTCAATTTTTTCCACAATTTGGTCAGGATCAAATACCTTACCAGCTACCGATAGAAATATCACAGCAGGTATGTGTCATTTGTCTAGACGTTCACTGAGACATACTCCTTTCAAAAGCATTGATACAGATGTATTTTTTTTACTGTTTTCTTTCAATTCTCAATATATCTACCGCTGAATATTTTTCAGTTTTTCAACGTTGATCCAATGAGCGCTTTCTATGAAAGCATTCCATTTATTTTTAACACACCACAACTCCAGTTTCTCCCACCAGACAGACAGACACAGGTAATTTCTGACCCCCTCTTCATAAAATCAGTTTGTGAAGTTCCCTAGGAAGAGTCTGTGAATTTCCATGAGAAACAAAATGCTTGTTCTTTTCATTTTGTTGAACAGATATTGCCCAGTTTGAATTTTATGCCGTTGCCATCAATGATTCCTCAACAATATGGAGTGGTAAGTTCAATAGCATCACTTAATACTGCTCCATATCACTATTGATGCTTATGTACTATCTTCAATAAAATTAAATGTATATAAAATGAGATGTATAACATTAGAGATGTGCTTACAGACAGGACAGACTTTCCTTCCAACAACACAAATGGGTCCGCTGGCAGAAACCGACTTGCAGACACAGGTAATTTTTATGCAATATTGGTAAATGTATATCTGTCAGTAAATATCTGTGCCCTAGGTCATTTGTGACAAATCATGTCATCTTGTCCCTCCACAGCTTATGACCATAATAATCCAGCCAGCACAAGGTGTAAGTAATGTAATGGGCACTACTTTCATTACAAGCATGTCAAGTTAACTGGAAACAGTAAATTGCTGAGCGATGAGAGTGTATGAGTGAATTGTGTGTGATTCCTGCAAAGGATTGATGGACTGTCAGGAGTATGACCCTGCCTACCATTGTATGCCGGGATCGATTACAACCACAAAGTACCCCCCACCCCCCAAGCCTGCCATAAAATAAGTGCATCAGATAATGGATTGGTGAATGATAATTTTTGATTTCCAATTACAAATTGCAATGACTTATCCTAATATATTTCATAAATTTAAAAAAAAACATGTCTTTCAGGGAGGATCGAGTTCTGAAGAAGGAGCTCAGCCAACTGTGAGTGAACATCGTAAAATGTGCAAAATTTGGTTTCATCGCTGAAATTAAATAATAAACAGGGAAACGATGCTTTGCTGAATCTCAGATTTGAATTGAAAGTCAATTACTACACGATTGACATTATTCAGTAATTCAGTTGAAATCACAAAATCATTTTACTACTTAAACGTTGTCTTGAAGAATTCATGCTGCTGTTTTCCCCCACCAAATATCATTCCTTTTCTAAATTTCAGATTATAATAAATGGCATGGCGCCGATGATACCCGGAGGGCCGAACATGGGCATCAAAAATGAAGAAGAAGAGCCAACCGAAGAAGCTCCTTTACCGGAGGGCATCCAACCAAACCCAGAGGTCCCCGTCTCCGAAATTCCAGGCCCCGCGCACCAGGGGAATGCACCGCCCACAGAGGCTCCGGTGTCCCATACGGAGTCTGTTTTTGTGAATGGTCCGGAAGATGAAACTCCGATCGGAGTCCAGCAGGAAGTACAGCAGACAACAGAAAGGACCAGTGCAGCTAACGCAGCTAGCACAGCTAAGGTTAAAATGGGCAGCCCTTGTGATAGGCAGGACACCGCATTCGGTGGTCAGAGGATGCCACCCACCATGGCCCCACCAGTACCCAGTGACGTCACAACGCATTTCCCGCTACCTTTCGCTGGCAGACGTGGACGTGGGCGGAAGAGACTCAATCAACGGCAACGCAACAATGCTCGCGACAACCAAGACAGGGCCACATCCATTCCAATAAACATATGACATTACCATTCAATTCACTTATCTGTACATTAGTATGATGGCTATTTCTCATTTCAAATTCTCATTTGGGGAAGTGTGTTAAGTTATTATTTGCTATTCTTTATTTATCATCTTTTTCACATATGCTGGATCATATGCTGGTCAACCATGTGTTAATTTTTTTGGTTTTGTAAACTTTTCCTGATGTTATTGATGGACTGCAAGTAAATTTCCACATTTTACAAAACAAAGTTTAATAAACACTGCATTTATGTATAAAACCACAACACTAGGGTGGCAACTGTTGGGCATAGAAACACTATGGAAATTATGCTGTTAGCCCCGTCTTGGCAAAGGTCATAAAGGCACCTTTTCTTCGATTTTCAATGCGATTTATTATCAGCTTTACAAGATAGATCAAGGATCATAAAATCATGGTCGTAGTCAACTGCTCATAGTCAAACACCCCTTAACTAGGAGTCAGGTGTAAAAACTGTGCGGTTAATCAGAAGCACTAATTACCTGTGAGAAAAGGAAACCAGGGGTGAGTTTGGATTCAAGATCCAGATCTGCTTATCCATACAATACATCAATTCTGGTTGACTGCTTTAGGGTCAACCATGTGGAGGAGACCTCAACATTACAATGGTAATCATATCACAAGTGAACATTCCTCACATAGCTGATGAATTTGCTGGTGAGTGATCGGAGAAAATGCAATACTAACTCTTCACATTGCCAGAATTATCCACTACCCCCCTTATAATTGATCAGCCCTGACTGAGTCCAGATTTTTTAGGTGCGAAACAAACTCTTTAGGCTCAAAAGGCTTCTCTTAGCCTTCACCATCGAACCCTATTCACATCAACACTTTCTTATCAGGCACAAATGATTAAATTTGGGGCTGGCTGTAGCCTAATGGCTGAATGGCTTGACTGAGAGTCAAAAGGTTAGTGATTACCTCTGCCAATGAAGTTGGGCGAGGGTTATATTCACCCCTGTCTCTTTGTCTGTCAGTGAATTTGTTTGTTTGTCAAGACAATATCTCTCTAATTTCACATTGAATTTCTACAATATCTTGCAGAAGTGTGAGCCAGGGGTCATGAATCAGTTGATTAAATTTTGGGATGGATTTGGTTTCAAATATGGCCACCACAGCCATAGTTATACAGTTCTTAGTGACAAATGCGTTTGCAGAGATATGCCCTCTGAGTGCTTTCCTGTTCAAAAAAATTAGTGGTTTAAAATCTAGTATAGCCAAAATATGAGCTATGTAGCTGTTTGAGCCATGAACAAGGCTCTTAGCCCCACGTTGCTCCAGTGGCAACCAGGGCCGGATTTACCTTTGTGAGGGCCCTGGGCCAGCTTTAATGTGGGGGCCCCAACTCGCTGTATGGCAGTGATAGTGGTTCCCCCCTTCACACGTGAAGTGTATTCCACCCAGAAGGACTTTCAAGCAATACTTGGATAAGTTGAGGTCTATATTGACATCTACTCAGGGACAATGAGTCAGAGGTCTCACATGCAATTAATCAAATGATCAATTTGATTTGAATTGTTAAAAAGGAATACAAAAACATTAGCTCCAAGAAGATGGTCAGCATGACTAAAATAAAAACGATATGGAAAACAGAGTCTGCCAACATATACGTGTGTACAGTCAGTATATAAAAATATATTTATATAGATTGTCTTTAAATAAAAAAACAGAATAAATTAAATATTGAACTGAAACTTAAATAAAGATAAGTAAAACAAAAGAACATAAATAAAATTAAATAAAGCAAAGGAACTAAGAATTGCCTTTTCCTTGCCTTTTAAATAAATAAATACAAATAAATAAATAATTTTGCAAGAGTGTAAGATCTTATTCCCGTCGCAAACTGTTCACGTCTTCCCCGATATGTTGCCGCTAGACTCGCTACTTCTGCTGCTTACTGGCCAGCATGTTACCTACCCATGTGCCACTACAAACTGTTTTAATCCACAACTGCTATGTTCATTGACAAACGTTAGCTAAATGCTTTAGGCCAGTAAAGTAATAAGTAAAACAAGTAACTGTTGTCGTGGACGCTTTAATGTATTATTTAAATGGCTAAAAGCGTTAGCATCCCAGCTAGCGAATTATACATGGTACATCCCATTAACTTGTATTGGCTTCCGCCATTAGATGCTATTAGCAACCACGTATAGCAGCAATAGCAACGAAACCAAATGTTCTTGACTGGATGCGCACTAAACGATTATACTCACCCAAGTTTTTCTCATGGTACCCAAATGTCAAGTTAAGCCGAAGAAAGTTCTGAATGCATACGAAGGTAAATCCGGCCCTGTGTGGGATGCAGAAGTCTTCCCCAACTACATATACCGATCACTTGTTCACCCGCTTTCTTTGGTGTTTCTCAATCAAACGTTTTTGTCACTGGGTCTGACTCATAGGCCATTGCCCGTGTGCTGTATCTACCTGGTTCGTTCCAATATCGGCAGGTCTACTTGTTCTATGTACAGTTGTGTAGGCTTTGGGCCCCTAATCACCATGTAAAAATTCTCCATGTGAAACCCCACAGTTACTTCAGAAATTGAGACCCTTTTAGGATCTAATGGAAATAAGGAAGGGGTCAAAAAATTGATGTCATCAAAACATGTCAACATGGGTATCAAATTGAAGGTCTTTGCAAGTACATTACGGTAGGGTGGTTTTTATCATGCTTGCTGGCCCCTGGGTACTAAAAAGGGGCCGAAAAGGGACTAAAATGGCACTTTTCACCCTAATTTCTGGGCACAGGTGATCAGATTATGGAAAATAAACTACCCTATCTTTATGTGCTCTCACAGACCATAGGAACGAAACCATTTTCTAGCGGTCTTTTTGCACACAAGCAATGGCCTATTGTAGAAAAACACTGATGGTACTGCTGTTGATTTTCAGTTGGACTTTTCAAACCACTCCACGACGTAACAAAAATTCCTTGTCAGTTTCAAAGTTGGTTGGAAGAAGGTGCTCAGAGCAAAGAACCGATCGAGCTGAAAGCTGCCAGTTTTACCATTTCATGCGAGGCGGCCACATAATCATAATAATAATAAAATTATTTTATTTTTTTGTGGGGGCCCCCTCAGTGTGGAGGCCCTGGGCCCGGGCCCAACTGGCCCTATGTTAAATCCGGCACTGGTAGCAACTGAAACCTGCTTAGTGTAGCCGACAGAAAATTTACTTTGACAAAAGCACTAGTTAAAACGGACTTTGGGAGCAACAAATGGTAACAAATAAAGATCCTAACTGCACTCTCATTCGGATACAACATTCAGAACACTGAAATTAGGTAAAGAGAGACCAAGAAAGGTCACCAAAATAATCAATTCTATTCTCTTCAAGTTCACAAATGAAGTGGTTCAACTTTGAGCACAAACCGCATTGGAGTGAACATCCATGAGGCCCTGCCACATGCAGAAATTCAACCTGTGTCATTGCAACTGAACTGCAGTTAAGGAGATTGCACACTGTGACACTGCTCATTTCCTACGTGACGGCACAAAACAGTGTGCTCATGATACACAGCGCAGGATGACAGAGCAGGCAAGCAGGAGTCAGTCATTTGGTAAAATCAACACAGTGAAGTCTACCCTGACTAAACTGATTACACCCAATGCACATGATAAAGAATATTTTCCCCTTTGATGTTATGAGCTGTTTTTTGAAACTTCAAGGTGTATTAGTGTAGCTTCCACTACTCTGCATATGGACAGTAATACCACCAGATATTGACAGTAAGAGATTAAAGTCAGCCTCCATTATTTCACATGTAATATGCCTACATATCTTTATATGCTTTTGAACCAGAAAATTCCTGCTTCTTATTCAGTTACATAGAGAAAGTGATGCAGAAGGCCAGCACTGTTTAAGATTCGAGTAAACCTCTAAGGCTCAGTTTAATAGGATTAAGCAATGGGGCATAGTGCTGACAAGACAGAATGAGAGATGTCTTAGCTTGAGGGAGTAATCCTAACTGCTCTACCACTCAGAACTCAAGGTGAACCAGTTCCTAAGTGAGAAACAGAAATTAGGGCAGATGTGAGGCAGCTTGAATTGCCTGCAAAAGCTAAAAACCTTGGGAGAGCTATAAACCATCTGACTCCCCACCTCACCTCGTAGTTTTGAACTTTCAAATGAGAAACACTCATGTATCAGAGGATTCTCTCCCCCAGCTACCTTACATCCTGCTGAATATGCTTCCTACTTCATTTGCACTCTCACACATCTAAATACCAGTGTCTGTCAGTAACTGCCAGTATCTGTCTTCACAGGGGAAAAATGCAAGCCCACCATGGCCTCAGGCCCCTAATCTGTGGCATAGTGTTTAGGCTGTGTTCCGCCTCTCTCTCCCATTGGGCTCTCTCTCCCATAGGCTTCTCAACCCCCCTTCCCCACTCCCTACAACTGACAAAAGGAATAAATGAATGAACAATGGAAGTATGGATATTCTTGCATGACCTGTGAGAACTCAGTTTGAGCACATTTGAATCTGGAGACATCATTAGAATTTAATTAAGCTAAAGAATCTTCCAAGCTGGAAATTAAATGATGATAAACAACAATATGAAACTGTATATAAACTGAATGAATAACTCTCATTTGGTGCTTGTATGAGGATGGCGAAGCTGACCACTGCCATTGACTCCTATTTATGACATGGCTGCAGAACTTTGAGTCTACTTTCAAATGTTTGGGAACATCGAATGGACCTGTCGCACCAGTACTCCATGAAATGCCTGTCTCATCCATATTTATGAGCCCAGCCCAGGGGGGGCTAACAGCGACTTTGCAGCAACCATTTTGATCCATCTCCAAATCCTCAAATCCTTCACAGGGACAACTAAATCCACCACCATACCAACAGAACAACTCTGAAGCTAGAGAATAAAATGGAAACTTATCCACAAATGTGAAACTTAAGGGAATATAGAAAAATTCTGTGTCTTTCTGTCTTAGGAAGATGACTGTGCGTCATGGAGCTTTTGGTTTTGCTAATGGACTTTGACATAAAGAAAATGGTGCAAGCTACATAGAACTGGTGTGTGGCAAGCGCTAGCATTAGGTGGGTGATCATTTTCTTATTAAATCACACATTCGGTAAACAGAAGGTTGCTTATCATTTGTCATTTTCTATAAGTATTACAAGTACTTCCATCCATAAACAGGGATATAGTATAGATGGCCTTTTTTCTATCATGACTAAATGTCATGCTTTGCTTCATGTAGAAATGGCGATAAATGTCAAAATAACTTAGGATGTTGGAATTAGTCCAAGATTTCTAATGAGGTGTCCGCAGTCTTCTCAGAGAGAGCGCTAATTAGATTCTTGTAATTTCTGTTCAGGACCATTCTGTTGGAATCTTGTCTATATAATTATAACCTTTGCTTTAACTTTTCCTCATACGGTAAGAAAACATTTTTGCGTCGCACTCATGGTTTTTGAGTTCTGATTTTCTGATTATAATTTTGGTGTGCCATATAAACAAAGTTGGATCAATGCAATTTACAACAAAAAAAAAGGTAAAACTTTCATGATTGCAGTACATTGGATGTTTTACTCGAATATACTCTTGTGTTATGACGTAATATATTCAACTAAGCATAAAATATTTTTATTTACTAAATTAACAAAAACGAGTGAGGCGGGGCACAACATACCCTGCCTGACGGAGACATTGACAACAATTTTTGTTTTTTTTTCACGAAAATTAACCTTTACTGTCATCCTGTTAGGTCAAAAATTTTATCAGGTGATTGCTGGAACATTGCACACCATTTCTATAAATTTTGTGTGATTTTTTCAAACTGTTGTATTAAACTGCTAGCAGACAAACTGAAAACAATTGCCACTGAAAATGATGCCCCTCCCCTTTAAGTGGGGTAAAACATTCTAAAATCATAATCATGGTCAGATATTGATGATAGTCAGTTGTCATTAGAAAACTGTGCATCTACTGCAAGCCTTTTGGATATATTAACAATGCTATGTTGGAATGTAATTTTCCCATGCTGATGCAGCCCTATACCTCTCACGTTGTGGCTTTGGTTGGCTAGTATTTGCTAGAACAGGAGCCAGAACATGTCCTTGATTAATACTGGACGCGCTCACCTCATCCTCCCTCGGATAGTCCTGCCACACAAGGACAAGGAAGCTGAAGATGGCAGCATCAACAAAAAGTGAGTATCAGGCTTTTACTGTTCGACTTGAAGGCAGTGCGCTATTGTACTTACAGCTTATCTCTCTGAAAAAAAGAGGTTTTAGTGAGCATATTCAGTGGTTTTCTTTTTTTATCCTTAGAGATGATCTTCAACCCAGTCCTGGTTTTCTTTTCAACGTCAACAACAACAGTAATAAGGATGAGTAAGCCAAAAAAGCTCCAGAATGATCCTTGGTTGTACTGTGATCAATCAAGCCCATGTAGGCTTCTTAGATAACTTTATTTAGAAACACTTTTCAATTACTTTCCTAAAACGTCATCATTTCAGTGTATTCAAATAGAAAAAAAAAAATCTCATGCAAGAAAATAATAGCATTTGTTCTTTACTCTTTTACAGGGATGAGAAGAAAGTGAAGAAGAAGAAGAAGAAAGAGTAAGAAATTCAAACTGTTTTAGAAATCTTTCCCCTAAAAACCTGCATTGTAATATCATACTTCATACAATTTCTGCTTACAGGAAAAAAGAAAAGAAAGACAAGAAGCAAAAGAAGGAAGAGAAAGACAATGAAAAGGACAAAGAAAAAGAGAAAGAAAAAAAGAATGAGTATGTTTTGATAAAAGTATTTGTCAAACTATTTTTTCATTAACAGCAGCTTTCAGTAAGATTTAACTGCAAAACAACTCCATAGGTATATATTCAGAATATCATGAACATCGAATGATACAGTGAGAGTATTTTTACACTGAAATGTTCAGTGCTTTATCAATTCTTTCTGAAAGCATATTTCTATAAGGCTCAGAAACACTGATAGAGTTAAAGTTAACGATACTTTGCCAATGTGGATCTTAATTGCTTTCAAAACTGCATAACCCTGCTCCACTAATCAATTTATTTGTGAATATATTGGCAGGCCGAAGGAAATCTTTGTGATTGACCCTGCGGGTAACATGTACTACAACTGGCTGTTTGTCATAACCATGCCTGTACTGTATAACTGGACCTTGATCATAGCCAGGTAATATCAAAAAAGCAAATTAAAGATCATGTGACCAGTCAATGCCTTTCATGTTATTCATGTACCAGCTTAAGCCTTTTTGGCAGCACTTTTTTTTGAACCCATATGGCAGATACGTTACTGTTATACTCATAACAACTGCTGAAAATTGGCATAACAAATTATTAGTAATGGTAATGCTTGATTGGCAAACATTTCATCAATATCATCTATCAAAACTCACACTAATATAAGTTGGCATAACTTTGATGAATTCAGATTATACCTTGCATTATTTATGCCATATTGCCAGTCTTACTGTCGGTTTAAGGGATCTTGTTTCACATTTTATTTAATTTCCATGTTGACATGAAAAAAAGAAGTTAATTTAATTCAAAATAGAAACTGTCATATAAAATGCAGCATGATGATCTGGCTCAGTATCTGAGCTCTTCAATAGTTCAAATGAGTATAGCAGTAGCAGTTGGTTACTCTGCAAAGTTTCTAGATATTTCATTCATTCAAATCTAACTTTCTCCGGTAGATGCAAGCAAATACCAACAATGCTTCACATTTGTATGTAACAGAACATACAAAAACCTAACAGTGCATTTCTGTGACCACGCAGAGCATGTTTTGAAGAGTTGCAGCTTGACTACTTGGTCGCGTGGTTCATCTTAGACTTTGCATCAGACGCACTGTACCTGGCTGATATGGTCCTCAGGACCAGGACAGGTGGGTTGATTGGTGGGAGATAAAGAGTGGACACTACCTAACTCACTACCTCTTAAGATGAGGGACTTTGCTGTTTTCACTGCCAGAATAGCAGTCTTTTTTGAGATAAATATAGCTCCATTGGACATAAAATCAATGCAATGTTCCTGAAACTAGTGAGAACTTTGTTCTCAGTGGTAGCAGTACTGGAAGTGCTGCATCAGAAGTGATGTATAGTCTGAATTAAGTATATTTTGTTCTTTTTCCTGACATCCATTTAGGATATCTGGAGCAAGGCTTGTTGGTAAAAGATGAACAGAAGCTAAAAGAAAGATACAAACAAAGCCTGCAATTCAAATTAGATCTAGTCTCTATGGTACCAACTGATGTTTTGTACCTCCTCTTTGGACTCAGCTACCCTGAAATCCGTCTCAACAAATTATTTCGGGCGAATCGCATGTTTGAGTTTGTTCAGAGGACAGAGACCAGGACCAGCTTCCCCAATGTCTTTCGAATTTCCAACCTCGTCTTGTACATTGTGATCATTATCCATTGGAATGCTTGTTTTTATTTCTCTTTCTCAAAGTCTATCGGGTTTGGAGCAGACCCATTTGTTTACCCTAATGTTTCTGACCCTGAGTTCGGACGCTTAGTCAGGAAGTATGCGTATAGCATGTACTGGTCTACCCTGACCCTGACCACCATCGGCGAAACTCCTCCACCTGCGAAAAACTCGGAGTATTTTTTTGTGGTCATTGATTTCCTTATGGGCGTGCTGATTTTTGCTACCATTGTTGGTAATGTCGGCTCCATGATTTCCAATATGAATGCAGCTAGGGCTGACTTCCAGGCCAGGATTGACGCTATCAAACAGTACATGACCTTCCGACATGTCGCTAAAGACCTCGAAAAGAGAGTCATCAAGTGGTTTGACTACCTGTGGACAAACAAGAAAGCTTTGGATGAGAGGGAGGTGCTCAAATACCTTCCAGACAAGCTACGTGCTGAAGTTGCGATCAACGTCCACCTGGACACGTTGAAGAAGGTGAGAATTTTTGCTGATTGCGAGGCAGGCCTACTGGTGGAGCTGGTACTGAAGCTACGCCCACAGGTCTTCAGCCCGGGTGATTACATCTGCAAGAAGGGTGACATCGGTAGAGAAATGTACATAATCAAGGAAGGGAAACTGGCGGTGGTGGCAGATGATGGAATTACACAGTTTGTGGTTCTCAGTGATGGAAGCTACTTTGGTGAGATTAGCATACTGAACATCAAGGGCAGCAAAGCTGGCAACCGCAGAACAGCTAATATCCGCAGTATTGGCTACTCTGATCTCTTCTGCCTCTCTAAGGATGACCTGATGGAGGCTCTGACAGAGTACCCTGAAGCCAAAGCCATGCTTGAGGAAAAGGGAAGGCAGATTCTAATGAAAGATGGGTTACTGGACCTCGAAATTGCCGCCCAGGGTCCAGACCCTAAGGAGATGGAAGAAAAGGTGATCAGGATGACCAGCACCTTGGACGTCCTCCAGACCAAATTTGCGCGGCTGTTGGCAGAGCATGATTCCCTGCAGATGAAACTCAAGCAGCGTATTGCCAAGCTGGAGAAGAAGATTTTGGATGCTGGAGGTGTGATCTTTTCTGAGATGGTGACCTTAGAGGCAGTGACTCAAACGGAAGCGGGAGATTAGTTAACAGACACAAAAGAGGAGGATAGAAAAGAGGGAGAAAAACAAGGTGTAAAAGAGGGGAGGTTCAAGAACAGAGGAAGTAGGAGAAATACATACCTAAATCGGTTGTGAACGCTTTTCTTGTGCTGCTCCTACCATGAGAATGTGAACTGTATTATTACATCAGTATGTAAAAAATTCTGTAAATGTAAAGTTAGTTGTTTATTTTAATGGGACCATTAAAAAGGATTAAAGATGTCAATTTCAGTTCCTTCAATGAACTCAAAAACTTGTCCAAAACAACAAAAAAGAGCAAGAAATGAATGCAGTGATAGCTTGGTACTTATCACATGTACTTGTTGGTATTTGTCTGTGAACCTTGCACATCACAGCGAATGGAGAAGCAAATATATGGCATATGTGTTTAATTAAAATATTCCAAGAGCTTACAGATGCATACTATGTACTACACTGACTGAAAAGTGGACTGAAAGTGGATTTAAAACTAATTTTTAGATTGCCTGTAACATTCACTATAATTTACAATGTTTGCACTTAATTCAGCTAATTGCACAGTATGCCATAATATTTTTTGCATAGTATTCACTATATAGCCAAAAGTGTGTAGACATGTCATTAAAACCTCATTGACATACATAGAAAATAGCCATGTCTAAATTCAAAAAATAAGACATTTTACGTGAATTTGGAATTTGTCTGTGTGCAGATAGGACTGACATTCAGATATTTATTTCCAAATCAAGGCACAGAATTGCATGAATATACTCTCAAATGGAAGCTGAGAGTCTCTCCCATCAATCCACTCTGACCAATTAATTCCATTTCAGCTAACATGTCAGATATTTACAATTTTAACATGTCAATTTTCTCTGCACATCAATGAGGTTCCATTGAGTAAAGTGTCAACACACTTCAGCAATACTAGTGTGGTGCCCGTTCAACTGCGGCTTTAGAGCGCTATTGGTGCTTGCAGCTTTCATGATTTCTCGAAAACTACACAGCCAAACAACTTCAAACTTAATACTGCACTTCCATGAGTCCTTAGCAATGAACCCACAAAGTTTCAAGTCCATCAGATGAACAACTATTGAGACATGCACTGCCTGTCCAAAAAAAAGTCACCTTTTGGATTAAAATCAAATAATACTATGATTGAATCATTATTACAGCGATTAATGTGTTTCAGCTGGCAATTATCATTTTAACCCTGACTGATGAAGTGCGTAGCTTTGCATTTCCTACAAGAAATACTGGAAGTTGTTTTCCTTGGTGGCGGAAGAGATGTTGCAGTGTTCCAGAAGGGGCAAATTATTAGCCTGCATCAAGCAAAGAAAACAAGGAATGAGAAAAACAAGAATGAGGACAGTAAAGGTTCACACATGAATTGGCCACCACAAAGTCCTGACCTTAACCACATTGAAAGTCTTTGGGATGTGCTGCAGAAACCTCCGAAGTGGTTCAACTATTCTGCCCTCAAAACAAGAGCTTGGTCCAAAAATGAATGCAACTCTGAATGAAAATACATGCTCTGATGTTGTATTTGGTTGTCAAAACAGTGACAAAAGGAATTTGCACCGTAATCAAAGCTACAGGGGTCCGAACTGAATATCTGACTGTGCAACTTTTTTATTAGGACAGATAGTGAACCTACATTCTTACTCTCACAGATAAAGATTCCTCGCTTAATAGCTGAACGGGTTGGTGCATCAGTTCATTTGCAATATGTACCACCTCAGCCTATTTTTGGTCCAATTTTTCAAATAAAGAAAATTAATGACAAATTTGCATATACATAATGGTTTTCATTGGTCATGTGACCATGATTTAATTAAATGCTGATGCCAATGCAGGGGTGGAAAACTGAAATTCAGAAAGAAGAAAGTTCTCCCAGAATTTTAATCATCATTATCATCATCATCATCATAACATTCTCTGTAGCTTCCATTTCCCTTTTCAGACACTCATTGTTTGCACGGCTGTCAATAAAGTTATCGCTAAATTTAGAGAAATAGTGATCTTCAAAATGTAGCAGTCTTCCCCTTTCTACTGCATGGTTTTACAAAAATAGAAACAAAAAAAAAAAAAACACACATATTAATCCTGCATCAGAAGCATAGCAAACTACTCAAGCATCCAATAAAAGAAGGTTTGAATTATTTTATTTTAACAGACTCCAGGCCTTTGATATGATTCTGGCTGGTTGAGACATACACATTTATGTAAACGTCAATTATAAGAAAATGTTGCTAAGTAAAACCTAACGCAGATGAGGTATTGGATAAGCCAGGGGTTCCCAAACTCGGTCCAGGGGCCTCCCTGTGTATGCTGGCTTTTGGTCCACCCTGGTTTGCAATCATAGGATTTTAACAAGCTGTTAATTTGTCTTAATTAGGAGCATTTTTGTTCAGAGCAGCAATTTATCCTCTCTTGACAAACATTATTTTGACAAATATGCACACAAACAGGGAGGAATAAATTCCGCATCCACAATGCAATATATGAGTAACAAATGCATAAAAAGAGGGAAAAATGTACCCAATCAAAGGAAAAAAATCAATGGGTTCCTAATTGGTGAAACTATGGGCACGTGGTTGCAAAAACTAACAATTTAGTAAACAAGCAAATGACAGAGTCAAACCTGTTTTATGTTATGTTTTTGTGATTGAGTGCAAGCAAATTATTTTGAAAGAACTCTAATCACCTGTCTTCAGCAACCTAATTTGGAGGTTACTGATTTTCTCAGTACCTGATTTGATCTGCATGAATTTAGAGTTTGTGGCGTGCTCAGTCCTTAAAGTTTAGTTAATTAATATATTTGGGCGCTCTTTGGTCCAAGGTCAAAAATCTTTGGTGTAGAAGGGGAAAAAGGAGAAAAAAATTCCTCACTGACCAAGGCACTCCAAGCTTAAAAAAGTCTTTATTTAATAGACATGTCCACAGAGGACTTGTTTTAAAAAATGCCCACGCGTCAGTTTTATGCCCTGAAGAAGGCCCTGCCGGAAGAGATGTTGCAGTTTTTTAAAGCAAGTTTTAGCCTGCATCAATTAAAAGAAAACAAGGAATGAGAAAAACAAGAATGAGGACAGTAAAGGTTCACACATGAATTGGCCAACAAATTCCTGACCTTAACCACATTGAAAGTTTTGGGATGTGCTTAAAAACCTCCTGAAACTATTCTGCCCTCAAAACAAGAGCTTGGTCCAAAAAAAACAACTTGAATGAAAATACATGCTCTTTTGTATTTTTTGTCAAAATGACAAATGGATTTTTGCACCGTAATTTGGCTTAAAAAATATCTGAAACTTTTTATTAGGACAGATTGTGAACCTTTATTTTTCTCACAGATAAAGATTCCTTTAACAAATGGATATTTTTGCAATATGAAAGCCTATTTTTGGTCCAATTTTTCAAATAAAGAAATTTAATGACAAATTTGCATATACATTTTTTTCATTGGTCATGTGACCATGATTTAATTAAATGCTGATGCCAATGCAGGGTAAAACTGAAATTCAGAAAGAAGAAAGTTCTCCCAAAAATTTTAATCATCATATCACTATCATCATCATCATCATAACATTCTCTGTAGCTTCCATTTCCTTTTTCAACATCATTGTTTGCAACAAATCAAAAGTTTATTCTTTTAGAAAATAGTGATCTTCAAAATGTATGTTTCCCCTTTCTACTGCATGGTTTTACAAAATAAAAAAAAAAAAAAAACACACATAAATCAATCAAAGCATAGCAAACTTCTCAAGCATCCAATAAAAGAAGGTTTGAATTATTTTATTTTAACAGACTCCAGGCCTTTGATATGATTCTGGCCTTGAAGACATACACATTTATGTAAACGTCATCATATAAGAAAAATCTTGCTAAGTAAAACCTAGATGATGAGGTATTGATTCAGGGGTTCCCAAACTCTGGTCCAGGGGCCTCCAAAAACTTCCTGGCTTTTGTCCACTAACCATGGTTTGCAATCATAGGATTTTAACAAGCTGTTAATTTGTCTTAATTAGGAGCATTTTTGTTCAGAGCAGCAATTTATCCTCTCTTGACAAACATTATTTTGACAAATATGCACTCAAACAGTGAGGAATAAATTCCCCATTGAATATATGGTAACAAATGCCCTCCAAAGAGGGAAAAAATGTCCCAATCAAAGGAAAAAAAATCAATGGGTTCCTAATTGGTGAAACTTGGGCACGTGGTTGCAAAACACTTCACCTTTCTTGTCAAGCAAACAAAAGTCCCACCTGTTTTATGTTATGTTTTTGTGATTGAGTTCAAATCCGTTGAAAGAACTCTAATCACCTGTCTTCAGCAACCTAATTTGAGGTTACTGATTTTCTCAGTACCTGATTTGATCTGATGAATTTAGAGTTTGTGTCTGGGTCCTTAAAGTTTAGTTAATTAATAATTTGGTGAAGTCTTTGGTCCAAGGTTTCTTTTTGGTGTAGAAGGTGAAAAAAGGAGAAAAAAATTCCTCACTGACCAAGGCACTCCAAACTTAAAAAAGTCTTCATTTAATAGACATGTCCACAGACCTTGTTAAAGTGAATGGCATTATGAAACAGGACCAGTATATCCAGATCCTCAATGAAAACATCAAGCAATCCGCTGAAAAACTTGGTCTTGGGCAGGAATGGATTCTCCAACAGGATAATGATCCTAAACACACGGCCAAATCCGTTAAGAAATGGTTAATGGACAACAAAGTGAACATTTTGGAGTGGCTAAGCCAGAGCACCGACCTCAATCCTATCGAGAATCTGTGGAGGGAACTGAAGACCAAGGTCATGGCAAGGAAACCATCAAACCATATGGATTTGGAGAAGTTTGCCAAAAAGGAGTGGGCCAAAATCCCCGTGGAAACGTGTAGAAACCTTGTGATCAACCACAGGAAGCATTTGCAGGCTGTAATCGTGAATAAAGGCTTTGCCATCAATTACTGAGAAAAGGGTATGAATAATTCTGGACATGGCATTTTTTGTAAATATGTCAAATAAAAGACCAAAAAGTATTGTATTTCTCAAAAAATTGTATACTGTAATTCTTACAGCCTTATGTCAAACTTACTGTGTCATTTGTGCAAGAATAAATTTGATTTGTCAAAAAATATCTCGAAAAAAAACAAAAATTGGTTGGGGTATGAATAATTTTGGGCGCGACTGTATGGTTGGGACAAAAACCAGCATACACAGGGATGCCCCAGGACCGGGTTTGGGAACCCCTGGGATAAACTCTTGTACTTAAGCCTATTCCATTCTACGTTTATCGCTCAAGCTACGTTGACACGACGCTTGTTTTATGACCAAAGACGTTTGCGTGCTTGACATGCTGCAGGTGTGTGGAACTCTGCTCATTGGGACTCGTAGTTTTAAATTTATATTTTCTGATTAGCGTAGCCACAATAAGACTACCTAACCCAGAATTCATCTTCCGCATTTGAAGTCTGCGCATGGCTAATGCTTCCCCAATGAGTGTTCAGTGAAACCTGGTAGGTATTAATTTTTCTTGAATGGAAATTTGAATTTGTAAATTGTTTACCATTATGCTGAATGACTCAGTCATGTTGTACGAAGCGACAAATTACAGTTGTTTATGAAATGACCGTCATATCAAATAGGCTTGGTTTGTAGATGAGCTCACTTTGAGTTTGCTAGTTAGCCATCTAAAATTCACTAGCAGGCTTGCTACCTAGTTAATAGGAAATTTTCTATTTGCTTAGCATGTTGCGAGCTTGGCTTCTCAGTTTATTATTAGCAAGCGTTTAGCTTGCAAGGTATTTCGCCGTCAGTTGACCACAGTGCTATGCTTGCAACTGCTTATCACAACCGTTCAGATGCGTACAAACTGAGTTTAGCTAGCTAAGTAAGTTATGCGAGTAGATTAGCCGAAAATAACGTTAGCTATCTATCATAGTCTCCAGCTCCGTGAAACGTTGGGTTTTGGCTTACTTGCTGGAAAAGGGTATACTATACATTGAAATGATTTGTCATCGCTGGGTAGCCCTAGCTATAGATTGACAGAAGATTATTAGCTAACCGCAGGTATTTGTCGGCTACGTATGATTTGTGAAATATTCTGAAATGATGCAACTGTGGTAGATAGCTGAGTTATGTCAAATACTGGGCTACTAATGTTCGTCACCGCAACTGTGTGGTTAACCCATTCGGTCTATGGACATGACATCGCCTCTCAGACGTGGCAACGCAAAATGCGACTCTGGTTAATGAAGATCACCGTGTGATGGATACTAATTATTTCTCGCAATTTTAAAATAAATTTTTCGGCCGGTTCTGTAGGCTAATTAGATTTTTTTTCGTCGAAGTACACCTTGCACAAGAACTTTGCTTGCGAATTTACTTTTCGCAATCACAGCTTTAATTGATTGGTTGATTGCGTGGGAGAAGCATTCCTGCTATAGCATCGAGTTGTAATGCTAGTGTTTTCAAAACCGGTAGAATTGGCTTGACATTTGTAGGTGAATGCTATTTGTGTTTTGGCTTTTCCTCTGATCTGTCTAGCCACACTCATGGAGCCCGCCTGGCGTCAGCAAGGCAAGGGCAGGGGAAGAGGTCGGGGTAGGGGGCAGGCCCCTCCGGACACCAATGCCGATAGATCTCAGAGAGAAAAGGGAGACAACCATCCCGTCCGACTGGAGGGTAGCCCCTGGACGGCGACGGGCAGAGGGGCAACCTCATCAAGTGGACCAGAAGTCCTGCCGAAGAAAGGTTGAGCATTCTTTATTCACCTAAAATGTGTCTTAAGGAATTAACGAATGCCCAAGATTCTCACGTGTCGATGGTATCTGTCTGACAGATGTGTTGAATCAGTCCAAGTTTGAAGAGATCCGGAAATCCAATCAGGCTGCAGCCCAAAAGTTTGCGGAAAGTCGGTTCTCCTCTTCGGACGAAGACGATGATGAGGGGGAGGAGGAGCGAAATGGAAAGCATGTGAAGATCGTAGATTCTACGTTCACCAGCTACACTCACCTGACAGGTGCAGTCGAGCTCACGTTTCTGGTAATCGACCATGGGCGGTGATGTTTACACTGATGGTGGTATTGCTTTCTGGAGGCTGCACTTTGAACATTATATGTCATCTGTAATGCTTGGGTTTGCTTACGTAGATTAGAGGTCTTGTGCAATGTAAGAGATGCCTGTGAGATCCTGAGTATGGCATGCTGCAAACTGGCAAGGTCAAATGTACCATTACAGCAAGGAAATATTCCTGTCAAAACTTGCTTATGAATCACTCAAGGCCTGATTATTAACCTACTGAGTATCACCCAAACTTAATATTTCTCCCTCATTTTCAGCAGCAAATGAAAATGGGTTCAGTGTAAAATTTCAGCTAAGTCCGTTGCATTAATAAATTACCACAGATTTTTCTGGACTAATTTGTGAGATTATTTTTTATCAAAAACGGCCCAGCTGCTGATCTTGGTGTGTGATTAGAGAAACCAAACGGTGACATTATGTATCTAAGATGGAAGGGAAGAAATAAAAGCATCAGAGAAATTATTATTATTATTATTTTTTTATTTAATCATCTCAGGTGGTGATGTGACAGACTTGGAGCGTACCAAGCAATATCTGAACGATGCTTTCCAGGCAGGAGCGATCACGTGTCTCATCTGCATAGCTTCTGTGAAGAGGAATCAGGCGGTGAGACCAAAGTCTATCCCATGCTACACCTGATTACACAGATTACAGTGCACTATGCTGCTTTGTTTTTGAGACCATTTTCTAGAGCTTTATTAAAAGTTAAAGAAGCAGCAGCCTCACTGCAGTTTTCATTCTGCTTTGCTAGCTGCTTAATGAAGGGGCATAAGTCTATACTCAGAATCATCTAGAACCCTTGGTTGTTCACCACACATCTTAATGTTTTTCATTTGATATGAATCACCGTAGTATTAAAATATGACATGGAGCTCACTAAGTTTTAAAGAGATCTCACCACATATACACTTATATTTTTGTGAAACGTATGGGGTGGTGTCGATTATAGTTTTGTTTGAACATATTGTGGTGCCATTTCCGCAGTGTCATAATATCTTCTCTCTTTTGATAAGTTTCTTTGTGCCTGAGCGACCAACCAGCATGGCTTGTGAGAAAGTTTTGGATGAATAGATTTTTTTTTTTTTTTTTTTTTTTTTTTAGCACGGATGATTTTTAGCTACAGCCTTACTGCATTTTTGGTATAATTTGTGATGTCTTAATTTGTCTAGGTGTGGAGTTGCTCAGGATGCTACTGCATATTCCACATTCCCTGCATTCAGAAATGGGCCAAGGACAGCATCTTCCTCGTTTCCTCCGTGACGGATGAGGATTTTGGAACAAAAGAGCATCCGTGGCCGTGGTGAGACCCTAACAGCGAGCTTTGACTGCAGAGTTACTTTCAGTGTTTATCCTTCATTTTCAATTTTTGTTGATTTTTGTGAAGCTTGTGACGAATGGATGTCATGGCTGCCCACTGCAAATACCAGAGTACTGTTTCAAATGAGCCATTTATCAGGAGCACACAGTGCATAATTTTTCAGTATATACAGGAATGTAACTACAGACGAATGTCACGTGATTTGGAGAAGCATGACTGACTAGAGACGGCCAGAATGTTGTCTGGTGCTGTAATTTTGAGCAACATTAAACCACTTTTAAGAGTTTTTGGTAATTTCACTACATGCTCTTTCGCATTCATCATGCAAGCTCCTCTTTTTATGTTATCCTATTTGAAAGCATAATGATAAGGTCATACCTAACAACATACTGAGAAGCAGATTAAGGATCCAAACACATTGAAGCAGTATTGCGACAGAAGTTCCATTGTGTGGAACTGGTGCAGTGCTTTTTCAATTGCTCCATGAACAGTATTGCTGCATTCAGCTTTCTCAATTTCTGGAGAACCGCTCAGCCAAACAACTTTAAAGTCGAGACTGCACTTCCTTTGGTTCTAAGCAATAAAGCTGCCAAGTTTGAAGTTGAACAGATGAACAGCTCTAGAGATGCATGAAGTAGATGTACACAGACATGCATATACACATAGAGATTCCTTGCTTTGTGGTTGTTTGAAAAGTAAAATGGTGGGTTGTTGCTATACCGCTTTGTTTTCATATTGTTCGCAGCCCTAAATGCCGCTATGAGTACTCGCCACAACAGACACCCAAAAGGTACTACTGCTACTGCGGGAAGGTGGAGGACCCGCCCTTTGACCCCTGGTTGCTCCCACACTCGTGTGGTCAGGTGTGCGACAGAGAGTACAAGCCAGCCTGTGGGCACAGGTGTCTGCTGCTGTGTCACCCAGGTAACTGATAATGATTGGCTTGTTTCTGAGTGCGAGGAAAGCTTCAGATCATTGCTTGGTTGCATGGTTCCCAAGTGTACTGGAAATCCTTGAAAATGCTTAAATTTTAATTTGATGTTTTCAAGGCTTGAAAACTGTTATATTTTGAATACAGTGCTTGAAATTGCAACATTTAATTGCATTACTTTTATGATAAATTGCCATCTGAGCGAGCTGTTTGATGAATATGCAATTTACCATAGCTGTTTGGAAAAGCTTAAAAATGCATCTTGAAAATGCTTGAAAAATGCCTGAATTTGACATTGAAAAAGGGATGGGAGTGCTGAAGTTGGTATTTGAAGTGCAGTTATCCATTTGAAGAGTTTTTGCAAAACTCTTTCCTTTTAAAAACTTCTGTCAATTTACAGTTGTTGCATTTGCATAACAATGTTAGTCGGATATTAGTTCATTCTACGCACAAATCTTACTTGGCATGTCCCAACTGTGTTAAGTGTACTCCTTTTTCCCCTGTGTGCTAGGACCTTGCCCGCCTTGCCCAAAAATGGTGTCGGTAACGTGTCTGTGTAAGAAGGCTAAACCAGTGCCGCGGCGATGCAGCGCCAAGGGCTGGTCCTGTCAGCAGCGCTGTGGGAGGATTCTACCCTGCGGACAGCACCCCTGTGAACACTCCTGCCACGCAGGTAAGATTCAGACAGCACCCCTGTGAACACTGATGCCATCCAGGTAGTATGCAGACAGCCCCCGTGAACACTGATGCTCTGCGAGTAAGATGCTGATGGCACCCTTGTGAATACTTAAGCCATGGTGGTAACCTGCAGACAGAACCCCTGTTAATACACATTCTGTGCAGATAACATTTGGACAGCACCCTTGTGAATACTTATTGCCTCCGCCCAATGAAGTCAGAGGAGGTTATGTGATCATTATTTCTGTTTGTCTGTTGGTTGGTTTGTTGTTTTGTTTGTGAGCAGGATTACGCAAAAAGTTATGGATGGATTTTCCTCAAATTTGGTGGAATGATTAAGTATTGCTCAAGGAAGAGGTTATTCGATTTTGGGAGGTCAAGGTCAAGGGCATGCAAAAGGTCAAAAACACGTTGAAAACACATTTGCACGAAGACTACAGGACTGCATAAACACAGGGGTTTCTAGCTAAAACTGGCAAAAATAACATTGAGTACATTGGCGGAGGTACTTGCGCTCTCTGAGCGCAGCTCTAGTTTCATGCAAGTTAGATGCAGGCGGCACCTCAGTGAATACTCATACCATGCAGGTAGTCTGCAGACAGCATCCGTGTAAATACCCATGTCATGTGGATAACCTGCAAACAGCATCCTTGTTAATATGCCTTACTTCCTTACTTATTCCCATCTGCTATGGCAGTAAGATGCAGACAATATCCCTGTGAATATTCATGTTATGTGGGTAAGATTTACACAGTACCACTGTGTATACTCCTGCCACGCAGGCTTAATACACACAAAACCCCCGTGACGATTCCTGCCTTGCAGAAAAGATGCAGACAGCACCCTTGTGAAAGTGACCATGTGGTACGGTCAGAATCCAGACCTGTACCTCACGTATCAGTGCACCCAAGTCCAGTGTGTCACTTTTCAAGTGCAGGAATCTCCTGTTATGCTATAAGTGTTAAACTTTGCTTTGTGAAGCCCATACATTCAGGCACAGGTCAGCCTTGTTCGAGTATTCATTCAATTTTGAACTGCGATTCTCCATGCTTAACTCTATTTGGCCCCGAACTGATGTTAATCCTTGTTTCCGAAGTCAGCCCTGAGTGCTAGTGTTGCATGTAAAGACTTCTGTTGCAATACAAGATGGAGAGGTCCCATTCATACTTGACATTTTCTGTTAATTTCAGTGGTTATTCCTGACAAGTATATTTCTGAGTATGCATGAAGAAAAATAATAATGAAATGGGCTGTTTTCTCGATTGTGATTGGATTGAGGCTGAAACCGGATCATGTTGATATTGCTTAATTGTTGCTCTGTGAACAGGAGTGCAGCCCCTCAAATTTTCCTTCGTCTCTCTCTTCCTCTTTGTCATCCTCTCCCTTGCTCCCTCCCTCTTTCCCCACCTTGCTCTTTCTCTCTCCCTTTCTCCTTTTGTCCCTTTTTCTCTTCACCTTTATCCCACAATCCTCTTCCCTCTCTTTCTCTTCCTATACCTCTCCTCTTTTTCTCCCTCCCTCCCTCTCTCTCCGTCCTCAGGTGACTGTGAAGCCTGTCCCAGGATCAGTATGCAGCGCTGTGTCTGTGGAAGGGAGGTGTCTGAGAGACTGTGTGCCAGCCCAGTCTGGCACTGCCAGCAGGTGCCAACTCACACCCTGCACTACTACTCCATCAGCCATAACATTATGACCAATGATGGATGCGAGAATTTTATTCACATCAATAATGCCTCCTCTCAGTGGGTGGTATATACTTAGGCAGCAAGTGAATATTTTGTCCCCTAAGTTGATGTGTTGGAAGCAGGAAAAATGGGCAGGCGTAAGGATGTGAGCGACTTTGACAAGGGCCAAATTGTGATTTCTGAACAATTGGGTCAGAGCATCAACTGCAGCTTTTGTGGGGTGTTCCCAGTCTGCAGTGGTCATTACCTACCAAAAGTGGTCCAAGGAAGAAAAACTGGTGAAATGGCGACAGGTTCATGGGTGGCTAAGGCTGATTGATGCGCGTGGGGAGTGAAGACTGGCCCGTGTGGTCCGATCAAGAAGAAGAGCTGCTGTAGCTCAAATTGCTAAAAAAAAAAGCTTATGCTGGTTCTGGAGGAAGGGTGTCAGAACACACAGTGCTTTGCAGTTGGTTGCATGTGGGGCTGCGTAGCTGCTGACCGGTCAGGGTGCCCATGCTGCCCATGATCTTTTTTTTGTGATTATATCATAAGGTCTGGATACTGAATGTGAACTTGGCACTTTGGGCCTGATATGCAGAGGCCTTATGAGTGTAGAAAACCATTTATCACGAATGAAATTGATATTTTGGGCCCTGATTGCTCTGGGTGTTTGTTTTGCAGCAGTCTTTGGCCATGTTATTGGTTTTGCATATGCAAAAGTTCTTTGTCAGTCTGGCTCGTTCAGCTCACGAAAAGTGTCCTAAGCCTATCTTCAGGACATCATATGAAGACAAGCTGCTGCTGTAAGATTTTTTTTTTAGTTCTTGGGGAAATGGGTGTTTGCATGTGGGATATAAGAGAACTTTTACATACCTCTCTGGTTTGGATGTGTTTTTATTACCTCCGCCAACGAAATTGGGGCGGAGGTTATGTTTTCGGCCTTGTTTGTTTGTCTGTTTGCTTGTCTGTCTGTTTGTGAACAAAACTCGAAAAGTACTGCACGGATTTGTCTGAAAGTTTGTGGGTGGATTGCTATTACATCAAGGATGGACCCTATTGATTTTCACCGCGATCAGTGAAACATTATGGCCGCCATGGCAGCCATCTTGAAATCGTATGACACGTGATAACTCAACTTTGCTCCCACTCATGAAGATTTGGATTTTGCTGCCTTGGCGGAGGTTTGCACTCTACGAGTGCCTCTAGTTTTCCTATCGATCATGTAAAATAAATATTTTAGAAAATGAATTTTAATAAGGAACTATCAGTACAGTTAGTGGAGAATTCATGCAGTACTTTCCAATAATAGAAAGAAGCAAGTTCTTTCATACAATTATGCTTACACAAAGGCACACACACACACACACACACACACACACACACACACACACAACACACACACACACACGCACTCACACACGCTCAGATGCTCATACGTCAATACAGTCACATAAAGTCTGTCACTGAACACTTATTAAATTCTGTGTTGCTCCAGCGATGTGGATATCCAGCAGTTTTCTTGTTGATTCTACTCTTAAGCAAAACATCCATCATAAGGATGGGAAAAACTACTTTTATCTACTTACGAACAAACATACACAGGTGTGAATGTAATGACCTTGAAATTCTACCTTAGGTGTACACAGTCCTCCCACTTTGGTGTCTTCACTCATGCTCCAAAACTGTTCATTATTTCAGGAAAACATCTGTTGACTTTCATCCTGTTCACACTTTAGGTGTGTGGGAAAGCCTTGCCCTGTGGAAACCACACGTGTGAGCGGGTGTGTCACTCTGGGGCGTGCGGGGAGTGTCCGCGCTCCGGAAACCGGGCCTGTCCCTGTGGAAAATGCAGTAAGTGCTGAGTATCATGGGAAATTTCCTCCCCTTTAAATGTATTCATTTTTATCTATCTGTTCAACTGCATCTGTGATGGTCATCAAAGTCAATGGTAAATATCAAATGATGCTTGTTTTCAAACAGTCTACTTCAATTTGTAATTTTATGTATTTTTAAAATAAGGATTCCCTGGCCAGATTTTGAATCTTGCGAAATGATTTTCTATGGACAGATTTTATGTCTAGATTTCCTCCCATGAAGCAAAAGATGCCATTTCAATGCAAAATATTTCATTTTACTTTGTTATTTCATGCTAGATTAAACCCTTTGGGTTGGTTTTTTTTTTTTTTTTTTCCTTCTTATTCTGAGTACAGTCTTTCAGTTTTGGCAGTGGTTGTTACATCTGTGGTTCAGATAATAGCATTTTGACCACTTACATAATCTTGCTCTTCAGAGTTAAAAAATCAGGCTCTTGCCTAGCCTAAGTCTTTATTTTAAGCAGTAGTTATTTTGCACGTCTTTACACCATTTTAACTTTCATTAGTAAACATTTAAAGAGGAGGCCCTTTGAAATCTTACCTGTGTTTTAAATTGGTATTCTACACTGAACAAAAATATAAACGCAACACTTCTTATTGTGAGAAATAGGACCATGTTCAGAAGCTCATTGTACTTTCATTGAGTGTTGACAGATTGTATGACCATATTGCAATATATTTCAATCAATGATTTAAAAAAAACAAACAAGAATCTCGCAATGGCATGATGATAAAAGGGATTTATTGTCCAAATTTCACAAATCAATATTCCATCTTTGGCCTTCTACACATCTCTGCTGTGTGGACTAACAAATGGTTGGTGACTTGGGGACATGTTCCCACTTCTCTTCAAGAGCAGTGCAGAGTTGGCTATTTAAATTGATGAACTTTTGGACATCCCAAAGATGCTGGAAGGGGACAAATCCAAGGAATAAGCCAGCCATTCAAGCACACAGATGTTTTCAGGCTCAAGGAATTCTGTGCATACACGGGGTGACTTGGGTCTGGCATGGTCATGCTGGATGGTTATTGCTTTGATGGATGAATGGTAGGACGAAGCAGCATCTCATCATGAAATCACACTGCATTCAAGTTGCTGTTCATGAACAGCAGTTGGGTGCAATGTCATTGGAATATTCCCACCCAAACCAGCACTCCACCACCATGTGCCACCGTGCACCACCACCACGATGTCAGCATAATGATCCCCGTCCATCCGCTCTGTGAAGTTGGAAACGTGACTTGTCTGTAAAGAAAGCAGTCCTCCATTGTGCCATTGGCCATCAAACCTGTCTATTCACTCAGTCGAACCAATTTTTTCATCAAGCTGAGGTGAGGTCCAATCCACAAAGGGCAAAAGACGTAAAGATATGGACTTCCTGGAGATTATTTTTCACGGTTTTGGCAAAAATGGGGTGATGGTGGGGACCAGCTGTCTCATCTGCAGTGGGAGTTACTGGTTTCAAACGATCACAGAGATGGAGAATCCAGATATGGCGGTCTTGGGCGGGGTTGTCACATATGGTCCATGTGGGCATGTTTCCCCTCATTCCTCAAAAAAGGTGTTTTATGCGACTTATCGTTGAAACATGGACATTAAGAGCCCTTTTAACATCCCTGAGAAACATTCCTGCATTGATCATGCCAATGGCACGGTCCGTAATGGCTCGAGTCATCTATGGTATTTTGGACAATGGCAGAGCTGGGACTTTTGAGGTGGCCTTTTACTGACCAGAGTACAGGATGTGCCTGGGCTGACTGTACCTGGTTTCAGTAGCTCTGGATCATGCCCCACCTGTCTGACAGGCCAGTTTTGACAAAGAGCATGAACTTGACAATGATGTGGAGAAGGTGACTGAAATGCACACAGACCAGTGGCACACAACCTTGGTCACATAAATAAACCCAACTAAGCCAATCTCAGAAATAATTATGCGGAATATTGAAAGGACTAAACTGTTGCATTTATATTTTTGTTCAGTATACACTGCGCGTATATTGCAATCGCCTCTGTCGGTCCATTCATTTGTCTGGCCACAATTTCTTGTTCTTTCTCTACAGACAATTTTGTGTTGGATTCTTTTAATTTTTGTTTTGTGGGTCAATGGTGATATGAAGAGGATCCCTATTGATTTTGATGATTGGAGAAGTTTTTAAGGAGCTGTGGCGCAGAACTTTGCTCTTCCCTATTGGCTTTTATATATTGCTTGTTCTTACTGTACAGGGTAAAATTTTTGCTGTATCCATTTCATGTTTGTTTTGTTGGTCAATATTGATTTGAAGAGGATCCCAATTGATTTAGTTGATATTCTGATATCTTTTTTGCAGAGTTGTGGCACTGAATTTAGCACATTTCTGTACATGGCTTACGGATGGAAAAAGTCAAAATTCAATAATAATGTCTTATGCATAGCTTGCTCTCACTCGTGGTGCAGTTTTGCTGAAATAATTTTTGTTGTTGCTTTGTGGGGCAGCGGTGATATGCTGAGGATTCCTACCTATTTTGGTGATTGGAAAATTGGCGCTGAACTTGGCACACCCCTGTACACGGCTTGTATATAGCTTGTTCTCATTCTATAGGGGACAATACTTGCTGTACCGTTCTCATTTTTGTTTTGTGAGTCAATAGTGATATGAAGAGGATCCCTATTGACTTTGGTTATGTGGTACGGTATGTCAGTATTTGTTAACACTTTCTTCCTTCTTTAGCATTGTGGTTTAACATCTTTTGTGTCTGTTACCTTTAATGGTTTTGTGACATTGACAAGGAATAATAACTTGTAGTTATAGATGGTAGTGACATCAATTTTACTCCTATTTTTAGTCCAGTAACATGTCATCAACAAGGCTGTCTTGTGGGCGTATTTACAATGCTTTTCTGTGGCTATCTTAACACTAGCAGCGGTTTCCTTGACCTAAACTTTGTAGGTTTTCATGTGCTACATTAAAACATCATCATTTTGACAAGTCCACTTGACCGGTTGGGTGTATATTGCAAGCGCCACTGTTTGTCTGTCAGTCCGTCCGCAATTTATTGTTCTCACCCTACAGACAACAATTTTTTGTTGGATTCTTTCTTTCTTGTTTTCTGGGCCAATGGTCATATGAAGAGGATACAGATTGGTTTTGTTGATGATCAGAAAATTTTTAGTCAAGTAACGTCATTGACAAGGCTGCCATACTGGCGTATTAATTGGATCTTTTAATCTAGCACTGGCAGTGGTTCAGGTAAAAATGCATCACATATTTGTGATTTTGAACTCAAGGTGTTAAAGAACCAGGATGGCACTCTTGAATGGAGTAAGTCAGGGATCCCCAAATCTGGTCCTCTAATTAAAATCCAGCCCTGGTTTTCTTCCCTTTTACAGACAATAAAGTGAACAGCTAATGCCTCTGATTGGCCAAACTGTCATTACACCTGATTCCCAGATGATGGGAGGCTAAAAAACCAGCAGTACTTGGCCCTTGAGGATTGGAATTTCATCAACAGGGGACCTTAATCATGTTAACAGTCTGTAGTTTAATCAGTGAGGGTAGCACTGGGGTCAATGCGAGTTAGGAGCTACGGTTTGTTTTAAAATGCCTCAGCTGGAGATGTGGTTCGTCTGCAGAGTGCTCGCTGCCCTGCACAGAGGAAGTGCCCACATGCGGAGACACCTGCGACAGAGCCCTGGACTGCGGCCTGCACTCCTGCTCCATGCGCTGCCACCGCGGGCCCTGCGAGACCTGCAGACAGGTGAGGCGCCCAGGCCACCCGCAGCTCTGCACGGCAGGAAATGAACTTTAAGCCAGCAAAACCACCAAGGCAACACAAATCCTTATCATTTACTCTCATTGCTTTCAGTTTGTCATAGCAGACCTGCCCAGTCCTGTTCCTGGAGATCTTCAGTTGTGTAGGTTTTTGGTCCAACCTTTACAAAGCTCACCTCGCTCAACACGCACACTTTCAGCAGCTAGAATTCTAGAATAAATATCTTAGAATAAAATCTTAACAGATTTCCAGGAACAGAACTGGTCAGCCCTGAGCCAGTGGAATGATGATGGCAGCCAATTTACTCATTGAGCAGTCTGCTCTTAATCTGGAAAGGGCTGGTTTGGGTACAGATATTTTTGTCATTGTCATGATAACAGATTACATGATGAGTTATAGCTGGCTCAGCTGTTTTAGAGCTGGACACCTGTACTGGCCCTCTCTGGATAAGATTGAACACTCTTCCTTTAAGACGGTGGTTCCCAAACTCTGGGCTCCTGCCCCCCCATCTTGTATGCTGGCTTTTGTTCCAACTGCATTTTCAGTCCCTGAATTTCGATAAATTGTTGACTCAGAGTTTTTATTTGGGATTATGAAAGACGTCATCTTAAATCGCAGTCTGTCTGAAATGGTTGCCATGCCATGAAGAATACAATTTCTGTGGGCGTGGAGTGTCATTAGCTTATATTACCAACAATGCAAATGTTTTAATATGCATAAAATTGCATAAGCAGTGGTGAATTATCTGGAATTCTTCAGTAAAAAGCAAAGATGACTCAATAGGTTTCTTACAGGCTTAAGCGTCACCTGGCCTCTAGACCTAACCATCTGGAAGATGGTTGAATAATTCGGAGACGAGGCAAATAATAACATGGCAGACTTGTGTTGCTTTGAATTTTAAGGGAAGAAAAATATAAGTGAAATATTCAAGTGTTAAACAACCAAGTTCAGAAGCCATTAACCTTTTATTTCTCTGTGTTACCTTTTTGTGTGATTGCAATGGGCACAATATAAGCTAGGGAATTGTATATTTTTGGGCATTGCATATTTCTGGCATAATGTCAATTGATAAGGTAAATAATTGCTCTTACTATATAAAACACATAAGAGAAAATGGCTGCTTGTTGGATTTTGGATTGCCTGTGTTCGGGGGGGGAGGGTGAACCCAAACCGAGGAAGAACCATGAACCCGAACATGAACATACAGGGGCCTCCAATACCGAGCGTGAGATCACTGCTCTTGGCTGTTATATGGTGCACTTTCTATGTAAAACCACTAGATGGTGCTACATCTGTGCTGCTGTTTTTTTCCCCTTTCTTTAGACTTGCCTTTCTCAGTAGTGGTTTGGTGGATGCTTGTTGCCAGTTCAAGAAACTGCTTGAACTCAAATTGTGATCTATTAATTTCCACAAGAAATTTGCCTGCCTCAAGACTATATATTTGCTTGTAAGGATAATACTGCTTTTTTATCTCTGAAATTGCAATTGATTAACAAACTAGTCCTCAGTCCTTCCTGCCTTAAGCTTTGTGCTGCTTTTATTGAATTGTTTAGTCTAGGATGACTGGTGGTACAGTCTACTTACCTTAAAAATCTTACCTGTGATCATATGACGTGTACGCAGTTGTCAAGTACTTGTGAAGTACTGTGGAGAGTTTATTCTATTTTGCTCTGTCTCCTTAGTCTACCATTGAATTCAGTGCATTGAAATAGTTGCCTGTTCTCCTAAATGTTTATTATTGTCACTAGAGGTTGTTAATGGTCCGACCAGAAAGTAGGCCTTTATGCTATGTCTTGCTATCTGCTCGGGCTTTGACAATACGTTTCTCTCATGTTTTCAGGCTGCACCAGAATTGCCCTCCAGAGACAGTAAAGATTTATTGAATTGTAATATTAATTGAGCACAGTGGTAGTTCAGGCAGGCCATGGAGTCACGCCTAGCTCACAAGCCTGCCTTCATTAGTGATGATACGGATTGCAAGCCAAGCCCACATCAGCTGACAGCTCAGCTGATTCCCTCCAGGCACTCAATTGGCTAATCTTAAACAAGGCGCCATATTTAAAGATGCATTGCCTGCCTACGATTGTTAAGGTTTTTGTAATTTTCGGTTATTGCAGGGCTTGCAAAATTTTCAAAAAAGTGGTTGCCCTGCGGGCAAGTCACTCTGGAATTTTAGTTGCCCTCAACAGCTGCCCACCTGCCCACCTCAAATCCAATTTTCAGAATGTTTTGGCCCAATAACATGTATTTAAAAAAAAAAAAAAAAAAAAAAAGTTTCCTGTCAGATTGGGAATTACCTGTCAGACTGATAAGCTTCTTTGTAGCTACCAGGGTACCAACATGTGTGAAATTCTTTTTTTAATGTTTCCTTTTTGCCCCGTTATAGCCTAGTGTATTGTGTGAATTGACACAGAATGGCCCTAATGCCAAACAACACAGTGATTTTACTTGGGTATTGAAGAAATATCAGGAAGTGAGTATTTTTAAAATCGTTGCAATATGTAAAGGAGTTCGTTTTTGGTGTAATATCTCATTGGAGTATTTGTAGCCTACTTCAGCTCAAGCGCAGGCTTTCTGTAGGCTACTTTGTCCACACAGAATGGGTAAATATACTTTTATGACTTGGTAGTATAACACCTCTTGTCCTCCTCCAGGAATACATCACGGCAATTTTTGCAATTGTGTGCAGGGCTTCGAGCCGATCCATGGTCCCTGATCCAACAGGTTTGCGCGGATTTCAACTTTTATGTAGCCTACTCAGTGAGCGGGAGTTTTATTTTTTTTATCCGATTGGCGGAGAAAGTTAGTCTTTGCAATCTCTGAACGAGTAACAAGCGGGACATGACTGCATTGGTCAACCGACTAAAATACCATTATTTAAAATCTTTGAAACATATTTTGTGTCAGATTCATTCAGCTTGACCTGACAATGATATCTGACTATGCTTACATACGACACAGTACCTGAGCCAACCATACTTAAGATCATTATATCTGTAAATTCAGCTTTTTCATTTACACTGCATAACGTCTAGTAAATGGTAAATTGTTATAATCTCGCCTTTGCTATGCATTTCACTTAAATGCATGCTCGCCATTATAATCAGTGCAACGCTTCCGGAATCCGAGAGTTGGGTGTAGGTCTAGTGCAGTGGTTCTCAAACTCGGTCCTGGAGGACCCCTGTGTATGCTGGTTTTTGTTCCAACTGCACTGGCAATCCCGGAATTTTAACAAGCTATTAATTTTTCAAACTAGGATTCCATGCCAAATCACCTAATTTTCAGGAAAGTCCCCAGGTGACCCTCTTAGATTTTGCTGAAACTCCATGAAAATGTTCATATATGCAAATAACGAACACACAGAAAATTTCAGGCCAAAAGTCCAAGCCGTTTTGAAATTATGGCTGTCTGAAGACCCCCCCTCTTTCGCCGTCGTCAAGGTCATGTCATGGATTTTTTTTTCATTTTCAAATGATCATATTTTTTGATTTTGAAAAGCTTAAAATTTTGGGGTAATTTGGAGAACTTAAATCTCTTCTGTATCATATTCTTTTTTTTGAAGATATGGGCACCTGAAAATGAAAGTTTTTCTAGCAAATTATTTTTATGATTTTTAGGCTTCCTGGTGCCCTAACCATTGATCTGAGGATACCCAAATTGCTGATACATAATTTACAAACAGTTAAATTTCAAGCATAGACTTATAAAACAATGCAAAGGTGGCTAGGGTCCAAAGGTAAAAAAAAATCTATCTACCTAACAGTTACAAATGAAATTTTCAAAGAATTATATGTATGTGTCCTTTATATCAAATTTCATTGATGTGACCTAACTCTTCATAGTTAGGCAGTGTTTCAAAGAAACCCACTAATTTGATCAAATTATGTTACATCCGGATATAACAACATCCTCGAAGGTAAATTGACAATTACAATAATTTGTAAAAGCAAATTGAAGCAAACCTACTTGAAATACGTTTTGTGCATTTTGAATGGATCACTGCAATATTTCTGAGTATATTCATATTGAGAGATGTACATCTTCTCATGGTGAAAACACACTGTGCTGTCATCACGTATTTGATAACCTTCTCCATTCCAATAGTTCTTATCATCCTGTGACAAGTCAGAGGCTGCAAGTGTGCCAACATTTCTGCCATTTATTTTCTATTTTCCTCCAGTGCAATTCAATGGACCTTGATTTCAAATTCCATGTTTTAAATCTTGATTTTTACAGAGCTCATAAAATTTTCATCTGCTGAACATTGCAGTTGAAATGAATTGTGAGGAGTAGATGTGAGCTGAAAAGAACACACTGTTCAATTATTCTGTAAACAATACGGCCACAACAGTGAGGTAATTGATCCAGCTATTTTAAATAAACAGTTGTGGTTTGGAGTTAAGTTAGGATGAACCTAGATAAACAATGTTTTAACACCTAATTAGACGAGGTCACCTGGACTAGGATGATCTTAATAAACAGTTTCCAACAGCTATGACCTCATGCAAATAATGTAAGTAGAGCCCACTGAAAATCAGTAAGTTGAATCCACTTAAATAAAAGCAGTTTTGTATTAGTAACATCAATGTACAATATGTACAATGTATGGTACTATGGAAAACTTTTTGTTTTAAAACAAGGAATATACTTTTTGTTCATGAATTTTACATTTGTAAGAATTATTATTTATAAAAAGGTTATCAAAGATTACTTATTCTCATTTTTTGCTGAATCTACCGAAGACATTGTAATGTACAGCAAAATGGTGTAATTTGATCAAATTAGTGGGTTTCAAACACTGCCTAACTATGAAGGACTTAAGATGTTTGGTACATATAAAGGAACATACATATAATTCTGTGGTGCAAATTTCATTACCCTGAAACTGTTCATGTCAACCAGTTAAAAAGGGTGATTTTTGAGATTTTTTGTGAAAGTCGACTTTTGGACCCTAGCCATACCTTTACTAATTGTTTTATAAGTCTATGCTTGCAGGGAGTTATTTAGCTGTATGTAGAGATTATGTATCAGCAATTTGGGTATCCTCAGATCAATGGTTAGGGCACCAGGTTGCCTAAAAATCGGCAATTTCCGCTTTCATTTTCAGGTGCCCATATCTTCAAAAAAGGAAGCAAGATACACTGTTTTTGATTGCAGATTCTGAAAGCTTGTGTGCAAATTACCCCAGGGTAGCAATTTTCAGCTTTGTAGCTTTTTCAAATCCAAAAATATGATCATTTGAAAATGAAAAAATCTTGACGTACCATAAAAGGGGGGATCTTCGTGTCCTTCAAAACGGCTTGGACTTTTGGCCTGAAATTTTCTGTGTGTTCGTTATTTGCATATATGAACATTTTCATGGAGTTTCAGCAAAATCTAAGAGGGTCACCTGGGGACCATTAGGTGATTTGGCATGGAATGACCCAACTAGGAGCTTATACTGTATTCTCTTCTGTCATATTCTGTCAGAAATGGCCATGTAATTATCTTCTGTGGGCACTGTATTGGATTAATTTGAAAACAAATCATGCATGTAAAAGGTAAAATCTAAAACCAATGAAAAAAAAAAAAAATCTCTTAATATGTACACCTGACCAATTAAATGAAGAATTCAATAACTGAAACCCCCTGTTTTGCATTGAAGTATATGGAAAAAAAATGGCATTATTGCATTTATACTATTTGAAACCCCTAAAACATATTTGGCCAATTAATCTCATTCATTCGTTATCTATTTTGCCTAGTGTACAATGGACCTTTTGGTTTAAGGAAAAAGTCCCTTTCCCGTGGTAAAAGGCAGCTTAAATGGATTCGGACTATGATCCAAATATTTTTTGTTCAGGAACATTCTAGGGTGTGCAGCATACATTTTGTGTCTGAATGGCGAGATTAAGAATTTGTATTCAACCTACGCCTATATCCCAGAAATGTAAACATGTCAAACATATGTCCAAAGGAAATTTAGAGTTTAGTTTCCAGTGCTGCTATTCTTCTTTGACGTTAATGGCGGCAGTCATGTCACTGATGACACACCGGGTTGCTAGGGCAGGCGCAGCATATGCATTCGGAGACTTGGGGCTGGCTCATCGGTCTAAGTGTGAGATAAACTGTCAAGGTGGGTTCGAATCCTTGGTCATTTGCTGCATGTCTTTTTCTCCCCAACTTTCCTGTCGGACACTGTATAACTCTCGAATAAAGGAAAAATTCCCAAAAAAAAAATCTTAAAAAAAAAAATATTAATGTTAAATTCTAAACCCCCTTCTCACTGATAAAAACCCCCTAAAACATATTGGCGCCCCCCTTTTAAAATCGTTCTGGCAAATAAAAAGCCGGAAAAAGTGGAGGTTGGATCCAAAATTCTTTTTCCCCTGACGATATAGCTAGACTAAGCTCTAATAGTTTTCTCCTACAAACTGAAAGCGTTGACTTCTTTAGCGCAACGGAGACTTGAGAGACTGTATCGGTGAGATACTGTCAAGGTAAGTCCTTGACGTTATTTTCAGCACGGATGAAAATCCAAAATCAAATGTGCAGCGTTCAGTCAAACAGTAACGATATGGCCTTGTATTTTACACGTGTACCTGCGCACTTATCCATGTTAAGAGCAGATTAGGATCATGCGTGCTTGCCGGTTGTTTTGAACAATGCGAATTCGTCGCAAGAACACTGTAGGCATTAGCTGACTTACAGCATGCCTACAATTACAATTATAATGGTGTTAATGACATTATTTCATGCCCGCAAAACTAACTGGCAAGCAAATTCAACTTTGTTGGCTATATATAGCAAGTAATTATGAAATCGAAATCACAAGGAGACCAAATGATTATTGCAAGCAGCGAAATGAAAACTACACCTACACTTGGCTCTGAGGGGCTACGTTCCATAATGTAAGCCCCTCAGAGCTGACCTAGATTGTAAATGTCGTATGGCACTAACATTCCACCTTTTGGCTGGATATTTGTTACCGTAGAGTTTAACATCTACTTAACGTTGTGTATATAGCCTATAGGATCGAACAAAGCCATTCCCTTTTCAAAATGTGGATAAAAAACTGGACACTGCAACAACAATAACAGCTTGAAACAACAACAGATGAAATAATTCTTTGTCGATTAGTGGGCCAACTTAAATTAATTTGATTTCAATCAGTACCTTAACTATATTTCTCCGATCAGATCACTCTTTCCTTTTCGCTTGCATCGGTGTGAGATCCTTTCGTATGTAGGGAAACACAGAGCGAAGTCAACATTATTTGGGTCAACGAAGTCGGGCCACCCGCTGAAAAAATGAGTACTGCATACTCTGTTGTGATCATTCGGGACAAAGTTCTTCCAATTTATAGCTCGAATCCACGCCTGTCGTTGTCTTTTACGGGGAATACTAAAAAAACACCTTATGTCCCCGTCTTTACAATACTGGTTTGTGCACCCCACCATGCAACAAGTAGCCGCTATATTTCTTTTTGCCCCACATCAGCTCTATTGCGCATGCGCGCGCGGACTTCCGGCCTTAAACCGAACTTGTCTATAATGGTGCCTTCACGTGCTATAGGAATTATTGTAAATATGAGTGACCGATGTGAAAATTGCACATGAATGCCTTCTCACGTCGTGATTTCCACTGGAGAACTGGGAGATAATTTTGATACCCGAGTTGCTGAAATGAGAACCTTTCACCTTTTCAACATGGCGGGGAGCAAGAAAGGATTCATCGCAGATGGAAATTATTTCCTTTATTAACCGTTCTGCGACTGTCAGCTGTTCATTTTATTCACAATTTTAATGTGCTCTCTACTTACACTTTGCATCATATTTAATATAGGGCACTGGCGGCCCCAGCAGCTCCCGCCGTTTGCTCAGGTGAAATGTTGAAGTTTTTGTTGACAGACACACGGACGGAGCCCAATACCATAGCTCCTGCGCAGCTCGGGCGGCGGAGCTAAAAATGTTGTTATTGTTGGGTTTACCTACCCTGAGCAGATGCTAGCTAGCAGTTGGGTTAGCCATGCATTTCGCCCCAACAACAAAAGCACTTGAACACAACACTCTCGTGATTTCGAAGTCACAAATGGAAAGCATCATCTTCCCGATAGCACGTGAAGACAGCATAAGCACACTATGAAATTGGTAATCTTTGGGGCACAGCAAAGTTATTTTTGACATTCTGTGTATTAAGATGGTAAATAACCTCTCTGAACATCAAAAGCACCAAATTAAGAAAAATGAATAGCTTGTTAAAATTCTGAAATTGCAGTTGTGGTTGGAATGAAAACCAACATACACAGGGTCCCCCAGCACCGAGTTTGAGAACTACCAGGTCTAGTGGAATCGCCCATAGGCAGCCGGTCGGCGTCAGCGAAGTTAAATGGCACCGCTGCAATGTATTCTTAACCTGAGAAGATGTCACAAAGGAACTGTACCAAAGTCATCACGTCACGAAGGTTGAAGTTGCATTGGTAGTAAAATTGGGCGTCTCCCTCCTCCCTCATCATCCAATTCACCTTATTCCGCCCTGCCCACTTTTAATACTTTGCCTTTTCAGCATTTTGTCATCTGACTTCCTCTAAACTCCCAGAAGTTAGTATAAAGATCTTTGACATTGTTTGCTGGCTCTAATCTAAAATAACTTCTAACAACACATCAAATGTTTTAAAATGTGAGCGCACAGAAAACTACATAAAACGATCAGGGTCAGGTTATTCTGAGCTTTGTTAACTTTAACCGGTGGTTAAGTCTATACCGCAGTGTCTATATCTCAGAATGAAAGCACAGATGTTTGTATGTTTTGCGTGCATTGCGTGGGTTTCCCCCTGATTAGTTTCAGTAACGTTACAGGGCTGTACGTTAACTTTTTCTGCTCATAGCTATGGTGCTATAGAGGTTCATAGTCTTGTAGCACAAGACAAAAACTTGTAGCACAGTAAAAGCATCTGTTACATCTCTAAAACCAACCACAAGTAGTGCATTTTATCAATTAAAGACATACAAAATATTAATCTCTTCGTAAATTGAAGTACTTTCAAGGTCTCGGAATTCCTTAAATTCATACAATTTTAAGTAATTTCCAGAACTTGTCAAGCAGTCTTGACACAAACAACGTACACTTCAAATATAATGCAGGCACATAACTCACAGAAATATTAAGAACCTCTTAAAAGAGACGTTATCTCTCTTCAAAATTTTGTTTCCAGAAACATATGGATTATCACTCCTAAATTTTTCTGGAGCCTCCATGCACCATTTACAGAAAAAACAACTCATCTCTCTCATTGATGAGGAACCAAGGAAAATCTTTTTTCCATTCTGGGTTGTACTTGTATACTTTCCCTTTTGCGTTCGCATTTACGTTATTTTGCGCCTTCGTAAATCGTCAGTTTGTGCTTTTAACTTTGTGTCGGATTCATCCTCAAGGTCCGCTTGGAACCGGTTTTATTCAAAACTGTAATGTATTTTTTCATGTTCTGTTATCGCTTTCATCAACCTGAGCCAGCCCAGCTGAACGCATTTTTAAAATGGCAGTGTTTCCTCTAGGTTTTTTTCAGCAGCGGGGGCAAAGATTTTTTTTTTTTTTTTTTTTTTTTTTGTACCCTGGGTGGTGTGCCCGTGTGAATATCAATCAGCAATTTAAAAAGTTTAAACGACACTTGACTGCAAATCAAGCTGTAAAACATATTTATCGATACCATTTATTTTATATATATTTGTGCAAATACTTATTTGTGTATTATAACATTTTTTTGTGCATTTTATACAAAACCCAAAACCAGTGAAGTTGGCACGTTATGTAAATCGTAGATAAAAACAGAATACAATGATTTGCAAATCCTTTTCAACTTATATTCAATTGAATACACTGCAAAGACAAGATGTTTAATGTTCAAACTGAGAAACTTTATTTTTTTTTTGCAAATAATCACTAACTTAAAAAAGGCAGCAACACATTGCAAAAAAGTTGGCATAGGGGCCTTTTTACCACTGTGTTACATTTTTTTAACACACTCAGTAAACGTTTGGGAACTGAGGAGACCAATTTTTGAAGCTTTTCAGGTGGAACTCTTTCCCATTCTTGCATGATGTACAGCTATATCAACAGTCCGGGTCTCCGTTGTGGTTACGCCTTCATAATGCGCCACACATTTTCAATGGGAGACAGGTCTGGACTACAGGCAGGCTGTCTAGTACCCGCACTCTTTACTTTGTTGTAACACGCAGAATGTGGCTTGGCATTGTCTTGCTGAAATAAGCAGGGGCGTCCATGAAAAAGACGTTGCTTGGATGGCAACATATGTTGCTCCAAAACCTGTATGTACCTTTCAGCATTAATGGTGCCTTCACATATGTGTAAGTTGCCCATGCCTTAATACACCCCCCATACCATCACAGATGCTGGCTTTTGAACTTTGCGCCTATAACAGTCCGGATGGTTCTTTTCCTTTTGGTCCGGAGGACACGACGTCCACAGTTTCCAAAAACAATTTGAAATGTGGACTCGTCAGACCACAGAACACTTTTTCCACTTTGCATCAGTCCATCTTAGATGAGCTTGGGCCCACAATTTGGGTGCTGTTGATAAATGGCTTTTGCTTTGCATTGTAGAGTTTTAACTTGCACTTGCAGATGTAGCGGCGAACTGTAGTTACTGACAGTGGTTTTCTGAAGTGTTCCTTGATGTCCTTTACACACTTGTCGGTTTTTGATGCAGTACCGCCTGAGGGATCGAAGGTCACGGACATTCAATGTTGGTTTTCGCCTTGTCGCTATGATTTCTCCAGATTCTCTGAACCTTTTGACGATATTACGGACCGTAGATGATGAAATCCCTAAATTTCTTGCAATAGCTCGTTGAGGAATGTTGTTTTTAAACTGTTCGACAATCAGCTCACGCATTTGTTCACTAAGTGGTGACCCTCGCCCCATCCTTGTTTGTGAATGACAAATTTAAAGGCAGCATTTCAGGGAAGCTGCCTTTATACCCAATCATGGCACCCACCTGTTCCCAATTAGCCCGTTCACCTGTGGGATGTTCCAAATAAGTGTTTGATGAGCATTCCTCAACTCTCTCAGTCTTTTTGCCACTTGTGCCAGCTTTTTTGAAACATGTTGCAGGCATCAAATTCCAAATGAGCTAATATTTGCAAAAAAATTACAAAGTTTACCTGTTCGAACATTAAGTAACTTGTCTTTGCAGTGTATTCAATTGAATATAGGTTGAAAAGGATTTGCAAATCATTGTATTCTGTTTTTATTTACGATTTACACAACGTGCCAACTTCACTGGTTTTGGGTTTTGTAATATATATTTGTACATATTACATATTTACTTGTACATATACTATAAAATATGTATTTTTACATTTTTTAAATATATTTGTACACCGGCTATATTTAATTATTTATCCTGGTTTCTGAAATAAGGATATGGTGTTTACACCGTGGATGAATTATAAAAACTGGATATCGAACCGAAAATGGCCGCCCACTCATTTTAATGGAAATTGCTCGGTGGCGCAGCACGCCGACATGGGGCTATAGTTCCGGGGGCACGCGGACATGCGCTGTGTGACTTTTCATTCGCACGTGCGTAGTGTGGGGCTTATGAACACGCTGACGTCTGAGGTATCTATGACAACGGCCCGTGGCACTCCCACAAAGGACGCGTGTTCATGACCAATGTTCTCCAGAAATGTAGCTAACCATGTCCATGGCGAAACCCATACAACAGCTCTGTTGTAGCGAAATTTGAATACAGAATTATTTTCCTTCCCGTTATACAGGATTAGCAAATTCCTAAGTCCTCACATGATCAGCAGCCCAGCTATAAAATATACATAAAGTCGATCTGCGTTTCATTCTCATCTGTTTCTTTCTTCTGGGACTCTCGTATTTTTTCTGCGCAGATGGAGATCCGCTGCATGCTCTGCATCAGGGAATCTCCGCAGCATCACTCCCATACACTGATGCCGCTCACGCACAGTGTGTCGTTCACATCACAGGCTGAACAACAAATACTGTCTGTTTGTGAAGTGCTGTCATGCAAGCTCGGCGCATGCATAAAATAACAGAAACTTCATATTTTGTATCTTATCTTAAAAGTTGCTGAAAAGTCATGACATCAAGTATGCACATCTGCTATTGTTTTAATAATTAAAAATGAGAATGCAATGGTAAATAAATGATTAGCTGTGTAGTTTTTTGGGCTGAATTTATACCATGCTGAAAGTGCACATATGGACGTAGTCAATGCTACTTAGCCAGCATATAATACATGAAGCAGCAAAGCACAGTACCGTGAATCAGTGTAAGATATTGAAAGTAATAGAAATAAACAACTCAGCTTAGGTGCATCTTGAACATTTTAATACGAAAAAGCAAAGCAGGTGTTAGCTACATGCACGATTATAGGATGTCACCTTCAATAGTTACCGAATACACGCCTGTTATCCAACCTAAGTTAACTAACAACAGCCTTTGCTACCTTACTGCATATTCTGTAACGCTACATAAAAGATAGGTGAAGCAGTCGAGTCACTACATAACAAAGCCATTCATCAAATACAATAAATGAAAACACTGGTGTCAGTACACCTGCTCACTTTACCGACTTGGTAATAATGTAAGCCGACAGCACAAAATCTCCGGACCAGTGCTACACGCAGAGAACCGCAGCTGCTGCAGAGCTTACAAGAACGCGCTTAGAGACAAGGTCCCTTGGTGTTCGCATAGCCTGAATTAAAATAAAATATTTTGTCGCTGCCGTGGAAAAAGGCACCAATTATTTAAAAGAGAAAAATCAACAGATTATATATTAATCATTTGCGGTAGTCAAAAAAATGTATTCACGGATTTATTAAACTGTCTTTTTCAATTGTTCCCTATGGAAAAATGTTCTTTTTGCCCCCATGGCACCACGTGACCTGCAATATCTGCTTGACCGCTAAGCCCTTGTCGGCGTGCGTTTTATCCCTGGTTCAGTATCCAGTTCTTATAATACATCCATGGTTTACACGCGCAAATGCAAAAACGGGATTCTCCAAAAACCCAACCATATCCGGGATACTGCAGTCCATGTAACTAAACCCTGTCATAGAGAATACATTGCAAATGCTCATTTACTGTAACGTCAGCGGCATTGAGAGACAGCAGCATCTTCTTAGAGAGGACGTGTCATATGAAAGTTAAAGCTCGCAACATAAGTAAAATTAACTCAGCTGGTTTCATAACTTTCTTGTGGTATTTCAAAGACTATAAGATTCTGTTTATCACATAACAGAATAGCATAATTTAATAGAATACAGATGAAACTTCCGTCAGCGCCTTAATGGAAACGTTAATTCGCAGTCATCCTAGCATTGTGCTAACTCTATTACACTTACACTTCGTATTCAGTTTAGCTACATATAACAGCGTGACGAAACGCAGAGCGGTTTTTCTCATCTTATCTAGTGCTAGAGCTATATGATTAAGTTAATCTATGTTAACGTTATCTATCCATAATAACGTATACATTTTTCTTGCTCTTCAGCTCCAGTAACGTTAACGTAAGGTGGTCTAACCTCATTCAAAAATTCTACAAAATGATAAGAAAGTTTTGGCGCTGTTGTGGTTGCCATGACATCAGGAGCGTTTGACATTCTAGCAGTATTCCATTCGCTCGCGCTCTTTGACAGAGCGGGAGACCATTCGTTGACTGCAACTCGGAGTTAAAAAAAAGAGAGAGAGAAAGAGAAATCCATGGGAGAAATCCCATTCTGAAGTAGCGGCGGGCGGAAACTATGGGCTTATTCGAATTCATCAGGTCGGCAAGCGTTGCCCCGCCCCTTATGGGGGGAAAACAAACCACACTCCCCATTGACTTTAATGTAAAATTGCTGTACAAAACAACATAAATACAAGACCATCGAAGGTAAATCAGCCGAGAAATTATCTACAGACACCATGTCTGATTCATATACATCCACTCTACCGGATAGAGAACGTGCGAGATATTTCGAAAAGATAAATTTAATCAATCTTGAAGCATGTCCCTTCAGTCTCCCGGCATCTAGCTGGTGCAATGACCCCATCCAGTGGCCAGAGGTATCATACCCCGACATCTATTTTTATCTGATTGAGTCTCCAGGTAAGCAAAATACTATATGTTAATTGTTTATTTCCGTATTGCCTTGGTATTGGCCTGAGGGTCGCTGTATGCGGCAAAGGGCTAATACCGCGACCCAAAGGACAATACCAAGGCAATGCGAAAATAAGCAATTCATAATATTTTTATTAATTGGTTAAGTATGTTATGCTATCATGACAATATTATGACTATGACTTCTGAAGTACGCGACTTCAAGACTCATTAAAGAGCTAAATGCTAGGTCCGCGACTGCTACCTGCTGAACTCGGCCATCACAGGGTCGGCCAATACAGGATATATTGGCAGGCCGTTTTTACTGCATGCGAGCAATAACATAAATCAATTAATGAAAATGAAATATTTCACCTTTCGGTCCTGCTATTTGGATAGTTTGCTAGTTAGTAGCACTGTGCTCTGACCAGACGGTGACAACGGTCTTAGCTAGATTCGTAAGTTAGCCTGTCCCTCTGTCTCGTCCAGGCATATACACGATTCCTCCCTCCGTATGGCTTGGAGCCAGAAAGCCCTTCTCTCCGGATGTTTTTCTTTAGCATGGCAGAGGAATGAACCAGAGATCCTTGTTTTTTGTTTTATTGTCGGTGCAGCCAACAACACAGCAACTCCTTGGCATGTCGGATTCAAGTTAAATCGGCTTGTTTTAAGCGTTCGCGCTTTGAATGTCTATGCAGCAAGCAGGATTGTTTTCCCCCTAGAAGGGGCATTGCGATCAGGGCCCACTGTGGATGACGTATTGCCGACCTGATGAATCCCTGTTCATGGCGACACTCGGGTTGACTCGACACGAGAACGAAGTTCCGAACAGCCGAGAACCAACACGAGAACGTGTTCTTGTCACTCCCCACTTTTTGGAGAGTGGGACAAGTGTTGACGAGAACAAAGATGGCGGAAGCGGGAGATACGTATGTGAAATTTTCATCAATTTCACAGATTAATCTTGTTAATAGCCCTCTATTCAGGAGAATAAGTAGTTTCAGTGACAATTAACTATGTATAGAAGCATGAAGTGACTTTCAGGCCCGGTTACTAGGGTTGATCTTGCTGAAATTTTGTAAAAACCGTCGATATCGCAATAATTCAACTCAATTCAATTTTATTCTGCATCATACGCAGCCCCATGGGCTAGCCTGAGTTGGAGACTGGAGAACACCCGAACTCGCACTTCCGTGTTCGGAACGAAAAACCCCGCACTTGTGTTGACTCGTGTTGGGGATTCGAATACGCCCCAAGAATGGCGCTGAAAGCGGAGGTATTGTTGGAAATGGTGTTGGATAGGCATGTGGGATGGTGTCTCTTAATCATATGACAGACTACAACTACTAAGTACATTAGCGAGGTGGCATTGTTTCACGTCTCGCTCTCTCGCACACGCACAACGCCTCTGTCTCTCATAGCACCGGTGCTACAACAGTTTGTTCATTCATCGCACGGACCAATTTTCATGTCGCACATGCACTACAGCCCTGCGGTATATAAGAGCATTCGTGAGGATCTTAGAAAATGGCCATAATGTTAGGTGGTTAGCGCTAACCAGCCAAACTAACAAAGCTTTGAACAACCGGGACCCCAGATGGTCTCATTGTCCCATCCGTCGACAGTGTTAACTTGGGAAGACTATATGATGGTTTAAGGTCCATCATCATGGCAACCATAATTATACCAAAAAGGTGTGAGAAAGAGATGCATTAAAACGAGATGATATGCACAATCTTGTAATCACCCAGGTCAATATCTGAGGTGTAGCTTGCTCACCTACTAGCACCTGCAGTATCTGTTAACATACAGGAATAATGTGAGCTATTGTAAGACTGTAATGGTGAAACTCATATCTTGTACTATCTCAGTTATGAAATATGTAAGGTGGCAATGATAACTAAGCATAAATTACTGTATTTAGTTCAGTTTGTTATGAATTTTTAAATGTATCAGGGCAAGGATTTCACTATCGCAACGTTAGGTTGCAGTAGCTAAGTTGAAAACATCATAAACTAGCCAATAGGCCAATCTCTTCAACACCCGACATGTCTTCTTTAACGGAGTTTCGTTGCCGAGCCATTTATCGCGGTAAACGTTCGTCTGACGGCTTTCCGTCCACAAAATGGAAGGAACATGCATATGGGCGCTTTGGTAGACACTTCGGGTTTTGCGTGTTCAGCCATAGCCTCAAGTGCTCCTCATCTTTGAGAGGAGGGTGCAAGTTGTAAAATGTCCCACAACACTCCACTGTCTTCACTTTATGGTCATTATGGTCATCGACGACATTGTCGTTGTAATTGCAGTCTTCTCTTTATCCAATTATTGTGGCATCCCCCTAACTGCACACGTGATACTAGACATCGTAGCTGTCGGTCCTCGTCTTCGTGAACTAGCTCAAGTAGAAGGACCGGAAGTTGGATGACAAAACGAAAGTAATGGCATTGCCCTTGTTGTCATGGAAAATAAGGTGAATACTGCGACGTGTTTTACCCCGGTGAGAGGGACTTACCCTGCTCTCAGGAAGTTAGTGCAGAGACGCAGTGGTATTTAAAGGGTGGAATCCGCTGACTGTTTACAGTATTGGGAACCCGCAGAATCAGAATATAAAATATTTTTACTCTGTCTGCCCTGGGAGCTAAGCTGCACGTCTTAAAAACTCTGAATATACACATGAATCAAATCCATTCCTCTGTATTCCTGCATTAAAATATTCAAAAGCAGATATTCTTGAGACTGGTGGTGGAATCTCGGTCGCTGCCCAGGCGACTGTAGCTGCCCTGCAACGAGCCCCTAGCATGATGACGTACGCGCTAGGCATTATGGGATTGAAGTAGCATCTCGCTCTCTTGCTTTGCTCATTAACCATTTTTGTGATTCAGATGAGCTGATTGAAGTCTGATTGAATATGTGAAGTTGTTCTGTAAGCAATATGCAAGAACATACCACATCACAAGGTTCTGATCAATCCAGTAGGTCTGCACCTCGCTTTTTTCTGATTAGCTGGCAAACTATGCTGGCTAGCTAATTAAAATCCTTATGACTCAGTCAAAACTAAATGAGGGTTTGATATCACCAATAATTATGCAAGCGAAGTTCGTTATGTATCTCTGACTCGGCTGAAGTGTACCGTACCGACGTTGCCTGCGCACACCTTCATTTCACATCTGCTGTAGCCAGCTAACTTGCAAGCTATGTTGCATCATGAAAATGATCGCGCTGAGCAGCACGTTTTTCATGCAGCTCCTAGCTAGCTATTGTAGACGTAAAATTATGCTGGCTAGGTAGGAATAATTTTGGCATTGTCGCTACAAGCTAGTGAAGTTACATTCTCTGGACAGATCCTTACTTTATAAGCGGCACTTCAGCCACGTTGCATCATACTTCATTATATGCAAAAAGACTGCACGGCACAGTCCTGTACAGTCTAGTGCGATTGTAAGTTGCTGTTGATACAAACGAGACAGAATGGAGTCTTTGGCAAATGAGTATCAGTGTGTGCATTAAACTACATGACAGCAACTACAATGGACATTTTCAGTACGGTATCTTGGCACAAGTGTAGCATGACACCTACAGTGATCCCTGCAGGCCAAAGAAAATTACAGGAATGCAATGCCAATGGCGCCACACCCTAACTAGGCCAGTAGATAAAGTCAGGTACACTTGAACGCAGTTTAAAAGTGGAAGTTGCCGAAAAAAGACAGCCCTCAACCATTTTTAAATTTACTGTTCATAAACAGAGATAAGTTTACTTATTGTTGTATTTGGGTTTTGCCTCTTTAATGTATTGTAAGGGCCTGTTTGTTGAATTAGCGTTTGGTACAACCGTTTTGAGAAACTGCTCTAGCCATTTGATTTTGAGCCAATCTTGTAAGCCATGTCACTTCAACCGTGAGTAAAACTTATCAAATAATTTGACAGTTAAAGAATGTGCATGTCTGAATTGATCAGTCGTCTAAACATGTCGTTAAAGACCATAGTGATAGCCTGTGTTCAGTTTATATAGCTTACCTTAAACAAAGGTAGTCGTAATGGGCGAAGTCAATTTCTTTCTGTTTCTTTCAATTATTCAAAGCTCACCTAAGAGCAAAGCGAGCGAGCAAATTCAGATCTCATTAGCCGTGACGTGAACTCCGGAAAATAGCTAGCCAGCAACCAAACAGAAAGGCAGTGGCTATTCTTATGGCAGCCGTAAAGATACTCTGTTTGGCTATTCTTACGTCCTTCCTTGAGCACATGCGCAGAGCACCGAATTCTGGACTTGAAGATTTTCTACCGTAAGAATAGCCCTGAATGCACCGCCCACGTACGGCATTGATGTAATGTTATTCAGAGAGGCTATTCTTACGGTAGTCGGTAGTCATGCCTCAGTTGAACAGGGCCCTGTGAGGTACCTTTTTAAAGGAATATTGGGAAGAATTGAGTTTGAATTCATGATTTGAATTAGATTTTGCAAAGTCTGTTTTGCTTTTAACTAAGCATAATAACTCTCAGGGCCAGCCCAGGGTAAGGGGCCATACTTTTAGTAATTGTAAAACCTCACAGCAAAACCAACGACAGAAATTGCCGAAGTGAAAGGCTCAGCGCGAACTTTTGGCTGGTGCGTGAACTTTTTGATTGGTGTAAATCATAATAAAAATAAATAAATTTTCTCTGTTTGTAGAACAGGGCACAAAAGCACAACGGTTGCAATTTATCTGACGCCATAAGGAAGTAGATGTGCTCCCATTCAAGATCTGACTCCAATTAGAATTTGATTTTAGAATTTAGTGCAATCATGCGTGGATCTCGGGGCGAGTGCACCTCTGACTCTTTAATGAATACCTCAGTGACTTGATATATGCCCCCGGGTATTAGCATTATTGCCGAATCTTAGGTTCGTTGGTAATACCAGGGGATGGAAGTCAATCACTGCAGCAATAGCATCTTTTGGCATAAATACTGCGAACCCAGATCTATGCACGCCCATAAGTTCCTTCAGGTGATTTTAACAGATAACCGACTTTTCGTCCGTGGGTTTCTTTAAGGCTAAAATCCCAGAACCGGCAAACATAGACCCTTTATGTAAGTAGATCATGATTGTCTCTCCAAATTAATAAAACTAATTCCCATACCAAAAATTTGACCGTCAATATGGGCCGGAGGGCTGACTGTGACCTCCCCCATGTTGTTCATTTTTGCACCAAGTCCAGAATTCGGTGCTCTGCGCATATGCAAACGGAAGGACGTAAGAATAGCCAAATGGAGTATCTTTACGGCTGCCGTAAGAATAGCCACTGCCAAACAGAAGATACAAGTTATTGTTAGCATTTGCAGAACTCCAATGCCATGACGTTGGTGGTTAGCAATCCATCTCCCTGATTTGAGCAGGTTATATTTCAAATTAAACCTCCATAAAAATGCAAACCTGGCAGTTATTTCTGCCTGGAACCGAAACTGAGAGCGTGCCTATGGTCCCACAGCCCTGTGTTCCCACATTTCTAAGATTACCAACATGTCACAATGCAAAAACAGCAGTTTCCCTATTTACATGCAATTGCTAAACTGGAGTTTTCCAAAATCTCCACTTTGGCCAGAGTTTTTGGAAAGAATCGTTTTCTTAAGATGAAAACGGGGTTTTAGAAATGTGAGACATGGGGAACATAGGGCTGTGGAACAAGTGGGCTGTGGGAACATAGAGCTGACCTTGCTGAAACTAACCAAGAGAGAAACTGCCTGTAAAATGGAAAGCTGCTTCGCTTTCGGTGAATGGTATGCAACGAGCTAGCTGTAGATAAGCTGGACAAAACATTACAGTTTCATTAGGTCTACAAATGGGTACATAACAAAGGAATAGCTGGCCACCTGCATCGTTATACATTAGCTGTATTGAATGACCAAGAAAATGCATTCGCTTTGTGATCCTCATACCAGGCGACTGAGACGTCGTAACTAGGGATTTCCCTGTCAGGCACCCATTTAACTAGCAAGGATAACGTACTGACATAAGAGAAGTACATTGGACGCCACACTGGTCTCTGCAACCAGAGTGAATATCAATGGCTCTGTCTGCAAATATTCGCTCCGACAGCCTCTACTTCCCATATAAACTCAATGATATAGACCAGAGGTGGGCAACGAGGGCCGCATCTGTCCCTGGTTTTCACACCAACTTCTGGCCTTTAACCCAAAACCAGTGAAGTTGGCACGTTATGTAAATCGTAGATAAAAACAGAATACAATGATTTGCAAATCCTTTTCAACTTATATTCAATTGAATACACTGCAAAGACAAGATGTTTAATGTTCAAACTGAGAAACTTTATTTTTTTTTTGCAAATAATCATAACTTAGAATTTAAAGGCAGCAGCACATTGCAAAAAAAAATTGGCACAGGGATCCTTTTTACCACTGTGTTACATCACCTTTAGAACCTTTTAACGACACTCAGTAAACGCTTTGGGAACTGAGGAGACCAATTTTTTGAAGCTTTTCAGGTGGAACTCTTTTTTTTCTTGCTTAATGTACAGCTTTAGTTGTTCAACAGTCCGGGTTTCCAAAGTTGTCTATATTTTACGCTGTTAATGCGCCACACATTTTCAATGGGAGACAGGTCTGGACTACAGGCAGGCCAGTCTAGTACCACTCTTCTACTCCGGAGCCATGCTGTTGTAACACCAGTGCAGAATGTGGCTTGGCATTGTCTTGCTGAAATAAGTTCAGGGTGTGTGATGAAAAGACGTTGCTTGGATGGCAACATATGTTGCTCCAAAACCTGTATGTACCTTTCAGCATTAATGGTGCCTTCACATATGTGTAAGTTGCCCATGCCTTGGGCACTAGTCCCCGCCTCGATACATCCCCATACCATCACAGATGCTGGCTTTTGAACTTTGCGCCTATAACAGTCCTGATGGTTCTTTTCCTCTTTGGTCCTGAGGACACGACGTCCACAGTTTCCAAAAACAATTTGAAATGTGGACTTTTTTTGACCACAGAACACCTTTCCACTTTGCATCAGTCCATCTTAGATGAGCTTGGGCCCAGAGAGCAAGAATTTCTGGGTGCTGTTGATATATGGACTTCGCTTTGCATTGTAGAGTTTTAACTTCCACTTGCAGATGTAGCGACGAACTGTAGTTACTGACAGTGGTTTTCTGAAGTGTTCCTGAGCCCATGTGGTGATGTCCTTTACACACTGATGTCGGTTTTGATGCAGTACCGCCTGAGGGATCGAAGGTCACGGGCATTCAATGTTGGTTTTCGCCTTGTCGCCCACTTGAGTGATTTCTCCAGATTCTCTGAACCTTTTGACGATATTACGGACCGTAGATGATGAAATCCCTAAATTTCTTGCAATAGCTCGTTGAGGAATGTTGTTTTTTAAACTGTTCGACAATCAGCTCACGATTTGTTCACTAAGTGGTGACCCTCGCCCCATCCTTGTTTGTGAATGACTGAGCATTTCAGGAAGCTGCTTTTTATACCCAATCATGGCACCCACCTGTTCCCAATTAGCCTGCTCACCTGTGGGATGTTCCAAATAAGTGTTTGATGAGCATTCCTCAACTCTCTCAGTCTTTTTTGCCACTTGTGCCAGCTTTTTTCTCCCACATGTTGCAGGCATCAAATTCCAAATGAGCTAATATTTGCAAAAAATTACAAAGTTTACCTGTTCAACATTAAGTAACTTGTCTTTTGCAGTGTATTCAATTGAATATAGGTTGAAAAGGATTTGCAAATCATTGTATTCTGTTTTTATTTACGATTTACAAACGTACAACTTCACTGGTTTTGGGTTTGTAGTTGGTTTGGCAAATTTAGATTATCATGTATGAAATCTGACATTTCAGGCACATTTCTTTAAATTATCATGTATGACCACCAAAGACTGTTCTTGTCTCCCTTCATAAAACATTTTTCTTTGATCTAATCATTGGACAAATCTATGTATGCAACCAATTAGGTCAATAAGTCAGGGTAATTGATATACACCGGCCCTCCAGGACCAGAATTGCCCACCCCTGATATAGATCCAGCCCAGATCCCCTATTATCGTCACCCCGGGCCTGCGTGATCACCTATAGAACGCGGTTGCCTGCCAGGACATAAGAGAAATTGCAGTTGCCCGATTGAAATTTCCTGTTGTCCTGAGATGTCGGGCAGGCGATTTTTTATTATTTTTTTTATTTATTTTTTTTTGAGCCCTGATTTTGACAAAGTGGACTAGACTGAATTACTGTTGTTGGTGTATGCGCTTGTGTTTTCCTGTGCAGGAGGTTGAGAAGCAGTGTCGCTGTGGGAAGTACACCCGACGCATGCCCTGTCACAGAGAGTATCTGTGTGAGTCCAAGTGCTCAAAGACCCGGAGCTGCCTGAAGCACCAGTGCAAGAGGAAGGTGAGTGCGTGGACCTAGCTCACGTGAACTGCTATTGTAATGACAGTTCAGAGTCGATGTGGGATAAAAAAAGCTTAGAACTCCTTAGGAAAGTGATAGCGCCTTCTGTATACAGCTGACTGCAAAAACATTGTCCCCGCCCGATAGTTCTAATGTTCCTCCGGTAATTAACTAACAAATTAAGACGATTAGCTGCTTTACATACCAAATATATCCAGGTTTTCTCCGTGCATCCAATAAATTTTTCATATAACGGCCATTTTGAAAATGAACTGCACATGCACGAAACATCTGCCCATTAGCGCAGGTCTTATTTACTGTTTCTGGTTGCGATTTTGGTAAAGAGGAATTGAGCCAAATTGAAAAACTGAACACAAATGTATTTTTTTTGTCCACCAATCGATAGACATATGTATTTCGGAATGTAGCTATTTGAAGGATAACAATCTGGAGTACCTTGAGAGCAAGAATTTATTGGAAAGTAGGGACGTTTTATATATTTTTTAGGAGACTATTTCGCCACCTAAACTCGATAATCCCACATGAGTCCTGGGCTGCCGTTGCGTGCAACGAGCAGCACACCTGGGCAAGCGTGGACCGTAGACTGCATGAAGGCAGTGGTCCGCATCACAGTGATGGGAGCCATCCGCTTTCCTTGGGCTGGAGGGAGAGGCATTTTGGCCCACAGAGTTTGAGTTCTCCAACGCTGTCATTTTTTGCAAGGTAGAGCCGGTGCCTGTCCGCTGTGGCCACCAAGTCTGCGTCGTCCACTTGATGCATTTGATGCGACTTGCTCCGGTTTCATCCGCAAAATGTCTACTGTCTGAATGGCCGAGAAGCTGAAAAAAAAGTGGTACACTGGGATGCAGTTAAACAGAGTTCAGATGCCTGTTGGACCTAAATTTACTTGCAAGGGAGAGATGTATCGGCTTAATATTGTTACGTTAGAAGTACCATTCACTGTAATGGAGAGAGCGGTATTTTTTGACCCCCCCAGCCCTGACAAAGGGGCAGAGGGGTATTGTCGTCCCCTTCGCAGACGGACGGGTGGCAGGTGGGAAAATTTTGTCCGGACTGTTTCTCTGTGACTGCTTGGGTTAGGAACTTGATTTTGCATATGTGTCATACCTGCCAACTCTCCTGGCTTCCTGCGGGAGACTCCAGGAAAATGCTCCTATCTCCCAACATTCCGCCCAGTGCCAAATATCTCCCGGATTTCAAAGTTATCAATAAGTATTGTCCAAAATGTGTATTTCCTGTAGGAGTATAACTGAAATTAATCAATTTCTGTTTACTAAATTTCAAAGAAGGGAACTACGTCCCAGATAAACAGGTGTCCTCATAGGCAAACCAGCCAAACAGCTTATAGGGAGGGCACGCAAGCTATTGGGAGGCACTGGTCCTTTTATGATTCGTCACTTTCAACGGGATCACACCCACAAAATCTCCTTCAACCTTGATTAGCGGATTCTGTTCTATGAACGCTGCAAGTGCGCAGTTGGGCAGGGGACGTGTCATTTCACTGGTACTTAGAGCCGCATTATACCATAATGTATGCGATCGCATATTATGTGACTCTTTAGAATATATAGCTATCTAGCTAGCTAACATTAGTTAAGAAAAATCTTTGGAAATAATCATCACATTTAAGCGATGTTATTTGGATCTTGCCCCAACTTCACTAGCTAGCTGAAACGGCGATTGCCATTGAACTAGCTTACAAGCTAACGAATGTCTCAAAAATCTAAAAGTAGAGTTGAGATGCAGGAAAACACTACAAAACATATCAGATAAGTTCGCACTAATTACAGCTAGCTAGTGAAATTATGACAAAAACAAAAACATACTGCTCAAATAAGACTATTATTTTCGAAGATTTTCCTTGGCTTACGTTATTTAGCTAGCTAATGGAACCAATATAAAATGTAAAGCGTTCAGTAATTGGCAATTTCATATACATGGCAGTGTAAAGCAGTCTAACTACCCTGATATAGTCAATAAGCAAGCTCTTTAGATAGTCCACCTGATAAACAATTTTCTTTTAACCTCAATTCGTCTTCCACTCTGAACTTGCTGCTGAGACTCAGCAGTAACTGACTAACGTTAACTAGATGGCTACGTAATCGACATGATGTGGGTGTAATCGCATTGAAAGTGACCAATCTTAAAAGGGCCAGTGCCTCCTAAGAGTGTGCATGACTGACTTTAGAGGTTTTATGAACATGAACACACTGCAGTCCTTATTGATGGAAAAAAATTGCTAGCGCTGTCATCTCGTGCCATGAAAGGCAATTCTCAGAACTTCCTCATAACACCCAAACTGGCTACTTACAAAGCATTGCAAACATCTGCAAGGAGTGTATCTGCATCAAGTGTTGGACCCCACTCCTCATCAATCAGGGAATTATAAATAGGCATCAAATGTATTGAACCAAGATTGTAATACTGCCCCTCTTTAATAAAATGTATTACACAGTGATCAGTTAACTATTATACAACTCATGAAACAGTAAATCAATGATTGCAAGGACTATGTACAACCCCAATTTTGAAATAGTTGGGACGAAGTGTAAATTGTGAATAAAATCAAAATGCAATGACTTTCAGATCACATGAGCCAATATGTTATTTACAATAGAACATATATAACATTTCAAACGTTGAAACTGAGACATAATGCAATTTTATCCACAAAATGGGCTCAAATTTTCTGGTTGCAATTGGTCTCAAAAAAGTTGGGACACAGGCAAAAAAGGGCTTAAAAAGTAATTAACCCTGTAAAGCCTGAACCTTCAAATAATAGCCAGCAAATTGTAATTTTTTTTAATGTGAAGTATTTATTGGACCTTTTAAGCAAAATGTAAAAGAAATGTATGAAATTCATTTTGTATCATATTTGATACTTTTATACAGTGCCTGACAAAAGTCTTGTCGCTTAAGGACATAGTAACTAAAAATAGCATATAACTTTATTTCTAACCAATCAATTGTTACAATAAATGGTCCATTTTAATGTCAAGGGCTTTCACATTAATAATTTGGTGCAAAATGAAACCGTCAAAAAGTGTTCTGATGTTCACAGCTTGGCAAAGCCCATAACATGTTTTTGCTGGGACAAAAGTCTTGTCGTCTCTTCAGATGATGCAACAAATCGCAGATTAGAGTTTAACCTATGACAAATACTGTAATTAACACATTCCCAGATGTGTATAGAAATAACCCCAGCGCACCAGACTTTCATATGAGGTGCGACTAGACCTCTGACAACATACCAAAGATTCAACCACAGACCAAAGTGCTGATCATCAAGAGCCTGAAGACTGAGTCTGCTGCTGAGGTGGCAGACATCTTTAATGTATCCAAATGTCAAGTGGAGGGGATGAGAAAAAGATTTGAAGAAACTGGTGACGTTCATGGCAAGCGCTCTCAGGTCAGACAGACCCCGGTATGACAACTGTTTGAAAGGACCGCTTGTTGCTTCAACTGTACAAAGGCCAGCCCTTCTTCAACTACAGTGAAGCTACATGAGGAAATGTCACCAAAAATCCCGGTATCTACAAGAAGAGTTTGTCAAATTCTTCTCAAAGTGGTTTTTCATAGCCGAATTGGTACACAGAAGCCTGCATTAAACAGAAAACATAAAACCTGCATTGCATTTGCCAAGGCCCACAGCTGGCAGAAAGGATTGATACTGGAAACGTGGCTGAAAGTTTATTTTCCTGGTGAATCATCCATTGAACTGCATCCCAGTCGCCGTACAAGACCTGTTGGAACCCTCATGGACCCAAGATTCTCCCAGAAAACAATCATGTTTGGTGGAGGAAAAATCATGGTTTGTTGTTACATCCAGTATGGGGGTGTGAGAAAGATCTGCAGCGTGGATGGCAACATCAACAGCCTGAAATATCAAGAAGTTCTTGCTGCCCTACTTATACTGCTGCTCCTTCTCATACTTCTGCCTCCATGTCACAGTTCCTGAAATGGAAGAAGGTGAAGGTACTCCAGGATTGGCTGAACCCAGTTACCAGTTACCTGACATGAACAATTATTGAGCATTTCAGGGGTAAGATGAAGGAGGAGGCTTGGAAGATGAAACCATAGAATCTTGATGAACTCTGGGAGTCCTGCAAGACTGCTTTCTTTGCCATTCCAGATGATTTCATCATCAAGTTATTTCAGTCATTGCCAAGACGTATGGATGCAGTCCTCCAAGCTCATGCGAGTCATACGCAATATTCTTTTTTCCAAGGCACCATGACTTTATGTTCTGATATTATAGTGGCATATTTGTGTATTCAAAATAAAGTGTATGTATAATTTAATTTTTCTGCATCATTCACCGGCATGATTCTGTCATTGACATTACTAAATGGGCCCAGGAATACTTCAAGAAACCACTGTCTGTAAACACAGTCTGCCATGCCATCCACAGATGCCACCTAAAACTCTATCATGCAAAAAGGAAGCCATTGTTGAGCATGATCCAGAAGCGTCGCCATGTTCTGTGGGCCAAGTCTCATTTGAATTGAACTGTAGTAAAGTGGCAAAGTGTCCTGTGGTCAGACGAGTCCGAATTTGACATTCTTGTTGGAAATCATGGGTGCCGTGTCCTCCGGGCTAAAGAGGAGAAAGACCACCCTTCCTGTTATCAGCATTCAGTTCAAAAGCCAGCATCTCTGATGGTATGGGAATGCATTAGTGCATATGGTGTGGGACACTTGCATGTTTTAAAAAGCACCATGAATGCTGAAAGGTATATAAAGGTTTTAGAGCAACACATACTCCCCTCCAGACGACATCTATTCCAGGGAAGGCCTTGTGTATTTCAGCAGGACAATGCAAAACCACATACTGCAGCTATTACAGCAGCATGGCTTCGTAGTAGAAGAGTCCGTGTGCTGAACTGGCCGGCCTGCAGTCCTGATCTTTCACCAATTTGAGAACATTTGGTGCATAATTAAACGAAAAGTCCGTCAAAGGAGACCCAAAACTCTCCAGCAGCTGGAAGCCTGTATTAAACAAGAGTGGGATCAAATTCCAATGGCTAAACTCAAGAAACTTGTCTCCTCAGTGCCCAGATGCCTCCACTCTGTGTTGAAAAGAAGAGGGGATGCTACACCATGGTAAACAGGCCCCTGTCTCAGCTTTTTTGAGGCTTATAGCAGCCATCAAATTTGAAATGAGCTCATTTTGTGGATAAAATTGTAAAATTTCTCAGTTTCAATGTTTGCTATGTTATCTCTGTTCTATTGTGAATAAAATACTGGCTGGTATGATTTGAAAGTCATTGCGTTTTGATTTTATTCACAATTTACAGTTTGTCCCAACTATTTCGGAATTGGGGTTGTATATTTAATATGGTATCCAAAAGTTTAGTTTTGTTCACTATCAATGGACACATTAGTTTTTGCAGATTGATGCCTTAAAAACCCCGTTTAAGTAGTAAAATTGTGTTTAAATTAGCTGAGGAAGTTGGCCAAAACCCAGGAGCTGCTGGGAGCACTGCCACCTGGTCCACCGGCAGGGCATTACCCCCACCAGGGGCTCACCACCAGATTTGGCTCGCTCGCTTTGCTCACTCGTATAATCTCCCTGATTTATGAAACACAATGTTTGCAGCTCTGATGTGTACTTGCTTTGTGGGTAGGCGTGTCTTGTTGAGATTTCGTATCCAAAAGACCTTTGACCTTGCCTCACTGACCTTCACCTTTAAAAACTTCAGTGTCATTTCTCTCAGACCGCTTGGGTTAGGAACTTGATTTTGCATATGTGGACTTGCCTTGGTGGGCAGGCGTGCCTCATCCAGGTTTTGTACCACAATGACCTTTCACTCTGGCTCAAACACTTTCACCTTTCATTCGGTGTGTCGGGGCTGAGGGGTATTGCCTTTGCCCATGCAAAGCACTTTTTTTTTTTTTTTTTAATCTCCACTGCAGCCAGCTGTGGTGGCGCAAGCGAGCAACACCTGTCAAGGAGATTCGGAAATAAGTCTCCAAGGCTTATTTCAGCCTCTTACAGTGGATGATGCCTCCTGAGGGCTGAAAATTGTTGGGTTGATTCCCAGTCCTGGCATAGCAATTGCAGTTAACTCCAGATTCAAGCGTCTGTTGTCCAATAATATACAATGGAAACGTATGCAGTATGCCAATTGCTCACTTCTTGCGGTGCAAGTGTATTAGCTTGCCATTTATGTCGACCCCTGACTATGAAGCTGGCTTCTTTGTTCTCAAGGAGGGCAAAGAGACAAAACCCTGTCTCTTTTGGTCTCAGTGCTTATGAAAAATTGCTTTTGTCGTGTACATTGCCCCCTGCCTCTGAAATGTGATTGTTGAATTGACTGATTGAGAGGGTCTATTTACCACCCTTGCAGCCGCCTCATGGCTGATGGTGTTTTGTTGTTGATAAATTGATGTGTACAATTTTTTGTGCATAATTTACTTTTAAATGATACACCTGTATTAGTAGTGCATGGCACTGTGAAGATGAAGGGTTACATTTGTTATCTTTGCACCAGTTGAAAAGTCAGCTTTTCTTTGTTTAAAAACTCTTCTGAGCTGCTAGGTGCATTTGCATTTAAACCATCAACTGTATAAGAATGGTTCAGCAAATTACTGTGACATCAACCATTGACTTTCCTTGGTCTGGGTGAAAAGAATTTTTGCGTGCTGATGTGTAGTTTTTGGATATCCTACTGATTTGATTTATTCAGAGAACATTTCTCTATTATCCAAATATATCAGAAGCTTAACAAATTTGCATCCAGGAAAACTGTTAGATTAGAAGCCTACACAGCATACTTTCTCTTGTGGGGCAAAACAATTGACTTTTTAGTCCTCTCGATGAAAACGCTTTCGTCAATCAATGCCATTTTTGCTGTGTTGCTTGGTCTTCTGCACCTACAGAAGCCTATCGATTTTGACGGCACTTGGATGTCCAGTATGGCTGCCACAGCCGCCATCTTGAACTTTGTATTCCGCAGGATAACTTGAAAACGCCTTAGTCAATTTATATTCATTTCAAACAATCCAGGGGCTGAGGGATAACGCCCGCTTTGCGGAGCTTTTTTTTTTTTAGTTTTACGTTAGATTTACTATTGACATGAATGAAGAATGCCTCTTCAATTTACGGAGCCAGCCACAGTAGTGCTAGTGAGCATTGTCTCAAAGACGCTGCAATGATTCTCAAAAACCAAATCTTTGGCTTTTTCTGTGTTTCACTTGGGCTGACTGGTTGTGTGTGGCATATTCTTGGGAGAATGATGTTCATGGACATGTCCTCTGTTTTACAGTGCTGTCCAGGAAACTGCCCGCCGTGCGACCTGAACTGTGCTCGAACCCTGGGCTGCCGGAACCACAAGTGCCCTTCTGTCTGTCACCAAGGTAAGATGGTGGCCTCAACACACCACGGTGTGGAGGGACTTGCTGTTATGTTTGGATGTATTGACCTTGCAGCCTGCTGATTTTTAAGGCCCGGAAAATGCTGAAAGCCAATGGGAAGAGGGATTCCATGCCCTGTAAGACCTCAGCCTCCCACATCGCATCATTACAGGCCAGTTGGCTGTGGACACTTATTTATAACAATTAATGGCATGGGTTCTGGCCTGTGGGTTCTAGGATGGAGGTGAAAATTCTGACGAAAGTTTACAACTTTTGACTACAAATATCATGCCAGGGATTTATTCGAGTTTAAATATTAACTTTTATTTATTTTTTTTTTTTTTCTTCCCCAGGGTAGGCAGCACATATTTCACTTGTGAAATTACTGTTGAAAATTACTCCACAGTAGTAGGGCTGGGTTTAGCCATTAAAACTCATCTTGATAACCCCAGTTTCAATTTGGCAATGTTTTGGTGTGGAGCTGTTTGTCAGACTAATCTGTAAATAATGGATTGCCTCCCAAAGTCCTGATGAATATTCAGTTTGCAGATAACGGAGAAGGTATGAATAGAGTTGGCTCATTTATATTTCATGCGATATTTAATTTTCTGACCTTTTGCTTGCCTGAGCTCAACAGTTTCTGCAGCTAAATTTCAATGGGTTTTTTTTTTTTTTTAAACAATAGTTTGGTTTTTCTATGGGTTTTCCTCATTCTGCTGTATCAAGCCTGTAGATATGTAAAAGGGCAAATGGTCAGTGGGAAAAATGTTTTGTTCGCATTTAGACAAATGCCAAATATTCATTAATATTAATGTGTGTTTTTCCGGCTTCTCTACTGCTGTATTTGTGTGAATATATTGATTCTAAATATTTGATGGGCTATTATAGATATTCAGGAGATACATGGGGAAAAATACTTTTTCATGAAATGAAAAATGGCTAAATTGATACAATTAAATGAATGATTCAATATTTCGATTAAATTGGACACTGGGGATTATTTTCATTGGTGCCACAAGGCTTCTTTTTTATTGTGCAACTGAGGCCAACTGTGTTTATTCTGTTTGTGTTTGATTCATTAATTGTGGTTGTCCAATGGTTGATGGCTTTGTGAATGAGCTTTTATTGATCGGTTCATAAACCATTCACTCCAAGGCCTTGTCCACACTTGCATGGGCATTTTTGAAATCACAGCTTTTTCTTTGTGTTCTGGTCTCTTGTCCAAATGCACATGGCGTTTTGGGTCACTAAAATGGAATTATTTATTTATTTATTCATTTATTTTAACGTAACGCCTTCTTGAGTTGGTTCCCTGGCGCTGGTCTGTGGCTGCCCACTGTTCCGAACTATGGATGGGATCAAATTATCTCACGGGGTTCAATAAAGTGTATCTTATAAAAAGAAAAGACAGTAGGAGCATTTCTGGTGTCCCTCAAACCACTGGTGCTCATGGAAGGGAATAATTCAAAAAAAAGGAGAGGAAAACCTATAACCAAAAAACAATGGTATAAATAATCCAAGTCCTGGCATTCAAGATGGTTAGATAAAATGTAGAAGGCCTCTAATCCATAGGGCTATGAACTCATTAAAAATGCACACCTATACATCGGCTTACGCCTTCTTCAGGGTGTCATTACCAATGTTAATGTTCCTCTCTGGTGACACCCTACAGTCCATGGGTGATGCACCTCTTGTTTTGTAGACGTTATCGCCACCTACTGGCCGGGCATAGTTGATTTGAGTGTTTGTACTTGTTTTTGCATTCCTTTACTGGGTTGTGTGGATGTTTGATTTATTATAGTTGATTTGAGTTTGTTTCTGTTTGTTTTTAACTTTCAAACACTGTTATGTTTTATGGAGACATTTAATAAAATGAGGTTGTGTGGATGTTTTATTTATTTATTTATTTTATTAATGAAGGGGGAAAATATTACAAAAAATATCTGTATTGGTGTGAGCTAGGCCTAAGGGTTTGTTTCCTGGAATGTTGGGAGTCTGTGTAACCCTTCTCCTGGAGTACCCCTGCCCTGCACATTTTTGATGGCCCCCCTGATTTTTGCACCCGATTCTGCTAATCCCCTCATTGGTGGAGTGCATGATGAGTGGCACTGGGTGTATCTGATCCAGGAGATATAAATGTGCTGGGCAGGGGGTATTCAGGGAGTAGGGTTGTGAAAAGCTGTTCTTGAGCTCCACTGCTTTCAGTGACCAGTTGCGACTGCTGCAGCTACCATACAATGCTCACTTAAGAACATTAAATTTGTTCAGTCAAGTCAAGAACTTGGAGGAGATTCAGTTTGCAACGCTTTAATTGCCCATTTGTAACATCGCTCCTTCACCCTTTCAAGGTCGCATATAGAAATTTTTGTATTATGCTAATTGACTCCTCTGCCCATATACAGATTTTTCAGTGTTTTTTCATTTCCTTGGGGTCCTCAATCTTATCCAGAAAGGGCTGGTGTGGGTGCAGGCTTTTATTTCAGCTAAGCAGTTACCCACCCAATTCTCCTGACCTAGGTCATCAGCAAAGATTTAAATTCAAGCTGATCATGTAACAATGAGTATTTGATTTTGATGTAAAATTTGCCACATTTTGCAGTAAATAAATGCATCCAACTTGTGCTGAAATGTATAAGCAACATCTAATTTTATTATTTTCTACAAAAAAATGGTATGGTTAAGTAAGAATTTATGAAAAACTTTGAGCATATCTGATATCTGGGGTGCATCTCAAAGCATAGGCTGCATACTCCGAAGGCTGCATTTTTAGGGGTCGCCGCCTAATTCTGTCTGCCAGACTGACATGACCTCATTTCATATCTGTTCAACATCTTTGGTTCAAGCGAGTAGTCTCTGGTTTCCCTAACCCTAACTCTAACCCCAAACCTAACCCTAACCCTAAATCTTTCCTAAACCCAACCCTAAATTTAATCCTATTCCTAACCCTAAATGTTATTTTGGTGGATGGAAATGGGTGACGACCCCTAAAAATGCAGCCTTCAGAGGATGCAGCCTACGCTTTGAGATGCACCCCAGATACCAGATACGCTCCAAGTTTTTCATAAATTCTGAGTTAACCATATCATTTTATGGTACAAAAACTAAAACTAAAATTAACTTGGGCAGAGCAGTCATGTTTGATTTTGTAAAAGCTGGGTGTCTGAGGGTTGAAGAGTTGTGGGTGTGCTTTGGCAGGCAGCTGCTACCCGTGCCCTGAGACGGTGGAGGTGAAGTGTGAGTGTGGCGCCACCTCGCTGACGGTGCCCTGCGGGAGGGAGAGGACCACCAAGCCCCCTCGCTGTAAGGAGCTCTGCAGGTGAGTCTCCAGCCGGCCTGTGGCCTAACTCAGGACAGCCCCATATCAACAGTACAGTACAGTCCTTCTGCTGGAAAATACAGTAAGACTAACCACCCAGGAAAAGGTGCATATGGTGCATTTATCCAAATGAAGAAAATTTCAAATTGCGAATTATCAATTATGAATCTCTTTAATGAGAAGGTCAGCACCATTATATTTCGCCAGTATGTCTTCATAGGGGTGAGCCTGTGGCATCGTTTACAAAGATTATCACCTTACAAATGGTTGAGAGAAGACCACAAACCTCAAAATATCTCTAATTATCCAGTCAATTAATAAAAGAATGACTGACCTCAATGTGTTAGAATTTTAATTGCAATTTCTTTTCTTGGAATTTTCAGTGCCTTTATTCACTAATTTTACGTATTTGTGTGGTTATTCTGTGAATAAGTTTTTTTTTTTTTTTTTGTAAAACTCATATCTGCCTTGTACGTCTATGCAATGTTTCTTTTTTCTTTTTTTAAGTGAGTTTTGTACCGATTTTTAAGGTATAAAACATGGCTAACACATCTGAAGAACCTCGACAAGGCTCAAAACACAAACTGGTCTTTTCATTTGTGAGCAAACCTTTCCCTGGGAACATCATCACTGATTGGACATTGCTGAACATCCTGATTGTGCTTGATAAGTGATTTCCTATTTGCCACTGGAACTGGGAGTGCCTGGGAGAAATTGTCCAATGACATCAATTGCGTGCAACACCTTTTCAGCTTGCCTCCATATCACCCATCCCCTTCTCAAACTATGATCCCTTCTGGACACTGGGCAAGCAGTCGGAGACTATAACCACCATACGATAGAGCAATATTATGATCAACAGCTGCGGCATTAAAGCCCAGTTCAGACCAAAGATTCGCGACGCGACAAGACCGTTTTAGAATATTGCAGGAAGGAGTCGCAGCAGTGTGAACTGGCCCGTCTCAGCTCGTTGCAAACCGGCTGATGTCGTTGCCAGCGATTCAGCTTGTCAAATTGCAAGAGGCTGGTTAGCTTACCAGCCCTATGGGCTGATAAGCTATTGTCGTGGTGTGGCGTTCGTCGTCCGTCGGAACATTTTTTATCTTTTTTTTTGGCCTGATGAATTTTCGTGTAAATTTGCGATAACGTACTACTAGACCATATCTCCAGACCTTTTTCTCGGATTTTTGATTGAATCATTTTTGTCCGTTTTGTGGGCCCTTGACATTTTGGCTCCAATGTTAAAGATAGGACTGAGAAATTTTAAAAAATTATTTCTCAAAAACTGTGATAAATTTTTTTCCAAATTAGGCAATCAACTTACCTTGGTACCGTCAATGTACAGTGCGAGCGCCATTTTGATTGAATCGATGGAAGTGGGTCTATTGGGGGCGCTGTACTTTATGAATGTACTTTATGCAAGATGGCCAGTGGAGGCCAAATTGTTGCAGATAGATTAGGTTTGTATTATCGACATATAGGAAGTCATGTATGACCTGTATTTTGGCAATATTAAATGTGACCACAGATGACTTTGAAAGGTCAAACTTGGGTCAGGGAATACATTAACAATGTTAAAAGATATGACTTGAAATTTCAAAAAATTCTTTCTCAAAAACTGATAACTTTTTTTCCTAAATCTGTCAATCAACTCACCTTGATACACTTTATGTACAGTGCGAGTGCCATTTTGATTGAATCGACGGAAGTGGGTCTAGTGAGGGTGCTGTACTTTAACATTGGGTCTTATGGAGAATGGGCCAAATCGCCTGTGGAAGCTAAATGGTTGCAGATAGAGATTAAATTTGTATTACTGACATATAGGAAGTAATATATGACCTATATTTTGGCTATGTTAAAGTTGACGTCAGATGACATTGAAAGGTCAAACTTGAGGTCAAGCGAAATGTTACCATTTTCAAAGGTTTCTAAGCTTGAAAATATTGAAGATTGGGAACATATGTGCATTGAACACTTGCAGGAAGTCATGTATGAACTTTCATTTGGTGGCCTTAAACTTGACCTTCGGCGACCTTCGAAGGTCAAACTTCACATAGTGAAATTTCAATGACTTCTATCACCAAAACTATTACAGACAAAGCTTAGGTTTGTATTGCGGGCATATAGGAAGTCATGTATGAAGTTTCACTCGGTGACATTGAACTTGACCTTCAGTGACCTTGAATGCCCAAACTTCACAGTGAAATTTCAATGACTTATATCAGCAAAATGGTTGCAGATACTTTTGGTTTTTATTGGGGATGTATAGGAAGTCATTCATGAACTTTCATATTGATGGCCTTTAACTTGACCTTCGGTGACCTTCGAAGGTCAAACTTCACATAGTGAAATTTCAATGACTTCTATCACCAGAACTATTACAGATAGAGCTTAGGTTTGTATTGTGGCCATATAGGAAGTAAAGTATGAAGTTTCATTGGGTGACCTTGAACTTGACCTTCAGTGACCTTGAACGGCCAAACTATACAGTGAAATTTCAATGACTTGTATCAGCAAAATCGTTACAGATTGAGTGTAGGTTTGTATTGGAGACGTATAGTAAGTCATATATGAACTTTCATTTGGTGACATTCATATTGACCTTTGAAGGTCAAACTTGACCAAGAGAAAATTCAATGACTTCTGTCACTGAAAAGGTCACAGATGGAGCCTAGGTTTGTGTTACTGACATAGGAAGTCACATATGAACTTTCATTTGATGACATTCAACTTGACTGTTGGTGACCTTTTGAAGGTGAAACTTGACATAATACAATTACAATGACTTGTATTGCCAAAACGGTCACAGATGGAGTCTAAGATTGTATTAGAGACATATAGAAAGTCATATATGAACTTTCATTTGGCGACCTTCATATTGACCTTCAAAGGTCATATGTGATTTAGTGAAAATTCAATGACTTGTGTCACTAAAATGGTCACAGATAGAGCCTAGCTTGGTGTCACTGACATCTAGGAAGTCATGTTTGAACTTTCATTTGGTGACATTCAACTTGACAGTCAGTGACCTTTGAGGGTCAAACTTGACAGTGAATTTACACTGACTTGTATCACCAAAATGGTCACCGATTGAGCCAAGTTTTGTATAGAGACATTTAGAAAGTCATATATGAAGTCCATTTGCTGACTGCAACTTGACATTCTGTGACCTTTAATTACACAATTGACATATTGAATTTTCAATGACTTGTATCACCAAAACTGCCTCAGAGTTTAAGATTGTGTTTGTAATGCAGGAGGTCCTATAAATGTATGTGAACTTTTATTTAGTGGCCTTGACATTGATTTTTTCAAACTTCACATGAAATTTTCATAACTTGTATCATCACTATAAGACTTCTTGCCGATAAGCTACAGGACCCTTGGTCCTATTTTTTGAGAACTTAAAGCACGCATCCCATCTCAACAGCCAATCAGCTCGTAGCGAATCCTGCTCGTCACGTCAGTTATGAACTGTCAGCTGGTTGGAACTGCGCAGGGAATAACCGGGAGAAATTTACAAAAGAGGGCAGGTGTCCCGTTGCGAGCTCCTGGCACAGATTGGCACCAGCGCCTTGGGTATCTCTTTGAAGCTCCCATGGACCAGTGGCGCAGCCAGAACTCATAATTGCGTGGGCAATAAACATCTCTTTAAGACAATTATTAGTTCTGACAAGATCGCAATCATTTTTTCTGATGAACTACACCTTCAATCGGAAAACACTCCGCACTATCAGGTGTTGCTTGTTCAGCTCGTTAAGGCCAAACGACTCATTCATTTGGACGCGCAATTTTACGCATTTCAAATCTCTGTCTTTGATTCAATTTAAACAATTAAATCGATCATGAAGCACGGGTTAGATCGCCTGATGAGCCAAAAAAGATAGCGCAGAAGTTCCAGAGCAGTTTACCTCTCGAAAAGCAGCCTATAGGCTAACATACGAATAACTTATTTTTCTGAACTTAATTACATCTACTGATTAGTCGCCCTTAGATCGCATCACGAAAGAAGCCGTATCTTTAATTGCCAGTTTATTATTCTTACAAATGTAAATTGTTTTAACAGAGGAAAATGATCAGGAAAAGTCAGGACTAATAATTGTAGCAAAGCGATGTTGTGTGACTGCTCAATTTTCAGGTGTGGCTACGCTACTGATTTGAAATGCACAAAATTGCGTGTCCAAATGAATGATTGTCGTTTTGCCTGAACGAGGTGAACAAGCAACACCTGATAGTGCGGAGTGTTTTCGGATTGAATGTATAGTAAATTCGAAAAAAATGACTGCGATCGAGTCAGAACGAATAAATGTTTTAAAGAGATGTTTAGTGCCCACCCAATTTTAAGTTCTGGCTACGCCACTGCCATGGACGGCTCCAAATTCTCGCCCCTTTCTTTTTCGTGTGTGTCTTCGCTCTTTTCTTGAGCAGAAATGCAACTGTTGCGCTTAACTCTTCATCACTATCATCTATATTTTCAAATGCGGCAACAAATGTAACAACAGGAAAAAAAGCCTGAAAAGCCGGCAGCTAGAATGTTAGCATAGAGAATCGTTGCTCTGGAAACGATACACCATCTCATCTCGTCGCATCGGTGTGAACTGGCAGGTTTCCAAATGTCGCAGACCGGCGCGTGGCAAGTAGCTGCAAGTTTCAACCCGTCTGATCGCGAATCTTTGGTCTGAAGTGGGCTTAACAAAGCTGAGTTTGTGTATTTGAGCTGCATTCTACACCAGGTGTCATCAAATGTAGCTCTGGGATCCAAATCCAGCCTTAGTTCCCTTTTCTCCCTGGTAATTAACTAATTAAGGCAACAATCGTTGCAACTGTTTATCCAGACTGTCTTGACACCTAACTTCCAGGCAAAGGGAGGGTAGAAAACCAGCAGTTCTTGGTCCTCCAGGTTTGTGAGTAGATGTTGCCTCCTCCACGCTTTGGTCTTCTAACAGCTGTTTGATTAGGGAGTGTGACACCATTTTTTTTAGACAATGAGCAGGAAATTTTCTATGCATTGATTTTTTTTTTTTTTTTTTTTTTTTTTAAGTAGTCGCTCTAGTGTGGCTGCTCCTTTAATGTAGAAGAATTGAAATGATTCTTGAAGGTTGCTGTGCCCTCAAAGGCTGAGTCTGCAGGCTAATTAGAGGCATCATGGGCGGACACGCGTCCCAAGGGCGGCGCTCCTGGAATTAAACGGCGACGGCCCCGGCTGAAAACGTCTCGAGCGTCAGTCTGATTTATCGCCGGGTCTCCGCGGTTTGTCATTTATCACGAGGGAAGGGGGGTGTGGCATTGGCAGAAAGGGGAGCGGTATTATTTATTAATATATTTATTCTCTTTTTGTCCGGACGGGCGTCGGTTACGGAGATTGCACTCCGCTTGGGGTGGTTTATGTCGAATCCTGAAAGGGGCTGGGGCTTCTGCTCTCTCCTCGCAACAGGAAGCCGCCGACATGCCACCACCCTGACCGCGAGAAGCACCGCTGCCACCCAGGGGCCTGTCCGTCCTGTCGACAGCCCTGCCAGCGAGTCCTGGACTCCTGCGGTCACACCTGCCCTGCCCCCTGCCATGATGAGGTCATGGTGAAGAAAGCTGATAGGGTGAGAGGAGCTGAATGACAGCCTTTCTCCGCCTTTCTGCCTTTAATTACCCTGTACCACTAGCCCATAGTTACCGCTACCATGTGGTTATCTACATTCACGACTGTTGCTTGTTCACTGAATTTCTATTACCCATTAGAACTCAGTTCGATGAAGCAGTCAGGTTAATGTGAAGTGCACGTTTCCAGTTGGCTCATGGCAGTGTTCTAACTGGTATGATGTATGTTCTGCCATTGTGTTCTGTTATATTCTGATATCACATAGCATGTATTTCTTTGTTGCCTTTTCCAAAACTAAATGGTGCCAGCCAGAGGGACTACCCCTCTGAACGATGCCTCGTTCAAGGTTTAACCTTATTCCCACGGAGTTTCTCTTTTGCCTCTCTTGCCCTTGCCTTTATGCCTAGATCTCTGGAAAGCAGTGTGAGAATAACTATGAACAATCCTAGACAAATAAATAGAATTTAATTGCTAGAGCAGCACTTTGCTTAAGGACAGCCAGATGTGTTGATTCCAGAAATGCCAACTCCTGGGGTAAGGAAGTTAAAGAAAGATGTTCAGTCTGCATGCAGAGTTGTCCTATCAGGCAAATCCGACTAGTCGGAACACAACACTGGGGCAGGCTTTCACTCTGCAGTCCAGGCCTAAATCATAGTGTTGTCATGGAGGTGGTGAGCTCAGTACGGCTGTTTTTCAGGCCCAGCTTGCTGGCCCATGGGAACAGCCATTAGGACCTGCCTTTGTCTGCCGCGCCCTGCCCTGCCCGCCCTGCCTGGTACCCATACCCACGTGAGTATCTCATTCGTATCCTGGTTAATGTTTGCATCGGCCATTACGATGCAAAAACTGATTACCACCAACTTTAACGGGTATATTATTATTGCACGTGGACTTAAAATTATTGCCATTGAGGTCATAAATTTGGACTGTTTTTATAGTTTTATGGTGATGGAATAAAAATCTATTTGTCGAACAAATGATTAAAAAAAAACAGCCTTTGGGGAGGAAGGGGGAAGTGAGACTAAAATGCTGTAAATTTTAATGTTTACCTCCACTAGTATTTGATCAGCTGAGTTAAGATGGTTTTAAACTCATATTTATCCGTCATCTCTCGTCTGTAAACAATTTGACTCATCACCTCTAACGGTCACAATTTTGATCAGATTTGACAAAACTTGCAATGCAATATCTTTAGCACATAAACTACAATGGGATTGGATTTCAGCTCTGCATCCCCAAAAGTTGGTGCGGCTGGGCGGTCATATTATATAACTGGCACTGTCCATTTTAGACCTTGCTAGTATAGATAAAGAGCTGAAAAATGACGTGTAAGTATTACAGTATATTAAGGGGTAATGAATCATAAGGAGTAGCAGATCACTTGGTTTTTAGTAGACGATATTTTCATGAATACTTCATTAAAACTGCCATTATGTGAAGTTCTTTTCTCTCGTGATTAGTTTAATTTCTACAAAGTATGTGTCAGTTAAACATTGTTGTCTTTCATATTCATCTTAGTGAGGGGATATTTACATTATCACTGGCATTACCATTATTATAATGAGGATGTCTCATTTTATTGTTCTGGGATTTTGTAAATTGACTGTAGATTGATCAGTACACACTGCTGGTATGTTTAGCACAAGAATTTATATTTTTGCTTTAGTGGTAAGCCTAGCTGTCATTGTTGGATTTCTATGCATGTGCTGGAGGTCACTTGCATATATCCTGTTCATGTCTTTCCTCAGGAAAACCATACTTTGCTATCGACAGCATCCCCACTTAAGCGCAACATAAAAGTCCCGTATGGTGGATGGACATTTTGGCTAGCTCCTAAACCTCCGGAATAGACTGAACACATTTCACTCAGTAGTTTACACGTGCTACGTCGGCTTATCCCCAAAGTATTGATGAATAGTTGTTTGCCGTTTGTTTTGAAAACTGCCACCATCATGTTTGTTTGGTTATATAGCTGTCCATTTGTTTTATTGGTGGATGTGATTTTTTTACAGATTGTTAAAATTCCTGCTCAACTATTAGATGTGAGGGCACTCACAGGAAAGCAGACACTTTGAGTCCTCATCGAGAACTTTTTTAGCTCCTACCTTTGAAGAGCTATAGGACGTTTTGGCATAACTAATGTTTGCTGTTAATGCGAAAATGGTGGATTTTGTGACCGTTTGGATCTGGATGCGTTTATAATTCTTCAATTTTGTCTGAAAATCGCCCAAAAAATAGGTATTTTGTAATACCTAAGGGACAAACCTCTCTTATAAAGTTCTCCTTGGACCAAAGTTGTCTTTCATTTTTACTTTCATAATAAGATTTAATGATTTGGTAAGACAGTCACTTTTTGCAGTACCCCTACTTGAAGGACTGGTAACCTCTAGCAGTCACAAATATTGAATAAAACTTGGCATATATCTTTAGGACATAAATTAGTTTATTTCATTTCAGCCGAGTTTTAGTTCACTTGAACCTGTAGTTTTTTGGAGCATAGTATTCCACAGCTCTCTGCACCATTGAGCGAACACACAAATCCCACAATTTTCATATGAGTGGAAAAAAATTATGATCACCTCATGCAAAAGTCAGTTTTACAACTCCAGCTATGCAGATGCAAGGTGTTTAATTTAGCAGCTGTACCTTTCATGGAAAAACTAATATTTACTGTAAACAAGCACTTAGTTCTGACTCCTGACTTTTTAGTTGAGCCACTATTGTGTGGACCCCCAGCTTGAAAAGTGCTACTTTAGTCCAGATTGTGGGGTGGAAATTCAGGAAACATTTTATTAAAAGCTTGGCTCATGTGCTGTCTCTCTGCCTTTTGTTTTTCAAGGTGAAAAGCAAGATTACAGTGGTTTCTCATTATTTTGTTGCGCTAACCAACAGCAGCACCACAAGAAGTTGCGCTGGATTTTGTGACATTTCTGTCTAGACTTCAGGTTGAGTCTGGGGTCTGCTGTGTCCTCTAAGCTTGTCTGAGGTTAAAACATTTTTCAGTTTTATGAAGGAGGAGGAGTTTGATCAATAAACAAGGCATCCTGCGTTTTACTTTGAAGTCACCAATAAGATCACGCTGAATTGTTCAACTTTTTTTTTTTTAATGAAGTGCAATTAAATTGCAATCAGCTGCTCATATTTTGCAATCGCCAGGGCATCCGTGTGATCAGATGCGGTGTCGGTTGTCATTTAATGTTTTTGTTGGCGGTCATAATTTGTTTTACGTGCTAGAAAACCACTTGCTCAGATGGTATTGTTGATCTATGGGTTGTTGAATAGGATTGATCTCATCCTGGCCTGGTAAAGAGATCGCTAGCCTGCTAACACCTCAATGCCTCCTTTGTTGTTGTTGGACCATAATGCGAAACGAGCATTTATTTTGTTTTCCGGGGCTCGCCAGTGTAAACAGTTTGATGTGATCCTCAGTGTTAGAACACACTGGGGGGCAGCGTCTGCTGCGCTGCGTATGTCCGCTTGTTTGTGTGTGTGTGTGTGTGTGTGTGTGTGTGTGTGTGTGTGTGTGTATGTGAGAACGTGCCATTTCAGTGTGTACGTTTGTATCTGCCAATGTGTGTGCTTTGTGTTTGCGTATGCATGCTGTTTGCATGTGTACGTCTGTGCGTCTGACACTGAACATGGTGACACAAGCTGTCCCTCGCTGCTGTTCTGTTCTTTTGTGTTTGTTTGTGGGTCTGCCTGCGTGTGTTTGTGTTTGCCCATGCTATTTCAGAGTATTTCTGTCTCAGTTTTTTTGAGTCTGCGCCTGTCTGTGTGTGCGTGCATGCATGTGTGCCAGTGTGTGTTTGCTGGAGTGCATGTGCATGAGTCTGTGTACACTTGCATGTGTTTGTGCTTTTTTTTTTTGCGTCCTTGTCCCTGTTTTTGTTTAAGCGTGTGCACCTATTTGTGCGTGTGTGCACGTGTTTGTGCACCCTGTGTGGGCTGTGCTGAAACGCCATCTCCGCATGCTAAAACGGCACGTTTGTGTTTTCTCTCCACAGGGACTGCCTTGGGAAACACGAGGTGAGTCCTGGGCCACATGTGTTTGTACGAGCAATCCAACGAGCACGGTCTAACTGGTCTTTCTCAGAGAGCACCTCCTGGGGTGTGTAACTGGGACCTCTTTCCACACCAGTCCACACTCGGACTTTCCTTCGGCTTTTACATAAACTTAGCTTTAGTTACAGCTTTGAGGTAAGTCACTAATATGTGGAAGGATTCAAACCTTTCCAGAAATATCGAGCATTCATTCTGTACGATTTAGATGCTAACCTTGGAAAATCATCTCAATGTTATCCCATTGCACATTTTTTAGCACATGTTGGCTTCTGAGAAGAAAGAAGTTAAGCTACTGAATTTTGAAACATATTTACCAATTATTCGTCCAGATTAGCGTCACCAGGAACTTTGACATCAGGCTGTGCTTTGTACCATTAGCACGATGTAGCATCCGCTAAACAGAAGGCTAGGACTGTTTTTTTCCCTGAGATGTCCATCTTTTTCACTCTCTCTTTCTGACCGTCCCTGACTCATTCAATGGTTTATGACGTTAAAGATGTTTTTCTGCCAGTGTGTTGAAAAATGATTAAAGTTTGCTGTCCCCCTGTTTTCTCCACTAGTATTTGTAATCGAAATTGGCAGTTATGACAAAAATGTCCACTTTGGTGCCGGGTTTATTTTCTCCCTTTACTTCTGAGTAGTTTTCATCATTGCTGATAAGATAGTCCTGCAATTTACTAACATCATCATCCCAATTACTTGGTTTTTGCCAGGTATCTCTCCAGACTTTGCATTTTGTACTTTTTTGTACTTGCATTATCTTCAGAGGGGTGTGTTTCAAGGCCAGTTGGCTGAATATTGTCATTGATATTTTAGCAGTGGTAGGTTTGGTAAACAATGTATTTATCGCTCAAACTAAGTGCACTGAAGGTGCTTTGTGATGAAAGGTCAAAGGTGAAATTTTGGATAAGATCCCAGTGCTGCTGGCGTTGAACGCGTTGACACAAGCTATCCCTCGCTGTTGCCAACAGAAATGGATAGCGCTACAATGGACCGCGAGAGATAGCAAGCAATGCCTGCTACATACGTTTCCGATAAGGGAAAGGTCAGTCGCACTTTTCATCAGCGAGCCGCATTTGGCATAATGACTCTGACCGTGTTCATGGATCCGAAATGTCATCTCCTGGGGACTGAGTTCGATGCCAGAAACACTTTGTGTTATGTCAGTTCTGAATATTTAAGCTTCAAAGTACAGATTTCAATTTTGAGGTACAAGGGATCAAAGTTAAAGTAGGATAAATGAAGAAATGCTTTGCTTCATGGGAATGAGAGTCCTCTAACACTTCTTGGACTCTGTAATGCTGCTCCCCACACAGGGAACTGTTGGGCACACTAGTTAAAATCAAATGATGAGTACCTAGTTGCTAACATTGAGCTAATTGCATATCCAGGCATTGAAATTAATTCTGAATGGATTGATTGCTATTGCTTCAAAAGTAATTGTATTCAGCACCATTTACATTTTTTGTACATTTATGCAAGTTACAATAGATTGACATGGAGTTTGCTAATAAAGTAATAATTGGTAGCAAATAAACAAATATTATGTTTACAGGGTATGCACAGTTGTATTGTGGGTTTGTACTTATGCACTATGGTTCAGTGATGCTTTTTTATTGATGTGAAGTCTTCTTGCCCTCAGAAGGCAATGATGTGATGCACAGATTGTTTGCTTCAGCCTTACGCGCACTCAGTCATCTCTGTACTTTAGTGGACAGCAGAATTTTCCATTAAACTCCATCTAATCCATTGTGGTATCCAAGACAACAAGGCAAACGGGGTCAGCTGGCGGCTTTTCCAGAACACGGAAGTGGGCTTTTGACGGGCTAACCTGAAGGATTGAAGTAGGAGTGCTGTTTTCTGATGGGCATGAAAACCCTTAGTACTACTTCAGCATGCCCACGCATAATGTACGTTAACTCGAAACTTTGCCATGCCGATATCTCGGTTTTGGCATCTGAACTGGGTCAGATCAAGGTTTAAATATTTGAAAGTTAATAAAGGTACGAGGGATGGTTTGTTTTGCTTCACTGGACACTTCATTAATCTGACATGGAGGAGCTTTTATGAGTCCTTTTTTTTTTTTTTGTGACTTGTACTAAGCGGCTCATTGGTCCTGTGTGATCTCTCGCGCACATTTTCGCAGCAGCTGCACTTGATTGGCCAAATATCAGAACCAACCGGAGAAGAGCCTTGTGGACCTGCTGCCTGTTGCTAATGCATAGATACGTAGATGGATGTATGGATAAATACAGTAGATCATTTTTTTTTTTTTTTTTTTAAAAGCTGCTGTTGAAGCCAGATAGTGAAATGGAATTGGGTCTCTTGGTGAATTTGAAAAATACATCTAGAACCAAGCATGTTTGAATCAGGAAGCAGATGTAGAGGTCCATACTGATAGTTCTTATGTGCTGTGGACTGGTTCACCTTCTATATCCTGTCCTGTAGCGAGAGAGTGCGCCCGCATGTTCCTTGTGTGTACAGGGGATGTAATGGTGCACAAAAGTCATGGTTCGGTACGTGCTCCAGTTTGGAAGTCACGGTTTGGTACAGCGAGGGGAAAAAAAAAAGCAAAACTTAAAATTGGTTTTTATTCATTATGAAATTGTTAACGAAACATGTATGGCAGTGTTTTGCATACCACAGGCCACTAAGCATTAGCCAGTTGGCCTTACTAGTAAACAGTGGCTAATTGGTCATAATTTCCTGAACAACAGAAGGCAAAATCTTAAATAGAAATTATTGGAAAAAAATATCAATATTGTTGTAACTTGTCAACAAAACTTCTGACATAAATAAAAAAATATATATATTCAAGTGCAGCAAATCGAAAATTGTGCACATCAGCAGCTTTTAGCTTCACACCAGTTGTGTTTCCATTTCCCTGTTTTAATGCACATTTTGAAGTTTCGCATCAAAAAAGGTAATGGAAACACCATAATTCGAAAAATAATCCTCTGATTCGCAAAAAAAGTTTTTAGGCTCGTTTGAGGTAGATTTTGACTTATGCGAAAAAAGACTTAATGTGCATAATCTGAAATGGAAACACATTTTTCGAATAAACTCTGACGTAGCAAGCGTTTCCACTGCCGCTGTCTTCTCCGTTCTCCATTCTTACTTTTGAGGTTGCCTAGCAATGACATACGTATGTGTTTATCTGACATACATACGCATGCATGTCACCGCCTACATAGTGTTGTTTATTTGCTCTCAACCACTTGAGGGAAACGTATGGAAACGCACTTAATTTGCATTTCGTTTTTGCGAATTTTCACAAGATTCGCTTCAAAGTTAAATGGAAACATAGCTATTGATTCATTGGAACAGACTTGGGCCAGCTTGAATTCCTTATGAATGTGTACTTTCCTCTCCTATACATATCTGCAGCCAAGAGGGACAAAACGTATGGCAGCCTGGCCAAGCAAACTATCAGTGCCTTTGCACACACAAAGTCATCTAAAAATAATCTTAGGAGTAAACCACACTTTGGTCTCAGAATTTTGTCACGGGCCACTAAACACTGTGGCTGATTGACCATAATTTCCTGAACAGTGGAAGGCCCATATTTTTTTTTTCTAAAATAAAACAACATACAAAGAATTTTTTCTTTGTATCTGTGATATTCACTCTTGGATGACAGAAATAAGTCAACATGTTTGATGTTTGCAATTTCAGTTAACGATGTTGGCATGTTGCAAACAGCAGACCTGGGGTACATTTCCCAAAACCTTAGTTGCTAACTATGTTGGCTCTGGTTCAAGCTATGCAGCGAAGTTGCTTACATGGTTAGTTAGCAGCTGAGCTTATAGGAAATGTACCCTAAAGAATTGTGGTGGATTCACAAGTTCTTGCTTTTGCATTTGCGTTCACCATGGCATAATACTGAGGAGGCTGGTATGTGTTTGTACTAATGTGCTCCAATCACCGATGGCTTCACTGTTATTCAATTGCGAGGCTTGTTTTGACAAGTTCCATCTGTCCATCACTGGTGGGGAAGACTCATAGTTGAAGATTTAAGTTTCGCACACAATTTTTGTTTTGCTGCGTGTCACGTGTTTAAAGCTGGACTTTTGCGTTTCATACACGGACCGAACCAAATGTCCTGTACCAGTCGGTTTGGTATGAATGTTTGGTTATGCCTCTATTGTGTACCTTACACTTGCCAATAACTCATTTGCTGGGAGTTTTGAATTTTGTGTTCAGCAACTTGATAGTAGAAAATACTAAAATATAGCTAATGCTAACCCAGCCACAATTTTGTTTGAATCTGTGTTCAGAAAGTTCTTACGAAATAAATATCTAGTTACTGCCAAAATCAACTGCCCTTGGCTATAACCTGCCCAACCCATTGGTCTTTTCTTTATTAGGTCTTTTGTTTAATTAATTGCCATTCAATTCATAGCCATCACACTGGGCCAGCCTGTGGCAAATTGGGTCCATGTCTATGCTGTAGCTGAGTTCCTCCCAAGATTTCTTCCCATAGGGGAGTTTTTTTCCACCCACTGTTGATGTTTTCTTAACATTGAGGAGTTAATTTCAACTGATAGCTTTGTGAATTCAGGCGTATTATTTTGATTCCGCCCTACACTGTGGATGAGAGGCATACTGTATCCCGGTTGTCTGTCTGTTTGCCTGTCCATCCGTCGCACATCTGGTGTGCACAGTATTTATTGAAGGAGTGCATAGATTTTGACCAAATCAGACACGGTACCTCTCCACTGAGAGTTTAAAACTGATTAGGTTTTGGATGTCATTGGGATACAGGTCAAGGTCACAAAACGTTCAGCTGTGTGAGTACAGGGAAAGATGAACTTTTCTGGCATATGAAGCAAAGGCAGGGGGAGGTATTGCAATTGCTCTGTGTTGACTTCTACCTTGTTTTTCTACGCACAAAGTGTCTTTGTGGCTGTGTTTTTGTGAGAACTGTGATGCTAGTAGAGTTGAATTGAATTCAATAGTTACACAGGATACAATATTCTACCTTCTTATTAAATCTTTGGTTAGGGTAATGTTCCTTGTTCAGACCATGCCCATTCCATACCTTCATGGAACAGACTCCAGCCAGTATTTCTGTGCCTGCCACTTAGTGGTCTCCCATTTCCCCTGAATTTGAAAAATTTTGCGAACTCTAACTCGACCGGTTAACAGAGGCTGTATGAAGTAGTTTCACAAGAAGTAGGCATAACATGCAAATCCAGGCCAAGTTCTGTAATTTATGGATATAGTTTGGTGTTTTTTAGATTCAAGTGTATTCTCGTACAATCTGTAAATTAGAGCGCAATGCTTTGTGTTTTTTTTTTTTTTTTTTTTATGGTTTTACTGGCATGTTGTCTCCTAGTACTCAGCCTTAAAGCTGCTCTAAGACAGTCAAGTCTATGCAGAGAATACAAATAAATTTAGCTCTGTCACCTCTCTTAATTTGATTTTAAGTATTCTTATGAATTCTATTTATTTTTGCTAAATGTCCAGTCATTGTGCTGTTTATTTCAGAAATCTGCCATTCGCACTTGGAAACAATCTATCCGCAGCTGGCATTTTGCAGTGCTGCGTACCCTGTGTTTGTTTCTGACAGATGAACTGAACTTGAACTTAAATGCTAGCTAGCGGTTTAGCAGCTAGCACTGCGCTGGTCATGCTCAAGGCTGTTCCTTGTGTTGCAGGTGACTCCCTTGCCATGCCACGCGTGTGGGCCGTTCTCTTGCGGCAGGTCGTGTGGCCGCCTGCTCTCCTGCGGAAACCACTCGTGCAGCAAGGAATGCCACACCGTCACACCTCTGGACGAAAACGAAGACCAGCGGCAGGTATATCCACCTAGCTTGAATGGCGGCAGTTTCCACTGCACACTCCATTCAGGTCTCCCACCTTCAAGCACTTTCTAGAGGTGTTGTAGACACTTGGTTAGCATATTTAGACAATGTACCATTTGGAGCCATACGTTATGCAATGGGAGAGAAATGGTATTTAACAAAGCAGCATTCAGAAACGCACTCGAGTAACATCTGAAATGTGTGTCTTGGTTTCTTCATTTGGTTTATTTGCTTACCTTATTCCCAGTTCCTAGTTTTTGTCATGCATTGATCACATTAGCATCTGTTATTTTGGTTTTTAAAAGTTGTTTATGTACAAATTGTGCACAGTTGGGCTCGGCGATATGGACAAAATCTAATATCTTGGGGTTTTTTTTTATTTATTTTATTTTTTATTTTTTTTTTGACCGAATAAGTCTATCAATATTTTGCCGATATTATCAAGACAAATGTTGGTGCTTTCACAAAAGATTTACACAATGATATTTTTGATAACCATTCTAGTTTGTCTAGTTTGATAACCATTTAGTCTAGTAAGAGCGGAAAAATGCAACCCTTTACTGTAATGCAGCTTTTAAAGAAAAGCCAACATTTATCTCATATCACGATATTTCAATATCCAAAATCCATGACGATATCTTGCTTTACATCACAATATCGATATATTGCCCAGCCCTAGTGCGCAGTATGAATACGGTTGGCCTTTGTATGCTCCCCCTGATCCCCACAGCAGTTGGACGTACGCATTGCTGAGGTTTGCCGCATTAGAGCAGTTTTCTGTTGTACGACAGGTCTGATGTGCTGATGATCTCCTTCATGCAAGCACGAGGTTTCTTAGTAAATAACCTGGGGTCAGATCACTTTCAAACCCAGCGCAGGCCTCTCATACTCAATTTAGAAAGTGTCATGAGGAAAGCCATGTTCTCAGCTCCTCAACCCTCCCTAATCTGCTGCTTCACTCGGGCCCGACATTATTGGCCTGTTTTGTGCTTGAGTTCTTGCTGTAAGTAGGTGCAAATATGCACAGGGACATTTTTTTGATTATGATGCAGTACGACCTCGCCAGAGGGAGCCAGTGAGGGGAAAACGCCCCCAGTGTTTAGCTAAAAAAGGATTTTATTTTGTAGGTCAGATAATGGAGTTCAGGTTCAAGAGATCAGTTCTTATGTCTACACACATACACCGACACACGTTCTCTCTTTCTTGCACAGACACGCTCTCACACACTACAAACACATTGAATCTTGGAGTGTTCTCTTGAATAAGTCATCGCTATGGGGAACACGGGTCTTCGAAACCGGTGATGAGGAATAAAGTCAAATGGCATTCTGTTTTCACTGATGGCAGATTATCCGCCTGGCCATTTTTACGTTTTATTGTAACGTTTATTGCCCCACCCATGGAGTGAAAATGGACGTTGTACCCTGGTGTAAGTGGAATACTCCTTGTGATGGTCCACATGAATGGTGGGACATCACACCACCCGCGTGGAGTTGCAGGACTGGGGCACCTGACCATGCCTCTGAACCTTCTGAAATTACAGCTCGCACCACCCGGCGATGGTGGTGAGACGCTGTGGATCTTGACTTCCATTGGATAACCTATGCATGTCGTGGAAGAATAACTGACTAGCGTTTTTGAAATTTTGAGAGGAACTGGAACTGGAATCGCTCTCACCCTCGATCCCCCTCCACCCCACCTACCACACTGAACAGATCGAAGTACTCCTAGTCAAAACAACTGAGACAAGCGATCCAGGCTCTCTCAAACATTTCCTCAACTTTTCTGGGTTTCAGATCTCCAGTGGGAGGGGAGCATCCTTTGGGGTTACATCACACAATCGCAAGGGGTTGAACCCAACTGTTGAAATTGGGCTGTATTTTTGTGGCTAGTGCTTGTGTGTTTGCTATAGGGAATGGGTTTCTTTCACTCATTTCATTGTATGCTAGTGGTAACTAGATGGCAAAAATATGAAAGCGATCATCTCTTCTGAGTACCAAGTGTGGTTTCAGTGTCTGGTTCTTCATTTTATGTCTCTGCTTGTTCTGAGTTTTGTGATCGAATTACTGAGTCATGGTGTCAAACAAGCTCAGTGGGCTAGACAGGAATGCTTTTCGCCCATGTAAGGGTTTCCAGTTTTGACACTGACTCCAAAACATGGCAGCACCTGAAATTTATGGAAATACTTCTTGTAAGCCCATGGAAAAGTAATCAGTCACAACACAGAAAATTTTTCCTTTATTTATTTATTTCAAAATGTTTGGGGTGAAACCCTTTCCCGAACCATGGGGCAGAGTAGCTATATTGCTTCAACGGCGCTACACCGTGCTTTGTAAACTGATTGAGAATAAAACCAAGCCCACCTCAAGAAGGCAAGTGGCAAATAAATTGGAGCAAAGGGAACCCAAGAATTGTTGGCGCAAAAAAAAGATTGCTTCCTTAAAACCTGCTTTGCCTCTTCAGAAACCTCTCGTTAAAGGTGAGCGTATTATTGGTGGTGTTGTTTGTTCTTACCCATTGTTTGCTGCTGACAATGCCAGCATAGCTGGGAGAATGTCAAAAGTGCCATTAGCATTCATCCCGCAGGGCTGTGTGTGGGAGTTGGAGGGGGAGCTGTCTTTTGACAGTCACGGTCTGTCCTTTCTCGTCCCGCACAGGCGGGGAGGGAGTGCCAGCGATGTGAGGAGGGCTGCGGACGCCCCCGGCCCGCGGGATGCCCCCATCCCTGCCCCCTGCCCTGCCACTCGGACGCCTGCCCGTCCTGCACGCAGATGGTGCGGCTCAAATGCCACTGCAAGATCAGCACCCTGTTCATCGAGTGCCTGTGAGTCTGAGCGTCGCACACAGCCCAGCTCCACAAACATGACCCAGCGGTACACATTACCCAATACCGCATATAAACCAACCCTGGACGTAACGCAGCACCTCAGTTAACCCCAGCATCCTCAAACGATGGGGTTCACTTGCTGCCTGCGATCTTGAGCATCTTTAACTACCCAGCACCAGGTACATAACGCCGTTTTGCAAACAACCCAGCATTATACATAACCTATTGCTGCACATGAAGCAGTTCTGGAAGTAGTGCTACATTACGCGTGACCCAGTCTGATTTACTGATGATGTGATTCAAGTGCCATGGCAAAATAATATGGAGTTAGATTTGTCTCAAGTATCTGCAAATGGACAGACGGTGATCTATAAATATTCCTTGATTCGTCACACGTGTTTTGCTATCCACAAACACAAAATTTCCTATTTGTAACTTGTATGGTAACTTTTACAAATATATGTGTATTTGTAAATATATCGTTTTCCGTTTGTGAAAAAAAATGGCATTTGTAAAACTGAAAATTTTGTTTGTGAAATGTGATTCAGCATTTATGGATCACCAATTACACGCATGCATCGCTTTCCTCAATTACGTATTTTTGAGACATTCTTTCCGCGAAATCCACACAGATCCACAAATGCGTAGCTCGTGATTCACAAATACATCAACATTCCCTTCCAGTAGATGGCGGTGTTGTTCCATGCATTGACTACGTTTACATGCACACCATATTCCGATTAAGGTCCATATTGGGGTTAAGGTGGGCTAATATTCCGAATAAGCTGTTAATATGCGCTGAGCGATGGGAATATTCCTATTTACATGTTAATTAGCATATCCACCACTTTGGTCCAATCTCAACGTCGGGTTTTCAGCAAATATAACGTTCGAAAGTAATCGTCATGGCTTTGGTTGCCTTCAGTTCGAACTTCAAAGCAGACATCAACTCCACTCTCTTGGCCAACTGCCATCGCCAGTGGTCTCTGTCCCAGAATTTCATCCATGACTGCAAAATAAATGAAACTGGCCGGATTGGGGCCGCTGGTATTGTTTTGTTTTTAGCAGTGGCTATTTTTACGCCAGTCGTGATCTTACTGTAATTTGCTATTCTTACGAACTTCCATATCCGCATGCACAATAAGAAATACGGCCTCGGAAAAAAAATCGCTACTCAACTGGGTTGAAAACATCCCCTTTTTCGCAGCGTGCCTTGTGGTTAACATTACTAGACCGGCTAGCCGGCTTACTTGCTTTAAGTTACAGTCAGGATGTCCTCTACTCAAGTTTGGTAGGATTAGTTATTAGCCAGCTAACTTTGCCAGCTTGCCATCTAACTCATTAGCCAACTTGTACTCTAAAATTTCTTGCAAGGATAAACTTCGTGCAGCTAATCAGCTCTTCCAGACTAATCACTATTGACTATTGATTGTAGAGAGTGACGACCTGACAGTTCCCAAAATATTAGCGAGCAAACGTTGAACCTAAAATTTTACACTCTAACTACCTAACCCATTAGCTAAGTTAAGTAACTAGCTAGAAAACATAAGTAATATTACAGCCGTCCTGCTAGCTAATGTCAGCTGATACATTATAGCTAATGCCGTGGTATAAGCATAGACTGTATAAATATGGGTCTAAGTCCAGATTTCCTACATTGTGCATGAACATACGGAAGCTCGTAAGAATAGCAAATTGGAATAAGATTACGACTGGCGTAAAAATAGCCACTGCCTTTATTTTCCTTCACTTTGGATAACACTCATATTCCAATTAATACAGGAATAATGGTGTGCATGTAAACGTAGTCTAGTCATTGGTCAAATCAGCTATTTGCTACATCAGTGCATGGAACAACACCGCCATCTACTGGAAGGGGATGTCGATGTATTTGTGAATCACGAGCTACGCATTTGTGTATCTGTGTGGATTTCGCGGAAAGAATGTCTCAAAAATACGTAATTGAGGAAAGCGATGCATGCGTGTAATTGGTGATCCACAAATGCTGAATCACATTTCACAAACAGAATTTTCAGTTTTACAAATGTCATTTTTTTTTCACAAACTGAAAACGATATATTTACAAATACACATATATTTGTAAACGATACCATACAAGTTACAAATAGGAAATTTGTGTTTGTGGATAGCAAAACACGTGTGCGAATCAAGGAATATTTGTAGATCACCGTCTGTGCATTTGCAGATACTTTTGAGACAAATCTAACTCCATAAAATAAACACCTTGGATTTAAAGTAGCCCAGCACTTTACACAACCCAGCTCCACCCATAATCCACAGATGTCTTGTACTGTATGTATTAGATTTACAAACATGCATCTACTACCAGGCAAAAAAACCTCAATGTCAGTGGTGCCAGTGCCTGTTAACTGGAAAACATTTTCCTGGACTACCCAGCCCTCAACACTATTAAACAGAAATATTATGTTGAAAACACTGAAAACGCTCTGTGATGAGGAAAACTGTGATAATGTTCATTTTAAGAAAATATTAAGGTTTCTTGGCAGGTGAAAAATTAAACATCTTTCATTATTTTAAGCATCTGGCTGTAAAATGTACAAGAATTGCATCTATATTTTAACTGATTTCTCTCATCAATATTTGATCTATTTATTTATTGTTACCTTGTTCTAGCTATGAAATGGCCATAGATGTCAACATGGCTTTACTACTACTACTACTACTACTACTACTTCTACTACTCCTACTCCTACTCCTCCTCCTCCTCTTCCTCTTCCTCTTCCTCTTCTACTGATGCATAGGGCCCACAGGCCCAAGTCAAAGTGTAGCAGGGCATGGACACACAAACTACAAACACCAGGCAAAGTAAGGCTAGCTGTGCCACAAGCCTGGATTTACCTTCGTTTTCATGGGTTTTTGCAAATCGCGGTATGTGAACACGTTGGAGGGAGCTGCTCTTTCACAGCTCTTTTTTTTTTTTTTTCTCAGGATTAGCATTAATATGTAGATGACCGATGGGGTTTCTGTACGGAGAGCAGCGTAGGCGTTCGGATGATGAAGTGACGGTTATCACTGGCTGCCTTTTGAATAAAACATGGACTCTGTGCTTGACGCTGTCCTCATTTGTCTTCTCTCATTAGGAAATTGACCAGCACTGATGAACAGACTAGAAGAGTCATGGGTTCCTGCAAGAACCAGTGTCCCAAACAGGTTTGTTCTGAGGGTTGGTCCTATGTGTCTATAAATTCATTTGCACTGGTCTAGCTAGGATGCACATTAGAGGATTCAGTTTGCATGTACTGGAGTGGATGAAGTTCCGGAAGATCCCCTGAAAAATGGCTTTAACAGTGAAATCTTTAAACTACTGTAGTAGAAGCATCTACCCTGGCGCTTCCTGTTAATAAAGCCCCCCCCGGAGGGAGAGCGGAGACATATTGTATTAGGCTCGGTTCCCGTTCCCATTTGCGTTCGTGTTCCCACTTCGTTTCCGGAGTGTAACTCCAAAACCGTTTGCATGATCTTCACAAAATTTCGCACACTTACTACTCAGGTCCCAAAGTGGTGCCTTTTGGTATGTGCCTGTCTGTCCATTCAAATGTGATAAATTTTTGGCCGGAGCATACCTCCAACACCGTTTGCATAGTCTTAACTAAACTTTGCATACTTCGTACTCAGGTCCTGCAGTGGTGCCTTTTGGTATGTGCCTGTCTGTCTGTCCGTCCGTCCGTCCGATGGGTTAGGCAGGGAAGGGGGCCGGAAGGGAGACGTCTAGTTTTAATGCTAATGTGCAAATTTGGGCATGCTTGTGCTTGAAGAAGATCTAACCTACAGCACCTTGACAGGCAAAAATCTAAAGTGAAATGAGGATGAAAACACTTCCAAAGGGGACAGACAGCCAGTTGGTTCCCAAGCTGTACGTGTCCGTCACAAAGACTGCAAACCTATGAGTGTCAGGGGGAACTGCATCAAAAATGGCAACGTCAAACACCAAAAAAATCAAAAGCGAAAAAATATCTGTTCCCTCAAGTCAAAGCTCTCCTACCAGGACACTTGATTTGATAGTTGCCAATAACCCCAAAATGGTAGGTCTTAAAATCTACAGAACTGAATCAGTGGTATTTGCCTTACAGCACTGGCAAGCCTTGCGGGTTCCTTTTGCTGAAAGTGCAAACTAATTTGCTCGCTGGTATTTAAATTTTGTTTTTCTGCTTCTTTATTCAAATATCAACATTCATTAGTCATTCGAATAAATTGTGTGCCTCGGTTAAAAATGAAATATTTCCAAATGGCACTCAAATGTATAACCACTCTGGGAAAAGTTTCCCCATTTTTGAAGGTAGCCGTGACTGTTGCATGAAAATAGCTCTTAATATCTTTCACGTAGGACTGAACAGTGAGGAAACAACACAGATTTGAATAGCAACCTTGCATGGAGTGATCTTTTTTCAGTGCTGTTGCGCAATCAAGTTTGAACCCTGAAGGCGATGAGTAGGTACTCACGCGCCAGTCAGGCGACCCGCGTTATGTTTATTAAGGACATCTGCTGGAACTATACTGGCTGGTGTGGTGTTGCTATATTTTAGCACCTGATAAATGTGAGTGTACAGCATGCCCCACTTCACAGGTCATGCGCGTTGAGTGTCTGTACGCTCTTCTGCGTATGTTTTTTGTTCTGCCTGTCTTTGTTAATACATGAGGGAGTGATTGTGGAATGGAACTGGGGGGGGAATCAACTCCAAGTCTGGTACTGTTCCATAGACTTTAGGAAGAGTAGCCTTTTGAAATGGCGGCGTTCTTGAACTCTGGCCGCTTTCCATTGCCAATAGCGATTGCTTCATCTGCATTGTAATCTTCTGTGAAGAACTTTCAGATCACGTGCTTGTGATGTGACACCATAAGGGTTTAATTAAGTGTGTGACGAACTTGTATAAATGGCGATCAATACACTGGCATTCTGAGCTGTGCTGCGAAAACAAAATCTTACCGCACATTTTCAATCTTGTATTTGGATTTAAAATGCTTATTATTTTTACCTTTCTCTCGGTAAAACAAAAATTTTTCCACTGGTTTGAGAATTTTCACTCTTTTCTAGATTTGTCCATGCCATGGAGTGGGTGAAATTATCTTACCCCTGGACAAATCTAGAAATTATTCTGAAGTATCTCACAATGCTGGAAGAATTTGTTTTTTTTTTTTTTACATGGGAAAAAAAGTCATAGAAGTGTTTTAAGTCTAAATTCTGGATAAAAAATGCTTGGTAAGATTTTAGATTAGCAGTGTGCATTTCAACACATAGTAGTACATATATAATGTGTTTACCTTGATATTGCCCAGTAGCGGTATATTTATTTTTTGCTCCCGTGATGGGCCGGCTCTGTCCTTCCTGCGCCCTGCTTGGCCCAGGCTGGCAGAGCCGTAAGCAGTTCTTGTATGTCTTTAAAATTCTGGTGTTAAATTCTTGATTATTGAAGAATCGTTGAAGTTAGTGTTTTCAGATATGGCTGCATTAACAGTCAAATAGCATTAAGTAAGCTAGTTGTGTACAAATGCTAGTTGATAGTCTCTGAAAAGTATAGTGCATTACATGCGATAGCGTGTAATGAATGTATTGTTACCAGGAAGCAAATTTATATTTTGCCCTCCGGGTTGAAAAATTGACTCCAGAAGGCATCTGTGATTTTTGACCATGACTTTTAGTACAATGAGACATTGTGCTTGAGCAACCCAGCTGTTTACATCCACCTCTGTGTTTGAATCCTGACTCATGGCCTTCAGATTTGTCTTTTATTGTAGTGTGCTTGGATGTCTGCAGTACATTACTGTGGATCTAACCGCTAAAACATACCTGCTGTGCCCAGCGTGATGTTTCGCAGCTTTGCATCTCTGGGGCTGCGTCATGTGAAACGAAGCCTGAACTTTCTTGCCTCATGGGTGAAATTCATTCGCCCAGTGTGAAGTGGTATGGTGTGGCCAGTGGCAGATTTAGGTGGTCATGGGCCCCTAGGCTTCTATGTGGTGTGCCTCCTCACCCCCCTTACTCATCTTGCATTAGTATATAAAAACAAAATTATTTAATGCCATGCATATATTTTAAAGTGTGCCAAGAATACGGCACGGCATGCAGTGTGCTGGCATTGAGACTGCCTTTACCATAAATGGCAGTCCTATAAGAAAAGCGTATTCACAGTACATGTTCAAGCTTGAAAAAGCATTAGGTTTTCTAAGGTAAGAGATGCAACATCTACAGCTGTACAGAACACCCTGTTTTACTGAAGCAAACTGAATAGTGCGACTTTGGTGGCGTCAGCGGCTTCGCCTTTTATGCCTTTTTTCTTTTCTTTTCTTTTTTAATTTTTTAAAAAGTGAATCCCTATTTTCTTCTATCAAAGATGACTACTGACTGTCTCTAATGCAGGAAGATGACACTGCCTATCGAGTACAATCGTAGTGTGCGCATCACAAACACCAGCTATGGGCTTCGGACACACCATGGTATCAGAGTTTATGTTAATTGCAGAAAAAGGTTTACTACTATATCTTGTGGAAAACAGTAGGGGGGTTCCCTAAATGACAGGCTTGTGCATCTATCCATGGACTTTCATCAAGCAACACTTGCTGTTGCATCTCTGTCATTATCACACCTTAATCATTGTATGCTACATGTTTGATTGTACTTCTGGGTGAATAAGTTGCTTGAGTCATAATTAGGCAAAGGGTATAGAAACAGGTTGAAAGTAATCATGCGATGAAATGTGAAGTCAGTGCCAACCCTGGCGGCACTTCTGTGTGTAATATTACCCTAAAATCCAAATGTCTGCTCTGTATCTTTGTAGGCATGATACCGCCGGTCCAGTTCTGTGACGAGTCAATCTATGGCGACGATTAAAAACTGTCGCTTTTGTGCATTTTTGTTTTTGTGCTCCGCTATCATATTTTCTCTCCCAACATTTTGCCGCTATGCTGTCCTCTTCAGTAGGTCAGCAGTGGTTCATCATTGAAAACCAAATTGACAGTATGAACCTGATTGGGTAGATATGACCATAGCCCACATCTACCCAATCACCTGCCTAATTTTTTTAAGCGTGATTAAGAGTGATTGCGCAATCGCCATCTGTTCATATTATATGCGCCCGTTGAGAATCCTCGGCCGCCCGGTCAAAAAAAAAAAAAAAACGGAGAATTTAAAGAGCACTTGAAGACGCTCAATTAAATGCGCAATATCAATGAATTAAAATGCATCCTCCCCCAACAAAATAGAATGCGCCCTCACCCCCTCCGCTCAACAAAACGAACCCGCTCGCAAAAGAACGCCACCTACCACCGCCCGGTCATTGAAAATTTTAGTGGAGAACACTGGTGTATATGTGTGTATGTATGTATGTATATATATGTGTATATATATATATAATATAAAATATATAAAATATGTATATATATATATATATATATATATATATATATATATATATATATATATATTCAGAAGTCTCTTCTATGAATTGTGTGAATAGGGCCAGCTCTATATCTCCACCTTGTCTGTTGTACTCTTGTATTTCAGCTCAGCTGCGGTCATCGCTGTCGGGAGATCTGTCACCCAGGCGACTGTGAGGAAAGCTGCAACCAGAAAGTCAAGTTGAAATGTTCATGCAAGCGAATTAAAAAGGTATTCAGTCTCATTTTACTTGGAGTTATTTTGAAGACGGGCTGGTACAATTTTTTTTCATTTATTTTTGGCTGGTACAGTTTTTTTAATTTTCCTTGTAATCACATAAGTTGGTTACATAGGGTGAACAACGATATAGGCTGAGTGCATTTTAGTTTCCCACCAGAAGTGCTGTCCTGATATGGTGACTCATGAAGGATGGTGAGGATAAGGATGGCAAACATTGTGTAATATGGGTCATCCACTTGATTTTGAGATGGCCGTAGAATTCCAAGTGGCCTATTTTCCCTTGCTTGGGTTCCTTGTATAACTGGGTTTAAGCCAAGGTCACTCACCACGTAAGGTGTAAGAAATTTCTGTGTGCATTTTCTACAGGAATTCCCATGCTCGAAGGTGCGCCTAGACCAGCCATCGGTTGAGTGTGATGAAATTTGCAAAGCTTTGCAGAAAAAGGCTTTGGAGGTATTTGAGCCTTCCATGTTCATGAGCATGCCTGCCTGACATCATTGATGGTTGTCTCAGATTCTGATTGTTGCAATGTGGAATGTTATCCCTTTCTAGATTAAGAGCAGTGTTCTATAACTCGTGCATTCAATTAATAATTTTGATTAAGTATCTATGGAATATTTGGTTGAGACGATCAGTGCGTTTACGTGACGTTAGAGAAAATCAAATTATTGCGTTAGTCCGACTATAATCGGACTTTTAAAATGCATGTAAACGTGTTAGTCCGACTGGAATTGCGCTAAATCGAATTTCTCGTAGTCCGACTAACACACTCAGATAATGCGGTTAATATACACTTTATGCCTGCATGTAAACACTTTAATCGAACCAAACTGGACTATGCGCTCTGAGCATGCTCCACATTCTCGTGCACGGTTTTGACCCGGAAGTCTTGTGGACATGTAAACACCAAACTGCTTAGCGACAACTCTGAGCTCTGTCTAACTAGCAAGTTTGTACTGAACAGTAACGAGCCTTGTCTGCAAGGGTATTGGTGCTTGAACAGTAATGCCTTGGGGTCTCTTTAAGTTCTCCGATTAATGAGCATGATTTATCAAATGACTTGCACGTCATCCGAAAATTTTCCTACCATTCACCATCAGCAAAAGGGGACACTACCACCAGTCGTTATTCCTGACCTGCATCCAACATGCACGGGAAGCCAGGGAGTGTGTTTCCCGAAAGAACAGATGCTAACTAACATAGTTGGAACCACAGACTGTGAATGGACGAACTATGTTAGTTGCTAGCAACTACGCTTCTGGGAAACGCACTCCGGGGTAGTAGAAAGGGCACAAAGTAGAGCGTAGCGGCGTTTCACCTAAACTTCAGCTAATGCCATAACCACCGAGGATAGCGTGCATCTCAATTGTACGAAAATCATAGTGAACAGCCCGTATTAAACGTATTGAGCTGTAAAGTTGTCCATGTTCTCGCCACTCGATCTTATACAGTCAATGCATTCGACAGGCTTCTAGTTTGCTGCTGGCCAACTTGTTTGTCAAATGTTTGGTCTGTGACGTAATAGGTTAATCAGAAAAAGATGCACCACGAACAAGCTGAAAGGCATATCGCCACGTAACGAAGAGGGACATGCTGCAGTCAATAAATCGAATTTCGTCCTGTGCATGTATACTGGGACAAGGACAATAGTCCGATTGCATGGCCTAATCAAGCTATTACCGTAGCTCGACTTAACTGTGCATGTAAACGTACTGAGTATCTAAGTCTGTAGTTGCGGTGTAACACCTTAATGGGTTATAGACTATAGTTTCCCAGTGGCACAGGGGTCCATGGACTGGCATTGCATTTAGCATTCAGATGTGTAGGAGTAATGAGCTTGACTGGCTCCGTTAACTCGTATGCATGAGCACTCAGCTGCTTCAGCTGCTTTGTTTTTTTTTCTTTGTGAGAAAACAAATATGACATTATTAGATTTTTACTCCCATCGCAGTTCATGAGTTGCTGGCATGCTGTGCGACTGTGGATCTTTTTTTTTTTTTTTTTTTTTTTTTTTTCTAGTAATGAGTAATTAATTAAAAAATAATGTCTCTTCAACAGATGAAAGAAGCTGAGGAAAATGCTTTACTTGAGGAAGAACGAAAGAGACAGCAAGTGAGTTCTTTGGGTACAGATATTGGTCTTGGTGCCATAAAACACTAGTTCTTGATCTTAAAAATTGGGACCAAGTTTAGAAGTCCTTTTTAATATCAGGATCCAAATTTTAAATTTAAGGCTGGTCAGTGACCTGTAAAATACACAAGGCATAGACTTATGGACCATTCTGGAACCCACCTTTTGTCCACCCAAAACCACTTTTGGGTATTAGTCCATACTTTCTAAATAATGTACAGCAATGACCTTGGAGATGATTTACTTTTTTACACAATGAAAGTGCCTGCTTGAAATGCGTTGAAAGGAAAATGCTGTCGGGTGATTCACTTGTGTTGCTCCCACCTTATTTATGATTGGACTGGATTCATTTTAAGCCTGTGGCAGTCATGATCTGTAATTAGCCCTATTTGTTTGCCAGCTATTTGCAGATAATATTTTGAAAAAGTAGCAGTATTATATCTCTTGAAATTTGTTTTTTTACTCATTTGTTAGTTTATTTGAATGGGAACTTACTGCTTCTGGTACCTATTGAAACAATACACTAGTCAGCACCCATAACTTTCTGACCACTGACAGGTATGAAGTGAAGGACATTGATTATCTCATTACGATGGCACCTGTCAGTGGGTGGGATATATTAGGCAGCAAGTGAACATTTTATCCTTGAAATTGATGTGTTGGAAGCTGGGAAAATGGGCAAGTCTAAGAATGTGAGCGACCTTGACAAGAGCCAAATTGTGATGGCTGGACGATTGGGTCAGAGCATCTCCAAAACTGCGGCTCTTGCAGGGTGTTCCCGGTCTGCAGTGTCATTACTATCCAAAAGTGGTTTAAGGAAGGAAAATCAAATGAACTGGTGACAGGTTCATGGGGGTCCCAAGACTCATTGATGCGCATGGGGAGCGAAGGCTATCTTGTGTGGTCCAATCCAACAGAAGAGCTACCGTAGCTCAGATTGCTGAGAAAGTTCATGCTAGTTCTGATCGATAGGTGTCAGAACACACAGTGCATCACTGTTTGTTGCGTACGGGGCTAAGTTGCCGCATACTGGTCAGGGTGCCCATGCTGACCCCTTTATACTATCAAAAGTGCCTACAGTGGGCATGTGAGCATTGAAACTGGACCCACAAGCAATGGAAGATGGTAGCCTGGTCTGATGAATCCCGTTTTCTTATACATCAGATGGATGGCCGGGTGCGTGTGCGTTGCTTACCTGGGGAAGACATGGCACTTGGATGCACTGTGGGCAGAGGGAATGCTTTGGGCAATGTTCTGCTGGGAAATCTTGGATCTTGCCCTTCACTTGGATCTTACTTTGACACATACCACCTACCTAAACATTGTTGCAGACCGAGTACATCCCTTCATGGAAACAGTATTTCCTTATGGCAGTAGCCTCTTTCAGCAGAATATTGCGTCCTGCCACACTGCAAAAATGGTTTAGGAATGGTTTGAGGAACACTAATGAGTTTAAGGTGTTGACTTGACCTCCAAATTCCCCAGATCTCAATCCAATTGATCATCTTTGGGATGTGCTGGACAAAAAAGTCCGATCCATGGAAGCCCCACCTCGCAACTTATTGGACTTAAAAGATCTGCTGTTCAAAGTCTTGGTGCCAGATGCCGCAGCATTGTGTTAAACATGATTATCATAAATATACAGTGGGCTCCGAAATTACTGACACCCCTGACTGGCAATGCACAAACAATACAGAAAAAAAAAAAAAATATGATTATAGAGAAACTGAATACACAAATTTGTGAAATACTTTACTTTATTAATGTTTGGATGGAAACAACCAAAATCATAACAATCATTCAAATACAAAATAAATTTCAACAAAATTATGGTTTCATAATTATTAGCACCCTTCATTCAGTACTCCGTGCAACCACCTCTGGCAAGGATGACAGCATGTAGTCTTTTCCTGTTATTATACCCCGCCACACGAAGTGGCCGGGGGATATTGATTTGACCGTCCGTCCGTCCGTCCGTGCGTCCGTCCGGGATAAAAGGGAACAACTTTTCACAAGAAATATTCGCGATAGGATAACCAAATTTGGTGTGTAGCTTAAGACCATAAAGACCTTGATCGAGTTCGAAAATGAGACGCGTGATTATTTTTCCCGTAGTTATTGCCCTTGATTCACTTTTTTTAACTCTGTTCACGGTATATGTAAAGGGGAACAACTTTTCACGGGAAATCTTCCAGATAGGATAACCAAATTTGGTGTGTAGCTTAAGACCATAAAGACCTTGATCGAGTTCGAAAATGAGACACGCGTGATTATTTTTCCCGGAGTTATTGCCCTTGATTCACTTTTTTCAACTCTGTTCACGGTATATGTAAAGGGGAACAACTTTTCACGGGAAATATTCCAGATAGGATAACCAAATTTGGTGTGTAGCTTAAGACCATAAAGACCCTGATTGAGTTCGAAAATAAGAAGCACACTATTATTTCTCACACAGTTATTGCCCTTGTGGCACTTCTGGGAGCCTCTGTTCATAATATCTTTAAAGAAGACATTTTGGCGGGGGATGTTGTTGACCATGTCTACTTGTTTTTGACAAGGTTAATGCACACATTTTGGGAGATTTTGGACCATTCATCTAAGCAGATCCTTTCAAGATCCTTCACATTCTTGGGTTTGCATTTATCAACTGCCCTCTTCAATTCAGCCCACAGGTTTTCAATGAGCTCGTAGCATGATGACGCACTCACTAAGCATTCTGGGATTGAATTGGGGTCTCGCTCTCTTGCTTTGCACATTAACCCATATAGTGCAGCAGATGAGCTGATTAAAGTTTGGTTGAATAATTAAAGTTGCATAATACTAAATTAATATGCAAAAACGCACCACATCGCACGGTCCTGAATAATCCAGTAGGACTGCACGTTGATTCTTTCAGTTAGCTGACTAACCAAGCTAGCCAGCACATTAAAATATCAGCGATTCAGTCAAAGCCTCATGAAGCCTCGATGTCATCAATAGTTATGCAAGCGATGTTTGTTTTCTGTTTCTGGTTCAGTTGAAGTGTACCGTACCAGCGTTACTTGCGCTTATTATACAGGACCGTATCGCAGGGTCCTGTACAATCCAGCGAGATTGCACATTGCTGTTGACACAAACAAGCAAAATGGAATCAAAGGCAGTAATGAGTATCAGTGTGTGCATTAAACTACATAACAACGCCTGCAATTAATATTTTCAGCATGGTATCTTAGCACAAGTGTAGCATGCGATTCAGATTTTATTGTTGTTTGGCCTCGACACTCCATCCAACGTCGTACAGCATCTTCCAAGTTATTTTCCACGCACTTCTCCAGCAGTTCAGCCTCTGACATCCTCACTTCGGTATTATACGATTCCAATACCCACCTCCATTTTTGTCTTTATGAGACCCCCTTTCAATCCCACAGTTCCACGCGCAGACTGTTACATCATGTCATCGATCAGTGGTTCCATTGGGCTGAGGTCTGTTGACTGAGATGGCCACTGTAGAACATTGATTTTGTTGTCAGAGAACCATTTCTGTTATCTTGAGGTATGCTTTGAGTCATTATCTTGTTGGAAAGTCCACTGACGGCCAAATCCCAGCCTTCTGGCAGAAGCAACCAGACTTTCAACCAAAATATCCTGATACTTGTTGGAATACTTGGTCCAGTGCCTCTGGACCTCTTGGATTTAAACAGCCTCAAAACATGACTGACTCACCATCATATTTCACCATGGGTATGAGGTGCTTATCCTTGTATGTGTCTCTGTTTTGACACCAAACATGCTGATGCTGTATCTGATCAAAATGTGCACCAAAGCGCCTTGTTCCAGTCATACTGTAAATGACATTTGGCAAACTCCAAGCGCTTGCTTTTGTCCTCTGGTCAGAAAAGACTTTTTTCCGGCAACCCCTCCAAGGAGTCTGTGGTTGTGGAGGTGGCACCTGATGGTGCTTTTTGAAACCTGGTGACCCCAAGATGCCACCAAGAACTACAATTCCTTCACAGTGATTTTTTGGATTTTGTTGCTTCTCTCACCATCCTCCTCAGTATCCTGGAGGGCAGAATGCAGTTGTGTCCTCTAACCTTGAGGTTTCCATATCTTTGGAATTTTTTAATAATTGCCCTGACAGTGCTCAGTGGCATATTCAATTGTTTGTGAATCTTCTTGTAGCCATTACTTGATTTATGGAGGTCTATGACCATCTGCCCCCTTTGAACTGAGTTGTTTTGTTTTCTTCATGGCGTTGGATGACGAGGGGATATTGCATGTGCGTTTCCTCTTTTTTAATACCCTGGTGAAACAGGATGTGATGTAATTGCTCAATAGAGTTCCTTAACACTTAGGTAAAACTTAAATAAGTGAAATTTAATACCTAGTTAAATTTTTGCAGATGTTATTTACAATAATCTTTAAGGGAGCCATTAATTGTGAAACCTTGAATTGGAGGAAATTGATTTTTAATTAAATCAGTAAATGATTTTGGTTGGTTCCTTTGGAACATTAATATTGTACAGTATTTTTCATGTTATTTAGAGTTTGCATATATATATTTATATATATATATATATATATATATATTTTTTTTTTTTTAAATGAGTTTTTTTGGGCTGCGCCGCGAATAGCGGCCAGGCCCCTATAAACGCAAATGTCGCTGAGTGAGTGAGTGACTAGCTGCTCGAGTGATCAAGTTTAACGATTGGCTGCCCGGCAGGGAAGAAGTTCAGCGATTGGTCAGCCAGCGGGGAAGAACTTAAACGATTGGTTGGCCGGCAATTGGCTGGCTGGCTGTTCATTGTTTATTCAGATGGACTGAATTCCTGGGCCATGAAGGAATACCACCCAGAGGGCACAGTCATCGCGACAAGTTCTGCGTCAGCTTATGTTTGAGAGAATGCACTCGTTACTGAAAGCTTGAGAATCGCTTTCACGTATCCGCAGTAAAAAGATGAAAATAAAATAAACGAAGTGACTATTCGCACTTATTTAAGTGCGTCCAAGCACAAAATTTGATCGAAATTTGCGTTAGACGCTCTTACAAGTGTGGCGAAGAAGCAAATTGCTCCATTGCCCACACTTATTTTTCAGTGTGTTCAAAGCCAAAATTTTTTTCTTGGCCAAACTTCTTTTTTAAGCTGTGGCCAAGGGAAAATTTCTGCACTGGCCACAGGTATAAGTGAGAAGTGTGGCCAAGAAAAAAAATTCAGCATTGGCCACAAGTAGGCTATAAGTGCGAATATCATCGGCCTAAAAAAAAATCGCCGGTTTCGGTGCATTTTAAGAATGCTGGTGATGAGCCCAAAGGGAACGATTATCAGGCTATCATTATTTTATGCCTTTTATGGGATTAGACTGCTGCCTGGATGTATTTCTGTTGGCGGAAGTGACAAGTTACATTCATTAAAGATAGTTGATTGAATTAAAAAAGTATTTCCTTTATAATGCGATGAATCACTTTATTCAAATTTAAGATTTTGTCCAAGGATTATTTGTTTATGTTTGGGACTGCAGACCTCGAGTAGCTCATAGAACGGCACATGATGACTAGGCTTACAAAGTCGCGTCCTTCTGCGCCGATGTTTCATAGGGTGCGACAGGAAGAGGTATCTGTTTTAAATGTAAAAAATGCTGAAATGGGAGATGGGATTCAGAGAAAGGGAAAAAATTACGTATAAAACCTCCACTTTTTTCGGCTTTTTACTCGCCAGAACGATTTTAAAAGGGGGCGCCCTTTTAGGAGGGAGAAGGGAGGTTTATAATTTCAGATTAATATTTAATATTGTCAATGCGCACCCTTTTCTTGGGCGCACATTCTCAGACAGCACTTGGCGGCCCACCCATATACTAGGTTGCTCCTAGTCTTGTTAAATATTGTTTGTGCATGGCCAGTCGGGAATGCCAGTAATTTTTGAGCCCACTGTATTTGTGGATTGAGCAGTATCCTGTAAATTTATATCCTGCCAGTTTTTGTTACAGTTAAGTGCACAAGCTTCCTTACTATCCTTGTTCATGGAAAAATATGTACACGTGGTTTTTTTTTTTTTTTTTTTTTGATGAAGACTCCATTTCACTTTGCTTCATTATTTACCAAAGAGCACAAGACCTGTGGCCTAAATATGCGAATAACTTTGCCAATGAAACTAGTCAATTGAAACTTGATGATAAATGAGATCTGGTGCATGCATGTTGTCATAAAGGTGGTTGCATCGGTCATAGTCCAGGCCAATCCTTAATGGGATTTCTACATGGTTACGTATGGTTCCAAGCCCTGCGACGGGACAGAAAAGTGATCCCATTCCGTCCCGTCCCAATCATATCCAATTCCATCTCATCCCTTTCTAAATCTCAAAATTCTATCCCATCCCGTCCCATCCCGTTCTCATTTTTAAAATTCAGTCCCTTCCCGTCCCTTTTTTTTTCAACGGGATCCCCATCTCATTGATCCCATCCCATCACACCGCTCAGGTATGGTTATCTATAAGGTTCTATATAATTACCGAATTTCAGAAAGTACAACTGTGGCTGTCATATATCATCAGATTGATGTATTATCTTGATCATCTTCTTTGAATCTAGTTTTGAAAATGGCACTCTTGTATTTTTCTCATGAGGGAGCGAGGTCTGTGGTCTTTGCTGAAAAGTGTGCCACATTGCTAGGAGTCTCTTGTTGAAACTCACCAGGATTGGCACTTTTTTTTCCCCCCTTCCTACTCGGTGGGAATCGCTATAAGAACATGCCGTGTTCTTTTGCGCACATATTTGTGGAAGCGACAGGGAGTCGGTGCCATTTTTGCAACATTGCTTGACTGACTTTCCTTGCTTTATTGCGCTGACACAGCAAACCGTCCAGTGTTGCCGTCCAGCTAGGATGCTGGATAATGCTGGGATGTCGCAGGCAGCCAAACCATCTCTTACTGTAAAACCACCGTTTTGATATTTTTTCAAAGCAGAACCCTGGCATAATCATCACCAATGGCTGGAAAGAAAAACATGCGTATATTTCATGCACACTTCATTGACCGTTTTCAGATGTTTCCATGACCTATTCCTTCATGGGGGGAAAAAAATTGCTTCTGAAATGAAAGTGGAAACGTTGACATGCTTTAATTTTCAAGCTTTGGTGGGCTGTGTGAACCTCTGCTGATGGACATTCTTGTGTTGCAGTGCTGCCCTCTAATTTAGTGGCTCCCCTGCCTGTGCCTGTCCAAGAGACTTCGTTCTGTGTTTGTATCAAATGAAATGACGTGCGATTCATGCTGTGAAGAAGGGGTGGAGAGGGGGGAGGTCAAAGGTCAGGGGGGGTTTTTTTTCTCATGGGGCACGGGAAAAGGTGATTGATACGGACAATAGAGCAGGAGATGGATGCTGTTTTTCTCTCTCTGTCTTTGTGTTTGCGCGTGTGTGTGTGTGTGTGTGTGTGTGTGGCTGCAGGCGGAGCTGGAAGCCTTCGAGAAGAGACAGAAAGGACGTCGTAAGAAAGCCCGCAGGACCGCAGAAGTGGAGGTGGAAGAGAGCGTCTGGCAGAAGTATAAGAAGTACATCGTGGTGCCAGTATGTGGGGCTGTTCTGGCCATGGTCACCTTCTACTTGCTTCAGATCAGCTAAAAATGAGTTCCTTTCCCACACACAAACTTGGATGTATACTTCCTAATATCATCATCCTAAGAAGACTTGGAATGAAGAGCAGGATGAAGAGTAATTGGGCCAGTTTCAGACTTTGATTGAAGTTAGTCATAGACTAAATTTTGTTTTTTGTAAAGAATATCCTTTCAAAAACTTATTCTGTGTGAGCATCCCTTTATAACACCCCTTGCTGGGTTCAGTGTCTTATAGGATCATGTAGCGTATGCAATAAGACACTTGAAACGTGTCCGACTGAAAAACCGATGTAATGAGCACTGATGTTACAGAGTGCAACTTAACCAGATATATAGATTTTTTTTTTAATCTCAATGTTTTTGGGGCGATAAAGCGTAATTTTAAACACCATTTTGGATATTCATTTTTGTTCGATTGTGAAGAGTACTTCCATCTAGAAATGGAGTAAGACAACAGAACATGATTCTGTTTGAAATAAAATTGGGGACACTGTGGTCTAGCTCTACAACTGTTAACTCGAGCAGATTATCTATTGTATTTCGTTTTCATTATTTTGTGAGTACTTCACTTTAGTTATTTTGATTGAAATGTATTGTTTTTTTCTCTTCTCCCCAGTACATTGTTGTAATTAATACACCCCTTGGGTGGTGAATAACTAAGAGGAGTGATTAATTAATTTTGTTCATCAACCCATTTTTTTACTTAAATAAATTACTCCTTTCATTTTTCAGTTTGTGTACCAGGAGACAATTTGCAAACTTGGCACTATTACATGAAGATGCTTACTGCCATCAATTTGAGTACCTTTCTATCTGCTTCATTTGGGCTCTCTGCCACTGAGCATCATGGTATTTTATTCCCTATAATGGTTTGGTAAAACATTTATTTGCTTGCATATTCTGCATCACTGTACCTCTGTAGAACCAAGACAGAACACTCACAGAATTGTTGGCAGTCCAGGAATGTTTTGTGCATTCTGGGAGGTAAATAAAACAAGTAATTCTAAACCTGATCTGTTGGTCCTAAATGTGTGACTAATGGCCTCCTTCATTCTGTCTTAACAGTTTAACAATCATATGCTCAGAGGCAATGAAAACGCAACACCAGTTTGGATTCAAATAATTTTGTGACTCAAATTTATTTTCTTATTTCAACAATTCAAATATGTTGGGTGGGTTGACTCTGATGAATTAAATGTGTTAATGGGCCGATTTGGACAATAATAAACAGATGCATTAAACATAACAAGCACAAGTTGAAAATGAAAAATCACAACAAGACTGAACGGAACACACATTTAAAAATGAACTCAAAAGAACAGTCAGTATCAGGTGTGACCCCCACGAACATCCACACAGGCAGTACAACGTCTCCTCATGGACCTGACTAAGCATCTTAGGTTGTCTTGGGGAAGTTGTCGCCACTCTGCCTGTAGTGCATTCTGGAGTTGCTGTCTGGTTTGAGGTCTGGGTACTCTTGATGAAAGAGCTCATCCCAGTTGGACGTACTACACCCAAAACCTACTGATGCTGGACGTACTACACCCAAAACGATGAGCCACTTGCCGGGCACTTACTCCTGCCTCTAGCATACCCAGGGCCCTGTTCCGTTGTTCAGTCGACAGACGTGGCATTATGACACTTAAAACTGTTTTTTGTGTGGCTTTTATCATGCCTTTATATAGGGAAGACAACCCCTCCTTCATTTCAACCACTGTACTTGCACAACTCCTAATCCCATATGTTGTACTCAATATGGATTGATGAGAGTCCAACTCACACTGCTGAGTGACATGATGATCATTCATGTGTAACGAGGTACACATTGTGACCCCAGTGGTCACTTAAGAACTCAAATTGGACTACTCAGGTCCTGAACAAAAATAAACCAAAATTTAGTGTTGCGTTTTCATTGCCTTTGAGTATATGTTCCTTCGGGCGGTTGTCAATCGTGTCCATGAGCACACGCTAGCTACATGATTGTAATGGTGTCATAGAAATATTGTTTTTTTTTTCCCCTCGCGTCGCGTTACTCATCCTTATGTGCAATTTGCGCATGCATGGTTTACGAGATTTTCAAGATTGTATCAATCTCCTTTTTTTTTGTTTCATGCTTCATTTATGTAGGGTTGTACTAATATGAAATGTCGTGGGTTGGGTCTGAAATTGTGAAGTAAGGGTGGAGTTGAGGTAGTGCACGAGGAAAGGCCCCCGGGAGCCCCATGAAGCGGCAGAGTGCAAATTGAATATTTGCAGATACCCCATCATATGGAATCTCATGACGCAGGAGGGAAGGGGAAAACCGAGAGCGAGATGCGGCGACGAGAGGCGCCTTGTCACGTTATCAATGCATCAGTTCTCTGTGAACTCTGGGGAGCAATGCCAGCAAGTCGGTCTCAATGCCGCGGTAAGATCATAATATGCAAAATTTCCGGCCACACATAAATGTCGTAACCACGGTCATTCCGTGTGTGTGGATGAAGTCTGTTGGTCGAAGTGAGCTCCGGTGGTTATATTTTGTTGTATAGAGTCGAATTCCAACCTAAGTTTTGTACTTCGCGTTGTTCAAAGTTGGCATATGTGACAGCTAGCCTACTGTTTAATATCAGGCCAAAGTATCTCTATTAAAAATCGATACTTTGTTGGCCTACATTTTTTATGACTTTTTTTTTTTTTTTTTTTGGTCATTATATGAATCATCTTGACCGCGTTTTCATTCACCGGGTATTATTCAAGAAAATGCAACCCGTAGACTTCAGTATTCTCTCATTTAGAATTTTGTTCCCCGTGGTGGCACGTTTGGAGTGATATTGGAGGCTGTAGTTATTCACCAGCTATTTCATCTGTGAAATTTGTGATTTTGGAAAAAAGTTGTCAATTTATTCAAAAAGTGACGCCCATGAATCTCGTGAATTGCCGCTTTTGCGTTTGTTTTTTTTCCCCCTCCCAGAGTGGCTGAGCGACATCGTTTCTGTTCCATGTTCTCAGAGTTGCTGAGTGTCATATAGCATATTCTTTTAAAGTTAATTTCCATTTCTTAATGGATTGTGCGTATCTATGCCAGATATGGGATTGTGGCGCTTTGCCTCCTTACTGCAGGTTATCACCACCTTACACTAACTGGATCCAGACCCAGGCTCTGATTCCTCTTAAGAGCTAAAAATATTCACCTTCCCAAGATGAGATTTCAGACCCTCATTCTATATAGTGCCCCTGTCATTGCAACGGAAAGTTTGAAGTGTAAAATATTTGTTTAAAAATAGACAAGCCAGACCGGGGGCCTCGCATGGCGTAAGGGTCAATGGGGTTTTGGAACTGGGTCCTAGCGTGAATGCGTTGGGAACGGCAAAGCAACTTGTAATGGGAGTGCGATTTGGTGGTGCTTTCCCGCTATGTATTGTACCATTGATGGTAGGCTACACTTGGATACAGTATTTGCGCAATCATCGCGCGCTACAGGTTTTAAAGAAATTACAAATTTTTGCTTCCAAAGTGAAAGTGTTGTTGGGTTAATCTATTCGTTGGACGAATTAAAGGTCTTAAAACCTGGCAGCCTATGTCATGTTGCACTTTTCAAGTTGAATGATTGACAACGGAGGCCGATTGATGGACGTTGGCTTTCAGTCTACATATTATGCAAATAAACGTTATTCTTAGTTACAATGCTATGTGTTGAGTCCAATAATCGTCGCATTGATTCCATAGATGGTAAATTTTTTGGATATATTTAAATGCATGTCCCAGGGATAATGCTTTTAGAATAAGAAAAAGATCCTAAGACGTGAAATTGGATTTCCATCGATTTGCTCCCTCTAGGACCCAGCGGCACTCCGCTCAGTTTGACAGCGGTAGGAAGATCTGTCTAAAACTCGTTATCAGAGATAAGAGAGACATTGGTTGCCTCCTGCTGAAATGCTAAGTATGGCTTTTACCGCTTCCCAAAAGTCTTTTTCAATGCAAGTTTTATAACTATAACCACGTTAGCTTATTGCATTAATGTACGCTACTGCGCGACACTGAAGGTCATTCTTATAGAGACGCGAGAAAGAGTGACGGGCTTGTTGCAGTGGCGTTGCTGCCAGGTAAGATATCTTCACTTAAGTATGTTTTCAATGTGATCCTTTCTATTATTATTATTATTATTATTATTGCTGTTGCAGTTTATTTTTATTTAATTATTTATTTATTTATTTATATTTTTTTGCGCCCATAACTTTTTGTTGTTCAGCAACCTACTGTACTTTGTGAACCCTTCCATGGCTTTGCTTTTCTTTTACTCAATGTTCTTTAAGTGGTTTACATTGTGTCTTGATTCTGTATCAGTCTATTAGCCCTCACAGAGAGAGGTTTGTCCATACGCTCCGTGTCGCGTCCCATCTTCACCAGCGTTTCCGATGTGGCATGGGTAGCCTAGGTCAGTGGTTCCCAAACTGTCTGGAGTGTACCACTGTGTAAGCTGGTTTTCGTTCTAACCCAATTTGCAATCAAATTATTATTATTATTATTATTATTATTATCATTTTACCAGCCATTTATACTTGGCGCTTGTGGAACTCAAAAACTGAATAACATATCAGAAATGGCAATACATTGAATGTGCAATAACACGTGATGCCGCTTGGGCTATGTTACGAACAAATATTTTCATAAAAGGAGGCAAATGATCTCCAACTGATCAAATGGAGACGAGGCTCAATTATTCAGCTGGTGATTGATGAAAGTTCAAACATCTGGCCGCCAATCCTAACCAGCTGGTGAATGGTGATCAATTGATTTTATGACAAAGTGAATGATACTGAGGCAGACCTGCATTGAGTTGATGTATAAGGAAGAAAAATTATTGGAGACCACCTAAATAGGAGCCTATTAAACCTAAGTCTTTTATGTGAACTTATTTTTGTAACTGTATGCCACAATGCTGTGAGTGCAATATCAAACTTAGGAATTGTATATATTCTTTATGGCATTGCAAAGCGATTTCTGTCTAGATTGATTATATATAATCAATCTAAACATCAAAGGCACCTGTTCATGAAAAATTGACTGCTATTTCAAATCTTTGGTTACAATTGTTGCTGGAACAAAACCCAGAATGCACAGGGCTATACTCAAGGAGGAGTTGGTGAGCCACTCTCCCACGTGATCCCGTCGTCATAACGCCTCACATTCAATGCATATAGGCGCAATCAGAGTTTGACTTGGCCCTGCTTTGCACTAGTTCTGCTATCTCCTTCAGTTAAGTGTTCCCTGCCTGTCTGAAGCAGGTGTTGGGGACAGATGAAGACAGTATGGGGGATGCTTGCTCTCAGAAGCTGGGATCTACCAAGTACCTTCGGCTCCTTCTGTTCATCCTGATCCCCTGTATATGTGCCCTCATCTGTTTGCTGGTTATCCTCCTGGCTTTTACTGGTAAGCAGAAACGTCACCTAGTGCTTCAGCCTATCTGTCAACACTTTACAATGTAATCCATGTGTATTGGGAATAAATGAAATGGTTTTTAGCTCCTGGAAAGTGCCAACTAGTAACTACTACCTTGCATACAGGTACATTTGATCATATCATTTTGTACAGGAATGCTAGACAAAAAGCTTATGTATTGTTATGATATTTTTTTTTTAAAGGCACCAAATTATGGGTTATCCTGTGCTTTGCTAAGCATAAATAACCTTTTTTTTTCCTTGTGAATATATTGATCAATTAATTATGAATGATGTTAATTGGATGTACACGAAGTATTTGCACATCATTGTTAGCTTTTTCAGTTCAGTGACCTTTTTTATAATGTGTTGCTGCCTTTATTTGTACATGGTATGTTGACTTGTGCTCATTTTTAGCAAACTGTTTCACTCACAGAATTGTTTACTGTTGGTTTGCATCCATGGCTACTGTGTTAACTTACAGAGAAGGAAAGGGGAGCACATTTTCATTGCATGTTTTGTAAAGCTTGCTTTCAATGTAATGCTTCATGACAAAAAATAGTCAAAGTCGCATAAGAGGAGTCAGGCAAAGAATGGAAAAGTTGACTACATTATACTGCAGTATGTTATGGCGCCTCTCAGTACATCTTACATGGGAAAACGGAGATGAAGGAAATGCCGTCGCATTGGATTCTCCTCACAGTTGGAAAAATTGAATATTCTGAAATGTGTCTTTCGGTGTGTCTGTGGGAAATGCATTTCAAGTTCATGTGTGCTGACAAAACATCTGTTGTTGATATTGTGATTTTCGTTCACAGAGTAAGACTTGAACATGTGCATTGTTAAATCCATCGATGAATGACTGGTCTGTGAATTTTGCTTATCACGTTGTAAAGCATTTTGTATACCGAACACGCTGCAAGTGCCATTATGTGATATCTCTCTACTTCCTTGATTTAGAAACTTTTTTTTTTTTTGATGTTTTTTATGTTCAGGGAAGAAACCAAAAGAAACTCTAAGTAAAAAGCAGAATCTTTTATTAATAAAATGGAAAATGTCAGTGAGGGAGCACAATGAGCTGTAGCATGCATTGTTGCTGAAATATCACCAGTGCTGCACTGCTTTTGCAAGCTGGAGTCATGCTTTCTTCCTCCTCCCACTTTTGTGGGTGCTCAAGAAAGAAAAAGTAATGTTTCCAATTTAATTTTGCTAATCTCCAGCATAGGAATAAGAGTGATTTGAATGACCCAGTCAAGCACTGACTAATCTCTGAAGAAAACAAGCATTTTATATTGAATTCTTTAATATAACGCGTCCTGTTTTTTAATGTCTACAAGCACTGAAAGCTGTTGCCTTCACAATTGGGGTGACTGATATATTTAGTTTTGCCCTTAATTGTCGTTGCTTTGGTGTTTTTTTTTTATATCTCGCGTTTGCTGTATGACACTACCTGTCATGCAATGGCATGGTTCAGAGCAGACTCTCTATATAACACACAGACTTCGTAGAATCATATTCCTTAAGTCTGATTCTGAGATTCATCACATGGCTTTGTATTATCATGTACTCTGAGTTTGACAGGTTAGTGTATGAACTGCGGAAACTTAGTACATCAAAATTGGACTTCTCTAATTCAGAGGTAGATGAAGATTGCGTTTTACTGATGCTGAAATCAGTCCTTATAAATAAGCACATTCACTTTGGTTGCGTTCTGTGTGACTCATCGTCCTCGTTTTCCGTGATGGGGGTTAGTTGGGAATTTGCGGTGATAGAAAGAGAGGTGAACATCTCAGTTGTAAACAATTGTTGGGTGCGCTTGTATAAGCTGACAACCTGTAATTAAGTTGTTTTCGTTTGAGTCAGTTTTGGTCTTAATTGGGTATTAAGATGTGAATCTCTGCAGCAGCCAATATTCTGCCTATGAAAGTGGCTTGGTTGGCAGTGGCACTTTGCAGCCCAAGAGAAATGTCTATTTCATGACCGATAGCCAGCCCAATTTTGATTGGGCTGCTGCTGAGGCAGGACGGTATGTCATGCGCAAGGTAAAAGGTTCAAAACAGTGTAGAAATTAATGCCCCAAACATTCCTCAGCAAGCACATTTGACATTGTTCGTATTGTGAAACCTTCAGGTCTAAATATTGGAAGCAAGCTACACTGCAAATAGGAACAAGAACCCATAGTGCCATGGAAATGACCATACTTGTCTTATCCTCGTACTTCATTATTATGCACATGAAACTTTTTCTCCCCCATTTCCTTTGCTGTCATCTACAGATGGCATTGACTAGATGGCTCTGAATTTAAGCTCCAGATATCTAATTATGTCACCAGAAGCGTGTGACTCACACATAGCATACACATAAAAACTATTAGAAAGACAGGGTGCACATTAATATTCCCTAGGCAACAAGGATTGACGCATTGGCAATTTGGAAAATAAACAAAGTGCACGACCAACATGTGGGTGAAATTGGCCAATATTTCGTTTTTTAAATGAAGAATCTTGAGATTTCTTGGAATTGTTCAAACGCTACCTCATTTGACTATCTGGCCGACTTCAAAGAGCTCGTTTAGGTTATTCAGTCAATGTGGTTATTTTATACTGGACTAAGATTACATTTGGGTACACAGCCTATGTATTGACTGGAGCGTTGATGTGTCTTTAGCACAGGCCATTAACTCACACCAAGGCATCTGTTGTTTCCCCTCACAGTAGGACAAGACCTTATCACACCAAATGTGTTCTTTGAGAACAGCAGGAAACAATCCTTCTGTTGTTTATGTTTTTTTCTGCCCAAAATTGTTCAAAATGAAAAGTGCCCCATTTTCTTTGAAGATTCTAAGCATGGATTTTTCAATGTAATCAGCCGTTGGGCTTCTTGTTGAACCAGTAACGCATTTATTTTACTCATGAGTCCATGTATTATAGCGCACATGTTGGCACACATGGAAAAGTGCAGATTAAGTTTTAGTACCAGAATGTGACAGGACCGCTCTAGATTTCTGCCCAAGACATGCACCTGAACTGAACGCCCTGCTCTTTTGTTCACAAAGGCCTTCTCATGGTGAATCACTTTCCTTTCACAGTGCAAAATATAACAGCATAATTGTTCCGTTTTGCAATGGTATATTGGTGATGGTATCAGTTAACTGCGGCCAAATCATCATCTGAAGGAATTGCACTTAGATTGTAAGGCTGGGCAGAACTTCGAAATAAAACCCCCTCACTGGGACTTGGTTTGACCAGCTGTAAGCTAATTGACTACTCACATTTGGCACCACCACAGATTCCATACCAGACCTTCGGTCCATTGCTGCATTGCCAACAAGTACTTCAAAAGGATGCATCATCAGCCCTTAATTGCAGTGCTACAAATGGCCCCTAAATTTTGAACCAGAGTAAACCTTCATTTCTCAGGCCATGGAGTGCAAGCTTTCTGTTGAAGAACATGCTCTCTGAAACAGCTTTCAGTTCATTTCATCTATGACCTTGCCTTCATCTGTTAAAATACGTCATACTACTACTTCTGCTACTGCCACTTATGCTACTAGCAATACTGCTGCTTCCATTTTGTCGAATTTCCAGAATCTCTATATCTATGCATTAATAAATTGCATGTGCTTGAAGACTGACTAATGTTTTTGTTATAGCTATGTTAGTGGGTTGCAAGTAAACGTTCCTTGTTAGGTTATGAAAATGAATTAATTGACAGCTGAGTGACTGTGCGTCTTAACTGAAAAGCAGTGTGAAATATTTTGGCTGGAGAAAAAAAAAAAATCAAACAGATTCCCTGGAGGGTCTGCATCTGGACCACGAAAGACGATTTCTGCTGTTTGGTTTACATTCCTGATCCCCTCAATAAACCACAACAGCATTCCATCACACTGTCTCCAGTTAACAGGGGATATATTATGAAAAGCTCACTTTTTCTTGTGCACATGCATTTCGGCATCTGAAGCGCTTACCAACCCACTTACTGCGAAGTAAAAGAACCCATTCATTTTTTGGTTGCCTTTTTCATAAAACATTGCATTCAGATTTGGCTCCCCTTATGATACATGCAGGCTCGTGAGAAATGTTCCGCCCCTCATCGGGTTCGATTGGCAAAAGCCTATAATTAGCTATATGTGTGCTATCCACTGTTCGTCTGACTGCTTTGTACTACTAACCTGGCTCAGTAGGCCTACAATGTAGGACTGACGACAAAATTTATATTAAACCTGACCTATTATGTATTTCGGAAGGTGCAAAGAAACAGTGGTTTTGATTTATTTTCAAGGAGAATGGGTTGCTGGCTAGTGAGGTAAGTGTTCCCAATTTCTGAATTCCAAAATGAATTGAAATTGTAACCTTAGTTAAATTTGTGTGGCTTGGTTGTTGATGTAGCTAGCTAGCGAAGTGCTACTCAACTAACTTGCGTAGCATACATGCATTAGCTTTCTATAATCATTGAGTGGATTATTAGCTTGTTTCTACAATGTATATCTGACCGAGAATATAGAAACCATCATGAGTTCAGCCAGAAGCAATTTACAAGACATGCCAATAGGATCAGATGGAACAGACGACTGTGTTTTTAATTGAATTCTGTCAGTTTTTAATGGAGTAGCTTGCGCAATAAATGGAAAGTTAGCTGTCGGCTGCTACTATTCCGACATTCGCTATGGATCATTCTTATACAGACTGAATAACAAGTGTAGTAAAACTTTTAGGGTGACTTCATGTTGCACTTCTCTGAATTTAGCATCCATGCCTCCTTAGCCCTCCTGATCCTGGATAGCTAGCTTGCTACTTATTTAGACATCTGTATTTACTCGACACTTGCCAGTAGCTGGGTGACTGACATTGTCGCTCTCTGTTGACCTGGGGCTCTGTTCACTGCCAATTAGAACAAACCTCATTCCATAGAGGAGGCCCACTCAGAACAGCCCTTTTTTCAGAGCAGTAGGAATCAAGCTGCCTAGAAATCATGGAATTTTCATTCATTTATTTTGCTAAAAAGTTTATAAATGTCCATTCTTGACATCCAATAATATTATAATTGGGGAAAAATGGTTGATTGGTCCATTTTAAGCCAGTTATGGGGAAAATATGCCACTGTCGGTCCCCAACAACATGGCCGCCCGTTCTCAGCAGTTATAATCATAAAGAAATGCATGACATGGATGACCTTTCAAGTTTGGTAGCCTCTGAGTTACCGGAGAGAAAATAAAACAAAAAATTAACAATGCAATATTTCAAGTGAACACATATTCTTTGAAATGGCAATGGTCAATGTATTTGAGTAATATTAACCCTTTAAAAGTAGCAATATTGAAAATATGTCATTGGAATGTCCTTCACTGGACATTATAGTGCTGATGAAATGATCGCCGTGGCTCACTGAATGCTGTGGCATTCTTGAGCCCCCATTGGGCTGTAACCTCCTTGTTGACTCAGCATTCTAGATTGAAATGGATACCTCTCTCAAAGGTACAGCTTCCCTTTCCCTTGGGGATTTTGCCCCTAAGCCCTGTCTCCTGAGTCATGCATCTTTATCAATGTTTCACAGTTGCCCCCCATGGATAGCCTTGCATTCTGTTCCCCAGTTATTGTTTCTGGGTTGGAAAAGAAGTGTGTGAGTGTGTGTCTTTCGGTTTTGTTTTCTTGACAACTGTGGGAACTTCATAGACCCCCAAAGGTCCCCCTCCCAGTTACCATGTTTACTGTTGTTCAATTATTAAGTGTCTGTTACAAAGCATTTTGAGACATAATGACAGTAAGCTACATTTTAATTGGACAAGCTTAAATGTGTCATAAAATAAATAAGCAGATATGCAACAATTCTGGACAGTGAGTAATTCAGCCAATGCTGTCTGTTGGGGCTTTACTTTTTTCAGGCACACATGGTGCGGTATTTTTAAATCTTTCGCCCACTGACGTATTTGGACACAGCTGTCGGAATATTTATTTTTAGACATATCCATTCAAAAGCGTATATACTTATGAACTGTTAATATCACTGGCCTGTACAAATGTATCTATTATTAGAAGAATTGCATGGCACACTGAACGGAGTCTCCTTTGTCAATAAAATTCAGTTTTATGATTCAAACTACAATCTTGGGTTTTTCCATTGCATTTGTCCAGGAGGACTTTATATTTGGATTTTTTTTCTCCTGTGCTGCATTGGATACGTCTATTTCTCTGCTTGTTCCTGTATAATTCTAATAACTGTCTTGTCACGCAGACATACAGTATATTCCAAATGGATCATTTGGTGCAATCATTAAAGTCTTATTATTTTGTTCTTGAAATGGGGTTTAACAATTGCGGTTCCCAGCCTTCCTTCCAGACATCTACCATCCTGTGGGCATTCCTTTCAACCATAATTTGTTACCAGGTTCCAGTAAATGTCAATTCAATTGTCAACATTCAGTATCTAACTGTGAAGTGCGGTGGGCTGTGTTATGCTTGGAGTGAAAACTAATTGGGTGTTAGATGTCCAACAATAGGGTTGGGCCTTTAGGTAGATGTGAAAAATAATGGGAACAAAAAAACAGATTGTTTTGTATCCTCTCATATGAACACAGGTATCATTGGAAATGGCATTCTGGAAGCCAGTGAGACGGACACGCTGTCTGCCAGTGAAAGTTCTCTTACCACACACATTCCTTACATCGTACTCAACACAGCCTTGCCACAGCTGACCACCGAGACTGAGCTCAACACCCCAACTGTGCTGCTCAGTACCAACCGCGACCAAACCAGCCAGGGCATGGGTCACTGGCAACCACGCTCCAACGACTCCTCTTCCCGAACCCCAGCCCCGCCCACCACAACTGTACCACCCAGCGACACGCCCACCAGCGTCCCAGAATGGGTGACATCCCTGTCGACGCTGAGCTCGACGGTTTTGACCACTCCCGTTGGAAATCTCAGCCCCTCCCCAGAACAAGGTAAGGCACTGGAGGAGGTAAGGTAAGAGACGCAAGAAGTCCAGATGTATTGGGATGCAAAGTCCAGAGGTACCTTGGCAGTGACACCATTATGAAGACCTGTAATTCCCGGTATCGCCAATACGAAAAAAATACCCAGATGGTTGCAGTCAATCCCCATTTACGGTGCATTATGGGATAGTTTGGTGGCAAAGTCTCTTCCGGTCTCATGCAGCTCCTTGGCAAGGAATCCGTCTTTCTGTCAAAAAAGCTTTCAGCTGTGGAACGGTCATTTTCAAGAAGTTTCGAGATGGTGATATTCAGGTGATTGAAATAATTTCAAGTATAATTTTTGGCTTGCTGTCAAGAATCATGATGATGTAGATCAGTGCTTCTCAGACCTCTCCTGGAGTACCTCCTCTCTGGCATGTTTTGGATGTCTCCCTTCTTCTGCACAGGTTATCTAAATGATTCGCTCATTATCAAGCATCTTCATGGGTTTATAACGAGCTGATCATTTAACTCACCTGTGCTGGAGCAGGGAGAGACCTACAACATGCAGGACAAATGGTGCTCCAGGAGAGGTTTGAGAAGCGCTAATTTAGATGATAAGATTGTTATTGTTATTGCGTGCATGCAATAGTCCGAAGTGCAAGCGCACAAAGCACGCTGCCGCATAAGCTGCACCCCGGAAGTGTGGCAGTCCCAGAAGTGTAAGAAATTTTGTCGAAAAAAAGTCACATCCAGGAATTATTTGCGTATTGGCGATGGTGAGAATTCCTACACTTTTTAGGGTGTGGGTGTATGTACCCTCAAATTCAAGTGGGCTTGCAATACTTTAACTTGAGCATATTTACGAAGGTGCTGGGATAGCATCACTTTAAAATAGTGTTGCTGTCCAAATAATTATGGATCTCATTGTAAGCCTGGTAAGTCCTCTGACAAATCCCTGCTGCTCTTAACGTCCCTTCAGCAAAATGTAGCATTCAAGCTAGACTGGGCTATGCATTTTAACCATCTGGAAACTAGATTCAATTTTTCATTTGATCTCTCTCATCTAACCCTTATTTTTTCTCAATGCCATGATTTTACATGTGTTAAGCCATTCACCTCAAATGAGTTATATGAGGGGTATTTTAAGAATTTGGCAGTATGGTTCAGCAATAGTAATGCCCTGCATTTTCCATATTCCATTCTTTGTTTACAAATACAAGGGAGGACCGAATGGGTTACAAAAAGAATTAAGTTGATTTAATTGAATGTGGCTTTACTCCCATTTCACTTTTGGGAAAGAAAAAAAAATCAGTTTCCCCCTGCTATCTTTATCCTCCGTCTCTGTTAAATTTGATTTCTGCTTGTATTTGTTCTGTTTGGGTAATGAAGTCTATAGCAGTACTGATTATTATTGCACGGCAGTTGTGCTGCATTTTCTGTGCGTGTCCTTTGAAAAGAAGTGACTTGAATTCTGATGTCCTACCTCGGCTGTCCCGCGGATTTGACCTCCTCGGTGAACGGACGAACATGCTGCTTCTTTGGGATGGTCCAAATGCTAGAACAATAAATCACTACGCAAATATTCCTGAATCATTCACTGCTGTGAGGGCAGCAATATCTGGGGAATTCCAATGAACCTATCAGACAAGGAAGTAACTGTTGCTTTTGAGAAAGGTTATGTTTTCTTCTTAGGGAAATATACAGAGGTAAATAGAAATTCAAAATGTACACATCTGTGCAATGTATTAACACTCAAAGTAAAAAGAGTTAATGACTCGGTTGTACTTAAGAATTCTTTGTCATTTATTGTATGCAAATGTTCAAAAAGAGATTTTTGGTTTTAATAAAAATGGATAAATGAATTGCATCAAACAGTTTCCCTACACTGGGTAAATGTTCAGTGAGATATTAGCTATTTCATTGTGATCTCTCAAATTGAATTATTTGGATTTCATAGCAGCAATCCACTGGGAAGACCCATTATCATGGTCAATTGAACAGACACAAAAGTTTTTTTAATATGTTTTAATGGTTTGTTCATTTGTTTCTTACTGGGTAGAGAGACTTATGCAAATTCTCAAAATGCTTGCATTTTCAAGGACCATTGACTCGGCGGCGCGTGCTCTGTATCCTCAGTTGAAGACAATAAGTATTATTTTATATTCATGAGCCTAAAGTTATATAATCTTATGAGAAGTTCTTTTTTTACAGACTAATGCATTTGCAAGAGATGGTGTTTTGTTTACCTAATAACTTGGCTGAAAAAAATCTATCAATGCTGCCAGTAGTGTAACATAATTGTGATAGGCCCCAATGCAAAAATTTTTTTTTGGCCCTCCTCGCCCACCCCCGCCCCAAACACAAGTGCACACTTGTGCGCGCACGCAAGCAGACAATAGATATGTCACCATGGAGAGGCTCACCATGCAAATCTCATTCTGCAATCTCGCCTTTAATTAGCACCACGGACAGCAGACGAAGCGCCAAAGTAATCAACGCTAATCTAACAGCCTACATTGGACTCAAAAGACCACAGTCTGATTTCTCCAGCTACCTAAGATCCTAAATGGCTTTAGCCAGCCTAAATTAACATAAAAGTAGCAGACACAGTATGGCGATAAGCATAGAATAAATGGCCATCGAGAAAAGCACAGTGGCTCATTACATGCCTACAAAGTAGTGATGCACCCAGTGCAGTTATATCTGCGGACACCGTGGATAATCTGCAAATCCGGCGGGCTGCATTATAAAACGTAACATTTTGATTAATCACTGATGGGTTGCAGTTAGTGAAATAATACATTATTAATGAGGAAAATATTAAGCAAATACTCTAAAATGCGAGCATATTTTAAGCTTAAATACTTGCAGCAATCCCCCCAGCAGGGCTCATGGGGATACACCCGTCCGTGCATAATCACCCGCGAGGCACAGCGGTGTAACTTAACTGATGACACGTTAATATTGCAAGCATTCGATAAAGCAGAAGCATGCGTAAAAAAACTATCTAATTTAGTCAGTTTAGCACTATACTCATCCTGTTCCCGTTTTTCCATTCTCTTTTGGGCGCCGCTTTTTCGTTTGGGCTTACTAAACATTATGCTGCTATGCTAACTTATCATTTACTCACTTTAGAACACTTGCTTTTTGCTAAAAGGTTGAGGAGAAATTGACGTGACGTCAACGCAAGTTATTACGAATGACAGAGAACAAGGTCATTGGACAAATGAGCATTTCCCAGAAAGCCCTCTTCCTTCGGAACTTCAGAAGAAAGCAAGCAAAGCAAACACTGGTATGTGCTGGATGCAAATAATATTTATTTTTAATAAAACTTAGTTTTGTAACATTTAAGTAAGGCAAAAAAAAAAAAACCCCACTCAATTCAAAATCGTGATACACGTCAAGTGGCGAGCGGTATATCGGCTATATGTTGATAATATCGTACTGATGTTGAAGGATATTATGCTCACGATCATACGTGATGGCCGGCACGGAAAATATCAGGTCATATTAATAATTAACATCACACCTTTACACCTGCTGGGCCTCGGTGCAATGCACCGCTCGCACCATCGACAGTTACGCCATTGATTGTTGCATCGCTGTGTGACATTAAGAAAGCAAAGCCAAATTGTCAGTTTTCCTTTTTTTTCAGTAAAACATTTTTTTTGAGTTTTTGTTGTTTTTGAAATAATAATCATTGTGCTTCTCATCTGAGCCTCCTAAAATGCTTTATAGTGAAGAAGGCTCCTGAATAACTGCTAATCTATAAACTTTGTGATGATCACCAGCCATTTTTACCAAAATAAGTCCCACAGAATTATTAAGATAATAAGGAGGATTATTTTTTTCTAGGCAGGCCATTATCTTTGCCTTGAATGCTAGAGGATCCATTAGGTCAAGCCATCTGCTGCCATACAGCACTCAGCTCCCATAACAGAGGGATTGGGTCATTTTCCCCTTGTCAAGGGGAAATGCTACTTTCAGAAAGTTAGTTTTGTCTGGTCTGCTATTCAAACAGTGATCAGGTCTGTCCCTGCTTAGCTTTACCCTCCATGAAGGAGAAATGTACTTTGCTATATAGCTGCTGGCTCACTGCCTCCATTCGTGACATATTATATTGACATCGACTTTGTTGCGTCTCCCCTGCTCATTATAACCTTGCATTCTCTGGCTGTCGGAGAACTATCTTGTTCAGGAACTGCTACACATTCTTGAAATGGCAATCTTTAATTGTTTTCCCGTGGCTCCTAGATGCCTGCTCCGACATCAGCGAGAGCCAGTGTCACATGCTGCCGTACAACCAGACCAGCCTGTCATCCAGCGGTGCCATCGTGAAGAGCGTCGAGGTGGAGATGTTCCTCAAGTTCTTCAGCTATCTGAACCGCCTCAGCTGCTATCGCCACATCATGCTGTTTGGGTGCAGCCTGGCCCTCCCAGAATGCACCAACGAGGGTGAGGAAAGGTATGCGAGCTGGTGATGCGCACTTCCCCACCAGTGGCCATTGAACCGTTTACATTTGCTATCTTATCAGGTATTCAGTTTGTAGTGAAAGTAGGTGCAGTGGTAGCCCAGAATGAATTATGTAGTCCAATAAATTATGGTGATCACCATACTAATCCTTATTTAAAAAAAAAAAAAAAAAAGGTCAGTGTGTACGTATATTTTATATTGCAGTCAGTTTTATTTCTGTATGGGGTGGTCCACAAGGCTTATTCCCTTTGAATCTTGAGTACGTGTCTTGCAATTTGGCTGGAATCCTGGTTTGTGGCTAATTATGGAAGCAAAACCTGATAATATTGTATTCACGCCTGAGCTGTGTACTACATTGTGAGAAGGGGGCTCCTGCAGGTTTCTGGCCACTAAACAGAACTGCGGTCCAATAGGAGCTTTGCGCCAACTGAAAATAACTAAATGAGTCACTGAAATATTAACATGCGGGGAAGGTGCACACAACATTGACAGACTTGTATAGGGCCTGGGCTTCCCCAGCAATGCAAAGTGACACCAAAAGCAGCACTAAATGGCCTCAAATGGCCATTAGACATACGCTCTTATGAATAATTTAAGTGTGAGCAAGCCAGTTGCGCATTCATATGCATTATATACAATCAATCTTGCTCATAGTAAATGACTTCAAAACTGTTTTGCATTTAAATGAACATCCGATGGTTATGTACTATAAGATGCTTGCTAAAACTGCTGGAGTACCCATGATGATGGCAGTTATGGGAAAAGCAATGAACCTAATCCACATATGCTCACGGTCTCACCTGCACCAATCAGTGGTGGAGCCAGTGCTGAAAATAGGATGGGCAAAAACATACCTTTATACCAGAGGCGGTCCGTCGGCAATAACAAAGGCCTTCAGAAACCTCACCTTTCAATACGTAATAACCTAAACCTCTGTTTTCTTTTCCCGATTAGCAACATTTGCTCAGACTAATTGCTTGAATGACAGTCAAATTTATTTTTGATAACATTGTAATACATTGCACCACAAAATTATTTGGCGTTTTCTTCCGCCCATAAATGGCGACGTAAAATATTGATATTTCTTCATAAATTCTGCCCTCATGTGGCTCGTGAAACGGCTCAGATTTGCGTAAATTGGCTTGCGAGGCTCATAAAGCAATACGCCAGGAGAATCCATTCTATATTCTGAATGTAGTCACGGCTAAAGGGAGTTGTTAGGCACGATGCAGAGCTGAGTGACAATTGAAAGGATGGCGAAAATAAATGCTGCAAAGTCAGCAAAAGTTTTTGATTTTTTGCATTTATATTGTCATCCTTCCAATGCCATAACAATTATATTTGTATAGACAATAGGCATTCACTTTTTCATTATCATTGCTTATTATAGGTTATGTATTGGTTGTTCAGTCGATAAATTGTTTGACTGTTAATCAGGCGAACTAAAACGAGAACAGCTTGAGGGGTATTGAGTGGTAAAGGGTGCGGTTGCTGAAGGCCCTCAGAACACCTGACGGCACGCCGCTGTTTTATACTGATTATAAGTCTTGTCCTGTTCTCAGTTATTTTCCTTATTAACACATTTTCCAGTTATAAGAACTATCAATTGGCAATGAAAGATTCAGCTTCTTTCTGAATGCAATGTAAGGATGATTAAATCATAGGCTAAGTTCAATTCAGAAAAATAGTTTACTCACGACGTATACTTTACAAAAAAGATGTACCACTATGGAACTTTTGCACCACCTTTTTGGCACATCCTGCAATAAAGGCAATCTAACTGTGTTTAAATTAAAGAAAACAAATCCTTGAATATAACTCAATTTTGAATAAAGCTGATTGAAAGGAACCAAATTGCCTGTCCAAATCGCATTGTATTTCTCATCTTACCTTAACAGTGATAACCTGGTGGAGGTACAATAATTTCTTAATCATTATAGGCTTATTCATCAGTCTTGTCTATTCAGATAATAAATTGTTTGATTGTTAATCAGGCAATATTAAACTGTAACAAGTTAAGAGCAATTATGCATTAAAAGTTGAGAGGCTCCTATACCTCTGACTCAGAAAATTTAGGGAACTTTGGGTTGATGAGGTTAATTAAGAAAAATGATTAAGGGCAAGTCAGGACTAATAATTGGTTGAAATATTTTCTGTGCCCACCTTATTTTCAGTTCTGGCTTCACCACTGGTGCCCACATTGCACTCTAACATTCTCTGAAACCGCATATGACCCTCTTGGCTCATTGTGCATGAGTAGTACTTCCATTAACATCAGCAGTTCTGTACAGAGAGGTTGGTAAGTATTTAGAGAGTGACATAATATGAAAAGGTTGTATTGCCTTATGCGCTAGATATGGCTGAACACACTGCGAAGTAAAAATGAAAATCTGCCTCTTCCATTATGAAGTGGACTGAATTGGAATTCATGCCCTTTAAAATTGATTCCCTGTTCAAATACTTAAGTGCCTCACTTTATTTAGCCCAGAAATACACATCTCTAAATGCATGTATGCTCACTCCAACAGGGTCCCTCAATATGCTTGTAAGTACTATTAAAAGCAGTATGTGACTCATTGTGCGTTTGGAGCATCGCTGTCCTCGTCAACACCAGTGTACTGTGAGGCAATTTGTAATTCCTGTAATTCTAGCATGGTTCACTTGATGGGGACGTACCAAGTCCCAAATTAAAGCTGGCAATCAGTGCTTTAATTTCAGGGTATTATGCCACATTTAGCAGATGGTGTAGGAATTACTGCCCTTTAAAACTGTATTTGTCCATACCCTTATGTTCTGTTCCATGGACCGCAGAGCCTCGATAACTGCTAAAAACATTGGCCTACTTCATATTGTTTTATCAGCTCGATGATTCATAAGTGTTCCGAATTTAATAAGAATTACTTTAGAACATTTTTTAAAAAAGTAGTTTACATTCTTTTGAAATGCTGTACAAAAATATGAGCAGTTTTTGTTTCTTATCCCCAATAAAGCCAAATTCCAATGGAACACAAGGGGTAAGGACCATACTGTACATACAAGTAGCAACATCTTCCCCAGGAATATGCAGAAAACGCACATCCACCAGTGTTTCCCCTGAAATTTTATTTCAGCAGCAGTGCTGCTAATTTTATGGTTGAGTCTACGTGGTTCTCACGCTCAGGTGAGTCAAAACTGAATTATGGTCATTGTAGCTCTAAACACGAGGCTGCGTTGTCCGCGACAAAAATGGTGTGTTTTCAGCTGAGTTGGAAGTAATTGGAAGTGAGAAATACAAGCACAATAACCATGCAGACTGTATTTTCTAATGCATTCTGTGGACCATTCAGAGACAGCAATGGTACTATTCCTAACAAACGCTGATTTTTATATTTCATCAAACTGCGTGAGAAGATTAGGGAAATTGAGACTCCAGGAGAACAAGGAGCTGGCAGGCGCAGAATGAAGATTTGACCTTTTCTTCTGTATTATAGTGTGTTTTCTCCAGGAATTGCTTATGGCGTGCAGAGAAAATATATAGCTGTATGGTCTTCCTAGTTGCACTTATATTGCGCATGCCTTTTTGTGTGTATGTGTGTCATGGGGGCTCTAGTTTATTTAATTTGCTCACCACTAGCTGCAGTCAGGTGTGAAGGCATCTAGAAGCCAGATGTTGTGATTTTTGTGTTCAATGTGAAATTTCAGCAGTGGTGCTCGTCATTCAGCAGTAGAGGCGCAGTGCTGCTAAGTGTGCTCAGGGGAAACACTGTTAGCTTATGCTGAGTTAAGTGGTACAACCATGTATGCTTACTCATACGCACGCTAAAAGCTTAAACATAGTTTTTCAAAGCCGTTCATTAGGCCTCTTACACATCGTTTACCATTGTGTCGCCATCAACTTCAACTCTGCTGAACCTCAGAGTTGCCAGTCTTAACTGTCCACTCTCTTGTTCGCCTCTGTGTAGGCGCCTGGTGCTCCCTTGCATGTCATTTTGCGAAGCGGCGCGAGAAGGTTGCGAGCCCGTCCTGCAGATGTTCAACGCCTCCTGGCCTGACTTCCTGCGCTGCTCCCAGTTCACCAACAACTCCTTGGCGGGGGATGTTTCTACTGTCTGCTACAGCCCCAAACATGTAAAAGGGAAGCCCTGTGAGTGCCAAATCATTTTCTTATTCATTACATTGCCATTATCCAAAGTGACTTACAGGTCATTAGACTAAGCAAGGGCTGAAGCAATATGTGGTGAAGGGCCAGCTGTAGTGATCATATTGTAGCTGTAGTGGAGGTTGAACCACCTACCTTCTGGCTCCAAATCAAATGTTGTACCTTAACAGTGAGGCTCTTATCACTCCACTCAAATTGTTTTTGATGGCATCTGTCTATTTGCTTTTCTTTGTGTAAGCAGTGTAACGCAAAAACGGGTTGATCAGAATACGCAAGGAAAGGTCTGAAGTGGTCCAAAGATACCTGATTAAATTTAGGACCTAACTGGGTTAACATCAAGGTCATGGAAAAATCTGATGGGGTCTGTTGTGCATGGTACCGCTTGTTTTCAGAATGAAACGCTATCTCGGATGTGGACTTGGAAGCACCAGGCTATAGCTTGGTGAAAACCAGAGTAACACTTTCGTCAACTCAGCCTACTGAGTCATGATACCGGTCCACCCATGTATGAGCCATGTTAGACTTCTACAGTCAGGAGTGTCCTCACGGGATGTAAGTGTGTTGTAAAGGGAAGCTAGAACATTTCTTAAGAATTTTGTGTGTGCCTGATGCTTGGTGCATATTCCGACTAAGGCCTCAAAAAGGGGTAGATTTGAGCTCATTTCACAATGATTTCCCATTCTTCCTAATGGGAAAACTTTTCACAATTTATTCACAATTTTTGCAAAAGCTGTTTTGCATATCACTACCAAAAGACATTCCACTTTTTTAGAATCATTCCACAAGTTTTGATATATCTTTTTGCATGTGTGCTGACAATGCAGTAGTTGCACACCAAAAAAAAAACATCCGGAAGACACATTAATCTTAGAACCTGGCGGTCGAAAGGCTGGTTGCTGTGGTATTTTTAAGTGTTTGTCGGGTGTCCAAAATGGTTGCTATGGTATTTCTGGGTGGTTGCTGGGGTGTTTCTGAATGGTTTCGGAGGTGTACGCAGTGGATGTTAGGGTGTTTGTAGGTGGTTGCTTTGGTGTTTCTGTGTAGTTATTAGGGTGTTTTAAGGTAGTTGCTTACGTGTACAAGGTGGATGCTTGGGTTTTTCTGAGTGGATACTTGGCTGTTTCTATCTGGTTGCTTTGGTGTTTCCTGGTGGTTGCTAGGGTGCACCGGGTGGTTACTATGGTGTTTCTGCATGATTGCTAGGGTGTTTCTTAGTGGTTGCTCGGGTGTGCAGGGTGGTTGCTAGGGTGTTTGTGGGTAGTTGCAAGGGTATATCTAAATAGTTGCTTGGGTGTACCTGGTGGTTGCTAGGGTGTTTCCAAGTGGATGCTAGTTTACAGGGTGGTTGCTAGAGGGTGTACAGGATGGTTGCTCTGGCATCCAATGTGGTTATAACAACAACAACTATTATTATTATTATTATTATTATTATTATTATTATTAGAGTTATAAACATAATAAATCTTATTCAGTGTGCCGTGTGCTTGTTGCACATCAGGCACCAGATGCTGACACTTAACATTTTCCACTAGGAGCGCTTGCACTCCTCTCTTAAAATGTTAGGTCTGCTAATCCAAAGGTATGACTGCAATTTGTGTTCCTATTCCAAACCTGATTCTGATTGTGGGCATATGAATTTCTTAACAATGCCATAATAATAATTAGTAAGATTACAGATATCGCAATCAGAGATGCAAACAAATGTATGGAGAAAAGCGAGGGTTATGAAAGTTAAAAAAAGAAATGTGACACCGTAATATGATCGCGTGACAAAGGCCCGTGCTCTATGCTTGAATAAATAGGAACTTCTATGTAATATACTCAGATAAACATGAGACAGATGTTAAGCAGTGAATTATGCTTTTTTAATTCTCAAATGAGAAAAATAACCTTACTGTTAAGGTGTAGTTAACTACATGTAGTTTATTTTTGTCCCCAACGTCCAACAATGTCTTCCCTATAAAACACGGACTCTAGCCATCCCGTCTCTGTCCCCAGATGACAAAATCTTTGGTGACCCCATAGGTTCCTTTGATTAAAATAATTACAATTATGTAAAACTAATTGAATTATGCTGCTATATGTAATTGAGTAGCTACTTCATTAGAATATCCCCATATAAATTTATCATGAAATAATAATGCAATTACTTTGTGCTGATGGAGACGCCAGTGGCGCGAGTCAACATTGTCCAGTATATCTCTATAAGTAAGGACTTGAGTGAAGAGAAAGTTATGTCACAATGTGAGAGGAGCTCCTCCAGAAATACATCCTATTGAACACCTGTGGGTTGTAGTTGAGTATATGTAAATCTAAGGTCATGAGATTACAAATTTTTAACAACCTGCTTCTAAAATTTGGCCTCACTGCAAATGTCCTATTGTTATGCATCACAAGTGACTTCAAATAACAGAGCACCTTCTGATTGATTAATTATAGAGGGTGAAAGTGCTAAAATTAGTGTACAGGCCCTGCCACACTGTTGCAGAACCCATATTCTTTTGTACGCCATTGGTCTTTGATATCAAACACATCTATGGTGTTCTTGCATTCTGTTTACTGTAACTACAAAGCCATGGATAAAAGCAAAAAGGGTGATGTTTTAAGTCATTTTCTGTGTCGTATCTTAGCGTTGCGTCGATTCTAAATGCTGGGAGCATTCTAGGCTTAGAAAGGAAAGAAGGGAAATTGGCAAAATAAGCTTCCCCTTATGCCTTTACCTTATACATAACTGAAGTACTGTATTCATGCAGATGGTGTGAAAGACAGAGTTACTTTAACCATATTGAATGGACCAGTGTTTGCCACGGCAAATCTGACGGCTGCCTTCAGAAACGGTCTGCTGATGTCAAGTGGCCCGACATTCTGTAGTAGACACACTGTTCACCCTTTGCCGCCCGTATGTTTTTTTTTTTTTCCCTAGATTTTATATTTGACAGATGACATCATGACTTCATACCTGCAAGTTAGCGCAGCGTCGTGTTGATCTGGGACTGTTGATTTGAGATTCCATGTTATTTTTTGGGATGAGGATGAAAAAGTCTCTCATTGATAGTTGTTCAAAAAATATTTTTGAAGCATGCAGGTTATATCAGTGAATTTAATATCAGAGTCCAAGGCTAATAATAATAATAATAATAATTATTATTATTATTATTATTATTGTTGTTGTTGTTATTAAATTGTAAATTGTAAATTTTTTTGGTTTCTTAGTTTGTAAACAGGACTATCCAGGTCAACACTGCCCACAAAACTGTGCTTTCAAGAAGAGTTCAGAAGGTGCTGCCCATCACTGTAATTTAAGTTCTAAAATTTGTATGGTTTTTAGCTAGTGACATGATAACTTAAGGATGATAATGGTTCTTTTCAGACCTCAAGGTAAATCTCAAATGAAAATTGTCATTGATGTTTATTAGCGGCAAAAAAGATACCTGCCCGAGGATACATGAAGTAAATTGTGTTGATCTTAATTGCATTGTTGCTGCTTGGTGCTGTCGTAGAAATTTGAATCCAAATAATTGAAGTCAGAGCTATTGCAGGTTCTTCAAACCAGACCTTATTGCAATAAAATCTGAATCAAAAAGTAAAAAGAAAAAAAATACAGGTTTACAAGGAATCAGGAATACAAAGGAAGAACTTCAAAATACAGAGATACCTCTCTCATTTTTATACACAGGTGAAAAACAAAAATTTCTTTTTTAAACATCTGTGATTGGCGAAATCCATCACACATGCATTTGAGTCGTGCAACGCTCACTTTTCCCCGCATCAAATTGCCCTGAATTGGTCAACTGGTATTCCAGTGAGATGACCTTAGCACCCTCAAGTCGAACAAATCTTCTCTCCCCCTGTCTGATTCTTTATGTAGTTAGTTCTTCTTTCTCTCCCAATGTCTGGTCATAAGTTCATTTTCTGTTCACCTTACTTTCACCTCTCTGAGAGGTTCTTCCCCCCAGTACCTAGGGCGCACATCCACAACTTCCTTTCTGTTGAGCAAAGGACAGGCAAACAGACAGGCCTTTTTTTGACACGAGACTGATACTGAGAAAATGTATTATTAGGCCCATTTTTGCATGTATTCTTATTACAATTTACTTGGAAGTCTTCCTCGGTGCTTGGGGACATAATGATTCATATTCTTGCGATTCATTCCATGTGTCTCAGAAAAAAAGAAAAAAAAACTTGTTATACTTTGCATATTTTGTGGGCAGGTTATGTTGCTAAAAATGTTCTATTGTTGAATCATCTCTTTGTGTTTTTTGTTGTTTTTTTTTCCCTGCAGCACTATGTGGGGGGCGAGATCACTTCCTGTGCTCCACAGGAATCTGTATCCCCAGGAAGTTGGTGTGCAATGGCTACAATGACTGTGATGACTGGAGTGATGAGGCAGAATGCAGTACGTGCAATATCTCCTACCGTCTCTTGGGAGTTTGAATTAATGCGTCACCTGTGCTGAAAAAAGCAAGAACAAGTCCATTTTAAAATATTTTAAGCCTTGCATTTCCTCTTAAAATTTGATTTCTGCTCTTTTTTGGCATATGATGCAAAATTGCCAATGAGGTGTCCATTGATCGACATAGTGAAGTTAGACAGTTTCACTTCTTAATAGAAATGTAACTTCAGCTACAACCCCAATTCCGAAATAGTTGGGACAAAGCGTAAATTGTGAATAAAATCAAAACGCAATGACTTTCAAATCACACCAGCCAGTATTTTATTCACAATACAACAGAGATAACATAGCAAATGTTGAAACTGAGAAATTTTACAATTTTATCCACAAAATGAGCTCATTTCAAATTTGGTGGCTGCTACAGGTCTCAAAAAAGTTGGGACAGGGGCCTGTTTACCATGGTGTACCATCCCCTGTTCTTTTTAACACAGAGTGGAGGCGTCTGGGCATTGAAGAGACAAGTTTCTTGAGTTTAGCCATTGGAATTTGATCCCACTCTTGTTAAATGCAGGCCTCCAGCTGCTGGAGAGTTTTGGGTCTCCTTTTCATTTAATTATGCACCAAATGTTTCTCAATCGGTGAAAGATCAGGACTGCAGGCAGGCTAGTTCAGCACACGGACTCTTCTACTACGAAGCCATACTGTTGCAAAAGCTGCAGCATGTGGTTTTGCATTGTCCAGCTGAAATACACAAGGCCTTCCTTGGAATAGATGTCTTCTGGAGGGGAGCATATGTTGCTCTAAAACCTTCATATACCTTTCAGCATTCATGGTGCTTTTTAAAACATGCAAGTGTCCCACACCATATGCACTAATGCATTCCCATACCATCAGAGATGATGGCTTTCGAACTGAACGCTGATAACAGGAGGGGTGGTCTTTCTCCTCTTTAGCCCGGAGGACACAACGCCCATGATTTCCAACAAGAATGTCAAATTTGGACTCGTCTGACCACAGGACACTTTGCCACTTTGCTACAGTCCATTTTAAATGAGCCTTGGTCCACAGAACACGGCGGCGCTTCTGGATCATGCTCAACAATGGCTTCCTTTTCGCATGATCGAGTTTTAGGTGGCATCTGTGGATGACATGGTGGACTGTGTTTACAGACAGTGGTTTCTTGAAGTATTCCTGGGCCCATTTAGCAATGTCAATGACAAAATCATGCCGGTGAGTGATGCAGTGATGTCTGAGGGCCCGAAGATCACGGCATCTAATAAAGGTCTTCGGCCTTGTCCCTTACGCACAGAGATTTTTCCAGTTTCTCTGAATCCGTTGATGATGTTATGCACTATCAATGATGAGACCTTCAAAGCCTTTGCAATTTGACATTGAGGAACATTGTTTTTAAAGTATTCCACAATTTTTTACGCAAGCCTTCACAGCTTGGAGAGCCTCTGGCCCTCTTTACTTCTGAGAGACTCAGCCTCTCGAAGACATCCCTTTTATTGCCAATCACGTTACACACCTGATGCCAATTAACTTAATTACTTGCTAAATGTTCTTTCAGCTGATTCTCTTATATATTAATTGCTTTTTCAGCCCTTTTTTGCCTGTGTCCCAACTTTTTTGAGACCTGCTGAAGCCAGAAAATTTGAAATAAGCTCATTTTGTGGATAAAAACGTAAAATGTCTCCGTTTCAACATTTGAAATGTTATCTCTGTTCTATTGTAAATAACATACTGGCTTGTGATCTGAAAGTCATTGCATTTTGATTTTATTCACAATTTACGCTTCGTCCCAACTGTTTCGGATTTGGGGTTGTAATATTCTCGACCAGAGAGGAAAAGAATGATTTCAGCAGTGGTGGAGGAAGTACTGCAGTTCAGTACTTAAGTAAAAGTACAGATAACCAGTAAAATATACAGTATACTCAAGTAAAAGTAGAAGTGCTGCTTTAACAATCCTACTTATGTAAAAGTAAGAAAGTACTTGCTTTCAAATGTACTTAAAGCTGCAGTTGGTAACTATGAGGAGAGAAAGGACTTAGCATGAAAATTTGAAAAAATGCAACTTTCAGATCCCTCCCCCTCCCTCTCCACTGCACTCCTGCCGTAAGACTCTCCCTCAGAGGAGGCTGCCGTGCATGCGAAGGCACGTGAGCTGTTATGCATGCGACTGTGGAGATATTTTGCAAGTTCACATAATGAAGACGGCCAAGTTGCCGAGGCTAGACATTACTGTTGTGAAGAGTCAACATTGCTGGCCAACAAACGAGCAGAAATAAATCATGTCGACATGAAAAGTAATCTACAGCAGTATGTATTGAGTCAAAACCCTGCACGCGCTTTTTTCAGCAAGTTACCCGTTTTTTTGAGTACAGAAACTGTCGTGAATCCTGCTGAATGGCCAGTAAACCATGTATGATAGCATTTAGCTGTGAGAGCACAGAAACGTTGCACATATTTATGAGGACAACAACACAACCGATAAGACTGCCAGGTCACTTCACAAAGATATTTTCTGCTACTTTCTAATAAAACGACACCAGTAACGTTAGCCCTAGCATCGGAAACAAGTTCACGTTACCTCGACTGCACAACACAGTAACATCACATGCACTACGGAGTAGTGTAACGATTACAAGACGCTAGCTATTCGAACAGCGACTGTGCTTGGAAGCAACGTTCACTCGCTTATTTGCAGAGCGAAAATGAATTGATGCCGGTTAGGGCTGGGGTTAGTAGCAGCTGTGCATGTGAGCGACGCCAACTCGCTTATTTGCAGAGCATTGTGGAGCAGAAATGAACCAACGAATTAAGCAGGGGTTTACCTGTCAAGCAGAAAAGTCGCCAACTCTGCGTCGGTTTTTAATCCTTCCAGATCATGGAGTTCCCTCCACCTCTGAAAAGCCACTCTGATGTTCACCCTGGTTTTATCCCGGGCTTTGTCTAATTCTTTCTTTTGTGCTTTTTTTTCTTCTGGCTTCCTCTTCTTACTTGTGTTAGCCGTGTATGCTGTTGTCGGCATTGGTATTTTTTTCCTTGCTGATGGCTGTTGTTGCGCCAGTTTCTCTAAGCTCCTGAATCCTCTCTCGGAGATTTGAGCTTGACTGAGCACTGGCATGAACTGAGGAGGAAGGGGGAGGAGGCTGTCCGCAGCGCGTGCATGTGCAGTGTTTGACGGCTGTCAGACACCATCCTGGCTCTGATTGGTTCTTTTTGGTCGGTCCGAACAATTCTGCTAAATTGCAGTAGGAGCAGTAGGTTGGTTTAAAGGAGCCTTTTTTTAATTACAGAGTACTAGTTTTATGTAATACTGTCTGTACACAGTGACAGTTTTAGCAAATATGACAAAAAGTTACTTTTATAAGACTTACCAACTGCAGCTTTAAAGTACTAAAAGTAAAAGTACTTGCATGATAGGTTGTCTCTTGATTTCAAGGCCTATATTTCAAAAAATTGTACGGGGCGGCTGTGCCTTTTTAATCCTTTAGATCATCCCTTTCGGGTAACATATAATATGCAGAATTAAAGTGTGAACTGTATAACAGAGGGTAAGCTTAATTAGTATGCTAACCTTTACAATAAACAAAAGTTGTTGCTGGTAAAATGACTAATAATGGCATCTGTAGAGGTGGAAGTATTACTAGAAGCAGCATCTGCATTATTTAATATCATTAAGCAAAACCAATAAAGAAGACTAGTTATAGTATTTTCAAATAATTGATTTTATTGTTGATCTATTCAATGTAAACCAATAGACTCTGTTGGCTTCATTATAGGAAGAAAACAATGTATCCAGAGTTTGCACTCCAGGCAAAAACTAGGCCAGTTAAAATAAGGCAGGTCTTGAGAAACAGAGAATGAAGGAGTTTGAAATAAGAATCTAGCCATTTGCCAAACAGTCAAACCTTTGCAGGGGGGAAGAAATGAAAATATGTCTCAAATGTAAACGTAGTTTACCACCACCAGAGCGTAAATGTGTGAGTGAATGAATAATGTATCCATTGTGAAGCGTCTTTGAGTGTCCAGAAAAGCGCTATATAAAACTGATGCATTATTATTACTATTATTATTAAATGGCTAACAGTACTTTAAAATTAGGGCTGCAATGAATGATAGCATTATGATCCGTGTTTTCAATGGGGAATGATTTTAAAAGGAGACGCCAATATATTTCGGGGTTTTTTATTATTGATAAGGGGGTTTAGAATATTAATATCGAATATTAATATCGCGCATGCATGGTGCGCGTGCCCTAGCAACCCGGTGTGTCATCTGTAACATGGATTACGAAGTATAGCAGCACGAGAAATTAAACTCGAAATTTTCTTGACTGATTGCTTTTTATTTTTACATATCCCAATCTTTCTCTGAGTATCCAAACATCAAGGTAAGCAGAAAATGCAGATTACATTAGATATTGGTGGAAGTTGAATACGGATTTATTTCGCACTTGCGTTTTTGGCCGATTATGCTGTCCACTGTCTCGAAATACCACGAAAATGTATCTGTCTCATAACTTGAGCTGCCAGACTTTCGCACCGCGTCCTGCACTTTGAAATATCGCAACCGCATTTTCTTTAGTTTGTCACGGTACTGATCTATTATTCTGTGATAACCACTGAATGTAACTACGAATTATTCCATAAATCTCCGAGTGTTTGCGTGTAGTATCCAGTTGTGATTGTATGTTTTCGTCCGCCTACATTACGAACAAACATTGAATTTCTTCGTTTGAAAGGAGATCTTTTCGCCGCTGCATTTGTTAGAAAAAGAGAGGCGTAACACATAACTGATCTTCCCTTTTTGTCAGTTCTGTTCGTCTTATGGCGCTAGTAGACTGAAACCGCTTCCAATTAAAGGGTGATCAGAATAATTCAACACTTGATGATTGTTTTCTTTTTTCTTTTTTTTTTTTACAATTTTAGGCTTGCCATAAAAAATGGGAGTGTCACCCAGTACACTAATAACATGAATGGGTGATACAGGAACCCATTACATTTTATTTGATATCTTATGCTTTATTCTACCCCGATAAAATATGTCCGAGAAAAAACAGTGAAAAGAAATATCAACAGTTGAGCATTTTCTCTAATTATCGCTCAAATGTGTGTCCGAAGCACAATCTAAATGTGCAAAATATCTGACTCTGAGTAGGCTACACACAAAAAGCATAAAATCACCGTGTTCAATCCTGAGATATCATAGTTGTTTCTTACAATCCTGGGCTGATAATATTTGATGGGTAAAGGCCTATTTTAACTCCAAAAACGTGATGTTTTCTGTGCGTTCTCACCGTTTCCCGCTATATGTGTGGACCCACGCTAATGAATGTTTGGCCGAGGTACAGAGGTTGTCAAAGGCAACGCGGTTCTCGCAAATACTCTGTTCAGGGGGCTCAGTCTCTGCATCCATGTTTGGTGAATCTGGTTTTGTTCGAATGCGCCTGCCGCTTCCAAAGGCGCGCTCTGCCCTCATTGGAGGCCGGGATAGCCTACCTGATTGGTTTAAACTTCCGAGGCAGCAACGCAACCAATTTGTTTTGTGAAGGGAACATTTTTGTGAGTGATCTTAAATGTAACAAGGTGCATTTTAGAAATGTAGTGGAGTAGAAAGTACAGATAATACAAAAACCAGTGAAGTTGGCACGTTATGTAAATCGTAGATAAAAACAGAATACAATGATTTGCAAATCCTTTTCAACTTATATTCAATTGAATACACTGCAAAGACAAGATGTTTAATGTTCAAACTGAGAAACTTTATTTTTTTTTTTTTTGCAAATAATCACTAACTTAGAATTTAAAGGCAGCAACACATTGCAAAAAAGTTGGCACAGGGCCTTTTTACCACTGTGTTACATCACCTTTCCTTTTAACGACACTCAGTAAACGTTTGGGAACTGAGGAGACCAATTTTTGAAGCTTTTCAGGTGGAACTCTTTTCCCATTCTTGCTTGATGTACAGCTTAAGTTGTTCAACCGTCCGGGGTCTCCGTTGTCGATTTTACGCTCATAATGCGCCACACATTTTCAATGGGAGACAGGTCTGGACTACAGGCAGGCCAGTCTAGTACCCGCACTCTTTTTTACTACGGAGCCATGCTGTTGTAGCACGTGCAGAATGTGGCTTGGCATTGTCTTGCTGAAATAAGCAGGGGCGTCCATGAAAAAGACGTTGCTTGGATGGCAACATATGTTGCTCCAAAACCTGTATGTACCTTTCAGCATTAATGGTGCCTTCACATATGTGTAAGTTGCCCATGCCTTGGGCACTAATACACCCCCATACCATCACAGATGCTGGCTTTTGAAATTTGCGCCTAGAACAGTCCGGATGGTTCTTGTCCTCTTTTGACACGACGTCCACAGTTTCCAAAAACAATTTGAAATGTGGACTCGTCAGACCACAGAACACTTTTCCACTTTGCATCAGTCCATCTTAGATGAGCTTGGGCCCAGCGAAGCCGGCGCCGTTTCTGGGTGCTGTTGATAAATGGCTTTCGCTTTGCATTGTAGAGTTTTAACTTGCACTTGCAGATGTAGCGACGAACTGTAGTTACTGACAGTGGTTTTCTGAAGTGTTCCTGAGCCCATGTGGTGATGTCCTTTACACACTGATGTCGGTTTTTGATGCAGTACCGCCTGAGGGATCGAAGGTCACGGGCATTCAATGTTGGTTTTCGGCCTTGTCGCTTACGTGCAGTGATTTCTCCAGATTCTCTGAACCTTTTGACGATATTACGGACCGTAGATGATGAAATCCCTAAATTTCTTGCAATAGCTCGTTGAGGAATGTTGTTTTTAAACTGTTCGACAATCAGCTCAAACACTAAGTGGTGATCCTCGCCCCATCCTTGTTTGTGAATGATTGAGCTTTTCAGGGAAGCTGCTTTTATACCCAATCATGGCACCCACCTGTTCCCAATTAGCCCGCTCACCTGTGGGATGTTCCAAATAAGTGTTTGATGAGCATTCCTCAACTCTCTCAGTCTTTTTTGCCACTTGTGCCAGCTTTTTTGAAACATGTTGCAGGCATCAAATTCCAAATGAGCTAATATTTGCAAAAAATTACAAAGTTTACCTGTTCGAACATTAAATAACTTGTCTTTGCAGTGTATTCAATTGAATATAGGTTGAAAAGGATTTGCAAATCATTGTATTCTGTTTTTATTTACGATTTACACAACGTGCCAACTTCACTGGTTTTGGGTTTTGTAGTTGCAAAATGTAATGGAGTAAAAGTTAAAAGTATGCTCTATAATTTTTACTTAAGTAAAGTACAGATACATGAAAAACGGACTTAAGTACAGTAACAAAGTATTTGTACTTCGTTACAGTCCACCACTGGATTTCAGGCCCAGTGTTGTAGGCATAGATTAAACATAGCCTCAAGCCAAATATAGTTTGAAATCTGAGTTTAGTTCAGGATGAAGCATAATGCGCAAATCTGGCGAAAATTTATTGTACCCCGCTTTAAGCGGGGTATATTTTCCGTCCTTCCGCTGGGGTCATATCTCAAAACCGTTGGAAATATTTCGACCAAACTTTGTACAATCGTGAACCATGTCACAAACTACGCATCCAGTCATTTTCAGCTTTCTGGGATGTCAATTTTCTGACGTTTCCATGGAAACGCCACATTTTGTACTTTTATTCTATAGTGGACAATGGGGACAAGTTTTCTCGGAAACTACTATACCTAGATGAATGAAATTTTGTTTGTAGGTACTCCTGACGATATTTGAACAAGTTCGAAACCCAGTTCCGAACTTTATTTTTTTACGAGTTATTGCCCTTGAATCTTTGATTCGACTTAGTGCAAAAATCCGCCGGGATGCATCAATGGGGACAAATTTTCTCGAAACTATTACACCTAGATGAATTAAATTTTGTTTGTAGGTACTCCTGACGATACTTGAACGAGTTCGAAACCCAGTTCGAACTTTATTTTTTACGGAGTTATTGCCCTTGAATCTTTGATTCGACTTAGTGCAAAAATCCGCCGGGATGCATCAATGCGAACAAATTTTCTCGGAAACTATTACACCTAGATGAATTAAATTTTGTTTGTAGGTATTCCTGACGATACTCTTGAACGAGTTTGAAACCCAGTTCAGAAACTTTATTTTTTACGGAGTTATTGCCCTTGAATCTTTGATTCGACTTAGTGCAAAAAATTGGCTGGGACGCGTCAATGGGAAACAAGTTTACTCGAAATTACTACACCTAGATCAATGACATTTTGCTTGTGGGACTCCTGACGACATACTCTCGAACGAGTTTCAAACCGAATTACTTAAACTGTATTTTTTACGGAGTTATTGCCCTTGAATCTTAATTCAACTTAGTACGAAAATCGACAGGGAGGCATCAATGGAGACAAGTTTGTACACTAAATGGACCTTTTTGGTACTTGATTTGAATATGACTGCATATTACATTTCCATAGAAGCGTTATTTGCTATTGACATTCATTGAGCGACAAATGGGGAGCGGGGGTACGTGAGCTTTGCTCGCTTTTTTCTTGTTTTGAGACTCATTAACGGCTCATTAACAGTTGTTTGAGAAGAACTTGTTAGTGCTTCTCTTTCTGTCAGAGCATTGGAAACATAAGGCCAATGGTTACAGGTAATCATTTGTCTCGTGCTGAAATTAATTTTGAGGTTGGATTGTAGTGTTTAAGAGATGTTTTTCTCTCAGTGAGAATGATTCCGTTAGGCTCTTCTGTGTCTCAATAGAGGAACCATATAGAGTTAAATAATTATTGGTCAAGCATAACTTCTCAGTCTGGGAGCTTTGACTGTTGACCCCTACCATCCTATTCATTTACACCAGGTTAGGATCGGCTGTCACAGTGCTTCAGTTAAATCCAGTTATTTAGACTCAGTCACAACCCACTTTCTCCCGCTACCAAATAACATACTACTGGATTACCATTGTTTTTTTTATGATTGTGGTGATGGGAGCTGGCCTTGACAGCTGGCCTTTGTGATTTGATTGACATTAGAGGCAAACTCCAAGCTTTCTGTCCTTAAAAGGTTCATGCCATTTTGTACCCTGCAATTGTTCATAATTATCCGCATGTTCCCCGTGGAAGCATCAAGCTCTCGGATATTCTGGCAGCAATTTCTGATCTTGATCAGCTTTTCAGAAGATTAAAGCCTGAACCTTTGGCACTATCCAGAGTCTTCTTGGGCTGGGAGGCTCTGCCAGTCTGCAAATATCATCCCTGACACTGACGTGACAGTTTAAACATGGAGGTGCCCTCGTCTGAAGCCAGAGGGGAACAAGTTAGAGCCTGTCTCCAGCCTTGGCTGTAATGGCCTGGACAAAGAGGAACCTTATTTACTGCTGAGATTTTCTACTCATTTACTCGCTCACCATCCAGAACTGTGTAAACACTGGGACAGACCACAGTAGGGAGCCCATATGCACCTTCTGAGACACGTTTATTTTTTACTGGAAGCCCAGTTTTTAGAAAAATAAATCTGGAACTGAAATTATTTGAACTTTAGCTCTCTGCGGTAAGACCAGCCTAAATGACATTAAGTTATGTTTTTGACTCGTGTACTTTGCTGTTTTTTTCAATGCTTCTAGCTAGTCATAGCTGGTCTGTGGCTGGACAAAGATGAAGAGTAAGTGAGTGGCTGATTAGCAGCCCAACAGCTGCTCATACAGCTACAAGTATCAAAACATGTCCTAAACCAGCTTGACCACCTTTGGCTGGTTTAAATTGGAATTGTCAGTGAGTCTGCTGACGGAATACTGTATGTGAAATGTGTCGTCCTTTAATTAGCACAAGTGACAGCAGACCTTGGACTTGTGGGAGATTCGGGTTGTCAGATGATTACCTTTAATATTCATGGTACAAGCGTTGATGAGCACTCCTTTTTGATTAATAAGAAGGTTGTGGCAAACAGTAAATCCTGTTAAAATTGCACTTGAATTTAGTACCCTGATCCACAAGGACGTATTAAAATAGAACGTCTCACGTCCTTGGTGTCCTGTCTCACTGACGGATCGCTGTGGCATATGGCTTGGCATGTTTTTGTGTTAATTTTTTAATATCTGCTGTGGTTGGATGTCAGAGTTTGCGGCAGCTGCGTCCGAGTGGCTCCGTCGTTTTCAAAATGAGGAGGGCTTTGGATCAGGCTTTTGGCCTCTCTGTGTGGAGTTGGCATGCTCTCTTTGTGTTCACGTGGGCTTCCTCCAGGCACTCTGCTTTCCTCCCACAGTTCAAAGACGTACATATAGGCTAATTGGAGACTACTAATTGCCCATTGGTATGAGTGTGTGAGGGAATGGTTTGTGCGCCGTGCGATGGATAGACAAGCTATACGGGGTGTGTCCCTGCCTTTCACCCTAAGTCAGCTGGGATAGGCTCCTGTTTCCTGTGACCCAAGTGAGGAAGAAGCAGCGTAGATGATGGATGGATGGATGGATGGGCTTAGGGTCATCGAAAATGCTAGTGGTGTAACGATACAGTATCGTATCGCGATACAAAGCCTCTGATACGTTGATTTGGAGGGCATGTATTGGGATACACAAGGCTTTTTAAAGTAGTCCGCATATTTTCTTAAATACAGAAATTGCGACATTTTCTATCGCTTTAAATGAAAACGTAGTGACCTGCCTCATATTCCATGTGGTTGCATTGCTCCAAGTGCAATTTGTTGAAGTGTCGTTTCAACTTGTTTGCGGTTAAGTTTCCAGGCTTCAAGTTGGCTACTAATGATAAGTAGTTTGCAATATGACTGTTTCTTCTAGTGAATAGTAGTGGAGACCTATTTTGCTTTTGTCAGTTTTTTAAGTTGAAGACATTGACCTGAACAGTAAACACACAGTGGTACCTAAAGGTAAACGAACTGTATTCCTTTCTTTTAATAAACTTCAAAAGCCTTGTCTTGGGAAATCTTTCAGTGTTGCTGCTTGCTTGTAAGTAGAAAGAAAATCAGCGGTTAAATTTGTAGTGTATTGGGATACATATCGTATCATGACCCCTGTATCGGGATATGTATCATATCGTGACCCCACCGTATCGTTTCACCTCTAGAAAATACAGTACTTTCCTTCCAAGCCCTATCCAGCATTATGGAAACTGAAATCTGCGTAATGGACATGTAAAATATGTGTGGCCTTCAAACCAATACTTTGAAGAGGTTACTCATTTTTGAAAGCCACCATTTTCTTTTTGTTTTTCACTGTTGCTAAGAAGAGTTCTGTGTTTCCCGGGGTTTTACTTACTATTCGGTGTGATGTGAGAATAATGCCGTGGATGACTCAAAGCCACTCACTCTTTCCAACACCCCATTCAGGGACCGATGCAAAGCCTGTTTTAGATGCACCCAGAGTAATCAATCAGTCACATGCTAACCAACCCTCCCCCCCTCTTTTTTTCTGTGACCCCAGCTTGCGCTGGTGACCAGTTTCAATGCGGGACTGGGCGTTGCCTGAGCCCCGTGTTTGTGTGCGATGGTTATGACAACTGTGGAGATCTGAGCGATGAACAGAACTGTGGTGAGTCACGATTCAATAACCCACCTCCCCTCCCCCTTCCCTCCCCCCCTCTCAAATTTCTGACCCCCACATCGCGCACGACTCTCTGTGACATAGTAGGCTACTGGCAGTTACCTCCAGGATCAGTGAATTTGCCAAAATACTCTCACCGTGCGAAAAACCGATAGGTTTGTGGAAATGTAGAGGAAAGCCCATAGTTTCCTTGGCTCCTAAGCCCAGTTATTCATCGATGTCTGTTACATTTATTCTGCAAACGGTTTCCTACTCCTCCTACTCCCATTCTGTTGCTCACATCTGAACCATTATTTCTGTATCTAGTTTCTCACTTCCTTTTTTAACAGCCCAGTAGCACTCCATAATCTATAAAACGCAAAACGGTGCATTTCTGTGAACGGCATATTGAACAATTGAAAGCTCTTAGCATTCCATAAGGCAAACGGGCGCGAGACTGGTTATTTGGGGCTATATAAGCTGCCATGCTTCCATCCACCAGATTTCAGAAATAGACAACTGTGGTCTATTTTTGACTGACACAGCAGACTAGCCCTGCCCTGCCCAGTTTTTACTTGCCGTAAGAGGTCATACATTTGACCTCTTAAAACAGCACAATGTTGGTCAGCAAAGCGTAAGCCTTGACAAAGGGATGGTTGGACTGTTGTATTGCTTGACGAGGTAGAATCATTTGGCTGTATAATTGGCTTTGAAATAATGTAATTCCTGTTTGCAAAATGGGATAAGTAGCTAATATTTCTAGAAGTTTCTGATGGGCTGCTGACAATACAGTGGTTAGTATAGGGCTGTTGTGAAGCCAACAGCTCCCACAGTGCCCTGCATGCAGTGCGGCAAAGGAAAGGAACTTCCTCTTGCACTAGCCAGACATCAGAAATTATTCAGGAAATTGCTGTTTCGGTTTACTAGTTCACAGTTGAGGTTGTGTGTGGGTATTTGGGTTTGTGTCCTCATGGACAATGGGCATAGCTCCGAGGGGAAAGCTTCAGAGGTGTGAGTCATGGCAGTAGTTTGGAGACGGCACATTAAGTGTGCTAAGCAGACGACTGTTGGTGTGAGGCATAGTCAATGTTTTAATCACCTCTGGATGTTTTTTTTTTTTTTTTAAATCATATTAATGCTGCTTTGTCACCATTCTCTTAAGTGAATGCTTTGGTCTTCAGGTGATTATTGATCAGCAATCAGGGTAATCTCAAAAACTGGCTCAATTCTCTGATTGCCATCTCCCTTATTGTAAAACTAGAAGTTATAAATTTGAATGTTAGGTTTCCATTCAAGACCTAGTTACTTACTGAAGCATCTTCAGTTTTTATCTCCTCTTTTTTGTGGGTGTCTGGACAGTTTTGCTATCCATTACTTAGTTATACCGCTATTAGGTCGCTATTTTGTATTTCAGGGTGTAAATATATGAAAACTGGCTATCGCTAACATTCCAGGGCCTGTCTTTCAGTGTGCGACCCTGCAAAGGAGCATAAATGTGGGGACGGAAGGTGTATCACCAAGGACTGGTTGTGTGACGGCGACCACGACTGCATCGACAAGAGCGACGAGGTCAACTGCTGTAAGTCTAAGTGGAGTGAATGCCCTCTAAATCTGCATACCGATGCATTCACTGGTGCGATTACCAAACCCCAGCACTCCTTCCCTTTACATACAGAGGTCTGAGCTGATTAATCAGCTGAATCAAAGCCCTTCTGTTTTCTATGTTACTCTCCTTAAAAAAAATGTATGTATTGATAGCATAGCTCAAAGAAAGTAAGATCTCATAATCTCTCAATTATCGGGTTTCAAGAACCACTGAGATCATGTAAAGGAACACAAGTAATCATGCTTTTTCATTAGGATAGTGTATTTTGATTATTCAATTTGTTGATACAATTACCTGAATTTGGTTGTAATCTAAATACTTCAGCCAGGAGATGGAGCTAATTAAGCAAAATATCCTGGATTCACTGTCTGAAGAAACAAACCAAAGTTGATTTGGACTCATAGGGTCTCATTTATGAATGGTCTGTTGGCAAGGAAATGACGTGCACACCAATTTCTTTGAGGATTTTGGATTCATAAAAAACAAACTTGAAATAAAAAAACATGCAAAATTAATAAAAGTATGCAAATGTGAAAAGTTATTCCTGATCAATTAAATAAAGACTGCATGCTGCTTAGCTTACCCACAGTTCCATAAATTGGGATATTCTTTACTATACATCATTCTTTTTTTTTTTTTTTTTTCTCAGAGTAGGCTCTGCAGTATTTAGGTTTGAAATCAATGCATATCTTTCTAAATAAGACCCATCGTCTCTAACCCCTGGACTTTCCTTCTCTTGTCAATCCCATAGCCTGTAAGAGTCAGGGTCTCCACGAGTGTCACAGTGGCCAGTGCATCCCTACAGCCTTCGTCTGTGATGGAGAGGAAGACTGCAAGGACGGGAGCGATGAGTCTGACTGCACCCAACAGCTGAGTGAGTGTTTGGTCTCTACTGCGCCTGTACAGCAAAGGTGGGAAACCTCATCTGGAATGGGCCAGTGTTGCGGATTCAGTCTGTCATTCCAACCATGCATTGAACACCTGATTCCACCAATCAGCCATTACAGTCTTTGCTTAGCAACTTGATTAGTAGAACTGGGTCTGTCTCGGCTCAGTTGGGATGGAAGTTTGCCATTTGTTGTGTAATCTTTTATGCTTTTGTTTTGGGTTTTTTAATATATTTTTCTTGTACAAATATGGACCTGTTTTTGAACTTGTTGCTGGTTTCATGGAAATCACTATTTGATTGTATCCCGTGACGAAGAGTAGGGCATACTATGGATCAGCGATCGTCATGCTGCATCTGTATCTGTAAAGATTTGCTTGTGAGCACTCTACAAGCCACACATTTCAACCACTTCGTTTCATATTTGGGATGGGCCTTGTGTGTGGCAAGGTCAAGAAGCCTATTGATTTTGGGAGCGATTGCTTTCGGGGGAGCGACCGACTGTCTAGATTAGTTGTAGACTAGACTAGGCTTCATGAGAGTGCTAGCAGGCTCAACAAGTTACAGTATTAGTACTGACATGCAGAATGTATCACCTCAAATATCATCTGGTAAGCCTACATAAAAGCAAGGCTTGAACAGTTTGACAAAAAGCTTATTATGATTGCTGCATAAGTTTTCCTAAAATAAAAGGTCCCATTGCTTAGTAATCTGGCCCTGACAATTGTATGTGGAAAACTCTGATGAGTTGTTTACAAGTTGCGTCATGAACCCGGATCTTATTGGATTGTGTTTCTATGAGGATGATGTTGCTGTTGAAACATTTGATTTATAGGTGAAAATGCAGTTTTTCAGATTTTGTATTCAGGGCTCGCGGGTGCTCATGAAATATGAATGGGTCATCTTTCACAGCAGTTAATATGCTACCCTGTTTAGCATCCGTTCATCTTCAGATTTATTCACTGTTGTTTTGGTGTGAATCTCAAGGCATAACTGTTTTTTTTTTTTTTTTTTTCACAGATCAGAGCACATGTGGTCCAGGACAGCCGAGCTGCATCTCTACTGCATGTACTCACGGTTGCCATGGAAATGCTTCCTGCGACAGCCGCACCAATGGCTCAAACTGTAGTACGTGAGACTCTTCTTCAGTATCAAAATAAAAACTGGATTAATACCAAGGACAAATAAATCCCAAAATGTGCAACAGTTGAACTGCAAGCACTTTTATAGAATTTGGCGTTTTAAGCTGTTGTATACCATCAAATTTATATTGGTAGATTATGGGTTGTACTGCAAGAATTACGTCCATAATGGGTCCAGTATTACCAATTTTCAAGAACGAGTGTTAGGCACTATGATGGTTTAGGTTCTGAGCTTGATAACCTCATGGACGTGAGATTGTGTTTCATGTGTTTCATGGTCATTTTAAACATGGGATATCCTGTTCTACAGAATTGCCTGAGTTAAACGTCCAGGCATGTAAACTTACAGTAAAATATACAAATGAAAGCCATGCATGTCGAAGGTGAGGAATCCCAATTCATAAAGTAAACCTCTTCCCCAGTATTTAATGCTAATTAAAGGAGTTCTTCTCCCAGGAGGTAGAACTTAAGTATAATCTGGGGGCTGAGTTGAGGGTTTCTGCTTTCTGACCCAAGGTCTTGACAACTATGATTTGCATCCCTTGGGACAAGGTTGCATTGTGTGCACTTTAATGTCTCACACAATGCTTGACAAGACTTGTCTTTCTTGGTTCACTTGGTTGCACTTGTCTTTCTAGGTCGTTGCGAGCCAATCACATTGGAGCTCTGCATGAATCTACCCTACAACATCACCAGCTTCCCCAATTACCTCGGTCACCGGAGCCAGAAGGAGACCTCTATTAGCTGGGAGTCTTCTCTCTTCCCGGCTCTAGTTCAGACTAACTGCTACAAATACCTCATGTTCTTCGCCTGCACCATCCTGGTGCCGAAATGTGACTCACAGAGCCACCAGAAAGTACCTCCTTGCAGGTAGCTCTGTAGCATTTGGGGTTACTTTGTGAGAAAGAGTAGCAGTGTGATGTGATTTTTCATGTCCACCTTTGCAATGCAAATTTATATCCTTTCAGTTGTATATTGTAGAGTAAAATGCTCACATGTACAATGATTGTGTAAGTATTTTGATAGTGAGATAGGGCTGTAATTTCCAAACAGTTTAATCTGCAAATATGATATCCTGAAATTAAGTACATGTTTCCTGTTTAAAGCGGCTATATTTGCATCTTTTTGGAGTGAACCATGTTGGAATTGTGACCCTTTAAAATTGTTATTGTCCAATTGCTTAGAGGTCTCACAGCACATAGTTAAAAAGTATTTTAACAAATCTGCTATTGCCATGTTGATGCAGCTGATATTAATACACATGACATGAGTGAGTTTTTTTAAGAGCTGCCAATTTAGCCATGGATAAATCAAGCACAAATAAACAGGAAAGTAATGAGATAAGGAGAAACTGGAAAGATCATGTTGTGTTTTCATCTTTATATATGAAAGCTAAATTTGTTTTAATATGTTGCTCAAGCTGTGAATAATCTGTCTGTTGATGTACTTCCCTAATTAAATCTACTGATTGAAAATAATAATGGTGTGAGACCATAAAGTGCAAAGTTGATGACTAAGAATTTATAGGATTTGTGTTGCTATGGTAACTAGAAAGCTGGAGGCATATTCAGTTAACTCTAAGTGGTAACTTCTATCAAAGCAAGTTGGTACTTTGCGTATCCCTCTGTTGTCAGGTCTTTGTGTCGGAACTCCAAAGAGCGATGCGAGTCAGTGCTAGGAATTGTGGGGCTGCAATGGCCAGAAGATACAGATTGTACCCAGTTTCCAGAAGATGGCCAGGCGAACACCTCGTGTCTGCTGCCTGATCCTGACGTAGATGGTCAGCGGACACTTCATGCTTTCCTCTGTCATGCCCTTTTCTGTTTACTTTTTCAAAATGACTTAGGCCGGTGCTGGTCAATCCTGTTTTTGGAGATCTACCATCCTGTATGTTCTTATTCCATCTCTAACAATGCACACCTCTTTCAACAGCTAGAGATTGAGTTGAGCAAGTAGAGTTGGGTCTGCCTGATTATGGTTGAAATAAAAACCTGCAGGAAGATCTATTTTCTGGGTTAGTTTTGGCATAGCTGACTTAGCCTAAGGAGGAAGGGAAGAATGATTTGTACGGAAAATGTGGCTTTAATTATCAGTTCAAATGAACTTTTGCACTGTTCTAATGTGTCTTGAGATGTTAACATGATGAGTGTTGTTTCTGGCTTCCCTCTATCCTCTTGTGCTAGACCTCAGTAAACTGGAATCAGCAGCTCTGTCTTTCCCTTTTGTTTAATTTAATCTTCCTCCAAATATCCAGTAATGTCAAATTCACATTTATTAAAATCAAGAGTGACTTCTCTGACTTCCATCTTTTAATTCTTACCTTTATCCAACCTCTGCAAGGAGTGAAAACAATACATACAGTGTGCTACAATGCACAGCAGCTATGCAAATCTTTGATATATTGCAGGTGAAAAAAGTTTCCATTAGCTGAGCTACTCACTGGTGCTAATGTGCATAGTGGAGAGAAACAAGCTGATGACTGAGTCACTTTTTGACGATGGGCTATACGTTCATTTCAGTTCATTCACAACAAACAAGGGGAAGAAAAACTAAAGCAACAGTTGTGCCTTTGTTGTTGGCTTTTCCAGTTTAATAGGATGTTACTTGATGTCCTGTGCATAAGTCATTTACGGTCATATAGTTCACCTCTTATCTTATTCTCTGTACTGCCAGCCATTCTGATCACAAAAGCACCAATTTCATAGAAGTCTTGCACTTGTTTTGACTAGTTGATGTCACACACCTACTGTACCATGGAACTGTGGTTAATATTGGCTGTATCTCATTTCCTGGCTTTAATGACAACTTTTGGCTTTGATTATCACATTAGCCATAACATTATTGCCACCTGACATTGTTGCTACATTTCTTAATGAGCACTGGAACAGTAGCCAAAGCCTGTTTTAGTGTCACAATGAGAAATGCTTTGTTGTGTGTCATAACGTGCGAGTGTGAACCGGTGCTGCTATATATGAGCCTATTAGCTTATACCCAGAATAAATTTTGGAAACCAAAAACTGTATTCACATTGGCCCTCCATGACCTGAATTGCCCACCTCTGATATGAATGTTTGTTGTTGTCTTTTGGGAATAGAATGTTCGCCGAGTCACTTCAAATGCCGCTCTGGGAGGTGTGTCTTGTCTTCCAAGAGGTGTGACGGACACATGGACTGTGATGATGACAGCGACGAGGAGCACTGCGGTGAGAAAACAGACTGCCTTGTCACACATCATGACACATGCATCTCACGAGGCCCAGCTTGTGGCCAAAACGAGGGCGAGTTTTGCAAACTTGTTTATTTTGGTTCTCATATTACATATCTGTTGTTTTGTCTATGTACTCTATTTACATCATAAGATGTAACAAATGCAAAAAAATTGGAGTAGGTTGATTTTCTATTACAGGATTTATTATTCGTATATATACATTTACTCTTTACTAACAAAGGCATTGTGATAAATTCCCAGAGTGACTTTTCAAAAGACACAAATCAGCTTGGACAGGAAAGTTCTTGGTAGAGTCACACTGCACTGTGCAGAATTGAATTGACCCAGACTAATAATATTATCTGAGTATGCCCAGTGCTCTTTGAATGCTAAATGGCTGGATTCACTACCCTCTCTCAAAAGTTAATGTGCAGGAGAGATGCTTGATCATTTTCTCCTTGTTGAACATGATCTGCTTGCAGTCAATGTCATTCTGGTCTTCTAGATGCTCAAAAATAGCTGCATCCAGGACATTTGCTCTTTAGTGGCAGTGTCTGCAAGTGTTTCAACAAGGTAGCTGAGTGACCTTAAATTGACAAAAGTGAAGTCAGTAGCATGGTGCCTCTTTTCGCCAACAGCAATTTATAGTTATTTCAAATTAGAAAATCACCACTGTTTTGCCTGTTGTCTTCAGCACAGTGAGAAGAGGTAAGGATGACGGTCACAAGTCAAAATAAGTAATGCATGTACGTAAACAGTAAACTACAATAAGACGTATAAGCTTGGAGAGATGCGACCTTTAAATTCTAATCCAACAACAAATGAAGGATGGTGAATTACTCAGAAAAAGTTGATGAACTTGTGTCTGAAAGTGATAAGACGTCAGCATCTCCTCTTAGGTGGACGGAGCATTTACTGACCTTTCCTGTTACCAGGTTGTAAGGAAAGAGGATTGTGGGAATGCCCCAGTAACAAAGCCTGCATCAAACACACAATGATCTGTGATGGATTCCCAGACTGTCCAGACCTTGCTGACGAGAGGAGCTGCTGTAAGTGTAAATACCCTGAGCCCAGGGTATTTACTGCTGTACAAATTGAAACTAAGCAGAACCTGTGTATTGGGAGCTCTGTGTTGGAGTCACTCTGTGGTTCTATTATAGTTACATTGCTGAGAGGCCCCTTTTTTCTGCACATGTACTGATGGCAGTTTGATACCTGGGCTGGCTAGCATTTGTGGACGTGCAGGGGTCCAAATGATTGTTAAACACTATCATAAATAACAGCTTTGTGAAGCTGTGAACATTGGCTAAGAATGGCTCAGATGTAGATGGATTTGATTCTGTGATGATTTTTTTTTTAGCTGTTGGTAGTTCTTTGCAACTATCCTACCAATTTAACACTGTCAAAGAGCTTTAACGGCCGTAGCCTGTGTTGACATCATCATGACTCAGTTCTCCTTGCCACCTTAGGGGCTGTGCATACAGGAGACGCACTTGCGTGTGAAAAATACGTGACGCGACACTAAGCGCATGGTATTAAAAGCGAAGAGAAAAGGAGATGCACTCAAACATTGCTATGACAACAGGTGACAGATCCGGCATCTGTGTCTAATGTTGTGACATTCTTACGGCAACTGGTTTTGGAAATGGACCTACTGAGGAACAAATCTTGCCCTTTCTCTTGCGTGATTGATCGCCAGAAATTGACCGTGATGAGCAGAGCATCTCCTCACTTTATAACCTTGGACGCCGTCTAAAAACACAAAAGCTTGCAGTTTAAACACGGTGTAATAGACGGGAAGTGAAAAGATTCGTGATTGGCACGTTGCCATTGGTAAATAATTGGAAAACGGACACATCTCCCGTGTGGATGGCCCCCTTAAATATTTTTGCTGTTTTTGTGACTGATGGATGAAAAACATCAGTCATGAATTGCACTTGCAATTTGAGTGTGAACTATTTGGCCCCATTACAACTCTCTGTGTATCCTTATCTTGAACTGGATATTTACATGGCAGTGCTGCTGATTAGATCACTTTTAAGCAGAAACATGCTTCTTATTTGCATTCAAACAAATAAGAACAGCCTGTGTAGATGCTCATGTGATTATGGTTCAGAGACTTCAAAGTTAAAGCCCTTTTCCATGGAAAATTGCAGTATTTTGTCAACCCACTGGCATCTCTGGTTAAATGTACTCAATGAGAAGTGAGTAGAATAGTCTTAACCTACAAACATTTTAGCATGGTATCAAACAAAATATTAATTCAAAGGAGTCACTGAAAGTCATTTAAACTTTTCTGTGTTTATAAAATAAGTGTGGTTTTACTGTTGAAAACACAAATTGTTTTTACACAAGCTGGTTGTCAGATATCCTTCTTCATGCTCTGCCCTGTGTGTTTCACTCCTGCAGCTATCTGTGAGGATAATGAGCTAGCGTGCAACAATCATGAGTGTGTGCATCGTACGCTGTGGTGTGACGGCAGGAAGCACTGCTCCGACAGCTCTGATGAGTGGGACTGTGGTGAGAACTGCCTCTGGGGCCTGTGTCAAAAAGCAGAATTACTTTGTTAACTGGATACCTTGCAAGTAAAATTTAATATCCCAAATCTTGAACATGGATTGCTGTATAAATAACTGTTCTGGGTTTTTCTCTGTCCAGTCATGTATGGAGTTCAGAAATCCTGCTTTAAAATAACTCTGTGGGGATCTAACTTCCTGTCGACATTCTCTTGACCCAATTAAGTGAACCTTACTTTAACCAATTAGCAGCTCAAAGAAGTCTATAGGGTCATTTGGCATGGAACTTTTCTGAAAATTGGTTCATTTGGCATGGAATGACCCTATAGGGACTGAATGAGGAGTGAACACCTACGGGATAGTAGATCAACAGGAATCGGGCCAAGCAGCCCTGTACTTTAGGTCGTGAACAAAAACTGAAAGCAAAAACTTGTCCAGTAGTATGTGGGACCACCATATGTAGCCAAAACCACCTGTATACACCATAGTGATGTAGTCAGCCTCCATTCTGTGATGCTCTTGTTTCAGATTCTCATCATCCTTAGTTTACATTAGAAAATGCTTTCAGTTGACTCTCTGGTAATGTTTCATAAATGCTTGCCTGGGTTCGGGCAAGCATTAAAGGAGCTGTATGTAAGTTTGTGGCCAAAACTGGTACTACAATCACATTCAAAATACTGCAGAGCGCAGTATGCCCTCTCCCTCTCCCCCAGACGAGAGGTTGCCAGCTAGGTTGCCGGATCCAGCAAGAACGTCTACTACAAGGAGCTACCATGGCTACGTTTCAATATCACCAATGATTTGCTTTCACAGGGTTGTGTTCAGTTCAGTTCAGAAAAGATCAAGACTAATGACTAACTAACTTTAGCAATGGTCATATTGGTCAACTTGCTCGTCACTCTTCCGTGTGGATAGCCCACTAAAGTCCATACTATAATATGCGTAAAGAATGAATGAGGACTCATTTGACCGATGTACTGTCTCAATTACATTTCATATTGCCATAATGGCTGTGCTAATGTTGGGACGGTTTCCACAGCGTCTCAGCATAATGCCAGAGAACCGGACTAATAATGCATTGCTAATGTCAGCAATGACGAGTCGCAGTTTTTATTTCTCAAACAATTTGTCACCTAGTCAATTCGATGACCCACCTGCTTACGCACTAACGTACCATGAACGAACATAAATAACGTTATTCGACTGTAGAGAATATTTGAAATGTCCGTGCCTACATTAAATAGAATTAAGTTAGCCAAACTCAGCTGAATCTTACCTGTCCAGGAGAAAATTAGCAACTTCGGCGTCGGTCTTCAAATTATTCTCCGCTTTCAGCCGTCTCCATCTTTCAAAGGCATGTCCTATACAGATCCTTGTTTTGTTTCTGACTTTGTCACGACGTATTTCGGAATCATAACGAGGCCTTCTTGGTTTAGTAACGTCAGACATTTGTGCTCCGAAACGCTGGTACCTGCAGCTCAGTGGTAACTGGCAACCTGGATACCGAAATGTTACTGACTTCGTGATTGGGAGATAGGTGGAGGGCGGCGCAACAGGCCAAAACACAAAATGAAAACATCAACATTAGTTGTGGGCTGCAACCTCGCTTTTGTAATTAGAATATTCTGGCTGGACTACTGTTGTCAGTGATATAAGTATTTGAAATTAACATCATTCCTTAATGTCTGGTGATATATCAGGGCCATTTCATGATTAATCAGCATACATTTCTTACATATTGCTCCTTTAACACTGGGTGGCCTCTTTGGTTGTGTAGGCTTGGGTGTTTGCACCTTGAAAGACATCATTCTCTGTAGGAAATAAATTCAGTAATGTTAAGAGAGGATTCCATTCGGCACCATAAAGAACTATGAGTGTACCTAATCTGTGGCAGGCTAATGCATCCATGCCCAAAACCATCACCCATCCCTGTAGTTTTCTGAATGGCTTAATGCCTTTAAATCAACATAAATTTTACTTTCAACTTGACACTTTTTTATTTTTTTGTAATTGTGGAGCCTTATGCCACATGCATGGTAAATTATAACATTTTACTGTACCATTCACAATCAGCAGGCATGATTTTTGAATTTGCTTGCAGTATTATTTTCTGAGCAAATGTAATTTGTTTCTGGCTAAGTCTTTTAAAAGTATGATTTTTTTTTAAAAATATATAATTGGTACAACATAATTTGAATTAATACATATGGCACTCTTAATTTTCTTTCTATTGTTCGCACAACAACAAAGCACAAAACTCTGAAATGCATGTTATTGTGTCATTTAACGTCCCATTAGTCCATTAACATTTGACTCCTCACCAATTTATTTTTTTTTTTTTTTTTTTAGACAGTCACATTTTACTGCCAACTGAGGCCTGATAAACCGTAATGTCTTCAGAAATTATACTAGATAAATATCTGCATTTAGGACGCTCATTCAAAATTTCGACTTTTAACGTTGAAGAAACTCGCTATGCACTGTTTTTGGTCTTTAGTCAAATATGGGACACTAGCTAGCCCTCAACTCATAATAAACCCAGTTCCCTTTTACAGACTTGGAGTTGTGCTTTGATCAATGGAATCCCTGCTTGGTATTTACGAGCCGCTTCTGTCCACAGTGACCCTGTCTAATGCCACCTCTTCGGCTCTGACCGTGCACAAGACGGCGTCTGAGTACCAGGTGTGTGCAGATGACTGGCACCCGCAGCTGAGCCATCTGGCCTGCAGGCAGATGGGTTTAGGGTAAGGTCAGTAGCTAGTAGAGCCAACTGTGCTAACAGGCTAGCCCTGCATGCCGGTGGCACTGGTGCTTTGAGGCCTGCAGGCTTAGGTCAGGGCTGCCCAATCCTGTTCCTGAAGATCTGGGGCACATTCCAATCACTTTTTTCCCCCCTCCTTTCAGTTCATTGTGCCGTGTGACGTGGAAGTGAATGAAGGTCTGCCATAATTAAGGAGACTCCAATCCATTAAATGAGTTTCGTAAAAAGAAAAGCGGTTTCACAAATGTAACTTCAACTGAGGAACACTGTGACTATCCTTTGCAGAGGTGTTTTTATCCAGGATGTGTGAATGTATGGATCATTCACCTGTGAACCAGCTTCTCTGCATCTGCTGGACTACTGCGCAACTGCCAAGCCTGCATCTGTCTGCTACTTTCATGTCTTCAAAGTGGTGTTTGATGAAGCGTTCTGCTCCATTTCACTAATTGATGGTTCTTTGACCCTCGTCTTTTTCTTTTCTTTCAAGTCTCCCTAATGATGGAGTTAAGGGTAAGGGAACATGGGAATGGAAGGCAGGAAAGTTGTAAAAAAAAAAAAAAAGTGTGATAGGAATGTGCCCCAAATATTCTGTTAAGTTCATTCCAATGCTAATCTGGCTCTCCTACTTCTGCTAATTAGCAGGTTTCGAGAGGTTGGATGGTCCTTGCATTAAAAAAAAAATCAATCCTGTTTCAACTGTGGTCTAAGCTGGTTGTAGCCGTCTTCTCAAGTCTTCTTGCTGTTTATAGCTGACTTGTTACGGGTCATCGCTGGTTAATGCTGGTTGAGAAAATTGGTGCCTGTTCACCTAGCTAGGAATGACAGAAAAAACAACATTTTTTACAAAGTGAGGTGAGTTGTTTTTGTTTGACTAAAAGTTTACAGGTAGTTTTCCAATAACCGTACTACAGGCAGAGAGTTGCATCAGACTGTCATATTAGATCAGTGTTACAGCTTCATACAAGTAGCCTACTGTACTTCTCACACTATACGATGAGTTTTTAAAATTTTGGATGAGCACACTACAAACTACACATCACCAGTCATTCAATTTTTTTAGGTGAATTATCACATCTAATAAAGGCTTGTAAGTACAAACACGCTGAATTTCCCATGTTATTTCTCCTTTGACTGATCAAGTTTTGCACACTTATTGTATCTCCCCTACGATGATAGTCGGGAGATACTATGGTTTAGTTCCGGGGCCACCGGAACTAAAGATTTTCTGTTCCGGGCTCTGGAAGCGACAATTATTACAGGAATTTTTTCTAATTTTTCACAGGCGAAGATATTTATTTGAAAATGCTCAAGACCGATTTTTGGCAATTTTGGACGTCCAATATGGCTGCCAGCGGCCATTTTGTCAGAAATTTGGGGATCAGAGAGATACACGACTCGGCCCCTGTGGCGACCAAGTTATCTAGTTTGATTGCAGCAATTTTCTGATGGCCCTTTTCCAGCATATTGGCTCTTTTTCTTGAACTGGTTCTGTTTGCGATTTTTGGAAACTTGGTGCTATTTAGCAAACCAGCCTGTATTTCCACTAGTTTTGGATGTGTCATGAACAGAGGGCAATGCACTATGCAATGCTTAAAGGACGTAAACAACCTGTAGAAAATGACACGCCCATTGATATAAATAATGACCTGTGCTTCAGATCAAGGAAAACCTGTTATTTTCTAGTTCCAGCTAGGAACCTAATTTCTGGGTTCTGATCCAATTTATTTTCAGTTTTGCACCAAACAATTCAAAATTAGGTGCGCTAACCGGAACAGAACTCATTCCATGTTGGTGGAAAAGGGATATCCAAGAAAATATGTGAGCCTATGTCATAATGATCCTATGTGCTCCTGCTTTGCAGAGTACCAAGTGCAGTTGAGATGCCATTGGATGATCCCAACAAACCAGGGCGCAGACGGTGGCTCCACGTTCGTCCTGATTGGTTGCAAAAGAATGGGTCGGCACTGCAGTCCATGTTGGAGAAGAGAGGGTAGGGTTCTCACACTTGCACACTTGCACACCACCCAAAAGACCTTGGAAGTGCCCCAGAACCAGCAAATGGCATTTGGGCCAAACCTTGGGAAAAAATGACTGTGGGGATTTCATGCAATTGTCTCAGTTTGCATTTTTTAGCAGGCATTAAAAATTTAAGATTTTTGTCTGGACAGACTAGAGGACCCTTGGTCCCATTTGTTTACAATCTACTGGTTCCAATGAATCATGTCAATTTCCAAGGTACCTGTTGGGTTTTTTTTTTTTTTTGTTTTGGCTTATGCAAGATAACATCTACCTATTATACTAAGTACAGGAGTTAGCCACATGATTTTTCAGGGATGAAAAACACATTTGAGCTCTGTTAAAAACTTCTGCCAAATCAATTTTACATGAACTCCTGGTGTCACAATCTTAAGCCAAAATATAGTTTTTGTTCAGTGCAATTTTTTTTTTTCTATAACCAACTTTGAACATCAATATCATGGGATATATCACAATTTCAGTCTCAAAACTGTACCAATTTATTTTCTATGACGAGGAGTTGTACATTTTTGATGACTTCTCTCGTTCCGCTGGTCAGATTTGGATCGCACTTGGTGTATTTAATTGTCTTATGGCCCTGACAAGTTGTTTTTACTTTTCGATGTGGATTACAGTATGGCCGCCCTGGCCACTGATTTGCTGACAATTTTCAACAACCTCTCCACTTCCACTGGTCAGATTTGGATTGAACTGGGAACACGTTTGCCTCATGGCCCTGTTCAAGTGATATTATTTTTTGGCATGTTTCGCAATCCAATTTTTGAATCTTTTTTTTTTTTTATAGACATCCATGTCATTCAAGAAGGAAAATATCTCTCCACTGCTCCAAAGATGGTATGCTGTAATGTGTGTGGCTGTTTGTGGTTTGTGATCACCTAGAAAAAGAATCCTGAACTTGGATCTCTAATTCAAAAATTCATGCACAAATGAATTGTATCATGCAAGATTGAAAATGACACATTAAAGAATATCCAGTGTTAATGATCTCTCTCTCTGTCAGACTGTGGACGTCGGCCTGCGGCTCGCATGTCAAAGCGTATTCTTGGCGGGCGAACGAGCCGCCCAGGTCGTTGGCCCTGGCAGTGCTCACTGCAGAGTGACCCGAGCGGGCACATCTGTGGCTGTGTGCTTATTGGGCGGAAATGGGCCCTTACAGTGGCGCATTGCTTTGAAGGGTGAGTGCACTAATAGTGTTCTTATGCACATGTCCAACAGTTTTAGGGCCCAGAAAAAGCCAAGTATTTCACTTAAAAATCCTAATACTAATAATAAATATGCCTATAACCTGAGATACATAGGGTCTTAGCCTGAATGGCTAATATCGTGCTACTTCCACATTTGGAAAAAATGTAAAGTGTTAGACGTTTGTGTCCAGTAGGAGCTCAACGATGTAGTGTTTTGCTGTGAAGAAATTCTAGGGCAGAGAAATTATAACTGAAAATCCTAACAACAACCTAAGTGTTTCAGCCCTTCGTGCTTGTATACCCAGTAAGAATAATTGTCATCAGTGAAATTATCATTATTATCACCTTTAGGCTATTATGAGGTTCTGTTGCACGAGTCGATAGCGTTTGTCATTACCCTTCAGCTTCAGGTGACATATTTCAGTTACATGACTGCTTTAAATATTATTCTTTTTTACTCATTGATCAGTTAATGTACATGTGTCACTTAATTGTGCTTTTGAGTTCTGTTTGCACATATCCCTTCTGGTGGTAGAAATAAATCTCCAGTTGGAAATGCAGCCTCATGATTTAACATCTCGAATATATCGAACCCTCAGCCGAGAGAGTGCAGATGTGTGGAAGGTGGTCTTGGGAATCAACAACTTGGATCACCCATCGCCCTTCATGCAGACCAGAAAAGTGAAGAACGTGATTGTCCACCCTCGGTACAACCGCGCAGTGGTGGACTTTGACATCAGCGTGGTGGAGTTGGACCATGAGGTGGAGGAGACCAGCTATGTACGACCTGTCTGTCTTCCACACCGAGGACAGCTTCCTAAGCCTGACACCTACTGTTACATCACTGGCTGGGGTCACATGGGCAACAGGAGTGAGTTGAACCCTGCGAAAATTATCTTGCCCAAGGCTTTTAGCCAGATTTATACTTCATTATCAAACATCCGGACCAATGTTACACAACAAAAAAAAAAGTGTTGCATGATATTTTGCTTTTTACCTCTGTGAAGGTCTGCATTTGGGTTTCTGTTATTTCTTTGATAATGAAATACAAAACTCCTGTTTACATTTTTGCAAACATGAGTGAACTTCATTTTCACAGAAAAAAATGGTACCCTCGAAAATTTAGGTTATCTGTGGCGTAGCTGTACAATCAAAACTAGGTAGCAATGTATGAACTTGTCAATAAAAGGAAATTCTTTGTGGCGTGCGATACTGAGGAAAAGTTTGAATGAAATTGTCATATTGATCATATGAAGCCAGTAGAAATTGTGTTTCAGTCGTGCAATGAGACTGGAGATCTTTTTTTCTTCTTTTTTTTTAAATTGATGAAGAAATATTACTTTGTTTTTGATTATTTGCTTAATAATGGAAATTTTCTGAAGTAAATCTTAAAATTAGTAGAATTTACTCACGTCAGTGATTTCATCAATTTTTATATGCCCGCTCCACTGGAGGGGCGTATATTGTGATTTCCATTGTCAGTCAATTAGTCCATCCCACTGTCTGTCTACAATTTATTGTTCTCATTCTATCGACTACAATTTTTGCTGGATTGTTTTCATTTTTCTTTGGGTCAATGGTGATATGAAGACGAGCCCAATTGATTTTGGCAATGATAGGAAAATTTTTCACGGAGCCTTGGCACAGAACTTGGCACATCCCTATACATGGCTTATACAGAGGTTATTCTCACCCATGGTACAGTTTTGGTCGAATCATTTTCGATTTTTTGTTTAGAGAGGCAATAGTGATATGCAGAGGATCCCTATTGGTTTTGGCAGTGATCAGAAAATTTTTCATGCAGCTGTGGCACTGAACTTTGCACATTCCTGTACACGGCTTGCATATACTGTAGCTTGTTCTCACTCTACATGGCACAATTTTTGCTGCATCCTTCTAATTTTTGTGGGTCAATACTGATATGAAGAGGATCCCTAATAATTTTGCACTAGTATTTTTTGGTTAACTCTTTAGCCATGTCGTTTAAAATCTTTTTTTTTTAATTATTTGTCACTTTTCATGGTTTTGTGCCATTGACAAGGATAAATAACTATTGTAGACACAGATAATGCTGACATCCATTTTCCACCTATTATTACTCAAATAACATGTCATCGGCAAGGGTGCCATGTGAGTGTATCATCACGCTTTGTCTCATTTAGCTAAAATTTATCAAAAATTAGATAATCATTTACAAGTAATATTGAAGTAGAATTCTTAAAAATTTCCTTAAAATTACTCAGAATTTTTGTTCTGCCATGAATATTACCATGCTGCATGCTTGATTTTATGTTTTCACTGGCTCGTCTTCTTCTGTGGTTAGTGCCATTCAAGCTGCAGGAAGGGGAAGTGAGGATCATCTCTATGGACCAGTGTCAGTCTTACTTTGACATGAAGACCATTACCTCCCGAATGCTGTGTGCTGGGTATGAGTCTGGGACTGTTGACTCCTGTATGGTGAGTGCTCCTTGTGTTTTGGTCAGCAATTGACTTAAAGAGTACAATATAGGGGGAAAAAAGTGAATGCTTTGTCATCCATTGACTTTCCAAGGCCTTGTGCTCTGTTGAAGCCAGGGAAATGCACCATCTGTGTCGCCATTTTTGGGCTAGAGACCTCACAGTTGAGAGAGGGGGTCACCCTTATGTTGACCTGAGATTTGGCCCAGGTCAGTCTGGAAACAGTTTGGGTTGCTATGGGGAAAACAATTACTGTTTGAGGAGGAACTCAAAACTATGAATGTGGTTGGACAGTGCCCTCTTGTGGAAAAAATATGGTTCTCAATATTTCATGCACAAAGTGTCATATTCGAAACTTTTTTTTCTGTCGTTGGCTGGACTTGCATTTATGGTGTTGCAGGCACGTACAAAACCACCAAAACAATCTAGGGATTGGGTGTAATGGCCGAGAAGCTAGGGTTATGCATTTTTCCTCAACAAATTTTGGCTTTGCAACAGAAATTAACAATGCCTAAACCACAGCTCCAATGCCAGCACCTTATTTGACAGCTTGCAATGATAAAGTGTATAACATTTGATCAAAATATGTGATTCTACTGTATAAAAATGTCATTTACATCACCCTATGCCTCTTGCTTAATATTTGATCTGCCCTTCTTGTAATTTTTTTTTATTCGGTTGTTACTTTTTTTTTTATGGTTTGTTACAATCATTTTCACATACAGTATGTTGGATGATCCTTTTTTAGACTTGCCTCTCTAGTACATTCACATTTCCATTATCATTGTTACATTCATTTGAGTTGCGAGCTTGTGACTAATAATCATGTTATTACTGGGAACCATCAGAAGCTGCTTATCCTGACCGAGACTGCACATGCTGGGTATAGCTAGTTTACTGGTAGAACTGTTTTACTGTGACGTGGAACTTAATTCTGTTCAAATTGCGGAGAGTCTGTCGCAAATAATAAGCATCTTTTTTATCTGCTGTACTCATGCTAGCTGATAATAAAATCATTTACAACTGCATCATTCACAACTGAGTGTATATACTGGAAATATAACTCGCATTTACTCTTGCAATAAAGTTTTCTTAGCTTACTCAATACAACAAAGCTATTGTAAGTAACCCTATTGTGCTTGCTGCGAGCTAGCACACTTACAGCGCCCTCCATAATTATTGGCACCCCTGGTTAAGGTGTGTTCTTTAGCTTCTAATAAATTCAGTTTTTTTCTAAATAATATAGGATCACAATGAAAAAAAGAGGAAAATCCAACCTTTAATTCAAGTGCATTTACTCAGTGGGAAAAAAATCCCACATTAAGAAATAATTCTTTTACATCAAATCATGTGTGCTACAATTGTTAGCACCCCTGTTGTTAATACTTTGTACAACCCCCTTTTGCCAACAAAACAGCACCTAATCTTCTCCTATAATGTTTCACAAGGTGGGAGAATACAGAAAGAGGGATCTTTGACCATTCCTCTTTGCACAATCTCTCTAAATCATCCAGCGACCTGGGTCCTCTCCTCTGCACTCCCCTCTTCAGCTCACTCCACAGGTTTTCAATGGATTTGAGGTCTGGGGACTGAGATGGCCATGGGAGGAGCTTGATTCTGTGTCTGGTGAACCATTTCTGTGTAGATTTGGCCACATGTTTAGGGTCATTATCTTGCTGAAAGACCCAGTGACGACCCATCTTCAGCTTTCGGGCAGAGGCCACCAGATTTTGATTTAAAATGTCCTGGTATTTCAAAGCGTTCATGATGCCATGCACCCTAACAAGGTTCCCAAGGCCTCTGGAAGAGAAACAGGCCCACAGCATCACCGATCCTCCCCCATACTTCACAGTGGGCATGAGGTGCTTTTCTGCATACTCATCTTTTGTGTTCCGCCAGACCTACTTAGAGTGTTTGTTGCCAAAAAGCTCTATCTTGGTCTCATCTGACCAAAGCACACGGTCCCAGTTGAAGTCCCAGTACCGCTTAGCGAACTCCAGACGTTTGCGTTTATGATTGTGAGTGAGAAAAGGTTTTTTCTGTGCATGCCTCCCAAACAGCTTATTGGCATGTACTAGATAGCGCCTGATGATTGTTTTGGAGACTTTGTGACCCCAAGATGCTACCATTTGTTGCAATTCTTTAACAGTGAGCTTTGGAGAACTTTTTATTTCTCTTACCATCCTCCTCACTGTGCGTGGTGGCAAAATAACCTTGTGTCCTCGTCCAGGCTTGTTTACCACTGTTCCAGTTGTTTTAAACTTCTTAATGATTCCTCTGACAGTAGATATGGGCAGGTGCAGGCGAGTGGCTATTTTCTTGTAGCCATTGCCTGACTTGTGAAGGTCGACACACATCTGCCTTACTTGAATGGTGTGTTCCTTTGTCTTTCCCATGTTGAAGAGTGGATAAGAGAAATGGCCTCTGTGTCACATCATATTTATACCCCAGGGAAACAGGAAGTGATGAATTACTAATTAAATGTTCCTAGATACTCTGATCAACTTTGTAAACTACTATAGAAATGACAGAAATACTTCAATTGCATTTATTTCCTAGGAATTGTTAGGGGTGCTAATAATTGTGGAACTGGTGATTTTATGAAAAATAATTATTTCTTAGACAGGGATTTTTTTTCCCTTAAAATTCACTTGAGTTGAAGGTTACATTTTTCTACAAATTTCAGTGTGAGAGTATGCTTCTGCAATAAAAATTGAATTTATTTTAAGGCTTTTAACACATCTTAACCAGGGGTGCCAATAATTATTGAGGGCACTGTATGTTTTCTTCCGCATTTCAAAACCATTAGCTGTTGTAGGATCAAGTGCGAAGGAGGGTAGATACTGCCACTTTTGCCTCAAACAAGAGTTGAAATTCAAAATGTTACAGGTGTCTCCTTATTGCCAATGTGGTCTGAATGCCTGTTGCCAATTTTTTTTTATCTCACCCTGTCTGTCTATTTCTAAGCAAGATTACAGACTAATTTCTGGGCTTATTTTAATGAAACTATGTGGAACGATTACCTATGACTGCAATAAGCGGTTGTGAGTTTTTCACAGGTCAAGGTTAAAGGCCAAGGTCCATGTTGCAGAAAAGATCATAAATGATTGTGCAGGTGAAAGTATACACTCTACCAAGTGCCCTTTTTATAAAATTTAAAAACATGATTATAAAGATGTGCTTTTTAAATAAATTGGAAGAAAATGAAACTGCCTGTATACACTCTGGGTCAAAAAAAAAAATGGACTGTAAGCTTTTTCTATGAGTATAATGTCGACAGAGGGAGACTGTGTACTGTTTGGACTTATTGTAAATTGCATTTTATTTTTCAACAGGATCATACTTTTGCCACACTGCACTGCAAAAAAAAAAAAAAAAATTGCAAAAAAAAAAAAAGGTGGCTTAAGACATAAATGGCATCAATCTTTTGTCTAGGCCTGGTCAGAGTCTGGATTTAAACCCAACAGGGATAAGGACTGATTTTATCATGCTCTGTTTGAGGTCATCAGTACTGAGTTAAATAGTGTTAACTCTTCTTTCCGGGGAAAAAGACTGTCTTCAAGTTTACCCACTAGGCTTCAATTTCAAAGAAAATTTAAGGGGAAAACTTTCCCGTGCAAATTTACTCTGTCAGTTTGTTTAGTTTGTGATTAATTTTCTTTGCCATTTATTTGTTCTTAAAAGTCTGAAAAAAAAACTCAATTTCTTGCAGTGTTTGGCCGGCAGGTTTTTTCCGACTTTACAACCTGTTCCTTATTGTGTTTCAGGGAGACAGTGGTGGTCCGCTTGTTTGTCAGGAACCAGACGGGCGCTGGAGTTTGTATGGACTAACATCCTGGGGTTCTGTCTGCTTCTCCAAAGTTCTAGGGCCTGGGGTCTACAGCAACGTCACCCATTTTGTGGAATGGATCGAGAGACAAATTTACCTCCACACATTCCACCTCTCCTAGCTGGGCTGTACAAATGTGGGAGGTCTGTTGTTTCTTTGCTTCTACCTTCAGTCATGGGTTGAGCTTAAGTGAGTGCTAACAACAAGGAGGTAGCTTTCACCTCATGCAGGTGGACTAAGGGTGAATTGCAGGGTATGTTGGAACAGAGCCCAAAAATGTTGGTACGGCTCCACTCAGACTGTCGTAAGGGTGGAGAGTCAGGACATCTGTGAACATTGTCACTGTGTTTTGTGACCATTCCAAGAGGGCGAGCCTCGCGGATAATTTAGCGTTCTTAGCTGTTTTCCTGTCTCTGTAATTTGCGAGCTGTGTAAACGCGTCACGTGTGTAGTGCATTCCACAGAACAGTAGTGTTCAGTCGACTGTCTGCTCATGACTAAGTCACACATGTGCTCATGCAAATAAACACTTGTATGCACATGCACTAACGCGCAAACCACATGTATGATGTATATAAATAAGACGACCTTGTATTTGTGCGCATGATGTGTATGCGTGTGTGCGCGCGTGTGTGTGTGCACGTATGTGTACACTGGTGTTTCTCCGTGCCTTGTGTGTGTAAGCCATTGTGTCAAGAAATGGCAAAAAGCGGTACCACAAGAAGGCTGTGTTAATGGTTCTCAAAGTTGCGTGATGGCTAAGTTCAAACACACAGTACAGCCTCAAATTTTTGCTCCACAACATGAATTGCCAAAGTTAATGTTTGCATTCCCACTTTAACAGACAATGGCTGTATAGCTTTTATCTGGTTTTCAAAATCAGTGATAAAGTTGTTTGCACTTGGTTTGTCTCATGCAGATCATTATTACAAAAATTTTAGATTTATTATTATTAGTATCTCAGCAGACTTATTGATGATGGTATTAGAAAGTTTTTACCGCGATTGGGAGTGGCTGTCCTCTAACCAGCGGCATCAATTTTCTGAATTGTCATCAGACGTATTTCAGGCTGAGCACTGTATATTGTGTGCAAATACATTCAGTTTTCATAGTATTGGTAATTATTGTATGTGCAGGGATGTATTTGTGTATAGAGACAATTTTCAGAGGGATGTTGAAATTACTACCCTTAAATTGTGTCACTGTGCAAATTCTTACGGTCCTCATTGTAGATTATCGATCTGCAGGTTTTCTAAAGTTGATAAGAAGGTAATATTTTATGAATGTTCATTCTTTTTCAAATTGGATGAAATGGACTTCCAGCTTTTTTTTTGTTTGTTTGTTTTTGTTTAGGTTGTGATTTGTTCAATTCATGGTTCAAGGGGTATGACTGTACTTCTGGACTAGCACAAAGATATTCAAACAATGAATAGGCCCCCTTCCTGAAAAAAAAATTATATATAACCATTGATGTCTATTTTGTACACAAATTGTACGCAAATATGTGACTGTCTGCAATTCTTAGTTAATAGCTGCTATCTGCATCTGAGCCCCAGAGCCCCAATGGAACTGAATGTCAGATGACATAGATGAAATAGCACATTGACTTTGTATTAGTTTGTATTATTAAGACAGTGATTCATGAATGCGTGTGTCCTCACAATAAGTTCACTTTTTGGCGCGACCTCCTTGGAAATTTTAATCGATCAAGAATTCTACGAAAATTAAATTGCTGTTGTGTCTTACCTTTGCAGATGGGAAAAATCTTTTCTGATAAAGTCTGAACATGGTGTTTTGGGTCAAATTGAACATTCAAGGATCAATATCTTATATTTCTAATGAATGAAATATCAGACCAGATTTCAAACCAGATTTTCAAGAAAGTCTTTATTAAAGGAGGAGACAGCACCCCAGCAAAGTATATTTCAGCGGAAAGTAGAATTCTTGAAGTGTCTAAAACGCATAGTTTTATAAATTTTAATTTGGTAATGATTCAGTGCGACGCATTTTTAAACCGGAAAGTCTTTAAATCAGCGTCAATACCTGGGGGCAGACATTTTTACTTGGGGAATCTAAGGCTGCGTTCGGAATGCACACTTGTCCACTCACTCACTCGCTCTCTATATTGTTTTCAATGTCGAACATTCACTACACAGTGCCCTATATAGTGGGTGAGTGTGCATTTCGAAAGCATTATCCAATCAAACGCCTGTGCCGCGGTGCTTGTGCGTCAGTTATTCTCTTTCATGACGTCAGTTGTTCTCTTTTCTTTCACCTGGGCCATGGAGGAGTTTAGAGGGCTTTCAATAAGCTCCCCCTTTACGGCTTGGCTGCCCGCAAGCTGTTTTTATTTAAGCTTGCCTGATTAACAATCAAAAAATTTATCGATTGAGCGACCAAGACCCCAATACATTACCTATAATTAGAAATGGTAATGAAAGGTGAATTCCCATGGCCTACATTTATATAATTGATATGGCATTGTAATTCCAAAACTTTCACTGACTTTGCAGTATTTGTTTTCACCGTCCTTGGGATTGTCACACAGCTGTGCAACCTTACAGTGCCCTTCAGCCGTAACAACATCCAGAATATAGAACGGATTCTCGCAGCCTCGCAAACTAATTTACTCAAATGTGCTGCTTAACGAGCAACATTAGCGCTGAAATTATACAGACATATTGATATTTTACGTCGTCATTTATGCGCAGAAGACGCCTCATAATTTTGTGGTGCAATGTATAACAATGCTATCAAAAGTAAATTAGAAGGTCGGGGCGCCCCGGTGGCTCATCGGTCTAAGCGTGCGTACCATAAAGGCCTTGTCCTTCCCGCAGCGACCTGGGTTCGACTCCGGCTCGGGTTGTTTGCTGCATGTCTGCCCCCATTCTTCTCCCCAACTTTCCTGTCTCTCTACACTGTACAACTGTCAAATAAAGGAAAAATTCCCAAAAAAATAATCTTTAAAAAAAAAAAGTAAATTAGAAGGTCGTCAGTTTTTACCAAATAGTCTGAGCAACTGTGGCTAATCAGGAGATGTAGACTGCAAAAGGTTAAGCTTATTTAGCATTTTTAAAGGAAAGGTTTCCGAAGATCAAATTCAAAATCAGAAGATTCCCCGAGTAAAAATGTCTGCCCCCTGATAGTGAAGCCAATTTGAAGACTCGCTGGTTTAAAAATGCATCGCACTGGATCATTACCAAACTAAAATTTATAAAACTATGGGTTTTAGACACTTCAAGAATTCTACTTTCCGCTGAAATATACTTTGCTGAGGTGCTGTCTCCTCCTTTAAGGGCAGTTAGACATACTGGTAATGAATGATAATGGACAAGATGTGTAGGCAGTGTAAGCACATGTGTAAGCATTTGTTTTCTTAATAATACATAAATATTTTTGTTTTTTCTGTTTATTTTGGACAACCCTCACTTAAAATCTGGCTTGGTGTCTGAAACTTTCATATTATATCCTCATATTGCGCAACAGTAGACAATAGCTACAGCTAAGTCAGCATATAATTGGCTTACATATGAACCCTTGAATTGCCATTTAACTTTGTGGATTAAAGAGTAATCACTTTGACCATACAAATGCAGTTGGTAATAGCTTGGAGAAAAATAATATTTATGAAAGTTAAGCAAGTAATCAGTCTATACGAGACAAGGTAAGATAAGCTAGTGTTGTAGCACTGCATTGTCAATTATTTGTTTGGACTGTGACTGCTAGTGTCCGGAATTGATTTGCATTTGTCTGTTTACCACTCTGCAGCCATAGAGAATATTGCAAATGGCATTGTTTTAATCAACGTTTCATCTGTTACATTCAGTTGTATTTGATTCTTTGTATGTGATATTAGCAGCAATGCTACTGTACGTGTGCTCAAGATAACTTGATGGCTTACGCCAAAGTTGAAATGTTTTAGTTACTTTTGTGTGTATCCAGTATCTTTGTGTGTGGAAACTACTATTCTTCCCTTCAGTGAGAAGATATTGATATTACTATCTGTGTTGTGTGTGCACATTTGTCCGTGTGTGTATGTATGTGTGTGCACACATTTGCGCACATGTGTGCATGTATTGGCGTGTACCTGGGTGTGTTTCTGTGCGTTGGTATGTTTATATTTGATGACTACATGCATATTATTAAATGCATTTGTATGCTTAGGTGTTTCAATGTAACATTCCATGTGAAGACTTCTTTTCTGTAATTTTTATAGTATTTTTATACAGCTTTTGTATGTGCTTATATGAACTGTTTTGGTCCCAAACTTGACCTTCGTATTTTTACAGCTTGTTATTATTTCAATTGTAAATGACAATCTGATTTTAAAGGACAACATGTATAAGCAGGTACATTTATGACTAGCATACCAGACTTTATTTCTATCAAATAATAAACTTTGTGAACACAATTGTCTTGATAGTTATTATTTGAATACATTGGTCAGAGAAAACTGTGCTTGATCAACAGTCTAGTGGAAATAACTGTATATTTATAAATTTATATGTTCGGTGCATCACGGAAAGGACATGTTCATGTACCATCTCTTTGAGATGAACCATGCACTGACTACCACCTGATGGCAGTATATAACAATTTTGGATTTTTGCCATTGTCTACCTGGTTGGACTACAAAAACTGAACTGGATGTAAGAATTAAATATTAACTAGACGTATTATTCAAGTCATTTTACCTTTTATATTTTTTTTCATATTAATTGAGGTCAATTGAATATTTCAATTTCTCCCAATTGAAATTTCTTCTTGGTCTTTACAATGATCTGTTGATGCCATTTTCATACCGCTTTTGCCTGTTTGCACTGCCTGATAATTTTCCTCAGAAACATTTTGCAAAATTTCTTCCCCCTCTCAATGCTGCTAAAACAACAGAAAACCATTTTTACTGTCACATCTGTCCCAGAGTCGAAAGCAGGATAATTACTCTATTCATGTTGTAAATATGATTTTATTCTAAATTGAATGTAGTTCTCTGTATAAGCATAATTTGTCTCTCACAGGAAACCCTTATCTCACTTTTGTGGGGAAATTACCTCTTGTTACCCGGTGGTGTTCGTTAAGGGTGGAAGACAATTGAAATAAATACTTGACCAGATTGTGATTGAAATATAGTAAATTTATAACAGACAAAGAGTAAAAATTACAAACTGTAACAGAGGGATGTTCTCAGCCACAGTTTGGAGAGCGCTCTGCCCGGGCATTGCCTGGGCATCAGTTCTTATCATCCACAGTCCTTTAGCTGTACATCAATTGGCTGTAGATCTGTCTGTAACCGTAGTCTAATCAGCTCCCGCCTTTCTTCATAGTATTGTCCAGTCTACTTTGGACAGGTCACTGAAAGGCGGTTACGGGATACCTGATGCCACTTTGGACTGCGCTTAGGGCGTTTTCTTTCTTGGCAGAAACTGTGAATTCCTGTGCCACTCTTGACCTTGGTCCTCTGTACAGTTCCTCTCACACACAGACACACATTCTGGGTAAATAGGTTTATAAGCTTTGGGGTATTGACATAAAAGATGTTTTAAGCAGTAAAAGATAAAAATAACACAAAAGATGTTTTGATAATAATACTGATGATAATAAGATGATAAGAATGCAAAAGATGTTTTGTATTATTCCACACTGTACACGTCCACCATCCAGTTTTTCATTGTTTCTTAGTCCTTGTTCCTATTAAAATACATATTTAGGAATCTATTATTTAAGATACAATGGACACTTCTCTGTGCAGAATGGAAGTCATCTCAATCAATTGTATTCCCACTTATTTGTGTAGTTTCAGAGAAGTTGTAACATATTTTTCTGCCAGTGGGATATAGTGCCTTCACATATTCATAGTCGATATTCATATGCCCCTAGTCTTTGTGTTGCCTTTAGCATGCTTCACCAGTTCCACCTGTCTTTATCAGTTTCCATAAGGTAATTTTATCTATTTTCATGATGTACGTCATCTCAGTACTCAAAATTCATGTCTAATTAATCCTGTTTTCAGCTGGAAGACAGTGTGTATTCTGTATTTTCCCAGTTCAGACATTACTTGTTTTTTGCTGTATTTTTTATAATTTACTGTATTTTATATTTACTGTATTTTTTCTGTTACTCATATTTGGGAGGTTCTGCCATTGATGTTGAAATGAGATCGTACAGTTTACATCATTTCCAGACCCTGCTTCCAAACAGAGTAAGGTTTGGCTCTCAACTCACCTCTACTCATGCTGTTTGTTTGTATATATGACTGAAACATGATGAATCTGGGTATGTGAATCGCAGGATACCCCAGGATCTCAGAGGGAAAATGGTACTTGCTGTGTTTCAGACAGTGGTTTTGCGCCATCATGCCTCCTCACAATATCAAGCTGACAAATATGAAAAAGCTGCAAAGAGTCTTTTTTTCCCTTCATCCTGAATTCTTGAAGCCACAGCATAGACCGAAAACCTGGATTACTAACAGGTATATTTGCAGTATCTCAGAAAGGAAGATTTTTTCAGACTCAATGGGAGTTTCAGGCCATAGCAGGATATATTTATTTCTGTCATTCTTCCCTTCTTTCCTTATATCCTTTTTTGTTTTCTTCCTTTCCATCTTTCCTTCAATCCTTTCTTCCTATCATCTGAAAACGTTTGTAACCTCTTCGGTTATTGCCTCTATTCAAGGCTCAAGAAATCGGAACAAGATTACATCTAGCAAGTAGATCAATGGTTAGTCGTACAATATACAGTAGTTGTGAAAGGAGACATTTATAACAACAGGGATACTGCAATTAATATTCTCAGACAAATCAAAAAAGGCAATTGGCAGGGCTGCACGACTCCAAATCTGCAGATCTGGTCAGCCTGCTGGTCTTGTTTTGACTGATTGCCTTTGTTGCAGCGTTGTGTCCACTCTGAATTATACTGATTCAGTGCTCTACTAAACCATGGTGAAATTTTTGTAATGCATATTTAGTCTATGGCTGTGGCTGGGGGCTTAAACAAATGACAGATCAAAATATAATTAACCAATAATTCAATTCAATAATTGAGGGCAGAAGTGTGAGGAAAAAAAAAAAACGTCCAAGAGACGAGCCCATGTTGTGCCCCCCTGCTCTAATGAAATTTAAATGAGAACTATGGGGTGATCATTCCCTAATACCATATACAAACTTGGGCCTGGAGTAAAAAGGGGAAATTACACTTTGTACCAACAGTTTGGAGGGGAAAAGTCGGGTGTTTGACATGAGTAAAAGTTTTAGCAGAAAAATGAGTTTCACAGCTTAATTGAACTGTTTGAAATGGTTGTAAGAAATTTCCTTTCAGAGCTTCAACAAATGCTTCATCAGTAGAATCAGTGGAAGTAAGTTTGAGCCAACAAGCTATAAACAGCACTGGATAGATATTTCTGTCTCCTGTATTATGTTCAGGTCAATGCTACACCTTAAGAAGCACTTACTTTTGAGCTTTAGTGAAACAGCCATTCTTCGAGTTAATTTGTACATTACCATGAAGACCCCGCAAGCCAGTTGTATTGTAATTTTCATTGGCACTACACACAAGGAAATCCCTGATTATGTTTTCACATTCGTATATGTGATGTCACCATCTGTCAGTGTTCCCTCGAACATTTTATTGGTTGAACTCACTGACTTTAAGACTATAAGTGGTAACTAAATGACGATGCATTACGCTCACAGATGGTGGTTCAAGATTTTTGTCAGTCAACACAGTTGGGAGTGATTAGTGAAAGTTAGAAAAATGCCATCTTTGTTTTGATGTACAACAAATGACTCAGGATATGGTTGGATGGACAAATGTTTGATTAGAATGACAGATTGACATTCACTCAAATTCAAAAGAATAGCAATGTAACCATGGCAACTGCATGCCCGAGTGACCTATCCCCGGTCAACGCAGTTTACAGTTACATGGCCTTAAGGCTTAATGTCAAATACATTTGCCTTTTAAAGTTTTTTGTTTTGTTTTTTTTTTTGTTTTTTTTTCCTGTTGCTTCTCTGTTGTGAGATATTTTAAGGGAAACATTTGGCTTGGTGCATCTTAATCTTCAAATGTTAACCTCGTTTAAATGCATATTTGCACTTCCTTAATTGCTTAGCATGGTAGGATTCTGAGTGCCATTGGATCTTCTGGTAGCTTCCTTTGCATGCTTGCTTGTCTGTCTCTCTCTGTCAGTTGCTGTCTGAGTGGCAATCTGTGTCTGTCTGCTTGTGTCAATCAGTCTGCCCATCTTCCTTCACTTACTAATATGCTGATTGTTTTAACTTTGATTCACATATGCAAGTGACAGCACTATAAAAGGCTGCAATATCAATTCTAAATCTGACCTCTATCAGTGGAACATTCTGTATATGACAGACTTCTCATGTAGACTCTTAATATCCATCAAATTTATTCAATGTAAAAAGTGGAGAAGAATTATTCGACATAAATATATGTATCATCCAACTGAGGAGATGCCGTAAGAAATGTTATGAAATGCAAAGTAATGCCGGTCAAATTTCTAGTTGATTGAAATTAAAAATAAACAACCATGTAATTTTCACAGTTTGGCTGTCAGTTGATTGTGGACTTTGAGGAGAAAGTGTGCAATTGCTGTTGGTATCCAGACCTATGCAGAGGTGCTACAAAAATAAAAAAAGAAAAGAAAATCATCATCAGCCTATACAATTAGGGACAGCATGCAAAAATGCCACAAACTTTCACAAGTATTTAAGCAGAGGAGGGTAATTGCAGTCCTAGAGGGGCACTGTGTTAGTATGCAGGCTTTTCAATCTACCGTTGACCCAAGCTAAATGAGGCTTTTAGCTGTACACATGCAACCATAGTTGTCTCCTTCCATGATGTGCTTACAGTGAAATATTTCATACAGGGTCACAAGCACCGTTTTTAATTGTCGCCCATGAAGTTTATAATGAATAATTAAACAACATAAGATGTTAGAGCGAAATATACTCGGAGCCATTATAAACGCATGGGTGAGGTATGTACTGTATTTGTGTTGATTTGTATTGCTTTTCCATACGAGTAGAAATGAAGAAGAGCATGTGGTATTTCAATCCTGACGCGCGCCACATGGACATGCTGAGCACTTCAGTAATAATGAACATTGAGTTGTTTTTGATGTGTACAGTGAGGCTTGACTTGTTTTTTTGGGTGTGTTCAATAGCTTGCATAAAGCCATCCACATGCTGAAAGAGGCACTCTGTAGTCTCCCTGGCCATGGATAGCATGAGGGTCATGAGAGTGGTGACTAGTAGCCTCTGATGAAGTGTCTGTAAACATAGGCGAGGCTTAGGAATTGATGGAATTGTATACAGTCTGTGGGTACTGGATAATCTACAACAGCCTGTACTTTCTGCTGAAACATGCTGATCTCCCTTTGAGAAAGTGTGCAGCCAAGATCTTTGGTGAAATTCTCGCTTCTCTGGCTTCAATAACAGCTGGTTTTCAAGGAGTTGCTGGATCACATGGCAGATTTGTTGGGTATGCTCCTCCAGGGTGCTGGAGAACACCAGGATATTATCCAGGTACGTACATACAATGCAGGAGATCATGCTGCGGAGGATATTGTTGATCAGTCTCTGGAACACAGCGGGGGCATTAGTGAGCCCAAATGGCATCACCAAATACTCCAAGCTGCCGGATAGGGTGTTGAATATGGTCTTCCATTCATCTCCGTCCTTCATGTAAATTTAGGTGGTAAGCATTGGGCAGGTTCAACTGTGTCAAGCAGTGGCATTCTCAGAGGCTTAGGAAGGCTGAATCCATGAGAGGGAGTGGGTTTTTTGACTGTGATGGCTTTCAGACCTTAGTAATCGATACATGGCCTAAGGGAGTCTTCTTTCTTTGACACAGAGAAGCTAGCACTGGCAGGTGAGGAAGAAAAATGGATGATGCCAGAGGCTTAGGCCTCAGATATATACTTGTCCATTGCTCTGAATTCACGAGCACAATCTACCCCTAGGAGGCTGCGTTCCTGGAGGGAGGTCAAAGGCACAGTCAGATGGGTAGTAGGAAGGAAGGGAGGAAGTAATGTGGCTCTTGATTTGCAGAAAGCTTGGTGGATGTTATGGTAGATGGAAGGGCCTCCTTTAAGGTCTAGCAACTCCTTGAGGCAGGGAGGAAGGGATGAATCTGTGCAGGAAGCAGATGGCTGGCAAGACCTTTAGCAGGACAGGCTCCATTCAATTATAGTGCCCCCAACCCAGTCAATATGGGGGTTATGCATGTCCAGGCATGGCATCCTAACAACACAGGGGTGTGCGATGATTTCAGCTGATAGAAGACAATGATCTCCATATTGTTACCAGTGATCCTCATCTGAACTGGACAGGTGGCTTCGGTCAATGTCAGGAATTAACATTTTTGTAAGGGGCCTGAGACCAGAGGGCCATAGGAGCCCCTAATGGCATGGGTTCGGTGGAGGAAATTGCCATCTGCTCCAGAATCAACTAAGACTTTAGCACAAATCTGGCAGTCTTCCCAGAGAAGTGAACAAAGAAGATAGGCCAGATGGAAGAGCTGGAGGCCCCAGAGACCACCTCTTCCCCCTGGAGAGCTCGGGGACATCGAACTGGGAAGTTGGTGATGAGATTATCAGCTGCTCAGCAGTAAAGGCAGAGACTTCAGTTGCTGCGACATTGTCACTCTGCTTGGTTGAGGTGGTTAAGCCTTGCATTGTCCACAGGCATGGGCTTTGATTGAGAAGGGTAGTAGGGTGACTGGGAGGATGTCCTGATGTAGTAGAGGACCAAATACTAGCTCTTTCATTCACCCGCCATTCCTCGAGATGGATGTCAATCCTGAGGGAAAGGTCAATTAACCAATCAAAGTCTGGAGGCAGGATCTATGCAGTCTGCTCCTGCTGTATCAGGTCACCCAAGCCATGCAAGGTGTCACACAGTGCCTGGGGATCCCAGTTGAGGAAGCAGCCAGAGTACTGAAATCAGTGGAGTAATTTGAGACTGATGGATTGCCCTGGTGAAGCTGAAAGAGGTGATGTGCAGCAACATGCTCAGCATGGGAGCAGTCAAAGATCTCTCCCATCTCGTCAGCAAATGCGGAAAAGGTGCATATAGCTAGATCCTTAGCCTCCCAGCGGGCAGCAGCCCAGTCGCAGGCATGCCCAGTCAGGCATGTGATGGCAAAAGCAACCCTGAAACGCTCACTAACGGAGAAGGATGGTTGTGGGTCAAACACCATGGGGCACTGTGACAGGAAGTTGCGGCTATTCATGGTCAACACTGTGTGATCTGAATATGGCTGCCAGACTAGAGCACATTTACCCAAGACATTAACATTCGCCACTGTTTGCTTTTAGTCGGTGGTCAATTCAAGTCGATCAGATGGCTAATTAGCTCGCTAGCACGCAAACAGATTTTCGCCATTAAATTAATGAATTTGCATTTCTGTGATAACTTGCATATGAAACGTTTATTTGGCCCTTTGATTGAATATTGCTGCAAAACACAGCCACACATCTTGGCATTTTAACGATTATATTAACTTACTTGAAATTGGCCTCTTAGGAAACCATTCATTTTAACGAAGGAGTTGGGTGTATCGATATGGATGCAAAATCCAGTTTTTAAACGATGATTTCATTAATTAAGGGAAAAAAGCTACCTGGCCCAATGTGAAAAAGTAATTGCCCCCCCTTGTTAAAGCATGAATTAATTGTGATTAACCACATTTTTTGAGTTTAATTTCACAAGCCACACCCAGGCCTGATTCCTGCCAGACCTGTTTAATCAGGAAATCACTTAAATAGAACCTGTCTGACAAAGTGAAGTAGGCTAAAAGGTCTCAAAAAGCAACACATCATGCCGCAATCTAAAGAAATTCAAGAACAGCTGAGAAACAAAGTCATTGACATTATCAGTCTGGAAAGGGTTACAAAGTCATTTCTCAGGCTTTGGGACTCCAGCAAACCACAATGAGAGCCATTATCCACAAATGGAGACAACTTGGAACATTGGTGAACCTTCCCAGGAGTGGCTGGCCTACCAAAATTACCACATTGTAGATTGAAAACTCATGCAGGAGGTCACAAAAGACCCCAGAACAACATCTTAAGAACTGCTGGCCTCACTTGCCTCAGTTTAAGTCAGTGTTCATGATTCAACAACGAGAAAGAGACGGGGCAAAAATGGCATTCATGGGAGAGTTCCAAGGCGAAAACCACTGCTGACCAAAGAGAACACAAAGGCTCATCTCACATTTGCCAAAAAAAAACTCTTGATGATCCCCAAGACTTTTGGGGAAATATTTTGTGGAATGACAAAAGTTGAACTTTTTGGAAGGTGTGCATCCTGTTACATCTGGCATAAAACTAACACCGCATTTCATTAAAAGAACATACCAGCAGTCAAACATGGTGGCGGTAGTGTGATGGTCTGGGGCGGCTTTGCTGCTTCAGGACCTGGACGACTTGCCGTAATTGATGGAACCATGAATTCTGCTCTCTACCAGAAAATTTTGAAGGAGAATGTCCGACCATCAGTTTGTGACCTTAAGCTCAAGCGTACTTGGGTTATACAGCAGGACAATGATCCGAAACACACCAGCAAATCCGTCTCTGGATGGCTTAAAAAAACAAAATGAAGGTTTTGGAGTGGCCTAGTTAAAGTCCGGACTTAAAGGGGAATGTTACCGCCAAACCTATGTAAACGTTAATATATACCTTGATGCTGTAAAAAATTGCCAATATATTTTTCCCCCCAATTTCCGAACTCTAAATTGGTAAATTTGGCGATTTAAATGCCTTCGTTTAAGGACGAGAGTGAACTGCCTCTCTCGTTTTGTCTCTTGTTAGTCCCAGCTAGCCACACAGCCAGCGTGCACTGTGAATACGGCTATGTACAGTGATCGCGATGGACCGTGTGTGACACGCATGCTACATGTACTCGGTGCGATACTAACGTTCGTTGATGCTACACCGGGCTAATTTATAATTCCCAAACCGAACTCATCTGCCTCCCTTATGCTTCTCTCCCCCAATAAGTATGGATAGCTCAGTTATAATGGCAACCTCATTCACATATAAAATTTAGTCACCCCAGACAAAGCCTGAAAGCTCAGACGGGGCTGTCCTCAAATTTTCCTCAAGACAAGTGAATCATGATTAATGCAGATATTAAATATCAGTGGCCCTGTGAACTGCCCACCAGCACGTTTCTCAATCTCGTAATATCACAGTCAGATGTAACATAACATAAAGTCAGCAGCGAATGTAAGAAATGAAAGAACACAGCTTTAAAACAACCAGCAACAGCAAAATACACGACACATAAAATGTGACAGCGTGCCGACACAGTGAGAACAATATTCATGTCTGTGCACAAGCCATATAAACATAAAGCACGAGTGTTTAGGATCATTTTACGTCAAACACACGGTAAATTTTACCTACATCAGAGGTGTACTCTCCGTTATTTTCACAGCACAAGGTCGTTTATTAAGAAAGATTTTACCATGAGCAACAGCATGGAAAGCGATAATGATTCTGTACTTCTCACGCGTTTCTTTTCTCAGGGGATGGAAGCTCTGATGACGTTATAAGAAAACTGTTAATAAAAGTGGAATAACTGAACTGCTCTCTTACTGATTATGCCATGGGGGCGACACTGCTTTGTATGCGATCGCAGATGAAGTTATTCTTTACATTATATAGCCATCCAGCGAGTCAGCTGTAGTTGCTGTTTGCTAAGGAGATCTTGGTAATTAATGGTTAGTCATATTAAAGCAATATGATCTTGGTTTTGCCCTAACTTAATTGTCTATATGTACTATGCATTAACTTATCTAATATGATGGGTTCAAGTTACACCAGTGGCCAAAAGACGCAAAATTACGGTGGTCGCAATGTTCTGGCCGATCTGCGCTTACTGAGAAAGGGCCACTTTTGAGGGGCGAAAATGAGAGGCAAAGTCAGGTTCGCTGTTAGGCTCTCTCGTGGGGTCTGCACGAACGGTGGGAAGCCCTCCAGGGGAGGGACATTCACCTGGGCTTCGATTAAAGCCAGCTCAGAATTTAATATCAATAGAGAAAGTAATGTTGTCTGGAAGCGCAGACAGCCCAAAATATTTTGAGAATGGAAAAACAGTATAACCAATGCCCGCGAAACCAATATAGCCTACACCCAGAAACGGGGCTCTGTTAAATCCGTGAATGAATTTTTCTAACAACTACACATAATTTATTAACAACATGTGAAAATTTCGCCTTTAAATCATTGGTACCGTTATCCTCCAGTGCGACAAAAAGTTGTTTTTATGCAAGCTATGTCAACACTAATGGGACATTGCCTAAGGAGCGGTCTCGGCATGGTTCTCAGTGGTTATAAAACACCGTATTCGTGGTGCTTGTGTGACCGAGAGTGGAGCTCTGCTTATCGCCGGTCTGCTTAACGCAATTCTGTAAAATGAGTAATCGTGACGATATGAATGTTTTAATGTCCTTTGTGTAATGAATAGCTTTGTTATGTTTCCAATCGTAGTTTTAGCACAGAGTGCACAGTGAGCAAGATGGCTTTTAATTAGCTAGACTGTATTCAGTTAATAGCCTACTGAAATTGAAGGTGACATCCTACAGCGATGTGCGCCGTTTATTTATGTCTGAATAGTAGTTAATGACGTTGCTACCTAATCAGAATTTTTTTCTTTCTTCGTTTTTCATTTAACATTAACTTACTTTGAATATTTGAATGCCAAATAGCGAAGCAGTGCATCGCTGAGGTGTAAATTCTCATCCAACTTCGAGTGAACAGTGACAAACCGTCCGTCCGCATTGGACCATGGTCAGACATCCTACTTTTGTTTTATTGAAACACCTGACGGGCATGGTCTGTCGAAGGTCCGACTTTTCACTCGACAGATGGTCTGACTCGGTCGGACAAGTAAAGTTTATTGAAACAGCCCCCTGCTTTCAGAACATCAGCTAAGTCCCACGGCGGATGACCGGTTGCATCTCAGAAAAACAACCAAGTCCAGCTTTCAGAAACTTGGCTAAGTCCCGCGTCGGGTGACCAGTTTTATCTCCATTCATCAGTTTCGATATCTGTGCGATCTCCAGAGTCGCTAATTTGGTTGAAATCTGAATCTAAATCGGAGCCTTTCTGTATTGTCTGCAATGGATTTTTGTCTTGTATCTCACTGTGTGACGTCACAGAGGAATGGGCGGGCTGATCTACAGAGGGTGAAGATCAGGCACTTTGAAACCGTATTTCGGGATATTGCGTCAACGCAAAAATTTTGAAAAAAATTCTCAAAAATAAAGTAGGCCACAGGTGACGGTTTTATATAGTTTATAGCCCTATAAAAAAATGCGATCATATTCCCCTTTAAATCCAATCAAAATGATGTGGCATGACCTTAAACAAGCCGTTCATGCTCGAACACCCTCCAATGTGGCTGAATTAAAACAATTCTGCAAAGAAGAGTGAGCCAAAATTCCTCCACAAGGATGTGAAAGACTCATTGCCAGTTATCGCAAACGCTTGACTGCAGTTGTTGTCACCGAGGGTGGCACAACCAGTTATTAGGTTTAGGGGGCAATTACTTTTTCACATAGGGCCAGGTAGGTTTGGATAGCTTTTTTCCTCAATAAATGAAATCATCATTTAAAAACTGCATTTTGCATTTACTTGGGTTATCTTTATCTAATAGTAAAATTTGTTTGCTGATCTGAAACATTTAAGTGTGACAAATACGCAAAAAAAAAAAGAAATCAGGCAGGGGACAAATAATTTTTTAAGAAAATTATAAATACTTTTTCATGACATATATATATGTTCACACACTGACACACAGTAAAAACACAACACTCATATGTATTAATCAAAAAGAAGAAACAACCAAAGTTATTCAATTCAATTTTAATACAAATAGAAAAAGAATTTCATTGTCCATAATACTGTAAATTTTCATCACATTATCTCATCAAATGTTTTCCGATATGCCATTGTGAATGCACAGACCCTCCACAAACTGTCAGTGTCCTCCCTGTGCTTGCACGCATGCGAGTAAACGGCGAGGCATCGATTCGCACAAACGTTGCACAGTTGCTTGGGCAATGTTCCTCCACTCCTCCTGTAGTGTTGCTGTCAACTTGGCGACGTTGCGTGGTTGACGTTGACGCTGGCGCAAACGACGACCCAGTTCAACCCACGTGTTCAATGGGGTTAAGATCAGGTGAAATGGATGGCTAAAGGTGAACATTGATCCCTGCTTGTTGGAGAAAGTCTCTGGTGAGGCGTGCAGTATGGGGATGGGTGTTGAACGGTAATCGTTGTTGTTCATGGTTGTTCAATAGTGGTTGGAGCACTGGTCTTAAAATCTCATCCACATTTCGCTGTGCCGTTAGACCTCCACGAATCACAACAAGTTCACTCCGAAATCTCACATTAATGGCAGCCCAGACCATCACACAATCCCCACCAAACCCATTTCTCTCCAGAACACACGTGTCTTGATGACATTCATATTGCCTCCTGTACACCCATTGTCGGTAGTCGGCAAATGACACACACAACTTTAATTTGTCTGAAAAACCCAATAATAGAAGACTCGTGGCAGCAGAAGATGATGAAGTTGAGAAAATTGGAGTCTGTTGTCTCTGTGACGTTGTGTCATGATGTTGCCTTGATACGGCCTCCGGCACCTTAACCCCACTGCTCGCAGTCACCGAATCATAGTCATGGCATGGATGGGGCGTCCGTGGCATCCTATTGTGTTCCGAGCCGTGTCTGTTGCTGTTTGGAACTGATTCCTCAGATGGATCCTCTGGATGTGTCGGTCCTGACGTGCCATCATAACCGGAAGTTGTCCTGCTTGGGGGTGGTCGTAAACACTTCCTGTCTGTTGGTAGCGATGCTCCAGTCTGTTGATGGTGGATGGACTGACCCTGAACTGGCGGGCAACCTCTCTTTGAGATGTTCTCCTAAGCAGCATCACCAAAACTCGCTCCCTCTGCTGTTCTGTAAGCTGTGGCATTCTGACACTGATGCTGATGGGAATGAACCACTGTGCCTTATGTGTCTGATGTCTTGCTTTGCTCTTGCATGCCATTCAAGTGATGCATTCAACCTACTGCTAATGACATGGCAAAAGTTATGTTTTGGAAATGTGATCCCCTGACAGACACACAAACTGGGTTTGAGCCTGGACTTGCACAAATTCCAGCTTTTAACTTTCATGTCACTATATTTTTTCTGTGGTAATTTTGATGGCTTTAAAAAATCAGCTACGATTTTTAAAATTAGGCGTGCGTTTTCACTGTGTTTCATATGTATATATGCATACTGCTCCTAAAAAGCCTTGCATCTGCTGTTTTCCTTATTTGATTTTAATGTAGGCTATTTTTTGGTGTCGTCTGTCAATGTCATATGAATAGAAGTTGACATTCTTTTTCAGTTGAAAGCACGTGATTAATGCTGATTGCTGGATTGGTGCGTGATTGATGATGTGCACTCTGGCTCGAAGGCTCTGTTACGTTGTTTATTGTGATCCTCTTGTGCGGCTCGGGTTGTCTCCCATGTTGCTGACGCAGTTCACTTGTATATTAAGTACAAAAATCGCTGTTGTTTTGTGAATGAATTGAGGCATAGGTAAAAACATATCTGAAACTTACTTTTGAATGCCGTGCGTCTGGCTTTAGCGCAAATAAAGGTTACATCCATCAGCCCCATCAGGTAAATGATTCAGCCCCATTGTAGCACCAGCAAGAAAAGTTTCTGGTGCCGCCGCTGTAAACTCCACAAAGCTAATGCAAACAAATGAATTAATTAATACATTAATATATTAATGCACTAATTAATGAATTCATTCATTCATTTGTTTGCATTAATTGATTAATTAGTAAAGACATGGATGAATCAGAAAAATGACGCGGTGAATTAGTGAAACATGACCTTACATCAATAACGTTCAAGTCACTTCTGTTAGAAAAAAAGAAGAAGAAAGAATTAAAAGTTCAGTATATATTATCAAGTCCTTTAGCTTGATTATATAGATAGACCTTCACTCACGGTAACTTAGATTAACTAGATCAAATTTTCGCGTTAGGTTTCAGCTAATATGAATGTAATGACTTTTGAGTGGAAATAGGCGACCATCAGTTCCAGGCGAACTTCATGCTGCCGCAGATGGGTCGTAATAGCGCGCTTTGGTGGGTGGGATTATGCTGCTTTGCCCGTGACCGCCTCAATGAGCGTGTAGTGGTGCACATCCTTCAGAAATTGGTGTCGTCGGAGGTGCAATTTCTCTTATAAGACGGAAGCGAATAGAAATGTTAGCCTAATTGTCGCTGTATTCGGATTGTACTTTATTGTTTTGTGCTCAAGATTGTTTTAAACTACAGCCTCCCTATGGTACGGTTTTTGCATCCTCCAGTTTTGCGCAAATTGAAACGACGGTCGAAACTGCGGTAACTCACGCATATTCTCTTTAAACGCTTCGGCAGTAGGGCTTTGTTCCAAAATGCAATCGCCAAGCAATGGATCTAACGTTCCCGGTAATTTTACTAATCAATTTGTTCAGCCACCCTGGCGAATTGCCTTATGGTCGGTCGCCTACTGTTTCGTATTAGTCGTTGCAGTCTTCGGAAACTTGATTGTGATTTGGATAATCCTGGCACACAAGCGGATGCGTACTGTAACCAACTACTTTTTGCTTAATTTGGCTTTTTCTGATGCTTCAAAGGCTGCCTTCAACACACTTATAAATTTCATATATGCTGTTCATGGTGAATGGTACTTTGGTGACTCATACTGCAAGTTCCACAACTTCTTTCCTGTCACTGCAGTTTTTTCAAGCATTTATTCGATGGCTGCAATAGCTGTTGACAGGTATGGGATTATTTTGCTCTGCCATGTTTTCCTGAGAAATATAATCTCCGTCATGATTTTTCATTATATTTTGCAAATATGGTGAATTTCAATACAATCACCTCTTTAACTGGAGCTTTGATCTAAGAAAGGTTGTCTCAAGTTCTTATTCATTGAGTGTTATAGGCTGCCGCTGCATGTGGGTTGTATTTATGAATTTATTTTTTAATTTATTTGCATTCTTAATTTAATTTTATCAGAATGTATTTGTTCACAGTATTGTTTTAGTTGGTGTATATTATTACTATTTATTTATTTATTTATTTATTTTTGTTTGTTTTAATATTCTGACAGTAGTTGTGGTTGTAAATTTTATTGTGTTTCAAATGTGTTCTTAATTTCCTAGGAATACAATACTCATACTCGTCCTGGTGGTTCTGTTTAATTGACAGAATATATCTATATTTTGGAATTGATCTTAAAAAAAAAAAAAAGTAATTGAATTGCATTAATCTTGGTAAGTGGTATATACTTTTACCATAATGACTGCATACCGCTAAGAAATTTTTCTTTCAATACCATTTTGCCTTAATAAAATAATGCAACACTGTAAAATGTTTACCATAATGTATCTTAGCAACAATTAATATGACTGAAAATTCAGAACAATGGTTCATACATGCTTTGCCAAAAAGGGATGTAAATACGCTAAAATTAAAGCTGATCATTTTCCCCGTGACCTTGTGCTATATTGTTTTGTTTCAAATCTAGGCTGCACTGTATAAACTGCTATGCATGCAGTTCCTATAGAAAAGAGTGCCAGTAGGGTGAACATAATATGTTTACTGTTTCTTTTTTTTGTTTGTTTTTGATAATGGCATAACTTTTAGTGAGCACCATCATTAATTGGACAGCGTCACATCATTTATAATTTTTGTTCTGTTTGCTTAGTCAGTCATCGAGTCTGAATCCAATTGAACATGCATTTTACATGCTGAAGATGACTGCAGTATGGTCTTGGCAGACCATCACCAGGAAAGGTACCCAGTGTCTGGTGTTGCCTCAGACTTCAAACAGTCACTGCATGCAAAGCATGTGCAACCAAATATTAAAGATCATTGTTTAACTATAGGTTAAGTTGAACTGTCTAATGCATTATTATATTACCTCTGCCAAAGAGGTTATGTTTTTGCCAGTGTTCGTTTGTCTGTCTGTCCATTTGAGTACAAGATAACTCAAAAAGTAAAGGACAAATATTTCTGAAATTTTGTGGATGGATTGCCATTACATCTGGGATGGATCCTATTGATTTTGACTGCGATCGGTCAAACAAGTAGTGTGGTGGAGGTATGCACTCTACTGAGTACCCTTCTAATATTTGTACGTGCCCAAAAAAAAAAAGGGGTGGGGTGGGGTGGGGTGGGGGGTGCGTACAAGAGATGATGTCATAAATAAATGGTCCACTTAATATGGATGAAAGCACCTTCAAATGAAAGCTGACATTCTGTCCTTTCAAACTCAAAGTGCCGAAGTATAGAACCAAAATAAACAAGTGGTGGTAGGCATAACATACTCCATGTAAGGGAGATGTATTGGCGCTTTGGGCTTTGAATATCCTGGGATCCCCCCCCCCCCATTACATTTGACCTCTACCACTGATGAGCTTAATAGGGTCACACCATAGTGTTGTATATGGCTAGAAGTGGAATTGAAAATTGCGTGTTCAGATTTCAGTTAGATTGGAGCAGATTTAATGGAGTTAATACAAAAAAAAGAAAAAAAGTGCCACTGAAAACAAGATCCCCTCCCCCTTTGAGTGAGGTAAAAAATGCGTCACTGTCTGATGAATTATGGTGCTCACTATTCATTGAAACTCACAGTATTTCTTTAATGGATTAAAATTCAGCATGCCAGTCATTGTCAGTTGTGCATGACTGATGAGAGGTGATATTTGAAAAGTGCAAATTTATTTTGTCCTAATGTAGAAGGAGACACTTTCTACTCAGTGCACGTGGTTACTTTGCCCTTTGTGAGAGGAGAATACATGTTGCCTGAACTACAGGCATGCTACAACTGTTTGCCATATTTGATACAGAGAGAAGCCACCAGTCAGCATAAAAATGTACAATAAAGTCTAATTCAACGGCAAAATGTATCATTTGAATGTGAGTCATACCTGTCTTAGATGACTTAGTGGGATCATATTTGACGGCTATCAGTGTAATATTGTGTATTTTTTAACTGAATGAGAAAAATAACAGTAATTTTTTTTAATCTGTTGAAATGTCCTGTCTTCCTATGTGTTGTAACAAATTGTTGTATTTTAAACTACTGCATTCATATATTTGTAGACCCTCTCTTAATCTGAGGAGTCGACTTGCAAAACCTAAGTCAAGTTTTGAAAATAAATGAAGTATCTCCCTTAGCCTCTCTTTCAGGCACCTGTGCATGTCCCGCTGATAGCTCCACTTTCAAAACCTACTAAATCATGTAATAAATTTTTAATGGAAAAAGCGAAACTCTGTCAAAACCCGCCCAGTCAAGGAGGAAACTGTCAAATTCTGCTAAGTCAAGCTGGCGGATAGCTCACTCGGTTAAGGCACCGCATTGCAAAGCACAAGTGACTATCATGGTGCGGGTTCGAGCCCCGGTCATACCAACCGGCAGTGGTCGGCAGCTTTTTCAGTGTAGCGCACAATTGGCCATTGCGCTACAGGGATGCAAATTGGGAAGGGTCTGCCAGGAAGGGTAATATTAAAATGGTTGCTTCGTTCGTTGCTTAAGGGCCTCCTGTTGGCCAGCCGGGCACTCGTCAGGAAGATTCTAAGCTTGTTCATCTTCGGGTATCCTCCGCCCTCGTTCTGAGCTTGCGAGGATTCAACCAATGAGTGTGTAAGAAGCAGTAGGCTGACAGGCGCATGCTTAGGAGGAAAGCCGCAAACTATCTTCACTCTCCTGAGTTGGCAGCAAGGGGTCGCATATGAGCAAGTCTTGTACATAGTGCCCCAATCGGGCATTCCAGATTCGGGTGGGATTGGAGATGCCAAATTTAAAAAAAAAAAAAAATTCTGCTAAGTCATCAGCCAATGTGGAAACGTGATTCCATTTTTGTTCGCTAGAAGGAACCAATCACAGTCAAGCTTTTATAACCTGTTCAGCTTTTGCTTTCTCTGACTCAAGATGTGGTATGCAGACTCAAGTTTCGTTTTGATCGCAGAAAATGCAAAGAAATGTCCTTGTAGGGGTTCAAAAAGGATTTGAACCCATGGACTCATGTTTATGTAGTCATTGTCATAGCAGCTATTCAACCAATGTGCTGTCTGTAGCATTGAGTTGCATATAGAGTGGGTCCTGAGTCAAATACCTTCACCTATTGAGCAACGGGTCTGGTTTAAACACTGTCGAAACCTGCTAAATTTCCACTCCACTTTCAAAACCTGCTAAGTCAAAACTTTGTGTTGCAAAATCAAGTAATTTCTTGAAAAAATAATGAATTGCCTCATGGATTATGTCTGCAAGGCTAATAGTTTCAGTATAGTGAAAATTGGTATCCATGGAATATAATTTCTATGCCTACCAAAAAAATCTGATTTTTCTAAAAAATGGACCAACTTGACTTAGAAGGCTTTGCAAGTGGACTCCTCATTTGTTCTCTCACTGTGTAGGTACATGGCCTTCATTCATCCTCTGAGGCCCAGACTGTCAGCGAAGGCCACTAGAGTGGTTATTGTGTGTATCTGGGCCCTGGCCATTGTGTTGGCGTTCCCCCTCTGCTTGTACTCCACCACCGTGAGGATCCCCCAGAGGACGCTGTGCTTTGTAAACTGGCCTCGGTCTTCAGAAGACTCTCTTATGTGAGCACCTTCTTTCACTGTTCTTGTTCACCAAAGTCCTTCATTTAGCGACTTACCTGCAGACAATACTTGATGCTCCAGAAATATTGAGAAGTATTTTTAGCTTGCATGCCTCAAACTGGTGGAGATTGTTCTTGGAACGCATTGTGATAAAATATCACAATGCCACAAAAAAAAAAATCAATTTAAAACTGTTTTCAACTACACCACTTCAGTCGAGTCAAAATGTATTTGTTTGATGGAATCTTCTCAGAGTAAAACAGTCTTTTTGCGAGAACAAACAGTGCAGCAGGTGCCACTCTCTGATGACCTCAATCATAGCGGTTGTTTTGAAGCTGTGAGTGTATTGAAGGTTGTTTCAGCCATCACAATTTTGTAAGAAGCCCTTCCTATAGCACAGACAGACACAACCAGGGAAATATCTGCTTAGAAACTGGCTAAGGTTTCAGAAGGCAGTTTGCAGTAGTGCGATGTTTCTTCTCAAACACTTCCTGGTGTCTCACTGCTTTCACTTTAGTCTCTGCGTAATATTGTATCCATTTTTAATGTGCTAATATGCAATTTGTTAGAAACTGGCAATATCAACTTGTAGAGTGGGGTTATCGCTGTAAACTTCAGGCCGATAATGGAGGTGAGTAAGCCAAGGCAGGCTGGTGTCTAAAGCTTACTGATGAATTCCAAGTAAACAGCACTTTGTTTAAAACCCCTTTGCACAGATATAGATGCCGGCGTTCGTAAATTCCGAAATTTAATTCCATAATAATTCTGTAATTGACTTTCCAAATGTCTTGCTTCACTGGAAAAATTTTCCAGAGTCTCTGACACAAATTCCTGAGTTATGAAGCCTAAATAGGCTCATGCATAACAGGAAAAATTGGCATTTATTTGTATTCTGCGCAAAGGGGTTAATGTGCTGTGCCATAATTTCTACATTTTTAATATTACCATCAATATTTGTGCTCAGTATTTTCATTTTCACTTTATGTTATGCTTGCTAGCCTGGCTATCCTTAGATGCCTCTTTTTGTTTGTTTCAGGTACCATATCATCGTAACTGTACTGGTATATATTCTGCCTCTAGTGGTGATGGGAATTGCATACACTATCATTGGAATTACTTTGTGGGCAGGGGAGATTCCTGGAGACACCAGTAAAAATTATCATGGGCAGCTTGCAGCTAAAAGGAAGGTAAGGCAAGGGTGTGATTGTAAGAATAAGCACAATAACAGCACTGTTGGCTCGCACTAAGTAGTTTACAAGTTTGAGAGCTGGCCTTTTTTCTGTGAGGAGTTTGTGTGCTCTCCCTATGGCTGTATAAGATTCCTCAAAGTTACCTTTTTTTGGTTGTCTCTCACAGTCCACAGAGCACAATCTGATATCACCATACAAGTGTTGCTTTTGGATCACAGACTGTATAAAAAGATGGATACAGCACCCGAGTCTGAAAAGTGAGGCCGATGCGGAAATCTCTAAAAATTGCTTTCTATTTAATGGCCAGCAGATGGCGACGTCTTTGGTTGCAGAAAGAAGTTCAATGCTATAGATGTCTATGAGAAAATGACCCTACTATCCCACCTGATTTATTATTTCAATAATGATTTTCCACATCATTTTATAGTATCTATCGCAAGTTTCAAATCTCCTTCAATATATCATGATGTTCATTTTTGTAAATTATGGTCCCAAATAGACTAGAATAAAGGAAAAAGCCAGAATATGCTTTAGGGGCGTTGCCATCTTCTGGTCCTTGTCTGATAAGGTTAGATCCAGAGCCACGCTCCTCTCTGGAGCTTCAATTCACGCACTTGTCCAATGGGAATCACATCCGGTTTCAAAATGACAAAATGATGCTGTTCAAATTGCAAAAATCGAGGCTTCCTAAATGGTATGCTGAAACCAATGGGTGACATCACAGTTGCTTCGTCCATCTTTTTATACAGTCTGTTTGGGATGAACAAAATGAAGTTCATCCAGGATTAACATTATAGTCCACTGATGAATAGCAGCTCAAATATTTTCATGCTGCACTTACAAATATCATGCGTTTTAGTTGTCTAAGGTTAGCAAGCTTTTCATGCAGAAGAGCAGAGACTTCTGGAGATGCATTTTATCAAGAAAAACCCAAAGTAACTTTTGCCTTGTGAATTTTTTGAAATTTTCAGATCACTTTCTTACTGAAATAGCTCACCTTCGCAGCTTTTGCTGACTTGAACTGCAAGCCATGTCTTATGCATGGTTGTAAAGCCTTCTTGGTTCCAGGACGTCATCATAGCAGTGCTGCTGCTCATTTATGGACCAGAATGTTACTCCTGGACAAGCATAATTTACTCGATCCCAGAACAAGATTTAACATGGCATAGATGTGCAGTGGGCTAATTAGAGAGTCAAACTTGTCAAAATAATATTGTAATATTTTTGTGTGAGTGAATGATGTGTGTGTACATGGATTATTGCCCATGTATTCCTGCCTCCCATCCTGAGGGTGCTGCAATAAACCCTCGGCTGTAATAAGTTAATTGGTGGATGGATGAAACAGAAAAGCATGAGTGTTTAAGAGGAGATATAAGTTTGTTTTTAGGAGATCAATTGTTCTTACAAACTCTACCCGGGAACCATTCTGGTTGCATTTATGACCAAAGGATATGCAGGTTTAATGTTTTGAGTTGTGTAGGTCAAAGGGCAGCAGAAATGTTGTGCAACATACTCCTCTCTGTATTTTTTTGCATGCCATAGAAACTTCCCTCAATTTAATCCATTTTATGAAAAAACCATGTTAAATTTTGGTTGGAAAATCAAGCACATTCACAAAATCTTCACTTTGAATCAGTCTCTTGTCAACTATCACTTTTCATTCATGTTTACAATAATTTAATGAAACCAATTACGTTTGGAAATATTAAGCCATCTGGCCTTGTGTTGACAGTTCTCAAGAAAGTAAAATAACTTTAGAAAATTAACTTCTCTCAAAAACTTAAGGAAGATAATTGAGTCAGCTTACTTAAGTTCTTAACTCAAAATTGTATTGGTGCAATAATTGTAATTAAATTCTGCTTACTTTGCATATCACACTGTCTGCTTAATATCTTCGTATATTCATTTAGCTCATCTTTATGCAAAGTGACTTGCTGAACATTTTGAAATGGTTTACATTTAAATACCCAGATATTTACTTAAGCCATTCAGGCCAAGTGTCCTGCTCAAAGTCACAATGACAGAAGCCTTTTTTGGAATAAACAAGAGACCTTGGGATTACAAGCCCTGTTCACCACTCATTATGCTAGTTTGCCACCCAACAGTTGGGCAAGAACATCTGTGCGTATATGATGTGGGTAGGTTTATGAAAACAACATCAAGTAATATGCTACTTTTGACTTAGAAAAATTGTGTCCTCCATAATTAAGAGAGACATTCTTGCTTAGAACACTCAATTGTTTCAAATTGGGTCAAGTTTTCCTTTAAATCGATTTAAGAATATTTCAACCCTGTTGCTATGACTTTCTGTTCAATTTTCCAAATATCCTTTTGTTTTTTTGGAAAGCTGTAGACTAAACATAATTTTTTTTTTTTCAAATAAGGAGTTTAGATTCTCATACAGTATGCCAGTTGATGTTGATGATCAGTAGGGGAAAGTTGCCTTTGTTAAGGGAGGTAATTTTTTCTGTTTCACTTTCTTGAAAGCAATGTTGGTTTTTCTCTGCTAATTTCAAGTTTTCAAGTGTCTACATGAGGCTGACATGCATAAACGTATCTCCTGGAGCATGGTATTCATTTTAAGTGATTATTATCCATTGTATCTCTGAACTAACAAACTCTATCCTGGTTTGTAGGAAGAGCACGCTGGAATATTGCCACTAACCACTCAAACAACTGTGACGTATTATACACTCACAGTCAAAAGAAACGCATCATGAGAAATGTTTGATTATTATTCACTCAAGGTTGTAGAATTGACTCATTTTTTGAGTTGAGATGTATTTTTTGGCCCCTTTACAAAATAAAAAGCTACTCAAATGTAACCCGTTCACACTTGAGTAATTCTGGAGCAGTAAAATCTAAAAGTGGGCTTTCTCCTGAAACTTTCGTGATGCGTTTCTTTTGACTGTGAGTTTATTTATATATGAATAAGAAATGAACTGTGATACATATTTGTGTTGCATTATTCCTGTAAATTTTATTTATCATTGTCACAATATATTAATGACTACATACATCATGGATCATGCAGTAATTACAGCACAGTTAATTTGGTTTGGACATTAAAAATGTACTTGAAATTGGTATGTTTCTTCAACATGAAGTTGACAATAAAATTGCATCACTCTGAAAATACTTCTGGGTTGTTTACATGTTTGGGGAATATATGTAAATAAGCACATTTTTGAGAATATAAAGCAACTGGGTATGCATTTGCTGATATTTTATTAATATCTGCTAATATGTTTGTTGAGAGTTTATCTTATTAGCCTAAAACACTAAGTGGTAAAATATTTAGCAGTGTGTTCATTCATTCATGAGCCTTCATGATTTTTTTTCCCTAAATGGCAAATAAAGCATGCTATTATTTGTACAACCCCAATTCTGAAACAGTCAGCATATAATGGAAAATGCAAATCAAATGAAAAGGAGTGATTTGAAAAGTCCTTTCACCCTCTGCTATAATGAGATCACTGTGACCACACGTGACACTTTAATTATAGCCCCCGGACAAAGTCAGGCAGCTACTATGGATTCACGCGTGTTGTCTCCGCCACTGCCGCGTCCATAGACACTTGTGGATGCTCTACAGGCAGCAATTTTTGACCGATTACTTTCATATTCGGTAAGGACATGTGTTGTACTTCACTTATGACACCTAAGTGATTTTGGTTGCCATGGCAACAGTATTGGCCAATTAATATGCAAATTAGTGGTAAAACATAGAGGTTACCTTGTGGACGCAGTACAGGCTGCAATTTTTCACCGATTACTTTCATATTTGGTATGGACATGTGTTACACTTCACATATGACATTTAGCGATTTGCAACAGTCAATTTGCCAACAGTTGCGTAAGTTTATAATCCATAACTCTGATAACAGCTTACAATTTTTCATGAAGATTTTGAGCATTTCATCCTCTGCAATGTGTAATATAATTGTAGCCCCTGGACAAAGTCGGGCGCGGCTACTATGGATTCAGGCGTGTCATCTTCGCCACCGCCCCATCCACATCCGTAGACACGTCCTTGTGGACACTCGACAGGCTGTAATTTTTGACCGATTACTTTCATATTTGGTAGGGATGTGTTATACTTCACTCATGACACCTATCGATTTTGGTTTCCATGGCGACAGTATTGGCAGAATAATATGCAAATTAGTGGCAAAGCATACAGATTTCTTTGTGGATGCAGCAAAGGCTGCAATTTTAGACCGATTACTTTCATATTTGATATGGACATGTGTTACACTTCACTGATGACATCTAGCCATTTTGGTTGCCATGACGACAGTATTGGCCGCATAATGCGCAAATTTGTGCTGAAACATTCACACTTCCTTGTGGAAGCTGTACAAGCTGTAATTTTTGACCGATTACTTTCATATATGATATGGACATGTGTAATACTTCACTTATGACACCTATCAATTTTGGGTGCCATGGCAACAGTATTGGCCGAATAATACGCAATTAGTGGCAAAACATAGAGATTTCCTTGTGGATGCAGTACAGGCTGCAATTTTGGACCGGTTACGTTCATATTTCATACAGACGTGTTATACTTCATTTATGATACCTATTGTTTTCGGTTGCCATAGCGACATTATTGGCCAAATAATGTGCAAAAAGGGGGAGAAGTGGGCTTTCGGGGGCTACACCCTTGCGGTCGCGGCCGACCAAACTGTCTAGTTTAAAAAAAAAGGAATCTGGTTGTATCTTGGTGCGTAAGGGATAAAGCAGAAACCATTTCTAAATGTGTGTGATCTTGAACCCCTCATATGTCACTGTCTGTAGAGCTGTTATGCAATTGTAATGGATATTCTGACATAAGCTTGGATACACTTTGGATAAACCTATGTCAGCCAACTCCATTCACTGCTGCATCTACTAATGCAAGTTTAACTATGCAAACACTGTCTAAAAGCGCTGCTGACTTCTCTGGTCTCAGTGTCATCTGAGATGGACAGTAGAACAATGGAAGCATGTTTCTTGGTCTAAAAACCACAAGGACAACCCAAGCTCTAATCATTGTCAGGTCAAAAAGCCAACATCTGCCATAGTATGGGGGCATGACAATGCACATGGCATGAGTGACTTGCACGTTTTTGACAGTACCGTAAATGGAGAAACATACGAATTATGGAGCAAAATACTGTATATTGCCATATAGATGTCATGTATTCCAGAGATGTCCCTGCGTTTTCCAGCATGACAATGCCAGAACATATGCTGCATTGATTACAAGCACATGACAGTGCAAGCAAGGTTTGCAGATGCTAGGTTGGTCTGCCTGCAGCCCTGAACTGTCTCTCATATCACTGAGCAGCTGAGGACCAGCATAATAGAAGAATTAGGGAAAATTTCACTTGGTAGACATGATCAATTGGGGCCTTTAGTGTGCAATTGCTTAATGGGTGTGATTAAGGGACATGAAGATGCTGCACAGTGGTAAATTGTCATCTGTGCCAATTTAGTTGCCGGCATTACATCGTATATTTCAATAAGCCACAAAATTCATGTTAAAACACTGAATAATTTGTTGGAACACTGTTTTCGGTATGGGAGTGGGTGCTTGGACTTTTCAAATCAGTCCTTTTGGATTTTATTTGCATGTTCCACGATGTGCTAACTTGTTTGGAATTGGGATTGAGGAACCTGTCTCCCAACCGAGTAAAATGCAATAATGTTTATAATCTGTTTATTGCAAAGTATAATCCATTGTTTTGTTCACAAGAAAACTGGTATAAGTGCAGTAGGCTGAGTAAAGAGTTGTGGTGACCTCATTTTGAACATATCTCCATCAACTATACTGAAAATGTGCAAACCACGTAAGATGGTAATGCAATATGTAACATATTCCAACTTCCCTTCAGTTTTCCTGGTTTAATACATGATCCTGGAAATGTAATGAAATCTCATAGCGACATGATTCTACTGTATGACTGTGAAGAATGGAGCTGTCTGTAATATTTTGCTATGTGTAATGAACTTTCCTTTGGTAGGCAATGGTGGAATCCATCTTTGGAGGGCAGGCTGCACTAAATTCCTCCCCACATGTTGGATTTAAGGGACTTCCATGTGGGCCAGTGAGGGCATCAAGAATTGACATTGGCTGCACTTGCTAGACATTTATAGATACAATTTATGACAGGCGTTTACATGCCGAGCCTGTCACATGAAAGCATGAACTCTTTTTCTTCATACTGCAGACCCTAGCTCAAATTCTTATTAAATGGCTGAAGCCAAGCAGGGGGATGGGGGAAATAATTAATTTTTCTCCCTGAGAAAATTGTTCTCTTACTTCAATTGCTTACTCTAAAAAAAAACGTGTGTGTGTGTGTGTGTGTGTGTGTATATATATATATAATTGAAGTGCAATAATTAAAACATAAATCAAGGAAAGACTTGAAACCAGATGACTGTAACAATCATTGTTACCTCCAGCTCACATTTCCTGGCAAAGCTGATAGTTCTGCTCAGACTTTGGAGGCCTAAACTCGTGAAACTAATGAAAATGTCTATTTGACTGAAAAACTTATGGAACTGAATAAAATATCTATCTGATTAAATTCCCAATGGTGGAGCTTGTCTCGGTCATGAAGCATTTACAGTAATAGGATTAGTTTTCTTTGTTCCGCTGTCTTCAACTGAACACAATTGAATTAAAAAGTGCTGCTTTTGAAAACATTAACTATTTGTTTTCAAGCAGTCAGCACCATTGTAAAAGAAGGGATGAATAAGTTGTGCACACTGTTTGGTACTTTCAGATAATCACAAGGTATGGACCTTCTCAACTACATAACATAAATTTTTTATTTATTATTGTTTTTATTGAGGAATTTATTTCAGGAAGTACCTCTTAAATGATTTAGATTTTAATCAGTGCCATGTCATATAAAATAATAATTTTAGTGCTCCACTGTAAAATGATTTATTCTGGCCTGATTCACATGCTGATGCTTATGAATATTTCAAATATTTGAAAATGCAGAACACTATTAAAACATTTATATTTTAGCTCTCTCGATAATTATGTGTATTGCATTGTTGAACAACAATCCTTGTTTTTTTTCCCCATTGTCTCCTGCTGGAATTGTGATATACCTAATGAGTTAGGTCTGTGAGCCTAAATGGTAAAATATGTAATTCTGATTTAATCCAGAGTTAAGAATTTACTAAATGAATGGTAAACTGCAAGAGTTTGCTGCTTACTGTACAATATATTTGCAATAAATTGCACAATGAAACCTTATTTGTAAAGCTGTTTTTAGCAATCTTGGAGAATAAGCCCAAATTAATGTAACTACTCTGATTAAAAGAATATTTAACTACAACAACAACAACAACAACAACAGCAACTGCACTGGCACTCAGAGAGGGCAGACCTCCCCCAAAGCCAATATTCCACCCTTCTATAACATAAAAATCTGCAAGGCCAGCCACTATATTTGTATGATTGGCTAAGTTTTGTTGCATTGCACTTCACGGTCATCTAGTGCATTTAAAGATATGTGGCATTTATTTCACTCTTGCAATCCAGCAATGGTGAAGAATCCTTTAAAAAAAATCTGAGGTCTGAGTGGCTGGGACATGCAGTGTGGCGGGAGCAAAGGGTGCTCGAGCACATGCCTTTTTAGCTGATTGAGCCCTAAGTACCCTTTATTCAAGGTGTGTGTGTGTGTGTGTATGTGTGTTTTTTTAAATAACATCAATAAGAAGATTTAACAATTACAATCCCAATTCCAAAAAAGTTAGAATGCTGTGTAAATTGTAAAGAAAACAGAATGCAATGATTTGCAAATCTCATAAACCCACATTTTATTCACAATAGAACGTAGACAACATATTAGATGTTGAAAGTGAGACATTTTACCGTTTCATGAAAAAATATGCGCTCATTTTGAATTTGATGGCAGCAACACATCTCAAAAAAAGTTGGGAGAGGGGCAACAAAAGGCTGGAAAAGTAAGGGGTATTAATAGAAAAAACAGCTGGAGGAGCATTTTGCAATTAATTAAGATTTATCCAGTTGGGTGTCAGGCCAGAGGCTCTGCAATTGCGAAATCTCTCTGTTGAGTCTGAGCACACTTCATCATCACAGCCATTAATATGTTAATTTTGTAATTTGTAATTAATGATTGCCTTTACCAATTCATTTGTCTGTCCTGATTGAACTGCAGGTAATACGCTAACTAGGGATAATTATCTCATGCAACCCCACTTCCAAAAGCCCAAACTATCCCTTTAATAAAGTTATTTGTGAAACCTCTTCCTCCGGAAGGGTAAATGGGTGAAATTCCATCTGTATTGGCCACAGTTACAGACAGCTCTGCATCTCAAAAACTAAATGCCAGAAATACGATTCAAAGTTTTTTTAAAAACAAGAGAATTCCGTCTTAATGATGAACTAGTCATTTTCCACCTAAAATTTATTTTATAATACTTCTTTTCATCCACTTATGGATGGGCAATTCTATAGTTGCAGATGTGACATTTGTACATCTATTTCGTGATCCTATTTTTATGAAAGCCGTCAAATCAGAGTTTTGCATTAGTTAATTGTCAGTCCTATGGCCAGTCAAGGGCTGCATTCAAATTGACCCTTTTTGGCTCAGAAAAGTTCCTAACTTCTAGAAAATGACCCCGACATAGCTACTGTATTTATGTGGCAGCTAAGATAAGTGTTTTACAATTCTCAAAATGTGAAGAAAAGGTGCTTCACTGCCTCCTAATTTATCTCCTTTAGCATAGGGTACAATGAACCACCCTTCCCGAGAGGAAAGGAGATAAAAACCATCCCAAAATTCCACAATATTTAAAGCGACGACCACCCATCCGGCCAATCTCAAAAACAAACGAATATGACGAATGAGAGAAGCATGATCACATCGCCTAGTATAAGTGCATTCATATTCTCTAAGCAGTAGCTATTGTGAATTCCCCTTTACACCCTTCCTTTATCTCGTGCTTTCCATCAAGGTTGGAGAAAAGTGGTTCGGAATTAGACAATAAGATGTAATTTTTTTTACTATTCTTGATATATCTAGGATGCTTCATGTAAATATAATTTCTAATTGACCTTTGACTAATTACTGGGCTAGCTTCATCTTATAACTAGCTGAGGACCAATAGTTAATGATATGACATAACCAGAGCTGTAAAGTGTTCCGCACTTTTCGCAGGTAATCATTCCCGATCAGCCAAAGTTATGTAGTACAAGAATCTGCTTTGTGGGAACAAATGATGCACCATTCTTTTTGCACTTTTTTTTTCATATTTAAATGAAAAGTCCGTCAAAGGAGACCCAAAACTCTCCAGCAGCTGGAAGCCTGTGTTAAACAAGAGTGGGATCAAATTCCAATGGCTAAACTCAAGAAACTGGTCTCCTCAATGCCCAGACGCCTCCACTCTGTGTTAAAAAGAAGAGGGGACACTACACCATGTTAAATAGGCCCCTGTCCCAACTTTTTTGAGACCTGTAGCAGCCACCAAATTTGAAATGAGCTCATTTTTTGGATAAAATTGTAAAATTTCTCAGTTTCAACATTTGCTATGTTATCTCTGTTCTATTGTGAATAAAATACTGGCTGGTGTGATTTGAAAGTCATTGCATTTTGATTTTATTCACAATTTACACTTTGTCCCAACTATTTCGGAATTGGGGTTGTACAAATTGCTTTTTATCGGCATGAAAGAGCAGTGTGGTGTCAAAGAGGACTCTTCTTGTAAATTCTTTGACCATCAGTTACCTCACAGTATGTCAAAATGGCAAATTTCAAAAAAATCAAATTTTCTCAAAAAATTCCCAGCAGATTTTTTTTATTTTTTCACCATGTTAATCAGCTAAGTAAAGACTACACATTTTCACTGAAAAATCCCAGTTGAATTTTTTTAACCTAAAAGGTGTTAAAGCTCAGTGTGATTTATGTATAAAAACATAGTAAACTTCTGGTATGATTGTTCAGTTTTTTTTAAATTACCTATTGTAGGTGGTGAAAATGATGGTCATCGTGGTTCTGACCTTCGCAGTTTGTTGGATGCCTTATCACATCTACTTCATTGTCACTGGACTCAACAAAGTGCTGAACAAGTGGAAGTACATACAGCAGGTCTATCTGTCAGTGATGTGGCTGGCTATGAGTTCCACCATGTACAACCCCATCATATATTGCTGTGTGAACAGCAGGTAGGTACAACAAGGTATTACATGACAAAGATGTATTATAACTGAGAGGAGCAAAGCCATTCGTGAAGACTTCTCGGTTATACAGTATTTGACAACACATCAGTTGTGGTTTTAGGTTCACAATAATGAATTTTGAGTGTTTAGTCATTTGAGAGGTGTAGTCATTAAGCAAGAACAGCGACGTGATTGAAAAATATATCTCAAGAATGATGAAACCAATGCCACTGCACACAACAGTATGTGTTCCAGCAGTGTGCCTTGAATTATATGGCTGTATGGAACTCCAATGTTTGGGTATAGTGACCCCTTGATGAATTTCATTATTTAATTTCTACTTTCCAAGAGGGCGATTCCCAGGTATTTTAACAAAATGTCCCCTCCGTGACGAGACACTAAACCGTCCCCCAAATAAAATCCTGTTGATGTATTAAAAAGTACTTTATATAATTTATGGGTATAATAGTACACTACTATATTCGGGAAGGAAAAGCTCCATTTTTCCCTTCATTTCCCTTCGGGGATCATTTTAGTGTTTGTCACGGAGGGGTCATTTGGTTGACAAACCTCGGAAATGCCCAGGAGCAGAAACAAAATTAATCAGACTTTTTTCCTTTCAATTTACACAACTCTGAAGTTCAGAATGTAATTTTCAGTTGAAGTCATGCATTATACTGAGTCGCCGAGCCTAATGAAATTGCAATAGAGAGCTGAAAATTGAAAGTTAAAGCTGGATTAATGCCATATTATTCCCCAGGACAACAGATTAATGGTTCTTTATTACTATTTTACTTTGTATATGGCTGTACCCTCTGGCTTTGGATTCACTAGAAACTAATGGTAACATTTTGCAATAAGTTGCTAGGGTACAAATGAGGAACTAATGAGGAAACAACTACTTGTAAATCACAAGTTTATGGGGAGCTTTTGTGTAATCCCTAATCATACTTTATAGTGAAGCTAATGATTCGTTAATTGTGGAACAAATGAGGAATTTATGAGGAATGAATCGGGAACTAACAGCTAGTAAGCCATTTTGCGTTCCTTATAGCAAAGTGGTACCACAATTAGTTTCTCATTAGTTCCTTATTTGTTCAATTATCTAATCATTAGGTACTCCATGAAATTTGATGTGGAGTTACGCAAGAATAGCCAGTTAACTAATGGTTTACTAACAGTCAGTTCCTAATTCGTTCTTTATTTGTTCACTAGATACTACTCAAATTTTGTGTATCTTTAGGTACTGTCCCACTGCGCCGTTTAACGATTCCATCTGAAAAACGAAGGCGTACATTTATTGGACTTTTTTTATTCGTCTTTCAGCTGGTTTACAGACGTATCTAGACGTTGACAGATGGCACTAGCCCTTCCAAACGTTGGACATGTTCAAAATTTCCGACAGCCAGCTTTGGATAGCGATTGGTGGTTCTCATGTGTTACTCTGGCGTTTTTTTGACGTTTTCACCGTTACTCGGGCGGAATCTTACCGGTTTTTAGATTTTAATGGCTGTTGGGCAGGCGGACAGCTAAAACCCACAAAACCACCAAAAAAAATGTATGTAAATAATGTATGTATGTAAATGAATGTAAATAATTGTGATTTTTAATGCAAACTATTTAATTTTTTCTTTATTTCTCTTTTCATTCAATTTATGATTTTTTTTTATTTGTCACAAAAAAGAAAAATGAACCAAAGAAAAACTTGAAATGAAAACAATATATTTCATTTCAAGTTTTTCTTTGGCTCGTTTTTCCTTTTTTGGGGGGTTTGTGAAATAAATTGTGGAGGATTTGACAAACTTTGTTTTTATCCTGTAACTATATACAATTTATTTACATTTATTTACACACAATCCAATTAATTTGTTACTCATACTTAAGCAGACGTTACTCAGGCGTTCGATGTTCCGTAAGATAGGCTCAATGAAGACGCTACCCATACTTACGCAGACGTTTCTCAGACGTATTTAGACGTTACTCATGCTGTTCTATCTACCGTCCATGGCCAAAAAATTTGAATTTTCTGCCGTATGACACCGTCTGACGTAAATATTTTGACGGAGGCAGATGGAATCGTTAAACGGCAGTATGGGACAGGGCCTTTTTGTTTGCAGTGTTACTAAATTAACCCTTTAAGTGCTCATTCCTGCTGTAGTCATGCAAGGGGCAAAATATAGAAAGCAAAATTTCAGATTTCAGCCTTCAAATGGTCGACAATTTTGTCAATTTTTAGTCGGCAAATTAGTTGCAATGACCTTCAGAAGAGTTCACAGGTACCTGTGAGTCCTTCTGAAGCTCATTTGTCAACTACACAATGAATTATTATGTCTCCACCCCGGAGGGAGAGGGGAAACATTGTTTTAGGCTCAGTTCCCGTTTGCGTTCGCGTCTGCGTTCCCACTTCGTTTCCGGAACGTAACTCCAAAACCGTTTGCATGATCTTAACAAAACTTTGCATACTTACTACTCAGGTCCTGCTGTGGTGCCTTTTGGTATGTGCCTATCTGTCTGTCCGTCTTTCCATCCGTCCAGTGGGTTAGGCAGGGAAGGGGGCCGGGGTGGAGATGTATGCTTTTACAAGTAAAAACACATTCTAGTTAACTTTTGGAAAGATAGGGTGAGTAAAAATTGAGCTCTCTCAGGGTCAAGATGAGATTAACGGAATGGTATATCAACTGTTTGCTCTCAATCATGCTGATGAACTTGTTTGAATCCAGGGTGTGTCACTCACTGAATGAAGTTGGAAGTTGCCTCTCTCACTTACGTACAAGAAACATTTGAACATTGTAGATTTTTGAGTGTTTGTCCACCTTGCCAATTTCAGGTTTCGCGCTGGGTTCAAGCGAGCATTCCGTTGGTGTCCATTCATCAAAGTATCCACCTACGATGAGCTCGAATTGCAGTTGGCACGGTTTCATCCCACACGACAGAGCAGCATGTGCACCATTTCCCGTCAGTATGAATCCAGTATGGCTGTGGTGGTGTTCGATCCTGTCGCCCAGGAGAGCTCTGGTCCAGCGAGGGTGAAAAACCCTTCCCTCCTCAGCGGTAACGGCTGCTCCGCCCATGGTGGGGGACCTCAACCCCCATGACACTCATGCTGATGAGTTCTCCTGAAGACCGGAATTTAAATGTCTGGCCCAAACCAGGTCAGCACACAGTCAAGGGGTTGTTAGCACTGATGAGCTATGACACTGTGCAGTACAATGTATATTCACCTGTGTATATCATTTGTGCATGCTGTATGTTCAATGAGTTTTTGCCTCCATGTATTATTCCAATGTATGTTCAAAACTGCTGTTGTACTGTTGGGTATAAAATTTAGTTCATATCTCAATATTCATGTACAGAAGATCAGAAAATGTATGTATATGATGACAAGGTGTTAAACTCAAATACACTTAACTTCTGTTGCCAACAAAATCAGAAATGTTTATTCTCCATTTCATTGTAATGGAGCAGGGACCCTCTGATTTTGTCTGACAATGGTAAAGACGTTTAAGCAGGGCTGCCAACTCTCACGCATTTGGCATGAGAAATGCGTGAGATTCAGTGGCATATTCACATTCCCGTGCTGTAGTCAGCAATTACTCAATCAATGCAATGCATGTGTTTCACGATCTTTCAAATTGTTTAAATGAAATAAGACCATTTGAAACATTTTGCTTCCAACCCCCGAGTAAAGAAAAGTGTGAGAAGTCAGGAGTCATAATTGATTTCCATGTTACTATTGCTGAAATCCACCGTAACACATGTGAAACTGATAAACCTCCATGCACAAGGACTTCAATTCCGCCAGAGAATCTCTTTCAAACGCACTGATTGAATAATTGCTGACTACAGCACGGGAACGTGAATATGCCACTGAATCTCAAGCATTTCTCATACCTTGACATGTATTGAGAATCATTTGGACTCAAATTACAGTGATGAGAAATGAAAGTGCAGTGTAGTATTGCCCAAAGTGGACACCTGGTCTGAGAGCTTTTGTCATCATCACTTGATTATCATATTTTACTGAGATACTGGATTGTTTCAATCCCAGATCCTGATTTTCTTTTTTTGAGATGTTTTATCGTTATGATAATGCCTATCCTGAAACGATAATGAAAAAATTTTAAAGGTGACATAGAATCAATAACCGTTTTTACCTTGTCTATGTTGAATAACAGTAGTCTACCTGCATTCAAGAACAAACGAAAACTGCTAGACATTCTGAACATTTCCGTTTCATAGAAATTCCTCTTTTAAAAATGACCGCCAGAAAACGGACCAATCTGAACAACTGATACATATGATGTAACATATCTTACTGCCCCCTCACTCTCATTCCGTTTCCTCCCCTTGAAAATAATTTGCATGCACATCTTTATGCAATTCCATTGCTTCCAATCCCTCAGTAAAGACAAGCGTGAGAATTCCAGAGGCATAATCGATTTCCATGTCACTAGTGGGGAAATCCACCGTAATGCACGTGAAATGGATTAACTTATTGCACAAGGACTTAAATTCCGCAAATGAATTTCTTCAGTGCGCTTTGATTGAATACTTGCTGACTACGGCACAGGAACGTCAATGTGAGAGACTCACTCTGAATGCGTAAGACTTGGCAGCTTAAAAAAAAAAAAAAAATTCAAAAATACTTTTTTACCATTCAGAAACGTTTAAATCCAGCCTTTGGTGGACGGGTTCTTCCTCCAATTCAGTGTCCACATCCGATTCGGGCTCAAACATATAAGGCTGAATCTCTGAATATGCCATAGCTGCATTAAGTTGGTCTGTCCGTGTTCCAAAGCCGGCGAGTGTTTTCCATTTTCCCTACCGCTCTGGGCGAAGTTACATTCTTTTGAGTGGCAGCAAAGCCTGCCAATCAGCATCAAGTGCTTGCATTTCATAATGAGGTTGCCAGTTAAGTCCGAAAGGTCGCCAAATAGGTGCAAAACAACGCGTTCAAAATCCCCCACCCTAACATAGCTTTTTGATAGATGTTTTTAGGAAGCTTCTGAGACATTACAGACCCAACCAAAATTTTGTTGTCTATATGTCACATCACAGAACAAGGATAAATACCCCTTCAACCATTCTATGTCACCTTTAATATAATCGGTTTCTCTGCTGACACCATTATTTACCCACAATATTGTAAAAATTACAACCCCAATTCCGAAATAGTTGGGACAAATTGTAAATTGTTAATAAAATCAAAACGCAATGACTTTCAAATTACACCAGCCAGCATTTTATTGCAATGAAAGTCATTGCATTTTGATTTTATTCACAATTTACACTTCGTCCCAACTATTTCAGAATTGAGGTTGTATAACGTGATCCATTGTTCATTTGAATATGTTGTGATCTTTTTTGCTGAATCATAATTTCAGTCATGGTTTCATGGGGTTGCCAATACAGTGCCAGAGGGAGCCTTAGATGGAGAAATTACAGAGCTGCACATCAGTATGCTGATAATGATAGTTCACTACAGGGAAATATTGCATTATACTTGGATAAACAAGAAGATGATCATATTTTGTATTTACTCACATTGTCATTTTTTATATTCCAATTAGTTGGATGATCTGAAACATTTGAATATAACAAATAAAAAAACTGAGGAAATCAGAGATGGGGCAAATACTTTTTCACTGCACTTTATAGTATTTAAATGTTTCAGATCATCCAACTAATTTAAATATAAGACTAAGACAACGTGAGTAAATACAAAATGCAACTTTTAAATGATCATTTTATTCACTTGAAGGAAAAGATTCATTCAAAACCTGTATCGCCCTTGTGAAAAAATAATTGCCCCCTAAGCTTAATAACTGGTCCTGCCACCCTTGCTGGCAACGACTGCAATCAAACGCTGCGAAAACTGGTGATGAGTCCGTTGTATTGCTGAAGAGGAATTTTGGCCCACTCTTCCCTGCCGTATTGCTTTAATTCAGCCACAATGGAAGTTTTTTGAGCATAAACTGCTTGTTTAAGGCGGATGTTGCAAGATTAGACTTTGAACAAAACCTTCAGTTTGTTTCTTTTGAGCTGTTCAGAGGTGCACTTGCTTGTGTGCTTTGAATCATTAGCCCTTTTCCCATCAGATTTTCAAGCAAATTAACTCTAATGTCGAATTATTTTTTAGCGACATAAGAAGCGTCAAAATGGTTTTCCATAAACAAAACGATTCTAGAGAATTAAAATGATGTCACAATGCCCCGAGTTGAAGCGCATTTTTCTGACCCGCTAGATGATTTTCCATCAGCAATGTAGCGAATTAGAACCTTCTGAGAAGGTTAGTGTAGCGCAGAGGTCGGGAACCTGGGGCTCGCCAGCCGCAGGATCTTTTGTTGCTCTGCCGGGGCTCTCGGACGACAAAAAAAATATATACAGTACAGGCCAAAAGTTTGGACACACCTTCTCATTTAATGCGTTTTCTTTATTTTCATGACTATTTACATTGCAGATTCTCACTGAAGGAATCAAAACTATGAAGGAACACATGTTGAGTTATGTACTTAACAAAAAAAAGCTGAAATAACTGAAAACATGTTTTATATTCTAGTTTCTTCAAAATAGCCACCCTTTGCTCTGATTACTGCTTTGCACACTCTTGGCATTCTCTTGATGAGCTTCAAGAGGCAGTCACCTGAAATGGTTTCCACTTCACAGGTGTGCCTTATCAGGGTTAATTAGTGGAATTTCTTGCTTTATCAATGGGGTTGGGACCATCAGTTGTGTTGTGCAGAAGTCAGGTTAATACACAGCCGACAGCCCTATTGGACAACTGTTAAAATTCATATTATGGCAAGAACCAATCAGCTAACTAAAGAAAAACGAGTGGCCATCATTACTTTAAGAAATGAAGGTCAGCCAGTCCGGAAAATTGCAAAAACTTTAAATGTGTCCCCAAGTGGAGTCGCAAAAACCATCAAGCGCTACAACGAAACTGGCACACATGAGGACCGACCCAGGAAAGGAAGACCAAGAGTAACCTCTGCTTCTGAGGATAAGTTCATCCGAGTCACCAGCCTCAGAAATCGCAAGTTAACAGCAGCTCAGATCAGAGACCAGATGAATGCCACACAGAGTTCTAGCAGCAGACCCATCTCTAGAACAACTGTTAAGAGGAGACTGCGCAAATCAGGCCTTCATGGTCAAATAGCTGCTAGGAAACCACTGCTAAGGAGAGGCAACAAGCAGAAGAGATTTGTTTGGGCCAAGAAACACAAGGAATGGACATTAGACCAGTGGAAATCTGTGCTTTGGTCTGATGAGTCCAAATTTGAGATCTTTGGTTCCAACCGCTGTGTCTTTGTGAGACGCAGAAAAGGTGAACGGATGGATTCCACATGCCTGGTTCCCACTGTGAAGCATGGAGGAGGAGGTGTGATGGTGTGGGGGTGTTTTGCTGGTGACACTGTTGGGGATTTATTCAAAATTGAAGGCACACTGTACCAGCATGGCTACCACAGCATCCTGCAGCGACATGCCATCCCATCCGGTTTTATGTTTAGTTGGACGATCATTTATTTTTCAACAGGACAATGACCCCAAACACACCTCCAGGCTGTGTAAGGGCTATTTGACCAAGAAGGAGAGTGATGGAGTGCTGCGGCAGATGACCTGGCCTCCACAGTCACCGGACCTGAACCCAATCAAGATGGTTTGGGGTGAGCTGGACCGCAGAGTGAAGGCAAAGGGGCCAACAAGTGCTAAACACCTCTGGGAACTCCTTCAAGACTGTTGGAAAACCATTTCAGGTGACTACCTCTTGAAGCTCATCGAGAGAATGCCAAGAGTGTGCAAAGCAGTAATCAGAGCAAAGGGTGGCTATTTTGAAGAAACTAGAATATAAAACATGTTTTCAGTTATTTCACCTTTTTTTTGTTAAGTACATAACTCCACATGTGTTCATTCATAGTTTTGATGCCTTCAGTGAGAATCTACAATGTAAATAGTCATGAAAATAAAGAAAACGCATTGAATGAGAAGGTGTGTCCAAACTTTTGGCCTGTACTGTATATAATAAATAAAATAATAACCTTGCAATCAAGGGATAAGCCTAGGCCTAGTAGAAGACTAAAATAACAGTCAATACTACTTATATTAAAATAACAAGGCTTCGTGGCAAATACGTAGGTCTATCTGAGTAGAAAATGTATTAAAAAAAAAACTGTTGAATAAAAGGCAAGGCAGTTTTATTTGTATTTCTTACATGAATACATTTCAATGTGCTTTACAGAGAAAAAAACAACAGTATAATTGAAGAGAGCATAGACATAGAATAAAAGTAACTAAGTTAAATATCCAAAATTTTTCCTCTAACCGCCTTTATGTGGCTCTTCTGAGATTAAAAAATAGGCTAATCTTTCCAGCGCAGCAAACATTTATCAAGTTATTTGGCAAGAAAATTAATTGGCTGTCGTTGCGATGGATATATTGTGAATAATAAGTGAACGTTAAATGGCTATTATCGATCTACCTTAACATGACACCTTCGGCACCTATAATCAACTAGCCAAGGCGGTCGTCTCAAGAATATAGCCCACTTCAAATTAGTAACCCTTTGCGTTAGCCTAATTTATACACAAGATTTCACGACTGCATCTGACGTTATCAATGAGATCCATGTCACACACCATAACTTTTTTAAAGCCAGCATCATTGATACGTTACGCTGTTTTATAATAGACTGGTCTTACACATGAAAATGCGGTAAAACAAAATTTGGGCTGTAGATGGGGTTATTGGCTCATTTATGGAAAGCTAAACTTCCACTGACCTGAGTACTGAGGATATGTGTAACACCGAACGTCCCTGACTATTTTCAAGCTAAAGGGAGAAAAAAAAAAAAACATCCTGAAAAAATAGCGACCTGACGCCATACATGGATTGCATTTCTCCTCATAGCTAACCACAGGTTAATACCAATACTTCGCCTGTTTTGTGTATGATTGTGAATATGCTGATGTTTAGAAAGCGCACTCGGTCCGTAGACTGATAGATGCCCGGATGCTAGGCTAACGTTAGGCAGTCACTGGTTAAATCATCAAGGCTAATTTTAACCAGCACAAACGAAGCAAACCTCATCATATCACCCAATAATCTGATTTGAATCTAATTTTGCAAGGTTACCACTGGAAATGTATACCTGCTGAAGTGGCACAAAATGATCACTATCACAAATACCACATAGTTTCAGCTAGCTACCGCTCACCTCTCTTCTCATGTGAACGAATACTTTATTATGCTAAGCTTAGCTGATGTAACATTATCTTCACCGAACCAATTTGCTTCCTACGACCGTCACCCTGGCTTATTGTCTGCTATTCAGTGATGGCTAGGACTGAAAAAAATGGTAAACGAAACACAAGACATTCTTTGGGACTTAACGTTGTACAGGATTGCATGTCACATCTAGCAAGCTTTTCTAAAATAAAGACAACGGCTGATGTCTTTTTTATTTAGTCATCATTCTTCTGAAGTTGGGCGATAGGATCATTCCTGAGGTGAACTGAACTAAACTGCGCGAGACAGAAGACTGCAGAGACAGCACAACAACATTCGAATTCTCGTTACCAATGCGCATGCACGACATTCTATATCGCTTCAACCCTTTTCCATCACTTTTATGTCGATAAAACTTTCCCAAAACCACCTCTGCCGAGCGAATTAACTTAGCGCGACAAAATCCGCGTTAAAGCGATATAACTCTTTTTCCATCACAAATGTCGCACTAACTTTTTGATGCGCATCATTTTAAAGCGAATTATCTTTGTGATGGAAAAAGGGCTATTGTCCTGCTGTTGAAAGAAAGCACTATAACATGACAAAAGAATTCTCAGACTGGAAAGATCTAGTGTGTTTCTTATCTAGTTTTTTGAGGACCAAACCTGGCTCAATGTGCAGAACCCAACTTGTGAGTTATTGTGGGAAACCTACTAATTGGCAAGTAAACCAGTTGTGGTACTGATTTTTAGCTATCTGAGACATATTATAGCAAAGTACCAATCCTGCAAATTTCTTGCATCTATCTTTGATAATTCAAAAGTTGTGACTCATTGAAGCTGGCATATTGTATCGTATTATTAGTTTCTACACAAAATTGGGGGCCATGCCGCTTTTTCAAGGCTCAATATGACAAAAACTAATGAAGACGTGGGATTAAAATTTTGCACATGATCTACTGGATACAAGAACATCATGTTTAGTCAATCTGAAGCAAATCTGCATTGGTCAGTAGGGAACTTTTTTTTTTTTTTTAAATCTGGTGATTTAAGATGGAATAACCCCCTTGTTTTATTGATAGATTAAGTAACTAAGGGGACAGTTACTTTTGTACATTGGGTTGGTTTGCATTTGTCCTTTAAAAAATGAAATCATTAAGAAAAACACATTTTTTGCTTACTCAGGTTATCATTGTTAAATATTAAACTTAGTTTTTGATCTTTCACACACACACACACACACACACACACACACACACACACACACACACACACGTATATTTATATATTTAGCACTGTATATATGATAAATATTGGATAATGAACTGTTTCGATCAGATTTGAACCTGATTTTTATCTCATAATTCCAGGTTTTACTTCCTCATAATTATGTGATACATCTCGATGGAGAGCAGGCTGATGTAGGTGCTTGGGATGATCAAGGTTTTGTTTTGCTTTTTGAAGCTTTCTGCAGTTGCAAACATTTTATCTAAAATGTAAGTTTTAACAACAAGCCCTATTCCATAAATGTTTGCCCATCGTGGAGAATGCACATCATGTCAAAATCAAAATGTTCTGAAAAGTCCATTCATGCTCTGCTATGTTGAAAACAGTACAAAAACACTTTATTTAGTCTTTGAAGGTGTACATTTTATTGTTTCTCAAAAATATACTATTTGTAATTATTGCAACAGGGTCCAAAACCTGGTCCTGCAGTTTACTACGGTGTAACATCACCAAATCTTAATCACACACATTAACTGCTTGGGCTCTAAAAACAGCAGCTGGTCAAGTCTAGCAAGTGATTTTTTTCTCCCATTCCTCTATTATGCTGTTCTTTTGGCGGAGTAAGAACTTTTTAGTTTGGCTTCATTGCTGTAAGTTTTGCTTCATAATGCACCAGCTAGTATCAATTGGAAACAGAATAAGACTGCAGGCAGGCCAATCTACCACCCGTACTCTCAGGTGATGTAGTCATGCACAAGTAATCTGTGCAGAATGTGTTTTGGAATTGTCTTCTTGGAAAATGCAGGGGCAATCCCTTGAGAAGACAATGCTTAGAAGGCAGCACAATATTGCTCCAAAAGTCTTGCGGATCTTTCTGCATTAATGCGCAAATCTGCAAGTCACCCATCTCTTGTGCACTGAGACACCCCCAATCATGCCAGATGCTCACTTTGGACCTGACTCTGAAAAAACGGCTTTGGTTGTCCTTGTCCTTTTTGCCTGGAAAATATGGCGGCTGTTTTTCCCAAAAAACTCTTCAGAACACGAAACACATTCCTACTGTGCTACCATCCAACTCAGATGACACCAATCCCAGAAAGGTTAGCAGGACTTTTAGGCAGTTTTGATGGCTTTCGCTTTTGCAAAGGAAAGCTTTAACTTGTATCTACAAATCCAGCAGCATTTAGTGTTGTCTGACAAAGTTTTAACAAACAACTCCCAAGTCCTTGTTGTGATTTTCACTATACACTGCCCGTTCAAAAAAAAAAAAAAAAAGTCACTGTTGGGATTTAAATAAGCAAATACTCGAAAGCCTATGATTAAAACATTATGGCAGTGATGAATATGTTTCAGCTGGCAATAATTTGTTTAATCCTGACTGATTCTGTAATTCTAATTTCATTAAAAAAAAAAAAAAAAAAACCATGTCGGAAGACCCATCTCATGTCCATTGAAAAGATGTTGCTGTGTTTCAAGAGAGGCAAATATTGGCCAGCATCAAGTAAAGAAAAAAGCTAAGGAGATTGCTGAGCTCACTGGAATTGGGTCAGGACCTGTCCAACAGTTTATTAAAACCTATAAGGATAATGGTAAACTGTCAACTTTGTGGAAGAATTGGTTTGGAGAAAAATCATGACTGATCTTGATCAGAGAACACTAAAATGCTTGATTAAGTCCCATCTTTAAAAAAAAATCAACAGTAGAACTCAGAGCTATTTATTAAGTATGAAGGTAAAGGCATTTCCACATGCATGATGCAACAAGAACTTGGAGGATTGGGACAAAACAGCTGCATGGCCACAAGAAAGCCACTTGTTAGTGAGGCTTATTGGGGGAAAAAAAAAAAAAAACATCTTCAATTTGCAAGACGGCATAAAAATTGGACTGAGGAGCAATGGATAAAGGTCATGCGGTCTCTTGCGTCCAGATTTACCTTATTTTAGAGTGAAAGGCGCGACAGGGTAAAAAGGAAGCCCATGAAGCGATGCATCCATCATGCATAGTACTCACTGTACAAGTGTCTGGAGGCAGTGTTTTGATATGGGGTTGCTTCAATTGGTCAGGTTTTGGCTCAGCACTGTTCTGCAGAAAAAAATGACTTAGGAAGTCTACGATCAATGGACTTTTTAATCCCTGATGGTACAGGCATATTCCAGGATGAGCATGCCAAGATTCATCGGACTCAAATTGCGAAAGAGCGGTTCATCGAACGTGAGGAATCATTTTCACATATGAACTAGCCACCTCAGATTCTGGACCTTAACCAATTGAAAGTGTTTGGGATGTGCTGGAGAAGGCTTAACAGAGTGGTTTGACTCACCTATCGTCAATTCAATATCTCAAGCAAAAATGAATGCAAATCCGTTTGGAAATAAATGCTGTAACATTGTATAAGATTGTCAAAACAATACCACAATCGATGTACGTGGTGATCAAAGCTAAAGGTGGGCCGACAAAATATTTTAGTGTGCGACTTCTGTTTTTGGATGGGCAGTTTATTTGCATGATGGTTCTTAAGGCAGTAATGTCTGTGGGATAGGACATAAAACTCAGAAGTGATTTTCGGTCTTACCATTGACACAGTAAGATCTAACATAATATAACATAACATGACATGACGTGACATATTACATAGCAATACGTAAAATGAGTGGGAAGGACAGGCCATTCAGCCCTCATAGTCTCACTATTTTCTAATTATAAAGTATACGTAATACTTGGGATACTTACGGACTGACAGTGCTTAGCACTGTATTAAGCCTGGTCTTGAAAACACCCAGAGTTTCTGCTACTATGACATGACCAGGTAAGCAATTCCTTACTGCGTCCACTCTGCGTAAAAATATACATAAAATACATTGTAATATTGGAGCTAAATGTACCCTTGGCTAACCTAGATTTGTGAACTCTAGTTTTAAAAACAGAACTTAGCTTAAATTATCCAGCAAATTTACCTTTGTCAGTCCCATTTACATATTCAGAAGTATCAAACTGATCACCCCAAAGTCTCCTTTTACTGAGGCTAAAGAGATTATGATTTTTCAGTATTTCCTCATTTGACTGAATTCCTTCTTTCTCTTATATCATCCACTGCAGAGGCTGAATTGCCAAAAATTTTACCAATTTGTCTTTGGGTAGTATTGGTCTAATGGATGGATCACTATCTTATGCATCGGTTGGCAAATTGATAAGCCACAATCCATCTTTTCTCTTTAGGGACAAGGCCTTTTTTTATAGGCTTCTATAATTACATGATTAGCTCACCTGTTTAATGTCACCTGTTTCACATCACCTTATCATTGCAACTTGTCACATCATTGCCCCTAAATTGCCATTGTCTCAACTTTTTTGGGAGTTGTAATCTTCAGATTTAAAATGTGTATATTTTCGATGAATAATTGCATTTGTAAGTTAAAACATCAAATGTGTTGTGGTAGAGTTAAATACAGGAAAGATCAAATGGACTTTTCAAATCACTCCTCGTTGATTTTATTTTCATTTTCAGTATTGTTGCCAGCATTTTCAGAATTAGGGTCATAGATTTGAAATTAAATGTGCAAATAATAACACTCCCTGAACAAACAAGTTGCATAATTTTCTGTATCTAGGAGTTCTCTAAATTACAACGTATGTTGCTTGGTAACTCTTGCTGGAACAGAGTGTTTAGACTGCAAGATGACGGGGATGGTATATATAGGTCTAATTACATCTGGTCTTTCCTTTCTGCACCTCATAACATATTTAAAGGTTCACAAAGTCATTTACTGCAAATCTCACATTAAGAAGCACCCTGCTCTTGATCTCTATAACGACACGTACCAACATGGATAAAAAATGGAAAGCTTGCACGTCACTGTTGCACCCGTGAGCCTGGAACACTAAGCCATTAAGCTGAGACTGTTGGGCCATCAGATGGAAATGTTGCAATTGAAGTTAGAAACAGTCCTTTTACATAAAGCCTGATTAGGCCAGAATTACATTTTCAGAACAACCGTATGACTTCGGCATTGCATTTGCAAGTCAAGTAAGTGACATGATATTTCATAGCAGGTAAAAGACACACAAAGAAGTGAGATAGATAGGAAATTCGGACTGAAATAACATGGCATTGGTGCTCCAGTAAATATTGCATTACCCCGCAGTTAAACTGATCTCATCAGAGTTGGGAGGAAGTCATAAAAATTAAATACTGCATGTTACTCATCTATCCAGCCGAAAGCAAATTTTTTTTAAAGATTTTTTTTGGGGGATTTTTCTCCTTTATTTGACAGTTAGAGTGGAGAGAGACAGGAAGGTTGGGGAGAAGAATGGGGAAGACAGGCGGCAAATGACCCGAGCCGGAATCGAACCCAGGTCACCGCGGGAAGGACACAGCCTTTATGGTGCGCGCGCTTAGACCGATGTGCCACCAGGGCGCCCCGCAGCCAAAAGCAAATTAATTTGAGCTGAAGACTTCTTGCAGTTTTTGGGCATGATAGCTTCAGATCCTGCAACATAATGATGACCTTTCACTTATTTTGTAGATTCGAATGGAAATTTGCTTCACCTGGCGTGGAAACAATGTTAATTAGGCACAATGATCTGGACAGGATACCTGGCACGGATCAGTCCGTTTCCCACAATTATCTCAAAATCAATTTTGCATTCGACTTGATCCATGAATACAGTTTCTTTAACCTGTCCTGTTTCTATCATCAAATACACAACTCTGCATTTCGTTTGAAATGTGCTTATTTTAATTTGCAGTTTGGCTGACAAACGAAGCTGCCTCAAACGGGCACTTTTAACAGGCACCAAAGTTCTCGTCACCGTCTATAATTAATCCAAATTTCTTCCATACATCCAACTTGGCCTTCAAGGATGAGATGTTAACAATCTGATAATAACCAGCAGTTATTTTTGTTTTTTGTCATCCAGATCAATTCATTTCTTTCCCAGCCGCACTGTCTATAAATCAGAGGGAAGTTCATTTCACTCCTGCTGGATATTATTCAAGAGGTTATGGTGGCATTTTCAAAATAACATTATTCTTGTTTCTTTCTTTTTCGCTTTCTTTTTCTCATTCATTCATTTTTTATGCACGCATTCAAATGTGAACCTGGGATTCACTATGTATGATGATTTTGTTTTTTCAGCTGGGTATGATCGAGAATTTTGAACATTATTAAAAAACGTTTTTTGGTGACATTTTTGGAGATTACAGTGACCAGGTTTCCATTCTTACAGCAGTGGTTTGCTTGCGCGCTTTCACTTTATGCATGAGCAGAACCTTATCATCTGCAGAGAACAATTTTTTTTCCTACTTCTTGGTAAATCTGCCCTTTCAATAGTGATTCGTCAAGATTCAAGTGCATCTGGCTTTAGAAGGGAATAGGTAATGACACTCTGATTGGTTTACTTCGTGTTTTGCCCAAAACTCACTTATGATTAATTCAAAGATTAAGCACAATGCTTTTGAACTATGCACCTTACTTTGCATGCTGATAACCCGCAGCTAAACTCGCAAAAACAGATTTGGACCACCCTAAATTCACCTGCATTATGCACTTCGCACCGTGTGCTAAGATGGATAAAATAGGGCCCATTATCTTCTACGATAGTTACACAAACTCAACCTCCTTTACTTTCTCACAAAGCTGAGTCATTGTTTTGAAATACAGAGTGCTGTGCTAAAATGCGCACATTTTTGGAAATTATTATCATGACATGTAAAAAATACTCCATCTTGCTCCAGAAATCTGTGAGCAATGTGTAACGTAGGTCTGTATGACAAAAATACAATTTATATTTGGATTAAATTTCCCTTTACACATCACTATGTTCTTCTGTTGACACTGCAATGAAAATTAAATAAAAAGTAGCTTTTTATGATCAAAAATTATGAATGGTGATATGAAAAATAAAAGAAAAGGTATGCAGCTAATTTTGTTCAGGAGCATCCATCTTCAATGATGAATGCTCAGTCGAATTAAAATGCTGGCATACCCGTAGCCCAAGGCTGATTTGAAATGCAGATTCCCTGGTGTGAGAGAATACTTGATTACATACATGTGTTTAAAATAGGAAATCCTATAAGCTGAGTGCAACAAACAATTTGTGGACTGAAAAAAGCTTTGTTGAGGCTGGATTTGTGATTAGTGAAGCAACGCCACTGTCTTACACATATTGTTGTGTCTGGAGGATTCAGATAAAAGAAGCTTTGATGTCTGTTGAGAGCCATTTATTAAATTATTTTGATCAGTCACTGACCTGAAAAGAAATATAAATAAACAATCGCTGATTTTGGGACAACAGCACCACCGGAGAATTAGGCCCATGCTGTGTATGAAATGGGTCTGGAACTAATAGGTTTACACTTCAAGGTACAAATCAAAAGCAAACACAAGGGCAGAGGAGACTAAATAAATTGCATCAACAATTAAATTTTCTTATGAGAAATTGATTATTATTAGCATAAAGGTCTTGCACTTAACACTCTTGTAAACTTTGTTGTTAGCAATTAACCAATTTATCTCAGATTTCTCATGTTGTTTTATTGTAATCAGTGTGTTAAATAATGTTACATTCATTTGTCACAGTGGATGTGTAATTTCACAGGCATTTATTAAATAAACTTGTATATATTGCCTTTCAAAATTTTTTTAACTAACTTCTTTTGATTTTTCTCCTTTTCATATAGAAATTCATTGCAGTCACGGGTGAAATGTTCTTTTTTGACTTCATGTCATGATGAAGACATACGTGCCATTGTTTTCTTAAGAGCTCAATGTCTTTGTTTCATTATCACACAAAAAACTTTGTTTTCTGAAGATCAAAAATGATTTATGCTATTTTATAATCTCTGCATAACAAATGTCATTTTCTTGAAATAATGTGATATATAGGTATTTTTAGAACCGCGGCAGAAATCTCCATTTTAGCCTCAGTCACAATAGATGTGGAGTAACAGGGGCACATTGATGACTGCATCGCATTTAACTTAAAGTTTACCCTGGTTGTGATGCTACAGCAAAGACATTAGGGTGACCAATGTCAGTAACAAATCTTCTGTATGCACCAGAAATGATCACAAGAAGAAGGACATGATCCCCATAAAAACTGTTACTGCATTTGGAAATTTAGAAGTTGACCAGGTGGTGGCATGACTGGAAAGGTTGTGGGGTCACACAAAACAATAACATTCCCTCTCTATGCGCCAGGAATGAACAGGGTGGCCATTTCTCAAAGCTTAGGCTGGAGCCTAGGTAGGCTGCATTTCTAGGGCACTACGTCATCAGAGGCTGTTCCGCTGCAAAGGCGCCTTCGATTACAGCAGAGAAATGCAGTCTTCACCTTGCTTGATATCTGAAGGAATGGTTAGCATGGAAACGGAGTTTGAACGAGTTGACAGTTTTGTCTTCTGGGCCATTCTTAGTCACGTGTGTGACCAAAAATGTAACAAACTGAAAAAATCTCTTCCAATTCTAAAAGCATTGGAGGTTCAGTATTGTGGACTTAATATAACAGGGCCGGATCTGGGGGGGGGGGGTTCCTGGGTTCCGGAAACCCCCCCCTGCCCTGAGCATGTACCTTCAAAATAAGCAAATTTAAAAAAAAAAAAAATCCTCACAGGACTACCCAGCCACACGGGGAAAAAAAAAAAAAAATTATCCATACGCGATAGTGGATGCAGTCTCACAGCTGAGTCAGCGGGGGGCACCTACGCAGGGGAAATCACTGGTGCTACGCCGCCTTAAAAGTTACTTCCCTTCATTTCACCACTTCTGACCACGCGCTTTTTCACCAGAAAAACAACATATTCTACGAGTCGTTTTCAAATTCAAGTTGCGAGTCCGCAAAAACCATGCCAAGGAAGAAACCACACAAAGACACAATGAACCTTTGCTATATTTCTGTGCTGAAAGACAGGAGGTCAGTGCACATTTTCTTGCATGATCTAATAAAAATCATACTCTCTTTGAACTCAAGGTTTGAAATTTTGTGGTTGATTTTTGATGAGGCTTTTACATTTAGGGCTCTATCTTTCACACTGCCCTACCCGTTGCCACTACCCGATACCCGTGAATTACGCATTTAGCAGCTTCCACTATCCCTAAACGGTATCTTGCGGCCACATTACCCGCTATGCATTATACCGACTCCCTTATTTGCGCCTGGAGGTGTGCCCGTGGGTGTGTTTATGCGCTTTCCTACAATTGCTATCTTGACCGCTGCGTTTAGGGAAAGCATATAGCGGTCCTCAAACCACCCGCTACCCATTTGGGCTTTTACAAGAGCGCCCAGGCCGCTTCAGTGCGGCCCACTTGGACACATGTGGACGTGCACATGCGGCCCACTTCCCAGATTAACTCGCCTATAAAAAGCCACCTTGCTTTAGCCTCAGTTGAACCCCTGAGAAAATGGCAGAGATAGTAGGCTACTAAAATCGCCTTGATCGCCAGTTAAATAATAGAAGACGCCCAGAACGCGTGTACCGCCAGCGCACCAGCTACCTGGGCCTTTCAGGTAGGTCTATATTGTTTGTATTTTGTATCAATCATTTTTCCGCTTTTATTTATTTTATTATTTGGGGAAAATATCCATCCCTTTATTGACTACAATTAGTCCTGGCTAATTCTAGATGGTTTTCCTTTATTAACACGTTTTCCAATTCAAGAATAATCAAGTGGCAATTGAAGACACGGATTCTCTCCCCCATGTGATCTAACAGTGACAAAATAATGGGCTACATTCAGTACAGAAAAATAATTTAATTATAAATAGGTCTATGCACTGGCACTCAGCAACGGTAATTTTTTTTGCTGCGAGAGCGGCATTTCAGAACTCTTTTGCGAATGAAGGTAATTTCGGCGACAAGTACACACACCTGTTTTTGCAGCACGGTCACGCAACTTGCTGTAAAAAATAGACAGCTGTCCGATCGGAAAATGTAAATGGACGAAACCACGTACTTATCACCAAAATTACCTTCATTCGCTGAAGAGTTCTGAAATGCCGCCTCGCTGGAAAAAAAGTTACGCTGAGTGCCAGTGCATAGACCTAATTTTATTTTTCTAAAATGGGATTTTGTTCTATGCCTCATTTCAGACGGGAGAGGGAGTTGGAAGTGCATGGCGAAACGCATTATTTTCTTTTTCTTTTTTTTGAAGTCTCCATAACAAAAGGGGTAGGCTTGATGTTCTTTGGTTTTTTTTTTATTACATACCAAACATTAAACAATATGTCAATGTCAAATAATAATAATAATAATAATAATAATACAATAATACAATTCATGATTAACTTAACAAAAACAGATCCTCCCCTGTCTGGATTTGACCTCATGCACGAGCAATTTAACTTTGTCTTCGGAGAAACGTGGCAACCTTCCTCTCTCCATCACGGGTTTCGGTTTGAGGATTTGGGATAGCGCAGCCTGCTCCTACAGGCAATGGCACCTGGCACATTGATTGGTTTCACTGGCGTAACGCCCAAACCACGCCTATGCATAATATAACGGTAGCGAGGTGTTTTAGGGATATAGGCAGGTGTGCAAGATAGCAACTTTTGCGGGGGAACGCCTCTTACGCAATGCTAAATCCCCAAATAACGGGTTTAGGGACTCTGGCGTAAGATAGGGCCCTTAGGATATTTTCTCAGTTGCATGGGTGAAGACATGATCTTGGTGTAGATTTACTGTTAAGCTGAATGGGTACTTGGTTTAAAAGGCATTCCTGTTGGTTATTGGAGACATTTTAACATGATCTATTTTGGTTGAAATTGGATGTAGAATGCCTGGAAATGGCTCGATTTTTGCCTCAGAAATAGCTAAAATGCTGGATTTTTCAGGGGCTTCGCCCCTGAGCCCCCACTGGGGTGCTTCCCCTTGATCCCACCAGGGGGCCTATGTGGTCCCCTGGACCCCCGCCAGGATACCCCCCCTTACAACTCATTTGATCCGGCCCTGATATAGGAGTACTACATATCCAAGTCTATCAAGTAAAAATTTTATTTGTAACATTAACTTTATCTACTTAAGGTCAGAGGTCAAATACGACCGGTCACGTGTGTGACTTCACACAAAAGCAGGTTTTTCATAACTCCATTTGACTTAAAAAACTCTGAAGTTTAAAAAGCTAGAATGTTCATATTTTCAGCAGACATTTATCTTAGTTCTGGGGTATGGAAAATGGCAAGGAATGATGTTGTTATCTTAAAAGTATTTTTTAAAGTATTCCTTTTTGTGATGACATCTGCTCACGTGTGTGACATTTTGGGCGGTCACATGTGTGACGTATGGGGAAATATTTTGTCATGTGTACAAGTATATATAAGGCATCATATAGGTTGTAGAAGACAAAGATCCATTTTCTGTGACTATCCTTTTCAAATGAATACTTTTTTTTGGTTGAAGGCTCATCCTCTTCACCATATTACTGTTATACATTGTTTTACTTCACTGTTTATCCTTCATTTCCAATAATACTGGAACACATTATTGCAGTCATGACATAATAAAATTTTTTTTTTGCCTCATGTTCATTCAATTTATGTATTACTTGAAAAAAAAAACAATAAAATCCTTGAAAGAACAGAAAAATCAAGTGGTAATAATTGGTAATCATTAGGTAGTCTAGTTTTTAATATAAGCCGATAGCAATGATCAGTGAATGGTCCATATACATAACTTGGATACGATGAGTTCAGATGCAAAACCCAGTAAGTCCACCCAATCACTTTTTTTTTTTTAAATAAATAAGGAATTTTACCAAATGGAAGTTGTAAACCTCATTCATTTTTCCTCTCTCGTTATGAAATGTTTATGGTGCACTAAGTAAAATATCAGATCGACAAAAATCAACCTTCATTGAAAAAATATTAATTGCCAAATTTTGATTGATTTGTCTGATAAACCCAGTAAGTCCATCTCTGGAAACTAGTCATTTTCAGCTGCTGCCGAATCAATGAAAACACAATGATGCAACAATGCAAGAACAATCCTTGATAGAATCATGGGAATATTAAGTAAAATAATATTCAACCAAATCAACTGCTTATAGCAAGATAGCTATGCAGAAACTGCTGAAATGAAAGATATATCAACCTAGTTTTTTGACGTTTTCAGTTACCCGATTATCGTGGAGAAAGAGCGGGCAGTGAATTGAGACGGTTAGCGCTTCATGTGGAAATATTTGTTTTGACAACAGACGCACATCTTCAGGTATACCTGGGCTGTACCTATAAACCTGCCCAATTCGCTGCGTTTTCTTCACAGAAATTTGACATTGGCTTCTGTCATGTAAACAAAACCAAAAACCATGACTGACAACAAAACCAATGTGAGAATTCAGTCATTTCCAAAAATTGAATGATAAATTGGGTTACTATTGCGATCACGGGTGCCACCATTGTTGTGTCATGTGACCTAGATACAAGCTTCTGATGCCACTCTACAGACCATGTGGTTTTGCGCACAACATCCGATGGTACTTACATAGTTCTGTGAACAAACCGCATTTTAACTTGGGTTAACTGTAGGACTTAGGGCGTTTTGCAGCAAAATTTATTAGGTTATCAGATACCAGCCACTGTAAACTTTCACATGCAATGGTTATATCATTTTTCATGGATATGGTGTTTACGTGGTTTTGCGCCTGAACTCATCATATGTTGTGCAACATTTTTAGTATGGAATATAAAACTAAATCTTTTATCTACCCCATGATCTACATCAAAGAACACATGCATGTAGTAATTAATATTGCATGTGCTGACATTGAAAATCAACAATTAACGAAAATAACATACTGTACTTGCCTAAGAACAGCTATAAAAAATCAGCACCGATATACAACAAATTTAGTGAAGAAACACATTGAAGTTAAACCTTCAGTTATCCAGTGCTCAGAGAAATGACCAGCCCATAACAATGTCCTTGCTGTGTCATATTTTGGGAGACTTGAGTGGAACATGAGTTTGGGGTATGACTCAGACTATTAATCACTACATTATTTCTGTCACATTCCAGCTAAAACGAAGTGGACTGCACCGTCACATGTGGGGGTAATCTGGTAAGAAAGAGGGGCAATGATAGGCAAAAACTGAGTGAATTAGTGACCAATAAGTTATGTCCTGTATTAATTAGATTAGTCTGGTGACTTGATATTTGGTCAAAAGCAAGGTCAAATAGTTTGCTTTGGACATAAAAAATAATTGTCATAAAAGGTCAACTTTTCATATGGCATAAAATTTTCATGTATTCGGTCACGTGTGTGACATTTGAAAGTTAAATAAATCAATTTGTTAATTATCTCATTGAGAATGAAAGGTGGTGATAATTTTTAATTGATTGATTTGAGAAATAGAGTGAACATGCATACTGCAGCACTTAAATACAAAAAATGTAATGTGACATACAATTTACCAGTTGATGAAAATAAGAAAAAAATCCTCTTATCTACATATTATTACTGAGTTGGCGATTTGCGTAATTTCGCACATCTCCTCCGAAACCACCGTCAATAATGAATCTGTTTTCCGCATACACCAGTTTTACTGTGTGACAAAGACGATGCGCCAGGTTTCGAACTTACTTATGAAATGAAAGCTGCATTTTGAAGCCGTTTTTGCAAGTAAAACTGGCTCATTCAATCAGCTGTTATCGCCCATGTGTAGCACGGGTATCGGCTAGTTTTTATTATTCCTTACATTGACATATATCTATGCAAATGACCACTAAAGTTGTTATGTTAATTCAAGAAAAAAATACATTTCATAAAACGTAAGAAAATGCTCTTTGTGAATATACAACTGAAAATTCCAAAAAAGAACTTGATTTTTATAAAAAAAAATTTGGTTCATTTTTCAAAGAATGGCCCTTCTATGAGCCAAGATGAAGGCTGCATTTCTCAGCTGAGTTGAAATGGGCCTTCACAACGGAACTACCTGTGCTGACATAGCGACCCAGACATGCAGCCTACCTTAGAGCTGTAGCCAAAGCTTTGACAAAAAGCCAATAGGTTCCATGCCATGCGAATAAAAACTGTTCAAGTTATTGTGCTAACATGAAGGATTAGTTTACGGCCTACAGCAATGACAACTAAAGCAAATCCGTAATATCCCAGAACATTCCGTTTTGGGGATATGATTACAATTATGATCTTATAATCCGGTGTATTGCCCATTCTTCAGTCTTTTGTCCAGGAGCATTTCCACGCAGTTCTTATCATGTGGTGTTTGAGAAGTGGTTAAGCGGGGACTGTGCCAGAGCAAATTACCTGGGAACTGTCAGCAATCAATTCAAAGTGACAAAGAGACTTTGGATTAAATGTATGCAAAATTGTTATGTTAAACACAACTTTGATTACAAGACAGCTAAGGTAAAACATTATTCATGGTTATGGCCATTCAAAATGCAGTTTGATTTTAATCTTATTTGGCTGCTAATCCAGTGCGTTTTTTGGTTGCGTGGCAAGAAACCCTGTATGGTAGAATCTGTAGAGCAGGGGTCCCCAATCTTTCCCAGAAAGGGCTGGTATGCATGCAGGCTTTCAATGCAACCAAGCAGCTACACACCTGATGCTACTAATCAAGCTTATTAGCAAAGAGTTCAGGGGTTGATCAGTAGTATCAGGTGTGTTATTGCTTTGTTGCAATGAAAACGTGCACCCACACTGGCTCTTTCTGGGAAAGATTGGGGACCCCAGCTGTAGAGTCTCTACTTAAAAATGATTTATCACTTATGCGATAGAATGAGGTTACGAATTCACTCCATATGCGCAACATGCACCGTTGGCATTTTGGTTTTGGAATTGTGATCATTTTTGTAAAAACTAGTTTTCCTAATAGCTAGTTATAGTAGCTATGGCTAGTTGTAATAGTTAGATAAAATAACTATTTTTAATAAGTCTCTTATTTAATAACTCTCAGTTAAGTGAGTACACAACTACGTTGCTACACGATTGTCATGCCTTACTGTGGGTGCAGCAGCTGGCTGCCTCACTAGCTTCGGACCTCAAAGTTTTTGCACGCAATACACTGACATCGGAAAGCAAAAGTCTTGAAGTTAAATTCTTCTTTTAGTATCTTTATTACAAAACTGAAATCATACAAAATAGAAAAATAATAGACTTTCGACTTTTCTTAGTAAACTAACCGAAATTAGTGCGCTGGTCAAAAGACTGTGTTGCCTCAAAGTCCAGTGGCTTCAGCCGCGTCGCGGGCTCACAATGTATTTATACTATACACACAGCAGCCAATGAGAAAACACCATTTTATCCCGTCATTAGTCACTGACCAAACCTTCATTCCACACTACAACACGGAACAGAAAATACTTCAAACCCAAACATCTCAAACAGAATATTGATTCAAATTATCTAAAATTATATGTGTAGAAAATGGCTACAACACTTTACCTTGTATAATGTCTGGTGTGAAATGCGCTGCTGCTCCCAGTACTAGGGCCGTTCGAGTTCAAGAAGCCAAAACATACCCCAAGTCCAAACGATAAAGAGTGAAGGGGTGAAAGAGAACAGCTATATGAGTTAAATATTTGGTAGTTAAAGTGCTTGTTCATCCAAAAATAAGATTTGGACCACAGAATCTTTTATATAAATACATCCTTTGTGTACTGATCATTTCAAACTATAATCAGCCAGTACAAATTTATTTGCATTTTAATCACTGCAAATCATGATCATCTCAGAAAGAATTTATCATGGGCTATCCTCGGCGATGACTCTTCGAAAAGGTATTCAGGCAGCAGCAGAGAACACGTAGTCAATGTCGTAGAACTCAGTGATTGGTAATTTTGGATTATTCCCTCGGGAAAATGCCAAATATCTGCCCTGTTTTACGGCAGCAACAATATGGCCGATGCAAGCAGAGGCATCATGGTCCATAAATTTCCAAAAAACTCCACAGTTTGAAAGGCATGGGTAGATTTTGTGAAGAAGAAATAAACGGATTTCACGGAGCCCAGATCAGGATTGTTGATCTGCTCCAAACACTTCACTGATGATTGCTTTTATAAGCCAGATCCCAAGTCTCAGGAAAAGTTTGGATATCACTGTGGGTTAGTAGTTTCTGAAATTGCCACTTAATAAGCCATTGGTGAATAGGTCGGGCTCAAACTGCTTTGGTCCCAAATTTTGCCCATTCATTCTGTACTCAAAGAAACCAAATAAGCCCAGAGCACTGCTAAATAAGCCCATCCTGAAATGAGTGTAGAAACTATTTTAAGTGACTCAAAACGAAACTACATCCATCTTCCACCACGAGACCTTGAGTAAAATCTGAATTGCAGCCATGACAGCGAAACCAAAGCGAGACCATGAGCGGCAATTGGAGAATGATAAAAGCGTAAGCTTTTCAATGGGATGAATAATTCGATGGCAAGCATGCTAAGGCTTTTTGCCATTTAATGAATAAATTCAAGTTGCAATGACAACTGTTACGCGTGTAACTTAATACTTCAAAAGTGAAAAGCTTTAGCATGCAAGACAGCAAGCTGTGCAAACAGGGCCTCATTTTACCTGCATTGGCTATGTTGTTTGCCGAAATTGCACTGTGGAATGAAGCTCGTATGTTATCATCATGTACATAGGCTACCTATTTTCAGACACCTTTCCTCGTCATAGCCCAATAAAACTCTCCGTAAGTACAATCTAGTTTTGGTGCACCATGCCTCCATGCTGATTGTCACATTGTTCCTTTTCCCCTTGTAATGTGAAACATATTTGTTGTCATCAATTTTTGGAAATAATATTCTATGACAACATTTCGTTTTCCTATTGTTTTCAGCTTGACTTCTGCATTTGGAACACCTGCCGTTATGTCAAATCGACTAATTGGCAAATTTGGGTCAGTCTAGCTGACTATGCTATCAAGTTTCGTACCCTCGCCTTGGAGACCGGCTGTAACGACCGGGCCTGGAGTGATGTTTTCTATCACGGCCTCAACGATTCCGTTAAGGATGAGTTGGCGGTTCGTGAACTGCCTGATTCATTTCAGGAATTAACTGACCAGCCCATCCGCATTGACAATCATGTTGTTCTGCGCCTGAGGGAGAGATGAGAATTTCAGAGTTTGTTTCGGGACTTTGAATTGATGAACGCCTATCCCTCACAGCGGCTGGAGGCTCTGGTGGAGGTGCCGATGGAGCTTAACCAATTGCGGTTGGCCCCATCGGCATGTTGGCCATGGTCGTCCAGTCTTTCTGCTAAATTTGGCCAAGCTGGATACTACCCTCGAGAGTGGCAGTAAAAGCTAACGCCCGGTCATGATTGGAGAGACACAGCTGGGCGCTATCTCCACTTGCTCTCCACAGCCATGCTGCCTACTTCCGGTCACTTTGCATTTTGACCCAAGTCGATTTGGGGTCGGATGTGAATTTTATTGACCAGGAGTTGGTTAGCAGGCTAAGAGTTCCCCTGCACAACCTTTCTGTCCATTTCAATGTCCATACGCTGGCAGGCCCTGCTTTTGGCAAAGTCACCCAAAACACTTCCCCTATCTCCCATTGTGTTTCCGGTGATCATTTAGAATTTGTTAATATTTATGTTCTGTCCTCTCCTCATACACCTGTAGATTTGGGTCTTCCCTGGCTGGCACTGCACAACCCCCACCTTGAATGGTCCACCGGGCGAGTTTTGGAGCCCCCTCTGCCACAGCGACTACCTGTGGAGGGTGCCTAAGATGGCAGTGCCTCGAGGTTCAGTGGAGGATCCTGTGGACCTAACCGGGGTTCTCAAGGAGCACCACAACTTGGCGCGGGTCTTCTCCAAGTCCAGAGCTTTCTCCCTGCCTCTGCACCAGCCATACGACTGCCCCATCGTCCTCCTTCCAGGCTCCAAACCACCAAAAGGCTGCCTTTACTCCCTGTCCCACCCGGAGCAGGAAGCCATAGAGGCCTACATCAAGGATTCTCTGGCTGCTGACATAATTCGTCCATCCTCCTCTCCAGCGGGTGCGGGGTTCTTCTTTGTCAAGAAGAAGGATGGGGGCCTACGCCCATCCATCGACTACCGGAGTCTCAACACCATTACGGTAAAATAGATACTCTATCCCTCTAAAGGCCTCTGCTTCTGAGCTCCTTCAGGGTGCCATGGTCTTCACAAGCTGGATCTTCATAACGCCTACTATCTGGTCAGATCCGTTCGGATGACAAGTGGAAGACAGCGTTCAATACCCTGAGGGGTTTTACGAGTACCTCTTCATGCCGTTCGGCCTATCCAATGCCCCAGCCGTCTTCCAGAACTTGGTGAACGATGTCTTCGGAGACATGATCAATGTCTTCATCTTTATCTACCTTGATGACATCCTGGTATTCTCCCGCACCCTGAAGGAGTTTAGACAGCATGTCTGACCGGTCCAACAATGCCTTTTGAAGAATCGACTCTTCGTCAAAGCCAAGAAATGTGAGTTCCACTCCTCTAAGATGACTTTTCTTGGCTATATCATCTCTCCAGGGGGCGTTGCTATGGACCAGGAGAAGGTAAAGGCAGTGGAGGACTGGCCGGTGCCCACATCAAGGAGACAGCTCCAGTGCTTCCTGGGATTTGCCAACTTTTACTGGCGATTTATCTGGGGGTTCAGCTCGCTGGCAGCACTGCTGGTGGCCCTCATCTCCACTAAGACGACGTTCCGGTAGTCCGAGGAGGCTCAGAAGTCGTGTCTGACCCTGAAGAGGCACTTCACCACCATGCCCATCCTGCACCAGCCCGATCCGGAGTGCCAGGAGTTCAGGAGGTGGATGCCTCTGAAGTAGGAGTGGGGGCTATTCTCTCTCAGCGGGACTCGGGTAACAATAAGCTTCATCCTTGTGCCTACATGTCGCGCCACCTCTCGCCTGCTGAGAGTAACTATGACATCGGCAACCGGGAACAGTTAGCGGTCAAACTGCCCCTGGATGAGTGGTGCCATTGGCTAGAGGGGTCCAAGGAACCGTTTGTGGGGTGGACAGACAACCGTAATCTGGAATATTTGAGGACCGCTAAGCAACTCAACTCTCGCCAGGCCAGGTGGGCTCTGTTCTTTGATCACTTAAACTTTACTCTCTCTTACAGACTGGGATCCAAGAACAGCAAGCCTGACGCCCTCTTCAGGTGCTTTCTGGTTGCCAGTCCCTGCTCCGAAGAGCCCATGACCATTCTGCTGCAGCGGTGCATCATGGCGGCTCTACGATGGAACATTGAGGATAAGGTTAAACAGGCTGGCGCCCAAGAGACCATCTCAGCGGCTATGCCCGCCTGTTCGTGCCACAACCCCTCTGGACGGAGGTTCTCCAGTGGGCCCATGACTCCTGGTTGGCAGCCCACTCAGGGGTAAGTCGATCTCTGGCGCAACTGTCCTCCAGGTTCTGGTGGCCCACCCTGCACAGAGACCTAAGGGGCTTAGTCTCTGCCTGATCGGTCTGCACCCGGAACAAGCATCATACCAGCCCCCCCATGGACTCCTTTAGCCGCTACCTGAGCCCTCCAGACCATGGGCGTGTGTGGTCCTGGACTTCGTCATCAGATTACCAGAAGGTTACTCCGTTATCCTCACCTTTGTGGACAGATTCTCTAAGGCAGCTCACTTTGTCCCATCCCAGATAGCAAACATTCTGGCTGTAGTCTGGCATACAGCTGGCCATTTTGGTTTAGTTTTTGGCATAGAGGTAAGCGAGGTCAAAGCCTTTGGCTGACCTGTGCTACGATTATGGTTTACCATAAGAAATAGAATAGCGCCAGAGGTAAAGCCAGCCACTGGCTGAGTTATGGCACAGGTCTGGTTGACCAGAAGACTGAGTCAAGAGCAGGACAACGATCATGACGTCTACTGGTTCATTTTGGCATCATTTTTGGAGGCCAAAAGATTGAGCAAAGACTGGGAATTTTCAGAATTTTTCTCCCAAAGGAGTGAGGTCTCACATCAGTTTCTCTAGCACTATCACAGAGGTAAGTGGACACTTTCTTATCCACATATATTCCCACTTTTGCAAGCTAAACAATATGTCTTCAGGCGGATGTTACTTCGATTTATAGAATAGCTTTTTAAGACTATGAATATTTCATATTTTAAAAAAAATGTCTATTTTTTTAACAGAATAGCTACTTTAGATTGGTTAAGTAAAAGTTTGAAATGACCATACGGGCAAGTACTCTGCAATCGCCATTGTTTACGTAACGTAGATAAGGTGTACATATTAAAACGCATTTATTCTCCGTAAGGTCAGGTTTTATTGTCCCGTTTAAATGTCATGCCTGGCTAACACTTCTCAAGAATCGCTGAAGTTAGCTTGCAGCAACGAGACATATAAACTAGAGGCCCTACGTTGTTCGTCCCAGATCAGCCAATGTGTGCAGAGCTGACCGCCACCTTGTGACGGGCGTGCCAGCCGCTGGAACCCAGGTAAACAAATATGCTCTGGTTAATATTTCGGTAAATATCAATAATAATCATTTAGCAGGGTTTTGATTTCCGGTCTTTTTCTGACCGATAACTAGAGAAGACTTAGCTTGAAGCGCCATTTCGTCTTTATCACCCATTGCGTTTACCAAAAGCGTAGTTGCTAACTAAGTTAGCAGCTTACATAGTTCGTCCATTCACTGTCAATGGTTCCTACCACGTAAATTAGCATCTGTGATTTCGGGAAACGGGCCCCTGAGCCATTGATATTTTTACATAGGGAATGTTTGAAAATACGGTGGTATACATCCAGGGCCCCGTTTCAGAAAGCAGGGTAAACAAACTATGAGTTTGTTCTGTAACTGTGAGTTGACTTACTCTGAGTTGCTGACCGGGGAGTTTCCGAGTTCAGAACCGGTGATAATTCTTGGTTCAATCAATTCTGAGTTAACTTACGCCGGAGTCAGGCATGTGCACGAGGATCTTAAAAGCCCTCATCAATGGAATATAGATAACACGATTCACCATGGCAACGGTGGAGAAAAAAAAGTTGCGCGTCTCACTTTTCTCCAGAGTTGGACAAATTACTAAAGGCGTACGCTGAGTACAAACACTTATTTAAAAAAAAAAAAAGTACAGTTGCCATTGCAATAGAGCGTGAGTTTGTGTGGCAGAAAATCGCTGACCGAGTCAATGCGAGAGTAGTAAAAAACAACCAAATGAAGGTTAAATTATGAATACAGAAAACTACATTAGAAATCCAAATGCTGGAGCATCAGTTACAGGTGGATGAGGGGATAACAGGTGGATGATTTTACTTGTTTGAACAATATACAAAATATTAACTACTGCATTTGTTCTTACAGGAAGCAAATAAATAAAAAATGCAAGTTTAAGTTGTCCTTATTTTATTTAAGATAATACAAGTGGAATCTATTTTTCATTCCAAGCTGATGCAAATAACTTATTTCAGGATAATTCCACAGACTTTAATTCTCACATTTTAAAACATTAGTTGTTCTGTCTTGAGGCCTTTTGACTTAGAATTAATTGAACATATGAACTGCTGATCATTCGTTACAGCAAATTAGCAGACTTTCCAACATGTATTGTGAAGAATTAAAAACTCTCCAGAGAGTTATTCATTATTTAATGAATTCTGGACCACTCCCAAAGTGGAGGAGAGTATTGGGTGGAACTGCGGATAAGAGATCGGAGCGAATGTGATGTTGGACTTGGTCTGTGATTGTGCAGGTGGCGAGACTCAGGGTGGGGCTCGCGTCTCTTGTCGGAGTCCGTATGGCTCCTAAGCCCCAAAAAGTGTTAATGGATCAACGAGAGATGGTCTCTATGTACGTCATCAAAATCTTTGCGAATATAGCTTGTTTGCGAGTTCTATGACCACCGGCCGAGGATATTAATCAGGTGGTACTGCACTCCTCATTTAGATGCTGTGATGATAGCGCCGATGCGGAAAATATACTCAGAAAATATTTTAGGTGAAAAGTTTGATTTTAAAATAAGACGGAAATGGTGCAGGAACCAGTGGCGAGTGGCTACGGCCCCGGTGTCGGTCGTGAATAATGGGTCTTGGGGAGAAGCGTGGTTATGAATTATTCTGCGTCTGAGGGACTCACTAGGATTTCGGATTTCATGCTTTGGGTAAGCGAACTCTTGCTGTGCGCTGGCTGTCTGGTTAGCGAGTGAACGACGTAGAATCGAGACAAGCGGGGATTGTGGGAATGTAGGAGCTATATATAGGCGCAAGGATGAATAGGAAGGCGCATTGGGAGTGGCCCTGTTCATTAACCTACGTTGTCGGGAACTCCCTTTTGTACTTCGAAGAGATTACTCTTGGTAGAAACTGACAGTGCCTTTAATGAACAAGAGGCTCCTCAGAGCCTGTACTCGGGCCGTGCATGCGCAGGACAATCGCGACCCCAAAAAAGAAGAACGGAGTCGAAACATAGACTCGTGGCCTACCGGCCCGAGTAATAATGAAGTCGTGGTTGTTTCTTTCCGTAATAAAACAAAACGATCATGAAAACTGCCGTTTGCAAAATAAATAAATAAATAAATAAAAATATATAAAAAAAGAAGAGCTACACAACTGGTTCTAAATTGCGAGAATGTCCTTGGTGTGTCACACGAGCAATATCGGGCTGAAAATTTTGTTGAAATAAATCATAGATTCCACAGAGACACGGAATGCTCGAACAAATATTCGTCCGGAAATGATAAAACATCCAAACGTGGTCGGATAACTCTCTCCTAACGGAGAATTCTTCTCAGTATTTGTGCTTCAATGTCCACTGTCTCTTCAAGGAACAGACACGCCATGTCTAACATCTCCTCAGTCTGCAGTCTCAGGAAGAGAAGAAACTCCAAGTAACTTGAAGAAAACCTGCCAGCGAGCAGGTAAGCTTCACCGAGTATGTTGCCGCGGTAACTGACTCAGAGTTAGGCTGAGCTCGCATTGTGAGTTTCCTGCAACTCTAAGCAAACAAACTCAGAGTTACCACTAAGCCCGCTTTCTGAAACGGGGCCCCGGACACTGACATTACGATGGACGAGGAAAAACTAAACCTATACGCGTCTAGTGACAGCGGCTGCTGATATCAACGGGTTTTCGGACGTGCCTAACTCTTAAAAGTGCACTATGCAAGTTTGTTTACTTTCACTTCTGTTGACATTCAAACTCAAACAAAACAGAGGTAGCCTGCCCCTCCCTCCTATAGTTCCCTCCTTCCCATGCTTTCATAACTGTCAACTCTTGTTGGTGATTGGCCGGGAGGGTTTGTTATGTTATGGGGCGCAGCCTGTGGCCCTTGTTTATTTGCAGTTTGTGACACCTGTGCAGTCTCCAGAGCCCGGGTTATTTTTTACAGTGAATTTAGGGGCAGGCAGCTAGCGGATCGTGGAGAGATGTCGGTGAATTGAGACAAAAATATAATTGCGCAGAAAGTAAACAAACTCACATAGTGCACCTTTAAGTCAGGAGTGATTCAAAGCACTGCTGTATTTTCGCTTGTTAGGACTATATGGCACTCAGTGGAAATCAAAATTTCTAGAAGGCATGAATCCACTTTGCTGCACCTTTCTGTGATGGACCCCGTCACAAGATGGCGGCCAGACTTGCACATTGAAATCGTAACATAGCGCCTCTAGTTTATATAGCTCGTTGGCTTGCAGCTTGCACGAGTTGTCGCTACTCTCTTTATGTAGGTACTCTACTTCTGCCTAACCTCAGCTCTGTAGCCCTCTTACCCCAGTATAGCAGCAAAGCATGAGTTTCTGTAGTACAAATTTTACTATCTTTATGGTGATTATGTATGTATGTATCACACACGCTTACTGATATGCTTTCCTTTTTTCTCTCTTTTTTCTCTTTTGTTTGCAGTGAATGATGGCATACAGTCAGTGGAGTAACATTCGCAAAAGAGCTCTTAAAAGAGTCGATGCCATGCTTGAGTCCTTAGAGACTGAAACGTCTGGCAGTTCTGCAATAGGGCTAGCTCAGGCTGATACGTCAGATTGTATTGCTATTCGTTCTCAGCTGTGTGTCCAAGACATGGCTGAAGAGGGTTTTAGTTGTGACACTGGATCTGATGAAAGTTGTGATGATGACAATGTTTCCCATTCCAATTTGGAATCTCTTTTATCAGACTGGGCTGTCCGGTTTGGTGTTTCTTTAGTTGCTCTCTCAGCACTTCTGTCCATACTCAGAGTTTTCCAATATGATATAAAAGTTAGCAGGTGGTTCTTTTTATTATTTTGGACTCATGAATATGCTTCGTAAAACATTTGAGAATTTGGTGAGCCAAGTCAAAGATAGACACTTGTTTAAATTACAGCTAAATATTGATGGTTTACCACTTTTTTAAAGTTCCTCTGTACAGTTCTGGCCTATCTTGGGTATGTTAGATTGTATGAAACGACCAGTATTGATTGCCTTGTTCTGTGGTGAATCCAAGCCATCTTCCATGTCAGAGTACCTGGGGGCACTTATAAAGGAGTTGAAGAATTTGGGGGATGGATTTACCATAGCTGGAAAGACATTTTTTGTTAAAGTGAGTTCAGTAATGTGCGATGCTCCAGCTAGAGCTTACATTAAAGCAGTGAAGTCTCACACAGGGTATTCTGGATGTGATAAATGTGTTCAGACAGGTGTGTATAGTAACCATCATATGACTTTTCCAGATATGCATGCTGTTCGTAGGACTGACAAGCTTTTTAAGGATTGTAGTGATGAAGATCACCATCAGGGGCATTCACCTTTTTCTGAATTGAATACTGGCATGGTGAGCTGTTTTCCCCATGATTACATGCATTTAGTATGTCTCGGTGTGGTACGCAAGCTTTTAGATTTGTGGATGGGTACTGCTGGGCCTCGGCGTTGTCGCATTTATGCTGGTCAATGCAGTATCATATCTGACAAACTGATGAGTTTGAAAGCCTTTGTACCTGCTGAAGAAAACCTAGAGCGCTTACAGAGAGAATGAGGTGGAAAGCCACTGAACTGAAACAGTTTTTATTGTATACGGGCCCAGTTGTTCTAAAGGGTGTGTTAGCTGAGAAGGTTTACAACAACTTCATGCTGCTTTCAGTTGCCATTCATGTTTTAGCTGGTCCTTCGTTATGTTTAGTGCTGAATGAATTTGCTCAGGCATTACTCATCTCATTTGTGGATCATTTCAGTCAGTTATATGGCGCGGAACATGTAGTATACAACATACATGGTGTAGTTCATCTCAGTGAAGATGTCAGGGTTCATGGTCACTAAGACCTCATATCTGGATTTCCTTTTGAAAATTATTTACAGATATTGAAGAAAAAGGTTAGGAATTACACAATCCTTTGACTCAAGTTATTCGACATGTCTCTGAAATGGACAGCGTCGGTGCTGAGAGTGTTATTAAAAAACAGAAACCTATAGCTAAAGGGCTGCATAGTGAAGGGCCTGTGCCTCAGCTAATGGACAGCAGTCTAAAGCACTTTAAACACATAGTGATTGATGGTGTGACTATCAGAACATCATATGGTGATGACTGCCTTAGAATTAATAATGATGTTGCTTTAGTGCAAAACATTTTTCTGCATGAAGGGTTTTATTATGTTGTGTATAAGGAGTACACCAAAAAAGATAATTTTTTCAATTATCCAATTGACTCTTCAGAATTGGACATTCTGGTTGTTTCAGGTCTGTCCCCAGACTTCAAATTTGCAAGGCTTGAGGGCAATATGAAAAAATGCGTTAGATTTCCTCTTGAGATTACGGATAGCTTTGTTGTTCTCCCTCTATTACACCTGAATTATTAACCCATGAAACTGACCTGTTAACTGCCCCAATTTTCCTCAAATTTACTCATTGGACTTCCTTGCCAATTTTTTTTGTCCTTTTAACTGATAGGAAACATTGTCATATTTACACTTTTTTTTCATATAGATCAAATTACTCTGTCACTTATTAAAATCTATATTTTGATCATACCTAATTTTAGTACATTCTTCTCCGAAAACATTACCTTTTTATATTGAAGTTGGTTTTATAATACTTGGTTTCTATGGCAAGTATATATAAACATTTGTAATTCTCTAGCAAATGTAATACTCTGTAGAAATGTATGTAGGACTACAAAATAAGTCTTTTCTATAATTTTTCAAAAACATCTTACAAGTTCAGGTTGATTTCCATTTTTAAGTCGCCTTGGATAAAAGTGTCTGTTACATGCTGAAGTGTAACTGCATTTAAAAAAAAAAAAAAAAAACTTCAGTCAATTGTTCCCTTTAGGATTAAATAGATTAATAGGGCTGGATTTGTTTCCCCATCACAGGACAGCATATCAAGTGCTTAAAAATGTTCCACATTGTGAGCTTTGAAGACACAGAAGAGGTTAAGGTGGTGCCATCCTTGTGGGTCAGCGAGGAATAAAGAATATGGAGCAGCCAAGCTAGCCTAGCTACCTAGCTAGCAAGCGTGTATTCTCGTCTTTGCATTGACTTTGAATGTAATCTGTCGTGCGAAAAATTTGTTTTGCGTCCGGCGTGAAAGCGACTTTAGGATGTTAAATACATTGGCATGCTGGCTATAACATTATAGATATCAATGTCTCTTTATTTTGTTAGCTAGGTAGCCAAATAGCTCGATCGCAAGTATTCCATTGTAAGCGAACTGTAGCCTTTTTAGCTCGCTAGCCAGTTGGCCATGTAGCTTAATACATTGGCGTGCTAACTATGACACACAGTTCGATATCACTTTGGCTTGCTAGTTAGGAAGCCAACTAGCTCACTAACGAGTATGACAGTGTACACATTGAAAGCAAACTGCAGCGTTTTTAGCTTGCTAGTCAGTTGGCTATGTAGCTAAATACATTGGCACGCTAGCTATACTATTGCTAGCTAGGTAGCCAACTAGCTCGCTAGCGAGTAAAACTGTACGCAAACTGTAACCTTATTATGTCGGCGTAATCATGACGCAAATTGACGCGCATTAAGGCCTGCAAGTTGAGAGCCAAAAACATCAGCTAGTCAGTGGGCGTGGTTTTTGATTCGTCGTTTGGACGGAAGTAATAAAAATTGCTTACTGTAAACGATAAATGTCAGTTAGGTGTGGGCGGAAGTGAAAAAAATTGCTTTCTGTAAACGATAAATGTCAGTTAGGTGTGGTAAATGATGAATGGTAGGATGAAGTTTATCAAATCAATTGACAATAGATCACTATTTTTCAATTCACTTGATAATTTATGACTATTTTTCAATTCACATGCATTTTCATTACCTCCCTTTTTAATTCACATGCGTTTTCATCACCTCCATTTTTATCAATTAATTTTTGTTACTTCCACCCCTCATACATGCACGGGAGATAAATCGATTTATTAACCAAAACACGTCCGTCTCCACTGCGATAGGTGGCGTATTGCCACCTTTCAGCTTGTTTGCGTTGGACCTCTTCCGGGTTGATTTATAACATTACAGACCAAACGATTGATAAACAAGTTTGCTGTCTATTTGGCAAACTGGAAGCATGTCGAGTGGCGAAAACATTTGTTTACAACTTTACGGCTCTGTACATTTTGTACGTGCCGTACACTATGCTTTTCGTGCAGTTGAGATGTGCGCTATCCTCGGTGAGAGTCGTTTTGAAAGAGTTTTCTGATGGCGAGTGGAAGGAAAACTCTGAACATGCTCTCGCCATGTTGCCTCCGTTTGTGTTGTTACCGGCTTCTTCTTAAGCAATGCTGTTCGACTTCTGAGTCAAAGCCCAGCATAAAGAACAGTAGAGAATGCGCAGAGCGCACAGTCTAGTTTGGTTCAATTGAAGCGTATACATGCAGCAGTCATTCAACTTACAATTGCATTATCTGGGTGTGTTAGTCCGACTATTAGAACTTCGATTTCAGTCGACGTTAAGGTGTTTGCATGCATTTTAAAAGTCCGATTTTAGTTGGACTAATGCAATAATTCAATTTTCTTAAGTGTCATGTAAATGCACTGACTGATGCTTTGATGCTTTAATATGTTTATATACTCACTCTTTGTATAAACATGTCTTTGCCCTTTCGAGTATGTTTTTCTCCAAGGCCAAGTATAGACGCATGGAGGAAATGTATGACAGCGAGGAGGACACCATTGGTCCAAAAAGGACAAGCCTACCCAAAGTCCCCACCATCAGAGAGCCTTTCAGACAGTTTAGGATATCTAATCAACAAATCAAGAATGTTGAAATTCCATCTGATGGCTGTGGGCCCACTGAAGATACCGAATTCCAGGTAGAAGATATGCCAATTTCACAATTAATTAAAATTTTCGATGTTATATAAAGTCAGACCTATGTCTTAAAAAAGTCTTATTATATCCCCCGTCTCCAGAGGGGGAGGTATTGGTTTTGGCCTTGGGCCGCGCACTGCCCACTGCGTGCAGTAGTCTCGCATCATCAATGGGAACGCGATAACTTTTGAAAGACTGTACAGAACCTCACCCAATTTGGTATCTGGGTAAATATTAATGAGACCTCAGACCCTATTGGAATTGGTGGCGCGCCCTGCAATTTCCAGTTTTTGCTGAAATGCCTAAAGTTGGGGAAGGATATGTGATGTACATCGTCAGCTGACGGCTCATTCTAGTTTATATTTAAAAACGGTTGCTCATTCATCATTCAGTAAGGTTCATTAAACTGAAATATTAAACATGATAAGGGAAGCTAATTGAGTCTGACGCTTAAAAGCAACCAAAATATTATTTTCTATAGGTGAAAGGACAGACCATTCTTAGATGTTTAATTTGATCAGATTTAAAGATATTTATCATAACTTGTCTTTTTTCTACATCTGCTCCCAGCATGTGATGACCCTTGGGTCAACTCTGCGCCAAGCTATTGAGCTGGGGGAGTTGGCAGAGCCTCAGCCAGGCAACAGCAGGACCACAGGGCAAATGCGCAATCAGGGACAGGTTTCAGGCTGTTTTAACCAGGGAATGATGAGGGATGTCGCAGGTCCATTTCACACTGAGGGCCAGTCTGTGAGGGAGGCACTAGAGTACCCAGTAGCCCAGGCAGCAGCTCCATCCAGCCAGGAGCAACCTCGTCTGAACAACACAGCAGCAGGGCAGCGACGGAAAAATTTGCCCGTCTGTAGTAACGTTTGTGGATGTAAGAATTGTGTTGTAGATTGTGTTATAGTCCTTGTGTACACAGCCTTTACTTGTCACAAACCAATCAGTCAGATAGATTGACGAATGTTGTATTAAACATTTAAAAATGCCTTGTATGACTAAAATGTGTCTTGCTTGTTTCTATTTGAAATGCATTTTAGCTCGGTTGCATGACCTCCTCGTGAAACAGGAGATAATTATTGAGCAGCAAAAGACCATAATTCAAATGATCCAGGCTGCCTTCAATGGAGGCATTAGAAATACAAGTGTGGAGAGGCACCGGAGGCATTTTCCCCTTGCTGACCCACAGGCATTAATGGCCCTGGGGAGAGACCTCCAAACAATCCCAGACTTACATCAGGAATTGGTGACCCTCATTTAATTTTTTTAGGGTTAATTATGCAAAAGGTGATTAGAAAATCAGTGTGAGTAATTCATTCCATACATTTGTTTTTAGGTCATCACTCTAGGACTAACTGAGGGTTCCACAGTGAAGGAGACTGTTTGGAGGATTCTTCAACTGGCCATTAAAAATGACCTGGCAAAAGTCATGACCTGGAGAGGATTGAATGGAAAAATAGCTTTTGAAAAGCTCCAGCTTCAAGCAGTAATAAAGGGTAAGTTGTACCACTGTTATACAGTCACATTTCTGCCTTGGGCTCAGACATTCAATCCTTCCCAAGGTTGAATTAGGCCCTGTTTACACAGTAATGTTTTCAGGTGAAAACAATAAACTTCTGTTGCGTTTTCTCTGTTCGTTTATACGTCAACGGTGTTTTGGGTCCCTGAAATGGCACTTCTTGAAAACGGGTCCCAGAGTGGAGCGTTTTCGAAACGCTTCGGTCTCCGTCTCCATGTAAAGTGGGAAAACACAAGTTTTCTGTAACGAGTAGTACTGCACATGCGCACTACGGTTGCCAGTTAGTAGTTTTTCTGCAAATGCGTGAGCAGATCGACAACAACAACAATGGCAACTCCAAAGTGTGGCGGAAGCAGTTAAATAGGCAGTGTCCATGCGCACGTGCTTGTTGTTGCATTACACAACTCACACCGCCAGCCTGTGGCCTGGCATGAACACTACAGCGTTTTCAGCGTTTCTTGTGGTCCCGTGTGAATGCCTGTCGTTTTCAAAATGTTGCCCTCTGTGCGTGATACTTTTCTAACACGAAAACGGAAAAAAGACACGGTTTCCAGCAGATCGTTCCCGTGTAAACAGGGCCTTAGTTTAGCATAAAAATTATTTAAAATCTCAACCATTTCTAGGAGGTATTTCACTGACTCAAACTGACTTCACCAAACATTTTTCAAATATAGTAGATTGAGTGATTCTATTTTGTCTGTGTGTGTGTGTGTGTGTGTGTGTGTGTGTGTGTGTGTGTGTGTGTGTGTGTGCGCGCATGTGTGTGTGTTGTCAATTGCAGATGCAGTTGGAAGGAACCCCACCTGCTCCACTGCTACAGATGCCGACATAGCACAGGCCGTTAAAAGATGGTTTTATTGGGCAGGGGATAGAGAAGGAGGGCGGAAAAAACGCCTGCCGCCTGCCAGCCAGCAATTGGCAAGAAGTCAGGAATGACTTTTTAATTACTTCTTTTTAAAGAATAAAATGTATTGAAATGCATGAATTCAGGAATGACATTTTTCTTATTACTACTTTAAAAAAAAAACCTTGAAATGCGTTAATTCTGGAATGACTTCTTATTAATAACCTTTTCCAAAATAAAACATTACAGTCCATGCATTTTGTTCTCGCTTTTCCTTGTTTATTAACACAATGTAATTTAACAAAATAAGATTATGAGCCTTGGATACTAGGACATAGAAATTAACAATTATTTGCAATAAAGCCATGTAAACATTACGCTTTTTAAAGTGAAGATTATTGAAAGGTTTCAGTGTACAAGGGGTGATGAGTTTTGAGCCTGACCCAGAAAATGTCTGGCATGGTTTGCCATCTTTTTATTCTTAGAAAGCAACATTTCTCTTGAGTATGTGTGAAATTTTGTCTTACTGGGTGCAATATTGCAGACACAATATTTGAGTGAAGTGAGTAGGGGTGTGCCAGATTGGCAAATGGACAAAGCTGGGGAGCATGCTGTGATCCTGCACAAGTGAGATGAAGCATCCTTCTCTAATGTCTTTATCATGTCCTCATGGATCTCTTTTGGAGAAATTCCCTTTTTCCAGAAACACAGGATCACTGCATGCTTACCAGCTTTGTCCATTTGCCAATCTGACATACCCCTTGCTTCTCACTTCACTCAAATATTTTGTTTGCAACATTGTACCCAGTGAGTCAAAATCCCGTGCATACTCGAGAAATGTTGCTTTCTCAGAATACAAAAGATGGAGAACCGCGCCCGACATTTTCTGGGTCAGGCTCAAAAGTTTTCAATCATCCCTCGTAGAATAGAATTTGGCATAATTATGGCCCAACTTTGGCTTTGTTAAGGCTACTTTTTGGCTGGATTTTGGTGTCTTTGGGGATAGTTATGGCTATTTTTTGGCTGGATTATGCACTCTTTTGGGTTGGTTATGCTTATATTTTGGATGGATTTGGGAGTTGTGGACTTTTTTAGGGCCGGTTATGGCAATATTTTGGAATTCTGGAATCCGTTTTGGGTAAGGTTTGGCCTCCTTTTGTTTAGATTTTGGCATTCCAAATTTGGGCCATTTAGGGGCCATACATCCTGCCAAAGCTTTACCAAAACAGCCTGCCTCATTTGGGCCAAAATTGGGCCAAAATAATTTTGCTATCTGGGATTGCACAAACTCTCGTCCGCCAAGGATACCGCCAAACTGTTGATCCTTCACATAGTACGACTACACGGAATTCCGTCAGAGGTGGTGACAGATAGAGGGCCACAGTTTATATCACAGGTTTGGAGGGCTTTTTGTCGGGCCCTGGGGGTTAAAGAAAAGATGTTCTCTGGTTACCATCCTAAGACCAACGGCCAGACTGAGCGAGCCGATGAACAGCTGGAGGTAGCTTTGAGGTGTCTGTGTGGCCAGGACCAGGAGGGTTGGTGCCGGCAACTCCCCTAGGTTGAGTATGCCTACAACTTCCTACCAGCTGCTGCCACCAGGGTCTCACCTTTCGAGGCGGCCTTCGGGTATCAACCCCATCTGTTCCCATGCCAGGAGGAGTAGGTGGAGGTCCCCTCCGTCAGCGCCAACATCCAACGAACCAGACGCACCTGGAAACGGACCAGAACTGCGTTGCGCAGGGCTGTGGCACAGATGAAGACCCAGGTGGATCAGGCCCAGTACTGTGACAAGCACCAGCTGAAGCTCATCAGTCTGCCTGCCAGCATAGTTTCCCACCACTCGCACACATTATTCCATTATCAGTTCTGTTCTCCCATTGGCTTAGTCTGCACTTCACTATTTAGTTCTTGGTTATTTTCAATTTCATTTGTCAGTCAGACCATTCACTACCCTTTCTAATTTCCCATTTGGTTTTCTCCCCTTTTGGGAATTGGGAGCTGGCCCATACTCTTGCTTCTAAATTACTCTTTCTAAATTTATTTCCTTTTGGGAGCTAGCATGTTCGCGTCTCCTTAGCTTTTAAATAATTATTATTGGAATTGACTAGATTCTCCCTTTCGGGAACTCACATTTCCCATTGCCATTGTTCTCTGTGCTGTGTTCGCTCTTTGATAATTTTGTGCAATGTCCAATAAACCAGTCGTTTTGCCTGCTACTCTGCACTTCGGGTATCCTCCTGTTCCTACACATAACAATGCTTTTTTGACATTGGGTTAATAAAGCATAATAGCATTTTGTAGCACAATATAGGCTTCCAGCAGGGATGTTGGTTTTTTCCAGAACGGTAACCAGTGTTCCCCTCTCTGCCATGTCCGCTGTTGCTGCTTCTGCCGAGCCGTAAATCACCACCCGGTCCTCGTAAAATACTTTCAGTCTAGTTGGGAACAGAGCCTGGAATCGAATGTTTTTTCCTTTGAGTTCTGTCTTCACTTCTGCATATTCCCTCCACTTTCTCAGCAGCTCCGATGCATAGTCATGGTTCAAGTGTGCCCTTATTCCTTGGAAGTTTTCCTTTTTCCTTTTTCCTTCCTTTTTTTTCTGCCAAGCCCCTTTTAACCCTTTCGCAGGCACAGCGACATTTTTGTCGTTTTAACCAACGTGTTTTATAAAGTCTTCTTTAAATTCCCCGATTGCGGGAATTCCCTTGTTAGTTACACTCATTACCATTGGCTGTCTCTCAGGTCACCCAGCACTGTATTTTTAGCCGTGAACGAGGCATGGGATTTCCTAAAAACGCTAAATACGAGACTACTTCCCGGTCAAATTGTGGGACATGTGAACATGGCATCGACGAGTACAAATAGCCGGCATTCTAGCCGTGTTTCTAAACGTAAATACAACGTGGATGAAGTTTTTTGCTTTATTGAATGACTCTGACGATGAGTTTGAATATCCAGAGAGCGGGGGTGACTTGGATCCAAACGATTTTAGCGATTCTGGAGAGGATTAAAACATAAAAACATCAGTTATGGGAAACTTATTATGAGATTTGGTGTTATTTTATTGTTATTTTGAATAACAATCATATTTTGGTAAAAACCCAAAATTAATCCGTCCGTGGGGGTATGCATCTGGGCCAAAATTTGCCTGCGAAAGGGTTAACACATCCTCCTTCATTCTGTTGCTTTAACTTGACCAAGAGTGATCTAAGCAGGGCTTTGGGCGGGGGTGTCAGAGAGAGTGCCCGGTGTGCTCTCTCAATATTTAATACGGTGGAAGTTGGAAGCTCCTAGGCTTTTGTTAACAAGTCTTTCACAAAAGTTATCATTGAGGTAATGCTATCTTCAGCTCCTTCCTTCACCCTATATATTTTAAGGTTGTCATGCCATGGGCACCCCTCAAAATTAGTCAATTTAGCCTCTGTTTGCATCCAGAGCTTCACTAGCTCAGACAGCACATCCTCCACAGATTGGATTTGGACCTTAGCTGTGTTGATACGCCCTTCTGCCTCTTCCATCATGTCATAGATTTTTATGCCATTTAGTTGCTGGCTCAAATCTTTTCTAAATTGTCTTAAATCTTTCAAGATTAGCCTTAAATTAACCCCTCTGCGCGGCTCCTGTTGCATGCTGGCCTCCACGTTGTTTGCATTGCTAGCCTGAGGCGCTGAGCCCTCCACTTCTCCATCACACACTCTACTTTGAACAAGACTCTTCCTGTTTTGGGCATTTTCTTTTGCCAGTTAAATCTATGCTAGATTCAGCTCGTCTCTGAGACAATGCAAGTTATATTGGGCAACTTTTAAAGGGCATGTAAACTTTGTTTCACAATCTGATTTTGCCTCATGGATCGATTAAATTGTCTTCCAAAGTAATGTTGGCAATAAATATTTCATTGATAAAGCGCTACATCCTTGTCAAAGCACTATCAATTTTAAGTATTTTCCGCTCCTCTCCAGAAATGGCTGTGATGGCATTTCTGGCTCCTACAAAATCACAGCAAAATAACTGATGATTAAATAAAAAATGCAAACATTTTTTCTTGAAGCCCAATTGCTCAACAATTTTTCAAAACCAAGTATTGTGGATTATAATGATTCTGGAGCGCTTATACGGGGAATGTATTTGGGATATGTAGTGAATTGCAATAAACAACGAGTGAACACTGCAATTGAAACGTTTTGATTAAGGCAATAACTTTATGGAACAAGGACTTGATTATTAAGAATGGAAGTCTCGAAATAATTCTGCTTGATGTATTTTGCTAATTATATATTCATAAATTATGAAATTCATTGACTTATGTGAATCCCCTTGTGCTTACACTGTTTCTTGAAGGTTCATATTCTTCCGCCTCACTAAGATCAAAGTCTTTGTTTCCAGGTCCAGTCTTCCAAATTGTGATACAAACCCTCGCTCTAAAATCCACTGTTTGCCATATGTGATATACTAGCACATGTCCATGTGTTCCATCACTGATGTAATACGTTACTCGGTACGGCTTGTGTGGTCTGTAGTTCCTGTTCCATGCGGTCAATAATATTGATTCTCTTTGATTGGGGATTGATTTCAGCAGAAATAAATGTGTATTTGTTTCCTCTGATACATTGCAGCTTTCAAAATGTTTTCATGTCATAGGGTTTACATGCCCTTTGACTCTAAATGTCAGGGACCTGTTGCTCCATGCCGCCATCTCCTAGACTATCTGACCAGAAGTGTTCAAGGATAGATTTAACCACTAATTTGCCGTAGACGACGTATTACATAAAGTGTATTAAGAATGGACTGCCGGCGCTAGAGCTGGGGAAAACAAACTAGGACGTCTCCCACAATCAAATGCTGTACTGTATTAATCATGCAAATGATTGCATAAAAAATGAATAGCCAAGCAGAAATGCTGGCTTATTTGATTAGCCTACCGCTCCGACAAGTCAATCATACTACTTTATCAATCATTGACAACACGTACTCCATGTCATATTTGTTCATGAAAAACAACTGAAAAGCATTCAAAGACTTAAGTGTAGATATTCATATCTTGTATTATGGCAAAGAATTCATGGTCGTTGAACAGCTTTCAAAGGTATGCTGTACATCATGGATATCATTTTAAGATGTGCAGGCATGTTAAAAAAACAAGAAATTACTCTTTCCCTTTCAAAGCATGATAAGTACTCAGTGTGAATATGATTCATATATCTAGTCCAGTATGAATAATAAATAAATGGCATGTATATTTTGCATACTATGCTTGGATTCTCTGCAGCAGGTACAGTTCAATTATCTTGTGATTTAAGTTTGGAGCTGCAGTCGGCAATCTGTTACTACCTGAAAACCAGCATGTCTCAGGGGCTGTAAGCAGCAAGTTGATGGAGATTGTTATGGTGGCCATTCACTTTGTGTGTATGTCGACATATGTATGCATCTGTGCGTGTCGGGAAGGCATAAACATAGGTGGGAAGAAAGTATTTATATCACTGTACGATGCACATTGTGGGAAGATGACTATCAATATTTGATTCTCATATTTATTTATTATATAAAACAAAGAGAACAGCCTATATTGATAATATTGCAGAAAATATGCAAGAAAACCGCATTGTGAGCACCATAATTAATTAAGCTTCATAAAACATTTTTAGTTTGGTTCTGTACTGTAGCACTTTGAGTTTGAAAGGATCCATTGAAAATGTGATTGATGTGCAGACCGTCGGCTTTAGTTTGAGGGTCTTTTCATCCATATTGGATTCATCTTAGAAATTACTGCTCATTTTGGGTATAGTACCCCCACCCCCCACCCCTCATTTTCAAATGCATTAACAATATTGTACAGTTTAATGTAATGAAAAATAAAGTGATCATTTTTAATATCTGGTCATACATCGCATGCAGGCTACGAGTGCTTTAATCTGTGATGCATAGACATCACCAAACGCTGCTTATCTTTCCTGGCTATGCTGTGCCAGACTTGAACTGCAGTCATTATCAGTTCCTGCTTGTTTCAGTGACTTTTTGCCATCAGTCTCCTCTTCAACTTGAAAAGTGCATGTTCATCTGGATTCAGATCCAGTGATTGATTCAGTCGACATACCCGATATACCAAAAAAAATTATTTACTGTCCAATGAAATAATGCTCACTGTGCTTTCAATATATAAAACTGTAATTATGATAGACTCTATTTATATTAGAATGACACAATGAGAGTCTGTCTCACTTTTAGTAACATTAGGTGCAACCTATTATATGGCTGGGCCGCCATGTGCTGTATGAGAATGTGGGCCCAAGAAAAGGGTGCTAAATGAGGCAAAGCTCACGCAATTATAAGAAGTGCAAGTTTAGTAATGAGCTGGAGCTGATAAATTATTTACAAAGTGGGTGGGGAGAGTGGCAGAGTGTGAATGTGAGAGTGGGAGAGTGTGAAAGTGAGTGTGTGAAAGAGTGAGAGTGTGAGTGAGGGAGTGGGAGAGAATGAGAGTGAGAGTGCGCGAGGGAGTGGGAGGTGGGGGGGTCTTGAGTAAGGAAAACATCAAAAGCAAGTTATACATTTGAATAGACAAAGAGCTAGAGTAAGGGTAGCAGTTATTGATTTTGTGAATGTCAATTTGAGAGAGACAGCAGCAGCAGATGTAGATAGCAGTTAAAGTATGTATGTATGTATGTATTAGGGATGGAGAGATTCACCGGTGCGTATCGGTTGTCCGATACAAACGTTTGCGATGCGACTGCATCGGTGGCTTCAGTGTGTATCGGTCACAAATGCCAGCTGATTCGCAATGTATCGTTCCTAACGTCCCTGTATCGGTAAAACATGTGGTTTACACGATTATTTCAAGTTTTATTCCCCTCGCTCAGGTGTTTCCGAGGCGCCCTGAATGTAGGGTTTAATCCCGGGAGACGGGATTCCCGGGATTTGACCTCCAAACCATTTCCCCTTTCCCGGGAAATAGAAAAACGAGAAACCAGGAAAAAAACAGTTAAAAAATATTCATAAGATAATGGAATAGATTTAGAAAATATGTAGGCCTATTTTACTTTCTTAAAACATATTCAACAGCTGTGTGTGTGCGCAGGCGGAACAGCTGTGTGTGTGTATGCGTGCAGGGGAAGAGAATACTTAACTTAATCGAACTGACTATTCACACTTATTTAAATGCGTCCAAGCACAAAAATTGATCGAAATTCGCGTTAGACGCACTTATAAGTGTGGCCAAGATGCACATTGCTCCAATGCCCTCACTTAAAATAAGTGTGTCCAAAGGTAAAATTTTTTTCTTGGCCAAACGTAGGCTATTTTAAGCGGTACTTTCTAAAAACTGAATGGTCATCAACTGGCGCAGCGAGTAAGTGTGGCCAAGAAAAAAATTCAGCATTGGCCACACGTATAAGTGCGATTAACATCGGCCTTAATTGATTAACAATCACAAAACGCCCTGAATTCAAACACTTCTAACCGTTAACGCAGTTAGTTAAGTAACTTGTGGGTCTATAATCTGAATTAGACTAACACAACACGATTTTTGACATCAGCTCTGAATGGAAATACTTCATGATAGCCTACTTCAAAATATTAAATAATGAGGACGCGCTGCGCTGTCTGAGGGAGGGATCAAATGCGCAAGACTGAGGCTCAACAGTCGGCTCAATGCAACATTTAAAATCTCAGACAAAACTCCAGGTGAAAGCTCAAAACTACAAGAACACTGGATTCATACTTCATGCAAAACACTTCAGACAGAGATACAGCGGGCTTTAGTGAAATGGGGCTGAATAAAGAAAAATCTCCTGAATCCATCTGAAACCTCCCACCCAGTGAGTGGATGCGTTTTATAACTTTGCCTTTTAACTTTGAGTGATTGCTGACTTTATTTAGCCGACAGTCTGACACCGCAGCACACACCGTGCCGGCCACCCGCAGTGTCTGAATGCGAGTAGGTTATGGAATCTATCTGAGCTCAAAACCATGACTATGAAAGCACCAAACTACTTGCCTTAATGAATTTCGTTAGTTTATAATATGAAGAATTGTAAAATATGATTACCATGAGGCTGTTCAGTCAGACAGCGACAGATCACAGGCGTTTTCTCCCTCTCATCTGGACCGAACATCAAGCTGCATGCGGCTTGCGCAGTTTATATTGTTATAATATTGATTAATCTTGAAATTACATTTTTGTGCCTCAATAATTATATATACCACCGGATAAATCAGTCATGTTTGGGACCCACATGTCTCTTTGTTAAGTGTTTCCTGAACTATGACCAGTGTTATATAACGGCAGCCAAAATTATAGGCCACCTTAAAAACAAGTCAATTCCCGGGAAAATGTGCTTCTTTTCCCGGGATAGAAAATGTCTCATTTTTGGGAAAAATATTAATCCCTACCTGAATGCACCACCATTACCTTTCGCCTTTTTCGGACGGAAGCTGGATAGGGATATGCAGTCAAACAAAATGGAGGGAAGCGACATAGACCAGAAGACCTCTGTCTGTACCATATTGAATTGCATTTTTATTTTATTTTATTGAATTTATTGGTTTGGGTAATAGAAAACAATCAAGTATTGAATACATCCCTGACAAGGAAAGAGAGAGGAAAGAATAATTGTGCTGGTGAGGTAAGAAACCAAATGTGGGCTTATAAATTATTTGCATAGAGCTGAATCGAATCGTATCGAACCGAATCGCATCTAATTGTGAACAAGGGTGAATCGTATTGCATCGTATCGGCAAGGGGCTTCACTGTATCGTTAATGTATCGTATCGCTAGCAGCGTATCGAGATGCGTATCGAATCGGCTCAGTGGTGGAGATTCACATCCCTAGTATGTATGTATGTATGTATGTATGTATGTTCATGAGTCATAATGAAACAATAAAGTTATCGTTACAGTTGTGCCAACCAGGGACGTGACGTTACTTTCGTGAACACATGGCAGTTTCTATATAGTGAGGGTGTAAGAACAAACTTCAAAGTGTCCATTTTTCCCCATGTTTTTTCTTTGAGCATGTTATGGACTTAGAATCCACAGTTTCGAGTAAAACCACTTAATGAATTTGTTCGAGTGAAGGAGTTGCCATGTGTTTATATAAAGCGTTATTCGATATTGGTGATGGTTGAATATGGTTAACTATGTGATAAAAAAAAAATTTAAATGCAATTAATTTTAATGAATTTATGACCTATTGAAAGCTCTCAAGAAGGCCTTGTAATTGACACCAAGATCATGAGAATTGGCCGAGAAATAAGAAAGTTATGGAATTTGATAGTGCCCCCAAATAGCAAATTGTTTGGTATTTATTTAATTCGCTGCGGATAAAAAAAAGAGCATTGCAAAGTGAGAAATTTAGGTCAATTTTACCTCAAATATGGTAGACAGTCAAAAAAAAATATATAATCAATGTTTTAAAACGGGGTGGGAACCTTATCCAGAAAGGGCCGGTGTGGGTGCAGGCTCTCATTCCAACCAAGCAGCTACACACCTGATTCTACTAATCAACCTCTGGAATCTTTGCGAAGGACCTTGATTAGTAGAATCAGGTGTGTAATCACCTGGTTGGAATGAAAGCCTGCACCCACACTGGCCCTTTCTGGAAAACATTCCCCATCCCCGTTTCAAAAAAGGAAATAAAATACAGGAGTTCAGGAAAGAAAGCATGAATGATTTTCATAAGCGACCGTAACAGCCTGATCGAGTATTGCACTTTGTCACATTTCTAATATGATAATGTATCCAAAGTCCCTTCATTGCTCCTGTTTTCTTTCGTATCAGTTGCGAGATTCAATAGGAAGATTAAGAAAATAATCCTGGTGCCCGCTGCGAAATTCAAAAGGGAAATGGAGGAATGTAACATCGTACCAATCTAGCGTGAAATAATCTTAACAATGGTCAGAATGTGTTTTTAATTTCCCAATTCAATTTCGCAACCGATGCTGTCCTCCATGCTTGTTAACTGTCGTCTCGATTGCGAGATTGAATAGGAAAATTAAAAACACATTCCGACCGTTGTTATGATTCTTTCACGCTAGATCGGTACAATGTGTTATGTTACATTGCTCTATCTCTATAGAATCTCGCTACCGATATCAGAGAAAACAAGTATGGAGGACTGAAACAAACTGAAGCAATCTAGCGTGGAAGAAGATTAGCCTAATAATGGTCGGATTGTGCTTGTAATGCAACAAAATCGAATTGACCTTTTTAAAAGACCGGGATGCTAGCTATCGGGCAAGCGCAGCATATGCATCCACAATAGTAATATTCAATCCACCTTTTGCTGTTCATTAGAAAAAAATATGCATTTTTTTTTGTAATATGGCGACCAATATCGCCAAGAAACATTCATTGGCGTCAAAAATTGGACATTGTGAACACTTTATATGTACAAAAATGAAATTTACTCGAACAGAACATTTGCCTGATTATTGCAGTTTATTTCTAGACTGGATTCAAATACTCGTTGAGAAGTAGCTACCTCAATCGCGGGGTGTTGAATCCAGCTTGGCGCGATCTTTTAAACTTTATATTTTCTTAAATGTATTGTTTTCATTGGTGTCGGTTAAAATCGCTCTCATAGATACAATCAAAGCGGCCACCACAACTGCTTCCGTTCAAGCGAACCAACTTAGGAACGCGCAAGGGAATAAGTTAATTTGGAAACCAGTCGGGGCATCATACCGGTATTCTTAAAAATACTGAAACATAATAGTGCTGGCGCCACTACCACCGTGTACGTAAATAGTCCAGCTATAGTCATAGTAACAGTATTTATCAATTTTTCCTAACATCGTGTAAGTTCCTATGATGAACTGAGGGATGTTTAACGTTACCAACCGATCTGAAAGAACAAAACAAGAACGGACAGGATAATCACACACATAAATGGGTGTGGCGCGTTCAATTCCACTTTTTAATTTCCGTTTCTGCGGCGATCTGTCAAATCCAAGATCCAACAGCTGCAAAGTATTCAGTTTCTGCTGCAGTGTCTGAAAGCTGAGATTCCGAGACCCATGTATTTATAATAAAAATACACAGACCAGTAAATACGAGTGACGTGAACGCCCGGCCAGCCAGCCAGCCAATCGTCAGCCAACCAATCGTTACAGTTGTTCTCCGGCGGCCAACCAATCGCTGAACTTCTTCCCCACCGGCCAGCCAATCGTTGAACTTGATCACTCACTCACTCACTCACTCAGTGACATTCGCGTTTATAGGGGCCTGGCCCCGCTTGTCGCGTGGCCCAGCCCAAAAAGGAATGCTTTATTTTAAGCCATTAAAACAGAATGTATAGTGCCAACTGGAAGGCAAAATTGAAAAGATTGAGTGGACAGATGGGTCAAGGTCTTTTGTGGTCATCTCTGAATTAAACAAATTGAATGTGACTTTGTTGCATGTTATTTGTCTTTTATGAGCATGTGATGCTCTTCAAAACTATTTCACTATAGATGCAATGTCAACAAATACAACATTATTTACAGAAACACTGGCATGGTATGGATATTGCAAGTAAATATCAGTGTTGGCTAATTTAGTTATTTTGTTGTTACAATGTAAGTTTAGTTCTATTCATTGTGCTTTTCTTCTGTCAGTACTGTTTTCCCTGCTTCCATGTGCCTTAGTTTACCTTTACCTGCACCCCACCCTTGCCCTTCCCTTTCCATTTCTTGTTCCGAGTTCTCCCGTTTCCAAGTTTGGATTGTCTTTGTGTCTTTTTATTTTTGGTTTCGACATTGGATTGTTCATTGGCTCACACTTTGTCTGTGTTCCTGTACTGCATTATGCTGGGCTGGTTCCTGATCTTCTGACTCTATTATGCCATTGTCTCTGCCCAGCAATTTGCTGCAGCAATTTTACTTCTGGTTTCAACCTTGACTGTCTGGCCCTGATATTCTCTATAATAAACTGGGCAAAACTTCACTCCTGTCTGCATTTGAGTTCTGAGCTCCAGAGATTACTTAAAAAAAACAGTGATATTTGCAAATCATCTTTGACCTGTATTAAATTGAAAACAGACCAAGACAAAATCCAAATTGATGTTGCAGCAGTGTTCGGAAATTAAAGGAGCAAATGCTGAAAGCAGAAAAGCAGAAATGAAATACTGTGAAATGATACCTGCGGCATGCTGCTGCTTCTGGTTAAGCACTCGCAAATGCTTTTTCTATTATTATATAATTACAACCTCAAATATAATTACAAACTTACAGCATATTTTCTTTAAAAATGACACTGCTGAGGGGAAAAGATTGTAAAAAATAATTAATCTATATTTGAGCTGAAGACAACAGATGCTATTGAGAAAGTTATCATATCCTTCAACATACTCAAATAAGAAGACACAACAGCTTATTGATGGGGGAAAGGAGATGGGATGCCTTATTTGAGAAGACATCAAAGTCTGTATTGTAGGCTGTGAAGGGAGTTCATTGGAGAGACATGGAATAGTTATTGCAGATGCATCCAATCCCCTTGTGACATCACCTCCTAATTGTTACAGCACACTCATTCATCATTCACAGACTAGCCAATCTCCTAGTTAAGTGACAAAAGCAAGCGCAGAGTGAAAGACAATATTCAAGAGACATTATAGCAGCTGCAAGCATCCATTATCGCACAGTAATTGCATTGCTGTTCCTTCACATGCCTTGAAGCAAAGTAAAGTCTCCTGGTCCTCTTTTGGGGATAGCATTTTATTTATTTATTTATTTATTTATTTACCTATCATTTGTTTACATTGTTATTCTTTCAAAACTCTGTCTAGTGCGAGAGAAGATCAGCAGTGCAATTTCTGAACACAATTCCCCATTGACTTTACTTTGCCCCTCCTGATATTTTTGATGGATGTCTAATGGAATTCTTTGTTTTATATGCTGTGTGTATATCCAGGGCTTGCTCACAGAAAGCCTGGAGATTAATATCCAAGCCTAAGAATAACAGCACCACTACCTTAGTTGAACCTGCAGTATTTTGTTTCCAATGCCAAACAAGTTGTTTACTTTTCTTTGATTTCCAAAAAATACGGCATAAAACTTAGTTTAAAAAAGTAAACAAAGAAATAATGTTAAGTGATGGCTAGAATATTTCAAATTCCCCTCTAGAGCTTAGGTAATACTTATGGGTCATTCCATCGCAACTTCAGAAGGTGCCATAACACCTCATGGTATTGAAGCTGTGCAGGATTTTCATTTGTTTTTCAGTTTCTTTGTCCTTCTCAGCACCTTTACTGTCTGCAAGATACGTGAAGCATAACGAACAGCATTATACTGTAAAAATTACATCAAGATTATGTTTTTCCACATTATACACAGAAAATAAATTCATTTCAGTTAATTATCAGCAAAAAAGCACCCAAAGGCATGCAGTGTCAGCTGTGTTGAGGAATCATGTGATTCACACTTTGCTCTCGCTGAAAAACGTGTTGCATGTCATTGGTGATTTGCAGGGGTTTGGGAATGAGCCCTACTGTTTGTATAGCAGTACATCCAAAAATGGTGTTAGCAGAATGAGAATCCTACATTGCCTGCGGTCGGTGAATTATGAGGTGGAAATCTGAGAACGCTTATGCATGGATGTGCTGTCACACATGAACATGCATGCATGTACACACACTCCACACACTTGGATGCATGCCCACACACACACACACACACACACACACACACACACACACACACACACACACACACACACACACACACAAAATACATTCAAATATATAAATACATTTCCATTAATATTCTTCTGCTTCCTGATGTCCTGTGTTTTTGTATTTTGCTTTAGTGTTTCACTCTAAATTTTTTCAGATGTTCACAATGAATACTTGAAGACACAGATAATATGTAGAAACAAACAAACAAAAAATAACACAGTTTTCAAGTGATTATTCCATTTTGAATGAAAAAGGTTATTGAACATCCTAGTTATTACCCATTTGAAAAAACTGTATTTGCCTCTCTAAGCATAACTACTGGTTGTACAACCATAAGCTTCCCATCAAACACTTCCAATAGCCGAAGATCAGTATTTTGCACTGCTTTGGAAGATTTTGGCTCTCTCTTTTTTCAGAATTGCCTTTGTTTTTTGAGAATAAACTACCCGTTTAAGGTCCTGCCACAGCATCTCAATGTACTGTGTTTCAATAGAGGGCTTTGATTGGGCCAATCAAACTCAATTTTGAATCTTTTGAGCTACTCAGGGAAGAAGCAGTTGGTGTCCTCACGCCATCACACATCCACGAACATGCTTGACAACTGGTATAATTTCTCATCGTGGAGTGCTGTGTACCCTTCATTCCAGATTGACCCTCGTCTTCTGAAACATTCAAATTTCAACTCATCAGCCCACAACGCCTTATCACAATGTTTGGGAATCATCCAAGGCATTTTTAGGCAAATGTGAGATAAGCCCTCGTGTTCCTTTTGGTTTGTGGTAGTTTTTGTGTTGCCAGAGGTTATAAATAGTGGGATCCAATTATTTCTGTTAGTGTGGTGCGGTCGTTAATGCTTGACATAAATCTTGCATGTTTTGCCTTATCTGAGTGATTTATTTGAACTGAAATCACAATTGAGTTGCACGGCTGCAGTAGTTCAGCTAGGACAGTTATTAACTGCCTATTAATAGAATTTTTGAAATTAAGCAGACAAATGAATACCAAAAGGAGGCTACAATGATGAATACTGAAATGTCATATGTTAATAACTTTATATGAATCCAGTTCAAGGCATAATGGATGCTTCATGCCTTTTAGTCCCCTTGACTTAGACTAGAATGAATCAGTGTGAATAAAGATTCATCAAAGCGAAGCTTGAGAAGATTGATTTTTAACAACCACTGTTCTGTGACCAAATGACAAAGTGAGGAAGATAATTAGCCATATTTGCATAACTTAGATATGCGTACACTCACTGAAGTGTGCGCACATACACACGCACACACATGCACATTAAAAGACAGGTTCTAGCTAGTAGGTTGAGAAATCTTGGGCCCCCTCCAGCTGTTGATGCTGATGATCAAAATGGATGCCCCATGCAACATTCTAGCAGGGGGCCCAGAATTCATAGCTGCTTCCCAGCAAACATTCACGTACCTGCGCGCACACACGCACACACTCACACTCACACACACACAGTCTCTGGCACATGGACACATACATACATGCACGCACCCACAAAATCAAATACACGCTTATGCATAAGTACATGTGCATGCGTGCATGCAACACTCATAGTCTCATGCATACTGTACATATTCACTCACACATGCACGTTTATCCGGGGAAAAGCTCTCTTCCAAGATGGATCTGCATGTCCCACAGGTTTCCTTTAAAATTTTCCGTTAATATTTTCAATTTAATTGCAATCTAATAGCAAATTATGCTATTACATAACATTTCTCATAATATAACCCCCTTGACAGAGTGTTGGACCATCAACACTTTTGATTGCATTCGCTCCTCAATACATGGTTCACAGTTCTGTGGGAAAGTATTTGCCCCATAATAATTTTTGCATATTTGTCACACTAGAGTAGCAAGAAAAAGAGTAGCAGTAGTAGTTTTTTTTTTTTTTTTGTTGTTGTCTTGAGGAAGGTCAGTTGACCGAAACGTCGACTAATAAATTAATTGCAAGTGAGAAGACTGCGTGCGGGAGTTTTTTCTTTTCTTTTCTTTATATTTGTCACACTAAAATGTTTCAGATCATCAAACTAATTTAATACTAGAGAAAGATATCCAGACTAAGCACAAAGTGCAGTTCCTAAATCATCCAACGGAATTTAATTGATATGACTTCAATTTCACAAGACAAACCCAGGCATGATAACTGCCAGCCGTGCTGAATCTAAAATTCACTCAAATAGAACCTGTCTGGTTATGTTAAGTAGGCAAAAAGCAGTGCACGACTCCATGATCTAAAGAAATTAAAGAGCAAATGTGCAACAGCGTTGTTGACATTTATCATCCTGAGAAAGCCATTACATACAAAGCCATGTCTCAAGTTCTGGGATGCCAGCATACCATGGTGAGAACCATTATCTAAAAAAAGAGAAAACTTGCTATAGTGGTGAACTTTCCCAGGTGTGGTCAGTGAACCAAATTCCTCTAAGAGTGCATCAATATCTCATCCAGGGGATAACAAAAAACTAACATCTAAAGATCTGCTGGCTTCACTTGTCTCAGTTGAGGTCACTGTTTATGATTCTACAATAGAATCATAAACAGTGAGCCTGAGCAAAAATGGTAGTCATGGTTGAGCAGTGGCGCCTGCAGAAAATATTTGGGGGGGCAGATGGGACCAGAGAATATCATGGGGGTGGCCTACTAAGTAGGATACATAAGGATTTTCCCGGTATGCAAATTAATGCAAAGAAACTATTTTATTGCATGATAAATTGTATACAGTTTTGTCTTATCATATGAATGTCAGATTATGATATTCACATGCGATCAGTTCAGGAACCCATCAAATAACATTTTGAATGCATCACCTCCAATCAGGCTATGAGTTGCTTAATCAAAAATATTAGCCGACAAAATATTTTAAGAATCAAGATTATAGATTGCCAAAAATTTGACAAATGAGTAAATCACGATTAAAGTGCTCCACAATACGCTAAATAACAAGTAAAAGGTCTGCTGCAGAAGTCCAATACTCTATTCGTAAGGCCTTGGCATCGGTGACTAATACTGTAGATCGGAGAGCTTTCGTGATATCCGAAGGTGAGGATGATGTCCGACGTTATTAGCCCAAAAACACAGACTACTTTGTGACTTGTAGACTGTTCGTGACACAGGCTCCTATTTGAGGCATTGAGCTAATAAGCATATGGTCGTCACTGGAGTACATTGGTTGGAAGTTACCAGTAAGTTTCTGAACCAGTAGTTTGAACATCTGCTGCAAACGACAAAATACTTTTCAACTGACCGCTGGCTAATTATCGGTAACCCTAAAGAAAACAGACTATAAATCTAAGAACCGCAGCTTTTCTCATCGATATCGTACTCTAATGTAAATAAATCACCTTGTACTCAGGCTAACGAGTCACCGACTTCCTACATGCTGCATGGCTAATCATGTACATGCGGAACTTCAGATCAGAGTAGAAGAGCGCATCCAATCTAATCCATCAGGATAGAAAGTTAGCGATTGATGTTGATACGAGCTAGCCAAATAAAACCACTTGCAATGGGACGCATGCATCCATAGCTCGCATCAACATCAATCTCTTATCGTCTATCGTGATGGATTAGATTGGATGCTTCCTTCCATTCTGATCTGAAGTCCCGCATTTTTGAGGATTATTCACACAGCATGAATGAAATCGGTGACTGGTTGGTCCAGGTGCAAAATTATTTATTTTCAACAGAGTACGATAAAGATGAGAAAAGCTGCGGTTCTTATAGATTTAGGGCTCTATCTTTCACACTGCCCTACCCGTTGCCACTACCCGCTACCCGTGAATTACGCATTCAGCAGCTTCCACTATCCCTAAACAGTATCTTTCGTCCACACTACCTGCTATACATTACGCCGAATCCCTTATTTGCGCCTGGAGGTGTGCCCGTGGGCGTGTTTATGCACTTTTCCTACAATTGCTATCTTGACCACACATGTTAGGGAAAGCGTATAGCGGGTCCTCAAACCACCTGCTACCCATTTGGGCTTTTACAAGAGTGCGCCTAGGCGGCTTCAATGCACTTGGACACATGTGGACGTGCACATGCGGCTCCACTTCCCTGTAAGATGGGAAAAGGGGGGTTGGAGCACTGCTGGAGCTGATGAGTGCATCTGTGACACTGCAGCAAGACTGGCAGGCCTTCTGAGCATCAAAAGACTTCAACGCCATGCAATATAACAAATTGTCGAGTTCCTGATGACAAGCAGCTTGTTGTTTGCTGGGGTTTGCGTGAAGGGAAGTGGGGGTGGTTTATGCCCATAAGAGACTGGAGACCAGAACTGGGGGATGCAAAGTGTGAGCAAACTGTATCTGTGAATGGCCGGACAGGAGGAGGCAATAAACCCAGCCTCTGAGCTGGGAGTGGGGGGGTTGCATGGTTTCTGCACCTTTGATGTCACCCTGCATGGGAGGCCTTTGGCTTACCCAGTGCTCCATATTGCCCTCAATCATCTGTGTAAGACTGGACCCTAACTTATCTGTTTTAATTAATCTAAACCTCTGGGAATGTCACAATATGCTTATATATTCAATATTCTGCAAAGAAATCACTTCTGGACTTATAACCCAATTTACCTATATATTAATTCATCTTAAGACTTTTTCATGACAACTGCATCATATTAGTACATATTCATATCATGTTTGGTCTTGTTATTCTCGGGGGAATCCAAGGAGTTGAATGGAGTATGTTTCATTCCCATTGAAATTATGGTTCATTCCCTTTTGGAAACTCCTGAGAATTTGGTCAGAATACTCTCTGGTAATCACCCTATTCTCCTCTCTCTGCTGAAGTGTTTTATTACCTCCTCCCCATGGGGGAAACCCAAAAACCGGATTCGATCCCCCTTCCAAGTGTTTATGGCCATGCCGCCTGGATCAAAGACGTGGTTTGGCTTAAAGCAAAGAGAAACAATCCTTTCGGGGAAGATCGTATCCGATCTCTCCCGCGCACGTTAGTGTGTGAGTAGCCTTTTCAATGATGTAACATCGTATTTCGAACTTCCCGCGCACGTTAGTGCGTGTATCCTTTTCCTCCAGGTATGACTTTATTCTCCTCTTCTAAATTATGCGTAACTTGTAATTGGCTTAACGTTGATTTGTTTGATTTAAGCTTTTGCCTACCTGGTGAATAAATTATTGTCATTCCTTTAAGCTTGCGTGGTCTCCGGACTCTTAATCCTTTTATTCTTTCTAGTTGCGTTGCGGCGGATACCTAGGGGTATAATCCTGACCGAGGTACGACTGGCCAGCGGCCCGGTATGGGAATTGGTTTTATTAAGTTGGAGAGACAACCATGATCTACTTACATAAAGGGTTTATGTATTGCCGGTTCTGGGATTTTAGCCTAAAGGAAACCCATGGACGAAAAGTCGGTTATCTGTTAAAATTCCCTGAAGGAACCCATGGGCTTGCATAGATCTGGGTTCGCTGTATTCAAGCCAAAAGATGCTGTTGCAGTGATGGCTGACTTCCAACCTCTAATCTAACCAACGAACCTAGGATCCGGTAACAGTATTAAAAACCCGGGAGTACATATTAGTGACAGCGGTAGTCTCCTAAGAGTTGAAGGTGGAGTCGCTCGAGACCCACGCAGGTTTCTCTAGATTATGGATTCTAATTCTAATTCTAATTTGGAGTCAGATATTTAACGAGGGTATAACTAAATTCATTATTATAAATTTATTATGGAGTCAGATTAATTGTAACCGTTGCTTTTTTGTGCCCGTTGTTCGAACGGAGAAAATATATCCATTTTATTGTGATTCGCACCAGCCAGGACGTCGTGCGTGCTAATACCGGCCAGAAGAACACGTTGAACCTTTGCCCTACAATTTCCGCCGTTGGTTATTGTTTTGTGGGTTTTACATCCCGAATTAACTTGCCTATAAAAAGCCACCTTGCTTTAGCCTCAGTTGAACCCCTGAGAAAATGGCAGAGATAGTTCTAAATCGCCTTGATCGCCAGTTAAATAATAGAAGACGCCCAGAACGCGTGGAACCGCCAGTGCACCAGCTATCTGGGCCTTTCAGGTGAGTCTATATTGTTTGTATTTTGTATCAATCATTTTTTCTGCTTTTATAATATACTATTCAAAAAAAGTAGGGGATATTTTATTTTGAGATCAAAATTTTCACATATACAAAGGGATACGAAACCATGTTGTATAGTTCCTTACTGAGGAAGCATTTCCAAAGAAATTCATCACCCAAACACATCAATGACACTCTCACGATCTGCACGGGATGCTATTGATGATCAAGGGGGTTGTGCCACAAATTTGCATGACTCTGAATTGGAAGGTTAGAGCCACTGTAAAGGAAGATTTTGAAGAGAAAGCATCAGATTATCAGTGGTTGAAGTCGTTAATTAAACAGAGACCATCGCCGTCTAACACAGGAGGAGAGGTTACGTGCCCTTGGCATGCTACAGGTTGGCACAAGACAGGTCGTTATGGCAAGGGCAATGAATGTTTCCCAGTCTGTCATCAGCAGATTATGATCCAGACATCGTGCTACAGGGTCTGTTCAGGATAGACCACGATCCGTCGACCAAGGGCAACAACTCAGGCTCAGGACAGATTCATCCGCACTATTGTCTTGAGAAATCGTATGGTAACAGCAAATCAGATAAGGTCTCAACTTCAAAGGGATACTGGCTTGGTAGTGAGTGGCCAGACCATCAGGAATCGTGATGCACAGATTTCACTTACACGCCCGACGTCCTCGTGTCATTCCCTGTTTGAGGGATCGTCACATTAGGGCCAGACTCCAATGGTGTCGTCATCATCAACGCTGGGATAATCGCCGATGGAATAACGTAATGTTCTCAGATGAGTCGAGGTTCACTGTGGACTTCCTTGACAGACGCAGGAGGGTTTGGCGCCGACGTAACGAACGTTTCCATGACGTTAACGTCATTAGACATGATCCGTATGGGGGGTGGATCTGTAATGGTGTGGGGAGGCATCACTGCTGCCGCAGAACAGACTTGCATGTTGTTGCTGGGCGTGTCACAGGGCAGTACTACCGGGACAACATCTTGGCACCCCATGTTGTGCCGTTTGCACGCCGTTATGGCCGCCGTTTCATTTTCCAAGATGACAATGCCAGATGTCATAGGGCCAGGATCGTTACAGATTACCTCCAGCAGCAGAATATCACCGCATTACCATGGCCAGCACTCAGTCCGGACCTTTCCCCATCGAAAGCAGCATGTCTGGGACATGCTTGGACAGCAACGCCAACGTCAACAACCTCCTGCCAATGTCCAAGAATTTGCTGCAGCATTGCAACAGGAATGGAATAACGTTCCCCAAAATGACCTGGGACGTCTCGTTAGGAGTATGCCACGCCGAATTCGAGCTTGTCTAGCCAACCGAGGGGGTTTTACCGGCTACTGACTCTGTTTCACAATGGTGGAAAATTTGCTGTGTGACCCTGTGCTTGTGTCGACCCTTATTCTGGAGAATCTGTCCTTTACTGACTGTACACAGGGTTTCGAATAAATTGACAAATGTTTCCTTAATGTTTTTATGTCATTTGTTTCCTTCCTGACCTCATGATCTGCATTTCATGGTACTTGTAAATCCAATATCCCCTACTTTTTTTGAATAGTATTAATATATAATTATTATATATAATATATATTAATGATATATATTATATATAATATTCTAAAATTATAATAGTACAATACAAGTATTATTTCCCACAGAAATGTGTGACAAAACCAACGAATGTGTGACAAAACTGCGCCTCTCCCGTCAGGCAGTGACGGAATTATGTCACCTGGTTGCAGATGATGTAGACACCACTGCCAGCTGTCCGTATGCCTTGCCCGTTGCTGTTAGGGTTACGGTGGCACTATTTTTCTATGCTAGTGGGTCATTCCAACACCCACTCAGCTCAATTGGAGGCATGACCCAATCATGGTGAAACGCATTTTTTTTTTTTTTTTTTTTTTTTTGAGTTTCCATCACAAAAGGGGTAGGCTTGATGTTTTTTTTTTTAAATTATTATTACATACCAAACATTAAACAATATGTCAATGTCAAATAAATAATAATAATAATAATAATATAATAATACAATTCATGATTAACTTAACAAAAACAGATCCTCCCCTGTCTGGATTTGACCTCATGCACGAGCAGTTTAACCGTCTTCGGAAAACGTGGCGACCTTCCTCTCTCCATCACGGGTTTCGGTTTGAGGATTTGGGATAGCGCAGCCTGCTCCTAAAGGCAATGGCACCTAGCACACTGATTGGTTTAACTGGCGTAACGCCCAAACCACGCCTATGCATAATATAACAGGTAGCGCAGGTGTTTTAGGGATATAGGCAGGTGTGCAAGATAGCAACTTTTGCGGGGGAACGCCTCTTTCACAATGCTAAATCCCCAAATAATGGGTTTAGGGACTCTGGCGCAAGATAGGGCCCAGAATGTCCGAGTATATGGGGAGAGAATACGCACTGTGATTGGCTCATTGCATTTGAGGGCGGGGCTTAGCCATAGGTCAATTATTGTTGTTAATTTTACTATATTTGTATCCCTCTTGCCAGTTTTATTTGTATATCTTGTCTTCTTAAGACAAGACTTGTCATTTATCTAGGTTTGTAGTCTACCTTGTATTTACCCCTGTGTTATCATTTTTAAACTTATTGAATCAACTTTATTGTCAGTCATAATTTTTATTTCTGTCTTTTTTTATCTATTTTTTGTTTGACTGTATTTGACAACTATTACTGTTAGAATAACTTTTAAATCTATTTCACTAGGGCTACATTGTTATGATTTTTATTTTCTTAGGTGCTCCACTCTCGAGACAGAACACAGAACAAGCCATGCAGAACAGCAGGAGATAGCAACACATCAGGACAATAATACAGCAACATCAAACATCATTTATATAGTCATGCAAGTGACACGAAGCAACAAAACTCAGCCAGGCTGAGCCATCAGTGCTGACCACAACCTGTTGATACATGCAGAACAGCAATAAACAGTGAATGTAAATAAAATACAATAATCATTATGCTGTTCCTTATAAAATGTTAATAATATAATTATGTATGTAATTATGTAGTAAAATGGCAGTACGCACCATGGTGGCCATCTTGAAATCCTATCACACGCGATAACTGAACTTTGCTCCCACTCATGCACATTTGGATTGTGCTGCCTTGGCGGAGGTTTGCACTCTACAAGTGCCTTTAGTTAGTCCTGACCTGACCTTCTCACGCATTATAATTAACAAAAGGTTCACTCCAAGAGCCCTCCACACTGAACAGGGGCTGCTTGTTCTCCCCGATTAGGTAAGACCACAATCATTCATCAATCATCGCGTATTTGCTGTATTTAAATTAACGTTATTCAAAATTGCCTACCTGTCGACTCTCGCACAAATAGCTTGAGCTGCACGCTTTTTATAGCCTATTTAACAGCCGAGTGCCACTTTTTTTTTATCAACCCATGCAATACCGAGAGTGAAAAGCGATATTTCCTTGGAACATGGACCAGTTCAATCAACGTGAAGCATTGGCCTATTAATAAGTAAGTTATTTTTCTGTACTGAATTCAGCCCATGATTTCATCGCTGTTAAATCGCATATGGAGAGAAACCGTGTCTTCAGTTGCCAATTATGATCATCGGAAAACGTGTCAATAAAGGAAATTGATTGACAACTTGCCAGGACTAATTGTTGTCATAAAGGGACATGTCTGTGTCCCCCTAATTCCCAGTTCTAGCTCTGCCACTGAATAATAGCCAATTTTTCGGCAGTATTGGAATGGGAATTTATCGGGACACTGAGGGGTGACGTATATGGAGCTAAATCCCGTGGATCAGAAGCAGTTTTGCAAATGTGGAAGTAAACACAGTCAACGTGGCGAGCAGGACATTTAGACTGCATTTTTCTCAATAGCATGATCACAACTTGGAGGTACCTTTTACCACGGCAGGTCACATATGTTTGGTACTCACTGGAGGCCTCCGTTTGGCTTCAAACATCAAAAGCACCCTCACTGGTAGACACGTAACTACCCCATCATGTATCCAGAATAGTTTTTCAATTTAATCAATGGTAGGTATGATGTCCTTTTTTAACAAAGAAGTTGTTGTGAATCTGCCACAGGTAGGCATGGCTACAAAGTGCAACTTAATTATTACGGTCTGGTTTCCTGTCAGAAAAGAAGAGTGATGAGAGATATATTTCCTGTCCTGCTTAATTCAAGCAAATAAGATAAGAGATAATATTGTCAATTGAAAAATTTCACGTGAAACAATTTATTTCTGATGCATTGTCTCTATTGCATGTACACAAGGGTGAGGCCAATACACACCCTCACACACACCTACACACACACACACACACACACACACACACACTATGTAATACTTTACTTTTGAGTCTATCAGAGATGATAGTTACTCTGTTAAGATTGATGTGACGCTGAACTTTTTCTATTTATGTATTTGTCATTATAACTTGGATGCCTAGAGACTGAATGTCTCCTTAATCAGGAAACAGTTTCTCATGATCATTCAGGAACAGCATGATATTTCCTCTGATTATACAGATCGGGGGGTATTTATGTCCTCATGTGATTATAATTATGACACATTCATGTTTCACAAAACAACTCTCTATCTCTTGATTGTAAGACAGCAGGATTTCTCGCCAGTTGGTGATTTGTGTAGTCTCAATGGAAATATGATGGTTGGAGGTGTCAATGTGGGACATACTGCATTCTGTGGTTTTTGAGGGCCATATAGTTGGATGCATTCTACTGGGCTTTCTCGTTTATACAAGTGAATTATTAGGTTTTGCTCCAGTTCAGGGTGCCACTTGAAACTGAATCTAATTAACCCTTACAGGAGTAGGATCATATGTACGATTGGAATGTGTTTAACAGTGCTGATGTAACAGTCTCTGCTGGTGAGTCAAAGCAATTCAGGTCTACGGCACTGACTTAGTGTTGACAAAACACTCCAAAAATCTTACCTACAAATAGATTAGACTTCTGGAGAAGTGATTTTATTATAGAATAGTAAAATAAATAAATAAATAAATAATACGCCAAAGACGGAACTCCTTAAATAAAAATATTTTATTACCTCTGCCAAGGAGGTTATGTTTTCGCCTGTGTTTGTCAGTTTGTCTGGCTGTTAACAGGACAACTCAAAAAATATGAACAGATTGGCACGAAAATTGATAGGATGGTTGGTAGAATGAGTTCAATTTTGGTGATACGAAACATATTGTTGATTCTAGATCCGGAAGAACCAATAATGCTGACTTATGGCGTGGTGGGGGTGTACGCTCTACTGAGTGCCCGTCCAGTGGTGTTATTTTATTAAATTAAAATTTATTAAATTGATATAATTGAAAGTTTTCTCATGTGTAAATTGGTTTGTGTTCCTTCTGGTTATGTTGTATCATTTTTAAAACAATGGGCCTCATTCACCAACCATTCTTATGAGGAAAGTTCTTCTTAAAACCCACTTTCGCACTTTTTACAAAGATTCTGACATCCACCAATGTTTTCTCCATTGGAATTTATTCTTAAATAAGAACAGAATTTATGCACACTGAAGAACATACTTACGTACATTCAAGTGCTGACATTTTGAGTAAAAAAAAAGTGGTTATAGCATTGTTTTCTGTTCTACAGTTGTGTAATATATTATTTGAATTACAGCAATATTTTTGCAATTTATAATATTTTTCAATAAGTGTTGTTGTTTTTCGAAGAATTATGGACTTTCAAAATAAATATGAACGTTATACTGCACTTCAACTTATATCAATCATGCAATTGGGAAGCATATTCCATCCATTAGTCTGTGATTATCACCCCAATTATTGGCCAAAAAGAAGGACTTCTACACCCTGCTCACACAATGGCATACTGCTACTGCAAGATATTACAGATGGTGCCCTATGGAGGGAACAAATTTTCCATGACCATATACTGTAGATGTATTTGCAGAGAGTGGGAGTTATTGGGAATCTTTAGGCTACCCAGACCTGTCCTCTTGGACCTTTGTGATCATTTGGAACCAGCACTTTGGAGCCATACAAGACAGTCTAACCCTGTGCCACCACAATGTGAATGTATTCTCCACCTTGGGTTTTTTTAGCCGTCAGGACCTTACAGCGGGAGCTGGGAGACAGGAGGTACTGCTGTGGGGAGGTACTGACTGTGCTGGGTTGGACTGGGAGGTTCCAGGTTGCGCCTCAGAGGGTGGTTGGCTCAGGACTTCATCTGTTGATAATTGATCATTAAAACACTGTAGTGACCTTTAGCTGCGATTGTTAAACAGGCCCAAATGTCTTAATTTTGAATTCAAGCAGGTATTCTTTTTAAACATGATGTTGCAAGTTAGACCTGCCTTTGGGAAACACTCGTTATAAATTATATTATGAGAGAAAAATAGCTTTCCCTCCCATTAGAGAAAAATACAGCTTGCCCTTCGATTAGAGGAAAATAGCTTGCCCTCCGATTTCTCTTGGATTGGAGATGGACAAGGAGGAGATGAAGCTGCTTACTTGGGGCCCAGGTTTGTGTCCAGACCTGATCGCCCACCTGATAGTGCCATCTGTCCAATGATGGCCCTGATGCGCTCGTCCAGCTCAGAGAATTCTTTGCCAGCTATCCCCCTTCCAGTGCTGTGCCTTTCTCATCTGAAATTTGATTTTATTTTATTTATTTATTTATTATTTTGTGTCAGATTTCAAGTCAAAGTATTTTTTTTTAACCTCATCCATTGTGCACCCCTCTACAGATAAAGCATTCACAGAAAGGGTAACTGCATTCCATGCATCTTTTTTGTGCGTGATTTTATATCCAGAATTAACACAACTAAATATTGCCGTTTGTTTGCGGTTCACTTCCTGTAGCAGTACCTCCACTTCAGACCTACTATTTGCGTTTTGATTCTGGTGCTCTGTTTTTAGATTTCTGTTTTTGCATTTCCTCTACTTTCCCTCAAGGAATCTCTTTGTGACTTCTGCCAGTGTCTGCACACAGCCCTTCCATTTCATGCTCTTTTAAGGAAATTTTTGGGTGTTTACTTATGCTAATTAAGGACAATTGGCATGTGCTTTCAATTTACGAGGAGGATGGCATTCATCAATCTAAGAACACAAGTGCAAACGATTCTGAGGGTTAAGAACACGTTCGTGAATCTGACGTAGAGTTTTCTGAAGAACTTTCTTGAGAAAAATTTAAGAGGGAATTTAAGTAAATACTTAGGAAGATATTGGTGAATAAGCCCCATTGTCTTTGCTTTATTTTACTGTTACAGTATACTGTTTACACCAAAGAGGCACTGGATAATTTTAAAAGGTGAAAAGGTGAGTTTGACCATAATTTTTACTGCGGCAACATCCTTATTGAGACATTTCCCCTGACATAAATATTTTTGCTTGCTCCAAGCAGAGTGGAAAACTTGCCACCATTCTTCTGCAGACCGATTATTTCACTTTCTGACTTGTGTTTATCCCTCCATAAATTGCAGACACGGACGGCCATTGTGTGTGTGTGTGTGTGTGTGTGTGTGTGGTGTATATAATTTATTTATTTATTTATTTTTTTTTTTCTTGTCTGACAGCAGATGTTAACTCTTTTCTATACCTTGCTCCAGAATGTTCGCTGCAAATTTACAAAAACCTTTGAGCTTCTTTTTAAATAGTCAAACACTGCTCTGCTAATAAAAAGTAAGTCTGCTGCAGGGAAAATTATGAACGACGTAACAGGCTATTATAATTACCTGACATCAGATGAAATCGAAGCTCTGGAGAACTTTCTGGAACAGCCTTTATGTACAATGATCAATCTGATCAATTTTGTCCAAGGCAGCTTTCAAAAGGCCAAGAGTGAAGTGATGAATGCAAATGTAGTCATTTTAATTTATAACAGCTTTATCTCGAATTCCACTGAGGGCTCGTTTTTTCTATGCTCATTTTATTAATGTTTATGATGTATTGATTTATCCAGGCTGTGGGCTGTGAGTACCTCAGTGCTAGTCATTGGTTTTGCATGTAAACGAAATGTGTGTTCAAACTGGCAGGTGACTTGAGTGTGCTCTAGGTGTCCACTGTTCACTAGACATAAAAGGAGAGTGTGAATGTACAATTCCATTTGAAGCATACTTCCAAATAAGTAAATGGTCCCTTTAAAGTAATAAAAAAATCATTGTGAGTCTTTGCTGAGCACTTTCTACTCACAATGCCTTGAATGGCAATACCAAAGCCAATTAGCCATGAAATTATGACTGCTGAAAGGTGAATCGGATAACATTGATTATCTTGTTACAATGGCAACTGTCAGTGGCAGAGATGCATTAAAGCACCATGAGCCCTGGGGCTACCACTTTTTCATATTTTTTCATATTTAGGCAAGGTAAAAGTATGATGGTGCATGGTGGTCCAACAGCGGGCCAGATGTGGTGGTCCAGTATTTGGAAATTTGATTTTGCTATCTGGGCCTTAGCGCATGATTTGGTCCCCCCCCCAACTTTGAAAATATCTCCTGCGCCCCTGCATCAGTGGACATAATTTTTCTCCCTGTTGCCCTTTTAGGTCACACCGAGCTGCAGATTTGCAAAAAACACAGCGTACTGCACGCAGAGAAGTATTACGAATTATTACAGAAACACAGAAATCCTTATGCCAGTCATATTGACTGCGAGGCATTTGAATTCAAAATGCACTTCTGCGCATATATTGCATTTTGCCAAATAAGCAAAACAAAGCTCACCTTTTCACAAAATGTATTATCCTTAAATTTAAGTGCATCATCGATTCATCTTTTAACCTGTTCAGCAAGACATATTAACAAAAAAAAAAGCTTTTCTGTTTACTTTTCCCACAACAAACATTAGCATTTTTCTAAAAAGGCTTCAAATGGATATATTGCATTTTGCGGTGCAACTCTTCTATTAGACTAGACAGGCTAAATGAAAACTATTGCCTACATTTTCTAATCTTGTTTGTTATACTTTGCTTTGAAATTACCGAAGACCTAGCTTGCTACCTGACCAGTGGTAGCAGCAGGTGGTAATTTAGCTGGTGCTGTTATAGTTGTCCATCTGCCGGAGGCTCATTAGCATCGTTAGTAGCCAGTGTGCCATCAGCATTGCTAGTGGCGGCTCGTTGGCAGCCCCTAGATAGCCACTGCTGCTGGAGGGTTTTCATTCTTGTTGTCAGTGCCTGTAGTTTTAAAATATCCAGTCAGCCTGGGGAGTTTCCTTCGTCGCTTTGATGCCTACTGGAACTTTATGCGTTTCTGTGCTCGACTTTCACATTTTTTTTCCACATTTTAGAATCTTTTGTCAAAAATTCCTACTACAGCAGCTTGTTAACAATTATGTATACAGTTCAAGGACGAGGACTCATTCATTGGACAATAAAGACAGGCACGCATGTCACAATGGCTTTTATTTAATTGAGATATTAATCCCACCCCCCGCCCCCCTCCAGACCTGTCGCACACACAACAGTCAGGGCAACATACAAGCATTATTCTGTTTCTCCCGATGATTTTTTGATCCCGCGCCTTGCAGCGGGCCCTTTCATGTCAGCATGCCTGGAAGTTAAAGCCCCAGTAAACCCATGCATTGAAACAGGCTGGTCAGCGGGTGGGATTTATTCAGCAGCAAGTGAATATTTTACCCTCAACGTTGATGTCTTGGAAGCAGGAAAAATGGGCAAAATTAAGGATGTGAGTGACTTTGACAAGAGCCAAATTGTGATTGCTTGATGATTGGGTCAGAGCATCTCCAAAACTGCAGCTCTTGCGGGGTGTTCCCAGTCTGCAGTGGTCAGTACCCACCAAAAGTGGTCCAAGGAAGGAAAACTGGTGAACTGGCAACAGGTTCATAGATGGTCAAGGCTCATTAATGCGCGTGGGGAGTGAAGGCTGGCCCATGTGGTCCAATCCAACAGAAGAGCTGCTGTAGCTCAAATTTCTGGAAAAGTTCATGCTGGTCTTGATAGAAAAGTGTCAGAACACACAGTGCTGTTTTGGAAGTAAAAGCAGGACCTGCACAGTATTAGGCAGGTGGTTGTAATGCTATTGCTGATTGGTGTATACTTGCCATTGTGAAGAGTACCACCTAGTGTTGAACTATGTCATAAACCATTGACTAGAAGTACAGTATTTGCTCATACAGGTTAACTTCACCTTGTAAATGGGCTTTATCTTCTAAATTACTGTTCAATGATTTAATATAACTGAATCTCTCTTATATTGAGGTATTATTGCTTTTGTGTTATGATGTGAAACTTGATGTGTAATACTCCCACCATGCCAGCATTTATCTATAAGATGCGGTATTACTGATTCACAGAAATCTGCTGGCACTTTTGCAATCCAGTCCCTAAATTCAGCAGATACGTCATAAAAAGGGAACTCAAACGACTGCAGATTGGTGTATGTATATTTTAAAGCTTTTCATCCAAAAATTAGGACAATGTGAAATAAAATTTGATTTGCGCAATAACTCACTTTTAACATTTGATTTTTCCTCTTGACCAGACTAAAATCAGTTAAGACACATGGGGCCCTATCTTACGCCAGAGTCCGTTATTTGGGGATTTCGCATTGCGTAAGAGGCGTTCCCCCGCGAAAGTTGCTATCTTGCACACCTGCCTATATCCCTAAAACACCAGCGCTACCCGTTACATTATGCATAGGCGTGGTTTGGGCGTTACGCCAGTTAAACCAATCAGTGTGCCAGGTGCCGCTGCCATTCGGAGCAGGCTGCGCTATCCCAAATCCTCAAACCGAAATCCGTGATGGAGAGAGGAAGGTCGCCACGTTTCTCCGAAGACGAAGTTAAATTGCCCGTGCATGAGGTCAAATCCAGTCAGGGGAGGATCTGTTTTTGTTAAGTTAATCATGAATTGTAGTATTATTCTTATTCTTATTCTTATTATTATTATTATTATTTGACATTGACATATTGTTTAATGTTTGGTATGTAGTAAAAAAAAAAAAAAAAAAAATCAAGCCTACCCCTTTTGTGATGGAAACTTCAAAAAAAAAAAAAAAAAAAAAAAAAATCGTTTCGCCGTGCACTTCCAATTCCCTCTCCCGTCTGAAATGAAGCATAGAACAAAATCCCATTTTAGAAAAATAAAATTAGGTATATGCACTGGCACTCAGCGATGTAACTTTTTTTTTCCCCCAGCAAGAGCAACATTTCAGAACTCTTCAGCGAATGAAGGTAATTCTGGTGACAAGTACGTGGTTTCGTCCGTTTACATTTTCCAATCGGACAGCTGTCTGTTTTTTTACAGCAAGTTGCGGGACCGTGCTGCAAAAATAGGTGAACATACTTTTCGCCAAAATTAGCTTCATTCGCAAGAGAGTTCTGAAATGCCGCTCTCGCTGGAAAAAAAATTTCGGTTGCTGAGTGCTAGTGCATAGCGCTCTTGTGAAAGCCCATATGCAGGTAGCGGGTGGTTTTAGGACCCGCTACACTTTCCCTAACGTGTGTGGTCAAGATAGCAATTGTAGGGAAAGCGCATAAACACGCCCACGGGCACACCTCCAGGCGCAAATAAAGGATTCGGCATAATGCATAGCGGGTAGTGTGGCCGCAAGATATCGTTTAGGGATAGTGGAAGCTGCTAAATGCGTAATTCATGGGTAGCGGGTAGTGGCAACGGGTAAGGCAGTGTGAAAGATAGAGCCCATGGAATGTCATGTTTAGCAATGTGTGACCATAATAGCTTAACATTTTTGCTCAGATGCTAAATCTGGTGATTTATGTATTCCCCTACCTAAGGCTTCATAATTCAAGATTGGAGCATCACAGAGAGTGGGAAATAACTTAAATGACACTAGACACTCGTAGCATTTCAGTTTAAAAAAAAAAAAAATTTTAGTATAGAAAAAAGGCCATAAACATGAAAGATCTTCATGAAAATTAAACATTGAAGTTGTTGAAAAGATTACTGAGAATTGAAAAATGGCTAGGGGGAAATATAATAAATTTCCTGGATAATAACCTCCTTGTCCACAGGTGTTGTACATCTGAATGTGATATTCAAAATTACCAACTGTCCATGAGCAAAATAAGATTGCTTTCCAAGTGGCTCTGCAAATTGTGCGAAGTAAAATAATAAAATAATCATATTTTACCACAAATCAACTGATATTCAAAATTACCAACTGTCCATGAGCAAAATAAGATTGCTTTCCAAGTGGCTCTGCAAATTGTGCGCAGTAAGATAATAAAATAATCATATTTTACCACAAATCAACTGTTTTGACTCATGAAGTTCAGTATGAAATAATGATTTTTCAAGTGAAAAGTTGCAAGAATCCTTCAATATAAGCAGGGATGGATATCAATAGTCTTCTGAAACCTCTCCAAACCCAAAATGGCTTTTTTATATTATGAAGTATTTAAATTTGTTCTTTTTTCACCAGAGCCCCATTAACCAGCACACGTATTCATTGAAACAACCTAGCTTATTTTACTGTCAGAATGTTTACCTTGCAAGGAAACAGTTTTCTGTTACCACCTCCTTTGATGTGGGTGAGGGGTTGAACTTAAGGAAGCACGCCAAATGAAGGAAAAAAAGTGATAACTATTTATGAGGAACACTGGACAGCATACTCAATCCTGTCGCACCCCACTCTGTAGGTCATGCAATGCAGTGAAACAGATGTGATATCCCGCAATACCGAGAGGGACATCACAAGAACAACACTTGTGCAACGTCTTGTTCAGCTTCTTGCTGCAGCAGCAAAGCACGCAGTACCTCCTTCTCTCACTGGCCATTTTACTTAATTCCAACAGTAGAGGACCTCAAGCTTTTGATTCGGCCCCATTTAGCTGACCTGCTAGTATTCACCTTGAACACAAGCAAAGAGCAAACTTGTATAAACACTTTCCTTGACTTATAAGGAGGAAGTATAACTCACTAACAATAATACCCAGAATTTTTCCTATGTATATTAAAAAAAAATGTATTCTATCATCAGAAAAAGCAGGCAATGTGCTACACTACCTAAAAAGGTAATCAGTTCGTCGAACAAAACAGCAGGTATATTTAAGTCCCCGAGCTGTTCGCATGATAAAATATCATAAATATTGACACTCAATTAATTGAATGCGATATAAATTCCAAATGCCACATTGAGCGGTGTACCACTATATACAGTTTTATTAGCAAAGGCCAATGGTGAGTGATAACAAATGTCACTAAGTAGTTACAACTGGCAACGGACATAAAAATGAAATAGCGAGCTAAAAAACAAATTGGTAGATAGCTCCCACAGCAGCACTGAGACAAGCATTTGTTCCTCGGACTAAAGTTCCAATGACTGGAATAAAATGATTTGAGGTTAACCGCTCTTTGAAAAATGTCCATTGCTTTAGCCGCCCGTGGTAGCTCTCTACCACCCTTCTGGTTTTAGTTTGGAGGCGATCAGCATTGGCCTGTTCAGTGTCATTCTGTGAGTTGCCACTTAGCACAGATGGCATATGTGCATCATAACCATGGGACTCAAGAACAGACATGACATCCCTGAAGCCTCTGTGGAGAATCACATTGTCGTGCTCCTCCATCCAGGATTTCAGATGGTCCAGTGTGTCAAAAATGTGCTTTGATATGCTGGCATCATTTTCACTTCCATAATACGGACCAACTGAATCCAAGACATAGCCATCAGGGAGCAGGACACTCATGAACTAAATAATTTTGTTTTTTGTGTCCGTAATGGGACGTTCTCTGAAGTTCATGGTCTTCCCTCTTATTTATATACAAATACATCCCATCCATAATGACAGTGACTACTTCACCGGAGAATGTGTTTGTGAAAGGTGTGTTGTGTGATATAGCATCATCTCTTGATATATGAGCAGGATCGAGATGATGAGGAATAATGGTCTTCTCCACTGCTTCAGTCACAGCATGGAATGACTTTGAGACCTGCTTCTTATCCAGAGTAGTCATAGCACTTATCTGATCCCAAGAAAGATTTGTCTTCAACTTTTTTTGGTAGTTATTCCTCAAGGGGACCGGTCACCTCGTCGAGTCTTGAGGCTCCTTCAGTTTTAACGTCTAAGAATAGGCAATAAAATTAAGCATAAATATAATAAGGGTCATAGTTAATAATTATATTACTGAAAAAACTTAAACTAGAAGAATTAAGTGAGAGCCATACTCACACAATCCAATCGTATCAAAACACCCTATTTTAGGGTTTACAACGGTCGGTTGATGCAAGTGTTTGGATGAAGATCTTACCGGTGTCGACACATCCTGGTTTTTTCAATGAATGTTGGCCATACCCTAGGGCAAATTTCAGCAAATTGCCTTAGTGCGTGATGGCCGGGAACTTTGTCAAATGTACTGTCGTTTACACACATGGCCATAGGAAATCTCCATTTCAGAACATTTTTTTTTTGAACAAATATCTTCCCATCTCGGCAGTATGACATCAATTTCAACAAATTCTTTTTTTATTCATTTGGAAAATATATCAGCTACAATGTGCATTGACAAGCACATGATAATAATCATTGGTGACACTTTGTGGGGCTCCAGATTGGGTGGCCCCTCACAAAAACAAAAAAATGTTAAAAATATAATTTTTTGTCATAAAGAAAATTGATATCGCAGGTTTCTCTGGTGGATTCATGAACCCCATGGGATGGTTTATCAATGCTGAAAATTATTTTGAATTCGGTGGTTTGGGCCAGAAAACGCCCTTAATGGGACTTCACCTTTAATGCAAATGTGCGAATGTTGCAACATTATGCAAATCTTTTTTTATATTTTATACATGTGTTTTTCCTTAGAATCCGCAAATGTTTGTGGCATTTTTAAAAATAGAACCAGTTTGGTACTTAAAGTGAAATTTGCAATAAATAATCCTCACATGTATAAGAACATATTGTACAAAAATCTCAAGACTGTCATTAATTGTCGTCCTATGGTTTTGGTAGATTGAATAAAGAATTCCAAGAAATCGAAAAGTATGTTATTTTGAATGCACACTATGGGTGAGGTATTATTATTTACATGATTTTAGCACAATGTAAGTGTTAAAATCTATCAGGCAATACTATAAAAATGATTTCTGCTTTGAATTGTATGGCACTCTCCTGCAGCAGGGCTGCAAAGTTTGGAAAAAATTTAGGAAATTAGTTTTTTTTTTTCCATTTTTGGAGCTTGCTGGACAATCAGGGATAAAAGATGGCAGAAATGGAAAATTCAGCAGAAATTGCCCTTGTATAAAAAAATATCAACTCTGTAGCTTTAACAGAATGCTGCCTATGCTCCTTTGAACACGGACAAAAGTCAAATTTTCGATAAAAAGATAGCTGAAATATTTAGATAGCCGTATCTCTGAAACTATTGGTTAGATTGACCAAGAACTTAGCACACATTAATTTCACTGGTAGTACTACATCTATGATTTTTTTTCAAAACGTTTTGAGATGGTTACCTGGGGACCCCTGGTTGATTTAGCATGGAATGACACACTGGTGAATTACTAAAAAGAAACAAAATAAAGGTTTTGTCGTGCTTTAGTTCAATTGAGATGCTGAGACATTACCGTGAACAGGCAGTTCATGCTCAAAACTCCCCAATGTGGCTTAATTTAAATAATTCTGCAAAGAGTGGGCCAAAATTTGTTCACAGTGATGTAAAAGATTTACTGCCATTTATTGCAAATGTTTGATTGCAACTGTAGTCACCACAATACTGGGAAACCACTGACTACTGGGAAAACCAGTTATTAGCTTACTGGCCCTATGGGCCGATAAGCTATTGTCGTGGTGTGGTGTCCGTCGTCCGGAACATTTTTTATCTTTTTTTTGGCCCGATGAATTTTCGTGTAAATTTGCAGTAACATGCTACTAGACCATATCTCCACAGACGTTTTTCTCGGATTTTTGATTGAATCATTTTTGTCCGTTTTATGGGCCCTTGAATTTTTGGCCCCAATGTTAAAGATAGGACTGAGAAATTTAAAAAATTATTTCTCAAAAACTGTGTGATAAGTTTTTTTCTAAGTCAGGCAATCAACTTACCCTGGTACCGTCAATGCACAGTGCGAGCGCCCTTTTGATTGAATCGGCAGAAGTGGGTCTGTTGGGGGCGCTGTACTTTATGAATATGCAAGATGGCCTGTGGAGGCCAAATGGTTGCAGATAGAGATTAAGTTTGTATTATCGACATATAGGAAGTCATATATGACCTATATTTTGGCAATATTAAATTTGACTACAGATGACTTTGAAAGGTCAAACCCGAGGTCAGGGAAATGTTCAAAGATATAACTTGAAATTTCAAAAAATTACTTCTCAAAAACTGTCGGATAACTTTTTTTCTAAATCTGGCAATCAACTCATCTTGACACACTTTATGTACAGTGCAAGTGCCATTTTGATTGAATCGATGGAAGTGGGTCTAGTGGGGGCGCTGTACTTTAACATTGGGTCTTATGGAGAATGGGCCAAATCGCCTGTGGAAGCTAAATGGTTGCAGATAGAGATTAAGTTTGTATTACTGACATATAGGAAGTAATGTATGACCTCTACTTTGGCTGTGTTAAAGTTGACTTCAGATGACCTTGAAAGGTCAAACTTGAGGTCAAGCATAATGTTACAATTTTCAAAGGTTTCTAGGCTTGAAAATATTGAAGATTGGGAACATATGTGAATTGAACACTTATAGGAAGTCATATATGAACTCTCATTTGGTGGCCTTGAACTTAACCTTCGGTGGCCTTCGAAGGTCAAACTTCACATGGTGAAATTTCAATGGCTTCTATCACCAAAACTATTACAGATAGAGCTTAGGTTTGTATTGTGGCCATATAGGAAGTCAGGTATGAAGTTTCATTGGGTGACCTTGAACTTGACCTTCAGTGACCTTCAACAGCCAAACTATACAGTGGAATTTCAATGACTTATATCAGCAAAATCGTTATAGATTGAGTGTAGGTTTGTATTGGAGACATATAGGAAGTCACGTATGAACTTTCATTTTGTGACCTTCTTTTTGACCTTCGAAGGTCTAACTTGACCTAGAGAAAATTCAATGACTTCTGTCACTGAAAAGGTCACAGATGGAGCCTAGGTTTGTGTTTCTGACATAGGAAGTCACATATGAACTTTCATTTGGTGACATTCATCTTGACTGTTGATGACATTTGAAGGTCAAACTTGACATAATACAATTACAATGACTTGTATTGCCAAAACGGTCACAGATGGAGTCTTGGTTTGTATTAGAGATATACAGGATTTGGTGACCTTCAATATTGACCTTCAAAAGGTCCCATTTATGTGACCTAGTGAAAATTCAATGACTTGTTTATCATTAAAACGGTCACAGATGGAGCCTAGATTTGTGTTACTGACATCTAGGAAGTCACATATGAACTTTCATTTGGTGACATTCAACTTGACTGTCAGTGACCTTTGAGGGTCAAACTCGACAGTGAAATTACAATGACTTTAGGACGCCAATTTTCAATGGCAATCTTACATCCCTCACCAAAATGGTCACAGATTGAGCTAAGGTTTGTATAGAGACATTTAGAAAGTCATATATGAAGTCCATTTACTGACTACAACTTGACATTCTGTGACCTTCAAAGTTCACTATTGACATATTCAATACATATTGACATATATTATAATGACTTGTATCACCAAAACTGCTTCAGAGCTTTGGATTGTATTACAGGTCTTATAAATGTACGTGAACTTTTATTTAGTGACTTTGATTTTGATTTTCATTGATTCAAATGTCAAACTTCACATGAAATTTTCATAACTTGTATCATCACTGTAAGAATACTTGCCGGTAAGCTACAGGACCCTTGGTCCTATTTTTAGATTTGGGGGGGAAATTATTTTTTTGCATGGTGATGTAGATTTTGAATGACTCTTTACCTTCAATAAATGAAATGATCAATTAAAAGCTAAATTTTGTGTTTACGCATTGTCTTTGTTATTGAAATTATTTGGGCGATCTGAAACATTAAAATTATGCAAATAAGGCCACACTTTCTTATTGTTTGGTTTATGGGCCCGCCAACATGGCAAAATGCAAAAGTAGAAAAAAATGGGAAATATCATTATTTTTTATTCCCGCCTAACTTCCCAACATGCCAGTCAGACTACATACAAAAAAAAAAAAATCTGCCTTTATCAGCTGATGTAAGAACCGCATGGTAGAACACTCTGTAAATAGCCCGAAGCCTACCACAAAATCTGCTTCCAGCTCATCATCTTTCCCTATCCTTCACCTATGGCCTGGTTGGAGGTGCAAGGGAGCCAGAGGAGGTTTACATATGAAGACCACAAAGGAAAAATGATCAGAGTCCAAATTTTGCATTTTTGTATATTTTATGTATTACATAGATATTATTATAAATATTATAATTATAATGATGTAATATATGATTATAATATTTTATATCTTTTACATTTTTGCAAATTTTTTCAGTGTTTTGTTTCTAAGATCATTTACAATTTTTAATTCATCATTTCTCCACTCCGTGAAAATGTGACTGATCATTTTTCCATTGTGGTCTTCATATACATGCATTAATCACTACACCCCTCGGCTTGGAATAAATATGGTCGCGTGTAAATTCAGAAATGGCAAATGCATGCAAGCTAACGCCCAATGTGTATGTAGCGTTACTTTTTAAATTTGCCGCTGCGATTGATGTTTTCAACATGTACCGTGGCATTCCCATCAGAGGTAGCTAGTGAAGGCCTTCAGCAATCTAAGCTACTTCTTAAAGGACGATTGCGAGAGAGGTTAGTTTCTGTTCGCCTGGTTAACGATCAAACTATTTATTTACTGAATAATCGAAATCTGCACTGTAATAATTAAGAAATCATGAAATCCAAAATGACAAAGATATCATCAGTGGCTACATTTTCAAATAATATACATTAACTTGATATTGCAACGATGTAAACAATTGAAATGATTTGTTAGAAAAATCCAAAACCTTGTCCGAATTCCATATCACGTAAATAGCATTTCTCAGCAGTAAAGAGATTACAGACAAGCTTTTCTAACTTACCTCCGAGGACAAGGCACTACATTTTAATATTTGTAGCAGCATTGCATCATGGATATTGGAGTATGTGAAATAATCACACCCAGTATACTTGACATATACTTTAATTTTACTTTTTTGAGCTGCTCAACCAGCATCAGTTGTTTAAATAGGCTGTGACTGTGTTTACATAAAGTTAAAAAAGAAAAGTCTGAAACAAGCTGGTCCTTTACGTCTACATGAATGGTGGGCGGAGGACTGAATATACAGTATATGTCATATCAATCTGGATAATGAAAAAATTACTTTGGCTAATCTCATCAGGTTTGAAAGCCAGTCTTGCCCCAGCAAATATGATCCTCGTGCCTGTCTGGCAGATTCAGTGGTCATATATCTTGACATTGCCCGCTGATAGGCATACCTGCGAACCCTTCCGGTCTAATTGAAATCGTCCCAAAGTTCCCAGATCACAAAAAATCGGGACGTACCTATTTTTGCAGAAAGTAAAAAAAAAAATTATATTTTTGTTAATGTTTTAAATTTTAATGTTGCACTGTAAAACCAGTAATGTCAATTTATAAGGCTCAAAACAGCCTTTCCTATACCTTTAAAAATACCAAGAGCTCAAGGGGGGCTCCACCTGTACTCACACAGGAGCGCTTCCCCTGGACCCACGAGGGACCTAGGCAGCCCCTTTGACCCCCTGCCAGCGGTGTTCATGGTTCTGAAATTCCAATGTTGGCTGGTATACATAGGGTTTTTTCTGTAGTCAATAGTCTGCTAATGGGGTCTAGAGGGTTTTAAATGTATTTTCAGGAGCGCTATAATGGGCTTTCAATGTATTTCTAGTGAATCTAAATATCATAACTGTTGGGGAATAAAGTAACAAGTTTTTTTTTTTTTTCACCCTCCAAACCTTAGGTAACTTCACAGGGTGCCCATAAACCTAACAATAAAAAAGTGTGGCCTAAGCAACACTAGAATAAATTGGGCACCCTGGTGGCTCATTGTTGTAAAGCGTGTGCACCATATGGTTGAGTGCTTCCTGCAGCGGCTTGGGCCCTTTCCTGCATGTCTTACCCACTCTTCTTCCCATCTATCTTGTCTCTATCTACTGTACTGTCTAATAAAGGAGGAAAAACTCCCAAAATATTCTTAAAAAAAAAAAAAAAAAGGAATTGGGTAGGGGGCAAATATATTTTCACAGAACTGAATATGCTGGATGCTTTGGTCACAGCATCATTTTCTGTACACCATTACTACACAGGTCTCCGGTATTCTGATTGAGAGGGTTCTTCCTTGCCCCATAATATGCATACAATTATGTTACAAGGTATTTCTGCCTGGGGAATTGCACCTCATAACTGTCGCAGTGAAACCTGACAAGACTGGATAACATGTAACATTTTTGATGGACACAGGTGTGTCCAAAGAATTTCACATATTCACCAAAAATATAAATTTCAAATAATGTGGAGCTGAGAAGCCAAGCACCCCCAATGCACAAAAGATCCAGTTACATCCTCTAACCGACCTTCACCACTTACTCATGAAGCTACAGTGGTCTTGACTGTGATTGTTAAAGTCACTGCTGCCCTAAAAAAACTGGAGGTAGAGCATAAAGAATATCCCCTCTGACAGCTGGAACATTTCAGGTTGCAGTCTTTTAAGTCCATCGAATTTAATAGCCCGGGGACAACACTGAATCGCAAAGCTGAGCGGGTTGTGCACAGATTCCGACAGATATTTTGCTTGAAGCTGCATTTTAATATCGAGAGCCGGAACACCTGGTGTCTCGATCCATGAAATCTCCACTTTCATGTCCTTTTCTCCCCTTAGGAGGGGTGCACCAATGTTTTGTGTTGAACTTCAAAGGCCACAGACATCACACTCACAGTAGTAGCTAATTTAATTCGGCAAGGCATTCACCTCAGGCAAAGAGGACGGAGAAAAATGTACTTGCACTGTACTGTATACAGTGCCCTTTTTGATAAAGTCCATGTATTTTAAGCTATGCTATATTACTGTATCTGGCAGTGGGTGGCATTCACATACCCACCACTGTAGCTGCTTAAGCAGCTTTCGCGTTTATTTCATCTTTTTTTCCTACATTTTTTCCATATGTCTTATACATTTGAAGCAAAGTCGATGCTTCCAAACTGCATGTATAAATATATCCACATCTCAATAAAGAAAATTTCCAGTCTTCTGGATTGCTAGGTTAGACAGAAATGTTTGATATTAATGTAGCTCATATTTCCCCATTTGCATTCTTTGGACAGTGATCTGTGTCTGTAGTTGTCTTTCTCAGACCGTAGACTTCTATTTTCAGCCATAATAGCTGGTGGTAAGCTGAGCTTTCTGTGAACAGTTTACCCCAAACATAAGGCACACTTTTGCGGGGTCATCAAAAAACCGGCAGTTTCTTGACAGATCCTCACCAAAATTGCTCAAAGCCAATTTGAAAACAATTATGTCATAGACTGGAATCACTGGGATTACCAGACAGCTGTGGCAGTTTCCCTTTTAAATTATAGTGTACATATCTGTGCGGTAAATCAGTATGCATATCTTACATGCTTGTCATTTGTTATATACACTACAACTCAAAAATTTGGAATCGCTGTTTATTTAAGTAGTTCTTGCTATTTTATTCAATAAAATTGTTTGATTAATAGTATTTCACTTGAAACTGCCACCAAAATGATACATAACACAGCAATTTCAGTGATTTCTTATCAAAATATCCAATGTGAGATTTAATCACTATTTCGTAAATTTTTGTATAATAATGGAAACATTCTCAATGGATTTCCACCGCAGCATTTCCCATTGGTGTGCCTTTGATGATGGGAATGTTGCACAAACTTAAAGATTTCAATCAGATGATTGGCTGGTCAGCCCTTATTTTATAATTTCCTTTCTTGCAGTCCTCACAGCAAGTATGTTTTTGGTTGTTGAAGACGCAACATGTCTTCCTTTTAATCAACTGCAAATAAAAGCTTTTTAAGATTCTAAACTTTTGAGCAATTTTACATAACTTTCAACTATGATTCTTTTCTCTCTAATGTGGGATTGCCCACCTGTTCAACAAGGAATGATCACACTTACCAGAAAGAAAAATCAAACTTATGCTACTTTCATTTCTGATTTTGTATCTTTAGCTTTCTTAGCCAAAGGATAATGAGCTCTGGCAATGTTTGCTATGCAAAGTGACAGTCTTCCTGCAGACCACAGGCAGGAACCACGTCAACTTTTTTATTCTTTTAGGGGAAATAAATAACCAGCACTTAAATGCCACAGCCCGCAAGCTTCAATTATGATGCAGAACTGAGCATCTGTGTTGCAGCTTAAATGGATCCTAGTGAATTATTGTTTTTGGACATGAGGGCCCATGATGCATGCCCTGCTATATGACAGCAGACTATGAGGTGTTGTTGAGTAGCCCCATACTGTAGTACCGCGTAGGCAACTTGAACAGAGTGTGTAGAAGTGCGCATGGGACAGTCTTGGAGTTGATGCTCAGGGTGACAGCCATCAATTGTGGGAGCACTTTATTGAGGAGAGATTTGCCACTCGCTATTTTGTTCCACAATGCAATGCGCCATGATGAAGACCTTGAGACGCAAGACCCAGGGAGTCTCAATGTGGGATTCCAGTATGGTGAGGAAAATGTGGGAGTTATAAGAGTCACCCTTTGTGATGGTGGTAATGTCAGCTAAACGTCTGCATTATGAGGCAAAGACCTGTGTATTAGCAGTTTGAAAATTACAAAGTGAGCATGAAAGGTGTGACTATCAAAGTGTGTCATCAATGCAAGCATGCATTTTGGGTGATTGGTAAAGACAGGCACATGCTTGCTCATCTAATGTCGCCTGGATACTTTGTATAAAGGCGATACTGTTAACAGCAAGAGACAACAAAAATGGTTTAAAAAAGTATGTGTGAAATGAGTGATTCAAATCTAACTTGATTCAGTATTACAATGTGTCTGAGAGTTTGGAGTCAAAAATGTGTATGTTTATAAAAGCAAGCAAGAGACGGGTAAATAAAACTTAACAATCAAATTGCATTCAATGTAATGCAATAAAATTAAGACAGCGGTTTCCTATTATTGAATATGGGTAGGGGCATGCAGTATTGGGTTCTCTTTTACATGAAATCGAGTGAAGAGACTGTTGCTGAAGAGTAAGTGTTGCATGAGTAAGGAGAATTTTGATTTGATGCATCACATGACAGCGATCAGGCCTTCTGCCTTATATAACTAAACCTGCACTTGTCCTTCAGGACTATCATCAATGATCTCTTTTCTTTCCTCTTCGAAAGAATTTCCGCAGTCTTTAAGGGTTTATATCCGCTCATAGCTGAAATGATTTAAGTGACAAAAATATTTCTCTTCCATCATGACTGTAAGATATCACCCAACTGCTTTTTTTTTTTTTTTTATAATTAAGCTTGATAAAGCCAAGCGTTTGTGAGGTAGTTGATGAATTTTGTTCCAACCTCAGCTGTGCTGTTACAGTGTTAGACACTGAAGGTCCCCACTTGACAAAAGTATTATTACTCAGTGGTGTGCATGACTGCATGGCTCATGTGTAAACTATAATAAAGCAGTTAATACCAGGGTATCAGAGGAGCAATCTTTGCATAGTCAAGTTTAATACTGTATTTTCTTCTGCCATTCAACGTATGGGGTAGCAGCGCAAGTGTCTGTGACAGGGCTTACACTCTGATTTTCAAAAGGCAGTTATTACAATCACATATATTGTGTAGCGAACTTAGTCATGAAAAAAGTGCAGCTTTTATGATACTTACGGACAGGCCCTAATAGATATCCACCTCCACATCGAGGGCATGGCCTACCTTGCCCAAATCAACTTCAGTGTTTCCGTTGTACTTGCAGAGTCTAGTGACAGCAGACGGTCCAAAGAATAAGCTTGGAGTGCAGAAAAGGGGGACTATGAAAGGTGATGCCAAAACCTGGGATCCGAATGAAGACTGTATGGCCGTGCCTAAGGTATACATTTTGAGCTTTCAGTATTTATTGAAATTGGAGTAACAGTGTTATACCAGACTAAAATGAGTGTGCGAAATTTCAGGCGATTCAGGAATTTTTAAATAAAAATTTTTAAAGGGTTCACATTGAATAAATTGTCTTTGTTTGCGGTAACCTTCATATTTTTTCACAAACTGCAAAGAATTTGACGCGCTCAGGGGGTAATGTTTATAAGCACAGCTTCAGAATCATTGTTTTTCTCACTGGAATTCAATATTTTCTTTTTTAAAACCATACTATTGCCGGTGAGACAAATATCTATCATTGACAGCCTTATATTAAGGCCTTGACTTGAAGATGTCAGTGTGGGCCATTCATTTGGTGAGTGTACAGAACAGGGGTCTATATCTAATCAAAAATTTTGTGAAATCTAGAAACTGTATCTCCATTTTCCTCAATTTGCCAATGAAATAAGCACAACTCTGTAGGCGCTGCAGTGAAATTGAGGGAATTGTGCGCATAAACAAATTTGTTTTATCAAGCGGGCATTTGATCCAGCAGCGGACGCATCAGTGGCAGACTGTGTTTACTTTGACAGTGCACGGAGGAGAAACAGGTTGAAATGGAAGTGAAGATATCAGGGGAGTCCAGCGTCATGAAGGACAGCTGTGGCCCTGAAAAGAACACACAGGGCACACAGACCAGCGGTGAACACATAACTGGCTGTGCCAAAATGCAGGAGTCTTGCACACTTCCTCCAAAAGGCTTTTTTGCTTCCATTGTGACCAAAGGTAATTCCTCAGGTTCAGCGGGTGAGGGGGAAGGCATGTGGACATGTAAATATTGGGAGATTGATAGACTCAAACATTGTTATTTTGCTGAGAGCCTGACACCCTGACATGCAGTGTTTGGATTTTGTGCTCAGTGTAACTGTGTGCCTCTTTTGCGATAAAGAATGCATTACATAGGAAGATGTCACCACCTTGTGGTGGTCCGTTGCTATAAATTTTTAATGAAGGATTGTGTATTTCTGGACTGAAATTAAAAGGCCATATCCACCCCAACCATCCGCCATCTCTACCGCTTCTTCCGCACTCAGGTCTCTGGGGAGCTTGAGCCTATCCTAGCTGACTATGGGCAAAAGTCAGGGACACACGCTGGACTGCACAGAGCACGCACATCATTCACATAACATTCACACACACACTCATACCTGCAGAGAATTTAGAGACACCAGTTAGCCTGACATGCATGTCTTCGGACTGTGAGAACAAACTGGAGTACCCAAAGGAAACCCACACGAACACCAGGGGAACATGAAAACTCCACACAGATAGGCCCCAGGAGGATTTGAAACAATAACCCTCCTGCTTTGCGGCAGCAATGCTACCTACTGCGCTACCGCACAGAAATAATAATAATAATAATAATATTAATAATAATAATTTATACAAAAACAATAGGTACCCCCTTTAGGAGACCATAGGGGATCCCTAATAAATAAAGAGTGCAGAATAAGTAGTTGACATAATTTGAAGTTTGTTTTGACATGATATTACGGATTTGCAGAGAAATTTTGTGATGTACAGCCATTGCCAATGCTCCCACTTGCCCACCAACTGATGACAGGTTGCCTTCATAATTTTTTTTATTGTTTTATATTCATTGGCAGACTGACTCGAGGACAACTTTTTTTTGACAAGTGTTTGAAGAGTTAAAGGCATTTTAAATCATGTTCTTTTCATAGCACTGTGTTGGCAGAGCGGCACCAAAATTTGACTGCTTCCATAAAATCAAGGACTGGACAAGATAACCTCTGAGGTGTTCTTAAAAGTTAAAGAAAATTAAAATGGCTGCCAATATTGGTTCTTGAGGCTTAGTTGTAGGGCAGAGAGAGCTTCATTCATATGATGCATGTGATTTGATTTTCCATTTACCATAGCCATAGAAACAAATAAATTTGATATGGCACCCCATAATGGTCAACTGGCTACAAAATTTGCTTCTACATGCCAAGTACAAAAAACAGAGCTCACAAACAAATCAGCCCTCACGGTGGAGGCACAGTATTGCCAGAATGTTTCCATGACCACTGTTGTATGAATGAACTCAAACAGGTGTCAGCTTTCTCTTGCTGTTTCATGCTATGGCGCCCGCCAGCTGCAACATTCAAACTGCAGTTTGTACTTCGGTTGCGTTACGATTTTTGGGAGGCGCACATCAGAACGCAACAACGCATGAAATTCAGCTTGAAATATCTGTGTTTGCATACTTGGGTGGTGCAAAAATTAAAAAATTCCTGAGAATCTATCTGCATGCATATTAAAATGAGAAATATTTATTTTGCTTGAGGCAAGAAATATAAAAAAGATTCCAGGCCTAGTGGTTCAGGACATACGGGCCAAAATATTAATCGCTGTGCTGTAGCACCACTACCGGATCAATGAGGGTCTCTGCAATTACATGATTCATGGGGGACCATGGGAACATTCCTGTGAAGTTTCATAGCATTAGGGCAAATGCTTATTGTTGCTGATTCCATTTGAGGGATGAATAGTAACAAAAAACAATAGGAATATAGTTCATCATCATCATTACCACTATCCTCATCATTGTCATAACAGTGAGAATGATATCAGCTCAAGTCCTTACATATATTAATACATATATTTTTCCCCACAGTGACTATGGCCGCTGTGCTCTTTGGGGTAGTGTGGTCCATCACTGAGAAAGAGTGTCTCCCAGGAGGGAACCTGTTTGGCATCTTGGTGTTATTTATCTGTGCTGTATGTGGGGGGAAGCTGGTGGGATTGATCAAGCTCCCTACACTTCCGCCCTTTCCACCTCTCCTGGGTAAGAACTGCATCCTATCTTTCGCAGAGATTTGATAATGAGATATTCTTCTTTTTGTGGATAATATAAAAATGCATTAATGTCTATTCTACACTACTGCTGCTGCTACCACTACCACTACAACTACTACTACTACCACTACTTCTACTATTAATAATAAAAATAATAATAGAAAACACAATGTGTAAATGAATACATTTTGATCTACTGAAGTATTTCCACCCATTTTCCCCTGCAAATCCAACCAATAGTGGCTGAAAGTGGCTATTGTTCTCACACACCACTGTAACTTTCATACTGGCATAGGTACAGGAGATTTGCATTTCATGTTTACTTCATTGATTATGGCCATCACTATAACTCAAAGTCCTCTGTGTTTCTGATACGGTATATGCTGGTTCTTTGATCTGAATGCCATGAGAACTTTGTACCCTCCTGGGCACTGTTACCAGGCTTTACCACCCCAGTACAGTCCTCAACTATGTAATTTATTTCTGCTGTAGAGTTATATATCAGGGCTAGACAAAATAAAACTTAGAATCAAAAGATTAGTACTGGGAGGCAAAATATGTGCATTCTAAAACATATTTCATGAGTATGTATTACAGTAGAGCAGACTTATCAATTCATATTTTCTGTTTGTGTGTGTTTGGTGATAGCATCATGTTAAGTTCCTTTTTTCCTTCTCGGTTTTTGAATTACAAAAAGCTGCCAGGAAGCATAGTTGCTGCTGTTGGGGAAAATATTGCTTTGGTGGTTTTTAGTTGATGGAGGCCAAGCCAGAGGCCAATGCAAAAAAAAAAAAAAAAAAAAAATAATAATAATATGAAGTATGAACTGTATATAAATCATATTAGCTTCAGCATCACTGGCTATTACAGAATAATATTATGAAACATTTCAGATATGATTCTTTGGATTTTAATATTTCTATATGTTTTGATGTGAATCATGCACGTTTTTAAATATGGACACTAAGAAAAAGCCAACGTAATAAACATGTATTCACTGATATACCAATCATAGGGGAGCTACTTTGTGTTCAAGTGATTTTATACTGTATGTGCTCACAGGAATGTTACTGACTGGAATTCTCTTGCGCAACATCCCCGTGGTCACTGATGCTGTGCACATCGATGTCAGATGGTCTGCAGCCCTACGAAATATTGCCCTGGCCATCATACTCACCAGAGCTGGACTGGGACTCAATGCCGCGGTATCATAAATGTTAAATTAGTGTATCATCTTTTATTACATTTCAGTTATCTCTGAAGTATTTTTTTATCTCAGTTTTTTTTTACTCAAAATTTGGTCTTAAGCGTGTATTTTTTGTCTTCTATATTATGCCGCTTTTCCATTACACAGTTTTAGCACTATTCGCCTCTACTCAACTCGACTCTACTCGGTTTTGGTCATTTTCCATTACAATTGAGTAGCACCTCAACGTGGGTGGGGTCATCATTGCAAGCATCACTCCCTGGCCAATCAGTAGCCTGCAGTCTGTCGATGTCACATTTTCCGCTCGAGTCAGCTCGCTTGGAACCTCGGCCGTGTAGGTACTATCACCTAATGGAAAACCCTAAAAACCCAGTGGAGTCGAGTAGAGCCGAGAAAGTGCTGGTGGAAAAGCCCTATTAGTTCTGTTGATAATAAAAAGCACATTTGAGATACCAAGGGCTCTGTCTCACACCTGGCGCAAAGTGGCACCAAGCGTGTTGCAAATGTCTTTGCCATTTTATGACCGGTCCAGTTGTCGTTTTCCCATTCAGCACTCAGGTTACATAAAAAGCAAGTATACTTGCACAAAAATGAGTGCCCATAGGTGTGTTGGTCTTAAAATGAGGTGTGGTCAGGCGCATTGTTGGTGTGTTGCTATCTTGAGGCAGCAAAAATTGATGTGCTAACAAAAACCTGGTCTGAAGTTAGTTTTCAGTTCTTAACTGTTATTTTTAGGGCGCATTATTAAGATTTTATCATGTATCATGCGTGTACAGTCTGCTTGTTACACACATGGGCCGAGCAGCAGTGCACAAACATGCAAACAATTAAAAATAAAAAGACTACAATGAGAAAGATTATTATTATGCAAATCAAGATATTTTGAAAAAAAAAATCTATTTTAATGGTGAGGCCGATCGACTGCACGCCTGAACAACTGTTTGCCCAGTCATTGAATGCTCTGAGTAGCATTTGCACTTGAATCTTTCAAAATGTCTACACTGTACTACTTGAAGCACTTCAACCCCTTCACCTAACTTTATGTACAATACCACTTTAACTATTAATTTCATTTGGCATTTTCATACCTCGAAAAATTTGGAGATTTTTTTGTTTCAATTTTTTTGTTTTGTTTTGTTTTTTGACATCACAGTTTAACTATAAAATATCCAGCTGTCGTAAATTAATCATAATTTTCAGAAGCCTTAAACTAATTTTCAGCAGCTTTAACCTTACCTTTTCAGCAACTTAAACCTCACATTTTTGGCAGCCTCCAGCTTGCCCACGCAGTTCCCTTGTAACTGCACTTTTCTAGTTTAAAAATATTATTACAAACAAATTTTTATGATGTTTCATTAAAGACAGTTGATACAGATGTTTTAGCCTTGGCAGAGCCATGATCTTAATGTAACCAAGGTTGGGCATCACCTGTAGAGAGAGAAGCAAGCAAGACAGTCTGCAGGACTGCAAGCAGTTCTCCAGTAGGCAAAGGTTCATCAAAGCAAATTTTGATTTGATTAAGATATTAACAGGTCATGGCTGTTGCAGTACATTTTTCAAAATTAACAAACATTTCTTTTTATGTTGTTTGGAAGCATCTTTGCCTGACTGAATAGTTTTAAATGCTCCTAAAACTTTTGCACTGTACTGTATATAAGTGATATCATACAACGAGATAAATAAATATTTGGACAGTGGCACAATCTTAATGGGTGGCAAGTCCTACATGGGTTGCAGGATACCCTCACATTGAAGGTGGCAGTCTGCAGCTTTAAAAATTAATAAAACATCTGTATTGAGGAATAACAGTCTTTAAACACAAGCCCTGGTCAAACCTCAAGCGGATTTGTCCAAAAAGAGCACACTTTGAGCTTCTCTCCGCAAAACAAATTTCTTCAAAGGACATCTGCGTTAAAGGAAAAAAAATATGCAACCACCAGATCATTCTAAGTGGAACTGCACGCCGCCATTGAGTCACAGTTGCTGGGATTCGGTAATGTTTTTGTGGGCTGCATGTTTGTTGGTTGATTGATGTGTGTAGTTTTTCATTTGGAAGTTTTCCCCCTTGATACTCGTTACCCATTTCTATAGACCCTGGGAGGTGCAATGACATGAAAAAAAAATTTATTCTTATGTCTGGTGGCCATGAGTTAACTAAACCGTGGGAATGACTCATATCTCCAGGCCACGAAACATAAGTTGCTCCCACAATTTGGTTAACATGTGGCCTCCTGATATGACTGGTTCCCTCAATTTACTTGTTTCCATGATTTCGTTAACTCAAAGTGAGGGACCACGAAATATATATTTTTTCCATGTCATTGCATTTCTCAGGCTCTTTACATCTCTGAAACAGTTCAGGATTTTTTTCCAGGTCTGGTAGGGGATGAAATGTCTTCCCAGGGCACTTTCCGCCCTAGTTCTGTGAACTGTATGTAGGCAATAGCATACGGGTCCCGTGACATCTGGGACAAGTTGTCTTCAGAAACGTCACAACTATGCAGGGGGTGGCATTCCAAGGGGAAACTAGATAACTAAGTTGCCACAGGGACCGAGTTGTGAATCTCCCCGATCCCCAAATTTCGGACAAAATGGCCGCCGGCAGCCATTTTGGACGTCCAAAATTGCTGAAAATCGGTCTTGAGCATGGTCAAATAAATATCTTTGCCTGTGCAAAATTAGAAAAAAATTCCTGTAATAATTGTCGCTTCCAGAGCCAGAAACAGAAAATCTCTGGCGGCGGCGGTGGCCCCAGAACTAAACCATAGTATCTCCCAACTATCTTCATCAGGGAGATACAATATGTCTGCTCCCACACAGAGCAGACAACATTTCTGCTTGTACTATAAGGATTCTATTTCCACAACTGTTCTGGGAAATTAGGGAGGGCTTCATAGATGCATCATAAATGAAATTAAAGTTCCGAGTGTGCAAATCTACTTGAGGTCTCACCTGGGTTCTTCTTTATAATTGTGCCTCTTTCCAAATATATGTAGACCTCACTGTATATTGCATTTCTGTCACTTGATGAACAGCTGACACCTGTAATCACCCTTCATTAAAGCCATCAAATCAGGCTTAAAAAAAAGCCAAGTCTCTAAAAATAAAGAAATATTATATTTTGTGAAATTCTGCATTGATTAGATTTTTTTTTTTAATTTCTTGCGCATAATGTGAGGTTCATCTTCAATGAATTGGAACTGATTTTTTGTGTCCACAAGGCTCTCAGAAAACTGAAAGCTGTTTGTCTTCGTGTGGCAGTCGGGCCGTGTACAATAGAAGCCTGTACAGTGGCTCTGCTCTCTCATCTCATGATGGACCTTCCTTGGATCTGGAGTTTCATTCTCGGGTAAAAAGAATCTGTCTTTTTAAAGATGTTGTATTCCTGATTGTGGGAGTGATTTGCTGTTTTCCGATTGGTATTCAGGAACATCTTGTACAAAAAATAATTGCCTCATAAATGGATCAAACTGATAATCACTTAATATGTTAATTTAAAAACAAAGTATAACTTCCTAGTGCAGTTTTTGTTGATGCCAGTTTGCTCTTATTGCTGTTGGGTGTGATCTTTGTGAATTATTCAAAAACTACAGCATTTGAATCATTTGAAATAAAAATGTATGGTATCATTTTGACAGAATTTAGTATGTCCTCTCCTGCAGGTTTGTCCTGAGTGCAGTATCCCCTGCTGTGGTAGTGCCCTCCATGCTTCTCCTGCAGAAGGACGGGTACGGGGTGGAGAAGGGTATTCCTACTCTGCTAATGGCCGCTGGCAGCTTTGACGATATCCTGGCCATTACCGGCTTCACAACCTGCCTGGGAATGGCATTTGCTACAGGCACTGATGTCATTAATCTTCTTATTATTCTCATTTTTTGTTTCTTCTTCTTCTTCTAAAAATGCAATACAGATCAAGTTCTATTAATTGGAGCTACCATGGTGTTGAGATACAATATCCTGCCTACACTCCCTCTAAGGGCAATGTGAACATGAACCAAAATTGCATAAAAGAAATGAGGATTGAATCACCAAATTAACCAATTGCTGGTATATTTTGCAGTGATTGCATAAGCCCACATTAATCGGTATCGTCGAACGATTAAAACAGCAATGCTAGGTTAAGGTGCAGTGTCTTGATCATTCAGCACATTACATTCCATTAAAAACATTTATAGTACTAGGAATATTTAAGAATCCTCAGCTTTCGTGTGAGCAAATGTTATAATTCCCATCTGTTGTGGCTGTCTTGAAAAATGACTCCCTTTTTCTCACAGGGACCACCTGGTATAACCTGGGAAAGGGGGTCCTGGAGGTGGTTGGGGGAATGGCTGCTGGGGCGGTCCTTGGAATATTTATGAGATATTTCCCAAGTAAAGACCAAGTAAGAAAAAGCCTGGCTCATCCATCCATCCATCATCTATCTATCTATCTATCAGTCCATACATCAATTGAATATGTTTATCTAAATTACAAGACAATGCATTGTGCAGTGAATTGAGGCACAAGTTAAAATCTAAAACCTGATGAATGTATGATGACTTGTTCATAAAACCTGAGCCTTAGGCAGTGACCACATTACTAGTCTGAAGTGAGAGAAATGAGATATTTTGCCTAAATGTGACACAGATCTGATGTTTTCAGGGCTGCGTAGACACAGAAATCCAACCTTCAAATAAAAATTGAGTCAGTTTCATATGTGGTACATAAATACACCGAAATGCACAGAAGAAGACCTTAGCTCAATACTAGAAGACCAAAACTGACTGGAATGTTTAAAATGGTATGAACCTTGACAATCCAGCAACCACACTGACACCACAATGAACTTATATAGATTGGATGTTCACAAAAGGGGAGAAGCATACGAATGATAACACCGGTAAGCTAGGGAGGAGACGAGACAATAAATCAATTTAAGGAGACAAACAGCCAAAACAAATGCAGACTGCTGGATCAAGGGAGGAACCAATTAATGACATACGAGGGTTTAGGCAGATACAGGTCACTTGTAGTTATGCAAGTGAATCCTCAAGATAGGCAAAAATGATCTGAGTAAAAGAATTGAAGATTGGAGCTTGTCATGTGATGGTAGCGATTAAACTGAAATGAGGCTAAATACATTGTAGCTCTTCAAAAATTTTAAAGAGGTACCCTAAAAAGTGAAAAGATGCAATCAATTTTTTTTTAGTTGTGGCAGATACAGGTCACTTGTAGTTATGAATGTGAACCCTCAAGATAGGCAAAAATGATATGAGAAAAAGAATTGAACAATGGAGCTTGTCGTGTGATGGCAGCGATAAAACTGAAATGAAGCTAAATACCTTGTACTTCAAAAAATTTTAAAGGGATACCCTAAAAAGTGAAAGGATGCAATCAATTTTTTATTTTTTATTTTACTTTGGTTGTCCCATGAATTAGCTGATGTGGCCTTAAAAGCATGTGCAGTTAATGATAAACTGTCAAGATTAGTAGCATTTTTAATCATTTTTATATACTACACTGTAGCAAGGAGATTTTTTTAGATTATTTTAAATAAATTCAGGTATGTTTATTCATGATTGCAAACTTCCATAAAACCAGATCTCTGTTGATATCTTCCTTTCTTTGACTCATAGGAAAATCTGGTAATGAAGCGATGCGGCCTGCTCATGGGCCTGTCTATATTTACAGTATTTGGAAGTCGTGTTGCTGGGCTCTCTGGTGCAGGTGGGCTGTGTACTCTGGTAATGGCCTTCATAGCAGTTCTGGCTTGGGGAGAGTCAAAGGTTAGTCAACCATCTTAATCTAAGAGTTGGATATATTACATCCCATTATACTTTGTTATTCTTGGCAGTGGGGTGTGGTCAGATGTTCAGAGGGCCTTTACCGCATGAATGCTCTCAAGCTGTTCATGTTTAGGTTCGCCTGATTAACAGTCAAACCATTAATTGACTTAACAACCAAGACCAATACATGACCTGCAGTGATTAAGAAATGCTAATTACCTAGTGATTGCCTATTTGCAACATTTATATAATTGATGTGATATTGTAAGAATGGAAAATGTAATGTTGGAAATAATCCCAATGAATACAAAAAATCCAAAACTTTCTCTGACCTCTCTCTCTCTTGGATTGTTTGCATTTAGTTGGATTATCATCATCCTAACAATGTCACTCTACTCTGTGTCACGCCTGATAACACCCTTTGGCCATGACTATATTCAGAATACAGAATGGATTCTCCAACCTTATTGTTTATTGAGCCTCGCAAAGTAATTTATGCAAATTTTCGCTGTTTCATGAGCTACATGAGTTCAGAATTTACAAAGACATATTGACATTTTACGTTGTCATTTTTGTTCAGAACAAAATGACTCATAACCCCGTGATGCAATGTACAACAATGCTATTGAAAATAAATTTGACAGTCATTGTACCAATTAGTCTTAGCTACTGTTACTAATCAGGCGAAGTCAACTGAGAGAGCAATATGTGACTAATCATTGAAAGATGAGGTTATCAAAGGCCTTTCTTTCTGCTGACATGGTATTGGCTTAGCCTAAGGATCTGTTTACAGTTCTGGTTTTCTTTCCAACAACTGCTCTTAATGAGTGCATTAAATCAATAAGTTATTTTAGTAACAATTCTTGATAAACTCATGGCTTTCAAGTAAATAATGTTCCTGCGACCCAATGTGATATTTTGGTCAAATCTATGGTTAAACTAGCGTTAGCATATTCAGCTAATTGTTGATAATAAAAGCCAGCAAACTCCATCATAAAATCCCCCAGCCCTTATGTTAGTTTATAAATGGTTTTCTGTAGGACAGGGGGTCACCAACACTGTTCCTGCAGGGCTACCATCCTGTAGGTTTCTGCTCAACCTCCTGTTCAGCACACCTGATTCAACTAATTAACTACTTAACAAGATCTCTAGCTGGGCAATTGAGTGGCTAATTAGTTGAATCAGGTGTGCCGAATTGAAGATAGAGCAGAAACCTACAGGATGGTGGCTCTCCAGGAACAGAGTTGGTGACCCCTGCTGTAGGATGTCTGTTGTACCTAAAGAATAAAAGTAAAACCAAATGTACCAAATGTATCTCTCAATGTCTGTTATTGGGCTCCTCAGGCACCAGTGGCAGCGATACTTGGGATAGCCTGGAATATCTTCCAGCCGCTCCTCTTCGGGTTAATTGGTGCTGAAATCACAGTCTCCAAACTAGACCGCAGCACTGTGTGTGAGTACTCATTAAGCTCCAAATCCTCTAAATATTTCTGATGAATTGTTACTTGGATTCATGTACCTTTTTTTTCTTGGTTTTAAATATTGAATACCCTGATGTTAAATGGATGAGGTTGTGTATGGCGTTAAGATCAGATTTTATAAAACTTTCACTATGCCTAGCATTTATGGCTCATTTAATCTGAGGTCACTTTCATTTAACCTGTGAAAATGAAAGGGCCCAGAGGGCCCAGCACTCTGAATACTTAACCTATAACCTATATTAAAAATAGATGGGGAAATTCCCCCTCTGCATTTTTTTATGCAGGGGTCCCGATCTGTGTGTGGTAATAGATGGTTCTGTCATCATGAGCGAGGAACCAGACACAAAAACACGAAAAAATCATTTTGATAAGAAATGTTGCCGAAGTTTAGGATTCCCATTTAAAAACACTCAACATCATTGTATGGGGGGACTGGTGAAGTGTGTAACTGTAATGGTATTGCTGTTTTTGTATTGGTTACAACTCAGCATATAACCCTGGAGTCTGTGCAATAATCCTACACATTGGTTCCTCAGGGATGTTTGTGAACCACCAAGAATTGGGTCACTTTAAATCTAGTAGTTAAGGCTTTTGACAGTGATCAAAAGTTTATGGCTCTAACCCCAGTGTGGCCACAATAAGATTTGTTCTGCCATTGGGCTCTTGAATGAGGCCCTTAAAACCATATTGTTCTAGGGGAAAATGGGTCCCTGCTTACTCCAATTGGGCAACAGTGCAACCTTAATTACTGTGAATATGTTTGCCAGTCCTGCACTTGTCTTTCTCAGGGCTGGGTTTGGCTACCCTCAGCATTGGTTTGGCCGTGCGTGTTCTCTTCACCTATGGCATGGTGCTGTTTGCCGGATTCAATATTAAGGAAAAAGTGTTTGTCGCCGTAGCGTGGCTCCCTAAAGCCACAGTACAGGTATGTTCATGGCAGAAATAATTCTGAGATTAAGGGCCTGATTTTTCTACATCAGACAATACATGTACAGACTGATTGCTACATCTATTCTTGTTTTCTGCCAGCCGCAAGGACTAATTGGTATTTGTCTGCCAGGGTTCTATAGAACTGGTGAAAGATGAATATCAAGCACATAGTTATATTTCAGGGGTATTGTCCATATTAGATGGGACCAATGGGATTTTCATTTTAAAGAGATTGCACAAGGCGATATTTGGTAACTTTTGATACATGAAGGAGCCTGCATTTGACTTGCCCAAAACGCATAAAAACTAAACTTTACTTATTTCAGCAGAAGGAGCTGAAAAACAGAATAGTAAGTTTGTATTAAATGTTAATTATAGAAACAATGTATCATGTTTATTTCATGTGTCTTTGCATCATCAGTTTTTATTATGTGCAGGTATACATTTGGCATTGATAGTATTATAAATTTACTCTGGAGCCTGTGCGATCTTTCCTGGGGCCAGCTTTAACCTACTGCAGGGAACGGTTGAATAATATTCAGAACATGTCAGATCCAGTATTCAGAACATGTCAGGTACAACATAAAAAAAATTATGTTTACTGAATTTTATTTGATTCTACCCACTCTTTTTAGAACAATAATGTTTGTCATGCAGAATGTGTACCGTAGCCTACATGAATACTGTAGAATACATAATTGCATGGCGGTAGAGACACATTTATGGAAAATGTACTAAATTTAAAGTGACAAAGAGTTCCCAAGACATGTTTTACCGAAGGTCATGGACATATGTCATCCACCTAATCCAAATGTCCTCTCTGTTGCAGTCAAAGTAACAATTGCCCTGGCCTTGTATGGTATGGCAATTTTTAACCCATTCTACAACGTTGTATCATTACAGAATGATACATATATATGCAATGGTCCTTGCTTGTATCGCTTATGATAGGGAAAATCGGGCCCTCATACCTATTTAAAAATGATCCAGTGAAATTACACGATGAAGATTCCATGGAATGTAATTTGATAGCCAGTATGGCATATTGATGTTTTATTAAAAGCAACCCTTGTTGTTAAACTTTGTTTCCTAATCTTTGGGGGCTTATGACCTCAGTATAACAGCAGTTTCATTGTGATGGTCAGTTATGTAATTAGCCATTAACACTAAATGACACTTGATATCCAGGCAGCTATCGGATCAACTGCACTAGACATGGCCAGGAGTAAAGGTGACCCATTGCTGGAGAAGTATGGGATGAATGTGCTGACTGTGGCAGTCCTGGCCATACTGGTGACTGCACCCATTGGGGCTCTAGGAATAGGGTTAGCAGGACCTCGATTGCTCCAGAAATATGAAGACCCTGCCTTAGGAAATGCACAGACCGAGGGTGAGCATCTGGTTTCAATCATAGATTCTTTGCAATCTATGAATGTCCCATAGTACAAGCTTTTTACTGTTTTTTACTGATAGTACACTCCAGTGGCGGCTGGTGAATTTAAAATTTATGAAGCACAGACCATCCCTTGAAAATAATGATGGGTTTTGACCTGTTTTCAATCATTTCATTAAATTGACTTTGATGTGGCCAGTTCCGCTTGTTAAGGTAAGACGAGCACCGATAGGACTTGATCTGTTTTCAGTCATTTTCCTTGATTACCGAGTTTTCAAATGATAAGAATAACCTGTTGGCATTTAAACATGGTGCTTCCTTCTTAAATGCAATGTTGCAACAATGAAATAGATAATATTTAATTCTCTATACAAAAAAGATAAACTCCAATGTGCTTGCTTTCAGCATATCTTGCTCTATCTATTCTTAGCTTCATAATTATTTAATTACCACAGAAAAGCAAAAATTAGCTACATATATCAGCAAATGAATAACGTTGATTGAAATGCGATTCTGTGTCAAAATAACGCGTTTTCTTTCTTGGGTTTCCTAATTGAGAAAAACTGACCACACCTGATAATGTTGAATGTTTTCAGAGTTTACGTAATGTTAATTTAATGATTGGAAACAGGTCAAGACCAATCATTATTTTTAGCTTCACCAATTTTCAATTCACCACCCGTCACCCTCAGAAATTAAGATATGAACGTGTGGCTACAAAGGTGCTTAAAATTGTACCCTAAGCAAATGAAGTTTAACTGTATTTTCTCATTACTTTACAAGTTATTCAGTACTACTAAAGGCAAACATTATTGCACTTTCTTGTACTATATTAATGAAATGTGTTCCTTTCAAGGATAAAAGTGCTGTTCCACTGCATGGTCTTTATCTATAAGTGTCCTAACCTGTACTGCATTTCAAAATGGTGACATTTCAATCCAACCAAATTCCAATTTTATTTGATTTCGGCATGTATAATTGGACACATTTAACTTCTTTAACCAGCTTACCAGACAAACACAAATTGAAAAGCGTAATAATTTATCAGAATGGAAAAAAACATTCCTTAAAAATTATTTAATTTTTTTTTTTTTATTTTTTTTTTTTTTTTTAGAGTGGATATTAAGTGCTGATGTATTTTTGCTTTAAATTAGCAGGTAGACCAGAAGTGGTGTTGCAGTCTGGACCAGAACCTGTTGCTGAGCCGTCCATGACGCACGAGAGCTCAATTTGAAACCTGATAAAGCTGCAAATGTGGGCTGACATGCAGCGCTCTAAGTGCGCTCTAAGCGCGTCTCACAGAGGAAGATTTTCCATGGTCATTTTGTGTCATCATCTCCTGACTCTCACTTCCTCTAATCCACGGTGCTCTTTCTTCTCCATATAGTTCCAGCAGGTTACTGCCAGCCAAATTTCCTGTGTGTCACTGTTCATTTATAGCAAATCACAGCTGGGTCTCCCTTTGACAATGAAAAGACATTGAAGCAAGACATCCAGAAAAACCACGACTCTCTTCTTGAGATGTGATTGAGGTCCATTATTATCTATGCAAAAATGTGTTCTTTTTTCCCCACAGTATTTTTTGTTTTTTACTCTTCATGATGATTGAATATTTATCCTGAGGACACTTGAAATTGTTCTTAAATAATGTCCTTATAGCAGCTTAGACATACAATGGAAATTTTCATTTTTAGCCTAAATGGCTGCTGAACTACAAGTTCCTTTAAGCATAGGTTTTTTCCAATAGATGATATTCCCGCATGAGCTCAGGCTGTCATATGTGACAGTGTGTGATTATAATTGTCCTTACGTTAGCACATGCTTATTTTTTGTTAACATTTGCAATGTTCAACGTAATATCTCAACATAATGGCTTGCTTTTTGTGGTATATTTGGTTGTGAATAAATTGTTGCTAAATGCATTATTATTAGTGTTATTTGTATTATTGTGCCAGTTTTGAGCATTAGCTTCTCACCAGCAATAAATAAATGTGCATTATTAAGGGTAGCTGTGAAGTGTCAGAAACAATGTCAACTCTAAACACAGCTAAATATTTGGGATATTTTTTTCTCATGTGTATGCGCAGTATTGATCACTACAGTGGCAAGATACAATATGCAGTGCACTGTTGCTCTTTGATTTACATATCACCCTGCAGTTCAATAAAAAATAATTAGCACAGTCCTCATGAGACATTAACTGAGTTCAAGAAGGTTCAGCTTTACTTGCTAGCCAGCTGAATAATACAGTATGTCTACTTAGGGTGAGTGTGTATCTGCAGCTAATCTCAAACACTACTGGACCCATCAGCCTAATATTCTTTGTGCACATTTTATGACTGTATGTTCAAGGATCTCTCGTGGATGGGGTAATTCACAATTTTTTTAACAAACCTATTTAATTGACTGCCCGATTTTATGCTGCCATTGACTGCTGACTCTATTAACCGCCCGCTAGGGGCCGCAAGTGACCAACAAATGCTTCAGTTTGGAATCTTCATCCAGCTAGGGACAATGTACTCTCCTGGTGGAGATCTGCCCACCACGGAATCTTCTCTTGTTTACAGTGTTGTCATTATCTCTCACAGAATGTCCCCTCTTCAAGAGCTCGCATTCACAGATAACAGCATGACATAGGCTACCTCTCACTCTGCAAAGACCTGGCTGGTAGTTCTTCTCAACTGAATGGCATGGTTCAGCTAACCCTGACGAATTACTCAATACAGCTCTTCATCAAAGTCATGGCAATCTCCTTACTAAACGACTGCATTTCCCGCTTAGCAGGTCTACCAGCCTGTGCTATTCAGCTTCGGCAGTGAATCCAGAAAGTTTCTGCCAAGCTTATCTTTAACCTTCCTTAATTCTGAGGTCATTCCACTCAATGCCAGTCACTGCCAGGTTCAAATTCAAAGTCTTGACTTTAGCCTGTGTTGCTGCCAACAAGATGGTCCCTTCATGACTGCATAGAGTGAAAAATAACTATCCCTATGAACGAATGATACTAGCTCATACAAACCACAGCTAGCTCCATCCTAGCTCAGACTATGGAGATCTATTACTGTGGTCTGAAGAAACCCAGACCGACAGACAACTCCTACATTGCTTTTCTAAGCAAATCCCCCCACCCAACGCCCCACCCCTGTTAACTGTATCATCTTCTTCAGCTATTGGATGAGATGTTATCAAAGCATTCATTTTGTAATTTATCTGCTCTTGTGTTGTTATGTTGCTGTCGTTTTGTTCATTTGTTATCAGTCCTTAGCTCTTGCTGCTTTGATTGACATTTACCATCTAGTATATGCTTTGATGTTTGTTACAATGAAATAACTGATACATTATATGCATTGTACCTTATCTGGCCAAGGACCTCTTGACTGAAATTATTGTGCATTGCTTTAGATGAAAGAATCTGCCAAATTACTGTAATCTAATCTTAGTAAATTACTCAGCTGGCTAATACAGGTGGCTGGTGATTGACCTATGTCCTGGAAAATTATGAAGTGTTAATACAGAGGTGGCCAACCCACATCCTGGAGAGCCGCAGGGTCAGTTGATTTTTTTTTTTCTCCACCACACAATTTAGACCAATTAAACTGCGTAACTGTGTAATAAACCGCTTTGATTTATCAGTCAGGTGCAGAGTACCAACAAAAATCAGCAGACAGAGTGACTCTCCAGGACCAGGGTTGGCAGCCATGGTAATAATTTAATTTTGTTTACGCACTGTAAAAAGTTAACGAAACTTAAAAAAGTTCAGCAACCAGCTGCAACGCATTTCTAAGTTTGCTCAACAAAAGAAGTCCCAGTGGTTGCGCAAACTCAATTTTGAAAGAACTTGGAGCTTGAAGTTGAACCAGTTCAAAAATGCTGTGCAGCTGATTGTCTAACTTTTAATGTTGAGTAAACTTTATGTGTCTCACAATGATTATCATGACTGGAAATGTGTTGCTGTAGATAGTTGATGCACTTGGCATTTGAGAAAACTGGCAAATGGTAAAACTGCAGTGCAATGGCTGAAATTCATGCGCTTTATTGCAATTAACCCTTGTTGACAATATTTTAAAATACGTAATATTTCATTTCATGAAATGATTGTGATGATTGAGCTTGCACTATTTGGATGGATTGTAAAGTTCAAGTTAATAGCAGCATAATAAAAAAAAATGTTCATATGCCATTGTTGTTATTTCAACTACTTGACACTTGTTGAACAGTGTTATGCCGCAATTATTGAGGCAGCTATTAATGTACCGCATACAATACTTTGACTTGTCATACAAACTACATGGCGAATAAATTTTATTTGATTTTTACGTGATATCTTCCTACTGAAATCATTAATAATTAACTTGCCCGGTAAATAAGGTCATTTATGGCCGTCTGAGCCCATCTCACACTTTGACTCTGCTTAGCCATGTATCCAACAGTTAGATTGGTCATACGTCTATTTTTTAAAGCTGCTATTGCAGCTCTCAGTACAAAGTTCTTTTATTCACAATAACAGACAATAAATGCCTCACAAACTGCAGTAAGAGAGTAAATCTCAGTCACCATTGTGAGACAGACAGAGAAGCACACGAAGGACTCTGATAACTTTCGATCCATAATGTGAGTATGGGTCTATCCTTAATCTTAAATTTATTTCTTTGGATGTTTAAAGTCCTGAAAAGGATTTCCCCAAATTTACATTTTTTTTAAGCGAAAATGAGTAAAAACCATACAGCTTTTGCTGAGAAGCGCGGGCCATTTTCTGGGAACAAATTGATTCAATGAAGTAACATACTCAACCAGTGGAAACAAATTAGCATGCGGTCTTTATTTTGACAGAAAATGGAAGAGAAGCGAGTTGAAACTTTGGGGAAGAAACCAGGTGGCCATAGTGTGGTCAAGGAGAGATGCGGTACTGTTATGATAACACAGGGCACACAGACATGCCCTGAGAAGAAAACAGGCTGTGCCAAACTGCAAGAGTCCTGCACGTGTCCACCAAGTGGCCTTTTTGCCTCCATCTTGACCAAAGGTAATGCCTCCAGCTATGTAAGGGGGGAAAGAGGCAGTAGAAGTAGAAGTGTGAAAAGTCAGAGAGAACTGTGTTTTGATTTCAAGCCCTGTGTGTAACAGGATTTCCAATAGAAAATGTTTTGTGGGAAAATATCACCACCCTGTGGAGGGAGGTGGTGAGGAGCTACAATTTGAAATTGGGTTCTTATGATTCATAATTATTTAATAATGAAATATTAAAATTAGCACTACTACTACTACTAATAATAATAATAATAATAATAATATTATTATCATCATCATCATCATCAACACCTGACCATTGTTGTCCATCAATGATAATTATCATAAACATAATAACACATCATCAGACATATTATTAAATACATTGTTTTCCTTACAGTGACTTTGAGTGTGGTGCTCTTTGGGGTAGTGTGGTCCATCACTGAGAAAGAGTGTCTCCCAGGAGGGAACCTGTTTGGCATCTTGGTGTTATTTATCTGTGCTGTATGTGGGGGGAAGCTGGTGGGATTGATCAAGCTCCCTACTCTTCCGCCATTTCCACCTCTCCTGGGTAAGAACTGCAACCTACCTTTAGCAATGATTTGATAGTTTAATAACATGAACAATGAATATATGAATGTATATAGACACATTTACAATTGCTGCTACAGTTAGTGCTATTGATACTACTACTACTACAACTACTAAAAATAATAATAATAAAATTTAATAATAATAATCCATTTTATAAATCACTCATTTTGTATTGCTCTTATATAACTGCTATTTACCACTATAAATATATTCTATGCAATTGAGGTGATAGTAGACATTCTCAAATAAGTTATGCCCATGATATACTGTACCTTTCATTCTGCCTTACATACAGTAGATTTACATTTCATATTTATTACATTGATTATGGCCTTTACTAGAGCTCAAAGTCCTCCTCTCTGTTTGTGGTACAGTACATGTTGCCTCTTTGATCTGAATGCCATGGGAACTTTGTACCCTCCTGGGCACTGTTACCAGGCATTGCCACTCTGGTGCAGTTTTGCTAACAGCTGTTATTCAAGTATTTGTGACCTTACTGATAGCTTGAACATGCCTGCCTCAGCTCCTCTGACCCTCCACATTAACAAGCTGTTTTCAGCTCCAAAACTGCTGCTCACTGGATGTTTTTGGTTTTCAAACTATTCTCTGAAAATGATGGAGACTATAGTGTTCAAAAGGGCAGCTCTTTCACAAATTCTGGAATATCATAGACAGCACCAACAAAAACACATTGGGAAAAATACATTTTTGGTCTATTCTTATGTTTGATCATGCAAAAATATCAAAATGCTTAACCATGTCTGCATAATGCATTTAGTTGAAGTTAAAAGGACTTAGTTTGTGGGGGAGCAGGTCATTTGTGTTTATGTGCAGCCATTCTGAATAAATTAGTCTGCAAGAGTAATATGTCCACCATTTTAACAAGTGTAAGAGACTTTCACTGAATTAAATGTAAATAAATTGAACAGCGGGCCAGAAATTGCAATGCAAATGTGCTGAATTCAAAAAGTATTTTATACACAAGTACTAAAGTATCCAAAAAGGTTATTAATGGGCTTGTAACCTATGTTTGAATAATAAGTGCCACGTGTTCATTCACTATGTGTACTGCAATAATAAATTTTAATTCTTTTTTTTTATCATGGTCACATTGCTACCATATAATGGTCACATTACCACTGGATTACAGTGTGTCTTGCATTTTAAGAATGTTGGCTGTGGCCAAATGCTTTTATGCATACAATAATAAAGAAAGTAAATAATATTGAGTGAATATTTGACTTTAGTATGCCAGTAAAGTTTCACAGTCTTTCAAATTAGATACAGGAATACCATAGTAGTAAAAAATAAGCATAGTAAATGTCCTTTCATACAGTTCCTTACAATATGTCCTTTCCAATAGCAAAACAGATGGGTGGGCATTTTAACAGCGTACATATCTCAATATTTATGAAATACAATCAAAAAAATCATACCAAGTTATGTACTTTATCTTTTACTTAAAATCCCTCATTTTCTTAAAAAAAATTCAAATTCACTTGATTTCTTCAAAGCATGATGGAATATCTAAAGTAAAAGTTTTCAGTTTATAACGGGTGAAATGCATGATTATTTAAACCATCCCACAAGTTGTGGAGTGTATCTTGGACATTTCTTTAAAAAAAAAAAAAAAAAAACAAAAAACAATTAATCTCTGAACTCAAATTCACACAAATAAGAAATGCTACCAATATGACTTTGAGAAATCCACATTCTGAGACGGGAGCCACTGTTTAGGTAATGTTGCATGTGCTCATAGGAATGTTGTTGGCTGGGATTCTCCTGCGCAACATCCCTGTGGTCACTGATGCCATCCACATTGATGTCCGATGGTCAGCGGCCCTACGAAATATTGCCCTGGCCATCATACTCACCAGAGCTGGACTGGGACTTGATGCCACGGTATCATTAGCTTTGAACCAGTGGAGCATCTTTTTGTATTTTCATCACCTTTATATTTTGAGAGCATGAATATGTAATCAGAGTGAACTAAGTTCAACATTCTGTTAATACAACAATCATTGCTGGTGATGAAATCAATATATTTTTAGAAAATTGACTTGTAATTTTGAAGGGGGAATCTAAAAAACCCCAGTATGAAGTGACATATTGTCCATAATATGATGTGCAGCTGATATCAGAGCAAACCTGTATCGATTGTATCTTTGAAATATCAAACTTCTGTGACAACAGAGACATATTACTCATTAATTTCACATTACTTATTTTGTTTATATGAAATGGAGCTCAATTTATACTATCATCAGCAATATAAACTTATTTTTGTTTTCCTAGGCTCTGAGGAGACTGAAATCTGTATGCCTTCGTGTGGCGGTTGGGCCGTGTTCAATGGAGGCCTGCACTGTGGCTCTAATTGCTTATCTCTTGATGGGCTTTCCTTGGACTTGGAGTTTCATCCTTGGGTAAGGAAGTCATCGTAATGACTTTTATAATAAATGCCACTGCTGAAATCAAACACAAAATACATACTATGTGACCCTCCAGCACCAAACCAGTCACATGGGTCAATTTTTCAAATATGAGTTTTTGGGCTCATCTGAAAGGGCATTTTATATGAGCCCAAAAACTCATATTTGAAAAATTGACCCATGTGACTGGTTTGGTGCTGGAGGGTCACATATAAACATTCTACTTGATGCTTCCGATCATTCACGTCAGGACCACTGCAACTTCATCCGCGATCCACCAATGGGGGCGGCTCTTTTGAACATATGCAGGCCTTATTCAATACCCGCATGGAGGCATGACGTGAAGCACGGTGATCTTGTCAATGAAGATCTCAAAACTAATATTGCCATCCTATGCACCCGATGTCGTGGCTTTGGTAAAGGCACTTGCCTTGATTTTGCGGACACTAATAAACCTTTTCATGAATTGCATTATCTATTATATTGAAGAATCTTCTTGAGATGATTTCTGTATTTAAAAACTGGATTGCGTCCCGCAATATATACTCCCTCAACGTGCCCCAGAGCGGTAATGTCATCCACCGTGACATTTGACTTTGAAAAAAGTAGATGAAAAGCAGAGGTATGACCTTAGCAGGAGAGTACAGACCAGGCAGGAGGAAGGGTCAAAACCCCGCCTACAGGGCGGTAACTTTATTTAAACAAAAAAAAAAGCGCATATAATTTTATGCGCATAAACGTATCTCTTTAAGAGTGCCTTTTTCTAAGATCAGCCCAAAAGAGGCAAAAGTGCCCAACTCACCATTTCCAAATCTCTTCATACTTCATAATTATTGAGTTTGGGGCTGGGAATGGGGAAATCAGTCATGACCTTGGTAATTAACCCCTCCCCTGCTGAGAAGGCTACGCCCACTTTTCTGTGTCGTATTGAGCGGTAACAAATTTTACTGCTCCAAATTTCAACCTTCATGGAGGTCCCAAGTTTTTATCAATTATTCTCGGTACCAGAGTTGGTGAACTGCAACTTAAAATGAAAAAAAATCCTGGGACCTCCGTGTAGGTTGACGCTAGCGCCACCTGAAGTCATAACCGATGCCATTCCCGACACATGGAAATTGGGTCCTAGTGCCATCCTACTTAAAGGTCCCAAACAAATTACAACTGTTTTCCAATCTTTGCATGCCAAACATTAATAATCAGCAATAAAAGTTTTGGGACCTTTGTGCAGGAGGGAGAATAAGGGACCAAAAGTGGGGTAGATTGGCATGATCACCCAACATGAAGAATGAAAAGCCTTGAACATATTGTGCTTATTTTCTATATTGTGAGGATTTTCAGCTAAAAACATTTCTAAACTGATCAAATTAGACTCTGAGAAAATCAGCAAGCTCCAAATTAGGTAGTTGACCACAGGTGTTTTGCTTTCTTTCAAAATAATTTGCCTGAACTTAATAAAATAAACATGAAACAAAACAGGTGTGACTCTATTGTTTGCCCAATAAATTGTTAGTTTTTGCGACAATGGGCTCTAAATTTGTAGACCAGGCGCAGGGGCGGCGAATAGGGGGTGCGCTGCGCCAACGGGGTGTGTCCAGGCGTATGTTGCAATTTCTTGCCCGGTGCAGCCTGGCGCAAATACTCCTCTGTCCCGCCTCGGTCCCTCCTGCCGGCGCAAGTGGCAAAGAGGGAGGAGAGAAGGCGTGTTTGGGTATAACACAGCCGAGTCAAATCTTCACCAATCAAATGAGCTCCTCTCCTCACCTTTAATGTGTTGGAATATAGAAGCCTCTGTCCTATATCTGCATGATGCGTTAATGTTGCATTTTACTTTGCTGCTTCAGGCATGTTTTCTGCACTGCTTGCGTCTATATTAAGCATTACGAATATGAGTTAGCTGGCTAGCTAGGGCATTCGCGAATTATTACCATTAGCGAACTTGAATGGAATTTCAAAACGAAACTACATCAGATCATTCTAACTTATGAAGTTGGAATGAAATACGACGGTTGCTCATTTATTTCTTCTGCCTGCATCATTGGGAAGAGAAACGATGGATAGCGTGTTCCTATTATTACACCCTGTTGCTGCTTAAAATTTTGGGATTAACATGCATGGACAAAAATGCAAGATACGTTACTCATTAATTTTCAATATGTGATCTTAACTCAGTACGAGATCATAGCAATCAGGCTGTATTCCTTTCCCCCACTAAAAACGATAAAACCTAAGTGACAATAATAGTAGCCTAGTATTAAGCCGCTTGCACACTGGACGCGAAACAAATTTTTCGCACGACAGATTGCGTTGAACGCAGTGTCTACATGTCCGAAAGTCTGACAGGGTTTTATTATATCTCCGTGTCCGACAGTCGGATGGTTTCAATATAACTCCGTGTCCGACAGTCGATTTTTGTTTTTAATTTCTTCAAATCTGCTGAATGTTTTAGATATTAAACGTGAATGTTTTGATAAGAGGGCTCAGTTCTTCAAGATGAGTAGAGAATTTCAATCAATGTTTCTGTTTAAGCTCTGCTCAATAAAGTGAGTCGACATTGGCGCGGGACAATGTACAATGCCTGTCGGACATTAAATGCAAAATACTCCGTGTCTGACAGCCAAAAAAAAAAAAAAAAAAGGATTTGATTAGAACAGATTGATAACGAAATAAAGAATAAAAAGAAACAAACAGAACATCCAATGAACACTGCGATTTATTTATTTGCAGGCCATCTTTTTTGGATGCTCTGTTGGTGATATATTTTTATTCTTTATTTCATTATAAATCTGTTCTCATATCAATACTTTTACTTTTTGCTGGCTGCCGGACATGGAGTATTTGGCATTTCGCCTCGGACAGTCTTGATCGTGCATGCGATAATTTATTCACACTGTCAATGGTCATGGAATTGATTTGCTCACTGACTACAAGCACTATTTTATCTCTGGTGTGGAAATAAAGCGTGAATCTGTTTGATCCATCTGACTAAATTTCAAAAGAGAGACCGAATAAAGACTGTTGTCTATCTTCATCGGAAAAAAACACACGAATAAAAAGACCAAGAAAAGTCGACAGCTATCAATTTGCATTTTGTGAAGGTCCAACACAAACATGGCCAAGTTTGCACGTCTAATAATGACTGGAATACTCGAAAAATTTGAACTTTTATGACTTTCTGACACGGAGATATATTAAAACCCTGTCCGACTATCGCGTCTTTGCATTGAATTTAACTGTAATCAGTCGTGCAAAAAATTTGTTTCGCGTCCAGTGTGCAAGCGGCTTTACTGAGCATAGAACGCAAGCATTTTATATATATATATATATATACAAGCACTGCCTGATGCCGAGGCAGTTTGTGGTTGGCTGAGAAAGATGTGAAATCGTTAATTTGCATCACAGATTCAGCTGCATTGATTAAGCCAGGTCGAGTTTCCATTCGAGTTTTCCAGTGCCAACCGCCTTTGATCTGATATCAGGACAATCGATATAGATACTATAATTTATGTCCTGATTCTGATAGTTACATTAAATAGTGGTTGCTGTAAATATTTATTGCATTGAAATGTGCCTGACATTCTGGAAACCTGCCTGTGAGGTTTCGGTGACGTGTGCGCACTGTGCGCCGGTCAGCCAAATTACCAATGCACAGAAAGTAAACAAGGTTGGAGCAGGCGAGCTTTCTGCGCAACTTCAGCGGAGACTTTCGCCACGAAATTGTCACTGCGTCTTGATGAATATGTGACACCTCCCCCTGCTACGCCGCACACCCATCTCGGTGCAAGTCTGTCTACCAAATTGCCAAAGTGGCTGCGCACGGTGTTGCACCGCACGAAATTACCACTGCGCGGGCTGCACCGGACGAAATTAGCACTGCGTGGGCTGCGCCACGCTACGCCACGCTGCGCCATGAAATTAGAGCCCCATTTGTCAACAGTTTCACCAATGAAGAACCTATTGATTGTATGTTGATTAAATGTTCAGTTAAATTGTTTTCCTCTGCAGTTATTTATACAAGTTTCTACTACATCTCAATGTGGATATGACATTTTTATTGTTCATGGCATTTATAGTTTTTTTTTTTAGATGTGGCCAGGCGCGTCGCTAGAACAGGGAATTGGGGGGCACAGACACGTCCCTTTATGACAAGAATTAGTCCTGGCAAGTTCTCAATCATTTTCCTTTATTAGCGTTTTCCAATTATCGTAACTGGTAACTGAAGACACGGTTTCTCTCCATATGCGATCTAACAGCAATGAAATCATACTAAATTCAGTACAGAAAAATAATTTATGTACTAATAGGCCAATGCTTCGCGTTGATTGAACTGGTCTTTGTTCCAATGAAATATCGCCTTTCACTCTCGGTTTTATGGGATGATAAAACAAAACGTGGCACTCGGCGGTTAAATAGGCTATAAAAAGCATGCGGCTCAAGCTATTTGCGCAGGTATGCAATTTTGAATAACATTGATTTAAATGAGCAAATACGCGTCCAGATGAATGATTGTCGTCTTACCTAATCGAGGAGAACAAGCAGCACCTGTTAAGTGTGGAGCGCTCTCGGAGTGAACCTTTTGTTAATCATGAAAATGACTGAGAACAGGTCAGGACTAATGACTGTTTTAAACGGATGTTTTGTGCAACCCAATTCTCTGTTCTTTTTCTGCAACTGTACTGAATTTAGCCCATCATCTAATCGCTGTTAGATCGCATATGGAGAGAAACCGTGTTTTCAGTTGCCAGTTACGATAATTGGAAAACGCGTCAGTAAAGGAAAATGATTGAGAACTAGCCAGGACTAATTCTTTTAATAAAGGGAAGTGTCCGTGCCCCCCAATTCCCTGTTCTAGCGACGCGCCTGGATGGGGCTTAAGAGGATTAATAACTGCATTGAAGATAACTGCCCCTAAATAAGACAAATCAACAGCTTGTTAAATTCCTAAGACTGCAATTGTGGTTGGAACAAAAACCAGCATACACAGTGGGGCGCCAGGACCGAGTTTGAGAACCACTGCACTAAGTGATGCCTTGGATATAAATCCTTGTGTAGATTTCTTTACAAGGATTTCAACAGGAACTATGTGTCAAATATGCACAAGACAGAGGTAATGAATGCTAAAACAATTTTCGCTGCACCACAAAAAATTCATTATCGTGGGCCATATTTTGAAGACTAATGAGAACAGTAGTTTCAGGAGGTTGGCATTTCAATATACATGTCAACAAAGTATTTTGAATTTATGCAGCCTCTGTCTGGTGAAAGAGACACTTGAAATCTAAACTTGCATTGTATCATGCGTGCAAAAGTAATGAGTCATCATAAAATTGGCAAAAAGCATTTGGAACGAGAGTTACATATCATGTAGTTTCTTCTTTATCTGATGGCTGGTATTTCGAGACGCCAAATGCAGTGGATGGAACGAAAGGAAGTACAGCAAAATGACGAACACAGAAAAAATGAGAGAGAGAAGCTTATGCTTCCAAAGGACATAAATCTAGTCCGAGTAAAAATAAGGAAGCAACGCGAGCTGGACTGAACAAAATAAAGGAAAATCTCGGAAACCGAGATAAAAAGATTAAGCACCCAGACGGTGCACAGACAGAGAAAAAGAAAGAGAAAGATTCCCTTACTAAATAACACTTTCCTCTTTGCAACTAATTCCTCACCAACTTTCTAGCTAGAGAACTTACGGGCTATAGTGCAAACGAAACACTGACACTCTAGCAAATGTGGCGAGGCGGAACTTGGGCTTAAATAGAGTCCGGGCGCCGCCCACAATTGATGCGAGCTGGCCAAAGAATCCAATTGTGGGAAAAACGATATCGTCCCGAACGAGAGCAACAGAGAAAGCTCCCAAGCAAACGCCAGCCTCCAGAACCATGACACTTTGTCCAAATCATGTATGATGTTTACTGCCGTGAACAACAGGCCCCTGCTAGCCTCAACAAGTGATAAAGTGTAAAAGAGACCAGTGTTGATGGAATTAAGCCAGGGTATGTAGGTCATTCCTGTTGACAACACCAAAAGGAACATTAGGAATAGCCTATTTATAATTGACTCAACACCTGATAAGAGAAGTGTGAAACAGGATGTGGGCCAAAAGAAACAGTTGAAAAACCTTGTGAGGCAGAAGCCCAGATGCGTGCCCAGAATTTAATTTAAATGTATGAAAAGAAAGGGTTAATGTCAAAATTTATTGGAGCTAAAATGGCCTTTTGATGATTATTGCACTCTGATTTAAAAGGAGAAGTATGAAATGGAACTTGGCTTGAAAGATACATAATGTACACAATTTTTGTGTACGCAGATATTGATTTAATTCTGAAATATGACAAATAAAATGGTTCATATCTGCATGGAATGAAAAGGTCCGAAGCTTTTTATTGGCAAAACTGAAAGTTCATATGTGGATAAGCAGATACTGGTGAAGGTCCACCTGGGGGGCCATGAAGGTTTTAGTGGGCGTGGCTCGAATTTGGGTGACTACGCCCATCTACCCCACTTTTGGTCCCTTATTCTCCTTCCTGCAAAAAGGTCCCAAAACTTTTGTTGCTGATTATTGATGTTTGGCATGCAAAGATTGGAATACAGTTGTAATTTGTTTGGGACATTTTTGTTTCTGGAGCCATGCGAACATGCGCTGTGTGACTCTTCTCTTACACATGCGTAGTTTGGGGCTTATGAACTCGCCAGCGTTTGAGGTACCTATGATGCCGGCCTGCGCCCTCGGCACTCCTACATATGGTGTGTGTTCACGACCAATATTCCCTAGAAATGTAATTATGACCACTTTGAAACCTTAGGGAAACCCATGCTGTGGCAGTGTACGGAATGGGCAATCATAGCACTCGGTCAAGGCTGAAATATAGTTTGGAAATACAGTCTAAAAACCCAAAAGCAATATAAAGTGTTTATAAACTATCTTTATTTAAAAGGGAAGTGACACTATTTATTATGTTGGAAAATATGTCTGCAAAAGTTGCCTTGTTGCTTTGTATTATGACATAGTTCAATCTCATGTTTTCCGCGCAGTTCAAAGCTTAATATATTCATAGAAAGTGAGACATTTCATGCTTGTTAGCTTGCGTGCTCCACTATCCTTACCAGATTCAAGACGATAACACAACCGCACAGAGCACCACCCATGCTTAACGAACTGATATGTTTTAAAGTAGATGACATTAATTAAATTATTTTGCCAATTCTGACAAGCAAAATTACTTTCAGCTACTGTATGCTATTGGAGCTCAAAGTTCATGAAATCTTTAACAGAGAATTCCTGCAATTGCAACATCAATAAGAACTATCATAAAACCTAAAAAAAAAAAAAAAAACAATTCCACTCCCAACCTAGTTTTTTCCTGACATCATCAAAACTCATCCAAAAGCCTAGATACAGTACATAACACTACATTCAAAAAGGATTGCATTAAGTGTGCATTGTTCTATCATTCATAGAACTTTTTTTCATCAAATGCATGACCGTAGAATGAATTCAATTCCACAATGTTTTCATCCTACCAGCAGTTTTTACTGGCACTAAAATCTGGGCCACAGGACACATATCTGTTTTATCCTCCTATTTTTTAAGTTAACACATGCTGGAGTCCTTCCCCTTATACTGAGTCAGTAAATTTGTGTTCTCTCAAAATCAGCAGCAAGTTAAAAACCAGGAAAAAACAGTAGTCTGGCCATTAACTCTATTATGGAAAGAGACCTAAAAATGATGACTCTCGCATTGCAATGGGGCATTTTACAGAAAAAAGCACAAAATCTTACCTATTGTAGCTTTAAGTAGCGGTTTAATAACACTACTGAAAAGAAAAATGCCAAAATGGAAGATCAAATTCAGAGAAAGTTTTGGATTCATTAATGATTTGCATTACTGCCATCCTGGCATTGGAAGCCTACATAAAAGCTCGTAGGCAGAGAGAAAGACTGTTTCCAAGGGAGAGAAATTCGGCTGTGTCCGCTTGGAGCTAAGTTAGAGGTTCAAATCAATTTAAACACAATGCACAGCAAATTATTAGCTAGTTCTCAATCACAATTACTTACAGCTATGATGTGTTTTTACATTGATTATAACTATTAAGCTAAGGTGACCTGTTACCGAATCTTGCTTAACCCTTTAAGGCCTAATGCAAAAATCCCAGCAGAGAATCAGGCTGCCATGTTTACCATAGTAGCCTGTATTTGGGCTGAAGCACAGCTTCTCAGCTTTCAGGAACAGTTGGAATTTTTTCTATTGCGCAAAATTTACAGTAATTACGGTACTTTCAAAATTACGCGCATATCTGTGTCGGCAACGACACATTCTTAAAATACGCACATGCTGTCCCGGTTTAAATGGGTTAACTGACAGACCTAACTAACTGATTTATCTTCCCTGTGCTTTGCTGCAAACATTACATCACACTATGTTTATTTCAGCATTTCATCAGCAATTTTTGTTGGATTTTCAAATTCACTATGGCTTATATTCAATTGTACTGAGGCCAGACAACTTAACCATGTGTGAAATGGCAGAAAGATGGCCATTTTTCGTATTTTCTTTTTAGAAATACTGGCTTTTAAACTGTGGGTTGGGACCATAAATCTGTCTCAGGAGCATATGAAGAGTCTCAGAATAAATTTGTGGCACATTAGTTATGTCCGAATGTACATTTGAGGGGTCTGTAAAATACGCTATTTTTTTTCATTTGGGGGGTATGATTAAAGATATTGATAATTGACGTCGAAATATAAAAACATGTTCTACAAAATCACATTTCTAACTTAAATGCCTTAATGTAGACTGTTTGCGTGCAATGCAAACAGAAAGAATCGCGAAAAATTCAGAGCCATAATATTCATAAGGAGTGGTATAATTTTGACAGACTTCAGCATGTCCTCTCCTGCAGGTTTGTCCTGAGCGCAGTGTCCCCTGCTGTGGTAGTTCCCTCGATGCTTCTCCTGCAGAAGGATGGGTACGGGGTGGAGAAGGGCATCCCTACTCTGCTCATGGCTGCTGGCAGCTTTGATGATATCTTATCCATCACTGGCTTCACAACCTGCCTCGGAATTGCATTTGCCACAGGTAATGTTTGTCGTCCTCGTCCTCGTCCTCGTCTTCTTCTTCTACTTCTTCTTATACTTCTTCCTCCATTTGTAAAACAGCTTAATACCCATTATTGACTGTGTTGCTGTTATACATTATTCAGCAGTCACTCACTCCCAGTTTGAATACGAAGCTCATTCAATTCTAAAACACACATTAACTGGCAAGTTAACATACTGTACACATACACTACTGTTCAAAGTTTTGGAAACGCCAAGGAAATTTTGTGTTATCAGGTACAATTTCTGACTATTTTACATTCTTTCAGAATGATTTCTTTTATAGTTTTTGATAAAATTAATATTTCATAAAACTTTTTTCCCATTGATAATGAATGTGGAATGTTCAGTCATGCTGGACCTCTGTGATGTCATAATTTACTCTTTTACTTCTCTGCACACTTTGCAGGCTCTTCTCCTTGTTTTTGATTTACTGTCTCTTTTTTGCCTCTATTTCTGCCATTACTACTACTAATGCATGAATCCCATGGTCCACAAACACATGGATGCATCTATTGCTACTACTGCATGGGTCCCTATGGTCCTCTACACAAAGACCGCTACTAATGCTAGGATTGCATGTGTCCACACACACACACCACTAGTACTACTACGACTACTGCATGTGTCCACACACATGCATACACACACACACACACACACACGCACACCTGCCAAGAATCACCCTAGCAATGGTTTAGAAATATGAAAACAATGTACAAGAAACACCCCAGAAACTACCTACAGACAGCCTACCGATCACCCTGTACACCCTTGCAATCACCTTAAAACAGCCTAGCAACCACCCTGTACTCACTAGTAACCAGCTACATAGAAATACCCAACTATCTGGCCAGGAAACTAACAGTGGGAGAACAGAGACCAGATTTAAGTCAGATGGAGCTCTTCTGGGAACCTCTGGATCCTACACTTCATAAAAAGTGACCAATAAGCCAGTCTCATCTATGGGAAATTCAGCAGGAAGCATGAAATTAGATTTCGTCAGACTATCTTGAAGACTTGTTAGCCAGGATGCCCTGAATCTGTGAAGCTGTTTCAGCTGCATGTGGACACAAGCAGAGTTTTTTGATATAAATAAATTCTGAATGTTATCATTATTAAAGATTATATACCTGAAGTTTTTTTTTAATGTATTTAATGATTATTCAGTTAATAAATGGACAAATGTAATGAAATTATTAAATTTAATAAGGCGTTTCCAAACCTTTGAATGATAGTGTCTATTTATTTCTTTATTTATTTACGTACTTTTAAATTTGTAAATAATGCTATTTCATGCTTACAATTGTCCATGTTAGACCAGACATGCAGTTTAAAGGGCAAACAGCAAGCGTCACAATCTACATATGTAGGATATCACGTTCAAGTTGTTTTACGGCTCTAGTGAAACGTAATTTGGAATAAAAGTAAAAGATCAGGTAGAGACAAGACTGAAAAGATTATTGCAATGAACATAAATTATCCAAGTTCCTCTTTTGTAAATGGCACTACTGCAAACAGTGATGACATGCTGTGCACTCGGTGAACCATCAGGCTACTAATTATTTGCCACTGAGTGCTGTGATCATAGTCTTTCAACTGCCTATGCTTATTTTCTAATGAATCCCATGTTTATCTGCCCAGTAATGCAGTTGAATATAAAAAAAAACTGTGATGGTGCCCCAAAGAGTCCATATCATATTATACAAAGAATAATTAGTAATTCTTACAAATGTTCAGTTACGGATATTCAGTGGATCTCATTCAACTAATGTGTTGTTTCCATGTTAAATGAGAGTCTTTGTCTCACAGGGACCACCTGGTATAACCTGGGAAAAGGGGTCCTGGAGGTGGTTGGGGGAATGGCTGCTGGGGCGGTCCTTGGAATATTTATGAGATACTTGCCCAGTAAAGACCAAGTAAGAGAATCAATAAATGAATCTACCAATCAGCCAGCCACTCACTTCAACCAAAAATATCAATGGACTTATTCAATCAATAAATTAAGCAATACATTTTCATTAATGCAATATGCCTCCATTTTTCTCTCTCATAGGAAAATCTGGTAATGAAGCGATGCGGCCTACTCATGGGCCTGTCTATATTTACAGTATTCGGAAGTCGTGTTGCAGGCCTCTCTGGTGCTGGCGGTCTTTGTTCTCTCGTAATGGCCTTCATAGCAGTTCTGGCTTGGGGAGAGTCAAAGGTTAGTCAGCCTCTTTCACCTAAGAGTTCAGAATAGGATATGGGCGCAATTCTCTATCAGTCCATAGATTACAAGAACAAGAAGTCTTCTTGATCCAGCATGAAACTTGTATTGTGGTCCTATCAATGGATGAAGCAGTGTTAGTATTCTGCCAATTTCTCCAGTAATTTTAGACATTAAGAATCTGCAAACATCTAAGGTAAATTGCCTATAGATTTTCAGAGGTTTTCTAATAAATGTTTTTAGATATGAATACAACTGAAACAAAGTGCACCATCTCTCCTCAGGCACCAGTGGCAGCAGTGCTCGGCAAGGCTTGGGACATCTTCCAGCCACTGGTCTTTGGGCTGATTGGGGCTGAAATAGCAGTCTCCAAACTGGACCGCAGTACCGTGTGTGAGTACTCATGAGACCCAAACCAATCCTCCTGTTTTTGGGCTGGGCTGAGCAGCGGCCAGGCCCCTATATACGCGAATGTCGCTGAGTGAGTATCTGACTGACTGATTGACTGGCTGCCTGAGTGATCAAGTTCAGCGATTGGTTGGCTGGCGGGGAAGAACTTCAACGATTGGTTGGCCGACGATTGGCTGGCTGGCAGTTCAGCGATTGGTCAGCTGGCGGGGAAGAACTTCAACGATTGGTTGGCCGATGATTGGCTGGCTGGCTGGCCGGGCGTTGACTTCACTTGTATCTACTGGTCTGTGTATTTGCATTATAAATACATGGGTCTCGGAATTATTCGGCTCTGAGACATTGCAACAGAAACTGAATACTTTGCTGTTGTTGGATCTTGGATTTGAGAGACTGCAACAGAAACGGAAATTAAAAAGTGGAATTGAACGCACCACACTCATTTATGCGTGTGATTATCCCGTCCTTTCTTGTTTTGTCTTTCAGATCAGTTGGTAAAGTTATGTTAAACATCCCTCAGTCCAACATAGGAACTTAGCCGATGTTAGGAAAAGTTGATAACTGTTACTATGACTATAGCTGGTTTACGTACACAGTGGAAGTAGCGCCATCACTATTATCTTTCAGTATTTTCAAGAATACCGGTATGATGCCCCGACTGATTTCCAAATTAACTTATACCCTTGCGCGTTCATGAGGTGGTTCGCTTGAATGGAAGCAGTTGTAGTGGCCGCTTTGATTGTATCTATGAGAGCGACTCCGACACCAATGAAAACAACAAATTTAAGTAAATATTAAGTTTAAAAGATCGCGCCAAGCTGGATTCGACACCCTATTGAGGTAGCTACAGTTGTCTTCTCCACTACGTTGTTGTACCCACTATGCCACTGCAACACGACCAGCATTTGAATCCAGTCTATCAATGGACTGCAATAATCAGGCATTAATGTACTGTGAAATTAAAACACATTTTTGTACATATAGAACGTTCACACTGCCCAATTTTGACGCCAATGAATGTTTCTTGGCGATATTGGTCGCCATTTTACAAAAATGAATGCGTATTTTCTTCTAATGAGCAGCAAAAGGTGGATTAAATATTAATATAGCGGATGCATATGCTGCGCTTGCCCTAGCTAGCATCCCGGTCTTTTAAGGCAAGACACGGCAGGCAAAAACATGGATTTTTTATGCAGTGGTCAAATTTGAGATTTTGGGCTAGTTTACTCCTTGAATATGTATTCTTTCAAACTGCTATAAAGAAAACATTAAAATTATACATTTAGACGTTTATTTTATTACATTTTGTCTACTTGCGGCAGTAAGTTTCTTCCGAATTTACTAAAAAGTTAGCATTCTAACGCAACGAACAGTACTTCGCCTCTTCACTAAAATCTATCATGACTGGTACCGTTGTAAAGCTCTGATTCTCCTGCACGACGCTGTGTAATCCAAATAAGGGCATTTTCTTTCTGTGAGTAACTAATCGTGAAAGTTCATAGGGGGATTTAAAGCTAATGACAAAATCTCATTGGCTACTGCTGGTTTCTGCTAACGTGATTCGCTCAGATGCATCACGTGGTGCGCTCTGACACTTCCATCTTTAGCTTGCTGCGGAGCCTTGGCTGCGTCCGAATAGTTAAATAATCACGTCCTGTCGTCTAATTCCAAACCACTTTTCTTTAACCTCTGTGTAAAACGTCATGAGGTAAAGGAAAGGTGTAAAGGGGACTCTTTTACAGCTTAGGGAGAGAACTGCGCTAATAAGAGAATCTGAACGCACTTACACTCGGCACAGTCATCACCCGCCTCCTGTCCGTCATGTTTGTTTGAGATTTGGTGGCATGTTCGCGTTCCCGTGCCGTGGTCAGCAATTAGTCAATCAATGCAATGCATGTGTTCCACGATCGTTCAAATTGTTTAAATCAAACAGGACCATTTGAAACGTTTTTATGCAACTCCATTGCTTACAATCCCTGAGTAAAGAAAAGCGTGAAAAGTCTGGAGGCATAATTATTTCCATGTTACTAGTGGTGAAATCCACCGAAATGCATGTGAAACTGATAAACCTCCATGCACAAGGACTTCAATTCCGCCTGAGAATCTCTTACAAACATGCTGGTTGAATGGTTGCTGACATACGGCACGGGAACGTGAATATGACATTTAAACGGCCGAATGCGTGAAAGTTGACAGCCTTTTGTCCTAATTGTGCTGCGCCGGGTCTGACAATAAACATTGATCCAGAAAAGCATGGGTTCTGCAGCAGTTTATTGCTCGAGTGCAGTAATTGCAAAAGGGACACTAGTGCAGACGAAGCGTCTTTACATCTACACCAGTGGTCTTCAACGTTGTTCCTGGGGACCCACTGTGTATGCTGGCTTTTGTTCTAACCACAGTTGTAATCGCAGGATTTTAACGAGCTGTTCATTAGTCTTAATTAAGTGTATTTAATGTTTAGAGCAGTTATTTGGCCTCTTAATTCACAAGATAACAGAAATATCTATGTTTGCCATCCAGAATTAAAAAAAAATGCCATACCCACATTGCTATGCATTGGAAATAACAGCATAAAATGAGAGAAAACAATGTAACCAATCAAATTAAAGATGTACTTGGCTCCTATTTGGTGAAAACTAATTGGCACATCATGACAAATTTATTCGACAAGCAAATGGTAAAGAGTCAAACCAGCTTTGTGTTAATCTAATTAAGTTCACCTGAAGTTTTTTGAAAGAACTTGAAACAGTTGTGTCCCTCAGCCCAATTTGGAGTTCCTCAGTGTCTAATTTGATCAGTTTCAAATGTTACAATGCTGGAAATTTCTTGCAGTATAGAAATAAAACCACAATCTTCAAGGATATTTTATTCTTCATAGCATGTATGGATGTTTATATGTAACATTTGGCTAAAAACAGTAAGTAACAATGCTAAATATGAAAAACAACTAATTAAGACATTAACAACTTGTTAAAATCCTGTGATAACAATTGTGGTTGAAACAAAAATCAGCATACACGTTGAAGACCACTGATCTACACGATTGCAGAGTGAGAGTAGAAGTGATGTCGCGTTTGACGTGAGTTTTGTCTGCAAGTTTGTGCAGTGTAGGCCAATATGTTTATTAGTTGAATAAGTACAGTTGTAGGCCTTAGATGCCTGTCATGTTATTAAATGATCAATTTTCATGAGCGTAAAATATACCACATTACAATTAATAAGGGCCTGAACATTTATTCTGTTTGTGAGCAATTGTTTCCAACAGAAATGCATTAAATTCCCGTATGTAAATCTTTGAATGCCGTTTTCTCAAAATGAGGTTTTTGTCATACTCCAAGTCAAACTTCTCCGCCTCTGTAGTACCTACGTATACCAAACTTTGCAGTTATACACTTAGCTATATTCTGAAGATATTTACAGAGGGATTTGTTAATATATCATCCCTAGCCTGATTTATGAGACATTTTATTCCCAAAAATATGGTGAAAATTGATTTTTTTAAGGCCATGGACAGCATATTTTGATTTTCTCAGTAATAAAAGCAGATATCCTTAAATCCCTCTGTAATTGTTTTTTCATCTTATATGTAAACAAAATGAAAAAAGAATTTTGCACCTGGCTTTATCAGATGTTTAGATTTATCTTCCTAAAATATATGCAAATTAGTGCATATTTAATGAGGTAATACCTAATTTGCATATTTAAACATAAAAATTTCAAAAACTTGTAATACATTTTTTTTTCATACTATTGCAAGTAATCAACTGAGGAAGTTTCATGATGATATCTATTATTTAAAAATTTTACCCTATTCACCTGTAGTGTCTCGCCTTAAAAAGTTCCATTCGATTTTGTTGCATTACGAGCACAAACCGACCATTATTAGGCTAATCTTCTTTCACACCGGATTGGTTCGGTTTATTTCAGTCCTCCATGCTTGTTTTCTCTGGTACCGGCTGCGAGATTCCATAGAGATAGAGGAATGTAACACATCGTACCAATCTAGCGTGAAAGAATCATAACAATGGTCGGAAAGTGTTTTTAATTTCCCTATTCCGTCTCACAACCGATACGACAGTTGACAAGCATGGAGGACAGTATTTTGCAGCCGGTATACCAGGATTATTTCCTTAATCTTCCTATTGAATCTCGCTACCGGTATGAGAGAAAACCGGTACAATGAAGAGACTTGGGATACATTATCATATTAGCTATGTGACAAAGTGCAATACCCGGTTAAGCTGTAACTGTCCCCATCTGGCATTTTAACGTTTATTCAACACTGAATCAACATCATAACTCATGGCTGAATCAATGTTGAATTTGGTTTTGATTTTGCACCAAATCAACGTTGATATTGTGATGTTGTTTCAATGTCTTACGTTTCAACATGAGTGAACTAATGTTGAAGGCCCAACAGTGAATTAATATTGAATTCAGTGTTGATTTTGCAAACTCAATCAACGTTTAGATGCCAGCTTTGTTTCAACGTCATACTTTTTAACATCGCTTATGAAAATCATTTGTGCCTTCTTTCCTGAATTCTTTTATTTTATTTCATTTTTTAAAACATTGATTATATCATTTTTTTGAGGTGAAATTGACCTAAATTGCTCACTTCGCAACACACTTTTTATTTTTATTCGCAGTGACTGAAATAAATACCAAACAATTCGCTATTTGGGGGAACTATAAAATTCCAAAACTTTTTTCTTTCTCGGCCAATTCTCATGATCTTGGTGTCAACTACAAGGCCTTTTCGAGAGCTTTCAATAGGTCATAAATTCATTAAAATTCATTGCATTTAAATTTTTTTGTCACATAGTTAACCATGTTCAACCATCACCAATGTAGTCTAACGCTTTATGTAAACACATGGCAACTCCTTCACTCAAACATATTTATTAAGTGGTGTTATTCGAAACTGTGGATTCTTTGTCCTTATACCATGGTCGGGGTGAATACTCTTTTCTTTTTGCCTGGCAGGTATGGATTAAAACCGGAACCGCACAGGTAGTTTGGCTTTGGTAGTTTCACCTTTTGAATTTCATCCACTAGCCAACCTGTAACCTCAGCAACGTTAGAGCACTGGCATTTGGCTAGGTATAACAGAAACCTAGCTGCTCATTTACCTCCAGTAAATTTGGCGGCATCATATAAGTTGTGTCCTGTGGGGCGGGTAACAATAGGTACTCCAGCGATAATGACCATGAATATTATAGCAGCAAAGTAATCAGGCTTTATTCATTAAACGATAGTAATTATGTACGGTTACAAAGGAAGCTAACGTGTCCACTTCATTTATCGGCAGCTGCTGACAGTTCGCTAGCTATGTGCTATGGCAACAGACTGATTTCAGCTCGCTGGCTCTACGGAAATTGTCATAAATTCATTGTAATTGCGGGTAGCAAGTTAGCTACAGTCTGCATAATCGCGCATAATGTTGTGTTATGCATAATCTCCGTTTCAGCGGGAATCTGTTAAAAATTTCTGAATGCTTTGATATTGCTGGCAAATGACTATGGTATAAGCAGGATGATCAACTCGTAAGTGTGCATTACACGGTTTAAAGGCGCCTCCGCATCGTGCCTTAAAACCGTGTAACGCACACCCACAAGTTGATTATCCCTTACATAACATGCCCAAAGACGAAACATGGGGGAAAAAAGGAAACCTTGAAGTTTGTTCTTACACCCTCACTATATAGGAACTGCCATGTGTTCACGAAAGTGACGTCACGTCCCCGATTAACACAACTGTAATGATAAATTTATTGTTTCATTACGACTCAAGAACATACATACATTCATACATACTTTAACTGCTATCTACATCTGCTGCTGCTGTCTCTCTCAAATTGAAATTCACAAAATCAATTACTGCTACCATTACTCTAGCTCTTTTTCTTCTTTTCAAATGTATAACTTGCTTTTGATATGTTTTCCTTACTCCAGACCCCCCCCACCTCCCACTCCCACTCCCTCACACACTCTCACTCTCATTCACTCCCACTCCCTCACTCTCCAATTCTCCCCACCCACTTTGTAAATAATTTATCAGCTCCAGCTCATTACTAAACTTGCACTTCATATAATAGCGTGAGCTTTGCCTCATTTAGCACCCTTTTCTTGGGCCCACATTCTCATACAGCACTTGGCAGCCCAGCCATATACTAGGTTGCACCTAGTCTTGTTCAATGACCTGTTACACTCACATACACACAAGTAATTCCGACAAGCAATATTCCAGAACATGAGGCCAAGCACTATGCAGTCCAACATTATAATGTGCAGAGCCTTCTGGCTCTCATATCGTATAAAAGGGCTCTATGCATTACTTTGAAAACCAAGGGTTTTTATTCTATAATTGAGGGAAAAGGTGATTCAGACAAACAAATATACAAACAAACAAACAAATAAATACAATAACTGACCTGCACGCTTCTTTATTGGCATGGTTCCAGTAGTAATATACTGCTTTTATCAGCAATCAGCAACATAAAAATATGTGCAAAACAGTAACAAAATATTTTGTCCTCAAGAAATTTTTACATTCTTAATATAAATTGATACTTCCATTCTTCAAAGTGATATTAAATTGATTCAAGAATACAGTTTTGACATTGATAATGTCAAATTCAATCTTTAAATATGATTGCACCCATTTGCAGCGGTCATTATGCCCCTGTTCTATTTATGTCATCTGTCATGTCATCTTTCAGTAATCATGCTAACTAGCCGATACCCATGCTACGCACGGGCTATATGCGCGGGCACGATAACAGCTGATTGAATTGGCCGGTTTTACTTGCAAAAACGGCTTCAAAATGCAGTTTTCACTTCATAACTAAGTTCGAAACCTGGCGCATCGTCTTTGTCACACAGTAAAACCGGTGTATGCAGAAAACAGACTTATTATTCGCGGTGGTTTCGGAGGAGATGTATGAAATTACGCAAATCGCCAACTCAGTAATAATATATAGAGTGCTGATTTAGAAAGCAGTCCCATTATATTGAGTGCTACAAAGCCTAAAAATTTACACCTGCACAAGGTGATTGCAGCAGTCAAGCCACCAAAGGGAACGAGAAGCCATTGATGCACTTACTAACCACTTATTAGTGCGTGATTGACTGTACTTAGAGGGTTGCTGTGATTCTACGTATCTTTTGTTGTAGTCATAGTTTTGTCGCTATTATAGTCTCTCTGACAGTACATTGGCTAATCAGTCGCTTACTCATTGTGTACACAGAGTAAAATAAGAACAAGGCACAAAGAAAGCTTTATATAAGGAGTATGAGAGAAGATATGGTACATTGTTCAGTCTGGAAGGTGTGGAGGGATGGACACATAGGCATGGGAAAGAGATGGGTTCCCATAACAAACACCGTATTGTTTAGTTTGAAATGTGTAAAACTTTCTATATAGGGTCTGTGAACAGGTATGATACAGTAGTGTGCCGTGATGATTATAAACGTAACAAAATGAAGACAAATCAGAAACCAAGTACTATTGAAGTATTTATTCATTATTCATATTTATTATTATGAAGAATATCATGAGGCCATGAGGCAATCAGATGAAAAATTTTTATGACTGATGAAAGTTGATAATCGGTAAGATTTGACCCAAACACGACAGGAGGGTTAAATCAGGGCTACTAAATCATGTCATGCTAGAAGTGAGTGTATAATATTGAACTAGAAGCCATGTGAATTGGATCCTGGAACTAGCTACCCAGCCCAGTACCTACAGCTAGTTACGGAAGCTAGTATGCAACACTAATAGAAGTGTTGAGTTGACAATATTATGTATGCTAGTATAAACAAAGCAGCAGGTCACGTTTCATGCTGAAATTTATATTAACATTATTATTTGCTAGCTATTTTCCTTATACTATTAATCAGTGGGAGCTAACAAGTGCATATTTCATCTGACCTGAGCTGTTCACATTTCGTTGCTCTGATTGTTTGTATGTCTATCCAATTGCATCTAGTCATTTTGGTCTTAGCCCATTGACTACACCCCTTGGATATCAAAAATGAACATAGAGTCTTCAGACTAATTTGTATTTGCGAATTGGTCTGGCAATGCCAGCCAACCATGTTGATAAATAAATCAAAAACAGAAATTACTTGGACATTCTAAACTTTTGAATGGTATGCTAATTAATAAATACTATACATTGCTGATGGTCAAACCTTCAGGAAAGTGTCAGTTCATGTGTTGAAGTTTACAAGATGATCACAGCATTCAGTGTTTTGTCCTAGTCCAGGATCTCAGGATTTACAATCCAAATGTTAAGTACCAATAACTGTGCCGTATTGCACATATATTGTACACAATGCTAAATATTATTTTATGACCTTGCCCTGATTACTTGTCTTTCATTTTTCTTTCTCAGGGATGGGCATGGCTGCTCTTGGTACTGGCCTAGTTGTGCGTGTTCTCTTCACCTACTGCATGGTGCTATTTGCCGGATTTAATATGAGGGAGAAAGTGTTCATTGCCATTGCATGGCTCCCTAAGGCCACTGTACAGGTACGAGGTTGGCTGAAAAGATCGAAATACAGTACTGCGCAAAAGTTTTAGGCACATTTAAAATTATTAAGTAAGGCAAAGATGCGACCAAATATCATGAAATGAGAGGTTTCTTAATATTGGAAAACGTACCATAAAGAGGCATGAATTGTTAAAAGCAACTTAAATCAAATCAATATTTGGTGTGACTACCTTTTATATAAAAGTTAGGTGCACTGTCCAGTAATTTTCATGGATAATTGGCCCTAAATCATCTATGAAAATTAGATAACCGTATTTGAGAACTTGTCACAGTCCCTCTGCAGACTAACTGCCTCACTTGCTTCTGTTTCTCCACGTAATCCCGGACCGCCATGGTGATGTTGAGATCAGGGCTCCAACAAAGCTATTTAAGAGCCATTCCACGAAAGATTGGCATTTGGTGTGCAGCTGACCCCCTGGAATTGAATTAAACTTGGCACATAGGTAGATATACGGGTGTGTCACAGAAAAAGCCAAAGTTTTAAGTCTGTATCTTACTTTGCCTGCCGGCAGCGCCACTTGGAAGCCATTAAAGTGGCTTAGTTTTGCTGTCAACACCACATTTTACATCAACGATCATGACTTCAGGATACACAGTACCAAATATGTTATACTTTTATCATGACCTGAGACACTTCAAGCCTGGATAGACATCAGCACCACATCAGCGCCAAACTGGGTAGCTATATTATTGAGTCAGAATTATTTGAGAAATAACAGTAAAAATTGAAAATGGGAATGGGAATAAAATAATATCCCAGATATATACCAATCTAGAATGCTTTATTATGTGTTTACTCACAACAAGACCAGATATATAACTCAGATATGTACTGTGGTGGTAAATGCCATGTGTTGTGCTTTTGGAACTCTTTTTTAAGGAATTCCAAGCATTTCTTTGGTAGTATGTAAGCTTTCAAGCTAGACAGAGTCAAAGTTGGAGGAAAACTCAAAACGGACCATTTCATAGCACACTGTCCCTGTGTTTAGGTGGCATTTTGTTTACCCAGCAAAATAGAGATCTGAAATTCTCTGGATACACAATCCCTTTAGGGTACATTACAGCATTAGTAAAATCTCAATGGTAGTATTTTCAGTTTAGATGATATTCAACATCAAAAGTCGGAAAATTTCGCCCTCAGGGGGCTCTGTATGCTGGATACAAGTACTGGCTATCCCCAGCAATGTACCAAAGACGTTTTTTTTTAATTGTGATGCACACATCTAGTTTTTTGAGAAAATGAAGCGTTTGGTTTGGTACTATGCTGGGTAGATGGCTTTCTGAGTAAAGGTGGCACTTTAAAGAGCAATGTTCTACCAACCTAATATTCCGTATTCCCAGACATATACCAAAGTTCTGCCTTTTGAAATATATGAAGTACAAGCACAGTTATACATAAAATTTGTAATCCCTTTGGCATAAAACTCTATTGGTTGTAAACTGGTGGTGATTGTGAGCGTTACAAACACACAATACATGTATTATTACCAAGTACGGGTACAGCCCAGTCAGAAATGTACAGCAAGTTATAAAACATGACCAGTCCAAAAATAAAAAAAAAAAAAAAATGCCAAAAAACAACTAATGTAAAAGGAGTATCACCATAAGTACGTATAAAGACATGCATCAACAGTATACGCACACTTGTATGAAATAACAGTCCATGATTTGAACTCTGAAAAAGAATCTTAGTCACACAACCGTGTACATGAAGACAGAATGTTTAGTACAAAAGTTAAAACAGTTTTATACTTTTCATGTTATCCAAAGTGAAATGACATCAACCCGTGACTCGCTCTATCCCTCAGTCTGTTTTTGGAATTGGACTGTGGGTTGGCGGCACCTGGTGGTGCACGCCAGAGGTGCTCCTTGGCCTTGGCCCCTGAGCAGCTATCCTAGGCCTTCGTTCGATCTCGGTCGATGTTACCTTTGAAGCCAGTTGAGACCTAGGCAAGCCGTACTACACTAGATCCTGGGTCTCTACAGGGCCGTTTGTGGCCCGTTGATAGTGAGCTTGTCTGTCTCTGAATTACAACCCCAATTCCGAAATAGTTGGAAGTGTAAATTGTGAATAAAATCAAAATGCAATGACTTTCAGATCACATGAGCCAATATGTTATTTACAATAGAACATAGATGACATTTCAAACGTTGAAACTGAGACATTTGACAATTTTATCCACAAAATTAGCTTATTTCAAATTTTCTGGCTGCAACAGGTCCCTAAAAAGTTGGGACACAGGCAAAAAAGGGCTGAAAAAGCAATTAATATATAAGAGAATCAGCTGAAATAACATTTAGCAAGTAATTAAGTTAACTGGCATCAGGTGTGTAACATGATTGGCTATAAAAGGGATGTCTTAGAGAGGCTGAGTCTCTCAGAAGTAAAGATGGCCAGAGGCTCTCCAACCTGTGAAGGTTTGCATGAAGAAAATTGTGGAATAATTGAAAAATAATGTTCCTCAACGTCAAATTGCAAAGGTTTTGATGGTCTCATCATCGACAGTGCATAACATCATCAAAAGATTCAGAGAAACTGGAAAATCTCTGTGCATAAGGGACAAGGCCGAAGACCTTTACTGGATGCCCGTGATCTTCGGGCCCTCAGAGGCTACTGCATCACTCACCGGCATGATTCTGTCATTGACATTACTAAATGGGCCCAGGAATACTTCAAAAAACCACTGTCAGTAAACACAGTCCGCCATGCCATCCACAGATGCCACCTAAAACTCTACCATGCAAAAAGGAAGCCATTGTTGAGCATGATCCAGAAGCGCCGCCGTGTTCTGTGGGCCAAGGCTCATTTAAAATGGATTGTAGCAAAGTGGCAAAGTGTCCTGTGGTCAGATGAGTCCAAATTTGACACTCTTGTTGGAAATCATGGGTGTCGTGTACCCTGGGCTAAAGAGGAGAAAGACCACCCCTCCTGTTCAGCGTTCAGCGTTCAGTTCAAAAGCCAGCATCTCTGATGGTATGGGGATGCATTAGTGCATATGGTGTGGGACACTTGCATGTTTTAAAAAGCACCATGAATGCTGAAAGGTATATAAAGGTTTTAGAGCAACCTATGCTCCCCTCCAGAGGCATCTATTCCAAGGAAGCCCTTGTGTATTTCAGCAGGACAATGCAAAACCACATGCTGCGGCTATTACAACAGCATGGCTTCGTAGTAGAAGAGTCCGTGTGCTGAACTGGCCTGCCTGCAGTCCTGATCTTTCACCGATTGAGAACATTTGGCGCATAATTAAATGAAAAGTCCATCAAAGGAGACCCAAAACTCTCCAGCAGCTGGAAGCCTGTATTCCAAGTTCCAATGGCTAAACTCAAGAAACTTGTGTCCTCAATGCCCAGATGCCTCCACTCTGTGTTAAAATGAAGAGGGGATGCTAGACCATGGTAAACAGGCCCCTGTTCCAACTTTTTTGAGACCTGTAGCAGCCATCAAATTTGAAATGAGCTCATTTTGTGGATAAAATTGTAAAATTTCTCAGTTTCAACATTTGCTATAATATCTCTGTTCTATTGTGAATAAAATACTGTCTGATGTGATTTGAAAGTCATTGCGTTTTGATTTTATTCACAATTTACACTTTGTCCCAACTATTTCGGAATTGGGGTTGTTAATAGCTGGCTACAGGCTATATGGCACAATAGCTGCATCAACACCCACAGCACCAAAATGGGAAGTCTGAAAAAGAAACCCTGCCCTCCCACCCAACAGGCATCCTGTAGGCTAGACATCATGGGCTGGTGTTAGGAATGATGGCATGCAAGTTACCACTACAAATGAACTGCCTTTATCTTGGCAGGCTACTGCTTGCTTACTACGAACTCTGTGGTCTTTTTCAGGACAGCCAGTCGCTTGACGGGACTGCTGTGCCCTTTTTCTTACCCAAGCACCCGCCCTTGGGAAATCCTAGAATTAACACTGAAGCCTGCTCACTAATTCTAATAGCAAAGGAAAAATGCTGAGCATTTGTTATTTTCTGAAAATGCACCAACACTACAAAACTGTACACTGTACTGACGACTGGTAAGATTCTTGCACGTTGACACAATGCTACAGTCACCACCAGCATTCTTTTCCAATTAACAACCAACCCAGCTTTATACCAAAGAGATTACAAATTTTATGTATAACTGTGCATGTATTTATATGTCAAAAGACAGAATTTTGTTATATGTCTGGGAATATGGAATATTAGGTCAGTTGAAGTTTAGCTCCTTAGAGTGCCACCTTTGGTCAGATAGCTATCCACCCAGCATAGTGCCAAGCTAAACTCTTCATTTTCAGAGAAATCTAGTTGTGTGTGTCGCAATTCAAAAACAATTTCTTTGGTACATTGCTGGGGATAGCCAGTATTTGCATCCAACCTACAGCGCCCCCTGGTGGTGACATTTTCCAATTTTTGATGTTGAATATCATCTACACTGAAAATACTACCATTGAGATTTTACAAATGCTGTAATGTACCCCAAACGGACTATGTACTCAGAGAACTTTAGATTTTCTATCTTGTTCAGTAAACAAAACAATGCCACCTAAACATAGGCACAATCTGCTATGAAATGGTCCGTTTTGAGTTTTCCTCCATATTTGTCTCTGTCTAGCTTGAAATTGTAGATAATACCAAAGAAATGCTTGGTATGCCTGAAAATAGAGTTCCAAAAGCACAACAAATGGCATTTACCACCACAGTATATCTCTGGGTTACTGAGAAAATATACTGCAAACATGCACCAAAATCAATTTCGACCATCTTTCCAGCCGTCCATTGCACTAACCCAGCAAGATACAAAGGTACTATTCACTGAAAATGATAGTCTTGTTGTGAGCAAACACATTATAAAGCATTCTAGATTGGTATATGTCTGGGATGTTATTTTATTCCCATTTCCATCTTCAATTTTTATTGTTATTTCTCAAATAATTCTGGCTCGATAACGTAGTTACCGAGCTTGGCGCTGATGTGGTACTGATGTCTAACCAGACTTGAAGTGTCAAAGGTCATGATAAAAGTATAACATATCTGGTACTGTGCACGCTTAAGTCATGATAGTTCATATAAAATGTGGTGTCAACAGCAAAACTGAGTTACTTTAGTGGCTTCCAGGTGGCGCCATCGGCAGGCAAAGTGAGATATGGACCTAAAAATTTGGCTTTTTCCGTGAGACTACCATATCTACCTATGTGCCAAGTTTCATTCAATTCCAATGGGTCAACTCCTCAACTTCTTCAAAAAGTGCTATTTTCTCATGGAATGGCTCTTAAATCAATATCAGCTGTCCTTAATGAAATGCAAACATTATTTGTGAAATTAATTTTTTAATTCATACTTGGTATCTCAAATCTGAATTTTATTTTTAGCAACACTAATGAGGAAAACAAAATCTTGGTGCCTGTTGGTTGCTCTCTGACTAAAGTTAGGACTGTGTTTTCCTCTTCCCTAGTTTGTGCATACAATGATAGGGCACATTTTGGGGGAGAACTGCAAACATCCATCAGTCTTCCAATTTGACAGCATTTAAGCACTGTCCATTCGATTGCTGCTTGAGTGGTATTGGTGCTTTCAGTTTTCTCGGTTTCTCGAGAATCACCCCGCCAAACTACTTTGAACTCCACACTGGACTTCCTTGGGTCCTCAGCAATACAACAACCATGTCAGTCGGATGAACAGCTGCCAAGATATCCAAAGGAAATTCATATATACGCGCATACCCACGCAAACAGTGATTCCTTGGCTTACAGTCTGATGAGGTGCATACAAGCATATTTGAACATATTTAGAATCATGGACATGTCAGATTTTGGTGGAAATGCGGTTGCCAAATTAAAACTCAACAAAATGACTCAAGGGCAAAAATATAATCGTCAGTTGGACATATTGATTGGAGAATTCCTCAGCCCATTGCATTGTAAGAGGCTGCCGCAGAAAAAAATTACGGCCCCTAAATTCAGAGACTTGTGGCTTCCCAGAATAAGAAATAATAACTCACAATCAATTCAGGATGGTCAGTTATGTAATTAACCATTAATAATAAATTACACTTATTGTCCAGGCAGCTATTGGATCGACTGCCCTGGACATGGCCAGGAGTAAAGGTGACCCAGTGCTGGAGAGGTATGGGATGAACGTGCTGACTGTGGCAGTCCTGGCCATACTGGTGACTGCTCCCATTGGGGCTCTGGGTATTGGGTTAGCAGGACCTCGATTGCTCCAGAAACGTGAAGACCCTGTCTTGGATCTTGCATCAGTAGAAGGTGAGCAGCTTCTCCCACTCTGTTGTATACTCAGTAACAAAAGTTTAGCAACACCTAATATAAATGCACAATAAACAAGTTAACAGCAAAATGTGTATTTAATTGTCTTGATCAGTACAGGGAACAATTAGACATCCATGAATACCAGAGACAGTTGTGATTCAAATCGGTGAGATAAATAAACTTCACTCAGAATGCATGGGGGTGGGTTGACCAGTTTCCCATAAGACTGTTCCTATCCCTCAGTAGCGAGTGTGATGCCCACTGGCTTGTTGAACTGCCACACAATGTTTACGCATACTTCTAATGTGATCCTTGATCTTGTGATAGTTGCCCATTTTTGCTGAAAAGCAATCCCAAGGTCATGGGCGTTATTGATGTGGGGATCTTTCTTAAGCATCTCCTTAGAATTTCTCAGGTGTATTTCATAGGGACACGATCTGGAGACCTGGCCGGCCAGGTCACTTGCTTCTATTGTGCCTGCTGCCATCTTTCGTGGACTCATGTCCAGGTCATTTGTTCTTGGATGTGATGTGGCGTTAATGGTATGGCCCCGAGGCGATGTTGGGGTCGCAAACCGGCTGCATGGAGCCGACTATGGACAAGCTGTACTCGATGAAGAGCCAGAGCAAGTTCCAGTGCACTTGTCGTTCGGTTGCATCATGATGAAGTCACAATGAAGCGATCTTCATGTGCCATCATTTTACGTGGTCTACTGCAGTGAGGTCGGTCTTTGAGGGTCCCAGTCTGTGCCATACTTGTCTTGAAATGGTGCTGTGGTGGATGTTAAAGTGCTGCCCAACTTGTCGCAAGCTCATTCCTGCCCTTAACATGCCAATGACTTCATGTCTGGTGTAGTCAGACATTCCTCGACAATACCACATAATTTTGATTTTGCACATTTCGGCATTTTTCATTCAACAAAGTATCCCTAACGTGTCAACCAGGTTTTAAAGGAGTTCGAGTGACAGGATTCACGTGGGCCACGAATTATACAAAATCATGTGTAAAGCACACATAAATGAACATGTGATCGGGATTCATCATAACTTGGTGTGTTACCGCAATACATTCTGTTTACGAAGACTGTATAGTTTGCCATTTCATTGGTTTTTATTTTTTCAACAATTCTTAAAATTTGGGTGTTGCTTAATTTTTGTTGCTGAAAATATTTTCAGTGATTGTTAGGATAGATATCATGGTTTTCAAAATCATTCCTTGACTATACCAGCTATGTCAGAGCCAAGTATTTGATGAATTCTGTCATCAGTAAAAAGCTAATCCAGCCCTCAATTAGCAGTTTCAGGTGTGTTTGAGCTGAACACATCAAATATTTGGATGTGGCAGGGGTATTTAAGGAGGGGCTAGACACTTGCCGCACTATGAATACCAAAAAACAATGGAAGTCCCCAACCTATTGCCTCGCTTTTCAAAGCTGTACTGTAAACCAATCTTGTCCAAATGTTGATGTAACTGTTACTTGATTGCCAAACAATGCTGAGAAAAAAGAATTTGCCCTCCTCCCGATTTCAGTTTTTGCTTATTTGCCATATTTAAATGTTTCAGATCAACCAACTTTTTTAATGGAAAGCAAAGACACCGTGAATAAACACCAAAGGCACCTTTGAAATGTCATTTCATTTCATACAAGAAAACAAAAACTATTCAACCCCACCTAGCCCTATGCGAAAAAATTATTGTCCCATTAGTTACTAAATCAACCAATTAAACGCATTTAATTGATAAATTGGTGCAATTTCAATAGTCTTACCCAAGCATGATTACTGCCAGTCTTGCTGAATCTAAACATCACTTAAATGTAGCCTCGTCCTGTGAAGTTGGCAAAAATGACACATGATGCCACTTCAAAGAAATTCAAGAACAAATGAGAAACAAAATCTTGGTCATTTTTGTGTCTGGAAAGGGGTGTAACAAAACCATTTCAAAGGATCTGGGACTCCAAAAACCATCGTGAGAGTCATTATCTGAAAATACAGAAAACTTGGAACAGTGGTGAACCTTCCTCGGAGTGGCCAGCCTACCAAAGTTCCTCCAAGCGCGTGTCAAAGGCTCATCTAGGTAGTCACAAAAGAACCCAAACAAACACCTAAAGAACTGCCGGCCTTGCCTCAGTTAAGGTCAGCGTTCACGATTTCACAATTAGGAAGAGACTAGGCAAAACTGGCCTCCATGGGAGGGCTATAAGGAAAAACCTACTGCAACCAAAAAATAATGGAAAGGCTTGTGTTGCATCTGTTGAATCACATCTTGATGGCCCCCAAGAATTTTGGAATAATATTCTGTGGACCGATGCATCAAAAGTGGAACTTTTTGGAGGACATGGATTCCAATACATCTGGCATAAAGCGAACACAGCATTCCACAATAAGAACGTTATACCAACAGTCAGATATGCTGGTGATAATTTGATGGTCTGGGACTCTTTTATGGTTTCAGGACCTGGGTGATTTTCCATAATGGAACCATTAATTTTTCTCTACCAGAATATCCTGAAAGATAATGTCTGGCCATCAGTTCAAGTGCAGTTAGATTATGCAGCAGGACAGAACACACAAGTTCTGAATGGCTCAAAGAAAACAAAATGTAGGTTTTGTGGTGGCCAAGCCAAAGTCCTGACTTGAATTCAGATGTTGTGGTGTGACCTTAACCCCTCTGTGCAGATTTAGATGCCAGCTGACATGGAGCTGCTATTTATGCACACAGTTACACTATTCTATTACTAGATGGCACACCTGGATCAGTTATTGAATATTCACTAGCAAGCCAAGCTCGAACATGGTTTAGAATATGGACAAGTTCAGTCCCATCCCTGGTTTTCTGGAGTTGCATGAATTAAACTCCTCAGCTAAGCCTGATGTGCAAACTGCTCAATATACTTGCTCATAGTATCTATGCAGCAGTTCAAGAAAATTATCTCTTGCCACAGAAAAAAATCGTTCTTTATAGCAACCACTTCAGCTATAGTGAGCCAATGGTATACCAATTAATAGTTAAGAAAAAAAAAGTTTTCTAAAAAAAGATTCAACATGGCATTGATACCATCTCATTCTACAATCAATTATAGTCATCACATATCAAAAACACATACACTACAGACCAAAAGTTTGGAAGCAAGATCAAATTTGTACAAAAAAAAAATCATAGTTTCATTGGCATACTTTGCAACATAATAAACATGATTATTATATAAAGAGTCACTTATCATTTTTACACAAATTATCAGGTATTTCCTTTTTTTTTTGCTTAGACTTGGCTTTCTTCTAAATAACCTCCTCTTGCTTTAACAACAGCCTGGCATATATGAGGCATTCACTCCACAAGTTTTTTAAGGTATGTGCCAAGAATTGCATTCCAAGCTTTCTTAAGTTCATCAATGAGAGACTGCTGATTCGTGGGACGTACTTTCCTGATAGATCGATCCAATTCGTCCCACACAAGCTCAATTGGAGAGAGGTCTGGAGTCTGTCTAATCATGCAGTAAATACATCCCAAAATCCATAGATTTCATAAAGGTTTTTAAGAAAGGCATTGTGAAAAGAAATTTGAAGTTCCTTCCAAATTTTTGACCTGTATTGGCCTTGCTTCCAAACTTCTGGCCTGTAGTGTAGTTCCCTACCATGGATTTACGCATAGATTCCTCCATTGACAAATTCAGCGCTTCTGTATATCCTCCTACATACTCTCATTAATTAGCCAGTCACTCAATTATATACTTAGGCTGGTCTGCATAATGCACAGTTATAGCTCACGCCCACGTGAAACTTCCCCGGTAATGATGTATTGATTGACACATTTCTTATCAAATTCCAGAGAGTACAAACTTTCCACAGCAACTGAGAGACATTGATTGGACCATCAGAAAAGTATTTAAACACTTGCATAATAGCAATTAGGTTGTGAACTCTCAACTTTGAGCAGCTGAGAATGATGTGATTGCATGGAAAAAAAGACTGCCAGAACCGACCCTGGAGTGCTGAGCTTATATTTGCAAGATGGAAATGTGATTCTGAGATGGAAAATGGTGGTTATTCTGAATAGAACAGAATGGAGGGCTGACACCATTGATTCTTTAGAAGAGAAATTCAATGATGGAGAGATTTTCCTCTTGAGGTGTGAGTCGAACTGTCTTTGTATGGTGTAGCTCTATCTTACTTTTAGCCAGCTAACTAACTAACCCGCTATTTCTTATTTTTGGTTTACCACCATTATCACAGAGCTAGTTTGATGCATTGGTTAACAAGAGTAGGCGACACTGCATTGTGCTGACATTTTGCTTAATGCAGCGATCTGTTTTAAAATTTATACCGCATTAAACTAAATAGAATGGCTTGGATTTTCACTCGTTTAAAATTCGAACAGCTATTACTGTGTTGTGAGTTATACTTGCGTCTTATAGGGTGTGAAAAGCGTTACAAGGCTCTGTTTTGTTTGGACGATCGGAATTTAAATAGCAAGCCTTCCATCCGAGTGAAAATTCTGACCATAAAATAAGCAGTTCCTTTAAAGAGTACATGTGCTTGCTGATACGGCTTTTTAGAAAATGGACAAAACTCTTAACTTTATCATGGAGAAAAGGCATGTTTTAGGTTTGGAGAGGTTACTGGTGACCATTGATGTCCAGCTGCACCTATATTGATAAATTCATGCTAAATTCAACCAGAAAATCATAAATTCATATTGAATTTCATGAGTAAAAAGTTGATTTGCATTACAAATATGATGATTTTATGATTTGACAGTGCGCCATTTTGAGGGCTCTGGGAGTTTGGGACCCTCCTGGAGAGCAGTCTTATTTGGCTTCTAAAGAGTGGATAATTAAGTATTTCATGCTCAGATGAAGGATACTTGCGGTCTAAGAGTTAATGATCCCAGAAATGTATTGTTTTAACCCCCAGCCATTTTTCAATCCTCGGTATTATTTTTTCATTTCAATGCTGAATTTACATGAAGATTTTTTTATGTTTGCAGCCCCTTTTCTCAACCAAAATCATGAAAATAAACTGAAATATAATGGAATTCTAAATTCTGCAAGTGTCTTGTCTCAGTTGAGCCATATTCCCCCTCTCTATGAAGCTTAAATCTTCAATTATCAAGCATTAAATAGGGTAACACATAAATAGCCACATTTGGCTTCTTCGCAAAGGAAACAGTCAGTTTATGCTTGAAAACCCTTCAATGTCACTGAATTAAAATAATTCTGCAAAGAGGAGTTGGCTAAAATTGCTCCATATCGATGTAAAGGACCCATTGCCAGTTAGGGCATGTTTGATTTAATTTGTTGCCGCTCAGGGCGGTAGTTGTTAGATTTAGGGGAGCAATTATTTTCTTCGAATGGGCGATACTGGTATTTAATTACTTGATTCAATTATTTATTTATTTATTTATTTATGCCCACATTGTCTGTTTCATATTAAAATTTGTTGGATTATCTGAAATGTCTAAAAATGACAAATAAGCTAAAGTAGAAGAAATGAGGAAGGGGACAAATACTTTTTCACAGCACTGTAAATATAGGAGCACTCTGATTCTTTATTTATTCACAATGTGCACTCTGTTCATGCAGCTGAGAAGGGTATTTGAGTTTTCAATATAGCAGTGATGCCTTTGAAGTTGTGTTGCCATTTTACTGTACCATGATACATTGTATTTCTGCTCTAAAAGCAGGTAGGCTAGAAGTTGTGTTGGCGTCTGGGCCAGACCGTGTCTCGGAACCCTTCATGACACCTGAAAGCTCAATATGAGCCCGGAGAAATTCACAGATCCTGGACATTACATTACCAATGGACCTAATGTACAGCACGCTAAATGCAGCCAACAGTAAAAGAGACACAGCGGAATTTTCCACAGTCTGTTGTATGTCATCATCTTCTGACTCCTGCTTCCTCTAATTCTCAGTGCTCTTTATTCAGTACACAGCCCTAACCATTCATACTGCTCATTGTCTTGTGTGTCATTGCACATTTATAGTAGATCACGCAACTGAGCCACTGGAAACTTCACAATAAGGAAAAAGAACTTTTTTTATTCCTGGAACATGTGATTTAGTCTCATTAATAACTTCACAGACTGCCTTTTTATCTGTTTTACTTCATGAGGATTGAATATTTATCCCCCAGTTACTTGAAATTGATGCACTTTTTCAGAATTATTCAATATGCAGCAATATATTTTGTCCTCACAAAAGCCTAAACAGCTGCTGAAATGTTGTTTGCTCTCAACTTAGCTTTTGTTGAAATAGGTAAAAGCTAATATCCATGTTAAGGGATTTTCAGTTGTGACAATGAGCAAAGATCATTCGTTTTAGGTTTGCACGTATTTACAGTATTTGTTAGTAAAAGGTGCTATTGAAATTACAGTATGCTGCATATTATCCCCATGTAGTAAGTGTTTATTTTTGTAAATAAATTATTTGCTTGAAGATGTATATTTTTGTAGTATATGTGATTTTTATGCTTGTTTGGGAAATGGGATTTTGAAAAGCAATTAATAAATATACATTAGTAATTGAATATTTTACCACATTTGTCCATTGCATGCATTTTCCGCAGAAGTGTACTAATATCAGGTGGAAATATGCATCATCATGCTTAGTTTTATAAATGTATGATTGAAAAGTATAATGCTCTGTGTTAGTTAAGTTAAACAATATCCAAAAGGGATGAGCTGTTCTTTGCTGTTCAACACTCTCCAAATGTATTCTTAAAATTTATCTAGCTCCAATTATTTTACTGTGTCATCATTTAATTATACTTGCTGCAGGTGGTGACCGGGGATAAACAGCTATGATAAGGAAATGACAGAGTAATTATATAATCCTTTTTACAGAAAATACTAACGAGGAATGTTGTGCAATTGATGACTGATAAGGATGCAAAGACGGAAAAAAATTACAATGTGGTCAGTGCATGAATAACATGCCCTTCATTGCAGTAAACTTCACTTGGCAAAATCTTTCGAAAGCACTTCTGTTTTACATTATGAAATGACTGGCACTTTTTAAAAACTTTAAACAACCATTTATTCAAATGGTTGGCAAAATAAAAATTAATTTTCAAATGGCTGTTACTGTCATTTACACTTGTATGTATGTATGTATGTATGTATGTATGTATGTGTGTATGTTTATATGTATGCATGTTGTTATGACAAGCCAAACGAAGTCAAACGCAAGATCAGATTTATACCGCAATAGGCCTTCAATAACCAAAATGAAGAACAGAAGTGAACACAAAGATGGAGTTCAATTTTAGAGGACTCATCCGGATTCAGCCAGAGACAGGAGGGGTAACCAAAAGGAATTTAAGGGACTGGTCTGAGATCAGTGAATGGGATGGCAGGCTGTATGATCCAGAGCACTGAGGAGTGGTATATGACTTTACACAGGACAGAGGGAGGATCAGAAAAAGCCACTGGCCAGGACCAAAGAGGCACATAGGGATATATCTAATGAAGAGATTCTCATTTTTAAGGTAAGGTTTAGCGAAAACGGAAGACTCAGAGAATGAAACAACAATCCAGAAAAGGGAGGAGAGACACTAGAAACTTAAATATACAAGACAAAAATCATGAAACAAGGGGGGAGGAGAGGGGAAAAAATTTTAAAATTAGAAACAATTTATGAAGAGGAACCAAAACTGACAATGACAGCTGAATTGAGGGAAAAAAGAAATGAGAAAACACTCAGGATACAACCTATATATGTATATATTTGTGAATATTTTTGAACAGAACAGCAAATATTTCCTGGTGCAGGAATTCCTCATTATAGAATAACGTGCATTATCTGGTCCGAAAAAATTTGCAATCAAAAGAAGCAAACTGGGATATCAGGATAACGAAAACCAGCTCCAATACCAGCCCATCAGATTCCTTAAAACTCATTTATCTGACATGTACCCACAGGGGCGCCGCTAGCAATTTTGGGCCCCATGACTGGAAATCGATCCCCCCCCATATATAGCACACACACACACACACACACACACATACACATACATACATACTGTGTGTGGCGACACAAACAATAGGCCTTGCTCCTGCTGACATTACTTTCGAACACTTTTGTCACTCTGACTGCCCTCCTTAGCCTCTTCTATTTGATCACTGGTCTCCTCTGTGGCTGCCTCGTGGCTTGAAGATGGCCCTGACTCTAAAGCACCCATAAGAATCCTACATTCAGAATCTGTCATAGGCCTTAACAGCAGGCTATAGGCCACATTGGCTACACATAGCTGTGATACAGTCTAACTATTTGATTGGAGTGAGCTGGGCATGGATAACCTGCAAGGAAACATCAACTTTGCATTTTAAATAAAAATTACTCACAAACCTGTCTTAGTGTGCCAGTTTTTCAATTCATTTCAATAATTGTACACTAAGGCAGCCCAGCAAGTTTGCAAAAATATTCAGTTTACAGAAATCTTAACCTCAAAACCTTTCATTCAGGGACTATTGTAGGCTATGTATCATCTTGTAGCCTATAGTGCTCACCTTCCTCCCACTTGACTGTATCTCATGTATGGGGGGTTGAGGGAAGATTTCCTGGGGCTGCTGCATCTGTGCATAACGGCATTTAATATTAAAGGTGCATTTTGGAAAAATACGTCTTTGTTGATTTCTTGTCTTTTTTAAACATGAACATGTTCTAGGGATCAAAGTAAATAATCTTACCAAAGAACTTCATCCTGCGACGTATATTCGCTGTGTATTTTGCAAAAACAAATTCTATACGACCCAACCGATAGATTTCTCCAAAAACTACATCTCCCGCCACTAGGTGACATCCTAAAACAATGGACAAAGAATGTACACCTGGTGGAACATGTCACTGCAAATAAGGTTAACTGGCAGCAGGTCAGTAACATGATTGGGTTTAACCCCTTACATACTGTTCAGATCAAGTTTGACCCGTTTTGACATTTGGCAGCAGAAAACATACCCTAAATGCCATCATTTTACCCTGACTTTGATGACTTTTCCTAAAGTGACCCTAAATACATAAAAACATTTTAAAATTTTATATTTTTGTACAGGTGCTACAAATTTTTGTACACTGAGGCTGTTCCGGGTCAAATTTGACCCGTATCTATTTAGATGGATTTTATATCCACGAGTGTGGGTCAAATCAAGGACAGTGGTGGTTTTAGGGAATTTTGAAACTGTCAAACTGTACATTCAATGTCTGTGGGTATTTTTTTTATGGGACAGCGGTGGTGACACAGTTCAAGGGGGACCTGCTGGACTTGGAAGTGTCGTGGAGGAATCTCGAAAAAGTGAAACACCATAGGAGTGATCATATATGATACAGATAAGGAACAGAAGTCTTACAGAGGTCAGAGGGTGCCTTGACACAGACTCGAGAACTGCACCTGCAAGCCCTTGCAATGTAACAAGATAATATAACAATAAATAAATCAGTATCAATTTGGGATGGGAGGGTGGGGAGCCCTGATCAAAAAGTCACACAAGAAGCCAACACAAGGGGACAGAAGAGAAGGTGATGCAATTTCCACTCTGGAAGAAAGGACCGCCAAACAGGGAAAACCTGCTGCAAATATGGGAAATCCATCTGCAAGTCCCTCACATGCATGGTTTCCTACCATTGGTTTCAGTGCACAGACTAGTCTACTACTTTGCAAATAGTATTTTTTAATGTTTTGTATTCTGAATGTCAATTAATGTTAATGTCAATATTGATCATTGTGATTCTGTCATTCTCAAAACTTAGAATTTTATGATATAGCAGTGAAGACAGTGTTTAATGAATGCTATGTGGTTATATTATAAATCCTAACAGTTCCAGAATGTTCCTGCCATTTTCACTTTTAATAAAATCTATTTCAGTCATTATGGCTATCATCCTTTCATGTCATAGGTAAAACAGGATATCATATTGTCTGATATTAGATGTTTTTCTCCAAAAACAAGTGTTGTGCAACCTAAAAAATACTCTCCTTGCTCTGTGAAACATCAATTAAGGATTAATCATCCATTTACTAATGTCAGATAGGCTATTCTTACACTCAAAATAGATCTGTAGTTCAAAATTTAGTACAGACATTTATTATGAGGATATTCTTTGAGAGGGCATCAAATATGAACAGTATGTAAGGGTTAAAAAGTCTTTAAGAAATAAAGATGGGAATGGCTTCACCACTCAGGGAAAGACTGCATGGGAAAATAGTTCAACAATTTAAAATGACGTTTCTCAATGTAAAATTGCAAAGAATTTGGGGATTGCGTCCTTTAGAGAACTTAATATCAAAAGATTCAGAGCATCCAGAGAAATCTCTGGACACAAGGGACCAGACCGAAAACCAATACTGAATGGCCATTACCTTCAGGCCCTCAGGCAGCACGGCCTTAAAAACAGACAGGATTCTGAGGTGGAAATCACTGCATTGGCTCAGTATCAGTTCTGTAAACCATTGTTAGTGAACACCATGCTGTATCCACAAATACCAGTCAAATCTCTGCCATGCAAATATTAAACCAAGATCCAGAAATGCTACAGCCTTTGCTGCGTCCAAGCTCATTTAAGATGGACTGAGGCAAAGTGGGAAACTGTCCAGTGGTCTGATTGTTAAAAAATGTGAAATTATTTTGGGAAATTATGGACGTCGCGTCCTTCGGGCTAAAGAAGATAGGGACCATCCAGCTTGTTATCAGTGCACAGTTCAAAAGCCAGCATCCATTATACAATGGGGGTGCATTTTTGCACATGGCATGGGTAACTTGAAAATATTTGGCACATTATGAAAAAATATTTGACAAAGGAGTCGGCAAAGTTTTTATCTGCTAAAAGCCTATATCAAGCAAGAATAAACTTCTAAAACCATAGCAATTGGTCACCTCAGTTCCCAAACGCTTTCAGAGTATTGTTAAAAGAAAAGATGATGGAACACAGTGGTAAATATTGCCCATGTCCCAACTTTCTTGAAACAGGTTGCTGTCGTAAAATTCAAAATGAGCAAATATAAAAAAAAAACCAAAATTTCTCAGTTTCAACTTTTGATATGTTGCCTTTGCACAAATTAACGATAGGGTTTAAATGATTTGTAAATCATTGCATTCTGTTTTATTTATTGTACACAGCGTCCCAACTTTTCTGGAAATGGGGCTGGATATATAATATTTTTATTTATTTATTTATTTTTCTCTTCAGTACAGATTAGTGCAAGAAAATCTCCCCAGTACACCTCATACTAAAGTAGTTGTATTGGATTGCGATTTAGGTCTGTGAAGGACATTGGAGTGATCCACATGTTTTGGATCCAGACTGAGATGATATGTGTTTGGTGAAATGACCTTGCTGGAAGTACCCAACTAATAAAGTTAATACTGTGGTCAGGAAAAAAATCGGGTCTGCAACAATACTTGGGTATGCTGTCACATTCAAATGATTCATTTGGCGTAGTAGAGCCTAAAGCATGCCAAGGAGACATTGTCCTGCCATTACACCTCCAAAACCACCAATGATGTAGGAACTTGCCTGGATGATTCATTCTGCTCACAGTTTGCATACTTAAATTGGAAGTCCTAGAGCTAATAGTACTTTAGTCACAAAATGTCCATTTTGAGAAAACCGAGACAATGGACTTGGATGACTATTAACGACACTTTCCTATCCTTACCTCACAAATTGTGAAAATGAGACTTAAGTGTTTGTACTTTTAGCTCTAGGCTCTTCAATTGAAAACTGTTTGTTTTTCACAATCATGTACCTAGTATAGCCTCATCCTCTTCTTCATAGCTGACAGGAGTGGAATCTGGCAGTCTGGCATGTTTTTTTTTGTTTGTCTGTTTTCAACTTTCTCAGACTACAGAGCATGAAAATATTGAAAGAGTCATAGTGTTTCTCAGATGCTTGAATGAACCACTGTGGATAGCACGAAAAATCAAACCATGGTCCAGAATGAAGTAATGCTTCATAGACAAAATATTCAAACCAGTTATTCTTGTCTGCATATTTTACAAATTGAGTTCCCGCTACATGATTTACAGGAGAGGACTTATGCGTTATTGCGCTGGTAATCAAGTTGTCAGTGTGGGTAAAACAACTTCAAAAACAACTAAATTCAGCAACTCTGCATTAAATAGTCATCAATTAAACTTTTTTCCCACTTTTGAAATTATTTATAAGGATCTGCAATCTAGTTGAAGAGTTTCTGTATGATTTTATAGATCTATACCATTGATATCCAAATTTATTATCTTCATCACTGTAACATAAGGCATCCATACTTTCAGTGCAGCAATTTAAGCATAAATCTGAGGAGCTGGTGTCAATCTTATGAATGTAAAATGACCTGATTGTCAATTTACTTTTAATAGACATTTTCACGGGCTACCTCATTCAGTAAGGGAAGAATTTATGTGACTGATAGAATATTTGTCAATGAATTATATTCTCTTTCTACTTGACTATCATGTTTCACTGAAAACACCCAAAAACACAGAACAGCAATTTGTATATAATTAACTGTCCCGGTGAGTAATGTAATTTATGACCTGCAGAACATATCATACAACTCATACTATGAATGTGTCTTGGCATGTGTCCCACACTTTGAGTGACCGTACATCTACGCACTAACGTGACAAAAAAGACGTCTGCCATCACTGCTCTCAGTGCAAAGTTCCTTCACTCGAAATAACCAGACAATAAACCGCACAGAAGCTCCAGTGTGGGAAAGTTCAGTGCAGAGTCACCTTCCTGAGACAGAGGGAGAGCAGAGGAAGCACTACTCACTCAGGAGGGAAACACAGGAGACCAAAAATCTGTGAGTATTAACGCAATTCTGAGAAACTGTGCTGGCTCATTCTCTGTTAAAATTTCAGGGACCGGATAAATCTTTAATATATTGGGTGACTTAGCGACTTTATGAATATGTCAGACTGAGTGAGGGCTTGGATCTTTATGACTGCCGGTAAAATTCAAATGATGAATGAGACAGATTTGATTGTCAGTTGGGAGCAGAGAATGGTTTTACTGGACTATTTATCGAGTACCCGGGGCTCTTTCACTTATTACAAACGTTTGTATTTCCAGGAATCACATTGCATATACTCAATACTACATGAACAAATGTCAAGGACAGCAGTAACAATTATTGTGACATTACATGAGGGGATACCTACCAGCCAATCTTTCAGTCATATATTTACAACACTGTTAGAATTGATACCTTTAGATAAATACAAATAATGCTGATTATTGTTCTTTCTGTATTATTACAAAAAACTATATGGTTCATTTGATCTTAGCATGGGGGTGAATTAAAAAAAAAAATTTACTTTAACTTTAAAAAAATTATTCAACTTCCCAGTTCATGCATCCAGTTCATGAGACCTGAAACTATTTTAAAGAGAAACTTTGCCATAAAAATAAACTCAGGGGTAGATGCATTTTAGATTTATTTTGGTAATAGTAATTTATAAAAAATTCTCTGAAATTTTTTTTTCTCTCTAGTTCACTGTGTGTTATAACATTTACGTGACCACTGCTATTTTTATTTTTATTCTTTTTTTTTTTTTTTACAGCAGCAAAGTTAGTTTATTACTGGCAGGCTTGACTTCCTTGTAAAAATCACCAGGATCACTTCCCACTTTTCATTTGAAATCCACTTTGTTTTCTTGCTCTTCCTTTGCATCTTGTTTTTGGAGATGCCTATTATGTGTTCAGGCAGAAGCTGCAGTGCTTTGTCTCTGGTGTAGAACATTACACATTTTGTTCAGATACTTTTGTTTTGTGGGACAAAATTGTCATCTGGCAAACAGTTAACCTCGATGGCACTCTTTTGCGTCAAAAAAAAAACTATTCAAGTACGTATGTTTTCATGAGGGTGGCACAGTGGGTAGCACTGTTGCTTGACTGCAAGAAGATTGTGGTTTCTGCACCCTTTCTGTATACTCTTGTTGGCATGTTTGACCTGCATTAGTGTGGGTTTCCTCCAGTTACTCCAGTTTCTGCCCACAGTCTGAAGACACGCTCCTGCCTCTTGCCCATTTAATTTTTGGAAGGGTGCCAGGAATGAGTGGTTTAAATAATGGATGGATCAATGGTTTCAATACTAAATATAAAGCCAATATTATGTTTTGAGATGATTACCAGCTGCGATAGTGATGCTGGTATTGTTATCAGTTGATCTGTGTGTGTGAGTGTGTGTGTGTGTGTGTGTGTGTGTTAACAGGGCAAAATACAAGAAAACTACTCTAAAAATACTATAAATCTACTGTAAAGCTATTTTGAGTACTTTTGCAGGTATTAATACATATGCAGGTGTGTCTGTTTGTGGACAATTATTACGAACGTGATACCATTGCAACCTTATAAGATGCAGTCCCAAAATATTACACCTGAGTAGTTGGACTGAAAGGAAGGCTGAGTTTGAAGACGTGTGGTCTGAGTACGCACTCACTGAATGCATTTTAAATGAGGACTGCTATACTGGAAACCATACTAGCATCGCTGTTGCGGCTGGTCTCTAGTGTTTGTTACTGTTGAACCAGTCTGCTTGCCACCAGGTATTGGACTGTTTCTCAAATTGTTTTTATGTCTTCTCTATGACCAGTGTATAAAGAAGAATGACAACCTCTGAGCCATCAACATGCTGCAGAAAGATGAAGGACTCCTGCCCTGGTCCACCACGAGGCCTACTGGCTTCCATCATAACCAAAGGTGCCCCACAGTAGCACAACTCTGTTCTTCCACGATAAACAGAAAGTATTCGGTCAATGTCATTCGAATGTCATGCCAGTTTTTTCACATTGCCACAACATTGCTGCTACATCATTACGTTGTTTTTTGTCAGCTGAGTTTTTAATCTGGCAATGATCGTCGTTTTGTCTTTCATTAGTTTGAATCCCATTTTCTCTCTACACAAATGATTTTCATCCCCACGGTTTGAAACAAAATTATCAATCACGGCAGTAGCCAACAATCTTGGGCCAGAGTACGCCAACAGCATCCCAGCAAACACAAAACATCAATAAAATGTTACTTCAATGTTTTTTTCTTTGTTTTTATATCGCCAGAGCATTGTAGGAACATTATCAGAACATTTTGTGTTTGCTGGGATATAGGTTCTAATTTGGAACCATTTCTTCACCCTCTAATACCACTGACAAGTTCCCTCCTTTCGAGTTGAAGGTGTATTAATAAGCGAGTTCGATATTACGATTTACGCATGCGCGATTTCTGTCGGAGCACTTCCGGGGCAGGGTCAATGTGACCAAAACAGAGGCTTCGCCATACGGTAAGTGCTTGTTTCCATATCTCAAAGGGTGCTTGTGAATTATTAATTATCGTGTTACTGAAGATATGGGAGATTAATTTATCATAACAGATGCCCATTCCCCCCACCCCTTTCCCCACGTGGTCTTGGATCAAAAAATACTCTGAATGTGATCAGACGTCAGTAAACAAATTCGGTCAGTGCCTTTTGTAATATGGAAACAAGCACTTACCTCGCACCAACACACGGCGATAGATGCAGAGTGACTCATAATCAGGTGATGCAGTTCGTGGGTTTCATTATCTGATCAGTGGCCTCTCTTAAAATATTCACTTCTTTGCAGCGAAGATGCGTGACCACCTCATCCTTTCGTCCACTCACTTTCAGATTCCTTTTACCAGTAGCGTGCCGTCAGATGCCTTCAGTAACATCATCCTTTCCCGCATAATTGCTCTTAAAATGTTTGCGATCAAGTTTGCCTGATTAACAATCAAACAATTTATTAACTGAACAACGACCACCAATGCATGACACGTAATGATAAAGAAATGCTAATGACAAAGCGATTGCCTATTGGTTATGTTGATATAATTGATGTGACTCCGCAAGGATGACAATCTGCAAAAAAATCAGAAACATTCGCGGACTTCGCAGCAATTATTTTTGCCATCACTCAGCTGTGCATGATACCTAACAACGCCCTTTAGCTGTCACTACATTCAGACTATAGAACGGATTCCCTTAGCTAATTGCTCAATAAGCCTCGCAAACTAATTTACGCAAATCTATGCTGTTTTACGTGCTACAGGAGCACAGAAATTATGAAGACATGATATTTTTCATTGTCATTGATGTGCAGAAGAAAACACCGTATAATTTTGTAGTGCAATGTATAACGAGGCTTTCAAAAATAAATAATACTTTCGAAATACTTTCACCGGTTCTACCAATCAGTCTGAGCAACTGTTGCTAATCGGAAGAGGAAAACTGTGAGGGGTGTAGGTAATTAAGCAGCGAAAGGTGAGGTTATTGCTGGCCCTGTGTTTCTGCGATGGACTGCCACTGCCTTTTACGGAGAAAGTCTTTCAACGACTTGGAGTGTAACGAACTTGCACTCCACGACCTAATATCATCGATCGACAACTCTTCTCCAGCCATAATGAAACTCAATAAACAAAAAAAAAAAAAAAAAAAAAAAAAGTATAATTATCAATTGACAAAGTACTTGCAGAGTTACGCGTGACAGATCGGGCACAGAACAGCATAGAACTCAATACGTTATGCACACAAAACCACCGCGCAGGGATCGCGAAAGCGAGTTTTCGGTCACTTTGACCCGGTGACCTGTCACGTGGTACACTCAATGGATGCCTCTGTGGCTAATATCAAACTCGCTTATTTATGCGATCAGCCAGTGTAGTGCATGTATTGCAAGAATGTACTCAACACACTCTTGGGCCCTAAGATTAGACATCACTAAGATAGAGTATATCGAGGGTTTGGAGCACAATGGTGATATGTCCAAATTTTGTGATTTTGAGATTTTTACCTCCTGTCACACATTTCTAGCAGCTAATTCTTGGAACACAATAATTATATGTCCATGCGCCTCAGTTTTAAACAGAATTCACATTTTCATTTTGTAATATGTCCAACAAAATCTGCTTACATGAATTAAACATTGATATTTTGATGAATAAACATGAATAGTATTACAGAATCATCTGTCTTCCATTGCAAAATAACTTAACTTAAATCTATCACCATTGTGTTATGTCACATCGAGTGCTAGAATTGTTGGAGCACGGAGGTGACATGTCCATTTTGGCAATTTTGGCCATGATGTCGCAGTACCACACTTATGAAAACTTACATGTTCAGTATACTTCTGAACCATGCAGTAAAAGAGTGACTGACATAAAAATGATGTAAATGATATACCTGATTTAATAGAACATTTGCAAACCTAAAAATCTATTTTTCTCAAAACCTCTAAAATGGACATATAACCATTGCGCTCCAAACCCTCGATAAGAGGAATGCTTCACTGGGATTTTACACTTGTTGCTTGAAGGAAATGAACAAACATTGTGTCGGGGAGGATGGTGTCACACAGTTGTCTGAATCAAATCTTAATTGCTGGATACCAGAGAGAGTCAATTTAGAAAAGGGAGTATACACTAATATCTGGCCAGCCTGGCCGCAAATTTACCGTGACTGATGGTACATTTTCAGGGCCCAATTTTTCTGCATGTACTAGGTCTAACAATACGTGCACAGACCAATTACTTCATCTATTCCTATTTTCCTCCTACCGCAAGGACTAACTCACATTTTCCCTCTAGCGTTGCGCACAGCTGGGTGGAGAAACAAGTATTGAGGGTGTAGTTACATTGCAAGGGCATTTTCCATGTAAATCAGATGACAGCAGTGGGAGTGTTGCTGAAATTAGATCACGCTAGGCAATTTGTGGAATCTTTCCGCCACTTAAAGTAGTTTCATATGACTTTCCAGGACTACGTCTGAACAGAAGTGCAACCTATCCATATTTTCACCAGTTGGTGCCGACAAACAGAATGATCTGTTCATATTTAAAGGATATAATATAAATAATTTATCATGATTGAGTCATTTAAATTTGTACCATCATTTTGTATTATTTGCAGGCAGGCTACGTTTGGCATTGATAACAATGCAACTTAACTGTGAAGGTTTATACAAGGGATGGTTGAAAAATATTCAAAAGGACAAGTCAGTTGTAAAGTGTCACTCAAAAATTATGTTAACGTGATTTTACAAATCCCAATTCCGATGAAGTTGGGACGTTGTGTAAAACGTGAATAAAAACAGAGTACAATGATTTGCTAATCTCATAAACCCACATTTTATTCACAATAGAACATCAGATGTTGTAAATAGACATTTCACCATTTCATGAAAAATATTAGCTCATTTTGAATTAGATGGCAGCAACACATTTCAAAAAAGTTGGGACGGAGAAACAAAAGCCTGGAAAAGTAAGTGGTACTAATAAACAACGGCAGGAGTAGCATTTTGCAATCAAGTAGGTTAATAGGCATCAGGTCAGTAACATGACTGGATATAAAATGAACATTTTAGAGAGGCAGAGTCTCTCAGAAGTAAGGATGTGCAGAGATTCACAAATCTGCAAAAAACTGCATTTAAAAATTGTGGAACAATTTCATAAATTGTTCCTAAATGTAATATTGCAAAGACTTTGAACATCCCACCATTTACAGGACATAATATCCTCAAAAAATATTCAGAGAATCTGGAGAAATCTCTCTGCGCAAGGGACAAGTCCGAAGGTCAATATTGGATGCTCGTGATCTTCGGGCCATCAGGCGGCGCTGTTTTAAAAACAGACATACAGTGCCGTGAAGAAGTATTTTCCCCCTTTCTGATTTCTTACTTTTTTACATATTTTTCACACTTAAATGTGTCAGATCATCAAACAAATTTTAATATAAGACAAAGACAACCCGAGTAAATGCAAAATGCAGTTTTTAAATGATGATTTCATTTATTGAGGGGAAAAAGCTATCCAAAACTTCCTGGCCCAATGTGAAAAAGTAATTGCCCCCTAAATCTGAATAACTGGTTGTGCCACCCTCGGCAACAACAACTGCAATCAAACGTTTTCGATAACTGGCAATGAGTCTTTCACATGGCTGTGGAAGAATTTTGGCACACTCTTCTTTGCAGAATTGTTTTAATTCAGCCACATTGAAGGGTTTTTTGAGCATGAACGGCCTGTTTAAGGTCATGCCACTGCATCGCAATTGGATTTACGTCCAAACTTTGACTAGGCCACACCAAAATCTTCATTTTGTTTTTTTTAAGCCATTCAGAGGTGTACTCGCTAGTGTGTTCCGGATCATTGTCCTGCTGCATAACCCAAGTGCGCTTGTGCTTGAGGTCACAAACTGATGGTTGGACATTCTCCTTCAAGATGTTCCGGTAGAGAGTAGAATTCATGGTTCCATCAATTACGCAAGTCGTCCAGGTCCTGAAGCAGCAAAGCAGCCCCAGACCATCACACTACCACCACCATGTTTGACTTTTGATATAATGTTCTTTTAATGAAATGCTGTGTTTGTTTTACGCCTGATGTAACGGGACACATATCTTCCAAAAAGTTCAACTTTTGTTTTGTCAGTCCACTGAATATTTCCCCAAAATCATGGGGATCATCAAGTAGTATTTGGCAAATGTGAGACGAGCCTTTGTGTTCTTTTTGGTCAGCAGTGGTTTTCGCCTTGGAACTCTCCCATAGATGCCATTTTTGCCCAGTCTCTTTCTTATTGTTGAGTCATGAACGCTGACTTTAACTGAGGCAAGTGAGGCCTGCAGTTCTTCAGATGTTGTTCTGAGTTCTTTTGTGACCTCCTGGATGAGTCGTCGATGCGCTCTTGAAGTAATTTTTAAAGGCCAGCCACTCCTGGGAAGGTTCGCCACTGTTCCAAGTTTTCTCCATTTGTGGATAATGGCTCTCACCTTGATTCGCTGGAGTCCCAAAGCCTTAGAAATGGCTTTGTAACCCTTTCCAGACTGACACATGTCAATTTCTTTGTTCTTTGTAGTTCGTGGCATGACATGTTGCTTTTTGAGATCTTTTAGCCTACTTCACTTCATCAAATAGGTTCTGTTGAAGTGATTTCTTGATTAAACAGGTCTGACAGTAATCAGGCCTGGATGTGGCTAGTGACATTGGACTCAAAATGTGGTTAATCACAGTTAATTCATGATTTAAAAGGGGGGGCAATTACTTTTTCACATAGGGCCAGGTAGGTTTGGATAGCTTTTTCCCCTTAATAAATGAAATCACCATTTAAAAACTGCTGTTTGTATTTACTCAGGTTATCCTTTGTCTTATATGTTTCAGCAGATCAAACAAATTTTACTATAAGTGTGAAAAATATGCAAAAAGTAAGAAATTAGGTAGGGGGCAAATACTTTTTCACAGCACTGTAAGTCTGCACTGGAATTCACTGCAAGGGCTCAGGAGCACTTCCAGAAATCATTGTCAGTGAACTCAGTTCGCTGTGCAATCTACAAGTGCAAGTTAAAGCTGTATCATGCAAAGAAGAAGCCATACGTGAACACGATCCAGAAACGCCAGGGTCTTCTCTGGGCCGAAGCTCATTTAAAATGGACCGAAGCAAAATGTAAAACTGTCTTGTGGTCAGATTAATCAAAATTTGACATTCTTTTTTGAAACCACAGACGCCGTGTAGTGTGGACTAAAGAGGAGAGGGACCATCCAAATTGTTATCAGCACTCAGTTCAAAATCCTGCATCTCTGATGGTATGGGGTTACATTAGTGCCTATGGCGTGGGCAGCTTACACATCTGGAAAGGCATTATCAATGCTGAAAAGTATTTAGAGGTTTTACAACAACATATGCTTCCCTCCAGACAATGTTTCTTTCAACGTTTACAGGCTGTTGTTAAAAGAAGAGGGGATGCTACACAATTGTAAACATGGCCCTGTGCCAACCTTTCTGAGGTGTGTTGCTGCCATCAAATTCAAAATGAGCTAATATTTTTCATGAAATGGTAAAATGTCTCACTTTCAACATCTGATATTTTGTCTATGTTCTATTGTGAATAAAATGTGGGTTTATGAGATTTGCAAATCATTGTATTCTGTTTTTATTCATGTTTTACACAACATGCCAACTTCATTGGAATTGGGGTTTGTACTTGTGATAGTTCGGAACAGTAATTTTTGGTGTGTGAACTGCGTAAGGTAGACTACAGTTGCGTAGACTAACCAAGTGCAGAATAGGCTATGTAACTGCCCAGAGGTAGAGACCCATTTTTGGTCCGTGTTCTGAACTTATCAGAGGAGCAGTGCAGAGAATTGTTTCACTGAAGGTTGCAGACATCTGTCATCCAAGCGATCCAAATGCCCTCCCTTTTCCAGTAAAACGAATGATTGACCTGGCCTTATATTCCAACTTACAATGCATTCTATTATTAAAAAGTGATTTTTAAAAAAAAATACATTCCGAAAATGAGTTTTAGAAGCAAGTGACACTGGATGTCATGTAGCATACAAATCTGCAATCTCACAATCACTTAAGACAAGAAATCAATCGTTTTAGAATACAAGACATTCAGTTGGAATGAAAAAATATTGCTTCGTTTCCATGTTAGGTGAATTTTCAGTCACAAATCCCTGCTGATGTTTGTGCAATGCCAGTGAACCAGTGTCCACTTCACACTGTACACATTCATTCACCAAAAATCTAATCTACATTTTTTTTGGCTTAAACTGTAGATTATTTTGCATTTATCAAACTAGTGTACATACAGTAGTTACCAAAGAAAATAAATAGCACACGGGGGAGAAGTAGTACAAATGGGATGAAACCCTGTGATTTTCCCGAACCCATGCAAGTCCGATATGCTTACATTGTTCAGCACATACAGAAGGCAACTCCAGAAACACAAAAAAATCCTGTGGATCCATCATACTTCAGCACAAATTTACTAAAAAAACTGGTTTTGATCACAGTAAGTAAATTCCCTCAAGCAGTATTTTTTTTTTTTTTTTTAATATCAAGTTATGTTTATTGTTTTATGCATCATAGTTATGATCATTTGGCAGAAATATTTAATACTTTAACACATTCTGACGTTAGCCATGTCAGAGTTCTTCAGTATTGAAGCAACTCAGATTTAACGATAGTAACAGATGTTTCTTTCGGCTGACAATGAGCTTGTCTGTCACAGCTTTGACTACGAATAATAATTTTAAAAAAATGTTCATGATAAAGCAAATGAAATGTGTTATTTTACACTGTAATATCAATAGTAAAGTCCCACTGACACCCAGGCGATCGCGATGACTTGGGGCCCTATTTTATCAATCTAAGCTCAAGGTCTGAAGCACGTGGCACTAGTGAATTTAAAGCATGTCCTTATAGATTTTTGCTTGTTTAACGGCGGGTTATCTAGGAGCAAAGTATGGCGCATGGTTCAAAGGGTTTGGACTCTTAATTAATCAGTGGTGTGTTTTGGGTGTAACATGAAATAAACCAATCAGAGTGTCATCTCCTTGTCGAATTGACAATAATCATTCACATCATAATCTTTCCATTTTTAATCGTTTGCATGAGTGGGTGCTGCTGCTCGTCCTTGCATGTGTAGTGTATAGCAAGCAGAGTGTACGTGCTTGTGCACTGGCCTACAAAGACGCATAATACTGTCTGGCTATGTACCCTGACATTAGCAGTCAAAACTGATCATTGACATTAGATCAGGTTTTTGTTGGTCAACAGCGCGATTGCTTTTAGCAGTCTCAAGATAGCAAAGCGCTGTAAATACACCTGACCACAACTTATTTTAAGACCAACACGCCCATGGGCGCTTAGTTTGGCGCAATTAAATTTGCTATTAATGCAAACTGGGCGCTGGACAGGATAATGACAAATGCTCCGGTACATAAACAAGGAACGACACTTGCGTCACTCTTTGCGCCATTATGCGCCAGGTGTAAGACAGAGCCCTTGGTGTTCATGTGGCTATGATAGAATACATTGATTGTCATGTGCTGGCTAATACGTAGTATTGCTACTAAAATATAGAGTAGCACGAAGTATCCAATATATACTGATGTGCATGTAAACGTATACGATTTCAAACAAGGCCGCTGATGCCTTATCAAGCACCCGGCACGCATTTTATATATTTTTTAAACAACAATAATGCACAAAAGAAGTTTCTTAAATATAATGTAACAGATGATGCAAAATCCAAAAGTGCTTTATTAATGTCCTCAAAGTAATAGTGAGCACCTTAACGAAAGCTAGCAAAGTCAAATAAGCTAAGTACGCTCCTTTCGCATACTGTATATCAGAGCTCTGACACAGGTAACTAGTATAGAGTACTAAAGTGATGACGTCAAGCTGGTGTTGGAAGTAAAATTTCCCATTCATTTTACCCATAGACTGTTTTTTCAGTTCACTTTTGAATCACCTCCCATTGTTTTCAAGCCTCCATCTTTTTCTAGACTTTGCATTATATTTCCGACTAAAAACAAATATAATTTTTCTTGACCGGAATCAGCTATATTTCAAATCATTTTAATTTTTCGCCACCATGCTAATCCTCTTTGTAGTCTAAAAACTACACGTCCCATGATCCTCCTGATTCCCGGGCTGAAGGAGTTCAGGACGCGTTTTATGCAGTCAATGGGCGTTTTCGACTGGTACTTTTTTGTTGAGTACAATTAGGCTCCGCCCACCTGCGCAAAGACCCAAAATATTCCTTCGTTACAAGCCCAGTCGAAAGACACATGTTAACAACGGAGAGAGGCAAAATGGCGTCCCCTGCTCAATTGCCGTAGATCTGGTTGGACTACTAGGCGATACTGATGACAGCAGTAGTGACGACGACCTCGAGTTGATCGTTGCCTGTACAGAGTTGGCAAGGTTAGTTTTTGTTCTACTGCATGCCATAAATTATCATACAAGACAAATAGTACAGGAATCCGTCTGCGTATTGCAGCACTAGAGTTTGCCAGTAACTGGAGAAAAAACATATCATGTATCTATTTGCCAAGAAATCATTTCTCAAAACAGTTGTTGTATGAGCCGATAGTTCATGCTATAACGTGTAAGGTAAGGCATTTTCACTTCATACAGTTAGGTGGCGTGTGTTGCGATCTTAGGTAAAAGGCTAGTTCTCCTAGTAGCAAAATCATGCACGAAAATTGATGCTTGCATCATATTCACCTGTTTGCTTGCGCCGCCATTTTGGAACTGCATGACACGAAATAGCTGCAAAATACCAGTCGAACGCAAATTGTGTTCAACGAAAGTGATTTAACGGAGGATTTCCTTCGTTAACTTCGTTGAGTTGATTTTCCCGCCATATGACGTCATCATGACCAGTTGAATGTAAAACGTTGTTAACGGAAGCTGCGTTGTATACGAAAAGTACCAGTCGAAAACGGCCAATGGTTAGAGTCTCCCGTCTCGAATTTTCCAGCACCTCGCTATAGCCGTTTGTTTGCTTAGTTAGCCACTCTATGTTCTACTTGGTTACGCTTTCCTTGCTAGATATCAAGTTTTACAATTAGCGTCAATTTACTTTAATAGCCAGGCATCTTTGGCCAACGTTTGTTTGCTTAAAAACTCGGTAGTCAGCGAACGAGCTTATCAGCCTTGTGAAAGCATAACTGACAGTGAACTCGCTGTCAGCAGGCTAACTTAGCCAGTGAGCTAGTTTACCGACTTCGGTAGTTGTCTAACTTTATATCTGGTGCATTTAGTTAATGCCAGCTTGTGAAATGCTCGCAGCTCAACGCTAGCTAAGTAGCCAAATAATGGCTTTTCACTGCTTTTATTCACTTAGCTAGCTAGCTATTTCGCGAGCTAAGCCAGTGATATTTATTGAATAATCATACTAGCTAGCTTGCTAAATGACAGTAAGTGATGGTACCATTTACTGTTTCTATCGGTTAAGCTATGTGCACAAGACGTAATAAGCTCACTAGCTGGCTAGCTCGGTGGTTCGCTAGCGTAGCTTAATGCTAGCTAGCTAAATGGCGAAATAACTATTCATTGTGATCATTTCATTTCTAGGTGTGTGGCTAGCTAATAGTAGCCCTCTTTGTGGGAACGGGTGCACGGACATACGGCAATGTAGGCCACTGATGGGCTCCCGTCGTGGTACGTTATGAACGTTGGCTGAAACTGAGGTACCTCATTGGCTTGGAACAAATCACGGGGTACTCAACCCACTTGTGCAGCTGATATGTAGTTCGGAGAAGTGGACTACAAATTGGACTACAAGTGCAAAAGCATATAATTTTTGGCAATAAACTACGAATTTGATGTGATCATTTGAATCTGTATACCCTGTGGGCTAATCTCGGAGCGAGGCGGCTCTTAGAATTAATACGAGTTCGAGCAATGCCAGAAAGTGTCCAAACCCCATTATAAATTCCCATAGGGATTTTACTTCCGACACAAGAAGCTAAGTAGCGGTTACGTCATCACTTTAGTACTCTATTGGAATTGGCCCTTTTCGACTGGTACTTTTCGTATACAACGCAGCTTCCGTTAACAACGTTTTACATTCGACTGGTCATGATGACGTCATATGGCGGGAAAATCAACTCAACGAAGTTAACGAAGGAAATCCTCTGTTAAATCACTTTCGTTGAACACAATTTGCGTTCGACTGGTATTTTGCAGCTATTTCGTGTCATGCAGTTCCAAAATGGCGGCGCAAGCAAACAGGTGAATATGATGCAAGCATCAATTTTCGTGCATGATTTTGCTACTAGGAGAACTAGCCTTTTACCTAAGATCGCAACACACGCCACCTAACTGTATGAAGTGAAAATGCCTTACCTTACACGTTATAGCATGAACTATCGGCTCATACAACAACTGTTTTGAGAAATGATTTCTTGGCAAATAGATACATGATATGTTTTTTCTCCAGTTACTGGCAAACTCTAGTGCTGCAATACGCAGACGGATTCCTGTACTATTTGTCTTGTATGATAATTTATGGCATGCAGTAGAACAAAAACTAACCTTGCCAACTCTGTACAGGCAACGATCAACTCGAGGTCGTCGTCACTACTGCTGTCATCAGTATCGTCTAGTAGTCCAACTAGATCTACCGGCAATTGAGCAGGGGACGCCATTTTGCCTCTCTCCGTTGTTAACATGTGTCTTTCGACTGGGCTTGTAACGAAGGAATATTTTGGGTCTTTGCGCTGGTGGGCGGAGCCTAATTGTACTCAACAAAAAAGTACCAGTCGAAAACGCCCATTGATTTGAGCCAACCTCTTTTGACATCGCTACACTTATCACATGTACTTGCGGCAATCGCAAAGCATGGACATATTTCTTAATATGCTCAAAAGAGCCACTCCCTTTGATGGATCGCAGATTAGGTTGCAACGGTCCTTGTGTATAACGCATATGATAGCAAAAATTGAGCTCTCAGATTTTTAGATCTTTACAAAAACCCTTTATCTTTGGTGTGGAGAGCCATTGAGGCCTTGATCAAACCATTTTGCTTGTCAAAGAATCCTTGCTCTTGATACAGTGTACATAAAAATTATAAACACCCCTATGGAAATTATGAGTTTTTCAATTGTAAAGCCAGTCATAATAAAAAGTCTGAACCCCCTCAACTCCCACCACCCCCTAAATAATACTTTGTAGGAACACCTTTTGCGTTTCCGACAGCAGCAAGTCTTTGTGAATAAATTTATTAACGCATCTTAACTTTGGAATTTCCTCCCACTTTTCCATGAAAAAAAATCAAGATCTTTGGATCATTTGTTTTTGTACCAAAGCTTTTAGAGCTAAGGCCGAAAAGTTCAACTGTTGTCTTCCCAGACCGTCATTTTCGACATGGGTAGAGTGATTGAATGTATTTTTTGGCGCAAGAGAAAAGGCTTAACTTTCATACAGTATTAGTTTTTAGGGTGTGTGGACTTAAGCAACCAGGGTGTTGTAGGTTTTTTATTTCATTTTTCCCCAATTATCTCTCTCTCTCACTCTCTCTCAATTCTTATTAGGAAGAAGAATATATGGAAAAATCTTCTTTAGTAATTTTTTGTTTTACTTTTTAAAAAACCTTCCATTTCAATAACAGACCATTCATATCCACTGTTCACTTCTTCTGTGGAATCACAAGGCTCCCTCTGGAACTTTTCTTTTAACAATATAAAAGACAGAAAAATAATCAAATCTGCGTAAAGCACTCTAATGACAAGAATGAAACATCTCAAATCTGCTTTGAAAGTTAACATTGACTTTTGTCTTCTTTTCAGTGAGTATGGGAGCTGTACTCTTTGGGGTAGTGTGGTCCATCACTGAGAAAGAGTGTCTCCCAGGAGGAAACCTGTTTGGCATCTTGGTGTTATTTATCTGCGCTGTATGTGGGGGGAAGCTGGTGGGATTGATCGAGTTCCCTACACTGCCTCCTTTTCCACCTCTCCTGGGTAAGAACCATTCACTATGAGATGCAGGAAAACTCTCCTGTCTCTAGTTTTAACTGCCTTGATTTTTTGACTGATAACACCAAGAGCTGGCTTTTGCAGTATTTCCTAAATTAGTTCATAAATTTATGACCATCATTATCATTATTGATATTAATCATCACTTACAATAATATGTTAGTCATCATACTAGAAAGCAAAGAATCTCTAACTCTGTGTATGTGCTGTATATGTATGAGTGTCCTTTAAACATCTCTTCAAACTAGATTGATGTATTGCTGAGAACCCAGTGCATTGTGGTGTCAAGTTTGAAGTTATTTGGAGGAGCCGCTTTCAAGAAATCAAGAAAGCTGCAAGCACCAATACCGCTCATACTGCAATTAATTAGGGACTGCAATATACTGTGCAAGCAGTAATTGAACGGGCACCTTTGGCTGATATACCTTGATTTTCCATTCTGATTGGCAGATATTTATGAGATGATATTTCCATGACGACAATGGTTATCAGAGCAGTCCAAAGGGCCTGCAGCTGGCTTTGATTTCAGTAGGCATAATTTAGACATGTGCACTTCTGGAGCTATGCCAGTTTTTACCAGTTACTGTAAGTGCTCATGTTGGATTTAAATTTGTTCCTTGTCAGGTTTTTTTGTTCTTTTCTTTTTTTAAATTTTAGCTCACGTGACAGTGTCAAGTTAGTTCACATGACAGTGCCACAAAGTTATGAATGCCAATGCGCATCTTGATAATTTCTCCTATAAGCTGTTTTTGCACTTATTACATTATTTTACAAGTGCGGTAAACAGACTGTGTTGATTTACCTGTTTGTTTCCTTCCTGGCAGGAATGTTGTTGGCTGGCCTTGTGCTTCGGAATGTCCCGTACGTCACCGATGCTGTTCACATTGAACAAAAATGGTCAGCGGCATTGAGGAACATCGCACTCGCCATTATACTGACCAGAGCTGGCCTAGGGCTGGATGGTTCTGTGAGTGAGATTGAGAAAAATATAAAATTAGTTGCCTACACTTTTCTACCTGAGCCACCAGTATAGTAACGCATGCCTATGCAAAACAGCTGCATATGTGAAAACTTCTACTGTATGACACTTATTGTAAGTAAGTAATCACTAGCTAAGAACCACACCATCAAGCCATCAAATGAATGCAAATAGTAAGGATGTTCATGGAGTAGGTGTCTAAAATTCAATGTTAAAAATTGTAGCCAGACAAAACTGTATTGATGATGTCACAACACGCCAGGGGTCGTTGATTTCAGCTAAACATATGTCATAGCTCCCAGGCTCGGTGAATCCTTCCTCCCCAACCCCGGCCTTTCTTGTAGAGAAGAAGAGGCACAAATAAAAGAGACAGCTGAGGGAGGGTGGGAAATGTAAACAAGATAGTAATGGAACTGGATGTGCGGACAGGAAGGGTTCTGTAGGAGATGAGCGTAAACTGAGAATTTGAGGTGTGGTGCTGCTCCTGAACTTCACATATTCAGACCCAGTAAGTGTATGAATGTTTTGAATCAGGCTCTGAAGAAGCTGAAGGCGGTTTGTCTCCGCGTGGCAGTGGGACCCTGTACAATAGAAGCCTCCACAATCGCAGTGGTGTCTCATTTCCTCATGGATCTACCCTGGATATGGGGCTTCATACTGGGGTAATGATAATGCCTGTTCTCTCTCTGGCTAAGTCCCTTTCTCAGTCTCCAATACACAGCACATAGAAACCACATGCAGAATTTTTTTTTTTTTGCAAAGTGCCCTCTTACTTGAGCATGCTGAAAATGTCTTCTATTGTCTGCGCGTAAAAAGCACAGTCCTGCATTTTTCTCATAGACCCAAGGATCAGAACTGTAAAAAGGCATATTACTGCTTTCCAGTCCTGGAATAGTCTTCACTGAATGCCAACTTGTGATCATTTTGTTCTGCTAACTCATTTCAAACAAAATATTCAGTCTTATCCTTGACGTGCACTCCTGTATATAGATGGTGATGATGTCCTTTTATTGTACTTTACTGTACTACTTTTATTTGTGTGTGGTATAGAATGTTTTATGTGTTTATTAGTCATTTAAATTTAGTCGAAATACATAGAAACTGAGATGCAGTGAAAGGCAAGTATTCTCATTTATGTACATTTTTGTGTCATGGACTATGCGGCCTTTATTGCAGGTTTGTCCTAAGCGCAGTGTCCCCTGCTGTGGTAGTGCCCTCCATGCTTCTCCTGCAGAAGGATGGGTACGGGGTCAAGAAGGGCATCCCTACTCTGCTCATGGCCGCTGGCAGCTTTGATGACATCCTGGCCATTACAGGCTTCTCCACCTGCCTCGGAATGGCCTTCTCCACAGGTACTGCCACACAAAGGAAATTAGGCTTTTGTCTCCCTCTTGTGGGGAAAATATAAGAATGATTTGCAAAGCTTGGCGGCAGACTATCTTGCAGCTCGTTCTTGTAGTTGTGGTTTGCTGGAAATTGTACTGAAATAATTAACGTGTGTATACCACTTACACTAGCTGCTTCAAGTGCCCTGTGACTCGTTTATATACACAATCTGTGTGACATTTAGGAATAACGAACACACTGAAATAAAAATAAACCTTGAAAAAGGGAAATAACTATAGAAATTAAAGTAAAAGTTGAAAAAAACAGAGAAATTGATAAAAGGTGTTAATAATTCAGTAGCATTACTTCCTCTGGTACATTTTAGCCAACCTTTTTATGGTGGCTGTCATTTCTAATGAGACACACTAAACTGAATAGAATTGCTGTATAGTACATTCTGTATGCCTAATCCTTCCATATAATAATATATACCATAAAGACAGCAATATAAAGCTGAATGCAGTGTTATATATTACTGTTTGAGGAAGTGGACCGGCTGTCCTATGTTTACTTATCACTGACTGAGACAACTTCATAACTGATCATTTCAGATATGCTATCTCGAGCATGTTACTGTTTAGTGTGTGTCGTCCTTTTGCTGCCATTGACAAATGAGGTGACTGCTCAGATCATTGGATAATCCAACTCTTTTTACTGGCATATGCACCAGAGCCATACTCTTGCAACATATAACTGTGTCTCATAGGGTCCACTTGGTTCAACCTGGGTAAGGGGGTCCTGGAGGTGGTGGGGGGAATGGCTGCAGGGATGATCCTGGGCTTTTTCATCATCTTCTTTCCAAGTAAAGATGAAGTAAGACTTTTCTCTCTCTATTTACTGTTTTGCTACTCTGTGTTCTCTATCTTCAACCTACCTGTGTGTGTTTCATTAGCTGTTAAATTAAATTATGGAGGAATGTGCTCTTTTATATATCATAAGTACATTACACATAGATCATTGGTTTGTATGCAACTAACTCTTCGAAAATCACACTTTTATACTAAAAATGTGTTTCGGAGTTCATATGAAGATTAAAAGGACCCATATTATGATAAATACTTTTTCCCAGTTCAGTTCACCTGTACCCTGGTCTCCTCTGTATCTACCAGCCCAAAGAAAGGCCACTCTGAAGACCCCCAAGTTTAGCTGTTAGCCCATCCTGCGTTTGATATTACTGCCATTTTCTTTGTCGCAAAGGGAGCTCCTCTGTTTATGCCTACCAGCTCTTTCTGCATTCCCTGCTTCCTCTCACAGCCTTGCTTGACCTCTCCACATCTCCCTCCATAGAGGGGACGCTCTCTCAAAACAACGACTTCATCGGACAATGACTTCTAGCAAATAACTCAAAAATTATGGATATTTTATGGGAATTTTTTGCTGAAAAGTTATGAAATATCTCTCTTGGACAGTAAAAAACTGTAATGGTGGAAATTCGGAGGCCAAATGCAGCAGACCGGCGAGCAAAAGGCCAGCAATAACGAGCACTTAAAAACACCAAAAGGAGAAATAGATGACAGGTAGCAAATTAACTCTCGCGCTTCCCAAAATACAAACTTAACATTCAGAACCCGGAAGCAGAGCGAGAGGGGGAAACTGGCAGAAACAAAGAACAGAACCCGCATGCAGCGGTGCAGTAAAAGCAACTAAATAAGGTCTCGAGAGAAGAGAATTCCAAAGCACCTAAATTGGTGCAGACCTTACGAGAACAAGGGAAGGAATCAAAAGGAAATCTCCCAACTAATAATTTCTCCAAAATATCACAGCGAAGAAGTTCGCAAAAATTCCCTAACTAGAAATATCTTCTGGCTGAAGTGTTAGCTAAAATCAGACACTCTAACAAAGGAGGCGTGGCGAACTTCCAGCTTATATAGAGTTCGGGGAAGGCGCCGCCCAAAGGAATTCAATGTCGACCCGGGACGAGAGCCACAGAGAAAGCCCTTAACACACACACAACCTAAACCATGACAAAAACAGCATAATATGGGACCTATTCAAAAATACACTTATATTTACATATATTTCCAATGATAATCATTTATATTTATATAAAAAAATAATAGTAATAATAATAATTATTATTATTATTGTTGTAACCTCTCTCCCATGTTCTGTCGTTAGGAAAACCTGGTGAGGAAGCGGTCCTTCCTGCTACTCGGCCTGTCTATCTTCGCCGTGTTTGCGAGTCACGTAGCTGATTTCTCTGGTGCAGGTGGCCTGTGTACTCTGGTAATGGCCTTCATAGCAGGAGTAGCCTGGGGAGACTCAAAGGTTTGTCACATATTCAGTCCCTATTATTTACTGTCGGCATTTTATTCAGTCAGCCACCGGTCAATTGAACATCCCACTAACCTGCCTCCAGACTGTATTAACTCCATACATATATCAATGCTAGTACATTTATGAATGCACACTAGCCGTTCATTCAGCCAATTTTTTGACGGCCTTTATAATGTTCCATTGCAGAGCTGACATAGTTCCATATTCGTGGTTTAGCTGGTCTGAATTATTATTACAACGTATTTATAAATTAATACAATTTCCTTGTGGCATAATGACTACCAGAAATGTGTCTTACTTCCCAGAGCAACCATTTTGTTACTTAATGTTCACCGCACATTTCCGGTGGTGAGGAAAGTATGTGTATAGCTTAATAAATTATAAAATGACCAGATGGGGAAAATTAAATTGAAAATGCTGTCATGATTATAGGAAATACTGTGTATGATTTACTGAGGGGCCACAGCTATGAGATCACGCAAGCCACTTTATCTGGTCCTCAAACTCTCAGGCCCCTGTAGCGGCAGTTGTTGGTGTATCCTGGGACATTTTCCAGCCACTGCTTTTTGGGCTGATTGGAGCAGAAATCATAATCACTACACTGGACCCCAGTTCTGTGGGTGAGTAGTGAATGCCCATGTACCCCAAAACCCACTAAGGCAGTCCAATCATCAGCATATATCAAATCATTCAAACAACCACTCAGACAAATATATATTGTTCTAAACCAGTGTTTCTTATGTGATAGTTAAGGATCCAAAATTAGCTTGCTGTCCAATTGGTGACGCAAGTATGTACGTTTGAGGGTTCCTGAAATATACTAAATTTCTAAGCACTGATCACAGATCAGTTTCCCCTGCCCCCTCGCCTCTTCCGCTATAAGCGGAAAAGACCGAACTGGTCCTACGTCAGTGCTCTTCTTCTGAGAGTTCTCATTAATAGGGGCTTTGCCTTCTCAAAAGCAAGATGCACCGCTTTTAAATCGATGATATGGACCACGGGGATAAGGGTGATAAAAATGTTGTTGCCCATCCCATTGAAACACTGTTAGCGCTCTGTGCTGTGAGCCACTGTTTTCCTTGCACAACTTGTTGTTTATCTTGTACTGTTGTTTCTCAGGGCTGGGTATGGCTGCTCTAGGTATTGGCCTGGTTGTGCGTGTTCTTGTCACCTACTGCATGGTGCTGTTTGCTGGATTCAATGTAAAGGAGAAAGTGTTCATTGCCCTTGCGTGGCTCCCAAAAGCAACTGTTCAGGTAATGCAAAATATTTCCATGAATACAAGATGGCTATTTGCAATTTTTTTTTGCACAGAGAACATGCTAAATTAATTGAGCGGTATGCTATTGAGTCTAAATGATTGCAATTGATTTATGATGTGTTGTGCTGTTAAACTGTAATCAATTTGTACCTTCCATACATGTGAATATTGTCTAATATTATGCAACACAAATTAATTATTACCAGAATTTGGCTGTCACCCATGTCAGTTATCACGCTACAAACACAGCAGGATGAAAATGATCTGAATCACATGTATCAGATTAGCCCCTTCAAAACTGTGCATAGCTTTAGGATACAACTATAAAAACCTATTTTCCCCACGGTGCTAAGAATTCAGAGCTCGCACTCAATACAGAAATATTAAATTTCTGAAAACACCCCCATATCTCATTATAGACAGCAGAGTTGTGCTACTTTCAACGCATAGGGGCAAAGAGGGCCTTTGTTAAGTCTTGTTTGTGCCATGTACATCAGATATTTTTACCTCGAAACGCGGACATTTCTAACAGGTTTCTAAAAGGTTCACTGATGAAATTGGAGCTATGCACAGAGTCTTTGATAGGAGGAAAAAATTCTTTTTTCAGATGTCTAGTGGCTTAGATTTTGTGAGTTTTTATGATTTGTTTTGTTCAGGCGGCCATTGGATCCAAGGCACTAGACATGGCCCGGGATAAAGGTGACCCAGTGCTGGAGAAATATGGGATGAACGTGCTGACTGTGGCAGTCCTAGCCATACTGGTGACTGCACCAATTGGGGCTCTGGGTATCGGCTTGGCGGGACCTCGACTGCTGGAAAAACGAGAAGAGCCTGCTTTGGAAAAAACACAAGCAGAGGGTGAGCCATTCTTGTGTCTCGTCAAACAGTGACTAACATGCCAGAGAACAAGCGTACTGTGACTCAAAAGCCCCATATCCCGTTATAACCTGAATTAGGGAACGACTAATGGACTGGCGGCAAATTGGAGGCAGACTTTAAGCAGTAATGCCGCCCAGTCAGAGTCATCCACTGAACATGTGAGATATAGACAAAATGTGGTCCTGAATTGTCAGCAAACTATTTCTTTATTGTCCAAATAGATACAGCACAAGTTAAGCAAATCTGCATATGAAATGACAACAACATATTTTGTGTATATTTTTTGTGGGTAAAAATATTTATATTTTAACTGCGTGATTACATTTGACGAGCCAAACAAAGAGTATGTGAGCGACGTCTCAGTGACCAGGAAATGAACCATGAGAACAAAGCCAAGTTTTGGCCTCTCCGTTCAAACGCAAATTTAAAGGAAAGGGACCACCATTAGTGTTGAAGAATGATTGTGTATCTCAATCACTACAATGAAATGCACAATGTTTATTTTCACAGGTAAACCTGAAAAAATTTCTGATGTGGCATTTGTGTCAGAAGTATCTGTAACGCATGAAAGTAAGTTCTGATGCCGAAGCACCCAGAATTTTGTCTTCAAAGGCTGACAGAAAGATGACTGGAGGAATCGAGAAGAAATGCCAGTGACTGAGATCATCAATGTAGCATCTCAATTAGCTAAACATATTCTATTCTTGACAGTATTTATAGTGCATAAGCAGTATACAATGACATGTTGATAATATTACGAAAATAACCACACTCCGATGTGCGTTAACCACTTAATGAGTTGTTATTTTCATATTATGATCAGTATAGTGTTGTGTATTGTGCTTGTACCACAGTTACCACACATATAAAATTATCCAATGGCATAATTTTTGTGTTTTCATTCAAAAATTGCATTCATGTATGGACTATTTTCCTCCATAATGATTAATTTATGATGCTTACATGCAGCCTCAGCTATCGTTACTAAGTCCAAAAGTGCTGAAGTTCCACAGTGTTATAGTAATTTTCACATAGTGCATTCATCCAATCGTTATAATCACCTTTCTTGCCAAATTTATTGATAGTCATCTCAGAAAACTCAAATGGCTTGTCTCATCTGTGTATGTTTAGCCTTCATTTATGATGTTTGTGACTTAGTGACATAAAATGACAGTTAAATTTAGTTTGGATTTCAAACATGGTAGATTGATACAAATTGTTAAAAGGTTGACATGTTTCAAAGTATTTCATAGCTGTGAGGTTAAAGGAAAATAATGTAACTCCTCAGAACATCCTTCTACCAATCACAGTTGAGTCCTCAACAATCTATGCTATAAACATCATATTAGTTGACTGAGCTTATTTATTCTTCACTGGTAGCTGGAGAACAAAGAATGTTTTGAGAGTGTGATAAAAATGGATATCATATATAAACAATGGATGATGACTCACTAATCTAAACGTGCTGAGAATATTGTGATTTTCTTTGGAATTGCAACTTTAATCCTGTAGCCTTTTCAAAGTTTAGTATTATTATTATTATTATTATTTTGTTGTTGATGTTGTTGTTGCTGTTGTTGTTGTTTTGTTTATTGTTGTAAAGTTTTTAGAAAATATACCACCTATTTCCTTCTGATCCTGATGTTTTATGTCACTCATTTTTATGCATACGATGAAGTTTCTATCTGGAAATGTAGTTTTTTTAAGTACCTAAATAAATAAAATGTTCAGTGGATAGAAGGCATCTCCAGGTCTCTATATTCAAAGCATTGAAATATTTCCTGCAAACTAAAAAAATTCTGTATTATATAAAAGGTGGAGGCATATGTTTTTTTTTTTTTTCAAACTCTGCTGCTTTATGTGAATCACCATGGTTTGGAAAATCCATTAGGGAAAGTTTTTCAGAGATCATCTTTCGTAGAGTCAAAATCCGAGGCTAAGTTAAGGTAATGAGCAGGCTTTTCCCCAGTGAAAAGAAAATAATAGGGTCATGCCCAGCCAGGAGGTTTCACCACAGCACCTTTCTGATGTCTTCTGTGTTTTGTTGAATAAGACATTAAATTCTGGTCTTTCGATCAAAACGCATTGTGGCATAATAATTGATTGGAGGTCCAAGATTGTGATGCATTTTATTTTTCTTTCGAGATGTTTCTCTCTAAAAATGCACTTTTTTCACTGAAACTTAGTTTTGGAGGATACATGTCCAACTAGATTAATAACCCCTCGGCATACCTTACAGGTAGGCACAGCTGACCTTTGGCCTAGGAAAAATGAGGTTGAAATTGGACCTAATCAAATAGGCTTCTAGAGACACCCGATATGCATAACCAGTTTAAATTTGAGGGCTGTTCCGATAATGTTTCAGCAGCTAGAGCAGTAACAAACAATGGGATGACAGACAGACAGACTGACTGACAGACAAACAAACCGATGGATAGACAGACGTCAGAGGGGACGACAATAGTCCATCACCTAGAATCGCTGAGAGGGTAAAAATGAACACATTTTTTAGTATTATTTTTAATAATAAATGAAACTCATCTGGGAGTGCCATCACATTTTGAAACGATTACTAGTTATTAGACATTACTAGTTAAATTAGCTTTGATATACTCATGTCAGGTGAAATGACATTGAATATTGTGCGGGTTTAACACAAATAATTCTAAAAATTGCCATATGAGTTGTCCAAGGGTCATATCTCAGCTAATTTTATTCATAATCCAATTATCCTTTGACAAAATACAGTTAATTCCAGATGATGCTCAAAATCATGGTAAAAATGTTTAATTTCAGTGGAGATAAAAACCTCAAAAATTTAATTATAGTAGGCCTATACATTTTCCATGACCGTATACCTCCAGTAGGAATCAGGCCAAATATCAATTTTACACAGAAAATTGATTTTGATGACACCATAAGAACTTCATCTAGGCCAATGAGACAGATTTGTTTGAAAATAGCTCACATGGTAATTTTTGATGCTAACTATCAGATTCCACTCATTCTTGGAAAAAAAAATTAATTCAAGAATTACAATCAATGCAAGTACTCACAATGACAATCAACTCACCATTAAAGCTGTGTTCTATGATGAATGGCTAATAACAGTGAAGAATATGTTTGGAAGCAGTCAACATGGGAGTTTTTTTTTATTTATTTATCCTTTATTTAGCCAGGAAGGTCCCACTGAGATACAAGTTTTCTTCTTCCAGGGAGTCCTGGTCAAGACAGCAGCATAAATAGTTGTAACATATAAACAAAAAAAGAAGGGAAAAAAATCACATTTCAGATTATACATTACATAAAAACATGCACAGGGGTAATAATTAAAGGAGAAACATACAGGCCATAATCAAGATATCTGTAATACATGGGTGTCTTATTGTAATTGTTCATTACCTCATTTATTTTAACAGAGGCAGTGCTCTATTTTAGTTGTAGAACCTGCATTTCTCTATTTGATCATTTCACCAGCACCATTAGATCTTTCCATCATATTTATTACAGAAAATAAGCTATGCTATTAGGCTGTTTCATGAATTCCAAAAGCAAATCTAAGTGTTTTTGAAAATGTCAGTGAGATACAGTGCAGTATGTTCCCTATTTCTCTCAGTAATGCCTGTTAAAGCGAGGTTCTAGCTTGGCTGCCATTTTTAAAATATAAAATCTAAATAAATTAATTCAAAACACACCCTGCACAATTTAGAAAAATGTTAGAACAGATTTTAAGAAATCTTTGTATTAATGGCTTTAAATTACAAGGCGCAGAATCAAAATGAATCGGTTACCTCTAAAGGCAAAGAAGTCAATTATTATTACTATTTCTTAAATGTTGTTGTTGTCGTTGTAATAATACACAATGAAGACTCAGTATCACTTAAATTTCTACCCTAGTCATCTGCTTTACCCTTGTGTAGAAGGAAACCTTATTACACTTTCTGTTTCATAATTAAAGTAATAGGCTGTATCCTCACTTGGAAGGAAAAACAAAAATAAGCATTTGTATGGTAATTAATGAGCAGAGCAAACCTTGGTTTATGTAAATTAATTGTCTAATTCTGCCATGAATCTGGATAGGTATATTCCATGTCTGGGGTTTGTTGTATAAATTACCTCGTTGTATTCCTCTGATATTTCAAGCAAGGTGTGCATCTGTCGCTACCAATTGAGTTCACTTTTTCCCACATGGAGAAACTATGCAAAAAAGTTATAGATGTTAGTTTGTCAAAGGGAAGTAAGCAATTTTAAGGAATTATTGGAAACACATTCTTTCTGGGCAACAGCTTTTTATAGTTCCACTCCAACTACTATACAGTCTCACTTCACTTAGTCGGTTCTCAACCATTTTCAAAATAAGGTTTCTGTATGTATAGTATGTGACAAATGAAAATGTAAATTAACCCTATCCAGAATTACTCTTTGCTGGGAATAAATGGTTTGCTCAGATAGGCTTACTTTGTTCCCTCAATGAACACCAACGGATGTGTTGTGAGAACTGGGGGAAGTAGAGTGAATTTACTCAAGATTATACCCTTTTGTATAGTGCCTGTAAGGCATGTTTTAATGGAACACCAGACAACATCCAATCTATCTGTCAGCACCAACTGTAGCAAGTAGCCCTGCTGCTGAGTGTTGCATACGCAATCAGTACACTTGGAGTGAGAGCTAAGCAAATTGGGATGTTCCTTGTGGGGTCACACGTCATTAACCCCTTCAGTGGGGTGCCTGCATTCCCCCTGTTCCGGCTGTGTAAGTAGCACCATTTGCACAATCTTACGGTGACTGACTGTGTATATATGATGGCTGAATGTATACTATATATACGGCATTCTTGTTAATCCTTTCCCAATTTGTTCCTCTGTCCAGTTTATTATAGCAAGCTCTCAATCATTCAATGGTTATCAGGATTGGAACAGCATTCCATTCAAGTTCCTCCATCCTGTCTTCGAACAATTTGGCTCTGACAAAGTGTGCACTCTACCTGGCAGTCTTCCTGGGAAGCCACTGGCTGGGCACTGGCAATCCCTGCACTGCTTCTCCCATAGCATATGACCTGAACTGTGCAATTCTTCTCTGTGCTCCATTCCACTGTTTACCATATTACTATCATTAAACCCTACCATTGGATTGTAGTCTGCCTCCTCATTTGATTCCAGGTCTGGATAATAACAGTACAATCCATCTCAAAGAATGTAATTAGCTAAGACGCCTAGCCCGGTTGACACCCTGAGGTTTCAGGGTGTTCGGAATAGTCAGTCAGAGGAAGAACCCCATCAGCTTCACCAGTCCATTGGAGCTCTCTCCAATTAACTAGTTGCTCTGAAGGATATTCTATGGAACTCTGCCACTGGTGCTAAAGCAGCTAGTGCCATTCTGCTGCAGACCCTCCCAATTGATAACTAAGCCTCATACAATTGTAACCCCACCACCTATCGCAGTTTCCTGGCTCAGTGCACAATGGTCTTCGAAGCAAAGCCATCTCCATTCCCCACTGAATGCTCCAGAGTTTCATTTGTCATCACTTGCCTCTCTGGACATGCCTGGGACTGGACTGCTGCCTGTTGAGAGGCAGGAGCTCTTGCAGTATCATTATTAGCTGCTTTTGTCAAAGAAAAGTCCATCGACTTCTATACCCTGGCTGTTTCCATACACTGGGGTACCCGGGCACTGTGTGGCACCTATTTGTTCGGGTTGGCACAGTGGCTCAGGACTAGTTGACTTCCTGCATCCTTCCTAGATCTTGAATTCCATCGCACCACTGTCTCCTTCCTGGGCTTTGTAGTAACTCAGGGTGCTTTGGAAATGGATTACCAGAAAGTAAAGACAGTGCTTGATTGGCTGGACCCTAAAGATCACAAGAACCTGAAAAAGTTCCTCTGGTTTTCCAACTTCTACTGGCAATACTTTTGAGGGTACTTCACTATTGCTGCCCCCTGCCTGGGCCCCCAGGCAGCCTTTGCCTTTAACCATTTAAAATCCACCAGACACCATCCTTCTGAGTAGCTATCCCCTGGCCACCACTAAGCTACAAGTAGAAAAAGAGGTCAAAGAGGTGTTGCAGTCCTGTCCCTCTCCATTGGACGCTCCATCTAATCGTCTTTTCTTCCGGAGAGAGTGGGAAGCAAGTTCTTGGTCTGGGGCCAGGCCTCTAAGCTGGCATCCCATATGGAAATCTCTCTCACTTTCACCCTTGTTTGTCGTCACTTTTGATGGCCAACCATCTGTGAAGACACCCGTGAATTTGTTGCAGCCCATACAGTGTCTGCTCCAAATCAAGAAACTAACTACCCTGCGGTCTGCTGCAGCCGTTGGAAGTTTCCAACCAACTGTTGGCCTGCATAGGCATGGATTTCGTCATGGGACTGCTGCCTTATGGGTTTACAGTCATCCTTACCATTCATGACCGGTTTTCTAAAACAGCCCACATCGCTCCATTGGCTAAGTTGCCAATATCCAAGGAGACTGTCGAACTCTTCCCTCATCACAATGGTTCGTCTTCATGGTGTGCCTTAAGAGATAGTCACTGACCTTGGTCCCCAATTTGCCAGGTGCTTCTGAATGGCTTTTTGTGCCCTGGTGCCACCCTTTGCCCCTCCTTAGGGTTCCACCGAGAAACTAATTACCAGGTGAAGAGGCTGAACCAGGAGCTGGGCAAGACTCTTCACTCCCTAACAGAAAGTCAACTCGCCACATTGTCTCATCTGTAACTTGGGTGGAGCTGTCTCACAATTCGTTACCAGTGGCTGCATTGGGCATGTCTCCTTTTCAATGTTGTCTGGGTTACCAACTACAATTATTCCAGTCTGAGGAGAAAGAAGTGACAGTTCACTTTGCTCAAGTTCTGGTTAATCCTGCCAGCCAGGGCTGGAAAAAGCCTGTGCTTTACTACTACAGCATGTATCTGCCTTACAGAAACAGGAGATTTGTCATCACTGGCCAGCTACAGCCTACCAAGAGGGAGAGAAGGTTTGGCTCATCATAAAGGATATCCTGCTCCATGAGACATTGAAGAAGCTCACCCCCCAGTTCATTGACCCATTCAGCATTTCCCTCTATCCCCACTGCTGTCAAGCTCCTCCTTCCCCATTCCCTTCATCTAGTCACCCTGTGTTTCCTGCCTTGAGATTTGAACTACTGTAATGGTTTCCCTTCAGTTCCCACTCCCATTCCCCTACTCCCCCCAGGCTCATTATTGATGGCCCTGTCTACACTGTGTACCGAATCCATTTGAATAAAATTTGTCACAGAGTATCGTAAGAGTATAAACTATCAATTGTATGATTTGGGAGAAAATGGGAACAGAGGAAGTGAAGATATCGTGGGATATTTGCAAAAAGTAACTACCTTAAAAACGATGGTGTCATGCACGTTTGCCAACTTCACTGGATAATTCATGAGACAATTATAATATTTTTGGATAAAAAAAATAGAGCAAGTCCTGCATTTTCTGAATATGTTATACAAGTTGGATATTGGTAACAAAAACTTGCTCAAATGCAGTAAAATCTGAGGTGGTTGGGCATGTTACAACTTACAGCTAGAAGTCTGGTAATGTGATGTCAACATACAGGATGGCAACAGCCCCTGCCAGACCCAAATAACGATTGTAATGAGTGTGCAAGATTTAGGGCAGGGCACCAGACTATGTGCTAGACTATAAGTGCTGTTTGAATTCTCAATCTTTTGAAGAAACTGTGTTACAATTACTGCGCATGCTCAGAACTTACATCCCAAGAAAGTAAATCTGCTAGACTGCAGTTCATAATCTTATTCCATCCTTGCCAATCAGTCTTTGTTTTTCATTGTATTTATATATTTTAGTTACTCCGGCAATATGATTTTTAAATTGAGGAGCTTTCTGAGGAAATTCGAGGATTCAAAGCGCTATAAGGATTCAAAATGCTATCTTCAGCTTTAGGGATATGAGGAGTGTAAGCTGGTTTCCCTTCCAATAATCATAGAAGAAGAATACCCTCTAGTATTGACATGCAGCTCAGCAAATTTACTTTGTTCAAAGTTGTGAGCATGTGCAGTAATCATGACACAGCTCCTTCAAGGACAGGTGATTCAATGCTTCCAAACTAGACCATTCTTTATCAAAAGAAAGGGAGTGATGCCATCCCACAGTTCTGTTTGATAGCACTATTTAAAGCCAATGATTGACACAGCCAACCGAAAAGTAAGCATTAATAAACGCTAATCGGCTAATTCTAAAGTTACATTTAAAGTTAACTAACGATAAACCACAGAAAAAATTAGCGAAAGCAAATGATAACCGCTAGCTTTTATTACATGAAATTGGCTTCAGTTTGGTTTTTTGGCTCTAAAACCCTAAAAAACAGACCTAGAAATCTGAAATTTTAATATGTTGTAGCTTAAACATAGAGCGTTCCAAATAGGCATGCTAAGATCAGACGATGACCAATGTGTGGGTCTGCATGAATCTTTAAAATGAACAAGTGAACTTAAACATTAGTTTACATTCAACAAACAGTTTATTTACAGTACAAAAAGTACCACAACATTGGGTTTGTTCGCTTGCAGCACATGCATGCTTGAATATAGCTCCGATATATTGACCAAGCTAGCTCTGATCCAACTTCGTCCATTATTAAGTCCAACTTCGAAAACTTGTACAGTATTCTCCACATAAGTGGGTAGGGTCAAGCAGAGCATTTCTTACCTGATTAAGCTGTGTAGGCCTACCCAATTTACTGGAGAGCTTGTCTCATTGACAAAAGTAACACTCAAGCATTTCTCTTTGCCACGCAAATGCTGCTCGACCTTTCCTCCCTCACTGCACTGAAATGAATGAATGAAGATAATCAATAAAGATAATTTAGTCCACTCATAAATGGGCCCAGTTTTACAAAAGGTTAACTTTTCTGGAACTTCCGCGCTACCTTTTTGCCACATTCGGTGATATAACCTGAGCTTTATGATTGTTTCAATTGTTTAAATTAAATCAAAGACAAAGATTTGAAACGCCTTTGCATAATTTTGAATAAGGCTGATTGAAACGGACTAAATTGTGTGTCCAGATGAATGATTATCAGCTTACCTTAACGAGGGGGAGGCAGTGGTTAAGCGTATTTGACTTTGGAATGAAAGTTCTTCAGTTCAAGTCCTTGCCACAGCCTTCACGGTGTGTTCTTGGGCAAAAACACTTCAATCCCACAGTGCCTCACTCCATCCAGGTGTATTATTGGGTTCCAGCAAATTGTCGGGGAAACCTGATCAAGCGGAAGGTAACCCGCGATGAACTAGCATCCCACTCAGGGAGAGCAGCAATACTCCTAGTTGCTTCATGCTACAGAAACCAAGGTTGAGCACCAGCCTGATTAACCATTTGGCTCAGGGCAGGCTTTGCCCTGCCTTCACAGGGAGAACTTGCAACACCAAATGGTGTAAAGTGTTTTTGAAGTTAATATATTGTTAATTAGGAAAAATGATTGAGAACACGAGATTGAGAACTTACAGCTGTTTTAAATGGATGGTCTGTGCCCACCCAATTTTCAGTTCTGTCTAGGGCAATGTACGCGCCCTGCTGTGGCATAGCCAGAACTGAAAATTGGACAGACACAGAACATGTCAATGAAGAAAGGAGAAGACGCCTGCACACTTACTCCAAGCCACACGTTGACCAGACGGAGATCCAAGTTGGATCGAAACGTTGTCCTTTTTTAATCAATAAGGATTTCCTTTGGTGGCTAAGGTAAGTAAGTGTGCAGGCGTCTTCTCCTTTCTTCATTGACGTGTTTTATTTGATTGCCTTGCACCTATATGCGATGTGCGTATAACTCTTTCTTCGTACAGACACAGAACATCCCATTAAAACAATTATTAGTCCTGACTTGTTATCAATCATTTTCCCTGTTAATAATAAATTCTCTTCTCTCTGAAAACATGGCACACTATCACATTGGAGGTGAACTGAACTTCAAAATTACATAATGATGTGCAGCTGCTGCTGCATTGACTAATCACGTATTCAGCCAACAGCAAGCAGGCAAAAAAATTAGCGGACCTAAAGTCAATGGAACTAAATTTATTGGAAACTAATCAGTCTTCTTAGGGTTTTCAAAATAAGTGGAAATGCTCATCTACTACGGACAAAGTAAGCTTCACTAATTTGCTGTTAGCAGATTAGCAGAACCATGCCCACCACTGTTTTAATCAACGCACTATCCATTTGGGCTTTCAAATTCGTGCTTTCCCTTTATCTTCAAATAATTGTAGAGAGGCAGAATCTTCAGAAAATTATCAGACTTTATTCCAGCTCATGACCTAAAGCCCGGAGTAGTCCTTACATGCAAAGAACAACATCACACTCATTCCAAATGGCCTTTTTTTTATTAAAAAAGAAAAAAAAAAAAACCCTCTTCCAATCAGATTACACTGGTTATCTCTTATCTCTTTCACTTCCCCTAGTGGTTGGCATGTTCTCTGTGGGATTTTCTGGAAAATATTGGTGGCACACGGAGGTATTGTCCCCATAAAAAAAAGAGAAAATTGCATTTAAAAAACAAGATACAAATGGATATGTAAATGGCTCAACTGATTATGTTTCCAGTAATGTATATATAATTAATGAAATTGATAAAACCTACAGAAATCAACTGAACAGAACCTGATTGAATCAACTGAACAGATATTAATAAAAGCTACAGAAAACAACTGAAGAGATATTGATTAAAATTAACTGAACCAATATCATAGTTGGGTTCAAGTACTTTCAAGTATTTTCAAGAATTGGGTGTAAGTATTCTTTTTTAAATACCAAAGTGCTTGCACTTGTATTGGAGTACTTCCTGTTAATGCCTAAAGAACTTGTACTTGTATTCAAGTACTTTTCAAAGTTCTTGACCAATCTGTCTCCTAAGTGCTGACAGAGATTGGTCAAGTACTTGAAAAGTACTTGGATACAAGTGCATGTACTTATTATTAGGTATTATTAGGCATTAGGCCTAATAATATTATTAGGCCTAATGCCTAATATTAGGCATTATTAGGTAGTTCTCAGATACAAATACAAGCACCATGGTATGTAAAAAAAAAAAAAAAAAAAAATGCTTGCATACAATTCTCAAAAGTACTTGAAAGCACTTGGACCCAACTGACCGATATTAATCAAAGCTACAGAAATCAACTACTTATGTGTGTGTGTGAACTAATTATTTGTGTGTGTGTGTGTGTGTGTGTGCGCGCGCGTGTGTGTGTGTATGTGCATGTGTGCGTGTGTGTGTATTACTGCTGCTTACGTAATACGGTTACTGATTATGGTTAATGATTTGCTGATAAATATGATGAGTAATTCTGATATATGATCCTCAACACTTTCCTTAACCTCATGACATTTTCCATTGAGGTTAACAAACAGTGGTTTAGAATTTGACCAGGGTTCTGCCGATGCTGCTCTTGTGAATCCACCGACCTCCACTGAGCCCAGAAAGTTTTTTTCCCATCCGGCACTATTTTTTCAAGGATCAGTTAAAATGAATGCATCCAGTGTCCAATAAAACCGCTACAAACAAAACATTAATTACCCTAAATATGCTCTCCCCTTCTGTTATTGTCAAAATAGCAAGCTTTCGTTTTCGACCCACGCCAAGGCATGGCCAGTTCACGGGAATCGTCTATGCTGGTCATTATTGATATTGAAAAACCTGCCCACTAGTGATGGAAACACCGAGTGTGCAGTGGCATCCGAGCGGCATTCGTGGGCAAATTGAATCTGAGGCTGTGGCCAAATGATTGGCGCGGTTGTCTCAATCTAATGAAAGACAGGCAATTATAATTGGGGTGGGGTGCATGGCCAGATCCAGGGGGGGGCAGGGTTGGGCTACGCCCCCCCAGATTTTTGCCGGGCCCCCCAGCTCTTCCTGACTTACTGACGTATACTTCAGCCCATTGACTGTGTGCTTCAGCCAAAATCTAAAGATCATTCAATCACTTAATAGCATTTTTCAAATGGATTTTCTTGATGTTTCTGTTTGGCTGGCCGAATATTGGCGACGAAGTCTGTAGCTCCACCTCTACAGTCACTTATAAAACTGATATCAACCGGAAGTTTCTTACCACTCTCGTCTCGCCTGGAGTAGTTTTCAGGCGTGTTAGATAGCGATTTCATTAACTTTTGATTGTACAATTAGTTTCTACTAGTAAACACTAATATCCCATACCTTAATTTAAGCTTATCTCTTCATATTTCATCGTCGACATACTCTTTCAGTTAACATAAATAGGTAAGCTCGTCCTGTTAGCTTTGTTATCCACAACCACTTTTTTCTTATTTGCATACGAGTTTGTTTAAAGGAAAAAAATGACGCATCGATTTATAATCACCAAAAGCATCGACTAGCACAGACACATCTAGTGCAAGACCTACTCAAGAGCTGGCAGAGCGAGCTAGTGTTAGCTTTTCTTCCTCTCCTGGTGCGGAGGATAATGCTACAGCGGGTGATACAGTCAGCAAGCATGGTCTTAACGACAGGCCTCCGATTCGTCCAGTGTGAAAAACGTGCCTCATGCGGATTTTTTGCCAAGATCCTCGGCATTCAACTCAAGTTGTACCGCTCTAGACCATGGTCAGAATACTCAGTAAAGCTAGATGCATATTTCTGTTTCCCCAGTCGAAAGTTTGCGGCTGAAAATGAAAAAGACATCAAGTTCACTAGATGAGGTTTCAGTAATTGAAAAATGGCATTAGAGTCTGACTGGGGATTCAGTTAACATGCCTCTAGCCTAGTGGTTCTCAAACTCCATCCTGGGGGACCACTGTCACTGTGCATAGGCGGCCTTACCTATGTTTCAACCGTTTCAGCTGAAACGGGCCCCGCCCTCCAGGGGGCCCCCAGCTGCCAGGCCAGAATTAATATCCTAAACCTTGACTGTATGAAAACATGCAGAGGCGCACCGCTGGAGAGGCAAACGGGGCAAGTATTTGAGGCTCCCCAAAACGGCAAATGTTTGGGATCCTCGATAGCCACTCAAATTGGCACATTTTGTAATGACTTCAAAAAACCGCATTAAGCCTTCTATGAAGGCATTATAGCGCACCCCCGGCCGATACGCCCTCTCGGAGTTGTGGCGAATGGGGAGAATACACGGCTTTCCGTGGTTGGAGTTGCCGGTTTTCTCTGTCAGATATATTCATTGCACAAAGACTGAGCTAGCTAAGAAGTGTAGTAATTATTCATTGTCGACAAATGATTAGCTTAAGAACTATGGTAGCTGATACTCTGAAAATTTCGGAAATACAGTCGTCACCTTAGCCAATGTTGCTAGTGCCTTGGACTTGGTATGTGAACAAAAAAAAATTAAAAAAAGTAATTTGCTTGCTCCATTCCGGAGGTATTTTATAATTAATATAACGGTGAGCTTTGATGTAAACATTGTATTGCATTATCTAGCGATGTTATGCGTTTTTTACGCATTAAACTATCAATGAAAATTATTTCTGATTTCAGGCCAGGTCACGGTCCAAATAGTTTCTGATCGATAAGATGCGTTCGTAATTCGCAAAATTTAAGTTGCAAAATTAAAGAACTTGTCTACTTGGCTTTTATTGGTGTCTGATCAGTAGCCTATTTAACGAGCGTATGCTTCCAGCCTTCATCGAAATGCTTAATGTGGGAAGATTTCTAAAATTAGAAGTTAGGCCTATAAGGTAACTTCCAGCTACTCTATACCCAAGGAGTTTTGGGACATAACCCAACCAAAGCCAACGAAAAGCTTGTTTTCTGGGATAAGTCGCAGTTCAGGCATCTCTGCGCAGAAACCGCAATCGGGAAGAAAATTACCAGTGCGGACCTGTTCGATTTTCTCATATTTGTTATCAGAGCATAAAATTAATGTTACACACTATTCCGTGTTTTAATATAACGTAAGCTAAATGTACTTTGTGCGAAAAAATCATGCTCTTTCATTCAAATTACATTGCAACTTTATTAAAACATTAATACGGTGAACATGCTGAAAAAGTATTGATGGTTTAGTATACATCATTACAATCATAGCTCTGGCAAAGGCAGCCTCATTCTCTGACAAAGTGGAGGGATATCCCGTCACCTAGTGTGTAATGTTTATAGCTACAATGCGAATTTGAATTTAAGTCATCTAGTGCTTCTTAGCCTAGTCCACTAAAGCGACATTAAATTATACTGGTGGGATGTCGAAGTTTGAATTACATCTAAGTTTTACCGTTATCCCAGAGATTATGTTGTAGAGTTATCCAGTAACCCTGTCCCCAAAGAAGAAAACAAATAATAGGTTTGCAGTGCAGTTTGCAATACAGCTAGCTTGTTGGGCTGAGTTGCACATTTCAGTTTTTGAGAAATGCATCACATTTACACACGCATATATTTTTATTGCCAATATTTTAATAAATCATCACAAATAAACATCAAGTTTCAACCAGAAAAGTTAACATTTCACTGAAGAGGCTAAGGTGTAAGCTTTCATCTAGCAAAATGATGAAGCTCTTATGTTTCATAGGGCCCCACATTTGCTTTTGAAACGGGCCCCAGATGCTTAAGGCCGCCACTGTCACTGTGTATGCTGGTTTTCATTGGAACCACAAATGCAACTCTAGAATTCTATTAAGCTGTTGATTTGTTTTAATTAGTTGGATTTCTTTTACCCTCTAACTTCACATTATGAGAGAAATGCTATGCCTGCCATAGGGAAATGAAAGCCCCATGTCCATAGAGTGTGTATAATGCTGCAATACAAGTAATTGCACAAGGTCTAATATATTAACTAATCCAAGTCATACAAAAGTTAATTATTGAGGCGCCCCGGTGGCTCATCGGTCTAAGCACGCGTACCATAAAGGCTGTGTCCTTCCTGCGGCGACCCAGGTTCGATTCCGGCTCGGGTCATTTGCCGCATGTCTTCCCCCATTCTTCTCCCCAACTTTCCTGTCTCTCTACACTGTACAACTGTCAAATAAAGGAAAAATTCCCCAAAAAATAATAATAATAAAAGTTAATTATTGAGCCCCTATAGGTTGCTGCACACAAGCTTAAAGTTCTGATTTTTTTTTTTTTTTACAATATAAACACAAAACAGGTGCAAGTCATTGTCAATTGCTCTGCCAAATAAATGGTTCAATTTAGTGGCCATTCATCAATAATTATACTAATCAAAAGGCTACTGATATTTTGAAAGTTATTGGTACATCTGTTTAAATTTATCTCTTATTATTCTGCAGTTTCCCACATAGCATGATGTGAATATTAAACTTTAATTGCTCATAGCATGCATAACTATTTTTGGCAATATTGCTAAAACCATACTGAGAGGAATAGATACAGTACTACATTAAAAGCATAGGAGAGACTGTAAGGTTTCTTGCTGTTAATGGGTTGCCCCTCTGTGGAACCTCTGAGAGCCCTCTGTCTATGAATGATGATTTCTCTGCTGGGCTTTTCCTGAAGCTGTTTGAGTACACACTCACAAAGAATGCTAAGCTTAGAGAGGTCGCCAGTAGTATACCTCAAAATGCAAAGTATACTTCTCATAATTTGTAAAATAAGATAATTAAAACCCTGGCAAATTTGGTGTTGGTTCAGATTTAAAACAAATATGATCATGCTGACTCAACAGGGTTTTGCATTAAAAGTGATAGATGCAACATAGAAAATCTATCAATAATTAGTTTTTTTCTGTAATTCTCTCCTTCCACCTTGACTTCACTAGCACTTACACTTAGCACTCTCCTCCTCTGGTGGTGTGTACCTACTCTTTTGTTTACTTGAGGTTCTTCATTGTAGCTTGCAATGCTTCCATCATTTTGTAAGTCGCTTTGTAGCGTCTGCTAAATGGAAATATTAACAAATATTAACAAATACTAAACATTTTGAATAAGAAATGGCATGGTTTTTTTTTTTGCTTGAGTGTCTGAGTGTGTGGAGGGATGGGTTGGGGGGTGGTTTAGGCCTCAGTATACTGACAACTAGACACTAGACCACCACTGTGTACCATTACACCCCCCAGAAATTTTGACTGCACCCCCAGTCAAAGCAGGCTGCATCCGGCCCTGGTGGAGTGATTGATTTCTCTAGCGCTGTACTTCGATGGTCGAGAGGAAAGTTTTGTTGTTATATTAATGCCAGCAAAGCTAAATAAATCTCAGTCAAGTCCAATACCATTTTTTACATGTTGATCTATCAATGTTTAATAATCAAATAAATATGTTGGGCCTCCGCTAGACAGACGTTAGATAATTGCCTTTTTATTGTAATTGATGGTTATGCTGCATACTTTCTCTTGATGTGATGGGAAATATCTAATTTTCTTTTTGCCTAGATTTATGGGAACAAAATATGATCACTGAAATATTCAAGGAGTACTCCATAGTAAAGGAGGCTATTTTGATTGCAGCCTTTCTCATTGTCTTATCATCACTGAAAATGCAGTCAAAGAAAAAGCACACTAATGGGAGAAAAACAAGAGGAAGGTGAGAGGAGGGTAAAACTCCCAAAAGCTGAAAACTATTTTTTGGCTCGTCGTGCAATGTGCAGCATGATGACCTTTTTAGGGGCTACATGCCACTGATTTATTGTTTCCAGCTCGATCATTTTGCTGACGCAAGACAGTCGGTAACTGGATGTTAGTGCATAGCTTGCACCCAGTTTTTGTTCGAAGATAGAGTGGTCACTGATTAGGAGATTTAACATTCACAAGAAAGCGTTTAATAATGGAAAAATTCAAGTTTTGCCATGCTATAAATTCGGGGGGAAAACAGTCAGAAAAACAGTTCTTCACAAATTCTTTGTGTTAGCTGTTGTTTGACTTATGTGGGAACTTGGCGGGCTGTTTGGCTACATAGAAACTGAGCGAGGCATTTCCAAGTCTGATTTGTACAGCCATTAATTGTTTGACAGGCATTAGACCATATAATGATTGTAATAGTCATTAATGGTACAAAATATCATGTAATAAACTTGCTTATGAATTGTTGAAAGTTTTATCCATTTCGCAGTCTTGTTAAGCTTCATAAGAAATGTTTGAAAGATAAATGACAGTTGTTAAGTCATATTCAGAAAAGTAATCAAAAGTATTTGGATTCAAAATTGAAAGGCAGAAATTTTCCATCCAGCACTTCTAGCATCTTGGGCAGAACCCTGTTGAAAATATGATGTAATTTTCAGATTATTCAAAAGTAGCCCAGGAAAAAATGGAATTGCTTTTTATGACATTAATCACACGCATGATCTTTGCAGATGTTGAGTTTTCTGGCAAAAAATTTTTGAAATCTCTGTCATGTACATAATGTACCAATAACCAGGCAGTATTGCTGTGTTGGCTACGTAAGTGGTCTCATCTAATACCAGGGCAAAATACTTTGATTTACGGTCCCTTCCCAACACTGACCAGTGTTAAGCTGTTATATCTTGGATTTGCAACAAGACAATGTCAATGGAGTGGGGGATTCGACTGATCTTTATTGCAGCGGCTGGACCCAATACATCAAAGCATCACTACAACTGAAAGCACCACAAACTTTTCACCCATGGTGAATTGAGCTTTAGATTTGAATACAATAATTAATGAGCCAGAGGGTGAGACAGATGAACAATTTTTTTTTTTTTTTTGGTCAGGTTAGTTTGATTTACTTTAATTTAAAAGAAAGATAAAATGGCCAATCAGATTAATCCTCAGTTTTATCTTTGAGATGAGTGTGCTTGTGTCATCACAGTCTGCACATTTTTGACAGCATTACTACTTCGACAGACCTGACCAATGGTATATAACATTAGGTTCTGTGGGCAGCCACCACATTAAGTCATATTGCATGCATGCAGGGTTGTACCTGTGTTTGAAAATGTTTTTGATGCAAGGTAGTGGCAAGCTTCTTCTCAATCTTTGCCGATGGCTACCGTCGCTTTACTTGAATAAATGTCTGGATGTTTTTGCTTGGAGCGGGGCTATCACAAAAGCAAACTAAATTTGGATGTTCTCAGGCTAACAGGCGTTTTTCCAGGGCGCTTTATGTCACACAAATACTTCCTGATCATTTTCTAAGAGTTAGGAACTTTCCTCAGCAAAAAAATATGATTTGAACACAGCCTTCAACCGGGCCTGTGCCTGATGGGTCAAGATTGGGCCTGTTGTCACATGATTGCTAAAAACTGACATTCAGTTGATCAAACTCCGTGTGTGAGGGGATCTGAGTCAGTCAGAACGCATGACTGTCGTGACCATGCAGAATGTTTACTGCAACAGCTGCCATCTGCTGGGCAACATAGTTGTTTGCACTGGTAAAATCACTGGTGCGAAGATGGAATTTTTGGTGATCTGTTATGATGATTATATGGATATATATCTACAGCAAATTATGAAAATGGGCTCGCGACCCTCCATCGACACCTCTGCGGCTTGGAACCAGTTTGCGGCCCATAGTTTCAGAAACGCCGTTATAGACAGGGGTGCACATAATTGGTGCACTGGTGAGCATGCACCTCAAAAATAAAAAATGTGCGGCAAAAAACTTGAAAGAAAGCTCAATTGCATGCCAACATATTTGGCATTTTGACTGATTTACTTCGACTACTGGAATAGGATATTTCTCCATACGTCTCTGGTAAGACAGAAAACATTATGACGAGTGTGTTCATTAATTATTAGCTTTTAAAGTGCATATCCTGGACCAAATTCATCTTTCTTATCTAAAAGATTGTGCCTTTATACACCAAATCTTAAGGGTTATTTTGCCAAGGGTGGTCCATGTATAGAACAATTTTTGAACATTAGGCGCAGCCGGATAGCTCACTTGGTTAAAGCACTGCGTTGCTGTGCAGAAGTGACTATCACATTGCAGGTTTGAGCCCTGGTCATACCAACCGGCAGTGGTCGGCACCTTTTTCAGAGTAGCGCACAATTGGCCATTGCGCTACAGGGTTTCAAATTGGGAAGGGACTGCCGGGAAAATAAATAAACAGCTTTGTTCGTTGCTCAAGCGCCTCCTGTTGGCCAGGCGGGCGCTCGTCAGGAAGATTCTAAGCCTGTTCATGTTCGGGTATCCTCCGCTCTCGTTCTGAACTTGTGAAGATTCAACCAATGAGTGTATAAGAAGCAGTGGCTGACAGGCACGCGCTTCGGAGGAGAGCCGTGAACTGTCTTCACTCTCCTGAATTGGCAACAAGCGGTCGCAAATGAGTAAGCCTTGTACATAGTTCATCAATTGGGCATTCCAGATTCGGGTGGGATTGGAGATGCCAAATTTAAAAAAAAAAAATAATAATTTTTTTGTAAATTACCAGAAGCGTCTGGAAAAATCCCCAAGGAGTCCTTGGCCATATTGATCCAGATTCGTGATGTCACCTGCGGTTCCCCCATATCCAGGGCGCTGAGAGACCCAGTGCCTGCATGGATCATTTTGCCCTCACAGTCTTGTCTTAGGGGAATCTGTGGGTGCAAACACCATCACGATTGGTGTTACTGCACCCTCTCACAGTACCCCTGTTGACCATTCTGGCCAAATACTTCAAATGACGCCCAAAATCGCAAAAAATAAACACTATCAACAATAATGCAACCTCCGAGTATATGCACTATCAACAGAATGACCAGCTTCACCTATGAGCTGCGGGAACCGCACGTGACGTCAGAGAAAGTAATTTTCCCGGGGAGATTCAAATCGTAAGCTTTTTTCGCGCCAGACGAATTCGGCCTAAAATATTGATATTAAACCAGGTGTATCTGACACTGACAGATGTATATTGGTTAAAATGCGTAAAGTGAATAAAACTCTTATATAGTATTTCAAAATTCGGTGCACTTTACGTTTTAAATCAGCAAGGATATGCACTTTAAAGTTTACTCAGCTTTCATCCCAGCTAGCAAAACATGAAATCCATCAAAGCAGGGGAAAATCGGCATGGTCCACATTGGTAATTTTCTGCCCGAATTCTGTTTCCCTGCAGAGCTGCCTGAACTTCGACTGCCAGAAAACTTGCTTCTCGTTGGCTTTTGTTGGGGTATTTCCCAGAATTAGTTGAGTACTGAGCGGCCGGAAACTGCCTTTATTTCCTCATCTTTGAATGTTTAAGATCTGCGCACATTATCCGTTTCGAAGAACGTTTGAAAGCAGACATTCGTTTTCAAGGTGTAGGCCTATAATTTACGCCAATTACTGCTCAGACGCTACTAAAAAACAAAATAGATGTGATCTTTAGTATTTCAATTTAAATTTTGTGAAATTTTATCGACCCAGTCCCGGAGACTACCAGACCGTAACCTGGCCCAAATCCAAAAACCTCTGTTATGTTCATGGGTAATTTAATACAAAAAAAAATCGCAGGAGCTAGCTAGATAATGCTTTGAAAATGCCTTCTAGGATCGCCAGTGTCATATAAGACATCAAAGCACACCGTATATTAAATATTAAAAATCTCCGCAATGCTACAAGCGAAGTAGGCCTACTTACTTTTTTGCTGAGATGCTAAGTGTTGCCCCATTTCAACGAGAGCACCGATGCATGCATATCCCTTCCAGAAGCTTTGTAATCCTACCTTAAACTCCAATATCTTTTTGGAAAATTTCTATAATAAATCAGCAGTGTTATATCTAACATTTTACGTATTACAGTATATCTAATTTCCCATGCTGAAAAAAACTATACTCGTACACAAAAAACCCACTGTTCCCTTGGATTGCATCTGTAGACCAAAGGCTGTGTGTTCAAAGGCTGTGTGTTCTTGACTTGAGAGCAATCAGAGGTTGTTTTTGACTGGAAAGCATGCTTGTTTAAAGCATTGCAGTGAGTTTCGCGATAATGTTGGATCTCAGGATTAACGAGTGTGTTGAAGAACCTTGAGCAACGAACATTCTCATTACGTGGGTTTCCCAAACACAATCGTAAGACGGGGCCTTAAGAGGAATTTTGCAAAAAGTTTCTTAGCCAAGTGCGTCCTCGCTAAAGCATTAGTAGTTGATAAATCGATGTTGTGAGATTAAATGCCCCTCGTTTTAACCAATCTACACTGAAATACAATATTTTGAAAACACATCTTCATCATCATTACTGTACAAAATTGATTTAGTGTCTTTTTAAATTAAATTAGCCCACAAAAATATTACAACAAAAGATTACAAGAATAGAAATGATTAAGAAAAGGCTAAATAATGACATAAACTCATTTAACCTATGTCTGCTCATTTCATTGTTATTCAATCCAGAGCCTTTTTGCTCCAATAAATTGGCATGTGGCAACGCGGTGTCTGACCATCGGTCATAGAGGGTAAAAAGTCACAAAAGTTAGCATTCACAATGGAAGAAATCCTCCTCTTGCTTGATGAAATTGAACATAAGAAAGATTAAATGTTTTCCAAGTCGAAGTACATATATATTAAGAAACATTAGTGTTTTTTTTGTTTTTTTTTTCTCAACTTGCTCTTTTATGGGCTGATTTGCATCAAAAACACATGCATATTGAGTGCTCTGCAAGAAAGGATGGCTATGATGATGACACCTTGTAGGATGGGCACTGCGTAAAGAGTGAGCACCAGGGAGCATCTCCAGGTGCTCCCTTGAGAACCACACGAAAAAAGTTATGTGCACCCCTGGTTATAGAGGACATGTTTACACGGTAGGTGTTTGAATATCAGACTGCTGAAGCTTAAATTAGAGAGCTGGAGTTATAGTAGCTCACCAAAGTTATTTCAGTACAGTTTTCCAAGCAGCTGCATAAGAGGCACTGCCATGAAGTTCATGAAAGAGTAAACATTCACTAGCAAGGACTACGCCACAACGAACTGAAGTTGAAGGTTTAATGGATTGAGGGATGAGAGGGTGGGTATGGAAGTAAAAGAGGGATGTTCGTTGAGGTTGTCTGGAGGACATGTTGTTGACTGGGCGGAAGTAGACTCTGTGTGGGGGGTTCCGTCTCGGCGTTATCCACCAGAGCTGATGTCGAGCCCCCCAGACGGTACCTGAAAGAGACATGAGAGAGGTATGCATCAGGTTGGGATGAGGGGATGAGAGTAGGGATGTGGATGAAATGATGTAGGAAGGGAGGAAGATGAATGGGAGAGGATGAAGGGATGAGGGTAAGGATGTGGCTGGGATGGGGTAGGAAGGGATGAGGATGAATAGGAGAGGATGAAAGGATGAGGGAAGCGATGTGGATGGGATGAGGTAGGAAGGGATGAGGATGAATGGGATGAGGGAAGGGATTTGGATGGGATGAGGTAGGAGGGGATGAGGATGAATGGGAGAGGATGAAGGGATATGGGGAGGGATGTGGGTGGGAAGGGATGAGGATGATTGGATGAGGATGAAGCGATGACATAGGAAGGAGATGGATGAAGGTAAGGGGAAGAGGGATGGGTGGGTCGAGAGATCTGAGTCAAACGGAGAGGAAAAATCTGGACTCGGAATAAGACTATTTATGCTAGGAATGTGTGAGCCATGGGGGGAAGACAGATCTATGATTAACTGCTTTTTTCCAGAGTATTTTCGAGTGGGGACACCTATTGGACTGATTCGAAACACTGGAAAATGAGGCTGGTCGAATGGGCCTATCATAAATCCCTCTATGACTTCTTTAGCTAATAAGGTGTCAACGGTGTTAGGTTCAGTGAGAGCTAACTGAAGATTGTGGGAGATGTGGGATGTGTCAGGAAGCACTTCAATACCGGGGTGAAAACCATGTGTGAAACCATTGATGAGAAAGTGAACAAACTGTCTATCTGGATGGTTTTGAAGAGCAGTGGCCAGAGCATTTACCTTAATAGGTGTGCCGAGATGCTGTGCTAGTCAGTCTGCCGGTGTGGTTGGATTGTGGGGTCAGGTCCTGGCAGGGGCACCTCCGCAGAAGGAGCAAGCATGTAGGAGGCGGCAGTTGGAGAGGGCACAGCCAATGTCATTAAAGTTATTACATAACATCCTGCCGCCCTGATAGAGGATTAGCCTTCCCCGTTTGTCAACCCCCTTTGGCATGGGGACATTAACTGAAAGACGTATATCTGCGGGCTTAGGGATGACGTGAGGGGGTGGTGCGGTGGGTGACAATCGGTTGAAGACTGTGGTGCCGCATGACAAAGAGGAACATGTGCGAGACTGGGGAGCGGTGACTGTGCATGCTGTGGCAGGGTGGGAGGGGGCTCCGCAAAACTCACAAGGAAGTGAAGTATGGGCTACGAAGATACGGCAGTAAAGCTTGGAGTCAAGGGCACCCCAGTATGTTCCCTGGTTAAATTGTAAAATCCGGCCAGCTGCCTGGTTAGCAAAGTGGACATGGTAAGTATAAAACCCAGTCCCTCCAAAACGTAAGGCCATGTCAGGCACTATGGATAAATAATCATCCAGCTTGGGCCTACGGGCAGGAAAAGCTGAACAAATGATGTCACGGTATAATGAAAATGCTAGAGCGAATTCTGTGGGAGTTAGTTCTTTGGTTCGAGAAGATGCCGGTTGACGGAGCTGAACTGGACCGAAAATAGTCTGCATCTCCCTGGGCTGGTTAGTGTTAATGGTGGAGGTATGGAGGAGCTGGGCTAAATCTACATAATTACCTGAAAGAATCTATCGCCGTAATATGGGAGAAACAGAAGAAGGGCGATGGATAGATGAGGCTGGCTAGGTAGGTGGAGCAGCTGTGGCTAGTGTGTAATTATTAGCACAATGAGAAAAAACATTTGGGTGTTGGGGAAAGTAGGGGAGGAAGGGGGAAAGGATAGATGAGTAGGACGAGAATTGGGAGGCTGAGAACCAACAATCTGATAGGCTTGTGGTGGGGCCCCTGATATTGCTGGGCAGGGCTGTTGAGCTGCTGTGGTTGCCATGATGGAGTGAGGCAGAGCAGAAGCTGTGTAATAGGGAGTGGCTGAAGGAAGGGTAGAGAAAGGGATGATGGGATGGAAGGATGTATGTGCACGGGGATTTAGTGAAGCCTGCGAAGACAGGGATGAAGAGGGCTGAAATCATATTAGAAAAATCAGGCACAGTGGAAGCAGGCACAAGGGGTGATATGACCTCCCCCCAGCCAGGGGGGGCTGATGGAGCCGGCTGTGGTCTTTCAGACGGAGGAGGCTTGAAGACGTTGCAGGTGATGGCGCTTCCGATGATTGGTGGGGAAGCAGGAATTGCGAGAGACGATGCTGGATTGTTTATGGAGGTTGAGTAGAGATGTAATAATGTTGCTTTGTTGTAGCTGCGGAGGAATGGGATGCCTTTCTCTCAAAGGGCTCGTTGGAGGCGGGCGACAGTCCAGTCTCTGATAGCGAGTTGTGGACACGGAGACGGCCGGTACGAGGAGGAGGGAGCGCCGCGAGTACGGAGGCTTGAAAACCTGGTGGTTGGTGATGGTGACTGTTGTTGTGAACTGGGCAGGCGATGGGTCTTGTGGCTCTGCTTATGACGCCTGCGGTTGTAGGTCTGTGATAATGGAGGTGAGGAGGCTTCGGATCTACCTGGAGTCAGGGAGATCTCTTTTGGTGATCTTGAGCGGAGAAGTTGGCGTGGCTGCGGAACTTTAACCACTGAACGGAATCTGCCCGGTCGGGACGTTTGGCTATGATGTGGTTGCTCTGTCCCACCTGGATGGCCAGTCTTGATTGTGTCATTGAACAGTTCCTCGTCTGATTCCGGCGCGTTGATTTGAACTTCGGAATCCATGGTAAGAGGTCTCGATTATGAGCTAGTTTAATAATTGTTGATGCGTGAAGCATGATCGGTCTGTACTCGAGAGATCTGAGTCAAACGGAGAGGAAGGGGCTGAACAGGCATAAATAGGCTTGTCCGGTGATTGAAGGTGGAGTTGAGGCGTGGCCCTGCTCCCGAACCTAAGTTAACGTATTAACTTCATTTCTGTGATTTTTGTGCGCAGACAAAACCGCTATTACACAAAAACGAGGTAATATGGGCAGTTTAACAGTCATATTTTCATGTGTTTTGTTGATATGTTAAGTTGTGGTGCACTTCACATGAATGTATGCATTCCCATAACATGACATATTTTTGCAGGAGATAAAATCTGGAAACGTATTGAAAAAATCTGCTCTGAGCATGGAATAATGCAATTCTAACCCCTTAAAATGTCTCATTTTACAGTATAATTTCCCTAATTTTAATTTTAAGGTCAGGATTATTATCCATTATTGCTGTGACATGAATAATAAATACATAGTTTTAAAAATAGTGACATTTTCCAACCATTCAGAGGCTTGATGGAATTGCTTTGCTAAAAACAAGCATCGTAAGACCATATTTTTCCTTCAGTGAAAATGTCCTTTCCAACTCAAAATTTAACACCACGAGAACCAATGTAATTGAATACCATGGATGTAAATTCCACTAACTCTTCCTTTTGTGTCTGTTGCCATATTAATAACTTATCAATACAAACACTTACTATAAGATAAACAACCAGTGCTACAATCAAATGTCCTAACCCCCATTTTCTTTCAAATCTTGTCCTTTCTGACAAGCGCAATATAAATTAGACGATACTAAGACGGTGTAGACCTGGGGTGGAATGGGGGGGGCGATTATCTTTCATTTAGATGAGCAAGGGGCGGGTTCTCTCACATTGCTCGTGAGGCTGTGAGCAGACAGAGTCAATCAGTGAATCGGGGGGAAATAGCAACCATAAACATATAACAATTAGGTTGTTTGTTACACTTCTCCAACAAGCAACCATATTTTTAAAAACAAGCCCAAAAAAACCGCAACCCGCGACCCGTAATTTTTTCAAGCGACTTCAGGAAAAAAGAAGCCCAAAGTTGCAGCGGACTTGGCAACTCTGCAGTGTACGCATTGAAAGCAAACTGCAGCCTTTTTAGCTCGCTAGCCAGTTGGCTATGTAGCTAAATACATTGGCGCGCTAGCTATACTATTGCTAGTTAGGTAGCCAACTAGCTCACTAGTGAGTAAGACTGTACGCAAACTGTAGCCTTATTTTGTCAGCGTAATCATGATGAGGTCTTGACCCAGTGCGAGGTAGTTTATCGGTAATTAGATACCTGGTGTTAACCAATCAAAATGCAGAATTCGCTGGAATGAATGGTAGAATAATTCTTGACCTGTTGTCAATCATTTTGTTTGATGAACATGTTTCCCAATGAAAAAAATTAGCCATTGGCAGTAAAACGCGCTGCTTTCTTCTTAATGCATTGTGTGCAATAATTAGAGAAAAAATATTTTGTTCACTTTGCAAAACGATAAACTACAATTTGTGAGCACAACCTGCTCTACCTAATTGTGTCTTCATGTTTATTTAATTCCAATTCCAGAGTCTGGAGTCATAATCGGTTTTCATATTCGGCTATATGTGAAATCCACCGTGACGCACGTGAAACTGATAAACCTCTGTGCACATAGACTTCAATTATTACATCGCCTACGTGCTGATTCATGAAAACTGGCCACACCTGATAATGCTGAGTTTTGACCCGACGCTGAAGCCCTCTAGCCTGACTCCGCCAGCTTTCGTACTTCTGCTTAATTTCATTTCGCTTCAGTACTCAGTCTGGTCACTCGGAGCTCTGCCTTGTTTACCTCGGCAGAAAGTACGCCGGACCAACCAACGAACAGAAGGCATGGCCAAGAGCCATGATGTAGCAGCTGCGCCGAGTTTGAAATTGTAGTCTCCAAAATCAACAATGGCTATGGACATAGATACACGGGAGGCCACTCGCTCTGTCGTGGAGAAAATCCCGGGTATCAGCGACTTATAGCCACAACAAGATGAATGTTTGGTTAGTTTTTTGAATGGAAATGATGTTGTAGTGCTACTCCTTACAGATTGTCATATCTACTTAATAGCCATCATGAAATAGGCACCCTGTTCATCTCTGTGAGAGATAGCTGAACCACCTCAGCTAGCTTGTAGCTTCTAGTGTTACATTGCCCGCGAATTTCACACTATTTAAGTTAGCAGCGAACTTTTTAAAAGCCATGTTTTTGTTTGTGTCACAAGACCTATTCGCTGTCGAAGTGTTATGTTGTCATTATCCATGAATGAAATGGCTGTCTGAGACAGCCAAACGCTTAGAGCCAAACTGTGTTGCTATAAAGTTAGATAGCGAGCTCGGTATTATGTTAGCGCAAGTATGGTTAACGGTTCAGTTTTCTTGTCAACGCATATTTCGTCCTGATGTAAATAATGCGTTATTCTCGCCGATTCTGCCGTTGGTTTCGGGTCTCTTACGTTTTTTTTTTTTTTACAGCAGCAGTATCTGCAGGTAAAACGATAGCTCAACAGTTTGTTTCTTGTAAGGAGAAAAGAAAGAGCACCTTTGGTTCTTTTAAAGTGCCCCTTCCGCGAGAAAATGGACTTATCTGTTAGTATTTGAATATGGTAGGTCCATAATCAGTTTGTGACATGTCGTGGTTCTTGAACTCCAACACCACTTGAAGTATTGGTTTTTGCGAATAAAAGGAAATAGGCGGAGAATTTACGCCAGTCAAAAACGTGTTGCAGTGTTACGAAACACCGCAAATTGAATATTCACATTCTCGCCCACTCTGGAGTGTAACCGCCCACACACAGATTCGCGCAACGTGCCAACTGTCATCCACAGTCTACGGCTGGGGTCGAGAACCTGCGGCTGTTGAGCCGCATGCGGCTCTTCAGCCCTTCTACAGGGGCTCCCAGCAGTTTTGAAAAAAAAATTAATAACGGCTATTTAAATGTATTGTTTTCTTTCAAACAAAATATTGCTTATTTTGGAGAGCGGGGTGATACTGTGACACTGAAAAAAGCATTTAATATTTGTGACCCCGCCCGTGAAAACACGGCAAAACTCGCCTGATCTAATTTTTGAGATAAAGACCGTCAAGTAGTCCCTGTGATGAAAAGTGACAAAAATATGAGATGTGAGTTTATGGCTGTAAATGATAGGTTACATATTGGGGTTTCGAAATAAAGTTCAAAAATTAATTTTTAACATCATACATATTAAAATTAATGAAATTATTTACACTTCGTTTACACGGAAGTTGCTTTCCACAAGCCTGGTCTATTATGTTTTCAATCGGCTTTTAGTTTACCTACGGCGGATGAACGCATGATAGTTTGGGTGTCATTCGGTTAAGGAACTTCTTTTCTACCATTGAAAATGAATGTAGACGATAATGCGCACCATCGTAAAGCAGGTCAGTCGAAGGTACGGCAAAAGAGTTGCGATTTAAGCCGGGTGCGGATTTTTCCATGGATTGCGTCGTATCACCACGGAAATTTCAGAAATGAAGTGTCTGCATTTGTAGATTAACGTCTTGTGAAGCTAACCAGCCTAGTTTGAGGACAATTAATGCCTGCCAAAACTTTAATATTGAGTGAGTGGAGGTCATTTCAGAGATATCAGTTCGATTTTTTCACGGAATATTCCTTACATGATGTAGAATGACCTTGTGTAAAAAAAAAAAAAAAACTGTTCATCACCAGAAAATTACTTTAGCTGGGTTATAACAGGCAGGGATATGGGTGACCTATTGGCATTTGCAAATGATGAGACATCTGTCTCGTTGCGTTTTCATTTTGGAAAAGTGGGATGATGCATTGGGGCTTGATGCATAGGCTACTAACACGAAAGCCCATCCAGGTAGGCTATTCCGAGAGCTAGGCCACTTTTAGAATGGTTTAAAAAATCAATAGTCTAATCGCAGGGCTGCCAAATTTCTTCGCATTCTCACGCATACGGCGTAGGTCTCATGTATTTTCGAGACATATTCACCGAAGTCAGCAATTGTTCAATCAGCGCGTATATTAATGAGATTCTTACGCGTAATTGAAGTCCTTGTGCATGGCAGTTTCAGTTTCACTAGCGTAGCGGTGGATTTCACCACTAGTAACACGGAAAGCGATTATGACTCTGGACCTCTTGCGCTTTTTTTTTTACTTGGGGATTGAAAGCAATGAATGCGTTTCATGATCGTTTCGATTGTTTGAATGGAATAAGACAATTTGAAATGTATTTATGCCATTCCATTGCTTCCAATTTCTGAGTAAAGAAAAGCGTGAGAATTCGAGAGTCATAATCGATTTCCATGTCACTAGTGGGGAAATGAACCTTGATGTACGTGAAACTGATAAACTTTCATGCACAACAACTGTAATTCTGCAAGAGAATCTCTGAAATGCGCATTAACTGAATAATTGCTGACTACTGCACAGGAACGCGAATGCCATTAAGAAGCGTGAGACTTGAGCCGAATGCGTTGGAGTTGGCAGCTCTGCAATCAAGAGGGCTGTGAGACATTTTGTCTAATTTGTTAGATAGGCTAGTAAAATTACCACTATGAAACGTCCATTGTTATACGTGTTGATGGCATTTCCAGCATTGCATCGGCCTCCTCTTCAGATTCGGGGTCATATATATATATATATATATATATATAATATATATATATAATATATAAGGCAATATTTGTGAACTTTATTGCATTGCTTCATGAAAAGTCTTACTATGCTACCTGTAAAATCTGTTGTCTTTCACCGTCTATGGTTGTAGCTAGCTAGGCTCTGGGCCAGTAGGGCATTGTGGCTGTATACATATTGAATATTCACGAATGTAGCTGAACTATCCAATCAGTGCGAAGCTCATTTAAATGCTGGATATTCATGAGGGAACTCGCCCGTCTTCTAAGACTGCCTTTCAGTGATTGTTAGGTCATCAAATAAGCGATCCAAGGCACTTTTCCCACAAATAATGGTATGAATACGATGGCAGGGCATTGGGGATTAACGCAAAATGTCGGGATATGTCTGGAAGGGGCACTTTAAGTGAATGAGTGAATGCTAAAATGTGGTAGATGTTAATACTGTACCCATACATATGCCCTTTAATGTACTGATCAGTTTGTTTTCGCTGCATTCCTGGTATGAAGGACTGTGTTTCCAGGAGAAGTACTAGGCGGCTGAGCCAGCGCATAACATACATCATCGCCAAACGTTAGTGATTAGTTTACGGGTACACCAATGATTTTAAACTTCAGACAAGCGCCCACCCACCAGGAAGTAAACACTTGTCAATGACGACTGACCAGACTCTGTGTACGAAGCAAAGCGAAGTAGCAGAGTCTGGTTTTACCAGGCTAGAAGCCCTCCACCACAGTTTAAAAAGATCCCGGAGGAAACCCTGCCTTCCCCGTGTTTACACATGATTTCCGTCAGATCGTTTATATGTCCATGTTAATCTTCAATGTAGGTACTATAAAGAAAAATATGAGTTTAAATTAAAAAAAACAACAGATAAATGTTTCTCCATTATAATTTATCCATCTCAAGTAATGTACGACTCAATTTGAACCTTGAATAACAAAATATAAAGCTTAGAGACATAATATTTCTATTGACATGTACACTGCACACAAATTCACAGCACAACTTGCAAAACCTGTATGTGACGTCACCCAAAATGGGCCTTTTTCCTAGCATCATGGAAGTATTCACGCTTGATAAAGTACTGTCGTTTTGTGGGTGTTTCCATTTTCTTGTATCGATAATGTGACGGAAAGACATTGCATTCTGTGCATTCTAAGCTTTCCATTCATGTCGAAATTGCCATATTTCAGTTTTTCCCTTTGAATCCCTATTTTAAATCCAAACAAATCAATCTATGTTTCATGTGACCACAAGACATGTTGCCAGAGGGTTTGGATTGATGAGTTTTCAGGTGACTTTGAGAGTCTTCTTTTTGACTGGCTTCTGTAAAGCTTTGCACCTGGGACAACACCCATACTAACTGATCTGGTAGAGTGTGCAACAAATGGTTTGCGCTCTCACAGTCTGACCAGATGTGCAAATCTCTTCAGTAATGCTGGTGGCACTACTGGATCTGTCCTGAAGAGCCAGCTTGTCAACTTGGCAAAGTAGTTCATGCAGTCATTTTACAAGATCTGCCCTAGTGAGTCTGATTTATTGTTGTATGATTTTTGGAAGTACTCAGAATGACCTTGGCCGTAAAGGTGCAGCTTACTTTTAAGGATGTACTGATCATGTGTCTTTGGCCATCTTTCCAAAGGGCAAGAATTTTGTCCTTGAGATCTTTAGAGAGTTCTTGACTATGAGGTGCCACAGTAACTGTTCTTTGCCTCCTTTTGTGCCATTTCTAAAGCATGTAATTCTTCAGGTTGAATACCAGTACATTGTATTTTAAGTCAGTAGTCTAGTCATGTGGAACTAAGGTAAACGTGACCGCTATCTTTCCATGGTTGGCCAACTTCAAACCAAGGAGTATCTAGGGTGTACTCAGTTTTGTTGCCTTTTAGAGAATATGTGTAAATAAATCCCTGAATGTCTCCTCTTTAATGAACATCATGCTAGTGCCTCTAATTAAACTGCATGGAAAATGGCAGTGAAATTATTTCAAAGGTGCGTAGGTTGTACTCACTTGTACTTTATGACTTCTGTAGTCTGAGCTCCCAAGAGTTCTTGGATATAAAACCAAATTGAAATTGTTGTAAAGCTACTATGTAATAATAATATTTCTGCCCACTAGAGGGAGCTCTGATAAAACGTTACACTAGATTGGTGCACTCCTTCTTCTTATGCAGTGCATTAGTAAGTTTTGCTGGAAGATACTCCTGCCGTCCCGAGCTCTGTAGTCACTGTTGTTAAATACAAATTTTTCAGATAAAATTACCACTCGGTACTCCTGTCTTTGTGGTTCTTGTGAGTACTTGAGTTTACCACATATTTTTGGTGACGAAGTGAACTGGAAGAGTTTTCCTGTTGTTGCAGAGACCAGAAGGTGAGCAGCAAGTTCGGATGGCGACGTTTGGGACTGTCGGAGGACTGGACTGATTACATGGAAAAGTTGGGACACTTTTTCGCAGCAAATTGAATTACAGAGGAGGCTAAAAAGTGCTCCATTCTCCTGAGTGCGTGCGGGGCAAAGACTTATAAGCTCATTAAGAATTTGGCCACGCCAAACAAACCGGAAAAGATTTCATATGATGATTTGGTCAAGCTCGTCAGCAACCACCACAACCTGAAACCGTCAGTAATTGTTCAACGTTTTAAGTTTCATAGCCATTTTAGGAAGTCAGATCAGTCGGCGGCAAATTTTGTTGCAGAATTGCGGCAGCTTTCAGTACATTGTGATTTTGGGGCAGTGTTAGATGACATGCTCCGTGATCGATTAGTGTGCGGCATTAATAATGACGCCATTCAGTGCCGCTTCCTGGGGGAAACCCCACCATTGACTTTCAAGAGGCCTTTAGAAATCTCACAAGGAATGGAGATGGCTGCAGATAATGCCAAAGACATTCAAAAAGGACAGGCGGGTTCACAGCCCATGGCTGTTCACTAGGTGAATAGAGATGCTGCTAAATCTGTAAGAAAGTAGAATGCTTTAAGTGTGGAACGGCACACTATGCCAATGACTGTAAATTCAAAGACATAGTCTGCCATTCCTTCCATAAAAAAGGGCACTTGGCAAAGAAATGCAGCAGTGCAAAATCAAAAGCCAAAAATGAAGAAGGGAAAGTCCAACAGGCTCAAGTTCTCACACATCATGTTGAAGAGGATGAAGGTGAGGCCGCGTGTGCGTTCAACATGTTTGCAGTAGAAACAAATGAGTTGCCACCTGCCCCCTACTACACTACAGTATATGTTGAAGGAAAGGATATTAAATTTGAGATTGATTCAGGGGCGACAGTATCAGTTATCAGTGAGGAGACCTACAAGAGGACGTGGGGGTCCAAGCTCCCTCCCATTAAGCCGTCAACACTTAAACTAAGGACATACACAGGTCAGTTTATAACTCACTTGGGGGTTTTGCACGTGGACATTAAAGCTGCAGGTCAGAGGGCCGAAGGCGGGCTCGTCGTAGCCAAGGGTAGTGGGCTTAGTCTATTGGGCCATGACTGGCTTCGAAAAATTAAGCTGAATTGGCATGAGATCAAGTACACTCATTCTACTAAGGACATTCTCCAGCAATACAGTGATGTGTTCAGAGACGAGCTGGGCACACAAAAGGGAGTGACTGTGAAGCTCCATGTGGATCCCGATGCAGCGCCGTGTTTCTTCAAGCTAAGGGTGGTGCCCTATGCAATGAAAGGCAAAGTAGAGGAAGAGCTGGAATGCCTACAGGCGTTAGGCATCATAGAACCAGTGCAGTTTTCGCAATGGGCGGCACCCATAGTCCCTGTTTTGAAACCCTCTGGGACTGTTCGGGTATGTGGAGACTGTAAAATGACTCTGAATCAAGTGTCAAAGCTGGAGGAGTATCCCTTGCCATGGGTGGACGATCTTTTTGCAACGCTGGCTGGAGGTAAGCTCTTCACAAAGCTAGATATGGGCCATGCTTATCAGCAATTGTTGTTAGATGAGGAGTCCAAAGAATACGTCACCATCAATACATACAAGGGTTTATTCAAGTACAATCGCCTCATGTTCGGAGTGGCGTCCAGCCCCCTCTATTTTTCAGTGAATAATGGGCACTTTATTGCAAGGGATTCGAACGTAGCCGTATATTTAGATGATATTCTAATACGGGGGCTACAGAGGCCCAGCATTGGGAGAACTTAGAGAAGGTCCTGAAAAGACTCTCAGATGCAGATCTGCGTCTGAAACGTGACAAGTGTGTGTTCATGGCACCAAGTGTGACCTATCTGGAACATAAAATTTCTGCAGAGGGGCTACGTCCTGTAGAGGACAAAGTGAGGGCTATTAAGGAAGCGTCGAGCCCTAAGAATGTCACTGAACTCAGATCATTTCTGGGTATGGTGAATTACTATGGGAAATTCCTTCAGGGCCTCTCCAGGGTGCTGGCTGTACAAGCTGCTGCACAATGACACAAAGTGGCAGTGGTGTCAAGAGCAAGAGGAAGCGTTTAAGGGAGTGAAAGAACTCCTTCCTTCAGCAAAACTGCTCATTCACTATGACTCAGATAAACAGATTGTTCTCTCATGCGACGCATCGCCCCACGGCGTGGGGGCGGTCCTATCGCACATCGTGGAGGACGGCTCAGAAAAACCAATTGGATTTGCTTCACGTACGCTGATGTCTGCCGAGAAAGGCTATTCACAGTTAGACAAAGAGGGTCTAGACATTGTTTTTGCAATAAAGCGTTTCCATCAGTACTTATATGGTCGTGCTTTTAAGATTCATACAGACCATGAACCACTGATGAGTCTGTTTGGTGAAACACGCTGCATCCCACCACTAGTGTCCACCAGAATCCAACGGTGGGCACTCCTCTTGTCAGCCTACCAGTACACAATAGTGCACAAAGCAGGAAAGGACAATGCCGGAGTCATCTGCCATTGCCTGAGACACCTTCCTCTACATATGTGCCTCCAGTGACTGTATTTGCGTTAGAGAAATTGTCGGAAACACCTGTGAAAGCAGCCCAGGTCAAGCAGTGGACAGAGAGAGAGACAGTCCTGTCCAAAATAAAGACTTACCTGCTACAGGGCTGGCCCAGTGTAGTTGACTGCGAGGAACTGAAACCTTATGTAAAACGCAAAACAGAACTGAGCATACAGGATGGCTGTATATTCTGGGGTTCGAGGGTAGTAGTACCTCCCCCAGGGCGTTCACAGATTGTGGAGGAAATACACTAGGCCCATCCAGGAGTGTCACAAATGAAGAGCCTAGCAAGGTCATATGTCTAGTGGCCACTAATGGACTCAGACCGTGATAACAAGGTAAAATTATGCGCACAATGTCAGTCTAATCAGAAGATGTTGTCACAAGCCCCTTTGCATCCCTGGGAGTGGCCAGACCAACCCTGATCTAGACTACATGTGGACTTTGCTGACCCTTTTATAGGGCAGATGTTTCTCATAATAGTGGGTGCGCATTCCAAATGGAAAGATGCTCACATTATGAGCAACATAACAGCCCCTGCAACTATAGACAAACTTAGGCAGGTGTTTGCTATCCACGGGTTGCCTGACACTTTAGTTTCTGATAATGGCCCGACATTCACCAGCGAGCTGCTTGGTGCGTTCATGGAACAGAATGGCATCCGCACAGCTCCATTTTACCCAGCCTCGTATGGACTGGCAGAACAAGCTGTCCAGACAGTGAAGGAGGGCCTGAAGCGGATGAAAGGTGACTGTCTTAGCACAAGGCTTTCATGTTTTCCGTTCAAATACCGCCTTGCGCTACAGACCTCTACTGCACGTACTCAAGCAGAAATGTTGATGGGGCGTAGGCCTAAGTCAGTGTTGGACTTACTCCGTCCTGATCTGACAGCAGATGTGCTAAAAAAGCAAGAAAAGCAGAATGATGGCCATGATCAGCATGCACGTGAGAGACAGCTGAATCCAGGTGACAAAGTCTCCGTGAGAAACTTCAGCAGTAACTCTGCACAGCAATGGCTACCTGGGACTATCCTGACACAGCGAGGTCCAGTCTCCTACGTCGTTGAACCAACGGACGGACAAGTCTTCCGCAGACATCAGGACCACGTACGCCTGCGTCATAATACAGACCCAGAGACTGACCGCAACAGGCTCAGCACTGTCAAGTTTCCCTTGGCAAGCCAGCCTGATGAGGAAGCGGAACCAGAGGAATAGTCACCTGAGGAGGTTTCTGTGCCTCCTGCAGAAAATGGACAGTTGCCCACAGACACACAGACACCTGTTGTGACCCAGGCACCAGGTCCACAGGAGACACCAGCAGCAGCTGCGCCAGCTACATTACCTGAGAGAGTGCGCAGGTCTCAGCGAGCTCGCAAGCCTCCAGACAGACTGAATGTTTGATTAATTACCAGTGAAATGGTGAAATTGAATGAGAATATTTCTTGTGGTGTTAATGCAAAGTAATGATTATTTCTTTTTTTGAATTATTTTGAACCATACTGAGTTAAGAATGACAGAAGTAAGACACACCACATCAGTGTAATTTTTCAGTTCATTAGAATCAAGAGAATGTTGGAATTTAGTGGGGGAGGGGTGTTGTAAAGCTACTATGTTACAAAAATATTTCTGCCCACTAGAGGGAGCTCTGATAAAACTTAACACTAGATTGGTGCTCTTCTTCTTCTTATGCTGTGCATTAGTAAGTTTTGCTGGAAGATAGTCCTGCCGTCCTGAGCTTTGTAATCACTGTTGTTAAAGACAAATTTTTCAGATAAAATCACCCCTCGGTACTCCTGTCTTTGTGGTTCTTGCAAGTACTTGAGTTTACCGCAGAAATGTTTCTTATCATTTCACCTGTCCAACCCATGGACAACTTAGAGTGAGCAGTCGGCTAAGTATGATCACTGCACACTCAATTATCTTACATTAGCTCTAAAATGAAACCAGAAGCCCTGACTGTCATGTAAGGGGTTAATGTAACTACCTGCAATAGAGCGTGGACAGATGCAAGTACATGTTCTGATCAGCTCAGGCTTTTTTTAAAATTCAGTCCATGAAATAAACAGATCTCACCGACCTCTCTCCAAGAAGTTTAAATTAAATATGCAAATAGAAGCACTGCTGCATTTCTCCTAGGGTATGCTGCATGCATATTAAATACAAGTGCGTAATTGTGACGGATAGCTGCAGCCAAAGTGCTGTACCTTGTTGGAAATGGCTTCCATTTTTTCTTCCCAAACTCAAGCCACTGCACTACTCCTTGTGATATATTGTGATGTTATGCCCTCCAATAACAGTGTGGCATCAATTACTGCACTGCCAGTCTGCCTTTTATTTTTGTTTTTGTTTTTTAGCGTATTAATTGTAAAGGTGATGCAATTATCAAAAAGGGATAATGAAGGTCAAAAGATTACGTCCATGCTTTCAACTGTATTTGTTTTTATGATATTGTTTGGCCATGAGCTCTGAAGACCTCAGAGACTGTTTGATGCTGGGAAAATGCTAGCATTTTTATCTTTTACCGACATTAATTGGAAATATTTTGAATATACATTTCAAAATTAATAAGTCGATATTGCTCTAGAAAATGAACAGGAATCATATCCATGCTTCTATTAAGGGTTACCAATAATTTCAATTCTCACTGAGCAAACAATGTGATCTTGTTTATTTTAGTGGTCCTGATAGCCTTCAAAATACATAACCATCTGAATATCCAAACTGGGGCAAAATGTGCTTTATGAACCCAGGGGCTGTTTCTCACAATAGATCACTCACAAATCAGAGTGTCAGGCATATTTTTAGTCTCTCAGTTTTTAACCATATTGAAGGGAACCTTTTAGGAGTACATTTACATTATGGAAAGAAGACTTAAAATGACCGAGCATGAGACTGAGCACTGCTCATTTCAAACAACAGGTGGCAGTAAAGGACCGTTTATACAAACGTAATTGTTTGACAATGGCTATTGTCTCAGAATTTAAATGCCTGGTTGAAGAGGGACAGTATTTTCAGATGCAAACCAAAGTTTTCCAAACATGCAATTAGGCCTTTATATTGCAATAATACAAGGCAAGTTCATTTACATTATTTGAAACTTTGGTAACTGAAAATTGAACACACACTCATGTCATTTAAATTTAATGTAAACTCACTCACTGCACAGAGATAATGAAGCAAAGTTAGCATCAATTTTGCATAATGTTTTCACACATCTGCTGTGTTTGTTGGAGGAGATACCTCCTGGACATCCATAGTCTCCTGATTCGACTCTTAATTTAAGAGCACATACCCCCGCTTTGGTGAGGCCAGACAGCTGTTCTCTGAAACACACTGATCTAAATGCAGCTTTGGGCTTTGAATTGAATTGCTAGTGCCAGTACGTTGTACTTTTTTTTTTTTTGCGAGCTTGAGCTGACACAGATTAGCAGCACCTAAAAGCACTAAAGAAAATGTATCCAGTCTTTACCATCTTGCAACATAAGTTGCAAGCAAACATAAACACGAAGCAAGGCATATATAAACTCAATTTTGGAATGACAAAGTAAGTTTTTTTTTCCATTAAATGTAGGACTATACACCTCGTAATGACATTTTTGGTTGATGCTATTATCAGATTATGATGCCATCATTAAGATTATAATGCATGTACTCCATGCATACATACACGTTAAACAATGTGTGCTCTAGTGTCTGTCTATAAACATAGATGCATGTTTTTCGATGTGTCTATGTTTGCATGTATGTACAGTGATGTGAAAAAGTATTTGCCCCCTTCCCAATCTCTTCTATTTTTTATGATCTGTCATGTTTGATGTTTCAGATCATTCAATTAATTTTAATGTAAGACAAAGAAAATGTGAGAAAATACAAAATGCAGCTATTAAATTATCATTTCATTTATTTAAGGTAAAGAGTGATTCAAAATGTATATAACCCATGTGAAAAAATAATTGCCTCTCCAAACCTAATAACTGGTTGCACCAACCTCAGGGACAACAACTGCAATCAAAATTAGCAAAAAGTGGCAATGAGTCTTATAAATTGCTGTGAAGGAATTTTGGTCCTCCTGTTTTTGCAGAATTATTTTATTTCAGCCATTTTGAAAAGAGTTTTTGAGCAAACCGCCTGCTTAAACCCTAGTCACGCTGGAGGCGGAATGAGCTGGAATGCTGTCGGAATGAAAATTCTTTGTATATTCCTGGATATTCGAAGCGCGTTCCAAAAATTTTGACTGCATTCTGAGTGCATTCCAAATATTCAGGCCCATTCTTGCAACCAGCCCGAATGTTTTGCTCATGCTCAAAACTTTCCAGGTGCATTCGAAGAGGAGAAATATCGAACGGCATTCGAAGTGTGTTCTAACTGCGCTCTGACTGCATTATAAATATTCTTACGGCATTCCAACAGCATTCAAAACATTCTGATTGCATTCGAGGGAGAATCGAAACGGCAAGCCACGTCAAATCCTGCCAGAATGTCCTGAATGGCCCTCGAATGAGCCAGAATGCACCTCGAATGCATCTCGATTGCTGCCGGAATCTATTTCGATATTAAAACAATTCAGCTAGAAACTGAAAAGCCCATCCCTTAAAAATAGGCCTAAACCCATCCCTTAAAAATAATGATTGGTCATGACCTGTTTTCAATCATTCATTTAAATTACCATTTACAGAAACTCTGAAAACTCTCAGCATTATCACGCGTGGCCAGTTTTCATTAATAACGCATTCGGCGTCAGTTTTTGTGGCGTAGTTACGTTCCCCTGCTGTAGTCAGCAATTACTCAATCAACGCATATGTAAGAGATTCTCGGGCAGAATTTAAGTCCTTGTGCATGGAGGTTTATCAGTTTCACCTGCGTTATCACTCCCGACTTCTCATACTTTTATTTACGTTCTTTACTTTATTGGAAGAAATGAAATTATCTTATTTCATTTAAACAATTTAAACGATAATGAAACACATGCATTGCTTTCAACCTCTGAGTAAAGAAAAGCGTGAGAAGTCGGGAGTCATAACGCCGTGAAACTGATAATCCTCCATGCACAAGGACTTAAATTCCACGCGAGAATCTTTCACATATGCGTTGAATAATTGCTGACTACAGCAGAGGAACGTAAATATGCCACTTAAACTCACACCGAATGTGTGAGAGTTGACAGGTATGCGTTATAAATGAAAACACGGGACCCTCGTATTACATTCCAAGTACAGTCTGAGTACTGAAGCTGCATTCTGTTTGAATTTTTGGACGTTCCAACCATATTCGGCGGCCAATCCGGGAGCGTTCTGACTGCATTCGAGGAGACAGCATTTGAGGCACCATCCAACCAGACTTCGGGTGGTGTTCAGGCAGCAATTGAACCGCACTCCTACGGCATTTGAAGTGTATTTTAAATATTCTGACTGCATTCTAACAGCATTCTAAATATTCCTACTGTGTTCCAACTACATTCAAGCAGCATTCGAGAGCCAATACACTCAGAATGTGCAAGAATCATTTGAGGCGGGTTCGAAGCACATTCTAAGTATTTGAACCACATTCTTTCAAAGCTGTAAGAATTTGGGTCAATTTGAAATTCCCGCCCGAATGTTACGCGAATTTATAAAATTCTTCATTCCGGCTGGTTCTGCTTGATTCCTGTTGATTTTGAATAAGTGTGACGGGGGCATTAAGTTTTTCAGTATTTCAATCAGATTCAAATCAGGATTTTCACTGGACCTCTCCAAAACCATCAATTTGTTCCTTCTGAACCATTCAGAGGTGGACTTGCACGTGTGCCTCAAATTGTTGTCCTGCTGCATAACCCAACTGCATTTGCTCTTTAGGTCACAAACTGATGACCAGACCTTCCAGTATTTTCTGGTTGAGAGCAGAATTTGTGGTTCCATTGATTATGGCAAGTCATCCAGTTCTCAAAGCAGAAAAGCAGCCCCAGACCATTGAGGTACCACCGCCGTGCTTGACTGTTGGTATGATGTTCTTTTTGTGGAATGCTGTGTTACGGCAGATGTAATGGAACCCATGTCTTCCAAGAGTTCCATTTTGACTCATCAGTCCTCAGAATATTATCAGAAAAGTCTTGGTGGTCATTAAGATGTTAATTGGCAAATGTTAGTCTACCATTTGCGTTCTTTTTGGTCCGCAGTGGTTTTCACCTTGCAGCTCTCCCGCGGATGCCATACTCGCCTAATCTCTGTCTTATTATGGCATTGTGAACACTGACCTTATCTGAGTTAAGTGAGGCCTGAAGTTCTTTTAATGTCAGTCAGGTTTTTTTGACCTCCTGAATGAATCATCGATCAGGTCTTGGATGAATGTTGGCTGGCCAGCCACTCCTAAGGAGGTTCATCATTGTTCCAAGATTTCTACATTTGTAGATAATGGCTATCACCTTGGTTAGCTGGGGCCCCAGAGCCGTGGAAATTACATTTTAACCCTTTCTAGGCTGATAGATCTCAATGACTTTGTTTTTCATCTTTTCTTGAATTTCTTTAGATCGCACCACACAGTGCTGCCTTTTGCCCAGTTCACATTGCTGGTCAGGTTTTATTTAATTGATGTTTAGATTCAGCAGGGTGGGCAGTAATCGTACCTGAGTGTGTCTAGTGAAGTTGAATTCAATCATCAATTAAATTTGTTTAATTGGTTATTTTACTAACTAAGGAGGCACATAGGGCCAGGTAGAGTTGAATAGGTTTTTGGACAGCTTTTTTTTCTACAGAAAATAAAATACAAATTTAAAAACTTCATTATTTGTTTACTCGGGTTACCGTTATCTAATAATAGAATTAGTCTGATCATCTGAACTATTTAGTGCGACAAAAATGCAAAAATATAAAAATCGGGAAGGGGCAAATACTTTTTCACTTCACTACATGTTGGCATGTATGTACAGTATGTATGTAAGTATCATTGGTGGCTGGTGAACTGGCGATTGGGGAGGCTCAAAACAATCCCTTAAAATTAATGATTGGTCACGACCTGTTTTCAATCATTCATTTAAATTACCATTACAGAAACTACGATAACTCTCAACATTATCAGTTATGGCCAGTAAGTATGTATGTATCATTGTTACTTTTGAGCCTTCTTTCATGATCATCATTCTAAGAAAGTAAATACAGTATAATCCAATACAGCTCTGTTAGAGTGAACTAATGGGAACTAAAAAGTGTTGCAGTATCTTTGAGCATTGCCAGATATAAATGCAAATATGCTCAAAGCTGGAGCAGTCAGCAGTTTAACTTCATACCATTACATAATTACATGTTCAAAATGCTGAATGCAGTGTCGTGCCAAAATTAAAAAAAAAAAAAAAAAAAAAAAAAGTGTCACTAACCAAATATTTACAGACTCGACTCCCTATTACCTGAATGATTCTTCATAATTTCATATCCCCTTCATTTCATAGAAATATTCTATCCCTCTTTTTATTACTGTACGCCTGGACTGTATTCAGGTATCAATGCACTGCATGTAGGACTGATATAAAGAAATAAATATGAGCCTAAAAAACCAAAATTAGCTATTCTAGGGTCTCCTACAGTGAAATAGGTGTCGACACATCTGCACAGAAGTTTTAACAATCACACACTGACTGCCGTAGGGAATTGTGTCTGGTGCTGCACCATACTTTGTCACTCACCGAATGTAAAACAAGCAAAATAAAATATTGATCGGTTTCCTGTCCAAAGGTGGAATATTGCCTGCCTCTCCTGTCTATTTTGTTTATAATATTGAAATCTCACAAACAAAGAATCATAAATTCCATAAGTAAATCTATAGCTCATCACATGCATCACTCACACTGGGAGAGTCTTGCGAAGATTTCTTCACAACCTTATTATTTCACTCTGTGGAGTGAATGAGGGACGATGGATCTTGCATTACCCGTGCCATAGTTTTAAAAATGTAATGAAATAAAGAAAATAGCAGTCAATTTTAGCCAGTTTTAAATTATTTCTAGTGAACATGAGATGAGCGCTGCATATGACATAATACCTTGTGCGTGCAAACTACTCTTGTACTTTTCAGAAAATTAGCCCTCCATTATTGGTATTTTGTTACCTTTTAAATGAGAATGGTCAGGAACATATGCAAGTAAGCCACTGAAGATTTTACCAAAATACCAAAAATTTAAACTGATATAAAAAACGGAGTACTTTGATGTACAATGTGGAAATATGAAATTTTTGAGAAATGTTTTCATAAACCAAAAACTCAAAAGAGAAGAAATTAAATTCAACAGCACCAACACAGTCACAAGCCTGCTCTCCATCAAAGTATTTGATGTAATTGTACAACTCAGTGGTGCCAAGATTCGATATTTTCTCAAACTAAAACTCTTCCCATTGCTGAAAAGAGTAACGACTTTGTTGTGTTGTTCTTTCATGTGGCCCAGTCAACAAAAGTTGCACATTGGAACAATGTCAGCAGCATTATCCTGTTGTTTATTTTGCTATTTATAAATGTATTCTGGACTTGGGGCTGTTATGAACAGTTCTGAGCCTCATTCATAATGTTGACAGTTGAATTCGTAATCAACAATCGACTGCTGCACAGCTTTTCTTTCTTATTTCAGCATGTATTCCTTCTGTTTATACTCGGTATTTCTGCACATCTGCAGACAAAGATTAAGCTATAATAATATTATTAGTACTCAAGGGCGTAGGTTTGCGTATAGACAGTCGGGGGGCATGTCCCTACCAATATTTTGGGAAGTCAGATAGTCCCTACCAACATTTCTGCGAACTCGTTCTTATCATCTTTCCAGATAAGCCATATTAGACCCAGTAGTGGAGGCTACGTCTCCAAGACATACTATTTACGCATTCTAGCATTTGACTGGTTGAAAGGGAGGGGCTACCTGAAGGCTAAAATTCAAGTGTAAATTGACCACTCTATTCAGGCGATGAATATTCATTTTTGTCCAAAGCGGGGCATGAGACGCGCCACTGGATCGCCGGCTTTGATTACATGGTGTTTGCAATGGCTTGCCCATTGAAGAGAACTGTAATTTGGCATTTGTTCCAGATTTTTCTTCATTACGCGACTATAGGACTCTTCCTATGGCCCAAATAATGACATATATTTGATATTACCTTTGGTACGTATCAGTTTTGCAGAAATTTCATTGTCTGAGAGCGTGAGAAAAAAAATATTGTTCCATGTAATGCTATTAATATTCAGCCAAACTGAATGCCAAGTGTACTGTTGGGAACTTGAATCGGTGCGGTTTAGCACTGTAGCAGGCAAGCTAACTGCCACTCTCATAACTAAGTGTGCTTGCAGTACCTTTCCATAGCTAATCATTATATAACATTAGTTTGTTTGCTGGCGAGCTAACGGCAGCTAGCCACTTAGTTGACAGAGGAAGAAAACCGAGAGGTCACCAATAAAAGAAGTGGCATAAGAAGCTTTCTTTTTCTTATACCATCCAGGGCGTAAGTGATCAAACTAACTAGTCAGAAACAGTTAGCTATTTAGAAAACTAGCTAGCCACCTAAAGTTACTTTTTATTGGAAAATAGTGTCAACTAATGTTAGTTAATCATGTTCGCTAGTTTCATCGGTACCACCACCACAGCATCCAAGCGAGGAGTGCCGGACCACTTGATTAAAATCCTCGGCCACTGGACATCGAACTCGTATGCACAGCTATATTCGCAATAATGTTGACGACGTACATAGAGCCCATCTCTTGTCGAAACATTAACACTTTTTGGGGCTTGGGAGCCACACGGACTCCGACAAGAGATGCGAGCCCCACCCTGAGTCTCGCCACCCAGAGGGCGCCCAACGTCCGCGCAATCACAGACCAAGTCCAACACCACATCTGGCCTGATCTCCTATCCGCAATCCCACCCAATACTCTCCTCTACTTTGGGAATGGTCCAGAATTCATTAAGAATGTATTACTTTGTATGCAGGAACCATATCAGTGAGCTGTTCAGGATGCAGATGTATCAGAGCTTCAGGTGAGGTCCTAATTATGAATTATAGTAAGGAATTATAGGGAAAGCATTAAAGTTAGTCTCATGATGTTCAGCAAATAGAACCTTTGAAAGTCAAAATGTTGACCAACTTTGCCTCAGTGGGGAAAATGAAAGAAACAAGTTATCGTAAGTCGTAAATCTAACACAATCCAGTCCGATAAAACGCTCGGTTTGCGGCTTGTCCAATTTACAGATAGTCAGTGGTCCATTTTGAAGTGTTTTTCTCGGTTGCAGTCGCATTACCGCACAGAAAGATGCTTAAATTGCCAATAATGACTTAACATTCTCTAATAATAAAACATACCATTATGTAATTAAGAAACTTATGAATTGGTAAGAGTATTTCAATTGTTCCATATTGCTAATCTTCAAAATAAATGTTCATAACACTAGTAACAGTTGTAAACTTCTTATCAAAAATCTAATCAAAAGTATTTGGATGGCGACAAAATAGAAATGGAAGTTTTTGTATGTGGCATCTATCTATTAAGATTATGGAGGCAGTTTGCTTCGCATCAAAAAAAAAAAAAAAAAAAGAAACACTCATTCGGATAATCTCTGTGCACAGAAAAGGCAGCACTCAGATTTGCAAAAATTTTCCAGCTTGCGCGCCATGTGCGCTCACATTACATATGTGTCCCTACCAATTGTCACGTTAAACCTATGCCATTGTTAGTACTTTATGTAGAATTAGATTCCTGTGGTGACTGCATAGGATTGTTTCCCACTCTTGTGATACAAACATTTCCGGTATGCTCGAGAGTAATGTAAAGTCTAGATGCCAAAAGTAAAAATTTATTGAAAAATGATTGATGTAATTATTTCCAAAATTTACGTTTTTATCTAATGAAGTATTTTGCTTCAGTCCATACTGTTTGCAATTAGCCATTCTAGAGCAAATTTTCCATTGCAGTCTAAAACCGTTTACTGTCCTGCTGGCCTCAGGCATGCATTAATGGGGCAGTCTAACAGCAATCTATCATCACCATACATTACATTTATATAACCACAATAACACATATTTCAGCAACAGTATTTCACCATTTCGGCTCTAGCGCCATTATAGTGAGTTCTTTAAGTCGTTACAAAAAAAGATCATATCTGCACTCACTTGGCACTCTGCGCGCCATCAAGAGATCACTTTCATACCAACATGCACTGTAGAAAGATGTCAAAGAAATCACAGATTTGGAAGCATTTTAAGATTGCTAATGATACCAAAAAGTTACGCAAGATGAAATTGGTGTTCCATAATACTACCACAAATTTGACTAATTATTTGAGTTCTCTGAATATTCTCTGCTTGGGTAATGTTAATTTGGACAACATTAACTCACTTGATAAATTAAATACAGAAGAGAAAATAAGTCTTGAACTCGTCAACATTTTTCTCACTAAATATATTTCTAATGGGGCTATTGACATGAAAATTTCAGCAGATGTCGGTAACAACCCAAGTAATCTACACATACAAAGAAATGAAAACAAATAAGCACATAAATTAAGTCATGCGTAACAAAATGGAATGACACAGGGAAAAAGTATTGAACACATGAAGAAAAGGTGGTGCAAAAGGGCATGGAAAGCCAAGAAACCAGCTGAAATCTGTCAGTATTTAGAAAGCAATCCTGCCCCCTATCAGTACAAATTAATTTCAGCTGGTTTAGTCCTAATTGATGGCCCACAAAAAGGTTTCTCAATACCGAGGTGTCACACAAGAAGCATTTCATGATGGGTAAAAGCAAAAAGCTCTCTCAAGACCTTTGCAACCTTATTGTTGCAAAACATACTGACGGCATTGGTAACAGGCGTATTTATAAACTTCTGAAAGTTCCAGTGAGCACTGTTGGGGCCATAATCGGGAAGTGGAAACATTATCATTTCACCATAAACTGGCCATGACCAGGTGCTCCTTGCAAGATTTCTGACAGAGGATTCAAAAGAATAATCAGAACAGTTGACCTAAGAGCCAAGGAACACTCACAGAGACCTTCAGAAAGGCCTGGAATTAGCTGGTACAGTTGTTTCAAAGAAAACAATAAGTATGCACTCAACCGCCATGGCCTCTATGCACGCTCACCGCGCAAGACTCCATTGCTGAAGAAAAAGCATATTGAAGCTTGTTTAAAGTTTGCTGCAAATTTGGACAAGCCTATGAAATACTGGGAGAATATAGTCTGGTCAGATGAGACCAAAATTGAACTCTTTGGATGTCATAGCACGCACCATGTTTGGAGGACAAACGGCACTGCTCATCACCCCCAAAACACCATGCCAACAGTGAAGTTTGGAGGTGGGAACATCATGGTGTGGGGCAGTTTTTCAGCAAAGGTATGACTACAAAACAAATATCCATTATCAATTTTTTTGCAAGTTATGATTTATTGGGCGAGTGTGTGTTTGCCCAAGTACTTGTTTGCACTACTCATACAACTATATCACCGGGGCTTATGAGTTGAAAATTAGGTTTATATCTTCAATAGAAATATGCACTATACATTGCATGATCTAATAGCTTAACCATCAGTTTAATAATCTATTCCAGTTTAATAATTACATACAATGTGGGCTGGTATGTTTCATGCTATTTTTTTCAGATGTGCTAACAGAACAGTAGTAGAGTAGTCTAGCAATGCCAAAGCCAGCATACGGCAAGCTAGTAGCAATTGTAGTCCACCAACACCCTGACATTTAGGTTGGTTCATAAATGGCAGAGGCCAAAAAATTACTTCAATTCAACTGTATTTGTTTTGCGCTTCTCACAATTGAGATTGACTCAAAGCACTTTGTATAGGACTGGGCCTGAACCCCCAAGGAGCAAGCAAATGGTGACAGTGGTGAGGAAAAACAGAGAAAAAAACTTTTAGCAAAACTGAGCTTGAAAAAGGGGGACCTTACTGCCTAAGTTTTGCCCTGGAACAATGTTGAGAAAAGGGAAAGGAGAAGACTGTAAAATGGAGAAGACACAAGGGGAAGACATTTGACATGGAAGAGCTTAACTATCAGGGCAATTTACTTCTACAGTGGAATATTCATATTCAGCACAAGGGAGATTCCATTAGTCCCATAACAAACCATCAGTGCCAAGGAGAGTAATCTTTTAATTTACTGGAGGTTTGACCATAAGAACACTTTATTTTATAAGCTTCTGTTGGCACTAAGCTTGAGAGTCCGGTATCACATAGTAGGATTTACTGAGTAATTTGAATATGTTCACTGGGTATAATCCACTCTTCTTTTTACTTCTGCCTTTGTTACACCTTTGACAGGGTTCCAGCTTTTGCTCAGCACAGTTAACCAGCAAACTCTGTAATCCCACTTTGAGACACAGGCCCCAGACTTCCCCACACCTTTTACTCTGTCTGTTAAAAATATAAACATGACCACATAGACTCACACTTCAACTCCAAACATTTCTTCAACCAATAATAATAAAATAAAATATAGAATAATAATAATAATAATAATAATAAAAAAAAAAACACCGACTGGAAGCATGCGCAAGCCTTTGTAGCAGTAAAACATTTGCAAAGAGGACTCCCACCTCATTTCTCTCTATTTGTAAGACTTTGCAGGCAATTATTTTCCTCTCACATAGTGTGAGTAAAGACAAGTGCATTGATTTCAGACAGAGTAATATGGGCCCTCTGCTGTTCTGATCTGTTTTACATGGGGCGTGCTGGCCCAAGAGTAATTTGTATCAAAACTCGAGCAGCTGTTTGTATATAAAACTCAAGCCTCTAGGCACCAGGGTACATAGATTCCCTGTTATGTTCCATAGTTGTGACTTGCGAGATTAAGCAGCTTATAATTAATGCATCTGAGGATTGTACAATGATGCTGCTTTGTAACCTCAGGCTAATCGCCATACGCTATGTGCATCAGGGCACTGGTTGCTCCACCTGTCACAGGATTCCTGTAGGTGAAAGCAGATTTAAAAAATTCATGAAGATAGCAAAAGTGTGGAATTTTGGTTAACAAAATTGTATTTATCTGGTAATTTTACTGTATTACTACATACCTTTCTTCACAGCAATTCTTAATTTCCATATTAATGCAACGGCATGTCATTTTCTGACCTGTTTAAGAAGTATTTGAGCTAAAAGAAATGCAAAGACTTAAATTTTTCTTTGAAACTTTCCATGTCCAAAGGTTGATTTGCAACTTCAAATTCAGCTTTTTGAATCTACAATTTTTTTCTGTGATAATTTATTTTTTCTTCACAGCTCTGCAAGAGGCTATTCTTACAACTCTCTGTTCCTCTCAGTCATGCCAAGCAGTTCCTGATTGTGAAAATACTCCTGGATCGGAAAAAGAAACATTGAAAATCAAATATATGGACCCCCACTTTTTGAAATGCAATGCCATAACTTGCTGCAAACGCTGTTTTTTTCTCATTTAAAACCCCCCCTCCCTTGTGCCAGTCTATATGACTCCCCAAAAAAAAGGCAGGGGGCTAGATTTAGAGTTCACACAAGAGTGCTTTCCACCTTACCTGTCTATCACCCGCTGGCTCATTCTGACCACTGCACTGTCTCCTCTCTAATCTCTTCCCCTGGGTTCTACGCACATACTTTTCTCCCAGTTTCCATCTACCCATCACAAGAACATGTCCAGCCTCTGCTAAAAAAATACCTTGAGACTCGCTTTTCTTTTTTACTGCAGGCTTGCTAACACCTGTCCCTCAAGTCTGGCACCCTCATGTTCTGTAAAACAGTGTAATACTGGGCTCAACAAGAGGAAAAGACTAGCTCTGCGCTGACAGTTACCTCTAACCACTCTCCACTTATCCCTTTGTTCCACCGCTGCTTTACTCCCCGCTTCTGTCTTGCCTGAGGTCTAAGCAATTACATCAAATTGCTACTTCAAAGAATCTTATATAGGGCGAACACCCTTTCTGCTATGTCCGCATTCTTCTTACCCTCCATTTTACTTGTTTTCTTTCCATTACAATTTTGTTTCATTTGCAAAATTATTGGTATCCATTAAACTCCAAGCTCACCTGTTCTATTTTATTCTGGAATGGTTGCCATCTCCATTATTTTGCTTCGAGGCTATACTCTTAAGCTTGAAATCCTCCATGAGTACCTAAGATAATAGGTTCCCTTTCCACAGATTTGACAGGAATGCAGCCTAGTGATGTGGTCGTGTAATCAGAAAGATTACAGGTTCACTTTCACTGTGAGCTACTGTGTGTATTGTGACTAATCCTGCGACAGAAATTGAAATTATCTTGCATTTCTCAGTGAAGGATAAGGATGTCATCCAAGCAACTACTGTCATATCCACATTCTTTGAAACAAGTCTCTGTTCTGTCCTCTAGTTATATAAGCAAATGGAATGAGTATAATTACTGGAAGCGTGTTAAGCGAATCCTTCGTTAGTGAGCGCTACATTGCCCTCAGCAAGCAAGTGACTGCTGCTGACTGCCAAAAAAAAAAAAACTTACACCTTGCTTGAATGAAAAAGAATATCTGCACTTTAGTATCTGCTTAATCAGAGTGAGGACTGTTATAAAGCAGACTATTGTAGAAAATACGTATAAAAGAGGTATAAGATATATCCTCAGACTGAAATAAATCGCTGAAATTAATTATCCTGGCGTGACAGTGTCTCAAAATCTGTTCACAGCTGGCACCATCATTTCCTCTGGGAAACTCACTTTTAACTCTGCATTGCATCTCAAATTCGAGCCATATAGGTCACCATACCAGGTAAATTATTTGTTTCCTCATGGATGAGTTTATTAGCATTCAGAGCAGTGTGTCTTCTCTCCAGTGCTCCAGGTTCCATGGAGCAGATTCAAGGATCATGTCACAAACACGCATTTAAGCAGCAACTGGATGGACTACTGGAGCATATTCAGCATACCCGTGCTTTGATGCTTAATGCACATACAGTACATCAAGGACCCTGGAGCCCAGACTAGGTGAGTTAAATGCATCAGTATTGGCTGGCAGAGGTCCATGGAACCACCTCAGGTACTCTATGAAGCCAGATACGTGTGGGCACTTTTCTGAAATCACATTGAGATACATAGAAAACAGAAATTTTTAAATTCAAAATATGTGACATTTTAATTGGAATGAATCAGTAAGTATTGCCTGATAGGACACACATTCAGATTCCATGTGAGTGTATTTTTTATTTTTTTAGGATTTTGTAGCTCCTAGTTTTAGTATACCCCTTCACCCCCTCCTGTAGTGAATTGAACTATTGAAACTCAAGGCAAGAACAAATATGGGAAATAATTTCCAAGTCATCAAGCTAAATCATACTTTGTATAAAAATACTCTCAACTGAAGCATAAAGTCTGTCCTATCTGCCCACACTGACATATTCATGAAAATTCCATTAAAATGTCAGATATTTGCAGTTCTCTATAAATATCAATGAGCTCTCAGTAAAGTGAGTAGACACTTTTGGCAATAAAGCGCAACTTATAATGAAGCTCTCATTGCAGGCTTTAGGATAGATCCTGCAGCACTAACCACTGGCCATGGATGATGTACCTCATGAGTTGGATGATGCATCCAACTAAGTTTGATTGAGCTAATTGCTGAAATCATTAGCATTGTAATGCCCGGTAGAATTGAGAGGCCAAGTGCAGCGGCAAGAGGGAAATAGAGCAGCACGGACACAATACAAATACAGAGAATAATACAGACCACACGACAGGGACAATCCTCGCGCTTCAAAAAGGACGACCAAACATCCAACAAAACGGAAGCAAAGCGAGAGAGAGAAAAGGAGAAGTATCTCGGGGAGCCGAGAAAAATAAGACACCAAAAATAGTGCAACACAAAGGATAGAGAAAATACAAAGACACATAAATCCTTACTACAGATATCTTCGGCTAAAGCGCTTTACTACAAACAGACACTCTAGTGAAGGAGGCGTGGCGGACTTCCGGCTTATATAGAGTCTGGGAAGGCGCCGCCCAAGTTCAATCAGCCAGCTGGGTAAAGAATCCAATTGAAAAGGAATTCGATCTCGTCCCGGAACGAGAGCCTCAAAGAAGAGTCCTAAACACACGCACGCCTCACAAACCATGACAAGCATGCAACAGGGACATGGCATCTGCACTTATGAATCACTGAGCCGGGTCAAAGCAAGTGAAAAAGTTAGTGGAACAATCTTAGGTCTAGCGGACACTAGCTTCAGCAAGGGTGGATTTTCATCTTTTCATCTTTCATATTGATAAGATGACTTCTCCCTTACAGTTTGAGGGAACTAAATATTGAGATTGGTCTTTTTTGGACTAGACACTTATTTACAACTAGACATTTTCTTCAGCCTCTTTCTCGTGTGTAAATAATTTATTGAATATGGCCTACTCCGGATTCTCCAACAATGAATAGATTGCACAATTTCACTGTTATGTTCCGCTATTGACAAGACTGTAATTGACTGGAAAGAGCTAAGGAAATATTGAAATCCAAAAACTGCAATAACGTGATAGAGCTATGTATTGTTTTTGAGAGGCCATTTTCATTACCCAATGTCACCATTATTTGGAATTCTTCGCTATTGCTGTAAAAAAAAAAAAAAAAAAAACTCCAAAAATGTAACTGTTTTGAGGGCAGAAAAGAGCCATGCACTTCATTCATACAACTGATTTACATTGAAATATATTTTTCATTAAAAAAAAAGTTTTTTAGCCCTTCTCACAAAAATACCACTTTTGTCCTTAGGGTGTAAGTGATAGCCATACATTAAACCCAGTTACATATGTGCATGAACTGATCAAAAAATACAAAAAAGTATTCTAATAGGTCATATGAATGCCTGATACTCTCATAATTTTATATAATCTTTGATTAAAAACTGCTCAAAAATAAAGAAATTCAAGTCAAATAAATAAATCTATATGCTTCTTTATTCAGGTGGCCTCTGCCAGTTGTGACAAGACGGCAAAGTAAAAAAAAAAAAATACATAGTTTAACTTCAATTTCTTCACAGGAGCCAGAATTTTTAGATCAGATTTGATGTTCCTCAATTTACCACATAATGCTACAGATCCCAAGTCGCAACCAAAACTCTAACCCTCCTAGGCTGTGCTTTTAAATAAAGAATAAGCAGGAATTCCACTTCAAATGGAAATTCTGACAATTCACTGGTCTAATCTTTTACTGTGCTTTGTCAAATGCATTTGGTGTAGATTTGGGTAGGGATGGTCAGGTTATGTCCTGACCAACTTTCAGACACAGCAAAAATATCCCAACCGACTTTGGATCAATGGGGATCCAGTCCGATGTAATGTTCGATTTGCGGCTTTGTCCAATTCATAGATAGTCAATGGTCCAATTTTCGATGTTTATCTTGGCCACAGTCGGGATTGCTAACTTTTTTCCAGGCAACAACTTTGCACATAAAAATGCATGAAAGACAGGATTGCAAACTGGCTAACTGAGTTGGCTAATGTAGCTATGTATCCACTCACTTGAGTGTGCCGAGATGATTCGTAGTGGTCAGTGAAGGCAGTGGAAAATTAACAAAATTCAAACATTTGTTGATTTTCAAGTCCTTGGTGATTAGTGGTGGAAACACCAGCGACCCAAGCCTGCCTGCGATGGGGATCCCTTATCAGTTAGAAGACTGCGCAAGTAACATTCTAAAACTTTCAATTTATCAATGTTTAATAATCATATACACACCACCGGTCAAAAGTTTTAGGACACCCCAATTTTTCCAGTTTTTTTTAATCAAAAATTATGCAGTGTAATGTCTCATTGTATTCTGGAATGAAAGCATAGACATAATAGAACAAATTAACAATCAAAGTTAAAAGAAATCATGGAATCAATTTATGAACTGAAATGTATTTTAAACTTTTGACTCAAAGTACCCACGTTTGGCAGATATAACTGCTGAACACACTCGTGGCATTCTTTCTACAATGGAAATCGAATATTTTTCAGAAAGTTCTTCCCAACTCTGTTGCAGAAGTTCCCATAAATGTGGGGCACTTGCAGGTTGCTTTGCTTTCACTCTTCTGTCCAGTTCATCCCAAACGATCTCGATGGGGTTTAAGTCTGGAGACTGTGCTGGCTACTCCATGTTTTCAAGCTTACCATCTTGCTCTTTTTTCCTAAGGAAGTTCTGGCAGAGCTTGGACTTCTGGTTTGGGTCATTATCTTGCTGTAGGATGAACCCCCAACCAACTAGGCGCATACCAGAGGGTACTGCATGGCGCTGCAGAATGCTGTGGTAGCCGTTTTGGTTCGGGGTGCCTTTCACTCTATAAGTCACTAACCCTGGATCCATCAAAACAGCCCAAGACCATCATGCTTCCTCCTCCATGTTTGACAGTTGATGTCACACACTGAGGAACCATCCTTTCACCTACTCGACAGCGTACAAAAAACCTGGGTAACCTTACCTTTCGTTTAAAACTTCTGACAGTTCACCACTTACCCTTGTACCATTTCAAGCTATTCATTGGACTGGAACTGCACAATTTTCAGTAAAAAAACTGGAAAAATTGGGGTGTCTTAAAACTTTTGACCGGTAGTGTATATTTTGGGGCCTACTGTCCCAGTGGGTTCAGGAACACGGAGAACAGGGCTGAGGATCTAAACAAGAGTTTAATCTCTGGTCTGAAAGAATAAACAACCATCATCATAGATATAGATATAGATATATATATATATATATATATATATAATAAACTCGGGATATATAAATACTAGAAAGTGGAACATAGGAGAGACAGGGTGGGAACAGGGGCTAGCAAAACAAATGAATATATCCTGGACACAAACAAAGGAATAATTACAATTGAAAATACAGAAGTAGAGAATCACAATTTGAAAGGAGGTCTGCTTAACTGAAGCCAGACAAAGATTGAGGAGAGAGTGGTGGCTTAAATAGGACAGTCGAATGGGAACAGGTGCTGGGAAATCAACAGTCAGGTGAGTCAGGACAAAAACATGAAGCGGAATTCTGAGTCTGGTGGGGGCATGTCGGCTGGAAAACTCAGTCCACACATGACACCTATGTTAGATAATTGATTTTTTTTTAATTGAAATTGATGGTGGATAGGCTGCATATTTTCTGTTCATATTATGGAAAATATCCTTCCACTAGCTTTCTTTTTGTGGCCAGGGTAATACTGCCAGAAGTAAATTCATATTCTCCTTGTGCAATGTGCAGTAGTGGAACACCTGAGGAAAATCCAGACAGCTTTACCATTGCTAGCCACGATCCTATCTGGCTGGCTAGCTAATTAACTCCTGTCCTTTGGCGTGAGACTTTATTTTACATGCAGCAGGTTCATTATTTCTTAGACGACTATTTTGCCTTTGCAAGACAGGCAGCAACTGGATTTGAGTACCTAGCAAGCACCCAGTGTTTTTTTGAAGTTCAAATAAACGCTGAATTGGCAAATTAAAATCTAGGCCAATGGTCTTCAACATCATTCCTGGGGACCCACTGTGTATGCTGGTTTTTGTTCCAACCACAATTGTAATTGCAGGATTTTAACAAGCTGTTAATGTTTTAATTGGGTGTTTTTCATGTTTCAAGTTGTTTAGGACTCTCTTTAGCCAAATGTTACACAGAAACATTCATACATGCAATGAAGAATAACATACCCTAGAACAGGGGTAGGGAACATTCTCCAGAAAGAGCTGCTGTGGGTGCAGGCTTTCATACCAACCAAGCTGCTAAAATCTGATTCTACTAATCAACCTCTGGAATGTTTGTTAAGGGCCTTGATTAGTAGAATCAGGTGTTGCAGCTTGGTTGGTATGAAAACCTGCACCCACAGTGGCTCTTTCTGGAGAAGGTTCCCTACCCGTGCCCTAGAAGATTATGGGCTCTAATTTCTTGGCGCAGCGCAGGGTGGCGCAGCGTGGTGTAGCGTGGCGCAGCCCACGCAGTGGTAATTTCATCCGGTGCAGCCCGCGCAGTGGTAATTTCGTGCAGTGCAGCACCGTGCGCAGCCACTTTGGCAGTTTGGTAGACGGACATGCGCCGAGATGGGTGTGGCGGCGTAGTAGGGGGAGGTGTCACATATTCATCAAGACGCAGTGACAATTTCGTAGCAAAAATCTCCGCTGAAGTTGTGCAGAAAGCTCGCCAGCTCAAACCTGGTTTACTTTCTGTGCAGTGGTAATTTGGCTGACCGGCGCACAGTGCACGCACGTCACCAAAACCTCACAGGCAGGTTTCCAGAATGTCAGGCACATTTCGATACAATAAATAATTACAGCAATCACTATTTAATATAACTATCAGAATCAGGACATAAATTATAATATCTATATCAATTGTCCTGATGTCAGATCAAAGGCGGTTGGCACACGTAATGGAAACTCGACCTGGCTTAATCAACGCAGTTGAATCTGTGATGCAAACTAACGACCTCACATCTTTCTCAGCCAACCACAAACTGCCTCGGCAACAGGCAGTGCGTATGTATATATATATATATATATATATATATGAAATGCTTGCGTTCTATGCTCAGTAAAGCCGCTTGCATACTGGACGCGAAACGAATTTTTCGCACGACTGATTACATTCAAAGGCCACGTTTCCCAGATTCATTCAAGAAGATCTTAGCGCTAAGAGCTTCTTTAGATCCTTCTTAAGGCTCCAGTAAGAAGCAAACGCATTTCCCAGATTCCTTCTCAGCCTAAGATGATCTTTTGTCAAGAAGAATTTGAAAGAAGGGTCTGGAGCACTCATAACACCCTTCTTAGCGACGAAACACTGCAGATACAGCCGCGTCAGGCAAATCAATATGACGCAAGGAGATGTTAATGCAGTGCGTACGGCTCGTCCTTATTTTATCCCCCCCCTTCTTTCATGCACCCCTACTACCCATTAAGCATTTAAAATGAGGGAAAACTTACATCTCTCCTCTATGGTTCCATGTGTTGAAATATTTTACTGTATTTCCCTAATCTTTCCCTAATATTTCCGGTCTTCTACTTGACCACTTATTGAATATATAAAGCAACTTGAGCTGCATGTCTCAAATCAAGTTGAATAATGTTTAACCGCATGATTTCACACATGTAATGTAATGATTTTATTTTATGTTTTCATTCTTATTTTTCTAAGTTCTTATCTGTGTTATTGGTCTTTATTTGCATCCGTTTGTTTTCAGACATTCTGCTGCATGCGCAGTGGCATTACGCATGTTCATTTTTAACATTATACGCCACTTGATACATCAAAACTTCATTTGTGTGCACGTAAGTATGTGGAACACTGGGTTACTCTGACATCGATTGATCAATTGAGCTCCAGTTAAGAAGGCAGTTAAGAAGGGCACAAAGGCACTTTTTAAGAAGGGCACTAAGAACGCATCTGGGAAACACTCTTATCTTAAGGCTCCCTCCTAGCTGAACTCTTCTTTGGAGCCTTCTTAACTCCTTAAGAACGCTCTTAAATGGGAAATGCGGCCAAAGTCAATGCAAAGACGCGAATACACGCATCCTGGTTAAAAAAAAAAAAACTCAAGTAAAGTACAAATTCTCAAAATAACTAAACCCTTTCAATTCATCGTAATGTTGCTTTTTTTCCACGGTGACGTCTTTTCTCGGCGGTGATGGCTGAGGTGAAGGCCCAGCTGTAGGGCTCAAGGCTCGCCACTGGTTATAGAGGGATATGAAAACAACTAGAATACAAAGTCTGTGACAAATAAAATATGAAGGAGCAAAGCGATCCTGATATAAGATGTTGTGATACCCCTGTGTTTGTTTGTTCTGTTATCTTCATTTTTGTCTTTGATATGAATGGGGGCTTTCTCACTGTTGATGAGAGAAATGGCCATTTCTGTCATAATTTGGCCTTGAAAGCATAAACCAACCCTTAAGGCATATTAACGGAACATATTTAGAAATAGCAAACATATTATAGAGATTCCTTGGCTATAATTATGTTTAGAAAAAAAAACATGGATTCCTCTGGACCAAATTTTGAAAGCTCTTGAAGCAGCTGACTGGTCTCAAATGACTGTTTTGTTAGTTGTAAATTTAAGTCAATGAAGTCGAATTTATATCATACATTGCACGTAAATTACATCGGTTTATTGGGTTTCCAAACATGTGTTGCTGATGTAGCAGATGTGTACTGTGTTCTACAAAATGAAAAACTGTCATTTATATAACAGGAAAAAGAGAAAGTGATTTTTATATATACAAGACTGGGAGCAGGAATAAAAAGCATCGGTATTCGTAGTGAGGGTGATCGTCTGAGTCTGGCATCAATGGACAGTTTTACAAGGCCTGGATTTACCACAAGAACAGGTAGCCCTTATGAATCTTTTCAAAAGCAGGGAAGAGGAAAAAATTTTTAAAGAAATAAATGTTACTTTTTAAAAAGCATGGAAAAACAGTGCAAGCCTCATGTTGCCTCCTCTTGAGAAATTCAGATGTGGTCTTAAATATAAGCTGAAATAAACATGCACTTGTTCCTAGATTTTGTTAATACATTCATTTAACATTACCCAATTGTAAAATGTATTCATTATCACTTTGAACATTGCTTCCTTTCTCTACCAAGAACAATACTACTTGTGATACGGTATGATCCAGTTTAAGTGGGCTAGGTGTTAATTTGATACTGAATCTTTCGAAAGTCCGTTCCTCTCCTATCTATGTCTTTTTGCATATTCTCAAATCCATTGCAGCCCAGAATCCGTGTCCACATTTAATGTCCATCAAGCTGGTTCTGCTGCCATTGAAAATCCCCACTAAAGATTCGATTTAATTGGAGTCTTTCACTGCTTTGGTATGTACTCAGATTCCCTGCATCTTAGCTCAGGTAAAGGCATTCAGGGCTGTGCTTGGTTTGCACTCAGCCCCAGAGGTACGCATTTTGGCTTAGTCATGCCTGTCAGCAAAGGTGTATTTGGTTGGTGTTCATTATCTGCAGAAATATCATGGGAGCATTGAAATTTAAAGTGTATGAAAGCATATGAAAAGCAGGGCATCCTGGGAAGACTTATGACTGCAATTATGTTCATCACTAAAAAGTGTACCATCCAGATATCAAATTAATAAAGTACTTATACACAGTTTTTTTGCAGAACATGATGCTATTAGCAAAACAAATTGTTATCAATCTGAATTAGATTTACAAAGGGAAATGATGCATTGCTAAAAGCAAGGGGGTCTAATGTGGTCATGTGAAGTCAAATGACAAATTACCAGAGCAGTTCATGCAAATCAAGTCATCATGCAGTCTGCATAATCTAAAACTCTGCTTTTCCAGTTAATGGATGAGACAAGGAGGGAGCATATTTGTGTAGCAGAGACACAGAAATGCAATCATCTCAAGGCAATTTTCTTTAAAATTGTTGTGGAACGATACCATTCCATATGGATCTGTATTAAGCACAGAGATCAAACTCATTCAGTTGAAAAACATTGAAATTGTGCAAAAAACCTTTAATCTCCACAAAAAGAAAAGGGAAAAAAATGAAAAAAGAAAAATCTGGAAGACCAAAAATGCTTTTTCTCTTACCCACTAACCTTTCAGCATATTCAGTGTTTGGTGAGAACTGCAAATCCCTTCAAGCAAAGTCCTTAACCCTACATTGTTCTTGGGGGATTTGTCCTTGTTCAGTATACTGCACTCTGAGTCCCTTTGAATAAAAACGTCTGCTGAGTAACTGGAACTTAACGAACTCTGATGTATGGCATACATGACAGCTTTAATGCAATGTAAATGCATCTGCCTGAAAGTACACATGTACCTGCTAATACAGCTCATGTAATCATAGCTGGCTGTCCATATGTGGTTTGTGTGTCTCTTGCATCACTTCTCATCACTGTAGGGATGTGCCATTACAATATGGGTCACTCCATACTAAACTGTACAAATGTGTTACAATGGTGATGAAAATTCAAATACACCTTTTCCAAAGTTTTTCATTGCAGTGGTGAAACCCCATCCATGGGCATCACAAATAAGCAAGCAAGAAGATAAACCGAGTGATCACTTCATTTCAGTGACCCCATAATGTGCTAAGGTGGCAAGCGTTGTGGGTGTAACGAGGACACAAAACAGATATTGAATCCCTGAAAATCAGATAAATTTCAAAGTCAATTCTTTTGTATGATAAATGGCCTCAGTCTTTCAGTAACATTTATGGACAATTACGGCCAGTCAATGTTTTTCATGTCTATTGTCCTCAATGTTTGTATTCCGTTCACCTGGCTTCAGTGCAAAGCATTGTTAAAATTTTGTAACTGGTTACCTGTTGCTCCAGGTCATCAAAGAAATATATTATTTTATTCACAAGAAGGCATTTCAAAACATAAAAATGAAATAATAAATCAGATGGCAAAGTAGGGTCATTTTCTCATAGACTTCAGTAGCACTGAACTTCTTTCTGCAACCACCGACGTCGCCATCTGCTGGCCATTAAATATAATGCAACTTTTTGAGATTTCCGCATCGGCCTCACTTTTTAGACTCGGGCGCTGCGTCCATCTTTTTATGCTGTCTATGCACAGGACACAATCTACGCATATTTCTTATGTTGTTATAGTCATAACACGATATTAGGACACAGAAAAATTTTCTTTTTTCAATCATTATTTTTTAAAGCATGGTATACATGATTGTCTGACGCCTTGTGAAATTTTGATGCAGGAAGTGAGTACCTTAGTTTGCCGAGGTCATCTTTACGCCATTTGCATACATTATGCAAATTAACCCACAGGTCTGGATGTAACACGTGAGGACGCAACTGGTTACGCCCACGACGGTCATTTCAAATTGCATTTCTGATCAGACGAGTCCCGATAATTTAGTGCAGACAATTGAAACCGTTATTATGGGTTAGTTAGTAAGTTAGTAATCAGTCTCATAAAATTACTATTATAACAAAAAATATGGAATTTTTATTAATATTTATTAATACTCAAAACAAGCAATATTAGTGATTATATGAAATATAAAATATAATTAAATCAAATCAAATATTTAATTATTAATCTGTAGAAATTTTGGAGTTATTTACAAGACTTGTTTGGCTCGGCTCTCATGTTCCGGCACCACCAAAACAGACGCAGAGATTAATAAAAGAATTTATTAAAAAGAGAAACACAAAACGCAATCAGACTAAACTTTTGGGTGAAGATCATTGTTATAGTGTTGGTGTATGTGTGCAAGGGTGAACGAGTTTGTGTATGCGTGCATTAGGGTTGCCACCTTTCAGGACTAAATATAAGGAAAGGGGGGGGGGTGGCAATGAGTGGGGTGGCAGGGTCGAGGAACGCATACACCGAAGTACCTTGACATTGTCATTAACTAATATCCTTTTTATCACTTTAAGTGCTTTTTAAAATTTTATACTCCCAAATTAATTAAGTGCTCACAAGTGAATTTTTATTTTTTTTAATAGAGTTTGCATGTTCGGCCTGTGTTCATATGGGTACTTCAGTTTCCTCCCACAACCCAAAAACATGCTTGCTCGGTGAACTGGTATGAGTGTGTGAGTTAATGGTGTGCAAACCCTAAAACAGATTGGTGAGCTGTCCAGGGTGTGTTCCTGCCTTTTGCCCACAGTTGGGCCTCCTCATGAGGTACACCTTGCTTGTAGGCCTTTGAGTTTTGGTCTGAAAATGCAAAAGGAAAAAAAAAAAAAAGGCCTGGTTTCCATCAGGACAAACAGTCACAAAATCAATCAAAAACATTTTCAAAAATTGAAAAAAAAAAAAGTATTTTCACTAAAAATTGCCTAACGAATGGAAATATTCATTGTTTGTCAATTGCATAGAAAAATAAACAGTACATTACATTTTTTGTTGCATTCAACAAAATATATTCATAATAAAAAGTAAACCCGGCCAGCCAATTAGCAAGGATAAGAGCATCCAAAAATTATTTTAGTCTGATCATTTTTTACTTTCAGCTTCAACAATCTGCATATACTTCAGAAGCTTGGGGCAATCTAGATAACTGCAGGCAAAATTACAAATTGAATGGAAAGATAGCTTGGGCTAAAGGCTAAATTTTTCATTTTGAAGGAAGTCAAAGCCATTTGCCAATATTAAGCTGGCCAATTGTCTGCTTTATACAGCTGAGCTGTACAGTTAGGGGCTGAGCTATATTAAATTGGTCTTTATCTATGCTTTTAACCACTGATGTTTTCTTTTTGTGACCTCTCAATGAATTTTTTTCTCTTTTGAGAGTCAGGTGGGTATTTCTTCCTCAGTGAATTGCCAAAAGTGCACGGAAATCCACTGAAATAAACTTGTGCGTAGCTACATTTGCTCCTCGAACAGTAGACATGAGATGGTGCTTTGTCAATTGAGGGTGTTAAGAAGGTCCGCATGAGAGATTTGACTTTGCTGCCGACTTAATTGATCAACCTCCGGAAGCTTCCTTAAAGCTTGGGTGCCTGATTCAACCTTTCCTTCAGCTGTGGACATGGATGCCGAAGCTTAACTGAAAAAAAGTGACCATTTTGGCTGAAATTTAATTCGTTTAACTAACTGCCACTGTTGTTAAGTTGTTCATTGAGAAAATCTGTTTGTCAGTTTTTTTCATAATTAATTTCATTACTCAAATATAAAATGCAGAATAAATGGTGTCACGTATTGATTCGTCAAGGAACACAACAAATTATTTTCAATTACGGAACGATTCCATAAAATATGGAACAGGTGGCCACCCTAGCATGCACATACACGTTCTTTGTCTGAGAGACAAAGAGAGAAGGTATGCAGTGAATTAGAAGAGCTAATTGCGGAGTTAGCTGAAAGCGGGGCAACCATGTGGGTCGTGGTATATCCATGCGTTATGGGTTAGGGCAAACAAATACACACAGCTAACATGAATCACTGAAATTGCAGTGCAGATGAATGTAACCAGAAACACAAATTCTCATCCGACTAATTTTAAACTGAACTACAGCTAGTGCCTCGAGTGTCCAGTCAGTCTTACTCAGATCCGTCCATATGCCTTATGGTCTCCGCAAATCGTACTGCGCAGTCATGGGAAAAGCAGTAGTGGTGCTGCGAATGCTGACCGGCGTTTCATCCGTTTCATATGCTGGTTTGGGCCTCCTCCTTGGTGTTGTGCGAGTGAGAATCTTCTCTCGTGGGCAGTGTGAGGTCAGCGATCCTTTAAAGGGGTCCTTTTCACTGGCCACAAGGGGGTATCAGGAAAAGTTCATTTGCCGCCAACTAGGCCAACACTTCGTTGCCCGTTAGGTCAGGAAATTTGGCGGCAGTCCTTGTAGTTAGCTCAGCCTCAAGGGAAGCAGCACATTGTGTGCAGGCTCCATCTGGGAGGTCAATAGAGCAGTGCTGCGATGGATTTGGCTAAGAGCCAGGGAACCAAGAGCTGTGAGAGTTTGGAGGCAAGAAAAAGAGAATTGGGTTGTGTCCCGACTTTTATAAACCTTAGTGTATGTTTTATTGCTCCAGGGCTTTCTCCATTGGTATACAGTAAATGCACGTCGTGCTGGGGTGGTTCTGTAAACGTCACTTCTTTTTCCTGTGGACCACATGGAAATGTAGGTCTGTAGTACCTACACCAACTTTGTACAAAGAGTAATATGCAGTTGAAAACATTCTCCTATTGAGAATGCATTGAACTTATCAGACTCAGATCTACTCTGTGAAGAATGAATCTAAACTGGGCATTTTGCTGCATGGGAAATTTGGGTTGGACAGGCAATCCATGGATGTTTTCATGCACTATTTCATTTAAAGGAGCGTCTCTCTGTGTGTTTTTAAAAACTCATTTATGAGTCGTTTTCATTTCATTTTGGTATGAGCCACAATAACGTCCATGACTCAGTCGTCAATGAATTACTGTTGGATGCTGTGTCAAGTAACACAGCAACTTGGGTGAGAAGTTTCATAAAATAAGCGTTCGGTAAACTAACATACAAATTGTATGATAGATTTTACATGGATAGATGTACTCATTACAAGATTGAATGCTGAATTTTTTGTAGTCATATCATAAATGCATGAATTCAATAGTATGTTGCAGATGTTATGGTCAGTTCGTTTATTTAAGCATCAGTCTGAGTTAGTTGTGCTGCTGTTGCTAGGCAATAACAGGTCATTTATTGCTGTCCAGGAGTTTTTTTTCATTAAAGAAATGAAAATAAAGGAATGCAGGAAGAACTGTGAAATTTTGGGGCTATATCTAAGGCTTGGAATTCATTAATGGGGTTTTGTAAAGTGAATCTGAAAATACCTTATTCTAGTTTTGACAGAAAATAAAAGGCAAGATAAATGCCTTCGAGAAACATTCTGAACACATCTATCTATATGCATATACATTCATCTATCTATCCGTATATCCATTGATTATATACAATCTATATTATCTTTACTTGCTTCTCTGCTGGATACTTTTCATTCTGGGGCAGGAATAAGCTGACTGGAAGGTTTTCAGCATAATGTATTCTCATATCCTAAGGCTATTTTAATATGAACTAAAATATGCTACTCTTATACGTATATTCCATTTGGCTAATGTGATTTGGACGGCTACTCTCCAAACAAAAAAATTAAGGTTGCCAATATTATTTTCAAATGGATGCAGTGCATTAAGTGTTCAAATATTAGAATAGGGCTTATGCATCACTCTGATAAATTTTGTATGATGAAACCATGTAGAAAATTAATGCGTAAGACTGATTTGATAGGATTTCCATGCATAACAATCAATTCAAAATTACTGAGCTTCAGGTTCAATCTATGCAATAAGAGATTGAAAGTATGTTAAAAGCTGAGGAAATTGCAATAAACAGTGAACCCTCTAATGAGGTTCTTCATTTCTATATATGGCCAGGATCAATCATATTGAATAAATGTTGATAATGCAATATTTATAAATTGTATACCACGATGCAAACAGAAATATTTCTGTACATGTAAGCTGAGTAATATCTTAAGTGGCCATTGTTATGATCCAAACAACGAACCAAAAGCAGACTTTGGGCACAGTCCATATGGGAGTATCGATTAACAGAAATACGATAACAGCAGAGGAAAGGCCAAGCCCAGAGCAGAGGAGGGGGCAGTCCAGGTTAATCGGTAATGACTGGAGAGGGTAGGGGCTTACTTGCTTCCAGGCCAGAGGCCGTCCCGACGCAGAAGCCAGGTGGTGAATCCCCATTGCCGGAGCAGGACTACTTGACACCTGAACTGAAGAGTTTTAACAGGAATGTATTCCCAATCCCGGAGACCGATGAGGGCTTGGGAGATGTTCCTAATGAACTGAAAACTGACTCAGAGGAAAAGGATGGAACAATGGATTAACAAGAACACAATCCCAATGCCAGCGACCGATATAAAAGCTTGAGATCTTGTTCCAATTAATTGAACTCTGGAGAGTAATTATGCTTTTTTTTATCATTAATTTACCAAAAACGCGCACTAGAAGAGCTTAGCTGAATACTAGACAACACAAACTGGAAGGTTAAATGTGGTATGAACCTTGACAATCCAGCAACCACACAGAGAGCATAATGACCTTATATGGATCGCACATTCACAAAAGAGGTGAGGCATACAAGTGATAACACCTGGGAGGAAGGGAGGAGATTATGAAAAACTATGAAAAAGACAAAAGTGCAAAAACACTTGCAGACTGCTGGAACAGGGCAGGAAACAAAGACACGAGAGTTGTGACAACCATTGCAAATTATTTATTTGTTTATTGCGTTAATACTGGACTGGCAATATGCATACAGGGATAGCTGCATTATCCCCCTTTTGAGAAAAGACCCCCTTTTGAGAAAAAAAGCATTACACAATAAACAAACAAACAAACAAATTAATAAATATTCAGTTCTGGCACAAGAAAGTTTTGCGACTAATATGTGCAAGCCTGTGCAACTTTAGCTAATGTCAGTGTAACAAAGCATACATATAAGACCAAAGTCAAGCATCTAGAAAATGTTTGGTCACGTTGAGGTATGCCAGCTATACAAGCCTGAGGCAAGAGTGGCGAGACACCGCATTCGGCAGAATCAGAACAAAAATTGCCGTCAGGAAAACTACTTCATCCTGGGGTTGTACCCAGAGATGGTTTAAACTTCTAAATTGCAACTGTTAACACTAACAGCAAAATTTAGGTGTAGTCAATGGGTTTCCCAAACAAAAGCTTTCAACCAAATGAAAAGTCAGAGATGTGAATTCACATATAACAATTTGAAACTTTAATTTCTAATTAAAACACAATAAAATTTAAAATTAGCCGGGGGGTTAAGTCTTTATTAATAAAATGTCATTTAAAATAATTAAATCTTACCTTCCAGCAGAGGGCACCGCACCCATATGCAGTGAGGCCTGAAAAGGGGGGTGAATCTCTCACCACTTACCTTAGGCAATGTCTGCAACAATACAGCTCTCTCACTCCCACCCACAAGTGATAACAGTGTCAGAGTGTTAGTCCCTGCAGCCAAAAAATATACAGCAGTCTAAGTCAGTGTTTCCCAACCCAGTCCTTGGGGCACACCAGCCAGATCCTGGTTCTTGCAGTGTTCCAACTTACGCACACCTAATGCAGCTAATCATGAGCTTGCTAAGTTACATCAGTTGTGCTTAAGGAGGAAGACAACAAATACCTGGATCTGACTGGCGTGCCCCGAGGACTGGGATGAGAAACAGTGGTCTAGTGGCCAAAAAGAACCCCTACATGAAGGGGCGGAACCCCCAACACTAGCAGAGACAGGCTACTTAACCAGCCAATTATGGGGGCAATGAATAGAGGACAATGAGCCAATCACAAAAAAAAGAAAAAAAATACAGTTCCTACACTCATTGCGTGGCCCAAAGGTTGCCCAGTCAAAAATAATACACTAAAGCAAACGGAAAGCAAATACATTGTCAATATTAAATACAAAAAATGGAAAACAAAAGAACAATAACAAACAGGAATAACACAAAAAAATAACAAAGCAGCAGAATATTAACCCTTCGAACCCTGTATTATATCAAGGGGTCATGACCCCCACCAATGCTGAAACACAGCTTACTTTTATGGGGAAACCACCGGATTGTAAACAAGGTGAGAAGGCAACCAGAAGTCATGGGAACAAAGTTACATGTTTGGAGGCTGGTTTCCGGCATTTTGGGTCATTGCACATTCTCTATGTGGCTGCTAAACCGGCCTATAGGGTTCAAAGGGTTAATTAACAACGGGCATATCTATGGACCGCACAATCAATCGACGCACATATGGCGAATTCACAGAACCCTCTGGTAGTGGGATTATTAGAGCAATCACGGGATGTGGAGAAAGAAACAAAAGTAGGAACTGTAGCAACAACAACAACAAAATTAACAACAAAATCAATTTAATGTTGTTCTCGTGGCGCAGCGAACTCACATCATTTGGGATGGAATTCAAATCAAAACCAGCTAATCCAACATAAGAAATAGGTCCAAGAAGATAGCACAATACTGCCATGATGACAAAATGAGGAGAACAAAGACCAACAAAACCCGAGGGAAGCCACCAAGGAGGAGCATTTGAAATCCAGCAAAGCGAGCATTCGCAAAACAGCAGCTGATGAACTCTGTTGGGCAAACAGTCTTATTCAAGTTTCAGTTAGATTGATATAGAAAAATGAATCCCACTTGTCCAATACCCTATAAAGTTAAACTTAATGGTATTACCTTTAGTATACTTCTCACCTCCCAAACACAACCTCCTGGCACAGCTCCGCATCCACTCCCCCAGCCTAAATCACCACAGGTAAGAGCATCAATATTGAACAACAGGGCGATCAATTGGGCATTCGGTGATATATCCAAATCAAAATCCTTACCCAAACTTTTCCAGAACCAGAAAAATAGTACCAACTGCAGTTAAACTGGCACACAAAGCAAAACGAAAACCAAATGGAATTGCTAACTTTTTATGATGCATTCCTGAATTTAAAATGGAGTTTGGGCTCCTGAGTACATTGCTTGCGAGGTTACTAGCCTAATCCCCTGTATAGAGAATGAGGAGCATTTGAGAGGCTTAGTGAAAAATAGCTTGTGTTGATCATCTTTTGTTGCCTTCCTTTACCCTGTGTGCTCAGTCCTTCAAATTCAGCCAAAACAGAATAAATAGAATTGTTTATTGTACCAAATATTTTTAGCAGAATACAGGTTTTTTTTATGGGTTTCTGTTTCATTCCAGGGCTGAATGTATCAAGCACTTCAGACTCTGGATTAAAAAAGCAGGATTTTTCCACATTTTCAAACGCTGATAGATATTACTATCTGTCTAGTCTTTCAAAATTGAGGATGATACAATATTTATGTCTAATTTATTTTTGTTCCATTAATTTCAGATGATATAATTTGGATGTATGAGGCAATCTTGGCTATGATTACAATTTGTGGCATAAACACACCATAAATATGCAAAGATGCACACTAACACACACACACAAATACATTCACGCAAACACACACGCACACACACACATAGGGATGCACAACAAGGTTCCCACTGCTATAGCACCATTAATCTGTCACTGGATGAAAATAATTGAGGCCACGGAGGCTAGTTTTTTTGCACCTTCGGTTTGATCCCACAACCTTCGAGTTTAAAGGTGAACTCATTAAATCTTGGCCCATGAGGCAGATCTGCATGGATAAACACATTTACATGAATATAAAAACCTGTCATGGCAAGCTACTTCAATACAAAGCCCAAAAGGACAGTAGTGCTTTGATACAAATTAAAGGATTGAGGAAAGAGCACAGGTATGACCCTAGAAAGGCCTTGCGGTAGCCTGCTGAGAGCCCCATAACAATTAGTAATAAGAGGCATATCTAATGTTAACACAGAGATGCATATGGGAATAGAACCTGCTTTGGGCTTATCACCATGACAATGAATCAGTTTGCATCCTCGGATTAATACGGTATATTATCTCCCTGGCGGGCAAAATTATTTTAAATGGCATGGGAAGCTGTGCCAGAATTTATAACACTTGCCTAACACCAAAAAACAGCAGCAGCAAAAACTGTGGCTGAAAGTCAAAGATATTTGACAGGGAAAAACAGGCACTTGATGGAATGATAGCTAATCACCACAAAATTACAACTCTAAGTATCGCCACAAAATTGAATCAATCCATATCTGAAACAGTCTCAACAAAAACATTATGTCACAAGCATCTCAAAACTGCTATTTGTTGCAGTGTTTTAGATAATATGTGCTTCCCTGTAGAATTGCAACACAATATGAGATGCATTGTTAAAGCTGGAATAGCCACTGTAGATTTCAGTTATAAGCAACGGTGGTTTGAAATGGCGGTTTAAATCGAGGTCATGACAGTTCATGTGAAGATTTTCTTGGAAAGCAGTTCCTTTGCTGTAAATGTATCATATGTTTCCTGAATAGTTTGAAATTCTGCCTGCCCTTTTCTGGTAAAAATAGTTATTTGCAGTTACCCAGGTCCTTGTACTATCTCATCAAGCCACCGTGTCATTTAATTATGACCTTCATATAATTGCAGTAGGTGTTACAGTGTTGTGAAAACATATTTGCCCCCTTCTCCATTTCTTCTATATATATATATATATATATATGTATATATTTAAATGTTTCAAATAGTCCAGCTATATAATGTTTCAAAACCAAAATCACCAACTTGAAAAATATTGCCCCCGAAACCTAGTAATTAATTGCACTACCCTTGGAGCAGCAACTGCAATCAAATGTTTGCAATAACTGGCAATGTCAGTTATTTTTATGTCGCTGTGGAGTAATTTTGGACCTCTCTTATTCGTAGAATTGTTTTAATTCAGCCACTTTTGGAGGGTTTTGAGTATGCGCTGCCTGCTAAAGGTCATGCCACAGCATCTCAATCAGATTCAGACTTTAAATAGGCCACTCCAATACCTTTATTTTGTCTTTTTTGACCCATTCAAAGGTCAACTTGCTTGTGTGCTTCGGATTGTCCTGCTGCACAACCCCACTGTACTTGAGCTTTAGGTCCCAAGCTGATTGCCGGACATTCTCCTTCAGGACTTTCTGGTAGAGAGCAAAAATCATGGTTCCATCAATTACGCAAGTTGCCCAGGCGCTGAAGCAGCAAAGCAGCCCCAAGCCATCAAAATACCACCACCATGTTTGCCTATTAGTATGGTGTTCTCCTTGTGAAATGCTACTTTAGTTTTACACCAGACGTAACAAGGCTCATGTCTTCAAAAAAGTTTACTCATCAGCCCACAGAATATTATTCCAGTCTTGGGAGTCATCAAGATTTCTTTGGCAAAAGTGTGATGAGTCTTTGTGCTCTCCATGGTCAGTAGTGGTTTTTGCCATGCAGCATTCTCATGTACGCCATTTTTTGCCCAGTCTCTTTCTCATTGTGAAATCATGAACAGTGAATATTATTGAGGCTAGCGAGACATGCCGTTCTTTGAATCATTGTCTGGATTCTTTTGTGACCTCCTGGATGAATCATTCCACTCTTGTGGAATTTGGTCGGCTGGCAACCCCTCGGAAAGGTCACCACTGTTCCAAGTTTTCTCCAATAATGGCTATCCCCATGGTTCACTGGAGTCCCAAAGCCTTAATAACGGCATTGTAACCTCTTACGGACTGAAAAATGTCAATGGCTTTGTTTCTCATCAGTTCTTGAATGTCTTTAGTTCACAACATCATGAGCTGGTTTTTGGCCTCCTTCGCATTTCCAGACAGGTTCTGTTTAAATGATGTTTAGATTCAACAGGGCTTGCAATAATTACATCTATGCAATAATGATGTGTGTCAACTGAAATTGTGCCCAATTATCAACAAAGTTTGTTTAAATGGTTGATTTATTAACTAAGGGGACTATTTCTTTTAACACATAGGGACAGGTAGGGTTGGATAACTTTTTTCCCTTCAATAAATGAAATCATCATTTAAAAACTGCATTTTGTGTTTACTTGGGTCATCCTTGTTGAATATTGAAATTAATTTTATGATCTGAAACATTCAAAAGTAATGAATATGCAAAAATTGAAGAAGCTGGGAATGAGGAAAATACTTTTTCACAGAACTGTATGTTTCGCAAGGCTATAGCACATAGTAGCAGTTATAATAATAGAGCAGAAATCATTCTACTTGACCAAAATCAGAGAATTTTTGCCATTTCACAAAGGATCAAATGATTATTCAGGAGAAGAATAAATCCTCATTCAGTGTCTGAGTCCACACATGGACATACACATATGAAAAAGGACTGAGAAATATGTTCCGCTTAAAATGCTAATAAAAGAAACAGAAGCATCTCTCTATTTTATTCAACCCTTAACAATAACATTTTAGTTCCATTTTTCACAGATTGGTAAACCATGCTGACCAGTTTTACACATATAGATCACTCATAATTTAAATCTGAGAAACTTTAATTGTAGATGCTCTCTTTGAGAGTGGATCCTTTCTCTGAAATGTAAGTCTGCTTTACTGAAATGCCACAGAACCATTGATCAGAAATAAAAATACAAAGTTCAGGACCAAATCTCATATATATTGGATTTCAGTCAGGTAAACACATGCATTTGGTTTAAATATTTATTGGAATGAAGATGTTAGTTAGTTAGTTAGTTTAGTTTATTGTCCCCGAGGGGAAATTTGTTTTCTCAGAAACTGTACAGGTTAACAGGATAAACATTTAACAAATAAAAAGGACGTTCAGTGAATACAATACAGTGGGGACTATAAAAAAAAAAAAAAAAGACATATTACACACATAGTACAGGGTAGTGGTGGGTTCATATGGCCGGCTTGTACAGTGGGTGATATGATTAATACATTAGCGCTTTCTTCTGTATAGGGTGGCTATGACAGAGGGGTATCAGGCTCCTGCTGAAACGTGCTCTTCTGTATTTCAGAGTCCCGTATCTCCTTCCAGAGGGCAGAATAGTGAGGTGACAGTGTAATGGGTGGGTGGAGTCCTGTGCTATTGTGTTTACGATGCGTGTGATGGCCTTGTCATTCAGTTCAGAGAGATTGGGAGTGGGGAGACCTATGATTTTGGCAGCAGTATTGGCTATGCATGTGAGTTTGACCCGGTTTGTAACAGTAAGCATGTTAAAGAAGCAGGTGGAACAGTACAGTAAAATGGGTTGTACAATACTCTGATATAAGAGAAGGAGGAGACGGGGGGCAACATGGAGTCCTTTAAGTTTACGGGTGGCTGAGAGTCTTTGTTGGCTTCTTTTTTGAATGTCCTTTGTGACATGTACTAATATTAACTTTGGCAGAAGGGTCAGTGCTGGAGATGCTCCGGGCCAGGGGCACAATAAGAGCATACTAAACCAAAACCAAAATTAGTCAGGGAGCAGAACTTCAGAATCACCCCAATGTCAGGTAGAGCAAACCCAAGCATGTGAAGGCTGCAACCAAAAACAAATTCTCACCTTTCGTATGAGGAAATAGTAAATTAAGCAGCAGAGATAAGTAAACTTGACTGTCTTTAAAGCCTCTGAAAACCCAATTTCACAAAAACCTTTGAACTACGTTATTTGGGATTGTATGTGCATAATAGTAAACATACTAAAATATTAGAAATTATGTCCAATTCAAATCCGAGATTTTGTCATTTAATTTTTATCACCTATCCTCTTGCTGCGGTTCAACTGGGCATGGTTTTCTAAGTGGGTTATTGCGTAATAAGCCAAACCAATGAAAAAAAAACTCTCTTCCCACCCCTAACTGAAATTATAAAAGCTCTCTGCTCCGCCCAGGTTAGCTTCTACAGAGTCCGAGAGACATCGTCCCGAAGTAGCCTGTCTTGCGATTGATTACCCAACTACATTTGCTTCCATTTATCTATCTGTCCATCCGTCTGTCCGCGTATTTGTCTGTCCCATGCTGTTTGCCCTATCATGTATGTTTGCATTAGCTCCATTCAAAACGTACCAGTAAATGATTTTCTGAATGGGACGTGTGCTCGCATGCGTTTCTCACTTAGCGTGGAATGGTACTTCCGCTCTGGCTCGAATGTCTTATGCTGCATTCAAACTAGCTTGTAAAAATGGTGTTTCTCAGAACACAAGCGGTGACTTGCGTTCAAATCACCTGACAACCTGTGATCACAAGCAGTGAACTGATGATTAATTCAGCAGATCCATCTTCACCACTTGTGAGCAAAATGAGGCCAGACCAACACATTGTGAGCTAAACAGAAAAGTACATTTATTTTCATGTTTGTTTTATCAAATATTAAAAGGAGCAACTTATTATTAACCTTTATGTCCCAGAGTTTGTTTTATTTCCATATCACAATGTTTCTGTCGTTTTGTCATTGGGAAGTTAACTTAACCCATTAATGTCCATAGTGGAAATTTTGAATTTCCTTTACAACACTGAAAGTACTAGCTGAGCACAGGACAAATCAGTTGGAATTTTTCAAATCGGTCAAAGTATATGGCTATAGCATCCATTTTCCTTAAAGTACTATTTTTAGTAGTTGGTCAAATAAGAAAGCGGTTTTTTTCAATTTTCATGAAAACAGTTCTAGATGAACAGGTTAGGAATGTTGGATCATCACAAAACTTTACACACACTTTGCACCCACTCCTATGGTGCATTTTCTGAAGAAACAAATACCATATGTTACTTCATCTTGGCTCAGTACTACATCTTCTCAGCCCTGACAAATATTTTCCATTGTATTCCTATGGGAGTTTCAATAGGAGTAAAAATGCATGATTATCAAAAGGGAGTTAAACTCTTTATCTGTCTCCCCCTCTTTCACCATCACCCTCCCCACACACACACACTCTTCAGAGAGTATTAAAGAATCAATCAATTCTACTTTATTAACACCTGAAGACTCATTACAAAATCTAAGTTGTATGCAACAGCATCTTAAAATTACTAATGTAGAATATACAACCCCAATTCTGAAATAGTTGGGACAAAGTGTAAACTGTGAATAAAATCCAAATGCAATGACTTTCAGATCACATTAGCCAATATGTTATTTACAATAGAACATAGATAACATTTAAAATGTTGAAACTGAGACATTTTACATTTCTATCCACAAAATGAGCTTATTTCAAATTTTATGGCTGCAACAGGTCTCAAAAATGTTGGGACACAGGCAAAAAAGGGCTGAAAAAGCAATTAATATATAAGAGAATCAGCTGAAAGAACATTTAGCAAGTAATTACATTAACTGGCATCAGATGTGTAACATGATTGGCTATAAAAAGGATGTCTTAGAGAGGCTGAGTCTCTCAGAAGTAAAGATGGCCAGAGGCTCTCCAACCTGTGAAGGCTTCCGTAAAAAAATTTGTGGAATACTTTAAAAACAATGTTCCTCAACATGAAATTGCAAACGCTTTGAAGGTCTCATCATCGACAGTGCATAACATAAAAGATTCAGAGAAACTGGAAAAATCTCTGTCCGTAAGGGACAAGGCCGAAGACCTTTACTGGATGCCGGTGATCTTTGGGCCCTCAGACGCCACTGCATCACTCACCGGCATGATTCTGTCATTGACATAACTAAATGGACCCAGGAAACTTCAAGAAACCACTATCTGTAAACACAGTCCGCTGTGCCATCCACAGATGCCATCTAAAACTCTATCTTGCAAAAAGGAAGCCATTGTTGAGCATGATCCAGAAGCGCCGCCATGTTCTGTGGGCCAAGGCTCATTTAAAATGGACTGTAGCAAAGCGGCAAAGTGTCCTGTGGTCAAACGAGTCCAAATTTGACATTCTTGTGGGAAATCATGGGCGTCGTGTCCTCTGGCCTAAAGAGGAGAAAGACCACCCCTCCAGTTATCAGCGTTCAGTTCAAAAGCCAGCATCTCTGATGGTATGGGGATGCATTAGTGCATATGGTGTGGGACACTTGCATGTTTTAAAAAGCACCATGAATGCTGAAAGGTATATAAAGGTTTTAGAGCAACATATGCTCCCCTCCAGATGATATCTATTCCAGGGAAGGCCTTATGTATTTCTATAGGACAATGCAAAAACACGTACTGCAGCTATTACAACAGCATGGCGTCGTAGTAGAAGAGTCCGTGTGCTGAACTGGTCCTGCAGTCCTGATCTTTCACCGATTGAGAACATTTGGCGCATAATTAAACGAAAAGTCCATCAAAGGAGACCCAAAACTCTCCAGCAGCTGGAAGCCTGTATTAAACAAGAGTGGGATCAAATTCCAATGGCTAAACTCAAGAAACGTGTCTCCTCAATGCCCAGACACCTCCACTCTGTGTTAAAAAGAAGAGGGGATGCTACACCATGGTAAACAAGCCCCTGTCCCAACTTTTTTGAGACCTGTAGCAGCCATCAAATTTGAAATGAGCTCATTTTGTGGATAAAGTTGTAAAATTTCTCAGTTGCAACATTTGCGATGTTATCTCTGTTCCATTGTGAATAAAATACTGGCTGGTATGATTTGAAAGTCATTGCGTCTTGATTTTATTCACAATTTACACTTTTTCCCAACTATTTCGGAATTGGGGTTGTAGTTTATACACGTATGTATAACAGCTTCTCAAAATGTGAGAGAGAGAGAGAGAGAGAGAGAGAGAGAGAGCGGTCATTAGTTCACTTGAATGCATTTGTTTGTAAACCTCAGTGAAATGCATTGAAATCCATGGTCATGGAGACATCTCTCCTATCATGCCACCCCTCAAAACAGCAAATCAAACCTTTTCACAATTGATTCTTACTTGTCTGTGGGTGGAACAAGAATGCCTTAAATCTTTTGACCATGTCATAACTGGAACTTATATTTCCAAGGCATTTTATAGGACATTTGAAAAAATCCGCTATCATATTTGACCAACAACTAAAAATAGTACCTTAACTTTAAGGGCTGTATCTCAGGATCCGTACAGAGCTGAATCAAATGCTTGGTATCGTTGGATTCAGGAGAAGTTGTGCTATAAGTAAATTTATAACACTTTAGTGTACATCTGATACATAACTTGTCAAATGACTGTTGAACTTATTTTAGTGTTATTTTGAGTTTTCCAAAAATCAAAGTTTGATCCCTAAATATGATATGATAAATATGTTCTATCACAATTTTGATATTGGATATGTGTAGCCACTTACCCCCAAGATGCCACACACTAAAAAGCAAGTTCCTATCTCATTCAGAACTCAAACTGTGGGGTTTGTCCTTAAGGTACTATTTTTAGTTGTTGGTCATTAATGGGTTAATATTTTGACACCTTTATTATCGCCCATGATGTCGCCCTTGACAGACTGGCAGCAAATGAGCGCTCTCCACGTGTGTTTTTTGCAACCGATAAGTGGTAATTTCACTATTCAACATAGCGGTATGAACGCAGCATAAGACCCTTATCTCACAACGAGTTTGGGTTGCTGTCTAGGATCTGTCCCGTGCATGCTGTGACCGGATATCGCACCCTTGAGGTACAGTTGTCATTCGCGGCTGCTGCAAGCGGGGTCGGTGAGCAACAGGGCCTGTTTTCCATTATCGGACAGACAGCCAATTGTTGACCAGTGACAGTGCAAATGATGCCTTTTTTTTCTTTTGTGTCGTTAGCCACGCCATTTTGCTGATGATGTAGCATTTTTTATTTCTTGGTTGGCTCTATGTCGGTTATTGAACACACTCAAAAGAACAAATCCAGAATCACACGTCAGAAAAAAAGCAAATGTTCGTCATGACTTAAGTGCTCGGCGCGTTCACGGTTTCTATAATCCTACTCGTATCTCACTGGACAAAGCAATAAAAATTTATCCTTCAATTTGCAGTAAGTACAGTACATGTCTCACCGGTGCGTTTTTAATGGAGCTAAGTATACAGTGGACTAATACTACACACCGTTGTAAGTGCCTGACAGCATATTTTCTGCCATTGACGGTATCATCTGGCATTCTCCACAGAAACTCCTGCAAGCACAATGTAGTTCTGTTGGTCAGTGACCGTTGATTTCACAACATGCATACTTGAGGGTAAAACATTACTGAATGGAAATTATTTTCACTGAGAGGAACCGGTTGACTGGCGAGCTAATTACGATGCAATAATATTGTACAGTACTAGCTAACATTACAGTACCATCAGGCCGCCATTGGGTGCATCCCTGCTAATGTTGAATTTTAGCGGAGATGCGCTAACTCGGTAATAAAAACCGCAAAGGATTTTACAAAATAACATTCCATAACTGGCTGGACGGTGTTTCCAGACAGCAGAAGAGCTGCTTCGTCTGATTCTGAAGCTGCTTGCACGCTGGACACAAAATAAATTTTTCACACGATAGATTACGTTCAAAGTCAATGCGAAGACGCGAATACACGTGCAAGCGGCTTGAGTCAGACGGCTCAAACATATAGGGCTGGACTGACCCTTGCGCCATTGCTGTGACTAACGCTCATGGAGCCAGTGAGATGCCACTCAAATCGAGGGAGTGGCCAGTCACACCGTGATACGCCACGCCCACACTGTCTTGAGAAATGGACTGAATAGCAAAATGAGCCGTTTTTGAACTAGGTTTTCTAACAGTTATGAATGTTAATTTTCACTCAGTTTTTTGTAGATGCTTTGTGAGACACCCAACTTTGATATTATACGTGAATTCTCACTATGTCAAGACGAGTTTACAGAGGCTTTAAGTGTGGTGCTTGGGTCAAAAGGACACATTTTCAGTTTTCTTTCAGAGAAAAATTGTGAACAAATTACCTGAAAAACCATGGCCTTGGTTTATTTCTTGTGAAGAACTTTAATGACAACTAATGGCAGACCCTACCCGAATATTTATGTCCCTGATCTGAAGATCAGGTCAATAGTTTGACCCGATCACCACTTCTATGCGTTGGTATAATTTATTGCTCTTACAGGCAGGTTGACATTGTCTTATTTCTTCCAGACTTACAAAAGCACACATATGGATGGGCACCTGTGCGTGCCCACGCACATACATACACACACACAAACTCAGTAGACCATATTGGTGCAACATTTTACTATTCCAAGCATCAAGAACTCCACTGCTCTCACATATGCAAATATTTTCCCCATGGTAACCATACAAAATGTCATTCTGAAGCATCCTAGACATCCAAAAATTTTCACAAGTGCTCACTGAGTCAGTGGGAGGGGTAAACGGATTAATAGATTTATATCAATGCCATATTACCTGAATCATCTTTAAAATGGCACACCTGGAACCAGTGGAAGCCACACACCCAGTATCAGGGGCAGCTGCACCTCCAGCACCAGGAGAAACATGTATGCCCAAGAATGGTCAAATTGACTGGTCTTCATTCCTAATGAATGAGTCACCATACAGAACTGCTGACATACTATGGATGGCACCGGGGCCATTTATTTGGGTGATGTATATAGTATGTGCAACATGGTTGTTAAAAAAAAAAAAAAAAATTAGCCCGGGAAACAGTGTTTGTTACAATCCAGACCAGGACTCAAATGTGGAGGCAAAGTAAAATCCATTGGTAGGTTTATTGATAGTAATACAGCAAACAGAGGGATGTTGCCTGGAGGAGAATGGCAGAGTTCAGTTCAAATGTTGTGGGTGAAGCCGTGACAGCCATGCCAATCTCCGGTCAGTGGTTTTCCTGGTTGACTGCCTGGTGACGTGCACATTTTCGCCAGAGCCGAACTGCCAGATGGCAGGATGGAGAAGTTTAGCAGGAGCGAAGTCCCAATCCTGATGACAACAGAGGGCTTGGAAGTTTGTGCCTAATACACTGGGCAGAGGAACAGACTGAGAGCAGATCATCAGGAATGCGGTTGCAATCATGGAGACCGAGAGTGCAGCTTGGGGGCTCGTTCCTATTGACTGAACTAAGAAGAAAACATCCGTAAATTTCTATCATTGAAGGTTACAGATTAATTTCAGAAGATGAAAAGCTTTTCTAGCAAACACTGACTGGTTACTTAAGTGCACACTGCAAGTGACAATCCAGCTTCTGGCAAACTCAAAGTAAAGGGTATAAATCAGTGGCGGCTGGTGAACTGGCGATAGGGGAGGCTCAAACCATCCCTTGAAAATGATTGGTCACGACCTGTTTTCAATCATTCAGAAACTCCGAAAACTCTCTCAACATTATCAGGTGTGGTCAGTTTTTGTTAATAATGCATACCTGTCAACTCTCACGCATTCAGCGTGAGTTTTAGTGGCATATTTACTCTCCCCTGCTGTATTCAGCAATTATTCAATCAACGCATATGTAAGAGATTCTCGCACGGAATTGAAGTCCTTGTGCATGGAGGTTTATCAGTTTCACCTGCGTTATGACCCCGGACTTCTCACGCTTTTCTTTACTCAGGTTGGAAGAAATGCGTGCGTTTCATGGTCGTTTAAACTGTTTAAATGAAATAAGATAATTGGAAGCAATGGAATTGCATAACGATGTTTCAAATCCCCAGTGCAAAAAGTACTCAAGTCGCAAGATGTCTATTTTTTTAAAAACTGAGAAAATCGACTGAGGTAACCATTAAAGGTCCCCTATTAAGCTGATCCTTCTTTTTATACATACAAGTAATGTTAAAATGTTGGATGTCCATACTCAACCTCTGCAAAGTTTCTAAACAGAAGATACAGGAGTTTTGCCATAATCCGAAAACGTGACTTCCTGAACGTGATTTCCTCTCTGAACAGCTCGTCCTGAGATCTTCACGACATCTGGGCAAAAGCTGACGTCAGATTGTTGCATTCAATCAGGACAGACCTGGCCAGAGCCAATCACGGCACTGGACCTGCCCACCCCGGAATTTATTCTATCAGACATAAACAAGCCCAAATCATATAACGTGTAGATTTATCAGTATCTCTCCCAAAGCTGTTCGTAAGTGTTTTTTTGGATGCAAAAAAAAGTCCAACTATTTTCTCTTCCAAAAGATGATGCCACCAGAAATCAGTGGGTAGCTTTTTTGTTTGCTGGTGGCAAACAGCCACACTCAAAGGGAATAGAGGATAATTCAACACTGGATATGCGTCTCAAATACTTCTCAAACCTGGAGTTGTTGCATCGATCGAGTGCTCGGAGCCACGAGCTGTAAGTAAGGATATAATAGCAAATAATGTGAGTGAAGCTAACGTGTTACGGGTGGCTAGCAGGACCGCTAACGATAGTTATCACTAACAACTGGCCTCAAATACAGGCTTTGTAAAATATCTGAAGATAAAGCCTGGATTGGAACCACTGTCCGTGACTCACAGACGCGGAAGCAGTAAGTTTAACCATTTTGTGTTGCTTTACTGCATAAGCCTACCTAATGTGATAGCCTGTTTGATGTGGCTGTAGCACTGCAGCTAATGTAGCTAAGTTACTGTTGCTAATGTTCATGACCCAAGTATGCCAGAGTAAATCATCTCAAGGAGACATTCAACAGAATGTGTGTGAACATAAACCTCATTTGAAGCTAACTTTTTATACTTGTTTGTAATTTGGATGCTTAGTACAACTGTTCACAGTAACGGAACTTAATGTCTGTAAAACCTGCATTGCAGGGTAATGTTTTTCTCTGTCGTTATGATGACCGCGCGGTTACTACCACATGTAAGTTTGCATTCCGTGCTACTTAAAAAATGCTCCTGGTTAACTTATAAGCATACCAATCTGAATTACTGCATATGTTACGTTGGTAAGCATCAAGGTAGTAGTTTCATCATAACGTTACCTGACCGTAGTCGCAACAGTTGAAGCTAACCGGATGTGTGTTGTGTGTGTCTGCAAAGTTGGGCTGATAAGGCTGCAGTTAGACCAGACGTAGGCTTTGCGGAGCTTAGGTTACGTGTTTGGGTTTGTTTACTGCTGCTCTGAAACAATCGTTTTACTTATCCAGGACCGGGGTCAGCCGAGTACTTTGCCGTGGTGTGGGCTAGCTCTCTGATCCTAGCATGGTGAAAAGAAATCGCGAAATGCACTATAATGTGCCTGGTATAACAAATGATTTCTCTGTATTGCCGTGGCGGAATTTTATCAACCTTTGAAAATTGTTCTGGCTTATAAAAAGCCAAAAAAGTAGTGGAGGTCAGATTCGGATTTCCGGTAGAAGCTATCGATTTGCTTGCTCCACATAAGCAACACTTACACCGCGTGTGTGTTTTTGCTACAAACTCATATAGTAGCTTGGTGTCAGAATTGTGTTTTGTTTTGGTAGAAATGGTTATCTAAAGCTTTTAGCAAAGTTTCCTCCGGATAGGTAAGTGGGTATATAACATGACTATATAACAGTACAGCTACAATCACATGCATGCAAGGTGAGACAGTACGAGCAAAACACTAAAATTTCAACTTGCCGCTCATCAATATCTTGCTGTAAACGTTGCTGCAATACTTCAATTGCATCTTCCTCCCATTCGGGGTAGGATTCGGGATCAAACAAGTGCGGTCTTACAGCAATAGATGCCGCAGAGAGCTGTCCTGAAATACCTGCCATCTTGGTTTCCTGGTTTTTCGGGTCTGTTCCCTCCTCCGGAATTGAAGAGGCCAGGCAGCCAATCAGAGCAGCGCCTCACTAGCATAGCCTCCCTGTCCACTCAAAACACTCGTGTTTCAGGCCGGCACAGATGGGGTGTGAGAAGAGGTCTCACTAGGCCTGGATGTGTGTGGGTTTTTTTTTGTAACCGAATTCTTAACATTATTTTAAAGACCCATTGGACATATTTTAAATGACTAAATATAGCATAATATGGGACCCTTAACCTTTTATAGGGCACTAAAAAATACCCTTAGAAGCTGACTGTAAAAAAGTTTGTGCGTTGAGCGTATGTCCATAAATAGTCTTATCATCACTTGCTGTAGACTTAGGTGAAAAGGGCGAATGATCAAATATGACCTCACCTCCAGATTTTTTGTTTTTCACGCAAAATTTCACTGATTTCTTGAAATCCTATACAAACAACACCTATCTCAACTTTTAGCAAACCTTTTCAACTTTATAATGCGTGAGTTTTCATCAGTTTTCTTTCCTGAGTTCTGATGTTAGGTCCTTGTGAGTGGGACTGGGTAAGGGCACACAACCGCACTGTGAGAGGTCTGGAGAAGAAAAGAAGTTTGAGACGCTTTCTAGGCCACTGCTGATTGGTCGAGCACCCTGATGTCACTGCCTGTGATATAGCCTGATTTTCTCTCATTGGCTGGGAGAAATCGCCGCTGGTCTACTGCCTCACAGAGAGGCATGGGGGCGCCACTTTGGATGCCAACTGAAGTTATCAAATATATTTCCTTGCCTGATAAAGGGTTAAAGATGCTTTCTCATCCTTAGTTCGCGGTCACGGTGTGAGAAAATGTGGCTTCAGTACTTTTAACTCTAGGCTCTTCTATTGCAGCATTGTTTTTATTTGTTTTTGCCTTGATATCATAGTTGTAACAGATCAACACATTTCTTTAACCAATATGTATTCTGAGATGATTCAATAATCAATTTTGTGACCATTTTTGAATTTTATTTCTGCTTACATTCTTAGAAGGAGAAATGTACTCAGAATGTTTCAAATCACATCATTTACAAGGTTTTTTTTCCAGCAGGTGATGGACATGGACTGGATAGTGAATTAAATTTTCAATTATTTTTCAAACAACATCTGACCTTTTGCAAGAAAAGCAGTAAAATTTAAGTTCCAAGTGTCCACTGCTGACAATTCTGCTTGATAACTCTGTGTCAGTATCAAATGTAGATAAAAGGCCTTTTCCACTAATTATCTGAGGGGTAAAATGGGCTACACTTTATAGACTAGATAAAACATTCTTCGGAGTCCAGGTTCTTGGAGGTGCACTTGCATTATCTTCTATTAGGATGAGGTGCATATACATCAGATTTTGATTTGCCCTTTCAAGAGAGATGGGTTAATACCAGGCAATGTAGTGTCTGCCAGTGACTGATGGCCGGTAGTGGATCAGGTATTTTTTGAGCGAATGCGCTGATTGAGGACTTTAGGCATAAAGATCGATACTGCTATGACTGATGGTGAATGAGAACCAGGCCATTTGTGTGCTGTTGAGACCTGAAGGTCGTCTGCGCTGCATGGTAAGAATGCATAGTCACAGACATTTTTTGCCGAGGCTGAGTTGAAAGGGCACCTTTTTCTGAGCCAAGTTAGCTTTGACAGCATAGAGGACTGCAACTTTTATATATAAGCAACAATTAGTAGTGTGTCTAGTGTAGTAATTGGATGTTTTCATGAGGAATATGCCCAGGGATGAGATTCATAATGGTTGAAGATCGACAAGTTTTCCTAGTGCCATAAACACGTATAAAGGCTGAAAATTTCCGGAAAAAAAAATTCATGAAATCACCTCTTTGTAGCTTTGTAGCTCTGAGGATGTATACACCATGTGCATTCTGATCTTCTGTAATGTACACCGCACAGTGTGCATTTGTTGTGCATTTTTCATGAGCAGTGGAACATGTTCCTCATTTTGTTGGTGTTACGGTCCAGACCAGAAAACAACTGCAGAGACAGTGTACAACCCTACACGTAGTTCATTGACAGCTGATACGGTAAACAAGGGGATGGAACCCCTTTTATTTCTTTATTAATTTTATTTAACCCTTATTTATACAGGGAAATCCATTGTGGCATCAGTCTCATTTGCAATGGTGCCCTGTCAACAACAGAAAAAAAATTCATTATCACAAAAATATAGACAATATACAATAATATTCTGAGGAAGAGGCGGGGACAGAACCCTGAATAATGATAGCACAGTTCAGTACAGATGCTTGAGCTGTCAGGCGCCAGCTAGTGGCTTCCGGGATACAGCCAGTTGTTGTGCAGACTTCGCCAGTGGTAAAGTGTCCCACAGGAGGACAGAGTAACTTAAGGGGAACTTGGTTCCAATCCTGATGACCGTTTGACGGATTGGGAGCTTGTTCCTAATAAACTGGACAGAGGAACACACTTGGCGAAGATAATAAGAACACGGTCCCAATCCTGGACCCTGATTAGGATTGGAAGCTTGTTCGAATTGACTAAGTTACGAGAATAGGATTCTTAAATTGCTGTCAGTAAAGTACAAGTTGCATTTAACGAAGACAAAGCATTTATCCAAGAATACTGACTGGATCTAAGCATACAAAAGCATATTATAATCCGTCAACTTGCCACACTGAAAAAAGAGGGTTGAATACCTGTCACCGGGCTAAACCTGGTGATGAGATGCAGATGGGGGAGGGGAGACACACACAAAGTAAACCAATCGCATGAGACATACACCCAATAGACGCGAAAGTTGCTGAATTGGCCTAGACCCACAAGGATTTCTCATGAGGGTTTTGACAGAGCTTGCTAAGAAGTCACTTACACCAACGATCATTAACCTGATAGCCCTGGCAGAATGAGCAGTATCAGACATTTCACAACATAATTTAAAAACATTCCTGCTTTGCATTCTACAAAACCAGTGAAGTTGGCACGTTGTGTAAATCGTAAATAAAAACAGAATACAATGATTTGCAAATCCTTTTCAACCTATATTCAATTGAATACACTGCAAAGACAAGTTACTTAATGTTCGAACAGGTAAACTTTTGTAATTTTTTTTTTGCAAATATTTTCAAAAAGCTGGCACAAGTGGCAAAAAAAGACTGAGAGAGTTGAGGAATGCTCATCAAACACTTATTTGGAACATCCACAGGTGAACGGCTAATTGGGAACAGGTGGGTGCCATGATTGGGTATAAAAGCAGCTTCCTGAAATGCTCAGTCATTCACAAACAAGGATGGGGCAAATACGAGCTGATTGTTTTAAAAACAACATTCCTCAACGAGCTATTGCAAGAAATTTAGGATTTCACACGGTCCGTTTTCAGAGAATCATTTGAATGCCCGTGATTCACCCTCAGGCATTTACATCAGTGTGTAAAATCACCACATGGGCTCAGGAACACTTCAGAAAACCACTGTCAGTAACTTAGTTCGTCGCTAAAGCAAGTGCAAGCAAACTCTACAATGAAAGCCCAACAGCACCCAGAAAACAAGCTCATCTAAGATGGACTGATGCAAAGTGGAAAAGTGTTCTGTGGTCTGACGAGTCCACATTTCAAATTGTTTTTGGAAACTATTAAACCAAAGGGAAAAAGAACCATCCGGTGGGCGCATTCAAATTTGATTTAGATATTTAAAAAGGTACATAAAGGGGAGGGATCAGTCTGAAATGTCAACAACTCAGTTTGGAAACGCAGACATCTTGACAGCCTATAAAATTTTGGGATATTCTGAAGCAACTTACCAAAAGGGAAAATTCTGGGAATGCCTCAAATTCTGAAAACAGGTTTTGAGAGGATATGTAAATCCATAAAATGTTATGGCATAGTTCTTTTTTGTTCTGCAATACTGTACCCAAAAACAGAAAATTCATTTGAAAAATCAAAATTATTTGTTCAACCAGAATCCTTTTAACAATAAATTGGCTGTAAGCAACTGAATGGTTCCAAAAAAAAGCCTATTAAAAATTCAATAAAACCTATATCTTGCAAAATTAAGGCCAATAAACCCTTGGACAATGTGAAAAAAAAAAGTTGAAATAGTTAAAATGCAATTAAACTCGTGGGATTTCTTTTATCCAAACACTTCTCATGCTGGGGTAATTCAAACAAAATTTTGAAAAAAAATTCTGATGTGCCAAGAATGTATAAAAGAGGGTTTTTCAGCTAAAGGGTCCCAATATGAGACATACACCCAATAAGTTTAAAATCTGAATTAATTTTTGGGGGTTTGACAACTTGTTATCCATCCATTTTACAACATCATGTTTACATTTTCCATGAAATGAATTGGATAAACAACAACCTAGGTGCATTTTGGAAACTGTATGTTTTGACAAATAACTTACTTTAATAAGGGTTTCAGCTGAAAACCATATTATATAGAAATAAATAGGGAATAATTTAAACAAAAAAAATGGCTTAACCTTATAATAAATAACTGCATCAGGGATCAAAAATTCTAAAATTGAAACCAGTGAAATGGATTTACCGTTACAGAAATAATTAAAAGCTGCTGAATAAAATGCCTTTACCATATAATTAAATTTATGGAAATACACAAATTGTTTGTAATGAAAAAACTGCTAATCTGAAACAGCAAAAAAATTAGTCTTTGATTGTGCACAGTAGCAGAATTTCTATATAAGTTAACAATCCTTGGAATAATATTGTTAAGAAATTTAATTTCATCTTAAAATATCCTAAAAAGGTTAGAAATCACAGCAAAGAATTGAATTTTCAAGGTGGTACTGCATCAAAACCGACATCAGTTGTAAAACCACTGGGCTCAGGAACATTCAGAAAACCACTGTCATGTTCATAATCTGCAAGTGCAAGTTAAACTCTGCAAAGCGAAAGCCATTTATCAACAGCACCCAGAAAAAACGCCGCTTAAGTTTAAGATGGACTGATGCAAAAACTGACGAAGTCCAAAATTGTTTTATGTTATAGGCGCAAAGTTCAAAAGCCAGCATCTGTGATGGTATGGGGGTGTATTAGTGCCCAAGGCATGGGCAACTTACACATATGAAGGCACATTAATGCTGAAAGGTACATACAGGTTTTGGAGCAACATATGTTTGCCATCCAATTTTTTCATGGACATTTCATGCCAAGCCACATTCTGCACAAACAGCATGGGTCAGTAGTAAAAGAGGCACTAGACTGGCCTGCCTGTAGTCCAGTCTGGTTGAAAATCCTTAAACAGAAAAATATTTTAAACGGAGACCCCGGACTGTTGAACAACTTAAGCTGTACATCAAGCAATGGGAAAGAGTTCCAAAAAGCTTCAAAATTGGTCTAAAAATTGAGTGTCGTTAAAAGGAAAGGTGATGTAACACAGTGGTAAAAAGGCCCCTGTGCCAACTTTTTTTGCAATGTGTTGCTGCCTTTAAATTCTAAGTTAATGATTATTTGCAAAAAAAAAAAGTTTCTCAGTTTGAACATTAAACATCTTGTCTTTGCAGTGTATTCAATTGAATATAAGTTGAAAAGGATTTGCAAATAAATTTTTATCTATTTACATAACATTCACTGGTTTTGGGTTTTGTATTATGCACAGACTTTACGAACACGACTTGTGCTGACTGTGAAGATTTATGACCTTAGTAAAGAACAAAATTGTTTGATTTTATTAAAGGGCAGGGAAACCCTAAATCAACAACTCGAGGGCTCTGAAACCCAAAAAAGGGGGCCGCCATATAAAATTTTGGAATATTTTGGCTTAAATTGATCAGAAATGACCAAAGAATTCTGAAAACATACCCACTTACCATATATCTTCCATAAAATGTTGTAATATTCTGACAAATACTGTACATCATTCTGTAATACTTTCAATGTACTGTACTAGGTATTGTGGATAGAGGATCCAAATGCGAAGATAAGGTGTATTTACCATTGGAACCAGGGCTTCAGACAACGCAGGGGAAATACACAAGGAATCATAATGTAATAAGAAGACACAAATTGGAGAAAGACTGAATAGCAGTCTAAAAATTATCTAAAGATTCAGTAAAACACAGATCTCTAGCAAGAAGGCCATACAAACCCTTTGCAAAGGGCACTGAGGAGAAAAGGGTGTGTGTAAGGAATAATCAACTCGTAGGTTGCATTACAAAGTTTTAAGGCGAAAAACCACCCAACACAAAGCAGAGGGTGGTTGCATCCATAAAATGCCTTAAAACCGTGTGATGCACACCTAAGAGTTGATTATCCTGCTTATACCATGGTCATTTGCCAGCAATATCAAATCAAAGCATTCAGAAATTTTTGGTGAAAGTTTTGCACTTAAAAAAACAAGCTGGTAATCCTTAAACAGACGCCGTGCCTTCTCATAGCCAATACTATAGGCCAAGCTAAACTGAACCAGCTAACTTAGTTCAGCTTACCTTCATGGAGAAAGAATTTTTTGCGCACGCTAACATCCTTTTACCAGCTAATGATTTAGTAACGGATTCCAGCTGAAACGGAGATAATGCATGACACAACATAATGTGCAATTATGCAGACTGTAGCTAACTTTCTACTCGCAATTACAATAAACTTATGACGGTTTCCATAGAGCCAGCGAGCTGAAATCAGTCTGTTGTCATAGCACAGAGCTAGCGAACTGTCAGTAATTGCTGATACATGAAGTGGACATATTAGCTTCCTTTGTAACCATACACAATTACTACCGTTTAATGAATAAAACGTGATTACTTCGCTGCTTTAATATTTCCGGTCATTATCGCTGGAGTACCTATTGTTAACCACCCCGCAAGACGCAACTTATCTGACGCCGCCAAATTTACTGGAGATAAATGAGTAGGTTTCTGTTGCACCCAGCCAAATGCCAGTGCTCTAACGTTGCTATGGTTACAGGTTGGCAAGCGGATGAATTTTGAACGGTGAAACTACGGTAGCCAAACTACCTGTGCAGTTCCACGGTTTTCATGCATACCTGCAAGCCAATGAGAAAAGAGTATTCACCATACCAAGTTATAAATACAGATAATTGCTTAATTAGATAATGAAGGACAGGTCAAGGTAATGGGAGGGCTGGAGCTGGAACAGCCCAGTGATCAATACTCCGGTGATGAGGAGCATTGCGAGCAAGGCATGACACATTCCGATCTGAAACCAAGCTAGGAGAATGTCTAAGCCAGGGCCCCCCAAATCTGGCACTCGAATCCAAATCCAGCCCTGGCTCCTTCCAGGCTATTGAGTGAACAAGTAGTGCCTCTGATTGGCCGAACCATCTTCACACCTGCCTTCCAGGTAAAGGGAGGGAGGAAAACCAGAAGTTCTCGGCCCTTGAAGCCTGAGATTTGGGGAACCTTGGTCTAAGCCTTCAGAAGGCTTTACATCACAGGAATACAATGCCACTGAGCAAGCATTATCCTACAGAATATTGAAAGTTACTAGCAAAACAGTTGTTTGGTAGGCTTCTTAAAATTTTTTTTTGTCCTGAGTGTCAGAACCAATACACTATTCTTCTGACTGCCATTAGTTGACTGATGATATCCTTTTCAAGTATTGGGTCCTGCCATTAAAAAAGCATATAACTAAGGTCTGGATGAAAATATGATATTAGTTGAGTGGTCATATCCCTTTAAAGTGTAGGGTCCAGCAATTTAACCTTATAAAACTTATGGACCCATGTATGGGTCCTAAAAATGCAGCTGCTCTATTCAAAACCGCAGAACTTCAGTCCTGTTTTGATATTCCAGGGGAGAACTCAAGGTTTTCAACCATGCCAAACATGTTCTGTTGAATCACAGGGAAAGGTGTAAAAAATGATGTACATGATCTAGATATTTTCCATCTGAAGTAAAGCTGTGGCCATAAAAACATGGTGTCCTGGGTTTGAATATTTCTCTTGATTTAAGTGTGATGTAGCTTCAGTGAGGTGCGGCAACCTGCAAAAACAGAATTTATATATGACATTGTTCTGTGATACAAAAAAAATGCTTTTTCAATTTTAATCTACAACGTATTTAAGGGAAAACTAAGGGGTTGAAGTATAAATATCGTAAAATTGGATAAAAGTATCTGATGATACTGTAAACTGCATCTCTATGTTCCATGCATATTCCCAGCCATATTAAAATCATGGACTGCGCAGTCAACCCAGCAGGTCACAACTTGGTTTAAAATGCAGATTTATTCTAAGCTGTGGTGTCTATAATTAGTGTATATTCTAACAAAAGTACAGGTCACTCTGACCATTCAATTATAAGCCGCCATAGCTGGAAACACAATATTCAGGCCAGGTAATGTTTTGTTCAGTCAAAGGTCACCAATTCACAAGCTCGAAAAGAGGGCTTAGATTCAGAGTGCAAAGAAATCAATTCCAGGTCAAGAGTATCTGCAATACCACAGCAATTTCATGCCTCTATATGATGCTACTTTGAGAACACAGTGGTCTTAGATGCTAATTCTCTGCTTTTAGCCCACAATGAAATGGTTAGCCTTCACTGGTTGAAGCTCATTTCAGGAATGCCATTTACATTATTCAAAAAATAACTGGAAGGCTATTGATAATGGCATGGTTTAATAAATTATGAGTCTTATAAAAAATATATGAATATTGTGTGAATTTGTGACACTAAGGACTATGAAGCCTGATGTACTTTCACGGATTGCTAAAAAAAAAAAAAAAAAAAAACGTCAAAAAGCACGAAAAGATTAAATTTCACTGTATATATCTAGAGAGTGCATTTTAATGGTAGTGTGCAGCAAAATGTATTTAACTTATTTTAAGTACACTCAGGGCAGTGTTTACTTTCTATCGCTACAGTAAAGCCAAAATTCCTGTTTCACACTTGCTTAACTATTGTTCTACTTTAATGCTCAGCCAAAATTTGAACTATTGTTTTACAAAAAATTGTGCAAGCCCCTAAGATCCAATTAAACTAATATGAATTTTTTTTTTGTTAAACTCAAACAGACTGACTTAATTGATGCCACCTCGTGAGATTGCCCTCCTGCTTGTTATGTAGGAAACTGCTGTTGTTAATTGCTGTAGTTGGGCTCAAAGTTTGTAATTGTCACCCTGGGATCACTCACTGCTGATTTGAAAAGATCTATCACCTGAACAAAGACGCAGTTATTCCCATTTCACAGTTATCGAAACAATTCCCGCTTCTGAGTACTGCTGACAATCTACATGATATGCCCAAATGGAGAAACAAATGAGCATGCCGTTTAATTCAGAAATTGCATTATTAGTTATGCAGATGCTTCGAGGAATGTTCTTTGCAACTTGCTTTAATTACTTTAACTGCAGAAAGCCCCCTTCCCTTTCCTCTGTGTGTTGGCAGCCACTGGGTGGAGCTCCCTGTCTTCGGAGGATGTTTTCAAAGAACATCCTCTAGCAACGTAATGCATTTACTGAACACATACTAATTACTTCATCTGATTACATGCTGTCGATGCATCACTGTAATACCCCCCCAAGCACATATGTAAGGATGCAGTAGTCATATTATGCACTTAGATGACATAGGAGGAACTATGGTAGGAAGCGGGATACTGATGATGTAGTGATAATGATATAAAATAATGAGGGATTAAGGATTTCGCTGAGGTATACATGGACCACAAAAAGTTTTTCCAGGTCGTGTAAGGAACAGGGACAAATGACCCAGTTCCTCTTGCTCACTCATGCTCTCACTGCTGCACTCAATCTTGCACTCACTCACCCACTCTCTTACACACATACACTCGGACACACACACATGCACAGACACGCACATGTACACGGATCCTGATCTGGATTCAATCATTCCCAAAATGTAATCTTCTCCAAGTCGGGAAACAGTTAGACCAGGGTGGCAACCACTGACCCACAGGCTGACCTGTTTATTACCTCTGCCGAGGGGTTTATGTGATTAGTTGAGTATGCTTGTTTGTTTGTTTTTTGTTTTTTTCCAAAATCATTGGACGGATCTGCATGAGAATTTTACCAGTGGTGCATCTTGGTTAGCCTGGTAAAACCATCCTGATCATGGCGCCACACATTCTATTCCGTTTGTGAGGAAATTTCCTCTTGTTACCCGGTGGTGTTCGTTAAGGGTGGAAGACAATTGAAATAAAGACTTGACCAGATTGTGATTGAAATATAGTAAATTTATAACAGACAAAGAGTAAAAATTACAAACGGTAACAGAGGGATGTTCTCAGCCACAGTTTGGAGAGCGCTCTGCCCGGGCGTTGCCCGGGCATCAGTTCTTATAATCCACAGTCCTTTAGCTGTACATCAATTGGCTGTACATCTGTCTATAACCGCAGTCTAATCAGCTCCCGCCTTTCTACATAGTATTGTCCAGTCTACTTTAGACAGGTCACAGAAAGGCGGTTACGGGATACCTGATGCCACTTTGGACTGCGCTTAGGGCGTTTTCTTTTGGCTGGATTTTTGCATTCCTGAGCCACTATCTCTCCTGCATAGTTCCTCACACACACAGACACACGCTCTGGGTAAATAAGTTTATAAGCTTTGGGGTATTGACATAAAAGATGTTTTAAGCAGTAAAAGATAATAATACAAAAGATGTTTTGATAATAATACTGATGATAATAAGATGATAAGAATACAAAAGATGTTTTGTATTATTCCACATGTTCCACAGATCAGTCTGGACTTCTCACCCCCCACATTGATTTCCTGAAATTACAATTTACCCGGGCTAGTCAGAGACTGTGCCATTATTGAGGATTCAAACAGGTAAATCAGGGTATGAGTTGTGTTGATGATATGAAATGCTGACCGCTGATGGCAACACAGTAAAGGTGTCTCCAGAATTAATAAGCAGTAATGTTCATGTTAGTAAACACAGCCATAAGTGCACTTATTGGTATAATAGACTCAATAAGAACACCAAAGACAACAACCCCAATGAGATTTTGCAATACACTGGCGTTGCCAGCATATTGCGCCAATTTTCAGTCAGAAACCAGGCTTCTGAACTGCCAAATACCTGCTGCCATTGTCCTTATAGAGTATCTAAGTGAACATTGATCTGCATGGCTGTGATTGCCAGCTCTGAAGCCTCTTGCATCTGGTCGTCCATTAACGCAATGAGAGGTGAAACATGAAAAAACATTTTGTGTTCGGGAACATTTCCTTCATTACCAATGGAGCAAGTTGAGAAATCAAACTTTTGTTAAATCCAGAAGGAGGAACAGCAAAAACTTATTTCCACTGACAAACTCTGCTTGTGCACGCTCATACGTATTCCTGTTCAATAGTTGTTATTGAGTCTATTTCTGCAATACCTGCACTTATGGCTGCCTTCAAATTACTAATGTTAGCGCTCATTGCTTTGGGAGACACCTTTACTGTTCTGCCAGCAGCGACCGGTGTTTCGCATCATCAACTCAATGCAGGCCCTGATTGGCCAAATTAAGTCATTAAGTATTTTGCATCTCTTACTGGCCCAGGTACATTGTAATTTCAGGAAAACAATGCGGGTGGCTCAAAGTCCTGACAAATCTGTGGAGGGAGACAGAATGTGAGGTCCATTTTCGATCATCCCCTCTCATTGGTAGAAAGATATATCCGACTACCAATCATATCCCATTTCTTTTTAAGTTTATAACAGTGTAGGTATTCACACAAAGGTGATGGCACCCAAAGTTTTTTAACCAAATGGATTAATTTTACATTTTTCCTCATGTTTTAGTATTTCTAATTTAGTAACCTTATTTCTTCTTTGTCAGATTTGCTTAGCACAAGAACAAAGGCAAGCATCTGGTTGTTGCCAAACATTATGGTGACTATGAATGGAAAACAGCGATGTAATCAGAGGAGACCAAAATTAATATTTTTGGCCATACGCCCCATCCCCATGCAGTGGCGGCCAATGGACAGAAAGCAGGAAGGGCGTAAAACATGTCTTTAAACTGATAATTAGTCTTCAATTGTTTTCAACCATTTTCCTCAATTAAAGATACTTTAACTCACCTCTCTCAGAGGAAGCCTATTCTCTCCGTTAAGACAAGAACTAAAACATGTCATCTGGATGCAAAAATTAGCACACTTCAATCTTTTTGATGGTCTGCTTTGCAGGATTTGACTAAAGTGAACTTGGAAATTCCAGAGTAGTTTATTTTCTATTTTTATTTATTTATTTTTCTTTTTATTTTTTTGTGGAGGAAAGCCAATGGAGGCAAGTGCATAAAACATTTTTATTGAATTATCATTTACTGGCCTTAACATTTCATGAAAAAGGATGCTGTGAGTTTAACTGCCAATGGATTATTCATATCGTTAGTAAATGTGTTAATCAAAAAAAATGATTGAAAACATGTCTAGAATCATCTGTTTCAGGGTATTTTTCCGCCCCCCATTTTTGGTTCAGCAGCCACAACTGTCCGCATGTTTGGCAGAGAGAATGCACATGAAGAAAAGTACCTCATACTCACAGTCAAAAATCCAATCAAAATTCTGTTGTCTAAGCTGAAGCAAGCAGTTCATTCTTGCATGTTCAAGGTTATCAATGATTTTGAAAATCCGCATATGGTGGAATTGCCACAATCCTCATGTAATTGCTCTCTTTGTCTCCTCCCTTTCAGCAACTTGCACATCCGTAAGAAGTAATGTGTCCTTTAATTGGTTTGCATCTTGCGTGCTCCCTTATCCCCAACTGTATCTTGTTCTATCGAGTGGCGGAAGTGGGGGGGATTTAAAGTGTTGCGACCATGCCACCTAGAGGAATGTCACCCCCAGGAAATGATACCAACGACGCCACACAAGCGCCAATACTACAATGTCATGATCACCAGGATAAGGACAAAAGCACAGTAAAATAGCCCGCAGGCAAGAACGACTAACTAAAGGGAGGACAGGTCTGGGGCTTACCATGGCGGCAGGAGGCACAAACACAAAAAAAAAGAAATCACCAACACCAGGGAATCAGACAGCCACCTAGGCCCATGGTACCTGTCACAAAACAAAAAGAGAAATGTTAATAAAATCCCACTGGGGGTGCTATCGGTCACTGGTGACCAGACAGAGAAAACAAGGCTCACTCATAAAACTCAAGTCACTCAAAACCTAAATATAAATATACTATTTACCAATATTGCCAAAACTGGACCGGACAGGTCAGTAAATTAACCAAATGAAATTCATGGAATATCTTCAAAAAAAAAAAACAAAACAGACAATCAAATGTACACTTAAAATGTAATTAAAGGAGTCTGTAGATGGCTGCAGCTCATGGCTGTCAGGGAGCTGGAGACCGGCCCAAGCCAAAATGTCCAATCAGCACTGGAGCCGAGAGAGAGAGAGAGAGAGAGCCAGACACTGACGAGTTAAACCCAGCACCCGCAAAACAGCCAGGGCTAACGTAGCCAAATTCAAACAGGAGGAGCCTAAACAGCCAATTGCAAAGAGTCAAAACAGCAGCTCAAATCCCAGGACTGGTGGCCGATGACAGGCCATGCAGTAAACCGCAGCTTATAAAACAGGCACAAAATAATCAGTAATTTACAAATAATTCACTTGGTGATTATCTTCAGATAAATCAAAACCATACATATCGTTTAGCCAGGTCATGTGTTACAGCGAGCAGGACGAGAGCTGCAAAGGTTCGCGGCCAAATCGCTCTGTAGTTAAAATACACAATAATATGCCGGGACTGAGAGACAAACAAGGTGGACAAATTGAAGACCTGTGTGCAAGAAGTACCCAAGTCACAAAATAATACTTTTGAGATTTTGGGGGTCAAAGTTTTAAAAACATGTTGCAGATCATGACAATGGACAGTGGAAATGCACCAGTTCACAAGAAATGAGTGCTTCTTTGCAGAAATCTTTGGTATCAGATTATGCTCTGGCCATTGAGGCTTTTAAAACTGGTATCAGCTCATTTTTTGCAAAATGCGACTTAACCCTTTCGCAGGCAAATTTTGGCCCAGATGCATACCCCCACGGACGGATTAATTTTGGGTTTTTACCAAAATATGATTGTTATTCAAAATAACAATAAAATAACACCAAATCTCATAATAAGTTTCCCATAACTGATGTTTTTATGTTTTAATCCTCTCCAGAATCGCTAAAATCGTTTGGATCCAAGTCACTCCCGCTCTCTGGATATTCAAACTCATCGTCAGAGTCATTCAATAAAGCAAAAACTTCATCCACGTTGTATTTACGTTTAGAAACACGGCTAGAATGCCGGCTGTTTGTACTCGTCGATGCCATGTTCACATGTCCCATTTGACCCGGAAGTAGTCTTCATTTAGCGCAGGAAAAACTGCAAAAAATACAGTGCTGGGTGACCTGAGAGACAGCCAATGGTAATGAAACCAATCGGCCAATGAGAGAAGACTTTATAAAACACGTTGGTTAAAACGACAAAAATGTCGCTGTGCCTGCTAGAAAGGGTTAAGTACTTCTTGTACACAGGTCTTCAATTAAAAAGCAGACAACACTACAAAAAGTGGAAATCAGCACCAATGATATGCTCATTTCGCACAAAAATGCAAGGAGAACCAGCAAAGCGCTTTATAGCCCGTGGGCTAGATAGGCCCACCTTGCACCACCTCCACCAGTTGACGAAATTGCTTTTTTATGATAGCCTTATATGTATATTTTGATATTTTGGATGTTAACAGTGAATAAACTGGGGTGAACTATGGGTTCTCGGACCAAGTTTGGATGTACTCGGTTGAATTTTTGGTCTCCCGATTTTGGGGTAGGGGAAACTAAAATCGCCATAGCTCTGCTGTTTTTGAAGCTATGAAGACAAACTACACACCAAAATGTTCGTCTAAGGCTCCTCTATACGAACATGTGTAGTTTATGCAAATAAGTCCAATATAAAGGTCACTAGAGGTCAAAAGGTCACGAAATTCGGGTGTCTCTTAAAATCTTACATGCATACAAAATTGTCTATAAAGGCATGGAAACGGTCAGAATTGTCTTTTACACCCACAAATATCCTTTAATAGACATGTTTACGTACATTCAAGGGACTAATGTTCAATTATGTTGCACTTGGGGGTTCTGGCAACAATTGAAATGAGTCATAACTAAAAAACAAGGAAAATTACGCTTCGGCAGTGCAGAAAATTTTGTTGACATTAAAATTGGCATAACTCGGCTGTTTTTTATGCTATGAGAAGATCGGGTGTACCGCCAGATGACAGGACCTTGAACATTGAAGATGGCAATGCCACGTTCTACACATTGAAGGAGGTACCAGGAACATTCCGCCAGATCAGCGAGAAGATCTTCGACGTGAGCACTGCCCACAAATCAAGCATCCTGTTCAGTACTGACATGTACAAAGACACGTTGATCAAATCGTTAGAGAGGTCTACACGAGGTTCAGGCGAAAAGAGGATTGTGAGTGGTGAGAACACGAGAAGACCCGAAAAGGGGAAGGATTTCCTGGGCAATGATGCAAATAAGCAGCAGCTAATCCAACTGATACTCAAGGTGTGGAGTAGCCCCAGCTTTGCACATAAACTACAGGGTAAAGTTGTCATAGTTGTTTGTGAGGAGAAAGCGTTTGAGCTCAAACTAGACGAGGATGGATCCATTTCTAAGACTGAAGTATCTAGGCTTCAGTCCGATCAAGAAGAAACGGACACTCGTGTTGTTCTGTACTGCACCATCGCGGACGAGGAAGGGTACGAATTTCTCAAGGTATGATCACCGGATAGTGACATATTCTTCATTCTGCTCTACTACGCCCCAAACTTGAAGATCACCATTCTCTTCGACACTGGCACCGGAAACAAGAGGAGACTCTTAAACATAAGCAAGTTGGCTACAGATTTCACACCTGGATACTGTGATGCGCTCTTAGGCCTGCATGCATTTACACCATGTGACACTACTAGCGCCTTTAAAGGCATTGGTAAGGAGAAGCCTATCAAGCTTCTACAGAAAAAACCTTGGTACCAGGGTGTTTTCCTCGATCTTGGACGTAGTTGGTGTCCTTCTGAAGACCTCCTCCTTCAGTTAGAGCAGTTCACCTGTGAGATGTACAAGCCGAAGTCTGAGAGGATGGGCATAAGAGAAGTCAACAAACTTCGCCACTCAATGTTAACTGAAAGGTGTGGTGGGGCAGGTAGAAAGCTGGATGCAAAGAAAACCATTGATCTGTCTAGTCTGCCTCCGCCAAGGGTGTGTCTCAGGGAACACATCAAGCGTGTGAACTTTCAAGTTGGGATTTGGAAGCACGCCCACGTTCAGAATCCAGAGATTCCGTCACCTATAGATGACAATGGCTGGGTCATGATGGGACAAAACATCGAGCCAAAGTGGTGCAATGGTGAGATTCTTCCATCCAAACTTGCCGATATTCTGGAGAAGATGGAACAGAACAAGGATGAACATGATGAATCATCAGAAATCGATAGTGATTCCGGTTCAGACAGGGAATCGGACAGCGATAGTGATAGTGACTAGACAGTAATGTATCAGCGCCCCCACTATCACTCTCTAACACTACAATCTAGTCAAACTGTGTCTTTAAAACATGAACCAAGTTAAGGGAGCTTGGTCATGGTGGATATCTGTGGTTTCCATGTGCTTATGGGCAATTTTGTAGGCAGGAGTCAAGATTTTAAGAAACACCAGAAGTTCATGACCTTTTGACCTCTGGTGACCTACTTATGGGTTTAATTTGTATAAACTACACATATTCTTATAGAGGAGACTTGGACAAACATTTTGGTGTGTGGTTTTTGTTCATAGCATAAAAAACAGCCGAGTTATGCCAATTTTAATGTCAACAAAATTTTCTGCACTGCGGAAGCGTAATTTTCCTTGTTTTTTAGTTATGACTCATTTCAATTGTTGCCAGAACCCCCAAGTGCAACATAATTGAACATTAGTCCCTTGAATGTATGTAAACATGTCTATTAAAGGATATTTGTGGGTGTAAAAGACAATTCTGACCGTTTCCATGCCTTTATAGACAATTTTGTATGCATGTGTCAGATTTTAAGAGACACCCGAATTTCGTGACCTTTTGACCTCTAGTGACCTATATATTGGACTTATTTGCATAAACTACACATGTTCGTATAGAGGAGCCTTAGACGAACATTTTGGTGTGTAGTTTGTCTTCATAGCTTCAAAAACAGCAGAGCTATGGCAATTTTAGTTTCCCCTACCCCAAAATCGGGAGACCAAAAATTCAACCGAGTACATCCAAACTTGGTCCGAGAACCCATAGTTCATCCCAGTTTATTCACTGTTAACATCCAAAATATCAAAATATACATATAAGGCTATCATAAAAAAGCAATTTCGTCAACTGGTGGGGGTGGTGCAAGGTGGGCCTATCTAGCCCACGGACTATTACCCGTTTATGGAATACGTTGTGTGCCACAATGATGCAATACCAAACAAAATGGATCCGCCATGCCAGGCTATAGCCATCACCACGCGAAGATTACAAGAGCGGAAGAAAAGAATGAGGTGAGGCTGCCCACCTGTGTATATAGGTATGTTAAGTGCCGCCCTGCAGTCAAAGTTTGGTAAACTTGGCACAATGCCACACAGTGGCAGGGAGGGAGGAATCCTCTGGCTTTATGAGTTACCTCACCCCTTGTATCTGTGACATGTATATATGCCCTCCTTTGAGTTGCAGGTTTCTGGAGCGTAATTCAGTTTTTGTGTACTTAGAACCAGTCAGTATTTAGTAGTTAAACCCCTTTGTCTTCCATCCTCGTTTAGTCATAAAGAACAAGCTCGTAAGCCTTTCTCAGGGTCCCGGATTGAGACCGGGCTCTTGTTAATCCTGTCCGAGTCTGTTACCTCTGTTCAATTTATTAGGAACAAACTGCCGATCTTACGGACATCAGGATTGGAACCATGTTTCTCCTAAGCTACTCCATCCTGCTTTTGGACAGTTAGTTTGGCTTTGGCAAAGTGTGCATTCCACTTGGCAGTCAACCAGGAAAGCCACTGGCTGGAGATTAGCATCGCCTTTATAGCTTTGCCCATTACATCTGAACTGAAATGGGTTACCCTCTCCCGGTCGCTGCCCCACTGTTAGCGTATCACCCTCAATGAACCCTAGTATTGGTCGCATTATGCCTCTGCGCTTGATTCCTGGTCTGGATCATAGCAGCACAATCCAGCCTGAGGAATGGAATCAGCGGAGATGCCCGGCCCAGTTGACCCTTTTGAGGTACTAGGGCATGCTTCTTGATCAGCATGAAGAGATGCTTCGCCAGTTACATCAAAGCATCGGTGCTATGGAAGCATATGTGCACCTTTATTCAAATGGCAATTCAATTGGTAAAATGGCAATTCAATGTTTAAGTTTGTCATGTAATTTGAAAATGTATTTGGCAATTGACAATTTAATGCACAAAGTGGCAATGCAATCTTCAATACAGTTTTGATAATCTCAATGACAATCAGGAATAAAAATTGAATTAATCAAATGTCAAATTGCCATGGCATTCTTGCACCTTTATTCAAATGGCAATTCATTTGGCAAAATGGCAATTCAATTGGCAAAATGGCAATTCAATATTTAATTTCATCATGCAATTTGAAAATGCATGTGGCAATTGACAATTCAGTTTGCAAAGTGACAATGAAATCCTCACATCCCTTTGTGTGTTTAAGGTTTTAAAGCACAACAGCTCCCCGTGTATTGCATGGCATTTTGCCACACGCGTCATCTGCACCAAAATTCAGTTGAGCATGCAAACTGTCAGTTCTCTCATCGAGGCGGGTCTTCTTTAACAACGTTACTTCTGTGACTGCCTAGTGTTGGCTATTCCCCCCGTGGACACGCCCCTCTCAATAGGACTGACTGACCTGGCAAAAAACCACAACCTCCTTCAACATGGCGGGGTGTAGTGCCAGATGCCGCAAAACCGGGGATAAAAATACATCGTTACCAGCAAAGAAAATGAACTACTGTAGCCGAGTGAAGCACTGGAATGTCGGGCCCATACCGAGCCGTCACCAACGGGAGTTTCACCACCGCGGAGCGAGCACCGACGGCGCCGAGTACGAGCGGAGGGGCTAGCCCAGCAGAGAGGCTAGCCGGGTGGAGACGACAGTCCAGCTGCCGTCGCAATGACATTGTGAGGAAGGAGAGGTGGCTGAGATATAAAGTAGAAGGACTTTGACCAGACATCGACCCGCGTAGGCTACACATCCGTGTGGTTTTTCTAACCGCGGAGGGCAGGAGAGTGACAGCGGGTGCTGCTGTGCTTCTGCTGGACAAGTGAGTAACATCAGCTCAGCTGTGCTTCACATAAACTAGGCTATAACTTTACCTGCCCGGAGCAGTCAGCTCACTGTGTAGTTTGTCAGGATGTACTGTTGTAGTGATGTGTACAGTAGGAGAGATGCTGAAGCTCAGCACGTTAGCAGTGCGCTAATCCACAATCTAAAGTTATAGCTGACGTTAGCTGCTTAGCTTGGAGTGTAGTTTCTTGTGTACCTGGTGACTGTCTGCAGAGGGACAGCCCCGCGTCGAGCTGTTGTCGGTGATGGTTGGAGCCAGAAACAGTGAATGTGCTTCGTAAAAGATAACTTCACCTGCCCGGAACATTCAGCTCATTGTTTTCTTTGTCAGGATGCACTGCTGTAGTGATAAGCTCTGCACGTTAGCTTCACAGCTAACGTTTGCATTGTGCAAATTCACAACCTAAATTTACAGCAGACATCAGCTGCTAGTTGCGTATCTGGTGACTTCAGAGGAACAAGTGAGGCTTGGCTCGAGTCTTTACGAAAACAAAAATAAAATAAGCACATATTTGCTCCACCCAGATATTTCAATCCTCCTTTATATTAATGTTTTACACTGCACATTCCTGTAGCCACCATGGTCTTCTCAAATTTCCAGTGATAATGACAGGCGACTAACAGTTTGTCTGCATTTATTCTTAAGGGTACTCTCAGGGCACAAAACTGTTGTCACAGCAGCTCCAGAGACTTCACAGCCTCTCATCCTGTAGTCCTGCTCATCTGACCTGAACCACGCCCTGCCCAGCACTCCCCTGGATTCTTCTCTAGACCTGCTCAGCTCCAGCTCCTGCTCCCCACAGCATTCCCATGTGCTTGGCCCGGCCCATAATCCAGCCTGTCCAGCTCGTTTTCACCTTTTTCCCCAGCTCAACATCACATTTCTATTCGCCTCAATAAACGTCTTTTCCTTAAGCCGCTCTGTGTCCCACACTTACTGTAACTTGCTCCAGGTAACAACTGATAACTGACAGTTTACAATTGAAGCACTGATTACTAAAATCCCACAAGTCACGATTTGTTAGTTTTGAGAAAATCAAGGAAAACACTTTAATTCACAAAAAAGGGTAGAGAATGCTTCAGTGTAATATGCATCGTTAACTTTGTCCTCCCCCGGATTGAAAGGACCCAGCTTGATTATATATTCTCATTCTTGGAGGAATAATGGACAAAACTAAATTTGGTCTTGTGGGGTTTTAGGCACATATTCAGGGTAACTGGGCTTACATTTTGTGACAATCCTTAAACAAACTGTCATCATTTACAATAAAGTGAATAAAAACACTGGATTGTGACAAAAAGTAGTTCATTAGGAGCACTATCATAGAACAAGTGCATGTACCACAGAACTGCACGAACAGAACGTTAACAGAACCCAAAACTTACAAAGTGCTTTCCCATTCTAAACAATCCCTTTACAGAACAAAGGTATCTAGAGCCTATGTCATGGACAGAATGTGGGTCTAGAATGTCTAGGGAGGCTTCAAAAGAGGTGAGCCTGCAGTGTTTGATATACAGTAAGGTGCACCCTTTGTAATGGACCAGGCTGAAAATGATGGGCACTTGGAATTTTCTTCCAATTACGTTGTACTTTCATTCCTCCTCTTTTGAGGGTGAATCTCATTATTTTGGTCAAGCTCTTGACCTTCTGCCCCTGCTTCAGCCATTTTGAAAGTAGTGACATCTAATGGCTATTCGGAAAATTAGTTCTAAAATTCACACAAGTCCAGGACTTGCTGGGTTTTAGAACTCACTGAGTCGTGCCTGCTCTGGATTAGTTGGGCATTTAGCCCTCAGAAATACCTTTAACTGCCAATTATGCAGAAATGGGGGGATGTGACTTGTGGTGTTTTAGTGCTCAAAAGAAAGCCCAGGTCAAACTTGATATGGAAATGGTCTTAACTCATTTTCACCAAATGTGTAACTTACGGGGTTTTAGCAATCAGTGCTTCAATTATGTATGAATGTGTCATTTACTCTGAAATGATAAATTGAATCAAATTTAAAAATGTTATTACCATCATCCATGTATTATGTCACATTTTCCGCAGGCAGTATACATCATAATGAAAGAAAAGAAATATGAAATCTACAGTATTTAGAACATTAGGGAAATACTGAGAAATTGTCTACACTCTACACTTTGATCTGGATGTAGCCCGAGTGCTGGCCCTGCAGCTCTGGTTGAGAGATCCTCCAGACACACTACTCTTATGTCTTTGTCACGTGCTCCATGTTGGAGAAAATCTGCCTTCATCTCTGGCAGAAACACCAGGTTGGCTGACTCTGGACATGGTGTGGTGTGGCTATATGGTCTCCAGGTGATGAGGACAGTAGGCTGAACAACACGCTTGGGTCCTTCATCAGACAGTGTGCAGCAGCTGACTTAAGGTTCAGGTCCTGATTTATCAGAAAAAAACAAAATTAATAACACTTGATTTGTGGTCATAAGCAACACTTTATCATAACCAGAATTTCACATTATAGCTATGTAGAGCCAGCGTCAATTCAGAGGTAATGCTGTTACACTGATGTAATCTGGCCGCATTTCACAGCATACGGGTGTTTAGCAAATTTATGAAGAAATACAAGCAAGCTGGACAACATAATTACTCCGCTACAAGTCCCTGAGCCTGCAGCATCTGCTCAACTTCAATGACACATGATAACATTACGTTCTCCCTACCGTCTTTGTGGGGTTTTTTTACACCATAATACGAATAAACGTAGAACACTGCATGGATCGTCTTCTCAGATCTTTTAAAATGCTCAATGAACCGCATCGCTAATGTGACATGCACCACTGGTGGTCCAACAGTAGTTTGCTACCGGGGAAGCTTGCAACGTTAGCTTTGTTGGTAACCAACCTACTCCTCTGCTTTGACCTTGATTAATATTTGGTAGCACCACTTTTTTAAAATGTTGAATTCTTTTTAATACAAATTGCAGCCAAATACCAGGCTAAAGAGGAATTTAGGTTGTGAATTAGCACAATGCAAACGTTTGCTGTGAAGCTAACGTGCAGAGCTCATCACTACAGCCGTGCATCCTGACAAACAACACAATGAGCTGAATGTTCCGGGCAGGTGAAGTTATCGTTTACGAAGCACATTCACTGTTTCTGGATCTAACCATAACCGACGACAGCTCGACGCGGGGCTGTCTTCTCCGCCTCACCTGTCCCTCTGCAGACCGTCACCAGATACACAACAAGAAACTACACTCCAAGCTAAGCAGCTAACGTCAGCTATAACTTTAGATTGTGGATTAGTGCACTGCTAACGTGCTGAGCTTCAGCATCTCTCCTACTGTACACATCGCTACAACAGTACATCCTGACAAACTGTTAGATTTTAGTGTTCATAGCACATATAGTGATATATGGCATTCTGTTGGCAGTAATCTAGAATCTTTACAACCAGCTATTCTGTCTCGCTCTACTACTTAATCAAGGCAGTTTCAGCCCACTGCTGGGTTGATGTAGTCAAGCAGGAACACACTGATGGGTTATGTACTGTATTCACTGAGACAATGTCATCTGTGTTTAACCCAATGAGTTAATCAGGCACTATTGTTTCTGCACCATAGCGAAACTCCTCGGCCAATATCTTTTGTTCACAATGAATATTTAAACCCTGTTGTATCCCAATGAAGGCAGTCAGATCATAATTACACTGGACACTGCGCTGGTCGAGACGACGAATAAACTCAGTTTCTTTTCAACTGTGTTTTCTAACACCAAATCTGACTCCGTCTCTTCTTTGAAACGCACCACAAAGTCATACAAGTTTTGTTTTCACGAAGAAAACAGAAGAATTCTTCAGTTGGAGGCTCCACCGAGATCGACGAAGATAACCAAGGCCCAAGATTCTCCCCGGTGTCTGGAAAAACTTGAACCTGTTCCAGTGGACTGTCACTCCAGCAACCAGAAGTTGCACGTACCGGTGAAGTTTTGAGAGTTTCTTGGTGCTAATTACCTTCGCCGATAAGAAACTAGGGATAGAATCAGGCTGGCGTGGTTGTAATTCATCCTCATGTTGTGGTGATCAGCGATTCGTTTGTTCGCGTTCGTTCACGTCTGTTTGTTTGTTGAATAAGTATATTGAGTCTGTGAAACTCACATTATAGTACTTGCGGGAGGCAAGTGCGTTGATCGTATGCGTGAGTCATAAATTTGTGAAATTAATATTACTTATGGGAGGCAAGGGTGTTTGCTGGGGGCAAGCATTAGAATATTAATTCTGTGAAGTCTGAGAAATTAATATTACTTGCGGGAGGCAAGGGTGTTTTGCTGGGGCAAGCATTAGAATATTAATTCTAGGCTATAAGACGTTATTCGTCAGGGATCCAAGTTGTATGGGCAAACAAGGCACGTTTCTTTAATCGAAAGAAGTAGATTAAAGGAATCCTCCATTGAGCGGTCAACAGTTTTCAGAGGACTGTTGACTGCAACAGGGTGTCTGTGGCAGTGTTCATGTTTTAACGCTGGTGCATTACTTGTTTAACTCAGGGTCTTGGTCAGTTCGGGAAGCAAGGCACGCTCTTTTAATTGAAAGAAGTAGATTAAAGGAATCCTCCATTGAGCGGTCAAAAGTTTTCAGAGGACTTTTGACTGCAACAGGGTGTTTGTGGCGGCGTTTGAGATTCAAGCGCCATGTCGCATTTGCTTAACCAATGACGCTGGAAGACCTATTCGGTCCGTTTTGAGCAGTGGTGCTGCTTTCGGTTTCTGTGAACGTTTATGTTTGTCTTTGTTGTGTTTACCCTAAAAACCTAAGTAGGCTACTACAATCCGTAATAGATCTAGAGTGCTAAAATAAAATTGTGCCATTAGTGTAGGGTATAGGAACAGGATTGTGGTCTGTTTCAATTAAAATTAAGCCGACTTATTGAATGTCCTTAAATCAATAACAGCGTTATTTTTTTTTACTTCCTTTGAATAAATAAGATTGATTGGGTTGTCCTCCTGGTAAGTGACGATAGCATAATTTCCATTATCTTAGAATTTATACGGTTCAGTATTGGTTGGTTCACTGACTTCGCAATTGAAATCATGTTTGGCAGACTCCCTACCTCCGAAAAGGGTGGTAGAGCTGCACCTGAAGTTGCTAATAATCTCATTATTAGAGAGACTGAAGGTTTCATTCACTCCCATTTTAAGTTGGAAAAACGTGGACGAGTACCTTCGAAATAAATACGGGTTTGAAGTCAATGAGAATAAGGTTTGGAGTTTGGAGGACATTAAGAAGGCTTTTGGCAAATTCCAACGCAACGATACACGTAAACTGCCCATTGCTCTACTAATTGTGAATAATATGCAAAGGCGAAACGAAATCCAGGCCAAGGCCGAAGCCGACCGCCTCCTTGACATTGAGAGGGAAAAAGTAAAGAATCTGGCGATAGAACTGAAAAGCGCCAAAACAAAGGTGGCTAAAAAACGTAGCTGCTTTAAAGGATAAGATCAAATTCTTGCAAAATGGGCAGTTACTAGCGCCTGTTAGTGGGGTGACCGCAATGTCAGTTCCTCCTTCCGCTCCACCGCTTTACGAAGAGAGGGAGCCTGTCTCCCTGGCTCTTAATGACGAGTGGACTAGTAGAAGTGACAGCGAGGCATCTGACCATAATTTGGTGGCGGTAACCCAGCTTAGAGCGTTAACGCAAAGACGGGTCGCAGGCGAAATGCACTATAACCATAAACCCGTAAGGCAGAGCAATTCTGACTGTACTTTCAAATTCCCACTCGCAGCAGTACACGAAACAACGATTCTACCCGGAGAAAAGAACTGCCGTGTTTTCGGGAATCCTGGCCACTTTGTCAATGACTGCGAGGTTAGCTGCGAGAGGTTTTGCGAAACGTGTCAGAAAGAAGGCCACACAGTGGACAAATGCTGGTCACGTGGTAGAGGCAAACCTCCCCCTTACTTTTTCAGACGACCATGTACATTAGACAGTGGGTACTCTAAGAGCAGGAAAAAATGGGAGTCTGAATTTAAATTTGAAAAGGCAACCAAATTCTTGATAGAAAAGATGAGTCATATTGAGGGACTGTTGACTCAAATCTTTCCAGCAACATTAACAATATGAATTGTACGACTCATATATACTGTTGCCACCTTCATTTTCAAACGAGGGCTAATGATGGCACATGAGCAATGCACTTCTTAGACTGCAGGTTGTTTGTGTTGCATACACCTAGGCTGTGCAAGTTGTTAGAAGGCATATGTCCTCGATGCAATAACGGAAACAAAGCATTTCACTTGAAATATGGAGTATTTTTTTTTGTATTGTATTTGAAATGTTAAATATGTTTGTTTTGTATTTGAAATTGAGAATCTGCTCCTATAACAGCTCTTAAAACACTTCTGCTGTCGTTCACAGTAACCAACATAGTAATGACTTCTTATTGTCAATCAACGATGGTTTTTTGTTATTTTTGGAGATTACCAGTAGTCCAGTTTTCGGTTTTGGTTTGTTTAAAATGTATGTTTCTTTTGTTTAAGGGAATCTTTGGGTCCGACGCCCATCGCCAGGTTGGCCGAGTTCTGTTTGGCTGGGGTCACTTTCCTTTTTGTTTCCATGCATTGAACTCACTTATTTCATGTATTAGAGAAACCTTCAAATGCTGTGTTCGGATGATACTTCTGCACCTCTCTCCCTTGATAGAATACAGATGAAGGAGGACCGATCCGAAACAAGACCCACCTGGAGCCGAAGTGTCACGGCTCGCAAGGAGAGACATTCAAAAACATATGTAACCCATTACACATCCGTGGAAGCCAACAGACTCTTGCCCCCAAGGAACCAGAGACTGTACATTCATTCCAATCGTTTTTATTTCAATCAGAGTTTTACGGGCAGTGTTTGTATTCCCATGGCTTACAATATACATGTCCCCAGTATTCTGAACCTGCAAGTTTATACCTTTCTGTAATTATGGTTTGATCATAGATGTGAGTGATCATATGATCAGAGGGGGGAAACTGTTAGATTTTAGTGTTCATAGCACATATAGTGATATATGGCATTCTGTTGGCAGTAATCTAGAATCTTTACAACCAGCTATTCTGTCTCTACTACTTAATCAAGGCAGTTTCAGCCCACTGCTGGGTTGATGTAGTCAAGGAACACACTGATGGGTTTTGTACTGTATTCACTGAGACAATGTCATCTGTGTTTAACCCAATGAGTTAATCAGGCACTATTGTTTCTGCACCATAGCTCCCTCGGCCAATATCTTTTGTTCACAATGAATATTTAAACCCTGTTGTATCCCAATGAAGGCAGTCAGATCATAATTACACTGGACACTGCGCTGGTCGAGACGACGAATAAACTCAGTTTCTTTTTAACTGTGTTTTCTAACACCAAATCTGACTCCGTCTCTTCTCTTGAAACCACCACCAGTCGCAGTAAGTTTTGTTTTCACTTCTTCAAAACTACACAGTGAGCTGACTGCTCCGGGCAGGTAAAGTTATAGCCTAGTTTACGTGAAGCACAGCTGAGCACATGTTACTCACTTGTCCAGCAGAAGCACAGCAGCACCCGCCATCACTCTCCTTCCCTCGCGGTTAGAAAAACCACACGGATGTGTAGCCTACGCGGGTCAATGTCTGGTCAAAGTCCTTCTACTTTATACCTCAGCCACCTCTCCTTCTTCACAATGTCGTTGCGACGGCAGCTGGACTGTCGTCTCCACCCGGCTAGCCTCTCCGCTGGGCTAGCCCCTCCGCTCGTACCCGGTGCCGTCGGTGCTCACTCCGTGAAACTCCCGTTGGTGACGGCTCGGTATGGGCCCGACGTTCCAGCGCTTCACTCGGACTACAGTAGTTCATTTTCTTTGCTGTTAATGATGTGTTTTTATCCCCGGTTTTGCTGTGTCTGGCTGGTACTATACCCCGGCATGTTGAAGGAGGTTGTGGCTTTGCCAGGTCAGTCATTCCTATTGAGAGGGGCGTGTCCACGGGGGGAATAGCCAATACCAGGCAGTCACAGAAGTAACGTTGTTAAAGAAGACCCGCCTTGATGAGAGAACTGACGGTTTGCATGCTCAATTGAATTTTGGTGCAGATGAAGCATGTGGCAAAATGCCATGCAATACACGGGGAGCTGTTGTACTTTCAAACCTTAAACACACAAAGGGATGTGAGGATTTCATTGTCACTTTGCAAATTGAATTGTCAATTGCCAAATGCATTTTCAAATTGCATGATGAAATTAAATATTGAATTTCCATTTTGCCAAATGAATTGCCATTTGAATAAAGGTGCAAGAATGCCATGGCAATATGACATTTGATTAATTCAATTTTAATTCTTGATTGTCATTGAGATTTACAAAACAGTTTTGAAGATTGCATTGCCACTTTGTACATTAAATTGTCAATTACATTTTCAAATTACATGATGAAATAAAATATTGAATTGCCATTTTGCCAAATGAATTGCCATTTGAATAGAGGTGCACATAATTAATTGCAATTTGAATAAAGGTGCACATATGCCTCCATATCGGTGCCTCCTACAGTCAACTCAAGGCTGTTGCTGATGTTTCCTGGGACTCCACCCCGCTGCTCAAGCAGCCAGTGCCATTGTGCAGCAGGTCCTCCCACAGCTGTTCGCCTTTTGAAAACCAAACATTGTGGTTCTGGACTCCTATGATGGCTACTATACTACCCGCCACAACTTCCTGGCCCAGAGTTTGATAGTCTTCTCGCTTCAACCATTGTCTTTCCCCACTAAACACTCCAGGGTGGCATTTGTCATCACTCACCACTCTGGACGTAACAGGAACTGGGCTACCGCCTATTGGGAGGCAGGAGATCCTGCAGTGTCCACCTTCACTGCTTTCAGCAAAGAGATGAGGAAGGTCTTTGATCGGTCCTGCGTCAGCTACGCTACTGTCTTGAAGCTGCTCCAGCTGCATCAGAGGAACAAACTGGTGTCAGATTATTCCGACGACTTCCGAAGACTGCCTATTTCCATACGCTGGAACTCCAAGGTGCTGTATGATTTGGAAGAGCGGATCCAGGACGAAATGACCATCTGCGTCCTTCCCTCAGATCTGGACTACATCATCAATTTGGCATTCAGAATCGATTTATAACTGCAAGAGCTGTGGTTGGACTGGCGGACGAGATTTCAGACACCTTCCCTGCTTGAATTCAGGAAACCTGGAGCTGATCTCCACCTGACTCCTCCGGTGCCTATAGCTGTTGATCGGGCTTGGCTTCCGAAGCTGTCTACGGCAGAATGGCTGCGCTGGATAAGGCTGAATCCATGCCTGTACGGCAGTGGTGCTTTTCATGCCATTGCTGAATGTCCTGTTCATCAGACACGAGTGACATCTGATAGACAGATGCTGTCTGACGCTGCAGTCTCATCCATTCCTCCACTCCTTCCTGTTTGCCAGGCAGTTTTACCCTATTACCATCTGGGCTTTAGTCGACTTGGGCACTGATGGGAACTTTTTCCATCCTGGTCTCGTTTGCTGCCTGAGGGTCTCAACTGTAACACTGCCAGTACCGTTCCAGTCCCAGGGTCTCGCCAAGATTGACCTTCCTGACATCACGGAGGTAACTCAGCCGGTGCCCATGCTGAGATCCAGTAACCATACTGAAGAGTTGGCATTTCTCACCATAGAGTCTCCACATGCCCCAGAGGTGTTGGGGAAGCCCTGGCTTGAACATCATAACCCTCGTGTGGACTGGCCCTTGGAATCTATACTGGAGTAGTTTGTCATGTGCACAGTCCTACTGTATCTTCAAGCAGCTTCCAGCCTCACAGGACCGCCATCTTTTCATCACCAGGAGGAGCTGCCAGACCTGAAGAGTATACCCCCCATCTATTACGACCTTTGCATGGCATTCAGCAAAGACCGAGTGATGTCACTTCTGCCACACAGACCCTATGACTGTGCCATCCACATACTGCCCGAAACATTGCACCCTAGAGGTCTGCTGTACTCCCTCACCAATCAGGAGTACCCAGCAATTGAGTAGTACATAGATCAGTCCCTGGTTTATGGAATAATTCAGGCTTCTTTGTCGCCAGCTGGAACTGGTTTCTTCTTTGTGGCCAAGAAAGATGGGTTGCCATATCCCTGCATCGACTATTGGGAACTAAATGCAATTACAATTAAAAATTATTGTCCTTTACCCTTAATGGACTCTGCATTTTCTGCATTACTGTCACAACCCTCTTGTGAATGCCTCCTATGCCTCCCCCGACTCAGAAACTTGTGTGTCTTTTGAAAGTAATGTCTCCTTTGATTGGTTTGCATTTTGCATGCTTCCTTACCCTCGGCTGTGTCTTGGCTGTGTCTTGTTTCATAGTTTCCTGACAACTTGCTTTTGTTATGCAGTATATTTCACATATATATATACCGCCCTCTTTGAGTTGCAAGTTGCTGGATTGTAATTCGCGTTGTGTGCTTAGCACCAGTCAGTATTTACTAGTAAAACTCCTTTGTCTTTTGAAAGTTAGATATAACCTTTAATTACAGTATTTACAGAAACTTCCTTCCTTGTTTAGTTTATAAGAACAAGCTCCAAAGCCTTCATCAGGAACCAGGATTGGGACCACATTCTTTTAAATTTTATCCCAGTCAGTTCCTCTGTCCAATTTATTAGGAACAAGCTCCCAATCCTTCCGTGGTCATCAAGATTGAAACCACACTCCTCCCAAGTCACTGCTTCCTGCTTTTGGATATTTTGGTTCTGGCAATGGTTAATCCACCAATATGCGCAAGCTCTTTAATTGAAATGATATTCTTAATGCTAAAATATAATTATTGTTGTTATCCATGAATTTTCAAATTTACTGTTTTACAAAAAAGCAGAAAAAAGTAGTTAAGCACATTATTTTTTGATAAGGAGGCCAAATGACAGCTATTTACTTGCATTCCTGAACATAAAAATTAGCTTTATTGGTTGAATGCAAGAATGCAAGCTGTTATCATGGCCAGAGGAGGCCCTAGAACATATCAAGGTTTTTTGTTTTTTATTTGTGAATAAGGGCTATTTAGTTGTTTCAGTTTGTTATTTGCCGAAGAAATAACAATATAATTTTTAGTTTTAAACAAGTTCTTGACAAATTTCTAAAACATTTGTCTTTTCTTTTATATATATATATATATATATATTTTTAATGAGTTTGAACTTTACATATGGACAAGTTACAAAATTTTTTTGTACATGCAGCCCCTTTTCTCAATTTTTATCAAGGGTTTCAATCATTCTATATTGTTAATCCCAATAAAAATATTTGCCATAATTGAATCTAACCATGCAAATATGGATTGTATAGTATTATTATTTGATTGCAGTGACAGAATATTACTCACAGATGAGTCAAATAAAAGATTCCAAGGATAAAGTGGAATATACCCAGTATCTAGTGGAGGTGCAGTGTATGTTTCATCACATTGCACAAGTTGATGCTGGCCCAACCTGATATAATGTAAAAGATAGGTGATCAAAATCGGTTTATAATGGTGTATAATGCCATCACAGAGCTGCTTATCATCACCCTTGCTTCATCACACCTTTCTAACCAGAGCCACCTTGAATCCTATTGCTCCATGGAATGAGTGTCATCATCTGTTTGCATCTATTAGCACAATTGGTATGTAATAGCTGTGGTAAGTTGAAAGGCCAATTGCAAAGGTAATAAAATGGTGAATCTGACGTGAGGCTAACATTCAGCAAAGAAAATGTAGTTTAATATCTTTTTTTTCACTAAATCCCCTTTGTTGCATCAGAATAGACTGGGAACAAATCCAAAACATGAAATGGCATATGTTTTGATGAATTATTCACCAGCTGAAGAGAACACAAAGGAATATCTAAGGCTGTTGAAATGACTGTTATCAAATACATACTGTGGGTAGGCCTAAGTTCTATAGATATATGCATTAATTCAATGAAGGCAGGGTCTGGTTTCATGTCTGTGCTAGTGTTGAATAAGTATTTTTTGTACTGCTTTTCCAGTAACATACTTCACATGATCATTCTTCTTTCTAGCTGTCCTCAAAAAACTGTAATTTTTAAAATTGATTTATTTATTTATTTATGTATTTTTGATTTAATAATGTAATGATAATATAATGACTAAGGAGACCACTGTGGCTCAAGGAAAGAACTGAAGTTGAGACCGAGTACTCACCTCTGAATTTCAAGCTGATTACTCATATTAAAACTGCAACCTACTTCAATTAGTTATATTTAAGGGGCTGCAGATACAGGACTTGCCATTAAAGTAAATGCATGCTAGTGTTAAATGGTCCACTGGCTCATTTTTAATGGCTGTGTTCTCTCCTTCAGATTCATGCCTGGGATTGCTTTGCTCTTTAGAGGCATTTTGTCTGGCAAAGTGCATATCATACTGAAGCTTCCAGGAGGGTTGCTGCATGAAATTCTGCTTATTCACTCCTATGTTCCCCCTGGAAAAACATTAGCTGACCTTCAGCAAGTTAGCAAAGACTGATGCCATTTGCACTTCGAAGCACAGGGCTAAATGTCCCTAAAAGTGAAATCTGGGCACAAAGCTGCTTCATCGCGGTTATTTCTAACATGGCTGAATATGCTACTCACTTGTGTCTACAGGGGATAGAGGCTGGACATATCTGCTGGTGCACTGTGGTGGTGGAGCTCTCCAGTCCATTGTGGTAAAATGTGTGAGAAGAGGAGGGTATTAAGATGTATGGTGCCTTTCAATAATTGTTTTCTCAACATACTTCAGGATACTATGGCCAAAACTCCCCTCAAGAGCAAGGGAAATAGTTAAATAGGAAGATCTGCCTGGTGATAGGAGGAAACATTGAGAGGTATAGGAACCAATAGGCGAGTCCATCCTCCACTGGCAGGGTTTGACATCAACTTTTTTTTCCACTGGTTTGTTCAGGCAAGTAGGGGTTGAGATTCACTTGCCCCCTTCATATATCACTTTTGATCAATAAACCGTTCTGAATGTAAGTGTTCAAAATACTTGAAGTGGGTAAAATGAGCTAGTTACAATCAATGCGACAATTCCGCAGATCGCCGCTATTTACTGTACTAATTAGGCATATCAATTAGCTAGCTAATGACACCAGCAAAATCAGATATATTTGAATAAAAAATAACTGAGATAGCATTAGCTTACTAACTAAAATACAAATGATTTGAACAGATTAATTATATCCAGCTATAGAACTTTATAAAATAGTTTGCAGATTGATTGGGCAAGTGGTACGTTACTTAATTCTTTTCACAATTCTTAGTCAGCTGTTTATCTAAGAAGATTGCTGTGCTTACATTCTGCAACATAAACATAATTGTAAGTAGAAAGCTATATCTATACCCAGGCAGAATGTACCCCAATGATTTTATAATGGAAATTGAGTTTTCATTACAACTCCACATAATTCATTTGGAAATGCAGTGGCCATTTTCGAAAAGCAATTTCAAAAGCATATTGATATTTTACGTCGTCATTCATGCGCAGAAGAAGACGCCTCATAATTTTGTGGTGTAATGCTTAACAATACTATCAAAAGTAAATTAGACTGTCGTAGGTTTTTACCAGTTAGTCTGAGCAACTGCGGCTAATCGGGGGATGTAAACTGCGAGAGGTTTAGGCCTGGTTTAGGCCAAAGTAAAATATGTGTTTTAGACAATTCAAGAATTCTACTTTCTGCTGAAATGTACTTTGCTGAAGTGCAGTCTCCTCCTTTGAGACCTTTCACATTTTGTTTTCATTGCCTTTTTTTTTAAACAACCACAGCATTTTCAAATGAATTAGCCTAAATGGTGTTGTAATTAAAACTCAATTTTAATGATAAAATCATTAGGATATTTTAACCCTTCTCCCAGGGTAGAGTGGCCTCCTACCTAAAATTATGTTTCTATGCTGCAGAATGGAAGTGCCAAAATCTTCTGAGATCAGTGCCAACTGAAAAGTGTTTCTAGAATTCATTAATGTACTTGCCCAATCATAACCTTCTGACTATATTTTAATATTCACGAGCTAGGCTTCCTAAAATTAATCAGTTGAGATCATTTGTATTTTAGTGAAGAAGCTTATGCGACCTCAGTTAATTTTATTCTATAGGCTATTCATCTTGTTTTGTTAGATGTCATTACCTAGCTTATTGATATGCTTAATTACTACAGTAAAAAGCAGTGAGCTGCAGCATTGTCGCATTAATTCTTACAAGCTCATTTTACCTGCTTGAAGTATATTGAACAATTAGGCTACATTCAGAACAAATATTTTTGAGTTGGTATTTTCTCTAAAGCTGAAAAAACTAATATGACATCATCATAAATGGCAAGATGTAGACTGCCCATAATTCTGCCCAAAAATGCAACAGGCTCCAGTACTGCACTAGTTAGACATATCAATAAGCTAGCTAATGACACCCAAAAAATCCAGATGAAGATAAAATAAAAATAACTGAGTTTGTGTTTGCTTATTCACGGAAATGCTCTGAATGCTCTGAATAGAATATTTTTATCTAGCTCAACTACTGAACTTCAAAAAAATCGTTGGCAGGTTTCGCAAATAATGTAAATGAATTCTAATCACACTGTTATTCTCAAATCCTTTTATGGTGCCAAGGCGGACAGTTCAATTTCACCTCTTTGTGACAATCGAAAATTTGTGTATGATTCTAAAGAAAAAGCAGAGATTTTCAATGATTACTTTGTTACTCAAACAAGACTGCCATCTGAGGAGGCTTCAACTCCCCCGTGCAGTATGCACAGTGCGCATGTTGCCTCTTTGCCAAGTGTTTCTGTAACTGAGGGGGAGGTATCAGACCTGATAAACAGTGTAGATGTAAGTAAAGCATGTGGCTTTGATGGCATAAGTAACAGGATGATAAAACTCTGTTCTTTGGGATTATGCAAGCCCCTGATGCGCCTAATTAATTATTCCCACTACATTGGGCAGTTTCCATCCCAATGGAAGTTGGCAAATGTATACCTTTATTCAAACGTGATAACAAGCAGCGTAAAGATAATTACAGCCCTGTATCCTTGCTATCCTGTCTCAGTAAAACTTGTGAAAAGGTAGTATTCATGAGATTGCAGAGCATGAATTATACCACGGCCTAGTGGCAATTGCCGTGGTTGCCCCCCTGTGTGGCCGCAATGCCCGACTACTCAAACGGCCAGTTTGGCTTGCCCTTTTTTCAAGTGGCCATGGTGCCCAAAAATTACCCAAAGTGGCGATTTTCCACACAGCAACTGAGCTGCGCGGCTCCTGTCGTCAAGCTGCCCTGGACTTCTGAGCACTTTGTGCGACCAACGACACGCCCACTTACTCACGAATAAGGTAACGTTGTGTGAGGTTGGTATCCTACAACCATACATCCTTCTGACGAGAAAGATCAGCTCACATTATGTTTTAAGCGCAAACAATTAAATACTGTTGGTGTCAAGTATAGATGTGTTTATGGGCTGGGTGAAAATGATGATTGTGTAACTTTCCTCGACAGAAACTTAACTCTGAGAGTGAGCTGGAGAGAGCATTCGCTAAAAACGTTAGCCAGGGCAGTGCGTCTCCTGCTGTGCCAGACTGCTCAAGCAGTAGCGATCCGTCAGCAGTAACAAAGGCCATCCTCATCTTTTAGTGCTTGATAACCAAAACCTCTCGCAGTTTTCTTTTCCCGGGTAGCAACAGCTGTTCAGACTAATTTGTTGAACGACGGCATTCTAATTTATTATCGATAGAATTGTTATACATTGCCCCATAAAATTGAAGGTTTTTCCACACATAAATGACGACGTAAAATATCAATATGTCTTTATAATTTCTGCGCTCGTGTAGTACAGATTTGCATAAGTTAGTTTGCGAGGCTCATTAAGCAATAAGCCCCAAGAATCCATTCTAGATTCTGAATGTAGTCATGGCTAAAGGGCGTTGTCTGGCATGATGCACAGCTGAGTGACAACTGTAAGGATGGTGAAAATAAATGCCGTGAACTCAATGAAAGATTTGGATTTTCACATTTATATTATCATCCTTGCAATGCCAATTATATAAATGTTTGCAATAGACACTAACTTTTTCATTATCATTTCTAATTATTGGTCATGTATTGGTCTTGACTGTTCTGTCGATAAATTGCTGCAAGTTGAATAAAAATTTAACAATTTTAAAAATTAATAAAATATTGGTTTTCAATGCGCTCCTAATTATTGATTTATACTGGCTTATCTTCATACAATGTCGTTCTCACTTATTTTTCTTGCAAAATTGATTAATTTGGTTTTGGCCTTGGTGCCCTACATTTTGGCTGTGATGTCCCAATTGCCCAAAAAATAACTTAATTCGAGGCCTGAGATTGTATTCTTATTTGGAATGTATTGGTTTTTTTCTATCGTTTGCAATCAGGTTTCCGCCCTGGTGACTCTACTGTTATGCAACTAGTTTACATAGTCAATAAAATTCATGAGGCCCTGGATAGGGGCAATTAAGTAAGGTGGTGTATTTGGACATTTCAAAGGCATTTGATAGGGTCTGGCATAAGGGGCCTTTTGGTAAAATTGGCCAACTTAGGCATAGATGGGGTATTGTACAAATGGCTTGCAAGTTGTTTATGCAATAGGCAGCAGCGTGTGGTTATTGAGGGCAGTAATTCATCCTGGAAAAAGATTCATGCAGGGGTTCCTCAAGGTTCCGTTTTGGGCCCTTTACTTTTTTGATCTATATTAATGATATCCAACAGGATCTTAGTTCTGAATTTTTTTTGTTTGCAGATGATACTTTACTGGAGGAAGTATCCTACTCTCCTGAAGCATCTGCACAAGTACTTAATGAAGACCTCGCGTTGATCCCTTCTTGGGCGGACAAATGGTTGATGACTATAAATGCTTCTAAAACTAAATCGCTGACTTTTTCATTGAAGAACGATAAGCCTTGTTACCCTGTGATATTGATCAATGGCGAAGCAATTGAGGTTTTTAAGAAACACTAGCATTTGGGAGTTTTGCTTACTGATAATGTGTCTTGGAAAGCTCTTCTGTCCAAATTATACGGAAAAGCTTCTAAAGATTTAATTTGCTAAAAGGTTTTGAACATATCTTATCTAGATACACTCTTTAAATCTTGTATAAGTCGCTTGTTCGTTCTACGCTCGAGTATGCCGATGTTGTCTGGGACCGATGTACTTTAGGTGACCCTGATTTATTCGAAAGCCTTCAATTCGATGCCTTAAGGCTAATAACTGTAGCTATGAAAGGCACTCACCGTTCGGACTTGCTGGTGGAAACCAATTTGTTGAGGTAAAGTGACCGTAGAAAGTTTCCAAAACTGATATTAATGCATAAAATGGTAAATTGTTCGGCACGAAATTACCTTTTATCTCTTCTTCCATGCAATGTTTGTCAGTTTTCCTTTTATACATTACGTAATTGGGCTGACTTGGCACTACCTTCTCTGCGTACTGAAAAATCAAAAAATTCTTTTCTTTTTTCTTTAGTTAAGCTATGGAATTTGATACCCCATGCAGTATGTAAAAGCTGTTCTGTTGCGTCTTTTAAAAGAGTCTTGCAGCATGTTCCTCTTTACTGTACACCACCCTGCAATAAGTTATTTTATGAAGGCAATCGGTACTTGTCTATGTCATGGTTCTGGTTTTTGTGTTCATGTTTTATGTTCATGATTATGTCTTTTCTTTATTATTTTTGGTTATTGTATTCTCAGGTTTTCAGTTTATGCCATTTTCAGTTTCACTGCACTTGTTTCCCCTGTCTTGTGATCTAGTAAGTTCAGTCCGTCTCCCCAGTCTGTGTGCCTACCTGCTTCGGGTGATTTCAATGGTTTCTGGTGTTTCATATTATTACTTCAATTCTCGTTTACTTCCTTCGCCTAGCTGTTATAGATTACTAACAAGATTAACATTTATATTTTGTATCATAGTCTACTAACCCAACTAATCCGTGTATATATTACTAACTTACTAACGAGCACTTTAGTTACTCTGTAAAGTTGCACCACTACTAATTAGTACTAATTCAGTCTCAGCAATCGCCCTGTTCTAGTCTCCGCCTCTTGCTTGGCTTTCCCTGTCTCTCTCTACGTTTCTGCGAGATCTCTCGCACGTGCTTAATTGCTTTCCTGCACTCATTGTCTGTGCACTTAGAACTCCCTGACCGGAGCTGTTTAATTGTCATAGGATGTCTGCGTGAAATCCCGTCCGTGTCTTGGCTTTCACCAATTGTTGTGGTTTAGGATTTTCCCAATTGTACCTTCCTTTGTAATTAGCTCTCATCCCATTCACCTGTTCCCTGCATAGCATGTGACTTCCCTTCTGTCTATTTGGAGTCCTCACTGCTGTTCTGACTTTGTCAGAACGTTGATCAATATTTCTTTGTGCAGAGTCTTGTGTATGCCATTGATTATTGCTTCTCTTCGACTGTTTCGTCCGACCAAGAATTTAGCCATAGCCCTTTTTGTCTTGTTTTGCCTTTCTGAATTTTTGACCCATTTTTGTATGACCACGTCTTCTGTGTTTGGATGCCCTGTGTATGACCCACCGCTTTGGAATTCGACTATGACTTTTTGCCTACTGTCTATGTACCGTCGCACCTCTGTTTTTCTGGTTCTGACCCCGGCCTGTCTAGTCGACTTTGTTTTTGGATTTTGTTTTGTGGCTTGGCAATTCTTGTGTCTATTGGTCTTGACCTGGCATTCAATAAAGGCATACGTTTTTTGGATTTCCCTCTCTCGCTTGTGGTTCCTGAACGCACCGTCACAGTACATTCTGACCACCATGGAACCAGCGAGAGATACTAAGCTGCAAGATACGGTGGCGAACCAGGCCGTCATGCTGGAATCCCAGCAGCAACAACTGTTAGCCATCATGCAACACCTGCAAACCATGATGCACTAGATCTCGGACCTGGCTTCCGCTGTGAGAGCTAGTCAGCCCACACTCCCCACCTGCTCTTCAGCTGTCCCTGCTCCTGCACCTGCACCCGCCATACCCACTACTGCTCCTGTCCATGAGCCATGCCTCCCACCCCTGGAGAAGTACAACGGTAAGCCCGGCACATGTCGTGCTTTTCTAACCCAATGCAAGCTAATCTTTAGCCTCCAACCAGCCACCTTCCCCACTGAGCAAGCCCGAGTGGCTTATATCATCACCCAGCTCACCGGAAGAGCCAAGCAGTGGGCGACCGCTGCCTGGGAAGCTGGTCTGCCCTGTGTGCAGCCATCCATCCTGCTGGAGGAGGAGATGAGACGCTATTTTGATCGGTCCAGGCACGAGCACGAGGCTGGCCGAGAGCTCCTGCGCATCCGCCAAGGTAGCCATTCAGTTTCTGATTATGCCATCGACTTTCAGGCCCTGGCTACCAATGGCGGGTGGCAGAAGAGGGCTCTATATGACGCATTTCTGAATGGTCTGACGGAGAGGATTAAGGATGAACTCCTTACCCGCGAGCTGCCTGAAGAGCTGGAGGCCCTTATTGACCTGGCCATTCGTGTAGATGCACGACTAGAGGAGCGAAGACGATCGAAGCAATCCAGTGTTTCCTCCGATCTCCCCATCTTGACCCAGGTGAGACGGCAGCCTCATCCCCAACCCCCTGCGGTACCCAAAACTGCACCTGAGGGGGAACCCATGCAGATGCACCGTACCAGGCTAACCAGAGAGGAGCGGGAACGCAGATTCAAGGAACGGCCTGTTTCTACTGCGGCAAAGCTGGGCATATCATCTCCCAATATCCAGTAAAAGCCAACGCCCACTAGTGAGACGAGGAGCACTAGCGGGCATCATTCCAGTGGAAACCTCCTCAAGCAGTTGTACCTGTCTGCCCATCAGTTTGGAGTGGGAAGGGGGGTTCAAGCAAACCACAGCCCTGGTGGATTCCAGAGCTGAGGTCAGTTTCATGGAGGCAGAAACGGCGTGGAATTGGGGAATTCCGCTGGAAGAAGTTTCTTGCTCACGTGTGGCTAACTCCGTTAACGGTCAGAGGATTGGCCGTATCACCCACTCCACTGCCCCCATCAAGCTACGTGTTTCTGGCAACCACCAGGAAACCATCAAATTAAATCTGATTGACTCCCCTCACTCCCATGTTATCCTGGGCCATCCTTGGATGGGCAAACACAACTCCGAAATTGATTGGGCAAACCATGAGATTAAGGGCTGGAGCCCTAATTGTTCACAGTCATGCCTTGTTAATGCTCACGTTCATGTTCATGTTCCCTCCCCTGCAGAGATCCCTAACCGGAAGAAGGTTCCTCAAGTTTATCATGACCTCAGGGAGGTGTTTTCCAAGTCTCGTGCCACGTGTTTACCCCCTCATCGCCCTAATGACTGTGCTATAGATCTCAAGCCAGGTACTATGCCCCCTAGAGGCCGTCTGTTTTCCCTGTCCCGTCCCGAAACCCAAGCCATGGAGAAGTACCTAAGTGAATCCCTTGCTGCATGAATCATCCGCCCTTCCTCCTCTCCTGCTGGGGCACGGTTCTTCTTCGTGGGTAAGAAGGACGGGACCTTACGTCCTTGTATTGACTATAGAGGCCTCAATGAGATTACCACTAAAAATCGTTGCCCATTGCCGCTCATGACCACTGCCTTTGAGCTTCTCCAGGGGGCTACCGTGTTTACCAAGCTGGACCTGCGCAGTGCCTACCACCTGGTCCGCATCCGAGAGGGGGATGAATGGAAGACGACGTTTAACACCCCCACGGGGCACTGGGAATATTTGGTTCTTCCCTTCGGACTGACTAACGCCCCAGCTGTGTTCCAGGGTCTTGTTAATGATGTGTTGAGGGACATGATAAATAAGTTTGTGTTTGTGTACCTTGACGACATACTCATTTTTTCCAAGACCCAGGAGGAACATGTCAAGCAGGTCCGACAAGTCCTGAAGCGCCTCCTGGAGAACCGCCTTTTCGTGAAGGCTGAGAAGTGCAAATTCTCCGTAAACACCACAGCCTTCCTGGGTTTCATCATCTCAGCCGGTGCCATAAGCATGGACCCCTCCAAGGTTAATGCTGTCACAGAATGGCCCAGACCCACCGACCGTACGTCTTTACAGCGTTTTTTGGGATTTGCCAATTTTTAACGAAGATTCATCCGTAACTATAGTACTGTTGCTGCTCCTCTCACGTCCCTAACATCAAGTAAACTCAAATTTCAATGGAACGATGAAGCACAGAATGCTTTTAAAGATCTTAAGACGCGTTTCAATGCAGCTCCCATTTTTACTATCCCTAACCCGGACGCCCAGTTCATTGTTGAAGTTGATGCTTCTAATGTTGGCATTGGAGCCATTCTGTCCCAGAGGTCTGAGAAAGATAACAAAGTTCACCCATGTGCTTTCTATTCTCACTGTTTGAGTCCAACAGAACAGAATTATGACATTGGCAATCGGGAGTTACCGGCTGTCAAACTGGCGCTAGAGGAGTGGAGACAGTGACTAGAGGGCGCCAAACTCCCGTTCCTCGTCTGGACGGATCATAAGAATCTCAAATACCTGCAAACGGCTAAGAGACTGAACCCTCGTCAGGCCAGGTGGGCTTTGTTCTTTTCCAGATTTAATTTTCATCTTGCATATCGCCCAGGCAATAAGAATGTCAAACTAGATGCACTATCTTTGCTTTTCGAGCCCCCCGACAAGGAACCCTGCACAGACACCATCCTTCCGCAGGAAGTTTTTGCTAATGCCATTGCCATGGACATTGAAATAGAGGTGAGAGATGCTCTGAATGACTCTGCCGCTCCCAGTTCTTGCCCCACCAATTGCCTGTTTGTCCCCATCTCCAAACGTCCCCAAGTTTGGAATGGGGACATGCCTCTAATCTGGCCTGTCACCCAGGAGTCAACCGAACCCTAGACTTCATTGCACGTCGTTTCTGGTGGCCAGATATGCGGAAGGATATCCGGGACTACATCTCTGCCTGCTCGGTCTGTGCCCAGTCTAAAGTTTCTCACCAGCCCCCTCAAGGCCTACTTCAACCCTTGCACATACCCCATCGCCCTTGGTCACATATTTCATTAGATTTCATCACCAGCTTACCCTCCTCCAATCACTATAACACCATCCTCACTATTGATCGATTTTCCAAAGTTGTTCATTTCATTCCCCTCATCAAACTCCCCACTGCACAAGAAACCGCTACTTTACTCATTCAACACGTCGTCCATCTCCATGGCATCCCCCTGACATAGTTTCTGATCGTGGTGCACAGTTCACAGCCAGATTTTGGAAAGCCTTCTGCACCTCACTTGGTACTTCAGTTAGTCTCACATCAGGTTTCCATCCCCAATCTAATGGCCAGACCGAGCGGGCAAATCAATGCATTGAAACTGTACTCAGATGTCTTTGTTCCAAGAATCCAGCTCCTGGAGTCACCAATTACCGTGGGCCAAGTACGCTATCAACAGCCACACCACTTCCTCCTCCAAGTTGTCTCCACTCGAGTGTTGCATGGGATACCAACCGCCACTGTTCCCCAGTCAGGAGGAGGAGGTGGCCGTCCCGTCTGCCCAGGCTTTCATCTGCCGATGCAAATGCACCTGGAAAACCACATGCATCGCCCTGCTGAAATCGGCGGCCAGAATGAAGTGACTGGCGGACAGGAGGCGTACTCCGGCCCCGAATTACCGGGCGGGACAGAGGGTATGGTTGTCCTCTAAAGACATTCCTGTAAGGGGGGGTAACCGTAAACTGTTTCCTATTGGCCCTTTCACCATTGATCGTGTCATTAGCCCTACTGCTGTTCACCTTAGGTAACCATTGTCTATGCGTAGAATTCATCCCACTTTCCATGTCTCTCAAGTTAAGCCTGTTATTACCCACCCCCTGTGTTCTGGTCCTGATCCCCCTCCACCCCCCCCGTGTTATTGATGGTGGCGAAACCTACACGGTTCGCACCATCCTGGACCGTCGTCATCGGGGCCGTGGCCTTCAGTACCTCATCGACTGGGAGGGCTACGGTCCCGAGCACAGGAGTTGGATTGCCTCACGCTTCATCTCGGATAAACAGCTGATCAGAGACTTTCATGCCCAACATCTCAGACCCAGCCATTAAACGCCAGGTGGCGTTTCCTCGAGGGGGGGGGGTACTGTCATGGTTCTGGTTTTTGTGTTCATGTTTTATGTTCATGATTAGGTCTTTTCTTTATTCTTTTTGGTTATTGTATTCTCAGGTTTTCAGTTTATGCCATTTTTAGTTTCATTGCACTTGTCTCCCCTGTCTTGTGATCTAGTTGGTTCAGTCCGTCTCCCCAGTCTGTGTGCCTACCTGCTTCGGGTGATTTCAATGGTTTCTGGCGTTTCATATTATTACTTCAATTCTCGTTTACTTCCTTCGCCTAGCTGTTCTAGATTACTAACAAGATTAACATTTATATTTTGTATCATAGTCTACTAACCCAACTAATCCATGTATATATTACTAACTTACTAACGAGCACTTTAGTTACTCTGTAAAGTTGCACCGCTACTAATTAGTACTAATTCAGTCTCGCACGTGCTTAATTGCTTTCCTGCGCTCATTGTCTGTGCACTTAGAAATCCCTGACCGGAGCTGTTTAATTGCCATTGGATGTCTGCGTGAATCCCGTCCGTGTCTTGGCTTTCACCAATTGTTGTGGTTTAGGATTTCCCCATGTGTACCTTCCTTTGTGATTAGCTCTCATCCCATTCACCTGTTCCCTGCATAGCATGTGACTTCCCTTCTGTCTATTTGGAGTCCTCACTGCTGTTCTGACTTTGTCAGAACGTTGATCAATATTTCTTTGTGCAGAGTCTCGTGTATGCCATTTATTATTGCTTCTCTTCGACTGTTTCGTCCGACCAAGAATTTAGCCATAGCCCTTTTTGTCTTGTTTTGCCTTTCTGGATTTTTGACCCATTTTTGTATGACCACGTCTTCTGTGTTTGGATGCCCTGTGTATGACCCACTGCTTTGGAATTCGACTATGACTTTTTGCCTACTGTCTATGTACCGTCGCACCTCTGTTTTTCTGGTTCTGACCCCGGCCTGTCTAGTCGACTTTGTTTTTGGATTTCGTTTTGTGGCTTGGCAATTCTTGTGTCTATTGGTCTTGACCATTCAATAAAGGCATACGTTTTTTGGATATCCCTCTCTCGCTTGTGGTTCCTGAACGCACCGTAACACTCTACTTTTCATACTAGGCTTAGGCTTGGTCATTGCGGCTTAAATTATTATTTGCACTCGATCAATTGTGGCCCATCTACTTCGTGTGCTTGTGGTGCTCTTAGAGAGGACGCATTACATTTTCTTTCGATGTGCACTCGTTTTTCTGCTCAGCGTTCTCATCTACTTATCTCTGTTGAGTCAATCACAGGCAGTATATGGTCTTCATTGAGTTTATCGAAAAAATTCAAGCTTTTGCTTTTTGGTAGCCCTGTTCTTAATTTTGAGAGAAACACTGCTGTTTTTTCTGCTGTTAGATCTTTTTTAGAGCAGACTAAGCGTTTTGCCATTAATCACTAATATGTTACATGTACTGTCTCTGCTGGTCAACCTTTTTTTTTCTTCTTGTTTTGTTTTGTGTCGTGTCTTTGTGGTCCATTTGGCATTGTATCTCGTGTTATAAAAAAGTGTTTAAAAAAAAAAAATACGTAAATTGAGAATTTGTGGCACAAGTCCCCACGATGAGCCAAGCTCTTGGGATAAATGTAAAAACAATAAAATATGGTTTAAATAAAAATAGAAATAAAAATAATTTTAAAAAAGATTATTGTGCTTTCTTTCTGCAGAATAAAAACACGATTTTAAGTAGAAGGCAATAACTATAGTAGGGCAGAAGAGTGTAGGCTAATATACAACCCCAAGGCTTTTGACCGCTGAGATTCTGCTATAGAATATCTTGGCAACATGGGGGATATAGCCATCAAATCAATGCATTTATTCTGAATAGAATGTATGTGTGCCAAAATTGCATGCTTATGCAGGCTTCAATTCTATTATATACTGGACAAATAAAGTTTTTGAATTTGAAATATTTGATAGTTTGTATTTTTTTCCATATCATATTTTAATATTGAAAAGTTGGGTGATCCCTAACTTTCTTTGTCCAGTATAGTAACAGAGATCAAATTTATATATTTTTTTGATCATGAATAGTTGTGTTCATCGCAAATACAAGTATAGGGCAAAGTTTTACTTGTTTTAGCAAAGTTTGTAGTTTAATTAATCATCTGTAGTTATTGAAAACAAATCTTTGTGATATTTTTTCTTTAAAAGAGGAACTCATAATTTGAGAAGCTCGAGGTTCATTTACCTCTGTTCCCTTTGTGAATATTTAATAAGACAGTGCCATATTATTTGATCTGTCATCTGGTAACCCTTGACCAGTACAGGTTATTAATATATGCAATAAAAGAGAGGGCCATTTTTTATTTACTTTTGCATTAAAGAATAAAATGAAAGTCAGACGCTCGTCAGCATCAAGTCAAACACGGTTTTCTTCTGCGGCAATTTTAATAATCCATAAAGAAGAAAAAGATTCCTGGTGCTGATAAAATATTCTGTCCTTTAAAATGGAAACCAGCTGCATAGTATTTGTTTTACATGTGTGAGGTAGAGTTTGATAGGAAGCTTAACCTTGTATTTCTGCCCAAGGTGTAACCATGCACAATCACTGACAACAGACTGCATTTGAAATGTGCATGAAATTAGTGTATGTGGATGGATTTTATTCTGGTAATCAATGGGTAGTAGCAGGGCAAAGTAGCAGGTGATGATGATGTACGTATGTGTCTTTCATGAGCATTTTCTGTGATTGACCATCAACCATTTTTTCCTAATATTTGTGTTGTTGAATTAGCCAAAGCAAGTACAATATAAGACCTACAGTATATAACATGTTCAAGCATAGCAATACATTCTATTTGAAGGAATGCTATGATTGTGAAATGGCAATCATGGCCATGACATACATACATACTGTTGCCCCTTTTGCTTGTACCTAAACAAAAATAAACTTTAGCCTCTTAATTCTTACTTTTTATTTATGTTTTCCCTAGCATAGGTTCAAAGTCAGAAAAAGTATTTTTTTATATTGTAAGACAAAGTCACATACCAATTCTGTATCTACTGGTTGCAGTGCTTTACTGACGCTGCATTAAACTTATATTGAAAGAAATATTCAAACCCAGGACGGCATGTTTTTATAGCAAAAGCATCGCGTCAAATTGAAAATATCTAGATCTTGTACATCATTTTATGCACATTTCCCTGTAATTGAGCTGGACATATTTGGGATCATTGGACACCTTGAGAGATCTCTCCTAGAATTTAACTCTTTCCCAATGGCACTGCAAATTTCCTGGGGTGAGTTTCCCCAAAAGCATAGTTGCTAACTAGGTTAGCAACTTACATAGTTCATTCATTCACAGTCAATGGGTCCAGCCATGTAATTTAGCATCTGTGATTTCGGGAAACGCACCCCAGGTCAGATATTACCAACAAGAAAGGTAATCAAACGTCATCAAACTTCCCACAGCTGTATTTCTTCTGCATTACGGACTACCTCAAGTTATACATCAAACGAAAGCTGAGAACTGCTCTTTATGATCATACCCAAATACCGTTTGTAAATGTTTGGCTATCATCAGAATAGTTTGGCCCCTCGAAGCACTGGATGTCATTTTCAAGAAAAGTCATTTATTTACGGTTGCTCAAACACAGCGAACGTTGTGTACGCTCTGCGGTCCATTTAAATTTTGGTCATCATCACTGAGAAAATATTGAGAAAAATTACAAAAATTGACAACGAAATGGTATCTGTTATGGGTTCTGAGGAGGAGTTGAGTTGGACTTAAATTGAAATCCAGAAGAGTTTTCTAGTGTAAATTCTTTGGAATGGAGTGATATTTTGTCAGATGATCAACAAACATCTGGCAACAGCTTGCCCATAAAATATTTTAATGAATAGTTTAGTGTGGCAGTGTTTTTAGCCATTTGGTCCTCGTGGAGGATGGTCGGGAGAGAATTAAAATTGATCTGACGTTCCACAGGTTTGAATACAGCAGCCGCATTTGACATATATGGGTCAGTACATTTTATGGGGTTCAATAAGAAGAATTGAGAGTTTGTTTATTTTTGTAAGATGAACATTTTATAAGATGTTGCCAGAAAATAATTAATGAAATATTCAGACACTGAGGCATGATTCATTAGCAGAATATAGAAGGACAAATACCCGTGATATGGAACTATTTGCAAACCTCTGCTCACATTTGCACACACAGACACATACAGGCTAAAATAATCCTTTATCATATTTCTGAAAAGCTATTTTCAGATGTGTTTAGCTATACAATGTCTGAAACACGCAAACGATAAAGTATTTTTTACTTTGTGTATTGTGCTATATCAGATCTTACCCCAGATTTGAAATGCTACCCACCATCTCATTCATGTGTCTATATTTCAAACAACCTTACTGTGTGCCCATTTCATTAATGCAGTATGGATGCACAAAATGGATCATAAAAAGCCAGTCATATGGCATTCAGTTATTAAATGCTGAGACCAGGGTACTATTCAAGTTTATTTATTTAGTCAAAAGGCAAAATGTTGGGAAGAAAACCAAATACTGATTTATAGAAATGATGACTCGAAACTGCAATCTTGAAGTACACCCTCTCAAGGAGGAATAGATAGTCTATATTACACATATTCTCTGCCCCAGTTTCACTGTGTTGCAAATGAATTTTCTTCAGTTCAGTATGAATTTTGTAGTCCACCCTTTTCAGTGAACTGGAATTACAATCCCATTGAGCACTTCTCAAATGGCGCTGAACAGTATTTTTAATTTCAGCTGAAAACCCATGATACAGGAACCATTGTGAGAACCCTCAGAGCTCTAAAAGAATGACTCATTTCAGAAACAAGTGTTTATAAATTTTAAAACAGTGTAGCAGATAATTTCATATGGTCTTTGTGATCTGGAATGTGCTAAAGGTAAGAACACAGAATCTTGCGCAGGTAGGCCAATGGTAGCAGGCAGTAAATGAAGACTGCGTTCGAATAGCCAAAAAATCGCTTCCTATCGTCTAATTCCTTAACACTTTTCTTCACTTCGATGGAAAACTTCATGAAGTTAAGGAAAGGTGTAAAGGCGAATTCATAAGTGCTGAAGGGAATCCGAATACACTTACTCTAGGAATGTGTGTCTTGCCCATCATGTTCATTTGCTTTCATGATTGGCCCGAGGGATGATAGTCGCTTCAAATATACTCACCAGCATTGAAAATGCACCACCTCAATTTCATGACCAAGATACAAATTATGTATGTTTATGATGTGTAAGTGCTATTGTCGCATAGGCGACTCAGGGAATACACAAGCTCAGACCTCTCACTAGCACAACACCATACAGGAATAAATTTAAGTTTATTTGAAAATTGGGCAACAGCTACGCATGCACGGGTAGAAGGCCGCAAGGACCTGGAAAGAGATTACACAGGCAAGCTAAGCCGTCGCTGCATAACCCACCCCAGCCTCACACACACACACACACACACACATATACGGATGGCAGCTCTCAGGGCCACCATGAGGAACCCCAAGCGAGAGAGAGAGAGAGAGAGAGCGCATCTGTCACACCCCAGTAATCAGAGAAGGAAAAAAAAAAACACACCACAAAGCAACCAATGATAGTAATAATAAAACAACAACAATAACAATAATAAACCCACAAAGCAAAGTCACAGTGTTGTCTTTTCACAGAGAAACCAACCCACAGCAGAAGGCACATAAATTAAGCAAAATGACTTCACACTTTACTAAGACCCCCCACACTGTAATAAGACACAGCAATAAATAACACAACAAATAACAGGCTGCTCTGTTTAATTATCCATCTATGGGGACGCAACACATCTACTCTCCACCCTCAATAATATCCACTATGAGGGGCCCGGTCCACACCACCCTGCAACGCAAGTGCAGAGCGCTGCTTAAGGGAAAATGGTGCAAGGGAAAATGTAACACAATTTTGGTCGGCAGTTCCTCCCACACTGACCAAAGCAAAAAAAAAAAACTATCACCAACCGCACAGTCCAGTGTCCAGATCGAGGGGGGAGGAAGAGTGTCTGCGTATACGAGAGTATGCATTTGGGAAAAGGGGGGTCCAAAGAATCGCGCTGCTCCGCCTAGGCGTCCAGATGCGCTCCTGTGGCTTCTCAGAGTCGCACTGCCCAAAAAAAAAAACAACTAAACACCCGCGACACACTGACGCCAGCCCGCTCACACGAAATAGCAGATGGATTGACCACTTCTCTTTGCCGAGGGATAGCCAGGCATCTCACATTCCGCTCCGGCTTCAGTCTCGGCTCCGCAGCACCACTTCCCTGTCTCCCCCAAAGCGTTGTATCCCCGCAGCATATATTCCCTTTCGCAGGTAGTAGCGCAGGTGAAATGGCTCATTCCTCCGCTTGTCCCTCTCGCTGTTCTAACCGCTGCCCAAGCATCAAAAGTTCTCCGGCACCACAGGGAGCTTAATCACACAAAACACAATGGATTGCACGTTCGGGAACACTCGCCCACTCTCAACCAGCGTGAATAAAATAAATGCAAACAACTTTCCTTTCTTAGCATCTGTTCATGCCTCTCTTGCTTCACATCCACCGGCTGGTTCCTGTGATTACACTGGCGCCGACTAATGATGTTGCCACCCCCTGGGCCAACTGGGAAAATGGGAGTCCCTGCAGTCTCGGCTGCCCCATATTAAAAAAAAGGCAACTCCCCACCACACAGTCCCAATTATCCCTTTACCCTGTGACTCAGTCCATCAGTTCACCAATCCAGTGGAGTTCTCAACCCTCCCCCCAGTTCAGGTTCAATCTGTCCACAGTATTTTCTCCAAGTCCAACATAACCGTTTAATTTAGACAATACTTCACAACCTGATATGTGACATTCCCCCCTGCTTTATCAGTGGTCGTCCCTGACCACTACTCCTGATACCTAGTGGGGGAAACCCCAAAATTAGCTTGCTGCGACCGGTGAGGTCCCACCACCCCCTCACCAGACTGCTCTACCTCTGCCCCTGGGGTAATATCCCCCACACTTTCAGGCCTATCTGCGGTCTCCCTATCCCCTGGGTGCCCCTGCCCACACAGGAAGCTAGCTGGCCACCACCCCAACTCTGACCCCTGCTGCCCTATGGACTGGTCTCCCACCAACTCACCAGTGTCTCCGTGAGCCCCAGGCTGTCAGGCATGTTGTTCTGATGGATAGTGCATAGGGGTCCTTCTCTTCCCTCTGGCCGGATAACATAGACAGGTCGGTCCTTTGCAGGTTGACCCTGAATCACATAGAGCTGGGGATCCCAGTGGTATGCTAGCTTACCCCGGGCCCTCCACTGGAATTCACGAACCAGGACCCGCTCCCCAGGTAACAGGGGTGTGGCCCCTGGTCCCCGGCTGTGTCTCCCCTGGTCCTGCTTTTGTCGTTGCTGGCTCTGCCCTTTCACCAGCTGGTAGGCTCTCTGTAGTCAGGCACTATGCTCCTGTAGGGCACTATGCTCCTGTACCCAAAGATGCAGGATGCCCCGATACTCAGGCCTGGTTATGACCACCATCTGATCCACTGGCAGGCAGGCATGTCGCCCAAACACCACAAAGAAAGGAGCCAGTCCTGTAACACTGTGGGCGGTGCTATTGTATGCATGTACCAGCTCCAGGAGATGTTCAGTCCACCTAGACTGTTCTCGAAGCTCCAGAGTATTGAGCAAGTGAAGGATAGTTTGAGTCATCCTTTCACATGCCCCATTCCCCTGGGGATGGTAGGGGGTTGTTCTCACCTTCTGGCAGCCATACAGGGCACACAATTATTGGGTCAGGTCAGCCTCAAATGCAGCCCCCTGATCAGTCAATATTCGCTCTGGGCATCCAAATGGCTGGAGCACTGTTCACCACAATGCCCTGGCTGTTGTTGGGGTGGTCTGTTCTTTGGCCAGCACAGCAAATGCAAACCAAGAGAATAAGTCAACTGTCACAAGGATATAGGGATGGCTGTCTCCAGGTCACCCCAGGGACAGGAAGTCCAGAGCCAGTGTCTCCCAAGGATAACTGCTCTCCACAGAGCACAGAGGCGCCCTGGGCCCTGTTCCTGCAGTGTTTAGCACACACTGAGAGCACTCCTTTGTCCACCTTTGGTGATCTTTGTCCATGCCGGACCAAAAGAGCCTCTCCCGCAGTGCCGTCAGGAGTCGGATTCCCCTGGTGTGGCCCAGAGCAACATGGTGATGCGTCCTTCGCTCAACAGCATGGACCACAATGGCCACGCCATCCTCCTGTTCTTGGGAGACCGGTCTTCTGCGCAACAGGACTCCATCCTATACTTCCAATCGATCCCACTCCCTTAAGAGCTGTCGCCCAGAGGCCTGGAGGGGCAGCCGTAGGCTTGTTCCACTACTGCTTACACTGCCAAATCCTAACCAGATCTAGATCTTGGGCTTGACGTTCGACCCACGAGTTCTGCTCAGGTCCTTCAACAGTCAGCGTTGGCACCCCCACTTGCCTCACCATGGTGGCCTCAGGGAGTCGTGATAGTGCATCCGCATTTTGATGGTTTACTCCTGGTTTGTGACACAGTGTGAAATTGAAGTTGGCCAGCTGGGCTGCCCACCTCTGCTCCACCGCCCCTAGCTTGGCCGTTTGGAGGTGAAGCAGGGGTCGGTGGTCGGTAAACACCTGGAAGGTGGCGCCCCACAAGTAATCTTTAAACTTTTTGGTCACCGCCCACTTCAATGCCAGGAGTTCCAGTTTAAATGCACTATAGTTCTGCTCATTCCGCTCCGCATCATAGAGTCCACGGCTAGCATAGGCAATCATGCGTCCCGCCCCTCCTGAACCTGAGCCAACACTGCTCCCAGTCCATAGAGGCTAGCATCGGTGCACACGCAGAAGGGTGTGGTGAAGTCGGCGTAGGCTAGCACAGGGGCGGCCAACAAAGCATCCTTCAGATCCTTGAAGGCTTGCTCACATTCAGAGGTCCAGTGGACCAGTCGGGACTTATTCTTGCCGATCCCCTTTAATAGCGCATGCAGTGGGCCTGCCTTCCGGGCAAATTCAGGGATAAACCGGTGGTAGTAGCCCATGAACCCCAGGAAGGAACGTACCTCCCGTACTGTGGTGGGCACTGGCCAGTCTCGCACCGCCTCGGTCTTCTGAGGATCAGTCACCACCCTCCCTGGCTGACCACGTGGCCCAGATATTGCACTGACTGTTGGAAAAAGCGGTACCTAGCAGGTTGAAGCTTCAAATTGTGGTCCCTTAACTTGGGAAATACCTGCTCCAGGTGCCCCAAATGAGAGTCAAAGTCTGGTGAATATAGAATTATATCATCCAGATAAATCAACAGAAAATAATGCACTAGACCACCAAGGCACCGCTGCATGAGCCGCTGAAAGGTTGCAGGGGCATTGCATGGTCCAAATAGCATCCTTTCAAATTCGTATAACCCCAGTGGCATCATAAAGGCGGTCTTCTCTTTGTCTGCTGGGTGTACCTTTACCTGCCAGTACCCACTAGCAAGGTCTAGGGTGGAATACCATTTGGCTCTCTTCAGGCTGGTAAGGGACTCTTCAATGCAGGGAGGGGGGTAGGCATCTTTGTGCGTGACTGCATTTAGCTTTATATAGTCCACACAAAACCTCCAAGACATATCCTTTTTCTTAACTAGGACCACCGAAACAGCACATGGACTAGACCTTTCACGAACGACTCCTCCCTCTAACATGTCGCGCAGCAGGGTCTTCAGTTCTGCGTAGAGGCTGGGTGGCATGGGCCGATACCACTGGCGGATTGAGGCAGCATCTCCTGGGGGATGGTATGGTAGACTGCGTTGTTGCAGCCATAATCCTCCTCATTAAGGGCGAAGACTTCCTGCCAACGCTCCAACAGCCCCTGCAGTTGATCGGACTGGGGTGGCGTCAGCCCCTCAGTCTGCTGAAGGAGGACATTCAGACAGTCAGAGAGAGGGCTACTCACCGGCCTCACATCCACCCTTCCTGGGGAGGACCAGCTGGTTTGGGGCCTGCATGTCATCCTGCCCCAGACATAGAACGCGGGCAAGCGGCCTCCGGGGAGGCAGGGCCACAGGGTAGGGGTGTGGGCTGCACACACGGAGGAGGACCCGACCTTCCTGGAGTCTAGTCACGGCACGGCCCACACACCACTCCTGCCCGCCATGATACCAGTCCTCGAGAAGCACGTCTTCCTGGCTGGCCTTAGGTGCCTCCAGCACGTGGGCCCAGACAGTGGTCTCGGTTTGTGGAGCTAACCGGACTGAGTCAGTCGTTCGCAGTCGGGCAACTCCCAGGCTCGGATCACGATCCCGGTCCCACACCAACACAGATGCCCTGGAAATAGTAGACTTGAACATGGTAAACTGGTGGCCTCCCTGCTGACGAAGGCCCTCCCAGCAATGCTGAATTACATTCATGCCTAATACACCATATGCAGGGGGCAGGTACTTGTCTTCTACAATAACCACCCCCTTCCCCAAGACAGCCCGGCCTCCCACTTCAAAATCTAATAGAGCATAGCCAACATAAGGCAAAGCTAGCCTGTTCACCGCTTTCAGCGTTAACCAGGGAATGTCTCTCACCTCCTTCATCTCAGTGCCCTGCAGGTGGCGCTCGAACAGGGCCCTACTGAACAGAGTCACCTGGGACCCGGTGTCAAGGATACATGGGATGGACTTTCCCTGAACAACGACCTTGACCGTCGGGCTCTCCTCGACCAGAGTGGACCACATCGGTGTCTCCACTTGCCGCTCTTCCTCCAAAGACACTCGGAAATGGTCAACGCCATCATGGACCCAGCACTCCCTCTGCATATGACCCGCGTGTCCACATCTTAAGCAGATCGGGCACCCTTGATCATCCCACTGAGGTAGCCGCATCCTCCGTCTGGTTCGGTTTCCCCCTTGCTCACCATTGCCGCCCGCATCAGCCTGCTCCAGCTGCCGCCGAGTGCTCTGTTGTGTATGGAACTCTGCCAGTAGTGACGTTTTCAGCTCACTCACCTGGGCTCGCAACTCCTCCGCCAGCTCCGATCTCAGTGCTTCCTTAAGGCTGTTCCAGTTTTGCGGCGAGTCCACCGGAGCTGGAGGCGCGGGCTGGGGGGGCATTATACGTCCTGTGTGTATCGACGCATTCTGTTGTCTGCTCCATCTCCTTCTCCATTGCCTTAGCATGCCTCCACGAACGACAGCATGGACTCCCTACCCACCCGCCGCTGGAGTTCAGTCTGCACGGGGCCTGGTAGTAGTCCCAGAACCAGCTGTCTCTGCAGCATTTCGTCATCCGACCCCATTGCTGCCTCCTTGCTCCGCCACCTGGCATGGGACTCACGGAGACGCAAAATGAATGGCCCCCCAGAGAGAGAGCATCTGTCACACCCCAGTAATCAGAGAAGGAAAAAAAACACACCATAAAGCAACCAATGATAATAATAATAAAACAACAACAATAATAATAATAAACCCACAAAGCAAAGTCACAGTGTTGTCTTTTCACAGAGAAACTAACCCACAGCAAAAGGCACTTAAATTAAGCAAAATGACTACACTTTACTAAGACACCCCACACTGTAATAAGACACAGCAATCACTAACACAACAAATAACAGGCTGCTCTGTTTAATTATCCATCTAAAGGGATGCAACACATCTACTCTCCACCCTCAATAATATCCACTATGAGGGGCCCGGTCCACACCACCCTGCAACGCAAGTGCAGAGCGCTGCTTAAGGGAAAATGGTGTAAGGGAAAATGTAACACAAATTTGGTCGGCGGTTCCTCCCACCAACTGCACAGTCCAGTGTCCAGATCGAGTGTCTGTGTATACGAGAGTATGCATTCGGGAAAAAGGGGGTCCGAAGAATCGCACTGCTCCGCCTAGGTGTCCAGATGCGCTCCTGTGGCTTCTCAGAGTCGCGCTGCTCAAAAAAAAAACCAACTAAACACCCGCGACACACTGACGCCAGCCCGCTCACACAAAATAGCAGATGGATTGACTACTTCTCTTTGCCGAGGGATAGCCAGGCATCTCGCACTCTGCTCCGGCTTCAGTCTCGGCTCCGCAGCACCACTCTCCGTCTCCCCCAAAGCGTTGTATCCCCGAAGCATACATTCCCTTTCGCAGGTAGTAGCGCAGGTGAAATGGCTCATTCCTCCGCTTGTCCCTCTCGCTGTTCCAACCGCTGCCCAAGCATCAAAAGTTCTCCAGCACCACAAGGAGCTTAATCACACAAAACACAATGGCTTGCACGCTCGGGAACAATCGCCCACTCTCAACCAGCGTGAATAAAATAAATGCAAACAACTTTCCTTTGTTACCGTCTGTTCATGACTCTCTCGCTTCACATCCACTGGCTGGTTCCTATGATTACACTGGCACCGACCGATGACATTGCCACGCCCTGGGCCAAATGGGAAAACGAGTCCCTGCAGTCTCGGTTGCCCCATATTAAAAAAAAGGCAACTCCCCGCCACACAGTCCCAATTATCCCATTACCCGTGACTCAGTCCATCAGTTCACCAATCCGGCGGAGTTCTCAACCCTCCCCCCAGTTTAGGTTCAATCTGTCCACAGTATTTTCTCCAAGTCCAACATAACCATTTAATTTATACAATACTTCACAACCTAATATGTGACACTATAAAAAAACTAAATCAGATTGATGTTTCTAATGATCAAACTTCACAAAATAAATGATTTCGGTTTAGAATTCTTGCTGCTAGTTTGGAGCAACCCTTGCTTTTAAAAAGTACTACAGTAGTGTTTCTGGTGAAAATGGGCTCAAGTGGGCGTTTAACAGGCCACTTATGCAGCTTTTAGGCGACTTATGACTGTGGATTCTGACACTCAACCCCTTTGACATCACCTTGGTAAGCCGTTCGGGTCAATTTGAATGATCTTAATTCTTTAATTTACACTGTGGCTGGCAAACTGTGGACAGTCAGGCATAAGACAAATGCCCCCAGACTTTTGGTCAATCTTCTCATTGGTGGAATAACGACAATGCTGCCACGTAGCAAAAGCATAAACTTGTATGCGCGCTCGCAAAATTCTATTGGTGTGTTTCTACTCATTTTAATCAAGTTCTCGCCTTATTAGCCATCTAATGCTGATGTTTATCAACTGGCTTTTTTGGCTTACCACCTTTTGAAAGATCAGATTTTGTGAACAGACCTAGAGAGACATTATTACATTTTGCCCTGGTGACAAATATATCGATTTTAGCTTTCACAGACTGGAATGGCATTAAAACGTGCTAAAGACCTAATTTTGCATTTTGTCATCTTGTCAGGAGGCAAAATACACTTTGATAACAATTAAACATCACAAACATGCATAATTTGTGTTTTGGCCTTGAAAGTAGGGTGGTGAGTTTTCAGTGCTGGTCAGTATATTACTGCCGCATGGAATTGCGGGATAGTGTTATCTCCTTTCTGATCAAAAAAGATGGTTCAGTGTACCCAATGCTAAAAATGATAGGTTCGGAAGCATTAAAGCACCTTTCCTCCACATTTAGAGAATTCCAACACACTTATCATGGCTACCACTTAAATAATTCCAGATCATTTTCTAGGAGTTAGGGACTTCCCTGATCAAAAAAGACTATTTGACCGCAGCCAAAGTCTTACCAAGTATAGCTGACAGTTTGACAAATTTACACAATAGTCATGTTTGTTCTAGTGTTTAGGAATTATATGGTAATGATGTTCTACATGGTGAACTATTAAGCTATGCTGAGATCACGAAAGGCTAAACAATAAAGATAACCATTCGTTATCTTTAAATGTGAAATCAGATTCCATCTGTCCAAATTCTATTCTGTCCGAGTCACGGAACACCCGATCAGGATACTAATTTTAGTAATAAAGTAGTTAGCGTACTGACTGTCATCAGAAAATGCTCATGTTGGGCCCCATTTTGTAATACCGACCCATTTTGTAATAGTGCCCATTCTGTAATAAAAAAGTTACCCATTTTGTAATATTTTGCAATTCTGTAATAACAGTAGGCCCATTTTGTAAAAAATGTAGGTACCCATTGTGTAATAACAGTAGACCCATTTTGTAATAATGTTAGAGGTGCCAATTTTGTAATAACACGAGGCCTAACTGCAGATACATTAACACACACCAAAGGTGTCTATGATGTGGTGTATGATAGCAAATGGAGTCTGATGTGTAAATGTGTAAATGTGTAAATATTGGCATGCGTGGTACTGAAAATCCATTTATGTAAGGGATAATCAACTTGTAGGTATGCATCACACGGTTTTAAGGCACGACGCGGAGGCGAATAACCAGCCGACGTGAAGCGGAGGGTAGTAGCCTCCGCGAAGTGCCTTAAAACCGTGAGATGCACACCTACGAGTTGATTATCCCACTTATACCATGGTTATTTGCCAGCAATATCAAATTGCATTTGACTGCAGGCAGGCCAGTTCAGCCCATGGACTTTTCTACTACGAAGCCATGCTGTTGTAATAGCTGCAGTATGTGGTTTTGCATTGTCCTGCTGAAATACACAAGGCCTGCCCTGGCATAGATGTCATCTGGAGGGAAGCATATGTTGCTCTAAAACCTTTATATACCTTTCAGCATTCATGGTGCTTTTTAAAACATGCAAGTGTCCCACACCATATGCACTAATGCATCCCCATACCATCAGAGATGCTGGCTTTTGAACTGAACGCTGATAACAGGAGGGGTGGTCTTTCTCCTCTTTAGCCCAGAGGACACGACACCCATGATTTTCAACAAGAATGTCAAATTTGGACTCGTCTGACCACAGGACACTTTGCCACTTTGTTACAGTCCATTTTAAATGAGCCTTGGCCCACAGAACACGGCGGCGCTTCTGGATCATGCTCAACAATGGCTTCCTTTTTGCATGATAGAGTTTCAGGTGGAATCTGTGGATGGCACGGCGGACTGTGTTTACAGACAGTGGTTTCTTGAAGTATTCCTGGGCCCATTTAGTAATGTCAATGACAGAATCATGCCGGTGAGTGATGCAGTGGCGTCTGAGGGGCTCGAAGATCACGGGCATCCAGTACAGGTCTTCGGCCTTGTCCCTTATGCACAGAGATTTTTCCAGTTTCTCTGAATCTTTTGATGGTGTTATGCACTGTCCATGATGAGACCTTCAAAGCCTTTACAATTTGACGTTGAGGAACATTGTTTTTAAAGTATTCCACAATTTTTTTACGCAAGCCTTCACAGGTTGGAGAGCCTCTGGCCAGCTTTACTTCTGAGAGACTCAGCCTCTCTAAGACAATCCCTTTTATAGCCAATCATGTTACACACCTGATGCCAGTTAACTTAATTACTTGATAAATGTTCTTTCAGCTGATTCTCTTATAAATTAATTGCTTTTTCATCCCTTTTTTGCCTGGGTCCCAACCTTCTTGAGACCTGTTGCAGCCAGGAAATTTGAAATAAGCTCATTTTGTGGATAAAAATGTAAAATGTCTCAGTTTTAACATTTGAAATGTTATCTATGTTCTATTGTAAATAGCATATTGGCTCATGTGATCTGAAAGTCATTGCATTTTGATTTTATTCACAATTTACACTTTGTCCCAACTATTTTGGAATTGGGGTTGTATGGAAACATTTCCCAATAAGATTTCTATTTAAATTATCCAGTAGGCTGTATGTTTCATAATCAAACAGCTTAATGGTTCGAGACAAAGCAAAATACAAAACAAAACAAGGCAACATTGTCACCAATATCCCCCGCCACGGTAAGAATGGTCACGGGAGATTCCATATTCCCATTGCAACACCCATACACTAAGTTCAGAGTCAAAGGCCATAACTCCGTAAAAATAAATGTCTCAGAATCAAATGTCGAACTCATTCAATAGGGTAATTAGTACTGGCCACACACAAAATTTCACCCATGAAGGTGCAAGAATTTCTGAGAAAACTTGTCCCCATTGAACCCGGACGGACGGAATGATGGATGGACGGATGGACGAGCATCATTCCAAGATCCCCCGATCCACTTCATGGCAGGGGATAATAATCAACTTCACAGGGCGAAACAGTCGGAAGTTAGTCAATGTACTGAGGAGAGAGAATGTTGGGTGTGCATAAGTGTTCCATATATCCCCTCAAATCCAGGAAAAAAAAAACACCTCCATGTAAAAGGTGAAGAACATGATTTGCAGTGAAACAGTTGATGTGAATTTTACAACAAAATCCATGTCACAGGAAATACTTTTAGGTTCATAATTAGAAAATTAACAAAAAACACATTATGCTAAATCTAAAAGTCAATGGAACCTTCCATACACCCATGCAGAGAAAACTTGTCCCCATTGCAAATCCCGTACACCTAAGTCAACGAACAGAGTCAAGGGCCATAAATCCATGAAAATAAACTTCTCTGAATCAGTTTTCAAAGTCATTTAATAGGAGCATTACACTACTGGCCGCACACACAAAATTTCATCCACGTAGATGCAACAGTTGCCGAGAAAACTTGTCCCCATTAAACACCCATACACCAAGTTCAGAGTGAAGGACCATAACTCCGTAAAAATATATTTCTCCGAATCAACTGTCGAACTCATTCAATAGGATCATTAGCACTGGTCACCCACAAAATTTAATCCACGTAGGTGCAATAGTTGCTGAGAGAACTTGTCCCCATTGCAAATCCCATACACTCAAGTCCACGAACAGAGTCAAGGGCCATAACTCTGTAAAAAAAAAATTCTCGGAATCAACTGTCGAACTCATTCAGTAGGGGCATCGGTACTAGCCACATACAAAATTTCATTCACATAGGTGCAATAGTTTCCGAGAAAACTTTTCCCCATTGAACCCGGACGGACGGATGGACGGACGCCATTCCAATATCCCCCGATCCACTTTGTGGCAGGGGATAATAATATATGACAACTAAAGTCATGGCAAAACTGACACGCCTTGTGAAAGAGGGTTGTCATTAGGTGTTTCACCCACACAAGGACGGACTCCTTCCATGTTGCCTCTGTGTAGGGCTAAGGGTGTTTAGATTTTTAAAGCTAAAAACCAGACCAGGGGTGGATCCAGAGTGTCATGAAAGGGGAGCTGTCGAAAGGAAAAGGAAAGGATGCAGGCCCACCTTAGTAATGTATAGGGGTCCATGCACCCCCAAAAAAAAAAATAGTCATAAAACTACCAGCAAAAACACCATTGTTAGAAGGTATTTCATAAAATTTCATAGGTATTCCATACATATTTAATACCAAGTTTCCTCTCTTAATTTTTTGTATCATACCAAGGTCTTCAGCTCCCTCACACTCTTTCGAAAGTTTGTTCAGAATACACCACAATGTTTTTGGATGGTCCTTCAAAACCAAATAAAAGTTAAAAATAAATAAATCTGTCACTTATACCTATTAACCCGTCTACCTGATAATTTCTTCTCTCGAAATGCTTGTGAGTGAATGAGTGAGTGATTGGTGGCTTGAGGCTACAGAGCTACAAAGTTTAGGGCTGAAACTTTTTAAATTAGCAATAAGCACTAATCAATTTGGGAATTAGTCTTCAATGGAAATTGGCCATTGAAGTTTTAAAGGATGCTATTTGTCAAAAACTTTTTTCTGGCAGAAAACCACCAGAATGACTCTTCGAGTGATGGAAAACTTCGGAAATCATCTGCAACAGTGTATGGCAAATAGAGGCCACCATATTGAGGAGGTTATTTTCAAAAACAAATGAATAAAAATTGTACAACTTCATTTAAACAACAGTTTAAAAATTATTATTCAATAGCAGTTACCTCGGTCTTTTTATCAGTCTTTAAAATGTGGGAGCTGTTTCTGCTGCACCATGTATATACAATCGGTATTGTGTTTACAATGAAAACATCTCTCTTCAAAGAAAACAAAGGGTAGTACTTCGTCTGTCCCAGGGTTTCGATCCAGCGGGCTCACCGTTGACAAATTACCATCAAGTCTCAGCCGTAAACGTCAGGTCTCTCTTGTGAAGAGCTTTCAATGTTTCTATCTGCGTTGGTTTCAACTGATATAATTTTCTCTTTATGAGCCAACTGTTTAACATTCCGAAATTTAAAGACTTCATTACGTACTAGGAATTAGTTTGTTTCCGCATTGTTGTATCTGTCTGCCTGTTTACTGCAGTATTCGTTTGTGCAGCATCACAAACACCCAGATTTCTGTCCTTTACCCCCGAGGCTTGATTTCCAAATCCGCCGGAAGCAGGCAGAAATTGCCGAACGATTCCCGTATGCGTTTTGATCTTGGATAAAACTGGTTGTCACAAATATATAGACCTGCCAACATTCTTTGCTGTCTTTGAGTTGGTTTGACCTTTCTTGAGAAGAGACAACACTCAGACTACTTTTTTTAGTAACTTTTAATGGTACTATTATTTATTTCTAAATTGTCAATGACCCTTGACAACCTGTGGAGAGCAATAGTTGTTTTTGCTACCGTGGCTTGACAGCCTAATGGTTGTCAGTTCCTGACAAGTCTGTGTTTTCACTACATTTTGAATATCTATTGCGTAGAACCTAGGTTGTCGTAAACCTTTTGACGACAACAAGTTGTCATTTTTTCCCCATGTGGCTTGATAGCCAAAAGAGTCTCATAAAACTTTCATTTTTGCTGCCATCGTTGACGACCATATGTGTAGTTATTACAAAATGGTCCTCTTATTATTAGAAAATAGGCACATCTGACATTTTCACAAAATGGGCCTAATGTTATTACAAAATAGGTACCTACTTTTATTCCAAAATGGGCCTCTTGTTATTACAGAACACATATTACAAAATGGGTAATTTTTTTTTATTACAAAATGGGGCCCAACAGCATGCCAATGTTCAAGTCAGTGTCCAAGTTTGACGCCAATAAAATTATTGACTGAAACAATGGCAAATGTTCAAAATTATTGAAAAACAAGTGGTTCCAGGCACAACAAACCCCGCCCCTCTCACACACTTTGACCTACTTTTCCTAAATTCAATAGGCATCTATTCTGGGTCAGTGGCAATCCTTAAACCCAATTTGGAGTGAATCTGGCCATTAGTTTTGCTTCTAAAGAGTTAACAAACAAAGAAACAAACACACAAACAAACTGAACCAAAAACAATACCCCTTGCCCTCCCCCTTCGGGCGGGCGGGGTAAAAATGTACAATTTAAAGTACTGTTTCTAGTTTCACTGAAAAAATAGTTTTTGTCATGGTTTGCACCCCTAGGACCATAGGCCTGACAAAAAAAGGCAATGCCAAGGCTGGTACAAAAACTGGAGTTTTAATTATAAAATTATTTAAAAAACAGCAGAGCTAAAAACCAAAAGCAACAGATCATCAAGTGCAAAATGCAAGGCTGGGACAAAAATATATGGAGTTTTAATTATAAAAATAATTTAAAAAACAGAAAATGAATGAATGGATTAATGAATAAATAGATCAATAAATTGGAAAAAAAACTGACCAGAAAGCAGTTATTCAAGATTCCCCAGATGTAAAGCAAAAAAAAAAAAACAAGTAGACATGGTCAAAACATCCCCCGCCAAAATGTCGCCTTTTAAAGATACTATGAACAGAGGTTTCAAAGTGCCACAAGGGCAATAACTGTGGGAAAAATAATAGTGTGCAAACTCCATCAGGGTCTTTATGGTCTTATACACACCAAATTTGGTCAATCAATATTTCCTGAAAAGTAGTTCCCCTTTACATATACCGTGAACAGAGTTGAAAAAAAAGTGAAAAGGGCAATAACTGAAGAAATAAACATGGGTCTCATTTTCGGGGTCTTTATGGTCTTAAGCTACACCCAAATTTGGTTATCCTATCTGGAATATTTTTGATAAAAGTGAATAGAATGGAGTTAAAAATGAATAAATAACTCAAAAAAATTGGTCTCAAAAAAATGGTCTGAACCTAAAAATTTGGTTATCCTTTCTTTTCTTGTGAAAAGTTGTTCTCAAGATCCCGGACGGACGCACGGACGCACGGACGGAAAAGGAAAAAATAAAATAAAATAAAATAACTGCTATGTTGTGAAGTGAACTGAAATTTATTTTATCATGTTTTGCACATCCATTCCTTGGTAATTTTATGCTTTTCTGGGGGTAATCCTCTTATAAACAGCAGCGAAAGGAACCAGGCAGAGATCAGCAAATTGGGCCCAAAGTTTGATAGGTGGTTAAGCAGGGCAGGAAGGATACAGCAAGAGAAGCAATCCAGCAAAGAATGAAAGCAGACCAGGAACTGAAATATACGCAGCAACAACTAACAATAGGAAACAGGTGAGGGCAGGAGCACAATGGGAAAAGAATGAGACAATAACAAAACAATGAGAACCAGCTAGAATGTGTTTTTACTCGTAAAAACGTAAGTCTCCCCCCTAGCCCCCCTTCCCTGCCTAACCCACTGGACAGACGAATAGACAGACAGGCACATACCAAAAGGCACCACTGCATGACCTGAGTAGTAATTATGCAGAGTTTCGTTAAGATCATGCAAACGGTTGCGGAGTCATGCTCTGGACAAAAATGGATGATATCTGGACAGACAGACAGACAGTCGGACAAACAGACAGGCACATAGCAAAAGGCACCACTTCAGGACCTGAGTAGTAAGTATGCAAAGTTTCGTTTAGATCATGCAAACAGTTTTGGAGTTACGCTTAGGGAAATGAAGTGGGAACGCTGACGTGAATGGGAACGGGAGCGAGCCTAAAACAATATGTCTCCCCTCTCCCTCCGGCGGGGGTGAAGCTAGATCCGGAGTAGTTCAAGTACGCTGTGATAATAGAAAAGCACATGTTCCGAAGGACTCCCAGAATTCCGTGCAGCCATGATCAATAATGGCTGGTGGCTCGGTTTGGGCAAAGTTCTTTTCTGAAAAGAAGTATGATTTTGCTGGTTTTGTGGAGACCAGAGATCCAGAAGGACCGATCAATCTTGTCAATGAACTGATAAGATCATATGAAATAGCTACGAAGTCAAAATTCATTTGCTTTTGGGGGTCGTGTAAAACATTCGGAAAAGGAACAAATGGTGAGAATGGACTACTCCGGATCTCATAAATTATATGAATATTCATGAACTAATTATCACAGCATACTTGAACTACTCCGGATCTAGCTCCCCTCCTCCGGCGGGGGGAGACATAATTAGGGAGAACAGAACTGACACAGACGTCTGGATTGTAGGAAAACCAATAAAGAAAGACTCAGGACCAAACAAATGGGGGCACTGAGTCCCATTGCTTCATAGTTTATATCACTAACATGACTAAAAGGAAAAACCAGACAATATGCACATCTTTATATAGTGATGCTGGATTTTCTGGCCAGATTCATACATATTGATTGCCATCTGATATCCAGATGGCCTGCAGCTATGGCAGATATACACTGTTGTTGATAATGCAGAATATATAATGTCGAATGAAGGGTCAAACGTCAGTTAGAGTGTCAAATATAGCTCAGGTCCTAACTTTTTATAAGCAGAGAACTACTTGAAATAGAGCTAAATCTCTTTTAACAGATGCCCCTACTTGTATGCTGCTTACTTGAAACCATGAGATGGCCTACAAGACAAAATTTCACTCAGAATTACATGCAGATTCATCAGAGTGTAGCACATCTCGTGTTTCATATCTTTGCTGTTTGCCCTCGGATAATGTGCTGACAAAAAGATGAACATAATCAATTTATTGCTTGTTCATAGTCTCTCCATCTTCTTAACCTTGCCCTTTCAGACAAACAGTTCATAGGTATTTCAAAGGTGTTCTCTATGCAAATGAAAAAGGGCAAGTACTTTCATGAACTTCAGACATTCTAATCAGTGTGACGAAAAGGTGAGTTATCGGTCATTCGAGTAATTTCAGGGTAATTGGTGTGGATGTGAATGTACTATGTGCTTGAGTGTGTAAAATGGATTATGCTTTAGAACAGTGGGATGGATTTGGTTTTGTATTTTATTTTACACTGTCAGTAATTCATGGGGAGACATATATCATGTGGGCATAAGAGCTTTCAATTTTAAATGTTTAATGTTAATAGTAAATGCAATAAAACTTCTAGAACTGGTGAAAGGTTGGATGGGTGTCAGCCTGTTTCTCTGTCTGTACTGTATATCTATGAGGAAATCTAATGAAAACATGGAACTGCTGCCTCCATCAGTTGTCACATGGCTTGTGAAAGGAAATCAGCAAGCCAAATAGAGAAAATCATTCGACGGAAATGAGAAAATAGTATGGACAATAAGATAATGAAAACAACAAGTTTGATAAAGTTCACTTTTCAGGAATTTTCATGATCAATAAATCCTTTCATTTTGTGGCTAAAAAAACACTTTGATACAAAGAAATGAAAAATGTTCCCATGGAAAGTTGATCAGCATCATCCATACTATTGATACAGACACAATATTTTGCAGTTGTATTTTCTAGGCATGTCTGTTACATCATCAAGCTCTGAGAGAATTCACTACCTTTGCTCTTATTGTAGCCCCCCCAGACAAAGTCGGGCGGCTACTATGGATTCACGCGTGTCGTCTCCACCGCTGCGTCCGCATCCAAAGACACTTCATTGTGGACGCAGTACAGGCTGCAATTTTTGACCGATTACTTTCATATTTGGTTTGGACATGACACTTCATTTATGACACCAATCGATTTTGCTTGCCAAAACGACAGTATTGGCTGAATAGTATGCAAATTACTGGTAAAACATAGAGATTTCCTTGTGGACGCAGTACAGGCTGCAATTTCTGACCGATTACTTTCATGTTTGGTATGGACATGCGTTACACATCACTTACGACACGTATTGATTTTGGTTACCATGGCAACAGTATTGGCGGAATAATGCGCACATTTGTGCTGAAACATACACACTTCCTCGTGGACGCTGTACAGGCTGTAAATTTTGACCGATTACCTTCATATTTGGTATGGACATGTGTTTCACTTCACATATGACCCCCATCGATTTAGGTTGCCATAGTGACAGTATTGGCCGCATAATACACAAATAAGTGGAAAAACATTGAGATCTCTTTGTGGACGCAGTACTGGCTGCAATTTTTGACTGATTACTTTCATATTTGCTTTGGACATGTGACTTCATTTATGACATCAATCGATTTTGCTTGCCAAGACGACAGTATTGGCTGAATAGTATGCAAATTACTGGTAAAACATAGAGATTTCCTTGTGGACGCAGTACAGGCTGCAATTTTTGCCCGATTACTTTCATATTTGGCATGGACATGTCAAGGGCTGACTACAATAAACAGTTATGTCCAATATATAACATTTGGACATAACTGTTTATTGCAGTCAGCCCTCGATGTGTTATACTTCATTTATGACACCTATCGATTTTGTTTGCCATGACGACAGTATTGGCTGAATAATAGGGAAATTATTGGCAAAGCATAGAGATTTCCTTGTGAACGCAGTACAGGCTGCAATTTTTGACCGATTATGTTCATATTTTGTATGGACATGTGTTATACTTCATTTATGACGCTTATTGATTTTGGTTTTATGGCGACAGTATAGGCTGAATAATACGGAGATTATTGGCAAAACATAAAAATCTCCTTGTGGACACAGTGCAGGCTGCAATTTTTGACTGATTACTTGCATATTTGGTATGGACATGTGTTATACTTCACTTATGACACCTATCGATTTTGGTTGCCATGGCGACAGTATTGGCCGATATTACAGAAATTATTGGCAAAACATAGAGATTTCCTTGTGGATGCAGTACAGGCTGAAATTTTTGACCGATTACTTTCATATTTCTTAAGGACACGTGTTATACTTCACTTATGACATCTACCGATTTCGGTTGCTACGGCGACATTATTGGCCGAATAATGCGTAAAAAAGGGGAGAAGCGGGCTTTCGGGGGTTACACCCATGCGGTCGCGGCCGACCAGTTTGTCTTGTTGTATTTATGAGCTACAGATGTTGCATGCCATAAAATCAACTACAAACAAAGCTGCCTTGCATCATTGCCAGCTCAAAGAAAAAGAAAAAGTTTGCATGAATAGGAATCACTGGATTCAATTCAAAAGATTAAAACTGAATATTTACATTATGTATCACTTCTGTATTTATGCATGTGCAAATTATGCTTAAAAATATTACATTAGACATTGGACAATAATTTGTCATTAGACAATGGTGTGGCTCTCGGGGTTTGTAACATAATTTTGCAAAAAGATATTGCTGTCTATGGAAAGTCAGAGAACAAACGTAAAAGTCGTCAGGAAAAATTGCCCTGCACATAGTCACAGGATCTAGAATCCACAAAAGGAAAAAAAAAAAAAAAACACTTGGGCCGGAGTTGTAAATACGGTACAAAGCAAAGGGAATGCAGTTAAACACAATGCAAATAAAAGTGAGGTATGGAACTCTAGAAAACGTGATGATATTTGAACTCAAAAGCAAAACAAATGTACACATCCCTTCAGTGTTCCCTTAGGACCTCTACCTCCCCAAATTCATGGACACCCTTTTGAGTCAGCCATCCATGGGTGCAGTGACTGAAAACATAATACAAAGCATTGTCAAATGAACGATATGCAAGCACACCAAGACAGCATCCAATACACAAAGGAGTAAAAATAGCGAGAGGTGGTTGTTTAAATTGTTTTTACAAAACTGCAGTGATTGACACCGGGCAGTAGGTTTGTAGCTAACTTAAGAAAACAGGTAAAATAACCAAGCATTGCTATTCAAGTTATACATCAACCCAAACAATCCCACTGTGCTTGCACACATGGAGCTTGACGTAAATTCTGATAGGCCACGGAGTCAAGCTTGCTAACATATAGGAGCCGCTTCTTGCGCTGGAGAATCACCTGAGTGCTCACGAATATCATATGATTTGCTGTCATATGATTGCTTGATCGATAATATGTTGGTTTACTTAAGCTCTCATTCTGAGAAGCGGCTCCTCAAAACTAACGCTTAACACCGCTTTTGCGCAGGAAGCAGAGCCACCTGGGACAAGGTTCGTGGTTTTCATTATCGCTTTTCCATTGTTTATTTTGGTTACTGCACTTTTGGTGGAATTGAAATGTGGTTTGATGTCATGCAGTTCCAGGATTAACTTGTCTTAAAATGTAGCTTGTTTTTGAAAACATTTTGTGTGGAATTAAGGATATGATTGGTTGTTTTGAAAACATTTTGTGTTTGCTGAAGGAACGTTTCGTTATTGGTGTATCATTGTTCAACCGTAAATTTAAAGCGCCGGATGCTAAATGTTTTGTCACTGGTCTTTTTATCGGGTGTCTTCAAAGTATTTGGATGCAAAAAAATAAAATAACGCGACTTATTGGTGCTTAACCTGCATGTCTTCAAGACAAAGTGTGCTAGAATGCAGTCTTGGCAGTGTTTGTACTCGCAGAAAGATGCTGTTACATCTCATTTCGTGAAGTTACCCGAGCTGCTAGTTTTCCTTTATAAATGGGACGCTCGCTAGTTCCTTTGTACGGTCGGGGATATGATTGGGAAGCCCTTTCAAACGCATGTTGAACATTATCTCACCGCAGCAATGAACGAGTTCACGGCTTTTTTGAATCGCATTCATGTTTTATGCCTTACGGATTCTACAAATAATGACTTTGGCTTTCTAGCTGCACCCAATTCACTTAGCTATAATGAAGTATTTAGAGATGACAAATTCATTCTTTGTAGCAACCTCCAGGTCGGATGCTACTTGGTCCAGTGATTTAAGTTTTAAACTTCTCTGTTTAATTCGATTTTTTAACTGATTTGTTAACTCTACTTTTACATGGGTTCTCAGATATGACGTTACTTGGATTGACTGTGCATGTTCAATCCGAATTTCGCTCGAACTGGTTCTGAGGTCTCGTGGATTGCGACTAAACTTTATTGGCTTGTCTCAGGCCTGAAATACTCGGGCAGAAATACTTCAATTTGCCAATTATTCCAGTTGTCTCAGCGCTCATGATGGTCATATAAGTGGAGTGTCTATCCAGAAATGTCCTACGGTTCAGATTTGTCTTCGACTCTTTATATTTATTATATTAAAAAAAAATCTTTAATGCATTGTCTCGATTATGTTCATTTAAAGCAATTGGGTCTTCATAAATGCTTCAGCAACAGTATGTTTGGCACAGGAATTGTTTGTTAATTTTCAATAATTCCGTAATTTATATATCCGTGGCCAAAAAGGAATGAAGTGTTATTCAGACGATGCTTGCTCTAATGCTGTTCAAATGACTAGACCAAATCGTAATCCAGATTCATGTTAAAATCTATTGCCGATATGGTACTCAGCTCCAATATCTATGCTTCAACTACTTCCCCGTTGGTCTTATTCATCTATTCCTAGTAGGTGCTGCCATTAGTAGCAGTGTCGAGTTATGGTAACTGTGTACAAATTTCATTTCATTCATCTTGTGCCAGTAAAACTGCACTCTAAGAAAAAAAGGTTCGTTTGGGGTTCAGATCGGCACCAAAAGGGTTCACGATTGTGAATGGTTCCCTTCCGAACCGTTAGAGGGTGCCGACCACCAAATGGTGCTCATTTGCACCCTTTGATTAAGTCTTTGCTCCATTGCAATCAGGTGGCGTTAGAGGGATCCAATGAGTGGAGGTACACCGGAAGTAACTTTGGTTTGGCGTGCTTTTCTGTTGCAAACTTGACAGAATTCGACCCTCACGTGTAGGCATCACATATGGGTCAAGTTTTGTCTAACTTCGAAGGCTGGCGCTAGCGTTTGTGAATGTGTTTGGCACGTGCTTGTACTGTATCACGAGACTTCGGCACGGCCGGTATATATACCGGTCGTCATTATATTACAATACACGTGTCTTCCTGCAATCTTGTGCAAGTTAGTGTTGGCGTGGCTGCCTGTTCTTCCAAATTGTGCCTCAAACGATTGTGAAAAGGTAATGATTGCATTCTTTATATTAAAAAATATTGTATTAGTGGCAAAAATGTTTACAATTGTAGTTAGCCTACCCAAGTTGAAGTCAAATCGTTTCAAAGGGGTAATGTTTTTCTGCGTTAGACAAATAAACGGCTTTTTTAATTACTAGCTGGCGAGACTGGCGTGCTACTTTGTTACAGTCCCTAATACAGATATAGATGTAGATGTTAGCAATAGTTCTTGCAATGCAGACGTTTTAATGAAATCCTCTAAACTGTAAACAAATTAATGAAGTCCGTCCTAATTTGACCATATCATGTAATGCACAATTCTAGGTTAGAATTAAAATCTAGATTCAAAATAACTGTCATATTTAAAATGGCTGTGCCAGTGCTCCACTACTAATAAATGGTCCCAGAGTTAACATTACTCATTAGTCATTGGGTCTGTGCCAGTCTAGTGTAGATCAGGGTTAAACATTTACTGTTAATACCAGAACTTGAAGAAACTTTGTCTCTCTGTGTGAATGAATGAGTGAATGAACTGATGGTTATTTGTGATGAAGTGTTGCCAAGTGACGTGTTCCAATTAAAGTTTTCAATTTTAGTTTACAAAGAATGAATGAACATGAATCGTGATGACTTGAACGTGAAAAAGTAGATCATGATAGATATAGGTCTGATTGACTTTTCAAGTAACACTCATTCAAAGTGAGAGAGTTCTCAATCCTTTGACACTTCCATTCAGAGCAAGGGCATGGTGAATGGCACAAAGCTCAGAATGTTACAGAAAAATTGTAGACAGATGTCAGTTATTCATTGCTCTATTCCTTCAGACTAATTTTTTTTTCATTTAATGAGGCATGCTTAATGTTGTAGTGCCACTTCATGAATAAAAACCGGTAAAACTTCCTTTTGTACCCTCCACTAGCGATAAATTGAACGATATCTGTAATTTTAGGTTTACTGCCACCAGCGGCCAATAAGCGACAGGCCTACTGTTTTGGGTGCTTATGGTCTAAAAAAAATCCCGAGTCGGCGTGCTGTTCCCTGGCGTCGTTGGATAGCTGGTCCGACTGTCACGCAGGCGGTCCAGGTTGGAGTCCTGGTGAAATCTCTTGAGATGGAATGAAGTGCAAGTTGTATTTTTTTTTTTTGACTGCATTCATGGACCACATATGATTCTACAGGATGATCGTGTTTTTATGTACCCATATGAAAATGTCCAGGCTTAGAAAGGAAACTCTTCAAATTATTTAAATGTTTTCATACATGATGTACAATGTACATGTTTTGTTTGATATCAATGTTACTCTCGTTTTTATGCATTAAGATGGGTGCCTAAATGAGGCTGAGTAGACACTAAGTCATAATTGTTCATTACATTTTGCTGAATAGGGCAAAAGTTTTTCTGTTCATGAATACTGTACAGCTATGTTCACCTAAAAACATGCACTTTGTATTTGTTCTCTCTCCATTGCTATGTAGGTACAGCTATTGTAAAATAGCTACTTATTTACCACACTCTCGAATCAATACATCTTGCCTTTCCTGCAATTGCAAGCAACTCCTTGTATGCTCAAACATTGTCACAACACAAATGTTATGAAATCTTTAGTATAGTTTATCATACATTTATATAGAATATTGCTGTTTTTTGTTTTAGCATGAATAGTTTAACGTTAAGAGTACATGAACATGTACTGGAAAAAAAAGATTCTTTCAGTCTCATTGATGCAAGATTAAAAAATAAGAATTTTTGAAAATCTTGGTTTATAAAACTCATGCAATTTTGAAAATGAAATTATACTGTAAAGCCAAAAGCTTGTTCATGCTAATGCCTCATGTACAAATTTTTCTCAGGATCATGCATACTGACATTTAACTTGTGAGCTGACTACTTTCCCTCTACATAACATACTTTGTATATTTACTGAATGAGAAATTTTTTGCCTACTGATGGAAAAAAACTACACAAGGATATTTCGATGAAATTTGGAGGTTCGGGTTTCTTTCTCATCAAGGGTTGGTATTAGGAGACATGCATCTTGGTTTTTTTTAATAAGCTCATTATGTCTGACATTGATGTACTGATTATTTTTGTTAATTTACTTTAGTTCCTTGTGGAGGAGCCAACAATGTAGTGGTTAACTCCTTAATTTTTTTTTTGTGTTAAACAGCTGCTCGATGGTATTCATTAGGGGCCCATACATTGCTGATGCTGTCTTACACATTGTAAATGATAGTCTGCACATTATGTCGACAACCATTTTTGTATTCAGAACATTCAAAATGCTAACATTCACAATTTGACTGTTGCAGATGTTAACCAAAAAAAAAAAAAAAATATACAGACCTTTACTTTTGCATACTTGAGTTGTAATCACCTTTTTGGTTGGGCATCTTTAATTTTAAGAGTTTCACATGGAGGAACCCAACAGTGGAATCATCTAAACATTTGGCTGCTGCATTTCCATCCAAAATGGTAATGAATCTAATAAAAGTTAATCCACAAATTACATGACTGGAAAGTATCTTATGGTCTTGATCTAGCAGGTTCATAGTTTAATCCTTTCATGTGGTGTGAATGAGAATTGTAAAAATTGTTATGACAGACTAGCTGAAATGATGGGAAGGACAAACCTTCCAAAGTGACTGGCAGCACCTCGATGCTCGTTGGCACCTTTTGAGATGCTAACAAGTACCTTGTAAAGGTGTTAACCTGCACCCTCCCTACACTGCGAACCTAGATGTTTACTACACTTCATATAGTGTAATGTTTACCTAACTATGCTGGCATTAAAGATAAAATGTGATAGCATTTTAGTTACATAAGTCATGTAACACCACCCCAATTAACACTTACCTGGTGTTCTGTTTCAAATGTGTAAATTACAATGCTGTAACATGTTTCAATGTCTTAAGTAGACATGTTGAATCTGCAAGTGATACCTTGTTTAATGTGAAATATGGAGTGAGTGAAGGATTATTATTTTGCACCTGTGATTTGATATCTGCCTTAGATCTGCTCATCTTCAGTCTATACTGTGTTTAGGGCTCGGTGTCAGACAATACTTTTGACACACCAACAAGTGGGATGGGAAGCGATATTGAAGTGCCACAGAAACCGTAAACCAAAATGAAACCAAAGCGATATGATTCTTGAGCCCGATGACACTGCCAATTCTTCCGAAACAAAGCCGCTATCAAGGATATATGTCACAGGAGCAGAACGAATGGGCTATTAGGAAGAACACTTGACGTCATCAATATGGAAACTCCAATACATCACTGGGTGCAAAAACAATTGACATCATGGCGGAGAGAGTCACATGATGGGGTTGATCATATGATCTGAAGTGAGTCAAGCGCTCTAGTGGTTTTCGTGTTAATACACCCAAACTATTCCGCTATAAGGTCTTGCGCTAAGAAAACATAGCAGCATCAGACCACCTCAGGAGCAGGAATTTTTTTTATTGTGCCATCATTATATCAGGCGAGACACACCAACATTTTATAACGCAGTGATAACGTTTTTATATTGCATTGAGAGCTATAAATTCGTAGTGTCTCAATGGTATAAGTAAGACAAAATGCCTTGTACTTGGAGTCTTTCAAAGTATTAGGCATGAAAGTATTTACAGACATGCCAAATAATTGGGTCTTGGTCATGTGACCAGGAACTGACAAAGCAGTCTCAGTCCACTTAGCCATTACGTAGTTGTGGTTTGGCGTCATGACGACATTATCTGCACAAAGGATTTTGTAAGGCTAAAACAGTCTGGATTCAGCTGGTGATTGTATGCCCAGAACGACAGACAAGTGATTTAAAAATCATCAGTAGCAGTGTTGTGTATTTGATAACAAACCAGTATTACTGACAAATCAGTATTTACTCTCAATGAATCAGTTGCTAATCACTAATACACAACAGCAGTCCGTTGGCGGTATCAGAGACCTTTGGAAATGGTACATCTGTATGCTTACTTACCCAATCCTGCTGTAGTTTACTTTGGTTAAAACGGTTGCTGAATTGGTAGAATGACCACATTTATTTTCGATTATGTTTAAGTTGCTTCAAAGTTATGACACATTTTCTTGAGTGCATAAATTATGACTTAAATTGCCCCAGATAAACCGATCCAGACCGCTGGCATTTTTTTTTTTTTTTGGCCTTACAAGCTTTTGCTCATGCATGTTGCATGTGTTTCCAGACAAAGCAGCTACAAATTTAAGTGGCAAATATTAATTAAATTTGGATTAGAGCTTCACCTTTGTCAGCATAATTGATGGAATTATCCATACAGGGGACGATTCATTATTGGTCAAACAACTACCTGGAACCTTCTAGCTGCCACATTGGTCCCTTGCAAAATCTTGCTCACAACCATTATTGTCACCTTTCAAAAAAGCATCAGTGGGTCTGTACCATTATTAAGCATCCCATCGCCAACGGCAGTGGGAGGAGTCTGCACACCATTAAAAGCGGCATATTACCCCCAATTTCCACATATTCTGTCTGCGCCGCGCGCACTCTGGACACTTCCATTCAGTCAATGGTTGCATTTCACAGCGCGCCGCTCCCTGAAACGCTTGGCGGCGCTGTGGAAATGCAACTTGACTAGAATGGAAGCCATTTGTTCAGTTGCCGCGAAAACATAGATAGATACTTTATTGATCCTGATTTAGGCATCCAGTAGCTTATTCAGTACAGTACAGTGAACCCACCACCAAAGCACCAGTATCAAAATCAGTGAAAGAACACAATTCACATAAACATTCAAGTAAACATTCAAAAAGCGGGGTTAAAGTGATGCAACAGTTATGCATGTAGTGCCGAAAACATGATGATGCAGTAATAGTAGTAGGCTAATAATAATAATAATAATAATAGCCAAGAACCGGATAATATACACAGGATGATATTCATAGTGATTACAATGAAATAAACAGTTCATATAAATAATCAGACCGTATACTCAAAATAAAATAGAAGTGCAAAGTAATATATTTCTGATATAAAGATATGAATACAATAAATGTCATACATATAGATCAACAATACTATATAATAATGGCGCAGTATAGTATATGCAATATAAGTATGGAAATTGGGGTTAGCCCGAACGCCCGATTGCCCTGCTGACAGGGCGTGTTTGCTTAGCTTAAGCACATGGCTGATGTAAACACATGCTAATTGAATGAGCAAGTATCATAAAATATAATTAACATAGCCTACCACAGAGCAGCCAGCCGATGAGTTGAACCATTTTTTGTCCAAGGCGATGTTAATTTGTCAGCAGTCAATGAAACTCAACGTTGATCGATCTGCATAAATCCATGTTTTTGCTTTGCTATGCCTCCTCTGCCAGTAGACATTTTCCGATCCGTTTTAAATACATGCTCCTCCCTCGCCGCTAGTCATCACTTATCGCCGAATTGTGCGCCAGCTGTGGGACACCAAGCGCACCCAGTAAAAACAGCTGGTGGAGCGTTTTGCAACTACTTAGGTTAATTGGCAACAGGTAACATGACTGGGTATAAAAAGAGCATTTTAGAGGGGCAGTCTTTCTTAGAAGATGGGCAGAGGTTTGCCAACCTGCATCTAAAAACTGAGGAACAATTTCAGAAGATGTTTCTCAGTGTGAAATTGTGAAGACTTTGAATATGCCGCCATCTACAAGACTAAAGATTCCGATAATCTGGGGGAATCTGCGCAAGGGACAAGGCTAAAGGTGAATATTGGATGCATGTGATCTATTGGCCCTCAGGCTGCACTGCATTAGAAACAAGCATGATTCTGCACTGGCATTTGCTGCATGGGCTTAGGAACACTTCCAGAAATCACTGCGTGAAGTTTTCCCGTGCAATCCATAAATGAAAGTTAAAAAACTGCATCAAGCAGAGAAGCAATATGTGGACAGAATCCAGAAATGGTGCCATCTGCTCAGGGCCACAGCTCATTTTAAAATGGCTCTCCATTTTGCCTCAGTCCATTTTAAACCATTTTAAAATGAGCTTTGGCCTACAGAAGATGGCATTTCTGGATTGTTTACATATGGCTTCTTTACATGATACAGCCTTAACTAGCATTTATGGATTGTAGGGAAATGGGGTTCAGACAGAGTGTTCTGGAAGTGTTCCTGAGCCCATACAGTATCATACCTGTTTAACATGGTGCCGCCTGAGGGCCCGAAGATTGCAAGCATCCAAAATTCACCTTGGCCTTGACCCTTATGTAGACATTTCTCCGGATTCTCTGAATCAAACGTACTGTAGATGGTGGGATATTCCAAGTCTTCGGTTGAGAAACATTTTTCTGAAATTGTTCCTCAGTTTTTAGATGCAGGTTGGTGAACCTCTGCCCATCTTTGCTCCTAAGAAAGACTGCCCTCTGAAATGCTCCTTTTATACAGTCTGTTGGTGACCTGTTGCCAATTAGCCTAATTGGTTACAAAATGCTCCAGTTTTTACTGGCACCACCTTTCCAGCCTTTTATTGCCCCTGTCCCAAGTTTTTTTTTGTTGCTGCCATCAAATTAAAAATGGGCAAATTTTTTCCAATATTTGTCATGAAATGTCTCAATTGGAACATGTTATGTTTATGTTCAGTTGTGAATAAAATGTGGGGTTATGAGATGTGCAAATCATTACATTTTACACAATGTTCCAACTTAATTGGAATTAGGGTTTGGAGTAGAATACAGTGCTTCCCAAACCTCTCCTGGAGGACCACCTGTCCTACATATTTTAGATCTCTTTCTAGCACAGGTGATTCAAATGATAAACTTGTTATCAACCCCCAACACTGCTTGATAATAAGTAGATCATTTGAATCACCTGTTCAAAAGCAGGGAGGGATCTATAATAAAGGTGGTCTTCAGGAGATGTTTGTAATTTGCTTGTCAAACCTTTTCAAAAGGTTCCAGCACCATTAAAGTGCTATTTTTGTGGCAAATGAAAGGTGCTTGCACCTTTCTGGAGTGGTTCCCCATAGCACCCTTAAAATGGTGCAATGGGCACCCTCTTATGAGCACCCTAGAAATGTGGCTCGTGGGCACCCTTAAAAGGAGTTATGAGCACCCTAGGAAATGGTGTTCCATGGGAACCCTTTATGAGCACCCTAGGAAATAGTGGTCGTGGGCACCCTTAAAAAGGAGCTTATGAGCACCCTAGGAAATGGTGTTCGTGGACACCCTTAAAAAGAGCTTATGAGCACCCTAGGAAATGGTGTTTGTGGGCACCCTTAAAAAGGAGCTTATGAGCACCCTTAAATGGATTGTCTCGACACCCTCTTCAAAGGTGCTCGTGCGAACCTTTATAAAAAGGTGCCCATCAGCCCTAAAGGGTGCCGCTGGTGTAAAAATCAGTACCCTTAAAGGGTTCTGAAACGAACCTTTTTTTTTCAGGAAAATGCTAGCCACTGGTTTGTCAGTGAATCTTCTTCTAAATGCTGAGAACCAGAGTTAGAGCAGCCATTCCGGTTATTAGAATTTTTGAAATCAATCCAGTGTTGCTCCACCTTGTCAGTAATTGACTAATATTGTATTTGCATTACTTTTCCAAATTAGCCGTTTCCCCTGTATCATTGGCAGTAAATACATCTGCCAAACAAAGTTGGCTGGAGGTTATGTGATCGGTGCCATTTGTTTGTCTGGTTTGTTTGTGAACAACTTAACTCAGAATGTAATGAACAGATATTTCTGAAATTTTGTGGATGGGTCACTATTACATCAGGGATGGACCCCATTGATTTTGACCGCGATCAGTAAAACAATTGGCAGCCATGGCAGCCATCTTGAAATCCTATGACACACGATAACTGAACTTTGCTCCCACTCAGCAAGATTTGGACAGTGCTGCCTTAGCGAAGGTTTGCACTCTAGGAGTGCCTGTAGTGTTCTTGTATAATCATACACGCACTAGAACCCAAGTTTGGGTGAAATTTTGATTGCTATGTTTTGATTTGCAAGAAAACCTTGGAGTGCTTGCCAACATCAAGCTTGCATACTCAAGCTGTGGCTTATCTTGCGCACGCTCAACAATGCCATGATGCGGCACGTTGCCGATGCTTCGCTAATACTTACCCCATGTCAGCAACTAGCTAGTGCTTGTTGTCTTCTACTTATTTCATTCAAATCACTTTGCCTCTGCCTGCTCAGTATGTCCTATAGCCTCTAACCCTGCCAGTTGCTGGGTTGACCCAAAGTTCATGGCTCCAAGGCTCACTGTCATTAGCCTCTGGTGTTCGGATTTTGCAACACCATTGGTTTTTGGTTTTATATATATATATATATATATATATATATATATTTTTTTTTTTTTCCTTGTTATATCAACTTTATGGAGTAGGCAATATTATTTCATGGTACAATCCTACCACTGCTTCCCCCTGTGTTCTCCACTAATTGCCTGGTTTTTGTTCTCTCCATGACCACGGCAGGCCCTGCCCTGAACATGCTGCTGCTGGTCTCTGTCATCAACGCCACCTGGCCTCTGCTCAAGTGCTGCTCCACCATTGAAATGGTCTGGTTCATGGCATCTACTCACCAAACTACTATTCCTGGACTGCTTTCCAACAGTCTCTTTTGCATTATGGCAACCATGAACCATGGGACGGTCAGAGGAAGATGGACCTCCCCTCTTAAACCTAGTTCCTCCCAAGGTTTCTTCCTATATTTGAGCCTCATAGGGAGTTTTTCCTTGCCACTGACGCCACTGGCTTGCTTTCGAGGGGGTTCAGACCAGGGTATACTATGAAGGGCATCGTGACCAATTGAGTTCCCTGGTTCATCACAGAGGCTGGAAAACCCATTCCTGGTTTGCTGCTCAGCTCTGCCGCATTTGACAGTATTATGGCCTCTCCCTCAGCTCTACACTCCTCTCTCATTCCATATTCGAGCAGCAACAACCGCCGCCTTCGTGGCCTTATGATGATATTAAAGGCCACGGGACATTGGATATCTTCAGCCCACGAATGTTGCCTTTGTTCAGGAATTAAGGGGACTTATAGTTAAGTGAATATTTTTCCAAGATATTCACTTTTTAAACACAGAATTATTATCAAAATAATTCTATTAGAAATTGCAACTTAAAACACAGAGTTTCTGTAGCATCACATCAGTGGTTGCCATGGCAACGGCTGTTTTAATGAATATATAGATACTTGGAGAAACACAGTTATTGAGATAACTAAACAGTGTTTGGTTATAATTTCAGCTGTAATGTGAAGGAAAAAACATTCCTAATGTCACTGCAGAGCTTTTTTTCCAGGTTTCTATGTTCTAGTATTGATTTTGACCCCCCTAAATCAATTTGGGTGGGAAACAACTAATTATATTTGCATATATTAATTTACTCCTATTCAGAGGTACGTATTGCAAAAAGAGCTCTGTACAGATGTAGATCATCACAAGACGAAGAAAATTGCCAAATATGAAGTTAATTGGATGTACAGTTGCTGAGAAATCTGTTTTTTTGTTGAAAATCTGTATTTTTAGAAAAACGTGATTTTAGTTCAGCAGTAATAATGTGATCGAAGTTTGACGTAATGTTCTCAGGAGGAATACATTTAGTATTTTGTTTTTTGTGGTTTTTAGGATTTTTTTACCTCCTTTAAAAGGCACCAGTCTCATAAGTAACTCCCTCTTCTTCAATCTGTGTTTCTTCCCTAGTTTTACGTGCTTGGCGAGCATCTATTTGTTTCCTTTTTTTGACAAAGTGGTCCTATCAGAATTGAGTTTTTAAAGAACACAGCAAGTTATCAAACTTATGTTAGGGAGGTTGTGGGTTTATAAACTGTAACTACAGTCGCTGCTCCAACACTGACATGCAGAGAGGGCGAGATGGTTACCCTGACCCAGCACACCAGCTCCAGACTGTGATTCTCACAACCCTCTAACTAACATCACAATAATTATAACAATATTATACTGATCCAGTGGTTCTGTGAAACAAAGCAACCCAAATGCTATCCCCATGTCAAGCAGAACAAAGCAACATCCGCATCACTCTTTGGGCCTTTCAACTCTTGAAAACTGTATACACTGAGCTTCACCCTTGACTGGTCATAACCTTCTTTTTCTAAATTTTGTCCTGCAGATATTCTCTTCTTTGGCTGTTTCTTTCTGTCCAGTTTTACAATGCATACATGTTAGAAAATGCCATGTACCATCCCTCTCGCTTGCACTGCCCACTTTCACTTTGTCCTATATCAAGCACGAACGCCACCTGTTGCTGGTTGGCATAGTGTTGTGTGGCTTGGTCTGAGCCACTTAGTTCATTCCTCTTTACAAAATCAGGGCATTGTATAAACCTTGATCTTTTTTCAGAGCACATACAGAACAAACAGCCAGCATACCATATGAAGGTATTTGCTGAATTTGACAAGAGTTGAATTGGATGAAAAGCTCATACCCCACCTGTCAGGCTCTCTACTGAATTTGGTGATTGGAGTCTTGATGGGCCTTTTGGAAAATGACAACAGAATGGAAACTATATGTTCAGAGTCTTTTAGTCTACAAGTTCATCACTGTTCTGAAAGGCTGGGATAGTTAAGTAACCTGAAACAACTTCACCATTGTTTCAAAGCAAACCTGACACAAATTGACCATTTGACCAAATTGACCAAACTCACGCCTGGATGTTATGCATGATATGCAGTCAGACTCGAGGAGAGAAGTAGACTATTCAAGAAACGAGGATTACAAAATGAAAGATGCTGGAAAAATTACCAGCTGACAGTTCGTAATAATGTAGTTTTCAGTATTTTCTTCTAAATCAATTTTAACACTTTGTAGTTTCATCAAAGAATGCAAATCAAACATGCCATACCTAAGGGTGTAACAGTACACAGCAGTCACGGTTCTGTACCTACCTCGGTTTTGGGGTCAAGGTTCAGTGCCATTTCGGTACAACAAGAAGAAAAGCTGGAAGCTGTGGGGTTTTAGATGCTCTCTGGTGTCTTATTTTGGAGCATTTTTTGACAAACTTAGACTGGTAATTCAGGTATCATTTTTGAATTGGCTGAGTCAGGACTCCTCAGATAGTCATTAGGGATGTGACCCATCACTCACTTGTCTTGACTCAACAATGAGACTGCTCAACAAGGATGAATGGGTTTAATAGGGTGATTAATCATGACTGCAGTCATTCAATGATACTGTTGTAGAGAGTCCATATATTTTATATATATATATATATATATATATATATATATTTTTTTTTATTTTTTGAGAATTCAAGTGATTAGTGTTTTAATATATCTAAAATTTGAATGTTTAAAGTTTAGTAAATGCTACAGAAATAGAAATTGAGTCTTACATGACAAAATTAAAAGGTGGTCCTGGAGATTCTGTTTTTTTTTTTTTTTTTTCCTGAACTACATTTGTACAATACAAATTAAAGAAATTATATTTCCTTTGATGAATGGCCAAATATGTGGGTTTAAAGCAAAGTCAGCGATTGAAAAAAAAAACAGATCACAGAACATGAACAAGGCCGAGCAGCTATTCACATGCCTTCATACTGTTAGCTCAGCTGCATGCATCATTTTCAGGCATGCATTTAAGGAAAGAGTTTGAAGTTCTACAATGTACATGTACAATGAAAGCCCCTGCTCCATGCTTACGTCATAGTTCTGATCTGATGCAACCTCACTGCCGCACCATATAGTGGGATCACATGCTTGAAGCACTGGCTCACATAGTATGTAACTACGGAGCCCAGGAAGTGCAATGACGTGAAAAAAATACATTTAAATTTAGCCTTGCGTTAAAAATCGTTCCCACGATTTAGTTTACTCATGGCCACTTGATACAAGTTGTTCCCTCAATTCGAGTTCACAAAATCGTGGGAAGGACTTAATTAAATTGAGGGAACGACTTACATCTAGTGGCCCCAAGTTAATTAAATCATGGAAACACAGATCTCGTGGCCACAGGTTAACTAAATCATAGGAAAGAGTTAATTGCGAGTTCAGTCTCTTTGCCATGAAATAAATTATTTATCAAGTTATTGTGCTTCTCAGGCTCTGTAGATCGCAGGTTGTACTGAGCTGGTAAGTTTATAATGAATGCTACGGTTCGCCACGCGTGAGTCAAGCATCATCATCGCAGATAAAGTTCTCAATCGCTGTACTGTGCATGCAGCTCGCTAGCCAGCCACAATAGTCCGATGCGTTCCTCTGTTTATTAAAAGGCACATACATGCTGGCAAGTTTGTAACTTTTAAAGGTAATTGGTTCCCCTCTTTCAAGTATTTCATGTGCCAATGACTTTTTTTTATTTTTAATTTTTGTAATTTCTTACTTCTGTCAATGACTAAATCCTTTGAGTCATTACATACACTACCACTCAAAAGTTTTTGCACACCCTAAGATCTTGTCAAGTCTTTATCTTACATGTATGTTTACAACAAAGAAATCACTGGAACCCAAAACTTGTTTATTACAAATAATACATTTACAAGAAATAAATCCACAAGGAATCCAGCACAGGTGACTGAAATGATCAGCTTGTAATCAACCCCCTGAAACTGCTTGATAATGAGTTGATCATTTTAATCACCTGTGCTGGAGCAGGGAGAGATCTAAGACATGCAGGACAGGTGGTACTCCAGGAGAGGTTTGAGAAACACTGGATTAGACCATCATTACTGATCTGCTTAAATATTGACAAAATGACTGATCCAGGTTTTTCTTAGTTTGTTTTGTTATATACATGGTTTATACATTGGGCTTCAGTTTTCCTTCCTTTCTGTTATGCAACCAATATGAGACAATTACACAAGAACAAAATATAAAAAATTGAAACAATTACAGAAAATATTGGGGTGCACAAAAACATTTGACTGGTAGTGTACTTCTGATTTTTCACACCTGTCGCGGTGAAATTTTAACCTGTCCGCAATTTTCTGATATGCCGCTTCAAAATTTAAACCTCTCACCCTTACATGTGAAAACCTCTCGTGGACCGCATTGCTTCTGTACTCCACTGGGAATACAAAATTTTCCCACACAGTGAATTTAAAAGTGGCAGACAGGTTGTGATGGTTCTGCCCTGCAGTCCCTCCCCCCTCCTGCTGTCTTCGTCTCCACTTCAACGAGCCACACCTGTTGCTCGTTGAAGTGGAGGTGAAGTGTATAGTATTTAAGAGCTGCACTAGGCAGTGCAGCTGCATTCTGTACATTCAGCCCTGTTGTGCCATTGCTCCCCTTGTTTGTGGCATGTGTTACCATTTTTATTAAAAATCTTTTGATATATTTTTACTCAGCCTGTGCGTTTGGGTCCCTACTCCTCCTTTTGGGTACATGGTCCCAGTGCCCGCCAGTTTGTTGTCTCCTGCTGGTGGGGGCAAAACCATGACAGAATGCAGCTGCCAGTATGGGATCCAGCCAGGCTGAGTTTGAGGGGAGCAGCAGCAGTGTTTTTTGTGCAGGGGCCATTGGGGAGTAGTGTTCCGGAGGTGGGCGCCGCCGTGTGCTCTGAAGGAGGGCGCCGCCGTGTGCTCCGGAGGAGCCTTTTCCTGGCATGCCAGGAGGCGTGTCTTGGGGGGAGGGTACTGCAAGGGTTTGTTCTTGCAGTCCCTCTCCCTGCTGCATTTCTCCACCTTAACGGGCAAAAGGTGTGGCTTGTTGAGGTGGAGGTGAAGGCAGGGTATTTAAGGGTTGGCTGCGCCTCAAAAGAGTGCAGCAGCATTCTGAGTGTCAAGTCCCTGTCGTGTGTTTGTGCTGCTGCTCCCCTGATGTGTGTTTTACTTATTAAATAAAAGATTTTTTATTTTTATACTCAGCCTGTGCGTTTGGGTCCCTTTACCGTTTTTTGGGCCCATGGTCCCAGTGCCCGCCAGCTTGTTTTCATCCGGCGGGGCAAATCCATGACACGGGTCCTCTAAGTCTTTTGCGTCATCCAATGACGTAAAGAAAAAGCTAGACATTATGCTCTCAACTCTTGGTGCATTCCACCATGGCCATATAGGCGCCAGCTTCCAGTCATGGCAAAAACAATGGGCAAAATGCATAGTAAACACCCCTGTTCAGAAATAAATAATCTAAAAAAAATTAATCAGGTTGCTATAGGGCCCCTTTTCAGATAAGGACATACTCATAAGTGAACGCTTTCAAAAAATAACCAATATGATCAAATCAGGTAAACTGATAATCAACTATTTATCCATAAATATCAGTAAAACAACACTTCTAGAGAGAATTAAAAAAAACATATTGCACAGTTTTCACAGCCAACAGCGCAACAGGATGTAACAATTATGGTACATAAATCATACGCATCCAATTTGGTTAAAGCACTACTTGTTTTGCCATGACCGGATGTGAAAGTCAACTTACCATGAGAAAGAGGGCTTTGCGCAGTGTAGTTTTTTCTCTACGTCATTGGTGTCATCTGGGGCATATTCAAGATTGCGGGTCGAGCGAGAGCCCTCGAGTTCTTGCCTTTTGAGCAATTAAGCTATGTTTGGTCTTGCATAGAGGAGTAAGAACACATGCTAGCAGTCTTGCCTTGGTTTTCAAGATGAAGTACACTTCCACAGAGCTTGTTTTTGATAGAATTTGATGCAAACCCTAGTTGGCAGGCCTGTTGGAGAACGTGCAAGAACTCGTTAGTCGTTCTAAACACGGGAGTCTAGCCTTGCAAGACCTAGGTGGGAGACCCTTCCATCTTGAACTTGTCTTTTTCTTCTTCTGTATTTGTTGTTTAATGGCAGTGATGCACTGCTTTTACACACATTACCGCCACCTGGATTGGAGTGTGGATACTGCTGCCACTGTGAATTTTTTTTTTCCCCACTCAGATGTATTCGCCGTATGACTGCAAGAATCGAACCATGACATCCGTGCCGCGACAGTTCGGGACGAATACATGTGCCGTTACACTCCTTGTCATACCACATTTTCCCCTTTTTGGAATAATTGTTTTGGAATTAAGTCCGATATATCTTCTGTCGCAGCTTCATTTTGATGTATTTCGCTTTCAATCTGATCCATAATAACTCAGTTCTCTGATGATAGCGAAGGCAATTAGTTTTAAAAGCTATGTATGACATTCAACTCCCTCCACTTACAAGTCTGTGAATTGATGACATTCGCGCTTTACTTCCACACTGAAATTCTGGCATAAGCAGTCCATCAGAGTTAGAGGAGCTTCTTTAGGACGTGATATGTCAGTGTCAGAGCGATGTAATGCAGGACTGTCACCAAAAGTGACACACAGAGCTTTCATCACTGGACAGTATTTCACAGTGACAGGTTCCATCTCAAACTCTTTGATGTAACAAAATTGTGTGCATATTTAATGCTCCTCAGGTGGCTTATCTTGTTGAAACAGAACATTTAAGTCTATGCATTGCCGTATGGTTTTTAGCCGTGCTAGTGCAGGCTGGAAAATCCAATAAGACACTCTGAGGCTGTCCATATAGGTGGACAGAGAAAGCCAGGTATAGTCAGTCGATCCATCCTGCTACAAAGAAAATGACCAGTCACTTTTGACTCTGACAGCTGTGGCAATGTTGTGGCAGACTGGCAGTAGTTAGTACGAGAATCAGTATAACAAATTCCAATCAACAAGTCATTTCTCCTTATTTTACAGAGCAATATGGTTAATAAGACATGCCTCTGATTAAACCAGAGATCTGCTTAAGGCTGGCTGTTGCATGATTGGTTGCCTGTGATATTATTTGCAGGTCACTATTTTTAACAAGGCTGATCTATCAAGTGTAAAACATGGCACAAGCATACCCCGATTTAGTTTCATGACAGCATTTCATGAAATGTGTGATTTTTGATTGAGGAACTTACCTAGTTAGTAATTAACACTTTCACTCCTCCTTGACTGCACAATGCCGCCCCCAGACTCCTAAAAAGCAATAAGCCAAAAAATATGGAAAGTGGAAAATGAAATATTTGCTGTGGAATGGAGGTAATGTTGCTGTCTCTGGTTTGCATACCCTTGGTAGCTTTAAGTATATTTGCTATGCTGACCCACACAGAAGGCAATTATCAGGAGTTTCCATTGAATCTTACCACGTAATTAACAAATAATTTGCATATTAATTAACAATAATCCCAGTTGACTAAGAAAAAACTGAATAAAATTACCTCCTCCATAAGCATGGCACTGAGAGGCTTGTGTGGCTTGGTCACCCTTGATAAACCAACTCTGCTGTACTGAAAATGACTCTCTGATATGATAGTTTTGATTATGCTGTTTTGTGAAAAAAACATTTGATGAACAAAAAGCCAATTTCAAATAAACTGACGCATCCCCTGGTGCTAATCTCTAAAGGTGAAAAAGTTTACCTGTCAACCAAAACAAATTTTTGGAGAAAAAACATTAATAAACTAGAGGCACTCCTCGAGTGCAAACCTCCACCAAGGCAGCACAGTCCAAATCTTGCTGAGTAGGAGCAAAGTTCAGTTATTGCGTGTCATAGGATTTCAAGATGGCTGCTGTGGTGGCCATATTGTTTCACTGATGGCAGTCAAAATCACTAGGTTCCATCCCTGATGTAATAGCGACCCACCCACAGAATTTCAGAGATATCCGTTCATTACTTTTAGAGTTATCTTGTTCACAAACTGACAGACAAACAAACAAACAAAGAAACAAACGGCACCTATCACATAACCTATTGCCAAGGCTTTATGGTGCAACGGGCAGCTCTGGGAACATGGGTTTGAATTCATCTTAGAACCATTATGCTTTGAGTTTTTTATATTCTCTCCATATCCGTGTGGGATTTCTCTTGGTACTTTGGTTTCCTTCTACAGTTCAAGGATATATACTCCAGGCTAATTGGAGACTCTGTTGTGATTCATGTGATGAATTGGCTGACTCTTCACGGTGTGTTCCTTCCTCTTACCCATTGTACGCAGAGACAGGGATAGGCTCTAGTCTCCCCTCAACCTCAACCAGGAATGAGCATGGCGCTGGACCATTGGGTGGATGGATATGCTAAAGCTGGCACAGGTACATTGGCACAGGTACATGAAGGGAATTTTGAAATCGCATTTCCATATCTGCTTTTAAAGATGTAATAGATTGCCCCCCATTGTTCCTCTTTAAATAACAAAGTATTAAAAATGTATTGTCAGAAGGCAAACTATGGCAAGATAATGGATTAAATATTCCCAGGAGAGGAGAGGAATTCCAAGAGAAAAAAGGTATTTATTATGTATGAACACTTACTGTAAGAAAACAGGAGTGAATTTGAGGTAAAACTGTAAACGCATCACATCTCAAATCCAATACAAGTGAGTACAAGCACACTATGCTTGGGGAGAGTGAAAATAAAGGCAGCACTTGTATAATGCTTAATGTGTTGATAATGATAGTGACACTGCTTTAATTTAATCCTCCTTTAATTGAGGCTGAAGCACACAAACCATCAAATTCCTTTTATGCAAGGCTAACATCTATTGGTATGCATCTTGCTGCAATGTCTGTCTGAGGGTGATATTTGGAGCCCATGTTATTCAAAGTTAGCCTTGAAAATCTACCACAAAGGACCAACTTTTAAAGCTACAGTGGGTAAAGTTGTTTTGCTTCACTGACTGTCAGTATGTCGCTGAATGTACTGCATTTAAAAAAGGTCAAGGTGAGGAATTATTGGAGGAGTCAGAGCTGGCAGTGCTGTGTAAGGTTTCAGCAGTAATTAATTTTGGGATTCAAATTAAAAGCAAGCCGAGGACATCTCAGGATCTGCTCTGAATACATTCCACTACAAGGAGATACAGTAATGCCAGTAAGTATCAGGACAGTGGCACAATTCTATTGGTGGGCATTCCTACAAGGTTGGCTTGATGGAAGGATATAGCCTCACATGAGAGTTGGCAGTTTGCACATTCATACTGACTGAATCAACTAGGAATCACAGGAACCAAAATATGTGTCACTTTCCCCCATAACTTTTGACTATATTATCACTTAAAATGAATGAATGAATGAATAATTGGGAGCACAGGAGCACAATAGGTAGTATTGTTGCCTCACAACACATGGGTTCAAACCCAGCGTGGGGCCTTTCTGAGTAGTTTGCTTCAACTTTGAGTGGGTTTCCTCCAGGTAGGCCTACTCCAGTTTTTCCTACAGTCCAAAAACATGAATACCAGGTTAATTGGAGAGTCTAAATTGTACATTGGCGTGAGCACATGAGTTGTAACAGGCCCTACCTCTTGCCTATTGTTTGCCTAAATAGACTCCAGTGCCCCCACAACCCTGGCAGGTTATAAGTTGGTTTGGTCATGAATGTATGGATAAATTATTTTAAATTTTTTTTATGTTGTATAAATAAGTTCTTTGCCCATCTAAAAATAGTCACCATTTGGATTTAAATAAACAAATACTGTGATTGGGTCATTATTGCAACGATTGATATGTTTCAGCAGGCAATAGTTATTTTAACTCTAACAGATTTTTTTTTTTTTTTTTAATTATGTTCGTAGACGTATCCCGTGGTGGTGGAAAACACGTTACAGTATTTCAGAAGGGGCATGTTATTGGCCTGCATCAATCACAAAACAATGAATGAGGGAAACAAGCATGAGGAATCATCTTCACACACTAATTGGCCACAAAGTCCTGACCTTAACCACATTGAAAGATATTGGGACGTGCTCAAGAAGACTACGGAGTGGTTCAACCATTTCGTTATAAATAAATGATCTTGAGTCAAAGATTAAGTCAACTCTGATTGCAAATATACTAGTATGTTCTGACGTTGCGTACGGTTATCAAAACAATGCCAAGAGGAATTTGCATTGTAATCAAAGCTACATGGGTTCCAGCTAAATATTTGAGGGTGAACCTCTTTTTTTTTTTTGGATGGGCAGTATATTGTATACAGTGCTATAAAAAGTGTTTGCCCCCTTCCTCATTTCTATTTTTGCTAATTTGTCGTCTCTGTAGGTGTCATGTTCCTCCGTGTCCTTAAGTTAACTTCCCCTGTTCCAGCAGTCCGTGTGACTTTGTGCTTTGTTCCTTTAAATTGATCTACATATTTGTCCATGCGTGTAGGAAGCGGGGGGGGGGTCACGGGGGACATGACACCCCCAATGTTGACACCCCCACCAAAAAAAAACAGTACAACAGTAAAAAAAAAAAAAAAGTACAAACTTTTAATCTATTTTCATAAAATACACATCCCCTGCCAAGAGATTATCTTGCATTTTCTTAATAAAACGAACGTTAAGCACTTAAACCTTCTCAACAGCCTATCAGCTCGTAGTGAATTCAGCTGGTCTCGGGAGTTACAAATTAACAGCTGGTTGGAACTGCGCCGAATAACCGAGAGAAATTTACAAAAGAGGCAGGTCTCCCGTCGCGAGCTCCCAGCACAGATTGGCATAAGCGCCCTGGGTATTTCACTGAAGCACCCATGGTCTAGTAGTGCAGCCAAAACTTAAAATTGCGTGGGCAATAAGAATTTCTTTAAAACAATTATTAGTTCTGACTCGATCGCAATAATTTTTTCTAATTAACCATGCCTTCAATCTGAAAACACTCTGCACCATCAAGTGTTGCTTGTTCACCTCGTTCAGGCAAATCAACAATCATTCATTTGAATGCGCAATTTTGTGCATTTCAAATCTCAGTCTTTGGTTTAATTTGAATGAATAAATCGATCATGAAGCACAGGTTAGATCGCCTGATGAGTTGAAAAGGTAGCGCGGAAGTTCAGGGCAGTTCATCTCTCGAAAAGTATTATTAAAAGTATTAAAGTACAACTTATGAGTAACTTATTTTTCTGAACTGAATTATGCCTATTGACCAGTCGCCCTTAGATCGCATCACGAAAGAAGCCATGTCTTTACTTGCCAATTGATTATTCATATAAATGGAAATTGCTTTAACAACGAAAAATGGCTGAGAACAAGTTAGGTATAATAATTGTAGTAAAGCAATGTTGTGTGAATGATGGATAGCCTACAGTGATGGAGACTGTTGCAGATTTTAAACATTTTTAAAATTGTTTCAGAATTCAACAATGAGTTATTACACCTATTTATGAATGGCCTATAGACTTAATGAGGCAGACGGCGAATTTTGGGATTTTGCGCTAGTGGGCTGCCACTGTGAGTGGCCATGAGGAGGATACAAGCAGTATCCGTAAATGTTTGCCGGCGAGGCAAAGTGCACCAATTACCAAAGCGCTAGCGAAGCGTTAGTGGGCTGCGCCACTGCCAGTGTCCGTGAGGCCGGCGAGGATACGGCGTGGTATCCGTTAATGTTTGCCGGCGGATGGCAAAGTGCAAAGTGCACCAATAACCGCGCTTAGCGCGCTAGTGGGCTGCGCCACTGCTAGTGGCTGTAAGGTGGATATTCTTGCAGTATCCCTGGATGTTTGCCGACGAGGCAAAGTGCACCAATAACTGAAGCGCTAGCGGGCTGCGCCACTGCTAGTGGCTGTAAGGTGGATACTTGGGCAGTATCCGAGGATATTTGCCGACGAGGCAAAGTGCACCAATAACTGAAGCGCTAGCGAAGCGCTAGTGGGCTGCGCCAATGCGAGTGGCCCTGAGGTGGATGCGCGTAGTATCCGTTAATGTTTGCCGGCAAGGCAAAGAGCACCAATAACCAAAGCGCTAGTGAGCTGCGCCACTGCTCGTGGCTGTAAGGTGGATACGCGTGCAGTATACATGAATGTTTGCGAGTGGCCTGTGAGGTGGATACGTGTAGTATCCGTGAATGTTTGCCGGCGAGGCGACATTAGCATTTGTAATGATTTTCAATTTTGTAATAAACATTGCGATCATTCAACAGCACCATAAATGTGTGGCATTTAATTTGCAAAGAACATGACGTTCGTAAATAGCAAGAGTTGCTCGGACTAATTAGTAGACCTGACGAAAATCTAAGTTATTTATTTATTTATTTTTTGAAAGCCTATTTATACATTGTGCTACAAAATTATATGGCATTTTCTTCCGTACATGGATGACTACGAAAAATATCAATAAGTCTTTGTAATTTCTGTGCTCGTGTAGTTCGTGAAAACAACACAGATTCGCGTAAATAATTTTGCGAGGCTCATAGAGCAATAAGCCATGAGAATCCATTCCACAGTCTGAATGAAGTGGCAGATAAATGGCGTTGTTGGGTACTATGCACAGCTGAGTGATAGCGAATATAATTTCTGCGAAGTCAGCGAGAGTTTCAGATTTGCAGATTGTCATCCTTGCAGAGTCACATCAATTATATCAACGTAGCCAACAGGCAATCGCTTACCGTACAGCCGAAGCATAAAGCGAGATCAAGTGTAAAGTAATCATCCAGTTCTTGCCTCCGATGAGGAAAGGACTGGGGGACTGTGTCTCGGTAGAGTGGGGCGGTGTCACGGCGAATCGCGAACTCGGTTCGCGTGGGCTGCGCGGAATAAGTGGGGTTCGGGTGCCTGAGCTGTGCAGGGTCGATGACGGCTAGCATTTTCTTTTTTTTTTAAGAGCCATTCCATGAGAAATTGACACTCAGTGCGCAGTTGACCCCCCTGGAATTGACTGAAACTTGGCTCATAGGTAGGTATAGGTGTCTCACAGAAAAAGCCCAATTTTTAGGTCCGTATCTCACTTTGCCTGCCAATAGCGCCACCTGGAAGCCACTTAAATGGCTGTTTTGCTGTTGACACTACATTTTACATCAACCATCATGACTTAAGGGGACACAGTACCAGATGTGTTATACTTTTATCATGACCTGTGACACTTGAAGTCCGGTTAGACTTCAGCACCACATCAGCGCCAACCTGGGTAAGTACGTTATCGAGCCAGAATTATTTGAGAAATAACAATAAAAATAAAAAATGGGAATGGGAATAAAATAATATCCCAGACATATGCCAAACTAGAATGCTTTATTATGTGTTTACTCACAACAAGACTATCATTTTCAGTGAAAAGTACCTTGGTATCTTGCTGTGTTTGTGCAATGGACGGCCAGAATGATGGTCGAAATTCATTTTTGGTGCATGTTTGCGGTATATTTTCTCTGTAACCCAGATTTGTGCTGTGAGGGTAAATGCTGTTTGTTGTGCATTTGGAGCTCTATTTTCAGGAATACCTGTCATGGTTTGGAGGCTTTGAGAGCTTTCTTTGTTGCTCTCGTCTGGGACGATATCGTTTTGCTCTCAATCGGATTCCTGGGCCAGCTGGCATTAATTGGGGGCGTCGCCCGGATTCTATTTAAGCCCTAGTTCTGCCTCACTTCCCTTGCTTGAGTGTCAGTGTTATGTTTGCACTTTAGCCGGTAAGGTCTCTAGTAAGACAGTTGTTGAGGTATTAGCTGCAAAAGAGGAAAAAGTTCTAGATAGCAAGGAATCTTTCTGTTTTTCCTCTTTCTGGGCACCGTCTGGTGCCAATTCTTTTTATCTCGGTTTCCGAGATTTTTTCCCTTTCTATTCGTTCTGTCGAGCTCACTTTGCTTCCTTGCACTCGGACGAGTTCTAGGTCCGTTGGAAGCGCGAGTCTCTCTCTTATTTTATTTGTTTGTCTTTCTATCTGCGAGACTTCCTTTTATTCCGGCTGCTGCGTTTGGCGTCTCTACATAGCAGCGATTACAATACCAAACATTTCTTTGGTAGTATCTGCACTTTCAAGATAGACAGAGCCAAAGTTGGAGGAAAACACAAAATGGACCATTTCATAGCAGCTTGTGCCTATGTTTAGGTGGCATTATTTTGTTTACCCAGCAAGATAGAAATCTGAAATTCTCTGGATACATAGTCCCTTTGGGGTATCTTACAGCATTATTAAAATTTCAATGGTAGTATTTTCAATGTAGACGAAATTCATCATCAAACATCAGAAAATTTTGCCCCCAGGGGCGTTGTAGGCTGGATGCAAATACTGGCCATCTCCAGCAATGTACCAAATAAATTGTTTTTGAATTGTGATGCAAACATCTAGTTTTCTCTGAAAATGAAGAGTTTAGCTTGGTACTATTCTGGATGGACAGCTATCTAACCAAAGGTGGTGCTCTAAAGAGCTAATCTTTCACAAACCTAATATTCCATATTCCCAAACATATACCAAAGTTCTGTCTACAGTTATACATTAAATTTGTAACCTCTTTGGTATAAAGCTGGGTTAGTTGTAAATTGGAAAAGAATGTTGGTAGTGATTGTAGCCTTGTGTCAACATGCAAGACTTTTACCAGTAGTCATTACAGTTTACAGGTTTGTGGCGTTGGTGCGTTTTCAGAAAATTACAAATTCTCCGCATTTTCACTTTATTTTAGAACTGGAGAACAGTGCTTCAGCGTTAATTCTAGAATTTCCCTAGGGTATAGTGCTTGTGTATGAAAAAGGGCACAGCAGTCGAGTCTAGCAAGTGGTTGTCCTGATAAAGGGCATAGAGGTCCTAGCAAGCAAGCAACACCCTGCCAAGAGAAGGGCTGTTCATTTGTAGTGGTAACTTGCATGCCTTCATTCCTAGCACCTGCCCATGATGTCTAGCCTATGGGATACCCGCTGGTTGGGAGGGTGGGGTTTCTTTTACAGACTTCCCATTTCCGTGCGTACCAAGCCATGGGTGTTGGCGCAACTATTGCGCCAAACAGGCTGCAGCCCACAATTTAATTCAGAGACAGACTAGCTCACTGTCAACAGCCTGTAATCAGCCCTGTAGAGACCCAGGATGCAGTATAGTCAGGCTTGCCTCGGGCTCGACTGGCTCGGCTGGTAACATCGACCCAGGTAGAACGAAGAAGGCCATGGATGGCTGCTTAGGGCCAAGGCCAAGGAGCATCTCTGTTGCGCACCACCAGGTGCCGCCAACCCAAAATTGAATTCCAAAAACAGACGGACAGAGAGAGCTAGTCACATGCTGTGTTGACATCATTTCACTTTGGATAACATGAAAAGTATAAAACAGTTCTAACTTTTGTACTATACATTCTGTCTTCATGTACACGGTTGTGTGACGAAGATTCTTTTTTAAGGTTCAAATTATGGACTGTTATTTTATGTAAGTGTACATATACTGTTGATGTATGTCTGCATTCATGCTTATGGTGGAACGCCTTTTACATTAGTTCTTTTTTGGCATTTAAAAATTTTGGACTGGTCATGTTTTATAACCTGCTGTACAATTCTGACTGCGCTGTACCCATAGTTGGTAATAGCCCATGTATTGTGCGTTTGTAATGCTCACAGAAGGAGTGGAAGGAGTGACTTCCGCTGAATCTGGAGGGAGGGAGGACGGCTCTGAGCGTGATGACGTTGGCGCTGGGGATGTTGAGCGCGGAACCCGGAAGTGCTGTGTGGTCTGAACACATCTGGCCTACACATGGGGAGGATCAGCTACATTGCTGAAAGAGTCGGTGTATAATTTTTTAGTAGTCTGGTCTTGTTGTCGAAGCGGTGGAAGGGGAATTTTCCTTTGTTTGAGGGCCCGATGGAGTCTGGTGACTGTCCGACGTGGAGCCTCGGATGAGCTTGGAGTGCGAGCCATGGTAAGCTTTACTGGGGAGCCTCGGTCTCTCGCTTCTGGGTGCCGCGGTTAACGAGGAGCATAGCTGGAATTCCTGTGGCGTGGAGCTCAAAACAGGGAAACGACTTCGTTCGTCATCGTAGGGGAGTGTGGTTAGGTATATGGCCATCCCGTTTGGGCCGAGCGGGTGATACTTTGTGGTGGAGCTAGGAGAAACGGAGCTGCGGAAACGGATTGAGAAGATTCCTCTGGAGCATCGGAGCCTTGGAATTATTCTGCGACCGAGGGACTCGTTAGGATTTCAGAATTTATGCTTCAGGTAAACGAACTCTTGCTGCACACTGGCTGTCTGGTTAGCGAGTGAACGACGTAGAGACGAGACAAGCGGGGATTGTGGGAATGTAGGATGTGTATATATAGGCATAAGGACGAATAGGAAGGCGCATTGGGAGTGGCCCTGTTCATTAACCTACATTATCGGGAACTCCCTTTAATAAATATTCCCATTGTGTCTTGAATCTGCAATTGATGTCTTGTCTGGGTCTTATCATAAATGTTTCAGATCATCCAACTATGAATGAATGAACATTGCATTTATAGTATATAGCGCCTTCTCATAGATACTCAAAGAACTTTACAGTTACATGGGCTAATCTCTTCTCACCACCACCAATCTGTAGCATCCTTTTGGGTGATGCCACTGCAGCTATTTTATGCCAGAACGCTCACTACACATGGTCTTGTGTTGGAGACAGAGAACATAAATTGCATAGCTGATTAAATCAGTGGTGATTAGGTGGCAGTTTGAAAAAGCCAGGTTTGGAATTTAGCCAGGACACCAGGGAGCCCCCTACTGTTGCCAAAGAGCATCATGGGATAATAACCAGATTGAGTTGGGACCTCAATTTAACCTTTTATTAGAATAACAGAATTACCGTCAGTACAGTGTCCCTATCACTGCACTGGGGCATTAGGGATTATTTCAACAGAGAGAAGATTGCCACCAACTGGTCCACCAACACTTCTTCCAGCAGGAACTCAGTTTTTGCCAGTGGTCTCACATCCGAGTAGTAACCACACCCACACCTGCTTAGCTTCAGCCATGCAGCTGGAGCAGATTGAGTATTGGTATGGCTGCTAACTAATTTTAATAAAATACAAAGACAATGTTGAATTCATTGAAGTTATTCAAAACTTATCACCCAATGTGAAAAAAAAATCCTCATCACAAAACCTTCATTTTGTTTCTTCTAAGTCATTCGCAGGTGTACTTGCTTGTGTGCTTCAGATCATTGTCCTGTAGCTTAAACCAAGTTCACTTGATCTTTAGGTCATGACCTGATAGCTGGTCATTCTCCCTCTGGATTTTCTGGTAAAGCGCAGAATTCTTGGTATAATCAATCATGCCAAGTCAGGCAGGTCCTGAAACAGCAAAGCAGCTCCAAACCATGACAATGTTATCATCACTGTGTTCAACTGTTGGTATGTTCTTTTAGTCAAATGCCTGGTTACCTTTACACCAGAGGTAACAGGACCCATGTCTTCGAAAAATTTCCAGTTTTGAGTCATTATTCTGTAGAATACAATCTGAGGGGTCATCGAGATGCTTTTTGGAAAATGTGAGATGGGCCTTTGAGTTCTTATTGGTCAGCAGTGGTTTTTGCCTTGTAGCTCTCCCATGGGTGCCAGTTTTGCCCAGTCTCCATCTTATTGTGGAATTGTGAACTCTGATTGTGATGGAGAAATTGTGGCCGACAGTTCTGTGAATATCAGTCTGGTTTTTTTTTTTTTTTTTCGGATTAGTCATTAATGCGCTTTCGGAGGAAATTTAGTTAGCTAGCCACTCCTGGACAGATTTCATCACTGTCTCAAGTTTTCTCCATTTGTAAATAATGGCTCACTCTGTGGTTTGCTGGAATCCTAGAACCTCGGAAATGGCTTTGAAACCCTTTCCAAACTGATGTCAACAACTTTGTTTCTCATCTGCTCTTGAATTTCTTTAGATTGCGGCATCATGTGCTTCTTGCCTACTTCCCTTTTCCAGACAGATTCTATTTAAGTGACATTTAGGTTCAGCAGGGTTGGCAATTGGGGGTTAAGGCAGAGTGCTGACCTCCTAGCCATATCCCCTGGGCAACAGCTACAGCAATGACCCTGGGTTGCGATACCACCGGGAGCAGAGCGTTGAGCCGTCAGGGCCCGCCCTGTGAGGCTCACCCTGCTCCTGGCAGGTTCAACCATGGTGGGATGGATCCCAGGGGAGCTGCTGCTGGCTAAATAGCACCTGTACCGCCTCAGTCCCTGATGGGCGGTCTACAAATTCAGGCGGGGTTGTGCATAGGGCCAGCAACCCACCACTTAAAAAACCCTTGCGACGAAACCTCGACAAATAAGAAACTCTGATCGGACTGATCCTAACGGAGCATTGACCCAGGAACGACTAGATATCCGGAAGAAGCCTAATGGTCAACTTCACCTCAAATGCCACAGTACGCCAGATGACCAACCAGCGACCAGTCTCCAGACTAATCCGATCAGCCCGCCTCCGACTCTTCGACCACATTGCCAGAACAACGCCATCTCTTGAGCTGGCCAACCTGATCAAGGAACCAGCCCCACCTCACTGGTCCCGCCCTAGAGGAAGACCCCAGACCAGGTGGCCTGACCAGCTTAAGGCAGACCTGAGAGATGCAGGACTCAATCTTCAGCCTGGCTTGCTGCCGAGGACAGAATGAACTGGGGGACCATCTGTCGAGGCGCTATGCTTCCACGAGCCAGCGAGGATGAGGAGGGTTGGCAATAATCTTGTCTTGGTGTGTCTACTAAAATTGAACCCAAATGCCAGTTAAATTTGTTTAATTGGTTGTTTTTGTAAGTAAGGGGGTGATTAATTTTACACATTGGGCCAGGTAGGGATGGACAGCTATTTTCCTTTAATAAATAAAATCATCATTTAAAAACTGTGTTTACTTGGGTTATCTTTTTCAAAAAATCAAAATTAACATTTGATTGTGACACGTGCAGAAATAAAAGAAATTGAGAAGGGGGCAAATATTTTTTTACAGCACAGTAATATAATATATATTTATTTTTTATAATTATTTTGCTATTGATGTACCTGCCTCATGCTACTTTATATTTTATCCTCTGTGGTTAAGTTTTTAATTTTTTTTATTTTATTTAACCTTTATTTTACCAGGAATGAATCCCATTGAGATAGAAAAATTTATTTTCCAAGGGAGTCCTGGCCAAGACAGCAGCATAAAAGTTTCCAACAGAAAACAGCAACAGACAATGACAAGCAAAAACTACAATAAATATAGCCGCAAGCGGCAATTCCGGGGTTCAAGCCAAGAAAGACCATTATTAGTTGAAAGCTTTAACAGCTTAATTAACAAGTGTTGCCACTGAACGTGGCCATGTCCCCCGCCAGGTCACGGAAATCGACTGGGGTCGGCGTATCACACAAATACACATTGAAGCCAAAGATGAATAAAATCGGTCAAGGTGTTCTTGAGATTTCGTGTTCACAACAAACGGGACGTGACGGATGGACAGCCGGATGGATGGACTGACGGAGCTGAAAACTATGTCCCCCGGCCCTAATACACCTTGACACCTAAGATGAATGGAATCGGTCAAACCATTCTTGAGATATCATGTTGACAAGGTATTTGTAAGTGATAAAATGGTTGTAATGACCTTGAGAATAATGCCAAGGTCAGATAAATCGACTGAGCTGTGAGCACCCCCCTAATTCAACTTGACAACAAAGATGAATGGAATCGGTGGAACCGTTCTTGAGATATCGCTTTCACAGCAAACGGGACATGATGGAGGGACGGACGGACGGAGCTGAATACTACGTCCCCCGCCCCTAATACACCTTGAGACCAAAGATGAATGGAATCGGTCAAACCGTTCTTGAGATATTGCGTTCACAACAAACGGAACGGGACAGACGGACGGATAGAGCTGAATACCATGTCCCCTGCCCCTAATACACCTTGACACCAAAAATGAATAGAATCGGTCAAACCGTTCTTGAGATATCATGTTGACAACGTATTTGTAAGTGGTCAAATGGTCGTAATGACCTTGAGAATAATGGCAGGGTCACGTAAATCAAGTGGGCTGTGAGCACTCCCCTAATACACCTTGATACCAAAGATGAATGGAATCGGTCAAACCGTTCTTGAGATATCGCGTTCACAACAAATGGGATGGGACAGACGAATGGATGGAGCTGAACACCATGCCCCCTGCCCCTAATACACCTTGACACCAAAAATGAATGGAATCGGTCAAACCGTTCTTGAGATATCATGTTGACAACATATTTGTAAGTGGTCAAATGGTCGTAATGTCCTTGAGAATAATGGCAGGGTCACGTAAATCAAGTGGGCTGTGAGCATTCCCCTAATACACCTTGACACCAAAGATGAATGGAATCGGTCAAACCGTTCTTGAGATATCATGTTGACAAAGTATTTGTAAGTGATAAAATGGTTGTAATGACCTTGAGAATAATGGCAAGGTCACATAAATTGAGTGGGCTGTGAGCACTCCCCTAATACACCATGACACCAAAGATGAATGGAATCGATCAAACCGTTCTTGAGATATCGCGTTCACAACAAACGGGACATGACGGACGGACGGACGGAGCTGAATACTATGTCCCCGCCCTAATACACCTTGACACCAAAGATGAATGGAATCGGTCAAACCGTCAAACCGTTCTTGAGATATCATGTTGACAAGGTATTTGTAAGTGGTGAAATGGTCGTAATAACCTTGAAAATAATGCCAAGGTCACAGAAATCGACTGGGGTCGGTGTATCACACCAATACACCTTAACACCAAAGATGAATGGAATCGGTCAAACCATTCTTGAGATATCGCGTTCAGAACAAAGCGGGACATGACGGACTGCGGACGGAAGTGACAGACGGACGGAGCTGAATACTATGTCCCCGCTCCACTTCGCTACATGGTGGCGGGGACAAAAACCACTTTAAGAGTATGTTGCAGGCATTTATGTGGACATATTTTGCCAATGTAATGATTGGACCAACAACTTTTGCTGTTTAGTCTGATTTGTGTTATGTTAGACTATTTTGTGCATTTGTGGCGCCTCCTGCTGGTCGGGAGCTGCTGCTGGCTAAATAGCACCTGTACCGCCTCAGTCCCCCGATGGGAGGTCTACAAATTCAGGCGGGGGGTTGTGATTATAGCAACCCACCACTTAAAAAAAACCCTTTTGTGACGAAACCTCGACAAATAAGAAACTCTGATCGGACTGATCCTAACGGAGCATTGACCCAGGAATGACTAGATATCCGGAAGAAGCCCAATGGACAACTTCACCTCAAATGCCACAGTACGCCAGATGACCAACCAGCGACCAGTCTCCAGACTAATCCGATCAGCCCGCCTCCGACTCTTGCCACATTGCCAGAACAACGCCATCTCTTGAGCTGGCCAACCTGATCAAATTTTTCAGCCCCACCTCACTGGTCCCGCCCTAGAGGAAGACCCCAGACCAGGTGGCCTGACCAGCTTAAGGCAGACCTGAGAGATGCAGGACTCAATCTCTCTTCAGCCTGGCTTGCTGCCGAGGACAGAATGAACTGGAGGACCATCTGTCGAGCCGCTATGCTCCCACGAGCCAGCGAGGATGAGGAGGGTTGGCAATAATCTTGTCTTGGTGTGTCTACTAAAATTGAACCCAACTGCCAGTTAAATTTGTTTAATTGGTTGTTTTTGTAAATAAATGGTGATTAATTTTACACATCGGGCCAGGTAGGGATGGACAGCTATTTTCCTTTAATAAATAAAATCATCATTTAAAAACTGTGTTTACTTGGGTTATCTTTTTCAAAAAATCAAAATGAACATTTGATTGTGACACGTGCAGAAATAAAAAGAAATTGAGAAGGGGGAAAAATAATTTTTGTAGCACAGTAATGTAATATATATTTATTTTTTATAATTATTTTGCTATTGGTGTACCTGCCACATGCTACTTTATATTTTATCCTCTGTGGTTAAGTTTTTAATTTTTTTTATTTTATTTAACCTTTATTTTACCAGGAATAAATCCCATTGAGATAGAAAAATTTATTTTCAAGGAGTCCTGGCCAAGACAGCAGCATAAAAGTTTCAGACAGAAAACAGCAACAGACAATGACAAGCAAAAACTACAATAAATGTAGCCAAGCGTTCGGGTTCAAGCCAAGAAAGAGCATTAGTAGTTGAAAGCTTTAACAGCTTAATTAACAAGTGTTGCCACTGAACGTGGCCATGTCCCCCGCCAGGTCACGGAAATCGACTGGGGTCGGCGTATCACACAAATACACATTGAAGCCAAAGATGAATAAAATCGGTCAAGGTATTCTTGAGATTTCGTATTCACAACAAACGGGACGTGACGGATGGACAGCCGGATGGATGGACTGACGGAGCTGAAAACTATGTCCCCCGGCCCTAATACACCTTGACACCTAAGATGAATGGAATCGGTCAAACCATTCTTGAGATATCATGTTGACAAGGTATTTGCAAGTGGTAAAATGGTTGTAATGACCTTGTGAATAATGCCAAGGTCACATAAATTGACTGAGCTGTGAGCACCCCCCTAATTCAACTTGACAACAAAGGTGAATGGAATCGATCTAACCGTTCTTGAGATATCGTTTTCACAACAAACGGGACATGATGGAGGGACGGACGGACGGAGCTGAATACTATGTCCCCCGCCCCTGATACACCTTGAGACCAAAGATGAATGGAATCGGTCAAACCATTCATGAGATATTGCGTTCACAACAAACGGAATGGGACAGACGGACGGATGGAGCTGAATACCATGTCCCCCGCCCCTAATACACCTTGACACTAAAAATGAATGGAATCGGTCAAACCGTTCTTGAGATATCATGTTGACAACGTATTTGTAAGTGGTCAAATGGTCGTAATGACCTTGAGAATAATGGCAGGGTCACGTAAATCAAGTGGGCTGTGAGCACTCCCCTAATACACCTTGATACCAAAGATGAATGGAATCGGTCAAACCATTCTTGAGATATCATGTTGACAAGGTATTTGTAAGTGGTAAAATGGTTGTAATGACCTTGAGAATAATGCCAAGGTCAAGGTCGACTGGGCTGTGAACCCCCTAATTCAACTTGACACCAAAGATGAATGAATTGGTCAAACCCCTTGAGATATCAACTTCACAACAAACGGGACATGACCGAATGGAATTGGTCAAACCGCTTTTCACAAAGAAATGGAATGACGGATTCTTGACGGATCGGATGTCCCCAAAGCCCCCCTAATACACCTTGAGACCAAAGATGAATGGAATCGGTCAAACCGTTCTTGAGATATCATGTTGACAACGTATTTTTAAGTGGTCAAATGGTCGTAATGACCTTGAGAATAATGGCAGGGTCACATAAATCAAGTGGGCTGTGAGCATTCCCCTAATACACCTTGACACCAAAGATGAATGGAATCGGTCAAACCGTTCTTGAGATATCATGTTGACAAAGTATTTGTAAGTGATAAAATGGTTGTGATGACCTTGAGAATAATGGCAAGGTCACATAAATTGAGTGGGCTGTGAGCACTCCCCTAATACACCTTGACACCAAAGATGAATGGAATCGATCAAACCGTTCTTGAGATATCGCGTTCACAACAAACGGGACATAACGGATGGACGGACGGAGCTGAATACTATGTCCCCCGCCCCTAATACACCTTGACACCAAAGATGAATGGAATCGGTCAAACTGTTCTTGAGATATCATGTTGACAAGGTATTTGTAAGTGGTGAAATGGTCGTAATGACCTTGAAAATAATGCCAAGGTCACGGAAATCGACTGGGGTCGGTGTATCACACCAATACACCTTAACACCAAAGATGAATGGAATCGGTCAAACCGTTCTTGAGATATCGCGTTCAGAACAAACGGGACATGACGGACTGCAGGACGGACCTGACAGACGGACGGAGCTGAATACTATGTCCCCCGCTCCACTCGCTACCGCGGTGGCGGGGGACAAAAACCACTTTAAGAGTATATTGCAGGCATTTATGTGGACATATTTTGCCAATGTAATGATTGGCCCAACAACTTATGCTGTTTAGTCTGATTTGTGTTATGTTAGGCTATTTTGTGCATTTGTGGCGCCTCCTGCTGGTCGATTTGATTGAAACTTTCAGGCTATGTTTCAGGTTCTTATGTGGACATATCCTGTGAGTTTTGTAATGATTGGGAAAACTATTTATGATTTATAGTCTGATTTGTGTTATACCACGCTGCTTTGTTTTGCATTTATAGCGCCCCCTATCAGTCAATTTGAATGAAATTTTCAGAGTATGTTTCAGGTACTTATTTAAATATATCCTGTGAGTTTTATGGCTATAGGACAAACAATTGCTGATTTATAGTCTGATATGTGTTATACCATGCTGCTTTGTTTTGCATTTATAGCGCCCCATATCAGTCAATTTGAATGAAATTTTCAGGGTATGTTTCAGGTACTTATATGAATATATTCTGCAAGTTTTATGGCTATAGGACAAACGATTGCTGACTTATTTCATGCCATGCCCATTTTTTGCATTTATAGCGCTCCCTATGGGCCGATTTGCATAAAACTGTGAAGAAATGTTCCTGGAACTTATATGGACATATACTGCGAGTTCCGTAAAGATTGGCCCAATGGTTGTTAACTTTTATCCATTTATTTGTTAAGCCACGCCCCTGCTGAAGGTTATTGGTCAATATCTTAGAAACGAAATGAGAATTCAACAAGCCTTATGCAGTCTTTGATAAGCTTGGTCCAATGATGATCCATAGCAAATTTCGAAGGAATCGGACCTGCAGCCTTGGAGGAGATCTCAAAAATGTGTTTTTCAAAAAATTCAAAATTCTGGAAAATTTTATATGGTCGACCTTAAAGATCCTTATGGTAAAGTTCTGAAGTTTGGACCAAGGAATGTCTGTACCAAGTTTTGTGTAAATCAGACTTACATTGTAGGAGTAATGACTTTTAAAATGAAAAACTGTTTTCTTCAATTATAGCGCCCCATCAGGCCGATTGAGTTAAAAAACACTTTGGGCAGCATTTACACACAACTTTCCAACCAATGTGCAAAATTTCAGGTCTCTATTATTTACCATCTCACGAAATTTGCTCCCTGCTGACATTTCTGAAGAAGAAAAGAAATAATAATAAATATAGCCATAGCTGCAATTCCGGGGTTCAAGCCACGAAAGACCATTAGTAAAGTTGAAAACAAATAACAGCAACAGCTTAAAAACTAAGTGTTGCCACTAAATGTGGCCATGTCCCCCCCCAGGTGACGGAAAAAAACTGGGGTCGGGCGATCACAAAATTACACATTGAAGCCAAAGATGAATTAAATTGGTCAAAGCGTTCAATATTTCGTTCACAACAAATGGGGCGTGGACGGACGGACGGCCGGACAGATGGACTGATGGAGCTGACTACTATGTCCCCGGCCTTAATACTCCTTGACCCCAAGGATGAATGGAATTGGTCAAACCATTCTTGAGATATCAGCGTTCACAATGGCTCGGATGGGACAAATGGGACAGCGGGATGGATGAATTTGATAAGAATTCTATATCCTCCGCCCTAATACACCTTGACACCAAAGATGAATGGAACTGGTCAAACTGTTCTTGAGATATCATGTTGACAAGGTATTTGTAAAATGGTCAAATGGTCGTAATGACCTTGAGAATAATGGCAAGGTCACGTAAATCGAGTGAGTTGTGAGCACCCCTAATACACCTTGACACCAAAGATGAATGGAATCGGTCAAAACTTTCTTGAGATATCATGTTCACAACAAAGCGGACATGACGGACAGACAGACAGACGGCGGACCACCACCCCTAATACACCTTGAAACCAAAGGCGAATGGAATCGGTCAAACCGTTCTTGAGATATCACGTTCACAGCAAACGGACATGACGGACAGATGGACGACGGTAGGAGCTGAATACTATGTCCCCCCCCCTAATACACCTTGACACCAAAGATGAATGGAATCGGTCAAACCTTTCTTGAGATATCGCGTTCACAACAAACGGGACATGACGGACAGACGGACGGGCGGACGGAGCTGAATACTATGTCCACCGCCCCAATACACCTTGACACCAAAGATGAATGGAATCGGTCGAACCGTTCTTGAGATATCACGTTTACAACAAACGGGACAGGACGGACAGACGGACGGGCGGACGGAGCTGAATACTATGTCCCCAGCCCCTAATACACCATGACATCAAAGATGAATGGAATCGGTCGAACCGTTCTTGAGATATCACGTTTACAACAAACGGGACAGGACGGACAGACGGATGGGCCGACGGAGCTGAATACTATGTCCCCCGCCCCTAATACACCTTGGCATCAAAGATGAATGGAATTGGTCGAACCGTTCTTGAGATATCACGTTTACAACAAACGGGACAGGACGGACGGACAGACGGCCGGATGGATGGATGGAGCTGAATACTATGTCCCCCGCCGCTAATACACCTTGACACCAAAGATGAATGGAATTGGTCAAACCGTTCTTGAGATATCATGTTGACAAGGAATTTGTAAGTGGTCAAATGATTGTAATGACCTTGAGAATAATGCCAAGGTCACGGAAATCTACTGGGGTCAGCGTATCACACCAATATACCTTAACACCAAAGATGAATGGAATCGGTCAAACCGTTCTTGAGATATCGCATTCAAAACAAACGGGACATGACGGACGGCTGGACGGAGCTGAATACAATGTCCCCTGCTCCGCTCGCTATCGTGGCGGCAGGGGACAAAAACCACTTTAAGAGTGTGTTGCAGGTTTTTATGTGGATCTATTTTGCCAGTATAATGATTGGACTAACAACTAATGATGCATAGTCTGATTTGTGTTATGTTAGGCTATTTTGTGCATTTATGGCACCCCCTACTGGTCAATTTGATTGAAACTTTCAGGCTATGTTTCAGGTTCTTATGTGGACATATCCTGTGAGTTTTGTAATGATTGGAAAAACTACTTATGATTTATAGTCGGATTTGTGTTATACCATGCTGCTTTGTTTTGCATTTATAGCGCCCCCTATCAGTCAATTTGAATGAAATTTTCTGGGTATGTTTCAGGTACTTATATGAATATATCCTGTGAGTTTTATGGCTATAGGACAAACAATTGCTGATTTATATTCAGATTTGTGTTATACCACACTGCTTTGTTTTGCATTTATAGCGCCCCCTATCAGTCAATTTGAATGAAATTTTCACAGTATGTTTCAAGTACTTATATGAATATATCCTGTGAGTTTTCTAGCTATAGGACAAACAATTGCAGATTTATAGTCGGATTTGTGTTCTACCATGCTGCTTTGTTTTGCAGTTATAGCGCCCCCTATCAGTCAATTTAAATGAAATTTGCTGGGTATGTTTCAGGTACTTATATGAATATATCCTGTGAGTTTTATGGCTATAGGACAAACAATTGCTGATTTATAGTCTGATTTGTGTTATAGCGCCCCCTATGGGCTGATTTGCATGAAACTGTCAAGGTATGTTTCTGGTACTTATATGGACATATTCTGCAAGTTCTGTGATGATTGGCCCAATGGTTGTTGAATTTTGTCCATTTTTGTGCTAAGCCACGCCCCCACTGAAGTTCATTGGTCAATATCTTGGAAACGAAATGAGATTTCAACAAGCTTTATACAATCTTTGATAAGCTTGGTCCACTGATGATCCACAGCAAATTTCGAAGGAATCGGACCTATGGCCTAGGAGGAGATGTCAAAAATGTGTTTTTCAAAGAATTCAAAATTTCGGAAAATCAAATATGGCAGATCTTAGAGGTCCTTATGGGAAAGTTGTAGAGAATGGACCAAAGAATATCTGTACCAAGTTTCATGTGAATCGGACTTACAGCCTAGGAGTTATGACCTTTAAAGTGAAAACCTGTTTTTCTTGAATTATAGCGCCACCATCAGGCCTACTGAGTTAAAAATGCCTTGGTCAGCATTTACACACAACTTCCAACCAATGTGCAAAATTTCAGGTCTCTAGCATTTACCATCTCACGGGAATTTGCGAAAACATTTCTGAAGAAGAATAATAATAATAATAATAATAATAAAAAAATAAACCAGCACAAAAACAATAGGGTTTCTGCCCTACGGGCTTGAATCCCTAATAATAATAATAATAATAATAATAATAAACCAGCGCAAAAACAATAGGGTTTCTGCCCCATGGGCTTGAACCCCTAATAATAATCATGATAAACCAGCACAAAAACAATAGGGTTTCTGCCCTACGGGCTTGAACCCCTAATAATACATTAACCGGTTTTAGCAGTGAAACATGTGCATGCACTGGTTAAGTAAGCCTTAATTCTGGTTTTAAAAACATGTAAACTTATGCGATGATCCAGTTTAAGATAATTCTTTAGCCCGGACCAAGTTGAGGGAGCGAAAACGGAGAAAGAAAAACAGAGCAAGTTCGAGGGATGATGTGTCCGTGAGAACGAAGATTAAAACTGCTTACTTTTTTTGGAGTCAGCAGAGAACATAGATACAAAGGCAGTTCATGCAGGATGGCCTTATACAGAAAGATGTACCAATGTTCCAGTCTTCTATTGTATAATGAAGGCCAGCCAACTTTCTCATACAACATACAATGATGCGTGCGTAAACCCAGATCAGAAATAAATCGCAATGCAGCATGGTACACAAAGTCCAACATTTTCAGAGATGATGCGGTTGCATGCATATAAAGAACATCACCATAGTCGATTGCCGACAAAAAAGTTGCTTGAATCAATTTCTTCTTTGTGACAAAAGGATGACAACTTTTCTTTTGATAAAAGAATCCTAATTTTACCCTCAGTTTTTTTGTTAGATACTCAGTATGATGATGAAAAGAGTTTTTCATCTAAGAGGAAACCCAAGTATTTATATATTGATACACAATCAATTACCTCATTATTCAGAGTTAAAGTCTGATAACCGTCTTTGATTTCCCTTTTTGACCTTGAGAAGAACATCATTTTGGTTTTGTTTGCACTTAGCACGAGCCTTAATCTACATAAATTTCGCTACATTAAAAGCAGCTTGTAGGTCGTAAATTGCACTCACTGAAGAATATGAAGTAGTATATATAATTCTATTGTCAGCATAAAAATGGAACTTTTGGGTGGATTGACGAATGTATCTGAGTGTAACACCAGTTTTATGCTAAAATCATAGGCGTATGTGATCCAGGTATGAAAATACAATGTGACACTTGTGAGTATTATAAATGAATAGCATTTTGGTGTTTGGAGATTGTGTGAGTCAAGAGCCCTTCGTAGTGACAACCAATCTCAGCTCTGTTAACAGAAATGTCACAAAATTCAGATCACTCTGTACTTGTGAAATCAGATAAATTGAATGTCATAGATTGAGTCATTAAAATGTCCCTCACAGAAGAAAGGTGCACATTTGAAAAAAAAAAAAATGTTTTGAGTCCATGCAAATAGAGGAGCAGTGATCTATGTTTTGAAACATAGAGTGTGACAGGAATGCATTTTAAATTGGTCTTATTTGGGTTAATGACTACATTACTCAGATTCTTGCCATCTGCACAGATCTTTGGGGTAAACTTGTGCATTTTTAAATGATGATTTAAATAAATAAATCAATTAATAAATAAATTATCAATGCCACTTTTTCCTCACTAGGGTTGTGGGGGAGCCTGAGCCTATCCCAGCCGACTAAGGACAAAAGGACTAAGGACACACCCCTGACAGCTCACCAATCCATGACAGGGTGCATGCACCATTCACACATACACACTTATTCCTACGGGCAATTTAGGGTCCCTGTGGAGAACATGCAAACTCCACACAGAAAGGCCGCTGGCTGTATTTCAACCCACAGCTTTCTTCCTCTGAAGCAACAGTGCTGCCCACTGAGCCACCGTGACACCCAAAATTAATACATACATAAATACTGAAAGCTATTGAGTGACACACTGACTGAATGCATGTTTTACATCAGGATTATTTTTTTTTTTTCCCAGCATGGTTTTGGATTCCAAAAATAGGACAAGGCTGAGCCACCAACTTGCTCAGTACTGAACACCTCAATGGGCCCCAATGTCATCATGAATTAAATTAGCTTGGCAGTAGTATCCTTCGTTTTTATTTTCAACCTCAATCAACTTCCCATCACACATCGTTGCACTCGTACAATCTCTCTGCACAGCAGAGGGAAGATTGGAGAGGGAAGAATTCAGGCAGGGTGCACCTGATTGTCCCATGAGAATTCTTGTAATGCAACTGTGGATGCACTGTTACAATGTGTGATTACCTTTCTGTAAGTATTATACAGCGCATCCAGTCCAACCAGTGAAAATTAAATAGTCTGCATACACTTCTTTTTCCTTTTTTTTGGAATTTATATGGACTTTTTGTCTGAAATAAACTCATAAATAAATAAATAGCCAAAATGTTCGCCAATGTGAAACTTTCTGTATTATATGCAGTCTTGATTTGTACACATTTGTACTGTTATTTCATTGACTGCCTGGCTTTTCCTAGTGCTGACACATTGAGCCCTTTTGAGCACTACACCCGTTTACATGGGCCATGGTAGAAACATTAAATTGGCCCCTAATTAATATGAATCATGAAAAAATTGTGACATCAAAAGTTGTGGGAAGTGTATAAGCGCTGCATATTTTTAAAAAGCCCAGTGGACTTAGACATGTCCCCTATATCCAATGGCTATGTTTAGAGCAATTAAAAATTATGAAGTAGCTTGGTGTGTGATTATTACTTCTGAATGAGTGCAATTGCAGTAAGTCAATTATTCTATTCGCATTCGTGCGTGCGTGTGTGTGTGTGTGTGTGCGTTTATGTACACATGTGCCCCGAGTTTTTGTATCTATTTGTGATCATGTTAGCAAGTAGGAGAGAAAGAGATGGATGGAAGATAAAAATGAGTGAAGTTGTGCTCTTTCATATCAAAACTATATGTCTCCTGGGTTTGCTCACTCGGAATAGGTGCTGCTTAGTGTTGCAGTAGTGACCACCCCGCCTTGGGTTTGACTCCAAGCTGTGCCAGAGCTGACTGTAGCCAGCAGCCTTTTAAGAGCAGCGCACAACTGGCTCCGTGGTGCTGAGGGATATTGGAGGGATACAGTCAGTCAGGGTCAGCACTCTTTGTAGCTCTGTGGCACCTCCTGATGGCCAGCCAGGTGCTCATCAGTAAAATTCTAAGTAAGCTCATTTTCGAGTTTTCTCCGCCTTTTCTGAGCTTATAAGGTTTCAAGCTATGAGTATAAAGAAATGGCAGCTGACAGGCATGTGTTTTTGAGCAAAACCGCAAACTGTCTTTGCTCTCCCAATATGGCTACATGAGTTGCATACAAGCGTGCTTGTGCATAGTTTGCCGATTGGGCATTGTAGAAATTGGGGGGATTGGAAGTGCCAAGTTTAAAAAGAAAGACTATTTATCTACCCTGTCATGTAAGGTGGTCATATTTTAAGACACACCAGTGCAATCAGCTAGGCCCTGATTACTGCTCTTTAAAGCAGCTGAGTTGGCATGGTATCAATAATGCTTATTCTTGGCATTTTTGACAACGTCTGACCCTAAGTACCTGTGCTAATATGGATCAAATGCATGTGTTCACCTGTGTTTTGTTATTCTGCATGTTTGGCATTCATCCCATTCAAAATTTGTCTCAGTATGGCAACTTGTCCTTTTGCCCATTCTGTTGGAAACCTTTATAGCATCTAGACAAGCATGCGCAGGGTTGCAGTGCCCGTTTCTTGAGGGACTTGCAACTGCAACTTTAGCGACCCCCATTATTACCTCACCCGACAAAGGGCGAGGGATATTGTTTTCAGTGGCATTTACTTGTTCGGTTGTCTGTCTGCTAGTCAGTAATTTAGTGCAAAACAGGGCTGGCTCAAATTGCACGACATTTTCAGGAAAAGTGTGCAATAGTCCAAGGATGACCTGAATAAGGTCAAGGTCAAGGTCAGTGAAAAACTTTTTCACAATAACTGCCTTTAATCTGCTCTGATTTTAAACTGGGTTTAAATTGTGCATTTTTGAACTGCACTTCCAACCATATTGTACACCATGATGTGTCATTATTGGGCTCATTAGTGGTAGGGGTCCAACCTCAGTGGGGGTCCTAGGTTATTCAACATCAAAATCGCTAAAAATGTCTCCCACGAGTAGGGTATGCTGGAGCTGGCACCACCTGTTCTGTAAATTGTTTGACTGTCACTCAGGCAGAGTAATTAGGGCAATGTACTACTATGGGACTGAGTGTGTGTTGGGGGCGGGGGGGTGACAAAGGTCTGTATTCATGTCTTTGATGGGCTCTTCATCTCACTGGCTTGCTCTCCAATTTAAATTTTTAGCAGCATAAGGAATTTTACTGCTCTTCTGTCATTTTCACTTTGTATACACACACACAAGCACAAAACACACACACACACGCGTGCGCGCACACACGCGTTGTGTTTTCAAGTTGTTGGGGCATCCAACTGAATTAGGTCCATTTCCTTACTCCTCACACTGACCTTAACGGTAAACATTGCATGCCTAACCCTGACCATAACCCCAATCATAAGATTAGCTCAGTTACCTTGTGGGAATGGAAAATGTCCCCAGAAGCATGAAGAAATCTGGTATTCCGACACTTGTGGGGATATTTGGTCCCCAAAAGAGGTAGGAATACATAACAACACATACAAACACACACAAACGTACGCACGCACACACACACACGCCGCACACACAATTCCATATAAAATTTCTGCATTTGGTCTCTCTCTCTTTTTTTTTTTTTTTACAACTTATCTGAGCTTGTTCAATGCCCGCGAATAACCTCACTTTCAAATTAATTTTCCTCCTCCCTCTGTGGACACAAGCTGATGAAAAAATGCACATTTGGAGCAGAATTCAATTCTTTTCTCTTTCAATTAATCCTTTAGTCTTTGCTCAAGCCTTGCAAATGGTTGAGGGTGTAATCAGCTTCTTCACCTTTGGGAGGCTTCACAAACATTTGATTGTCATGGCCCAATCCTTTCTTTAGCATTGTCAGATATTCCATATTAATGATAGAAGTGTTGTAATATTAGAGACATTTTTGCTTTCATTAAACCAGGGAAGTTCCATTGCAAACCTGTCTCTCTTTTGCACGATTAGTTTTGGAGAAATGCCCGATAGAACAGAAGTGGTAATCAAAGGAGAGAAACAGGGTTAAAGCCCCTAGAGAAGTTTTTGGGGCTTACAGAGGCTTACAGAGGGGCATAACCGGTTACCTATTGCTTCAGACTTCATCGGTCATAAGTCGGAATCCAAAGCCCCATAGCGGGTTGAAACCAGCTACTCAACTGTTGCCGGTCAAGCAGCCTACCGCTTGGCCACCAAAATCAGAAAAAACATGTCAGTATGCAGCATGGTAAACATTACAAAAAATATGTATTTAATACATTGTTTTTGTCAGATTTTGCAGTTGCTTGAATAATTTCCTCCAACCTAAATCAGGAGGTAAACTGTAAATACCTTGAATTTGAATGCCCTTTCCGGTGTACTGCTACCATTAACAGAAAGAGCAAAGGCTAAATTTAATTTCCATAAGCATTGGATCACTCTGTGATCGCTTTTGAAAGCTTATAATCATTAACATATGAGCGATATGCTGTCTATCATTTCTTTTTTTAATAATGTTGAAATTACGACCAGACTCAGATTTTTGTACAAAACGCAAGAACTACAGTGACATCCACTTTTGCCTAATCTGTCGGTTCATTTTTCATCCTAACATGCACACATTATGCTTTAGCGCAGGGGTGTCAAACTGGTCTGTAAAAGGGCTGAAGGGCTGCATGTTTTCATTCCAAGTGAGCAGAAGCACACCTGATACAACTAATCCATTGTTCAGGCTGAGATCAATTAATTAGATTAGTTGTATCAGGGGTGCTTCTGCTTGGTTGGATTGAAAATCTACAGCCCCTCGGCCCTTTTACATTCCTGTTTGACACCCTTATAGCTGGGACATGCCAGCAGCCATACCACTAATCGATCTGCTCCAGCCACGTGGCTGAAGCTAAGCAGGTGTGGGCTTGGTTAGCACTTGGATGGGAGACCACCAGGGAAAACCAAGTTGCTGCTGGAAGAAGTGTTGGTGGGCCAGTAGGTTGTGATCTTCCCTCTGGTGGAATAATTCCCAGTGCAGTTGATGTGAGGCCATGATTAGGATGGCCTGATTATGTTTTCAAATCAACTTAACAGAAGCCTGCTTACTAATCAAAGCTACAGAAGCCCGCTGCTTATGTATGTGTGAGCTGCTCATGCATGTGTGAATTGAATTGCTTGTATGTGTGTGTGTCTGTGTGTGAACTGCTTGTATGTGTGTGTGTACGTGTGCTGCTTGTGCCTGTGCATGTGTCTGTGTGCACTTCTCATGTGTGTGTGAACTGCTTGTATGTGTGTATTTGTCTGTGTGTGTACGTGCATGTGTACGTGTGCCTGTGCGCTTGTGTGTGTGTGTGTGAACTGCTTGTATGTGTGTGTGTACATGTGCTGCTTGTGCCTGTGCATGTGTCTGTGTACACTTCTCGTGTGTGTGAACTGCTTGTATGTGTGTATGTACGTGTGCCTGTGCGCTTGTGTGTGTGTGTGTGTGTGTGTGAACTGCTTGTATGTGTGTGTTTTGTGTGTGTATGTGCATGTGTACGTGAGCGTGTGCCTGTGTGTGTGTGTGTGTGTGTGTGTGTGTGTTACTGCTGCATACATAATATGGATATTGATTTACTGATGAATATAATGAGAAATATTGAAATATAATCCTCAACACAGTGATGGGGACATTGCAATGAAGGAGAGGCCATCTTCCGGATGAAACGTTAAACCAAAGTCCTGACTCACAGTGGTCATTTAAGATCCTATGACACTCTTCAGCAAGAGTAGGGTGTTTCCTGGTGTCATGGCTAAATTCCCAGCCTGGCTCTTTCAACCTGCCACCTCACCATCCCCTGATCTAATTGGCTGTGCAAATAGTCTTATTCCTATCCACCTCAACCCCCAGGGCTCCCTTGAAAAAGAGATTTCAATCTCAATGGGACTTTCCTGGTTAAAATAAAGGTTAAATTAAAAAAAAATTAAAAATACTGTAGGTCCACAATCATTAGGTCATCATCATTAACATGAAATTGCGCAGCATTTCTTGTTGATAGGTACACAGATAAAAATGACAACAAATAAAATCTATTTGAGGAAATTTGTTAAAACAAATAAATAAATGAAAATACAGAGAATATATATGGGTACATGAACAGGGTATCACATAAGCAAATATATGCATTTTTATGTTCACATTTAATCAAGTGCTTCCAGATTCAGGCTTTTTTTACTCTGACTTTTGTATTACTAATCAAATATTAGTAATTGTTTTGAAATGAAAACTGTGAAAAAAAAAATTCACATCCAGAGATGTATCCCACATTTTCCATCGACATGGAAAAATCAGCATCTTCCTCCCGGTGCAAGTTCCTCAGACTCTGCATGGATCTAATCAATTAGCGATTTGAGTGAAATCAGAAAAAGTGTTTCCAGCACACAGCCAGGTCACAAACTCAGTTATTTTTCTGGCTGTTAAAGACATAAGTATATTCCAGCAACTGAGACTGTTGCAACAGGATATCACAGAATTAGCCTCACATTTTGCTGTGGGTAGTAGATATTCTCTCTATAACAAGGGTCATGAAAAGGCCAAGAACTGCTGTTTTTTTTCACCTTCCCTAAAACTGGGAGTCAGGTTTGAAGACAGTGTGGTCACTCAGCCATACTTCAGGTAGTAATGTGAAAAATAATTAAAAAAAACAAAACACTGCATTTGGATTTTAGGGCCAGACTTGATGACCAGGGACTCCATAACGTCACATAGAGTAGAACCGTGACACTGAAAAGCAACCTCATGTTTGCAGAAATTACCAACTTACTCATTCGGTAATGCCTAACCACAGGTCTGTATAGGGCAGCTTCCCACTGCAAATCAAGCCGAGGAACATTTGTTATTTCTCCACTTTGTTTCTTCTTTAAAGACCCAAGAGTGAATGTGAAAAATTATGTCTCGTTTGTCTGCCACCTCAGACAACTTGAAAAGGGTGCCATCCATTTTGTGAACGGCAATGGAATGTCCCATAATCTATCCTGTGAAGGATAAAATGGAAAGTGGCAGTTTTAAGTTATGTATCAAGGTGAGACGATGCTTCAGACATTGATTTATGACCTACACCTATCCCCCTGAAGTGTACAAATAGCTTTTAATACACACCTGGAACATCATTAGGTTCTTACATTGCGTACAGCTCATTATAAATGAACTGGTTGTTCATTACGGGCAGGTTTTGTTGAGACGGCCAATCAATTTTTCTCAGCACTGCATGCGTTCTGTTTTTATTTGGCTGTGGAGTCATTATTCACTGGAGATGTATCTAATATATAACTCAATCCTAGGAAATTTCCTTTAATATGAAATTTGCAGTATGCATCTTCTTTCTTGAACATTTTATCATTTAGTTTCTTAAAATCAGGCACACAAATTGATTAGCACAGAGAAATTTCCTAAAGCATGTCCATATAAGGTGTCCTATTCATAGCATTCACAATATTGCAATACCGTTGTAGTCTCCACTGATGTTTATTGCGGAGTTCTAGTTAAGGTCACCGAACCATTTTTCATCAAAATAAAAAAATAAAAAAATATATATTCGTACTTCTTAATGAAAGCAGTTAAATGTTCGCTCAAGAGGCAAATGAGTTTTCTCTCTAATGAACTTCTGATGACAAGTATCCCTTTAAATCCCATATTAATTTCAAATTGCCTAAATTTCCTTTTTTTTTCTATCCAGCTGAATCCAGCTTTGCTCATATAATGTATTACATGATGCTATTGAAGAAAAAAAAAATGAGAAAAAACATTTTAGACCTTCCCTTTCAGACAAAGAGGACATTTTGCAACTTCTTAAAAAAGGTTCTCATTCTTGTATCCAAAGAGGAACCATTTTATCTCTTTTCTAGGACCCTTTATCACAGTTTGAGATTCGAAAACTTTTAGGCAAAGAGCAAATTTTCCTCATCAAAGAACCCCTGGGTTAGCTGAGGTTTATATGCGGAGTTCCATAGGAGCTGGGTCTCTGAGAGTGATGTGTTTAGAGTTTTTTTTTTTTTTTTTTTCCAGGTTTTTTTTTTTTCCTGGCGATATATTTATTTATTTATTTATTGAAAACCCCATGTCTGGGGATATTAAAAGATACACATTACATTTCCATATCCACAAAATTTTACATCAATAAAACAACAGCATTTGAAACATCGTCAGATTGCACATGGCGACTATTATGGCACAGTAATCCACTCTTAATACCGGAGGAGCTGAGTGACCATGCGATGGGAGAAGGATCCGCGGATGCCGTAGTCGTCCCGATGAAGAAGGCCGCGGAGGGTATCCACAACACCATCCTCCCCCTCAGGGCAACCAACAAATTTCATCCGCAGTGCCCGCCCCGTCGCAAGGCCACAGGGCAAGCCCCCCATGTTCAGAACTCTATCAAGCCCCTTATCCTCTTACCAGTGGCCAGATATTTAGCCAGGAGGGCAACATTTAGTGTTTTATCTGGGCCATTACTACGGTTCAATATCCTCCAATACAGGGAGAATGTAGCAGTCTTTATGTATTCGCTAACTTTAGGAATGTCAAGTGGTCTGAGAAGCTTCGTGTGATGTGAGCGCCTCCCTATTCCATTCACACCTTTGATAATTGTACCCTGTGCAGAATCCAGAAGCTTAACTTGCAAATTCTCAATAAAGAGGGATTCTGCGCCAAACAATAGAGAAGGGACACCCATCGATTTCCATAAAAATGTTTTGGCATATATATCAAGTAAGAATGTGAGAAAATCCTCCAAACCCTGGACAATTACTGCCCTCAATTATACAAACTCGAAGGGGTGTTAAAAGGAGAGGTGGTAAAAACTCCAAAGCCCCAACTTTTTTGGACGTGTTGCAGGTGTACAAGTTGGAGTAATCTTGCATTCCCAAAAATAAATTCATAAATAAATAAACAAACCTACAAGCAGCGATTGAAGGGCAGTAATGGAGAAATGGTGAAAGAAGTAGAAGATGAAGAGGAAAAAGGAGACGATGAGGAGAGAAAGGAGATTGGCAATGCTGAAATTTTATGCTCACACTGGGCTCAGCCATATCAGGAAGTTAGCATTTGCTGCTGTCAGATTAATAAATAAATAAATAAATACATATGTACATACATAAATAAATGTTGCCCAGGGGGTTTAAGGATGCATACTTGCACTCCAGTGCATTAAGGTTTAAACTGCAGCATGTAAACTGAACGATTAGCTGTGTATGAATGACAATAGAGCTGGACTGCAAAAAATTTATGGCTGATTGTGTTTGTTTAATACACTCATTCTCAAAGCAATTCACAAAGTGGATGGATAAAGCTATTTTTTTTCAACAATTTAATACCTTTGCGTTGAGGTGCAGACCGTAGACGCCAGTGTCTATGGAACTACTCAAATGATGCACTAAGTTGCAGTATCCCATCAAAATGTCATACACTCGAAACGTACATTGAATATTCACAAGGAAGCGGTGCCCATAAACAATTTTGAATACGGATTTTCAACAATTTTTGAATATGCCGATTTTCAACCAGCTTTGAATAATTACATTGTAGTGACTGTATGCAAATGAACAATGCTTAATTTTCGTCAATGTTGCCCAGACTGAGAATTTTCTGTTTATTCATCAGAAATTTCTGACTCTTGGGAGGTTGAGTGAAAAACAGATTGTACTTCCACATTTTTGGAAACTGTAGGATCCCGAATAGAACCCTGAATAAACCACAAGAGCTAGCTGAGCTAACCTGACATCTCTGGTAGAGTAATTGCAGTGGCGACAGTGTCCTCTTACCAATATGGCAGTATTACAGTAGCACATGAAATCATGCATTACAAATTTTTTATTTATGAGACTCCAACTATCTTGGAACTAAGCAACACTATCATCGCCAGAACTGAGGGTTGGCTTTTTTACTTCAATTTTCATGCCTCCTAAAATCCAGTCCCTCATCCATGTCACAGGAGGTGGTAATAGCACACTTTTTCCTTTCAAGGTAAACATTCTGTCAGTAAAATTAGCAATTTTTTATGAGTGTGTGCTGACTAATGGGGCTGTGATGAAAAAATTTACGAAGTTCAATGCTTTTTAATGGAAAAAAGTTTTGGGGATTTAAAGAGCTTTATGGAGTTTATTGCTGTTCATCCCCACCTAACTTGATTGATTGTTAATTCCCATTTGTAAATCATTAATTCATAATGAGCTTCAGTTGATTTGTGGTAAAAATATGAATATTTTATGACTTGACTGTGCAGAATTTGCTGAACCACTTGGAAAGCTGCTTGGTGAGCTTCGAGAGCTTGGGGAACCACTTAGAAAGCCACTCGGGGAGCGGCGGAGCCACTTAGGTAACTATCTTATTTGGCTCATAGTTGACAATTTTGAATAGCCCACTTAGTTGTAGAACACTTGTGGAAAAGGAGTTTATGATGCTGGAAATGATTTCATTCTCAGTAATTATTTCTTCTTTTTTTTTTTTCAATTTCAATTCTGAAATTTTCACGATTTTTTTTTGTGTTTTCAACACAATCTGTATTATTATTTTGTAAATATGCTGAAAAATGGAAATTCAACATGCTTGATGCCTCACAAATTCATACATCTATTTCTTTTGTATCAATTCACTCTAATAGTATCTCAGTTTCAACATTTGATATTTTGTCTTTGCACTATTTCCAAATTACATATAGGTTTAAATGATTTGCAAATCATTGCATTCTGTTTTTATTGACATTTTACACACCGTCCCAACTTTTCTGGAAATGGGGTTGTACGTAAATTACCAATTCTAATAATTTACTAGTATATAATTAGCAAAACACAATATAATCATGCAGAATCCTTTCAAGATCCATTCTTGATAACCGTGTCGCTATCCTGGTCAAAATATTAAGTTAACTCATTAATAAAAATATTTCAACAATGGTGTTTTCACTTATATTAATTGCAGCTCATTGCCTCACCATGATACATGCCCTGGTAAATGCTCCAATGTTATAGTAACTCACAAAGATTGGTTTTGAAAAATCATTAAGTAAATGAGCTTCAAGAAAATCTCTTGGAATTTTTTATTCATCGACCATTGATCTTTATTTGATTTTCTTAATTTAACCCCTTTGCGCAGATGCCAAATCAAGCCCATCCTTACCAATTGTGCATGACCCCTCTTTAAGGCTTTATAACTCAGGACTTAAGCATCACAGACTGGAAAAATTATTTCAATGAAGCAAGTAACTTGTATCATGTGGACATAAAATGAATTCCCATGTTTTTTTTTTTTTTTTATTTTGGAACAAGAAAGTGCCACAAACACAAGGAAACTTCATGCCACTTCACCGCTGAAGTTGTTTTGCACTGACTGAATGAAAAACAAGGTAAAACAAGTAAAGCAATACATTTCCTGGATCATAAACTCAATTACCAGTGGTCAGCCGAATCTGACAGTGTTACTCAGTGCAAATAATAATCAGTGAAGAAAAATACAAGCCGCCCCCTACTTCTCCAAACAGGTGAAAAATGGACAGACATTTGATTTAGTGTGAATTATAAATAATGCAATACTATACTACCAACCAACTGTATTCACATATGGTACGAACATTTACATCGCATGTGTGATGCCCACAAGTGTGTGATCACATCTGTGATATCATTTTTGGTTTTGGTTTGTTTTATGATGTGAGTGAATATTTGTTTCGTTTTGTATTTTGAAAATGTTGTCTTTCTTTTCTTTCTGTGCGTACGTTAGTTCTAAGCCAGTACGGTATAATTGCTGTGGCAATTGTCCAATGGTAGTTGGCAGTGCGATACTGCGGTTGCCCCGGAAACCGTAGTAGTCAGTGTGATGCTGTTTTTCCCTCACAACTAAGGACATTCAGCAAAAGCAAGCCACGTCTCCTGACTCACTGTTATTTCCCTGTATCGCAGGTCATATATACATATATATAACTGTTCATGGGTGCTGTGGTCCGGTACCCATAACACATGCAAGTAGATATTATTTCGACAGTCGAAATGAGGGAGCCTCATATACACCACATGCAAACACCCTGTTCATGGGTGCTGTGGTCCAGTACCCGTAACAGTTTATTGGGGGCTCGTCCGGGATCACCGCCCCTCCCACCTGGAAGTTGATCCAGTGATTTTGCAACCTTAGACCAAAAGTGACCTGATGCAACCAGCGAGCGACATCCAGTGTAAAGATCTTCTGGTGCCATCGTTCCTGTCTACTAATGAAGAAATGTTCTTCAACTTGACTAACTGCTGCATCTAAGGAATAAGGGCTGTGCTGTACAGAAATAGGCACTCATCAAGGACAGAGACTGAATAGAGTTCCTGGACTGTGTGACCTAGCGTGAGGAATAGGGAAGCAGCCATGACAGACGGTGTGAGGAAAACTTTGGTGTGGGCCATCAAAAAAAGACCAGTTCACCCTCTTTGCAGATGAACTGTTCCAGATTGCCAAGTCAGTGGGCCCAGTGCCAGGAGTGGACCAGTCTCGTGTCATGCCATCGGATGAGGAAGGATGCTTTGAGTACATCAGCAGCTTCATGAACAATGAGCCCTTACTAGAGACAGAGGATCTAGGTATGGCACACTTATTGGACTTGAAAAATGTAGTTGATGCAGCCATTCATGGTCATGTTTCTGGTTCACAAGTGCATGTAACAGATGGTGTTGTATCACATGAATCATTTTCAAAACAACAATTTGATGTTGTCAATGTTAAAGTAAATCAAGGTAATGTCAACATTAACTCAGCTGTAATTCAGGGTAGAGAGGCCACTGAAGTTGTTACTGCTAGTGCAACTCACAATGCAGCCACTGCAGCTAGAGCCACACATGACACACAACTGCAGAGGATGCTTGCTAGTTATGAGGAGCTCAGTGAAAAAATAATGCAGTACATACATACCCACACCCACTACACAGTCTGCACCTGCGCCACCTGTGCAAATGCAGCCCATGTCACAGAGTAGAACTGCACCAAACACCAGGTGTCTAAGTGAATACTCCACACCTGTGACACATGACAAGATGGTCCCCCTAAGAGAGCTTTCTTACCTCCATCGCAGGGAATTTAAGATTCAAGGGGGTCAGATTGGGGACCAGGGGTCAGACATTAGCTACAAAAGTGTTTGCCGGCAGATTGAAGAAGGTTTGAAGGAGCAGTTCAGTGATGCAGAAATTGTAAGAGCTGTCTTCAGAGTTATTAAACCTGGCAATTGCAAAGACACATTGATGAACAAGGATGATCTAAGTGTAGAAGAGCTGAAAGGCTTTCTCCATTCTCACCTGGGTGAGCAAAGTAATATAGAGCAGTTCCAAGAGCTTATGTGCACTAAACAAAAAGACAATGAGACACCACAACAGTTCTTATACAGGGTCAAAGGCCTTAAACAAAAGATTTTGCTGGCCTCAAAACATGTCGACACTGATGTCAAGTACAATGCAAGTACAGTACAAGATGTTTTCCTCCACGCTGTGTATCAAGGCCTAGGGCATAAACATGACGATGTCCGCGAAGAGCTCAAACCGCTGCATGGAGATACCAGAGTGACTGATGAAGCAATCTTAAAACAGATGAAAAAAATGATGAGTGATGAAAGTGAACGTCAGCGACGGTTAGGTCCAACCACCTGCCAAAAACTTACAAATGCAAACAGTGCTCAGCTTGAGGTCAACGCTGCTTGATGTCCCATTGTCAGGGAGGAAAGCTCAGATAAGAAACCAAAGGTAGATGTCATTCAACAGAGAAAGTCGAAAAGCTTACAAGACTGGTTGAGCTCATGCAACAATCAATGCAGACACAAAAATCAGAACCGGTTAGCCATTGGAAAGGCAAAATAGATCAGAGGAGAGAGATAGTATACGGCAGTGACAAGTGTGTTGAACGGACTCGTACTGATTGTCCTCACTGTTTCCACTGTGGTGAAGAGGGCCACAGAGCAGTGGGCTGTCTGAAGAGACCGACCCGTCAGGGAAACTGGAGCCGGTCCCTGTCGAGGGACAGACAGTGACCGAGTCCCAACCACTGTCCCAGCCTGATACATGTCAGCCTAACAAAGAGAGAATGCCAAAGTCTAACACTCAAGCAAAACACAAGATAACAGAGAACCAGAGACAGAATCAGGCAACCAGTACACCCATTCATGATTTACTAAACAGCAAAAGCGAATGCCTGGCTAGGCTCATTGGAAGAGAAGCTCTCACCCAGTGCAACCTAAATGGCTTAGCAGTCAGTGCTCTACCGCAGTGGTTCCCAAAGTCGGTCCTGGGGACCCAGCGATGACGGTTTTTGCTCCAACCACAATTACGATCCCAGAGTTTTAACAAGCTGTTCATTTTTAATTAGCAGTTGCTTGTCAGATACAGGGACATTTTACCCCTTAAACCACATTATGACAGAAATGGCTAGATTCCATGAAATTTCAAAGCCCAACATTCATATTTTTTTATTTTGATGTATTCCACGTAACCACGACAATCAAAGGTGGCAGTATGTTTCAATCAAATGCAAGACTGCAATCAGTCAGTAATCTGGTGATTAGGGTTCTGAATGCAGGTGCTCAGGTTCTTTCCTGAAACCAATCAAGACATTTAACAGGTTTGACTCATCGTTTGCTTTGTCTTTGAATTCTTAATTGCCTAATAATTGTTAGCTTTAATGACCTTGGGTCCACAATTTTATCGACTAGAAGCCCATTTATAGATTCATGTCATCAGTTGCAAATTTCCATTTTTTATGTTAGAGAAGTAATTTCCAATTTAGCACCCTATGAAATGATTTTCATCATGGCCATTTTTGACATGTGGTTTAAAAAGGATAAATAATCAGCGTGAACAAGAATAGTGCAATCAAGAGCAATGAGCAACCATTAGCATTCTAAGATTGGAGCTGTGGTTGACACAAAAATGGCTGCATGCACAGTGGGTCCCCAGGACCGAAGTTTGGGAACCACTGCTCTACCGGATATGGGTGCACAAGTAAGCATGATTAGTAGAGACTGGAAAAAAGTACTTGCCCAACACCACTGTTAGACCACTGAGTGAAATTATTGATGATGAAAAAGAGCTAAGAGTTTATGCTGTTAATGGTGACATGCTTCCGTTTGATGGCTGGGCTGCTCTTACGGTCAATTTGATGGGGAATGAGAATCCCAATTTGTCAATCACTGTGCCTTTTCTTGTTAGCAGTCTTGCTTTGCAGAGGCCACTGATGGGTTTTAACGTGCTGGAAGAAATGATACAAGGACAGCTCGAAAAGCTGGCTCCAACCCTCAACACACTACTCTGTAATGCCATGTTGATCCCAGAGGAAAAGGCGGAGCTCCCTGTGAACCTCATCCAGACTGAAAAACCCTCTGTGCAGCGCAGGCGCCTATGGACAGGTAAACAAGACACTGTCATGCCAGCAGGTAAGGTGACCTGGGTCAAGTGTCAAGTCCCGCCCACCATGAGTTCGTCTGACTCAGTCTTCCTGTTTGAACCAGATGACCACAAACTACTACCAACTGGGTTGGATGTAGGTGAAGGCTTGTTAGAAGTACAGATTCCAAGGAAACCATATTTAGCTGGTCCTGTGGTGAACAACACAAAACATGCAGTCACTTTACCGAGAGCGACGGCCTTTGGCAGCATCAACTATGTTGAAAAAGTGATTGAAGCAAACTCACCTGAAACACCTGAGCCCACAGTGACGGTTAGCAGTGCTTTTTCGACATCCACTGGCACCAGTCCATTTCCATGGCAACCTCCCATCGACCTCAGTCACCTGGATGATGAGCAAAAGGAAAAAGTCAACAAAATGCTTTGTGAAGAATTTGGAGCTTTTGCATGTGACAGCAATAGGATGCATATATTGGATGCATCCCAAGTCTGCAGATGTCAGTCACCCCTGAGGATGAAATCCCTGTACAGAGAACATACTCTTCAGTTCCAGAACCACTGTTTAAAAGAGGTGAAGGAGTACATCCAGGAACTGTTGTTGAGAGGATGGATAGTCAAATCCAAGTCCCCGTATGCGGCTCCAGTTGCTTGTGTCAGGAAGAAAGATGGCAGCCTGCATCTGTGCATCGATTATCGCCTCCTTAACAAGAAGACTGTCCCAGACCAACACCCGCTGCCCAGGATACAAGACCTGACGGACACCCTTAGTGGTAATGCCTGGTTTAGTATCCTGGACCAAGGTAAAGCCTACCATCAGGGCTTCATTGCTGAGGGTTCGCGCCACTTCACAGCCTTCATTACTCCATGGGGTCTCTACGAATGGGTTCGTATCCCATTTCATAGTTCTAGCCAGGCCATTTTAGAGTACGATGAACGCAAAAGTCGCATGCCGGTACGCTGGAAAAATCTGCCGCTATGCAAAAAATTGCTGCCGGTACGTTACAGATATGTCACCAGTACCAGTATCAGCAACAACGCGGATGGTTTCAGACTGTACCGATCGACCTAGTTTTATCGATTATCTGAAGATAGGCCCGTATAGCCGGCGCTGTCACAAGTAGCCTACCTGTAAAGGCATAGCATATTAGGCTCAGTACTAGTTAGCGCGTGAACAGCCGATCATGGATGTTTGGCTGGTTTGTCCACCTCCTGGGACTCCTGGGTTCCCAAAATGAAACCAGTGCCGCGAATGTCTCGACATCAGAAAGTTTGGAAGACGATGATGCAATCGTCAGAGTAGAGCCTAGTAGCAAGCAAAAGCCATCAACGACGGCGGATCTTGCTTGAGCGAGTGAATATAGCCAGCTAGAATTAGAATTAACTCCAGGAAATGTCTATTTAACTGTCCGATGGATCCCGATCTTTTCTGCCACTTTGCAGTCTCTTCTGTTTAACACGCCCAATTGGTACAGTTTAAAATAATCAAGGAAACTAGGTAGCTATATACTTCGGAGATACAGATATTGGAAATTGATCATTTCACTGGCGTCAAATTAGCCACAAGTAATTGGACTAAGATATCTTCACGAGAAGCATCAGACATTGTTGCATAACACTTCCTATCAGATATGAAATACTAAATTGTCATTGACTATAAAGTTAGATTGGTTACTGGAATTGACAGTCATATTGTGACTTAACAGTCCGGTAGCTTGACTACTGGCAGCAGGCTACATTGTAAATTCATGCCAATTGCCTTACTTATATTGACTAGCTAGCATGTCGCACACAGATGAAAAAATAATATAATATTGTTGCTAGCTCATCATTTTAGCCATGGGTATCTTTCCAATATCAATTAACATTTCCCAGTTAAACTTGCTGCCGAATCAGTATGTGCGGATCTTTGTAATGTGTGTTTAGCGACCTTGCCATGACATAGCTAGTGAACTTGGAATGTAGGTATACCGTTTGCTAATAGTTCTTGCTCGTCTTTATGCATGGTCGAAGTAAGTTGTGTCCCTTACGCCTAAATACTTAGAATTGCAGCTGCTGGGAAGGAAATGCTGCGGGTCCACTGTGCATTTACAGAGGGCTCGGCTCCGAGCAATAGTAATTTCAAATGACAGTAAAATTGTCCAATCATATTTCCCTTAAGGAGGGGGGCTTTGTTATCGCTAATGTTATGACAGGTTCCGCTGGCTGTCCCCCAGGTGAATCACAAGCTAGCGAAATTTAAAAGGAAAAAAAAAATCGGCGGTAAACAACCTAGCGAGTTAACCTGAGTTGTTGGTTCGTGATAGCTGTGAATATCGTTTCGAGTTTATGAAGAACGTTTTCTAGACTAATATTTAAAAAGAAATTTGAGTTGATCAGCATGGGAAAACCTACACCAGACCTTAATTTGATTCAAAAAACCAAGGCTTTTGAGAGGCATTTCAACACCAACAATTATGCGCGATACCCATGGATGAAGGAGGAAAATCTGCAGTGCTGGGATTGGGTCCTGGGCCAAAACTGGACTCTCTGAGCGGGTGAAAAAGGCAATTAAATGATCATGAAACGGTAAGCTATTTATAGGGCTTGGTGCTAAGTAATTTTTGTATTTTTGCCGTCGCTGCCAGTGTTTTGCGTATATTACAAAATTTATTTGGGAAAAAAATTATACGGCATTGCTGAGATGGTGAAGTTCATTAACCGGTAATACAGCACGATGCTTTTACCCAAATAACTTAACAGGGGAAACGGAATGAAACTTTTAGCCTCTGAAATAATTTTTATGACCTCACGGATGCATAAGAATACAGCGTTAATTATTCATTAATTAGATCCTCCTGACTCCTTCGGCGTGTGATACTTCTTGTTTACAAACATTGACGTCATATTCAGCCATAAGCATTAGTGTGGTTGGCAAGAACAAGTGTAAATCAATACAACAAAACGGGAAGTATGCCATCCTGCAGTTGTGGAACCGATTCGGCGGTCTCTGAATATGTACAAAACCTTGACAGTACCGCAAAGGCAAGATATTCCTCTTAGCTTAAGTACAACAAAGGTCTGTGTAGGCTTCCGGATCCTTATGAGCTGAAAGGTTGGCGGAACGACCTCTCTTTGGGTCTGGGTCGGCTGGATCATCACTTGATTTACCTAAATCGAACAGAAATTCAACATTTGTTGATCATCATTGATCAGTGAAAGTAATTCACAGTCGTACGTTTACCAGAACAATTTTAAAAAGGGGCGCCAATATATTTTGGGGGGTTTTATTCGTGATAAGGGGGTTTAGAATTTAGGATTAATATTCAGTATTGCGAATGCATATGAGTGTGGCTCACGAAAACTACCCCAGCCAGGTTGTGACTTTGAAAAATATTTTTTTCTCAGCTGGATCTTGCAAATAAGTATTTAGAAAGTACAAGTGTTATGGGTTTATGTGCAAAAAACCGTGTGATCAAACGAGCAAGAGTTTTCTGGGGCATATCCTTGAAGAAGGCCCTCTCAGAAGTCAAATTTGGCCCTGTCATTTACCTTATTGGCTGACTTACCTCAAGTCAAGTCAATTCAAATCAATTTATTTATATAGCACATTTAAAAAACAACAGGAGTTGACCCAAAGTGCTTTACAAAAGAGGCAGGGAGAGTAAAAACATTAGGATGAAACATTGCTTAGCTTAGCTTAATATAGCTCAGAGCTAAGGCATCACAGAGGTCTAAAACAAGAAATAAAACATACAAGAGCAAATAATAATAAAAGCAGGTACAAAATTTAGAAAAGGCAAGTCATAAAAGGACAAGCACTAAAAATCACACAAGAAGTAATAATAAATAAATAAAATAATCAAGGAGGGGGCCTCAGACTGAGTTAAAAGCACAGGAGAAAAGATGGGTCTTAAGACAAGATTTAAAACTAGAAATGGTGGGACATGACTTGGGGGGAGAGTATTCCAGAGTTTGGGAGCAACTACTGAGAAAGCCCGGTCCCCTCTGGTCTTAAGGCGAGTGCGAGGGACTGCAAGAAGGTTCTGCGAGGATGACCGAAGAGATGTAGGAGCAGAATGCGGAGATAAAAGCTCAGTAATGTAAGATGGAGCTAATCCATTAAGAGCTTTAAAAACAAACAGTAAGATTTTAAAATCAATTCTGTACTGTACAGGGAGCCAGTGCAGTTGGGCTAAAACTGGAGTTATGTGATCTTTTTTCCTGGTGCCTGTTAAGAATCTCGCAGCTGCATTTTGAACTAGTTGTAGTCTGGCTATGTTGGACTGACTAATACCAGCGTAAAGTGAATTACAGTAGTCAAGTCGGGAGGAAATAAAAGCATGGATCAGTATTTCCAGATTATTCTGAGAGAGGAAGGGCTTAAGTTTAGCTATTGAGCGCAGTTGATAAAAACTGCCTTTGACCACATTACTGATTTGTTTATTAAAATTCAGAGAGCTATCCAATATGACGCCAAGGTTTCTGACCACACTATGTAGATTAGCAGACAGGGGACCAAGAACATTACTTAGGTTAGCAACAGCACTTGGAGAACCAAATAAAATAACTTCGGTCTTACTGTCATTGAGCTGGAGGAAATTGCTAGCCATCCAGGATTTACTTTTGTCTAAGCAGCTAAGTAGCTTAGTCAGGGCACAGGAGCTGCTAGGTGTGACAGGGAGATACAGCTGTGTGTCGTCCGCATAGCAGTGATATTGAATGTTGTACTCATTAAGGATAGAGCCTAGAGGTAGCATGTACAGAGAGAATAGTAGCGGGCCTAAGATAGAGCCTTGAGGGACACCACAGGTAATAGGGGCAGTGGAGGACGAGTGGTTACCCAACTCAACAGAGAAAGTTCTATCTTTCAAATAACCAGTCTAGAGCTTTGCCTCACAAACCAACCTCATCTTTCAAGCGTTCTAGCAAGATGTTATGATCGACCGTATCAAATGCTGCACTGAGATCTAGAAGTAACAGAATGGCACAAGAACCAGAGTCAACACAGAGAAGGACGTCATTGTGGACTTTTAACAGTGCCGGGTCTGTTCTGTGCAAGGCTCTAAAACCTGACTGGAATTTATCTAAAATGTTAAATCTATTCAAGTAGGATGAGAGCTGTTGAAAAACCACATGTTCTAAAACTTTGGATATGAAAAGCAAGTTAGAGATTGGCCTATAATTTTTCAGATCAGAGGGATCCAGGTTAGGCTTCTTTAACAGAGGTTGAACAATAGCGTGCTTAAAGCCAGAGGGGACAACACCAGTAAATAAGGAGCCATTCACCATAGCAAGAATAAGAGGGCAAATGAGGGTAAAAACTTCTTTGAAAAGGCGGGAAGGAATAACATCAGAGGAACAGAGGGAAGGCTTCAGGTGAGAGACCACCTAGGACAACTGGGAAGGAGACACAGGTGAGAACTGATGAAGAAAGCATGTCGAAGTGTGAGACTCAGGAAGGGCAGAGTTTGAAGGTGTGATGTTGGCTCTGATTGTATTAATCTTATTGATGAAGTAGTTTAGAAAATCCTCAAAGATTTCTGGGGAGAAGGTGGTGGATACAGCAGTTGGGTTAAGGATGGAGTTGATAGTTTTAAACAGAACTCTAGGTCTGTGGGCCTGTTTATTGATTAAATCAGCATAATAGTCAGCTTTGGCCTTTTTCACAGAGGTTTGGTAGGGCTTAAGTTGGTCTAGGAAAGTGTCATAGGAGATCTGAAGTTTCTCTTTTTTCCATTTATGCTCTGCCACTCTGCAGGCACGTCGAAGAGCACGGGTGGAGTCATTTAGCCAAGGGGACACAGTGGTGGCCTTGACCCGCTTTACTCTTAAAGGGGCTACATGGTTTAGAGTGTCTATGCAAGATGAAGTGAAAAAGCGAACTAGCTCCTCTGTGTCAGAGCAGGTGGATAAAGCATCAGAAATATGAGAAAGGTGAGAGCTCCTAAATGTATTGGAGAAATTAGCAGCTGTGGTAGAGTTTATGGATCTTATGAGGGAGTGTGGTTGGAGGGGGGTGGGGGGAGGGCTAATCCAAGAAACTCAATCAACAGGTGATCAGACACAGTGATGTTGGAGATCATCAGGTTGGCAATATGAAGGCCAGAGGATAAGACTAAATCAAGTGTGTGGCCCTTGTGATGGGTTGGGCCTAAGACAGCTTGACTTAGGTTGAAGGAGTCTAGGAGACTTAAAAATTCATTTACCATAGGTTTAGTTGGACAACACACATGGATATTGAAATCCCCTAAAATCAGTAATTTGTCAGAGCGAGTAACCATATGGGAGAGGAGATCAGAAAACTCTGAGATAAAATTACTAGAGGATTTAGGGGGTCTGTATACCAAGGCGCAGAGGACAGGGCACTGGGCATTAATAGCTAGAAGTTGTACCTCAAAGGAAGAGTACGTAACAATTGGCAGAAGTCTACATTTGAAAGAATTGTTATGAATAGTGGCTAAGCCACCTCCACGTCCAGACGTCCTAGGGGAGTTTAGAAAAGCAAAATTCGGGGGGCAGAGATAACCAAATGAAGACAGATCCCCAACATTCAGCCAGGTTTCAGTTAAAAATAGAAAATCCAGTTTATGTGAAATAACAATGTCATTCAAAATAAAAGTCTTATTAGCCAAGGAGCGGGTATTTAAAAGTGCTAAATTAACAGGTATTTGTTGTGCAGACAACGTCGGCGACACAATCTTATTAAACGTCAGCTGACGGAGGTTCGCCGCATTTACTCCACCACCAGAGCGGGGAGACTTAGCAACGAGGCGAGGGGTCCAATGCACCGGGATGTGGGCCGCAGTAGAGGATTGGGAAGAAGGCACAGGCAGGAGATTACAATGGACAATGCCACCGATTCTACGTCGCTTAGTTGAGCAACGAGTAGGCAGAGCGGAGAGGATAGTTGGGATACGGCCATAAGGAACGTCGACTTGAAGGAAGGATTTGCGGCGACAGCTCCGATGCAGATAGCGGGGCTGACGTGTGATGCCTACGCTAGCACGCAATGTGTATATTCCAACAGGAACACGAAAAGACGGTGAGTTCCATTTAAGGAGTTCAGTAGCAGAGAAAGATGCATCCATGGTTAGGCACGACGCAGTAAAGGCGCCGCATGTGCAGGTAATCCACAATGTCCATAAGGCGACGAGGTGGTGAGTCGCTGAGGCTAAAGGATGCTCGGGACGCATTTTAACTCCCCATTCAACAGGTCCGTCAATACACACACACAGCCAAGTTCGAAAACCTCGATAGGCCAGCTGCGAGCAGAAACACAGACCAGCACTCGTTTAACAGGACCGGGGGCTACCAGCCCTGTAAAACGAGGCTATGCCCAGCGCACAACAGTGAGGAAGGTGAAACTTACCCATGTGAACGCCGGGAAGAGACTGCGGTAACTACAGCAGAGAGGGCTCGAGTTAGACTGGTGACATGTAGAGAGCAAACCCGAGGTGCAGATCCTACCTGTCTTTAATGAAGCTCAATGTACAGTTAATCAATTCCTAGCCATGTGGAAACCTGTTTTATGCTAACCTGACATTCCAACAATGAAATTGACATACATAAGCTGCCTGCACCTCATTTTAGTAATGTGTCACCTGTTTGAAGTTTGGCCTGGAAATGTGCATGTTAGTTCTGCCGCATAACTTGAAAAACTGGACTGTTCCATTACTTCTAGTTCAGTGCAACTGCCTGCTTATTCATTTTTAGCTATTTTACATTAAAGTGTAGATCTTTGTGATTAATCATATGTGTCCTTAAATGAGTACTACTAAATGCCTTGGCGCACGAGGTTGATTTGTGAATGGTACCAAACGGTAACGTTAATGACATGATCATGAGTCTCAACTATGTGTTCTGAAAATACCTTTATATCATGTTATAGAGCTGTTATATGCAATCAAACCTCATTTTAGTCTAATATATCCATAAATCTTTGGTAAGGTACCCCAAATGCCATCCCCTGGTGCAGTTCACTTGCACTCATACTGACTTTGACAAGTAAATGAACACAAAACGTCTGAAATTTGCATCAAAACAACCCCTCAAGTCTTTATTTGCCCACTTTACCCCCCCAGATCAATCATAATACTTTGCTAAAACAAGTTATATTAGTTTTGCAGCCTACAGAAGGTATCACTGCACTAGAAAACAGGGCAAATAACGTGAATGACACGGATAACGTAAATGACACTCTTTATGGATATCTTCAGAAAATCACTACAGCACCCCGGTTTGGAGCTAAAAATGGCATTCTTTACATTAAACTGATTAAATATAGTTAGAAGAACCACCTGGACTTTAGAACCATTATGACAAATGACATGGACGGTATCTGACGTCATAAAAAAATCAGAATAATCACAGAAATGCCAAGTCTCACGCATTCTGCATGAGTCTCCGGCTTCTTAGTGGCATTCCTGTTCCTGTGCCGTAGTCAGCAATTATTAAATCAATGTGCACTGAAGAAATTCACACGCGGAATTTCAGTCATTGTGCATTAAGTTAATCAGTTTCACGAGCATTACGGTAGTTTTCCCCACTAGTGACATGGCAATCAATTATGACTCGGGAATTCTCACGCTTGTCTTTACTGAGGGATTGAGAGCAAAGGAATTGCATAAAGATGTTTCGAATGGTCTTATTTCATTTAAACAATTTAAACGATCATGAAACACATGCATCGTTTCCAACCCCTAAGTAAAGAGAAGCACGAGAAGTCCAGAGTCATAATCGCTTTCCATGTTATTTGTGGTGAGGTCCACCTTTACGCAAGTGAAACTGAAACTTCAATGCACAAGGACTTTTATTCTGCGTGAGAATCTCATTAATTGAATAATTGTGGACTACGGTGAATAAGCCTAAAAATGCGTGAGACCTACGCCGAATGCGTGAGACTTGGCATCTCTGTAATCATAAAAGATGTCATTTACGTTATCCCGATATGCATACTTTGTTTTCAATCTCCTCGTACTAAACTCACGCCAAACACCACAAATAAGCAGTAAATATGAAGATAACACTTATATAATCTGATTCAAATGCAAGAACATAGATGGCAAGTCATTTCAGAGACCTACAAGCATTGAAAACTGGGCGTTTGAAATTACGAACTAAAATGTCATTTACGTTATCCCGAAATCGATCCTGGGTACATAATCTAAAGCCAAAACAACACCAAAATACTTCTTAACAGAATTTAGACATCCCTATCAATGAAATCATGTAAAGAATTTACATTCAAACAACTTTCCCGACATGTTTTCTCACGAAAGTTTGTCGTTTACAACGTAGATGGTCATTTATGTTATCAAGTCAACAGCGTTGTATTCGGCGCAATGTTTCGAAACTCAGACATATTAACAAAACTTTCTTTCGGTCTAACCATCGAAAAACATCATAGAGAGTTTGGATCTTCGGCATGGTGAATCTCTGACACTTGTTTTACACTAACACACAGTCATTTACACCAATCAGAGTGTAAAAATGGCAAAAACTTACTTTTTTTCAATGTAGGTCAGGCCCTCCGACCCAAAACAGCGTGGGGACGCTTCTGACCAGAAGAGGAAGGTCCGCGGAAAAGGCAAAATACAGCGCGATAAGATTCGGTGTTAAGGCTGAAATCCTCCCGTGTTGCTTTGGATAACGTAAATGTCAGATAACGTAAATTACATAAATTTAATATTTTGGGCCATGGAGACGCTATTGTACATGTCAAAGCGAATCACAGGTATGTTTTGTTGTGTTTTGGACCGACTGGATGGGTTTAAAAGACTGGAAGTACCAAGGAACAAGCAGGTTCGGCACCACGTCGATAATCTAAGTGACATTCTTTTTTTTTTTTTAATAAATTTGGCATCTCCAATCCCACCCGAATCTGGAATGCCTAATTGGTGAACTATGTACAAGGCTTGCTCGTATGCAACCCCTTGCTGCCAATTCAGGAGAGTGTAGACAGTTCGCGGCTCTCCTCCGAAGCACGCGCCTGTCAGCCACCGCTTCTTATATACTCATTGGTTGAATCTTCGCAAGTTCAGAGCGAGGGTGGAGGATACCCGGACATGAACAGGCTTGGAATCTTCCTGACGAACGCCCGTCTCGCCAACAGGAGGCGCTAGAGCAACAAACAAGGCAACTATTATTTTCCCTCCCCGGCAGTCCCCTTCCCAATTTGCAACCCTACAGTGCAATAGCAAATTGTGCACTACTCTGAAAGAGCTGCCGACCACTGCCGGTTGGTACAAGGCGGGGATCGAACCCGCGACGTAATAGTCACTTCTGCTTCGCAACGCGATGCTTTACCGAGTGCGCTATCCGGCAGCTCTGTAAGTGACATTCTTAAACCGTACGCCGTCGAAGTCATGATAAGATCAGTCACCACCTCGAACCCAGTACCTATAGAGTAACTGTTGCTTTATTTCCTTAATAACTGCTTATTTGGCTATAATATTGAGTATAAGTGAAGTGTTTAATGCTTATTCTAGATTATGTTACTGATAGCTGTTCAAGGATAACATAAATGACATAATTTCATGGACATTTTACCTAGGAATGCTATGGACACAGGGTCAAGAGCAGGAATTTTTATTTGGTATGTCACTATGGCTAAAACTCCATACTTTAAAGGGAAACTTAGTTTTCATCAATAATAAGTGGTCTACATGCTAAAAAAACGTGTAATCATGTATACATTGCCTGTGGACATGCTTTAATTCTAGTATTTGAGGTTTTGAGATGACTTTAAGTAGCTATTAGAGGGGGAAAAATGGTCATAGACCCATGAAAGTAATATGTCCTTGGAGCTCCACTCATGCTCTTTCCATTAAGCCTATACTCTTAAATGAATTCCGATTTTTAGGGATTTTATAGGCAGTGGACAAAATAAAAAGGGGTGGGGTCGTTTTCGTGAGCCACACCCATATACTGCGCATTCCCTAGCCACCTGGGCCCGTTTGTCCAAAGCTTTGTTAACTTTAACCAGTGATTAAGTTTAAACCACAGTATCTATATCTCTAAATGAAAGCGCAGATGTTTGTTTGTTATTGATGCATTTTGTAGGTTTCCCCCTGATTAGTTTAAGTAGTGAAGAGCATTCGCGAGAATCTTATTTAGAGAGTGGTCATAATGTCATGTGTTTAGCGCTAACCAGCCGTTAAATTAACGGAGCTTTGAACAACCGGGCCCTGGTGTGTCATCAGTAACAAGGCTGCCACCGTTACAGCTGCAGTAGACATTTAACTCCAAATTTTCTTGACTGGATTTACGATGGACGTTTTTACACACTCAAATGTTTCTCTGGGCACCCAAAATTCAAGCCGAAAAAGTACTGATCTTAGTCGATACTGATGAAGGTTGAAAACGGAATTCTTTCCAAGTGGGTCGAAGGCATCCAGTTTTTGCATCGAATTGCATCAATCCAAGTCGATTTTTTTGGTTCTCGATCAGGAATACGTAGGAAACGTATTCCTGAACCCTTCACGAAACGGTTTGTGCAGTTAATAACGCTGCAACTGACTGCCATTATGACAAAAAGTGGAGTACAACTTTACTTCACCTAAAAAATCAATTGTCACGTTGTGGCTTTTTTGCCAACCACGGTAGTCAACAAACCCACGTGACCAGGTTCGTGACATCACGAGAAGTATTGCTCCGGTACGTTAAATAAAATTTCTGGCTAGAACCTGGCATTTGGACTCTCTAATGCCCCTGCAGCATTACAGCGTAGCATGGAGGAGATGTTAGGTCCCCTCAGAGATGAATGCTGCATCCCATATCTTGATGACATACTCTGCAACGCTAAAACATTTGATGAACATGTCGAGGCCCTCCGCAGCATTCTCCAGGATCTCTAGCATCAAGTTAAGACCTGAGGAATGCCAACTCTTCAAGCAAGAGGTCAGGTATGTGGGTCGCCTTGTGTCAGCTGAAGGGGTCAAGATAGACCCACAAGACCTGGAAGCTGTCCAAACCCTGACAAGCAAGAAACCTCAGACAGTTGGTGATGTGAGGAAGCTCACTGGGTTTTTGGGCTACTACCGGTCGTACATCCAGGATTTTTCCCGGATTGCAAAACCGATCTACGAGCTGCTCCAAAGCAAGCCAGGGAAAGCCCAGATTCCAACACGGGAGAAACACCAAACGACCACAGTTGCTTTCCCGAGAGCCTGTTGACTGGACCAACGAACACCAGGAAGCTCTTGAACAGCTGGTCACCCTCCTCACAAGTCCACCGGTCTTCGCGTGTCCCGACTTCGACTTGCATTTCACACTTCATACCGACGCGTCAGACCAGGGCCTGGGAGCTGTCCTTTATCAGCGCCAGCATGGAAAATTGGGAGTAATTGGATATGGATCACGAACTTTGACACCAGCCGAACGCAATTACCATCTGCATAGTGGAAAACTAGAGTTTCTCGCATTGAAATGGGCGGTGTGTGAAAAATTCCACGACTACTTATACTATGCCCCCTGTTTCACTATTTACATAGATAACGGCCCATTGACCTACGTCATGAGTACAGCAAAGCTCAACGCTGTCGGTCATCGGTGGGTTGGGGAACTCTCAGATTTCCGGTTCAATATCAAGTACAGGCCTGGAAAGCCAATGTGGATGCCGATACACTGTCACGCCTTCCTTTGGATATGGAAAAATATGAAATGTCTTGTACAGAGGAGTTCTCAAATGATCCAGTGCGTACCTCATGGGATGAAAGTTGAGCAGCAAAACAGAAGAACGTAGCCTGGGTTGCAGCACTCAACGTCTCCTCCCTAGATTCTCACCAGCAGTCTCATTCTCACCTGCCCACTGTCAGCCATGATGAGCTTGTAGAAGTCCAAAGAGAGAACCAAGACATAAACAGGATAATCGAGTTGAAGAAGTCAAACACAAAACTGACGGATGATATACGCAACAGAGTAAGTGGAGCCACTCAAAAGCTGCTTCATGACTGGAGCAGATTGTGCCTTGAAAACGACCTCCTTTGCAGGCGGATGAATGAGCGAAAGCAGTTAGTCCTTCCTTCAAAGCACAGAGCACTAGCTCTAAAACATCTTCACAATGAGATGGGCCATGTTGGCTCAAAAAGAGTGCTCCACCTTGCGAGGGAGAGGTTCTACTAGCCCTTTATAGCTAAAGAAATTGAGGACTATGTCACCTGGAAATGTCCATGCATCAAAGCTAAGAAGCCTGTGACACATAATCAAGCTCCCATGGGAAGCATTTCACCCAACTTCCCTCTAGAGCTTGTGTGCATTGACTACTTGCATTTGAAAACCAGTAGTGGAGGATATGAGTATATTCTAGTGGTGATTGATCATTTTACTAGATTTGCTCAAGCATATCCCACAAAGAACAAAAGTGGAACAACGGCAGCTGAGCGTATCTTCAGCGATTTCATACCCCGGTTTGGATATCCAGCAAAACTACATCATGACCAGGGCCGTGAATTTGAGAACAAACTGTTTCGAACATTGCAACAGCTGTCTGGAGTCAGCCATTCAAGCACGTCACCCTACCACCCTCAGGGCAACCCGGCTGATAGGCTGAACCACTCTATACTCCAGGTGTTGAGAACACTGACTGAAAATGAGAAGCTGAGGTGGAAGGATCACCACCCACATGTTATACACGCATACAACTGTACCAGACATGAATCTACTGGCTACTCACCCTTTTTCCTCCTCTATGGCTGTCATCAAAATCTCCTAGTTGACTTGCTGTTTGAATTAGCTGGAGAAAATATACTATACTCACCGAGAGGATACACAGAAAAATGGGCTGCGAGAATGTCAGAGGCCTATTGGATTGCCAATGAAAACAGTAAAAAATCAAGTGCAAGGGGGAAAGTGACATATGACAAGAAAGCAAAAGGAGTTGTACTACAACCAGGAGACAGAGTTTTAGTCCGCAACCTCAGTGAACGTGGAGGACCAGGCAAATTAAGATCGTACTGGGAGAAGACGGTTTACATAGTAAAAAGTCAACTTGCGGAGAGTCCTGTGTACATTGTCTGTCCTGAAACTGAAAGCCAGAAGATAACGAGAACACTGCACCGTAATCTCCTATTGCTAGTAAACGACTTACCTGTTGAGGTCACTCCACCTGATGCCAGACCTAAAAGGAAAACACATCACAGACAAAAGCAAGCAAAAGTGACAGACATGCAAAGACAAGCAGACTCGACTGACAGTACTGAAAATGATTCAGATGATAACTGCAACTCGGGATTCTGGTTACGGATACCTGCAAAAGAGACCGAGAAAAGACCTGTTACCTACCATGAAAAACTCACCACACATCAGAGGAATCCTACCCGAGAACTGTTTTTTTTTTAATCTTTTTTTTTTTTTGTTTTTGAAAAATTTGTCATCTCCAATCCCACCCGAATCTGGAATGCCCAATTGGTGAACTATGTACAAGGCTTGCTCATATGCGACCCCTTGCTGCCAATTCAGGAGAGTGTAGACAGTTTGCGGCTCTCCTCCGAAGCACGCGCCTGTCAACCACCGCTTCTTATACACTCATTGGTTGAATCTTCGCAAGTTCAGAACAAGGGTGGAGGATACCCGGACATGACCAGGCTTAGAATCTTCCTGACGAGCCTGAGGAGGCGCTTTGAGCAACAAACAAGGCAACTATTGTAATCCTTCCGGCAGTCCTTCCCAGTTTGCAACCCTGTAGCGCTATAGCCAATTGTGCGCTACTCTGAAAAAGCACCACTGCCAGCTGGTGCGGCAACCCGCGACGTTATTTACCTGAGCTATCCGCAGCTACCCGAGCTCAAACACCTGCAAGGGAAGAAAATCTTACTGTATTTGATTACCCACCAAATCTTGACCTGTTATCTGAAGAAAGCAGAGCAAGAGAGAGACAAAATAATGATGAAAACCTACCTGGCACCACCAGATCTGAGGAAGAGGATGGAAACGATAGGCAGCTGGACACTGACTCAGAAGGTTGGCACTTCACCCCCCCTGTAGGACACACTCACACAGAGGTTAGAAGGTCCACTCATGAGAGAAAGCCACGACGGGTTTTCACATACGAGTCATTAGGTGAACCGTCTGTGCAGGCCCCTACGACAGTTAATTCAGTTGCTGTACGCACAGCACAATACTCACCTGTTATGGATGCACCTCCGTGCACTTCATCTCCACACCCACTAGTCCTAAACAACCCACCTCTTTGTATGCCATGTTCACTCCCCATCTTTTACACACAGACCCCATACATCCCAGATGCTTACTATGCACCAGCTGCATATACTCCATCCACAATGTTTGTCTGTTAAATAGAGATTTGAGGATTAAGGAGCCCGGTTAAAAGTTTGAGATTAAGGTTTCGGGAAATGTCAGGAGCCTTTTTTTTTTTTTTTTTTCCAAGGAGCGTGTGATGCCCACAAGTGTGTGATCACATCTCTGATATCATTTTTGGTTTTGGTTCATATTAAAATTTTATTTAATTCAAATATCAAGCAATAAAATATATGCACATCAGTTTGCAATCTCAGGAGTTGCCAAAAAAGTAAAAAAAAACTTGAATACTGGCAACCCCTTTACGAGTATGACATATAAAACAATAAAGTGCAAAATACAAAACATACAAAGCAAACAGGAAACATGTAAGGGTGCTACATATTCAATGGTAAATTACAATAGATTAAACAAAAAGAAATAACATGAATATATAAAAGTACGTAATGAAGTGGAAGCGATCAAGACAGACTCATTCCTCAATTTACGATTTAAAATCAATGAACGTTTAAATAAAATTTCAATTAAAAATAAAAATATTACATAAATAAATCGAATAGGCAAATTTGACTTTATGATGTGAGTGAATATTTGTTTCATTTTGTATTTTGAAAATGTTGTCTTTATTTTCTTTCTGCGCGTACGTTAGTTCTAAGCCAGTATGGTATAATTGCTGTGGCAGTTGTCCAATGGTAGTTGGCAGTTCGAGACTGCGGTTGCCCCGGAAACCGTAGTAGTCTGTGCGACGCTGTTTTTCCCTCACAACTGTAGACATTCAGCAAAAGCAAGCCACATCTCCTGACTCACTGTTATTTCCCTGTATCGCAGGACATATATACATATATATGACTGTTCATGGGTGCTGTGGTCCAGTACCCATTACACATGCAAGTAGATATTATTTCGATAGTCGAAATGAGGGAGCCTTATATGCACCACATGCAAACACACTGCATTTTTCAGAATTTGGCTGGTTTTTCGTAACTTCTTGTATTTCAGCAACAACAAAAACAGAGTAACATAGAAACATGTCTTGACTAGAAATTAGCAAAATTATTTGCTGAGAGATGCACATATTCAAATTCGACAAAGTACCCTCCCTTAGCCTTGATTAAAGCCTGACATGTCATAGGCATTCTTTCCAGCAATTTAAGGATTGGACTTCCTGGTAACTCATTCCGGGCACGAGTGTTCCTTCATGAGCTCACTTGAACTTGATGGGTGACTTCTCTGACTGCCCAGTCAAGTTCATCCCACAGCAACTCAAGTTGAATTTTGAGATTTTCAGTTGTTAGCAAGCAACATTTTTAGTCAATACAAGTGTCCCTTAGGCATTTTGTGTGCCTTTGTTGCTCAAAATTAACTTTGAGATGACAAAAACTGGCCTAATTCTGAAAAATGCTGGGTGTTCATAATATTTTGGCCTGTGGTGCAATACCTGACCATTTGCTCTACAAACTAGACCGAAAACAAATTGAAAGTTGTATGGCTATAAATACTTGATGCAATCCTCCAATGTGATGTAATCTAGTCCCCCGAATGAAAAATATTGCAAACTTATGCTCACAGTCTCCGTGTTTGCAATACATACCGACAACGTAATTCTCTGTTGTACATTATGCAATACTCTGAAACATATTATCATATATTTATTATATAATATAATATCATATTATCATATATTATCATATTACCACCGTAGTGGCATGAAGTTTTGCAAATGTCGCTATTTCCGATCAATCCACAAGCAAATTAATGCTTATTTCAGATATAACTTGAGTTCATGCTATTTCTCTGAGAATATCAGAGCATCCGGTGGTCGTGTTTGATACCAGGGGAAATAGACTATGCAAAAGCCATGGGTTGGCTTTTACAGTCATAGCTAACATACAAATATGAAAAATTATTATTTAATGGAAATAATTAAAATCTATCTAGCGGAACAACTTACCATTTGCCTCAGTCATATGCATCTTATCCAGGCTTTATGATTTCTCGCAATGTAAGAGTGAATACTCAATGACAATGGGAAATTTAACTTCCAACGCGTTTGGTATGTGCGGAATAGACATTTGGGTATTGTTATTTTGCCTCAATTACTTCTTTTGAGAACTATTATCCTGCACGCACTAATCAGATGAAATTAAACGCAAAAAGTAAGGTCTCTTTATGCAGTAGTTTATGACCCCTCAAGAATGAGTTTATGATTAAAACGGCAAAGCCATGCTCCTTTTAAAAACAAAGATTGTCTACCATCAGATTAAACAGGTATAGTTCATCGCAGAGCTGTGATTAAGATTTTACTGAACAAGATGTGCAGATAGGGATCATTTTCGGTCTTGGCCCTTTATTATAATTCATATTTTTTTACCGGAGGTTCACAAACAAGAGAAAAAAGTTCTGAATTTTTTAAAGGGACCTCTCAACGTGTTTGCACCTGTAACATTTTGTATTTATATTAATATTAAATGAGTGATTTTTATAGTCAACTGACAATGCTGTAATTTATTGTGGGTTTTTTTTTTTCTTCCCTTAGGATTAGACAAGTCGTGGACCTTTCGGGAAGGCTCGTAGAGCAGGATCACAGCTCAGAGCAGCAGCAGGAAAATCCCCCGTAGAGTCCAGACACTGGTGGCGGTGATGGCTGAAGGCTGACGAAGCTGGAGCGGCAGTACAGAAGGTCTGACGACAGCAGGGTGGCGTTGGGGAGGAGGAGGACCCGTGAACGGCAGCACGAGCAAACTAGGGCAGAGAGAAATGACCTTTTTTTAAAAAAGACAGCAGCAGAACGATTGGCTAACGATGCGAATTTGGTGTGCTATGGATGGATAGAGGAGATCAGCTGCTACACCGGCTGACAGCTCAATTGACAGCCCCGGACAGTGACTGCAGAGATTTACGTGTAATGGCCGGTAGAGGAAGGAGGCCAATTGCAGCGACAAGGGGGAAACGAGCAGCACGGACACAAAACAAACAGAGAATAATACAGACCACCGGAAAGTGCTCGCGCTTCCAAAGGACGTATAATAGTCCGAAACACGGAAGCAAAGCGAGATAGGAAAAAGGGAGAAGAAACTCCAATAATGACGAGAAGATAGAAAGTCAAACAAATCCTGACTATAGATATCTTCGGCTATAGTGCGTAGCTACAAACAGACACTCTAGCAAAGATGCGTGGCGAACATCCGGCTTATATAGAGTCCGGGGAAGCACCGCCCCAGTTCAGTCAGCCAGCTGGTTAAAGAATCTGATTGAAAAGAAATACGATTTCGTCCCCGGAGGAGAGCCACAAAGAAAAGTCCAAAACACACGCACAAACATCCAGAACCATGACATTACGAGTGAGCATGCATGTGAATGATAGGAAAATAAATGGAGTTGAAGTGCGCAAGAGAGTCTTCTTGATTGAACTTTTGCTAAGCATCATTTCACTGGTGTATTCACGGTCACTTGAGTATGTATTGCTTTATGTTGTTACAAGGAGGTTAGACAAACTGTTCATAATTACTATATGTAATGAAATGATATCTGGTAGCTTCTGCAGCCATGTATGCCAGTCTGGTAGCAGATCAGCCTTTATGGGGATATATGATTAATGTTTCATTTATTTGACCATTTTAGGCATGCAAGCTCCTGCCTTTTGAATAGTTTAAGGGTAACTCCTCCTGATGAATATTCAGTCTACAGTTACGTGCTCCACAAAAGCAGTTACATTCTTACAATGACATCATTATTGAGTCACCTGCGTCTACAGTTCTGCACAAACGGGTCAACCGATGACTTTAAAGCAGGGGTGTCAAACTGGTCCTTGAAAGGGCTAAGGGACTGAAGGTTTTTATTCCAACCGCGCAGAAGCACACCTACAACTACTCAACTGTGCAAACTGAGAGTAGTAGATTAAATCTGTTTTACCAGGTGTGCTTCTGCTTGGTTAGATTGAAAATCTGCAGCCCCTCAGCCTTTTTACGGATCTGTTTGACATGCCTGCTGTAAGGCACATTGATGGGTAGATTGATGCATTATGTTTCTGTCATCTGTAAGATTTTTTTCTGAATCCAAAAGCTTTATTGATTTTCACTTTGTTACTCAAAGCGTTTCTGAACATGATTGGGGAATTTTGTAAAGAAATACGCTCTCTGTGCCGCAGGATTTGATTGATTCTCAGACACGGTCCAATCCCTCTTTTTCCACAGTCTCTCTCCCTCCTTCAATCTTGAGTATGGAGATTACTCATTGAATGGTACAGTACCAGTCAAAAGTTTGGACACACTTTGATACTGCGACAGCGCTCTGTTTTTAGAGAAATTTAAATTGCTTAATTTCTCTATTCAATCTCAGATGGAATCTGGAAAGAGGTGAACAGTCAGAAGTTAAAAGAGAATAATTTACTTGTTTGAATAGTGCCCATAATTTTGGAATAATCAAAAAAGTATTATTTTGCAAAGTAAACAGACAAACAAGCTCCTTCCATTTTCCAACGGCTGAGTGAAAGTCATGCTGTTTTGGAAATTATCGGGCAAGAAGGTCAATGAGAAACAAACTGCAAGTGCAGTTCATCTTTGGGACCTTAGACAGCTGCTCAGCTGCAAACTCATTATAGCCATATAACTGCCCCGGTTAATGAATTCTGAACCACTCCCAAAGTGGAGGAGGGTATTGGGTGGAACTGCGGATGGGAGATTGGGGCGAGTGCGATGTTGTACTCGGTCTGGGACTGTACGAACGTTGGGCGTCTTCAGGTGGCGAGACTCAGGGTGGGGCTTGCGTCTCTTGTCAGAATCCATGTGGCTCCTAACCCCCCCAGGGTCCCAGGTGTTTCTTGCTTCCTTCTTGGAGAGGGCAAGAGTGGGAGGGACTTAGAAATGAGACGAGCGGGGATTGTGGGAATGTAGGAGGTATACATAGGCGTAAGGATGAATAGGAAGGCGCATTGGGAGTGCTCCTGTTCATTAACCTAAGTTATCGGGAACTCGATATCGAGAACGAATGTAAGGTAGTCATCCAGTTCTTGCCTCCGATGAGGAAGGGACTGGCAGATTTTGTCTTGGTAGAGTGAAAAGGCGAATGCGAATTCGGTAGGAGTAAGCTCTTTAGAACGAGCTGGGGTCAGGTGCTTGAGCTGGGAGGGGCCGAGGATGTTTGGATTTCGCGGCTGAAATGTGAATGCGAAAGGATCGTTGGATGAGCTGGGCCAGGTCGACATACATACCCGATAAAATCTGTTGTCTAAGTGTGGGGTATAATGGCAAAGGGTTTGGAGTGGGCTGTGGGGGGCGTATGGGGGGGGTAGAGCAGTGGCTAGTGCGTATTGAGGTTGTGGTGGGGGAAACTGCAAGGGGCCAGTTGGCGTAGTTGATGGGAGGGGAGGACCTGTCGGAGGAAGCACAGGATTAGTAACATGGGGGAACAGGGAAGGGGGAGGGAAGGGGGCGGGGAAAGAAAGTGCAGTGGGGAAGAGAGGAGCAGTCTGGTCTGCGAGTAGACTTACAAGTCAGTCTCTAGATGCTTCGCTTGTCTGGAGACTGATGACATTACCCCAGTTTTCGTTACTAAAACTGGGTGGAGACAATTACAGATTTTAAAAAAACTGCATTGCAGAACCATTCCTAAGTCTTTTGAGCGGTCCTTCATATTGGGGCCGGTGACTTCCTGAAGTCGTGTGCTTGTAAACACTGTCCTACCAGCAACAGGTGTCATGGGCAAGGTAATGGGATGTCTCAGTTGCGCTCACCAACGAAAAGTCCTTCAAAGTGTGTGGATACATGTCGCGTTTGCGGCGAAACATTTTCATCGGCTGTGGAAAGTTTAAACTCTCTGGAATTGGAAAAGAAACTAGTCAATCAATACATTATTACCGCAGAAGTTTCATGTGGGCGTGAACTATAAGTGTGCGTTACGCAGATGAGCCTTAGCAAATAATTAAGCTATTGGCTATCAACACGAGTACTGAAGAGGATATAAGGGAGCTGTGGTATATACTTGCGTGCCTTCATCAATAATCCTGCCAGTAGGTGGCAGAGGATCCCGTGGTAAACCATGTACAAAAAATGTACTGTGACTCGAGTTAGACTGGCAGAAAAATAAACACCGCTCCTCTGAACTAGCCTGCCTGCTAGCTTTCATTCATTCCATGTATACAACATATTGGCGACGAGGATGGCTCTGCTTGGGATTTTGCCACCTCCGGCATTTTTACAAAGCCAAGGTGAGCCTATGATGCCCTTTGAAGTAGGGATTTGCATGTTTGATAACTACGTGCTTGCTCTGGCCGACGAAATGGGAGGATAAGAGGAAGCATGCTCTGCTCATACACACAGTCGGCGCGGAGGCTCAGTGGATTTTCTACACGCTGCCAGCAATTGGGGATTCCTCCGAGGATGCACTAAAGGCATCAGAGACATTTTTTGTGCCAAAGCTGAATGTCGTGGCGGAGAGGAATAAGTTTCGCCAGAGAGCTCAACGAGCTGGTGAGTCTACAGTTCAGTACGCAGCTGCTCTGCGGGAGCTAGTAGTTACATGTGAGTTTGGAGCATTATCCGACGATATGATAAGAGACCAAATTGTGGAGAAAACATCCAATGCACGGATCAGAGAGCGCTTGCTGCTTGAGGACAAGCTTACGCTTGAAAAGACATTGACAATTTCTGCTCAGATTGAAAATGCGGTAGCCGAGGCTAAAGCAATAGCTACAACAGGAGGAGCAGCCGAAGCTGTTGTCGGCATGGTGCGTGGGAATGCTTTTCGCGGCGGAAAGCAAAGGCAGCTAAAAAACTCCATCTTCGGTCCCAGACCGCCTTCAAAGACTGCCGCCTCGAACGGCTCCACGGCCGCAGATAAGACATGTTACAGATGTGGATCGTTAACACACATTGCAAGTTTCCCTAAGTGCCCGGCTAAATCAGTCACGTGCAGACAGTGTAGTAAGCAGGGACATTTTGCCAGAGTTTGCAGGAGCAGGATTGTTTCATGCAATGTTAGAGAAGTATCCAGTGACAGCGTCACTGTGCTACAAGTTAATGAGGATGACGCAACTACACGGAGCAGTAAATTAATGTGTAGCGTCTCAATGAAGGCTCCAGGTGGCCCTACGATTAAAGTTGATCTGATAGTGGATACTGGTTCTGGTGTCTCTATCCTCCCTGAGCATATTTACAAGTCTCACTTCAGCCACGCCCCTCTCCTAAAGCCCAGAAAAACACTTTGCACATACACAAAGAAACCCATACCGGTGCTTAGCTGTTTGGAACTGACGGTGACATACATGACAAGCTGTACGTCTCAGTACATTCATATTGTACCAGCAGGAACACCCATCTTAAGTATGGATCTCTTTGATGCTTTGCACCTGGAAATCAGAGATGGTTGTATCACTGCTAACACGTCCCCTGTTGTCCTGGTACAGTACACAGCTGCTGAAACTGACACTACAGATACCAGAACAGTTACTGGATTTGTCCACAAAGTCAAGGTAAGACCTGAAATACAGCCTGTGCAGCAAAAGCTTCGGCGTCTGCCCTTGGCCATACGGGATGCAGTGTCTCAGGAGCTACAGAGACTGGAAAAAGACGGTGTCATTGAGCGCATCAACTCATCTCCATGGGTTTCACCCACAGTAGCGGTGCACCGGAAGTCAGGTCGGCTCAGGATATGCCCAGATCTACGAGAACCCAACAAGGCTGTGGTCGTCGACAGCCATCCACTGCCACATATTGAGGAGGTTTTTCATGAGCTACGAGGAGCACAAATATTCTCATCTATTGATCTACAAAATGCATATCATCAGCTACCTCTGCACCCTGAGAGTCGAGACCTGACTGGTTTTATCACTCATGATGGACTTTTCCGGTTCACCAAGGTCCCCTTTGGTCTCGCATCAGCCCCAAGTGCATTCCAGAGGATGATGTCACAGATTTTGGCAGGTTTGGATGGTGTACAGTGTTATTTAGATGACATCATTGTATATGCTGACACTCCTACGCTGCATGAGACACGTCTGAAAGCTGTGCTGCACCGGCTGAACAACAGTGGACTAAAGCTAAATGTGGCAAAATGCCTATTCAGAAAAAATGAACTTTAATTTCTGGGCCATGTTGTTTCTGCTTCGGGAATCCGTCCCAACCCAGACCATGTCACTGCGATAACAGAGGCTCCTCCCCCTCGTGATGCCACGGCCCTACACTCCTTCCTGGGCCTCACGGGGTGGTATTCAAAGTTCATCCCCTGCTACGCCTCTGTTCTGGAACCGCTTCGTGCTCTGCTGAGGAAATGTGCAGACTTTGAATGGACTGATGCTGCACAAGAGGCGTTCACTCGCATTAAAGAACTGATTGCCACAAGCCCAGCTCTAACACTGTTTGACCCTGCTCTTCCTACCCTTGTCACTACAGACGCCTGTGACTACGGAATAGGCGCAGTGCTCACTCAGCTGCATGGAGACATTGAAAAGACTGTTGCATTTACATCCAGGTCCCTTACTGACTGTGAGAGGAAATATTCGATCATAGAGAAAAAGGCTCTTGCTTGTGTGTGGGCAGCCGAACGTTGGCGTACGTACCTATGGGGAAGACATTTCACCCTGCGCACAGACCATAGCCCACTTACAGCCCTGCTGTCTACCAAAGGCTTCGGAAGAGCAGGTATGAGGATTTCAAGATGGTCTGCTCTCCTCATGTGCTTCAATTATACTGTAGAATACAAGCCAGGTCGTGATAACATCATAGCAGACTGTTTGTCACGCATGCCACTGCCGTCTTCCAACCCACAAGAGCTGGATGAGGACATGATATCAATGGTGTCTGTGGACCTTGTAGCTGTCACTACAGAGCAGCTACACACTGCCTATCAAGATTGCCCTGTGCTGCAGCAGGTTATTTCTTATCTGAGAAATGGGTGGCCCCGTACAGCTAAAGGCCTTGACCCGGCCCTTCTGCCCTTCTACCATGTACAGACTGAGCTGGCTGAACTTGATGATTTCCTGGTTCGAGGCACTCACCGGGTGGTGATTCCCCTGGCCCTTCAGCCACGACTCATACAGCTTGCCCACGACACTCACCAAGGTATGGTGAGGACTAAACAGAGGCTGAGAGAGCTCTATTGGTGGCCTGGTATGGACACTGATGTTGAAGCTGCCATTAAGTCATGCACCACCTGCTCCCAGCATGACAAAACTGCCATAACCAGAGCTGCCCCACTGCAACCGGTGCCCCTTCCCAGTGCAGCCTGGGAAAAACTTGCCATGGATATTGTGGGCCCGTTCCACTCTGCTCCCCCCGACTGCCGTTTTGCCATCACATTAGTGGACTATTATAGCAAATGGCCTGAAATAGCATTTACCTCGGGTGTGACGTCTGCTACTGTCATTGCATTCCTGTCTGCTGTATTCAGCCGTGAAGGCAACCCCCTCGAACTTGTGACTGACAACGGCCCTTCATTTGTGTCTGCTGAGTTTGAGGCCTTCTTAGCATCTCAGGACATTATGCACTGCCGCGGCTCCATCTACTACCCGCAAAGTAATGGAGAAGTGGAGAGATGGAACAGAGTATTGAAGGACTGTCTACAAACAGCTGACGTTGAAGGTCAGCCATGGAAACCCTTCGTCACAGACTTCCTCCTCACTTATCGAGCCACTCCCCATGCAGTGACTCAAGTATCCCCTGCGGAACTTCTACATGGCCGTCCTTTCCGCACCAACCTGAACATCAAAAACATCGCTCCCCCTCGTGCATCTGCTCAGCGTGAGGCTGTGAGAGACGCTGTAACACTGAAGCAAGCCAAAGTTAAACGCTATGTGGATGAGTGTCGTGGTGCACAGTCTCCAAAGTTTCAATGTGGTTCTTATGTTCGGATCAGGAAGCCAGGAATCATAAAGAAAGGACACTCCAAGTTCACACAGCCCCTCCAGGTTGTTGCTCAGAAAGGCCCTGCAACCTACGAACTTACTGATGGTAAAGTATGGAACGCCATACACCTGTCCCCTGCAAGTTGCCCTTCCCCTGATATGCGTGCACCCAGTACATGCGTACAGCCTGAGGACGTTTATGTACCCCCTCAGACGTCCCCACCTGCTCAACCACCTCCCGTGCCCGGGCGGAGTTGCAGGCAGATTCGGCAGCCTGCATGGCTGAGAGATTATGGCACCTGAAGCCTGACTTTTTAAAAAGAGGCAGAATGTTGTGTGCTTAATGGACTGTTATATGTGACCAACTTGGTTTATGGACTGTTACACATTGCACAATTTATGATGTTATGGTCAGTTCAAGTTAATGGATTTTTCCACATCAAGCTCTTTACAGTCAACACAATATCACAGAAGAAGTTTGAAATTTATCTTAGGACAAATGTGTCACTGTCTTGTGATGTTTAAATGTTTTGCTAAGAAGTACTGTTTACAGATTACAAAGAATACTAAGATACTCAGAAGTTAATTTCAGTTTGTTAATTCTATTTCATTATTTCCTACCTGGCAAGGTTGGTTACTATTAATGTGTTGACTTAGCTATACATATACATTGCATACATCTGTTCGCACTTTATTGAGAGGAAATATTCTTAAAACAGAGGGATATGTGGTATATACTTGCGTGCCTTCATCAATCATCCTGCCAGTAGGTGGCAGAGGATCCCGTGGTAAACCATGTACAAAAAATGTACTGTGACTCGAGTAAGACTGGCAGAAAAATAAACACCGCTCCTCTGAACTAGCCTGCCTGCTAGCTTTCATTCATTCCACGTATACAACAGGAGCGCTGAATTCATTGATGGAGGAATCTATGCGTAAATCCATGGTAGGGAACTACGGGTTTTTCATATGTGATGACTATAATTGATCGCAGAATGACATAGTATCAATACCATGTCGAATTTTTGCTTCAGAAAACTGATTTTTCTTTACTGCTAATTGGGATACCATTGGCTCACTGTAGCTGAAGTGGTTGCTTCAGATGACAATGATTTTTTTCTGTAGCAAGAGATCTTTTTTTTTTTTGAACTACTGGATAGATACTACGGGCAAGTATATTGAGCAGTTTGCACATCAGGCTTAGCTGAGAAGTTTAACACTAGAACCGCCACAGGGTAAATTTTACCCGGTGCTGGTTTTAAAATGTGTGTAATTATATATCAATAAAATATTAAAGCCTGTATTTCTTTGGCTTTTCCTAAAAGTGTGTTGTGTAGGCCCAGGTGTTGTTAAAAACTTTTTACATTTCTCTGTATTCTAGAAATGACACTTTATATCTATTACCGCCATCGGGTAAAATTTACCAGATGCTGACACTCTAAATGTTTCCCGCTGTGGATTTCGCGCCAGTGTAGAACAAATGACGTTACTATGGCAATGCCACCTGTCACCTGCGGCGCTGTAATCTTATATCGCAGACCGTCAAAAAAAATGGCTAACAGAGGACAAAGAAAGCGATTTATGAATGTACAGCAGGCATTAGAAATGCTGAACGCACTCAGTGATGAAGACTCGGATGGTGGGGAAGTTTCAGGTCTGAGTGATCACTCCTGGGAAGACTCTGTATCTGAGGGATCATCATCGGACTGCCTTGAGTAAAATGTCAAGTATTTATATTTTATATTTGTCGTCTGTGTTGAGTTTTTGTCACATTGCCAGCAGCCTGCTGTGTTCGGTGAGGTGTGCGCCCTGGAGAGTTTGACATGGCAGTCTGGCTTGTATTGTTGAGCAAAGATGATAAAAATATATTTTTTCGTTAGTTTAAAATCTTATCTGAATTTTGGATTCTATTTGAATATGATTGTATCATGTATTTTACCAATTTTCAGTATCTGTGTTTGTTCTTTGGTATGCGCGATATGCGCGTCTATAAATAAACAACGGGGAGAAGCACCTTGTATTCTCCTTTTGCATCAATGTAAGTCTAATTTTTCGTTAGATAAAATAAATGTATTGAAATTTGTTAGTGTTTCTTTGTTTGAAATAACCATCATAACTTTGTTTGAACTTTTACTCCGTTTGAAATGCGCAGAGTGGATGGCGTTGAGAGCGTCACCGCGCGTGTTGTCATCTCAGACGTGCCAGCGGACACAGACGCAGAAGCGCAGAGAAGGATGACCTGCGCTGTGAAAGCTTACTGCAAACAGAACAAAACGTTCTGCAAGTGCATAAAGTGTGGGTCTGCAGTTTGCGGGAAATGCACAGCCAGAGTGCTGAATGTTTGCAAGAAGTGTGTGTAACGAAGGAGCGGTAGTTTTGTGTTCACCTGATGAGATAAACGCCCTGTTCTAACGTGTGGTTCTGGATCTGTTTATTTTCTGCGAATAATCTTATTAGATAATGTAGTTGTGATGAAATTTATTTTGTGGTTAATCATCCGTTCTTAGTCTGTTGTCTTTAAATTACCATCTTCTCTGGATAACTACTTTTTGATCATCGTTTTCAATTGGCTGTTCTTTTTCTGTTATTTCTGAATTAACTGTTGGATAGAACGTGTTGTATAAATAAAGAATGTTGTTGAATTATATTTTTGTTTCATTCTTTTAATCCATAAAGATTCTATAGACAATATTCTCAAACAAGTTGAGTTACAGAATTATAAATGAGCGACAGTGACGCTTGAAAATCAATGCATTCTAATGACGGGTAAATATTACCCGGTGGCGGTTTTAGGTATACAGCGCCCCCCGGCGGTTCTAGTGTTAATTCAGGCAACTCCTGAAAAAAAGGGATTTTGGAGTGAACTCGTCCATATTCTAAACCATGTTCGAGCTCAGCTTGCTTGTGCATATTCAATAACTGATCTAGTGATAGAATATTGTAACTGAGTGCATAAATTTGCAGCTCCATGTCCGCGGGTGGACACAGGGAATCCCTTGTTTTCTCTCCGAGATACAAAGTCGCTATATTAGACCCTCTTTGGATTACCTACGGAGGAGAAAAGGGGGAGCACACTATTTCCAGGAAAGCGTTCCTATTCAAATAAGGCGTTGCTTTCAAAGGGGCGTTGCTTTGTTAGCGGCGCCCTAGTAACTCTTTTGTATTATGATGTCCCCAGACAATCGTCTGGCACCGCGAGACTAGTCTGCGAGTAACCACGCAGAAACGAGACGAGCAGGGATTGTGAGAATGTTGGAGGTATATAAAGGCGCAAGTACGAATAGGAAGGTGCATTGGGAGTGGCCCTGTTCATTAACCTACGTTATCGGGAACTCCCCTTAAAAAAAAGAAAAAAGTGAGTATGCTCAGCAAATATGATGACAAATGCTCGTTAGTTTGATAGATTTAAGAATTAGATTTTTTCTTTTTTTGCAAAATAAAGGGTGCTTATTTTTTAAGATTTATTGAAAGAAAATGTGGTTATGTCCAAACTTTTGAGTGGCACTGTATGTGTCAGTATTTTTTTTTCAATAGGGAATAGTTTCAAGTTTCCAGCAATGTTTTGCACATTGCATTTGTTTTAAGTTTTACCTTTACAGTTAAAGTTTATCTAGTCGTGCTCAGGGTGAATTGGTAGTCCACACTGTGCTGCACACTAGCCGTATTTGTTTTAGCATGCGTTTATGTTGGTATATCGTAGCTTTTCCCTGATTAGTCTGCTATAGTAGTTAGAACTTTTATGTGAGCTGTTTGGCTACGGTTGCTTAAGTCTTGGATTAGTTGGATTACAGGACTTATGACAAGGGATCGGGGGGGATTCTGATTAAGGAGACTACTCAGTCCTAAGTGACATATAAGTCTCTTCATTTAATTCTAATCCCTTGTTTTAAATATAAGCTAGATGATAGCCCAATGTTTTACTCTTATGTCCAGTCGAGTGCTTTTGCACAGTTGTACTTTTAAAAATGACGTTGAGACGTTTTGTCTGTAATGTTTAGCCAGCTGTTTAGCCTATCTATTCTCTTGTATTTATTGTATTTATTAAGTCGATCAAATGTCCATACGTGGAGCTACTTTCATTCATGTCCAGTTATGCGAGCATCCATTTAGGTGTGCGTAACCCACCTTAAAGTTTGGTTACTAGGATCATAAATTTAGTAATGGTCAGTGCCCAATAAATAGATAAATATATAAATATGAATAAATAGAATAAATATGTCTTAAGGCCCATTCACACCAAGCGCGGATTTCCGTGCGGATTATTCGCGTGGATTTTTATAGGAGCTAATTCCATGGGCTCTAATGTAAGCTTGCACACCAAGGCGGAATTTCCGTGTGGCAGAAAAAACATCCGTGCGGACTTAAGCTTCTGCGAAAATCCGCCTGCAAAATTGTACTTTTAGCCAATAAAATGACTTGTTTTTATTGATGCCACAGCATTCGAACCTTTTGATTAGCTAGAAAGCTTGTAATCAGTTAACGCTTAAATTTAACGTGCCATCTTATAGATATGTGCGCAGTTACTTTTTCATAGTAGTTAGAGATCAAGCTAAGCATAGTTTTTTTTTTCGATTAACGTTTTCATATGTCCAATATTTGTGCTCCAAATCACAAAGCTGTGCGTCGCTGAAGTGCAAATTATGACGAAGCTTCGTCTAGGTTGGACAAGTTAAGTTTATTGAAACAGCCCCAGGTCCGGACATCAATAAGGAAAACGTTCGTTGGCTACGTCAGTGCAAAAGTAGACTGCGAGGCTAATGTTATGGTTCAGATACATACAAACAATGTCATCGTCGCTGCTGCTGCTATCATGGTTCATTTAGGTTAAATAATAACTCGCAAATTTGTTTTTCTGCTGTGCGGAATTGAAACACAAGAACGCGAAAATTTCACACCGAGTTCGGTGTGAATGGTTTAACACGGAATTTTCGTGCTGCGAATATTCCGCAAATCTGTGCCGCTTTTCCGCTCCGGCCCGGTGTGAATGGGCCTTTAAAGAGAAATAACAAGCAGCTGAGTTTGCATGATTATATTTATTTTCTTTTCATCATCTTCTTGATCTGGTTGAAAGTGAATGTACTCTCAGACTTCTATTTTGATGTATAGTCACCTCCTAGGTGACGGGGTTGTTTTTTTTTTAGATTTCACTTGAACGACTTGTAATCACTTGAATGAACGCTATTCATCTCCGTCCTGTACAAATACTCGTAAAACTGAAAATCACTTTTCTCTTCAAATCCCTTTTTATCAAATAATCTTCTTTTTCCTTTCTACATCTTTTTCACCCTTTTCTGAAGCTAGAAGACCCTTGTGTTTGTGTATAATTTGAACTTCGGTGAGTGAACTATTTCGCTGGCATCCGCTGGCGAGGGTCGGCACTGTTGGCTTCTAGTTCATTAGTTTGAATGGGATAATTAGCAACCGAGGGTAACTGAGCTAAATATTTAAAAACCTATCGGAGATTGACTTTTAGTGTACTGTTTTCCAAATATTGTTATTGAATTAATATTGTATTTATGTATGTTATTGGAGAAGATAAGTGTTATTAATGAATAAATCGAATTATATGATTTTAACAGTTGATGGTAACAAACTTCTGGTTCGGAGACGTTAAAAATAGAATGTTTTAAGGTGCGCACACAGTAGCCTGTGTGTGTGTGAGTGAGAACGGCACCTCTTCTCTCTCACTACCAATGACGCTAACATCGTAGTTTGTGCCAGATCTAATTGACACAGTATTGTTTAACTGTGGTTACAAGTAACCTCCCTTACTTGTATATATTTATTTGGTTACAGTAATTATACTGAACCCCTGTATATATTTTAGAATTGGAACATGATGAGATCTCATAACTTTGATAACTTTGATATTTGATATTAGATATTGATTATTATTCTCAAACTGCTGTATGCAGATTGGTTTTTTATGTACTCTGGATTTTGGATTCCATTGGATGGCGAGTCAGTCCCCTTGGATCCCGATCGAATTGTTCTGCCCATACTGAACTGGATTCCCAACCCCCTTGAACTCAACCCTCTTGGACCAGGCCTTGTTCTGTTCCCTGGACACAGATAAGCCTTCACACATACACTGATATTACACCTTACATACCCGGGTAACAGATTATTTCTTTTCTGTGAAACATTTTATTTGAAACTTTGCTCTTATTTGATACTTTGGGGTATTTTATTATTATTTTATTTATGTTTTTATTTATTGGTATTTATTATTCTTGATATTTATAAATATTGATTGAATATTCTTTGTATCCCAAGAAAGGAAATATTTCCAGAATATTATTATTGATAAATGTCTATTGTTTTCTTCTACACTTAAACAGTGTCTTTGTCAACTTACTCCCCCCCCCTTAATGCCGAACCTAGAACTGGCCTAAACCTTAACCATAATCGTAGAAACACCTCCTTCTACTTAAAGGTTTATTTTGTCAGGTAGAGCAGAGGGGTGCTACACAAAACTTGGCGAGCAGACAGCCAGGAGGGGGGAAGTGTTGACAATTTTGTAATTACTATATATATATATATATATATATATATATATATATTCTTTGCATTTACATATTTTCTATTGAACTTAAGGTTTCACATTGAAACTGTATTTGAAATGGATGTGGTTAGACAAAAGAACGTTAAAGTGCCTAATTCAGTGCTAGTCAGGGGTATGAGTGATAGTGATGCAGATGAGGAAATCTTTCGCTTCTTGGAGGAATATGGGCCTTTTTCAAGAGTCATTCACATAAGTAGCACTGACCCTGATTTAAAGAATACTGTCATCATTGAGTTTGAGTCAGGGCTCACGATAGAGAAGCTAGGTCAGCTACCACTCTATAGGCCTTCCCCAGATGACCCCAGCACTGTCCACTGCATTAGGCAGCTCTCTAGAGTTTATTAAAGATACGTTGGAAGTAGCTTAACGCAGACATACCTTGACTCCTTAAGAGACATTGCTAAACTGAGCGGTCTGGACTTGCAGTCACTTCTGCATGATGAGCTCTCCCGTCTCCAAGGTTCTCTTGGAACTAAAGCACCCCCTTCCTTACCATCCATCCCTGTTGAGAGCTCAGGTATCTCAACGATGCACAGCCCAGCAGCAACCTCTGACGACTAGCATACATCTCTTGATTGCCACAGTTCAGCTTCACTATCCATCATGGCAGCCGATGTTCTTAGTGGCACTCCTCCAGTTCAGCTTGACACTGATGTTCCCTCGCTCAGCAGACGACCATCCTACACTCTTCCTGTGAGTCAGCTCACAACGCCTGAGACACAGAAGGTGGTAGTGGAGCACATTTTTCAAGGCACTGACACCATGTCTTCACACAGCAGCACTAAGCTGCGGTCCTTCTCTGGCAGACTGCCTACCCCTAACCACAAAGTGGACTATGAGACATGGCGCAGCCACAGTTTCTCCTGTCTGATCCAAGTCTGTCTCCAAGACATGTGACACAGAAGATAGTGGAGTGCTTGTTGCCTCCAGCTGCCAACCTTGTCAAGCACTTAGGGCCTCAGGCTCATGTCAATGCCTATCTCCACATCCTTGATTCTGCTTACGGCACAGTTGAAGACAGCGATGAGCTCTTTGCAAAGTTTCTGAACACCAACCAGGATGCTGGAGAGAAGCCTTCTGCTTACCTGAGCCGTCTGCAGATAGCTCTTAACCGGGTTGTGCAAAGAGGAGGCATTCTATTGAGTGACTTTGACCGCCAGCTGTTGAAACAGTTTTGTAGAGGTTGCTGGAACAACACTCTCATCTCCAGTCTTCAGCTTGAGCGAAAGAAGAATGCTCCTCCTCCATTCTCTGCTCTGTTATTGCTTCTCTGGACTGAGGAGGATAAACAGGCTGCAAAATCCATCAGAATGTCCTAGCACTTGGGCCTCTCCAGAACCGAAGTCCAGTCCAAACACCATCACGTGTGGGACTGCAATGTACATGAGCTCGACATTGACACGCAGTTCACGGAGACACTCTCGGCTGGTAAGCAGCAAATGAGGAAGGAGATTGCTCAACTTAAAGCTCAGCTTGCCTCCCTGACAGCCTCACAGTCTGAGCAACCCAAAAAGTCTTCAAAGAAGAAGGAGGGTGAAAACAGAGCTGGACTGAAAGCCAACTCTGACCATGCAAAACACACGCAAGGTGACTGTTCTGAAGCATCCAAAGCCCTGGTACTATTTCATGTGTGGTGAAGATGGCCACATTTCATCAGCATGCAGTGGCTCAGCGAATCCAGCGCTTGTTGACGCTAAGAAAAAGGAGCTCAGAGAGAAGCAGCAGGCCTGGGACAGAGTCCATGGTGTTTCAGGTTCTGCTTATTTAAACCAGCATTAGTTCCTGTTATGGGGAAAACAGGAGCTGAGACACCCCCGTGCCCCACCGCAACCCCAGTGACTAAAGCAAGGCTCTGTTATGCAGGTTCTAAGCAACATCCCCACCTCCCTAGAGGGCTCATTGGTCATAAGTGCACTGCTAACCTCACCATCTCTGGCGTGCACTGCAACAGCTTGCTTGACATGGGCTTTCAGGTGACAACTGTATCTTTGTCATTCTATGAAGACCAGCTGTCCCATCATCCCATTCGGCCCATGAGCCATCTCCTTGAAGTTGAGGGAGGTAATGAACAGTCTGTTCCATACCTTGGGTATGTAGAGCTCAAGATAGCTTTCCCTAAGGAGTTAATTGACGCCGATCCTGAAGTACACACCCTGGCTTTAGTCATCCCCGACATCCGCTCCAGCAGTGACATACCTGTCCTCATTGGCACCAACACCCTGGACATGCTTTATAATGAGCACTGTGATCATCACACCTCCAGCCTGACCTCCCCTTTGCCTGGATATGCACAGATCTTGAAGATGCTGGCACTTAGAAAGAAACAGCGAGCAAGTGGACACCTTGGAACAATGACGCTGAGAGGTGAAGAGCAAAAAGTAGTCCCAGCTGGTGGAAAAGTTTCACTGGAGGGTCACGTGAGCACCAGCAATGTCACTGCTGAGTGTTGTGCCCTGATTGAACATCCAACCACGTTAACCCTGCCAGGTGGAATCTTTGTGGACACTTGCCTCATCACTTTGCCATCACAGCACCCCTTCAAGCTTCCTGTGTGGGTGCAAAATGAAACAGAGCATGACATCGCCCTGCCTGTCAACTGTGTCATTGCAGAGCTGACCACTCCCCATGACATCCTTTCCAGCCCCTCTCTGGAATCCAAGCAGACTGAAACAGTCAAGTGTTGACAGCTGTCCTACCAGCAGCCATGTTCAGCTGAAACACCTGACTAGAAGTTTGACTTTGGTGACTCTCCTCTACCAGAGTCCTGGAAGAACAGAGTCACGCACACCCTGAACAAGTTCTCTGCAGTCTTCGCCCACCACAAGTTGGATTATGGCCATGCGACCAAAGTGAAACGCCACATCAAGCTCAGAGATGAAACACTATTCAAGCAGCGGTCAAGGCCAATCCACCTGCAAGACTATGAGGCAGTCCAAAAACACCTCCGGACCCTCCTTGACGCAGGAATCATCCAGGACCCTGAATCTCCATTCTCCTCTCCCATTGTAGTTGTCAGGAAGAAAAGCGGCGGCGTCAGACTGTGCGTGGACTACAGAAAGTTGAACAACCAGACCATCAAAGATGCCTATGCACTGCCGAATGTGGAGGAGACCTTTTCCGCTCTCTCTGGGTCCCAGTGGTTCTCAGTCATGGACCTGAATTCTGGGTACTAGCAGATTGAGATAGAAGAGACTGACAAACTCAAAACCGCCTCCGTCTGTCCATTGGGCTTCTATGAGTTCAATCGTAAGCCCCATGGGAATAACAAATGCCCCCTCCTCCTTCCAACGGCTGATGGAGAAGTGCACGGGAGACATCAATTTGAAGGAAGTCCCTGTCTTCATCGATGACCTGATCGTGTTCTCCAAGTCTTTGGAAGAGCATGAAACCAGGCTGACCCACGTTTTGACACGGCTCAGGGAAAACGGCCTGACAAGTGCCGGTTCTTCCAGACCTCTGTGCTCTACCTGGGACATGACGTGTCAAGGGATGGCGTGCACACTGATCCAGAGAAAATAAGAGCCTTAACCACCTGGCCAGTGCCCAAGACTCTCAAAGAGCTGCAGTCTTTCCTGGGATTCTCAGGGTACTACTGCCGCTTTGTCAGAGACTACTCCAAGATCGTGAAACCCCTGAATGCCCTCACCACTGGCTACCCACCTGTCTGGAAGGGGCATAGGAGCAAGACTGGCAGTGGCGGGAAGTACTTCCATCCCAAAGGGCCGTTTGCAGACCGCTGGACTCCTGCATGTCAACAGGCCTTTGAAACCCTCATTGAAAGACTGACAACCTCTCCTGTCCTTGGGTTCACTGATCCAAAGCTGCCCTATGTGCTACACACTGACGCCAGCACCACCGGCCTAGGAGCAGCTCTGTATCAGGAGCAAGATGGTCAAAGCCGTGTCATTGCTTATGCCAGCTCAGGATTGTCATCCAGTGAGTCCAGACATCCAGCTCACAAGCTGGAGTTTTTGGCCTTGAAATGGGCTATTGTTGAAAAGTTTCATGATTACCTGTATGGAAACACCTTTACAGTCGTCACAGACAATAACCCCTTGACCTACATTCTCACCTCTGCGAAACTGGATGCAGCGAGCTACCGCTGGTTGGCAGCTCTCTCCACCTTCGACTTCAACATCAAGTACAGAGCTGGAAAGCAGAATCAGGATGCAGACGGACTCTCCAGACGTCCTCACAGTGAGGTTATGTGTGACTAGGCATCGCTGGAAGAACATCAGAGGATTCAGCAGTTCATCTCCCACCACTTGTCCTCTTCAGCTGCTGAGACCAACTTACCAGCTGATGTGGTCACTGCTGCCTGTCACAAACACCTCCTCTGCAATACTGAGCCAGAGTCCTCACCAGTGACGCTGGTCGAATCCCTCGCACTCCATCCTGAGGTGGTGCCAGTTGCCTTTGAAGAGGATAACTGCCCAGGACATGCCACCATCCCCAGGTTTTCTGAGGAAGAGCTTGGCCGACACCAGAGGGCTGATCCTATCATAGGCTAAGTCATTGCCCTGCTTGAGGTAGGAGAACAGGCCACACCCCATCTCCTGACCAACTCTCCAGAGCTCAAGTTGATGGCAAAGGAGTGGAGCCGCCTGGAACTCAAGAATGGCATCCTGTACAGGCACCGTCAGTGCAACTCCCAGCCTGTTTGTCAGCTTGTGCTACCCCAGGAGTTAAGACCAGCTGTACTCAGGGGTCTGCATGATGACATGGGGCATCTTGGGGCTGAACGCACTTTGGACCTGGTGAGATCCAGATTCTATTAGCCGAAGATGGCTGCTGATGTTGAGAGGAAGATAAAGTCCTGTGGCAGATGCGTCAGGCGGAAGTCTCAGCCAGAGAAGGCAGCACCCCTCATCAACATCCAGACCACTAGATCAATGGAGCTGGTTTGTATGGATTTTTTGTCTTTGGAACCTGATCGAAACACCAAAGATATCCTGGTGATTACCGACCACTACACCAAATACGCAGTAGCTGTGCCAACTAAAGACCAGAAAGCCTGCACGGTCACCAGATGTCTATGGGAGCAGTTCTTTGTCCACTACGGATTCCCAGAGAGACTCCACAGTGACCAGGGCCAAGACTTTGAGTCGCACACCATCAAGGAGCTCTGTGCCAACACTGGAGTCAGGAAGGTGAGGACCAGCCCGTACCATCCACGAGGAAATCCAGTAGAGCGGTACAACCGCACCCTCCTGAGTATGCTGGGAACTTTGAAAGATAAGGAGAAGAGCAGATGGCGTGATTTTGTGAAACCCCTCACCCACGCCTACAACTGCACTAAGAATTAAGTCACCGGTTTCTCCCCTTATGAGCTTATGTTCAGCAGACAGCCCCACCTTCCGATCAACATCGCCTTCGGATTGCCAGTTAGAGGTGTCCAATCTACCGCCCACTCTTAATATGTGAGAAAGCTGAAGTCTCACCTCAAGGAGAGTTATGAACTGGCCATGAAGAATGCAGAGAAGGTGGCTGTCAGAAACAAAAGACGATTGGACAAGTCTGTCCGTGCGTCTGCTCTGGCGGAGGGAGACCGTGTCCTCGTCCGAAATCTGCGGCTATGGAACAAGCACAAGCTGGCCGACCGGTGGGAACCCAGCATCTACTGGGTGATCAAGCAAGTGGATGACTTACCTGTATATGTCGTCCAACCTGAGGGGACAGAGGGTCCAACTTGCACTCTCCACAGAGACCTGCTGCTGCCTTTTGGAGTCCTGATGGATGAGGAAAGTGAAGAGCACATGGAAGTCAAAGTGAAGCGACGACCCAGGACAAGGAACAACCCTGTTCAGCTGTCAGAGAGTGAAGCTTCAGACTCAGAGAGTGATATCTCGTCTTGCTACTCCGGAGATCCTCTAAGTCTTCATGAGCAAAGGGTGACCAGAGTCTACAAGATTCCGCAGTGTTGCCATGACTCCTCAGCTGTTCTCCCAGCTGGACCTGAAAGGCGTGATGGAGATTTACCTGTGGGATGCCTGGATGATGCCTTGCCTGTCTATGGTGGTGTTGCTACTGAAAGTCCTGTCTATGCCGCTGCCGCTGAAGGTCCTGTCTGCTACCACTGAAGGTTCTGTCCCTGCTGCTGCTGCTGGAGGTCCTGTCCATGGTCCTGCCCCTGCTGACGATCCTGTCTGCGCCTGCTTCTACTGAAGGTCCTGTCCTTGCCACTGCCACTGAAGATCCTGTCTGTGCTGCTGCCACTATCCATGGCTCTGCCACCGCTAGAGGTTCTGTCCACAGTGCTGCTGCTGCAGGAGGTCCCGTCTCTGATGCTGCAGCTGGAAATGACTTACCTGAGCCTGTGGATGACTGCTGGAGAGAGATGGCAAACAAGTCTCAAGATGACCCCCTCTTTGGGAGAGAGCCCTCGGGAGCACCCGAAATCCATGAAGTGCCAGATGATGAAGTGCCTTCTGAAGATCCTCCCACCAGGAGATCTGAGAGATCGCGGAGAGCTCCCAGCCGCTTTCAGTATTCCCAGTTAGGGAACCCCCTTATTTCCTTTGCCCACACCATATTAGATGGTTTTAATAGGGCTATGGTCTCTTTTAATGAGCTAGATAACCACTCACTCCTGAGAATATAGCTTTCAGAAAGTTAGACCTGCACACACCCATGAAGGGACTCAGGGTGATTCAAGGGGGGAGGGTGTAACTAGGACCATAAATTTAGTAATGGTCAGTGCCCAATAAATAGATAAATATATAAATATGAATAAATAGAATAAATGTCTTAAATAGAAATAACAAGAAGCTGAGTTTACATGAGTATATTTATTTTCTTTTCATCATCTTCTTGATCTGGTTGAAAGTGAACGTACTCTCAAAGACTTCTATTTTGATGTATAGTCATCTCTTAGGTGACGGGGTTGTTTTTTTTTTAGACTTCACTTGAACGACTTGTAATCACTTGAATGAACGCTATTCATCTCTGTCCAGTACAAATACTCATAAAACTTAAAATCACTTTTCTCTTCAAATCCCTTTTTATCAAATCATCTTCTTTTTCCTTTCTACATCTTTTTCACCCTTTTCTGAAGCTAGAAGACCCTCGTGTTTGTGTATAATTTGAACTCCGGTGAGTGAACTATTTCGCTGGCATCTGCTGGCGAGTGTCAGTACTGCTGGCTTCTAGTTCATTAGTTTGAATGGGATTACTAGCAACCGAGGGCAACTGAGCGAACTATTTAAAAACCAATCGGAGATTGACTTTTAGTGTACTGTTTTCCAAATATTGTTATTGAATTAATATTGTATTTATGTATGTTATTGGAGAAGATAAGTTGTATTAATGAATAAATCGAATTGTATGATTTTAACCGTTGATGGTAACGAACTCCTGGTTAGGAGGCGTAAAAAATAGAATGTTTTAAGGTGCGCGCACCGTAGCCTGTGTGTGTGTGAGTGAGAACAGCACCTCTTCTCTCTCACTACCAATGACGCTAACGTCGTAGTTTGTGCCAGATCTAATTGACACAGTATTGTTAAACTGTGGTTACAAGTAACCTCCCTTACTTGTATATATTTATTTGGTTACAGTAATTATACTGAACCCCTGTATATATTTTAGAATTGGAACATGATGAGATCTCATAACTTTGATATTTGATATTAGATATTGATTATTATTCTCAAACTGCTGTATGTAGATTGGTTTTTTATGTACTCTGGATTTTGGATTCCATTGGATGGCAAGTCAGTCCCCTTGGATCCCGATCGAACTGTTCTGCCCATACTGAACTGGATTCCCAACCCCCTTGAACTCAACCCCCTTGGACCAAGCCTTGTTCTGTTCCCTGGACACAGATAAGCCTTCACACATACACTGGTATTACACCTTACATACCCGGGTAACGGATTATTTCTTTTCTGTGAAACATTTTATTTGAAACTTTGCTTTTATTTGATACTTTGTGGTATTTTATTATTCTTTTATTTATGTATTTATTGGTATTTATTATTCTTGAGATATATATATATATATATATATATATATATATATAGATTGAATATTCTCTGTATCCCAAGAAAGGAAATATTTCCAGAATATTATTATTCATAAATGTCTATTGTTTTCTTCTACACTTAAAAAGTGTCTTTGTCAACTTACTCCCCCCCTTAATGCCGAACCTAGAACTGGCTTAAACCTTAACCATAATCGTAGAAACACCTCCTTCTACTTAAAGGTTCATTTTGTCAGGTAGAGCAGAGGGGTGCTACATGTGCATGCAAGTGCAAAATCAATCAATAAATCATCATACTGTCAACAGATGCTTTGAATTGAATTATTATTTTATAAGTAAGGGTTTCATGGAGAAGATAGATGATAAACTGCAAGAGTAAATGTTACTGTATGAAAATCTGTTGTATTTCCATGTGGTGAAACTTAGCACAAAATTTTGTACCTTCTTGAATGTAAGCCTGTATGTTGTAGAGAAAATATATATCTTTTTTCTTTTTGTTGTTATTTGCCCAAGTCAGGTCCCCACACCAATTTAGAATACCTTAATAACAGAGAACAAACCAAAAAGAGTTTGACCTGATTTGGGTTTATTGTATATAACTCAAAAAGTAACACTCAACAACCCGGGCTGATTTACACAGATCATAAAAGAATTACACACACCCCACACACAAATAGACAGTGAGCACCTCACACCAAGAAATGGCAAAAGGAACTGATTTCCTCCGAAGTTCTTCTATCTTAACGAAAGTTCTTGTCTTTGCTTCTGAAACAATTATTCATCCACCTTACCTAATGCTTCTTGTATTTTTTTCAATCTCCCTTCTGATAATATTTTCTGTCCCAATTATTTCTGTTCCCCACCTGTTTCATTAGACAAATATTTAAAACCAGACGTCATTAATCACCCCTTGTCTCTGTTCTTTCCAAAACTCAAGACTGTACATAAATTATTGTTTACTGCTTTTACAGCTTATGTCCTTGGCTCACTATATCCAGAGCTCCAGCCGCTTCAAGCAGTCCCCCCTCTCCTGAATTCATACAAGAGTAAAGTATATGTGTCTTTTTTTTAACAGGGGAGAACAGAACCAGGTTAAATTTCACAGCTGCACCTTCTGGAATGGTGACCATGAAACTAATCTGCCCGCGGATGCTCTGAGGCTGAATTCAAGGTACACATACTGTATCTTTTTTAAGTGACAAGGGTTTGGCATGCAAATGATAAATATAATTAGAAGTAAGCTTTCACATAGTATGACCAGGGGCGCTGCTAGCAATTTTGGGCCCTATGACTGGAAGTGGGTTTGCTTCCCCCCATATATAGCACACACACGCACACACACACCTCTGTGGTTGCCTCGTGGGTGGAAGATGGCCCTGACTCTAAAGCACCCATAAGAATCATCATATTCAAAATCTGTCATAGGCCTTTACAGTAGGCTATAGGCTACATTGGCTACTCATGGTTGTGATACAGGCTAACTTGTCACGGTCCGAAAAGGCTTGACCCCAAACACACCACTCAGAGGCAAATATGCAGAAAAGCTCAGTAGAGTGTTTATTAAACAATAACAAAAAGCCTCAGCAGGGCAGATGAGTCCAGAGCTGGATAGGGGAGCAGGCAGGGAAGCAGGCTGGACTTGAGCAGGTCAGGGTTGGCGGGCAGGGCAGGAGCTGAGCGGACATAAATACTTAGCCAAGGTTAAGCAGCAGAATTCACAAGACTTTCTTAAACAGAATCTACAACAAACCGGCACACAACAGAGGGCAGAGCAGGGTTATAAAGGGGAAGAAGCAGGTGAGGCGTGTTAGTCAGTATAATGGTGGGAGTGCAGGCAGGGCAGAGGCTGGAATCAGTAATTGAGTAATAGAGTCGGATGTGGTGTGAGTGTTAGTCAGTATAATGGTGGGAGTGCAGGCAGGGCAGAGGCTGGAACCAGTAATTGAGTAATTCAGTAGGATGTGGTGTGAGCGGGAAGAGTCAGTGATTGGATAATTGAAAGGAATGTTGATTGTGTGAGTGAATGCAAGGGAAGCCAGTGAACAACACACTCAGCACAGACAGACAAAGACCAAAACTAGAGACAGTGGGGTTAGGGAAAAACATGGACACAGAAGGAAGATGGACTCCGAGGAATGTAACATAACTATTTGATTGGAATGATCTGGGCATGGATAACTTGCAAGGAAACATTAACTTTGCATTTCAAATACAACGTAAAACTAACTCACAAACCTGTCTTAATGTGCCAGTTTTCCAGTTCATTTCAATAATTGTACACTAAGATAGCCTAGCAAGTTTGCAATAATATTCAGTTTACAGAAATCTTAACCTCAAAGCCTTTTATTCAGGGCCTATTGTAGGCTATGTATCATCTTGTAGCCTATAGTGCTCACCTTCCTCCCATTCCACTGTACCTTATTTATGGGGGGTTGAGGGAAGATTTTCTGAGGCTGCTGCATCTCTGCATAATGGCACTTATTATTAAAGGTGCATTTTGGAAAAATATGTTTTTGTCGATTTCCGGTCTTTTTTAAACATGAATATGTTCTAGGGATCAAAGTAAATAATCCTACCAAAGAACTTTATTCCGCGGCGTATATTTGCTGTGTATTTTGCGAAAACAAATTCAATTTGACCAAACCGATAGATTTCTCCAAAACCTACATCTCACGCTACCAGGTGATATCCTAAAAGAATGGACAAAGAATGATAAAAGATATCAGAAACTGGACTTTGGTTGAAATGTTGTATTTAATGATGAAGGTGCATTTACCTAGTTTTAAAAAAGCTTAGAACCATGTTCCTAATCTTTATAGTGAGATACAGGGATTTGCATGATATTTGATAAAAAGACGCAAAAATTGGTTTTTCCTGCATGTTTTAAAAATTGCTCCAGAATTTGAATGGTTCGAGCTTTCAACCTACCTTTTTTCTGAAAATATTTTCTGAACATGCATGCTTTCCAGATTGGTGTCATTTTCTCCATATCTGTTGTTGCTCATCAACAAAAAAATCTCCAAATTTGGAATAAGAATTTTGATTCTTGATTTTTAGACTTTTATATGCACCATTTATCGAAAATAAGTGTTAGCAACTGGAGTTTGATTAAAAGCGACTGTTTGGTCAGACAGATGCAATTCTCTAGTTTCAGAAAAACCTTGAACCATATTTCAATCTGGAGAGACCAATAAATGTAATAATATATTACAGATTGCAGAGTGAAGAGATTAATGGATGTGATGATATCCTCAACAACGTTGAGGAGCATCTGCCCTGAGCTGCAGCAGGATAAATCCCCTCGTGGAGTCCTGATACTGGTGGTGTCGGTAGCAGATGACTCCGCTGACTGATTGACTTACAAGGATGATGAATGATGAAGCTGATGAACATGCGAAGACTGGGTGGGGATGGGGAGGAGGAGGGCATGAATTGCAGCAGCATGAACTAACTAAAGGCAGAGAGAGAATCATATTTAGAAAGATAGCAGGTTAACAACATAGGTTTGCCTCAGTGGTATTCGATAGATGTGATCAGTTGATGGGACTGCTAATGTCTCAATTGACAGCCCCACATAATCACAGCTGGAATTATGAGAGAATGTGTGAGAGGAGTGAAAGCAGATTAAATGAAAATAAACTACTGGCTCAAGCATGCGAGAGGAGAGTAATCCTGGCTGAACATTTGCAAGAGCTTCATTTCCGACATTTATAGTTTTTGAGAGACAGAGCTTTTTGGTAGAGTTGTCAAAAATAGGCAGAATTTCACCAATTTACCCTGAGTGGAGACTGTGAAAGTGGAGTGTTGAATAAAAACAGGTGAAATTATTAAAATAACTCAATAAATAGTCAAAAAAATTATTATGTAAAAGCCTTCCTATAAAAGTAGGTTTTGAGGAGTGATTTATAAGAGTGCACTGAGTCTGCTGACTTAAATTCCTCAGGTTGGGAGTTCCAAAGCAGCAGGGCTCTAACAGAAAATGCACGGTTTTCTTTAGTGACAAGGCAGGTGGTGGGAACAGTAAGGAGGCTCTTACCAGAGGACTCCAGGCAGTGACTCATAGAATAATAGTTGGTCAGTGATGTATGGGGGAGCCAGGCCATATAGGGCTTTAAGAGTAACAACTAGAACTTTTAAAACCAATTCTGTAACCAATTGGGAGCCAGTTTATCGTTGCAAGTATGGGCACAATATGCTGGAATTTATTGGAGGTATAGCAACCAAGTTCTGGACAAGCTGGAGCTGGGAGATGGGTTTTTTTTGGCTGATTCCCGAGCACAGAAAGTTAGAATAATCAAGACATGACGAAACAAAAGCGTGGACAACCTTTCTGCTTTATGTACTTGTAGAAAATGTTCTACTTTTGCAATATTCCTAAGTTGGAGGAAACATGATTGTACTACCTTTGTATTTGGATGTTGAAACAAGGCTCAAAGAACACACCCAAATTACAGGCAGAGTGTTTGACATTGAGGGTTAACTTACCAAGCTCATTTTTCGAGTCAGTGGACAGGTTTGGGGGGGCCAGTTAGCAGGATCTCAGACTCAGCATAATATAGCATAATTCCTATAGCATAATTAGCCTTTTTATTTACTGTAGTTTCTGTTATCTAACACCTACGCACTGCAGCAAGTGTGTACAAGTTGTCCTGCTAAATAGAATTTGCGGTAGATTACTTTTTATAGCAAATATATTTATTCCTGCTGGTTTGATAGTGTATCTCCGACTGCAAAGTCTGCAGTTGTTGAAAAACAATGTTGGTATTTCACAACGGTCTAGCTGCCATATTGTATAACTGGCCTCCTCAGTTGCCATGGTTACTCGCTTGTACGTGCATGACAGCTTCCTGAGCTGGGAGGGGCTTTGTCGCCAGAGCTGCAGAAGAGAGGAAGGGGGAGGGACCTGGAGGATGTATTCATTCAAATTCACGAGCAAAGTCCACTCACTGCTCGATCTTACCGACTGCAGCTTTGAACTTTAGATGGTTGTTGTAACACCACCATCAGGACTATTAGCCCACAATGCCAGGTGAGGAAGCTTGGCACTGAACTAGACCTATTTGCAAAATTTTGTTTATGTGCATGCATTGGAAGGCAGATTTCCTTGAAAGAGGAAGAAGAAGATGAAGAAGAAGAGGGAGGAAGCTGTGTTTGAATCGTCAAAAAATTACATCCCATCATCTAACCACTTTTCGTTAATCTCAATGGAAAACGTCAAAACGAGGTTTAGGAAAGGTTTTAAGGGGAATTCATCACGGCTTAGAAAGACATCCACGCTGGTAAGAGAATCCAAGTGCACTGAAGCTAGGCAACGTGATCGTGCATGTCCTGCTCGTCATATTTGCTTGTTTTCGTGATCAGCCGAATGTATGGTCGCTGCTTTAAATATTGCTGCCGCATGGAATTGTATGACAGCTTTATCTCCTTTGTTTCTCCTTAAATGGTTGTTCGAAGCACCCTATGATAAAGGAGGCAAGTTAGGAAGCACTGACGCACCTTCCCATAACATAACATAAATACCTCCAAGGAATTCCTAAGCAAAAAATGTTGCGTCCGAATAATCTTCTTGCAGAGGAAAGTTCCTAACGCCTAAAAAATGGTCCAGAAATAATTACATGGCAGTCATCATAAGTGCATTTGAATTCTTTAAATGTTAAGGTAAGGTGTCTCAGTGCTTCCGAATTTACCTGCTTTAGCATAGGATACACAGAACCATCCTTATCAAAAGGAAAGGTGAAAACACTATCCCACAATTCCACCCAGCAGCAGTATTTAAAGCAACGACCATTCATCCGGTCAATCACAAAATGAAATATACAGTATATGACAGATGGGGCACATGATCACATTACCGTGTGTGTGCGCATTCAGATTCTCTTTGCAGCACGGTTCTCTTTCTGAACTTATGACATTTTCGGCAAAGGTGATAGAAAAGAAGTTCGGAATTAGTGGATAGGATGGAATTTTTTTGACTATTCGGACGCAGCCCTGGTTTCAATATAATGCAGGCCCAATATGGCCTCAGGGTGGCTCACAGCTAAAGATGATTGTCTGTGAGCCCTGCGGTTGGGTGTTTGAATCCCAGCTATGGCATTACTGGCCATGGCGGGATGTCTGCATGGGCAAGGCAACAATTGGCGCAACCTTGCCAGGGATAATGGGGTTTAGCCTGTTAAAATTCACTGGTTCATTGATCTGTAGCAACCACTCCTGATTAACCAGGTGCATGTAGCTGGACAAACTAATTTGTACATTGACTATGTGATCCTCCAATAGCATAGGCAGTGTGTAATTAGTGGTACGACTGCATGGTGTAAAGATGCGAGGGCTAGTCGTCGCGTGAATTGGAGGAATCACGTGCCAGGGCATTGTCCTCCTGAGTCGATGGGAGCAGGTCGCTTTATAGTCAGCTTAACAGTTTGGCTGTGTTCAGGGTGGGGAAAAAAGGGAAAAAAATACATGCCAAGATGATTTACAAATCGTCTCCTACTTTTTTTTACTAATATTTTCCATGCCCAAAGAAGTGGCATCCTACGCAACCTCTGAGTTAACACAAATATCTAGTCAGCTTGTGAGACATGCGCATTTTGGCCAGCGTGACATGCGGTGGTACCAGCATACAGTGTTCTGAGAGTAGTTACAAAAGTACTGGATTGTTCTTACGATCAAGTCTAAATTCTAGAGCATAATGTATCATTTCAAATTTGATTTCTTAAAATAATAAATATTAAAACAGAGTCAGATAAATTGCACAAGGTCAAAGATGACTTTATGTAAAGGCTTTCTTTCCCGTTGATCCAGGGGAAAACACATGCTGATACTTTTGCCCTACTGAGCTAGTTTCCTTCTTTTGGTCAGCGGGGGGCGTACATGGGTGGTTTATTTGACTTAAAGGCTGATTTATACTCCATACAGCGTACACGGAATGAACTGCGCAAACAGCAGAATGACGGAATCATAGCAGACCAGGTCTACTTCCCAGCTTAAGGAAGCCAGCACTGTCTGTATATGAGACTCATGGAAACTAGCCAGGCCAAAGCGCCGTCAGGAAAACATGAAACTACGCAGGCACTCAGTCGCTTCCTGGGGCTTGTTCAGTGCACTGTCGTCCTCCTTTTTGCTGAAGATGTTGAAACAAATCCTGGTCTGTCTCCTATGGAGGTAACCTGGGCAAACTACAGTTGGCTCCACCAGCTCAGCTAGCCCAATCAGCACAGCTAGCCATGCTACTCCAACAGCTATCCTGGAGTGTACTGCTGCAAATCAGACCTTCACTGCAGCTAATACAGCCAATGTAGCTAGCCATGCCATCCCAATAGCTAATCTGGATTCCACCACTGCTAACCGGGGCTTGATAACAGCTAATATAGCCACCACAGTTAGACATGCTATTCCAACAGCAACCCCGTTCTCCTCCGCTGATGACTGGGCTCTCGCAGCAGCTAATACAGCCATCACAACAGCTCACCTGGCTCTCGCGGCAGTTAGCCTGGCCCCATCACACTAACCCGCTGTTCCTGGACGGCATCCCATCGACACCAGCAGCAGTAGTGGCTCAGCAGCTGGTTGCCCTCTACATCGCGTCATTCCAGGACGACAGCATAGCAGCAGCAGTGGACAGCCATTTGTCAAGGTCTGACCATAGGCTCCACAATCAAACTCTGCTTCTCTAATTAAACGTTGGAATCCCGTATTGAAAAAAAAACACTGGTCCACTAAATTCTTTCAAACTCTTAACCATGCTAAGCTACTTTGGGAACCACCATGTAAAATAAAAAAAAAAAAAGGTTTATTTGGTGGTCACATAAATATTTTTAGTATGATTCCCATATGGGAACAGTTGGAGCACCCTCTTTGCAAGTCTAACGTTTTTATGGGGCTCACTGAAACCTGGCTTACCTATTCCTCACCAGTGGCAGTTATCTCACTCCCTGGATTTAAAGGGATAGTTCACCCAAAAATCTAAATTCACTCATCATCAGTAACGTGCGGTCGAAGGTTAGTTTGGTGAGGCACAATCCTCCCCTTTGCTTGTTTAGCAATCAAATGATTAACTAGTTTAGTAAGACCATTCGGCAGAATGACGGGCCAGTTTAAGTTTCCGCAGCGTTATTACTCTGTATATCGAACCTGAAATGCTCACGAAACTGCAGATTTGCGCATACTTGCTTACAGGAAGCCAAAGCAATGTCATCAACAAATACTAAAACAGTTCGACTTATGCAGAGTTCAATGCTTGATCAATATACAATGTATTCTCCTTTAAATATGCGCTTTTACACCCAAACAATAAAAGCGGATGTTTATTTTCAGTCTTCTTTCATAATCCGATTAACAAAATGTTAAAACGATATACAGAATTACCGAGAGCCGAGAATTTCTCCTAATTGATTATTCAAATTTCCATCCTTGCAGTATCGAATTGAAGCGTATACGTGAATGAATCATTTTGTCATTATCTCCTCTATCAGTATACGGGCTTCCTATAGGCTTGATCTTAATTGTTTTGATTGTCAATCAGGCATAGTACGTGGGAACAGGTTCACAAAATCCTGTAGTTTGGGTCGCTGCATCACCTCACCGCACGTCTCTGGCTTCCTCTAAGCAAGTACGCGCAAATCTGCAGTTTCGTGAGCATTACAGGTTCGATATACAGAGTAATAACGCTGCGGAAACTTAAACTGGCCCGTCATTCTGCCGAATAGTCTTACTAAACTAGTTAATGGTTTGATTGCTAATCAAGCAAAGGGGAGGATTGTGCCTATCCAAACTAACCTCCGACCGCATGTTACTGCTCATCATCTACTCACCCCAAGGCTAATCAAAGGGTCAGTGAATTTCTTTCATCCTCCAAACACTTTTGGAGTTACAAAGAGAAACAGCATTGAAGAAGAATCCAAATCAATTGAAGTCAATTGTGGCCATTCTTTCAAGCGTAAAAAACAACATTTAAAAAAACTCAGAATGCCTCCATGCTGCTCGTGTGGCATCATCCAAGTGTTCATACGCCCTACACTCAAATTTTACTCGTGAAGATGTCTTTTCATTATGTTTTTTGCCTAAATGTGCAATAAAGCCACTTAGCTAGGAGCCCTGTTTATCTTCACAGAAGAAGTTTAACATAGCTACGGTGGCCGACGAGGGTAAATACATTGTTCAGTCAGTGAATACAAACACTCAAAACTGCAGCGCGTTTCTCCAATTGGAGATTTTTAGGGCCGCTGCCATGTATTTGCCCTCATCGGCCACCGTAGGTGCATCATGAATTTTAAACTTCCGCGAAGATGAACAAGGCTCCTAGCAAAGTGGCTAAATTGGGCATTAAGGCGTAAACAGGAATGACAAAAAAGATAGAAAAAAATCTCAAATCGATTACTGATCATTACAATTTAACTCAATAAATAAATGAGCCCACCTGGATAACAAATCACTCTCAAACAAAAATGGATCTAATATTCTCAAAAAAACTGGAAAGAATCACTAAAAGAGAACGTACCGACTGGCCTATCTGACCACAATTTAATTTTTTTTTCTAGGAAACTCACCAAAAAAAGATTTAATAGCACATTCTCAAACTCCTCTAAAAGCAACTGTTAGCACAAAATTACTCCAAAGAACCAAGAACAGTCTTGCAGTGATTCTAAATAGTCTTGACTGGGCCAAAGTTCTCCCTTGTAACGATCTAGAGAACAGCTGTGACTACTTCCATGCATCCATTAATGAAGTTAATATATGAATATATTAATGAAGTGATATATTGAGAACAACTGTTTAAAAAATCTCTTAAAACTTGCTTAACTACTGATAAGAAAAATTTCACTTCTGTGAGAAACAAAGTTACAAAAACCTTATGAATGGCCAAAGCAAAGTTTTATATGATTGTCATTGAAAATGCGAAAGGAAACGGTGAAGTCATCTGGGATAACATCGATAAACAATTCGGCTGATCACAACATTAGGACAACATAAGACTTGCACTTAGATTAGCACCTTTCTGCAGACGTAGACGCCTGCGGACATAGAACAGCTCTTTTTATGGAAGCAGTTGCACTACTCTATTACAAGATGGCACCCCCGGATCAGTTATTGAATATTCACAAGCCAGCAGAGCTGGAACACAGTAGAATATTGATGAGTTCACTCCTATCCCTGTTTTTCAGGAGTTGCATGAATTAAACTCCTCAGCTAAGCCTGATGTGCAAACTGCTCAATATCCTTGCCCATAGTATCTATCCAGCAGTTTAAAAAAATGATCTCTTGCAACAGAAAAAATCGTTGTCCTCTGTAGCAACCACTTCAGTTACAGTGACTCAATGGTATTCCAAGTATTGGTAGTTAAAAAAAAATCAGTTTCCTGAGGCAAAAATTTGCCATGATATTGACACTATGTCATTCTACTATCAATTTCAGTCATCACATATTAAAAACGTGCAATTTCCTATTGTGGATTAACACGTATATATTTTGGTTGAAGAATTTAGCTGTCATTTAGAGCCTCATACAAGCTCTCATGGAAATCCAATCACTTTAATGGTGATTCAATGGTAAAGCCCAGCTGTAGTTTACGCCCACGTGAAATTCTCCTGGTAATTACCAGTTGGTTGACACGATTTTTATCCAATTGTAGACAGTATAATCTTTCCTCAGTAAGTGAAAGACATTGATTGGACCTTAAAAAACATCCAAAAATCACCAAAAACTTCGACATTTTGCTTTATCTCATCAACTATTTCAGTTACAGGCTCCTCATTTTCACTGGACATGCATCTCATAAAGCCCTACAAATGAAATGCCAAAAGGTGACCTTGGCCTATTTTTTCAAGGTCACTGGCCTAAAAATATCATGAAAAACTTCGACATTTTGCTGTATCTCATCAACTATACTGGACAAAGAAAGTTAGGGATCACCCAACTTTTCAATATTAAAATATGATATGGAAAAAATACAAACTATCACATATTTCAAATTCAAAATTTGGGGTGATCCCTAACTTTATTTGTCCAGTATATTTCAGTTACAGGCTCCTCATTTTTACTGGACATGCATCTCATAAAGGCCTACAAATGACGTGCCTAAAGGTGACCTTGGCCTGTATTTTCAAGGTCACTGGCCTAAAAATATCACCAAAAACTTTGACATTTTGCTTTATCTCATCAACTATTTCAGGTACAGGCTCCTAATTCTTACTCGACATGCATCTCATAAAGGCCTGAAAATGACATGCCTAAAGGTGACCTTGGCCTATTTTTCCAAGGTCACTGGCCTAAAAATATCACCAAAAATTTTGACATTTTGCTTTATCTCATCAACTATTTCAGTTACAGGCTCCTAATTTATATTGGACATGCATTTCATAAAGTCCTACAAATGATGTGCCTAAACATGACCTTGGCCTATTTTTTCAAGGTCACTGGCCTAAAAATATCATCAAAAACTTCCACTATTTGCTTTATCTTATCAACATTTTCAGTTGCAGGCTCCTAATTAGCTCTTGCCGCCCGAGTGGCATGGGAGCTATGGTATCGGGCTCCGTCCATGCGTGCGTCTGTCAACAAAAACTTTGACATTTTGTTTATTTTAATGGCGGGAGCTTCTGGGGCTGCCAGTGCCCTACATTTTTTACAGTTTCAATGGTGAATTCTCATGAAGATTTTATGTTTGCAGCCCATTTTCTCTATCAAAATCATGAAAATAAACTGAAATACGATGTAATTCTAAATGCTGTAAGTGTATTTTCTGAAATGAGCCACATTCGTCCTCTTTATGAAGCTTAAATCTTGAATTATAAAGCATCAAATTGGGTAACCCACAAATAGCCAAATTTGGCTTCTGTGCAAAGGGGTTAGACAGTAAATTGGTGTCACACCCTGTTATCTTGGCTGCCAGTTTCAATAAATATTTCCTAAATTCTGTTCAAGAAATCACACAAGCCTGTACCAGTCCTGTTTGCACAGAATGTCCCCTCGACCATACAAAGCCAATCTTTAGAATTTAAAAAAAAAACTGAGTCTGAGGTATCCAACATCATTAGCGCTTGAATAAGTTCCACAGCCAAAGACAATTTCGGACTTGACACCAATTTCCTGAAACTTTTTAAAACCTCCCTGGTGCACTCTATATCACATAGTAAATCTATCCCTCACACAGGCAGCTGTTGCCTCTGGAAGGTGGCCACAGTGACTCCCATTTTTAAGTCGGGTGATAGCACTGACCCTGCAAATGATAGACCCATCAGCATCCGCCCAATGGTCTCGAAGATGGCAGAGAAATGTATTAAATGGATAAGAATATGCCGTTTTTATCGGCCTTAAAAGGGCGTTTGATACAGTTGACCATGTGGTTCTACTTTCTAGACTGTGTACTTTTAATTTTTCTAAAGGAGCCATCGTATGGATAAAATCCTACCTGTCGCACAGAAAATAATGTGTACAAGTCACTGGCATGAAATCTTATCTTGAGTGCCCTGCAAGAGTCCTCCAAGGTTAAATTTTGGCTCTGACACTGTTTTCATTGTATATTAATGATCTGCCTAAAGTATGTAAACATGTTAACACTATACTGTACACGGATGATGCGCTAATTCTTACCCACGTTAAAAGTGTGCTAGAAGCTGCTCAAAAACTAACGTCTGCTATGTCCAAGATTAAGAATTGGTTAACTACATCATGTCTGGTTTTAAATGCCAAAAAAACGGTTGCATGTTTTTTCCCAAACCAACAACTCGCTTGTCACCATCCAAAATTTACTTAGGAGGGGAGGAGCTTGCAATGGTAAATTAATTTAAAGGGGAACTCAGGGTTAAATCATAATGCTGTTTTACACAAACATAATTAGTAAATAAATAATGTAAAATACAAAAATGTGGAATTTTTGTTAAAGCTAAAGCTAATAGCTAAAATCACATATCCGGGATGATACACCTGTCATCTGCTCAGCATCTGATATAGACTGGTAAGTGCAGAAGCAAACCGTTAATGTTGAAGCAACCCTGCGTATTTCAGAAAGTACTTAACACCATCTCGTGCACCTAGCCAATGGGCCATATTGAACGATCTTTTGTCATAAAATAATGGACTGGGACAATCACACTATCCAACACAATAACTGCGCACACCTCTGGGTGAAGGGCGATGTTTTGTCATTCTCGGGCGATGTTATGTCATTATCACGCGACCGTTGAAGCAGACGACAACAAATTAGGGGGAATAAAACCTCATTTATCTCATCTTTGAAAACAAAAATTCCACATTTTTGTATTTTACAATATTTATTTACTAATTATGCTTGAATAAAACAGCATTATGATTTATCCCTGAGTTCCCCTTTAAGTACCTTGGGGTAATATTAGACTCTAACTTATCTTTCAAGAGTCATGGAAATAAAGTATTGAAAACTGTAAATTTTAATCGGCATAACTTAATAGAAATTGGAATTTCTCTGACCGACAGTGCTGCCCTGCTGTTCCTACAAACCCAATTCCAATGAAGTTGGGATGTTGTGGAGAGCATGAATAAAAACAGAATGCAATGATTTGCAAATCTCTTAAACCCACATTTTATTCACAATAGAACATAGACGACATATCAGACGTTGAAAGTGAGACATTTTACCATTTCATGAAAAATATTAGCTCATTTTGAATTTGCTGGAGCAACACATCTCAAAAAAGTTGGGACGGGGCTGTGTTTACGATTGTGTAACATCCCCTCTTCTTTTAAGAGCCATTCCGTGAGAAAATGGCACTTTTTGAAGAAGCTGAGGAGTTGACCCCCCTGGAATTGAATGAAACTTGGCAGATAGGTAGACATGGTAGTCTCACAGAAAAAGCCAAATTTTTGGGTTTGTATCTCTAGAAATCTGCCAGTGGCGCCACCGGAAAGCCACTGGAGTGGTTCAGTTTTGCTTTTGACACCACATTTTACATCAATTATTATGACTTAAGGGTACGCAGTACCGGATGTGTTATACTTTTATCATGGCCTGTCACACTTGAAGTCTGGATTGACATTAGCACCACATCAACGCCAAGCTGGGTAACTATGTTATTGAGCCGGAATTATTTGAGAAATCACGGTAAAAATTGAAAATGGGAATAGGAATAAAATAATATCCCAGACATATACCAAACTAGAATGCCTTATTATGTGTTTACTCACTACAAAACTATCATTTTCAGTTAATATTCCCTTGGTATCTTGCTGGGTATGTGCAATGGATGGCTGGAAAGATGGTCGAAATTGATTTTGGTGCATGTTTGCAGTATATTTTCTCAGTAACCCAGATATGTTCCATGGTGATAAATGCTGTTTGTTGTGCTTTTGGAGCTCGGTTTTCAGGAATATTAAGAATTTCTTTGGTAGTATCTACAGTTTCAAGCTAGACGGAGCCAAAGTTAGAGGAAAACTCAAAATGAACCATTTCATAGCAGATTGTGCCTATGTTTTGGTGGCATTATTTTGTTTACCCAGCAAGACGGAGATCTGATATTCTCTGGATACATAGTCCTTTGGGATACATTACAGCATTAGTAAAATCTCAATGGTAGTATTTTCAGTGTAGATGATTTTAAACATCAAAACTCGGAAAAATTCGCCTCCAGGGGGCACTGTAGGCTGGATGCAAGTGCTGGCCATCCCCAGCAATGTACCAAAGAAATTTTTTTGAATTGTGATACACACAGCTAGTTTTCTCAGAAAGTGAAGAGCTTGGTTTGGTACTATTCTGGATGGACAGCTATCTGCCCAAAGGTGGCGCTCTAAAGAGCTTATGTTACATAACATAACATGAATGGCGAGAACAGGCCGTTCAGCCCAACTACACTCGCCAGTTTCTTTATACTATTGTGAATATATCCCTTCAGATACTCAATGACTCAATGGTATCTAGCTTTAAGTCAAGCCTGCTCTTGAAAACCCCCAAGGTCTCTGCCTCAACAATATGGTCAGGCAAGCTATTCCACATCGAAATTACTCTTTGGGTGAAGAAATATTTCCAAATATCAGTGCTAAATTTACCTTTGGTCAACTTCCATTTGTGGCCCCGAGTTCCACTAACAACACTTGGTCGAAGGAATCCTACATAATTCACTTTGTTAATCCCTTTAACATATTTAAAGACCTCAATCAAATCACCCCTTAGTCTCCTTTTCCTAAGACTAAAGAGATCAAGGATCTTCAGCCTCTTCTCATAGCTTTCATGTTTTATACCTGGAATTAGCTTAGTGGCTCTTCTCTGAACTTTCTCTAGAGCCTCTATATCTTTCTTAAAGTATGGTCCCCAGAACTGTACACAATACTCCAGATGTGGTCTGACAAATGTGTTGTACAAAAGAAGCATCACCTCCTTAGATTTGTACTCAATACTTTTGGCAATGTATCCCAGCATCCGATTGGCTTTTTTAACTGCTACGGCACAATGGCTAGAGCCTGTGAGGGTTTGGTCAACAATCACTCCCAGATCTGTCTCGTGTAGAGCACATTCCAGTTTTAAACCTCCCATGAAGTAATCCCGTCTAATGTTTTTATTACCTACATGTACAACTTTACATTTCGCTGCATTAAATTTCATTTGCCACATTTCTGCCCAATTCTGGATTCTATCCAATTCATCCTGAATCACTTTAGTGGACTCTAAACTATTTGCCAAACCCCCCAATTTAGTATCATCTGCAAATTTAACTAATCTGCTCTCAATATTCCTATCAAGGTCATTAATGTAGATGAGGAACAGCAGGGGTCCCAACACCGATTCCTGAGGGACGCCACTCCCCACCATACCTAGCTCAGATGAGATACCATTGACCACCACTCTTTGTGTTCTGTCCTGTAACCAGTTTTGAATCCACTCCAGAATACCTCCTGTAACTCCAATGGAGCTCATTTTAAAAATTAGTCTCTTATGCGGTACTGTATCAAATGCTTTCTGAAAATCCAAGTATATGATGTCATAAGCCCTGCTCTAGTCATAAGTCTTGGTGGCCTCTTCAAAAAATTCCAGAGGGTTTGTCAGGCATGACCTTCCCTTACGGAAACCATGTTGGCTATCCCTCAAGATACTGTTATGTTCAATAAATAAGTCCAGCTCATCTTTTATGATAGATTCCAATAGTTTGCACGCAATGCAAGTTAAACTGACTGGCCTGTAATTTCCTGGCTCAGTACCATCCCCTTTCTTATATATTGGTATTATATTGCCCTGTTTCCAATCATTTGGTATGTTCTACCGACCTAACATTCCATATTCCCAGACATACACCAAAGTTCGGTCTTTTGAAATATATGAAGCACATACACAATTATACATAAAATTTGTAATCCCTTTGATATAAAGCTTGTTTGGTTGTAAACTGGTGGTAACTGTGAGCATTACAAACACAAAATACATGGGTTATTACCAAGTACGGGTACAGCGCAGTCAGAAACGTACAGCACATTATAAAACATGACCAGTCCAAAATTTTTAAATGCCAAGAAAGAACTAATATAAAAGGCGTACCACCGTAAGTACGTATGCAGACATGCGTCAACACTATAAGTACACTTACATAAAATAACAGTCCATAATTTGAACTCTGAAAAAAAATCTTCATCACACAACCGTGCACATGAAGACAGAATGTATAGTAGTACAAAAGTTAAAACTTTTTTTTACTTTTCATGTTATCCAAAGCAAAATTATGTGAACATAGCATGTGACTAGCTCTATCCGTCAGTCTGTTTTTGGAATTGGATTGTGGGTTGGCGGCACCTGGTGGTGCGCACCAGAGGTGCTCTTTGGCCTTGGCCTTGAGCAGCCATCCATGGCCTTCTTCATTGGATCCGGGTCGATGTTACCCGTGGAGCCAGTCGAGCCCGAGGAAAACTCTGCATCCTGGGTCTCTACAGGGCTGCTTACAGGCCGTTGATAGTGAGCATGTCTGTCTCTGAATGAAATAGAGGGCTGGAGCCTATATGGCACAATAGTTGCGTCAACACCAATGGCTTGGTATGCACGGAAATGGGAAGTCTGTAAAAGAAACCCCACCTTTCCACCCAGCGGGCATCCCATAGGCTAGACATCATGGGCAGGTGTTAGGAATGAAGGCGTGCAAGTGGCCACTACAAATGAACTGCCCTTTTCTTGGCAGGCTGCTACTTGCTTGCTAGGACCTCTGTGCCCTTTATCAGGATAACCACTCGCTAGATGCGACTGCTGTGCCCTTTTTCATACCCAAGCACCATACCTTAGGGAAATCCAAGAATTAACACTGAAGCCTGCTTTCTGATTCTAATAGTAATGCAAAAATCCAAAGAATTTGTTATTTTCTGAAACTCTCCAACACTACAAAACTGTACACTGTACTGACTACTAGTAAAAGTCTTGCATGTTGACACAATGCTACAATCACCACCAATATTCTTTTCCAATATACAACCAACCCAGCTTTATACCAAAAAGATTACAAATTCTATGTTTAACTGTGCACGTACTTTATATATGTGAAAAGACAGAACTTTGGTATATGTCTGGGAATATGGAATATTAGGTCGGTAAAATATTAGGTCTTTAGAGCACCACTTTTGATCAGATAGCTATCCACCCAGGGGTGCGTTTCCCAAAATCACAGATGCTAACTTACATAGTTGGGCCCATTGACGGTGAATGGACAAACTATGTAAGTTGCTAACTTAGTTAGCAACGACCCATTTTGGGGAAACACGCCCCAGAATAGTACCAAGCTAAACTTTTCATTTTCAATAGTTGTAATGCATCACCAAAAACAAAGGGTGGGCTATGTATCCAGTGCCCCTGGAGAATTTTTCAGATGTTTAAAATCATCTACGCTGAAAATAAACAAAATTTTTCTAATGCTGTAATGTACCCCAAACTATGTATCCAGAGAATTTCAGATCTCGATCTTGCTGGGTAAACAAAAATAATGCCAAAACATGGCCATGAAATGGTTCATTTTGAGTTTTCCACCAACTTGGCTCCATTTAGCTTGAAAGCGTAGATACTACCAAAGAACTGCTTGGTATTCCTGAAAATAGAGTTCCAAAAGCACAGCAAACAGCATTTACCCTCACAGTACAAATCTGGGTTACAGAGAAAACATACCGCAAAATGCACCAAAAATGAATTTCAACCATCTTTCTGGCCGTCTGTTGCACAAATACAGCAAGATACCAAGGTGCTATTCACTGAAAATGATAGTCTTGTTGTGTGTAAACACATAATAAAGCATTCTAGTTTGGTATTTGTCTGGGGTATTATTTTATTCCCATTCCCATTTTCAATTTTTATTGTTACTTTTCAAATAATTCTGGCTCGATAACATTGTAACCCAGCTTGGTGCTGATGTGGTGCTAAAGTCCAACCAGACTTGAAGTGTCACAGGTCATGATAAAAGCATAACATATTTGGTACTGTGTACCCTTAAGTCATGATAGTTGATGTAAAATGTGGTGTTAACAGCAAAACTGAGCCACTTAAGTGGATTCCAGATGGCGCTATCGGCAGGCACAGTGAAAAACGGACCTAAAACTTTGGCCTTTTCTGTGAGACACTCACATCTAATTGTGCCATTTTTTTTTTCAATTTCAGGGGGGTCAACTGCGCACCAAATGTCAATCTCTCGTGGAATGGCTCTTAACAACAGTCTGTAAACATCTGGGAAATTAGAAGACCAGTTGCTGGAGTTTTGGGAGATGAATGTCGTTCCACTCTTGTCAGATGTAGGATTCTAGCTGCTCAACAGTCCTGGGTCTTCTTTGCCAGAATTTCGGTTTTATGATGGGCCAAATGTTTGCTATTGGTGAAAAGTCTGGACTGCAGGCAGGCCATTTCAGCACCCGGACTCTTCTACTGTGAAGCCAGGCTGTTGTGATGGATGCAGTTTGTGGTTTAGCATTGTTTTGCTGAAATATGTAAGACCTTCCCTAAAAGAGATGGTGTCTGGATGGGACAATATGTGGTTGTGAAACCTCTACTGTATATACTTTTCAGCATTGATAGTGCCTTTCTAGATCTGTAAGCTACCCACGCCATAGGCACTAATGCAATCCCATACCTTCAGAGATGCAGGCTTTTGAATGGTGCGCTGATAAAAAGCTGGATTGTCCCTCTCCTCTTTAGTCCGCACAACACGGTGTCAGTGGTTTCCAAAAACAATTTCAAATTTTAATTCATTTGACCACAGAACAGTTTTCATTCTGCCTCAGTCCATTTTAAATGAACTTTGTGCCAATGCTTAGTTAGTTCAACCCATAGACCTCCTAAGAACCTGTTTGGTTTTCCATCGCTGAGGAGCCAAATCAGAGCCACGCGTTTACGTCACTGTAATTTAAGACCAGCACATCAGGAGAAAATGAACGTTGTTCGAGATCTGCGTCTCTCTCAGCAGCGCTCATGTAACATCTGGCAATACAGAAATACAGTATGGACTGCGGGAAATCACGAATAAAAATTTTAAACTGAAATAATGCTTGTGTTTCTATGCTCAGTAATATTATTATTGTCATTGAGGTTTTTATCGTTTTTAGAGGGGAAAAGGAATATAGCCGATTAGATTGCTATGATCTTGTACTGGATTAAGATCAGATATTTAAAAAGCAGCAATATAAGGCGCATACCTTATCTTGCATTGTTGTCCGTGCATGTTAAAAATACTGAAACCTTGTGCAGAAATAAGATGTAATGATAGGAACACGCTATCCATCTTTACTTTTCCCAAGGAAGCGGACAGGTAATAAATAAACGAGCAACTGTTGTATTTCATTCCAGCTTCGTAACTTTTAACGTTCTAATGTAGTTTCGTTTTGAAATTACATTCAAGCTCGCTAATGGCAATAACAGTAATTCGCGAACGCCCTATCTGGCCAGCTAACTCATATTCGTAATGTTTATTAAAGACGTAAGCAGCGCAGAAAGTAAAATGAAATATAAACGCATCATGCAGATATAAGACATATGCTTATACATCCCAACGTTTACTGCGAGCAGAACGCTCAAAATACTTCCGCGACCGCGCTGGTCGTGTTGGTAAACTCCGCCCCACGTAATCGGTGCCTGCTCTGGACCGGCAAGGAGTTGGTGCTTACCCTAGCACTGGTTTTAAGAGCTAGGAGCTGGTGCTTAGGCTATGGAAAACGAAAGAACCGGTGCTAAGTCAGGCTCTGGCTCCAAACCAGCACCAGCACCAGCTCAGCGGGAAAGGGTTTGTGAGGTGCTTTCAGACACTCTTCATTCTGTCAGACTGTCATGTCTTTTAAAGGCAGTGTACTGTGGAACACCTTGCCACTTTCAGTAAGGGAATGCCCCAGCTCTGTTTTATTTAAAAGTCAACTGAAGAGGTTGCTACAACCTAATCAGGCCTGTGACCACATATAAACATCATTATCCGGCTGTTGTGTCCCCCCCCCATCCATTGTCGTGGAATGTGCTGTGTGATGTATTGTGTGTAGTGCAATATATTGTGGACTGTGCAATATATTGGGTGTTGTGCAATATGTTGGGTGCTGAGCAATATGTAGGGTGTAGAGCGATATATTTGGATGTGGTGCAATCTATCAGGTGTAGTGCTACATGTTGGTTGTGTGCAGTGTATTGTGTTGTGTTGTACTGCCAAATGAAGCATAAACCAGAGTTTAGTCTCCAAAGTCAACAGGTTGTATATTCAAATTAACCAGGTGTTTACATACAAACGGAATTAACCATGACTAGCTGTGCAGATCTACTGCACCTCTCAGAACTCGGGCAGAAATGGTGCATCAGGCTGAAAGAAGAGGGGCATGATGCTTCTTTAAAACTACTTAGGCATAACTTAAACTGTATCACCCTGAATGACTCAAATGACTTGTAGGAAGTAAAGAATACCAGAAATATCAAAATAATATAATTTAATTAGACATCTTCTCCTGTAATCACTTCTGCTAAGGGAGCGAAATATCATTTTTGAAAAAATAAAACATTTAAATTGATTAAACATTAGAGGTTTTAATCTGTTTTTCAGTTCTGCTGCTGTGTAATGTGCTGCATGATAAATTTGTAACAAATTGGAAATAAATTTTCTTGACATTAGGAAAAAATTGCACCAGCTCCCCTGTGCAATTTTTTGATACAGTAGGGGTCTTACCAGGTGAAGCAATTTGGCTAATTTCCAGTGTGGTGTGAATATATGATCAATTGATTAATTATAAACAGGTTAGTTTAAAGCTGAGGATATGGTTCATAATTCAGTCCATCAATTTGCTACCGTCACAGAGTGTTCTTGGTAATGTCAGGGCATGAAAATACTTTTCACACAAATGCAGGATATAAATAGTTTTTTTTTTTTAAAGGATGCACACCACAACCTCATCCGATGGGTCTTATTCTCACATCTACAACCCGAATACAATTCCGAAATAGTTGGGGCGAAGTGTAAATTGTGAATAAAATCAAAATGCAATGACTTTCAGATCACGAGCAAATATGTTATTTACAATAGAACATAGATAACATTTCAAATGTTGAAACTGAGACATTTTACATTTTTATCCACAAAATGAGCTTATTTCAAATTTTCTGGTTGCAACAGGTCTCAAAAAAGTTGGGGCACAGGCAAAAAAGGGCTGAAAAAGCAATTAATATATAAGAGAATCAGCTGAAAGAACATTTAGCAAGTAATTAATTTAACTGCCATTAGATGTGTAACATGATTGGCTATAAAAGGGATTTCTTGGAGAGGCTGAGTCTCTCCAACTCTCCAACCTGTGAAGGCTTGTGTAAAAGAAATTGTGGAATACTTTAAAAACAATGTTCCTCAACATCAAATTACAAAGGCTTTGAAGGTCTCATCATCGACAGTGCACAACATCATCAAAAGATTCAGAGAAACTGGAAAAATCTCTGTGCGTAAGGGACAAGGCCAAAGACCTTTACTGGATGCCCGTGATCTTCGGGCCCTCAGAGGCCACTGCATCACTCAGCGGCATGATTCTTTCATTAACATTACTAAATGGGCCCAGGAATACTTCAAGAAACCACTGTCTGTAAACAGAGTCCGCTGTGCCATCCACAGATGCCACCTAAAACTCTATCATGCAAGAAGGAAGCCATTGTTCAGCATGATCCAGAAGTGCCACCGTGTTATGTGGGCCAAGGCTCATTTAAAATGGACTATAGCAAAGTGGCAAAGTGTCCTGTGGTCAGACGAGTCCAATTTGACATTCTTGTTGGAAATCATGGGCGTCATATCCTCCGGGCTAAAGAGGAGAGAGACCACCCCTTCTGTTATCAGCGTTCAGTTCAAAAGCCAGCATCTCTGATGGTATGGGGATGCATTAGTGCATATGGTGTGGGACACTTGCATGTTTTAAAAAGCACCATGAATGCTGAAAGGTATATAAAGGTTTTAGAGCAACATATGCTCCCCTCCAGACGACATCTATTCCAGGGAAGGCCTTGTGTATTTCAGCAGGACAATGCAAAACCATATACTGCAGCTATTACAACAGCATGGCTTCGTAGTAGAAGAGTCCGTGTGCTGAACTGGCCTGCCTGCAATCCTGATCTTTCACCGATTGAGCGGATAATCAAACGAAAAGTCCGTCAAAGGAGACCCAAAACTCTCCAGCAGGTGGAAGCCTGTATTAAACAAGAGTGGGATCAAATTCCAATGGCTAAATTCAAGAAACTCGTCTCCTCAATGCTCAGACACCTCCACTCTGTGTTAAAAAGAAGAGGGGATGCTACACCACGATAAACAGGCCCCTGTCCCAACTTTTTTGAGACCTGTAGCAGCCATCAAATTTGAAATGAGCTCATTTTGTGGATAAAATTGTAAAGTTTCTCAGTTTCAACATTTGCTATGTTATCTCTATTCTATTGTGAATAAAATACTGGCTGGTGTGATTTGAAAGTCATTGCGTTTTGATTTTATTCACAATTTACACTTTGTCCCAACTATTTCGGAATTGGGGTTGTACAATTTTTTGTGATGCATGAACATTTGTAGGTTTAATACCTGGTAACTGTCTTCAAAGATTGATGGCACTGTACCTTTTTTGAGTCTGAATGATGAATATGCTGTGACACATCACCCTGAACTCAATTAAAAAGCCCTAAGTTAGCATAACTCAAATGTTTATGCCTAGGTAACACAAGCATACACTTTCACATGCAGTAAAATAGGTACAGATGATGGTCAAATCAACCAAGTCATTTCCATAATCACCAACTTTGTCCCACCCATTGACTGTATAAAACATGGACGTAGCCTTCGTGACGTCACCCATTGGTTTCTGAATTTCCATTTTGAAGGAAATTTGGTCGCCATCTTGGCACTTATTTGACTCCGCCTACCTCCTGGCTAATCCAAAAATGGGCAAAAAGGTGGGCCGTTGCTGGAGCTGACGCGAGCCCAGTGGGCGGGCCGAATGGAGCCGGTTTGCTGAAACACGCCCTCTAAGCTCGCAGCTACCAAGCTAGCTACGGCTTCCTTACTCTACTAAAAAGCCAACTCAGCTCGATGCTTCATGGTTCGCTAAGGCCAAGATGCGGGGTCATATCTGTCCTAGTAAAGGAATGGATCCTGCCAAGTTGCTTGCGGTGGTGGGTCGAACGCTGTTTATATTTGTGAAGCGGTTGCGAGACGAACTTTGTTCGTATCCGTGAGGCAGTAGCGCTGTACACCGCTGTGAAGTTGCGGCGGTTGGCTCACTGAATATAACTATCCCCCCAGAGTGCTAGCGGGTGCTCGGCTTAGCTCTTGTATGCACCTTAGCCAGGTCCCATTAACGGTAGTATGACCAGCCAAACGATAACACTGCATTACGTAAGCTTACAAGCAAACCCGACGAATCTTTATTTTCCTACCTCACACTCGCACATTTTGTTATGAAGTACGATCACCCTACATTTTGACTTCGGTGAATGCTGAATTAATTTGTTACTGTAGCCAGCATACATGGGTTCATCAATGCTCAAACATCTGGGCGTCGGGCTCCTAGGCTCCATGGTTATTTCATCAGCTGCCCAGCTTATCTCTGACCTTTATATTAGCTAACGATACCACTGCGACGTGCAACTTTTTTATCGCGTCGTAAAATTGTAAAATTACTTTTGGAAATAAAAACCTTACTCTTAGCGACAGCAAATATAGCCGAACGTGGCTAGTTAGTGACACTTTTCAGTTTCCGACTGGCTTATTAGTTATGTTAATGTTGTTAGCTAGCTTGTGGATGATGGACTTAAATGTAGAAACACATTTAGCGACAGCTAGCTAGCTTGCTAGATAATGTTGGATATGTTAAATTAGCTATATAGCTAGCTTGCTAGCCTTTCTATTTACAATGATACCGCATCAATCATCGCACTGAAAATGGAACGAATCCATTGGTGGCAAATGCAGTTCTATAAGATACTGCTGTGTGAGTCTATTGAGTGTATAAGCACGGCAATCTCCGGTCAAGCCCTCCAAATACTCCGGGGAATCAGCTAAAGGACCCCGTCATTTTGATGTAGCTCACTAGCCAGTTACGTTGGCAACCTTTTGGGGAATCCGTAATGGTTTTCCTACCCCTGACTGACAGCTTTTGTTCAAAAGTATGTTAACCCTAAATTCAGACAATTTTCTGTTACACTGTTATTTCGTGGCATGCCAGTATAATAACTGTGGCAGGCGTACACTCCCGCTGGCACAGCTGGACATCTTGGGCAAAAACTCACTGGCGGGATTACTGTATTCATTCTCTGGCTAGTTGGCTAGTGAACGAACTAACGCTACTTCGTGTAGACATATAATGTTATATGAAATAATAGAATTTCATCATCTTAGAAAATAGACCACAGATTCCTAACCACACAGCAAGACATTATCATCCTGACTTTTCGATTAAAAATCTCCAGTCAGAAACGCGGGCAATGGATCAAGTTCCGCGACTCGAATGAGCCTAGGTAGGATAACGGTCTACAGACGACTAAAAAAGGCCAAGGGTTAGCGGCTAGGCTAGCCAAGCTGTAGTAACCCCCCTCCCTCAGACAGCCAGGCTAGGCCCGTGGTTAGCAGCAGGGCTTGGTGTTCCTACTATACAGCCCGGGGCCGTGTAGGCCTGTGCTCTAGCCTAGCCACAACATAACCGGATGAGATGACTCCTGCCCAGAGACTGTGTAATTCAAGGTTCTGTCACTCAAAATGGCCACGCCCTTAATTATGCAGAAATTTATGCCTTTATATAATGTAAATAGTAGAGTGACAAAAAAATTCACTCCCCCCACAGTTTTCACGGAGGGGAAAACTAGCCATAGAGACCAAAACCGTATTTTGAACTAGGCTGTAAACATTTTTGCTGTGAAATTGGGCTTTTTAACATGGGGGTCAATGGGGATTGACTCGTTTCTGCAGTCAACCTCAAGTGGCCATTCAGGAACTGCAGCTTTTGGCATTCCTTATTTGCTTCACTTTTCAGCCACGCAGGTTGCCGCTTGGTCCCACCACTTACTCTTTCGTTGACACTGGTTCACATCAGGATTGATTCTATTCCATGGTGATTTGCAGAGCTTTAGTTTTTTGATTATTAGCAACGAGCCTACCAGGCATCCATCGAAAGGAATTTTTTGCTGTTCTCGCAGTTGGTGTTTATGCATATGTCGTCATAATTTTTGACACTGTTACCTTTCCCACCGTAAATTATTTTGCTTTGACCTACAGCAACAATGGATCATTTGTACAGTGTATTGGTGGCCGGATGGAGGCAGTTAGTCTAATTACACTTTAAAGGGGCAATAAGCGGAAATGCGTCATTTCTAGATTGAAGGAATTAAAAATCCTTATGTGAAGAACGAGAGGTGTAATTTCATCTGGAGTATAGCAGGACGTCACACACCCGCTCTCTGTGTTGATCTCCAGCCCCTTGTTCACAAGCCCGGTCCGGCTGCGCGTTCATGTACGTTCATGTGAATCGCCGCCTCCTCCTTCCCGAAAATGCATTCATACAGTCAGTGAACAGTGGCAGCGCGTATTTTTTAAAAAGCGAAATGGCGGAGAGCGGAACAAAACGTTCACCTGAAGACGAGCAGGATCCAAAATTACATCTAAAGAAACAACGGTCGTTGGCGAAGAAGTTGACAGATAAAGAAAGGGACAGAACCCGGATTAATATTGGCCTTGCATTTCCAAGGTGGAGAGCACTGCGAGAGCTAAAGGGGCTACAGTTTGACTCAGAGCTAGCTCTTCTTCTCCTGGACAGGTAAGTAACAACATAAAGTCAATTTTCTGCTTTAATTAGTGTTACAGTAACTTTAGGCACATGTTGCTATGGCGATTTTATTAAATTTAATGTTACAATCGTAGCATGGGTAAATGTCCGGAGCTTGAGTTGTTAGCGGCTCAGTCCCAGCAATGGGCCAGGCGTTACGATTGTGTTAGGTGAGTAGCTCGGCAGCCAGCAAACATTTGCAATTAGCGCAAATCTGCAGTTTTGTGAGCATTTCAGGTTCGATGTACTGAGTAATAACGCTGGGGAAACTTAAACTGGCCCGTCATTCTGCCGAATAGCAGAGGTAGAGGGAGGTGTGGCTCATGACGCACTTTGTTTTGGTCTACAGGCAGTGCACAACAGCAAACCTGGCGGTGAAACGATTTCGCTTATTGCCCCTTTCAAAATGCAGCGGTTCATTGTCGGCACACCCACACCATAAACTGGATGCAGTAAGATTTTTGGCTGAAAAAAATAATGGTTCATGCATGTGAGCTTTGAGTGTTTGTTTTTCATTGTACACTTGGAAGAAACCTACAGAGTGATACTGTTTATACTTTTTAGAATAGTATTTATTTTCAATTTTTGCATTTAAAAGACAACAATGTTTGCATTGGGTTTGATTGGCAACTCATCTCACTCCTACTTCTCAAAATCTAAAATATGAAATAGGAAAAAATTTTGAATTATGGTGTCTTGCAAGGTGTCTCAATGTGGTACCTTGCTTGCATTTAAATTTATAATTGTCTAAGGGGTCAGATTCTTGTTTGTGTGTGCTAATTCTGAACAATATTTTTATGGGTACACCAGGTTCAAACATTCAACAATCAAGCTTTGCTCACTGAGACATCCTTAATAAGTAGGCATCCATTATGCATTCGGCTTCTCACTTTCTTTAAGTTGTATTGAATGAGCTCTCCTGTCTGAAGCCTGAATTCAAGAGAAGCATCTTCCTGTGTATTTAAATTCAATTCCACTTTCTGAATTTTTTTTATCTAAAGCCGAAATGGTGCACCGTACACTAATATATAAAGATAAATATTGGGAACCGTTTCATCAAGAAATAAGTGGAACTAGTTCAGGCAGGAAACTCGGGTCATTCTACATTACCTATGCGGTTGTCTGCATCAGCGAGAGTACTCCAATCACAGAGCGGCAACAGCAAAGAACCTATTACGTTGGTCTATTTAAGCAAAATCAGCAAGAACACATTTGCTGCTTAATCTGATGCCTCACGTGCAAGGTGAGAAATGTGTTTTGCTCGCCACCTCCACCCCAGCCTCCACCTGTTTGGTTCTGCTCTGTCTGACAGTGGAGGGATTCTTAAGTTCTGCTCCCTACCTAATTTTGTTGTTGTTTTGTATGTTCTTGCTATGCTTGGTAGAGAGCACCTCCAGAGCACAACCTTTTGCCAAACTCAAATGTCATTACATCTACATGTTAATAAATTTGTTCAATCGTTAATACATGAGTTTACCTGACTGAAATGCCTTTTTTTTTCTTCTTCTTCTTTTTCTAGCCCGACCACCACCCCCCCTCTTTGGAGGACAACTTTATTATTTTGCCGGACTTAAATACAATGATATGTCACCTCTTGAGGGAGGGAATTAACAAAGGAAATACAGAAAAGAAAAAGAAAAAGAAAAAAAAACATAATAAAGCAATGAAAGGAGAAAAAAAAACCTAGGAAAATAAAGTACGTAACCACACACCAACAACTCTCAACTGAACTGAAATGCCTTTTAATTATACCCAGGATTTTATACAATTAGAAGAGCGTTTCCATAATTAATTTGGAAATGTGCATGAGCAGGTGCATTGATGCAAGTGTACAATCATTATTTACAACCGCGCTTCACTGTTGTTCTTTCATTTTAGTTCTCGGTTCTCTTATATAGTTCCCATGCCTCCTAACAGTTGACAAAAGTAATTCAAATGAACACGTTTGATGGAAGCACAGATTTGTAATATTATGTGTTCAATAAGTCAAAGCTGTGTCAAGACTTTTAAAGTTCTTTCCTGTCATGATTGGATGAAAACTTTGTGGGAGGCGCAATGCATATTTTAAATAAAAGGAGAAACGTTCAATAACAAACTGCCTACATTCTTGCGCAAATTCATTGAATAAAGCAGGCTGAAATGGGGAAAACAAAACAACAAAGGTTTTCAGGCTTTTTATTACCTTAATAGCATCTACATTCTGCATTCAGTACAAGATGTGTCCTCCACGGTTCTTGATAAGCTGTTCCACCCGTTTTGGCATGGAGCTGACCAGGTTTTTGCAGGTTGCCTTGATTTCTTCATTGTAATGCCACATCTGGACAACTGCATCGATGACTTGGGTTTTGTGGCGCAGTTCTTTTGCTGCAGCCTTGACTTGATGATGGACCAGAGATTCTCAATGGGATTGAGGTCAGGTGAATTACTAGGCCAGTCCAACACAGTTACAGTACTGTGTTGATGATGCAATCGCATTGGTTGCATCATAAAAGTCAAAGTAATTAATGAAACGTGGCTAAAAGGTACGATGCAGTGATCTTTGAGGTGGTTATATAAAAGGGCCATCACTTGGCACGGCTATTTGCACTCCATTCAGCTCATTCAATTGAAAAGCACCTTTATCCAATTAATTTGCACTGTATGTGCAGAACACAGGGGTTTTGTTTCCCTTATATTTGTCTGGAAGGCCTTATGTCAGTGAAAATCATTTCATGAGAAGGATTGCTCTCTGTATTCTGTATGCTTTTTATTATTAGCTTTCTAGGGCTGGCCCAACAGTTTTATAAAGGGCATTGCCAATCTGAACAACATTTACACAACATACAATAGTGTACAGTGATGATTATGCATATAACATAACATAACATGAGTGGCAAGAACAGGCCGTTCAGCCCAACTAGGCTCGCCAGTTTCTTTTTACTATTGTGAATATGTCACTTCAGATACTCAATGACTCAATGGTATCTAGCTTTAAGTCAAGCCTGCTCCTGAAAATTCCCAAGGTTTCTGCCTGAACAATACGGTCAGGCAATGGCGCCTCCAAGGGGTGGCCAGGGGGGGCCGCGGCCACCACGCAAAAATGGCTGGCCCCCCCATTGGCCCCCCCAACCGACGACGCCTGTCAGTTATTCACATTTTTGCCATAGCATAAAAACCATAGATCGTATAACAGGCGGAACAAATGTGGTTTTTTCCAGGTATTTACCGGACACCTCTGTAACCACACATAATTCCCTTGTTTTTGGGGTGAGAGGCAAAATTTTTTCTGCAGGCTGGTTGGTTCCATTACGTACATCAGCCAATTACAGCTCGGCTGTGGTACTATTATATGTGGAATCAGCCAATCACAGCTCGGCTGTACTTGTGTATCAAATGGCAACGCATTTGACCTTATCACCATCAGCTGAGTTGTGCACGCGGCAAATTTGTAAATGCTCATCTGACAATAAAAATGTAAGTGCTCCACAATGCACTAAATTACAAGTGCACTATCTGGTCTGCTGCAGAAGTCCAACAGTCTATTTATTAGGCCTTGGCTTCGGTGACTAATACTGCGGATCTGAGAGCAAATTTTGTGATATCAGAAAGTGAGGATGATGTCTGATGTTATTAGCCCAAAAAGCACAGTCTGCCTCATGACCGTAGACTGTTCGTGACACAGACTCCTATTTGAGGCATTGAGCTGATAAGCATATGGTTGTCACTGGAGTACATTGGAGAGGCATTACTAGTTAGTTTCTCAACCAGTATTTTGAACATCTGCTGCAGTGGACAAAATACTGTTCAACTGACCGCTGGCTAATTATCGGGACCCCAAAGAAAATAGACTATAAATCTATAAGAGCCACAGCTTTTCTCATCTTTATCATACTCTATTGAAAATAAATAATTTTGCACCCGGACCAACCAGTCACCGATTTCATACGTGCTGCGTGAATAATCCTCAAAAATGCGGGACTTCAGATCAGAGTGGAAGGGAGCACCCAATCTAATCCATCACGATAGAAGATAAGAGATTGATGTTGATATGTGCTATGGATGCATGCATCCAGTGGCAAATGGTTTTATTTAGCTAGCTCGTATAAACATCAATAACTAACCTTCTATCCTGATGGATTAGATAGGATGCGCTCTTCCACTCTGATCTGAAGTCCCGCATGTACATGACTAGCTGCGCAGCATGTAGGAAGTCGGTGACTGGTTGGTCCAGGTGCACAGTGATTTATTTTCATTAGATGAGATGAGAAAAGCTGCGGTTCTCACATTTATATTCTATTTTCTTTAGGGTTCCAATAATTAACCAGCGGTCAGTTGAAAAGTATTTTGTCGATTGCAGTTGATGTTCAAACTACTGGTTCAGAAACTAACTGGTAACGTCCAACCAATGTACTCCAGTGACGACCATATGCTTATCAGCTCAATGACTCAAATAGGAGTCTGTGTCACGAACAGTCTACAGTCACAAAGCAGTCTGTGTTTTTGGGCTAATGACGTCGGACATCGTCCTCACTTTCTGATATCACGAAAGCTCTCCGATCTGCAGTATTAGTCACCAATGCCAAGGCCTAACAAATAAGCTGTAGGACTTCTGCAGCAGACCAGCTGGTTTACTTGCTATTTAGCGTATTGTGGAGCACTTTAATCGTGATTTATTCATTTGTCAAATTTTTGGCCATCTATAATCTTGATACTTGAAATGGTATGATTAACAGTGCATACTTGTAAATAATATAAAATACAATGGGCTAAACATAAATATTTTGTCAGCTAATATTTATGATTAAGCAACTCATAGCCTGATTGGAGGTGATGCATTCTGTCATTCATATGATAAGACAAAACAGTGTAACATTTATTGTGCAATAAAATAGTGTCTTTGCATTAATTTGCATACCGGGAAAATCCTTATGTATCCACTTAGTGGGCCATCCCCATGATATTGTCTGGCCCAATCTGGCCCCCTCACTAAATATTTTCTGCAGGTGCCACTGTGGTCAGGCAAGCTATTCCACATCGAAATTAAACTTTGGGTGAAAAAATATTTCCTAATATCAGTGCTAAATTCACCCTTGGTTAACTTCCATTTCCACCACCACCTTCATCTAAAAGGAGTGCTAATATTAAATAATACTACTTCTTTGTAATTTTTTGGTGAAAATGTATTGAAAAATACTATTGTAGGCTATGAGAGGAAAAACAAATAATTCTCACAAGAACATTTTTGGAAATAGATGGCTTTTCATTGAACCTGAAATTCAAGTAGTTTCGCTGGAAAATTACATGTTGATGCCGACTTTCGCCACTATGGCGCAGCCATGTTTTAAAAATGCAGGCGCTACGTCATCAGAATGGTTAGCGTTTATGGATGTTTTAGCTTGCCATTAGCTTGACGTTACCTTAATGTTAATAACTATCAAATAAACATGGCAGGTCTTGGAAAAAGAACAGGGGGATCATTTTATATTGCCCCTGGCTGTTCAAATGAATATTATCGGGTAAAAGAGAGCGGCAAATCAGTTCATTTTCATGTTATTCCTGTGAACAAACCTAAACTGCTCCGAAGATGGTTAGCCGCACTGAAACGTCTCAGCTCCCCTATGGGACCGGGGCTAAAGCCCAACGCCTACTGGCCGCAAAGCGTCACGTCAAACTCCAAACGCTTTTAAACGCCCACTAGAAGCGTCTGTTGCATCAATATTAATGGATGACGATAGGGCCGAGAAGCAAGCCATGGGTGTCACTCTCAAAACATCAAATAAGACAACGTTTAATTTTGAAAAAACCTACCGATAAAGCTTATTTTAAGTGATGGCAAAGTGCGACGGTCAGGTTACTATGCACTATACGTTATATACAGGCATAATTTTCCTCCTAAATTTAGCCGTCAAGTAAATTAAGATTCACTTTACTTTACCCAGCAACGAATTAGCTGGCTAGCTAACTTAGCAGTGTAAAGTTCTTATCAGTGTACCTTGAGTTAGGTACTGTCCAACTGTAGATCGCTAGATAACTTAAATGCCCGCAAAATAACGGATTTCCTCTCAAAACTGCGACTTGGTTAAAAAGCAGGTTGACAACTGCATGTGAGGTTGCCGCTAAATGTGTTTCACTAACCATGACAAGGCGAAATAGTTAAGTAATCTAAAAGACAAATGCGGTTTTATTGTGTTGATGCTTCAGAAATTGAGCAGTGGCGAAAAGTCAAAATCTGACGTGCGTCGGACGCGCGTCTCACGCCTCCAGCGGGCATTGGGCTTAAATGTTGCATTCACCCAAATGTAAACAACATAGAATGTTGTAAACAACCATTCTCGTGATGTCATGATGTTCTGAAAACAAAGATGGCAGCACCCAGACTGAAAACATTAATTAATGCTACTTGTTTGTGCTTTATTCTAAATAATGGCTTATGTTTCAGACTATATTTTTATTTATGGTATATTTAAATAATTAACTGATGCTATAGACGTGTTTTATTTGACTGCTTCATTTCCACTTTAAAGGCTCATTCCATGATTACTGAGGCTAAAAATTTGTTTAAACTGGTTTAAGGCTACCTTATTCTGCAAAAATACCTTTGATGGTCAGTTGTTCCACTATAAAAGTTGACACGAACTTTGAGCAGAGTCACAGTGTTAAACATGTTGGGACGGCAGAAGGAGCTCTCTGAGATTGTTTGTAGACGTATTGTAGCCATATATGATGCTGAAGACGTTAAATGCTTCCATGGCACTGTAAGAGACACCATCAAGCATTTCAAACGGACTGGTTCAGTGGCAATAGAGGTGCAAAATGGAAGTGAAGTGCCTCTGATGTTAGTTATCTGTGTATGAAAAGTGAAAAAAAAAAATTGGCAGTTGACAGCACGACAACTCCGTTATAAAGAGATGAAAAGTAAAGAGATGAAAGTATGAAGATCTACTGTTTCCAGACCCCTGCGTGAAAATGGTCTGATTGGTCGTCTTGCTGCCAAGAGCTGGCAACATCAAAAAACCAATGACTGGAAACAAGTCCTTTGGACCGTGAATCAAAATTTGAAATTTTCACACCCAAATGCAGAACTTACATGTGCTGTAGACTTGAAGAACACTTCAAAAATGACTATTTAACCCCTTCAGTAAAACATGGATGTGATAATATTATGGTTTGAGGTTCAGTCTGCTGAAAAGGAGCCAGCAATCTCATAAAAATAAACAGAATCATGGATCAAAAGAAGTATCACAGCATCCTTGTGAGGCATGCATTGCCATCTGGAAAGAGACTGATTTTATTTTCAACATGATAATGACCATAAGCACACTTTTAAGATGTGCAAGAATTATCTCAATCAGAAAGAAACATCTGGTGACATAAATGTTATGGTTTGGCCTGCTCAAAGTCCGGACCTTAATCCGATTGTGCAAATCTTTGTAAGAGCGAAAGAATCTCTTTGGAATGAATTTAAAACCATATGGCAGGGCTATTCAACCTTATCCAGAAAGGGCCGGAGTGGGTGCAGACTTTCATTCCAGCCAAGCACTTACACACCGGACACCACTAATCAACCCCAGGAGTCTTTGCTAAAGAGCTTGATTAGTAGTATCACATGTGTAAGTGCTTGGTGGGAATGAAAGCCAGCACCTACACTGGCCCTTGCAGGATAATATTGAATAGGCCTACCATATGGAATGGTTTTGCAAGTGAGGAAATAAAAAATATGTGAAAACTATGCATGAAAGATTAAATTCTGTAATCAAAGCAAAGGGTGGCCACACTTGATACTGCCGTTTCTTGAAAAAAGACATTATATTTTTTTTTTTTACTGTATAGTTGTCGGTTTACTTATTTTTATCTATATGATCCAATATTACATGAAATAAATACTTGAATAGTACTGGATTTCTGATTTATCCTCATTTTATTTAGTGTACAATCATCATTACACACTTTTGCATTTCCCCATGAACAATATTACCTCGCCATTCCATACTCAATTACTAGCGTGACTTGTAACGTGTGTGCACACATTCAAAAAGAATAGTTATATGTTGTATTTTAGAATTATGGAATGTAAAATTGCCTGAAAAGCACAAAATTGAATATATAAAGTAAGTGTATTTTATTTTGTTTGTATAGCACCTTCCACACTTGAGATTAACTCAAAGCACTTTTTATAGAACAGGGCCTGAACCTCAAAGGAACAAACTAATGGTGCTAATGGTGACAATGGCAAGGAAAACTCCCAAGTATGAAGAAATGTTGGCCAGAAACTAGCCTGAAAAAGAGGAACCTAACAGTCTGAGGTTAGCCTTAGAGAAATGCAGAGAGAAAGAGAAGGATCAGTGAAGAAAAAGGACAAATGGGGATGAGGAGACACAAAATCAATGGAGCCTTAGGCGTTTGTTCAGTCAGGCACGGTAGTCAGGCTGGTCATAAGCCTGTTTCTGTCCAATCATCTTCCCTTAAGCTCCTCCCACTGAATTGGAAAGCTTTTATAAGGCAGTGTTCATTCATTTCTCTGGCAACGTGCCCTCTACACCGCTCGTACCTGGGTTACTAACTAAAATGTTTCTCATCTCCCACCACCTCCCCAGCCTCCTCCTTTATAATTATCATTTTTCATCTTAAGCAGCACTTGTTCATATGATGTTCATTAACTTAAACTTTTACGAGATTTAAAGATTCTCAGGCTCTGCCAGGGGTTGTGATCTCAGGTAGTGTCTGTATCATGCTTGCTCAGATTGTTCCAGAGCATCACTCGAGCAGAGTCACCGCCAAACTCGAATGGAGGTTGTCCTGCAATAAATGGTTAGATTTGACATAAGTGTCCTGGCTAAATTGCCATCTTTATGTCAAAAAGACTTTTTATACCCAATCATGTTACTGACCTGTTGCCAATTAACCTTATTTGCAATGAAATGTTCCACCAGGTGTATTTTTTTTTGCATTATTCAACTTTTCCAGTCTTTTGTAGCCCCTGTCCCAACTTTCTTGAAACATGTTGCTCTCATAAAATTCACGAGCAAATATTTTTCAAAAACAATAAAATTTCTCAGTTTCAACATTTGATATGTTATCTTTGCACTATTTTCAATTCAATATAGGGTTTAAATGATTTGAAAATTTTGCATGTTGGTTTCATTTACAACTTTTCTGGAAGCGCAGTTATATATAAGCGAGGGCACAGGTTTAATGTGAGACTTGGTGGAGTGCATATGTAATGTGAGCGCACATAGGGGTCTATTCTCCCATTTGCGCGTAAGTCCTTTTTTACGCATTTCGAGTTATGCGCATTTGAGTTACGCATATTCTCCCCTACGCGCTTCGATCACGCCCACAGAGTTTAACTTCAGAATGTAGGCGGCCTTATGAAAGAGGTGTGACTAATCCAAAAGAGAGGCAGACTCTGTACCAAGCTCATTGATTATGGCTATCAGGAAAACATGGAACAAGGATTTTCTGATTAATCATGAAAATGCAGTTGTAGTCCATGGAAAACGCATACCAGACTTTAAATTTGAATTTTCCGCTGTAATAGTAAGCCTATGTATGTCTTTGCCAATTACAAGAAGTAATGCAGACAACTCTTTTCTATTTCTTATTCTTGCCACCATGACATTAAAGCTATGTAAACAAACAAATTGCCGTGATAATGAAATAACAAATAAAGAATTTAGCGCTTCTCAACCAGCGCAATCAGAGTATTGAAAATGTGCCCCTCCTACACCAGCCTGTTTGTTCCATGGAAGACAGGGAAGAAGAAAATAAAGAGAACATTCTAGTCACACAAAAATAACAATCAAAGACAGTTTATATGATCTCATTTAGAAATTGCGCACTTGAAATCTCAAACTACCCCGATGTCAGGTTTGCAACTAAAGGACATGGCAATGTTTTAACAAACAAAGGATTCTTACCCCGCACGCGGGCATCCGCCCGCCCCGAAACCGCCTCAACAATCACACAATTCCATATCCATAGCCTATTATGTCCCATTTGATTTGAGCGACACATTCACTTGAACTTGAGCCTAGTACTTTATTATAATCAATTATCCCATTTACTGATAATGATTCTTCCCATGTCGGCTATTATTTATTGGCTAAAATTGATTAACAAATGGGTAGTGCTTTGGCCAGGGTAGGGCTCAATTTAGAGTATATAATAATATATTTATTCACACATTAAATGCAGTATTATCAATGGTAAAACCAAAAAAAAAAACCATATTTACGTAGACACGGGTTAGTTAATACAGACATCCTCAATTAGAAAATCAATCTCCCCCCTAGTGAGAATATCACAACTTTTTAGATAATCACAAACATATAGGGCAGTCACATTTGTTAAATAGAACATGAAGACAACGATGGTGACGTCGAGCCGAAGCCGAAAACCAAATTTCACAGATGAAGAGTTAGAGGTATTGGTGAAATCAGTGAAGAGGCACCACGAGGTGTTGTATGGGAAGGGGGCACTGAAGGCTGATCCAAGGAAGTAAGCTGCGAATCGTTCTGGATGTGGCTTCGGTGGGGAGATGTAAGCGCAGTATCCCCGATTTAAAGCATAAATGGAGAGATCTGCGGGGTGCTGTAAAAGTCTTGCTCTCTGCACACCGGAGAAGTGTGCATGCAACAGGTGGTGGGCAACCATCATCCCCTGTGCATTTCACTGCACTGGAGGAGGAGGTGGCATCCACTCTTTCTGCAGTGGAAGTGCATGGAGAAGAACTTGGAGTGGATATGGATGAAGGGGGGTTACGCAAAATCTTCATTTTTTTTTGCCTATACTCAAAGTATCATTGTGATAAATAGTGGAAACAAGCTTAATATGGTTTCAAATATTTGTTGTATTTTTTGGCATTTCAAGCAGTTGCGCGTACATAGGCGTCATGGGCCGAGCCAGGGAATTTGGCGCAGATGCTTAATATGCACGTATCATGATCGCACACAACCTGAACATTAATGCTGTGCCGACGTCTACGGTCTCTGTACATATTCTCATTAGTGGAAGGGGTTCTGATTGCAATGTGAGTAGCTCCGATAACACTGGGGAACCCGGCGAACCGGTAGAACCCCCCCTTAACTCTCCGTCTTTCAGTGGGTGTTTCAGGGAACTTTATGAAATGGCTGATGTGGTGCAGCATAGCGTGAATGAACTGTGTCAGACACCTTGACACAGGCGCCTGTGATATGTGCATGACATCACCAGGCGCTCTCTGGAACGACCCAGATGCCAGGACCGACAGGGCAGTTGTCACCTTGATGACCGCGGGTATGTTTTGTGGATGACTGCTGCGGCTGGATAGCTGTTCATCCAGAAGTCGGCAAAGATAGATGATTGCCTCACGGTCCAGACGAAAGCGCTGGATGCACTTGTTGTCTGTTAGTCCCAGGATTTCCAAACGAGGCCGATATATGCGTGGTCGTCTTCGAGCTCGGCGCGCTACTCTTGCTCTTTCCCACTCACGCAAGAGTGCAAGCAAATGCAGGACTGGCATTTTGGTTTTAGATTTTGAGGGCATGGTAGAACAATGGTCTTATGTATACTCGTATTAATTAATTGCTATGTGTTTGTAATTGGACTAATTGGAGAACAGGCTGTTGTGTAATATCATGTGATGATTTTATTTGATAATTTATAATGGTTATGAGAAATGTAGTTTAGAAATAAGGACGAACAATCGAATATTGAATGTCTCAACCTTTACCACGTTAAATAAAATAAATGTTAAAATTTGGCCTAAAACCGACATCAAACGCAATATTCTATTTCGCCTTATATTGGCGCTTGACCTTAATACAGCCGTCAAAAGTGCTTAACAGAAAAAGTGCGTAAGCCAGGGGGAGAATACGTGTAAGTGTTATTTGCCTGAGAAACGCCCAGATTTTGGCCTTGCTCCGCCCGAAGTGCATAACTGCCTTCGGGGCGCGTAATGCACGGACTTAAGTCAAGGGGAGAATATGCGTAGGCGCTTTTTTCGACTTACATGCATGGGAGAATAGACCCCTATGTGTATGAACTGGCACATTTTTGCAATAATCTAAGGACAAATTCTGCCCTTTCCATCTACAGAGATTATCCAAATGAGTATTTCTTTGTTTTTTATGATGTTAAGTGAGGTGCCTCCATAATTTTCATCAATAGATGCCATATTAATAAACTTATGTCACTATTTTGTATCCAAATACTTTTGATTTGATCTTTGAAAACAAGTTTACAACTATTATTTATGTTATGAACATTTATTATGAAGTTTAAAAATATCAAAGAATTGAAATACTCTTCCCAGTTCATATGTTACTTAAAGGGACATATTATGCTGATCCTTCTTTTAATACATATAAGTAATGTTATAATGTTGGATGACCATACTCAACCTCTGTAAAGTTTCCAAATATAAGATACAGGGGTTTTGCCGTAATCCAAGAACGTGATTTCGTAAACATGATTTCCTTTCTGAACAGCTCGTCCCGAGATCTTCACGAGATCTGGACAAAAGCTGACGTCAGGTTGTGCCGTCCAGTTAATACAGACCTAACCAGAGCCAATCACGGCCTGGACCTGCCCACACCGGAAACTATTCTAGCAGGCACTAACAACGGCAGATCATACTATGCCATAGTAGCGTCTACACTTTTGGAAATACAAAAGAAGAACCACAGATCATTTGAGGTGCAGTTTTGTCAGTATCTCTCCCAAAGCTGCTTGTCCGTTTATTTTGGGATGCGAAGAAAAGCACCCATTTCTCTTCCAAAAGACGATGCCACCAGAAATCAGTTGGCAGCTTATTTGTTTGCTGGCGGCAAACAGCCAGGGCCAGTTAGCTGTTTGTGCTCAGCATTTCACCAAAGACAGCTTTTCAATAAAGGATAATTCGACACAGGATAAGCGTTTCAGCTGCTTCTCAAACCTGATAAGCGTTTCAGCTGCTTCTCAAACTTGAAGCAGTTGCATCGATCAAGTGCTCGGAGCCGCAAGCTGTAAGTAACAATATAACAGCAAATAATGGAAGTGAAGCTAACGTGTTACGGGTGGCTAGCAGGACCGCTAACGATGGTTGGCACTAACAACTGGCCTCAAACGCAGGCTTTGTAAAATATTTGAAGATAAAGCCTGGATTGGTTGCAACTGTCCGCGACTCACAGACGCAGAGGCTGTAAGTTGCTTTACTGCATAAGCCTACCTAACGTGATAGCCTGTTGAATGTGGCTGTAGCACTGCGGTTAACGTAGCCAAGTTACTGTTGCCAGTGTTTGTGTCCTAAATATGCAAGAGTAATATCAGGGGAAATTCAACAGAAGGTGTGTGAACATAAACCTCATTTGAAGCTAAATTTTTATACTTAGTAGCTCCCACCGCTCGCGGTGCAGGAGCTATGGTATCAAGCTATCGCGTCTGTCAACAAATTTTGCTGTATCTCATCAATGATTTCAGTTACAGGCTCCTAATTTTTACTGGACATGCATCTCATAAAGCCCTACAAATGACATGCCTAAAGGTGATCTTGGCCTATTTTTTCAAGGTCACAGGCCTGTCAAAAAACTTTTGACATTTTGCTGTATCTCATGATCTATTTCAGTTACAGGCTCCTAATTTTTACTGGACATGCATCTCATAAAGCCCTACAAATGATGTGCCTAAAGGTGACCTTGACCTATTTTTTCAAGGATACTGGCCTCAAAATATCACCAAAAACTTCAACATTTTGCTGTATCTCATCAACTATTTCAGTTACAGGCTCCTAATTCTTACTGGACATGCATCTCATTAAGGCCTACAAATGTCATGCCTAAAGGTGACCTTGGCCTATTTTTTCAAGGTCCCTGGCCTAAAAATATCACCAAAAACTTCTATATTTTGCTTTATCTCATCAACTATTTCAGTTACAGGCTCCTAATTCTTACTGGACATGCATCTCATAAAGGCCCACAAATGACGTGCCTAAAGGTGACCTTGGCCTATTTCTCAAAGGTCACTGGCCTAAAAATATCACCAAAAACTTTGACTTTTTGCTTTATCTTATCAACATTTCAGGTACAGGCTCTAAATTAGCTCCTGCCGCCTGAGTGGCACGGGAGCTATGGTATTGGGCTCCATCCGTGCGTGCGTCCGTCCATGCGTGCGACCGTCAACAAAAACTTTGACATTTTCTTTATCTTAAAGGCGGGAGCTTCTGGGGCCGCCAGTGTCTATATTTTGTAATTTGGATGCTTGGTACAGCTGTCCACAGTAACGGAACTTGCTGTCTGTAAGACCTGTATTGCAAGGGTTTGTGTCTGTTGTTATGACCGCTCGGTTACCAGCTACTGCATGCGAGTTTGCTTGCTGTGCTACTTAAAAATGCTCCTGGTTCACTTATATGCAGTAATTCTGATCGGTATGCTTGTGTTACTTCGGTAAGCATCAGTGTGGCAGTTTCATCATAACGTTGCCTGATTGTAGCCATTACAGTTGAAGCTAACTGGAGAGGTGCTGTATGTGTCCGTAAAGTTGGGCTGAAAAGGCTGCAGTTAGACCAGACGTAGGTTTTGCAGAGCTTGGGATACGTGTTTGGGTTTGTTTATGGCTGCTTGTGATTGCTTCACTTATCCATGACAGGGATCGTCTGGATACTTTACCAATATCTGGGCTAGCTCTCTGATGCTACCGTGAAAGCAATCGCGAAACGCGCAGGCTATAATGTGTCCGGTATAACAAACGATTTCTCTGTATTGCCATATCGTAATTTCATCCCCCTTTAGAAATTGTTCTGGCTAATAAAAAGCAGAAAAAGGCAGAAATTGAATAGGAAATCCTTTCCTGTAGAAGTGATCAATTCGCTAGCTCCACATAAGCAACTTTCCAAGCTAACAGAACTTATGGTCTGTAAAACCTGAATTATGTTCATAACATGACCGGAACTCTCTCTAGCTGTCGGGTACTATCCATAAAGCTGCTTTCACATTGGACGCGAAAGAAATTTTTCGCGCGACAGGTTACATTCAAAGTCAATGCAAAGTTACATTCAAAGTCAATGCAAAGACGATTAATAAAAGTCAATGCAAAGACGCCGGGTTTTGTGTTGAGCCGCTTTCACACCGGACGTGAAACAAATTTTTCGCGCAACAGATTACATGTCTGCATTAAATGTACTTAGATGAACTTGTACTGGCTATATAGATAGGATCAGTTGACACTGAATACCCTAGAGACTCCATAGCTCATTTCAGTGTTACAAGGTTTGTTTCCTATTTATTTTCAGATCGGATGCGGCTGCCCATTTTCTGTGATTATTATTGTCAGACACTCTGTTTTACTTTCAAATTCTGTATTACTTTTTACCATGAACATGTAATTTGCAGATTTGGGTGGAGTCACATTGTTGTGTTCTTTTTTTAAAAAACACAAGGCAAGACAGAACTTTGTGGCTAAACATTTCTGGAAATACAAGGAGCTGTCTAGGAGAGAGAACCATATACCTGCAAAATTTATGACATTTTGAAAATTCCAAAGGTCTGTCTCCATTTATATTTTCCTAGATCCCCTATCTAAAATCATTCTACTAAAGGTATAACTGCATGATATTATACCTTTCAGTTCCAATAACTCACCTGAATATACACATCTGAAAAGTATACTTGGAGTGAGAAATTATGATGCAGCAAAATTTCACATCCCATTTTCTTCATTTAGTAAAAAGTGGAGATAGGTCCAGGTAATTTTCAGCCCACCAGATGTGGACGGGCCATTTTTTCCCCCAGAAAATGTTGGCTTAGAATACAGATTAAAATGAAAAATATATTCATGCTTTCATTAGGCTTACAAAAACGGAGAAATGGGGACCAAAGAAATAAAATATTGGCAGGCAAGACATTTTTATGTTAATAATGTCCCAGAAGATAAAACCAACAGTCAAAAACCCTTTATAACACAAGTGTACATATAGCCTATACATCCAGCACACGAGGCCATGGCCATGCAAACAGACAAATAGAAAACTTTGAAAAATGCCTGAGCCCAAATGACCATTTAAAGGCTACAATGCCCTTCACACATACACTTAGACTGTTATTTCAGGACCATCGTTTGCTCATTCTCCTGACAGCTAATGGAATCGTCACTTCATTCGCATCATATTCTCAGCAGTGAAAAAATAAACCAAGCAAATAGAAAGTCTAGTATCCACTGAGTAAAAATAAGCCCTAATGGCAATACATACGCAGATATAGAGGTAGTATTGTACAGAGGTAACTATGTCATCATAAATTTTATGACTCAAGAAATTCAAGAAAGTTTTAAATGAAGAAATTTTATTTTTACTAGCTAAGTTGAAGTAAAGAAAAGCTGGCTAACCCTTTCACGAGCATCGGTCCCAGGGTGTGCTGCCTATTTGTGTTTTTATAGCCTGCTGACAGATACTGTGCTACATTGGAGAACTAGCTATATTGTGTTTGAAAGTTTGTGGCCTCAGCAATATAACTGTGTTAGCCGCTTTATGATGCAAAAATTAACATAACATAACATAAAAATCAACAGGCCGTAAACGAGGCCTCCACCCCTGTCAATGGAGTCCCATAAGTTCAGTTGTACAGCATTGTTCAGGTTTTCAAAATATGTTGAAACTGATGATCATACCTTGGTAGTCATCCAGAGCTAAAAACCTGTCAACGTTTTCAATCCATAGAACAAGCAAGCTTGGAAAAACTCCACTTAATCGGCTTTGAAACTGAGGTAGCTGCCGTGAGTCTTTAAGATTTTCCCTTTGATTAGCTTTTTTTTTACTGATGATGCAAAGCTGTAGATCTGTACCGTAAGCCTTCAAAAACAAAGTAAGTGCACCCACTGGCTATTATGTGCTGATTAAACGGAACAATCCTGGCCTATATCAGCCCTTACTCCAGCTTAACAGTTTACACAGACAGCCAGTGGTCTGTAACTTCTAAAAGACGGGTGCATATGGTAGGCAAGAGTTATTTTTTATGAGGGGGAATCATTTTAATGGTTTCTGACTAGGGGGAATTTGGATAACGAAGCAAAGGAGTTTTGTTTAGGAATTACCGAATCCTCCTCTCGCAGTTTTCTGTGCCTGATTAGCAACAATTGCTAAGACTAATTGTTAGGGGGATGTTCAATGTATTTTCTAAACGTCAGTTATCTAAAACGCAAATTTCGTTAATGCACATGCAAAAATACAATCCATGTTCATAGTGAATTACTCACTCAACCAACCACTCAATCATTATACAATTTAAAAAAAAAAAAACATCAAGACCGGGTGGGAGCCTGGGCGGGCCAGTGAACGAACTAGACGGGCCAGTGCCGCCCAGGCCAATTACTGGCTACGCGCCTTGTCAGAACCCTAGGGCAGCATTCTGCACTAATTGAAGACGTTTCAGGGCAGAGCTTCTGCAACCAGACAGTAAGACGTTACAATAGTCCAGCCAAGAGGACACGAATGTCTGAACCATTTTTTCAGCATCCTGAAGGGACAACATTTATCCGAGTTCAGATATGTTTCTAAGATGGGGAAAAAAGCCACTTGTGTGATGTTGTTGATATGAGCCTGGAGAGACAGTTTTGAATCAAGAGTGACGCCAAGGTTTTAAACAACAGCTTTGGCAGAAACAGAGAGGCCATCTAAGTTGAGAGAAAACTTAATGAATTAGTCTCTTACAGATTTTGGACCTAATAGCAATATTTCAGTCTTATCTGGATTTAGGGAAAGAAAATTTTGTGTCATCCGTGCTTTAAGAGCTTTAAGGCACATCTCTAATTTTGTTACCTGATCGTTTTCAGCTGGCTTAAAAGATATGTAGAGCTGCGTGTCATCTACATAGCAATGGTATTTAACATCATGTCTACTAGTGATATTCCTGAGGGGAAGCATGTATAGAGAAAAAAGCAAAGGGCCCAGAACAGATCCATGAGGTATTCCTTAGAATACTCTGAACATTTGTTATTTACCTGAATGAACTGAGATCTATCATACAGATAAGACTTAAACCACGAGAGGGCGAGTTCAGAAATACCAACTGATTTTTCTAGCCTAGGAAGAAGAATATGGTGGTCTATGGTATCAAAGGTAGCACTCAAATCACGAAGGACGAGAACAGAGATGCAGCCACTATCTATGGAGAGAAGTAGATCATTCATTACAACAGTGAGAGCTGTTTCAGTGCTATGATGCTTTCTATCGGCAGACTGAAAACTCTCATATATGTACCTTATTAGTTTGCAGGAAAGAAAAAAGCTGTTGCTCCTTCATTAGCTTTGTGGGGATGAGATTTAAGATACAAGAAGATGATTTGGAAGTAGCAACTAATTTGGCAAGTTCACTCAGAGATATAGGAGAAAGGGATTCAAACTGGTTTTTGTGTATTGTAGGAGATTCCATATAATCAGAAATGCCATTGCAAACTTGTAGGGAAGCGGTGACCTCTAATTCCAGTAATTTTCCACCAAAGAAGTTTAAAAAAATCATCACTGCTGCAAGAGACTGGAATTTGAGGGTTACTTGCAGCATGGTTGTTAGTCAATTTTGCCACAGTTTTGAACTAAAATCGAGAATTCTTTTTGTTTTCCTGGAGATTTGCAAAATAATAAGACCTTGCGCCAGAGAGAACATGGTTATATGCAACAAGGCTCTCTTTCCAAGCACAATGGATTACCCGGAATTTAGTGGAGCACCATTTGTGTTCTAGTTGACGATATTTTGCTTTAGAGTCCGTGTCTGGTTAGTGTGCCATGGGGCTGGTCTCTTCTTCTGAGTAATCTTTTTTTTTTTTATTTCAGAGGAGCAACTACATTAAGGGAACTATGGAGAGCATTGGCAAACTTTTCTGCAACATCGTCAATGCACAGGGGGCTGACTGGACACTCAAAGTAAGATGGGAAAACCTCAGTGTACATCCTAGTTTCTGACCATACAGGGTTGGCCAATTGTTAACTGAATGTGATAAGAAAATAGTCAGAATAACTGGGATTATGTGAATGAATTTTCACCTTTCCAATATCAATGTCAAAACCTAAGACCAGGTCTAAAGTATGACCATGAAAATGTGTTGGGCCAACGACACTGAGTGGAGCCGACTGAACACGTTTTGACCACATTATTGGAGCCTCATTCTTAAATCTCCAATTCAGTGTCAATTTGAACTTCAAAAACAAGGTGCTTGCCAGGTGCTCACGTCCAGTTGCCGACTATCATGTGCAGGTGAAATGGTCAAGCTGATAAAAATGCACCAGTGGCATGTAAAATCAAGTCCCACAGCAAAGGACAGGAGTAGATTAATTAGCTAGGATGCAGGATTTCATTGTGGCTCGCTAAAGTAACACCATTTGATTTTCCTCAGGTGTTCTTTTCCAGCATATCGCACAAGGAGACAAAAATAGGAATTTACTTTAGGCAGTGTTGGGTAAGTGAAGTTTAACTGAATTATGCAAAATGTCTGGATCCAGTAGTTTTAGCAGATAGATACCCTTGCATCTGAATACCAAACACGAGTGCATCAACTGTTAGAACCACTCACTTATCCCAAATTTAATACAGATTTATTCAATTTAATTTACGAACCCCAATTCCAATGAAGTTGGGATGTTGTGTAAAACATGACTAAAAACAGAATACAATGATTTTCAAATATTCATACATTTTTACAAAAAAAAAAAAAGTTTATCTGATTGAACATTAAATATCTTGTCTTTGTAGTGTACTTTGTAGTTGAATGCAGGTCGGAAAGGATTTGCAAATCATTTTATTCTGTTTTTATTCACTTTTTACACAACCTCCCAACTTCATTTGGAATTGGGGTTTGTATAAACGAAGCCACAAAAAAAAAAAAAAAAAGTCGACTGTTTGGAGCATAGAAAGGTTAAGTGCATTTTTTTTAATGTTTTCAGGAAAAGCAATGTAAAATTTTAAAACAATGTGAAAAATATGATTTGCATCCAACTTACTAGTTACAGCAAAAAATTTACTCAACACTTTTGTGCACCAAGCATTTGATGTGAAAGAGATTTCATACAAAAAACCTTCCTTCTTTTAAAACGGTTTGGAGTATAGTTGGGTGCATGGTTTGCTGAAAGCAACAGGTTGTAAGTGTTCTTGCATCCTGCGTGAGCCAGTGATCTTTGTCAACTCACAAAATTGTACGTTCAGGAGGCCAAGAATTCCTGGCAACACTCTTGAACATACCCATGCACTTGACCCAGGAATGTTTACAGTATGCCTACCTTTTCCTTCATTTTGAACCTCTGCTGGTCATATGCAGATCGGTGAAAGGTGTTTACCAAGCATGACAGTCAATCCTTCCATTTGGGACACCTGATTACAGTACTTTTGCTTTGTTTTTATTTATCTATTTTTTGATGGTGATCCAGGATGGAAATTTAAATTAAAAAATCTTTAAAATGTGAAAATTTCAGTGGTACACCATTCAAACTCATCACTAACTCTTCTTCATGTCTCTCGGATAACTGTCCAGAAATCCTGAATGTGTATTGCTGTCTCATGCCCAATATAACTTTAAAGACCTGCCAGAATATTTTGTTTTTAGGTCAGCAGATTTGGATTAAAGTTTCTTGTCAACATAAACCTTTCATTATGATTACAACTCCCCCTCCATTTCCCTCATTATTTACCAAGTATTGTTTGACCTAGACCATTTCAAAACAGCCAGCAATGTTGCTGTGACTCTATACCATGTTTAATTGTGTGAACAAGTGTGGTGAGAATTAATGTTATTTCTAATTTGCATATTAATTCACTCCATTTATCTTTGCAAAAACTTAGACCTGTCAAGCATATTAGACTCAAAGTACAATGAGAAGAGCAGCATTAGTATGACAGTGAAATGTTATTGCTCTGTTTTTAAGGAGTTTGTCAGATCGGAAAACTGAGATGCAATACAGTACATCTAGGATACAAAGCATAATTTTCCCTTGTAAAACTATCATGATGGTAAATTGAGACATTCTGTTCCATTCCTTTTTTGCAACGGGTCAAATTTTCCCTCAATAGCACAGACAAAGAAAATTAAGTCTTTCAGAACCTGACGCAGAAGGTGGGAAAAACTTCATTCTGTAGGGAAGAGAAAAATGCGACTAAATGTAAGCATGCCACATATCATTTGTCATGAATTCACTACCCTGGCAGCATGGTTGCCATGAACAAGGTAATTATTCACCAGCCGTCACATTTCGCTCATACTTCTATGCGCCTACACTATTACTGTGCTGGAAAATTCCTTGCTGGGTTAGTGTCAGCCACAGATGTCTTCCTCAAATTTGCTGCCGTAATTCCTGTTTGTGATTCATGTGACTGGAATAGCCAGCTTCAGTCAGTTTGCTGGCTATTGCTTGTGCTGTCTAATTTCAAGATGTTTAACGTGTAACAACTGAGTTCCTTATGGATCTACCACCACTAATATGTTGCTTTTCCATCAGGCTAAATATAATATAAAAATAAAATAATAATATTAATGGTCCTGGTTATAGGCCAAGAATAGGAGCGACCTGATATAGCGCAAAACTGTCGTAAATCAGGAGATGAGATGAATGAGGGGGATTTTGTGTGGACGCCCGCACTTCCGGTAATAGGGCCAGCTTCCCTAAGCCAATGCATGCAGCCGCAGGCTAGGCTACAAAGCCCCAGCCGCTGCGGCACGTAAGTGATGAAGTGAATATCTGAGATGTAATCTATTATTTAAATTATTTTCTTAATTCTGATCTTTTTAAACAGTGCAAAACTAAAAATTAAACAAACATCACATATTTACAATATGACTCGGCGAGGTGGCATTTGCACTGCGCTGTATACTGTGTTGTTCTCGCTTGATCTAGCTCTGCCACCGTGCTATCGTATCGAACTTGACTATGATTTGATTTAGTTTTCTCACTATGCAATGAGCATTGTGAAGCTTTGCAAAAAAAAACCATCGTGGATATGAACTTAGAAAATACCGCTAAATTCTTATCTAATCCTGTGTCCACGTCTTGGAAGTAAAAGCTCTAAATCTCGATTATATAAGTGTTCGATTGCGCGCGGATGTGGGCGGAAGTTCAGTCGTCTACATTTTGACCGTTGATCCGTCATAATCAATGATCAAATCCGCCTTGGGATGTGCCGTATTGTATATCAGGTTGCTCCCATTGCAATAGCTCATGATAAATCATTAGATTATTGTCAATAGCCATCCCACCATTCGACATACTCTGGCTAAATGGCTGCAGCTAAACAGATCTAGGAATTGGTAGTAATATGGCAGTGGACCAAATGGAAAAAAATGCCCTGCTGCTAGAAGTGGAGTTGGGCCTGAAGTGGAGGGGGGCCTCCCTCTGGTCAAATAAATAAATAAATAAATAAATAAATAAATAAACCTCATACACAAATACAATGTTAGGGACAATACACTGCAGGAGATGGCATCATTCAAATAAGATGTTACACCAACTGATTTAGGTGATTAAAAATCCCATAACACTCATCAATAAGAGTAGGGGGTTTCCGGGAATCTCAGCTAAATTCCCTGGGTCTGTCACCCAGCCACCCAATCTTCTCCTGATTTAAAACCTCTTCCACTCCGGAGTTGTCATCGAAGGGATATTGGCACTGCTCTCACCTGGCTTTAAAGCGCATTATATCTCCAAACTCGATCCCATTTAGGTTTTCTAATTGCCAGCTAAGAGTTAATTTGTATCAATCCGTATCCATTTCCCCTCAGCTTGCTTTATAGTTCATTGCTATAATTATCTAGCATTTTCCTTATCACATTTATGGTAACATAATACGTCAATGTCTTACGAAGCTTCTGAATTCCTGCAGCTCACAAAACAGAATATATGCATTTCTATGTCCGAGTCTGATCGACTTGATAGGCTAAGAAAACATTTAAGTGACACTATTGTTAACTCCTGGATAAGCTGTTTGTGAATATTACCGCCCATAGTCGTGCTGATGGAAAATTGATTTATTGATTGGTGAGTGATGCTTGTGTCTCATCACAACACTCCTTCCTAAGCTTCACTTATCCAGGAGTAAAAATGCGGTTTTGCTGACTTAGGTGCCTGTGTTAAGGCTGCTCATGTAAAAATAAAACTCTGTCTACAACCAGACATTACCAAAATGCAGATTAACAATAAACCTATTTCCAAGTAAGAAGATAAAAAAAACTGAATTAATTGAGCAAATGGGCTTCCAATAAGCTGCATTGCCATTAATGATTATGACATACAGCTTTGCATCAACGAGGAAGGCTACAATACAGGGTGTATCAAAAAAAGGTCCCACTTTGAAAAATTGCTCTAAAATTAATATTCTATAATTTTTTGAAAATCCTTTTACATAGGTTGATAGACAATGGTTCAGTGCTTTTTTGTGCAATTGCACATACTCAACATGTCACGCATGAGTGAGCAGAGGCTAATTACGTAAATTGCGATACATCTGTTTTGTGCAAAAAAAGTGCTGGGATGAAAACAGGATCTGAGACCAAAGGAAGCGTTAGGTGTGCCCTTTGTTTATTACAAATTGCCATTACTTTCAGTCCTCAAAATGTCCACCATTTCTTTCCTTGCAGATTTGGGCCCTCCTCAGCATATTGTACACTGCACGGCGGATCAAAGCTCTGTCCCCTCTGAAAACATTGACTTCTGCCATTATGCGTTCCTCAAGGTCATCCAGGTCCAAAGGTGAAGTAACATACACTTTTGACTTAGGATGACCCCACAAGAAAAAGTCAAGAGGGGTTAAGTCTGGTGACCTTGGGGGCCATTCCACATCGCAGTTTAGGGCAATCTTTTGTTCTCCATACAGTTCTGTAAGGCGGTTCTGTTACAATCCTCTGTCTGTGGGGTGGGGCACTGTCCTGTGGCCACCACGCTCTCTGAAATCGGCCATTTCTGTTACACCATTCTGGGGACATCCATTCATTTATTACATAACATGACATAACAGGACTGTTGGCCACTTGGAGAGCAAAGGGTTAAAGCAATTTCCTGAAAATTTTTAGGACACTTAAGGGCACACCTAACGTTGCTTCTCATGGTCTCAGATCCTGTTTTCATCCCAGTACTTTTTCACGCAAAACAGATGTATCGCCTTTTTATGTAACTAGCCTGTGCTTACTCATGTGTGACATGTTGAGTACAGGCACGTAGGAAGCAGTTTGACATTGAGGGGGACCAAATTTGCACGAGGGTGGGTGGGTCCCAAAATTCGCCGACTGCCTCATTAAGTCTATTGGCCATTCATAAATAGGTGTAATAACTCATTGCTGAATTCTGAAACAATTTTAAAAATGTTTAAAATCTGCAACAGTCTCCATCACTGTAGGCTATCCATCATTCACACGACATCGCTTTACTACAATTATTATACCTAACTTGTACTCAGCCATTTTTCTTTGTTAAAGCAATTTCCATTTATATGAATAATCAATTGGCAAGTAAAGACACGGCTTCTTTCGTGATGTGATCTAAGGGCGACTGATCAATAGGCATAATTCAGTTCAGAAAAATGAGTTACTCATAAGTTGAACTTTAATACTTTTAATAATACTTTTCGAGAGATAAACTGCTCTGGAACTTCCGCGCTACCTTTTCGGCTCATCAGGCGATCTAACCTGTGCTTCATGATCGATTTAATTATTCAAATTGAACCAAAGGCAGAGATTTGAAATGAACAAAATTTTGCCTTCAAATGAATGATTGTTGCTTTGCCTGAACGAGGTGAACAAGCAACACCTGATAGTGCGGAGTGTTTTCAGATTGAAGGCATAGTTAGTTAGAATAATGATTGTGATCGAGTCAGAACTAATAATTGTTTTATTAGTGGGAGCTCGCAAAGGGAGACCTGCCTTCTTTTGTAAATTTCTCTCAGTTATTCAGCGCAGTTCCAACCAGCTGTTAATTTGTAACTCCCGAGACCAGCTGAATTCACTGCGAACTGATAGGCTGTTGAGATGGTTTAAGTGCTTAACTTTCGATTTATTAAGAAAATTCAAGATTATCTCTTGGCAGGGATGTGTATTTTGCGAGAATAGTTTAGATTAGAAGTTTGTACTTTACGGGTGTGTTTTTTTTTTTTTTTGGTGAGGGTGTCAACATTGGGGGTGTCATGCCCCTGTGACCCCCCCGCTTCCTACGCGCATGGTTGAGTATGTGCAATTGCACAAAAAAGCATTGAACCACTGTCTATCAACCTATGTTAAAGGATTTTCAAAAGTTATAGAACATTAATTTTAGGGCAATTTTTCAAAGCGGGACTTTTTTTGATACACCCTGTATAAGATTGCGTGGATGGTAATTAGGTGACATTTCTCAAAATTCCATCTTGAAGTGGATGTTATGTAGTAAATTCTAAGGTTTAGATTTTGTTTTATTAGATAATTGCCATTTATACAATCTCATATTACAGCTTTCCTACAACTTTCTTTGAAGCCGAACTGCAAAGACTTCATGAATGACTTTGCTAGCTTGAAAGTTGGATGAATGGCATGCATACTAAATGATTTTAAATGTATGCCATGCATTGAACTTTCGCAATGCACTAATATCCAATTTACTAAATTATTCAATCATCAAAGCTTCGACGTAAGAAGTGTTGGTTATTCAATGAATTAATTATTATCACTTTTCATGGCAATCAGTGTGTAACTACTCTTCCCTGCAAATGCAACCTACCCTTTTGAATGCTGAAAACACTATGATTAAGTGCAATCTTAAAATAAATTAGGTTGCACTGTAAAAAAAAAATTCCAGAGCGGGAGATGGAATTCAGGGAAAGCACAGGGTTGAGTAATTATTTTTTATTATTATTTTGTTTTTTTTTCCCCCATTCATACAATATCACTATTAAGTCTCCTGTCAATGATATCCTTCAGTGATTTGTCACCTCTTAATACTTTCTTAATAATCACTGGCTTATATATTTTTATTGATTATTCAGTAAATAAACTGTGTGATTATTGATCAAGCGATCTAAAACAGGGTCAGTTTGAAAGCAATTATGCATTTCAGGGTCAGAGACTCACAGCACCACATTTGAAAATCCCGTAATGTTGGCATTACCACCAGGGGGATGTTGGGCTTTGGGGAGTTAATTAGCGACAAAAATTTTCCTCTCTTACTCCATTCACATGATGTTTGGTGCAAAATGGCTGCCGCGCATCACTCAGGTGGGTATTACGCATTGATAGCAGTAAAGTTCATTCATTTTTTTTTCTCTGTTATGGCTAGAAAACAGTACTGTATTCATAGACGTTGGAACTATATTCTGAGAGGGGGTGGGATTTTTGATGGGGGTTTGTGCTCATACATGTACGCACAGTGTTTTCTGAACAAGGATTTGATTTTAAGCAGGATAATTTGATTATCACACAGTCATTAAAGGCTGTATCAGCGATATGATGTCACTATTGTTGACAGTTGAAACGTTCTCAGAACACAACAGAGCCGCTCGCCCCTCTCCTTCAGAAGCTTGGAACATGAACGCGCTTTTCTTAAAGTGAAACTTCTGAGTAAAGCTGCTTTCACACCGGACACAAAACAAATTTTTCACGCGACAGATTCAAAGTCAATGCAAAAACGCGATTAGAAACGTATGTATTCGCGTCTTTGCATTGACTTTGAATGTAATCTGTCCCGCGAAAAATTCGTTTTGCGTCTGGTGTGAAAGCAGCTTAAGAATGGCTCACTCAGCTGGGTAAATGGCCGTGTATAGCTCGTTGTGATAAACGCCCGGTAGCAACAATGACGACCATTGCCAGATGATAAAATTAGACCATTACTGCTAGCTACAACAAGGTATCTGACAAGTAGGCCTATCTTAGCTCGGCATTACAAAATGAGTATTAACAACGTCACATAGATCACCACTTTTAGCTAAACTTATCACGTGGTTATACATTCATCGACGAATTTCAACTCTGAGTACTAACCAGAGAAAAAATGTTATTACAAGAACACAAACTCTGGTTTGATCAGACAGAATTAGCAAACTCACTAGCATGCCAACCGAGAGTTAGCAAAGGTTGCTAACTCACTCCAAAGAGGAAATATTGATCTCTCTACTGTTTGATTCATTCTTACCAGCATGATCTATGCAAGATAGCCTTACAAAAACAATACACGAGCTTCCCTCAACTTTTCTTGGGGTGACAATTTACAATTCACATCCAACTGAGTTCGCACCAGGGCCCCGTTTCAGGAAGCAGGGTAAACAAACTCTGAGTTTGTTCTATAAGTGTGAGTTGACTTACTCTGAGTTGCCGACCGCGGAGTTTTCGGGTTCAGAACAGGTGATAATACTTGGTTCAATCAACTCTGAGCTAACTTACGCCACAGTCAGGCGTGTGCATGAGGATATTAAAAGCCCTCATCAATGGAATATAGATAACACGATTCACCATGGCAACGGTGGAGAAAAAAAGTTGCGCGTCTTATTTTTCTCCAGCAGAGTTAGACAAATTAATGAAGGCGTACACTGAGTATGAACACTTATAAAAAATTTTTTAAAAAGTACAGTTGCAGCTGCAATAGAGCGTGAGTTTGTGCAGCAGAAAATCGCTGACCGAGTCAATGCGAGAGTATTAAAAAACAACCAAATTAAGGTTAAATTACAAATGCAGAAAACTAAATTAGAAATCCAAATGCTGGAACATCAGGTACACGTGGATGAGGGGATAACAGGTGGATGATTTTACTTGTTTGAACGACATACAAAATATTAACTACTGCTTCTTGCAGGAAGCAAAGAAATTTAAAAAAATGCAAGTTTATGTTGTCCTTATTTTATTTAAGATGATTCAAGTGGAATTTTTTTTTTTCTCATTCCAAGCTGATGCAAATGATTTATTTCAGGATAATTCCACAGACTTTAATTTTCACATTTTAAAACATTAGTTGTTCTATCTTGAGGTCTTTTGACTTGGAATGAATTGAACATACGAACTGCTGATCATTCATTACAGCAAATTAGCAGACTTTCCAACATGTATTGTGAAGAATTAAAAACTGTCCAGAGTTATTCATTATTTTCTACTTTGAAGAGCCCACTCGTGGAAGAAACTGACTGTGCCTTTAATGAATAAAGTCGTGGTTGTTTCTTTCCATAATATAACAAAACAATAATGAAAACTGCCGTTTGCAACAAAGAAAAAAAAAGCTAAGAGCTACGCAATTTGTTCTGAACTGAGAGAATGTCCTCGGTGTGTCACACGAGCAATATGCGGGCTGAAAATTTTGTTGAAATGAATTATATATTCCACAGAGAAATGGAACACTCAAACAAATATTCGTCCGAAAACAATAAAACATCCACACGTGGTCGGATAACTCTCCTAACAGAGAATTCTTCTCAGTATTTGCGCTTCAGTGTCCTCTGTCTCTTCAAGGAACGGGCACGCAATGTCTAAAACCTCCTCAGTCCGCAGTTTCAGCAGGAGAAGAAACTCTGAGTTACTTGAAGAAAACCTTTCAGCGAGCAGGTTAGCTTCACGGAGTATTTTGCAGCGGTAACTGACTCAGAGTTGGACTTGAACTCGCATTGTGAACCGGAATACTCAGAGTTTCCTGCAACTCTGAGCTAACAAACTCAGAGTTACCACTAACCCCGCTTTCTGAAACGGGGCCCAGCTCTACTGACCACAGGTAGAAACAAGGCGACCTGGGCGTCAGAATTAAAACCATTCAACTCCCGGAATTCTCTCCAACGTTGGTATGCTTTCCCTATGTTTATTTGGGACTTTGCATAGCTACGATCGCGTTCCTTTTTCCTTGAAATGCACTTGTTCGAGCGTCTCTTTTTCAGTTTCGCTTCTCTTAGATGCTTAGCAGACTCAGTGTGAGCTTTGGAAAAGAAATGAGAAATCCGTTCTGTGACATTCTCTTGATCGTTGCTTGAATTTACCGCCTTTGCTAGCTAACAGGAAATAAACAATAAGCATGCTTACCAATCAAAACAAAGGATACATTTTTCAAATTACACTGTCTCTATAGGCCACATCTGGCACGTCATGAGGCTGCATACAAGATATGGAAAGCATATTTTTTTTATTATATGAAAGACATAAATGTAAGTCAGACACATTTGAATCCAGATTCTTTGAAAAAAAAAAATATTATAATAATAAGACTTGGGGCAGTATGGGGCTGATGGAGGGGGGCGGGGGGGGTGACCACTACCCCCCCCATTCCAACGCCTATGACTGTGTTGAACGTTTTTAAAAATTAATTTGTGAGAGGAATTTAATTATATTTGACCATGCTACGCATTTTTCAGAAAAAAAATCATCTGCCTTAAGGCAGGACAAACTTTCATTTTAATTAATACCTATTGAATAGAACCCCACTGTCATCTCCATTGCTATAAATCAAGCTCTCTTGAAGTCAGTTCTGTTTCAGCTTTTTTGTAAAATGGTAAATTCGAAAATTCATGGATAACAACAGTAATTATATTCTAGCAATAAAAATATCATCTCAGTTAAAGAGCTTGCGCATACTGGTGGATTAACCATAACAGAAACATAAAATTATTTTGGTAATTACCAACACTGTTAATTTAGGGCAGCTGTGACATAAACCTTACATTGGGTGGTGGTCTAATGAAGCTTAGCGAAAGTTCAGTCAGGAAGACTCTCTCTTGCGCAAATCAACTCTGTTTATTTTATTCACGCATGTTCACTCGTAAATCTTCGCAGTCAATATCCGGGGCTGTCAGTTGAGCTGTCAGCTGGCGTAGCAGCTGATCTCTTCTATCCAACCGGGGCACAGCTCAGTCACGTCGCTATCCAATCGTTCTGCTGCTGTCTTTTTAAAAAATGTCATTCTCTCTACCCTAGTTCACCCACGCTGCCGTTCGCTGAGATTAGCTCCGCTCTTGCAATCGACGCTCGCCTCCATTTCTCGCATAGGCACTGGCTGCATCATCCAGACCACGCTTCGGCTGCCCCGACCCTACGCGCATCAATTCCAGTGCCAGCTCCCCAGCTTTCTGCTTCAGCGCAAGCCCCTTTTTGCCACAGGCCAATCGCCTCCATGCCACGCTGCATTGCTGCAGTAATTCATGCAAATGGAGCCCCGAACATGTATTCAGTGCTACACATGTTCATACTTTCAGTAGTCCACTATTCCAGTGTTTAAAAATCCTTTTCTTTTATTGGTCTTAAGTAATGTACTGTTTCTGAGATCCTGAATTTTGGGTTTTCATTGGCTGTCGGTTGTGATCATCGGAGTTGGAGGAGGTGGACGCTTGAAATGGTTGGTCTGCGTGTTGTGAATCCGTATAGTATGAGTTTCGCTTTTGAGTCGAGTTATTGGGATTAATCTGCTTTTTTGATGATGTTCTGGTTTGCTGAGATGCACCGGTATAACACCGGAAAATAAAATGCCTGGAGGCTGACAGGTCAAGTTTCAAAATAACACGGACACATTCGGCAAAAAAAAAAAAAAAAAAAAAAAAAAAAAAAAAAATAGCCTGCGCAGATTTACCCACGTTCAGTGTTATCATGAAATGGGCCAATCAAAGTAAAAAAAAAAAAAAACGCTCATCGTCATAGCATGTAAATTGCAGGCCTGGTTTCATTCAGTGCGCTGTCGGTTTAAAATGACAAGGCTTATATCGTCGGATTCCATTGGTTTCCTCTTTCATTTGACGTATCATTGGTATACATGGCACGGATCCAGTGGAAATGCTTGCGATAGAGCTCAAATATTATGTTATCCTATGTTTTGCTAGATGCTTATGTACTTCATTGGTGCTTGGATTGTGTTCGGTTTAGGAAACCGTCATTTCATCAGAATTCATCCCTTGAGCATATGCCGAACGAAGATGTTGCTTTTAGGAAACGTGCTGCATTTATTATGCATATTAATTGCCCTTGGTTTGGGGGCGCGTGGTCATAAGAGGTTGCTATTGTTTTGAATATATATTTTCAACTGATTCGTGTATTTCCCCAAAGTCACACGTCTAATTCCCATCTACTGCGTTCGGCCTCCTCTGTGCCTAAACTGCATGACGTCATATCCCTGGATGAGGGCCGCCGCCCGATTTGAAATTCTGGTCAAGACTATCGACCATGCACGGCGCCAGAAATTCTTGATTGGGGGAGCAAGGGGAGGGCTGGATTTTTCATTGGGGGGCTTATTTTGATTCAATACTCCTGTTACCGTACAGCAGTGGCGGGCGGTGGACAGAGAACAAGGAGAGCGATAAACATGTCTTTAAACTGCTTATTAGTCTTGATCTGTTTTCAGTCAATTTCCCTGGTAAAAGACACTTAACTCTCCCCTCTCAGGTGTCACTAATTGTCTTCGTTAAGACGAGAAATCAAACGCACCAGTTGAATGCAAAAAAGAGCGCATTTCAATCTTTTTCATTTAAACAATCATTACGCACAGGTTTGACGACTTGCTTAGGATGTGACAAAATTTAACGCGGAAAATCCACAGTGGTTTTTTTGAGAAGAGTTGCTTATCAAGGCATGTGAATTAAACACTTAATAGAATTTATTATTCACTTGCCCAGTGGCGTAACGTGGTCCGTGTGGGCCCGAGTGCAGACCTGACGACACGCGCCCCCCATTGTAAACAGCAGCAAGATTACACCATAGACTGTCCTTGGATTAAACGATCGGACCGTGAGATCGTCACGTGTTTCCCAAACTTCTCTCTCTCGTGGCACACTGTTTAATGAAAAAAAAATCTCACGCACACCGCTATGATATTATTAGCGTTCGCTCGCGCTACCTACCCAGGCCAATCGCCTCCAGATAACCACTTGAGATAACCAGGTTTCAGGCTTTTATGCAATCATAAAATAAATGACTCTACACAGTCTTGCCAGTTCAGCCCCCACTTCTCCAGATACTCAGATGTCACTCAGAACACTTCCTCACCTGCAGTTTTCCCCGTGTTCGATAAAAAAGTAATTTTCTTTAATTGTCTCCCCATCGACATATCTGATATTGGCCAGTAATTGTGCATGTCCACTGACATCGGTTGTTTTATCCACCAGCAGCGCAAATTTCCCACTCCTTTTATTTTCTCCATTACAACGTCTTCTATATCTGCCGACATTTCTCCTATTCATCTGCCAGTTGTATTGTTTGAGAGAGGAACCTTCGATATTTCATTGGCAGCATTTTGACCCAACATGGTCCCGACGATAGCTTTGCATGCTGGCAGGATAAGAGATTCGAGTTGTGTGAGACGCTCTTTGATTTTGCTACTAGTTCTGGGACCAGAATAGCTAGCTTCTAATGCTTTTTCTGACACTGGATTTTTCATCATGAAACTAGCTTGTTTGTTCGCCTGGCTTCTCAACCGCATTAAATATTCACAGTCCTTTTTTTTTTTTTTTTACAAGGGTGTTTGGTTGAAAGGTGTAAATATTCACAGTCCTTTTTTTTTTTTTTTTTAGCAGCAAAAAAAAAAAAAGGTGTCTTTTTAATTTATTTGGCACCATAGCTTGTTTCGCCAGCTTTTTCGCCGAAGCAAGACACAGTGGTATTGGCGTAGTGGGATCTCCGGTGAATATAAACCCAGTAGTCAGATATTCCTCCCTGTAAAGTCTGCTCACCGCTTTGATTTTCTTTTTCTGGCCAGCGCAGCAAGAGTGAGGTGGTTCAGGGTCTTAGTCGGATGGTCTTTTCGAGGTTTTGGTCAGGAACTTATCCATTTTCGTTGTTTCGTAACTAGCCTACACTGCTGTTTTAGCTGAGTTTTACCGGTGAATGTTTAATTTTTCGCGTTAGACGATGTGTGATTGGCCAATCACGAGAAGGAATTGTACAGTAGAATACATGATGCGGAAATATCGAGAAAGAATTTTAAATAGGCATTTTAATAAACTGAATGGCCCCCTTGCCAGATGCATACACCTCGATCGCCAGATGGCGCTAAATCTGTATCTGGGGCGGTTCGGACCCGTGTGGCAGATACAGACGCATAGAGGAACACTGTCGATGAGCAAACCTCCCAGGATTTCTTGGATTGTTTGGATAATTTCGAATGCACAGCATGGTAAGATCACCAAGTATACATTAGAGATAACAGCTGTCAATGTGAAGTGACTTAAAACGGAAGGATTCTTACCTATATGCCCGGTTTTAATGCTGGAAGTTCCCAAAGGCTATTGTGCCTTTGCATATTCGCTACCCGGGGGTTAGCCCACTTGGACTGTCATTATAATGACAGTCCACGCACGATGAGTGGAAAAAAGCTTAGAACTTTTTAGGAAAGTGATGGTGCCTTCTGTATACAGCTGACTGCAAAAACGTTGTCACCGCCCGATAGTTCTAATGTTCCTCTAGTAATTAACTAACAAATCAAGATGATTAGCTGCTTTACTCACCGAATAAATCCAGGCTTTCTCCACAAATCCAATAATCTTCTCAATCTTTTTGTATCCCAATCGATAGACATATTTATTTAAAAATGTAGCTAATCGAAGGATAACAATGTGGAGTACCTGGAGAATAAGAATTTATTGGAAGGTAGGGACGATTTATATATTTTACGAGACGTTTTCGAAAGTCCAAGCTTGATAAACCCATTACGATCCTGGGCTGCCATTGTATACAATGAGCAGCACCTGGGCTACCCGGGGGTGTTTATCGGCAGAGAAATGCATTTAATACTCCAAAATACCCATTTTTCTGCCCAGAAGTTGATCGTTGGAGTCTTTATCCATGTATATCTCACTTACCAGATGTCTCTGTTACACGAATGACGATAGAAAAGTCGATGAAAGCTAACAACAAAATTTCATGCTGTGATATGTAATGGCAGTTCATACAAGCAGGATGGCCGACTGCCCCGGATATCGTGAAGGAAGGTGCGGACACCTAGCGGCAGAAAGCTGAACCGCGCATCTGGCAAGGCTACCATTGAATGAATTGATTATGACATGAATTGTTATTTTTATATCCTGTAAGTTCAGCTGTTTTATATTATTAGGCTATCAGGAAAAAAAACAGTAAGTGGGTTTTCTCACAGCACACCTAGGAAGCTCTCACGGCACACATTTTGGGAAACACTGGTGGAATGTTGGACATTACCCAGAAACACTTACTGTCTCAATGACGATATCAACAGCAGAACAAAATTATCATTGTTTGATTAAGCATTTTCCAAAAAGAAATCTAAATTATTTCATGTTATAACGAATTATGTTCAATTAAAATGATGAATACTGCACCATGATGACATCGACTTGCCAGCACCATGACTGAGAAATGAATGCAATTGCACTGGTATAAATATCCAGTTGCACAGAGTAAAATGTTATTAGTTGTCGGCCTTGGTTAGTATGAGCGATTCAATTTTGGAAGACACTTATGCTGATGTCGTCCAGGGCCCAACCTTGTCGCGGGGGTACCCATTCAGGGGCCCCCCCTGCCACTGGGCCGTAGTGCCGTTGCACTCGCCGCAACCCCTGTTGTTACTCCACTGCACTCGCCTAAACATTTCATTATAAGGGAAACAAACATGTTGACCAAGAACAATGATTGAAATCGGGTCACCTATCTCACCCGTTTCAGGGGATGTTTTCCGCCCCCCCCAGTTTTCCGTCCACCGCTCGCCACTGCCGCACAGTACCGTATTATGCCTATGCTGGATGAGGTAAGCTGTCAAAACATGCCTATTTCAGGTTAAGTCACCTTAAAATTACTAATAAATATGTTTGTTTAAGATGCTTGCGGAATGTGGACTACAGCTTCAAGAAAGACAAATGAGCTCTCCACACTCTCTCTCACACTCTCTCTCTCTCTCTCTCTCACACAATCTCTCTCTTTCTTGCTTTCTCTCTCGTACATACGCACCCACACACTACACAGCATGAGTGGAGTGGAGTAAAATGCCAGTCTACTCTTAGACACAAAAACCTGAAGCCTATGTCGGGTTAAGTCAACTTAAAATTACTAATAAATATTGTAGCGACCCTGTATTAACGTACATCTTCAAGATTCAGTGTTATAACCTGTTTGATGATGTTCTGCACTTGTTGGTCGTCTGTTTTGCGTTCTGCGTAGGTTGGGGAGTGCGTGTGTTTGGAGAGAGAGGGCTGAGAGGCGGGCTTAAGGGGAGTGGCCGGAAGCCTGTTCAGGGTGGTGAGAGAGAGAGGCTGTGTTATGCATGTTAGGAGACAGCTGTAAGAAAAGCTAACTGTAAACGTTTTGTTATTTTTGTCAGTTGCAACCGACCATTAGCCATTTCTGTACTCATTTTATAATAAAGTGACGGTCTGCAGCCAACTGCTCGTCGATCCTATCTTCGCTAGCCTCCAGTGGCCGCAACTAGTTCGAGTTTGGTTAGTTTTGCAACCTGCAGATGGAATGGCAGCAAAGCGAGACAGGCCCGGAGCTCGTCCGAAAGTCAAGGAGGAGGCGAGGGGAGGTGATTGTGCATTTACTCCAGAGCTCGAGACAGAGTTTGACCTTGTGTCAGAGCACAAGGCTCGCTTAACCCATTAATGACCAACAACTAAAAATAGTACCTTAAGGAAAAACCCCACAGTTTGAGTTCTGAATGAGGTAGGAACTTGCTTTTTGGTGTGTGGCATCTTGGGATAAGTGGCTACACATGACCAATTTCAAAATTGTGATAGAACATATTTATCATATCATATTTAGGGGTCAAACTTTGATTTTTGGAAAAAACTCTAAATAACACAAAAATAAGTTCAACAGTCATTTGACAGGTTATGTATCAGATGTACACCAAAGTGTTAAGAATGTACTTATAGCACAACTTCTCCTGAATCCAACGATACCGAGAAAACTCTGTACAGATCGTGAGATACAGCCCTTAAAGTTAAGGTACTATTTTTAGTTGTTGGTCAAATATGATAGCGGATTTTTTCAAATTTCCTATAAAATGCCTTGGAAATATAAGTTCCGGTTATGACATGGTCAAAAGATTTAAGGCACTTTTGTTCCACCCACAGACAAGTAAGAATCAATTGGGAAAAGGTTTGATTTGCTGTTTTGGGGTGTGGCATGATGAGAGAGATGTCTCCATGACCAATGATTTCAATGTATTTCACTGAGGTTTACAAACAAATGCATTAAAGTGAACTAATGACCTCTCTCTCTCTCTCTCTCTCTCTCTCTCTCTCTCTCTCTCTCTCTCTCCTCAGTGTTCGTGTGTGTGTGTATGTGTGTGTGTGAGAGAGGATGAAATGAATGTCTGAAATTGTATTGAGGTCATTACTCTCTCTCTCTCACACTCACGCACGCACGCACACACACACACACACACCTCTTTCTCTCTGTATCTTTTTAACACACATGCACAGAGAGTGAGAGAGAGAAGGTGCTGCAAAGCAATGTACTGTTTTGGTGATAAATGCACCAACTAACATTACTGAAGGAAAGGAGGGCCAGATGAAAGTGTCACAAAGTAGAATATTGCCATGTTCTGGTTGAAAACTAACATTACTAAGTGTTTATCATTACTAAAACTACTAATATGAATTTTCCATTTAAATATTGCATAATTACAATTTCAATGCATTGCTGTTAAATACTGCCATAATTTAAAACTTTTAAAAACTTGAATATGTAGGCCTATTTTGAGATGCTGTTATACATACATGTATGAACTACATTCTACATTGGTAATTTTAAGATGCTGTTGCATACAACTTAGATTTTGTAATGAGTCCTCAGGTGTTAATAAAGTAGAATTGATCGATTCTTTAATACTCTCTGAAGAGTGTGTGTGTGTGTGTGTGTGTGGGGAGGGTGATAGTGAGAGGGAGGGAAGACAGATAAAGAGTTTAACTCCCTTTTGATAATGCATTTTCACTCCTATTGAAACTCCCTTAGGAATACAATGGAAAATGTGTGTCAGGGCTGAGAAGATGTAATACTCAGCCAAGAGGAAGTAACATATGGTATTTGTTTCTTCAGAAAATGCACAATAGGAGTGGGTGCAAAGTGTGTGTAAAGTTTTGTGACGATTCGACATTCCTAACTTGTTCACCTAGAGCTGTTTTCATGAAAATTGAAAAAAACCGCTATCGTATTTGACCAACTACTAAAAATAGTACTTCAAGGAAAATAGGTGCTGTAGCCACATACTTTGACCGATTTGAAAAATTCCAACTGATTTGTGCTATGCTCAGCTAGTACTTTCAGTGCTGTAAAGGAAATTCAAAATTTCCACTATGGTCATTAATGGGTTAAAAGAGACGGCTAGGAGACTGGCTGCTGGCGTGGGATTCGGCTCGCTACTGGAGGACAGACGCTACCCCGCCCCTCCAGACGCGGTGACACCAACCAGGAGTGACGCATGGCCGACTGTAAACAACAATGGCGGTGCCCAGGATAACCGGCTCCATGTGAAAACACGGAAATATTTCGTTAAGGCAGATTGGGAGGCCTTCCATGCCCAATTTGAACTGTTATCACAGGCGGCGGGCTGGTCAGAGGATAATAAAGCACTGCAGCTGGCTCTGTGCCTTACGGATGAAGCGTTGACATGTTTGCTGCTGCTTAGCCTAGCTGAAAGAGATGACTATGGGGCTTTAGTTGGGGCTTTACAGCGGCATTTTGGACAAAGTAACCAGCCTGGCGTCCTGCGATCAGAGCTGTCGAACAGGCGCAGGCGAGCCAGGGAGCCGCTCCGTGTGCTGGCCAATGAGATTGAGACCCTAGCTAGGAGAGCGTACGCCCACATGCCCACCAAAGTGCAGGGTGAGCTAGCCAGGGACCAGTTCATCCAGGCCATAACCCCTAGAGAGCTGCGCATCCAGACGCAGCTGGCACACCCCTGCTCCCTACAAGAGGCGCTGGAGCTGGCCTTGGAGAGGGAGATAGAAGGAGCTGGGACTGCGGAGAGCAGCCGTGACAGTGACAGCCCTATTGTGAGAACCATGGTGGTTGACAGCCAGGGCCAAGAGAAGCCCGCATGGGCGGCTGAGTCGACAGAGTTAATCCGTGCTGTGTCGCTGCAGTCACCACGGAGTGGCACACGTCCTCCCCGAAGTTCCTTTGTGTGTTGGGAGTGTGGCCAGGCCGGCCATATTCGCAGGCAGTACCCCAAGCTTGCTGACAACCAGGGAAATGCCCCGGGGTCTGTGTAGACGGGATGACACAGACCCCTGTCCCTGTGTCCTACCCAGCCTCACCTTCAGCAGCCGGAGCTCACCAGTACAGCCAGGGAAGGGGGGCTCCACTCAGCCCAGATGCAGATGACACCGCTGAGTCTGCAAGGGTAGTGGGCTGGACGCATGCTGGGGATTTTTGCCATGTCTCCATCATCCTGGCGGGGGCCCCATGCACAGCCCTTGTTGACACTGGTTCTACCGCGACGCTGATGAGACCTGAAGTTGTTCCTGCAGGGACTCGAGTGGAGCCCACTACGGTGAAGCTGCGAACAGTGACCGGTGAGCTGGCCCCTATGTGTGGGAGAGGTGTGGTGGCTATTAGAGTGGGGGGGGCTGTCAGTGAACTTTAAGGTGTGGGTGGCAGAGGTGCAGGACCCCTGTATATTGGGACTGGACTTCTTGCGGTCTGCTCGTTGCGTGCTAGATCTGGGAAAGAGCACGCTCGCTTTTCTTGGGGGTCCCACAGTTGAAATGGTGCACCCCACACAGGCCCTGAGACCACACCCGTGACGCTGAGAGTGGCAGAGACACGCCATGAGTCAGGGCCCCTACTTCCCACTTCAGCTTCCGCCCCCACTCCTTGGACTCTCATCCCGCACACCCCCACTGATGGACGGCCCCCTACTCTGAACCAGCAGCCTGCAGCAGGGGGTGTGGACAGACTGTCAGCAGTGAGAGAAATATGGGAACGCAACTGCGACGACCTGGAACCCTGGCAGCAGGAGGAGCTGTGGCTGGTGTTTAAGGACATTTTTGCGCTGACTGATGAGGAGGTGGGTCTGACACACCTAGTACAGCATGGAATTGACACTGGGGATGCACGGCCCATCAAGACACGCCCCCGCTGTCTTCCCCTGGCGCACCAAGCGGCTGCTGACAGCGCGATTGAGGAGATGCAGAGGGCTGGCATCATTGAGCCCTCTGACAGCCCCTGGGCTTCGGGAGTTGTGATGGTCAACAAGAAAAAGAGCTCAAAAATGAGGTTCTGTGTGGACTTCAGACCACTTTACAGCATGACAAGGAAAGATTCATACCCACTGCCTCTCATCGACGAGTCTTTGGACTTAGTGTCTGGCTCATCCTGGTTTTCTTCGTTGGACCTGCGCAGTGGGTATTGGCAGGTGCCCCTCAGCCCTGAAGCCATGCCAAAGACTGCGTTCTGTACAGGCAGAGGGTTGTGGCAGTTCTGTGTCCTCTGCTTTGGCCTGTGTAATGCCCTGGCCACATTTGAAAGGCTTGTGGAGAAGGTGCTGGCTGATGTTCCTCGACAGGAATGTCTAGTTTATTTGGACGACATCCTAGTTCATGGGAGCTCTTTTCAGGCAGTCTTGGGGTCCCTGCGGCAGGTACTTCAGAGCATAGCAGCAGCAGGTCTTAAGCTCTACCCCGACAAGTGCTCCTTCTTGCGAAGAGAATTGGAGTTCCTTGGGCACAGGGTTGGGGGGGAGGGCATTAGCATTACAGAGGATAAGGTACAAGCAGTGAAGGACTGGCCGACCCCCACCAACCTACGAGAGCTGAAGAGCTTCATTGGCGTCCTACTACAGGCGATTCATGCGTGGCTTCTCTTGCATGGTCGCACCCCTGTTCCGTCTGCAGCAGAAGGGCGGTGATTTCATCTGGACGCCAGAGTGTGAGCAGGCCTTTAGCTCTTTGAAGAAGGCCTTGACAGAGTCTCCTATTCTCACCCCCCGGACCCCAACCTGCCATTCGTTCTGGACGCAGACGCCAGTGATGTTGGTATGGGGGCGGTGTTGAGCCAGGTGGGGCCAGATGGAGAGAGAGTTGTGGCTTACTTACAAGGCATTTAACAAGGCTGTGCGACGCTATTGTGTGATGCGCAGGGAGCTGCTGGCTATTGTGAGGGCGATAAGCCACTTCAAAAACTACCTTTGTGGCGTTCCCTTCACTGTCCGAACTGACCACTCAGCCCTCTGGTGGTTAATGTCCTTCAAAGAGCCGGAAGGGCAGATCGCAGACTGGCTTGAAGAACTGGCACCGTACATCTTCACAGTGGTGTACAGGGCTGGGGCTCGCCATGCGAACGCTGACTCCATATCTCGGCGCCACTGTACTCCCACTGGCTGCGGATACTGCGAAAAGAGAGAGGCTCTTTTCTGTGATTACCTTTTAATCACCTTTGAATTGGTTGTTACTTCTAATTGGAAAATACTACACCGGCATGTATAAAACTTTAGCTTCAAACTGAAACCAATAGTACATATGCCCCACTCAATCACTCATTCACCCTGGGCTTAAACTTGCAATAAAATAAACAAAACAAAACCCCGTTGTAGGCCCTATTCGATGCTTGTGAGCGTAGAGGCCAGAAATAAATGGCCACTTCGCTGGTCAACCCAGCATAAAATAAAAAGCACGTGCAGCGAAGTTTCGTCTGTACTCTCAGGTCCAGCGATAACCGGTGGTAACGAAATGCGGAATGACGAAGATACATGCTGTGATCGGGAAAACGACCAGTCACCGAAGCAAGGGGAATGGGCAGGTAAAACAGCAAGACGCAGCAGCACACAGCTCCCAGTACAGCAGCTACAGTCTCTCTCAGACAGTCCAGGACTCCCCGGTCCTCCTCTCTCTTCCTCTCTCTTATGTCCTGAGTCAAATAATTTAGCTGAGTAACAAAACCACTGGCTATTTCATGACGGAATAACCACAGCACATCTTAATTACGGGTAGCAATTGCTAGCTACAATGCTAATGTAACAGTGTGAACGTCCATGAAAATGTGCTAGCTAGAAGCTAGCAGCAGCTAGCGATACAACTAGTTTCCACACTTTACAAATGAATAAAAGGCAGAACACAATAAACATACATGTATTTACCTCTGGAAGATCACAAATGTTCCCAAACATCAACCACAGGACAACTCTTTGTCGACCCTTGAAGTTAGGAATAAAACTACTCCGTGTAATTCTCAGAGATCCAGCTCGGACGATGAGCAAAAAGCTTTGCTATATCTTTTCACCTTAACCGCGGTGGTAAGCGCAAGCACCTCCTCTCTAACCAGGACTAAGAATAGGATTGGCTGTTAATAACAGACCTCCAAATGAGAGTAAAGAGAATTAAAGTTTAACATGTACGCTGAAAACAAGCTTGACTGCCCGCAAACAAATGTGCTTCGCTGGCTCATGTACACACAACCAAACTAAGAGTGATTTTTAGAACTATAGTCATGTCTTTTTAACGCAACTTATTTCACTGTAAATATGACGGTTTTTAAGTTTTATCATAGCATATTTTTAAAACATTTTCACTCACTATGAACTTATTATTCTTCAGAAAAATACATTTTAATGACTTTTGAAAATACATATTTGAATATACACATGACTACACCGTGTCCCAAAAGTTCATGCACCACAGAAAAAGTCAACTCAAATTGTGAATATTCAACAGAATGCGTTTATCCAAAAGCCAGTGTATCCCCCCTGCATCTTAATTACTGCCCTCAGCCTGTGGGGCATAGAATGCACTAAGTTGTTTAGAACGGAAGGCTCAAAGTTGCCCCACTCCTGCACAGCCCTCGCATTGAGCTGCTTCATGGTGGTAGGAGGTGAGCTGTGGAAGACCTGACTGTTCAGGATACCCCAGGAGTTCTCAATCGGGTTGAGGTCCGGGGAGTTGGGTGGCCATTCCTCTTTGCGCAGAAAGCCAGGAAGCTGCTCAGAACAGTATGCGTGGGGGCATCATCTTGCACGAAGACCATTTCCGCATGCCTGTTGAACATCTTGCTAGCAGTGACCGTGCCCGATTTCTTTATCCTGGTGAGTATGGGAAGTAACACTGGCTGGAGAATGTTCTTGACATAATACTCAGCATTGATGGTGGTGCCCAGGGGTACAACATGCAACTCCAACAGCCCTGAAGATGACATCGCCCCCCAGACCATGCAATTGGCGCTGAACTTGACTTATTCAGAAGGTGGCACTTTCTTTCGATCGTCAGTGTAGATGCAGTCGTTTTGGCTGTTGGGAGTTGGAAATAAGTAGAGTGGGCACTCATGAGAGAAAACCCAATTTTCCCAGTGTCTTGGGGTCATTGTGGCATATTTCTTTGTAAAAACCAGCCGCTTCTCCTTTTGCAGTTTGGTAAGGCAAGGAATCCACTGCCTTCTATATGCTCTCAGACCCAGTTTCTCAGTCAGAAAACAATGGATGGTAATCTTAGAGACTGCTTCCCCAAAATTCTTCAGTCTTCGACTGAGTCTGCGGCAGGATTTGTGTCTCTTTCCCTTGGCCTTTCGGATGAGGTCCTTTGCTCTGGAACTCAGGACTGAGGGGCTCCTGCACAGGGCTCGTCTTAAAGGGAGTCACAACTCTGGTTTCTCTGCCACCACTTTTTCTCCCATGGTATGCTTCTGCCAAGGTCCTGAGCTCCTCCCTGCAAGTTTTCCCTGCCCTGCGCAAGGCAATGGCTTGAGCTCGGACCTGACGCTCTGAAAGAGCAGCCTTTCCAGATTTTTGTTTGGCCATCGTGGCAGCACTACCAAAAAGGTTCTCTCAGTGACAGTTCTCTCTTGGTTCCTCGGTCAACCAAGAAATTTATAGGCCTCTCGCAAACAGATGAATTAATTAAACAACCTCACAACACCTGGCTGACCAGGTGCAACCCATTTTGGGACAGACATGTTGCCCATTGGAGTGCATGAACTTTTGGGACACGGTGTAAATGAATTTAGCCAGGGCTACATCCTCCCCCTCTGAAGGTGTATATGCCCTCATTACACTATTCTGTACATTTTACAAGTCCTATATCCGCCAGTTTCAGTACATGGCTATTTTGATGTCTAGCTTGAAACCTGCCGACTAGGGTCTTTAAACATTATCCCAACTAGGAAAAAATAATGGTGAGTCTCTTTTGATAGTGATAGTCAAGCCACGATGCACGACTACTATGGGTTCATTAGTGGAATGACCGAGCTTATCATAACCGAATAACTGGCTTCACTGTCCTTCGGGTGGGACGGTGGCAGACAGGCTCTGCACTCCTTTGAGACTGACTAGTAGAGGGAGCTCACCCCATCCTAGACCTTTGTCCACCACAGGGTCCTCTGGCAGTTGCGGCATCTGCTCTGTGCCTAGTCCATCCTGAAAAGTTTCTAAAACCTCCTCAGCATCCGAAGGGCAGGGAGCAGCATCCGGGTCCTCCACAGGGACGCTGTTCTGAGGCCCATTTGGGAGCATACTGCCATGAGGTATATCTTCACTAAACCGATCCGCCAGCAGATTAAGGGCCCGGAAAACATCCTCCCTCCCATCAGCAGATAAGCCCCAGAGAGCCTCCTCCTCCGGATCTAACAATTCCATTTCCTTCTCATTATCAGAGAGTTTGTCCTTGTTTGGATTTTCACTTGACTTTGTTCCTTGATTGGATCGGGTCACCGGCCTCTGTGGCACCCGTTTCTCCTCGGAATCAGTGGGAAACCTGACCAGATACCCTATGGGCAAGAGGTGATCCCGGTGCAGTGTCTTGACCACACTTCTTCCCTCCTCAGGCTTTACTCTGTACACTGGTAAGTGCCGCAATTTTCCGACCACAATGTAAGGGCTAGAGTGCCATTTATCACTAAGCTTGTGCTTTCCTGGCAAGCCTGTGGCTCGAATGAGCATGCAGTCTCCTTCCTCCAACACCTGGTCCCTCACTCTGGTGTCATAGTGTCTTTTGTTTTTATCATGTAATTTGTTAGCGGCTGTCATTGCCAACTCGTAGGCCTTCTTTAGATTGCTTCTCAGTCAACATAGTGTAAGTAGTTCACATTGTCTTCTCCATCAGGTGATGTTCTGAAACGCAAATCAACAGGCAAGCGTGCTTCGCGGCCAAACATTAGATAGTATGTGGTGCTGCTTAGGAGCTGGCCTATCTGTCCTTTCCGCTCAGTGGGACAAGTTGTGGGCCCCTTTTGGCTTTGTTGGAGCTTCCTGTTATTTCGAATTAGCTTATTAATCACTTTAGCGGAGTTCTCAGGGCCAGTACAGCTTTTGGCCATATGGCCATCCTCTCCACAGCGGTAGCAAAAAAACATCCTGTCCGCCTGTAATGTCGGTGCTTCTCTTAGCTTTGTACACTTTCGGTCTGAAACCTTGTGGGTTCTCCTCTAGTGTCATTGAGGCACCTTGTCTGGCTGTTCACTCTCTGAGCTGATTTTGCAGCTGCAAACTAGCCACTTGTTCCCTTAGAGCCTGCACTTCCAGGTTAGCCCGGGACACTGCACTGGCCGGGACACTGAGGTTGATTCTTTGACTGATAGCTGCTATACTTTAGCTTCTAAAGCCTTAATCTGACTTTTGAGATTGTTTACATCAGAGGAATTGGTAATTCTTTCCTCCGTCGTGTGCACCTGGTGCACACTGGTAGTTAGATTTTGTCTATTCACCTTCTGATCTTCCTCTACTCTAATCTCACTCATTAGTTCCATGAAAGAGGAAGGGTTGCTCAACCTCTCTTTTAAACGTAACTGGAGCAGCAGGATGTCGGACTCTGTTGCAGCGCCTCTTAGTAGCTGTTCTACTCTTGCACGATCCCTTGAAGTAAAGGGAAGGCCACCTTTCTGGACTGCTTTAGACAGCACTTTTTCTAATCTTCTGAGGTAATCTGATAGTCTTTCACCTGACTTCTGCTGCATGGACCTAAAGACAAAATACAGGTCTTCACCTGACTTAGTAACTCCAAACGCATTCTCCAAGGCTATTAAGTAATCTCTGGGACGTGCATTGGGATCACTGCATCTCACAGCCTGAACTATCTCAAAGGCAGGGCCCTTTAAACTTTCCACAGTCCTTTTCTTTTTCTCTTTTACAGAGCAATCACATTCATCTATCATCAGCTGTGCCAGCTCTAGCCAGTTTTCGAGTGTCTGCTCACCTGCTGGTGTGGGCATCACTCCTGAGAAGACTCGCAGCCTGCGGGAGGCATTGTTCTCTTGAGGGGGCCGCATTGTTTTTTCCAGCAAATCCCCCACAGCACGAATGATGGTGGATGGATCCTGCTGTGCTGGTTTACTTTGAACAAATAAAGGCTGAAGATCATCTAGTGATTTCCCTTCATTTTGCAGTAAGGGTAACAACTTCAGTGTGAATTCATCAGGTGAGGCTGTGGCACGCGTGAGCAGGGTCACCTTCCATGGAAATTCACCAGAAAGAGGAACTATTTCAGGGGGGGCTGTATTCGGGTCAACTGGGATCCGGCATTCACACAGTATCATTTCACAGTTCAGTTTTGAGACTAGTTTTTTCGCTTTAAGACGAACTTTGCCAAGAACTTTCACAGCCTCAAGTGACTCCACAATATCTGCTACAGTTACCTTTGGGGATAAATTACTCAGGACCAAAGCATGAGCTGGGTCTACTCCTACTTCGTCACACCACTTCGAAAGCTCGGCTAGTAACTGGGGGTTGGCTGAGTGAGCCATTTTTGTTATGTTAAATCATTTGGTTTTATTTTAGATCAATTATGCAGGGAATTATCCCTGCGGTGCCTCCATTTATGTAACCCCAGCCCCAGGTAGCTATAGAATATTGCGATGAATTTGTAGGGTGTAATAGTACACTGGGGCGGGACCTGAGTTCGAATTTGAATGGCGCTATTACCTGTAGTAACAGTAACGTAACTTTAATATACTTGAGGGTGCCTCCAGTAAGGACTAATAAGTTTATCAAAACTTGGTACTTCTCCTGAAATTTGTATCTGGTATGACCACTTCGTGTGTTCTCTTATTACCAAAGATAAAATTATTTATTACCACAAAGCAATTACTGCAACAATATATTTAGGCATAATAATAACCAAAATATTATTTATTACAATGTAAAGGGGCCTGGTTGAAAAATAATTACAAAAAAAGACAAATAACATAATAGAGTCCCAGTAGACAGCAGCACCAGGTATTAATGTGACTCCTATGACAGTTCAGTAATCTTTTGAAGTAATTGACAACTCTAAATAAAACACCTTTTCTGTGATTACCTTTTAATCACCTTTGAATTGGTTGTTACTTCTAATTGGAAAATACTACACCAGCACGTATAAAACTTTAGCTTCAAACTGAAACCAATAGTACATATGCCCCACTCACTCACTCATTCACCCTGGCTTAAACTTGCAATAAAATAAACAAAACAAAACCCCGTTGTAGGCCCAATTCGATGCTTGTGAGCGTAGAGGCCAGAAATAAATGGCCACTTCACTGGTCAACCCAGCATGTTGTAGCCATTTTCTACACATATAATTTAAGATAATTTGAATCAATATTCTGTTTGAGATGTTTGGGTTTGAAGTATTTTCTGTTCCGTGTTGTATGTTGAATGAAGGTTTGGCCAGTGACTAATGACGCGATAGAATGGTGTTTCCTCATTGGCTGCTGTGTGTTTAGTATAAATACATCATGAGCCCGCGAAACGGCAGAAGCCACTGGACCTTGATGCAACACAGTCTTTTGACCAGTGGACTAATTTCAGTCAGACTTTCGACTTTTCTGAGTAAACTATTATTTTTCTATTTTGTATGATTTCAGTTTTGTAATAAAGATACTAAAAGAAGAATTTAGCTTCAGACTTTTGCTTTCCGATGTCAGCGTGTTGCGTGCAAAAACTTTGAGGTCCGAAGCTAGTGAGGCAGCCAGCTGCTGCACCCATATCAAAGTCAAAAGACCGCCATTTCTCTCGAGAGCTAACCTGCTGTTCAGACGGCGAACCTGCGAGTTCGGTCGGGAAGACAGTTTGGAATTCGAGTTGAAGCCCCGATAATACCCGAGAAAAGCTTGCGGAATGGAGATTTCCCTGGATCAGGTCTGATATTCTTTATTGACTACTTGTAGCCTTTTGGCGACGCTGGCGTAGACCATCGTCTGAAAGTGAAAGGAAATGTTCACTGGATATTCCGCTACGAAAGCCATCGGATTTTAATGGAATAAATTTGGCACATGTAGAAGCTCTTTTCACAACGGATTAGATGCATTAGAAGAGTTAGAAGCTGTGGATAATTTGAGGAATTGTGGCAGTTCACGTGTAGAGGATTCCATTGCGAAACGAGATGGCTGAGAAAAGCGCAGCTGCGCGTGATGACCAAAAGAGGGTGCCAAAGCCCACAGAAAAGGCTGTACAGGAGAAAATCAACTGGCTGAAAGGAGAAAGAAGGGGAAAATTGGCTCAATTAACCAGGCAAAAGAATGACTTAGAAAAATTGAAGGAAAATGAAGATAATGTTAAATTCATAAAAGATGAAGCATTGCTGATGTTTGAAAAATACTTTGGAGAGTACGAAAGGCTCAATGAACAATTGTGTGAATTAATGGATGAAGAAGAAATTCAATCAGATCAAGACACGTTTGAGACAAGGCATTTAGAATTCAAGCAGTTCTTACAAGAAATGAATAGGTGGATTTCAGATGTGCTTAGAAACCCTCAAGAAGAGGAAGAAGGCATTTGGCCACAGGATAGTGCATCTAAGTCCAATTCAGTTGTAAGCCGTACTTCCAGCATTAATTCTGCAAAGCTAAAAATCAAAGCAGAACGTGAAGCACTGTTAGAAAAGAGCTGCTGCATTGAAAAAGAAAGAAGCACTAGAGCAGGAGGAAATCTGCCTGAGATTAAAGAAAGAGCAATTAGAAATTGAAACTGAACTTGCTGCTTCAGATGCCAGATTGAAGGTGTATGAGGAATTTGAAGATGGTCATGAGTCAATAGATGATCTCCGTAATACACTGCCAAGATTTAAAGCAGAACCCCTGGCTAGTAGACATGAAAAGCATCGTGTTGCCAGGGGTTACGTGCTTTCCGATGTCAGTGTGTTGCGTGCAAAAACTTTGAGGTCCGAAGCTAGTGAGGCAGCCAGCTGCTGCACCCACACAGCATAAAATAAAAAGCACGTGCAGCGAAGTTTCGTCTGTACTCACGAGTCCAGCGATAACCGGTGGTAACAAAATGCGGAATGACGAAGATATATGCTGTGATCGGGAAAACGACCAGTCACCGAAGCAAGGGGAATGGGCAGGTAAAACAGCAAGACGCAGCAGCACACAGCTCCCAGTACAGCGGCTACAGTCTCTCTCAGACGGTCCAGGACTCCCTGGTCCTCCTCTCTCTTCCTCTCTCTTATGTCCTGAATCAAATAATTTAGCTGAATAACAAAACCACCGGCTATTTCATGACGGAATAACCACAGCACGTCTTAATTACGGGTAGCAATTGCTAGCTACAATGCTAATGTAACAGTGTGAACGTCCGTGAAAATGCGCTAGCTAGAAGCTAGCAGCAGCTAGCGATACAACTAGTTTCCACACTTTACAAATGAATAAAAGGCAGAGCACAATAAACATACATGTATTTACCTCTGGAAGACCACAAATGTTCCCAAACATCAACCACAGGACAAATCTTTGTCGACCCTTGAAGATAGGAATAAAACTACTCCGTGTAATTCTCTTGGACGATGAGAAAAATGCTTTGCTATATCTTTTCACATTAATCGCGGTGGTAAGCGCAAGCACCTCCTCTCTAACCAGGACTAAGAATAGGATTGGCTGTTAATAACAGACCTCCAAATGTGAATAAAGAGAATTGAAGTTTTTTTTTTTTTTTTAAAGATTTTTTTTGGGGGAATTTTTCCTTTATTTGACAGTTATACAGTGTAGAGAGACAGGAAGGTTGGGGAGAAGAATGGGGGAAGACATGTAGCAAATGACCTGAGCTGGAATCGAACCCAGGTCGCTGCAGGAAGGACACAGCCTTTTTGGTACGCGCTTAGACCGATGAGCCACCGGGACACCCCTAGAGAATTGAAGTTTAACGTGTACGCTGAAAACAAGCTTGACTGCCCGCCAACAAATGTGCTTCGCTGGCTCATGTACAGACAACCAAACTAAGAGTGATTTTTAGAACTATAGTTATGTCTTTTTAATGCAACTTATTTCACTGTAAATATGACGGTTTTTAAGTTTCATCATTGCATATTTTTAAAACATTTTCACACACTATGAACTTATTATTCTTCAGAAAAATACATTTTAATGACTTTTGAAAATACACATTTGAATATACACATGACTAAATGAATTTAGCCAGGGCTACAGTAATATATGTCTGTCTGTCTTTCCGCTCGCATACCTCAACAACCGCTGATCGGATCATCTTGGATTTTTACAGGTCATGGGTGTCTACCGTTTCTAGGTCCTCTGAGATGATCTGGATCCGGATCCAGATCGGGATTTGGGAACTGTTTTCTGAATTTTCATATATGTCTATTTGTCAGCCTGTATTACTCAAAAAAAAAAGTTACTTATCCGTTTAACTTGAAAGTTTTACTCATTGTCACCACTGCTAATGCCTTAACGGGCGAGAGTCTGCAATCTTTGATGGTCTTGTTCGTCATTGGTTGATGTTTGTCACTTCTAACTCCACTATATAAGAGATCTAATAGCTGGGCTTCAGTTTGGTGCAAGATGTTCTGACCCATCTTTTCCAAGCCTATTTTTAATAGCCCCCAAGCAATACCTGGATCATTCATTCAGAAAAAGTGCTGCTCTTCAGCGGCTATGCAAGGTATACGTATGGCCTCTCTAACAACTAGGTCATCTTCAGCATGCGCATCCAACGTTCGCCCCGAAGCATCTGCAATCATCAAAGCCCAAAGATCCCTGAAGCCTTTACAGTCCAGGGTAAGCTTGCAAATAACTGGTGGTTGGTGGTTGGCTTGTATCTGTATTTCTGCTGTCACTTGCTAATTGCATGCAGGGCTTTGCAGCCCCTAGCCATTGCTGGCTATCATCGCACCAAAATAAATTAACAAAAAATTTTTTTTTTTTTTTTGCCAGGACACACAAATTCCTTGTCACACTTTAACTTCCAGGTTTTCAGGAGCCTTGGCCTAAAAGCCAGCTCATCACTGGTTGCAGTCCCCCTTAGGTTCAGCCTCCCCTGCAGCCTTATTTGGATTCCGCTAGGTTCTGCGTAAGAAAGGGTCTCGCACACTCTACTCTAAATCTGCATGATTTTACGGCGAATGTTTGTTTTTGTTCCTCTGTTTTGCCACTAAATCCTGTTTTAGTCAGTGCTGTCTTCGCATTTATTTGTCATTGTGTTGATGTTCGTCACTTCTAGCTCCACTACATAAGAGGTCTGGTAGCTGGTGTTCAGTTTGGTGCTAGATGTTCTGACCCATCTTTTCCAAGCCTATTTTCCAATCCTTCCATTAAACTGCTGCTCAAAGGTATTGCCAAGGTTCATCCCCGAAATTAGATAATAGACTCCCCATCACTCTCTCAATCTTGCATAGGATGCTAGTAGTTCTGAGACAAGGCTGCTTTTCACCTTACATAGACTCTCTTTTGGATTGTTCTTTTCTTTTAGCTTTTTACAGGTTCTTAAGGAGCAGCGAATTTACCACTTTGTCAAGCTCATTTGACCCATCAAAAGATGTCACTCACTCAGATTCGACCTTTTCTCTGGACTTCTATAGTCTTCATCTGAAACATTCTAAAGCTGGCGGTGCTTGTTGTGTTGTTATTGCTCGCACAGGTTCTCAATTTTGCCCTTTTAGATCCATGTGCAAATATTTAAAGATTAGGCCTCTGTCTGAAGCCGACTCTCCCCTCTTTCTCACCCCAGACGGTAAACTCATGTCTAAATCCTGGTTTAGCTCCTATTTAAATCAGACCCTACTGAGATGCAGTTTAGCCCATAAGCATTATTCAGGTCATTCCTTCAGAATAGGTGCCGCTACTTCGGCGACCATGCAAGGTATATCTACGGCCTCTCTCCAACAACTGGGCTGCTGATCGTCATCAGCATATGCATCCTACATGCGCCCCGAAGCATCAGCAATCATCGAAGCCCAAAGATCCCTGAAGCCTTGACAATCCATGGTAAGCTTGCAAATAACTGGTGGTTGGTGGTTGGCACTTCAGCTCTGTTGTCGTACGCTAATTTCATGTGGGGCTTGCAGCCCCGTCCAATGCTGGCTATTGTGTTTTCGCAAGCAGGGCTTTGCAGCCCTTAAGCCATTGCTGGCTACAACAACCAAAAAAAAAAAAAAAATTTTGCAGGGCTTTGCAGCCTATTAGCCATTGCTGGCTTACATCATTAAAAAAAGCAAAAAATTGAAGAAAAAAAATTGCAGGGCTTTGCAACCTATTAGCCATTTATGGCTAAGGTCATTAAAAAAAAAAAAAAAAAAAAAAAAAAAAAAAAAAAAAAAAAATTGCAGGGCTTTGCAGCCTATTAGCCATTGCTGGCTAACGTCATCAAAAAAAAAAGCAAAAAATTGAAAAAAAAAATTGCAGGGCTTTGCAGCCTATTAGCCATTGATGGCTAACGTCATTAAAAAAAAAAATGCAGGGCTTTGCAGCCCTTAGCATTGCTGTCTTATGTCTGGGTTTGTACAGTTGTTTAGACCTCATTGGTTTTCTGTCACGCTCATCACGTTTTCTTCTCTCAGCAGCCCGCGCTCCTCCGTCTGTTATGTTGTTCCTGCTTGGTGAGTATTCCTTCCTTTCCTTTGGGGATTCATCAGGCTGTGCTTCTAGGGGCTTCCGCCCCTCATTTTGGAGGGATTTCCTGCTGCTGCTCTGAGCAGTGCTCCTGCTCTACGAGTCTTCCCGAAGAGTCCAAGCGCCAAAGACTTGTTTGATTCTAAGCATGCTACTCCTTTATGCTCAAAGCATAATAAATATTTTCCTGATTTCACTCGAGTCTCTCCTGATTGAAATAAATTTGTTAAGCACTGGATATGGAGATTGCCAGGTGCATGTACAGTTACGAACTGAATAGTTGCCAGTTACAACCTCTCAAGACAAAAGTACATGCACACTATGCACGTGCGTGCACATAAGTATTATATGACATGATAACTTGGTTATAAGGGCTTCAGCCTTATTTTACAAAACTAGTCATAGAATAATAAAACAGGAAATTCTCTCTAAAGAAAGACAAGGCTTTCATTTTGGTATTTTATATTTCGGCAAACCATTTATGCCATCATCAAGAAGTACGATGGCATAAATATTTTGCCAAAATATAGAAATACCAAAATGAAAGCATGGTCTTTCTTCGGAGTGAATTTCATGCTTTATTATTTTACACTAATCAGTGGATTTAATGGTTTCTAGTCAAAAAAATCATTGTATTCATGAAATTATGATATAAAAGACCATGAGTATCCTGACATAGAGTCTTTCCGAACCATCAGTGCAATCAATGCAGCCTTCAAATTCATCATTTCAAAGAATCAGGCACAATAAGGTTAATCTTGGAGAATCAGGTGTTGGTCCAGTGGACAGAGTGCATCACTTATACTTATCTCATGATGACAAAGCCTAGACTAAAAAATGCTGGGCAGTCCACACCTTTTTATGGTTACAGAGACTTAGAATAAAAAAGAATGCATTTGATTTGTTTAGGCCAGCTGTGAATGAGAACATTATTTAAGTCATGCTACAGTTAATTAACTCACAATGATCTCTCGCCTACATCATTAGTAAATCAAAAATAATCGTTGAGTTTTAAATTTATATCATTTATTTAACCCCTCTGCGCAGATGTAGATGCCTGCAGACATGGAGCTGCTCTATTTATGCACGCAGTTACACTCTTCTATCACTAGATGACACACTCGGATCAGTCATTGAATATTCACTAATCAGCCAAGCTCGAACATGGTTTAGAATATGGGTGAGTTAAGTCCCATCCCTGTTTCCTAGGAGTCGCATGAATTAAACCTAAAACCAAAGCCTGATTTGCAAACTGCTCAATATACTTGCCAATAGTATCTATCCAGCAGTTAAAAAATTGATCCCTTGTGACAGAAAAAAAAATCATTGTCCTTTGTAGCTACCACTTCAGCTATAGTGAGCCAATGGAATCCCAATTAAGTAGTTAAAAAAATCAGTTTTCTGAAACAAAAAATCACCATGGTATTGATACTGTGTCATTCTACTATCAATTATAGTCATCACATATTAAAAACACGTAATTCCCTACTGTGGATTTACGCATAGATTCCTCCATTGACAAATTCAGCGCTGACTTATATTCTTCTTTGGACTCTGGTTGCTAGTAAAGCACTCTGTCAGCTCTGGCTCATCTGCGTACACCATAGTTATAGTTCATACCCACATGAAACTTCCCCGGTAATTATTGATTGATTGACATTTCTTATCCAATTCCAGACAGTATAAATTTTTCACAGTAACTGAAAGACTTTTATTGGACCATCATAAAAGTATTGAAATCTTTGTGTAACAGCAGTTAGGTTGTATTCTCTTTACATTGCGCAGCTGAAAATGACGCGATTTCGACAAGAAAAAAGACATCTAAAACTGGCCTGAAGTGCTCAGTTCCTTTTGCAGGATTTAAATGAGTTACAGACATGGTCAATGGGAATTATTCCAAATGAAACGGGACTGGAGGGTTCCCTCTGCCGTGTAGATCTGTGTCTCTGAAGGAGGGATTCAATGAGAAAATGTTTTTCATATATATATTTACTTATGGCTAGCTGGCTAGCTGTTTTATATTCTTGGTTTACCATAGCCATGATGATCACAGAGCTTGTTTGCCAGATTGGTTCGTAAGATTAACCGTTAGTCTTTGCTAATAGAACTGCATGTGTTATGGTTCTGCCTCATGTGTGCTGTTTTGTCATTGTGCTTATTACTTTTATATTTGTGCTTCTGCTTTTTCTCCCGTGCCTTACTCTCACTTTATTTTTCAGCTTTCATTTCGCCGTCTGATGATTGATTCACTCTTGCCCAAACTCCTGTGATGTCTTGTGACGGCCTTCAGCATGCCTGGGTCTCGTTGGCCAATCACGTTTCCTCATTCGGAATCGGCTGTGGTATTTCATTCATTACTTCCACCTGTGCTTAATTCTGGGTCTCGCCAAACTCTGAGTGAATGCGTTCTCTGATAGGATAATTACTAACCCGTACTAACCAGCACTTATTTGAGGGTGTTTGTATATATTTTGTCACGTTGTATTAACCTTAATTAACTCATTAGCGTGTGAGTGTGTCTAGCTTTTGTAATTCCTTCCTAAGCTTTCCCTGATTAACTATGTTTAAAGCTATGCTTTCCTTTGCTTCTCTCGTGGTGCTTTTTTTACTCGTCACGTTTAGATTACTTCAATCTAAACCGTCTAGCTTGATTGATTGTCTCAGCGTCTTGTCTCGAGTCATTATTGTTAACCCGGTTCTCGTGAATTTGTTTATTAATCCCATGTGTTTCTGTTTCCATCCGAGATTGCCTTCCGAGTCCCCACTTCCTCCCATGTGAATTTCAGTGGGCATGAGTGAAGCAATCGGCAGACGGAACTTTGCTAGACTATGCGCTACATTGTGAAATCTCAGCTCCTGTGCCTTCTCGAGTATTTCCTTTGTGCGATTTCCGAGTCTTGTGTTTTGCTGCGCCCACGTCTTGTCTCCCCTTTGTCTGTAATGATACGCTCAGAGGAACCAGTCGCAACTCAGGGATAATCCAAAAATCGTAAGCCTTTATTGCAAAAAGGGTCAGGACCAGAACACACAAAGATTGCCAAGCCAAAAACAATGTCCAAAAAGCGAAGTCGACAGGACAGGCAGGAGTCAAAACCAGTAAAGGCAGATGTGCAACGGTACATAGACAGTTAGCCAAAACTCATGGTCGAAATCCAGAAAAGTAGGTCATACACAGGGCATCCAAAACAGAAATCGTGGCCGTACAAAAACAGGTCAAAATCCAAAAAGGCAAAACAGGAACAGAAGGGCAATGGCAAACTCGAGGTCGGGCAAAACATTCGTGAAGAAGCAATAAACAAAAGGCATACGAGGAGCTCTGCACAGATGTAAATTGATCAACGTTCTGACAAGGAATGAACTGCAGTGAAGACTTTAAATAGACAAGAGGGAAGTCACATGCTATGCAGGGAACAGGTGAATTGGATAAGACTAATTACAGAGGTAAGCACACATGGGGAAGTCCTAAACCACAAACAATTGGCAAAAACCAAAACACGGACAGGATCAACGCAGACAACCTATGACAGATAAACAGCTCCGGTCAAGGAGTTCTCAGTGCACAGTTAAGATTCCAGGACAGAGAGAGAAGCGCATCTGAGGTGTGTAAGCTGTAATCAAAGCAGAGTACAGGGAAAGCAAAAGGGGCGGAGTTACAGAACAGAGCAGAGCAGGGCAGAGTTAGTTATATTAGTAAACAGTGATATCTACACAACTAATCAAAATACGTGAATGTTGGTTAGTATATTTACAGACAAAGAGATTAGTATACAGTAAAATTACCAGTACCAACTAAGCAGCCTAGCGGTTAATTAATATGGTAATTTCAGAACAGCGGGAAAAAAGGGTAAATCGAGACTTGAAGGAAGTTTGTGAAATACCAGAAAACTTCCAAAATCACCCGAAGCGTGTCTGCATGCAGACAGGGGAGTGCACTGGCATGATGACACAGATCACATCGGACATTACAGGGGAGACAATGTGCAATGCAATAAAGGAATGAATAAATAAACATGAAAAATAATAAATACAAAACCAGACAGATACAGATCATAACAAAGTCTCCCAGTGTTTCCGTCAGTTTAGTTTTGTCAAGTTTTTGTTTTCTAGTTAGCCACTCATTGAGTGTGTATTTCTGTTTCCCCCTGCCTTGGGCAGTGTACCTTAGTTTCTCCCAGTCGTTCAGTGCATGTGCACAGTGTTTTATTTCTGGCTTGTTTGCCTACATTTCTCCTTTAGTGTTTGTGTTTTCAATAAACACTTTTCGTTCCTGCATCTGGTGCCCCCCCGACTACTTCATAACAGCATGTTGTGACATTTTGCTCAACGTGGCTTTTTGTTTTAGAATTTAAACCGTATTTAACTAAATCGAATGCCGAGGTTTTAGCGCGTTTAAAATGCGAGCAGCTCAAGTACTTCGGTGGACCCCCTCCTATTGTTGTTGCACTGCACTGTTCTATCTTGGGTAGAATATTGCCTGCTTTTTCTGATAGCGGAATGTCAGTTCGGCTAAAATAAGGTATATTTCAGATATTACTATGTTAGTGAGTTCTATACTTGTTTCTTATAAGGTGTGGAAAGTGTTTATTTAAGCTTGCAAGCTTGGATGTGGGAACTGCAAGCTTTTCATCGCAGGGTGAATGTTCTGACCATTAAATAAGCAGTTTCTTTATTGAATAACATTATGTGTGCTGGCTTGTGGGACTGAAGAAAATTGACAAAATTCTAAACTTTATCATGGAGAAAAGGCATGTTTTGGGTTTGGAGAGTGTTATGTATGAGTATTTTATGTAAAGCACTGTATATCACTTGTAAATGGAGATTTGTTACATGCTGTTTTTGCTGCCTAGCTGGTCAACTATTTATTTTGTTCATCAGCACCCTCTGGTGGTGTGTCTGTAGCAAAACATGATCTGATGTAATATCAGTTCTTTGAAATAGACTAGTGCTTTCTAGAAGCTTCTGGCATCTTCCTGCCTGGAGGGGGCGGGATTACCCAGGAATCCTGTAGATCTTTCCAGAATGTTGCTAGTCTATATAAATGCTGTGAATTTGGTCTCCAGAAGCAGAGTTTTTGTTTTGGCAACAGAGTTACATAGTGGCATTAGAGTGTTATTAGAGGATTGAACAGTGGATTATTTGTAGAGGTTTTTTTTATATCAGTGAAGAATAAATTTGTTTAAGCTGGTTTTCTTTGTTGTGATTTTCAAGTCATAACAAGAGGTTACTGGTGACCATTGATAAATGCGACTATATTGATGAACTCACGCTAAATTCTGCCAGAACTTCATTAACTCATGTCAAATTTCATGTGTCAACGGTTGTTTTGAGTTAAAAATCTGATTACTTTATGATTTGACAGTGCACCATTTTCAGGGCTCTGTGAGTTTGGGGAGCCACCAGGAGAGTTTTCTTATTTGGCTCATAGAGGCTAGATAATTTTGAATTCCATGCTTAGATGAAGTACACTTGTGGTGAAAGAGCTTATGATCCCAGAAATGTATTGTTTCAACTCCCAGCCATTTTTCAATTCTCGGTATTGGTATTAATATATATATATTTTTTTTTTCAATTTCAATGCTGAATTTTCATGAAGATTTTCTTATGTTTGCAACCCTTTTTCTCTACCAAAATTGTGAAAATACACTACTCACAATAAGTTAGGGATATTTTGTTCAATGTAGTTTAATTTGGGAATTAAATATTTTCAAATGACTGTTTTCACCTACTTTTATGACTAATTATGAATGCCAAGACGCTCCGGGGCCCGTATTCACAAAGCATCTTAACGCTAAAAGTAGGTCCTAACTGCCGGATTTAGGAGAAACTCCTAAAAAAAAAGGGGCATGTCAGTCGTAAATTTAGGGCTCCTAATTATTTTTACTAAGTATTATTCACAAAGCATTTTAGCCCTAAAAGTAGCTCCTAAGTCTGGGAGAGCTTAAAAGTAGTCAAGAGGACTCCGAACTGGCTAAAACCTATTCACAAAGAATCGGAAAATGACTGCTGCTGTTGAAAGACGGAATGACTTGGAAATTCTAAAGGATGCGCAGTTGTTGAAAAGATATCGGATCGACCCTGAAGGGATTTTATTTGTTTTAGACTTGGTGAGGGAGAGAATTGCGTCTCCAACCATGAGAAACAACCAAATAAGCCCCAAAATAAAATGTTTGACAACACTACGTTACTTGGCCACCGGAAAAATGCAACTTTGCAACGCGGACAATTTAGGGATTTCACAATCATCTGTCAGTCGCTCAATTCAACAAACAATCAATGCGCTTTGTGAACCCCATATCATCCGACAGTTTATCCGGTTTCCAATGGACATTTGCCAACAACATAGAATCAAACTTGATTTCATGCACATCTCAGGTATGCCCGGTATCATCGGTGTTATTGAGGGGACCCATATTTGAATTATTTCTCCGACCCAAGATGAGGAGGTATTTGTAAACAGAAAAAAGTTAATTCCATCAACACCCAGATAGTATTTGATGCTGAATACAATATTTTGGACATTGTTGCAAAATGGCCAGCATCCACGCATGACTCTCGCATTTTAATGGAAATCGGTTTATGCCAATTATTTGACAGGCGTTAGGTCTATGTGCCTGCGGGATGCCACTTGCTAGGGGACAGTGGCTACCCCTGCAAACATTGGCTCTTGACCCCTTACCTGAATCTACAACCGGGATCACAACACAATTATAACACGTAGGTCATTGTTGCTATAACCCACATTGGCATAGCCTATTACATGTGAAGATGGCATAATAATGTAAATTACAAACATACTGAACAACAAAAGAAACGCAAGTTAATTAAAGATAGACTGGAAAATAAGTAGACGCGCAATTATTATAGAAACTCAAATTTAATACCAGCGTGTGCACATTAACACTCATTTCATCCAACTTTTCTTTGTTTTGCGGTCACTTTGACTGAGTAACCATAAGAGTACATTAACTACCTAGCAAACTTGCGTTTCTTTTGTTGCTCAGTATATTTAGTCTGCTGTTGTCTTTTTCGTGGTGCATGTTAGAGCACACAAGACGACACGCAGTGTGGTGGAGCGTGGGGTATTGGGCAGCTGAAGCGCCGGTTTCATGTGCTGCATGGGAAGGTGCGTCTCAGCCCAGAGAGAGCCAGCAAAGCAATTACAATATGTGCCATCCTTCACAATTTATGCCAGAAAAGAAACATACCTCAACCGGATGATGACGATGCTGCCGACAGCGGTGGTGATGATGATGTCGAGGAGGATGACGATATTTGCAATGTTGCTGAACAAAGTGGACTGATAGTTTAGGGCAAACAAACTTGAATAGCCCGACATTTAAATGATCGCAACATATTCTCATTGGGTAATAAGTTGCCAATTATTGAGGCAAATGACACGTTTCATTATTGCCTCGTTTTATGCTATTGGCGTTTTTAAACTATCTCTTTCCTTTGTATGCTTATTTGCCTAGAGCGTGATATGTGGGTACTGCGCATAGTGCATAGTGCTCAACGTGTTATTATTTCATGGGACAGACCAGCCGCTCGGACTGTTTCCTCATTTTTTTCCTCCATGGGTTGTGTGTGGGATATTTTTTGCAATGGGCCGCTCTGTCACCAAACAACCAATCACCATGCTCATTGTCCCAAGGCTCGTGCATGAGAATTGATGTCATCGATAGCAACGGAGATTTACTCCCACCTATCTCAGAGCTACTCCTAGTCTAGTAGTTACCAGTTTTCTTCACTAAAAGTTGCTCTCAGTGGCTTTGTGAATAACTTTTAAGATTTTACTCCTACATAAAATGTTTTAGCGTGACTTATGACTACTTAGGACTACACCTATGCACCCAGTTCTGGATTCTGGAGAAGGGAGGGAAAAAACACACACGATAGTTCACACTTGTTGCCCATTTTGCTAACTTTTCCAGTTTTAAACTGCCTCCCCTGCACAAACAGGATGTAGAACACTTTGTCTTGATGCTTTTTGTAGATGAAATAGTTACAGCATATTCTTATACAGTTTGAGAGTTCTTTGCAATTGATATAAACGCTCTTTCATTTCAATAGTACCATGTCAGAAAGGACGGATGGAGCTAGATATGAAAGATGTCAGTATGCATGAGCAAGTGTGATGTGAAATATATTTGCCTCTGGTAAGATCGGTACTCCTCAACTGCCATGCTCAGCTCAAGAAAATAGGATTACAGACAACACTTTAAATTTCACAGAAACAGACTGTTATGCAAGAAAACGTATGTCTGAAGCATAGCCTATACTATGTATCAGTAAATGTAAGCCAAAAAGACAGTTACACATCCACAGTATTTCTGTCATACACACAGGCACACGCAAGCATACACGCACATGCGCAACCAGCTCAGATCAGTACAAATCATTCACAGTTCTCTTTTTTGTTGAAAAAAAAAAACATCACTGCACTTTATTCACATTCATCCAGTTTTTTTTCTTGCCAGAACCAATTTGCAGTGAAAAGTTTTAAAATGTAGCCATCGTTTTCAGTAGTGTTCATACCCACAGTTAGTAAGATTAAAAAAAAAAAAAACATGTTAGTGCATGGCAGGAAAGCATAAGTACTGGGAAAGACACATCATACAGCAAAGTCTGCATGTGGCATCTTGGCCTTCTCCACCGTTTTTGCAGTAGCGAGTCAATATCCACATCTGAGGGCCAATCAAACACTGAGAAACTTGTCAAGCTGTCTCCATCCGACCACATGCTAAGAAAAAGAAGATACACACATCGCTACGGTATGTCATTGTGCAGGGAGACTTGCTGAAACTGTAATAGTGGGAGAAAAGTGCGTCATTGCAAGGTTAGATGAGAGAAAGGGAGTCGGAGAAAATTCATTGTCACGCGGAGCCCAATTTCTTCAACCAAAGGAATGGAAAACCACCCATGGATAACAAAATCTCCTTCTGACACTACACCCGGACAAAACGCCTGGACCAAAGCAATTATTATAATTAGTCTCTGCTGTGTGGTTGAAACACGAGACAGAAATGTAAATTATTGCTTTTGTGAGTCAAATATAATGAGGTTTCCACGCCAGTTCTGTCAGTTGCCATCAATGTGTTTTCAAAAACACAGTTCTAAGGGTGCTGTCAGAAATATGTAATTAAGGAAGGTCAGATAAACAATGAAAATAACATCATGTCAAAGCTGCAAGGTAGTTTTTTCTTGCAGGTTTAAAAGCAAGTTTAAAGTAATTGAATGTTTTCCGTAAATTGCAGGGCATAGGTAATCAGTAAGAAAATGGAAAATAATAAAAAGGAAGAAAAGGAAGGGAAGGTGAAGAACAACAGCAAAAAAAAAAAAAAATAAAGCAGACTATTCCATGAACAGACCTCAAGATATTGGTAATTAAGGGTTGAAGAGCTGATTTGCAAGTGTCCTAATATATCACACAATTGAGGTGTCTGAATCACTACAACACAATAATCATCACTCAAACTTATAATCTGTATTTAGTTCAAAAGAATATTTTTCAATTTAAAAGTTGAGTGCCAAGCCCGAGGAGTAATTTGTTCTTGGCTTAGAAAGCAAAGCTCTGATTTTCCGGGTATAAAAGGATGCTCTAGTAACATTAAATATAATAATGGCGCAAAATGGAGTCTAAAATGTTCAAGACTTGAATTGGCCCAAGGAAGTGTTTGGTCAGTATGCCAAGAGTTGATTGGATGAAACTGACACAGAAAAGGACAACAGCCTAAATTATAGCTGCTGCGCAGCAATGGTCAGGGCCGGGCAATTTTAGGCTAAATTAGGCAATTTTGAACAACAAGCAGAGTGTAGGAAGTTGAAAAAAAGGTGGCATTCTAATGTGCATTTTACATCAGTTGAGGCTTGAACTCTCAATTTCTGGCACAAAAGACTATGCTCTATCTCACTGAGCTAATTAGAAAGAGACAACTCTGTGGGATATATGTTCAAAACTTCTTCTAGCTCATTATAGGAATTCTACAGCTGCAATGACAGCGTGTAAAGGCAGATTTCAAACGGCTGTCAAAAATTCAGTTATTAAGACAAAAATCCGAAAATACACAAACCGCATCTAGACAGCATGGAGATGTTGGTAATTTGTTTTCAATAATGATTTATTGGCTCCATAAGTGAAAAACCGATGTTTAAAAATGCCATTTTTGCATTGACTCCAATTGTTTGCATGAGAGCGAAATTCAAAATGCTGTAAAAAATTCAGTTTTTTGAGATAAAATTCTGATATTTTCCAAACATCATCTACCATGACTCCAAAATTTTTTCAATTTTTTAATGAACATTGAAAATGTATTTAGCAAGAATTAGCAAGTATATGTTTACAATACCGTTTACAGTCAAACATTTTGATGCACTGTAGGGTCTTTTATTTTTTTTTTGAAAAAATTTCAAAAATCTCTGTGTGCATGGTTTGTGTAGGACAGTCTGAAGATGCTCTGTAGCAAATTTGGTGTCAATTGAGCATAAATTGTGGGAGGAGATAGGTTTAATTAGTTTTATAGTTTTTGAAAAAAAAAAAACAGAGAGATGGACGTCATAATTTGCAATAGGTTTAAATGTACAAAAGTTTCTTCAGTATTGGGGCTACATTTTGGTGAAAGCTGCAAATCTGTAGCACATATGGTTGATTTATTGTGAATTTTCAAAATTTTGAAATTTAGAGGCTTGCTGTAGCGCCACCATCAGAACTTTTGGCCTGTTTTTGCAGCTGAGGCAATCTGGCATGGGACTGGACCTTTTTGCAAAGTTTGGTGATTTTTCGCGCATGGGAAGTAGGATTTCCTCCTCTGAGGAAAAAGAAGAAGAAGAAGAAAGAAGAACATGCAGGATGATAATAGGGTCCTGGCAGCTTAGGCTGCCCAGCCCCTAATCACTCTACATAAAGCTTCTTCTTCTAGGTTGCACAGACCAACAGGAAAACAAAACAAAAGAAAGAAAACTTAAACAAAAGAAATCCAAATAAAGTGCTTTCTCAAATGGCATCCTCCCACAGGGGCTAAGAGGGTGAAAAACTGTAAGAAAAGTTCTACAGCTGGAACAAGGGGGAACAACACAAATAACACACCATGGCTGTGTCAGCAAGCTGTGTCTTCTTATCTGAAGTGAAAAAGGCAAAAAACAGGCACATGGGCTGAATTGTAATCAACCTCAAGTGTCCTTGATCCTTTGGTGTAGCTGAGACTACATTCTTCGCTGGAAGACAATATGAACTGGAGAGAGCAATATTTTATATTTATGTCTAAGAGAAAATTGGCCTGAAAAAAACATGTTTCAGCCTATATCTTGATGTTATGTGAAGGAGGGTTCCGCTTGTTTGGGTTTACCTTCTTGTCTTCTCTGGTTGATCAGTACTGATAGCTCAATATGTTTATGGCTCATTGGCTCCAAGCACAGTTCCAGAAAGCATACATCAGTTGCCACCTTTACTCATACTCCAAAGCTAACCAACTACTGGGCAATGGGTTCAGTTCGACAGGGTGGCAAGGGGTGGCAGTTGCATTCCTGACATTTGCCATCTCGATTGTCATCCCACTGACGAGCCTCTGAAATACCAATCTGGTACCATGAACGTGACACAAAACTGTATTGAGTACAATAATATTTGCCTAAATTAGAAAATGAATGCAATCACTATGAGATTAGATTGTTATTTGTTACATAACACTTTTGGTCTATACATTTGGTTATCCCGGAAACAAGATGGAATTTTTGCTGAGGCCAAAAGTTTCTGGTTATACAGAAATTCATCATATATACTATATACACATACATAAAATTTCGGCTTGATAAAACTGTTTTCATATCTCAATTATCGTTACAATGAGGTCTCGCTTTGATTTTTATTATGAGTGCAATATTTTTTACATTTTCAGAGAAAAATATTTTAATTCTGAGAGTAAATAGGCATTACTACAACATAGTAATCATCATAATTGTATGGCACAGCAATATGCCACAGTAATGACTGCAAATGAATATTTTATTTTACGAATGCTTCAATCAGTCACCTCAACTGCAATATACACTGCCCGGCCAAAAAAAAGTTGCGCACTCAAATATTTAGTTGGAACCCCTTTAGCTTAGATTACAGTGCAAATTCGTCTTGTCATCGTTTTGACAACCATATGCAATGCCAGAACATTTATTTTTGATCAGAAATGCCATAATTTTTGGCCGAGATCTTTTCTTCTTGACAAAATGGTTGAACCACTCGGTGGTCTTTCTGGAGCACACCCCAATAACTTTCAATGTGGTTAAGGTCAGGACTTCGTGGTGGTAAATTTGTCTGTGAAAATGATTCCTCATACTTGTTTTTGTCATTCATGGTTTTCTTTGCTAGATACAGGCCAATAACTTGCCCGTTCTATAATACTGTAGCATCATTTCCACCATCAAGGGATGCGTCTTCCGACATGATTTTTTAAGAAATGAGTAGCAATGCGCTTCATCAGTCAGGGTTAAAGTGATTATTGCTAGCTGAAACATATTAATAACCGCAATCATGATCCAATAATAAAATTTGTTCATTCATTTCCAAACGGTGACTGTTTTTTTTGGCTGGGCAGTGTATTACAACTTTTAGATAACACCATGACATTGAATATGACGTTGACAAAACATTGAAACAATGTGGGAGGAGACAGTATCACTATTAAGTATGTGCAGTCATGTTTCATATATGGTAAGAACTTCACATTTTACACATAATGAAATGTATTTGTGTCATTTACGTTAGGTATACGGACTCATTATATTCATTAGGCGTATAGGAAATCAATGGATCAACTTAAGGTCCATTTGGCCTTGACAGCTGAAATATACGTTTTCACGAAGGAGTCTCTCTCATAATTAATGATGAATATCTTTTGCCAAAATCTCATCTCAGATATTCAACTTCAACAACAGCGAATACCTGGATGTTTTGACGCCTCTGTTTTTACTGAGCGTGGCCATTTAAAAGAGAACTGAGTTTACAATAATAATAATAGTAATAATAATAATCTAGAAAAACCTATATAGAACAATGTTATATGAAACGTGGTTTCGGGACTCTGATACCCTGACAAGACCTAGCTTATCATTTATCCATTCGGTTTGAATGGAATGGCTTTGTCCTCCTCCATGCCATGGAACAAATCCAAACTCAGTCGCGCAGTCTAGAAATTCTGAAAGGACTCCCAAGAGCATTACTGTGTGAATCAAGTAAAGTCTGAGGTGATTGACTTTCTCATGGAAGAATTATACTTTACCTCCAGTACTAAAATTGGCAGGAAACTCCTTACCACAGCAGAGGCAAGCAAACCTGAAGACAAGGGCACACATAGCCGCAAATTAACTGACTTCATCTCGATGATACTGATTTTTACACATGCCGTGCGTCTAAGTAGGCTGGCCTGTAGCAGAGTGATGTGACATGGTAATGAGTGGCTAACCTGAATGCATCATCAGGGGTTCTACTTGCTATAGAGATTCTTGCTGACAGGAAATCTATTTTACCCACACAGCCATTCAAGGAGGAGAACCGAAACCCATTTAAAGGGCCTGCTCTCTCTTTCAGCCAACACAGCACTATTAGCTAACAACCAAATCTTATGAGACAATGTCAATATTTCCAGTGTGCCATTTAGTGCAGGGTATAAACAAATCAAGTATATGAGAGATTGGCCAACTTCAAGTTTCACATTATGGCTACTTTAACCTTTTATGAGGACTGTACATTACGAAGCTTAATCCTATGCTGAATGCAAAGACCTCAGGAAAGTGAAACGAGCTAATAATTCTACCGTCAGCTGCCATGGAGTCCATAAGTATTTGGACAGTTACAATTTCAAAAGGCATATAATTCCAACGCATAGCACACGATACAAGTATGCCAAGACCCTCAAAGTTAAAGCTGACACTGACAGTCATCACCTTACTTTGACATGTATCCATATATCATGAACTGTATGGGCTGCATGTACAGCCCTTTTAAATGGTATCACAGTCAAAATATAACAGGCCTTGCTGTATTTGAATTGAACCACATATAACCAAGGTAGGTCTGCTCCAAGAACCAGACTTCTGCAATCCGTACATTCATATCACCTAAGGCTACAATGCTAAATTCTAAGCCATTGTCTTTAGCATAGTGGGGTTATATTAGCTTTGACAATGTTAATTGACTAAATATGCTACCAAAAGCAGTCTGGAATGCCTTAACCAGTGATAATCCAAACTCCTTTCCTACAATATTTCAGTGGGTAAAATGTCTTTCAACTCTGACATTATCACATGGAAATCTTGTTACACTACAGTGGTGACAAAAATGGATTATCTATAAAAACTGAGCTTTATCTGGTTTCAGCCCTATTACATTTCCAAGTTTGAACTCAGGGACCAGTGACTTTCCCCCTCATATCTCTGTGGTAACCGACTCTGAATAGTGGCCCTATTGATGAAGTGCTCCTGTCATTGCTCTCGTGCTATGATGATAACAACTCTATCTGTTCATTATTGAAACCTTGGGAGAGAGTGCTCAGTGATCCAAACAGCCGACAGTCCAGACATTGTGTCTCACAGTAATCAATCTCCTCACTGCAAGGGGTTGCATCACACAGAGGCAAAGTAATCAAAAGTAAATTTATGGAGTCATATGCTAATTCCTCAAATTTGCATCACCGCTTCTCGTCACCCATTTACAAATGTAGGTTGTATAAAAAAAGTAAGAGGGCTGTACTGACTTCACTTTGCAACTAAGCTGCCAAACATGAAGACCGCCTTTTCACCTGGTATTAAAATGTGTTTTTTGTGATCGGTTTGCAATGGGATAGCGTTTTACCACAGCCATTTACATCTGGTATTAACACGCGTCTCCGGCATTCCACATTGCAATCCTATCACAATCCGTTTGTCGTCGTCTTCTTCTTCCGTCTCCAAAAATGGCGCTCCTCACTTACGCGTGCCTGCCCACGAAGTTGTTGTATGCGGATTGGAGACACATTTACATTTGCACTTGTATTCAAAGTGGCCAGAATTCGTCCCTGACCACCTTCAGAAGTAGTTTGAAAGATCAGATCACAATCTGTCCTCAATGCGTTTTGAGTGCATTTACACCTGTACTTTCATGTGGTCAAGCGCTATCCGATTGCAATCCGATCACACATTTGAATACCAGGTGTAAAAGTCATGAAGCTGCATGCTAATTGCACCAATATTGAGAAATAAAAAAGTGTCCAAAGTACTGTGTAGTGCAGCACCGACACTGCAATAATTACAACCATTGATGGCGCAACATAACCACAGCAACAGTTAAACCACATTCATTTGCACATGCATCTATTCATTTCACCTGGGTCTTTGTACCAACATATTATCAAGTGAAACTGACTACAGATAAGTACAGATCAGTATTTCAAGTAGGCTACCAAAACAGCAGCTCAGTAATGCATTTCAGTCTCTGTAAGTAGAGGGGCATGAGGCTGAATGATCATTATAAAATACGTTTCAATGAACGTTGCTATCGCAAACTGTTTTTTTTTTCTTATGAGTCTGAAGAAGTTTAGAGCATTGAATTTTAGTTCTTCTGAGCATTACCGGTGGAGTTCTACAGTATTTTGCCATAATATATACTCAAGATCTGACAAAAAGGCCGATCCACTGCTGAATAAAGGGATTGTGCCATGATGTTATGATTCAGGCAAGGAAGCAGATGCAGATGCAGGGTACAATTCAAAGAACAGAGCTTATTGATAGGAATGCGGTAATAAGAGTCGAGTTGGCAAAAGCCCAGAACCATATGTGGGGCAGTCCAGCTTAGTTGTTGTTTACTGGTGAGAGTTGAGGGTGTGTCTGTACTTGGCAGTGGCCATCCCGGGGCAGACGCCAGGTGGTGAATTTCCCTCACCGAAGCAGGACCACTTGACAACAGGACCGATGAGTTTTGCTGCAACGTAGTCCCAATACTGGAGACCGATGAAGGCAAGCTAGGTTTTCCTGATAGACTGGCTAAGAGGAACGGACTGGAACAAATAATTAATTAATGCGGTGTCAATCATCAAGACCATTATTAAGGTTTGGGAATTTGTTTCTATTAACACGTTGACTGCCAACTACGAGATAACTTCGTAATGGCGGGTCCGGGCCAGCGCTAGACTTGAAAATTCGGGGGAAATTATCCATCCCTTTATTGACTACAATTAGTCCTGGCTAATTCTTGATGGTTTTCCTGTATAAACACGTTTTCCAATTCAAGAATAATCAAGTGGCAATTGAAGACACGGCTTCTCTCCCCCATGCGATCTAACAGCAAATAATGGGCTACATTCAGTAGAGAAAATAATTTAATTATAATTAGGTCTATGCACAGGCACTCAGCAACGTTATTTTTTTTTCCAGCGAGAGCGGCATTTCAGAACTCATTTGCGAATGAAGGTAATTTTGGCAAGTACCTACACCTGTTTTTGCAGCATGGTCACGCAACTTGCTGTAAAAAATAGACAGCTGTCAGCCTGGAAAATGTAAACGGACGAAACCACGTACTTGTCACCAGAATTACCTTCATTCGCAAATGAGTTCTGCAATGCCACTCTCGCTGGAAAAAAAATACCGTTGCTGAGTGCCAGTGCATAGACCTAATTATAATTAAATTATTTTCTCTACTGAATGTAGCCCATTATTTGCTGTAAGATCGCATGGGGGAAAGAAGCCGTGTCTTCAATTGCCACTTGATTATTCTTGAATTGGAAAATTTGTTAATATAGGAAAACCATCTAGAATTAGCCAGGACTAATTGTTGTCAATAAAGGGATGGATATTTTCCCCCAAATTTTCAGGTCTAGCGCTGGCCCTGACCCACCATTACGACTTATCCCATAGTTGGCAGTCAACGTGTTAATAACAATCCAAAGAGTAGTTACGTATTTCCCTATCATTAAAGCACTGATGAATACAGGGAAGAAGAGCTTTGCTCAAAACTAGAAGATACTATGTAAACAGAACACACACACACACACACACACACACACCAGTGGGGCGCATGATGGATTATACCTGGGCATGGGGAAGAAGACAAGACAATAGGTGATTTGCAGGACGTAAAGCTACAAAACGCGTGTACGCTGCTTGAAACGAGGAGGAAACAATCACGAATACATCAGGGTTGTGACAGTATCCCCCCTCGAGGGATGCCATCCGAAGGCCCTGTAGTCAACCCCAGATGTCACCACAGGAAATCGTGGACCAGAAAGGGCTCAAGGATGCTGCGCTTTGGCACCCTGTAGTGCTCCACGGGCACATATCCCTTCCAGTCCTCTAGGAACAGGCGTCCACGTCCCCTACACCAAACATCCAGGATATAACGCACAGTATCAGCAGAGCTGATCCCTCGCTGCATTAGCCGGCCAACTGAAGCAGCTTACATCCATGGTGGCTCAGCCTGCTGCCCCTCCTGCACCAGTACCAGCTCCTGATCCCATGCTACCCATTGGGGCCCCGGAACCTCGAGTGGGAACCCGAGTGCTACGGCGGAGACCCAGAGACCTGTGGCCCCTTCTTGACTAACTGCTCCCTGCTGTTCTCCCTCCAGCCCCGTACCTTCGCTTCGGAGGAGGCGAAGGTGGCCTTCGCTATCAACCACCTGACGGGCCGGGCTCATCTGTGGGGCACTGCTGAATGAGAGAGACAGTCACCTGCCTGCACATCCTTCCATTCCTTTGCCGAGGAGCTTCGCAAGGTCTTCGGTTTGGGGGTCTCCAGCTTCGAGGCTGCTCAGGGGCTACTGAGCCTGACGCAAGGGAGCAGGACGGTTGCAGACTACTCCATCGAATTCCACACCAAAGCCAGCCGGAGCAGATGGAACCCTGCAGCCCAGGTGGACGCCTTTCTCCACAATCTTGCTGACTACCTCAAAGAGGAGCTGGTCTCATATGAGGTTCCCTCCACACTCGACGGAATCATTGAACTAACCATCAGAATTGACCTCCGCATCCAGGCCCGTAGGCGGGAGAGACGTCAGGGGGCTCTCCACTGCCAGACATCAGTCTGGTCCAGAGCGGGTCCCACCCGATCATCCACCTCGTCTATTCCGCAGATGGAGGAGCCTGTACCGGTGCAGCTGGACCGCACCCCTCTCACCCCAGAAGAACGGGAGTGTCGACGATGCCTGAACCTGTGCCCGTACTGTGGAAAGGAGAGTCACTTTGTGTCAGCCTGTACGGGAAAAGCTGAGGCTCACCCGTAGCCAGGGAGGTACGGGTGAGCTTGACTACACTTCCTCCCTACAACTACAGACTGCATCTCCAAGCCGGGCTCCTCCTTCCTTAGGGTCCCCTCACGTTAGCTGCCCTGGTGGACTCTGCTGCTGATGCCAGCATCATGAGCGAGGAATTGGCCCAGCAGTAGGGGCTCAGTCAGGTTCCTCTGCCTCGTCCGATCCTCGCCCGGGTTCTTGACGACCACCGACTGGGTACCATTACCCACTAGACCACCCCAGTTCCCATGCTCCTGTCCAGCAATCATCCACATCCTGAACTCTCCTGGCCTGCTGCTAATCCTGGGCTATCCTTGGCTTCTTCGACATAACCCCCACATTCACTGGGAGACCGGCTCCATCCGTGAGTGGGGAACATCCTGCCACTCATCTCTTCCGCCTTCAAACTTCTTCAGGGCTCCACCGTCTTCACCAAGCTCGATCTCCTTAACGCCTTTCATCTGGTCCGTATCAGAATTCCGTATCAGAATTCAACACCCCTGCAGGGTACTACGAGTACCGGGTAATGCCTTTCGGTCTCACTAACGCTCTTGTTGTCTTCCAGGGACTGATGAATGATGTGCTCTGGGACATGTTCAACTGCTTTGTCTTCATTTACCTGGACAATATCCTTATCTTCTCTGAGACCAGAAAGGAGCAAGTTCATCATGTCCGGTCTGTGCTCCAACGCCTCCTGGAGAACTCTCTGTTTGTAAAGGCAGAGAAATGCTAATTTTATGCCTCCTCTTTTTCGTTCCTGGGGTACATCGTGGTTACTGGAAGCATCCGGATGGACCCAGTAAAGGTCTCTTCTGTCACCTCATGACCTGTTCCTGACTCCCGCAAACAACTGCAACTCTTCCTGGGGTTTGCCAATTTCTATCGCCACCTCATACGCAACTACAGTTCAGTAGCCACCTCTTACTGCCCTCACCAGTTCCAAGGTACCCTTCCAGTGGTCCCCTGCTGCTAACAAGGCCTTCCAGACCCTGAAAACCAGACTCACCTCTGCGCCCATCCTCCAGATACCTGACCCTGATTGCCAGTTTGTGGTGGAGGTGGAAGCTTTGGATGTAGGTGTAGGAGCTGTCCTGTCCCAAAAGTCCGCCTCTGACCAGAAGCTTCACCCCTGCGCTTTCTTCTCTCGGCGCCTGTCTTCTGCTGAGAGGAACTATGACATCGGGAACAGGGAGCTGTTGGCATTGATGCTGGCACTGGAGGAGTGGCGGTATTGGTTGGAGGGCGCCAAGGAACCCTTCTTAGTATGGACTGACCACAAGAACCTTGAGTACATCCACACTGCCAAGAGGCTGAACTCCCGCCAGGCCCGCTGATCCCTCTTCTTCACCCATTTCAATTTCACTCTTTCCTACCACCCAGGGTCCCGCAATGTCAAGCCTGATGCCCTGTCCTGGCAGTTCCTGAAGGGGGAAGATTCTGCTGGGGGGCCTGCTTCCATCCTTCCCTCCGTTTCGTAGCCGTCCTGTCCTGGGACATTGAGGGAGAGTGAGGGCCGCCACTGAGGGTCAACCTGGTCCCAGCAGCTGTCCCCCCAACTGTCTGTACCTCCCTGAAGCCCTGAGGTCATAAGTTCTGCCATGGGTCCACGCTTCCAAGTTCACCTGCCATCTGGATACCCAGCGAACCCGTGACGTCCTGCTCCAACGCTGCTGGTGGCCCACCCTGGAGGAAGACACCCGCAACTTTGTTAAGGCGTGCCCCATCTGCACCCAGCACAAGGCTTTGCATCAGGCTCCTGCTGGACTCCTCCAACCCCTACCTGTTCCACATCAACCTTGGTCCCACGTCTCCTTAGATTTCGTCACAGGACTTTCACCCTCTGACGGTAACACAGTCATCCTCACAGTGGTTGACTGCTTCAGTAAAATGGCTCACTTCGTCCCTTTGCCTAAGCTGCCATCAGCCAAGGAGACTGCGCAACTGGTCCTGCTGCACGTCTTCCATCTACATGGCCTCCCCTTGGATGTGGTGTGCGACCGAGGTCCTCAGTTCTCCTTGCATTTCTGGAAGGAGTTCTGTAGCCTGATGGGAGCCACTGCCAGTCTCTCTTCTGGATTCCACCCCCAGTCCATTGGGCAGACGGAGCAGATGAACCTGGAGATGGAGACTGCCCTCTGCTGCATGGTGTCCCAGAACCCATCCTCTTGGTCCAAGCAGCTTCAGTGGGTGGATTTCACCCACAATTTCCTCACCAGCTCCACCACGGGCCTCTCTCCATTCCACTGCATCTTTGGATATCAACCTCCACTTTTCCTAGCCTTGGAGAGAGAGGTCTCCTGCTCGTCAGATCTAGCCCTCGTCCGCCGCTGTCGCCAAACCTGGGCCCAGGCACGCTCTGCCCTCCAGTGTGCCGTTGGGCTCTACGCCGCCTCGGTCAACCGGCGGCGTTCCCCTGCCCCAGTCTACCAGCTTGGCCAGATGGTGTGGCTCTCCACCTAAGATCTGCTTCTCCAGGTAGAGACTAAGAAGCTGGCACACAGGTTCGTCAGCCCTTTCCCCATCCAGAGGGTCATCAGTCTGACGGCAGTGAGACTCAAGCTTCCTCGCTCCATGCGGGTTCACCCCACCCTCCATGTGTCCAATGTGAAGCCGGTCCATGAGAGTCCTCTGTCGCCGGCTGTTCCACCTCCTCCTCGACTTATTGATGGGGGTCCAGCCTACTCCATGCAGCACCTGGTCCGGTCCCGTCGTCGTGGGAGGGGAGTGCAGAACTTGGTGGACTGGGAGGACTACGGTCCTGAGGAGAGGTCTTGGGTTCCTGCTCGCCACATCCTCGACCCGAATCTCATCACCGACTTCCATTGTCGCCATCCTGACCAGCCCTTCGGCACCACCGTGCCTTCAAGGAACCCCCGCCCGCCTGCCCGCACCTCTTCCCAACCTGATCTCCCTGTGGGGTATGCTCCTGCTGAGGAGACATCGTCCGACTTGGACTCTGACCGCTCAGGCTCCTCTGACAATCTTGTGGAGGAGCTTTCAGTCTATATGGACTCTGACCACTCGGGGCCCCCTGACAATCCAGCTGAGGAGATGGACTGGTTCAGCTCTGAAGAATCCTGTTGTTTCTGCTCCTGCTTACTGACCCCGGCTGCTTCAGGCGCATCATTGCCCTTGGCTGTTCAGCGCAATTGGGCCCCTGGCTGCTTCAGGCGCATCAATGGTCTCGGCTGCCTAATGCATGACTGGCGTCGGCTGTCCAGCGCATTTGGCCCCCCGTTGCTTCAAGTTCATCACTGGCCTTAGCTATCCAGCGCATTTGGGCCCCTGGCTCCTTCAGGCCCCGGTTGCCCAGAGCATCACTGGCCTTAGCTGTCCTGCGCATTTGGGCCCCCGGCTGCTTTAGCGCATCATTGGCCCTGGCTGCCCAGTGGATCTTTTGCTCCGGCGTCCAGCCTGATGGGTCATTCCTTCGAGCCTGCCCTGCTATAGCTGCATGGCAGGAGCCGGGCCTGGGGGGGGGTGTACTGTGATACCTCCCTCCTGTTCTCCCCTGTTCACTCCGGCTACCTGCCTATTCCAATTATGCCATTATCTTCCCGCTCATTGTTAATTGTGTTCACCTGATTATTGTTCAGTTAATTAGCATTCCCCTTCTTAATTTTAACCTCTCTTTCAGCCTTCACAGGCAGGCAGCCTTGGATTGTAACACTTTTTAGTTTATAGCACATTATTTTGGGGTCTTTGACTTAAGTTACCCCATGTAGTTTGTATTTTCCATTATTTTGTTTTCTGTACATTGTTTTATTAAATAATCACACATCCTCTGCATTTGGGTCCTCCATCTTCTTTGCTCACCTGGTGCCCCCACTCATTCCCAGGGCACTTGTTGTTCATTACAGTTGGCAAGACAGGAGTTCCTAGAATCAGTGGTTCACTCCAAAAAGCTTGCTTGTTGGGTACAGCAAGGTAATAATGACAGGGCGACTCGGTGGTGCAGTGGGTAGCACTGCTGCCTAACAGCAAGAAGGTTATGCGTTAGAATCCAACCTGGGACCTTTCTGTGTTTGCGTGAGGGTTTCTCCCATGTACTTCAGTTTCCTTCCACAGTCCAAAGACGTGCTAATTGGGACTCTAAATTGCCCGTGTATTTGAATGATGTGTGCACCCCGCGATGGACTGACAAGTTGTCCACGGTGTCTTCCTGTCTTTTGCCCATAGTCAGTTAAAATAGGTTTCAGCTCCCCCGTGACCCTAGTGAGGAAGACGCAGTATAGATAATGGATGGATGAATATTATTACTAGTAGTGGAAACAATAGCAAAAGTCATAAAAGTGGTAATAGTTTTACAAAAAATAAGCTACTGCCAAATCTTTTTGTCTGTGTTGTGGCAAGATCATGTTCTTTTTTTTTTGTGAAAAATGACACTGACAGCACACAGATGAGCGCAGTTAATGGGAGCCTGAAGATCTGCTCTGTATTCTTGACGAGGTGTTCAGAGACAGAATGAAGGATGTCTTTCTGGGGAAAGGGGCAAAATTGAAGCAAGGGAAATTACTCTGCTGTGCTCTTGATTCATTGTGAAAGCTTCTGAGGCAGGAACCCCGGGTAGAGATGAAAATGAAAAGTGCACTTCAATAGTAAGTGCACTATTTCAGCATGCATCTTTATGAATGAGTACAACAAAACGATCATATAGACAGAGCAGAATTTCAAGACTAAACTAGAAATGTGAAGCTTCAGTCTCCTGTAATGCAAAGAAGTCTGACAGAGACACTGCTGTTGCGCCTACCACTGCTCTTAAATTGTACTACGCAGGAAGGCATAAATGGAAAATTGTCCCTAAGTGTTGCAAATTGTTACTTGTCTTAAAGGCACATATAATGTGGCTGCCAAATTTGTTTCTGGCATTTCATTGACATTTGAGTATGATGGCTAAAAGCCGAGTGTTTCACTTCCAGCCAATGCAAATTTGGCAGCTGGAAAACTACTCTGTAGCAGTGTTGTTGGCCACCTTAGATTTTGGGTTGTGCAGCAACATAATGCTGGACTCCTCCATAGTCAATAAAAATTGAGACTACTGGACTTCTCTTAGAACAAAAGACTCTTGGTGAAACCTGATCGAGTTTTAGCTTTGCTTATCTCCCAGAGATACTGTATATTGCTGAAAATCATGTCTTGAGATCTCCCACTCTCATATGCTTAGAACAGCAATTTTTCATAAATCCCAACTCGCCCACCGTTTATGATGCAGACATCTTATCTAACCCTTCATATCCTCACCAAATACAGGGCATTTCGTGCAAAGCCATAGATTTTATAGCAGTGCATGCATGCTGTTTTATTTATTTTTTCTAGGTCAAGGATGCCAGTGCATTCAGGAGTTGGGGTCCAGCCACAGCTTGTCCATGGATCTATCACGTCACTAATAATAGTGTATTGTGAATTATCAATGCAAAACTGGGAGCCTCACAGATGTCCTATCACAACTCTGTGTGTGTGTGTGTGTGTGTGCGTGTGTGCGTGCGTGCGTGCGTGTATGTGTGTGTGTGTGTGTGTGTGTGTGTGTGTTTGTGTGTGTGTATTGGGGCAGGTGTGTCAAGAGTTAATCCCTGCATCATTTGGCTCATGTATTATAACATCAACTGTTTTAATTTTTCCCCTTCAATGAACCCAGAGTTCAGTAATATCTCATGAGCCATTTTAATTGATAAATTACATGCTGGTTGCCATGTCCTTAACGTTTCCTTAATTGTTTCCCTGCAGTCCAGCCGTCCATATGAATTTCCAGTGCTGTCTTCCTTAATTGATTAATTATTGTCTCATTTCTGTCCCGTCCCTCCTTGCGTCTTTGCTTGTTCCCACACTCCCCATTTCCCAATTGTTGATTGGTGTGGTGTGCATGTTTTTTTTTTTTTTTTTTTGTTGTCTTCCCTCAGCTGCATTGCCCCAATTTCAACATTGTGATTTAACCATTTGCGACCACCGTCCCAAGGGTGGGCCACTAGGCATAATTACGTTTTTATACCGTAAAATATTTTGCTACCTTGTATAACTAAATATTGTTCGAAAGTTTGAGGACTGAGAATTCTGACTGTGTAAGCTGTTTCATAATGCAATCATGATAGCAAAAATAGCATTCAAAATCGTGTCATAACAACCCTCAGCCTGACAATGGAGTCCCATTGGTACAATTGTATAGCATTGGTATGATTTGTGGTAACGGTCCACAGATAAAGACTTGTTATAGATTTTGTTCAGCTAAACAAGCAGGCTTGGACAAATGTCACCAAATTGATTTTGCCATTGAGATAGTAGCTTTGCATTTGTGAATTTCACCATAATTAGCATTTCTACTCATGATGCAGCACTGTAGATTGTATTGTAGCCCTTTAGGAACAAAATAAGTGCATCCACTGGCCATTCTATGCTGATCTAACAGAACTGTAAGTTTTTAGCCTATCAGCCCTCACTCCCATCTATGTAACAGGAAAATCAAATTTTTTTTCATCTACACAGACAGCCAATGGTCTGAAACATCCAAAAAATGGATGTGAATGGTAGCCAAGAGATCAATTTTTATGAGGAGGAATTGTTTCAATGGTTTCAGACTGGTAGGCATTTTGTCAAAGAAGTAAAGGAGTTTTTGAAGTGATTTTATTATGCTTATACGAAAAAAACACCAGTGCAGGGAATTGGAAGGGAACACTGGCTACATATGGGTAAAACGACCTCAAATAAGGAAGTTCTCAAACTATTATAAAAGCTAGCGCTACCGTGGCTGTGAATGCAGGGCAATTTGGACTCTCCAAAATTGTTTATTGGAAAACACGTAAACAAAACCAAGAAAAAAAAATTTAATAAATACTCACTTTTGTTACAGGATCATTATATTTGAACCTGCAGTTGTTTAGGCATCTGGCTCCGGCTGTATTATTTTTCTAGGCTGATGGGGCTTAATCACAGCGCTAAGGGGGCAGAAAAAAGCATAAAATCTTTTATTCTGTCAGACAAAAACTTATATTTACAGTGCTCATACTTAATTTGGGTAATATTCTCAGCAATTCTGACTATTTGAGAGCAATCTACTGAATGTTGCCTTTCAAACAAGACCATGATTACGCCTGTAGTCAGAGCAGTAAGCATTTTAGTCTGGGAGGAAATTTGCTTTAAAAAGGATTGCACTTAAAAGCATTACGCCAGTCCCTAGCCTAGTTCTTTGTCTTCTTTCTTTTTTGGTCATTAATGCAGAAGGTATTGTCTCCTTGTGTTCAGCGGCTTCAGTGGTGATTTCTCCCAATCTCCTAGCCTTGGAGTTTGAGAGCAGGCACAGCCTTCGTGTCCAGCGACCAACGGATTGCCTTCTCACTACAGACCTTAGACCACCCATTGATAACGACTTGACCACTCCTCCAGAACCCTGTTTATTGATTGCCAGACCTGGTTTGAAATCAACTATTCTCTTGCCTTGTCCCTTTTGTGTTCTTATATTTACGTTTGTGCCAACTGAGGCTTTAAGAAATACGTTATACATTATGGTGCCAAGTGGCTTTCAGTGGATATGTGCGTGATTCCCTCATTGAAGTTTATAACACTGGCCCATATAACCATTAATAATTTTCTAAAATATTTGCTTTTTACACCATTGCTAGAAGACAAATAAACCATAATTGAGGAACATCAACCCATTCTGGCATGCTATAGAAGACTATGGAACTTATTCCATTTGTTTTATTTGTGCAATTGTAAGTACAAGAAAGGCATTTCCAAATATGGGATTCATTGGCAATACATTGCGTGTACAAGGATTAATTTTACTCCACCATCATCATAATGAACCATTCAAAACTGATTCAAAGTGTACTCTCCGTGTCTAACATAATGTAAACATTACTAACTAGGGAAGAGAGCACCTTGACAGTTTAACGTGCTGGAATTTGGTTCTTCTCGAACATGCTCATGTAGCGAACTGCAAGGAAATACATTTTAATCAACCTAAGGCAAAGCATCTTAATTGGGCACCCAATTAAAATAAATCTAGGACCACCCCTGATTAGATGAGTGCATGCATAACACTGTTTAAAAAGTACTTCTTAAACTGAAATGTGCGGCTGTTTCTTGACATTACAGCCCAGATTATAAGCACAATATAATTGCAAAACCATGCTGCCTGACAAAAAAAAAAAAAAAAAAAAAAAAAAAACAGTTATATGCTCTAATACAAAGTCATCAGCTTTGATCACAGCGCACTGTCTATGTGGCGTTGTTTTGACAATGCTATGTAATAGCCACCAGACTTGCATTCATTTTTAAATGAGATCTTGTACTGATGACCGGAGCAGGGCTGTCAATAAGTTTTGAAGTAGGCGTCTCAAATTTGAAAGTAGGTGGTGGGCTACTTTTCAGGCGCTGAAGGCGCAAGCCTCTTAGGGGTCAGGGGGCTTGCCCCTCAAGAAATTTTTTTAAAATTTAGATGCTTGGAAATGCTACTTTCAGGGTTTTCCTGTCAATATTTGGGCCAAAAGAACAATCAATACTAACACTATCTATATATACCATGTTTTTCTTTACAACCATTCTTAAACTGAGAATCCCAACCATCTCAATCAGAAAATCTTTCCTATTTATAATTGCTAAAACATAAGGTGGAGTCAGGTAAATTGGGCCACATTTTGGAAACATTTTGAAAGAGCCATAAAAAATATATGGAAAATCACCACCCATATTAGCAACCTCATATTCATAAAAACAGTCAAAATGCATCAAGTTCCAGTATAGCAACAATTTAAATTTATTAAGAGTGATTGGCTATTAAGATCCAAAGAGACTCCTATTTTACACTGAACAAAATGAAAGCATTGGTTGATCTTACCAAGCATTTTAATCTCGCATTAAGAATTAAAGGTGCAGTCAGAGATGTGGGAGAAAACAAGTAGAGAGGTTGTTGATATTTGAAGTGTAAAGGAATAAAGACCCACCCCTCCCTTCATACTCCGCCCCGGGGTCCACCCCCGATAGTTCATGGGCGCGGATTGTCATGTAAACGGCAGTAGAAACTGCGTAGCTGACCAATATGGCGGAGGCCGGACCCTCCAATGCTCGAGGGTAAGTTGGCGAGGGGAAGCCGTATTTATTGCTTTGAAAGTACATGTGATGAGTTTTAGTAGTATTGTAGCAAAGGTGATAATAAGCCTGTCATATAAAGAACTGCTAAAGCATGCTTGCCAGCGCAATGCCTCAAATAGGAGTCTGTGTCCTCGAACAGACTATGGTCAGGAATGCATTTAAAAATCGTTCTGGCTAATTACAGCTGAAAAAGTGGAAAATGGATTCGGAATTTTTCCCGGTACAAGTTATCGATTCGCGAGCTCCACACAAGCAACGCTTAGACCGTTTGTGTGTTTCTGCTATGAGCTCATTTAGTAGCTTGCTGTCGGAATTGTTTCGTTTTGGAAGAAATGGTTATCAAGAGCTTATAGCAAAATTTCTTCCTGAACAGTGGGTATATAACAGTACAGCTGCAACCGCATGCATGCAAAGGGAGACAGTACAAGCAAAACAATAAGCTGAGACGAAGGCGGTTCATTTTATTCTATCTAGTCGCGCATATGTAAGTCGTTTGATTTTGCAATTCCCCATCGATTCCTTACATAAGATGTCAGACATTCACAAGAACTCGTAGCCAGAAGGTTAGCTGACCCGTCAGACAACTGTACCCACAACTCGACTGCTATTATAAATAGATATCATCACAACAACGGTACATTTTGGCAGATTAGACAATAAGATGAATGCCTGACGGCTGTTACTGTTGTGTGAAGCATCGCAAAGCTAATGTTGCTCACCTGTCCAGCAGAAAGACGGCAACCTTCGCGTCCGTTTTAAGACCCTTCAATTCGCGGAGTTCCCTCCACCGTCGGAAAGCCACACCAATGTTCACCCGGGTATTCGCCCTTTCATGGTCTTAGCCCTTCTTTTTTAATTTATGTTCCCCCGACCGTTTTCTCTTGGGCGGTTTTTCAGCCATCGCAAATGCTGCAATGCTGTGTCTCTCTCTCTCTACTCTAACTGCGCACGCTACGCGACCTGCTACTCCCCCTCCCCCCTGTGTCTGACCTGTGCACGAGTATGAACCCGCCCCTGGGCGTGGAGGGGTGGACCCATGTTCTGGTGGCTCGGTCCGAGCCACAGATTTACCTGCTTAAATTCAGAGCCCAGGCTGTGTAATGAAACTGGATTTTTTTTTTCCAGCATGCTCAGGACAGCTTGTAGTGAGGATGATATGGTGATTTTGACAAAAAATGTGTGGATTTTTATTTTTTAAAACATTTCTCTTACCTTTTTTTTTTTCCCAGTAAGTGAAAAATTTGCCAATGATAGATAATTTTGAGGAATGGAATTAACCAAATTTTGCTTGTCATTTTGACAAAAATCAAACTGTGTGGAAGTATGTATTCCTATAGAAAAGTGGGAGCTAACACAGCTTACATTTTTGTCGTTTTAACCAACGTTTTTAAAAGTCTTCTTTAAATTCCCCTTATTTCTCTCATTACCATTTTTTTTTCCCCACTGTATTTTTTACACGAGGCATGGGATTTCCTAAAAACGCTAAATACGAGACTACTTCCCGGTCAAATTGTGGGACATGTGAACATGGCATCGACAAGTACAAATAGCCGGCATTCTAGCTAATTTCTAAATTAATACAAATGAAGTTTTTGCTTTATTGAATGACTCTGACGATGAGTTTGAATATCCAGAGAGCGGGGAGTGACTTGGATCTAATTTTAATTCTGGAAAAAACATAAAAACATCAGTTATGGGAAACTTATTATGAGATTTGGTGTTATTTTATTGTTATTTTGAATAACAATCATATTTTAGAAAAACTCAAAATTAATCCGTCCGTCCGTGGGGTATGCATCTGGGCCAAAATTTGCCTGCGAAAGGGTTAAGTAGCTTTTTCATGGATGGCCAAATGAGGCTGTGTTAGCTTCTGAGACCAGCATTTATTTGTCAGAGGAAGATAGGGACAAAATAAACTGCTAACGCAGCATTTGGAACGGTATCTAGCTATAGGTTAGAAATGCTAGCAAGTGAAATCACAGGGAAGAGCAGTGGTCTCAAAATTATTGCGATAAAGCAACGAATAGCCTATCCACAAGCGCATGCTATAAAAAACTCCGGGAGTATCAATCAAGACTGCATATACGCAGTACTTTAAATCGTAAAGAAGATCTGGACATGAAAATGAAATATTGAAAACATGCTTTGGTATGGGAACTTTAGGCAATGTTTTAGTCAATCAGACCATGTTCTAGCCATGTCAGCAAACACAATGAGCAGATGAGAACAGCGTGGTGAAACTTAAGAAATAGCCTACTTACAGATGAGATTACTGAGACATGGAGGACATCCAGAGTAGGCTACAGCTACATCCAGGGTGAGTGAGGCTACAGATATGAACATCCACATGTGAAATCAATGAAGACTTAAGATAGTGTTTTTCTAAGATATTCGATGTCGAAGTTTGTCATCGGCAGTTGCGTACAACTGTCCCAACAGTTCTGTCAATGGTCGAAGTCGAACGCAAGCTAGCCTACGAAGATTTTGAAGTTTCCTTGCCAGTCGCGTATCTCTCCAAACTGTTCTGTGCAGGCAAGTAGCCTACCCTACAGGTAGCTTAAAGGGGAGGGAGACGTAGATGGGGGTGGGGGTACAATTGCCATGCACTCAAAACCTATTGGAGAGGTGAGGACATGCAAATAGAATGGCACCATTTGATTTTCAATGCAAATTGCACCACTTCATCTATTCCTATATAGGGGGAGTGACGAAATAGAATGCCATAAGCCTATGCAAACTTTCTGGTGATCAAGAGCGGTATAGCAGTAGCATATGGGATTCTTTTAACTTTTTTTCTTGAGGCGTGGCTATAGCTGAGAGCGAGAGTGCAAACTTTTTTTCCTGAGGCGTGGCTATAGCTGAGAGCGAGAGTGCGACAAGCTAGATAGGTTACACAGGCGTATGGGATTGTAACTTTTTGAAAATTAATCGAAAAAGCTTCAAAGTGAAGGATGCATACCATCATGCCATGCGCAAGCCATATCCAAAAGCTTAGGCCGATCTGACAAACAGTCAGAGAGATATGCGAGCCACAGACACACAGACAGATGCTTCTTGCTTTATAGATAGATATTTTCTACTTTAGAGAGAAAAATTTTGAAGTTAAGTCTCATAATGAGATGAAAAGACTTGTTAAGACAGGCAGTTTTTACTTTGTGTCTGGCCCATTTTAGCTGATGGCACAATTACCTGACTTCACCCTGCGTGCCGACACAAAGCTAATGAGTGCCATGCAAGACAGTTGCCAAAAGTTGCCATTAAAAAACTCAATCACAGGCTATCAGAAAAGACCAAAAAGATAAATCTTCTGTGAAACGTTTTGTACTTCGTGCAGATGCACAGAGGTTAGGAAGTTGAGGACTGGACTCAAGTGCAAGGATGGAAGGAAATCAGCTTTTCAGTTAGATCAGTGGTTTAGGTGGTGTGTTTATGTGCGGGAGATCTCCCGGTTGAAATCTTGGCACGAGTAGAAGTTTTTTTTTTTTTTTTAAATTTAATTTTTTTTTTTAAGCAGCAGGGGCATAGTTCTTGTATGTTGTTTTTACTTTTTACCTTATCTTTGCATTAATAATTTTCTTTATTTGCTTGTTTTATTGAAAATAAATCTGCTCCAGTGGAGTCAAACATCATTTCCTTTGTATGTATTTTCTATGAATGAGAAAATGTACACAGGACTGATTGCAATAAAATAAATAAATAAATAAATAAATCAAATTGTTGTAATTAGATGGAATGTATGCCTATAGTGACATATAAGTGAAATTAAATGAGTTTCACAGTTCGTTACCCAAGAAATCTGAAAAAGCACACCATGCCAATTTGGAGAGGCAACCTACACCTTTCCGAACTAAAACCTCTCTAATTTTGCTCTAATTTACGTGATTAGAATAGAACTTTGGCACAGATAATAGTGAGATTCTGTGCTGTATTTTTTTAGAGGTTTCAGACTGCAACTGAATAATTTCAAGAGTGTTATCATTTATGCTGTGTTCCATCTTCATTTACTCTGACTCAGCGACATATACACTGATTTTTACACCATGACAAAATTCCCCCAGGTGTTACCTTTATTACTGTATGATAGCAAGATTATTCAATTTGCCCTAGTAGTTGCAGAGATATACTCATTTCATTTTGGGCATGTCATTTTTGCACCAGAAGCTCAGGGCTTAAGAGGTTAATGTCACACTGCAATATCGGGGAAAAAAATAAAACAAATAATAATAATTATCCGTATCATATACAGCTCAATATCAGTTGAAACTCTCAGTATTATATAGACTTCAGGTTAATTATTCATTGCATTGCGCATAAAGGGGTTATTTCCATGATTGCTCAAGTCCATATTCATTAAAAATAAGATAACACTACAAATCCATTCTTTCATTGATGAGGAATAAGCCACATAAGTAATTTTGGCTAAGCAACACTCAAGTACAATATAAAATGAGCAGTGAATTGGAAATTCCCCAAGAAGCTACTTCTTGCAGTGACCAAGTCCAGTCTAGAACTTCTACAAGTACACAAGCCCAGTCACTTAGAAAATTGGTCGGCCAATAGCAGCCACTGTCGCTTTCTTCTCTAACCAAAATGGCTGACTCTACAGGCCAGGATGTGTGTGTGTGTGTGTGTGTGTGTGTGTGTGGACTATACCCAAAAAAGCTAAAAAAAAAAAAAGACCCAGGCAGCCAGAAACATGGGCTAAAAATAAGCTGAAAAGAATTCTGGCAAAAGGTCATTTTTTTTTAGCTGCTTATTCTTTGGCTGAACTTTCTAATTGCCACGCCATATCCCAATCGATGACAAATGAAGTCTTAGACTTGTTTGGATGGTGGTACTGCCCATTCATAAGTTATGGAGATTGTTTTTTTTTTTTTTGTTCAGCTGTATTCACCTTCCATTTCACTGTATATATCTTCCATTCATTTTTTTCGAGAAGCTTTTTGACATCCATGACCATGGTATACTGGTATGACTGTATTTGCTGGTCATTTTCATTAGAAAGTGGTGTGCTTTGTTTTAAAAAAGTTGCTCTGTTTTAGTACTCTGAAATAATAAAATTTAATGCTGTTAATTTTTAAAATCGATTCAATTTTTGTTATTTTGAGACATTTGCTTGTAAAAGTACTCAAGTCCGCAGACTGGTGTTTGAAATATCTGGGCCAAGAATCAAGATAGAGCCTAGAAAGTGTTATCATATGTTTTAGCACATCTTTTCAGATATTTCATTATGTTTACATCAGCTCAACACATGTAACATGATCCACACAAGTTGTTAAATTCTTAAAATCTTGTTTCTCTATAAAGACAAAAACGGACTCGCGCACCTCTGGAAATCAACCCTTCACTTGCTTTCTTAATGAGGTTTATTTTAGTTAAGGCCAAAGAGCAGCCATTAAATGATTACTTCACAGAAACAGAGACACAGCCCTGGAATCCTGGGTTTTCAGTACATATCCCAAGGATGAACGATTAAATTAACTACAACGACGGTGTACTTGGTGCCTCTGAATCCATTTACTTTTGCAACTGAATATAATTTTCTGCAGTCTTATTTTAGTAAAATTTTTATTCATTGCTGATAAGTCATCTGGGATGAGCCATTCACCAGAAAAAAAGTATGGTAGCAAATACAGTACTTTTTTTTTTTTTTTACTATTAATGGCTTATGTTGTTTATTTATGACTTGCTGAAGATTTCCCTGTCTACCTAATATCAAAATGCCCCAGTGTCTCACTATGATGTCTCAAAAGCTATGTTTTGTAATTTAGCTTGGAGAAATCTCCATTCAAATGAAGTGAGATGGATGAAAGGAACACTAAAAAGGGATGATACACAACAGGTTTATTTTTATTAGATATTATGATATCTCATTTGCATCAAATTTTTCTGGCTATAATAATAATAATAATGAATAAAGTTATGCAATCACATAACCGTTTCTGCTATTTACAACTATTTTGAAACATCTCCATTCATCATTTACCTGGCATATTGGGTATTTTAGTAAATCTCATACTTACCTAAAATACTGCATCAAATTTGCTTCAGGACCAAGGTTTTCAAAGAGGTATTTTGAGCATGTTCTGACATGCTGAAAGATCATTCCACAAATATTCCTCTTTAACATTTACTGGCACTCCGTACAATGACCTTGTGTCCCTGATGGATGCACAAAATAATTGTTCACTAGATATTGTAACTAACTGCTGCAGAGGCGCATACAACTGGCAGAAAAAAAATAAGGCAAAAATAAAGATAAACTGACCTTATTAAGTAGTCTTTTTTAGGTTTTTGTAGTGTTAAATTACTTGCATACACTGCCCAAAACAAAAAATCTATGGGCTAACTTGGAAAATGACCCCCTACACCTTCTACTGCAGTGATCATTAAAGATAATTTTTCATGGCTGGATTTTGAGATTCTGAGGGTGGAGGACAACGGATATACTGTAAATAAATTATTTTTCTTTCACACTCTGTGTCTGGGTGTTTATTTTGGAGAAAAAAATGTAAAAAGCTTGGGTTTTGATAAAGTCTTTTTTAAAATAGATTCTATGCCTAGAAGTGAAAATATGAATTTCTGAGTATGACCACAACAAAACAGTAATGCGGCAGCTCGCCTTAGCTATCACCAATGGGAAAGATCCACTTATTTTATGCATGGCAGCCATTTATTGCCAGAAAACTTGCCACACATCAGTGAAGGTGAGGGAAATGTAAAGTTTTAGCCAATCAAATCACGAGATGATAAGGTGGGAGGTCAAGAAAGCCATGTTGCGAGATTAGGTTGGGCAATGGGGGAACAACCAATTAAGACCCTGGTTTAATGTTTCATCTGAAAGAGAGTCTCTCCAATAGCACAGCATGCCCATCACTGCAATGGGAGATATGAGGGTTTATATGCCCATAAGGAGGACTGCCCCTACAAACTGACCACTGAAGCAACTTCCACTAGGAACATTTCCTGGGAGAACCTCTTTCTAGGATCAACCAAGCCAACATTTGCTTAGCTTACCTATTCAGCAACAAAAGGATATAAGGATATAATCTATGTTGTTTTCGTGAAATAGCACCTTTCAGTACAGGTTGAACAGAGCAAACTGTGCTGAAAGTCAGCTGGCCTGCTTTTCTTTACTGGCCAGATTCAGACTCCAAATGAACCACAGAAGCAGCATCCTTCCAGAACTTCCACCTCAACTGATTTTACTCCCTAAAGTTCAGTCCTTTTCTGAGCAAATTTCCTCCCAAATTGAAGTGCTTCCTGTTCTTGAGCGACATTGGCTACACACATAACCATGGTCTCGCTTGAAAGGCGACACTCAGCAGACTGCTCGCAAACAATCAGTACTGCTGATAGTATTGTCCAAATTGAGTAACAACACTGTAAATATTAGTTTTTGTCTGACAGAAAAAAAAAAATCATGTTTTCTTCTACCCCTCTGGTATTGTGACCAAACCTCAACAGCCTAGAAAAATGTAATTGTTTGCCATTTTGCAAAAAGCACAATATGAACTTTGGGATTACATATATATTTCTTTTGGTATTGCATTTTTCAGGCATAAAGTTGATCAATAACATGAATAATCCATCAAAGAAATAAAAGCTCTTACTCAAGGAAAATTAGCAGCTTGTTATATTAGCAGCTATATATATTCTATCTTTTGTTGCAACTGTGGTTGGAAGAAGAACCAGCATACACAGGGGGCCTCCAAGACCAAGTTTATGCATCTAATACAGTATATGCCTGTGAATCATTAGATTACAAGTACTAAATAATGAAAATCATTGTGACACTATCGTTAACTCCTGGATAAGCTGTTTGTGAATTAGGGACCGGTAGTCCATGCCAAGATCATATTTATCTTAGTGCCTGTAGTCCTGCTAACGGCAAATTGCTAGATCGATTGATTAGTGAGTGAAGTTTGAGTCTCATCACAACACTCCTTCCTCAGCTTTTCTTATCCAGGAGTAAAAATATCAGATTTTGATGAAAAACCGCCCTAAATTGACTATTCTTTGCAGCCTCGTTGCCTCCGCATGACTGAACTCCGCAGCCACACCACACCTGCGAGAAAAAAAAAAAATTCAAAATCACTCCACAGCCACACTGCATTTGCAAAATTTTCACTACAGACCCCCACCACCACACCGTAGATGTGGCCGCCACAGACCTCTAATTCATACAGAAAGGCAGAGTGTGTATGAGTGTATACACACAGCATGGCCTCCAAATAGCTCTGTTTTTCAAATGATTTAAGTACTTACTCAGAATCCAATAAATCTGAACAGGTTAAAATGGATTACAGTTAAATGTTTTTTGGCAGGTACAAGCTGTATCAAGCGACCTGCTCATTTTAAATGGTCACTGCGGCATGAGCAAGTTAAGCCTTATAGAAACAACTCACAAAACATCAGAAGAACAGGAGCCCTTCAAAAGAAACAGCATAAGCAGGTAGGGAAATAACTTGTGGTCCTAAAAAACAACCTAAAGTGGAACCTTGCTAGTTTGTTTACCCATCCATTTTCAACAGCAAATCGATCAACTTGAATATCGCTGCAGACGCACTTGTTCAGCATGGATAGGTTCCATTTTGAATAGGTCATTTAACTGAATCCTTTATGTTCCTTGACATTTGGTGGCTTTTTGTGAAGCTGGACTTAGTGGGAGTACTCAACTCTCAAAGGTCAGCAGAGGGCAGCACTTCTAACTGAGAAACACTGTCTTGCATTTTTTCAGAGAGCCCTCAGGATGGTGTTTCTATGGCAACATAATTTTCTGCACAAGCAACCATTTGCAAAGCATGTCACACCCTGGAATAACTTTTTTCGAGCAATATGTTTTTACTATCAAAAGAATAATGAGATTTGAACATTTTTGTAGTGCAAGGCTTGGGTTTTTCAGTTGCAGAACCGCACTATATGCGATGAGAATAAAATAGAACAAGCATATGCATGGAAAAAGTATACTCATCAGCCATTCCGTGCCAACTACAGAAAATTGCACCACAGCTACTCCCAAATTTTACTCCTGTTCCGTTCATTGGAAGAATGATAAAATGAAAAAAAAAAAATCCTGAAAATTTGAGCCTCGTACTCTGCTTTTTTTTCCTGGTGGAGCCTTTTAAAATATGGAGGGTGTCACGATGACAAACATGTCTCAGTGTAAAATGCAATGTTTACAGGCCATAACTTTCGTAAAAAGCTATAGATCCTCAAACTTTTTGTTTGTACTGGTGAAATTGTGTGTAGCACATATCTGGCCTGAGAAAACATCCATCTACTGTCCTTTATGTCTCAGAACCAGTTAGGGGGGGTCATACCTTCAAAAGCAAACATACATTGTCACATAGCCAAACTTGTCAAACCCCAGTAATCTTGAAAAAAAGAAGTCAGATTCAATAACTAGTAGGGCAAAGTGAACTATTTCTTTTTAAAATGGGGATTATTCACTTGGGGCAGAATTGTCCCATTTGCACTTAAGTCGATATTTACGCGCCTCTAGCTATGCGTTTTTGAGTAGTGCATATTCTCTCCTAAGCATCTTTGTCACACCCACAGCGCTTAAACTTGGAATGAAGGTGGTCTCAGTAAAGAGGCGTGATTTATGCAAACTTGGATCACGTTCAGCATACAACTTTAAAACACAGCAATCATGAAAACCTGGAGCATGGACTTTCACAAGAACCATTTGAATGCACAAAGTATTTGAAATTCAGTCCATCCAGAAAGCAGACTACGATTTTGAAAGACAGTGCAGGTGAGGGCATTATTTAAGGAACACAAAAGAATGGACTCACGTTTTTGTATGTTTTCAACCCAGTAAGTAGGAAACATGGCACGTCAGCTGGCCTTGTGATATTTTTGAACGTGTGGAGATCCATTAAAAACAGTGTAGCGTTGCAGGAAATGTGAAGCAAAGTTTGTGTTACAATGCTCACTTAAATGAACTTCTGGAACTCATGCTGAGCTGCCAGTGATTAATGATCATTAGCAATCGGGCACCATGACTCTTTGAATACTAATAGCCAAATTGATTAGCAGATAGGAATCTCACAGCAATTGGTCAACTCTGAGATTGATGCGCGTATAAATCATGTATGTTTTTGCAGCATAACATGAAGATGGCAACAAGAACACGGAAGCAAAATTTAACCGAGGAGCAGTCTAGTAATATAGAATGTACTGACCAATTATCCAGGTGTCCTCATTTGGCATCTCTGCCATCTTTTGCCACAACGAGGAGTTGTGCAAGATATAAGAGTCATGTGCAGAGCCTGAGAATTCTGCACAGACACTCAGATTAATCTGTCAAAGTTAAGGACAACTCGCAACAACATTGATGCTGTGTCACCGTTAACCATTTCTGTACACTTGCTCATTTTCCAAAGGCACTTTTATTGCAATGTGCGTGCAATCTATGGCCCCTATTACATTCAGGAAATCAGTTTTACATTCATTCAAAGACATAAATTTTGTGTAGGAAGGAAGTTGATTCATTTCTAATGCCATTTCTAATAGACCCGCAATGAACAATTTCAACTATAAAATGTTGCGCTATGTAGTGGCGCTCTACTTAATACAGCCCTCAGAGAGGCATAGCCGAAAAGCGCATAAGTCCATGTAAGAATTCAGCTTAAGCAGAATCTAGTGAGGAAATGCCCATATTTTCAAGTTGTCACATTCTAAGGGCTCTATTTTTCACACTGCCCTACCCGTTGCCACTACCCGCTACCCGTGAATTGCGCATTTAGCAGCTTCCACTATCCCTAAACGGTATCTTGCGGCCACACTACCCGCTATACATTATGCCGAATCCTTTATTTGCGACTGGAGGTGTGCCCGTGGGCGTGTTTATGCGCTTTCCTAAAATTGCTATCTTGACCACACAGGTTAGGGAAAGCGTATAGCGGGTCCTCAAACCACCCGCTACCCATTTGGCAATTGAAGACACGGCTTCTCTCCCCCTATGCGATCTAACAGCGACAAATGGGCTACATTCAGTTCAGAAAAATAATTAATTATAATTAGGTCTATGCACTGGCACTCAGCGAGGTAACTTCTTTTTCCAGCAAGAGCGGCATTTCAGAACTCTTCAGCGAATGAAGGTTATTCTGGTGACAAGTACGTGCTTTCGTCCGTTTACATTTTCCAATCGGACAGCTGTCTATTTTTTTTACAGCAAGTTGCGTGACCGTGCTGCAAAAACAGGTGTTCATACTTGTCGCCGAAATTACCTTCATTTGCAAAAGAGTTCTGAAATGCCACTCTCGCTGGGAAAAAAAAATTACCGTTGCTGAGTGCCAGTGCATAGACCTATTTATAATTAAATTATTTTTCTGTACTGAATGTAGCCCATTATTTTGTCGCTGTTAGATCGCATGGGGGAGAGAAGCCGTGTCTTCAATTGCCACTTGAATATTCTTGAATTGGAAAACGTGTTAATAAGGGAAACCATCTAGAATTAGCCAGGCCTAATTGTAGTCAATAAAGGGAAGGATATTTTCTCCCAAATTTTCAGGTCTAGCGCCAGCCCTGAGTATTATTTCCCACAGAACGAGAACGCGTGACAAAACTGCGCCTCTCCCATCAGGCAGTGACGGAATTAGGTCACCTGGTTGCAGATAATGTTTACACCGCTGCCAGCTGTCCGTATGCCTTGCCCGTTGCTGTTAGGGTTACTGTGGCACTATTTTTCTATGCTAGTGGGTCATTCCAACACCCACTCAGCTCAATTGGAGGCATAACCCAATCATGGTGAAACGCATTTTTTTTCTTTTTCTTTTTTTTTTTTGAAGTTTCCATCACAAAAGGGGTAGGTTTTTTATTTTTATTATTATTATTATTATTATTATTACATACCAAACATTAAACAATATGTCAATGTCAAATAATAATAATAATAATAATAATAATAATAATAATAATAGAATAATAATACAATTCATGATTAACTTAACTAAAACGGATCCTCCCCTGTCTGGATTTGACCTCATGCACGAGCAATTTAACTTCATCTTCGGAGAAACGTGGCGACCTTCCTCTCTCCATCACGGGTTTCGGTTTGAGGATTTGGGATAGCGCAGCCTGCTCCTAAAGGCAATGACACCTAGCACACTGATTGGTTTAACTGGCGTAACGCCCAAACCACGCCTATGCATAATATAACGGGTAGCGCAGGTGTTTTAGGGATATAGGCAGGTGTGCAAGATAGCAACTTTTGCGGGGGAACGCCTCTTACGCAATGCTAAATCCCCAAATAATGGGTTCAGGGACTCTGGCGCAAGATAGGGCCCTATATGTGTAATGCTGAAAAACTGCTCAGGGGCCTGACTTAAGTCCAGGGAGAGAATGTGCATAGACTGAAAAGCGCACAATTGCACGCTTTTTTTTTTTTGACTTAAGTACATGGGAGAATTCCATCCTTGGTGAACAAAGGTCAGGGTTGTGCAAAATTCGGAATTGAGTTGAGAATGACTCCCAGATTCCAATTCAATTCTTGAATTTGATTCAATTTGAATTGTGGTCAGAAACAGGATGTAGAATTACAATTTGAATTTGAATTAAAGGAAGTTGAATGAAATTCAATGAAATTCATATTCATAATTTATGTGTAGTGTTTAACAATGAAACTTTACTGTATGTGTCAGATATGATTACGAAATATATTCTATAAAAAAAAATTTGTTTGAACTTCTTTTCTACTACATGTACACATTACATTCCATTAATAGGAAATGTTTCCCCCCACCCTTAAATGTTAAAAGCACTATTCATAGAACAAATAATTAAGTTTGATTTATTGCAATTTTAATTTTGTGGAACACTATGGAAGAAGACTCCATTTCCCAGCATGTTTTACTTTAACCAAGTAGTCAGAATTGTGGGCATTTGTTTGAAAGCTTTTTTTCTCACAACTTGGTGGTCAAAGCTGATCTTTTTTAAGTTTCTGAAGTCTGTTACAACTGATTACAATCGTTTATACCAGTAGATTTGACACGTGTAATAAAATAGCTACAGCAACATGGATAATAATAGCAGGCCTAAAAAGTCATCTGCATGGGCTCATTTTGATGAACCAGTTACAACAAGAACACCAGGAAACCACAGGGCCATATGCAAGTGTGACAATTGAAGGTCACTAGAAATTTCTCCTAATAAGTACGTGCCCTGGCTACCTTGCCAAAGAGCCTGGCTCTTTGGCGATGTGGTCAGCGCATTTGACTCTTACCGGGGAGTCTAGGGGTTCAATTCCCTGCTTGGGCCCTCCTTTGGATTGCCACACAAGCACTGCAGTACTCCAGTCTGTGGCTCTATCAAGGCCACTTCAAATTTCAAAAGGCATCTACAGGTAAGTTAACAGACTCATCCAATTTTTATTTTGAAATCCATCTCTTGATGGTATTATGTTACTGATATTTGATATCATCAGTGCTGGGGTCACTACTCCAGAAAGGTCATAACACATTACTCATTTTTTTCATAAAAACGTAATGCATTACCTTACTTGTTATTCTCTATGGATAGTAAATCATTACTCCAGCTGTTGCATTACTTAAGCACAACACAGCAAGAGCCTGGCATACCGGGCCTAAATACACCTTGAACTCACACGACACAACAGTAACAGTAACATTAATGTGCTAACTTACTCAGCCAAATATGATTACATTATGGCATTTCTTTGTAAGATGTTACCCCCAGCAGTGGTTATCATATGTGTTTAAAAGCATGCAAGCACACTTCACATGTTTTGTAAATCAAGAAAACAATTGTGTTGATTGTGGAATTAATAGAAATCTTTGTTCTCTTCATCTACATCGAGGGAATATTAATTGACTCTTTTTCCCTACAGAAGAAACATCTGGAAATCTTGATGGACTCTGAAACCAGCGGTCATACATTCCAGCCAAACCAGAATAAAGATCATGGTCATCCTTCTGAAACAGCAAGAGGTCAACAACTGATTGGCATCAGCTGGCTCTGACTGACAGTGTTGTTATGTACATTGCAAATACTCTCCTCCCTCTCTCTACTGTTGACAATAAGGATTTCATAAATATGCTGCATTTGGCCCAACCCTCCTTCACAATGCCCTCCCGAAGAGCTCTCAGCCAGGACCTTATCCCTCAGTGCTCAGCAACTGTAAAAACACATCTGATTCAACTGATAGAAAAAAACTGAGCATATTTGCCTGACAGTTGATCTATGGTCAAACCGATCAATGAAGTCTTTTTTTGGAATGACTGACCGTGCTGACCTGTCAGCGTTTTAAAGGGAGGTATACAGTTGAAAAAATTTGTAAATTTTATGAGGATGTTCTTGAAAATTATAATATTCAGGACAAAATCTCATTAATTGTGACTGATAATGCCTCCAACATGATAAAGGCATTTACCCTCTTCCCACTAATACATGTTGACAGTGAGGAGGAGGAGCAGGATGACACATCTGATTTTGAGGTACTGCATGTTGAAGAGGAGATGGCACTCCTTCCCACCTGAGAGAAGCCCATGCTTCGTACACAGCCTGCTGCCCGTGATTCATGATGCCATGGATGAGGCTGGCTCCATAAAAAAATTATTGGGCAAGGTCCAAAAACTTGTTTCTTTTTGCCACAAATCCAAACTGGCTACTGATGCCCTAGAGGGAGGGCGCAAACTTCAGCCTGCAAATGCCACCCACTGGAATGGCCAGTTAAAGATGCTGAGGTTTGTTCTCAATGTTCTAAGTGATGTACTTGCTGAGCTCCACTGCCCCATCCAGCTGACATAAGATGATCTGAAAATAATCCAGGAGCTTTGTGAGGTATTGGAACCCTTTGAGGAGGCTACAAACAGATGCCAGGCAGAGAAAATGGTAACCTCCAGCTTCGTCATCCCTTGTGTCAGGGGCTTAAGACATGCTATCAAAAACATGAAGATGACCGGTAAGAAAAAGGTTTTGTCAACTCTACAATCCTCACTCGAACATTTAACAAAATATGAAGACATGGAATGCTTCCAGGTGACTGCCACACTTGACCCAATGTTTAAGTTGGACTGGTGTATTGGAGAGGAGCAGATAATAATCAAAAACCTTCTCACTGCAAAATTTGAGTCTGCCTCCCCAAAAGGGAATGCAACCGTGAATAGCAGTGCTCAACCAAAGAAGCGCCCAAAACTCTTTTCCTACATGGAAAGTAAATCATCTGTCATGCCAGCTGACACAGCCTCACATGAGGTCCCTGTGTACTTGAGTACCCCTCGTCTTTCAGAGGATGCTGATCCTTTAGTCTATTGTAGAGAAAACCAAAACCGTTCTCCTGCCCTAGCTCAACTTGCTTGTAAATATCTTGCCATGCCTCCTTCCTCTGCACCTGTTGAGAGAATCTTCAATGTTGCAGGAAAGATATTCAGACCAGAACGACGCAGACTCAATAATAGAACGTTTGAGGATCTATTGAGAATTAATGTAACGGTGTTGCTCGTGAGTTTTGTATGAGAATAAATGATATTTGCATTTACCATGACTTTGTGTCATTTAATTACTTTGAAATGAAAATAATATTGGAACAAAACTAATTAAACAACATGGAGGGGGTAGTTTTTTTCTCTAGAATTAGACATGTATGCAGGTTTAGGGAGTGACTGGCTACATGCAATGCAGCTTTACTGTTATTAAATTACAGAATAAATGTGATTATCGTTAGTTGCATTGCTGAGGGAAAATGTGTATTTAAATTTGTCACTAATCAACATAAAAAAGTAATCAAGTGTTAAGTTCCATTACTTAAAGTAATCTAAAGTAATCCAAATTACATTGCATTGATAAAGTAATCCAAGTATAGTAATCCAAACTGCATTTATAATGGCTAATTTACAGCAGCCAATTACATTTCCAAAGTTACCTTCCCAACACTGTATATATGTATATAAGATTCAACAAATTCTTTCTATTGTGTGTCTGTGTGGAATGTTTTTTTATTGCCATGAATTAAATTCTACTTCCTGTCATTCCAATTCCAATTCAAATTCAACTTCCTCTGGGGCGGAGCCAATTCAACATGAATTGAATTCTGAAATTCTGAATTTTGCAGAAGCCTGCTTTTCAGTGCTCAGCCTCACTGGAGTACTGTTCACCAACCTGCTCCTGGTTTTGGTTGTTAATAAGTGTCACCTGTAACCCTCATTATTCAATTAGCTCAGTTCCTGTGTATATATACCCAGTTCTCCCAGTTCTCCTTTGCAAAGTCTTGGTAGCTCTCTTGCTGTGCTGTGTTCAGTGTATTGTTGATTTGTTATTACAGCTAGATATCACTACTTCAATTGAAAGACTGTAGTTCAGTCTTTATCCCCTTCTTGTATCCTTGTTTGTTTGTTAGTTTTGATCCCTTTTTTTTTTTTTACTGGTCTGGAGCTTTGCTTCAGGCAGATAAACATTCAATTCTGTCGCATTTGGATCCTCACCTTTCATCTGAACAACAATGCCCATCACCCAATGCACTGGTGTCATTACAGTGACCCAACATTGCTGTATTCAAATATTTGTGGAGTTCAGATTTTTACTGTTGTTTGTAGTTAATGTAATCACTGTTGTTGACCTCCTCTGCTTTCAGTTACCAGCAGTGATCAGCATTAAAATGTTCAGTTTGGGTCATTCACATCTGTGAGTATGCATGATAAAATGGCTGAGGGCGCAATTGTAATAGCTCTTAAATTGACAGCCATGTTGCTGTCACATGCCTGTCTGCTTACGTTATGAATGGTTTGATGTGTTTTGCTAGTTTTCTGAATGCATTTGAAACAAGGCAATCAGAGATGGCAGACTTCACCCCATTCACGCAAATATTGGCAAGTGCGGAAACACACACAGACAGACAAACAAACAAACACACACACACACACACACACACAGAGCCGCTAATAACAGTACTGCACGCCCACTCCGTGGGGTGAAGTAATTATTCTTGGTGAGTTTTATGCTTGAATGAGTTCCCGAGCTCGAGCACATTACATTACCATGGTGTGAACATACGAAAACTTTTGAATGTGAGAGATAAAGTGCTATCATTACAGCTTAAAATCGATCAGAATAGAAAATTATTTTGTATGACAATAGTTGGCTTGCTACTTACTAACAGCTGATTTGTTCCAATGAAGCTGCCTAATAACTCAGCAGCATGCTTGTTACTCTCTGCTGATGTGTATTGACCTACAGTATTCATGTAATTGATGGCAACAACAGGAGTTGAGTTTTAAAGCACTTTAGAGACCTAGTATGGCAGAGGAAAAATAAGACATTTCACGACCAGGGTTAAACACAAAATGGAGACAGAGGCAGATTCACCAAATCAAAGAAAACCATAAAGTCTGATGAGAAAGAGAGCCCAAAGCAGGCCATAAAAGGTGACAAACAACCATGTCAGAAATGTGAGATCATAAAGCTGAAGGCATCAATGGTTATTGGCCTTGTTTAAAGGTGGCAGAGAGCAGGCTGAATAGGGACACCACTCATATTTATCTTACTGAAGGGTACAACATGCTATGACAAGTACAGTGTTTCTGGATATACATCATAAAATGAGATATGAAATTGTTACTCTTGTTACTGTAAGTGCTACAATATAAAATGCAAAACATCATATGTAGATCGAAGAGGAAGTATTGAGAAATACAATTGTATTGCAGATGGGGCAAATATATATATATTAGGGATGGAGAGATTCACCGGTGCCTATCGGTGGTCCGATACAAACGTTTGCGATGCGACTGCATCGGTAGCTTCAGTGTGTATCGGTCACAAATGCCAGCTGATTCGCAATGTATCGTTCCTAATGTCCCTGTATCGGTAAAACATGTGGTTTACAAGATTATTTCAAGTTTTATTCCCCTCGCTCAGGTGTTTCCGAGGCACCCTGAATGTAGGGTTTAATCCCGGGAAACGGGATTCCCGGGATTTGACCTCCAAACCATTTCCCGTTTCTCGGGAAATAGAAAAACGAGAAACCGGGGAAAAAACATTTAAAAAATATTCATAAGATAATGGAATATATTTAGAAAATATGTTGGCCTATTTTACTTTCTTAAAACATATTCAACAGTTGTGTGTGTGCGCAGGCGGAACAGCTGTGTGTGTGTATGCGTGCAGGGGAAGAGAATACTTAATTGAACTGACTATTCACACTTATTTAAATGCGTCCAAGCACAAAAATTGATCGAAATTCGCGTTAGACGCACTTACAAGTGTGGCCAAGATGCACATTGCTCCAATGCCCACACTTAAAATAAGTGTGTCCAAAGGTAAAATTTTTTTCTTGGCCAAACGTAGGCTATTTTACGCGGTACTTTCTAAAAACTGGAATGGTCATCAACTGGCGCAGCGAGTAAGTGCGGCCAAGAAAAAAAAATTCAGCATTGGCCACACGTATACGTGCGATTAACATCGGCCTTAATTGACAAACAATCACAAAACGCCCTGAATTCACACACTTCTGACCGTTAAAGCAGTTAGTTAAGTAACTTGTGGGTCTATAGTCTGAATTAGACTAACACAACACAATTTTTGACATCAGCTCTGAGTGGAAATACTTCATAATAGCCTACTTCAAAATATTTAATAATGAGGACGCGCTGCGCTGTCTGAGGGAGGGATCAAATGCGCAAGACTGAGGCTCAACAGTCGGCTCACTGCAACATTTAAAATCTCAGACAAAACTCCAGGTGAAAGCTCAGAACTACAAGAACACTGGATTCATACTTTATGCAAAACACTTCAGACAGAGATGCAGCGGGCTTTAGTGAAATGGGGCTCTCATTGAATAAAGAAAAATCTCCTGAATCCATCTGAAACCTCCCACCCAGTGAGTGGATGCGTTTTATAACTTTGCTTTTTAACTTTGAGTGATCGCTGACTTTATTTAGCCGACAGTCTGACACCGCAGCACACACCGTGCGGCCACCAAGCAGCGCCTAAATGCGAGCAGATTATGGAATCTATCTGAGCTCAAAACCATGACTATGAAAGCACCAAACTACTTGCCTTAATGAATTTCGTTAGTTTATAATATGAAGAATTGCAAAATATAATTTCCATGAGGCTGTTCAGTCAGACAGCGACAGATCACAGGCGTTTTCTCCCTCTCATCTGGAGCGAACGTCAAGCTGCATGCAGCTTGCGCAGTTTATATTGTTATAATATTGATTAATCTTGAGATTACGTTTTTGTGCCTCAATAAGAAATAAATTGCGTCGACCTCTGTCTGTACCATATTAAATTGCATTTTTATTTTATTTTATTGAATTTATTGGTTTGGGTAATAGAAAACAATCAAGTATTGAATACATCCCTGACAAGGAAAGAGAGAGGAAAGAATAATTGTGCTGGTGAGGTAAGAAACCAAATGTGGGCTTATAAATTATTTGCATAGTGCTGAATCGAATCGTATCGAACCGAATCGCGTCTAAGCGTGAACAAAGGTGAATCATATCGCATCGTATCGGCAAGGGGCTTCACTGTATCGTTAATGTATCATATCGCTGGCAGCGTATCGAGATGCGTATCGAATCGGCTCAGTGGTGGGGATTAACATCCCTTATATATATATATATATATATATATATATATATATATATATGTGTGTGTGTGTGTGTGTATATATATATATGTATATATATATTAGTGCCATGAAAAAGTATTTGCCCTCTTCCTGATTTTTTTTTTTTTTGTACTTGTCACACTTAAATGTTTCAGATCATTTCATGTTTCAGATCAAACAAATTTTAATATTACACAAAGATAACCCGAGTAAATACAAAGTGCAGTTTTCAAATGATGATTTCATTTCCTGAAGGAAAAAAGCTATCCAAACCTACCTGGCCCCATGTGAAAAAGTAACCCCCCCCCCCTGTTAAATCATGAATTAACTGTGATTAACCACATTATAGACCTCAGCAATACAAAGATCATTGCAAACGCAAAGATCGCAAGCTTGGCAAATATATATATATATATATATATATATATATGATGGCAAGCCAAACAGGAATTATATAGTGAATTTTGATAGATATATAGATATATAGGATGAACTTTGATATAAATACAATGAACTTTGATATATATGGAGTGAACTTCATTACATATACAATGAACTTTGATATATATGGAGTGAACTTTGATATATAGAATGAACTTTAATATAAATACAATGAACTTTGATATATATGGAGTGAACTTTGATATATCGACAATAAACTTCGATATATATACAATGAACTTTGATATATATGGAGAGAACTTCAATATATATAGAATGAACTTTGATATATATATATATATATATATATATATAGAATGAACTTTGATATATATATATAGAATGAACTTCGATATATATGGAATGAACTTTGATATAAGTATAAATAGAATGAACTTTGATATGTATGGAATCAACTATGATATATACACAATGAACTTCGATATATATGGAATGAATTTTGATGTATATACAATGATCTTTGATATGTATGGAATCAACTATGATATATATATATAGGAACTTGGATATATATGGAATGAACTGCGATATGTATATGGAATGAACTTTGAAATATATGAATGAACTTTGATATATATGGAATGAACTTTTATATATATATATTGAATGAAAGTCTGAATGTATGGAATGAAAGTGAGAATATATGGAATGAAAGTCTGAATATATTGAATTAATCTCTGAATATATGGAATGCATCATGCTGTAATCTGCTGCCAATATGTCCATGAGACACAGATCAATATTTAAAAGAATTCACCTCAAGCAAAATAATTCAACGTTATAGACAAGTTTTTTAGCATGATTGAAAGAAATTCTCTATAGCGGAATGTGTAGTTCCTGTATATTCACATGACTGCAGATCCACTGCCTTATCAATTTGTGGATCTTTACTGTCACTTGCGGAGCACTAAGAATTGGACGACCATGCATAGGTTTATGTAAATTTACACGAACCCAACTCATCTTGCGGAACTCATAGTGGATCTACCCTATCAGTAATGCACCCTTAAAATAGCAGCTGAAAACTGAGGATTGATTTAAGACCAGGTTTTAGTTGGTCAGTGACACACAAGCTTTATGCCACCTCAAGATAGCAACACGCCTACAATTTGCCTGACCACATCTCATTTTAAGACCGATACATTCATGTGCGCTAATTTTGGCACAATTAGCTATCTTTCCCATCTCTGCATTGGATTGACAAATGACATTTGTGCCGGTCATACTCTAGCAAAGACACTTGTGTCATGCTTTGCGCAGCTTTGCACAGGCTGCAAGATAGAGCTCTTACTATACTATGTAATTGTATTGCTGTTTGTGGATATTTTTTTTGATGTCAATTATATAATACATTGTCTTCTAAAGTTTAAGAAAATCATAAAATCCAATGCTGTAATTTTGCAATAATTAACATGAACAGACTAATGAAATCCTCCATCAGCTGTGCCTTTTAAACAGTGGTGAGGGAAGTAATCTTTTACTTGTGGCCACATTCCAAAAAGGTGTGACATTTCATTTAAAAAATAAAGTAGCATGAAACAGTTGCTTGTCATTGACTTTTGCAGCAAAACGCGTTAATGTTTCACTCTTTGAAGTGATTTTTGGGCAGTACTGTTGCATTATGGTATTATGTATCAAGTATCATGGTCCCCAATTGAGTTTTCTTCTTTTTTGTCCACCTCTATTATACCAATTTTGATGGTAATTCCTACATTAATTCTGAGTAATATCTGCCCTTTTTTTTGTTGCTTATAGTAAAACTGGTAGTGTGAGATGCAATCGTTAGTGGAGTTACAGCACTTCACCAAAATCTCACATTTCAATCTGCGCAGAGTGCCAACTATTTAGTGAAAAAAAAGAAATAAATAAAATTAATTTTAAAATAAAATTATTGAAGTTGTTAATGATTTTTTTCTGAAAAAAATAAACGCATACTTTCGCTGAATAAGCCTCGTTATTTCTTTCCACAAGCCGGTTCTTGACAGCAATTGCATCACGTGACTTTACTACCACACTATCCACTGTATTTGTGCATCAATTTTTTTGGGGTGATAGTTTGACCGTCGTTTTCTAACTGGTGATAGCTTGACGGCAGTGCACCTGCGAGGGTGAAGGCATGTTTCTTCCAGGATTAAAGTTGGCCTGAATTGCCTGACATGCGGCACCGTGGCCTGTGGAGCTCTCTGCATTATGAAAGAGTGAATAAATTTCTTCATCAGTAGAACGATATTGGATTTGGTTACAAGGTTTATGGCCCGTACATGCGCTTGCCAAAGTGCTGATTATATCTTCGTTACTTAGACTTGCTGCGACCAGATTTCGTGCCGACTCACTCATAATGTCGCACTAACTTTTGCAGCAACAGCGATAACTAATCGTCTAAAAAAAGATGGCGCTAGTGCCTTGATGACGTCAATTTCCATTCAATATTCTCACGTTTCATTCCATATATTCAAACTTTCATTCCATAAATTCAGAGTTTAATTTTATAAATTCAGAGTGTCATTCCATATGTTTAAAGTTCCATTCTATATATTAGGTTTCATTCCATATATTCAAGTTTCATTCCATATATTCAAGCTTCATTCCATATATTCAGACTTTCATTCTATATATAATAATTTCCTAAACGGCTTGCCATATTTGCTGAGCTTGCGAGACTAGCGCCTGCAATGATCTTTGTATTGTTTGAATTCTGCCCACCTTTCCACTTGAGTACGAGGGTTTTTCCAAAGCAAGTAGGCAGCATGACCAGAACATCTCTGCCATTCATTAAACTCTTAATTGCAAGCTCTTGCTCTACTGCCAATTCTAGGACTCTTGAGCACCTTTAAGATATCATTTCTTTTGCTTTTTTTCAGAGGATCAGTGCGATCTATATTCTCTCAGACATTATGTTGAATTGAACACACAGGGCTTTTTCTTGTCTTATTTGTTAGTATGTCTCACGGTCACAAGCTCTAAATTGACCAATCAGTATTTTACGTTCAGATCTGAACGAAGGTACTCAAATCTTCAAAGGACCATTGCAAGCCCTCATTTTCCTCGCTTGCCCCAATGCCGGAACTTTTGACCACGCGCAACAGGAACTCCAAATTCAAGAATCCGCCAAAAAAAAAAAAAAAAAAAAAGTGGGACGAAGTGTAAATTGTGAACAAAGTCAAAATGCAATGACTTTTTAGATCACGAGCCAATATGCTATTTACAATAGAACATAGATAATATTTCAAATGTTAAAACTGAGACATTTTACATTTTTATCCACAAAATGAGCTTATTTCAAATTTTCTGACTGCAACAGGTCTCAAAAAAGTTGGGACATAGGAAAAAGCAATTAATATATAAGAGAATCAGCTGAAAGAACATTTAGCAAGTAATTAAGTTAACTGGCATCAGGTATGTAACACGATTGGCTATAAAAGGGATGTCCTAGAGAGACTGAGTCTCTCAGAAGTAAAGATGGCCAGAGACTCTCCAACCTGTGAAGGCTTGCGTAAAAAAAATTGTGGAATACTTTAAAAACAATGTTCCTCAACGTCAAATTGCAAAGGCTTTGAAGGTCTCATCATCGACATTGCATAACATCATCAAAATATTCAGAGAAACAGGAAAAATCACTGTGCATAAGGGACAAGGCCGAAGACCTTTGCTGGATGCACGTGATCTTCGGGCCCTTAGATGCCACTGCATCACTCACCAGCATGATTCTGTCATTGACATTACTAAATGGGGCCAGGAATACTTCAAGAAACCACTGTCTGTAAACACAGTCCGCCGTGCTATCCACAGATGCCACCTAAAACTCTATCATGCAAAAAGGAAGCCATTGTTGAGCATGATCCAGAAGTGCCACCGTGTTCTGTGGGCCAAGGCTCATTTAAAATGGACAATAGCAAAGTGGCAAAGTGTCCTGTGGTCAGTAGAGTCCAAATTTGACATTCTTGTTGGAAATCATGGGTGTCATGTCCTCCGGGCTAAAGAGGAGAAAGACCACCCCTCCTGTTATCAGCGTTCAGTTCAGAAGCCAGCATCTCTGATGGTATGGGGATGCATTAGTGCATATGGTGTGGGACACTTGCATGTTTTAAAAAGCACCATGAATGCTGAAAGGTATATAAAGGTTTTAGAGCAACATATGCTCCCCTCCAGACGACATCTGTCCCAGGAAAGGCCTTGTGTATTTCAGCAGGACAGTGCAAAACCACACACTGCAGCTATTACAACAGCATGGCTTTGTAGTAGAAGAGTCTTTGTGCCAAACTGGCCTGCCTGCAGTCCTGATCTTTCACCGATTAAGAACATTTGGCGCATAATTAAACAAAAAGTCCGTCAAAGGAGACCCAAAACTCTCCAGCAGCTGGAAGCCTGTATTAAACAAGAGTGGGATCAAATTCCAATGGCTAAACTCAAGAAACTTGTCTCCTCAATGCCCAGACGCCTCCACTCTGTGTTAAAAAGAAGAGGGGATGCTACACCATGGTAAACAGGCCCCTGTCCCAACTTTTCTGAGACCTGTAACAGCCATCAAATTTGAAATGAGCTCATTTTGTGGATAAAATTGTAAAATATCTCAGTTTCAACATTTGCTATGTTATCTCTGTTCTATTATGAATAAAATACTGGCTGGTGTGATTTGAAAGTCATTGCGTTTTGATCTTATTCACAATTTACACTTTGTCCCAACTATTTCAGAATGGGGATTGTACATATATTAAGAAACAGTAGATAGAATTAAGTAAAAGACAGGTGTACCAGTGTCTCCAGAGCTGAGAGCGGTAACGCGTAGAGCTTAACCGTGGGTTTACGAAAGACAAGACAGTTTCATTTTCAGAATGACTCAGCCGACAGATAAACTTATACATGAGTTTTCTCAACAAAGCCTGCATAGTGCTGACTCCTGCTGGAACAAACATCTCAGTTTTGATTCAGTTTTGTCTTAAAATTACCAAAAAGATATATATTTTTAAGAATTGTTCTTTCATTTTTTTGTTGACTTCAGATGAAAGTTGGCTTTCACTTTGAAATGTTTTGTAATACACTTCTAAAATGTACAGATAAAAATGATTACACCAACAACTTGCAGACTAACATGCCATAACTTTCTCAGTTTTTGTTTTCATGTTAGGCACCACATTAGTTTTGCTGTCAACAGGACCCTATCCAGTGCCACTGAACTTAACACTGTGTTGCTGTTGAGAATATTAATAAAAGCATTGAACCAATGAACTACTCAGGGCAGATCTAGTCATGACCATGAAAAAATGTTGTGTCTAAGACATGAACTGGTTACAGAGAAGGTTATTGGAAAACTAATGGGGGATCAATGGCAGGAAAGACTGATCAAGATCCATACTGTCCATGCACTCATGCATTAGAAAGGTCAACCAGAAAGGGGACAAGTATTGATTTGATTGCACTGAGTACGATAAACCTAGTCTGTTGGATCCAAGGGCTGAAACAGTTGAAAGGGTGTAGAACCAAGGAAGATTTTTCATGACATATGTCAGTTTGAAGCTAAAATGAAGAGTTCAATAGATTTGCTTATCAGTATCATTGTTTATTTTGATGCGGTAAAATCTGAGAGACTGAAAATATTTCAAATTGCTGTGTTAAGGGAGCCACATTCTCATGCATTATTGTCCAAAGGCACTGAGGATTATTTCTGAATTTATTCATTATGCACAGATAGGCCTTGATTAATTATGTTCCATAAAATTTCAGGCTGCATTATATTTTTGAAGTTATTTCAACCATACTGAAACTGTCAAAACTTCCCTCAACCATTTTAATATCCATTCAATGAACTAAATAACAATCAAATCCTTAAGGACTTCAGTGTTACGCATATCAATTTTCTTTACTGTTACAGCCCATGGGTAATTTGGTTAAATTCTGCCTCTACTTGACAACTGTGACAAAGTCCTGTATCTCAGAAACTATAAATGCCAGAGATGTGGCTCAAGCTTATTTTAAACAAGAGAACTGTATCTTTCTGCTCAAATAGTCCATTTTAATCAAACTCCAGTTTCTAACACTTCTTTTCAACAACTTGTGTGGACAAAATGTCAAAAACTCAAGAATCAGAATTCAAAATTCAGAGTTTTTTTGTTGATCATCAAGAGCAGATGAAACTGGTGAAATTGACACCACTTTGGAGCAAATACAGGTTCTAAAAAATTATAGAAAAAAATAATGAAGAATTCCCCAAATTAAAATTCCATGGCAGTTTTTCAAAAACATTGAAAAGAGCCCATTTTTGCCTGTTTTTTTTTTTTTTTTTCATTGTTACTATTATTTTTTTTAGATCAAGTGTAATAGAAAGGCCTGTATCTCAAACTAACAGTCAGTTTCAACAAAGTTCCAGTCTCTTGTATTCCATTTCAACAATGTATTTACATAAAAAGTACAAAAAAATAAAAAAACAACTACTTGCATTCAGGTTGTAGAATTGTTCCCTGATGTGATACAGCATCTATGGATAAAATCACACTTAGAGGCTGTGCAAGCTGACTACCTGTAAATAAAAAATTGGTGCCAAAATCTTCAACCATTCAGATTCTTCATTCCTTTTTTTTTTCAGACAAGCCATATTTAGTTTGTTTACAAAACTGCCACATCATTTCAAAAATGGCAGTGTTTTAGATATGGCTCCATATGATTGATTTCTAAGTAGATTCTACATACTATAAACCCATTTCCCATAAAGTCGGGACACTGTGTAAAATATGAATAAAAACAGAGTGCAATGATATACAAGTAATTAAATCCTCACATTTTATTGAAAATAGTACAAAGAAAAATATCAAATGTTGAAATTGAGAAATTTTATCACTTTTTCAAAAAAGTTGGGACAGGAAACAAATACCTGGAAAAGATTTAGATGCAAAAAAATTATATGTGGTGGAACATCTCAAAGCTAATTAGATTAATTGGCAATAGGTCAGTAACATGATTTTTTCATCATCTACCATCTACTTAAAATCATTAAAAGACACTGAGGGCTCTATCTTTCACACTGCCCTACCCGTTGCCACTACCCACTACCTGTGAATTATGCATTCAGCAGCTTCCACTATCCCTAAACGGTATCTTGTGGCCACACTACCCGCTATACATTATGCCGACTCCCTTATTTGCGCCTGGAGGTGTGCCCGTGGGCGTGTTTATGCGCTTTCCCTACAATTGCTATCTTGACCACACACGTTAGGGAAAGCGTATAGCGGGTCCTCAAACCACCCTCTACCCATTTGGGTTTTTACAAGAGCGCGCCCAGGCGGCTTCAATGCGCGTCCACTTGGACACATGTGGACGTGCACATGCGGCTCCACTTCCCGAATTAACTCACCTATAAAAAGCCACCTTTAGCCTCAGTTGAACCCCTGAGAAAATGGCAGAGATAGTACTAAATTGCCTTGATCACCAGTTAAAATAATAGAAGACGCCCAGAACGTGTGTACCGCCAGCGCACCAGCTACCTGGGCCTTTCAGGTAAGTCTATATTGTTTGTATTTTGTATCAATCATTTTTTCCGCTTTTATAATAATATATAATTATTATATATAACATATATTAATGATATATATTATATATAATATTCTAAAATTATAATAATACAAGTATTATTTCCCACAGAAAGAGAATGCGTGACAAAACTGCGCCTCTCCCGTCAGGCAGTGACGGAATTATGTCACCTGGTTGCAGATGATGTAGACACCGCTGCCAGCTGTCTGTATGCCTTGCTTATTGCTGTTAGGGTTACTGTGGCACTATTTTTATATGCTAGTAGGTCATTCCAACACCCACTCAGCTCAACTGGAGGCATGACCCAATTTGCCGTAAGCTCGGCTATAACTGCAGTCACTGCCAGCATAGTCCGACATGTCTGTAGGTACATCACTGGCATCCCTGTGACACCCGAGAGACAACGCAGGGTAAAGCGGGATTTTTTTGGCAAGATATGGGTTCCCTAGGGTTCTGGGTGCCATCGACTGCACACACGTTCTGATTCGGGCTCCGGCTCTGAACAGTGGTGCCTATGCGAATGGTAAGGGAACCCATTCCATCAACGTCCAGGTGATTTGCGATGCACGGGGTTACATCTTGAATGTATAAGCAAATCATCCTGGAGGTAGCCACGGCGCTTTTATAATGGAACAGTCAGTCATTCTTGCAGTCTTCCAGAGGGACCCCCCTCTGAATTGGTGGCTGTTGGGTGACAATGGCTATCCATTAAAGACGTGGTGCATGGTGCCATACATTAAGCCAATAATTGTGCGTGAGTTCGCTTTCAATAGAAAACACTCACGCGCACGAGTTGTCATTGAGCGAACATTTGGCGTGCTCAAAATGTGGTTCCGCTGCTTGGACAGGTCAGGTGGGGTCTTACAGTATGGTCCTCAGAAAGTAGCATCTTTCTTTGTGGCATGTTGTGTGCTGCACAACATTGCCTTACGCCATGGAATGATGCTGGAGTTTGAGGATAGATTATTACCGGACTATAGAAGGCAGCAAGCTGAAGTGCAGGTGCCGACTCCAAATGCTGATATAGTGCCAGCAGTAGCAGGAGCAATGAGGGACCAGCTGGCAGCGGAGCTCGATACCGCTAGTCATGTCATCTGCAGCCTGCCTGGTAAGTAATTAGTGCAATCAGTAGGCTACTAATAATGTAATAATACATGTAATTCATATAGCGTTTTATTAAATACTCAAAATCGCTTTATAAAGAAAAAAGTGTAAATGGTTGCAGTCAATGTAGGCATTTATTTGGCTGTGGGTATTTTCTAAAATGGGATTTTGATCCTCCCCTGTCTGGATTTGACCTCATGCACGAGCAATTTAACTGCGTCATTGGAGAAACATGGCGACCTTCCTCTCTCCATCACGGGTTTCGGTTTGAGGATTTGGGATAGCGCAGCCTGCTCTCAAAGGCAATGGCACCTGGCACACTGATTGGTTTAACTGGTGTAACGCCCAAACCATGCCTATGCATAATATAATGGGTAGCGCAGGTGTTTTAGGGATAAAGGCAGGTGTGCAAGATAGCAACTTTTGCGGGGGAACGACTCTTACGCAATGCTAAATCCCCAAATAACGGGTTTAGGGACTCTGGCGTAAGATAGGGCCCCGAGAATCCGAGGAAATCTCTGTACGCAAGAGACATGATTGGAAAACAATATGGCTGCAAACTTCAGGCCCTCAGGCGGCATTGCATTACAAACAAGACAATCAGAGATTGCAAACCCTCGCCCCTTTGACATTTGTTTCATTTTCTGACATGTCGTTGTTTTTGTTTTGCATTGCAAATTTATTACATTTTCACATTGGGGGAAGTGGCCACAAATTAAAATAGCACCGACCATGCGTATGACGTCACCGTCGTTGACTCTTGGATTCCAAGGGTCAGAGGCAAATGTCATTGATAATCTGTTGTGGGGGGAGGAGAGGGGGGTTATATCTTACGGTGGCTCCACCGTATTATGTAAGTGTCCATAGTAATATAGGTAGGCTTATTGGAGATTCTTGACTTTATTTTCTCAGCATGAAATGGAAAACTCGGATCCAGAACAACACAAAATGTGTCGCCAAATCCGTGATCCGGATCATCTATCAGCTGTTCATAAGCAATGGTGCGGTGCCTCTAACATGAAAATTTCGAGGCAGTATCTTTATTCCAGGCCAATTTATTGTAAAATATATAAGTTAAATGGGATTTTCAATGTTAAATTAAAATGCCCACCAAATCTGCAATCTGGATCAGATTACATTACATTACAGGTTCTTAGCAGAAGCTTTTATCCAGAGTGTTATGGCCCCAATTTGTTATGGCGTCAATTTGTTATGACGTCACGGACAGCAAGGGATGACAGACAAAATTCTTAAACTTCAACAGATTTAATTAAACAAACACTTAGAACTAATCTACACTCTACCCTACTGACCAAGATTGAAATAAAAAAAAAGATACAGTCCCTTGGTAATTGAGATGGGCTGCTATGTTGCGATGTCCTGGGACAGGAAAATGCTCCAACACAGGCAAAAATCCACAAAAAGCTTCACAGGTCTTGAAAAGAGTGACAGGTCTGGTCAAATGTATCCTTCCACAATTTCTCCTTACAATTTCTCCAACTACTCTTCCACTCTCTCAATTTTTCTCCTTATATACTCTTGTCCAGCCCCCTCTGAGGCATGCCCAGGACATGCCCAACCTAGCTCCAGACTGGGCTTAACAAAAAAAAATTGTCAATACTTCCATCTAGTGGCTTTTTTTTTTTCCCATTACAAGAGCAACGTACAAATGTGCAAAAGATCAGTACAAAAGTGCAGTGCTCCTAGGAGACAAGTACAATGCTTACAGTAAAAGTGACAGAGAACGCATTCAGTAGTTACAGGTCTAGACCAATTGGTAAACACCAAATATACTGATAAAAAAGACCAAGTAAAGGGCAACAAAATCAAGTAAAGAGGAATAAAATCAAGAAAATGGGCAACAAAAACAAGTGCAACAAAGTCAAGCGCAGAAAAATCAAGTAAAGGCAAACAAAATCTACTGCAACAAAGTCAAGTAAAAGGGCAACAAGATCAAGTGCAAAAAAGTCAAGAGCAGCAAAATCAAGTAAAAGGGCAACAAAATCAAGTGCAACAAAACTAAGTGCAACAAAGTCAAGCGCAACAAAATCAAGTAAAGGGCAACAAAATCAAGTGCAACAGAATCGAGGAAAAGTGCAACAAAATCAAGTAAAAGTGCAACAAAATCAAGTAAAAGGGCAACAAAATCATGTGAAAAGGCAATAAAATCAAGTAAAAGGGCAACAAAGCAATGTGGGATGTAATGACAGAGGATTCAGGGCAGTGGAGTAGGGGAAAGGTGGAGCCTGAAGAGGTGGGTTTTCAGGCTGCACTTGAAGGAGCTCAAGGATTCTGACGTTCAGACCTTGATAGGTAGATCATTCCACCAACAAGGAACCAGGACAGACAGCAGCCTTGAGCGGGAAGGGCAGGAGTGGAGAGGGGGTGGAGCCAGGCAACCAGAAGTAGCAGAGTGGAGTGCTCTGGCAGGCCTGTATGGTTTGAACAGTCTCTGGATGTATACTGGAGCTGTTCCGTTGACTCCCTGGTAGGCTAGCACCAATGTCTTAAATTTTATGCGAGCTGCTACAGGCAGCCAGTGGAGCCTTGTGAGCAGGAGGGTGACATAGGAGTGTCTCGGGAGGTTGTGAACCAGGTGAGCTGCAGCGTTCTGGATGAGCTGCAGGGGTCTGATGGCAGATCTTGAAAGGCCAGCGAGGAGGGAGTTGCAATAGTCCAGGCGGGAGAGGATCAGCGCTTGGACCAGGAGCTGCATTGAGTAGCTGGTGAGGAAGGGCCTGATTCTACGGATGTTGTAGAGGAAGAACCTGCAGGTCCGGGTCACTGTTCGCAGCAGAGGAGAGCCTGTCGTCGAACAGGACCCCAAGGTTCTTCACACTCAGCGAGGGGGAGATGGTGGTTTCCCCCAGGGTGATGGTCAGGTCCAGAAGTGGGGAGGATGGAGCAGGGATATAGATCATCTCCGTCTTGCTTGGGTTGAGCTTCAGGTGATGGTTGTCCATCCAGCTCTGGATGTCTCGCAGGCAGGCGGAGATGTGGGTGGAGACCTGCACATCAGAGGGGGGAAAAGAGAGAGAGAGTTGAGTGTCATCAGCATAAAAATGATACGAAAAACCGTGAGCAGAAATGACAGGACCGAGAGACTGGATATAAAGAGAGAAGAGGAGTGGACCAAGAACTGAGCCTTGGGGGATGCCTGTGGTAAGGGGGCAAGGTGTTGATGCTTCACCAGCCCAGGCAACCTGGTGGGAGCGACCGGAGAGGTATGACTTCAATCAGATGAGGGCTGTACCACAGATCCCCAGTGCAGACAGGGAAGACAGGAGGATGGAGTGGTCGACAGTGTCGAATGCGGCAGAGAGATCGAGGAGGATCAGGATGGATGAGAGGGAGGCGGCACGTGCAGTGTGAAGCGCCTCGCTGACGGAGATGAGCGCGGTCTCTGTGGAGTACGCAGCTCTGAAGCCAGACTGGTGAGGGTCCAAGAGGTTGTTATCTGCAAGAAAAGAGGAGAGTTGGTAAGCAACGGCTTGTTCAAGGGTTTTTGATAGGAAGGGGAAGTGGGAGACTGGGCAGAAGTTCTGAATGACTGTGGGGTCAAGGGAGGGTTTTTTCAGGAGAGGGGTGATGATGGCCTGTTTGAAAGGAGCAGGAAAGCATCCAGAGCACAAAGAGGAATTGACAAGGGAGGATGTTGGGTGTGATAGAGGGGAGGAGGGGTGAGGGGATAGGGTCGAGAGGACATGTGGTAGGATGGTGAGAAAGGAGCAGCTGGGAGATGTCAGAAGATGAGAGGGGGGAGAAAGCAGAGAGGATATGGCAGGGGACAGCGGGGAAGGAGAGGGGAGCAAGGGAGGAGGAGGAGTTGCGGATGGACACAATCTTATCCAGATCTGCTGAAACTTGGTCTGATGATAGATATTGCCACCCTATATATGTGTATCAAATTTCAAGTTATTTCGATTAGTTTTGATGGATATATGATTTTTTGAAATTTTGCCCCATGTCAAAGGAAGGGAGTTTTGCGATTTTCACAATTTTTTTGTGACTTTGATTTTTGACCTAGCAGTCTGACGTTAGAGGAGGACCAAGCCGCAGGTAGGACCTTTCTGCTATCAAAGTTTTATGTAAATCATGCCAATAGTTTTCAAGATATGTGTCCAGACAGACAGACAAACAAACGGACCCGATTACAATACCCTCGCTCCCCCTTTGGGGGCGAGGGTAAACAGACAGGATTCTGTGGTGGAAATCACTACCTGGGATCAGGAACACTTCTAAAATTCACTGTCAGTGAACACAGTTCATCGCTGCATCCAAAAATGCAAGTTTAAAATCTACCATGTGAAGATGAAAACAACTTACTTATAAATGAGATCCAGAAACAGTGCCGCTTTCTCCGGATTTGACCTCGTTTAACATAACATAACAACATAGCATAACATAACGTAACATAACATGAACGGCGAGAACAGGCTGTTTAGCCCAACTAGGCTCGCCAGTTTCTTTATACTATTGTTAATATATCGCTTCAGATACTCAATGACTCAATGGTATCTAGCTTTAAGTCAAGCCTGCTCTTAAAAACTCCCAAGGTCTCTGCCTCAACAATATGGTCAGGCAAGCTATTCCACATCGAAATTACTCTTTGGGTAAAGAAATATTTCCGAATATCAGTGCTAAATTTACCCTTGGTCAACTTCCAACTTTGTGACCCCGAGTTCTACTAACAACACTTGGTCGAAGGAATCCTACATAATTCACATTTATGATGAACGAGTTGTCTGACCGGCATCCTCTTGGCTAAAATGGAGAGGGACCATCTGGCTTTTCATCAGCGCACAGTTCAAAAGCCAGCATCCACGATGGTATGGGCATGCATTAATGTACAAGGGATGGGTAACTTGCACATCTTTGAAGACAACATTAGTACTGAATGATATATAGATTTTGGAGCAACATATGCTGCCATACAGGCAACATCTTTTTAAGAGACGGCATTGCTTATTTCAGCAAAACAATGCCAAATCACATTCTGCACGTATTCCAACATCATGGCTCCATAGCAAAAGAGTGTGGGTGCTAAACTGGCCTGCCTGCGGTCCAGACCTGTCACCCAATGAAAACATTTGGCACATTATGAAACAAAAATATAACTAAGGCGGTCACAAAGTGTTAAGCAGCTGAAATCTTACATCAAGCATGAGAATACATTTTGCATTCAAAACAACAGCAGTTGATCTCTACAGTTCCTAGCGCTTACAGAGTGCTCTTAAAAGAAGAGATGATGCCACACAATGTTGAAAATTCAATTTTTTTGAAGAGTGTTGCTGGCATCAAATTCAAAATGAGCACATATCTTTCAAAAAGCAATACAATTTCTCAGTTTCAACTTCTGATATTTTTTATGATTGTACTACACATGTTTGTATATTCAATTAAGTATAGTTTAAATGGTTTGAAAATCATTGCATTATTTTTTAATTTACATTTTACACGGCGTCCAAACTTTTTTTTAGAAATGTGGTTATTTAAGTGGTACAACCACTAGGGCTCAGGATTACTTTGGCCAACCTTTGTAAAATACAACAAAACATAGTTATGTCTACAAATGCCAGTTAAACCTTTTAACAGTGTTCAGAAGCATTTTCAGCTTTTGTTGGCTCGGAGGAATCTGTGATTGGCTGTCATACTGTGGAACCTTGTATTAGGGTCAACCGATTCATTATTTTGGGGCTTTTCTTAAAGAAACGGGTATCGTGCTCCAGGACCAAAGAAGAAAAGGACCATCCAGACTGATACCAGGAACAAATCGAAATCAATGCTCTGTCATGGTATTGGGTATCAGTGCCCTTGGAAAGTGTAAATTTCACTTGTTTTTAGCCCATGTTTCTGGCTGCCTGGGTCTCTTTTTTTTTCTTTTGGGGTGAGTCCACACACACACCTCCTGGCCTGCAGAGTAAGCCGTTTTGGTTAGGTCAGACAGCTACAGCGGCTGCTAATGGCTAATCAATTTTCTAAGTGATGCTTTGATTGGCTGACTGGACTTGTGTACTCGTAGAAGTTTTAGACTGGACTTGGTCATCGCTAGAAATAGTCTCTCGGGGGAATTTCCAATTCACTGCTCATTTTATATTGTACTTGAGTGCTTCTTGGCCAAAATTAGCTTATGTGGCTTATTCCTCATCAATGGAAGAATGGTTTTTTAGTGTTATCTGCTTTTAAATGAATATGGACTTGAGCACTTATGGAAATAACCCCTTCATTTACAAAATTGATGTGACAGATTATTGATGGCAATAATCTGAATAAATGCAGAAAATCCAAAACTTTTGCCATTGCTTTAGATTTTTAAAAATTAATTCAGATTATTGCCACCCTTACAATGTTTCTTGGCTTTGTGGCATGCTTAACAGCTAGTCTAGGCTATATTAACAATGTAGCACAGCCTCTTGTACCTTATTGTTGAGTAAGCCTCACAAACTAATATATGTAAATCTGTGGCATTTCATGAGCAAAGAGTTCAGAATATTTGAAAGATGTGTGACATTTTAAGTCCTCATTTATGAGCTCTGGAGGAGAAAATGCCTCATAACTTTGTGATGCAATGTACAACATACAACAATACCATTGGAAACAGTCATTTGACTGTCAATCTAAAAACTAGTCTTAGCAACAGTTGCTCATCAGGCAAAGTAAATGGCAACAGGATCAGTACATCAAGTATTGAAATATGAGGTTACTACAGGCTTTCAATACCTTCAACAGACTGTGAGTGGAAACACCATGGCATAGATATATAGTGTTTTGACAAAAAAAAAAAAAAAAAGGTTCAATGAAAACCAGTTAATTGGTTCTGGATTTCATGTTTTCAAAATAGTCAAAAAAAGTACAGAAAATGACACTGTGGATTTAATTTTCTTTTCCCACTTAAAGACAGTAGGGGATATTGAAATTGCAAGGTCAATAACAAACTAATGATACAGAATAATTGGTCCCAAACTAATTGTATCTTAACAGGGAGGAATTGAGTAAACAATTCACCTGATATTTCATTACCTAAACAGCTTCACCTGTTGTCATGGTACGTGAAACAAGGAATTGGGTAAGACACAGAAATTGAAAGTTGACATTTTTGCATCAATAGTTCGTAATGCCCCCGTTATTGGCCAAACACTCATTGATTCGTCCAGGCATCATGCGTATGAGTCTACCTATGGTGATTCGATTCAGCGTGTCCCATTCTTTCACCAACGCCTGGCCAAGTTAATCTAGCGTGGCTGGTGGCCTTGCATGTTGAAGCACGTCGGCCCAAGATGTCCCAGACATTTTCAATGGGGTAAAGATCATGGCTCAAGGTGGTTATTGACTATTCTTGCACGGTGAGCATGGGTGTTGTCGTCCTGAAAGACAAAACGCCGCTCCTCACCTCCTGCCAAATGGGTGTCAGTATGTTGTCCCGATAGTACTAGCCAGTGACTCTTCCTAGCATGATATGGAGTGGGGTTTGGTTCGTCATAATGATCCCACCCCACACCACAACAGACCCACCACCAAATCTGTCATGCTGCCTAAGGTTAACATTGGCGTGGTGTTCGTTACAACGTTGCCAGATGTGACCACGCCTATCAAGGAAGTCTAAAGTATACCAGGATTCATCTGAGAACATTACACGTGACCACCAACAATTTCCCCAGTTCCTACGTTGTGTACACTATTTGCGTCTATTGGCAATGTGACGGTTGGTCAATGGCGGCACTACACGAGGCCATCAAGCATGAAGATGGGCATCGTGTAGACGATTTCTAATCGTCTGACCCAAGGGCGTAGGTTTGTATATGGAAGATCGGGACATGTCCCTACTAATATTTTGGGAAGCCAGATTGTCCCTAGCAATATTTCAGCAAACTCGTTCTTATCATCTTTCCAGACCAGCCACATAAGACCCAATTGTGGAGGCTACGTCTCCAAGACAACCTATTTATGCATTCTAGCATTTGATTGGTTGAAAGGGCGGGGCTATCTGAAGGCTAAAAGTCAAGAGTAAACTGACTATGCTATTCAGATCATGAATATTCATTTTTGTCCAAAGCGACGCTTGAGGCGCGCAACTGGATCGCCAGCTTTGATTACATGTGTTTGCATTGGCTTATCCATAGAAGAGAACCGTAATTTGGCATTTGTTCTAGATTTTTCTTCGTCGCGTAACTATAGCACTTTTCCCATGGCCCAACTCATGAAATAACATTAATATTACCTTAGGTATGTATCACTTTTGTAGAAATTTAATTGTCTGAGAGTGTGAGGAAAAAGTCACTCCATGTTAAGTCATGCTGCCAATATTTTGCCAAACCGAATGCCAAGTGTAATGTTGGTTGAATAAGTGATCTAACTAGTCAGAAACAGATAGTTACTTAAAGTGAAAACTTGCTTGCTACCATAAAGTTAGTTTTTACAGGAAAATAATGTCAACGAATGTTAATTAAACATGTTCTTAGTTTCAACTAGCGAACTGAACCTGGTTTCTGTCACACGTTGGTTAGTAATTGGGTTGCTAGCAGTCGTAAATATAAGCCAGTTGGATATGTCAAATTATGAGGTGAATTTCAGTGGAGAAATCCCGCGAAGGTGCCATTATTAATTAATTATTTTACATGCAGGAACCACAGCAGCAAGCTAGAGAAACAGAACAAGCTGTTGAGGATACAGGTGTATCAGGGCTTCAGGTGAGGTCATAATTATGACTTGTTCTGTGGAATTATAGGGAAAGCATTAATTGATTGATTGCTTTATGTCGAACATGTTAAAAAAAGATAAACAGAGATAATCACCAAAACAAATGGTCACCATGCCTACACCAAAACAAAAAACAAAAAGGTAAACTGTTGACATGCATGTGCAGCAAGATTATATGCTTGAAAAGGAGTAGGAAGAAGTAAGAACTTATTTAATCCTACCCCTTGTATTTCCGCATTCTACAGTCAAGTTATTAAATTCTCCATTATTATATTTACAACATTCACCGTCTATTCAGGAACCAATGGTACTTACAATATATTGACTATAATATTCAATAAGCTACTTATATACAAATATACACAGAATATTGCACCTGTATATAATACTTAATTTTTATACTTATAGTACCCCCTGCGCACACACAGAAGAAGACATTACAAGACAATGTATCCATATTTTTCTAAACCCTGCCATTACCGTCCTGGGTCAAACTGCTGCTCCTCATCCTTATATTTATTTAAAATTTGTATTTTATATGTTCTTTTAAACTTGCCTATGGTTTTACATTTCCTTAATTCATCTGTTAACTTTTCCATAATTTGACCCCAGAGATTGACACACACATGCTTTTTAATGTTGTTCTGACACAATGTATTTTTAAGTTCAGTTCCCCTCTTAGATTATAGCCTCCTTCTCTCTCTGAGAACAGTTTATTTATTGTATGGGAGTAAGTTATTTTTTGCTTTGAATATTATTTGTGCTGTTTTAAACTGAATCAGATCTTGAAATTTTAGAGCTTTCAGTTTTAAGAAAAGTCTATCTGTGTGGTCTCTAAATCCTACATTGTTGATGAATCTGATAGCCCTTTTTTGCATTATATTCATTGTTTGAAGATTACTTTTATATGTGTTTCCCCATACCTCTAAACAATAGGTCAGATAAGGTAAAATTAATGCCCAATATAAAATATATAGTGCTTTCAAGTTGAAGATCTGCCTTGTTTTTTCCCAGGACGGCAATGCTCTGTGCCAACTTCCCCCGAACATATTTAATATGTGGTTTCCAGCAGATTTTGTGGTCTAGAATTACACCAAGGAATTTAATTTCATTTACTCTTTCTATGCTAATATTATCAATGTTTAATTTTACATCTTTATTTCTCTTATAATGTCCAAACAACATAAAATAAGTTTTGTTCAGATTTAAAGACAATTTATTAGCATCAAACCACCTTTTTAAGGTTTTCATTTCCTTTGTAATCACCTCCAGAAGCTGCTGTAATTCTACATCTGAACAAAAACATTTGTGTCATCTGCAAATAACACAAATCTTAATACATTAGATACCCTGCAAATGTCATTAATATACATAATAAAGAGTTTTGGTCCTAAAACGGATCCTTGAGGCACCCCGCATGTAATATTTATTAGACTAGATGTATTCTGATTTATTTGTATGAACTGTTGTCTATTTAGTATATAACTCTTCAGCCAATCCAAAACATGACCTCGGTAACCATATTTCTCTAATTTTCTAATCAATATATCATGATTGACTGTGTCAAATACTTTCTTGAGATCTAAAAACACTCCCATTGCGTACTTCTGTGTATCGATACAGTGTGTTATTTCTTCTACTAATTCTAACAGTGCCATGGCTGTCGATCTATTATTTCTAAACCCATACTGACTGTCTGTTAACAACTTGTGTTTCTCAACAAAACCATCAAATCGTTTTATGAATACTTTTTCTAATATTTTTGAAAATTGGGAAAGAACTGATATCGGCCAATAATTAGTGAAGTAGTGTTTATCGCCTGCTTTGTAAATGGGAACAACTTTTGCGGCTTTCATCTTATTTGGAAACAGGTTAAAAATATACATTAGTGGTTTAGTAATACCATCAATAACATTCTTCACAGTCAACATGTCAATATCATCGCAATCTGTACTGTTTTTGTTCTTAAATCCTTTGACTATGTCATAAATTTCTTTTTCTTCTACAGCTGTTAAAAACATTGAACTATTTATTCTCTCAACATAGTCTGTAGAATCAATTTCTGTTCCATCCACCTTTATTTCCTCTGCCAGTTTTGGTCCAATATTTACAAAAAATTAGTTGAATCCATCTGCTACATCCTTCATTTTTTTAACACAGCTTCCTTCAACTATGAAATACTGAGGATATTGATCATGTTTTGTTCCATTTTTAAGCATTAAAGGTAGTCTCATGATGTTCAGCAAATATAAACTTTGGAAGTCAAAATGTCCCAACCAACTTTGGCTCAGTGGGGGAAATGAAAGAAACACGTAATTGTAAATCTAACATGATCCAGTCCATTTAACGCTCGGTTTACGGCTTGTCCAATTCATAGTCAGTGGTCCATTTTGAGGTGTTTATGGTGGCTGCAATTGCGTTACCGCATATTAAGATGATTAATAGAGAGGATTGCGAGCTGGCTTGCTAATGTAGTTATATATCCACTCACTTGGTATCAATGTCCAGGTTACAAGATTTGAGCGGGTTTCATGAGTGCGCTGAGATGGTTTGCAGCTGTCAGTTAAGGTTGTGGCAAGTTTATGTATGTGGCATCTTTGTGTAAAAATTTTGGAGGAACGTTGCGTAGCATGATTAAAAAAACGGAGAAACACTCATTCGGATAGTCTCTGTATACAGTAAAGGCAGTATCTGCACTCAGATTTACAAAAATTTTCCAGCTCTCGCGCTACGTGCGCTCCCATCACATACGTGTCCCTACCAATTCTCACATTAAACCTACGCCCTTGGTCTGACCTGTGGCTCAGACACTAGTAGCCTGGTGTAGGTTTGCAGCAATCTGATTTGCTGTTTGAGTCGATTTCTCAGGGCCTAGGTACAAAGTAGCCTATACTGGCTCTTGTTGTTGAGCGTGGACACCCTGAACAGCACCAATCATCAACATAATGGGTTTGCACATACCTGCTCCATAATCTGCTAATCACAGCCTGTGAAACATTGAAGAAATTGGCAACCTCAGACCGACGGCTGCCAGTTTCAAGCATACCAATTGCTCTTAGACGTTCAGCATGTTGGTGACGTCGCATTGTGAAGAAACAATCAAAGCATGTCTCAGATAAACAAAATCAACAAAAGATTACGGTCAGAAGCTATCAGAATGAAAGCAATCTCAATCACAAGGGAGTAGATGACTTTTCTCTAAAGTATCAAATTTGAATATGCACCCCGGCCACGTTTTCGGGATTTCCACGTGCGCACCATTGGTTGCGTTTTGGTGCTCTGTTTTAGAGCAGTTCACGTTATCTTCATTTCAGTCGGTTATTGTATTCAAAACACAATCATTATTTTGTTATTGATCTTGAAATTCCAGTATCCCCTACTTTTTACATTTGTGCTAAAAAGTTTGCATACCCTGGCTGAATTTGTATAAAAGGTAACATTTTTAGGTAAACAGGTGAAACATGAATGGCCAGGCAAAACACATTTCTTTTATTTCTTATTGGATTCATATCCAACTGTTGGTCATGTAGAATGGCACAATCATAAAATAAAACATGGCAAAAAGGGAAAAAAATTAAAAGAACCCGATTCAGAGGTGTGCATACCCTTTGTTCTTAATATTGTGTATTGCCCCCTTTAACATCACTAACAGTGTGCAGACTTTTGTGATAGTTGTCAATGAGGCCCCAAATTCTCTCAGGTGGTATAGCTGCCCATTCTTCCTTGCAAAGTGCCTCCAGCTCCTGCAAATTCTTTGGCCATCCCGCATGAACTGCACATTTGAGATCTCCCCAAAGCAGCTCGATGATAGTGAGGTCAGGAGACTGTGATGGTTAGCCTTGTGCTTTACATCAATGTCATGCTGGAAAGTCCAAGTGCGTCCCGTGAGCAGCTATCAAATGGAAGAATGCAAATTGTCTGCCAGTCTTTTCTGATACCATACTGCATTCATGTTGCCATCGATTTTCGCGAGATTCCCTGTGCCTTTAGAGCCCACAAACCCCCGTAAAATCAGAGAGCCACCACTATGCTTTACACTGGGATAGTGTTGACTGCTCTCCAAAAATACAAAACCCAAAACCAGTGAAGTTGGCACGTTGTGTAAATCATAAATAAAAACAGAATACAATGATTTGCAAATCCTTTTCAACCTATATTCAATTGAATACACTGCAAAGACAAGTTACTTAATGTTCGAACAGGTAAACTTTGTAATTTTTTGCAAATATTAGCTCATTTGGAATTTGATGCCTGAAACATGTTTCAAAAAAGCTGGCACAAGTGGCAAAAAAGACTGAGAGAGTTGAGGAATGCTCATCAAACACTTATTTGGAACATCCCACAGGTGAACGGGCTAATTGGGAACAGGTGGGTGCCATGATTGGGTATAAAAGCAGCTTCCCTGAAATGCTCAGTCATTCACAAACAAGGATGGGGCGAGGGTCACCATTTAGTGAAGAAATGCGTGAGCTGATTGTCGAACAGTTTAAAAACAACATTCCTCAACGAGCTATTGCAAGAAATTTAGGGATTTCATCATCTACGGTCCGTAATATCGTCAAAAGGTTCAGAGAATCTGGAGAAATCACTGCACGTAAGCGACAAGGCCGAAAACCAACATTGAATGCCCGTGATCTTCGATCCCTCAGGCGGTACTGCATCAAAAACCGACATCAGTGTGTAAAGGACATCACCACATGGGCTCAGGAACACTTCAGAAAACCACTGTCAGTAACTACAGTTCGTCGCTACATCTGCAAGTGCAAGTTAAAACTCTACAATGCAAAGCGAAAGCCATTTATCAACAGCACCCAGAACCGCCCGGCTTCGCTGGGCCCAAGCTCGTCTAAGATGGACTGATGCAAAGTGGAAAAAGTGTTCTGTGGTCTGACGAGTCCACATTTCAATTTGTTTTTGGAAACTGTGGGCGTCATGTCCTCCGGACCAAAGAGGTAAAGAACCATCCAGACTGTTATAGGCGCAAAGTTCAAAAGCCAGCATCTGTGATGGTATGGGGGTGTATTAGTGCCCAAGGCATGGGCAACTTACACATATGTGAAGGCACCATTAATGCTGAAAGGTACATACAGGTTTTGGAGCAACATATGTTGCCATCCAAGCAACGTCTTTTTCATGGACGCCCTGCTTATTTCAGCAAGACAATGCCAAGCCACATTCTGCACGTGTTACAACAGCATGGCTCCGTAGTAAAAAAGAGTGCGGGTACTAGACTGGCCTGCCTGTAGTCCAGTCCTGTCTCCCATTGAAAATGTGTGGCGCATTATGAAGCGTAAAATACAACAACGGAGACCCCGGACTGTTGAACAACTTAAGCTGTACATCAAGCAAGAATGGGAAAGAGTTCCACCTGAAAAGCTTCAAAATTGGTCTCCTCAGTTCCCAAACGTTTACTGGCGTCGTTAAAAGGAAAGGTGATGTAACACAGTGGTAAAAAGGCCCTGTGCCAACTTTTTTTGCAATGTGTTGCTGCCTTTAAATTCTAAGTTAATGATTATTTGCAAAAAAAAAATAAAGTTTCTCAGTTTGAACATTAAACATCTTGTCTTTGCAGTGTATTCAATTGAATATAAGTTGAAAAGGATTTGCAAATCATTGTATTCTGTTTTTATCTACGATTTACATAACGTGCCAACTTCACTGGTTTTGGGTTTTGTATCTATTTTGGTCTTGTCACCAGTGGCACTTTTAAGAGTAAAAACTTGGTGGGGCAATAATGTATTTCTGGTCTGGATAAGTGAATTTCTGAATTTCCCATTGACTATAATGGAAAAACTCCTATTATTTTGTTATCTATAAGGTATACAATCGTAAATCATTCCTGCGTAAGACTGGATTACATAATAAAAATGAATCGAGGCGCAATTTTGCTTGACGCTTCACGAGAACAAAGTTATAAGAGATTGTTTTAGTCAACGCTTAATCCATTGGTAGGTCAGTATGACTCACATCTGACTCTGATTGGTCACTCGCATAGTATTGGTGAATAGCCTACAAGAACATGCAGAACGGAACAGACAGCCGGGCAGTATGCAGAAACGCTATCTTTGCTGGCAATCATTGAAAGCTAGCCAGTTTGGTCAACTGCCTCACCTAGGATTGCGTTATCGTTAAAAAAAAACAAAACAAAACACAGCTTACTCACTAAATAGTCCCTAAATAGGCAGATGCCTGTTAAGGATGCTTTTATTTGGACAATTCATCCGGAATGAACACCACTAACGTTACACGAACGTTTCTGCCAGGTCGTTCGCTATAGCTAATGCTATATGTAGATATGCAACTTGGCTAAGGTTACATGGGCATGACAGCTAGCTGGCCATCACCCTTTGTAAGCAACGTGAGTTTATTGTGCTAAGCTAAGTTTATCTAGCTAGCTAAATTTACAGATAAAGTTTGCCATCATAGCCGTCTACAGCGACTCGATTACCTAACACGCCAGCTAGACAAGTGGCTAGTTACTGCTGTGCTTCCATTAAGACGTTTTTATATTTTCGACATCTCGAAGAGTGTCATGTAAAATTGCGTATTAATATTTATTCTTATATGATTTTCCATCACAAATATGCTGAAATCTTTTCGGCGGACCCCTCAGTTCAGTGGAAAATAGCAGGAATTTCTCCATTATAGTCTATGGGAAATTGCTAAGTGCAGTGCACTTGACGCCATATTTGTTTCCTCGACTGCACTCGTAGAAGGAAGCGGCGGAAGCCTCTCATAGACACTCACTGAGTGGGGCTTGGCACTGTCAGCCCCACATGTCAACAAATTCGTGCCACCTCCACTAATACAGCCAACACTCAGAGCATGCGTAATTATATTTTCACACGTATCGCAAACATTGCATTGCGTAAGGGGGGCTAGCCCCATTCATGTGGACATGGATCAGGAGATCGGTCTGAAGCAGCAAAACAGAGACAAATAAACCTGAACTTAAATCCAAACACAAATTCTATGCAATTTAGGAAAATGCTAGATTTGTAGACAATACATTTTAGCAGATAATAAGATAATGTTTGAGAATTAATAATGTAATTTGCCTGCGGTCCTTTCTGGTGACACCAGGTGGGGCACGACCAGTTGCCACTGCTTGTCACTCCAAATGACAGTATTCCAGAAGTTGTGAGGTGTATCAAGGTGTTGTCTGGCATATTTTAGGCTTTTTGTGGAATTGGCAATAATGGCTTCCTACTGGCAACTCGACCATGTAGCTCGTTGTTTAAGTACCTCCATATTGAGCTCCTTGAAAAGACTGCACACTCTTCTTTAAGATCATCCTGTATTTCTCTTGAGGTAGCTTGTGGATTTTTCTTTGTGTCTCAAACAATTCTCCTGGCACTTTAAGCTGAAATCCTCCTTGGCCTACCTGACCTTGGCTTGGTGTCAACATATCCCCTAATTTTCCACCTCTTAGTCACAGACTGAACAGTACTGACTGGCATTTTCAAGTCTTTGGATATATTTTTATATCCTTTTTCACCTTTAAAAAGTTGAACTACCTTGTTCCTAAGGTCCTTTTTTTGCTCCCCATGGCCCAGTGTCTTGCCAGCAGTGCATCCACTTGGGAGCTAAGAAACTCAATGAATATACTCAGACATTAGTTACAATTTACAAACCCCAATTCCAATGAATTTGAGACGTTGTGTAAAACGTGAATAAAAACAGAATACAATGATTTGCAAATCCTTTTCGGCCTTTATTCAATTGAGTACACAACCAAGACAAGATATTTAATTTTCAAACTGATAAACTTCATTTTTTTTTTTTTTTTTGGAAATATTCACTCAATTTGAATTTGAGGCCTGTAACACGTTCCAAAAAAGCCGGGACAGGGGCATGTTTACCACTGTTACACTACCTTTCCTTTTAACAACACTCAATAAGCATTTGAGAACTGAGGACACTTCCCACTCTTGCTTGATGTACGACTTCATTTCAGTCAGGAAAACTCACGCTTCAAAAAAATTGAACAATTTATTCATGGGTATAAGCATTACATTGTATTTGGCGGCAGTTCTGCTCTGGAGGAATGCCCTACCTAGGCACAGCAAACATACAAACATAGTTAGTCATGAACAGAAATCAAAATCCCCCCAATTTGAGCAGAACCAAACAGGTGGAGGCTGGGGTGGAGGAGGCAAGCAAAAACCAAAGAGCGTGTTGCATAGCATGGAAAGTCGTTGCAAACAGCAGCAGAAGTGAGTGAGCTTACGTCTTTTAAATAGACCACTGTTTTACCTCATGCGATGTGTATCCTCCAATTGTTGTGTGCCTGCTGATGCTTACGTGGCTGGTAGCTTACCAGGCTGCTGTCAGCTGATGTAGCTCTTCTCGAGTTTCCTGCCTGAACCAGTTACACTTATTTCAGTCAGGAAAACTCACGCTTCAAAAAAATAGAACTATTTATTCATGGGTATAAGCATTACATTGTATTTGGCGGCGGTTCTGCTCTGGAGAAATGCCCTACCTAGGCACAGCAAACATACAAACATAGTCATGAACAGAAATCAAAATCCCCCAAAACAGCAACCACTGCCAAATGAGGCTAAATTATGTGTACATTCGGAACCCCCCTTCTGCCTCCTGGATGACCAGGAAGTCCATAGAGATATCCAGGGTCAAAACATTGACTACTAAAGGCTGCCGAGTCTTTAGCGCATGTTTGCTATCACCAATGCAGATAACCTGGATCAAGAATGGACATACTACCATTAATGTACATGACCTCACCAAGTGTAGCCTGGTTCCACCGCGGGGACCCGTTAGGCTTGTTTCCCTGAGAACACACCGCTTGGTGCCCTCACATCTGTACTTGCGGGCAGGGCCTCACTGTTGGTCTGGATACTTGGCGAGATCCTCTAGAGAATAGGCGCATGCTGCTCCCTCTAGTGCACGTCTGCAACCCCTACAGATGCAAGAGGCAAGATGAAGCGTCATCTTGGTCCTGAAAAACATTCTACCTAGTGAGAAAAACTTTGTGTACAGTAGGAGCACCCAGTGCCTCCTGGATGACCAGGAAGTCCATAGAGATATCCAGGGTCAAACATTGGCTGCTAAAGGCTGCCCAGCCTTCAGCGCACGTCTGCTGCCACCAATGCAGATTACCTGGATCAAGTATGGACATTCTACCATTAAAGTATGGCCCAGCCAACCACCTGCGTGAAGAAAATTTTTATTAATTCATTTATCGTCGTTGGCATTTAGCTGGAGTAGCGTCCAATGCAGCTGGTGACCATCAATCATGCATAGAGCAAGGCAATTGCAGGTTTGATAGCTGGTTTGCCTTCAGCAGCGATTCTAGCAGTGCAGAGTTCAGAAGGCAGCCCATGTTGATTGGGATGAGTTTCGTAAAACTGCAAGCTAGACATGGGGTTCTCAGCATCAGGTGTGAACCAGGGCGCATGGGAGATGCAGATCGGTGTTATGACCACAGATAATGTAATATGGAAAAGAAAACAATATATATATTGCAGTTAGAGAATGACAGGAGTACCTTTCCTTTCCAAGCCTATCAATTTGAATTTGGTGAATTAGTGATCATTTATAATTTTTTTTTGCGATGACTAATTGAACAAATGGTTTATATACAAAAAACATGAATTTACTGATGCAATAGATAAAGAAAAAAATGTTTCACATAGGGAGCCAAGTACAGTGTTTGTTGGTCGATCATGAGAATTTAGATAAACGTCAGATTTTAGAGGTGCTTTAGCCAATGAAGGCAATTAACTAATTAAAGGCCAGAAGTTGGAGCAAAAACCAGGGACAGATACCGCCCTCATTGCCCAACTCTAGATTAGGAGTATTCTCCCTTTAGGAGAGTCAATTCAAGCAGAATGTGATGTACCATGTTGACACGCCTTCACATTAATTTCAAGCCATTTTAAGCAGTAATCTAAATCTAACCACGTCAACATCACCTTGGCATTTTAAGGATTTCCAACACCCCTCACAAAACAGCTGAGCCCGGTGCGATTTGTACTTCTGGAAACAGAAGAGTCATCTTCCGGTTGTTCGCTTTGCACTCTTCTCTTCCGAGAAGAGCTTCCTTGTCTTCTCGTCATCGAGTAGAAGATTCAAGAAGATTGACGCTCTCTCCCAAAACAAAATGGCGTCCTCAGTGAATTTTTTTAAGCTACATCTGACTGACACTGACCGCCATTCCCGTATGCATCCACTGCAGTTATAATCGATTTTTACTTACGTTGCAAGGCTTGCTAGGGCGAATACTATTGGCAGTTTACTTCTATATGTGTCTCTCTTCTCTAATTCCTCTAATTGCATAGCCATAAGCTGTTGTATGTTGTGTGCCACCACATTGCTTCCTTCTGGCTGTTCGATCTATAATTAGAAGATGTGTCTTCCGAAAGGGTATTCCAGAGGGCGAAGTGCACCAAATCGCACCGGGCTCTGCTTTACTATAGAATTCCAAGGATTTGGAAGATTTAAGTCATGAATTGAATGCCCTCCCAGTGATTGAAACTCCCAAGCTGTTGCCCATACTGAATACCGTAACATTTTCAATTGTGAAATAAATTCAACAAGCAGCACCTGCATAAATCACACCTCTACGAAATACAGACATGAAAATCAACGGAAAATAATGGTCAGCTCATGCATTGACTAAGCTTATGGCTAACTGTCAATTTAACTGCACCTTAATGAAAGGAGAAAAACTTTAAAAGCCAGCCATTATATAGCGCAGGGCATCTATATTAAAGTGATTAGGCCTCAGCAACCACCAGGATGATCTGTTAGCAACACTCATGGTGCTTTGCTATATGAAGCATCGAACAAATAATTGACATTCTGATCACAAAATCAACTGCTGTTAACGCATCCCTTTGCAGTAGATATATCATGCTTTCGCTTGAAAAAAAATCTTAGACTTTTAGGGCTTTACTCTGTCAGGTGAATGAGGCTGGATTGGATGCAAGTTCACAGTTGTGCTACGTTGCTTCAGACAGCAGTCCCATCGCGAGTTTTGGAAGAAGCTCAGTAAACAGCCTTCGGAAATGCATATTGTACTCTAATGCGCAATACCATCCATAAACTTGGGTTTTTATCTTTAAAACAGTATCGTCAGCAAATGTATAATGCTGCCTTGATTAACGTTACATGTTTGCTAGTCTTAATAGCACATTGAACCATACAAAGCCGGCTGCAGCAGACATAAGCGAACGGCAAACGTCCAAAAAATAACAATCCTGAGCACTGATAAACATTTTTCAAGGAATATAAGGTACAATTAAGCAATATCATTATTAAAAGTACCCCATCCCCATATAATCAAATATCAAATCATCATAGTAAAAATAAAGTCATTACTAGTAGGAATAATGTACAGTGCATCACTGACATCATCTTAAACTGTCATCTAGTGCCCCCTACTCATAAAATAACACATTATATTCTTCTGTAAACTGGACTGTAAACTGTATATTGGATTTGAAGAACAGACAACAAATAACAATTGTGAGCACTATGGCAAACATTCAATAAGTAACATATATGTGCATCCCAAATGACGTAAGCCAAATGAACATGGCATAATAGTGAATTGAGAGAGAGGGAAGGCACACCTCATCCCCTAGGGTTGGACGATATGGAAGATACATTGGGGGAATTACATAAATAAAAATATAAAAGAGGTTAATGAAACATTACAGGTCATACTGGTATTTATTGTGATTAACAATTATATTCTAGCCTTCATTGAGGACCATTTGGAGGTTTTTGTCAGCACCGGTAGACTGTACGTCACCACTGTCAGACAGAAAACCTGACGGTGGTGACGTCTGACGGTGGCAACAAAAACCTACTCTTTCACATGATATGCATGAGTTGTTCACATTAGCCATCTTGTTTCCCCTCTGTTGCTAGCTAAGTACTTTCGACCTCTTCTTAAAAAGTATACATTTATGTCATAATCTAATTTTTTTACAAAAGAGACGGTGTTGAAAAATTATGGTTGTGACAGTAGTAGTGTCCTAAAATATGAACAAGTTTAAGAGAAAATAGCAAACTTACAGGAGCTTGAGCGATCTTGAAGCATGCAGTAGAGCTGAAGGTTTGAAAATGGGGTCCTCAGGAATGTAGTTGACCTTGTAGTTGCCTGATTTTATTGCTTTTTATAAATATCTGACGGTGGTGACGAATATGTGGGACACATTTTGAGCGACCACAAAATAATAGTAAATATTGTTCAAAACTCATTGTTTGTAGTTTTTAATACATATTACAATGTACTCTTTCATGTGGTAAAGACATTATTCAATTCAATTATTACTTTTTGTTTTTCTTAATCAAGTTGAAATGATTGTCTCCTATCCGAGGACAACTGATTTTGTAGGCAATGGGCCAGCATATAATCATTAAATTAATAAAAAATAAAAATAAACCTATAAAAGAACCTTACAAAGGACCCTCTGATTATAACCTTGATTCTTTTTATTCATGAAAATGTTATTAATTTCCAATAGAATTAGCACTTTTCTTAGTAAGACATGTTTTTGCCAAAGTTTCAAGAATCGTTGAGCTGAAATAAGCAGGGACGTCCCTGAAAAAGACGTTGCTTGGATGGCAGCATATGTTGCTCCAAAACCTGTATGAACCTTTCAGTATTAATGGTGCCTTCACAAATTTGCAAGTTACCCATGCTGTGGGCACTAGCAGATCCCCATACCATCAAAGATGCTGGCTTCTGAACTTAGCTCTGATAACAATCTGGATGGTCCTTTCCCTCTTTAGCCTGGAGAACACGATGTTCATGATTTTCCAAGAACAATATGAAATATGGACTCGTCAGACCACAGCACACTTTTCCACTTTGCGTCAGTCCATCTCAGATGAGCTCGGGCCCTGAGAAGCCGGCGGCGTTTCTGGATGTTGTTGATATATTGCTTTTGCTTTGCATGGCAGAGTTTTAACTTGCACTTGCAGATGTAGCAATGAACTGTATTAACTGACAATGGTTTTCCGATGTGTTCCTGAGCCCAGATGGTAATATGCTTTACAGAATGATGTCAGTTTTTTATGCAGTGCCACCTGAGGGATCGACGGTCACAGGCATTCAATGTTGGTTTTCGACCTTGCCGCTTACGTGTAGAGATTACTCTGGATTCTTTGAATCTTTTGATGATATTATGGACTGTAGATGATGAAATCCCTAAATTCCTTGCAATTGCACATTGAGAAATGTTGTTCTTAAACTGTTGGACACAAAGTTGTTCACAAAGTGGTGAACCTTGCCCCAATCTTGCTTGTGAGTGACTGAGCCTTTCGGGGATGCTCCTTTTATACCCAATCATAACACTCACCTGTTTCCAATTAACCTGTTCCCCTGTAGAATGTTCCAGACGGGTGTTTTTTGAGTATTCCTCAACTTTCCCAGTCTTCTGTTGCCCCTGTCCTAGCTTTTTTGGAACGCGTTGCAGGCATCAAATTCAAAATGAGTGAACATTTCCAAAAAAACCAATAAGGTTTATCAGTTTGAACATTAAATATCTTGTCTTTGTAGTGTACTCAATTGAATATCGGTCGAAAAATATTTGCAAATCATTGTATTCTGTTTTTATTCACATTTTACACAACATCCCAACTTCATTGGAATTGGGGTTTGTAAAGAGCCACAGGTGTGGAACCCTTAATAGCCATTTAAACATGAGTGTGTCACCTTGTGTCTATATAACAAGGTCAAACATTCAAGGGTATGTAAACTTATGATCAGGGCTATTTGGGTGATTTCAGTTATTATGATTTAAATAAACTAGATTCAAATAATTTTCTGAACATTTCTGCCGGCAGAAAAACTGATAATAATGAAATGAAAGGGAATCTTACCTTTATATTTCAATACAAAAGTCAGTAGACTTAAGATTTAAGATTTAAGATTGAACACGTAACCATATAAGCACTGTTCAGTTCATGCTTCCCATCAATCAACAGGGCTTTGTTTCCAGGTCCGAGTTACCCGTTTCCTTGGTCTCAACAGTGATGGATAACTGACTTGATTCACAGCAGCCTTTCCTGGTTCAGTGCTGCAGGTGTAGCCGGCTGGCCCCGCATAAATACTCCTGTCATAAAGTTATGACAGCTGTCAAATCACTTCCCCCTGATGACAGTTCCCAGAGCCTGACGCTAATATCCGTGCCCTCTGCTGGCACGGAGAAGTGGACCCAATTTCCACCAGACCAGATGCTACCTGATGGCAGGCCATGCAGCAGGCTTTGCCGTCCTTGGATGCTAAAGCCTTGCACCACGCAGCCATTTTAATGCCTTTAGTTGTCAGTAATTTTGCGTAAAGCCATTACAATTCAGTCGATGTCCATTTACCTGCTTCCCAGGCAAAAAGTTTTGTCTTTCCACTTGTAGCCTAGCAATACAAAATAGGGGTGAGGAGTGGATTTTTTTCTGTATTTTTTGTCAAGCTCATTTTTATCAGCACTGGCTTTGAAGCCTGTAGCCAAAGTTTGATTCAGTTACATTTTAAAATTATCCATGCAAAGTACCAACATTTTTAAGCAAGATACTGATCGTAAAACTTCATTTTCTCGGTCCCTTACATGAGCAATTTATGTGTAATTAAAAGATGGATTTTTTTTTTTTGGATTCACATCACATATTTGTATTACGTATAAATAATATGTTTTGCTCTCTGAAGGTGGTTGTTATATAAACAATAGAATGCTCACTTAAGAACATTCTTCTCAGACATTTGATTTTACCTTCAAATGAGAGATACTGGCATTGATTGGTCCACAGAGGTTGCCAATTTAATATGTGAGGAATAACTGTGACATCAGATTCCAGAAATTATTACCTGTATCAACAATTTATCTCATTAATTTTTTCTATCAATCATATGAATCGTAAAAATTAAGCCATCTGGATCAGAGTTCTTGTCGTAATTTGTTTCTCTTGTAACTCTTAGATGTAGTCCGACAAACTCCGTATTGAGCACACACAAAGAGTGCAACCTATGCTGTTAATATAATATTTTAAGCTCTAAAGAGGCTGTAACTGAGCGGCCTTGGATTTTAGGGATTTAAGGGGGGAAAAAAAGTGATGAAATACATAGTGGAAGGGTTCATTTCAGGTCAGGACTATATAAGTCCCTGGCTTCAGCAATGACTACTAATCCTATACGTTCTAAGAGACTCCAGCCAGGGCATATGAGCTTGTGACTGCTCTTTATGTAAAAGGACTATGGGAGTATAAAAGTGCCATCATAGGCGAGGGCCCTGTTATCACAGGTACGTTGTAGATTGTCATCAAAATAACCAAGAAGTCATAGGCAATGAGAAGTATTTTAGCTGACTCCAAGGCATAGCAGTTGTACAAGCACTTGGCTTGATTCGACTTGCCCAACAGTGGAAATACAGTTTTTACCTTCAAAAGATGCACTAATGTGAAATATTAAAATGTGATAACCCATTGTAAGGGGGAAAAAAAAAAACTGTCAATGCTTTTTTTTGGAGAAGCTGATATTCTTTTAATTATGGAATACAAAACATCTACAAACACATACATGTTCAAATGCATAATCAAGTTTTCTGCAAAATTTTATTAAACTGCTTACTATTGTTTGAAAAAAATCTCAAGAGCTTTTCAATGTGCCATTAGCAGTCAGTTCTTCAGCAGACACAAAAGCACTGCTGTAATTTCTCTTTTGGGCCCCTTTTTGCCCGCTTGCTATTCTGAGGTGTGATTTGAATTTAATTTGGCATTTTGGTCGAATTTTTCCTCTCCTTTTAAGTGCACACTTTGGAATGAATACATGTGTAGCTTTGTCACGCTACAGATGGATTGAGCATTATGTGTTGAATAATGAACTGGATATGCAAACTGCAATTACTAATTCATGGGTCTTAGCATGCATTTTGGGCTATTAGATGCTCTGTGTTGACTTCCATCTACCATTCATTGGGGTTCAAATACGATAGATAATATTAGTTAACTGCTATGAGCAATTGAATGAACAATTGATGAATACATCAATAGGTCTTGATGCATTAAACATCTGAGCATCTTTTAATGAGCCATGAATGTAGGTAAAACCCCTCTGGAGGGAATATCATAGCCAATTTTCACAGTGTCATTTCACGCAGTGTTCTATGAAGCAAAGAGAATACAACACAAAACAGTTAAGCTACCAGCAGAGGTGGGGGGGAAAAAAACAATGAGAGGGGGGTCATTATACTGAGAGGAAAAAAACCTGAATAAATGTGTAGACAAAATTAACAAATGCAGATGCTTTTGCCATTTTCCTGGGCTGGTTTGGGTCCACTCATCCCCTTGCAGGCAGAGGGGTTACTCAAAAGTAATACAGAGCTTAACTGTGTGATTGGAATAATATCCTGTGATAAAGAATTCCTACCATGATGAGAGGGGTCTCTTCCAGGATGAAAATGGCCTTAGCCTCATGGGGCACGAGGGGTCACTGAATGGTTGTATGAGTATGAAAATGATCCTGAGCATATACCACCACCTTCAGAGTCACTAGATCTCAAACCAACGTAACTCACGTGGGAGATTTTAGAACAACGCGTTAGATATGATCCCTGTTAACATAATGAAAACACCAAATGAGAGAATTTCCCTTTGTAGAAAGGTACTCCACCCCACCAGTAATGTTTTACTTTTTTAGACCATGTTAACCCTTAAATGCCCAACTATAGTAAAAGTTGAAAGAAAAATCTATGTATTCTGTTAATTTGTCCTGGGGAGGGGCTAATAACAACCCAATAGCAATTTTTAATTTTGGTGACCTTTGACCTCATTTTAGTTTTGTGATATATATGTCACTCTAAGTTTCTAGGATATAAAGAGAACTTTTGTCCATCATTGTTTTGTAGTTGACATTTAGCTGAAGTATTAGGCATAGCTTATTTTTCATTAGCTTACCTGTTTGTCTACTTTATCTAGTGATGAATGGGTGCTGATCTATCGTGTGGATTCCACCATGAGGGCGGCCATATTGGAAAGGTTAGCTGGTGCAGCCAGTGTTGTGTCAGTTCCACTTTTATGCATCAGATGGCAGCACTCATGGTCTAAATATGTCACTATGGGCATTAGGTTGCAAAATTTATGTGGGGTCAGTGGTTTTGACAACCCCCAAAATTGTGTGACAAATTTGTCACAGGGGCCATTTAAGGGTTAAGTCTTGTTTCAGCTGATCTGGCTGCTTGCGATGGCCCAAGACCTTACTAAGACTGCTTATGTTGATTTTTCTATTAATTAATCCAAACATACATACAGACAAAGACTACTCTATTTATTATTAGATGGCTAGTTTGAGCATGTGTCATTATAAAAAGCAAGGTAGTTCAGATAATTGTTTCCAGAATTATACCCCTCTCAAGCTGTAGAAAACCTGGATTCAACTATAGGCTGCAAAGAAAAGTTTACTCCAGTATATGAATAGCACTGAAATGTGATTTGAGATGAGTAAAAAAATAAATTAAAATAATCAAACTAACTACTGTTGTGGGGAAGAGGTAAATGGCGCCCAAGAAAAATGAAATGCATGCAATTTTAGCCAGTATGATTGTCATAACAATGTGAGTTATAATTGGTGACTTATCTATCAATTGTAAAAAGTGAATAACTATATTAAATGCAAGTAATTTATGAGCCAATGATGGTTGCAACTATTTTGTAATGAAGAGCGCACAAGCACTTTGCAATGAAGGACATCATAACACAGCCAAAGTAATTTCCATGCGTGATTGTGTATCTGTGAGTGATTCCTCTGATCACAGATCAATGCAAGTTGTGTATGTAAGCACTTACAATATATTGCCAATATTTCTCATGGGAGCTTTGAAGCTTGATTGATTGAACCACTGAGCTATGAATAGACGAAAATTTATACAGGGCCTCAGACCCATTGCAATAAAGCACCTGGCTTGAGGGCAGTGTTATAAGAATTGATCTAAATGGTCTTTGCTGAAAAGTCTGTGTGAATTCCACATTACAAACTGTATTTCATTACAATAAAATATCAATTCATCAATATTAGATACAGCCTGTTTTAAACATTTGTGTATTCTATTTTCAGAGCTTCAGGTCTTTCATGAATTACTTTGCTAGGATGCTCTGCCTTATTAAACTGTGAAATATTTGTACCTTTTTTGTTGTTGTTTGTTTTGGTACATTGTGCACATTTGTGCATTTGCATTTGGCTGAAATGATCTATTACCTGCAGTGTATGCTACTTTGTTTTGATTCATTTCCATAGTTGCGTGCTTTGAAAACAAATTTGGGCTCTATATTCCCCACAGATTTGTGCTGTCATGACTTAGTTGCAAAGAATGCCAACAATCGAATTTTTTATGGGTGGCATCAAAGGATTTCAGCAGATTTATTGCTAGCTGTGATCTGCATGCTATCTCTATGGCATTCCAGGGTCTTTTTTGGAGATTTCAATATGGACTTGTACAGTATAGATTGTCATAATTTAGTCTTTCAGTTTCTTTTAATATCTGGGCTTTGCAAGCCTGTGTGGAGTAATTCATATCATGGTGCACATGAGTTCTTGATGAACATTTAATTTCTCTGTAGCAGTTTTGGCATTTACCAAACAAATTACTATCTACAGCCTTGGATATTAATCGTAACTACTTTTCAATTTCAATGAGTAATTTGCTTTCATGATGGATGTTTCTCACTTTTTTTTACTTTCAGCTGATAAGCATGACAATTTATAACATAACATCGCATTCCTACGTGAGACAGAAGTTGAGAATTTGTCTTGAACTGCACTTCTTCCAGGAAATGTTTTTGTTTTTTTTTTTGGCATGGTAAAGCTTATTTTATTTTTCAAAATAATTCTTATTGTGAGTAAAAACCCTGGAACCACTAAATGGCACATTCTGCCGTTTCCAATACTGACATATTCTGTTCTTTGCTGCCATTTCTGGTTTTCAGAAATAAACTGATATTTCTTTAAAACAATTAATATAGGAAACTGTGGGCCACTCCATGATCACTCAGCACCTATGAAAGTCTGCACACATTTGCTCTCTATACCAGCTCAGGGCAAAGGCAGCATTTAATCTTTGTATCATTCTGAGAATGGTTTGGAAAATTTGGAGTTTTGCCTTAATCTCATTACCATTTTGCATAGTTGATTCAATCCTTACATACTGTATAGCTATTCCCCTTAAAACATGAACCAGAATGACAGCCATTGGGTGGCTGATATTTCCAAAGATAGTATCCATCCAAAGCTCCATTGTAACGCTTCAGCAGTTTAGAAACCAGCTCTTTCCTTTAAAAAAAATAGAGCAGCACGCATGGTTATAAAATGGATATGAATAAAAGAAATAAGCAGTGGTTCCTAGGTCATCCCAATTCCCACACCGCCTTCAAAATTCCTACTCAAATAATGAGGTCACGCATTTTTTTTATTATCAGGTTGAATATATCTACAGTATCAGCACAATAATTTATCAGCAGCACCAGCTTCTTTACGATGCCTCAGGGTGAACACACAAACTCACTTGAAGAATAATAGCAGATTCAAGCAGATGTTGAAGCTGGATTCTGGAACCACTTTGGTGACCTTCTTTCGCTGTTTCCCAGAGAGCTACTTAAAAATGAAACTGAATATTTTCATGAGCTCTAATTACCCTTCCTAAAACACATAACTTCACCAGCAGCATTAATATTTCAGTACAAAGGACGAGTCTAAGCCTGTACGTTTTAATCTTGCCTTTCTATCAGACCAAACTGAAATAAACCCTCTGCATGTGTATCTGTTCTGAATTAAACATGAATTTCACTCTACATTTCAGCTCAAGACCAAATTCAAACCTTTGTTTAGCAAGGTGAAAATTTGTTGAGATGGTAACTTGATTTGTACATAATGTGACTGACTTAATTTACATAGTTTACTTAGTCGCAAAAAATCAACTATAACAACATTTTTACAAACTATTTTGTAAATTGTAACACATTTCTACTGTTCACACATTGATGGACAACTTCTTTTGGCTGCCCTGGTTTTGAAATTAGTAAGCCCACAGAGTAGTAGCGTACTTTGAATAAACATTCAGCAAAATAAATTAAAGGTTCCGTTGTGCCATATTGGGTTAAAATTCATTAGTGCTGTCGCATTGTTTGAAAAGTCATAATGAAGTTCATTAGAGACCTCTTAAAATTCTCCTCATCTCTCACTTTCTTTCCATCCCCCTCCATCCATATTTTGACTGTATGCTGGATCACCACTGATTTCCTGAATACCCTTACTCTTATGAAGTCACGACAGGGTGATTAAAGATTCCTAGCCTACACTGTATGCACAGTACTCATCCACAGCATTGAGATCGCACCTCTCCAAGACTGACAGAAGCTGAAGATAAATTGAGTGAGCTCTTGGCAAAGCCCTGGGGTTAATTCTGACAGTTGGCCCCAAAGGAGGACCTTTAGGTAAATAGACTCCTATTGACTCGATAATGAGAAGTGACACACAGAGGGCATCCTGGCCCCAGTATCGGGCATCGCAGTCCTTAGGGACTCAGTCTCACCCTCAGGTTCGTGTTCCTTCTGGATCTGAAGATGGGTTTAGGGGGCTGAAGGCTCAGTTGCAGAGTCCCGGCTCAATTCAGCGAGGTAAACTTTGGAAGGAATTTACATAGTCAATTCGTACAACCTGCCTTCGTTAGAACCATTCAATCATGTGTTCATAATTGTAACACTATCTTCTGAACATAAAATGGTGAAATTTATTGTTCAGTTGAAACACAGTTGGCTACAATTTTACAGATACATTTTTACTCATTTAATTAGGCAGATTTTTTGATGTGTAATTAAGTCTGTCTGCCCGAGTTGTGAATTTTTGCATATTTCTGAGAGAAGTTTTCTCGGGAAAGTGTTTTAAGATGTGCCACCATTCAAAGTGTATTTGCAAATTGCAGTGCATGAGATATCATTTCAAAGCTGAGGATCTGTGCTTTCATAAACTTTAAAAACACAAAATTAGCCTGAGCTACTTGTGGGCAAAATTACCAGCTTCTATCACATATCGCAAATCATTAGACAATGCTTGATATTCATGCATTATTACAAACATTGAAATCAAAACACTGTTCTTGAGACTCACTATACGATATTCTTATTTATTTATTTATTTGCTCCTCCTAAATCAATCCCAGACATTGTGAATTAAAGCATCAATATAGATCATCTTCGCTGCTCAGGGATAATCTATTTTTCAGCGCAACTTATGGGATTTGATGATTTTCTATTTTGACGGAGATTACCATCGAGTAAATGGCTTTGGAGCCAACTGTATGAGCGCTGATTCAGAACTGATTGCTGTGCAGGAAAATAATTAAATAGTTTGCGCACCACTCTCCTATCTTACGCTCATGAAAATAAAAATAAATACATATGTATCTCCTTTGCAAAGTTGTATTTCTAGAAACTGTGCTTGACTGGTGGTATATGATTTTTCAAAAAGTAAGTGGAGGAAATCTGCCATTTTTAAAATTATCTGTAATTTTTTTTTCTCATAGTTTTGATTGTAAATGGAGACTGATTCTGATTTCCAGAAATGAATTAACAACAACAAAAAAAGAGAGAAACAGACACAGGCAACATATTTATTCTCCTGATAAGAACAGGTCATTGTGTGCGGCTCATGTTATTTCCTTCCACACCTGCTGTTATTAGGGCTCCGGCTGTTTGGTTTCCTCCACCGCCTGTTTAATAGAACAATTTGTTTTTGGCCATTTTAGGCTTGGTTTCACCTCATTAATCAGTTGTCATATTTAATTGAAGATTTGATTGCCCTAAATGTCTTCATTCACCATTGATATTAGCAGGACACAACAATATGTATTTGTGCCCTAAAAAACACAGCTCATAAACCCCTCAACCATGCAGGGAAAAAATATTGCATAAATTTTATTGATTCACTGATTCATATTTGTGGCAATCAATGTCCTGTTTTATGAATAATGTTGCAAGTATAGCACCAGAGCAGAACAAATCGGATTAGGATACGTAACTTCACTCAGGGCTAAATTGGTGAGAATATTTTTGTGCTGAACTTCAGATGTTTATTATTTTTTATCACAGTTCAGTCAGTCAGTAAGCATCCACATTTCCAGACGTTAATTTTGAAAGCATTCCAAATCCTTTCTGATTGGTGCTCAAAATTGAAATTTAATATGGACCTCAGTTCATGTGTGTACTGCTGAAGAATTCAGCACACCGACACTAAATCTTTTGTGGAGATGACTACCATAACAGATGGCAAGGAGAGGCATGTATGCCGTATGATTCTCTTTTTTCACATACATGGTATTACAACCCCAATTGCGAAATAGTTGGGACAAAGTGTAAATTGTGAATAAAATCAAAACGCAATGACTTTCAAATCACACCAGCCAGTATTTTATTCACAATAGAACAGGGATAACAAAGCAAATTTTGAAACTGAGAAATTTCACAATTTTATACACAAAATGAACTCGTTCAAATTTGATGACTCCTACAGGTCTCAAAAAAGTTGGGACAGGGGCCTGTTTACCATGGTGTAGCATTACCTCTTCTTTTTAACACAGAGTGGAGGCGTCTGGGCATTGAGGAGACAAGTTTCTTGAGTTTAGCTATTGGAATTTGATCCCACTCTTGTTTAATACAGGCCTCCCATTGCTGGAGAGTTTTGGGTCTCCTTTGACAGACTTTTCTTTTAATTATGCACCAAATGTTCTCAATCGGTAAAAGATCAGGACTGCAGGCAGGCCAGTTCAGCACACAGACTCTTATACTACAAAGCCATGCTGTTGTAATAGCTGCAGTATGTGGTTTTGCACTGTCCTACTGAAATACACAAGGCCTGAACTGAACGCTGATAGCAGGAGGGGTGGTCTTTCTCCTCTTTAGCCCGGAGGACATGACCCCCATGATTTCCAACATGAATGCCAAATTTGGACTCGTCTGACCTCAGGACACTTTGCCACTTTGCTACAGTCCATTTTAAATGAGCCTTGGCCCACAGAACATGACGGCACTTCTGGATCATGCTCAACAATGGCTTCCTTTTTGCATGATAGAGTTTTGGGTGGCATCTGTGGATGGCACGGTGGACTGTGTTTACAGACAGTGGTTACTTGAAATATTCCTGGGCCCATTTAGTAATGTCAATGACAGAATCATGCCAGTGAATGATGCAGTGGCGTCTGAGGGCCCGAAGATCACGGGCATCCAGTAAAGGTCTTCGGCCTTGTCCCTTATGCACAGAGATTTTCCCAGTTTCTCTGAATTTTTTGATGATGTTATGCACTGTCGACGATGAGACCTTCAAAGCCTTTGCAATTTGACGATGAGGAACATTGTTTTTAAAGTATTCCACAATTTTTTTATGCAAGCCCTCACAGGTTGGAGAGCCTCTGGCCATCTTTACTTCTGAGAGACTCAGCCTCTCTAAGACATCCCTTTTATAGCCAATCATATTACACACCTGATACCAGTTAACTTAATTACTTGCTAAGTGTTCTTTCAGCTGATTCTCTATATATTAATTGCTTTTTCAGCCCTTTATTGCCTTTTTTAACTTTTTGGAGACCTGTTGGAGCCAGAAAATTTGAAATAAGCTCATTTTGAGGATAAAAATGTAAAATGTCCCCCCGTTTCAACATTTGAAATGTTATCTATGTTCTATTGTAAATAACATATTAGCTCATGTGATCTGAAAGTCATTGCATTTTGATTTTATTCACAATTTACACTTCGTGCCAACTTTTTCGGAATTAGGGTTGTACATTCATCAGGATGTTCTCAGTTCCGCAAATGTGTTTTTGTAATAAGCCACTCCATAGTACAATGTGAAACATGCATATGAATGTGCTTATGTCTCATCTCATCATTAGAAACCCGATTAAAACCATGATTACTTGGTTCATATGGAAGTCCGTGTTGCATATTTGGCCAATATGACTATGTCATTTCTAGTAACAAGGGAGATTGAGTATATTTTGTTTCAAGGCGATTTTTGGTTCCTTTTTCATTAGTCATTCACATTAGCTGTTGTGATCCAAACAAGGAACCAAAAGCAGATTCAGGGTTCAATCTGCAAGGAAGTATTTATTCAAAGGAATACAGGGATAGTACAGGGGAAGCCTGTAGCCCAGAAAAGGGGAAGGAGCAGTCAAGCTAAGTTGGTGATGATGGGGGCGTGTCAGTGCCCAGGCCGGTGGCTCAGTGGCTGTCCTGGCGCAGAAGCCAGGTGGTGAATCCCCCTTGGAGAGTGAGGACTGCTTGATAGTAGAAGGGTTTAGCTGGAGCGCAATCCCAATCCTGGAGACTGATGAAGGTTTGGAAGGTGTTCCTAAAAAAAGTGATTCAGAGGAACGGGCCAGAACAATGGATAATAAAGGACACTTTCCCAACCCTGGAGACCGATGTAAAGGCCTGGAGGCTTGTTCCTATTAATGAGACTCTGAAGAGTGATTACTTTTTTCTTTATCATTAATTCATTGAAAACACAAAGATGAAGAGCTTTGCTCTATACTAGGCAACACAATGTGACTGGAAGGTTGAGAAGGGTATGAACCTTGACAATCCAGCAGTCACAATGAACTTATATAGACAGGACATGCCTCACTCACAAAAGGGGCGAGGCATACAGATCATAACACTAGGGAGTAAGGGAGGAGACGAGACAATAAATCAATCAAAGGAGACAACACGGTAAAAACACATGCAGACTGCTGGAACAGAAGGAACCAATTAAGCAAACACGAGGGTTGTGACTCTGTTAAACATTTTTCTATGTTGATTCAAGGACTTGAAATTACTCAGTGCAACATTAGCTACACCTTGGTCCCCTGGGTAAAAGTGCAGAAAAAACACAGAGGGCCTTTCACAGAGAATGTACTAGAAGTGTACGTTTTTTGGCTGCAGTTTTTATCCTTTAATCTTGTTTGTTGATGGTAATTATTCGGTTTAAGTGGACTTTCGTGTTATAAGAGCACATTTAATGATTTAGGCCGGAGGAAATCCATTCAGTGCAAAATTTGGTTTTGACTGATTGGTTAGCATGAAGTAGAATTAATACCGGGTAGGTCAGTTGTGGTACTGGGAAAAGTTTCAGGACAGTTTCTTATAGATATAGCGTGTTTTTGGTCTATTGCAGTTATAAGCATAATTGGATTCTTCCTGCCCCTAACAAGTAGGAGGTGGAAGTTCTCAATGTGGAAAAAAAAACAAAACATTGGGAGCCCTCATGAAAAATGGTTTTAATTTTGAAGTTTCTAAAGCATTGTAAGAAAAACATCTACACAGGTCATTCCCATTAATTTGAATTTTAGCAGCATCTGTCTGCTTAAAAGAGGTCTAACCAGCAGCATTGTAAAAAGGTGCAAAGAAAGATGAGTATAACAAGTTCCAAAGGGCCCAAGGTGCACAAATTGCAGGTACATCAGTCACTAAAACAGCAAAAATATTACCAGACATTTATGTCTGAACCAGTCTCAACAAAAGCAGCATATTATGAGCTTAAAAAAGTTGGATCAAAGTTCTGCCCCAGTATGCTAAAATTAGGTTGAATAGCCCACGAAAAGACTGCCTCCAATGTTGCATACTAGAGTCTTGCAGAGAAAGAGTAATACAATACAATAATAATAATAATAATAATAATTGGCCTCACCAAGCAGCCATCCCGATCTCGTGTTCAGTGGCAGTCAGAAGATGTCTGTTGGCTAAAAAATCTGTAAGTTGGACATTGACTTCTCTTTTTTCCATTTTTCTGTCCTCTGGGAATGTCAGGTCTGAAGTTGAAGGTCATATTTTCCCCATCTGAACTAAAAACAAACCTTACAGTTTTCTGGTTTTCTTTTCTTCTTACATCAGGTGCTGTGCACCCACTGGCACATAGCTACTGCCAACAGAATCTTCACTTACACTATTTTGCTTGCTGTAAAACAGCCATTTTAAAATCTGCACAGGAAGTGGCCTATAGTTTATTGCAGGTGCAGATGCAAATTTTCTACTGATTGGAGGACTGCATAACACGCATGACAAAACTCAAAACTTCGTGTTTCACATGCATTATTCCTGGGGTTAAAACATCCAGATGTCACTAAATGCAATTTTATATTTCACTTGACATGGAATGTGCTCTTCACATTGTAATAGGCAGTTTTTGTTTGATTCCTTCCAACTAGAGAACAGCCAATGCTGTTTCAACAGACTTTACTGGGGGGAATAAATGGATGTTAGTAAAGCAATCACCTTTGGCCTTTCACCTGTGGAGACCTGTGTGTGTGTGTGTGTGTGTGTGTGTGTGTTGTGGGGGGTGGCTTGTTTAATTCAAATAATTATGCTGCCTCCAATTTGAAATGACTGAGTGGGTGCCCAGCCTTCAAATAGCCCTGTCAGGTCTGGCTAGGCAGTCGCCACCTGTGCTATAACAGCACACACACAAGCCACTTCAAAGTGAAGGCTGTTGCTTTTGGTGACCAAAGGAATGCCGGGCCACCAAGGCCAAAGGATTGGGTCCTTCTGGGAACAGCAGATAGAAAAACAATCAAGTTTGTTTAGCTTTTTCTTTCTTTATATGGACATGAAGCATTTGTCTTGTGCATTGGTGGCCCCCGAGGGATGTGGCATGACTACAAAGAAAGAAGCCTTTGAAGAGAGCTGACAATTTCTTCATCTCTGATCCTAAAATCACACAGCACAAATTCTGAGGGGTGGTCTTCAGTGCATGTGCATCTGGGCGGCAGTGCGTGTGTGCATGCATTTGTAATGGACTGAAAATAGTGGTGCTTCCTTTTCCACTACAAACCGTGTTTCATTACATTTCTTGACACGTTCGCAGTTTTGGTAATTAGCAGTGCTGTAAGCGGTGCAGTTTTAGCTCAGTTGATTGGTCTGATACTGCCTATGTGTCCGCAAGCTACTGCTACCCACTCTCATTTTCTCACACTGCATCTTTCAGGAGTTGCTTCAATTAAATCAGATATGCCATGCTTGTACCTGATGGTCGACCATCCCTAACAAAACACAGCATATTCGACAACTACTGTTGCACTCGGTAGCAGGATCAGGTCTGCCAAATTAGAGGTGGAATGAAAACCCACACGATAATAGTTCTTCCAGAATAAGGCTGAACAAAGCTCTGCTTTAATGAAAATTCTGAAAATGTCAGTACGCAGTCTGGCTTTGACTCTATCGGTTTGAAATGATAAAGCTGTTTCAGAGGAATGTACAGTCTACCAGCAGCGTCTTATTTTTAGCTGAGTTTTTTTACCTATTGGGAAAGCATTAATTGTATGCCAACACATGCTCACACGCACATTCACTCACACACACACACGCACACACACTCACACCTATACAGATGGCCTCACAAAGGGTCATACTTTCGTACTTAAGAGCAGTGTTGGTCTGTCAGCACCTTACCGTGCCCTTAATTTCATTTGAATCCAGGTGATGCTTTCTCAGCCACAAAGATGTTGGCCATAGAATGAAGGTGAGGATCAGTGTTACTAGTCTTAGTCTTAAAGCTGTGCACCTGGACCAGAGCCCTCTATTGGAAAATTACTGTCATTTCAGCTCCTATAGTCATATGGCAACTCGTTCCAGATGGCCGGCATGGTGCATCACTTTCAGCTCACAGCTGCTCCTGACTCCCAGGAGTTGTCCAAGTGTGTGATTTATTTTCTTTAATTTCGAATTTTATTATGGACCTTATGCACATTATTTTTGTTTATGGAAAATGCCTGGGAACATGTCCATTGCTTCCTGCTGATTCTGTTTAAATGGTCAAGATATAAAACACCTCATAACCACCCCCCCAACCAAACCACACACACACACACACACACACAGGCATACAATCCAGTCTATATCACACATCGTAGTACAGAGATGCAATTATACAATGACCTCATGTTTTCTAAGACAAACTATTGTCAATACTTCTCATGGTATGAACACACCACTTTGGAGTTTAAATCAGTTGATATTTTGAGATACTGCCATTCACTAAGCAGTAGTGTTGGTGGATCTTTTTGGAATATCACACAATGAAATACCAAGTCAAAAGGAAAATGTAACCTCTCTTATGATCCCGGAATCAAATACAGCTGCAGAGTACAATCCAATTGTAGAGTTTATTGATAGTAAGATGGTAACAGTGGGATCGAGCCCAGAACAGGAAAGCACAGTTCAGTTCAGATGTGGTAGGTGAAGCTGAGTAGCAGTTGCCAATCTCTGGCCAGCGGCTTTTCGAGATGACTGCCTGATGAAGCGCACACTGCGCCATAGCCGAACTGTCACAAGACAGGAAGGGGAGTAACTTAGAAGGAATCCAGATCCAATCCTGACGACCGTTGAGGGATTGGGAACCTGTTCCTAATAAATGGAACAGAGGAAAGGACTTGTACAGGATTAACAAGTACCCGGTCCCAAACCTAGACCCCGAGAAAGGCTTTGGAGCTTGTTCCTATTAACTAAGCAAAAGGGAGAAGTACCCATAAATGACTGTCATTAAAGGTCACGTTTTACTTTCAAAAGACAAAGTTTTATTATTAAGTACTGGCTGGGTTTAAGCATGCAGAGCAAATTACAATTCAGCAACTTTCAACTCAAAGGAGGGAGTATAAATATAATCCCATTTCCAGAAAATGTTGGACGCTGTGTAAAATGTAATTAAAAACAGAATGCAGTGATTTGCAAATCATTTAAACCCTATCTTTAATTGAAAATAGTGCAAAGACATCATATCAAATGTTGACATTGAGAAATTTTACTGTTTTTTGAAACATGTGCTCTTTTTGAATTTTATGACAGCAACATGTTTCAAGAAAGTTGGGACAGGGGCAATAATTGCCACTGTGTTGCATCACCTTTTCTTTTTACAATACTCTGAAAGCATTTGGGAACTGAGGTGACCAACTACTATAGTTTTGGAAGCAAAATGTTTTCCTGCTCTTGCTTGATATAGGCTTTCAGCTGATCAACACTTTGCGGACTCCTTTGTCATATTTTTTTTTTTTTATAATGCGTCAAATGTTTTAATTGGGTGACAGGTCTGGCCTAGTTTACCACCCATGTTGTTACCAGTTCCATGTTGTTGTAATACGTGCAGAATGTTGTGCTTGGCATTGTTTTACTGAAATAAACAAGGCCTTCCCAGTCAAAGACGTCTGGATGGCTGTATATGGAACTCTACAACCTGTATATATTGTTTAGCATTAATGATGTCTTCACAGATGTGCAAGTTACCCATGCCATGTGCACCCCCATACTGTGATGGATGCTTGCTTTTGAACTGTGCATTGATAACAAGCTGGATGGTCCCTCTCCTTTTCAGCCCGAAAAACATGGCGTCCATAAATTCCCAAAATAATTTGACATTTTTGATCAGTCAGACCACAGGACAGTTTCTCTTGGTTTAATATTTGCGTGGGAGAGTTTTAACTTGCGTTTGTGGATGTAGTGACAAATGGTGTTTGTTAACAAGGGTTTACGGAAGTGCTCCGGAGCCAATCCAGTGATTTCCACTTCAGAATCTCATCTGTTTTTAAGGCAGTGCTGCCTGAGAGCCCGAAGATCGTTGCCGTTGAACATTGGTTCTTGTCCCTTGTGTAAAGATATTCCCCTGGATGCTTTGAATCTTTTAATAATATCATGTACTATTAAGAATGAAATCCCTAAATTCTTTGCAATTTTACCTTAAGAAACGTCATTTTAAATTGTTGAACTGTAACCCCAATTCCAAAAAAGTTTAGATGGTATGTAAATAAAAACAGAATGCAATGATTCGCAAATCTCATAAACTGACATTTTATTCACAATAGAACATAGAGAACATACCAGATGTTGAAAGTGAGATATTTTACCATTTCATGAAAAATATTAGCTCATTTTGAATTTATCATCATTATTTGATGTTATTCAGCCCTTCTGTATTGAATGATTGAGTCAATTAATTTAATTTTATGAAAATACAGCCCCCGTAGTCTCTTCATCTTGGTGCCTTGCCCAAATGGTTTAAATAGTTAACTAACAGTGTGGTTGAATTAGATAGATAAAAAGTAATAGAGAAATTTTTTAGACTGCTAAACTGGTTTCATACCTGCCATCGTCTCTGCCACACGCTTCGGTGAGGGGCTGGGCCTCCATGGCGATATAGTCAGCTGAACTGGCAACGAAGATGGGGCAGTTTAACAGGCTGTAGTTCTCTGCCTCAGTATTCTGCTGATGCTCAAATACTCTTGGATGCTGGTTTGGTCCAAGTCGAAGTCGACAGCTGAATGAGTGAACTTTTTTCGGACTCACAGCCACATATGCAATTTATTTGATAAAAGGAGAGAAAAAATCACAGAGATGATGAGGGGGTTTTTGGATTGGGTGCCTGTTTGTGTAATCCTCTTAGTTTTTGGCAAAGTAATCTACTACTAATGTTTATGCTGTCCTGAATTGCAGCAGGATCAATCAAATACTTAAAAGATACTATGTGCAACTTTTTACGTGCAATAATTGCTTTCTATTGCTGAAGAGTGAACACACTGTAACATAAATTGACATAACGTTAACATAATGAGACGTCTCTTGGCATTCTTGGTTGTCTGCAATGGCCTATGACTGATTTATATGCATCAGGTATCGTGTCAAATTTCCCACAAAAATCCAAGGGAAATGATGTTATGGGTGCTCCTGGAAAGCCACAAAGCTAGGGAATTTTCTCATTTCTGAACCTAATATAAGGTCGGAAATAGAGTCAGTTAATGTGAGGAAATAACCAGCAGCACCCACCACAACACAGAGTACAGCAATAAATCCTCCAAATCTCAAAACTAAGGGTTACCAAAACATTAGCAAAGGCAGACCTTCTAGACTGCATAGCAAACCTTTTCTTACTGGAAAGTGCAAGTTCATATTTGACTTACGTTCATGTGAGGGTCCGCCCAGGAGGATGTGCATCCAGACACTGACAAGCAAGTAGGGAGATTTTTTTAGCTTAAGTGTGGCATTTTAAAATCTTTTAATTTCCATTCATTTCCCTTTCAGTTGCTGTGATGGAAGCTATCATGTCAATAATGACATGTGGCAACACATCGTCTTTATAGTATTCTATCTTGTTCACGAACTGTAAGCTTTATCATCCAGGAAATTTAGTTATGCTGACATTGCTGAACCTCCTGGTGAAAGCTACATGAATAGCGATTGACGAAGCTGGTTAGTTCACCAGCTAATGCTCTTGTATCATATAAATATAGACAGTGTAGCTAGCATACAATGATACAGTAATGGCATAGTTCAAGGCCGCTGGCCAATATTGTGCTATTGTGCTATATTGCTCGCTAATAATTATATCACCATATTTAATGAAAACCAATAAAAAAAACTCTAGTCAAACTATAATGACGTTGTAACGTAAGTTCACTTCATCAATTATCATGATTCCACTGTTCAATCACATTTAGGCTTGTAATCAGTGCCCAGGACACTCGCTCTGACTGACAGAATGTGAGTGCAAGCATGAGCCACATAATACTGGCTGCAGTTCAGTTAATTGTCACCAGTGTCCATAATGACAATGAATTTCTGAAATTCATACTGGAGCACCTTTAAGACAAAATTATCTGTGTTATCTGTGTATTTAAGTTCCTGTGTTTCCTTTGGTGGATTGTTGTCTAGTTCTTTGCGTAGTGCGTTACCTTTCTTTGCGCTCTCATACTCTTCTTTGCGCTCCAAGCCTGTTCAGTGTTATTTCTAGTCGTCTATCTTTGGTATTATAGAAAAGTAAACAATAAAACCGTAACTAATTATTTGGGATTGTTTTCCTTGTGTTTAGTGACTCTTTTTGTGGCAAATTCACCTGTTTGTAAATGCCACGGATTCCCTCCCAGTACAGACCTTGGACCTGTCCCTGACCAATGCTTGACCACTTCTTATTGAATTCTGTTCGCCCCTTGCCTGACTCAGACTTCCACTGACCACTCTCCTGTGTGAGCCCTGTTTTGTTCTTAGGTTTCTGCTAGTGCCTACTGCAGCATAAAAATCATTATTAAAGTGCCAAGATATTTTTTCTGTGGTTCTGCGCCTGATTCCTTCACTTAAGTTCATGACACAAAAAGGCATATTTTGCTTTCTGAGGGTTATGAAAACTGAGGGTGCCAGTTTCACAGACGGGTGTAAGAACAGGTGGATCTACCTGCTGGTTGTTTTTGCCCGACGCACCTCTGGCAGTGCTATTGATTAAGCTTAATCCTAATTTCATTGTTTTCATGGAGATTCTACTTAAAAAATTCAATTTAGTCCAGGACTAAGCTTAATGCATGCCTGTGAAACCGGCCATTTTTTAATACTGTCATGTAAATCCATAGACATGCATGAATGAAGACTGTGGAAATGTGAGAGGTCTCTTATAATTTCTTGATTCAAAAACTCTATACTTCCGCTAATGCCTTGATGATTGACAGTGCTGCAAAAGATTAATGTGAAAATCATCTTTGATTAGAAACCTTACACCAGGCTCTAGATACCGTACAATGTGTAAGGTTTACCCACGGACATTTTGTTGCAGTCAATTTTGAAGTTAAATATAGGCATTACCTTAAAGGACTTAATTCCTTTGGGTTGTGGTTACCTGTTAGTTCAGTTTGGAGAAACAGCAGCAGTGACCTGGTAGTGCGATATACTTTCCCACTTCGTAAGAACTGACATGCCCAGGCTCAAATGACATTCACTGACTTGTTTGTGTTTATTGATCTTTCTTTTCTTAAGGATTGTGCACAATTTTAGGTCTCTTGTCACTTCATCCTTCATGGCATTGCGCCTTCCTCTGTATTTTTCTTGCTATCAAGCTAAATTTGTGTGTTCATTTCTTCAGCACACAATAACACTCTATAATGCAATGTTCAGATATTCAAACATTGTAGATGACAGTACATGCAAGTGCTGGTTTTAGGAAACAGTACTAATTTATGGCCATGACAGATAATTGTGGCTAATCAGTAATTGACAAGTACTTTGAATAATTAGCACAAATTGTATTATATTTCTATCACAAATGCATAATAAGCTCCAAATGAAAAAGTAAAAATTGAGGCATAAACTCCTATCATGCTGAAAAAAAGGAACTGCTTTGGAATTCTTATATTTAAAAAGGGGATATTCACTTATTCACCTGATTGAATCAATTATGGAAATGCATAAAGGAAAGATTCAAGCTCAAAGCAAAAGCACTGAGCTGATTTTGGCACGTGGCACTTCTTACTTCTTTGTGCTGCAAGTCGATGACCTAAAATTATAAGAATAATAAAATTTACAGAGAAATGAGAGCACACATAATAAGACAAAATCCACTTTTATCATTTAGTCCTACCCACTAATCAGGGTTTACAATTCAGTCTCAGAAGGTAATATAAAGCCTTGTCAGCTTGCCAGTGGCAGTAAGAAGAAGGGGATTCACCTCATAAAAAAAATTAAGACCTAAAATTTATTTCTGAGTGTGAAGGATTGCCAAGAAAAAAGGGAAATAAATGTCAAGTTATTTTTAACTCCTATCATCTTCTTTGCATTGCTCCTTTCATCTTTAGAATGAACTTGACAAATCATTATGTCATACAAATATTAATAATTACAATAATACAAATCACGTAATTATTGTGAAAAAAAAAATCTGGGGGATGAATGACCTCCAAATAATGCATTATAGGAATTTAGTAAATTACAAGTAAAATGGGTGGGAAACAGTATTACTGGCATGGCAGTGTGTTTGATTGATCACAACGCCTGGAAATACTAGACGCTTAATTAACTTTTTGTTTTTTTGGCGGGGATTCAAGGACTCCACTACAGTACATTAAGTCTACTTATTTTGCCACCTTTATTACTAATTTTGTTATTGCTGCCTCAAATATAGATCTTCTGAATTTTTAATGGCTCCAATCAAGCCGATCTACATGCTGTTTTGTTCCTTGTCATTTGTATATGCCTTTATGGCATTAAAGCTGTCATATTTTTAGTTGAGCAGCACATCAGCTCCTGGCAAATGGGTGGCTGCATTATTTTGAGAAGGTGTATAATATATCTTCAATTAACAGCTAGAACCTTGTAGATTCGTACAGCCAGTTTGGAATTTGAGAGTTCGAACAATATCAATTTGAACATCAAATTTGTATACATCATAGTCATGAGAATAAGATTTCCAATATAATTTAGACTTTGGGACTTCCCAGTCCTGAAACAAATCACAGAATATGTTTGGTGAAAAACTATCCAAGCAGGATGACTCATCTGTCCTGAATCCAGAACGATAAAGTGCATACTATCACGTTTACATCTTTGTTCGTATGTGGAACTCACAGAGGAGACTAAGGGCTCTATCTTTCACCCTGCCTTACCCGTTGCCACTACCCGCAACCCGTGAATTACGCATTTAGCAGCTTCCACTATCCCTAAACGATATCTTGCGGCCACACTACCCGCTATGCATTATGCCTAATCCTTTATTTGCGCCTGGAGGTGTGCCCGTGGGCGTGTTTATGCGCTTTCCCTAAAATTGCTATCTTGACCACACACTTTAGGGAAAGCGTATAGCGGGTCCTAAAACCACGCGCTACCCGCATTTGGGCTTTTACAAGAGCGCTATGCACTGACACTCAGCAACGGAAATTTTTTCCTGCGAGAGCGGCATTTCAGAACTCTCTTGAGAATTAAGGTAATTTCGGCGACAAGTATGTACACCTGTTTTTGCAGCACGGTCGCGCAACTTGCTGTAAAAAAAAAATAGACAGCTGTCCGATTGGAAAATGTAAACGGACGAAACCACGTACTTGTCACCAGAATTACCTTCATTCGCTGAAGAGTTCTGAAATGCCGCTCTCGCTGGGGGGGAGTTACGTCGCTGAGTGCCAGTGCATATACCTAATTTTATTTTTCTAAAATGGGATTTTGTTCTATGCTTCATTTCAGACGGGAGAGGGAGTTGGAAGTGCATGGCGAAACGCTTTTTTTTTTGAAGTTTCCATCACAAAAGGGGTAGGCTTGATTTATTTATTTTTTTACTACAAACCGAACATTGAACAATATGTCAATGTCAAATAATAATAATAATAATAATAATAATAATACAATTCATGATTAACTTAACAAAAACAGATCCTCCCCTGACTGGATTTGACCTCATGCACGGGCAATTTAACCCGTCAACGGAGAAAGGTGGCGACCTTCCTCTCTCCATCACGGGTTTCGGTTTGAGGATTTGGGATAAGCGCAGCCTGCTCCGAAAGGCAGTGGCACCTGGCACACTGATTGGTTTAACTGGCGTAACGCCCAAACCACGCCTATGCATAATGTAACGGGTAGCGCATGTGTTTTAGGGATATAGGCAGGTGTGCAAGATAGCGACTTTCGCGGGGGAACGCCTCACCTGCCTATATCCCTAAAACGCCTGCGCTACCCGTTATATTAAGCATAGGCATGGTTTGGGCGTTACGCCAGTTAAACCAATCAGTGTGCCAGGTGCCATTGCCTTTAGGAGCAGGCTGCGCTATCCCAAATCCGCAAACCGAAACCCGTGATGGAGAGAGAAGGTCGCCGCGTTTCTCGAAGACGGTTAAATTGCTCGTGCATGAAGTCAAATCCAGACAGGGGAGGATCTGTTTTTGTTAAGCAAATCATGAATTGTATTATTTTATTATTATTATTATTTGACATTGACATATTGTTTAATGTTTGGTATGTAAAAAAAACAAAAAACATTAAGCCAACCCCTTTTTGTGATGGAAACTTCAAAAAAAAAAAAAAAAAAAAATGCGTTTCGCCATGCACTTCCAACTCCCTCTCCGTCTGAAATGAAGCATAGAACAAAAATCCCATTTTAGAAAAATAAAATTAGGTCTATGCACTGGCACTCAGCGGCGTAACTTTTTTCCAGCGAGGCGGCATTTCAGAACTCTTCAGCGAATGAAGGTAATTCTGGTGACAAGTACGTGGTTTAGATCCGTTTACATTTTCCAATCGGACAGCTGTCTATTTTTTACAGCAAGTTGCGTGACCGTGCTGCAAAAACAGGTGTGCGTACTTGTCACCGAAATTACCGTCATTCGCGAAAGAGTTCTGAAATGGCGCTCTCGCTGGAAAAAAAATTACCGTTGCTGAGTGCCAGTGCATAGACCTATTTATAATTAAATTATTTTTCTGTACTGAATGTAGCCCATTATTTTGTCGCTGTTAGATTGCATGGGGGAGAGAAGCCGTGTGTTCAATTGCCACTTGATTATTCTTGAATTGGAAAACGTGTTAATAAAGGGAAACCATCTAGAATTAGTCAGGACTAATTGTAGTCAATAAAGGGATGGATGTTTTCCCCCAAATTTTCAGGTCTAGCGCCGGCTCTGATATTATATATAATATATATCATTAATTTTTATTATATATAATAATTATATACTATTATAAAAGCGAAAAAAATGATTGATACAAAATACAAACAATATAGACTTACCTGAAAGGCCCAGGTAGCTGGTGCGCTGGTGGTACACGCGTTCTGGGCGTCTTCTATTATTTAACTGGCGATCAAGGCGATTTAGTACTATCTCTGCCATTTTCTCAGGGGTTCAACTGAGGCTAAAGCAAGGTGGCTTTTTATAGGCGAGTTAATTAGGAAGTGGAGCCGCATGTGCACGTCCACATGTGTCCAAATGGGCCAGATTGAAGCCGCCTGGGCACACTCTTGTAAAAGCCCAAATGGGTAGCGGGTGGTTTGAGGACCCGCTATACGCTTTCCCTAACGTGTGTGGTCAAGATAGCAATTGTAGGGAAAGCGCATAAACACGCCCACGGGCACACCTCCAGGCGCAAATAAGGGAGTCGGCATAATGCATAGCGGGTAGTGTGGCCGCAAGATACCGTTTAGGGATAGTGGAAGCAGCTAAATGCGTAATTCACGGGTAGCGGGTAGTGGCAACGGGTAGGGCAGTGTGAAAGATAGGGCCCAAAATTTTCTCAGATCAGGAATCAATCCTAAAGCTTTATGTTTTGCATAATAACTGTACAAGAAAACAGTTAAAGCTCTTCATTCATTACAGATTAAAGGTTATCAGACATGTCCCTTTGCCAGGGAATTAAACCTTTGAAGAATCTGATCTTTACAATGTATTTAAAAGCATTTTCACATTTCCAAGATGATGTAGTAGAACTCCTTTGCTTTAATACCCTAGTAGTGATTAGGCGTTTTCAGGCCAAACAGTTCTAGGGTCTCCCTGAGAGGAATTGCCCACGGGGGGATTCCCTGGAAAGAATGCATACACCTTTTAGGGCTTTTTTTGTGTTGGCTTTCACACAACCAATAGGAATCCCCTGAAGTGACGTTATCAACCTACAGTTACATCACTCAGGGTTCCTCCAGTGCTGCGAAAGCTCTTACTCAGTAGTTGAAAATAAAAAAGTCCCGCGAAACTATGATAATTCACAATTCTTGCGGTGCAGATACAATAAAAAGGGGAGTTCTCAGACCTGTGAGAAGGTTCCTCTAGTCTGAAAATACCTACATCAGCATTAGAATACTCAGTTCAGAACATTATAATGCAATTTTATCTGTCTGAAAAGGCTGACACTTTCAAATTGATGCTTACTTCCTGATTCTTGACAGTGTGTCCAGCTGCTTGATCTTGGACCAAATGAGATGATTATTAGAGAACTAATCCCTTATTTGTAACTGAGATTATATAGCACGTTTGGCAGCATAGTGGTGCTCTGGGTAGCATGGTCACCTCACATCATAACCAGCTCCCCCAAAAAGAGCAACCCTGACCAGGAATGCACAAGTTTGTTACTGGATGGTCAGATGATATAACACATGACAGGGGATAGCAATTCCCTGAGTATTGCCCCTCTTCGAATACACACAGTAATAGTTCTCTGCAATGAAATATACGAGGAACATCAGGCACTTGTGTCTTATCCCATTTGCTACAATGAGCTTCAAAATTCATTGGACAGAGACACATTTTTGGTACTTTGGTTCTGTTGGCTTTGTCAATCTCTAGATCTGAATCCAATTGAACATGGATTTTACATGCTGGGGAGGAGACTGAAGGTAAAAAGTTCCTAAAACAAACAAGACTTGAAGACACCTGCTGGACAGGTTTGGCAGAGCATCGAAAGTTAAGATATCCAGCATCTGATAATGACTATGCGTCACAGGCTTGAGCAATCATTGGATGCAAAGGATAACTGTCCAGGACTGCTCAGGTTGGCCAGGCACTCTTTGCATGGAGTTTGCATGTTCTTCCTCAACACATTCTCATCCCGGACTCGTCATATCTTGACGCTACCTGCCCAAACGTCGATATACGAGGCAGAAGGAAGCTTTTGGCGTCATTATTTGAGGGTTAGGGTTAGGGTTCGGGTTAAGGATTAGGGGTTAGGGGTAGGGGGTAGGGATTAGGGGTTAGGGGGTAGGGGGTAGGGATTAGGGGTTAGGGGGTAGGGTTCGTTTTACACTGGCATCGATAAAGGACGCTAAAACTGACCTTTTGCCTCGTATATCGACGCTTGGTCAGGTAGCGTCAATATATGACACGTCGAAATGAGAATGGGCTCGTTCTTCCTATGTTCGCATGGGTTTCCACTGGGCACTCCAGGTTCCCCACCCTGAAAAAACATGAACTTCTCTGACCAGCGACCCTGACCAAAGCTCCAGCTTTAAAACTGGAGTTGGTTCATGGACGCAGCACTGTGGTTGCCACTGCTCCCAAGTAATAAGGATGGGTCATATGCAAAAGATGAATTACAATGAACAATAATGAGTTTCTTAAATTAAAAATGATTACTTTATTATGTCGCCCAAAAATGGAGAAAGGTGATGGGTGGGGAGGCTACTTCTAAAGGTCGCTGTAATTTCTGAATTGTTCAATCATCTCATTGCCATGGTGTCCTTCCAAAGTCAAAGTGCTACAGTACACAACCCAAAAAAAAAAAGTGTCACTGTCCAGTGAATTATGGTGCTCTCAAAGTCATGGCAAAACAGTAATATTAGGCATGTGAAGGTGGGGTGTTGGGATTAAGTAAATTTGTATTTATTTGAGGTTGCACAACAAAACAGTTCTGGAATCTGTGCATTGTAGGTTGGATAACATGTCTCAAATAATTGCATTTTGTGTTTGCTGGATTAGTCAGCTATGATGTGGCTGCAAGAAAGTGCTGTAAAGAAATAGCTTCTCATTTTAGCAGGCTTATCTGCCAAGCTGGTAATGAGCACTTCATTTAGTCTCCTATATTACAGTTTCATTTTATCATTATAAACATTTTCAGACCAATTACAGAGGGCTGCATTTAAATATGGATGTATACAGTGCATGAGCGTATACAACATACTGATATTAGTAGGTCTTAGTAGAGGGTTTGGGAGGATTTTATTGGAAAAGTGCAATAATGTCCAAGACCTATGCCAAATGTACAATGCTATCGTTCCTGGCTGTCCTTACCTTTTGCTCTTACGGAAAGGTCAATACATTCACTAATTTTCATTAAAATACAAGAACAATTTTGGGTTGTTTTCTGCAGCTTAATTTTTAGAGCGACCGAAATCATTTTGCCATCTTTCTTTCTCTCCTACAGTAAACTATTTTGTCCCAAATGTAGTCTAATTATAGAAACAAGCATCACTTGCTGATGAGAATTAATATGACAGAAGGGATCAGCCTGACCCAGTGTATTTCATTGAATTTTCAAAGACATTTGTAGATACAGTATCTAGCACAGTTCTGAATAGTGATGTACACAATTAAAAGCAATGCTGTCAATAAAACATATGCTGTCAATAAAACACATTGCCAATAAAATATGCCGGCAGTTTATGAATGTATTTAACAGCCATTTTCTTGTTTAATTCATCAGGCTTCTATAAATATGTTGCAGAAAGAATAAAATCCTCCTTAGTTAGGTTTTATAAATCATAATTCTGTGATCAAATTTCACATTTTTTGCAAGCACACCCATCAAATTTAATTAGTCATATCATAGCCTTTTGCATTATGAGATTGAGACAACCAGTGCTAAAAGATGGCTATTTCAGGATACCAATTGTACATGTGCATGGATACAAGTCTAGTTACAAACAAGATTACACTTCTCTCCTGCAATGGAAAATTAACCCTTCCACCTGTTAAGAATAGATAAAAAAAAAATTTTAATGAATTTTTCCCAGGTGCAAACCAGTTCCACGCCTGAAAAGGTCAAGACGCACGATAAAATTATGGGATTAGATTAGAAAATTATGTGCATTTCCATCATTTTGCTATAGAGAAAGAATAACCACGGTTAAAACAATGAAAACTTAACTTGTAAATTTGAAATGGCATTCAGAAAAAAAGCCTTTCTAAAGGGTCAATGGCAGTTCTTTTCCACTAACCTGTCAGAAAGCATAGCTCACTCCTGTGCTTTCTCTCAGTGGGTAGCCCCCCAGGGCCATATCGTTGATCCAAATGTCCCGGCCACATATGCCAGCCCTCTTCATGCACCTACAACCTTCCCCTGCTCCTTTACGAACTCTAAAATCCAGGCTGCTCCCTCCTTTTTTGGGCATATTAAGTTCTATGCAGCCAAACCATGCCCCAGAAGCAACATCAGCCATTTTTTCATCAAGCAAATGCAAATGGCCAGCATTGTATTTTGCATCCGTAGGGGTATTTTATCTATGCCCCCTTTAGCAGTAGTTTATTTCCAGCAGGGCTGGATGCGCAGCCTCACTCAACAGAGTGCAAATGTGTGAATAATCCTGAATTATAAATAAGAGAGGGCATAAAAGCGCATCTGCCAAGTTGTGGTGTTTTGTTACAGAGTCGTGTAATTAATGGTGTGCATGCAAATCCCTCCTTATCGAGCCATATTAAGTTCTACACCTTCCCCAAAAACCTTCACAATCTATCTGTCAATCCATCACAATCTATCTGTCATCATGAAAATATACACATATAGCACCATTCTCGGCTTCACAGCAATGTATAGCAGCAAGAAAAACTTGCAGACAGTAAAGTAATATTAAATGTCACCAACAGGCAATGATGAGTCTCAAATTATTAATTATATATTTATGCTGTTTAATAACCCTGCAGATTCAGTCTATAAATTCTGACAAGGTTGATATTGACATTTAGAGTAGGGGTGCTTAGATTTACCATCTGTGCGCATCGAAACACAATGCAGTTCACTGTTATCCTTATAACTGGTGACAATGGCACAGTCATCCACTTTCTTCAGCAATCAATAAATTAATTACATTCACAGTAAACATGTTCACATTACCAACAGTAAGTGTAATGGGTCAGCTTGTATCAAATACCATATAGAGGCTGCAAATCTCCCTTAAAAGGAAAAAAAAACTTATTTTTCTTTGTTTTATTTGATTTCATTTTTTTTTCTTTCCACAGCAAGACAAACACTTTGTTACTCAAAGGGTTAAGTCAGCATTACTGACAATGGGAGCTCATTGGCCAGCTTTGACAGCCTCACCCAGAGACGGTGCTGTATTTTGCTGCATATATAAAAATTATTTCCTCAATATGTTTGAACTATCAGCACAGGCATAGTATTTTATTCAACAAAATACAATTTGTCAGTTTAAAAGGAGTCCATGGCCTTGAATTCGCTCAGTGCTTGTACAGGGGAGATGTGCTTCTTCTGAGAGCCCCTTCGAACACGGGTCTGGCACTCCTCTGGCTTTTCTCTCTTCACGAGGGGCTTCTTTTCGGGGGCCTTCATGCGCCAGGACACGACGGGAGAGTTGACGGCCGCAGTCCCGTGTACCTTCTGGTACTTGGTGGAGGCCACATAAGATGCCTTCACCGTAAGCACCACAGCATTCATCAGGTTCTTAGCAGCCTGAATGAGGGAGGTTGCACTGTCCAGCTGATGAAAGAGAGAAAGGGGAGAGGTCCCTTGTTCCAGTAAGTTATTTTTCATCAGGCGAACCTTGTTTGAGGGAACACATCTACCGTATGTTGTGATTACAAACCACAGGCCACAGAATTATTGCTATTAAAACATATTCTAGCCCCCTAAATGTTACAGCTGAAGCTTCAGAGTTATTTCTGTAGCATTTAATAGGTCTATATTCTGATATAAAAAATGGATACACCTATAATTTTGCAAACTCAAGACCTAAAGTGTCTTATGAGATGCTGACTGGCATTACTTTCGTTTATTAGCCTTCACAGTTAAGTGTTTTATGCATACCATAACATGTTATTTGAGCTTGAAAGAGAAGTGGAAGTAGAAGGCACATTAAAAAAAAACAAACTGTGCACGTGTGCGTGTGCACGCGTATGCGTGTGTTCGTGCTGTGTGCGTGCACTCGACAAGGGGAAATTAACAATAATATGAATTTGTACCGAAATGTATTACTGTGATGTGGGTAAATAAATAAACAATCATGTCCATTGAGAGGGACTGGGCAGCAGCAATTTGTGTTAAATAGATTCTTGGAACTGCCAAATCTAGTTAAGTAGCATTTGTGGGGAGCACACTGTTCCTGGCCATTATAACTACTCGGTATGACCCAGTTCATGCTGTTTTTCTGGCAATTAGTCACATTAAGTCAAAGCTCATAGCGAGCTTTGTCAATGCAATCAGTGAGACTCAGGAAAATGTCCAAGTTCCTGTGTCAAACCTTCGCCTCAAATCGGTGGAGATTTTTTTAAGTCTCAGCTATTAAGAAGTGAGACATTTAGAGTCTCTCGGAAGAGGTGATAGCAAGAGAGTCAGTGACGCATCACCTGTCATTTTATCACCATCTTTGGATAAATCATCCTGGTATGAAAACACTGTGAATCCTGCCTTCGACCAGTTAGCCAGGCAGCTAACAAGGTAAAATCACCTCCTAGAACATACTGCATGAACATTCGGCAGCGCTTCTTTAAATCACAAATTCACGCTGTAGATGATGACAGGGTGACTGTCTCTATTTCAGACATTCAAATAAAAAGTACTGTTGCTATTACGATGACTACTATTGCTAATACTACTACTAATACTGCTGTTGCAGCTATTACAACTACTACTATTGCTACAACTAGGACTGCTGCTAATAGTACAACAACAATAACAACAACGACAACTACTACTACAAATAATAATAATAATAATAATACACTTTGCTACTTCATCTCCTATTGCGAGAATGGAAGTCATTCAAAACCTTTCCAACATTTAAAGAGCTTGAAAAATAAATACTCTGTCATTTCCTCATGTGATTGATGCATAGCAATGAATCTTTTACGGCCACATTTCATTCCGAAGCATTCATCAAGCACTTTGAATTGGGTGACAGAAATCAGGTCCATGAATGGAACATGATGGAGTGAAATAAATAAGTCCACCCAGTGAGCACAGCCATGATATAATCACACAATTCAAATCTGAAAACCGCATGACAATGAACCATAATTCACAAAATATCACTTATGTTTTCAGCAAGCCATTAGCAGAGCTTGTAATGGTCTTGAAGGTCAAAAAAGAGAATGTCATTTTAAGAAAGCGAACACAGGGCCCAGTCTGGGAAGACAGTACAAAACTGTACATTATTTCTCAGGTTTGTTAGACTGTTCTTTCACCATGTACATTTCTGGACCAGATACATTATTGCACAGTTCGCATCTACTTTATAGAATGGAACGACATTTCTGAATAGAATACTAATAGAGGTGCAATAGTTCTATAAATAGAAAGTGAATTTGTGGGCTTAAACAGTAGCGATGACTTAGGAGAATCAAGCACCTCCTGGTCATTTGTACAGAATGTTGTTCATCTTTACCGATCCTGCACTAAACATGGGAACCTGCAGTTAGGTCCATAAATATTTAGACAGAGACACAATTTTCATTGTTTTAGTATTGTATGCAACCATGGTGGATTTGAAAAGAAACATTCAAGATTTGCTTGAAGTGCAGATTTTCATCTTCAGTTTAAGGATTGTGTCAAAAATATAGTCTGAAAAATGTATGAGTTCCACCCATTTTATGTGCAGCCCCTCTCAGTTTTAGAGGCTCAAAAGTAATTGGGCATAGTCATTGATAATACTTAGAGGCAAACTCTTTGCTGTCAATGACTGTCTGAAGTCCAGAACTCTTACACATCACCAGACAATGGGTTTCTTACATGACCATGCTGCGCCTAGCCTTCTCTGCTGCAGTCTTCAGTTCTTGACTTGTTCTTCTGGTGTTTTGCCTCCAGCAAGTGAAATGTATGCTCAGTTGTAATCCCTCTAGTTTATGTGCAAATTGCTAGATAGAAAAAGTCGCATTAGTACTGAAATCCCAGTCATATGTGTATTAGTATCACTTAATCATTTTCGTCTTATGCTACGAATACTTACTGTAAATGACAGCCTATTCTCTCAGTAACCTTTATTGTCATTTAGTTAATTCGAACAAGCTTCCAATCCAAAACAGGATCCAGGATTGGGACCGAGTTCAAGTCAACTCTACTCAAGCCTGATCATCAACTCCAGTTTTCAAGAACAAGCTTTCAATCCTAATCAGGGTCCAGGGCTGGGACTGGACTCTTGTTAACCTTTTGAAGACTGCTCTCTTTGTCAAGTTTGTCAGGAACAAGCTTCCGACCTTGGTCTGAGTCTGAGACTGGGACTGCGTTCCTTTCAAGTAACCTCCTCCTTACTGTGAGCAGTTCAGTGCTGGCGAAGCTGACAGAACTTCTGGCTGCATCCTGGAAGCCACTGGCCAGTGACTGCAGCCCAGCAAAGCCTATTACAACTGTGCTGAACTGTGTGTCATTATCTTGGGGTTCCAACCCCACTTATTCTCTCAGAGTTTCCGTCCCCTTCATTACCATACTGTTGTCAATTAACTACCAGTTGAATTGCATGTCCGCACTTGTTCCTGGTCCGAACCATAATGTTTCATGTGTTCACTTTCAATGAAATTAGCAGGGCATAAAACACACCTGGCCATGAAACAACTGAGCAACAAATTGTCCTAATACTTTGGTCCCCAAAAAGAGACCTCTTTTACAACAAAAAAATGCTGCAATTCCTGCACCATCAACCCGATTTCTGTTGTGGTAACCAGTGGTTAAAGTGGGATTTGACAGGTGGGGGAACCCTAAAATTTGGTGTCACGGCGCAGTGGGGGAAAATGACACAAATGATTGCAAATAACTGTATTCGCTTTATTTTTGGCCCATTGGAACTATGACATTGAATTTTCGTATTCACATAATCAGGAAGTGGGCATAACAAGAGGAAAGCAGTGATGAATTTGGCTGAAAATTTGCAGAATAATGGGAAGTATGACAGTGAAGATATTCTACTGTTACAGTATTTTTCATTTCCTAAAACAGTAAATCAAAACAATTACATAATTACCAAAATGAACAAGTAACAGAAATCTATGAATCTTCTTTGTGATTTCAAGACACTGTCCTTACAGTGCACACATAAACAATATTCTATTTCCTAAATGTTCTGATTTCCAATGCAAAATTATGGCTAGATGTATCAAGATGGATCTCAAATAATTTTATGCTCTAATGCAGTTAGCGACTATGCTTTTGGGAAACGCATCCCTGGATAGTCCAGGACACTGTGATGCTGCGAGCATAATATAGCTGGCTTGCCAGCTACATAAAAAACCTGCTGCTCAGCGCAATGATTTTCAAGTTGCTCTGCTACTAACTAGCCAGCGACTGGAGATGTCAAAGAAAGATATGCACAAGTTACGTTACTGCTGAACCAGAAACACAAACCAACATTGCTTGCATAACTATTGGTGCAATTGAGCCTTTGTCAGACTTTGACTGAATCGCTAATAATTTTATTAATGCACTAGCTAGCTGGTAAGCAGCTTGGTTAGCGTTTTGCACTTAGCCTAAAGCAGCTAACGTTAACCCTTTTTAAATTTAAATTCTTTTAGTTGGCCGGTTTGAATTGTAGAATATTACAAAACTTCACCATCAACTTCAACTTAAGTTAATCCACTTACTTTGACTATAAACGCCATTTCAAACAGACGATTCCTCGCATGCTGGTACTTGACCGATGCACTCACTCAAATGAAATACAGCATGATACAGCTGCGTTTTAGTGAAGGCGGGGCTAGCAGAGACTGATGTTGCGCTCTGATTTGTTGAGCATCTTGGTGCTTTTGAGAGTGGCAGGCAGACTGTAATTGAAAGCAGCATGCGAGAATGATCTGTAGTCCACGGCGCAACTGTTAAGGCGCTTTCACACTGGACGCGAAAAAAATTTTTTGCACGACAGATTACATTCAAAGTCAACGCAAGGACGCGAATACATGTCGCGTGTATTGGCGTCTTTGCGTTGACTTTGAATGTAATCTGTCGTGTGAAAAATTTGTTTCGCGTCCGGTGTGAAAGCAGCTTTACTCAAATAAATATTTCAGTTCAAACTAAGGTGGCGGAACGCAGTTCCGGACCGTTCTGGCCCACTTTAACCCCTGGTGGTAACCCTCAAACTGCAGCAGAATGTCCTCACTTTCAAGTCATATTTATTACTTAATTACAAGTCCAATGCTCTGCGGTCAACTGCTATAATAATAATAACATTGTCAGTGTCCAAACATTTATGGACCTAACTGTGTTTGCAATGAGAGGTATTGTTTTTGGTGGTATCTTTTTTTGTCTGTCTGTCTGCCTGTCTGTCAGCAGTCTAAAGCAAAAATGGTCTGATTAAATCACATAAAATTTTCAGGAAAGGTGTGCAGTGGTGAAAGGATCACCTAACCAAATTAAATGGATTAAATAGACCTAATTGGGTTAAAATCAAAGTCAAAATCACCGTAAAACCAAAAGTTGTTTTTTTTTTTTGCAAGAAGTTCCTTAAGCCCTCTCTGCAGACAGAACTGCTCAACTGATGTGCACTGTTGTGCTATCCTAATAATATCAGCTAGACATTGAGTAGAGGCGAAACGTATATCGTATATTCATGAGGAATCATTGACCGTAAACTATTTAGAACATAGACTTAATAAGTCCCACCACTGTTGCCCAGGAATTGTATGAATAAAGCACCACCTCCAAACCTAATCTGCAAACAGACTAACATATTTGTTAATAGCATCCATCCTGAAAATCAGTATTCAATTAAGAACACGTTGGACTTTGCTGGTAAACTGGATAATCAAACACGCTATGATGATGAAATTCCCATGTCTTTTGTCTTCTCCTTGTTTATAGAGGTCCTGTTGGATGAAACGATCGAGTACATATTAGACCAAATCTACAATGAAAACAAGTTGAAACCAATTGCAAGCAAACTGATCTTTAAACGTCTTCTTCTCTGAGTAACTAATGGAACAGTATTCAGTTTTAATGAAAAATGCACAAACAAGTAGATGGCTGTGGCATGGGCAACCCTCCATCTCCGGTACTCGCTAATATTTTTATGTGCAAGCTGGAAAATACCATCCTCACAGGACATGAGCCACAGTTCTATGACTGATAGATTGATGAATGTTTTTCCAAGTGACTGAAGAATGAGCCTGACAACCTACAAAACGCCCTGAACAACTTTCACCGCAGCATCATCTTCACTACTGAACAAGATCCCAACCATTTTCTGGATACAGCTTTCCAGTACAAAGATGGAATATTTGAAAGAAGAATCGACAAGAAACCTGGAAAATTACCGTCACACTGGTCGTCCCAAATTCCCACTCAGTGGAAACGCAACACAATAACAAACGCATTACACCAAGCGAAATGCGTGACCACAGACTGGGACGCTACAGTGAAAGCGATCAAGAGCTCATTCATGACAGCAGGATATCCTCACAAATTTACTGACGACACCATCAATAGTTTTGAAAATCTGCAGGAGAGCGAAACCATTATGCCAACACAGTGGTTTGAGGATAGGCCACTTATCTCCATCTGCCTGCCATTTTGCAAAGCAAATGAACAGCAAAGCTAAGGTTTTCCCAAGAAACTAACCAAATTCACACAAGGCCATTATAGAGTTGGAATTCCCTGGAAAATCAAACTTTTTTTTTCACTGAAGGACAAAAATTAGCATCCTTCACATGCAGTTTACAAAGGGACATGCGTCATTTGTGAAGAGGGATATATAGGCGAAAGTTTAAGTAATTTTGAAGTGAGAACTCAAGAACATGAGGAGTTAAATAACTCTACTCTCTCAGAACTGGCACGTCATTCTACTTCAAACCCTGGTCACGCTTTCTCCGGGAAAATATTGTAATCGCGCAAGCCAAGCAATGGGAACGCATGCGAACCGTGGGAGCTCTTTTAATTGGAAGATTCCAACCCAGTTTGAACAAACAAGTTTTTGCCTTTCACTTAACTCTTTACTCCGGGGAATCACCTGACAACAATTAACTCAATGGCACCTCTAATAAATATAAAAAACACTTATTTGCATCCCAGTTTTTACACCTGGAAGATGAACACAAGTTTAAAAATGTTTGTTCCTTTGAAAACAACAATTTTTATCATATTTTACCTTGTTTAATTAATGCTAATATGCCTGATGAAGAACTAATAATAATAATAATAATAATCATAATAATAGGTCCAATTTAATATCAATTTTGTTGGCAGTCCTGCATTATACTGATCCCAATTAGTAGTATTAAGCAGTCAGACAAAAAGTGGATGGCACATATACAGCTATTTTGGGCATTTGCTGACTGAAGGTGGGATGTTGCCATAAAAAAATAAGCCATTAATGGAAATATTCAGATGAGGAGCAGAAAAATTCTCATGAGCGCGCATGTGACGCATGTAGGGGAGCTAAATCTGAATGTCATGCCGAATGCCATATGTAATAAAAAAGGCAGCCCATAAAAAATGACCAGATTGTTTTTCTTCAGAGTCAGTAAATTTGTGAGCACTCAGATACTGGAATCTATGTGCACAAGAGCTGAAAAAGTGAGTTTTTCCGAGTATGTCCCTTTCAATACTTTTACTCATCAGTGGAACGTATTGTTTCTCTATTGTGTTGGTTGGGATGAAAGGTAGCCTTTTTTTATCTCTTGAAGATACTCTGCATGCCTAGCCTAGGAACCATTTGAATCTGCAAGCTCATGTTTCATTACACAGTAGAAGCGTCTGGCCACACTTCCATTTAGACTGATTTCCACCCAACCAGTTTTTCGTCGTAGTTTCGTCATTTATCCAACATGGGATGGGTTTGACACAATGAGTATGTAAATGAGCGCCATTGAAGCATTCTCGTAAACAGTCAAGATAGTTAACACTGATGTTGAACAGTCTCTTGAATCAGCAATCGCAACAGTATCAAACAGACTGGACAAGATATTTTCTCATAAAGGAGAACAAATGACTGGAGTCAAAGCTTTATCTGATAAGAATGATGTGTTTGCCGTACTTCCCACCAAACTTGATAAAAGTTTAATTCTCCAGCTGGCCCCGCTCATCGCCAGGAAGAAAACCCAGTGGCTATTGTTCATGTTGTGTACAAATGGAAAGCGTTGGTTTCTAAATTTTATGTCATTCCAAACATGAGTTTATTATGTTTAAGAGCCATTTCGTGAGAAAATGGCACTTTTTGAAGAAGTTGAGTAGTTGACCCCTCTGGAATTGAATGAAACTTGGCACATAGATAGATACTGTTGTCTCACGGAAAAAGCCAAATTTTTAGGTCCGTATCTCACTTTGCCTGCCGGTAGCGCCACCTGGAAGCCACTAAAGTGGCTCAGTTTTGCTGTTGACACCACATTTTATATGAACTATCATGACTTAAGCATACACAGTACCAAATATGTTATACTTTTATCATGATCTTTGACACTTCAAGTCCGGTTAGACATCAGTACCACATCAGCGCCAAGCTGGGTAACTACGTTATTGAGCCAGAATTATTTGAAAAACAATAAAAATTGAAAATGGAAATGGGAATAAAATAATATTCCAGACATATACCAATCTAGAATGCTTTATTATGTGTTTACTCACAACAAGACTATCATTTTCAGTGAATAGTACCTTGGAATCTTGCTGAGTTAGTGCAGCGGATGGCCGGAAAGATGGTCGAAATTGATTTTGGTGCATGTTTGCAGTATATTTTCTCAGTAACCCAGATATGTACTGTGGTGGTAAATGCCATTTGTTTTGCTTTTGGAACTCTATTTTCAGGAATACCAAGCATTTCTTTGGTATTATCTACAATTTCAAGCTAGACAGAGCCAAAGTTGGAGGAAAACTCAAAAGACCATTTCATAGCAGATTGTGCCTATGTTTAGGTGGCATTATTTTCTTTACCCAGCAAGACAGCAAATCTAAAGTTCTCTGGGTACATATTCCCTTTGGGGTACATTACAGCATTTGTAAAATCTCAACGGTAGTATTTTCAGTGTAGATGATTTTCAACATCAAAAGTTGGAAAATATCACCCCCAGGGGGTGCTGTAGGTTGGATGCAAGTACTGGCTATCCCCAGCAATGTACCAAAGAAATTGTTTTTGAATTGCGATACACACAACTAGTTTTCTCTGAAAATGAAGAGTTTAGCTTGGCACTATGCTGGGTGGATAGCTATCTGACCAAAGGTGGCACTCTAAGAAGCTAAACTTCTACTGACCTAATATTCCATATTCCCAGACATATAACAAAATGTCTTTTGACATATAAGGACATGCACAGTTATACATAAAATTCGAAATCTCTTTGGTATAAAGCTGGGTTGGTTGTAAATTGTAAAAGAATGCTGGTGGTGATTGTAGCATTGTGTCAACATGCAAGAATCTTACCAGTAGTCAGTACAGTGTACAGTTTTGTACTGTTGGTGCGTTTTTCAGAAAATAACAAATGCTCAGCATTTTTCCTTTGCTATTAGAATTAGTGAGCAGGCTTCAGTGTTAATTCTAGGATTTCCTAAGGGCAGGGTGCTTAGGTAAGAAAAAGGGCACAGCAGTCGTGTCGAGCGAGTGGTTGTCCTGAAAAAGACCACAGAGTTCGTAGTAAGCAAGCAGCAGCCTGCCAAGATAAGGGCAGTTCATTTGTAGTGGTAACTTGAATGCCATCATTCCTAACACCAGCCCATGATGTCTAGCCTACGGGATGCCTGCTGCGTGGGAAGGTGGGCTTTCTTTTTCAGACTTCCCATTTTGATGCGTACCAAGCTGTGGGTGTTGACGCAACTATTGTGCCATATACCGTAAAGTTCCGTGTATACGGCGCACTTCTTTTTACATCGGGAAATATGAAAAGTTGGGGATGCGCCTTATCTACGGGAACAACAGAATCGCGGCAAAAGTTCCGACATACATGCAAACGTACACCCGATTTTATAAGGTCAAACTGGGGCTATATGCGCATGTGAGTTTGCACAGCTTAATAAATGGAAAAAAATTCACTGATTCAATTTTTTAAATGCAGGATTTAAATTTTTATCTATGAATGAACTTTTTCACATTTCACTTTCCATGATAACGTGTAGCAATGCCACATAATAATGTAGCCGATTCTCGGGGAGGCACTAACATATTAATTTCTGTGCATTAAATTGCGATATTTAAAATTAGAAGTGCTATCCGCCTTTTCATGGCTCCATTCTGTGTCGGTAGCCCCATAATTTTATACCATCTTCCGTTGCTATTTTCCGTTGTTTAACTGATTCTAGATCAGTTGGCTGTCAAATTGATCAGCTGACATTACGCACAGTTCAGGAACAAATCGGATTCTGCCGCGAAATGGAGGAGGTTTTTGAAATATGGGCGAGTGATGGGTAATGGGAGACGCGAATCTCGGGGAGACTACGAGGACCTGAGGAATACAATATATTTTAACATTTCGTTAAAATACAAAAAAACTACTGTGGAAATAGCACAAGGCCACGTTTCAGACTGGGACATTCACCATCTGCAGTAACTAAAAAGAGCATCTCAGCACCCGTGAGATCTGTCCTTTTATTTATATATTTTTGCTTCTGGATTTTCTTTTTTTGGCAACCAAGACTTTTTTGTATTTTTTTTCGGTGGTCAAAGAACATTCACTTTTTTGTTTTATTCCATATGGATTAATTTTGGATTTTCTGTTGGCATATGGATATTTTCATTTTAAGCGCTCGGAGGTGGAGAGATTTTGGCTGGACATTTGAAAGAACTGGATCTTGGTAAAAAAGTAAAACCCGACTGACCGCAAATTTTTTATTTTACGGGGCTGGACTAAAGAAAGCGATTGTGTATTGCCTGTGAGGTTGGGTGTTGCGCAATATAGAGGGGTTGCAAATATTCGTTGGTCTGCGCTGTATTTCTTTCATTTGTTTTTTTTTTAAGCGGTACTAAATCCACTTAATTTTCATGATCAAGCGTATCCCATGTTTTATTTGTAACTTAAACCAATATACATTGGGGTGAATGTTACATATGGTGGCCAGTGCGGGGACCTTGATTGTGCAGCGATTTTGTACGGATAAAGAAAAAAAAATACTACCGTTGATTTATACCTGGATTTTTTTTTTTTTTGGTAGGCGAGAAAAAAAATATGGAAGATAATATTGTAGGCACAGACTTTTTGCGAACACGGTTCTCGCCTGGTTTTGCAAACCCTGATGTCAGTCTTGGGCCTTTGTAACGAGAAGAATCCTACTCAGGAGATTGCATCTTGGTTGAGCTCTTTGTATATTTCTGATGATAATGCAGAGATTTATGATAATCAAGCTGTTGATGTTTATGCTTCTGATGATGATGGTGATGATGAAGAATGTGATATGGTCCATAAAGATGGCAGGGATGATGGTGAAAATGAGGAAAAAGGTACTCAATCAACTGCATTTAATTATGCTGAAATTATGAACAACTTTTCTTCTCTAAATGAACAATTCAGGAAATTGGATACTGATTTCAGAGATTCTGTAGCAAGCATGTTAAACAGAGAGGCAAACTTCAGGGCCTATGTTGACTCTAGTTTAGCCAAAATGGAGGATTCTTTATTAAAAACATACAAAACTTGGAAAAGAGCATTGTAAATTGTCTTCTCTACGTGAGAGATGAGCAGTGGAAGAAGCAACTTAGCAGGTTAAGACAAAGCAGTACTCCCATAATGCAAAAGAACCATCGCAGTGTCCACAGATGTCAGCCCTATCTCTGCCGGTACAACATTTAGTCTGCCTGGTGCATCTCCTTACTACTCTAAACCTCCAGTTCGACTTGACTTTCCATCTTTTGGAGAATCTAATGAGACCTCTGATGTTCTTAACTTCATAGAGCAGTGTGAAAACTTCCTTGATGTCAGACCTCTCCCTAATAATGAGCTTTTAGGGGCTCTGTCCACTGTCTTGAAGGGTCCAGCTCACAGCTGGTGGAAAGCTGAAAAAAACAAAGTTCATGATTGGGCCTCATTCAAAATAGCCTTTATGTCTGCTTTCCTCCCCACTGACTACATCAGTGAAGTGGAAGAGAAATTGAGGGCCATGGTGCAAAAAACCAGACCAATGCCTTCGAGATTTCGCTTATGATTACCGGGCTCTGTGTCTCAAATGGAAGCCAGATGTGCCAGAGGAGGAGATGGTAAGGCGTATCCTCAATAACATCAACCCAAAGGTGGCAGGCTGCCTGCGTGGTACTGTGACAACGGTGGCACAGCTTGTTAAGGTGGGCTCCATGGTTGAGAGAGACTGCGCTGCATCCAAAGATTACTGGCAAAAGGTGCAAGGGAGTAAAGATAAGGCTGGAAAGAAAACACCAGAGAAGACACATCCTCAAAAAAAAAATCATCGGCAGGGTGCTCTGTGGTGCAACACCGGAGCTGTAAAGGCAAAGAACATAATCTTCTTTTTTAGTCCCAATCACTATCAGAGGAATTAAAGGGGAAGCGGTTGTGGACACGGGAAGTACCTTCACACTGATGAGAGAAAGCCTGTGGAAACAGATGGCCCTCCAAGGGGAAGCCTTTCTACCAGCAGAGAGACAGAGATTTGTGATGGCAGATGGGACCGTTCATCAAGCCTTGGGGAAGAAAAAAACTCTGTTTTGACTGGCATGGGAGGCAATGGAATGTTGAAACCCATGTAATGGAGGATCGTCATCTTGCTTTCCCACTGATTGTGGGACTAGATTTCCTCTCCAAAACTTAATCCTCAATCTGGCAAAAGAACAGCTATGGGCTGAAGGAGAAAAAGGATACACATATCATTCACTTCTGCAACAAACCCCAGAGGTTGACTCATGGAATAAAGTCCACTGCCTCACCTCATATCAGCATGTTAATCTTTATTATGCCTTACCTCTTGGACAACCATTTCCTGCTGGACCTCCACTCTAAATAACGAGACCTTGCAGTCAGATGACACAGACTATCTTGAGGGGCTTCAAGGCTCATGCAAGACTGGCCTTCCGTCACCTCCAACATCCTGGGGAAAACTAAAGAAGCACACCATCTTCACCCAAGATGAAGTGCCTGTGAGGTCCAAGGCCTTTCTGAAAAAAAAAGATAATTGAGGAGCATGTAGAGAAAATGCTAAAAGACAATATCGTTGAGCCCTCCCAGTCTGCTTGGTCCTCCCCAGTAGTTCTTGTGAACAAACCTGATGGATCCTATAGGTTTTGTGTAGACTACCGGAGAGTGAATGCCAAGACCCTACCAGATGCATATCCAATGCCAATCATTCATGACATCCTCGAATCATTGGAAGGCGCCTCCTGGTTCAGCTCATTGGATCTGCAGTCTGGATACTGGCAGGTGGCTATGGATGAGGAGAGTAAACCAAAGACAGCCTTCATAACATCTCTGGGTCTACTACAATTCAAGTCTATGCCATTTGGGCTCCATAACGCCGCTGCAACTTTTCAGCGTTTGATGGAGAAGGTCCTGGCAGAGTTGAGGGGAAAGATATGTTTAATATAGATGACATTATCGTGTATTCCAACACTTTCGCGAACAACATCTAAGGGATTTGGCTGCAGTTTTTTGCACGGCTGAATGCAGCCAACCTCAGCTTAAACATGAAAAAAGTGCCACTTCTTTAAGCCAGAGTTAAAATTCCTGGGACACATTGTGTCTGGCAGAGGAGTTGAGGTTGATCCAGCTAAGACGCAGGCGGTGGCGGGCTATCCTGCTCCTAAAGATCTGAAGGCTTTGCAGCGCTTCTTGGGACTCGCGGGCTGGTATCATTCATTCCACATTTTGCTGATCTGGCTGCCCCTCTGAATCACCTGAAGCGGAAGGGAGTTGAATGGGATTGGACAGAGGAATGCCAAGATGGCATGGATGCACTGAAGCAGGCCTTGAAAAAATCCTCCAGTCCTTGCCCAACCCAACCTATCTTTGCCCTTCCAGGTACACACAGATGCCAGCGAAGTGGGTCTTGGAGCCATCCTAACTCAGGAACACCACAGAGGGTGAACGGGTTATTGCGTATGCCTCTTCCGAGGCCCTGAGCGCAATTATTCCACCTCTGAAAAGGAGTGCCTGGCTGTGGTGTGGGCTGTGGAGAAGTGGCGTCACTACTTGGAGGGGGCAGAGTTTGATGTCTTCACATCATGCTCTGTCATGGGCTTTCAATTGCCCAAAGACCACCTCCCCGTCTCACCAGATGGACCCTCGGCTGCAGCAGTTCACTTTTAAGGTTCATTAAAGGGGTGCCTGAACACTGGGCCCGAAATCCAGGGTATATGAACCTCTCTCTGATTCATCCCAATCCATGTCTTACAGTCTCCCCCAAAAGGTTATTCAGATCTACCACACTCACTCTGTGAAATTGCTCAAGCTCAGGAGAAGGATCAGAAGATTTGTGACCTGAGAGAAGAGATCAAAGTCATCATTCCAATCGAGATTGGCTTTACCATCTCCCCAGGGGGTCCTATACGAAGAGTCCCACTGCCAGATCAGGGGAGAAGTACCAGCTGGTGGTTCCTCAATCACTCATTCCTGAGTTCCTCTTGCATTACTTTCAAATCCCTTGAGTGGTCATCTTGGCAAGCTGAAGACGCTGTTTGGATCTTGGAGGTTGCCTGGTGGCCGAGTGTACGCAAAGATGTGTGGGAATACACAAAGTCCTGTACCATCTGTCAGCAATACAAGGCAGATAACACCAAGCCTTCAGGATTACTGCAGAGCACTGAAGTTACCGCATGAGATGTTGGGAATGGACCTCATGGGGCCATTCCCTAGAAGCAAAAAAGTCAAACTCTTATCTGCTGGTGATTGTTGACTATTATTCCAGGTGGGTGGAGATGTTTCCCATGAGAGACAGCAAAACGCCTCGCCTCATCAAGATTCTCCGGAGGAAATCTTCACTTTCGATGGGGGGTACCACAGTTCGTAGTGTCAGACAGAGGACCGCATTTCCTGCCACCCTCCTGATGGATCTCTGCAAGACCTGGGGGTAGTGCAAAAAACTAACAACTAGTTATCATCCACAAACCAATCTGACAGAACGCATCAACAGGACATTAAAACCATGATAGCATCATTTGTCGGCCAGCACCATGACACCTGGGACCAGTGGCTGCCGGAGTTCGCTTTGCCCTAAATACAGCCCAACATGAGGCTACTGGTAAAGCCCTGCTGAGCTTGCTCTAGGAAGGAAGCTCCAAGGTCCACTGGAGAGATTCCTAGGCAAACCACCATCTCCAGACCAGCAGTCTTACAACTTATTGGAAAGACAACAAAAAATAGCGGAGGAGGTCAAAAGGAGAGTAGGAGTGCACCAAGCCAGATAAGTGAATATAATTCCCAAGAGAAAAAGAAACGCTTTCAGGCGGGCGATTAGTCTGGGTCAGGGGCTCACCCTTCTAAGGCCGGTGAAAAAATTTTCTGCCAAGCTAGCACCTAGGTGGGAAGGGCCAGCTAAATTGTTAAGAAATTGGGGCCTGTTAATTACCGAGTAGAATGGAGCTCCCCACATGACAAAATGGATACTGTAAATGTGGTTAATCTTAAAGGTTATTATAGTTCCTCACAATAGAAGCCTATGGCTGGAGGGGGGGTCTATGTAGCAATGCCACATAATAATGTAGCCGATTCTCGGGAGGCACTAACATATTAATTTCTGTGCATTAAATTGCGATATTTAAAATTAGAAGTGCTATCCGCCTTTTCATGGCTCCATTCTGTGTCGGTAGCCCCATAATTTTATACCATCTTCCGTTGCTATTTTCCGTTGTTTAACTGATTCTAGATCAGTTGGCTGTCAAATTGATCAGCTGACATTACGCACAGTTCAGGAACAAATCGGATTCTGCCGAAATGGAGGAGGTTTTTTGAAATATGGGCGAGTGATGGGTAATGGGAGACGCGAATCTCGGGAGACTACGAGGGACCTGAGGAATACAATATATTTTAACATTTCGTTAAAATACAAAAAAAGCTACTGTGGAAATAGCACAAGGCCACGTTTCAGACTGGGACATTCACCATCTGCAAACTAAAAAAGAGCATCTCAGCACCGTGAGATCTGTCCTTTATTTATATATTTTTGCTTCTGGATTTTTCTTTTTTTGGCAACCAAGACTTTTTGTATTTTTTTCAAAGAACATTCACTTTTTTTTTTATTCCATATGGATTAATTTTGGATTTTCTGTTGGCATATGGATATTTTCATTTTTTGCGCTCGGAGGTGGAGAGATTTTGGCTGGACATTTGAAAAGAACTGGATGCGGTAAAAAAAGTAAAACCCGACTGACCGCACGGACTTATTTTTTTTTATTTTACGGGCTGGACTAAAGAAAGCGATTGTGTATTGCCTGTGAGGTTGGGTGTTGCGAATATAGAGGGGTTGCAAATATTCGTTGGTCTGCGCTGTATTTCTTTCATTTGTTTTTTTTTTAAGCGGTACTAAATCCATTATTTTTCATGATCAAGCGTATCCCATGTTTTATTTGTAACTTAAACCAATATACATTGGGGTGAATGTTACAAACGTTAATGCAAATAACCATCGTAGAAGCATGGAGCTACAATGGTAGAATGCAGACAGAGAGGGATAAAGGCTTAATTGCAGAATAGAAGTCGTGTCTGACGCGCCATTTACTTGTCTCTAGAGCTAAGCAGCTCGAGCTTACTAAGTGCCCTAGTGCAGCTTTATTGTGCAATGTGGCATTTGGTTACGGCTCAGCACCAGCACGGCAGTTGTCCTTTCAAAGTGTTCCCTGCAACTCCTCAAATAACTTCCCAATGCAATTTATACGTATCACTCTGATGCATCGAAAAACATGCACGCTGACCTATAGTCCATTATGTAGCGTGCACGCATCTACGGCTCGAGGCTTTCCAAGCTACCGTCTTACCTGTCACTCACGGTAAATGATTATGACCGAGTTACATAAACTACCATCAATGAACTTACCTTTCGTTGATGGCTATATCCTCTGCATTAACAGTGTCATTTGTTGTATTCTGCTTCTTTGAAAATTGACATTTCTTGACGATAAATGAGAATGTATGAACTGACATGTTCCATTGAATCATTTAAATGGTGCGTTAATCCCTCCGGGCGAAACAATAGAGAGTGATTAAAGGGATAATTCGGATTTTTTGACATGAAGTTGTATGACATCCTCATTAGCAGTGTCGTGCATAAACAGTGACTTCATTTCCACAGAAAAGAAAATGTCACTCCATAGATTTGTTCTGCTTTTTATTAATTCCTGAATTGCGAGTCATTTCTCCTTCTTGGTTGTTCCAACCTGCAAGGAAAAATAGAAAATAAAATTTGTTATAAACAGTGCTGCTGTTTCATCGTAACTGCGCCGGTTGCGATTAGAATTTGCCGGGGGCTATTGTGGACATTTAGCAGAAATTTTTGGAAGTAGAACCAATATATTCCCGCCCGATAGATAGTGGCATATCCGTGGGCATACGCGCTGTCGGCATTTTGGTTTATGTCTTGTGTCTTGTGCCTTCCATTTTTCGCCGATGTCAGATGAATAATCACTTCTCATGGAGGAAGTTGAAAAGGAAAGGAAAAAAATAGGACAAATACATGCTGCATTCTAGGAATATTTTGAGGAGAGATAATATGTATGACACACGCAAGATCTGGGTGGAAATTTGTATGATTTTTTTTTTTTTTTTTTGACAAGTCCCAAAGTCGGGGTGCGCCTTATAAACGGGTGCGCCGTATACACTGAATTTTATGGTAGGCTGTAGCCAGCTATTTAATTCAGAGACAGACAAGCTCACTATCAATGGGCCGTAAACCGCCCTGTAGAGACCCAGGATCTAGTGTAGTAGGGCTTGCCTAGGGCTCGACTGGCTCCAAGGGTAACATCGACCCAGATCGAATGAAGAGGGCCTTGGATAGCTGCTCAGGGCCAAGGCCAAAGAGCACCTTTGGCACGCACCACCAGGTGCCACCAACCCACAGTCCAATTCCAAAAACAGACTGAGGGATAGAGCAAGTCACATCCTGGGTTGACGTCATTTCACTTTGGATAACATGAAAAGTATAAAACAGTTTTAACTTTTGTACGAAACATTTTGTCTTCATGTACACGGTTGTGTGACTAAGATTCTTTTTCAGAGTTCAAATCATGGACTGTTATTTTATACAAGTGTACGTATGCTGTTGATGCATGTCTGTATACATACTTATGGTGATACTCCTTTTACATTAGTTGTTTTTTGGCTTTTTTAAAATTTTTGAACTGGTCATGTTTTATAACTTGCTGTAAATTTCTGACTGGGCTGAACTTGGTATGAAACATCTATTGTGTGTTTGTAACGCTACAATCACCACCAGTTTACAACCAATAGAGTTTTATGCCAAAGGGATTACAAATTTTATGTATAACTGTGCATGTACTTCATATATTTCAAGAACTTTGGTATATGTCGGGGAATACGGAATATTAGATCGGTAGAACATTAGCTCTTTAAAGCGCCGCCTTTAGTCAGAAAGCTATCTACCCAGCACAGTACCAAACCAAACTCTTCATTTTCTCAGAGAACTAGCTGTGTACATCACAATTAAAAAAAAATTCTTTGGTACATTGCTGGGGATAGCCAGTACTTGTATCCAGCATACAGCGCCCCCTGAGGGTGAAATTTTCCAACTTTTGATGTTGAATATCAACTACACTGAAAATACTACCATTGAGATTTTACAAATGGTGTAATGTACCCCAAAGGGCCTGTGTATCCAGAGAATTTCAGATCTCTATTTTGCTGGGTAAACAAAATAATGCCACCTAAACACAGGCACGATCTGCTATGAAATGGTCCGTTTTGAGTTTTCCTCCAACTTTGGCTCTGTCTAGCTTGAAAGTTTAGATACTACCAAAGTAATCCTTGGTATTCCTGAAAATAGAGTTCCAAAAGCACAACAAATGGCATTTACCACCACAGTACATATCTGCGTAACTGAGAAATTATACTGCGAACATGAACCAAAATCAATTTCGACAATCTTTCCGGCCGTCCACTGCACTAACCCAGCAAGATTCCAAGGTACTATTCAGTGAAAATGATAGTCTTGTGGTGAGTAAACACATAATAAAGCATTCTAGATTGGTATATATCTGTGATATTATTTTACTCCCATTCCCATTTTCAATATTTACTGTCATTTTGCAAATAATTCTGGCTCAATAAGGTAGTTACCCAGTTTGGCGATGATGTGGTGCTGATGTCTATCCAGGCTTGAAGTGTCTTAGGTCATGATAAAAGTATAACATATTTGGTACTGTGTATCCTTAAGTCATGATCGTTGATGTAAAACTGTGGTGTTGACAGCAAAACTGAGCCACTTTAATGGCTTCCAAGTGGTGCTACCGGCAGGCAAAGTAAGATATGGACCTAAAAATTTGGCTTTTTCCGTGAGACACCAGTATCTACCTACGTGCCAAGTTTCATTCAATTCCAGGGGGGTCAACTGTGCACCAAATGTCAATCTCTCGTGGAATGGCTCTTAATAAGAATTGGACATGAACCATATGAGTTGGAACTTCCTACCAAGCCTGGTAGCCTACTGATATGATGATATGATATCGTCGGCCTGCTGATAAAACCTTGTATCTTCAAAATGATAAACTTTACAGGAAAAAAAAAAAAAAATAAAATAAAAAAAAATAATAAAATTATAAATAATATAAATATATAAATATAATTTAAAATATAGATAAAATAAAAAAAATTTAATTTTGCATGTAAGAATAGTGGACATATAAGTTTTTGTTTCTTATCAATTTAGAGAAACAAGGTTTTATCAGCAGGCCGACGATATGTTTATTTATTATAGTGACTTGTTCCATATAAATATACACACAATATTAAAAACAAACAAATAGAAGGAATCCAGCCCCAACGGCTTACAAGTCACTTCATACTTAAAATAATGAGAACTAATGTAGCATTCCCAACTGCAAAACAGCTACTGAAACATTAATAATATACATCCTTAAAAGCTCGTACACCTGACAAATTATCCAACTGACAAATTAAAATAAAGACAACAGGCATTTTTCATATGCCTCTTGAATAAATTTTGCCACCAGCTTATATTCTGAGTTCATAAGAAAACAAAATTTTTGCTCCAGAGAAAGATCAGGAAATTCGGGGTATGAATTTGCCGACTGCCAAAAAAGAGCCTGTCTCTCAGTACTATAAGCAGGACAAAGACAGAGAAAATGGATTTTATTTTCAACAACATTGCTACGCTCTTCCAATGGTGTATTCGACCATCTGCCTGTTTCTATATGTAAAGGTAAAATGCCAGATCTGCACTGGTGGTCACAGACACAAGTTTGCTAACATTAGTAGCTAAAAGTGTTGAGTTGACAACATTATGAACACCAATACAAACAAAACAACTGGTCATGATTCATGCTGCTCTTTGTATCCCACCATGATTCAGTGGGAGGGTAACTGGTAGTTTCGCTACTTTGGCTTTTCGCTACTGCTCACTATGTTTTTACTACTATGTCTAAGTCTGTTCGCTGCTATAATCAAACAAAGATTAGAGCAAAGATTGCTGAGTATTTCTTTGAAGTAAATCGATCATAACACATCAACTTATTAAAAGTAATAAAGCTATGGAAAAGCCTCTAAGTAAACTCTTTTACCAGGATTTGTTAATAGCACAAGTAAAGCTAAAAGTTGGACTCCAGTGCACAAGTGTTTGTTGCCGATTCGATCTTTGTTTGATTGTCCGTATTGAGTCAGAACTGGAAAAAATATTCTCAGCTGTAATGCAAATGTTTTTTATAAAGTTTTATTAATGATTTGTAAGTAATGCCTATGTTGCATTTATTTATAGTATCTATATCTTATCTATAGTTGCGGACTTGGACATTGAAGTGAAAGCACAGTGTGCAGTAGCGAAAAGCCAAAGAAGCGAAACCATCGTAAACCAGTGGGAGCTAGCGTGGGGCTTGACACCATTTGTTTTGCTTCTTTTTTTTGTTGTTGTGACCTCACAGCACTTGAGGTGGCATGATTGTCCAATATGAGGTTTATGCAAATAGATTTTGTCCTTATTGTTCTTTACATCAGGTCATAAGATCAAAATTTGGGTGTGATACTAGTTCTTAGGAAGTTCCAAGATAGATGAGCTGACAATTTTCAGGTCTGTGCTTTTAAGGTGTTAGGGCTACACCAAGCACACCACCACCAAGTACATCAATGCCTCAATCTGACTGTCTGTATCAGATTTGAGTAAAATTATTCAATTCAAGTTTGATAGCATTTGTGTGAAATCAATGAATCCTCTCGGCCCAACAAGCCTTGGAATTGGATCAAATTGTGATGGTTGAATTGGAAAGCTGACCACAGAAGAGATTCTCAGATCTTGGAATCTCTTTCGTATACATTTATCCAAAACTGTGAAACAGCCAAGTGCTGGAGCTTGAAATAACTTAGACTCCAGCCAGCTTGTTCTCCAGGTCTACATTTCTGCTCTGTCGAGGTTCTTCCATTCAACACGAATGGCTGGTGAATTCATTGGCAAGGGGTCAATCCAAGAATGTACTTATTTTGCCATTATGACACCAGATGAGCAATGTTTCTGAATCTGCACAAGCACCATCTTCTGTGAGGATGTTATTATGATACAGTTCAACCAGCATCAATAAAGCACTGAACAAGCCAAAACAGTGAAGAAAACCCCTGCAAACCATGACCGTGGTTGACCTTGGTTGACCCTGGTTCAAGTAACCGTGGTCAACCCTGGTCAAACCATGGTTTTGACATTTTTGTTAAATGGAACACCATGGTTGACCTTGGTTGACCTCAGTTCACCATGGTCACCATGGTTAAAGCATGGTTAAAAATGGTCTACCATGGTTAACCATGGTGCAAAAACTCCCCAAGCGGGTGCAACCATGCTTCAACCATGGTTGGCCATTTTTAACCATGCTTTAACCATGGTTGACCATGGTGAACCGAGGTCAACCAAGATCAACCATGGTCACGGTTCGCTGGGGAAAGAATGAGAATTTACTATTCCCTAGCCATCAGAATCCCTGTTTTAGTGTTAGAAAAGAGTCTCCACCATTAAGATTTCAGAGAATCTCAGCAAAGCCTCCAACATCCTTCTTCCATTATTATTATTTTTTAAAAATATGGTTTCCATTAAAATCAAACTTGAGAGCAGAGAGCTGTCGTTAGGGATACATTTCTTCAGGTAAGATATTGAATTAATTTACTATCCCTTGGCTACTTTATGGCACTACCTATTGAAGGGGCAAGTGAAAACAACAAAAATATATTCATCTGCTGAAATACCATTTCCTGAAATGGTATTTCAATCATGTCTGCTGTGGCATGCTTTATAACAACAAACTATGCAAAATCGAATCAGTAATGTGTGCTGGCACAGGAAAAAAAGTAGCAGAAATACAGTGCCAGTGATCCTGCTGTGAATCCATGAATCAGGCAATCAACATTTTCCCCATCATCCTCAGTCAGATTTTTGTATTAAATTGAAGTAATAATGGGCACGATCAGTGGAACAGCATATTGTAGGGTGGCTGACAAGCGAGCCACATACCAAATCAGGCCAAAGCAGCTGGCAATTCAGCCCCCACAAAAGCACTTTAAGCTCTGTAATCCCAGTTCTTTCTCCAGCCCTCTCTACTGTCCACCGATTGAAAACATGGCCACTGAGCTGCATTTGATAAAATTCTTGTATAATCATTACCAGCCACTACAGGGATGCTGGTATTGTTTTCAGTTGATCTGCAGTGTTTATATATATGGGGGTGTATCTGTTTGTGGACAATTGTTGTGAAAACAAGAGCACTGAAACGTTTACAGATGGGGTCATGAAACTTTACAAGTGAGTAGTAGGAATAAAAAGGACGGCTGATTTCAAAGATGGGCATGGTCCGATTACACATTCACTAAGCAGGGTGTGGTCTGACTACGCACTCACTTAACTTGCTTTAATGAGGACTGCTGTACTGACAACAATAATAGCGTTGCAGTTGCAGCTGATGGGATCCCAGATGGTCTCTAATTTCTAATGTGTCAGTACTGTGTGTAATATCCAGATAATAGGCAATTCAAAATTTTTTGTTAAGAATCCAGTGTTCTTTGCACAGAATGCAAATATTATGGTGGCAGTGTCACACTTCTAATAAAATCATGAGGAATGCCAGAATTCTTTTTTTTTTGCCCAGAGAAATGAAGAGGTCAAAATGGTGGAAGTAGTGAAACAGCACTCTGTTCCTGTGAAATCACACCCACACATCTCTCAGTGTAATTAAAAGCCTAAAGGCTCTCATTGTATTGCCAGAAGACATCACACTGAAAATGCAAGGCCTCGGACCTCAGAAACTATAACAACACACAGAAAAAAAGAAACTTGTGAGGCCTCTTAGTTGGTCTATGAAGACCAATTTTTAATTAAGCCCCTAGTGGATTTGTGTGTGTGCCTGCGTACATATAAGTGCGCGCGCGCGCGCGTGTGTGTGTGTTAGCATATTTATACGCATGTGTATGTACAACAGTATGTAGTATGGATGTGCACTTGTGTATGTTTGCATACGCACGTCTATATGCACAGTATGTGTGTGTGTGTGTGTGTGTGTGTGTGCGTGTACATTTGCGCATTCTTGTGTGCAGGTTGGTGTGCGTGTGTGAGTGTGTGAATTGTATATCTATGATACATTAAATAAAAAAGATTCTTTCTCGCATGATGTGCTTGAAGAACTCAGTGGCACTTGGCTAATTTTAAATGCTCAAACTAAAGCAAAAACATCTATGTGTCTGAAAACTTTATGCATAGGAATACTGGCTAATTTACAATGGGTGGATTTGTGACTTAGATGTAAGTAATTCTCCCTGGCAGAGATAATCTTCTCGAATGTCAGCATCCCCGTATACCTGCTGAATTTACACAGAAAGAAAAGGCACACAGAACAGCTTCTTTGAGGAGAGGCGACTTTACCATGCTAGGGATAATGCTGGCCTTTGTACTGTTGTGTAGCCATGAGAAATTAATTAATGATTTTGAAAGAGCTGACATACATACATACATATGCAGACCTAGGCATTCATTTAGCATATTTCAGTGCTTCACACAATTTTAAAAGAAAAATAGCTAAAAGAGGTAATGACGGTTTCATGACACAAGCTTCGCATTGCTTCAAACGAATGGCAAATCCTGTCTTTATCGTGGGAGGTCATTTACTTTCGATACATTTCCACTTCCTCATTCCATTATGCACTCCTTGTCATTCTTCTGTCAAAATAAAACACTTTCCATGACTGCAAAGCAGGCAAATATTAGTGGATATTCTTAAAGCCATCACAATTCTGCTCAGACTTGAAGTGCTACATGATGTCTGAAAAACAAGGGTTTTATCAAGGTTTCTCAAAGCTCCTGGCAAACAAATGCATGTCTGCCCTTCTGTTTACTGAGTTGAGTTGCTGACAGGGTACGAAAAAAAAATCACCAAGAAATAGATTTTGCTTAGTTTTTACGATGTTCCATAACCATATCTACGCGCAGTGAACCTACGGCACAATACTGGGCAAGTTCAGCACTTCATAAATTGGAGTATGGTAGCAACACATGATTGTCTTGAGCGTATAGTAGATTTTCTGCAATTTGCTGTGCACAACTTGGTTTTAGGGGTGCAATAATGTGAGATGTACACTATAATCATCCTGGATAATTCAATTATTCCCCTAGCTATGGCTCTGCAGGAGATGAATAACCAGATTTAGAGGTTGGCTATTCTTCATCTGCACCTCTCGTCCATGTAGGCAGAAAGGAAATATATTATTGGGGGAGAAAATGTGCATCAGCACAGCTGGGTTAGTTCCTAAATTATGGATTCTCTGACACCACTTAAATATAAATCTCTCTGCCCTAGGCTGTTATGTTACATGTCATCTATGATAACACTTATCAGTGCGTTCTATACATTCCATTTGTGTGTTGAGTAGCCAGTCTACAATATATTGTAGATTTGTGCTTTTTTTTTTTTTTTTTAATAAAGTAACGAAAAAGAGAATTAACCGGTGGATCCATAAGGAATTTGTGAAAATATAATTAGTTTATGTTTATATTCAATATGATAATGGAGCACAAATATAGATTGCTTTTTGTGCTTTTTTTATGTTTCAAACATACATTATACTTTACTCAGGATTTAACAGACATTATTGCAATAAATGCCTGGAGGGTCTGTATCCCATTACTTTATTATTATATGATTGGTCTTTTGTTTGAATGTTTTCAATTCTACACCCACAGATAGAATAATATGATGGAAAGAGAAGAACAGAGACTCACCCCTGAGACTATGAGTTCTCCACCCAGGTTCTGCACCTCTGCTTTCACCTTGCTACAGATGTTCAGCTGATGACAATAGAGAGCAATTCTCTGCAGGTATGCCAGGAGATCCTGCTTGCAGGCTGAATCAGGGCACTGGAAGAGAGGAACATCTGGTTCAAATTACTGGAACTGCCGCCACTCAAAAGCAGGAGTTACTTAAATATGCACAACAGAATGTTCAGTGTTTTTATTCTTCTGGAAAACACATTAGCCTGCTGTGGCGAGAGTGGTCTTGTATGAACTCGAAAAGAGTTAATTTAACGCTGGAAATGTACTGTAAAGATGGTATGTGCAACAAAATCAGGCAGTCGGCTGCTTTGTAAACAAGCTACTGTTTCAGCACGCAACTCCATTCAGAGCAGCTCAATGGTGGTAAAGAAGAACAGACTGAGTCATCTATTTTCACTGCTAGCGTAAGGTTTGATGTTGATTCTTAAAAACTAAACATTGTACGGAGAATTATGTGGGGTGGAAGAGGTCTTCACATTTTGCTTTCTGCTAATTTTCCTTTGCAAGGCAGCCATTAATGACAATGTCTCTGTCTTCGCCTAAACCAAATTTTTGACAAACCACAAATGAGGCTACAAAAACTCTAGATATGGAAGAGGTTAAAACAGGAGGGGCTGCAGATGGACAATATAAGGCTCTAATTTCTTGGCGCAGTGCAGGGTGGCGCAGCCCACGCAGTGGTAATTTCATGCGGTGCAACACCATGCGCAGCCACTTTGGCAATTTGGTAGACGGACATGCGCCGAGATGTGTGTGGTGGCATAGTAGGGGGAGTTGTCACATATTCATCATGACGCAGTGACAATTTCGTGGCAAAAGGCTCCACCGAAAGTGCGCAGAGAGCTCGCCAGCTCCAACCTGGTTTACTTTCTGTGCAGTGGTAATTTGGCTGACCGGCGCACAGTGCGCACACGTCACCGAAACCTCACAGGCAGGTTTCCAGAATGTCAGGCACATTTCAATGCAATAAATAATTATAGCAACCACTATTTAAAGTAACTATCTGAATCAACACATAAATTACAGTATCTATATCGATTATCCTGATGTCAGATCAAAGGCGGTTGGCACGCGTAATGGAAACTCGACCTGACAGCCCTCAGAGTGTCAGTGCATTCTCTGTGGCATGTTGCGTGCTACACAACATAGCTGTACACCATGGATGTCACTTTCACCTCGCGTGTATTCGCGTCTTTGCATTGACTTTGAATGTAATCGGTCGTGCGAAAAATTTGTTTCGCGTCCAATGTGCAAGCGGCTTATTACTATTATTGTCACTTAGGTTTTATTGCTTTTAGTGGGGGAAAGGAATTCAGCCTGATTGCTATGATCTCGTACTGAGTTAAGATCACATATTGAAAATAAATGTGTAATGTATCTTGCATTGTTGTCCATGCATGTTAATCCCAAAATTTTAAGCAGCAACAGGGTGTAATAATAGGAACATGCTATCCATCGTTTCTCTGCCCAATGATGCAGGCAGAAGAAATAAATGAGCAACTGTCGTATTTCATGCCAACTTCATAAGTTTGAATGATCTGACATAGTTTCAATATGAAATTCCATTCAAGTTCGCTAATGGTAATAATTCACGAATGCCCTAGCTAGCCAGCTAACTCATATTCGTAATGCTTAATGTAGACGTAAGCGGTGCAGAAAACATGCCCGAAGCAGCAAAGTAAAATGCAACATTAACGCATCATGCAGATATAGGACAGAGGCTTCTTCATTCCAACATTTTAAAGGTGAGGAGAGGAGCTCATTTGATTGGTGAAGATTTGACTCGGCTGTGTTAAACCCACTCACGCCTTCTCTCCTCCCTCTTTGCCACTTGCGCCGGCAGGAGGGACAGAGGCGGGACAGAGGAGTACTTGCGCCGGGTACGAAATTGCAAAATACGCCTGGATACACCCTGTTGGCGCGGCGCTCCCCCCATTCAACGCGCCTGCGCCTGGTCAACGAATTTAGAGCCCGTGTAGTTTTCTTGGTGACAAATGGCCAACATTAAACATAATATATGAAGAAGTCAGTTAATGGCATTCTTTATCTTGGAAAAAGCAATTTTTAAAATCCATGACAAAGGACTCCACTGCTCCATTAATGAAAATAAATATTAATAAAAAAAAACAAAAAGGTGAAAAAACCAATATATGTGTTTTTTCTGACTTCTTTCCACTGGGGTCTAAAACTGGGAAAAAAGGTTCACTCCAAATAGGCCAAAATTAAGGGCCCAGAGCTCCAATACAAAGAGGATCACTTCTGAACCTCAGAAACGCGTCTGAGATCACAATCTACATAACAAGAAAATAAAATGGCCGCATAAGATTCACAAGGATCAAATAAAACGTTTCCTAATAAGATCTGCATTATTGCCTGCAGAGTCTCTGACTCAGTTGCTAGCAAACTACCATTAACAGACCTGAAAACCTTTGTTGACTAGAATAATAACCAAGTACCTTTGCTAAATCCAGTGAAGCATGCCATGAATTCCAAAGCAAAATTTGAGACATCCATCCCAATTTGCAATCATGATATCAAATCTGCAGGAAATGAATTAACAAACACATGGTAGTCTCTAAGTCTTTGGACTGTGAGACTATAGAATACCAGGCTGAAATTCTTGCATACTTCACATGATATGGTTGAAAATACCATCAAATGAAAGCAAAAAGGCATATGCAACTATGACAGTTGATGGGTCCTGTCACTAGAAATTCCTCCTAATAAGTACGCGCTCTGGCTACCTTGCCAACGAGCCTGGCTCTTTGGCAATGTGGTCCTTTGACCCGGGAGTCAATTCCCCGCCTGGCCCTCTTCGCCTGCCACATTCTGGCAATCGGCAGGATCTGGGGATCCTAATGGATGGCAGTATTTGGAGTGTGAGGACACGCTCCCAAAAGAGGGGAGAGATGTGACAGTTGATGGGTCCTGTCACTAGAAATGCCTCCTAATAAGTACGCACCCTGGCTCCCTTGCCAACAAGCCTGGCTCTTTGGCAATGTGGTCAGCGTGTTTGACTCTTACCCGGGAGTCTGGGGTTCAATTGCCCGCCCGGGTTCTCATTTGGCCTGCCACACAACATTTTCAAATCCAATATGGCGAAGTAGGGAACCAAAAGCAAAAATCGTGTTAATATACAAATTCTTATTGACTGCACAGTAGACAAATAAACCGTTTAGAATGTCATATATCCAGTTTAATCCACCGCATGACGAGTACAGTTCATATAAAAGTAGTTTTGAAAGCAGTAAGTGAAGCAGCACAGAAGAAAATGCCTTTAAATTGCTTTGCAATGACCATATGTTCGAAGCAATCCTCATGCTGCAACAACTCTCAAAGTTAATTAAAAGCTGAGAAGTACTATCACCATTGAGGCAAGAAAAAAAGTTCCTTCAGTCCAGACCTGAACAGCTTAGTGAAGACACACAGCTACCTGATACGAAATTAAAAAATGAATAAAATAAATAAATAAATAAATTGAGACCGACTGCTATTGGCTTTGACAGCTGTACAAAACCACAACCATACTTTCAGAATGGTAAAAGCATGTCAGTCTATTCTAGGGTGTCTTTCTATCATTTAACACTAATTCTAGATGAGAGAACATGACACTTCAATGATTGATGTCGAAGTATTTGCTTTGTCTTTTAGGCTATCCCCAAGTGTGGGCATAGAATGAACCCTCTAGCAAAATGATGGCTGTCAACTTTAAAGCATTCAAAAACGCCAGGAATTGATGTAATTAACGTAAGTAATAAGTTTTAAACTTATCAAATTGTCTCTTAGAAGGAGAGTCAGCTTAAACATAAGACCCCTTGGCCAGAGAGAGCAAAAATGTCCAAAAAAAAAAAAAAAACATTTATTAATTTTCCATTACCACAGGTGTAAGGTGCCCTTTTCATTTTGAGCGAACTCACACAAAAGCCTGTGTATGGCCCAGAGTGGAATATTTCTGCACAACTATTTTGTATAGGTCAGTGACATGTTCGATTTGACAATTTACCTCAATTTTACCATGAGGGCATGTGACCTTTGCGCTAGCAATTTATGACATTCAGTTTAAGGAGAGACAAATGCATGAAGTGTTTTTTTTTCTTCATTTGAACAACTTAAAAGATCTCAAATGATGACTCTGTAACCTACCAGATATGTCATTTTTTGAATTTTGAATGCACAATCTGAACTAATGGACCATGTCCTTCGGCACTGAGGTCCACACTGTTTTTTTTTTTTTTTTTTTTGAATCATCAATAACCCCTCACCTCTTCAACATGTCGTGCCTCTCTTTCAGTGATGTACTTTATCAAGGTTACCTCTACAGTAAGACTAAAATCCACAGTCCTCGCCTCACGAATATGCTCAGAGCCATAGTCACTTTTCCCCTGTAATCCTAAAACATCTCTTTTTATGCTTCAGCACGTTGCACACAGCTGTTACTACAGGTAAAACACACCCCGGGAAACAACCTCACAGGATTGACAAATGAATGCAGATTAAAGTAAAATAAATAAATAAATAACTTTTATGCTTTAATTTCCATACGAAAACAATTTGTTCCTCTCCCCCTGGCAGACTGTTTTCAAGAACACAGATTACAGTCTCATTGCTCCTTATATTGATGGGTAATAGGCCATTTATTCAGCAGATTTCCTCTAGATGTAAATAAACAGCACGGACAATTGCCTGCCGAGGAAGAACTTCAACTCTGCTTTTCTGTTACATTCCCATGAACTCAGACCATAACACACTGTTGAAATGCAAGGCCGAGGTAATTGCCTCTTCCATTAGTTTTACATAGAATGTCTATTTTCACTTTCCGTAAAAGTTTTATATTAAAGCAACAGGACTATGATTTATCACACTCATCATTTCTATGATGTTCATGTCGAGGGGGTGCTGGAGCCTATCCCAGCCTACTATTGGCAAAAGCCAGGAACACACCTTCGACAGCTCGCCGATCCAACACTGAGCTCACACATTATTCACTCACACACTCATGCCAATGGGCTTTTTAGAGTCTCCAGTTAGCCAAGCATGCATGTTTTTGGACTGTGGGAGGTAACCTAAGTCCCCAGAGGAAACCCAGGTGAACAAGGGGAGAATATACAAACTCTAAAAAGAGAGGTCACAGGCTGGATTTCAAGCAAAAACCCTGTTGCTGTGAGACAACAGCACTTCCCACTGTGTCACCTGTGCTACCCATTTATATACAGTATGTTACAGTAAATACACTTACCGGTCAGGGAAATGGATACTGACATTACTCCATTTAAGGTTGCTCTGGATAAGAGCATCATCTAAATGCATATAAAGACATATCATAACCGCATTAAAATCTGGATTTAGTATATTTAAGTGTTTGGTCATGATAGTAATTAAAGTTTTGTAAGCTAAAAAAAAAGTATAAGATAAACAGCCATTTACCATATGAAAATGAAAAATACTTTTGAAAATTCCATTTGATAAGCTTTTGATTTAAAGTATTAGTCTACTGCTATTTTGTGTAATTCACTATGTATCCCTTAAAAATAATGCTGTCTTACAGTAAATAGCGATGAGTGGACTAAGCACTCCAGTGCTAACGTTTAAGTGATAGGTTTTTCATCCAAAGTACAGCTGTAGAATGGCGAAATTTACAGCAGCCATTTCAAGTTGAGTACCTATTGATTGACTGCTCATTATGGAGGCTTGTACCAGACATTACTTCACTTGTTATGAAAGTACGCTATATTCTCATGCAGATGAAAAAAATGACTTGTGTGAAAACAAGAAAACTTAAAAACCGAACCTCTGTAATATGTAAAAATCTGTCACACTCTATGAATTTCATGGATGCTGGCAAGAAATTAAACTTATCTTGTAGCAACACTTTTGCAGACACTTTACTGCATCTGAGCTTGTTTTTTTTTTTATAACAGTGACAAAGCAGACAGAAGAAATGCTGCACATTGCACAGAAAAATGTAGACAGCATTTCTCTGAAGACAAAAAATGTGCGAGTCAACAGTCATCATAAACAATTAAGACATGTCAGTGGCAGCAAAATCTCTGACGTAGAAACCACTACATGTTGTGCATCATGCAATACCGACAAGGATCCCTTACAACATCCCTTTTCTGGCAGTGCATTTCTGATTATGTCAGAAAAATGCAGAAACCTTGTTATGAAGTAAAAACGCTCTTTCAGAGGAACTGTCAAGCTGAGAAAAGAACAGCTGAACCGTTCAGCGTATTTCTGCAAAGTAAACATGATCGCGGCTGCAAAAGAAGTAAAAAGCATCCCAGTCTTGTCACTTGACAAAGAAACACTTTGGCCACGGCGAATTACTGAATATTCGCAAGCTTAAAGCACTTTGAATGCTGTTGTCAAGCAACTGCTTTTGTGCTTTTGACAACCAGAAACTGTTCTCACAAAAATTGACTTCTCATTCAGAAAATGTAGTGAAGTATGTGGCAGAATGTGCATTATGTTATTACAGATTCTATTGTAGATGCTTATAAGAATATATCTGTGTGGCCTTTATATTACTAGGAGAATACTATTAATGGTTATTTCCAAGCATACAGAGTTAGTGGGATTCAGAACATCAAATCAGTAATATCAAAATAATGCTTGTAATATACTATCTGGATCATTGTTGTTGCCGTTCCATTTAAGAAAAGGAAATGCTGCACCAGTCCATTAACACCAGCCCCTCAATTCCCAAGTCCGAGTTGCACTGATCGATAGAATATTGATATTTAATGGCTGTCAGCTTGTTCTGAAGCTACTCTGCTCATTATTACTGCATTTCCTATACACCTCACTGCTTTACGAGCATTGTTTTTGCAAATGAGTGTGCAATGCCACTCTTCGCAACAGACAGGGGCATAACTAGGTATTAGGGAACACAAGAAAGAATACCCTCTCCAGCTAAGCCACCAAACTACTGGCCCCCAGAATCACACCATCTTATACCACAATAGCGATGAGCTTGGAGAGTGCATCTGAAGCAAGATGGTGCTGCACCTGATCAGCAACTGCTCGGGCGAGCTTGTCCATCCTGGAGCCGGCTTCAGCAATTTTCTTGGCTGCATTAATCACATCGGATGAGTTCTTCAGTGGCCCTTTGCCTCTGCAAAGGCAGGAATTCACATAAACAAACAGAGTCCCAACATTACTTTTTTAGAGAGCAAGTTGACTCTGTTTACTGATAATGAGAAGTTTTCCTGGTGAACTTTGCTGAGGAGTGGAGAGAAGAGTTTGATTTAGGCATTTTTAACAGGAAAAATACTGTATTTGGCTCAACGAGGAAGGATTGTTAAAGGAGGATTATCACGCTTACCTGTTTCGACTTGTATTAACTGCACTGAAGTTCAGCAGCACCCGCTTCAAGTATTTCCGCAAGATAATTCGTTATTTCCACGTAATTGGCAATAATTGCCCGTAATTTCAATGATAAAATCCAAAACGGAGGCCGCCATTGTTTTGAACTCAAGCTACGCGAGACAGAGTTTCAGCCTGTGAAAGCACGGAATCGTGACGTGAATGCGGCGGCTGAGAGTGCGAACAAAGCATCCCTGAACAGTGATATGCATTGTGCCATCGTGCGAGTTTATAACCCAGCGGCAAATTAAATCCCTGTCCTTTGGGGACGTGTGCATTGTCACACTGGCCATCTTCTGTTTAGTGTCGTTCACACAATCATATGCCTGACAATGCAGCATTTTCAAAGCGATTTTGGATCTGTTTACTGACGAGAAAATCTCATTAAATCGAATGCATCAGCCATGATGCCTGGAAGCGCCAGACCTCTGCGTTGACGTCATGATCTCGCGCCTGAGAATCAGACGCGACAGGTGCACAGAAAATAATGGCACTGCCCAATAGGCTCAGTAAAATTCCATTTTTTCGTCAATTAGCCAACTGAGCTATATGAAAGCAGTTTAACTAGCAGGAGATTCACAAATTGAAATAACAGGAGGGCAGAAATTTTTTGATGATAGTCCTCCTTTAAATAAAATACCTCTGTGGGTAATAGATGTCGACTCAATCCCTGAATGCCTTTTTAATGGTGTTTTGGTAAAGGAATATTACAGGAGGATTACAGGTAATTCCCTGAGAGGCAGAAACAATAATGATGTCAGATTATAATTTCCTGTTGGACTAAATGAATAATTTAGTATGAAACTATTCATCAAATGACAGGGCACTTGAAAACCAATGAAATTTGAGGAGACGACTGAGGAGTTCGGCCAGCAAAAGATGAAGCATTAAAAATACACTTTGGTATAGCTTTTTAACAGACCCACTGAATTATTAAAGGACTTTAAATTGAAAGTTAATCCAGCACTTGATTTGTATAGTCCAGATGAACAATGTGAGGGCTAATACTCTTGGAGACCTTAGGTTGACGCTTAATTCAAAGACTAGAATTCAAGAAACATCTTTAGTTCTGCGCAATAAGACTATCAAGCCTGTGAAAAAAATGCGCAAAGTAGCAATGACATCAGGCATGGGTAAGTTCAGTTTTTTTTTTTAAACCGAGAATAGATGAGCAATTGTTTAGCACGGCCCTCTTACACAATCTGATATCAACGCGTAATTGTTGGTCCAGGATCAACAAAATAATGCTTGTCCAGGACTAAAGTTAAAGTCCATTGATGAATAGCAGTTATGCGATGATGGCATCATGAAACCAGAAAAAGCCTTACCAACGTGCATCGTTTGCCGCCAGCAAGAATACTGGGCTAACAGTTTGAACCAATAAAATCACCTAAGGTGAGCAATTTAAGAGTGAAAGTGGTGCGAAAATAATATAAAATTCACAAGGCAAAAATTATTTGCGGTTTTCTTGATAGCATGCATCTCTGCAAGTCTTTCTGAAAACCAAGCTAACATTAGCCAGCTGACATTCAACAACTAAAACGTATCACATATACATTATAAGTCCAGCATGGAGATATCTGAGCTCCCATTTCATCGATGGACTATAGTGTGACTCCTGAACAAACATCATTTTGATGATCCCGAATCGGCACTTACGCAGCAATATCAGATTGTGTGGCCTTCTTCAATCATCCCTAAGCAGTTTTGTTCTGGATTTGTAAACCATGCCTACCTGGTGAAGTCAGTCATCTCCATCATGATCATGCACATCTGTTTGGCCAACACGATGATGTCATTGCCGTTGTCATCCCACTTCGCCACCTCTGCATCCAGTTTACACTTCTCTTGCCGAAAGCTCTCTACCTGCTCTGCTATCTTCGCCTTTTCCTCCTGGGGCAGTTGGGCCATAATGGCCTACAGAGAGGTGTGGTGGTGACGGCAGTGGAATGAAGGGGGGCAAAGTGGGGTTGAGGGGTTAAGGCAGGGCAGGGTCAGGGTAAGGCGGGTAAAAAAAAAAAAAGTTGGTCAGAAAATTTGTTATACTACCATAAAGCATTTGTTGGGTTGTGAGATAATTCAACCAGGAATCAAATTAATAATTTCAGAATTATTTATGATGTAAAGGATTCATTTATTATCTCATTATTTATAATCACAATTTTACATTGAAGCAGTATTTCTAACATATGAGGATATCTGCAATTTAAAAAAGGTTTTCAATTTTTTCAAAGGCTGGAATATATAAATGGATTGATACAATAGAACTTTTTTGTTCGTATTTTCCGGAGGCTCGATCAAACAGAAGATTAAGGACCCCTTTAACTGAATCTCTACATGATAAATGGTGTTCTCATGTGGACTGCAGAGGAGAAAAACTGAGTTCAGTTGAGACTGCATCTCTAACTCCAGTGTTGAGCCACTACTGAGTTCAGTAATAAGACTGGGGAATGATTAAAATCACTATTTTCCGCTCTCCAGCAGGGCAGGAAATATGAATTTAAGAAAAAACAAATTGTACTGGCTTTCCTGTGTAATGCTCCCAGGGAATGTAAAATGCCCAGCGCTTCATCGAAATGCCAGCTGAACAGTGACATTACTCTGGCAACTGTCTTCAGTCAAACCTGACTTGTTTTGCACGATAAACGTCCTGCCATTCACACGCTTCTCCTCAGATCTGACTGACATGTCTCGCTCTTTCTTCGAAGTTCTCGACTCATAAGTATTAATGCACATATGCAGCGTGCCGAGCGCTGCGATAACAACAGTACAAAACTTCTGAGGCAGAAAAGATAGGGCCGCTGTTCGATCAAGAATGAAAACAGACAGCGAGGCATAAGCATGCGAATTAGACCTGCCGCTGTGCTTATTAAGTTGAGATAGAGCTGTGATCCACACACTGCTAGCATATTACCAAGGGACAGCAGTTCCGGCAGCTGGCGTCCTCTCAACTGTAGCGTTGGCAATAGTGCTGGCTGCCTTATAAAGCTGTTTGAACTGTGAAATGTAAATTGCCAGCAGGAGGTGTCCGTCTGTCTATCTGAGCCTTATCTTCCTTGCCTTACTTGAATACTAATGCCAGGTCTATTTGTGTGCTGTAATAATAAGTGTGGCACAAACACAGGGTTGAACTACTACCGTCATTTAATCTAAGTGCTTTGATTGCAGAATAATGTAATTAGTCCAATAAAACAGGTTGATGTTTTAACATTCACCGCACTCCTCCATTCATATTACATTATCCATTTAGCCTTTTTTACTTTCAGCTTTCAGTCTCTCGCAAGACCACAAAAAATGAATTAATCCTCAACGTCAGAGCTACTAATCAATCAATATCAAATATATCATTAATTCTATAAGGCACTACTGTATATTTTAACACCAACTAGTGTAAAATGAAGCAGCACTGCAACCAAGGTGGTGATTCCTGGGGGGGAGTAATTTTGACACATTATTCCCTACTGCGCAGAGACTAAAAGACTAATGACACAGAGAGAGTTAAAGTTCTTGACAGAATAGGGCAGATATGTTTTGTTTTGTGAGGGTTCACTGCTGACATTTTGTGAAGGAAATTATAGGCAATCTGTAATTCTGACTTTGAAGGAATTGGTGAAAAACACCACAGTAAAGAGTGGGGAGAGGGCTCTGGAAATGACAAAGAAAAGCAACAATTGAGAGGAGAAAAAGTGAGAAAAAGGTGAACTTGCTGTAAAATGGAGCTGATTGGGATGTCAGCAGGGTAGGGTTGTAGGTGAGGCTTTCAGAATTCTCTTATCCCCAAATCCCTCCACCATTTACTGATAAAAAAGAGCAGGCGGTAGGAGCTCAACGCGGCTGGAAATCCTTCCCATACAACGTTCGCCAATGCGCTCGTCGCCTCCGCCGCAAGCGGCCAGATTAAGCTTTTTCTCTGGTTTCCTTTTCAAAGAAAGCACCTTGGAATGGATTTAATTTGTTTCATTTGGAAAAAAAGGAGACCTGTCCACGCGCAGAAAGTTCAATTTTATGGCTGAATTGCTGCCCCCGTTATCCCGTAATTTTGTTAACCGCGTGCTCTGAATGCGCAAGCATGTGGCCTCGCGCCTTTTTATTGTGTTCGCATCCTTTTACCATTTGCATGCATTTTCTGTAAAATACCAATGATGCTGTAAGCTGCGGGGTTTAGTCAGGAAAACCAGTCAGCAGAGCAAAGTGACGGGCCCCAACTGGAATAAAATTACTCACAGTCCTGTGGAGAGGCTTTTAATGAGGTTAAGGCCACTGGAGGCCACATAAATAGAGAACAAGATGGTTGACCCTTCACCCTGCCATACCTTCAGTTAAGATACAACATAATGAAGCCTTTCCAGGGACCCATTTGTGTCTGACATTGCCACCCCCTGAAATGTTTTACATATTGATCTTGGGTCATGCCTGAAATATATATCTTTGTCTCCCTTTTTCCTCGCTTGAATCACACGTTCATGTGAGAAGGATCTGGAGCGCTCTAAGTCCAGCGTGTCACGACTATCTCATCCCCACACCTGCTACTGTGGACGTCCATTCTGTAAGCAACATTAATTTCAATCTAAATTCAGTCAACGCGTAATTTAAACGGATGGCAGGAGATTTATCAAGATGTGGCTTTGTGACGACCTGTTCAAAGACTCTTGCCAGCCAGGAACGGTGTGCACAATTATTTCCTTGCGATGTTTTTGATGGCCACGTGACAAGACACATGAGAATTACAGTATGATTAGCCCTACATACTCAGCATTCACAATGTCCTCCAGAAACATTAGCATCATGTTTGGAAAGCATCCAGCATATGACCAGGAAGATAGCGGGTTGATTAAAACACACAAAACTACAGTACATCCTGTACATGCCAATGTAGACATGGAGCATAAGCATTATAAAGCAATATGTAAGCATTTAAAGTAATATACAATCCCAATGCTGATCTCAAGAGCTAACATTACCATACATGCATTGAGTTCTTATTAATTCAAATAATGTGCCATACCAATATAGTGAATCGTAAGAAATCATTTTAAGCACAAGCCTTTCTGCCTCTACGCTTTTTTATAGAAATGTCTGTCTTTGTCAGTCCTTTTGTCAGTAAATGCGTTCTGTCCTCAAATTCAATATGCTTTTCTTCTTTGTTACTCATTCTTAAGACCCCTCAAATGTCTTCATTTCCTAGACCATGTTTTTTTTTTTTTTTTTTTAATGGCTATCAGTCCTTTTCAATTCACTGTTGATATATGCCAGTTCACAATGAACCTATGGTGACTGGTCTGGCCTTTTCTCTACAAATGAGACTACAGACGTATGAATGAGTGTACAATTTCAGAAAATCAGTATTTGAATGTGTTTTTGAAACAAGCAGCATGAACCCTGAGACCCTTAACGTGTTCTTTAAAGAAAAGAGTGGTATGAACATGTATCCAAAAAAGTTGGGATACTCTGTATCACTTAGTTTCAAAAAATCCTGGAGGAAACCCTGTAATGCGCCAAATATTTTCAGTGAGTGACATGTCTGGACCTCAGGCAGACCAATTTAACACCCAGAAGCTTTCACTACAAAGTCATCTTGTTGTAATACATGCTGAGTGTAGTGTTTGGCATCGTCTTGCTGCAATAATCAAGACCTTCCCTGAAAAAGACCTCTGGATGGCAGTATATGTTGCTGCAAAACCAGCATATATCATTCAGAATTAATGGCATCCTCAAAGATGTGCAATTTACACATGCTATGTGTACTCATGCACCCACAGACTACCGTAGATGCTGGCTTTTGAGCTGTGTACTGAAAAACAAGCTGAAATGTCCCTCTCCTCTTTAGCCCGGAGGACGGAGCATTTATTTTTTCCAAAAAAGAATTCCACATTTTGATTGATCAGACCACAGGACAGTTTTCCACTTTGCCACAGTTGATCTTAAATGAGCGCGGGCTCAGAGAAGGCAATGGTGTTTCTGTATCTTGTTTATATATGCTTTTATCTTTAAATTATTGAGTTTTAACTTGCATTTGTGGATGCAGCATCAAACTGTATTTAATTTATTTATTTTTCCAGATTCTCTGAGTCTTTTAATGACAATTTGTACCGTAAATGTCGAAATTTCACTGGTCTTTGCAATTTTACATTGAGAAACGTTATGCAAAAATTGTTATACGCGGTTGACAGAGTGTTGAAGCCCTGGCCACCTTTACTTCTGAAAGATTCAGCCTCAGTGGGATGCTCTTTTTATTCACGGTCTTGTTCCTGACCTGCTGCCAATTAATCTCATTCTCTGTGAGATGTTCTACCAGGTGTACTTTTTTCCACATCATTCAACTTTTCCAGTCTGTTGTTGCCGCCATCCCAACATTTTTTGACATGCTGATGGCATCAAATTCAAAACGAGCAGACTAAAATAAATGAATAAATAAATAAATAAAATTTCTCAGTTTTACCATCGGATATGTTGTTTTTGCGCTACTTTCAATTAAATGTAGAGATTAACTGATTTGCAAATGCACTACAACGGCCCAAAACAGTTCCAATTGGAGAAACAAGCCGCAAAAACAGAAACGATACAAATTCAAAAAACACGAAAACCGTAAAAAAGCAAATGCAAGAGAAAAACACTGCATATCCACGTCAATACAAATGCGCTGCAACGGCCCAAAACATCCCCAGTCGGAGAAATGCGCTGCAAAAACAGAAACAATGCAGAGTCAAAAACACTCAAACACAAAAACAAATACAAGAAAAAAACGCTGCATTTAGACATCAACACAACAGAAGTACGTCAAGCCGCCATGGGGAGTGCCAACTGAAACAGGTTTGCTCAGGGCTGCGACCTTGCAAGCATGCGCAAAGGGCTCGCTCAGCTTTGCAACCTTATGAGCATGCGCAAAGGGTTTGCTCCTGATTACGGCCTTAAATGGGATGCACAGAAATCAATGGACAGCAGAGAATAATTAAACTTTGTAATTTAGTTAGTAAGCTAGCATTTACATGTATCAGATATGACTGGCTAGGTCGGCAAAAAGGCTTTCTAGCTAGCTAACGTTAGTTTGCTTGCTTAGCTAGCTAGTTCGCTTGCTTAGCTAGCTCATAGTTACATATATTTGGCATAATATAAATGCTCGCGGTTCAACCCTAGCTAAGTGAGATAGCAAAATATGAATAATATTCACTTATTTTCTATTTTCTATCCGTGCACCAAACATAACTGTTCAGGTAAGCAAGCAAAATGACGTTAGCTAGCTAGTTAGCTAGAAAGCATTTTTTCCAACTTAGCTAGCCAGTCTCGCTCTGGTCAAAAGTAAAAGCTGTTCTAGTTGGCGCTCTCCATAGCGGCTGGGAGCACTTCCGTTGTGTGGATGTCTAAATGCAAAATTTTTCTCTTGCGTTTGCTTTTGTGGTTTGCATGTTTTTGAGTTTACATCGTTTCTGTTTTTGCAGCATATTTCCTCCATTGGACATGTTTTGGGCCGTTGCAGCATGTTTGCCCCTGTTGGCCACCGTGGTAATAAGCAGTCCCTATAACTGAACACTTGATTTTATTATACTATTATAGTAGAATAATATTCCATTATTATGATTTGGATCATTCCAGAGGGTGAAGTCACCATTAAATACTTTGTCAGGCCTACTATATCTGTCAGACAAAATTTGTTTTTACAACCAATGTTTAAGGTTCGTGTTATGCTTCATCTCACATTGTTGTGTCGTCTGTAGAAGCATTAGTCTTGCGCCAAATGATATTATTGTAGAGCAATGGACATACTATCTCTACAGTCCTGTGTATTGTAAATGGTATGGAAGAGCACGGACCAAAAACCCCCTTGTTTCTGTGGTGAAATTTGTCACATGAGTAACACAAGGTCACAAGTGACATTCCTGGTGAAACCCGTTTTTGAATTAAGGGGTCACCACCGCAGTACTTTAAGGTGGATAAAACAGGTTTCACCAGGAATGCCACTTGCAACTTTGTGTTACTCGTGTGACGTACATGAGAGTCCCCATAATTCATAGGACTAAAAACGGGTTTCCCCAGGAATGTCACTGATGACCTTGTGTGACTCGTGATGTATTGCCTTGTGCATATCACTGAGCAATTGATTTTTTGATTTTTTTATTTTTACTTTCTAACTCCTCTATACCTGTCCACAGGAAGTTCCTTGATTACCTAAGGTCCCATCAGTAAGGGACCTTTGTTTGGCATCAGTTTGGCATAATGGCACGGTCGGATTTTGTTACACTTTGGTACACCCAAGGACGACTTCAATCCTTGAAAATCCAAGCAAAATGTCACTGATGAACAAAAACTGCATTCCATGTCAGGAAAATATCTTCAGTTGTAGACATGAAAAAGTGCCACAATTCAATGATAAGGAGATAAAAATGTGCAATCAAACAGGTGAAAACAGCAGAGCAGATTAAAAACCCTTTCAATATTCTCAATATTCAAATTATGGAAAGCCTATAAGGTGATATTTTACATGTCAGCAAGTGTGAAAAATAAGCATTAATATTTAACTAATGCTCTTTGTAAATCCTTGCTTTTGATCACAATGTCAAGATGATTACATATTAATACCACATTTTATTATTGTCCCAAATTAACAATTCAAATAAGAAATGAATACTTCATGAAATTGCTCACAGCATTTTTTTTTTCTAGTTAATGAGATCACCAGAGATATTCAGCTGGAAATAATATGTTTGAGTAACCTTCAGATGTATGACAGTAAACTTCAAATGATATAATTAGGAGTGAATGCGTCTGTATTGCGGGGCTAACATGATTAATATGAAACTTCAGATTTGGTCATTTCATCATTAGAGAAAGCAAATTACTTAGCCCTTGTCATTAGCCACTTTATCATTTTTCTCTTTGCTTCAGCTGTAAAATGTTTTGTTGTGATGTTAATTGTACCAATTGGGAAGTGGAGTGTACTTATAGATAGACAGACAGATAAAGTCAACTCTATTTCTCATCTGTCTCAGCCCAAAATATGATTCATTGCGTACGCTGATTATTTAATACAATGTTTTTTTTCTCATCATCATGAAAGGTTCCAATAATGAGATAGATAGACAGATAGATAGGAGAAGCTGAGAGAGATGATGCACAGTACATGCACAGCTCAGGCAGAGAGGTTACAGCAGACAGTAAGCCCTGCACTTACTCGAGCACTCTGTCCTGCGATAAGTTGGTCATCCTCAGTCTGAACGCTTGTTCTGCTGCGGGCATCGTAATCCTCCTGCTCAAAGTCCGAGTCATCCTCAAGCTCTTCTGGCGTCTGGCGGGAAGATTTCACATAATCGACCTCATACAGCACAATGAAAATAAAGAGTTGCTTGATGCCCCAGCCATCAGGAAAAATTAGAATTTATTTAGAATTACAGTTTATAAAAAACACTGCCGTAGTGTTGACATGGTAATGGTGATTATGAGCTGTTTTCTGTTTTCAATGTGATCCAGGTTTAGGATAAACCCCACCATGGACCATTCATTAAATGATTGTATAACATCTTTCACTGTGAAACATCATGCAGAATGCACAATCTCACTAGAACTTTGTGATTTATTAGCGTGAATAAGAATTATTATAATTCTAATTAGAATAAGAATAGATAATAATAGAAAAAACATTCTCCACACAGTAACAGGGAAGCAGTAAAAAGTGACATGCCATACAAAAATGATTGCACACCTCAGTTGTGTAATATGGCTCAACACAAAGCAAAGGTGTTAAATTATTTTTGTATAATGACTGGCGTGGAGTTGTTTTACTCTTTTACCATGGTTACTATGCACAAATACTAAGCTAAATATATAATTGCACGTTTTGGTCCAAAATTTGCGTTTATTTGCAGACAACTTGCTTCCACCATAATTCACTTATGTTGCTTCAAAACAGATGAAATTCCTGTTGTTGTGTGCTAGAGTGTGATTGCTAATTCACCCCACCCGCAACAAATGTTGCGGAAGGGGTGTATGTGGTTGTCGCGTTTATGTGTGTGTGTCTGTTTGCACTCTACAGGCCACAATTCTGGATGGATTGTCTTCAAATTTGGTAGCGACAATCCTTTGGGGGAAGGGAAGAAATTATTAGTTTTTGGTGAAGATCGGGTGGGGTGATGTGGCCTTCCGGACACACCCTCTAGTTCTATTTTGTTTCTTTGTTGTACAAGAGCTGTGGTTACTAATTCCACAATGCCACAGTTTCACCCGCGCCATCGTTTCTGAGTCATACTCTCTTCCATTCATAATAATCACCATACTACCCAAAGATTTAAATATTTATATTGAAAAACTGCAAAATGTTGTCTGTGTCCATTTTAGCCTTCAATTCCAACGTTTGTTACTTTGTAACTGAAAGTGTCTGTTAAATTTAAACAGAAATTCAAACGTGGCAAATTAATACAAAGTATTAAAAGGCTAATATGTTTGGAACCTATCATAGGTGTGCATTTATCATAAAATTAAGCAAACCCTTAGAATGTCCATCAACCACTATCAACTGAGTATCCAACAGATCTGTGGTATTATAATAAATGATAATCTTGAATGTTAGACAGACTTAACCTACAGTGTCCATCCAGTTTGAATTATGATTTAAAAAATTACATTCATTCAAGCTGATGCTAAATTTTCCTAATGACTAACTAAATCTGATTTGTCATTTTTAAACACTTTGCACCAAGAGGAAACAGCAATGAATCAACCCATACAATAAATATGCATTTCAAATGAAGGCAATTCAGTAATTCACTGTATTGTGGATGGAAACAACATTTATTTTTACCTTGTCCCAACAATTAAACTAAAGTCTTAACAATTATCAACAAAATAAATATTTAAATAAATAATCAACCATTGATGTTTATGCAGAAAACTCTGAAGTTAATTTATTTGGTTCAACCTCAAGATAAGCATCGATTGAATACAAGAGTACAGACTGGCATGAAAAGGTAAGGGTTCAAAACTCTCCTATTGGCTCAACAAGTAAAGAAGATGAGCATCTGTCATGCAGACATACCCTTATCATCAGGACTGCTTTTCTGATGTCTCGAACCCCGTCATACACCAGGCGGGAAGCGTCAATGAATTCATTTTCCTCAAAGGGCTGAGGTGGGCTGGTGCTCAAAGCTTCTATGGCAACCTCTACTTGTTCAGCAAACCGGGGCATGACTAGAAAATTGGAGAGGAGAAAAACAAATGTTGCACAGTTATACAATGCGGAGGATAGCACTACTGCCTCAAAACAGAAAAGGTTATCAAACTGCAACAGCTACAAAGTGCACTCTAAGCTATCATTCCCCATGATTCAATTAGTCAAAATGACAAAAAAAAGAACTGCAATAAATTATTGTTCATGCGCATGTACTTCTGATAATGTTGGTGTTCTGTGGTGTTCTTATGAATGAATTTGTGCTATTGTCAACAAACAGTATGCCTATCTTTTACAAGCCCAAATCAGTTAAAGTTGGGGCGGTATGTTAAATTAAAATTAAAAGTGAGCACAGAGACTTTTAAATGACCTTTGACCTGTACTACCTTGAAAACAATTCAGCAGCACATTATTTGATATTTTACCATAGGAATTTTATTGTTTTTCAAAATGAACATTTATTTCAGTTTTGATACCTGCAATATACCTGAAATAAGTTGGGACAGTAAAGAATTTTCCAATTTGTAATGTTGCCATTCCATTCAACAATGCAATAAGTGTTTAGAGACTGAAGACACAAAGTGATTAAATGTTTCAGATGTAATTTTGTCCTTTTCTTCCTGCAAATAATTCTTAAAGTGTTCAACAGCAGGCCTTTGTTGTTACATTGTACGTTTCAAAATACGCCACGCATTCTCTATTGGGGACAAGCCAGGACTGCAGGCAGGCAAGTCCAGCACCTGCACCCTCTTTTTATGCAGCATGCCTTTGTAATGCATGCAGACTGCGGTTTTGCATTGTCTTGTTGATATATGCATGGGGATTTCTAGAAAAGAAGCCATCTTAAAGGCAGAATATGCTGTTCAAAAATCTCAGCATACTTTTCAACAATAAATTCGCCCTCACAGAGTCAACGCCCTCACAGCACCCTCTAAGAAGTTAAACGAATGGGCCCGCAATGAGGCAGCGATAATTTCATTGGTCAACACGGAACCTGGCATTCTATTGGTTGGCACAGGCAGTTTTGAACGCGAACAGAAAAATCCGAGCGCGAGCAGAAATGTTCCAAGTGCAAGCAGAAATGTTTCAAGCGTGGAGACAGTTTTGTGTGCAGGAGAATAGGCTGAAGTTCACACACTATTTAGCTGGGTTGAGTTTCAAATTAAATGAATTTCAGTGTTCCTATGATGTGAATCTGAGTCTCTATGACAAAGCCTTTCAGGACTTCCCAACAATAGGCTAACATCTACAACCATTCTTTAGCCTTTCCTGTCAAAACTCAGTGTTCTACAACTCTACCGTGCCCAATTACCTGGGGTAAATTGTCAGACAATTAGTAATGATTGAATCAGTATTTAAATGTTCAGTTAAGATCATTACAATCACATGTTTGTTAATTTATACCATAAAGGGTTAACAGGAATACAGAAAATAAAGAGGAATATTGTTCTTCATCATCCACTGTAGACACACTGAAGTTCTGAAATGCTGCACAGGGAACAGCTGTTTTTATGTGTTTTACTTCTGAACACAAAAGGAAGCCAAATGCTTACTCGACTATAGTGTCATGCATTTGAGACTTAAACAACTTTTGCATCAGGAAGTGCATAATATACAAGAAAAGGTATTAAAAATAATTTTTCTCAGATGTACAGGAAAAAATACTAAAAGGAATTTTCCTGCTTTCATACAACTGCTGGAGAGGTATTAAAAATAAGTATATGGGAGTTCAGGGCTTATTAAATACAAGTATTCAAATTTTCAGCATACAGGTAATAAGCAATGTTGCTGATGGAAAGGCGCAATTTCATATCAGCCAGTTGAGAAATGACAAAGTAAATAGAACATGACTGAGTCGGAATGGACTTGAGCCTTCCTGAGCCAAGCAATAAATCTTGTAATAGGGCATAACAATGCATAATTTAACAAGTGGGAAAATGCTTAGTCAGATGTTTTGATTGCTGAAATTAAGATAGGAAGAATACACACACACAGCTCACTTTCCAAGTGCAGAAAAGTAAATCTCACACATTCATTAAAGCCTCAAATAGAAGTGTAGAACCCGACACACAAACAACTAACAAACTGAAATATAAAATCTCTACATCACTCTGAGCGGGAGAAAGTCTGCACTGTGATATACAGTATTGTCCATCTCTAGCACTGACCTGCACCCCCTCATAAGTGCAAGAATGGCACCAGCTCACCCACAAAGTCTCTCACTCCTGCTGGAACAATTCTGTTTAATTCCAAATCTGCTTTATCGTTTGTGTTTGCACATACACTAAATCTGAATACACTGAGGCAGTAATGCTGATGCAGCAGAAGGAGTTTTGCCCAAAGGGAATTTGTGTACTGTAAAGAAATCAAAGCAGTAAAGTTATATATTACAGTTTGAAAAGTCAGATAGTGATTGTCAGAGACAAAATTTAAATTAACTCATCATGAAAGTAAGACCCAGATAAATTTTTATCCTTAGAGCCCTGCAGGCACTAAAATTGTATCAAAACAGGTAAAAGCATTTGAATGGCCCAACTTCATTACTGAATATGAATTCAGCTCAACTGTTGCTCCTTCAAAAAAACAAATTAAAAGACTTTCTCAAATATATATATATATACGTAGATCCTCAGTGGTTTTATATATATATAAAAAAACAGGTGCACACAATGACTGGTTAAGAGAGATTGCCATGCTTGACTATTGAGCTTTTTGGCACTGCAACTTGCACATCTGTGGCTTTTTGGTACCGAAACTTGTGTATTGGGTACCAAAACAGGTAGAGATGTATAGGAATACAAATTCAATTGTAATTTTAATTTCTGCCACTCAGAAAAAAAAAAAAAAAATGAATGAATGAATAAATAAATAAATAAAATTGTTTGGTGAAAAGAACAGCCAAATACCAATTAAGAATGTATTGAATATTTTTTGCCACAATGAAGTAATAGTTTTGAATGAACTTCAATGAGCAGATTTTTGCGTCTTATCACCTGAGGCTCAATAACCTGCAGTAACACTGCCGGTAACCACTGGAGTTGACCAGCTTCTGGAGGAATGTTAGTCCCTCACCCCCTGATTCCCGACATTGGAGCTCACGAGAGTACAACATCTGTCCCTTTCAGAACCACAGTTACGCGGGAGGCCTTGTTCTCCACTCACTCACCTGTCTCTGAGAGAAGCTTTATGGACTCTATTACTCGCTCTGTGTACACACCGGGCTCATAGTTCTCCATCTCTGCATTGATGATATGCACCACCCGGGCCGCCCGACCCCGAATAGCCCCAGCCGTTCGGTCCAGGGTGTCCACGTCCCCCTCCTGCAGGGCAATGACACACTTGTTCACGTCCTCCAGGATGTGGTTCTCTGGGACAGGAGAGGGAGAAAACAGTTGTGTTTAATGACACCATACTGCACATCGATATACTTTCATCTCTCAGCTTTAGAACATGTCCTTATCTTCTGCAGTTACTGTGATAGTATTGTGTTTAAATCCACAGCGACTGAATCAACCATTCTCTGGCCTGATAGTTCCACTGTGTGGATAGTTATACTACGTGAAACCTACAAACATTGCTGGAGGGCAGTATATGTCAGACATGTATTACTTTATCTATTTTGAATCAGGGACTTTTGAATCAAAAGGAAAATACCCACAGAGAGAAACAAGAATGAACAGGACAAATGAAATGTAAACATATGAAAAATAGACCTTTAGTTTTGTTGATTAGTTAGCATAACTAACTAGTTCAATGGCAAAAGTAGACTGCTTTTGGCAAGAGGTCTCTAGTCATTGGGTCAAAAAGTGGGCTGCAAGTGTTCATTGAGCTGTTTCAATGGTTTTCCTCATGTACGCAAGTGATATTTGATGCGCCATGTTTTTTCATCAAATATTACTACCCGGGATCTGTGTCACAGCAAAACTACAAGCAGTAAATATGATTTATGTCCTATTATTTGTTCAAAAAGTAGTTTTAATTTAATTTTTTGTTTCATTTTTTTTCTCCACACTATTGATAACAAATGGCCACATATGATTAGTATGCTGCCATATGAGAGCTTGTTAAAATGCTCAAAAAACGTTATCAAGGGAAATCTAGAAAAACATATAAATCAACTGCAGCAGGTTGCCTCTGTTACATTAAATGAAAAGAAGACATGTCAGTATCCTCACCATTTACTTCTCCAAATTCAAGCTGCACCTTTGTGTTGAATAACTAACATAAACAGACTGTAATACACATTTCAGGCAGCATTCATTAGATGACTATAAGTCTAAGTGATACAAATTGTCCAAATGCTGAGCTTGTGCATTATTAAACACAGCCAACAACATTTACAGGAACAAAAAAAGAGAGAAGGAAATGTTCCTTGTCGAAAATGCACCTCACAGTTGGAAATGTAATCCAGCTCAAGAATTGGGTTTACACATTCAACTGCATTTATCTCTTCTAACACTTAAATGCTTTAATTTTCCAAATAAACAGAACAGGAGTAGCAATCTAAGAACAAATGCTGAATTAATATTTTCTGAGAGCCACATGCACGTATGTGTGTACACACATAACTGCATTTATTAAAACAAAAACATTCAACTGGTCTTTTCTCAAAAATGTGTGAGGTTATAGCTATACTGGTGAATTTTAAAGCCATTTCTAAGGTGTTATCCACTGACAGATGAAAAACCCGGGCTACATCTGCAAAAAAAAAAAAAAAAATTCCGAGTTGACTTAACACATCTGAAACAATAAAAGGGGCATTAATCAGATGTGTAAAATCCAGGTTTAGAAAGTAAAACACTTCTTCAGTACATTGTTCTGAATACCTGAAATTACTCAGTGGCACAAATCTTCACTCAGGAGGTTGAATTCATTAGTGAAATCATAGTGCATGGGTGAAAGAAAAAAATGCCTAGACCATAGATCAGGGCTGCCCAACCCTGTTCCTGGAGAGTTACCATCCTGAAGGTTATCACTCCAACCAAAGCAAACCACACCTGCTTTCCCAGTTAGAGATCTTGACGAGCTGCTAATGAGCTGAACCAGGTGTGTTGAATTAGGGTTGGAGTTGAAACCTACAGGTTGGTAGATCTCCAGGAACAGGGTTGGGCAGCCCTGTCATAAATATATACATTTAGAACACTAGATTGCTGATGACATCATATTTACATTACACAAAGTGAAGCACCTGCCTGCCATATTGATACACCCAACCTCTTCATTAAAATGAATGGTTTCCAAAGAGGCCAATTTCAAATAAGTTAATATGATCATTAAAATGTCAAGATGTGCCGCCACGTTTTGCAGCAATATTCATTCGATGGGCTGTAGTAAAACGTTTCATGCATAAGTTATCGTAGGAATGCAAATTTACTACTTTAATGGAGAAAATCGCATTTGCTTGGTAGTTAGCTAAATTAGCAATTCCATTGACTTGAATACTCCGCTGACTAAAAGCAAACGCTAGCGATTATTAATGGTCACCAGCTAACTAGTTACCTTGGTGACCTTATCGTTGTGGAGCCTATGTCGACTTGGCAGTTAATAAAATTAACAAGGTGGCTTACAAGCTAGCTTCTTGTACAACGTAATTGACATTCAATGGCAATATTTCTTACCTGCAAAATATTTAAAACAGTGGATGCGCTGCTTTGTCTTTCTATACAGATTTCCAAAGGACAAGGAGAACAGAAAGTCTTGGCTGGTAAAAGTCAAGAGAAAAAACTTTTTGCCATCCCCTTGATCAGTGCTGTGAAGTGAGCATTTTGAGGAGCAGTGTTTTGACAGGACAGGGGCATAGGTGAAACTTATTAAAGGAGTAGCTGGAGTTAACTAGTACTTCCGTTTAACAACGTTGGCATTAGCCATATGATTCCATATAAACCATTTGATTAACTGTGAATATGCTCAATCAGGATACAATGATGTGAAGACACCAGAAAGTAATTGGATAACATAAACAAACATTTCACGTTTCGTATAACAACAAAAACTTCCAAGCAATTATCTTTCCAGAGGGTCATTAAAAGCCTCGGTCACGTTAACTTGTTAACTTTTCTGGTCGCACGTGAACGTTATTGCAGTCACATTTTCGGTCTTCCGTTTCGTAAGTGTGCGTCTTTCCCAGCACATATTTAGAGACACAAAATGTTGCTCTGCACAGTGATACCAAAATAACACTGACTCACACGCAAGTGATTTTGAAAATTTTATTTTTTTTTAAAGATTAGTTTTTGGGAATTTTTACTTTATTTGATAGTTATACAGTCTAGAGAGACAGGAAAGTTGGGGAGAAGAATGGGGGAAGACTTGCAGCAAATTACCCGAGCCGGAATCGAACCCAGGTCGCCATGGGAAGGACATAGCCTTTATGGTATGCGCACTTAGACCAATGAGCCACCGGGGCACCCCATGAAAATGTAATTTTAAAGCAGATGAAAATGAATGGGAGTCTACGTGTTAATTTTACTTCTGGGTATATAGGCTGCTGGAACAGATGCTTCACTTGATCGTAACCTGTCAGCAATCTATATATATATATGGGCTAGACTAACTCCCTGTCGCCTTGAGTTTATTCCATTGTCTATAATATGATCAGAGTAAGAATTCATTGTCAAAATGGCATCTGTTTCAAAACAAGGAAAAGTGCATTAAAGCACTGCTTTCTGACTAACATCCATAATGTCACAAGTTCTTCTCTATCGGAACACCTGATTTGACATTATACCATTGAATTTCCCTCTAAATTAAGCAGCAGAAGAAAGACTCCATGGCAAAGGCCAATTTCAAATGGCTCCATTGAAAGGAACTGTTAATAGCATGGAGTTCATGAGAGGCACATTAAATGAGATAAAAGATAATGTCTGAACTTTCATTCCAATGAATGGTTGCTTTTTACCACTTTCACAAATCAGGAGAGATGTGTCTTATTTCTTACTAACCATAAGCCTGAGTCCATGGTTTTTTGTTATTGGCAGTCTTTAATGATTTGAATAGCATTTTGAGCATTTAAAGAAAAAAAATAAACTAATTAATTTTTCTTAAGTTTGAAGATCAGGTAAAACAGGAACCAGAAGCCCAAAATATTCACCTTGTGGCAACTGTGATTGCACACACGGGTGTGCTCACAGTTCTTCTCTCATTTAATAACACAATACAGGAAGAATACAACAAACTAGCGGCCTAAGAAGTTTCTGCTTCATTATCGGTTCATTTTCAGGTGAACTTTAATGTGTTCGTGTTCAAACATTTTACAGTCGTACGGAGTTCACTTCCAAATGGCCTGAGAAATTGCAACCAAAAGCAATTTCATTGCTATCAGGTCATTAACATATATCTCAAAAAGAACCCATTACTACAATCTCCTATCCAGGGCAGCTTGCAGATCAATGCAGAATACAATTACTAAATATCCTTTGCAGTGCACCCTATAAAATATAAATCAATACCTGAATAATATGAAACACAGAGCAATCCCATTTGGTTAAAACACAAATCTATATTGTATATCAAAGGGAATAAAACAAAATTGCAGTGATAATCAAGGAAGGAGTACCTGAAACAGACAAAAAATCATCCACTGAGGTGATGTCATCAACAGCTTCTGTGAGCACGCGCACCTGCTTCTCCCATTGGTCTTTAAACACATCCATGTTGTCCTGGGCAACCTTGCTTTGAGGGCGGGCTGCTAAGGTGAGTGCTGCATTGATTACCTGTGAAACAAACACATAAGTAGTAAAAACTGTAATCTGTCCAACCGATTTGAATAGTTACAATGGACCTCTTATTGCTCATCTGCTATCCAATTGCCATTCTACTTGGTAATATCACTGTCGTATCTCCCATAACAACCTTTATAATAGCTTCATGACATTATGTTCAGACCTTAAGTTTTTGCCATAATAAGAGATTTGTGCATGTGGGAAATTCTGGAGAAATGTGCATAGAACGTACATATAGCACGTTTAAGAAACCTGTAAGTTGTTATTGACTAAATATACAGGAGGTTTAGTCGACAAACCTGTAATTTTTGTTTACTAAGGTCAGAGTAAAATTTAACTTTTAAAAAAGAATCACGAATGTTGACCTGCCCCTTCAGTGTGTTCTTCTGTCCAGTTTATTAGGAACAACTCCAAGCCTTCTGTGGTTTTCAGGATTGGAACTGCATTCCTACTAAACTCTCTGAACCTGCCATTTCACATTTCTGCTCAGGCATGGCTGAGCGTCATCTGGCTTCTGCCTTGGGATGCCACTGGCCAGGCACGGACATGCCCCTTACTCAAGCTCATTACTGTCTGAATTGAACTGTGCCATTCCACTCAGGGCTCCGTCCCACTCTGTCAGTATGGTATTCCTGTCAATAAACCCTACAATTGGATTTTACTCTGCCTCTGTATTCGGTTTTTCATCTGGATCATAATACGAGTTTTTTTTTTTTTTTTTTTTACAAAATAAGCCATCTGGCAGGCCTTAACGGGGATCTACAAATCCTTAGAAACACTGCCATAAAAATTACATTTGGGATAAAAATTACACATTGTTTTTGTTCCAACAGGTTAAGATATGGATTAATTTAATTCTGTGGGGGTTTTTACACCTGAAGATCAGTGTTAACTATGCTACTATTCTGTCCTTGTCAGAAAGATCTGGCTTCCGGCCACAGTTTGTTTCTTGTAGTTGCTGATTTTTGGTGCTGTGCATGTGTTGTCATAGTTTCTGATGCAGTTCCTCAAGCTACCTTTAATAATTTTGTATCTAATGTACCAACTATTTGGCCCCTTTCAAACTTGTTTGGTATATACTTCTTGCTTTGGAGAATTGCCTCTCCATTCACAGGACTGACCTATGAGTTGTAATTGTGATTTCAAGACTTCAAAGTTAAAGTTTAGTTTTCAGGGGTATCTCTGATATCTTAACCACCCCCTGTATTTATGAATTGTATATACATATTAGTGAAGAGATGATATGTTGTCAAAATGCAAATTTGTTTCACAGGGTAGATAACAGAAGCAGAGAAATTGTAACAAAGGGCGGCAGTGTGGAGTAACATCAAGGGAATTGAGCTCACAGCACAAGAGGAAGCTGGTTTATCGCCAGTGGGTGCAGCCATTGTACTCCTTAACAAGGGGCAATGAGATATATATAGTTGTATATTAAGATTTAGATATCTCATAAGCAAAGAAAAAAATCTGTAGGTTATTTTAGGTAAGGAATATCAGCTAAATGGCAAAGCGCAAATACAAATGTCATAAAAGTGTGGCCTTGAAAAGTTTTGTTTCTGCAATTGCTATTCGATATTCTTACAGTGAATACAAAGTGATATGAATGTTAATTGACCCAGTCAGTGACCTAATAGCAGTAAAGAGCACAGGAAGTTCATATCTCATTTGTCCTTTCTCAGCTGAGGAACTACACTCCAACTGGAAAACAAGTGCCTTGATCAACAATCCTAACTCTCATTACATTCAAATACAACCACTGAAGACCTGACCAAAGTGGTCAGTCATGCAAACAGGAGCAGAATCACAAAAGCAGTACACCTTGAACCAAGAGAAACCAGCTCATATCCCTCACCCTAAAACCATGGGACTACCTCCCGAATTTGCAAGCTGGTCCCAGTGCAGTGAGCCCTGGCTGTCTTGGTGATGTAACACAGATCAACTTACACTAATGTGCCATCAGCAGACCATCCAAACAGATCACAGATGGAAATTTTCATAGATAAGAACTCAAGTGTTGACATCCACAATAATTTATCATTAGATCATATGACAGTCATGAAACATCTATCCACGCTTTGCCCTTCCAAGTTTCTCATCATTTTAAAATTTGACAAGATTCACAACAGATGATTCAATTGTACACAATCATGTTACAATATTGTTTTGGGCTAAATCTGATATACACTTTAAATTGATGAACAGCAAAATCCAAAGTTATTGATTCTCTGCATATTTAAAGACAACCGTCACACACTGAAGTTTCTATACACAGTGTAAATAGGTTTCTTCTTCTGAAACAATGTTTAAAACATGTATGAACGGAGGTGCATTTCTCTGAGGAGAGCTGCACTTCCTCTGTTGCTCAGTATGTGTTCTGCAGTCCATGACATCTTGAGAACCGTTCTCATTCCCCGCCCGCCATTTTAAAAGCCTGGTCTTTGGCAGACGGCACTCACCTGTGGGCACAAGCTGTCAATCTGTGTGGCAGCCATGCGCACCAGCTTCACACCCTCCTCATTGTTGGAAATGGAGCAGGCCAGGTTTGCCACCTACGGAGCAGAGAAAAATATAAATAAGGTGAGGAAGGGGAGAAGTCACCATTGTTGAGTTACAACTCACTTTGTAAGAATGTTTCATGCACTATCAAATGCAATGTACTACAGCAGATTCCAAAAGGGTAATTTTTAATTGAATACAATACTGTGGAATGTTCTTCCATCATCTTGTTTTTTCTTTAAATAATACATGATGCACAAAGCACTCTTCATGTGTTTGACAGGCAAAACTGGTCCATGAAAGAAATTGTTTTCTTTATGCACAAATAACAGGTGTTAGGACACAGCTCCAGCCGTCCAAGCTCACTGGTCTACTAAGACCCACACCGCACGTCTCCATTATTCAATTATCACTTACGGCTGTTGTTAATTCCTACTGAGTGGTAGCAGTAGTATACTTAAGTCCGAGCCTCATGCATTATCTTTGTGAAGTCTCATAGCACCACACTCTAACAGTGCTGTTAGTCTGTATGGAATTATATCCGTATTTCGTGTGTTATGTTCTAAACTCTAATCCAAGTGTTGTTATTGTTAACGTAGTACTTTATTTTTAAAGGAACCTGGCTTCCTTTTTGTTTTGGGTAATACATAGGAACCGTAGTGTTCTCTAGTTCTAGTATTACCCTTTGTTAAACATTGTGATGGGAACCTCTGTTCCTTTTTGTTTTGTCTGCAACGTTCATGCCTGCTACTCTGTAGTGTGGCAAAATAAATACACCAAATCCATCCTTGCACCTGAGTCCAGTCCTCAACTTCCTGTCCTCTGTGAAAACCAGTGTGCACAAGACAGAAATCCGTTACAATAGGTAGAAGAGTATTTGATGACTGAAGGTTGATGTGCATTAAATACCTGCCAAATTCTTGAAAACATAACGACAACCATAAAATATAATAATTTTACATATCTTGGACAGTCAGTAATATTACTGGATAGAAATATGAAAATTGTTGTAAAATATATTTTCTTTACACATGGTAGGCTAATGGTGAATCTTGCTAATGGTGAAGCTGGGATGTTTTCCTTCTACCAGCAATGGGACATCAGCCTGAGCTATTCAGTGTTTTTGTTTTAAACACCGACAGAATTAGCTATAAAGCTGCAGAGTGCTTCTGGCCCAGAACTCGTTTGCATGAGTGCAACTAGAGCATCAGCTGAGTTTATTGATGCAAAAACCACATCGTTGTATAATTACCTCACCAGATGGCCTCTTATCTGAAGCACCTTTCTTAACTCATGCCAGTTTACCTGAAGTCATTTTGTTAATACATCCACACTGCTATGCTTCACTTGAGTATGCGAACATTGAAAACACCTAATGTATACAGCACTGCTCAAATGGACATATGATTTTAGTCATAGCAGAAAGCAACTATATGTTTATATTTTATTAAGTAAATTTCCATAAATTGTAAACATATACACTACAGGCCACAAGTTTGGAAGCAAGGCCAATACAGGTCAAAAATTTGGAAGCAACTTCAAGTTTCTGTTCACAATGCCTTTCTTAAAAACCAGTATGAAATCTATAAATTCTGGGATGTATTTACTGCATGATTAGACTTTTCTTTCATTGATATGCACCATTTTCCTCTGTTTACCTTTATGTAGGGTATACATTGATGTTACCAGACCATTGCTGAATAAATGTTAACACAAGAAAGGAGGGGCTTAGTTTTTGGGTTGAGAAGATTTGCAGGAGTCACAACTTTCGTGAAAAAGTAAAAAACAAATCACAGTTCGCATTATTCAATTTTTGTCATGGTTTACAGGCCACCGGATGCCAACGGCAATCCGGCGGGCACTAGGACCATGGGCCTAGTAATAAGGGCCTGATAATTTGAGCAAAAATGTATTCTGATAAGTGACTCTTTATATAATAATTATGTTTATTTTGTTGCAAAATATGCCAATGAAACTATGATCTTTTTTGTCCAAATTTGATCTTGCTTCCAAGCTTTTGGCCTGTAGTGTACATAAAGTTTCACTTATTTCATTAGTTAATGCATGGATGTGGCCATATTCTACACCAGAATGTGAAGTTAATTCAAACGAATACATGAATGAATTAAGGGACAAATCAATGAATAATTAGTCATGCTTTAAATGTGGTTGCCTGTTCGACAATTTCGGCCGAAGCAATGCATTATAGTGCTGAGCTTGTAGACCTACTTACTGTCAGTGTCCCAACAGTAAGAGTCAATGAAATAGGCAGGAATATATATTTTTTGTTTTTAACATGCACACAAATGGCAAAGATAATTAGAAAGACAAGGACAACATGGAGTAGTATAGTTTCAATGTAATAATGGACACACACTGATGCCATTGTCTCCCATCAATTGGCAACCCCATTCATCTTCAGCACATGAACACAGTCGAGTCACATTATTATGAACACTTCCTACTTTTGATGTCAGCAATGAAAGTAATGCATGTGTCGTGGGTATATAAGGTATGCTGCAGGTACTCTGCAAACATTTCACTCGTTGCTCTCATGTATCACGTACACCTATACATGCAGATAGGCTCTTCCAGCAAGATAATATGACGTGTCCAATGGCTAGAAATGTCCGACAGTGGTTGGAAGAGCACGACTAATATTTCCAAGTACTTCCCTGGCCCCCTTATTCCCCAGGATTGAACCCAGTCGAGCATCTGTGGGACCACCTCGATCGTTATTTTCGCTCCATGGATCCTCCACTACGCACCTTTCAGCAGCTGTCATATGCATTGCAGTCAGCAAGGCTCCAGATACCTGTGAAAACCTTTCAGCACCTTACTGAGACACTCCCAGCCCGTCTAGCTGCTGTCCGTGCTGTACACAGCGGTTACTCTGGATATTAGAGGGTGGTCATAATAATGTGACTCGACGGTGTAGATCAAGGGTATCCAATCTAATCCACAAAGGGCCGGTGTAGCTGCTGGTTTTTGTTACAGCCCAACACTAACACACCTGATTCTACTCCAGATCAGTCAATCAGTGGAGTCAGGTTCTGCAGCAGTGGGCTATCACAAAAACCTGCACCCACCCTGGCCCTTTATGGGGAAGATTGGACACCCCAGGTGTAGATGAATGAACAGTGCACAATGTAATTGTTTTATCCATGAATGTCGTTTGCATTGATACTGGCCCAAATAATACTATACATATCATCACATTTATAATGCATTTTGTGCAGTAAGGAATCATGTTACATCTTGTGCAAGCAGTTTGTACTGAACTCAAAGCACCGTGATTTTTTTTTCCCCCTCTCACACCTATATACAGTATCTCAAGGTATTTGTCTCCAAGTATTACAGGAAATATTTCAGAAGATACAGCAATGCTGTATGACAGAGATAACAGGCAGTAAACAAAATATACTTTAATGCTCTTTGAAAGGATTGGGCACTCTCTTCCCAGTTGAGGAAAATTAAATCTCTGTGATTCAATTACTTTTGTGCATTGGCCACTCCACTCCTATTTGTGACAGCTACAATATAGTCTTGATGGATGGCCAAAGGCCCCCAACCCGCCACCCCCATTCCATGTTTGTTGATCCTGCGATACAATAAAAAACTGCATTAGAGTACACTTGGTGACCTGATTTAGGTCCTGTGTTGATGATAGCATAGTGCAAACAGACCATTTTAGAGTCATTAGAGTCAGTTTCAGCAAAATACAATATAAATGATTCTTAAATATAATGCCGTGCCGTCACAGGTTTAGAGGCCCACCAGTAACTTCACCTTTTAATGATAGCTCTAAAGCTGTTCCCATTTAAGGTCACCTGATTAACAATCAAACAATTTATTTACCAATAAGACCAATACATGGCCCACAATGGATAAGTAATGATAATAAAAAAAAGTGATTGCCGATTGGCAAATTAATATATTGGATGCGACAAAATACGGATGCTAATCCGAATAAATCCAAAACATCTTCTGACTTCCATTTCTCGTTTCAGCATTTTTCAGCAGCATGATCAGATTGCGCTTGATTATCTCAGAATGCCATGAATATTCAAAAGAACACATCCGAAGAGGGAAAAAAATGTTAGGCTTATCAAACCATACAGAACTTTTGGGCAAAAGGCTTTAATTAGCCTCAAAAACAAATTTGCGCAAATCTGTGCCACTTCATGAGCTGCATGAGTTCAGAATCTTCGAAAGACATATCAACTGTTCAAGCCGTCATTAATGTGCAGAAAAAAACTCCTCACAACTTTGTGATACAATTTACGATATTGCCATAAAAATAAATTGGACACTCATGCAACCATTTAGTATAAGCAACTGCTACTTATCAGGAAAAGTAAACTGCAACAGATTTAGATGATTAAACAATGAACAGTGAGGTTACTAAAGACCATTGATACTGCCGATGGCCTGCAACGGCTAAAATATCGCTGGGTCATTCCATGTCAATTCACACAGATTCCAGAAACTTCCCCAGTGACATCACTCAGATTTGACAGAAATTCTAAAATTAGTTTTTGACCCCAAATGAGGGATTCCCAAATTTAAGCTTCATACCTTTAGTCATTTTGGCATTATGGCCCTGGGAAATATGGGTGCCATGCCCACTTTTAACCTTCACTTGTGCATATTTAGAGACCCATAACTTCTCTTCTATATGAGCTACAGTACTAATAATTAATAAAGGGGTTATTTATGGTCACCTGTCTTGGAACCAATGCTTACAAATGGGATACTAGTTCCATTGTATACAATATTAACCCTTTAAAACTAGATTTTGTTTCATGCAATAATGATTTTTGAGATATTGGAGGATCCAGGTAATTGAGATTTGTGTTTGAAGGCTTTTTGACAACTTCTTCATCAAATATTATGGGGGGGGTCCCAAAATGGTCACAGGACAAGCGGACCCTTCAGAACCCTTATTTTAGGCAATGATTTCACCATGTTGTAATGTTTCGTCCGGAGTGCAGAGTGCAGTTGCACGGAGGACAGTAAGTGGAGGACTGGACTCAAGTGCAGAAGTGGATTTGGTTGGTTTATTATGCCCAACTGTAATGCAGCAGGCACAGAGGTTGCAGAGAAAACAAAAGGAACAGAGATTCCAAACAAGATGTTTGCAGTAGGCAATACTAGAACTGGAAAGCACTGCAGTACTGTGTATTACACAAAACAAAAAGGAAACAATGTTCCTTTAAAAAAAGAAATAAAAGTGCTGCGTTTAATTATAACAGCACTTGGCTTAGAGTTTAGAGTTTAGAATGCGAAATACGGAGAACAAGCCTATACAGACTACTGTGTCAGACAGGCATGAGGTTACACAGACTTCACAAAGAGGCTGAGATAGGCTCAGCCTTAAATATGCTCTGCTACCACTCAGAGACAACAGGGAACAGGTGAAAATGACAATAGAAAAATGACAGAAGTGCAATTTAGGATTTAGTAGACCGGTGAGCTGGACGGCTGGAGGCATGGCCTTACATGTTTCCACTTGAGATAGACAATTTGCTTTTAATATGACCAAATCACACACCTTATCCAAATTTTGGGCCAATAAAAAGTTTGCTCATTCAGCTCTTTCTGTACGAACAGATTTTTTGAAAAATGGACCCTTGGCCCACATAGGTCAACTCTGATGAGCTCAGTATTGATGGTTTTGGTGGTTGAAATCACACTCTAATAACAAATAATGATACACAGAATAACTTATTCATTATATTAGGGTGGAAATTTGTGAAAAGGATCATGATCTAGCTTGTTAACCCTTCAAGGCCATAATGGCATCTAGAAACTAGGTAAATTTCTGATCAGCTCTGTGTTTAGTTCTTGTGGTTGGAATTGCAACAAAAAATATTCTTAATGACTTATTGATCATATCCTGGAGAAATGCTGTAAAATAATAAAATACATTGGTCGTCATTGTGTTTTTTATTTCATTGTTTTTGAGAGGACCAATATTTAAAATATGGCTTCAGCCCTACGACAAACAGCATGTACTAAAATCAGATGCTCTCCCAACTAAGTTTGGGCATCGTAATATAGAATGACAACAAAGCCAGTTGTCAGTGTCTCCCAGCAACAAAAGAAAGTTTGCCAAAGAAATACAAAGGGTGAGGAAATATTGAGTGTAAGTACAGACAAATAATGTAACGTTATTCAGATGACAGTAGACCAGGACAACACCGAATTAATACGTAACCCATCAGACATTTCTTTGCCCATTTGGTGGTTAGCAATAGCAGTGATCTGCTGAAAACTGTCATAATTCCGGTTCCTTATATTTACATTGTCATGGTTCTGTGTTTTATGTTCATGCGTTATTTTCATGGTCATGTCTTTTCTTTATTCTTTTTGGTTTTTATATTCTCCGGTTTTCAGTTCATGCCATTTTTAGTTTAATTGCACTTGTCTCCCCTGTCTTGTGATCTAGTTGGTTCAGTCTGTCTCCCCAGTCTGTGTGCTGACCTGCTTTGGGTGATTTCAGTGGTTTCTGGTGTTTCACGTTATTACTTCAATTCTCGTTTACTTCCTTCGCCTTGCTTTTCTAGATTACTAACAAGACTAACATTTATATTTTGTATCATAGTCTACTAACCCAACTAATCCATGTATATATTACTAACTCACTAAGGAGCACTTTGGTTAACTTGTAAAGCTGTACCTTTACTAATTGTTACTAATTCAATCTCAGCAATCGCCCTGTTCTAGTCTCCGCCCTTGTTTGGCTTTCCCTGTCTCTCCCTACGTTTCTGCGAGAACTCTCGCATGTGCTTAATTGCTTTCCTGCACTCATTGTCTGTGCACTTAGAACTCCTTGACCGGAACTGTTTATTTGTCATAGGATGTCTGCGTGAATCCTGTCTGTGTCTTGGCTTTTGCCAATTGTTGTGGTTTAGGACTTCCCCATGTGTACCTTCCTTTGTAATTAGTTCTCATCCAATTCACCTGTTCCCTGCATAGCATGTGACTTCCCTTCTGTCTATTTAGAGTCCTCACTGCTGTTCTGACTTTGTCAGAACGTTGATCAGTATTCCTTTGTGCAGAGTCTCTTGTTTGCCAATTGATTATTGTTTCTCTTCGACTGTTTCGTCTGACCTTGATTTTTGCCATAGCCCTTTTGTCTTGTTTTGTCTTTCTGGATTTTTGACCCATCTCTGTACGACCATGTATTCTGTGTTTGGATACTCTGTGTATGACTCACTGCTTTGGATTTCGATTACGATTTTTGCCTACTGTCTATGTACCGTCGCACCTCTGCTTTTCTGGTTCAGACCCCGGCCTGTCTAGTCGACTTTGTTTTTGGATTTCGTTTTGTGGCTTGGCAATTCTTGTGTCTACTGGTCCTGACCCGGCAATCAATAAAGGCATACGATTTTTGGATTTCCCTCTCTCGCTTGTGGTTCCTGAACGCACCGTCACATACATGGTGTGTTCATAGTGTATATACACCTCCTGCATGAGAGAGATGAGAGAGCAGTGCGGCCCAATCAACATCATACGAGCAACCATAACAGATAAAATGGCGACGTGCATGAACTAGCTTGCTATGGCTTTTCTGATCCTCATAAGTGGGTGGGAAAATATACCTGAAATGAATTGTAGGTTACTCTCAAAACACCAGGTCATATTAAAGATTAATTGCCTTTTCCTTTAAATTTGACCTCAAAAATATTAACAATAACAAAAAGGCATTTTCAGCAATGTCCCACACCACCACAGAATCCCGTTTTCTAACCCAATCATGGTCATCACTAGTAACAAACATACACAAAATTGCCGTCGTGAAGATAAAGTAGGTTTTGAGAAACTTGTCCCAATTCATCCAGACAGACAGACAGACAGGCTCAAATTATGTGACAGAGACTCAGTATAAATTAAAAGCGATAATTACTACTTACTTTTCTTCATATATAGTCAGCTCAGCCATCACTAATTTAATCCAAAACTATGTTTATTAGTCACTGAAAGCTATGGTAAATACTGTGCATAGACGATGGAAACATTACACTGAAGAGGCCCATGTCCTGGATGTGCTCATATGAATGTACCTTTTACAAAAGATCTCACTTTTTGGTAACGGACAAAAAACACCTCCTTAAAGGATGACACGGTGCCTGTTTGAGAGAGGAAAAAATCTACGCTTTCCTACAATTGATGGGCCTCATGCCAGCAATGGTGCTGACGGAACAAGATCTGTGATTACCGTGGAGAGTGGAAAAGCCATAGGAAATGCTCCCAACAATCAGAAGCTCTTCATACCATTCAAAGTCTTTCAGCCACAGATTAACTTGTTGAATGCAAGAGTGAGCAGTCTATTTTCACCATTCAATTTTAGCAGAGACCCCTGGTTCCACACATTAAGCAATATCTTTGTATGAATCCAGTCCGCATGGGAAGGGACTACTCTCAGGGATGGTGAATATCCTTACTAAGTGCCTTGAGAGGGGCACAATTCCTCCATTGCAAAAATACTTACAACCTTCAGTCTTTGGGAATGGCCCCCATTTCATGATCAAATGTCCATTCATCAGCTCTTGCAGGGTAGTGAACTCTCTGATTGTAAAATAAAACATTCCCAACTTAAAATAGTGCAGGCCCTGACTGACAGTGTGAGCCACAAGTTTCATTTCACTAGGGTCTTCATGTCTCCCAGCAGAGAGCATTCATTTCATTCCAGTAATAAAAACAAAAGAAAGTGACAACACAAAACTATCATAATTGAAAATGAAAGGCAAGGCATTGGTTTCTTCTTTTCTTCTCCATCTGCAATGTTCTGTTTGCTGTCATTTATTCACCATTTAAAACCCCATAAGACACTGAGACCTCAAATATGCGATTATTATGCTCTTAAGAGATTGTTTTAATCCAAATGTAACAAAGAGTAAAGGCTTATTGAAAGAAAAAGGGTTTAAAAAACATTCCTAACACTTAAAGTACTACTGAACGGTTTAAATACTTCTGATAAACCAGTGAGACACTGTCTGATAAACTAGTGAAAAGCCAAGAGAAGTGATTTGACGACAGCCTCATTCATACAGTTAGATTAAAGAAGTTGGTAAAACAGGCTGGAGAATGGATGCAAAGGGTGGACATAAGCAGACTGATTGGGAAGTTCAAACAAGATTTAGTGTTACAAACACGGTGTCTTGCCAAGACTCCTCTGGGAAATCCTGGAGCATTTATCCTCTATGCTAACAGTGCATGCTATGGGTAGAAATCTGTTGTCACCTGAGAAGATGGGTCAGGGTTCAAAAAAGCCTCAGTAGCATCAACATCTACTCCTCATTGACCACCCTCTATTCCGGATTCGGGGCCTGGTTGAGGAATTCAGGTGACAAAAGCTAGAGAAATGCTGTTCCTACATGATTGCAAATACATTAAGGCCAGCACTGCTGGGATAGAGGTCAGCACAGGACATAACTGGTCAGCTAACTAAAGAATGAGGCAGAGTCCAGGTTACACCGCAAGGACAATGTGAGCATGGCAGGAACAAGAGTCAGAAACATCCTATGGCTTTTCCCAGGAAAGGCAAACCTCAGGGAGAAAAGGGAGTTGGTGCAGTCAATGATCCAATGAATGGTTGAGAAACATTGGTGAAAGCAGTAGGACTTAGGCAGCAAGGCAAAAAGACAAAGTGGGAAGGAGTAAAGGAATGGAAGGTCCATGGGGTTAGTAGAGACCAGAAGATTTGTTGTTTGTAGCGTTTATGATGTCTTGCCAAGCCCCACAAATCTAGTCACCTAGGGGCTGAAGGAAGACCTGGGCTTCAAGCAAGCTGGCCAACCTGCAGCATATTCTTCTTGCAGGACAGCACTGCTTGAGACACGACAAAGTCTTAACATTTCAAGCAGGATTTGTGTAAGAAGTTGCACTGAAATGCGAGAAGATCCAGTGAATACCACGGCTCATCCACATTGTCAGGAGCGGGGAGAAGGCCCCTCAGTCATGTGGTAGTGTACTGTTGGGCACAGTAAATGACTAGAAAGTGACCACAGTACTCAGTCGCCATCAAACCTTCCCAATGGCTTTGGTCCTGTGAGAGGAATGTGCGGAGGGGGCCTATGAGTGGAAACAATAAAAGTGCTAACCTCTGCTAAATGAATGCGCCCATGCAGGATGGACAGCTTAGTTCATGCCAGTGGAGGTTGGTGCAAGAGGATTTCTATGGCAATCCTGTGGAGGGCACTGAAGATATTCAGCATCAGATGGGAGCAGAGGATAAAAAAATACAACACCTTAGGATACAAGGTGAAGACGGTGTCACACTGGCAGCGTATGAGGAGACAGGAGGATTGGCTTAGGCTGGGCCCAATCAACTCGGCTAGCACACCCTTCAGAATATGTTCTTAGAATGCCAAATCATCTTATGAAGAAGGGATTCGCCAAAGAATGAGTCTAAAAACAGCTACACCATCCAGCATTATGTATGTTAAATAACTTCTTGTCAAACCATGATGACTGCAGGGCTGAAAGCATGGCAGAAATAAACTAGTTAGCCTACTCAAAACGCTTCATTGACTCCACAATGATTCCGCCTTGGGGACCGATAATCGGTTCACGACTGCAATGAGCAATATGGCCAGTGCCCTTATTCAATGCCTTTCAATTACCCTGACTGGATTCATGCCACAGTATTCTGACAGTCAAGCTATGCCTATTGTCATTGGCTCACAGCAGAAAGAAAAAAAAAAAAGTGCTGTGCTATTTTTAGGGCCAAAATTTCCCCCCATAGAGCCCCCGACGGCAAAGCCCCCTCTACACCAATAAGTACCTCAAGTCAAGATCTGACAGAAAGGACAATGAACTGGGTCACATGTCGTTAGACTCAAGTGAAGCCAACAATGCTGAAGGGCACACTTTACATCAAATGTAACATGAGTCAAATGCTGTCCCCTCTCCATCACAATACTGTGGAACAAGTGGACTGCACTTAATGTTTCAGGTTCAGTAGGTTAGTAGGTTGAAGGGGTCAAATGGCATTGATGTCCTTGGCCCATCGATGGGGCGATAAAACTTTTGTGTAGCACCCATTAGCGGTTCTGAGACACATGCAAAGGGTCTATACCTCATTGAGAAAATATTTCACAGAATTACAGAACATATAACACAGAATCCCTGCTGATCCCCTCCCTCAAAAATGCCCCAAAATCCCTTTTCCCAATTCTGTCCAAGAAAATAGCACAATCTCAGTAGGGATGAAAACCTTGAGTTCCTTTACATTTAATCAAAGAAAATGCAGTCTTCCCAACATATTCCTGCTCTTTGCGCACCCTGGCTTTGTTTCCTCCACATCGAGATTAAAATCTGACAGACACCAAAAATAATTTTCGTTTACCTACATGATTCTGGATGTTGTACTGCAGTGAAGAGAAAATCTTTGCGCCAATTTTTCCAGTGAAATCAGAGAAACTTTTGTTGCACTCATAGTCAACTCCCTCACAAATGCATTTTTAAAATTATACTCCGTAAGCTTAATAAGCTTCTTATCTGCGCACAGAGCCTCCACTAGCTGCTTGAAAATAAAGTGAAAATCAGAGTCATATGGTGTGACTCAAAGAAAGACCTATTAGAAGCACATCAAAGTCCCCTTTGCCATGATAATATCATCTCATACCAGGCCTATTTTCATTCATTATCCTGTTTTTTTGTGTTTATTTCTTCATCCGTGAAACTCATAGAACAGGAAACGAGGAGAACGCTGAACCAGAGCGGCCTTGGGAAATGCTGCATACGACCGTGCAGAGCCTCCTGACAACTACTGGGCTCAACCGCCAAGATTTATACACTCTGTCGCCCGCGCTGAAAGGATTTATGGCTTATTGTGTTGTTTTCATAGTATCGGGGCTGACATCCACTATTCCCCAATTCCCATCAACTGTGAGGGGGTCCCCGGTGAAGTGCCCAAATATGTATTCATAATTGTCAAAATAATGGAGCACTTCGACTTAAAACCTGGCTCTGGGGAAAGGCATTATCGCTGCCTCCTGCTCCGTCCTCACTTCTCAACAGCTGGACCAGCTGCCCCCCAAACCCGCCATCAATCTGTTCACTTTGCAGAGCCACATCTCTTCATTTCTTTCTGTTCTGATACATCTGCGTCCTTAACATACAGAAAGTATTTGGACAGTGACAGGGAGGGTTGCAGGTCCAACGCCGCAGACAAAAACATTAAAATTAAAGGGCAGACCGTGAACTTAAATTTCAGGTTACATGAATCTGAACTAAATTTGTACTGAATTGATCTCAAAGGGCTGTAATTCTGACATGATTCACTCGATATGGATGCATATCCTAGAATTAATGCATTGCAGGCCTTTAAAACTTGTCACTGTCTGCATATTTATGGACTTGACAACATAACAAACGCAGATATGCCACAACCAATCTAAACATTTTGTGGGCAGTTTGATACAAGAAAATTAGCATAATTCAGCCCCTGAGAACAAAATTCTAACTCCATATTTGTCTGTTTTTATGTTCTAATTTTAAAATGATTCCTAATCTGTGCAATAATGGATTAACTCAGTGTAGTACCAGTACTATACAATGGTAGGTCATACTGTATGTTGCACACTTCAAGAATGCACAAACTGCTCAGTGCAGTTGTGGTCAAAAATTAAAAATGAAAAAAAAAAAAAAGAGTTGGACGACTCTCTTTCCAAGGGGCTCAATTAGTCTACGAGCAGGACACATCTCACTGGATACATGCAGTATAAGGTTGATAAGATGATGTTTTTGAGTAACAGCCATATGTCGGTGCTCTGCCACCCAAGTCCGGAATCAACATGTGTGTTACCAAGAGAACCCCTCTAGATGCTGTAATTGGTCACACTTTAGATGAAGTGTTGCTCATAAAGGCTTTATACAGCATGTATAATGCCTTAATTAATGAGACATAATGTCTTCATCAATCATACATAAGCAAATATCATGCTTTGTAAAGGGTGAAATAACACATCCTTATTCAGCATGTGATGCCAGATGTGATATAACTGACAATGTCACTTAGCTAGTGGCTAAATGCTATAAAGGGTGACATTTTCAGCAAAGTGACATTGTCATTATCACATCTCGCATCACATGCTGAATAAGGATGTGTTATTTTACCCTTTACAAAGCATGACATTTGCTAATGTCTGATTTATGAAGACATTATATCTCCTTTCTGAAGGCATTATACATGCTGTATAAAGCCTTTATGAGCAACACTTCATCTAAAGTGTGGCCCTGTAATCACGGAAGCACCACAGAATGTCATACAAACTGCTTACAACATGATTTAGAACAGCATATGTGACAGGTTTATAAGGGGCAGTCATCATCATAAGATCTCTGAAGAGTTTAAACAGGTGATAACCCAAACTACACAGGCCCCATAATCATGCGCTTTATGATAGGATGAAGTCACAAGCGGAATGAAAGTTGATTTATATTACTTTTCAATTACTTCATTTTAATGCCGGAATAAATGAAATGGCTATCCAGAGCACAATTTCTAGCATGTAAAACTTTATTTCAACTGAACAATAGGAGACAGAGGAATAATTAAAAACAATATAAAGGGTCACTAAAGATGGTTGGATCAATGGATTTTTAACAAATGATTAAGGTAGGTGTCCATCAAGGCAAGGATGGTTTTGAGAATGGTTTTATTAAAACTATATTGATTTTATCTTTCTCTCATTATGCATTGCCATGTCATAATTACACCAAGACTTTTTTTTTTTTTTTTTTGCTAAGTTTTATTTATTTTGCAATTTACACTATTGTCTTGCTTGTCTGAGTGACAGAGTGAGGAGTCAGAGCTCTCACGCAGATAAAATTCCAGTTCAGAGGTTTTATTGGAAATCATGGTCGGGCAATCCAGGTCAAAAACAGGCAGTGAGACTCTAGTATAATGGGCCAAATCCAGAATCAATGAACCGACCAATGATCAGAACCTGAAAGTCGGTACGCCAAACCAAATCACATGGAGAATATTGAAACCAAAAATGCAAATCAGAAATCAACCTCAATCGGACACAGTGGGCTTTACAGAATCTGAAATTGGAAAACAAACCAAATGGTACATGCGAAAGTCTCAGGAGGTAAAACCACTTGTAAGCTAGACAATGGAGCACAGGCTAAGACAACTCGCAGAATGCAATGGGGCTGGGGGGTACATAAAGGGAAATTAAAAGACCCAATCAGGTGGATAACAGGTTTGACGGAGAAAGACAAACCTGCAGGATGGAGTTGTTGCAAATGAGGGAGCAATCAAAAAATTAACAATGAACGAGGGGCGGTGCAAGTAGGGCGTGTAAACAAAAAATTACATGGTATTTGACCGGGGAATGTGAATTTCTAACTAATACAATGAATTGCTAAGATAAACAATGAGACAAGAAAAATAATAAAGACAGCTAGGAATTACACATACAATGTAATTTAGGCATTGTCAGACCCTGACACTGACTAGTAAAATAATAAATGAAAAGCACTACATAGATTCAAATTTTCATTCATTTCAAGCAATTTTGGAATTTAATGGAGATTTAGCATTTGTCAGGAGTTAGAAGCAGGCTGATTGTACCATGTGATGGAAGTTGTGTGTTTAGCTCTTTAGGGCTGTGTCATGGTTCTCCGTATGATTATAGTGCCTAAAACTCGGAATTATTCTGGCACAAGGCATCATTGAATTTTTGGCAGTTTTACCATTTTATTTGATTTTATCAACTATTATGGCACTCCATTCTGGCTCTAATCCATGCCCAGAAACAAAAGCCCCAGCTTCTTTCATGCCAGCTCAACCCAAGCATTAAGAACAAATTTTAACATCAGGTCACCAATATACTGTTTTTTTTTTGTTTCCTTGTACTCTCTTCCAAAATACCACACTCGTGGTAATGAGTTGTGCTTTTTCACTGTCCTTCACTCCAACTGCTCCAGCAAGGAGCAAAAAAATATAGTGGGTTCAAATGGCTTTTTTTCCCAGATAATTCTGTGCGCAGTGTAATAGACAGAAAATCCTCAGTTTTGGTCCCTTAATGGCCATGGATGGAAGCACAGGTGTAATTTCTCTGTGTCTCTGCACCATAGGGGCCTTTGAAATAAGCAATTTCAGAACAATCAGTGCCTTAAGTATCTCACTGATTAAAAAAAAAAAAAGTGCAATGGATTAGCAGCTTTTCTTTAGCTCACCACCGCCTTACTCAGCCCATAATTATAATATGAATGCAAATGACTTTGGCATTGGTAAAAGAAAAAAAATTCCCATGAAATACGACATAAAACAACACATATCCCAGGTCTGTATGACGTTTACTTTCATCTATCCACTAATTTACGACTGGGTACCTCATATAAATTAAACGATTCCCCTGCGCTGCCTTGTCTCATCACTGAAGATTGCAGATTACAATCAGAGTAGTTCATAGTGCTTAACTAAGGTTCATTAGGAATCTCCATTATGAATGCAGACACTTATGTAAAAGAACATATGGGCTTACTGTCGTGTGAATATGTGGAATGCAGTTTTTTTTTTTTTTTTTTTTTGTCAATGCAAGTCTTTCATTTAGGGACTCCCTGTTAAACGCAATGCATAAAATGTGCTAAATCTATTTGGTCCATGACGGGACATTGCTTTGATTTGAATATACCATACCTAATGCTAATGCTAATCTTATGAACAACCAATATAGCCGAGCAACACCACACAACATTTGTGTGAGGGTATCTTTGCATGCATCATGCGATGGCTGGTATTTTGAGGTCCAAACAAATTTTCCTCAACAGATGTTTTATTATTATTATTATTATTATTATCTTCTTTTGTCATTGACGGCATACACTTCTGAAAACCTATGGCTAGTATCCATCAAAGCCGGTCAGCATAGCAACAACACAAACGCCTGTCATCCATTTTTCATCCAAAAGACCTTAACTGATGAACCTGTATTCCATGACCTCTCATCCAGCATTTCCTTATCATTCTTCATCCAGAATCATGTAGGTAAACGAAAATTATTTTTGGTGTCTGTCAGATTTTAATCTCGGTGTGGAGGAAACGAATGAAAAAGGGATAGGAGGAAAAAATAATCATAGCCATTACCCCATCCTGAATCCTTGAAAACACCAGAGAACAAATATGAGATTTAGAAATTTAATTGAAATGAGAACTTTTCATATTTGACTAATCCAAGAAGATGCATACTGTTAAAATTCACAGCCACCAAAGTAATATCACATTATTCATAATATAATGTAAATGAACATGCATGCATGTGCACACACAGATACCTAGATTCACCAAAGAATTTTCTTTATGTGGAACCTATCCCACCTCTGGCCATCTATTCTTTATCCAACAACTCTAAAAATCATTTTCATTTACAGAAAAAAAGTAAATACATCCAATGCCACTGTGAGCAAATAATAGATTCAGTGCCTTGTACAGTTCAAATTAAATTCTGTTCACTTTAATGTCACAGGCCCCAAACTTCATAAAAAGCAAAAACAGGACATTTCGGTGAAATGGCTACATTTCATTATTTAACTACCCATAGAGGTGTAACATCTGGCCCCAAGTCAAGTGATATGGATATATATTTTTTCTGCACGTTTTATAAGTGTTCTGTCCGAGCAATAAGGTCATTGTGCGAGTCAAGTTTTTTATTACTTTCTTAGGAGTTTCTCAATGCCGCTGAATACAGGTATGACTTTAAGACCTTCTAAACTTCAGGGGCTATTATTAAAAATTTCCATTTGCACACACAAATTTAGAAGCCAGTAAACCAGCATGAAAAAAAAGATGTACAAAGTAAATGATTTTAAGGCCGTATGGCATAAAACTGACATAATTTAGTTCTTCTTTAAATACAGGCATTGCAATTTATTTTTGTAACATGCTGCAGAACTAAAGCCCCTTTTAGTCACAATATTTGTATTTAGCTGGGTGGAATTCCATGGCAAATATTGTCTCCCTCGGTTCATATTGTGCAGACGGACTGCAGGAGGAAGCGCGTGTGCACATGCATAAAAGTCGAAGCTGACCCATGACCAGCCCTAATTCTGTTCATTCAGCATACTTGATCTACACAATCTCGGAAGTAAAGCCTTAAATCATCGTCAAACTGATGGATTTGCCGCAACAGACAGAGGTTTGTTAGTTTTACAAATAAATATATACAACACTTTAGTATTTCCTACAACATACTAGGCTGTAATTTGGCATCTTTATCGAAATTTTATCTGGACTTAAACAGACATTCCATCAATCCGGTTTGAATTTCGTTCCCAGAACGGAGAGCAACTTGGGGGAAGCCCCCACGTGATCTATGACGTTGCCATATGATATGGGTCTCATTCTTCAGGCTGGTTGTTTTTCCGCCCACAAGTGGTATAAGAAAACATTGTTATAGACAGCGCAAATAGCGATGCCAGGGAAAATTCTCTTTATGACTTAGATAATGAAAAAAATGAAAGGTCATACGGCTTTAAGGCTCAAGGTTAAAACTCAGAAATATATTGTACAGACTCAATCATATTTACAACTAAATGTCCATTTCCACATCACATCAATTAATGGGATCCAGCTTGTAGAGTTAGTTCTACCAGACAGCTTGAGACATGCCCACAATCTCACAGGCATTCCCATGCATGTCAAGTACTGTACCGCCCCTCTGGCAGGCAGGCTCTATTAGCTGCTCTCTTGCACCTCCTCCACAGCAAAACATACCTCTGCCTGCCACTGTGCTGCATCGCTCTCTGCTGCTGCATCGTTCTTGCCTGCAGCTATTCATCGTGCTGTGAAAACTTTTTTTCCGCTTCCCAATTTCTTCATTTTTTTCATATTTATCCTACTCAAATATGACAAATCAGCAAACTAATTTTAACATTAGACAACAATAACCTGAGTAAACAAAAAATTCTATTTTTAAATGATAATTTAATTTGTTGAAGGGAAAAAGCTCTCCAACCATACCTAACCCTATATGAGGAAGTAATTGCCCCCTTAGTTACAAAATCAACCAATTAAGCAAATTTAATTGATTTTAATTTTAACTGAGTTCAATTGCGCTGGATACACTGCCAGCCCTGTTAAATCTAAATATCACCAAAATAGGACCTGGCAATATAACGTAGACAAAAAGCACCTGATGGTCCCACAATCTAAAAAAAACAGAAAATGAGAAACAATGTTATTGATGTTTATCAGTCTGGAAAGAATTACAAAGCCATTTCTAAGCCTCTGTGACTCCAGAGAGCCATAATGCGAGTCATCATCAACAAATGGAGAAAACTTGGAACAGTGGTGAACCTTCCAAGGAGTGGCTGACCTACCAAAATACATTGTACCTCCAAGAGCGCATCAAAAACTCCTCCAGGAACTCACAAAAAAAAAATCCAGACAAACTTCTAAAGAACTGTAGGCCTCACTTTCCTCAGCAAAGGTCAGAGTTCATGACTCCACCATGAAAAATAGAATGGAAAAAAATGGCATCCATGGGAGAGCTGCCAGGTGAAAACCACTGCTGACAAAAAATAAAACAAATGTTCATCTCACATTTGCCAAAATAAAGAGTCAAAAGTTGAACTTTTTTGGATAACACTGGTCCTGTTACATCTAGCGTAAAGAAAACACAGCAGTCTGCAATAAGAACATTATACCAACAGTCAAACACTGTGGCAGTACTGTCATGGTCTGGGGTTGCTTTGCTGCCTCAGGACCAGGAAGACTTGCCAGAATTAGTCGAACCATGAATTCTGTTCTCAACAAGAAAATCCTGAGGGAGAATGTCCAGCCATCATTTTATGACCTATGCAGCAGAATAATGATCTGAAGTAAACAAGCAAGCCCACCTCTAAATGGCTCAAAAGAGGCAAAATGAAGGTTTTTGGTTGGCTAATCAAAGTCCTGACTTGAACCCAATTAAAATGCTGTGGGGTGATCTTAAACAGGTGCTTGTAGCTGCCGGGTTAGCTCACTCGGTTAAGGCGCCGCATTTGCGGAGCAGTAGTGACTACTACGGCGCGGGTTCGATCCTCGGTCATACCAACCGGCAGTGGTCGGCAGCTTTTTCAGAACAGCGCACGATTGACAAAAGCGCTGGAGGGATGCTACTTGGGAAGGGAAATTAAAAATAATTGGCTTGTTGGTTGCTCAAGCGCCTCCTGTTGGCCAGCCAGTCGCTCGTCAGTGAGATTCTAAGCTTTCTCAGGTTCGGGTATCCTCCGCCCTCGTTCCGAACTTGCGATGGTTTTGACCAATGAGTGTAAAGATGCCGAGGGGATCGAAATCTTTACGAGCGTGCTTCGGAGGAGAGCCGCGAACTGTCTCTCTCTCCCGAGCTGGCAACAGGGGGTTGCATAGGAGCAAGCCTTGTACATAGTTCTCTGATTGGACATTCCAGATTTGGGTGGGATTAGAGATGCCAAATTCATGAATAAAACAAACAAACAAAAAAAAAACAGGCACTTGATGCTCAAAAGCCCTTCAATGCAGCTGAATTAAGTCAATTATACACCAAAGAGAGGATCAAAATTACTCAACAGTGAGGCAAAAGACTCATCACAGTTATCGCAAATGTTTGATTGAACTTATGTTTAGGGGGGCAACTATGTTTTTCAAATGGCAGTTATAGATTTTGAATAACTCTACCTAAAATAAATGAACGGTGACATCCCACCTTCGCCCCAGTATCCATCTCCCAGCTCTCTCTTCTTCAAGCTCACTAGGCTTCAGGGTGTGTCAGGGAGCCAAGACACCCAACTATCATTATATAAATTTGATAATACTGCAATTAACTGTTTATACGTGAGTTGGCTGACAGAAGTAGCATTTAGAAAATTTCTCATAATCAGTCCTTTAGGCAGTGTCTATGCCATTTTTCTTTAGGGGACCGGATAAGAAATGCATTCATAATTCAGACAATTAAATGCTGTATTCATTTTTCATAAAGCATAAAGCAAGGCATGGACAGAAGTCTGAGGTTGTGAAAGACATACAATATCAGAAGTGTATTACTCCTAGAAGTGAACAACGGTAAGTTAGATTAGGTAGATGGCAATGGCAACCTGCAGCCAATTATAACACATGATGTGACATCTGATCAGGTGATCTGCGTGGTAAATTCACAAAATCCGTCACTTTGTGCAGAGAAGCCCACTGTTGGAGAAATTCGCTAATTACTGGTAAGTCCTGACGGCTTCATTAACATAAAACACGCTGAATTGTGGGAGATGAATTTATGCTGGTTCGCTTAAAAACTCGGATCAGATTAGTGTAGAGACATGGACTTCTGTTATATAAATATGATTGCCTGTTTGGGGTAATTTTACCCAATATGTTTTAATTAATTAAAGTCCACATACTTAAAATGTTATGAGTCATCTTTAAGATGAAATGATTTACTTTAGAAAAAAAATCGCATGATTCCATTTGCCTTATAGCTGGACTGGTTTGTGGACATTCTGCACTGCATTTGCCGAGAGCTGTGGCGATTTGGTTCGAACATGATGGCCTCCCCTGACAGTTTCCAGATTGACTGCTAGGGGTGCCCAAACTCACCTGATATGATATTAATGGACAAATGCCGTCTACGACACTCAATGAGTCCTTGCACACTTCTAGGAGTAATAGACTTCTGACAATATGTATTATACGCTCTGGATGCCATCTCCCATCCATCCATTTATAAAATGTCACATCATGTCCCAAACTGGCTGCACCTTAGGTGTGAGAAATGGAGAATTAGCATGTATTTACCTTGATGCTTGTAGAAACAGTCATTTCTAAGTTTCCATTGCTTAAGAGCAAATTTAATTCAGCTTAAAGTGTATTGCTCAAGGTCTGAACTGCAGTGACCCTCTCTGGGAAGGGGGTATCCATTTCTATAACCAAAAGTGACACAGGATGCCATAGATTTGACCTCTACCATTCAAAAAATGTCATAAAACAAAGACCCCAAAGGTTATATTTGGGATTTTTCAAACATTTTATACACTGTAGACCTTGACAAGTGTGGTGAACTCAAATGTTTTGAGGAAACTGATTACCTCAAAAAAACTGAGTATGCCAACTTATTGATCTTGTGTTCGCAGCACTTAAAAACATGTAAAAAAAAAAAAAAAAAAAAAAAAAAACCTTTTTTCTTTAGGTTCCTTCCACACAATGCAGTTAAGTTGGCCTACACAATTTTTTTTGAGGTAATCGGTTTCCACAAAACATTTGAGTTCATCTTACTATCAGGGTTTACAGTGCAGGATTATGCCACAATCTCACACACAGATTCAGCAATTGAAAGATATGATTCAGAAGTTATCAAGAACAGCTCATTCAAATCCGAGCACTTTAATTTTACTCTTCTGCTGTCAGCTGGAATAAAAGTGTGTTATCTAGGAAGACCCTGTTCATCATCACTGCCCTTATCTTTCCCAAGAAGTATTTTTCTCTGGGTCAACAGACTTGAGTGATGATGGATAGCAGTGGTATCGAAATGCAAAATGCCTCTGGCTAGAAGAATGCGAGCTAAACTTGATTATAAAAATGATGGGAAATGTGTGTGTGTGTGTGTGTGTGTGTGTGTGTGTGTGTATGCGTGTGAGTGTGTGTGTGTGTGTGTGTGCGTGCGCGCGCATGCGTGCATGCCTGCGTGCATGTGTGTGTGTGTGTGTGTTTTTTTGTGAGCATTTGAGCCAGTGGTGAAAAGGAGAAAGTTCCCAAATTAACCTGGACATATTCACTTCCATTATTAACATAAATGTTGTAGCATATGGGCCAGATGACATACTACATACTGAAGTGATAGTTACAGTCTTTCCAAATAATGTCAATCTGTGGCCACATAAAAGTATTTCATTAGAAGCTTTAAAAAAGAAAAGAAAAACAGTGCAAGAAATAACAAAAGTAAAAAAAAATCACTCAAAATTGCTTTAACATTGCTTGTTTTTCTTCTTTACGGAAGATGGCAGGTTTCAATTGAGAACAAATACATTTCTCTTCTGCTTCAATAAAGCTATGGGTGCAAGCTATGCCTGAAGAGAGAACCATCCTGCAAAGCAAAACAAATGAAGTGATCAGGATACTGTTAGTGATGGTGGACAGGGCAGAGTGAACAGGGGCTTCTTCTATGAAAACCACTTCCGGGAGAAAACACAGACAGCAATTACCGGTCTTCACTCACCACCACTACCTCTCTGTTCAGCTGTACAACCCTACGGCACAAGAGGAGAACAGCGTGCATTCACTGATGAGAACAGCCGTTTGATGAACATTCACAAAAAATATACCAGCTTTGGAAGAGATAAATAAATAAATATGTAAAAAATAAATGAGAGATGGAGGCTGGCCTAATGTTATTCTCTGATGAGGATGTTCCAGCAGACAAAAATCAATCTATTTCTGACGGAGCTGCAGATAGCGCAGGTTACTTGAGGAGAGCATAGTGATTTTCTTTACAAGAGTCAGCCGTACACCACCCTAATTGAGCTTTTCTAGTTCACCTCAGTTTATGATTTTCACACAAATATTTTTCAAAGCTTTCTCTCCTTTTGCAGCTGTCAGGAAAACAACCAACAACTAAAATATCCTGGAGGAGAAAAAAGAGAAAGATGGGGAAAACACAGCGAAAGTGCAATACACACCAAAGCAGTGCTCTAAGTGCTCTTTGGAGTAAAGAGGAGAAATACAGGACAGTAAATGCATTTCCGGTGTTGTGTTCTTTTACAGGAGTTTGGCAGGAAATATTGCAGGCAGAAAAAAATATCTCTTATAAACCTGAACATTCTGTGACTCAGCTCTCTTGTTCTACTATTCTAAAAGAACCTCAAAGGAACCAGTAATACATGTCCACCCGCAGTTGGGGACATGATTCTCTGGTCACAAGAACCATAGTACATTCACAATCAGAGAAGAGTACATTAAGGGTTAAAAAAAAAAAAGTTTTTTGCTTTGTTTTGTAAGTTTTGTCTGTAAATATTTCACGGCAACTTGGCTTTTGTCACTAAGCACACATACAATATGTGAGAACAAAATAATACAGTACTTAAAAAAAAGTCTCTCAGGGATACAGTACATGTCCTGTCCAATTAATGATGCAAATCCTTACCAATATAATTTAGGTAGTTTAATGCCAGAAAACAATTAACATCTAATGTTTGTGTACAGTAGAATGGCGTGCATTCAGTTATAATTGCTCAGCATCTCAGATAAACAGTGAGCATTATCATTTATTGGACAGTGACACATATTTGTCATTTTGGTTCTGTTGGCCTGGTTGATCGCGGATTCTGAATCCAAATTAACATGCATTTTACATACAGAAAAGGAGAGTGACAGCAAAATATCCCAAAACAAGTGGGAACTCAAGATGGCTGCATTACAGGCCTGGCAAAGCATCACCAGGGAAGATACTAGCATTTGGTAATATCTACACTGTAAACTCCGACCAGTGTGGTGAACTCAAATGTCTTGTGGAAACCGATTACCTCAAAACAAGTGAGTATGCCAACTTAATGATCTTGTGTTCACAGCACATAAAAACGTAAAAAATAACTTTACCTTATTTTCTTTAAGTTTCTTCCACACAATGTAATTAAGTTGGCCTACACAATTTTTTTGTGGTAATCGGTTTCCACAATCATTTGAATTCACCACATTATCAGGGTTTAGAGTGTATGTGCCCAGTCAATCAAAGGATCTTCAACCAAATACTAAAAAATATTAATTTATTCTGCATTATGTTAAACTGTCCAATATTTTTTGATGAGCCTGAAAATGCGGGGTTATGTACCAAAGCTGCAGCCATTTCTAGATGGTTCATGAGAAATTAATAGAGACAAGACAGTCGATTTAAAGAAAACCACATAGGTACACCAAGAAGAGGACACATGGGCTGGTATAGCGTGTGGGTGGACTGACACACACTGCCAAATGAAGTCATGTGGGCAGAATCGCCCTGCACTTTCTGAAAGCAGGCCAATGGCTTTCAGGGTTCATTAATCTAATTACAATCCAATGACTGAAATGGGCTTTCCACCAACCCCCCCCTCTCTATCTCTTTTTCTCCCTCTCAGTAATTTGGTGCCCATCTCTCACAGACTGAGAGAGAGTCTTGCCTGAACGGGTCTCCATGACAACCAGATGCCCTACACCCCCCCCCTCACTGCATTCCCAACACAAAATAAATAAAGGTAATGTGTTTCAGTAATGCAACCCTCATTTCATGTCATACATTATCCTCAGAATCAATAATCTGACAGCTGACGGATGTATGTGATTGAAGGATTTGGTCTCTTTTTTGAGATTCACCGTCTTTTTCATTCATTATTATATTTGATGATTTTTTTCCTTTGTTGGAGATGCAGGGAAGATGTGAGATATTTAATTTATCAAAACCAGCTCCTTGCACTGAGATGGATAGCAATGAAACAAAGAGCATAGATTTCATTAAATTATTGTGCATACATGGTCTCATTTATATATTCTCAAACCATTTTTTGTGCAATTATCAAATTATCAAGTGAAACTGTACAGGGTTTAGCATTTTTATTGTCACTGTTGCTCTTATGATCCTGTAAACACAGACATAGCACAAGTGAGACATGACATTACACTGTTATAAACTGACTGAATTTAACAGTTAAATTAACACATTTTTTCCCTAGTTATTTTCACTGAAAGTGAAGTCCTATGCGCATTTAACTGTGGTTGACACTTTAGATATGCGGGACTCTGTTGTAAACCGATTGTAAAATTACAGTTAAAATAACTGGCAAAAAAGGTGCCAGTTAAATTAGCTGGCAAAAAAGGTGCAAGTTTATAGCAGTGTATGATTAATTAAAATACTGAAGTCATCTGGGCTGTTTTAACTGTACTTCAGATGTTCTCCCCAAAATTTGCATGGGTCTCATCAAGGAACTCTGGTTTCCTCACACAGTCCAAAGACAAGCACTTCTAGCTAATTGGAGACTCTCAAAATTACCCACAGTTTTACGTATGTGTGTGTGAGGGGACTGTGAGTGATCCCTAGTTAGATAAGAGCATGAAGACTGGCACAATTTGACCATAAGAAAGTGTGGCAATTTAAAAAAGTGCCATTAGTCACTATCAAGAAATCAATTAACTGTACTTTTATGTGTTATACCTGATGAGAAAGAACATTTTATTATAATGATCATGATGAACTACGAAGTTTTATCATTTAGATAATAAAACAAAATAATATTTGACTTCCTTGTAAATCAATTTAATAAAATGTAAATATAATTTTCTGCTATATAATTATGCTTTGACAAGAAAAAAATTCCCAGTCAAATTTGCCATATTTACAGTATTCAGTGTTCAGATTTTCACTGGTATAATGTACATTAAAGTTCACAGTTTGTTTTAATTCAGTGATGTTAACATGTTGACTCTGTAAATGTTACATCATTTGGCCATTCCCTTACAACTGAACAAAGTACTTAATGAATGAGCAAATATAAGGAAATATGACATGACATGATAACACTTTTTGTGAGTGATATTTAAAACCCTGTCTTTGTTGGTGGTTTGTGTTCATCTAAAACTGATTCTTTTTAAAGGTCCCCCATAGCTATATTTTCCAACAAACATTTGGCATTTCACTGTTTTCTCAGATTGGTGATTCAACAAAAAGAGGTTCCACTCTGACTGGCTGCAGAATAACAGCACAAAATGATCAATGAGACAAAAAATGAAAACTGTCTGCACTGGGCCATACTATACAAATTAATTGTGCTGTCAGTAGGGGCAGAACAGATCATACAAGCAGATGACTTCTATGGAAGGGACCAACAGCGACAGTGTGGAGACATTCCGGTTTCACGTTTTGTTAGAAGTTAGGTAGAGGGAGCATGAAGGTTTTTGAGAAAGGGCTTATTGTTACAATCCAGACAAGAAACCAGATGCAGATGCTGAATGCAATCCAGTCAGAAGTATTTATAACCAGGAATACAATTGTCACAGAAGAATGGGCCATAGTTAAGATGACAGGGTTAACAGTTAAGCTTAGATGTTGGAGCATAGCTTGGGTTCTGAGGTTAAGCTGTTCTGGGCCAGTGGCTTCCCAGGGCAGTAGCAAGGAGGTTTCGCCCTTGCTGATGCTGGACTGCTTGACAGATGAACCAGGAACTTTAACAGGATCGCAGTCCCAAATCTAGAGACTGCTGAAGTTTTGGGAGGTGTTCTTTATAAACTGAGCAGAGGAACACACTGGCACAAATGGTCAACAGAAACTGGAGACTGATGGAAAGGCTTGGGGTCTTGTTTCAACTAAGTAATCTCCAAAGACTAATTATGTTTTCAAATTTCACAAAGATTCAATAATTCCAAAGAAGATTTACAAATTATAACTAGAGGACTAAATGACTGGCAGCTTAGCGGAATAAAGGCTTAAAATCCAGCATTCTGTGAAAGACACAACTAAGGCTTTTATACGCTCACACACAGAAGGGAAAGAGGAACATGACTGATAACTGGTGAAGGGGAAGGTATGCAAGACATCAAACCAATGAAAGGTGACAATTCTTCTAGAAGACACCCAGCTTGCTGGAAAAACAATTAGCAAGACACGAGGGCTGTGACACATTGAGAATGTGATTTTCTTAACATGGGACTCTTAAAGCTCCTGGTTAAATTCATTGCAAAAATCTAACTGAAGCACAGCTAATACCACTTGAGCGCAACTTCAGCAAGAGCCAATTCAGCATCTTTTGTCTCATTTTCACAGTGAACCAAAAATTCAGAAAACAGGATTGCCCTCATTCTCAGCGAAAATTCTCTACATGACCAAAAGTATCCAGGTACTCTGTGGTCTTGTGGCTGTTCCTCATGGATTTGACTTGGCCTCCTTGTACCACTGAAGAACAATTTTGACAATTTTGATGACATGCAACAACATTCCAGATGATTTTGAAACAGTTTGATTTTTCCTGTGCCTCAAACAGTTTAGTTTGAAAATGGTACCCCATCCAATATTGAGTATGGCTACTAGATTAACCAACATCTTTGTCAAAATTTTGTGATGCCCATCCAATATTGTTGGTGTCTACTAGATTATCCAACATCTTGGCCTAATCATCATGTGATGCCTTTCAAACAGGGTCCTGAAGGGCCCCCTGTGTATGCTGGTTTTTGTTCCAACAACAAATGCAATAATAGGATTTTAATAAGCTGCTAATTTTTCTTGAGTATATTCTGATGATTTTTAGATGGATTGCTCATCTTATTGATTAACATTATACCAGACAGATGCAATCCCACAAGGTATATACTGTATGCAATCCTCAAGTTCATATTTTGCTTCTTGCAAAATGGCTAAGAATTGTATAAAAAGAGGTAACACGCTCATAATTTGGTTGGCATAAATTATTTTTCTTTCTTAAACATCAATACAATGCAGATTTGCCTCATGATCATTCACTTTGTCTTTGAATTGTTCATTATCTATGGCAATGATTGGTGGCCAAGGGTCTGGACCCCCTCTAATTAGCAGCTCATTGATTCAGATTAGTCTCAATTTGATCCAAGATTATTTGCCTCCTTTAATGTAAGTAAACGTTTGCAAAATAACCCAATAAGCACTACATGTCCACAGAAATACAACTGATTGATATATCATTCCATGCCATTTCTGATTTTAGTGAAATTGCTTGAAAAGTACCTAGTTTGAGAATTCATAGATTGTTAAAATAATTTAATAGTAATTGAGGTTGCAACAAAAACCAGCATAAACAGGGCTCTTCCAGGACTGAGTTTTGGAACCACTGATCTAGAGCAAAGCCCAGAATGGAGGCCGTTTATGTCTATAGTTCTAGCATGAGATGTTGAATGAGCAGCTATCCAAGTATTTTTGTCATGTGGCGTAAATTAGGCCCATAAAAAACAACCCACACTGTTTTTTTTAAGACATGAACGATGAGACAGTACTCTAAAGACCACAAACTATAACCCTAATTATAATCATAAAACCATTTTGACTAGCCTCTTCCCTTAACTTGCTCTTTTAACAGGATTTCAACTTGCACCCATCCATCCATTCATTATCAAAACCCACTCCTTCCTTTCTAGGGTCGTGTGTATAGATAATGGGTGAAATAAAAAAAAAATAATATGGGGTAAATCTCCTGCAATAGAAAATGAATATTAGTCCAAATAATTAAAAAAGTAAATTTCATTCATTTGACATATGTGATTATGATCACATTTAAATCAAGCTGATCTCTCCAATTTACTAATTTACACAATTATGGCTTCACAATGTGATTTGTGCCGAGGGGCAATAGCATGTGTAATGAGGCAAAAGCAATTAGCAGTATTCGCAGTATTAATCAAGGACATCTGATTAAATGGGGTGGGGGAGACCTATAAGTGATGATAAGACAATCAGTGACCTGTGACTGATTGACTTTCTCTATCAATGCAAGCTGTTTTTTTTTTTTTTTAGCTTAAAGAACTGCTAAGCTAGCGCTTCTCAGTTTAACACTAAATGAGTTGAAAAGACATTAAATATGAGTGGTGATCCTGCCAACGAAAGTCCTCCGAGTAAAAGCTTTGATCCCTGGTCAGTTCTGTTTTTGATGCTCATAGTGGAAGTGGTGAGGAGGTGGGGAGAAGAAATGAGTCAGAGATCAGTATTTTTGCTTTTGAGGGGTTTTATGTATAAAGACCTCCATCTCCATTAAGTTCTTCAGAGTAGTCCATGACCAAAAGAGCATGTTCAAGTTAACCCGTCTCTCCAGATGTAGACATCTGCAGACATGGAGCTGCTCAACTGATGCACTCTGCTACGCGATCATAATACTATCAGCTAGACGTCGAGTAGAGCAAAATGCAAATTGGATATTCAGGAAGAAGTGGTGCTTGTAAACAATTTACCATATGAATGTGCTAAGTCCCATTACTGTTTCTCAGGAAGTGTATGAATTAAGCTCCTCAACCAAGCCTAGTCTGCAAACAGGTATCCATCCAGCAGTTGATAAACAATGATCTCTCAAAAAAAAAAAAAAAAAAAAAAAAGTTTTCCATTATAACAACAACCTTGAGCCACAATAGCCCAAAGGTATGTCAATTTAGTAGTGGAAAAAAAAAATCAGCTTTCTGAAGCAAAAACCCATGTGGTATTTCTACTATGTCATTCTACTATCTTTTATAGCAATCGAATATGAAATGAACTCATTATCCTACCATTGACTTACACATAGATGCATCCCTTGCAGCATTCAGTGATCACTTATCACAACTAACAGTCTGTCCTGGAAATACTAACTGATTAGTAGCAGCGGATAATGTGCTGCGTAAACGTACAGCTGTAGTTCATGCGACTTCGCTCTTTCTTGATAATTATCTGATGATTCACTAAATTTTTTTTCCGAATGAGGGCAGCAAAACCTTCCCAACAATGATTAAAAGAAGTATGAGGGGCTTTAGAAAAGAATATATACCTGCGCATAACAGCCCGATAGGTTGCGTCCTCTCAACTTCACCTTTGAATTACGCGACCACATGGAAATAGACAAAAAAAAAAAGCGTTCCCTGTATATTTACAAGATAGAAAAGCTTTATAGCCATCTTACAGATGTAGACACCAGGAGTCAGTCCAAAGCAGACAGGATTTTCCGAGCCTGACAGCATTGATTTATTGAAGGAGGAAGCTTATCATCATGGGGAGGACTATCTCCTGGACGTGTAAGTATTATAGTTTGCAATATTTGTTATTTAGCTGGCAATATAGTCTTTTCCATTTTGCACCGCTGCCATGATTTTGATACCGTTGTAGTCATGTTGGTTTTTTTTTTTTTATCACTAACCGTTTACCTTTGCTGATAACACTGAAGATAGTGGGATATTGTGCAGTGTGGTGAACTTTTTTTCGAATTTCTACCACAGTCAATGAAACTTTATGTTTTTCAACTGGTTTACACCATTTTGTTTCTCAAACAGCTCGAGGACATGTTTGGCTGTTACTAGATACGTTGATTTGCATTTAAGTTAGGGTAGCCTTTTGCCTGCTTTTACCTGGTGGTGGAATGTCTTTTTTGTTTGTAAGGTATATTTTGGATGTTTGTCCACAAGTTATGCTTGCGGCTCATAGAGAGTGGAAAGTGTTTATATTTGATTACTGTGCACTTATATGCTTGGTGAATGCTAGCAGGTCAGCTGCACAGGTCTGATGAACTTTGTTTGACCGTCTGTGGATGTAAGCGAAAAGGTAGCAGGCCCATAACTAAGATTCCAAGGCAAGAGCAACAAAAGATTCATATGGTACTGTAGAACATGGAGAAAAGTGATCAAATACAGGGGAGTATGATTGCATATTGATATAACTGCTCCTGCAAGCCATTTTTTTCATATTCACACATTTCACCATTGGTGCAGTATGCCGCCGTTGTTCCTTGTAAATAGATTAAATAAAAATGACACATTTAATTGCTTTATAATGGAGAACATGCTTTTTTGGGGTTTGGAGAGCTTTTTGGAGACTGTTCATGTCTGTCATCACCTATATTGATGGTCCCTCATAATTTATACTTGGAAAACATTAATTCAAATTGACCTCCATGAGTCAAAATGGTTCATCTGCGGTGAAAACATGACAATTTTATGACTTGACTATGCACAATTTGCTGAGCCACTTAGAAAGGAGCTCGGAGAGCCCCCTGAAAAGCCATTTGGGGAGCCACTTGGATAGCTATCTAATTTGGCTCATAGTTAGTTGGTAATCTTAAACATCACGCTCAGATGTTGCACACTTGTGTTCAAGGAGTTTATGATCCCGGAAATGTATTGTTTTACCCCAGCCATTTCTCACTTGCCAGTGTTTTTTTTTTTTTTAAATGTAATTTCAGTTCTGATTTTTTATGAAATTTTTTGTGTTTGCAGCCTTTATTCTGTACAAAAATTCTGAGAATAAACTGAAACATGATGATGCTTTAAATGCTATAAGAGTCTTTATTTATTTAAGCCATTTTTCCTCTCACTATGAAGCTCAGATCTTGAATAATGCATAAATTGCCAGATTTGGCTTCTGTGCAAAGGAGTCAATGCTCTTTCTCTTGCTCTTGATTTTGTTTCCAAATGTATAACTGACAAGATATCTTTGGAAATACAGACTGCTCAAGCATAATAATTGATCAAAATGACAAATCTGTCATTCTCTCATTACAATTATGACAGCGATAAAGATCAAAATATAACAAGCATATAATGCCTACTAGTTACAAATAATGATGCACAGCACTACAAACAATAGAACAAATAGATGATAATTTCATAAAAACAGATTTCCTGTCTTTCTTTCTCTATCTCCCTCCATCTCGCCCCTGACCTCTCTTATTCTTCCTCCATCTCTTCCTCTATCTATCCATTCCTCACTCGCATACTCTATCCTTTCTCCCTCAGTCTCTCCCTTTCTCCCCATCTCTATCTCTCCATCTCTTCCACTCTTACTTAGTGTCTCTCCTTTCCCTCAGTCCCCCGCTCATTCACTGCATTGCCAATTCATTCCCTCACTTCCTCTTCCGCATTCCCTCCATCTCTCTCCCTCCTACTCTTGCTATTTCTCTCCCTTCTTTCCACTTGTCTCCCCATGTCTCCCTTCCTCTCCCTCTCTTTCTCTCCATCCCTCCATCCTCATCTCTTTGAGAGGAATATGTTAATGAGCTCCCTCTTGGGAATCCTGCAGCATTGCCTTTGCATCTGCTTTAAATGTCTGATACACCTGCAGGTATCAGGGCTCACAGTAACAGACATGCATCCTTCTCTGTTCTTCATCGCTATTACAAACTGCCTGTTTAATAATGCACCATCGGTTTAACCATACCAAAGAAGATGGTTTGACTTTTAGAGATGCGAGCTATAAATGTAGTTTTCAAACAAAACCTTGCAACCATATTGCAGAGTCTACTGTATTTCCCTGGATGCTTTATATGCTGAAAATTCTCAATTCTGGAGAAGAAAAGGCCTCATGTCTATTAAAATACAGTTTGCCTAAATGATGAGCACTGAGAAGAATTATCTGAACCTCCCTGAAAAAAAATAATTATAAATATACTTCTGAAAAAATAGAAATTACACCTTTATATCTGGCATACTGACTCCACTCTTAGAAGAACAAGGTTCTAAAATCATTGTTGTCTCCAAGGAGAAAACGTTTTTAGTTCTTTTTGGAACTCTCTATGGTATGTGTGAAAAGTTCGAAAGTGCCTAGATTGAATCATTTTCCCAGAAAAGAACCCATGAACTAGATAAGGTTCCTCTGTAGAGTTGCGGGTTTCCGTCAGAAGCCATTTTTGACTGAAAGTGTGAGGGGACAATTTTCTAAAAGCAATGTCATTGAAGCAAGGCTCACTCTGGCAGTCTCTGGAGATGCCAGGACTGCTCTTAAACCATAGCATAGTTGAATTAAATAAATGAGGTGAATAATTAATCCTTCTGTCTTACTGATGGGCAAGACAGAGTAAGAAGTAAAGGAACTGTCATCCACAAACAATGGGATTGACTAGATTTCCATTTAACCTCACAGAAACCATCCTCACACATCTTATGCTGTTATAAACTGGCACCTTTTTTGCCAGTTATTTTAACTGGCTCCTTTTATGCCACTTATATCAACTGTAATTTTACAATCAGTTTATGACAGAGGTTTCGTGTACGTTCACTGTAAACCACAATGAAATGCGCGCAGGACTCTACTTACATTTAAAATAACAAGGAGACAATACGGGGGCAAATGTGCTGCAACGGCCCAAAACATCTCCAATTGGGCAAACGCGCTGCAAAAAAAGGAAAGTTGCAAAGTCAGAAACATGCAAACCACAAAAGCAAATGCAAGAGAAAAACGCTGCATATTCACATCAACACAACGGAATTGCTCCAAGCTGCCATGGGGAGCCTGATTTTGACTTTGCAGCATTTGTTTTTGCAGCGCGTTTCTCCAATTGGAGATGTTTTGGGCCATTGCAGTGCGTTTTCCCCCATTGGCCACTGTGTCATCAGACACCAGCAGTCTACACTTCGGGCTGGGGTGGTTCTCTCTGCTCCTCTCGGTGTAGTTTTAGCTCTTTAGGGAGTGAATTTCCACAGCGCTTTGATTTGAAGTGAGTTTGCTCAGGCACAGCTGAAACATGATTAGCACTGCATACAGACAAATGAATGTCGGATCCTCATGAACTCAAATTGTCGTTCTCCAATGTTGCCATGATGGTCACTTGGTATCAGGGCTTGAAATTGTGACCGTTTTGGTCGCATATGCGCCCAAAATTAACAATGTGCGACCTTTTAATTAAAATAGTCGCACCTGTGCGACCGCTTTTCCCCCCCATTTAAACGCCTCTTTTCCTGTACATTTGGTAGTCAGTAGGCATGCAAACCGCTACTGCAGCTTGAATAGAGATGGGCGTATGTGCCAGAGCACTGAGAGCAGCCCGTGCATCTACTGGACATACCGCAGCGGGGCGTACCGGTATAAAATGGAGCGCACCCAGTGTGTTCCTTTGAGCTGACAGTGACCATTCTGACCAATCAAAGGGGAGCTTGACGTCCTAAACCTCAGTGCTGATTCTAGAATGGTTAATATAAGCCGCTGATCACTCCATTTCGCGGTACTGAGAGTTATTATTGTAACTATACACGAGATTTAGATGGAAAATGAAACGAAGAACAACAGAAGACTTTTTTTGGTACCATTAACGTAAAAAAAAAAAAAAAAAGTCGGTAACAAAAGTTACTGAAACTGAGAATAACTACAACGGTGATTGGGACGAACTGGCAGCGAAATGAGTTTATTATTTTCGTCAAGAGTTCCTTTGAAATTTTGAATGGCTGAGGTTTAAAGAATGTGAAGTGCAATGTGTTCGTTGAAAAGATTATGGCCTGGATCTCGCAGGTAACTGTGTGTTACTGAGTCCAAACACTTTAAACGTAAAAATCCCTCCATACATGGAAAAAGCGCGAAACACAGAAAATGCTGTGACAAATGTGCGTCAACGAGTAGGTCCGGTGGCTCATCAGTCTAAGTCAGCGCCCCGGTGGCTCATCGGTCTAAGTGCGCGTACTATAAAGGCTGTGTCCTTCCCGCAGCAACCTGGGTTCGATTCCAGCTCAGGTCACTTGCTGCATGTCTTCCCCCATTCTTCTCCCCAACTTTCCTGTCTCTCTACACTGTATAACTGTCAAATAAAGGAAAATTCCCCAAAAAATAATCTTTTAAAAAAAAAAAAAAAATCTGGTGCCCTTTTAAAATCCAGACCAGGGAGGAGTTATAGAATCAAATTAGGGCCAAAAGTTTTGTGCCTGTGCAAAAAAGTTTTGAGCTTGTGAAATAGTTTTGTGTGTGTAAAAAATGGTTTTGAACTTGTAGAAATATTTGGTGTGTGAGTAAAAAAGCTTTGAGCTTGTAAAATAGGTTTGTGCGTGAGCAAAAAAGTTTTGAACTTGAAAAATAGTTTTGTATATGTGTAAAAAAATTTTGTGCGTGCACAAAAGTTTTGAGCTTGTGAAATAGTTTTGTGCATGTGTGAAAATTTCCTACCTTCCTATGTGACACTATAGTTGCAGATACGCTCAAATTTTCTGCCATCGCGTGGAACTAGGGCTGGGCGGTATGGCCTAAAATTTATATTGCGGTATATTTTGAAGCACAGATGTAACGATATATATTGCAATATATTCTTCGGTGTATATATAGTGTATTTCAATAAAACTGTTTCTGAACATACTCCCACAGCAGATGCATTGCAGCAGACAGCTGCATTCTTAACTATAAACTCACTTAAAAATAGTATAGAATGCCATTTTAAGAACATTTATAGTGCAAAACTTATTTTAAAAAATACAAAACCTTTCAAGTAACTTGAAAGTGTAACTAGAGATCTTTCTCCATCACAATGTAACGCAGATTTCAAAATGAAATATCACTCGGTCGTACAGAAGACACCAGACACCACTTTTTCCTGAAGCTTTCTCACATCACAAAAGTAAAGATGGAAATATTTTAAATTAATAAAATTAAAGAAAAAGATTTATTTAACACAAAGAAGGAAAGCAAAAAAATTGGGAGCACGCCTTTCCACTTCACAGATACAGTTTATAGGCCTATGTGCATGCCTTATCAAAATAAGAGTGTCCGTGGACCAACCAGCCTACTACCTTAGTAACAGCTAGGGTCAAGACTGGCTTCACATCGTATCAGTTTGATGATTTAAAGCCACTAATCTCCATTGTTAAAGCTAAATATAACCTACTTCTGAAAAGGTATGTTGTCCCCTATCCCTCTCTCGTGACTGCAATTGACAGCGACACATTTCCAGAAAAAATCAGGGATAGAGACTTACACCTTGCGGTCAAGGACGCCCATCCTAAGGTAACAGCCAGACTTGCATATTGAAATCGTAATGTTGCACCTCTAGTTCATATAGCGTGTTGGTTAAATGTATCGTTAATTAAGAAAAACGATTGAGAACAAGTCAGGACTAATAATAGTTGTAAAGGGATTTTTAAGTTCTGGCTATGCCACTGCTTAGTATTGAAATCCAACATGTTTGTATGGCAAACGTAAGGCACTAAAATATAATGTTGAACTAAGACTAAAAAAAAATTGTTTTAACCTACCAATGGTGGAGTCTGTGACCGAAGCATTGAAGTCTTGTCCAGTTGTTCAGTTCCACTGCTACCACAATATTCGCGCCATTGTCGGTGGTTATGCATACTTGCGACACTTTAAGTACTTGCTTTCACACTAGGCACATACTTGCTTTCACCACTGGTCACGATTGTCCCCCCTCCCACCACTGGTCAGCTGGCCCAGTTGTCATATATAACAGTTGTTGAGACAGTTGCAATTAATGTTGTTTAATGAATTTTCAATTGTTTAAATTTAATGAATTTGTCTCCATTGTTTAAAGGTACTTATTGACTCTCTGACATGAAAAGTGTTTTTCCATGAATTTATTTCCGCCTATGTTTATTCAAAATCAACTGCTCTGCCAAATATTGACTCACTATCCAGTGTTTTCCAGTGATTGTGAAGGGTTAAATATTTGAGGCTCTAGCAAAACGGACCATTTTGGAACATATAAATTACTGGTACTTTACAGTATAGAAAAATTATGCAGGGGCATGTTGGAATACAGTTAACTTGGCTTTTGGGCCCTTCCCCAGAAATCAGTCCGCAAAAATTCCTCACCCTTCACAGCAAGTGCATGTTCGTACAGCAAAGGTGGAGATATGCCTTCTCACACTCAGACTAGAGTTAGCAATGAACCTTTCAATGCCTTTGACATGTTGGAATGACCAAAAGATTCATACAGGAAGTATGATGCTCCTTTCCTCAAAGCAATTTGCCAAAAACACTGATTACGGTAAAGAGGTATGTCACTTCGTCTTTACCGTAATTGTTGATTACGGTACAGACACCTGACCATCTTAAAGTTTGTTGAAAAAACTGAAACCAGCCATAACCCAGCTTTGCCATTTTAATACTGACTAGTACTTTGGAAGGCCTATTTGAAGAATTTAAAAAAGTGGAATCTCAGGGAAAATTTTTGGTGGACGTGTCTTTACCGTAATCGTGCCCAATTCTGTAGAAATGCCCATATATATATATATATATATATATATATATATATATATATATACATAGGTGCTACTTAGATTTTGGTGTGTGCGCTCCTAAATTTTGGCTCACGCTCCTAACGTTTTGAACTTGGGAAGCGCAGCGCTACCAAGTAAAAAAGTTAATTTCGAGCCCTGGGTATGCCTGAATTACTCATACAATTCTACTAAATAAAATTTTGATACTATGGCAAAGGAGTTACGAATAATCAGAACAAGAGCCAGACACAGACCATAGAAAAAGTCAAATTGGCAATTTTTTTTCCCCCGAAGAAGACTGAGGGTCGCATTTTGGCAACCCAAATGAAGTCAGCAAACACAAGAGCTAACAGTATTGTAGATCAAAACTCATGCTGCCATTGCAGAAGAGAGCAGACAGTTAGCGGCTCTCCTCCAAAGCAGGTGCCTGTAAATCCCCACTTCTTTACATTCATAGCTCAAGATTGAGCAAGCTCAGTACAAGGGTGGAGAAAACTCGAATATGTGCTAACTCAGAATTAGCTCAGACGAGCACCTGGCTGGCCAGCAAGAGGCACTTGCGCAATGAACAATGCTGACCGAGACCAATCATGTGCCTTCTGTATCCCAGCAGCATGAAGCCAATTATATGCTGCTTTTATAAGATTCACTAATTCGAAAGATTCAAACCCAGGCTGTGGTAGTCACTACTGCTCCTCAGTGCAGCGCTTTAACCGAGTGAGCCAACCTGGCAGCCCCTAGTTAAGGCATTTTTTATGAAAAGAAGTGGGCAATTTAACCCATATGAAAGACAGCGGAAGTTAATTATTAGCATTTCCCCAAATAAAAATACCCCTTCACCCTTCCCTTCCCATTAGACCCCTCCACCATTCCGTAGACATAACAACTAAAATTAAAAATGAAAAATACATCTAAGATGGAACTGGCAATACATGCTTGAGACTACATGCAACAAGAAGAAAGTACAAAAAATTCAGTGGGCTCCAAAATTACTGGCACCCCTGATTGGCAATGCACAAAAAATACTTTCAAAAATTCAAAAAATAGATTTATAGAGAAACTAAATAACTAAATAACAATATGTGAGAAATACTGTACCATATTAATGTTCCAACTGAACCAATCAAGATCATTTACCGATTTAATTAAAAAAAAAAAATCAATCCTCCACCCTTATAGATCATTATAAATAACATCTACCAAAATTAAACCAGAAATTAAATTCCACTTATTTAAGTTTTAACTAAGAGTCAAGGAACTATATTGAGCCATTACATCACTTGCTGTTTCACTAGGGTATGATAATGAGGTAACACACATGCAATATCCCTTTGTCATCCAACACCATCAAGAAAACAAAACAACTGTCAGTTAAAAGGAGGCAGATGGTCATAGACCTTCATAAATCTGGTAATGGCTACAAGAGGATTCACAGGGCAAATTTTAAAAAATTCCAAATGTTGAAAACCTCAAGGGTAGAGGACACAACTGCATTTTGCCCCCCAGGATAGTGAGGAGGATGGTGAGAGACGCAACAAAATCCTCAAGGATCACCGTGAAGGACTTGCGGGCCTTGGTGGCATCTTGGGGTCACCAGGTTTCAAAAAGCACCATCAGGTGCCACCTCCACAACCCACAGGCTCTTTGGAGGTGTTGCCAAAGGAAAACCTTTTCCTGACCAGAAGACACGGAAGCAAGCACTTGGGAGTTTGTCAAACGTCATTTAAATTATAACAGGAACTAGGTGCTTTGGTTAGATGAGAGCAGTCAGATACAGCATCGACATGTTTGGCATCGAAACAGAGATGCATACAAGGAGAAGCATTTCATACCCATGGTGAAATGTGATGGTGGATCAGTCATGTTTTGGGGTTGTTTTATTTCAAGAGGTTCAGGGGCACACAGATTAAGGGAGAACAAGCTCACCAGAGAGAGGCCTTAAGCCGAATTCTAACCCCGGACCTCATTGCTGAGAGGCGGCACTGTTACCCACTGCACCACTGTGCCCCACTGCGAAAGTAACCTAGAGTAATGAATTTTAGCTAGCCTACCAAACTAAGCTACTATGCAGCCAAGGCAGAAATTTCTGCTCTCCATAAGGCCATGTCATTGCATTGAGACAGCAAAATAAAAAAACATTGTAATTAATCGGAATTCAACCTAGATAGAAAACAGCACTACATGTTCTGAGACTCTGCATGTTGTAACTGCCTGTTAAACTTATACTTATAGAACAATGCACATTTAATGTTGGCAAATATAGTTTGTTTGCCTCCAAAATGACTAAATTTCTCTTCAAAATAAATCTTAATTGTCTTAAATTGCAAGCAAAAATTCTCAGTAAGAAGCAGACCCATTTCCACTGAGCCACACTCAATATTCTGAGCTGTAGGCACAGGAAATGCTAGAAATAGACTGCTTTTTGAAAGAGGGAGAGCAATACAATGCAATTCAGTAACTGAGATATTTCCTCTCATTTTCCATGTCATTGTGAACTTCTGTCGCAGCTTAAAATGTCCAGTAAACTACGGGGAGGAGGTGTCAGCATCATCTGATAGCTCATTTGGCAAAGGCTGCTTTGGCAAAAGCTGCAGGAAGCAGGCTTCAACTCAATCTGCCGCACTGCAAGCTCATAGTTTGACTAAGCTCAAATGGCTCACAGTAATCACACTGTGACATTAGCCATCAAGGAAAATTAGTACTGAAATGGCAAATAAATATACTGCATGTAATATCTAAGTTTTGATGAAGAAGTTGTATGGGTTTGTGTTTTCATTAAATAGACTAGGGTTATGGTGAGATACAGTCATTTATCCATTAAACTGAACAGTGTAGTTCTTTTTTTTAGCACGTACAAGTTGGGCACTAAATTACAATATGACCATAACCCCATTTTTTAAAAAGCTGGGATGCTACGGAACATGTGAATAACAAAGAACAATAGTGATTTTTAAATCTTGTAGACTATAGACTAGGGAATCAGGTGCAGACAGAACCTCCGTTATACACAATTTACAGAAAACAGGCTCGGGGTCAGATCCAGTTCATTACCACACAAAAGGATTGCAGTACCAAAAAAACAGGCAGAATCAAAGTCAATAAACAGGCAATAGTCCAGCAATCAAGCGGGGAGAATGCACTACAAGGGAGAGGGCATGATCGTAAGTCAATACACAAAAATTACCTTGAGAACTTTAAGCACTCAAACACTGAGGGCGATCCAAACTTGTAAACTGAGAGACAAAGAGAATCAAAACCAGGAACTGGAACTTGTATACAAAGGCTTATAAGCGACAAATCAACTGAGACAGACTTGCAAAATACAAACACGAAACTAAGGGCTTAAATAGGGAGAAAACCAATCACTGGGAAGCAGGGCAGATAAGCAAGCAGGCAGAGGAATGTGGTGCGGGGCATGGTTAAAAACAGGATAATAAGAACAATTATTGCATAAGGAGGGCATGCGGGGAGCAGAAAGCAAAACAAAGACGTGTGGAGAGGAAAACAAAGGGGAACTACATTGAAAATCAAAAATAAACACAAAAACAGATAAACAAATTACAGAACACTGACAAAATCATTCCTGGCCTTAATTGCTTTGAAATTGTGCAAAAATATTTAATGTTTTTCCGGCTTTGCTCGTCTTTTTTTTTAAATAATAACCCATTCTGAATTTTTATGCAGGCAACAGGTACCAGAAAAGCTGGAACAAGGGTGTGTTCACACTGTATTCCTTTTAACAGCCCTCCAAGTAATTGTTTGGGAAACTGAGGACATTAGTTGCTCCAATTTTGCAGGATTTTTTTTTCCTAATTCTTCCTTGTTCTTCGTCTTTGTCTTCGGGAGTGTTCATTGTTGTATTTTACGTTTCTTAAAGCACCATGTACAACCTATTTAGAATGGAGAACAGGACTGGAGGTTGGCCAGTCAAGGGGCTGTGCTCTCCGATTAGGAAGCAAAGCTGTCACAACTCGTGTAGAATGTGCCTTGTCTTTTTGAAAAAAGGAGTGACATCCCTGAGAAGACATCACCTAGGAAACAGTATATTTTGTGCCAAAATACATAAATGTCCTTCAGCATCCGTGGTACTGAGACAGATTTTCAAATTATCCATGCTATGGGCACTAATAGACCCCCATACAATTATACACCCCCGTACCATTACAAATGCTGGCTTTTGAACATTTTTGTTAGTAATTATCGAGATGGTCTTTTTATTCTTCTTTGGCCTGTAGAACACAACGTCCATTAATACCATGAATAATTTGGAAGGCGAACAGGTCCAACATAAATAGTACATTTCCACTTTGCATGAGTTCAGTTCAGATAAGCTCAACTGCAGAGAAGATGGCCGCACTACTGGACGTTTTTTGACTCATGGCATCCTCGGAGCATTGTACAGTCTTCCCTTCCAGTTAAGGTTGCAATTTGATTGAAGTCATCTAGCAGAGTTTTAGTAGCAGGACCAAACATCCGACACTACTCATAAATACACATCTAATGCACACCTCCTGCACTGTTATCATATTTTGTACCAGAACCAAGTGCATGCAATTTCCACTTAAGCAGTAAACTATCATCCTTCAACCAAAATAATCCATTCACCTACCTCATCCTTAGAATGGACGCAGTCTCATTATCTACTTTGGACAAAGATCTGTGTGAACGGAACTATGATGACCAAATTCAAAGTCTTCAGCGCACGCCAGCAGACCCAGCTACGGAAGCCAAAAACTCCTCTGCTGCTGCCACCCCCGCACCCAAAATCGCGCTCTCCATTCTCCAAGCCAAGCCAATGATCTACACTGTCTTTTCTATTGTCCAAATTCCACCTATTTAATCTGTCCTGAACAGACAAAATATCCATGAGTCATCTGATGAATCGTCCGAGTCCCCCAGCCCACCTTCCTCATCAGAGAGGAGAAGAAAAAATCTTTAAAAAGCAGTGTATTCTCGCCGCAACAGCTCCCCGACCCCACTACTTCCAAGAAAAACTCCAGCCTGTTGTCTTGACTTCCCTGACCTCACCACACCCAGCTGGTGGTAGCATCAACACACTCCAGTGAATCTTCCCAACAACCAGCTTTCAAAAATCTCAGACTGGACTGTAGCCACTTCAAAAAAATTTGGAAATGGAAAACCATTTCATAGAACCAATAATTAAGTAAACCTCCTTAATTCAGTCACATTAGCCCATCGTGCTCACAGCTCTATAAGCACATGCTCCCTTCTGGATGACGTCATCAGGATGATCCCACCTCCTGCCATTACTGGGTGTCTTTCTCATTTCCCTTCCAGCAATTCAGAAGCTTGACCTGTCTTACTGATGCTTGTCCAACAGTTTCCTCCATATTCAGCACTGATGTTCAACCTGTTTATCTCTTAAAACAAAAGAAGCGCGCATCTAATAGTATGAGGAGCACACTCCAGGATATCAAGAATTAAAAAGAATGAAATGGTCGCACACTCAAATATCATGCAGTTTAATATCACCAACGTTTCAACAGACAAGTTGGCTTCATCAGGGTTTGTAGCAAAGGCAAACAATTCACAAAAGGTTTAATTAAAGGTTGTGTTCGTCCAGGTGTTCTCAATTAATTGTTAATCAGCCATGGTCACACCCATTAATCAGTGCAGTTCAAAAAGCTACTAATTTCCAAATCCCGTAGTGAAAGACAACAAAGACTAATTTACACATTAACACAGCATTTTTAAGCAAGATAAATTATCCAAATAATTGTTTAAGATTTATTAAACATCAGGTGGCAACCATCATACAAATAGACCTTCCAACAAGAAATTTATAAAAATGGTCTCAAATTAAATTCAACATTTAAACCATGTGGGATCAGAGTATTAAAAGAATAAATCCAGTAAGCCTCCCTTCTCAGTAACACATTTTCTATTTCTCTCCCTCTCCTAGGGACTTCTACCTTCTCAATTCCTAGATATCTGAATGAAGATATTGGATGATTGGCTTCTACAAAATGGGCAGCAACAGGATAAGTTAAATTATTGCACCGAATAGTGCTACGATGTTACTGCTATACTGCTATCCTCTTCCTAAGTTCTCGCATTGTTTTTTCAATGTAAGCTTTACTACAGGGACAAGTAATCATACATATAGCATTCTTAGTGGAACATGAGATTATACCTTACATATTTTTGGTTTTACTCATTTGAGCATGCTAAAATGTTGAACATACATATGTGCTATTATACTGTGCACATGCTCCACATTTGTAATGGCCAGGTTGTACAGGAGACAGAAGTGGAGTTCTCATCCCACATATCATGGTAACGCACATCATCATAATGCCTTTTAATAAAATGTTCAACACATCACATTAACGGTGGAGTCTTTGCTACTGTATTGAAGCTATCGAGCAGTTTCAGGAGCAGGACCACACCTCAATCATGTCACATCTGGCACTTCCCATGAATACAATTCTAACCCACTCCTCCTATTCCATTCTCATCCCAGCGTCCCACTCCTCACCTCTCTTCCTCTCCCTTCCTGTCCACTCTGTAGGGTCCCAGGGGGGTGTAGTTATGCCTGGGTGCTATCACAGATTCACCATCAGAGCTCACCAAAATGGTCAACAAAACAAAAAAAATACAAGGCAATCAGAGATGGCAGACTTCACCCCATTCACGCAAATATTGGCAAGTGCGGAAACACAAACAGACAGACAAACAAACAAACTAACACACAGAGCCGCTAAAAACAGTACTTCACGCCCACTCCGTGGAGTGAAGTACCTAGAGTTCCTGTCTCTAAGATCAACCATATTACCTTTTAATGACATGCATTTAAAAATGCATTTAATGGTATAGTCCTTGCCAGTGAAATGGTGTTCATTGGCAAAGGCTTTCCAAAGTAATCCCAGCCTATGCAGTAATATCCATCACAAAAGCATGTCAGTTTTCCATGGAGTGTCATCTGAAAGATTGATGATCAATGCCACTCAAATTTGATTTTCAACAATATCCTTCATGCAGCAATTTGTCGAGATATACTGATTTGTTTAAAATTAATATATTAGCAATATGTTATTATTGTTTTGTTATTTTTATGTTTTTTTTAATACTGTTGGATTATTCAATCACACAGCTCTTCACAAAGTGCCCCGAGTAAATCACTTGTTTCTTGTCGCTCCTTTTATATCCAAGCTTAATAGCATCATTTGTTTATCAACAGTCTGGAAGTTTTTTCAGCAGTGTTTTAAGTATCTGTAAAGGGTTTAAAAACACGAACATAAATGTCCATGCATAGAGTGCAAAGTTGAGAATGATTGTTACCAAAAAGTTAAAAAGGTTAATAGGAATTTTTAAAAATGTGCATAAATACATGTTTAAAAAGTCACTCGACTGTAAAATGGCTCATTCCAGGGTTTTGATACAGTTCATTGCAAAGAGAATGTCAAAGATGTTTAAAAGAGATCCCAGTATATTTTTTATCTATTTATTTTTTATGTGTCTTAAATAGTGATCAAAAGCTAAATTTATTGTGTTACCATGTAAGTGCAATACTCAAACAGGTCACTCGCGGGAGCATTATTCTCGTGAGGAACATAACAACCCCTAGAGACAAATACGGTAGAATAAATCTGCAACTGAGTTAAGCAGCAGCTAAACCTCGCTGCCTCTGTTTCTTAATGTGGTCGTTGCAAGTTACGTAGGTGGTCACTTGATCCCCGAAGCAAAATGTACACAAAGGTTGATCGCAGCATGGTGAAAATGGGGAAATCTTGTGCTGCTGTTGCTTGCACCAATAATAATGCCATTCAGTCCTCTGGAAAATACGGCAAAATAAGTTTCCATCAATTTCCACAAATAATGAAGCCCTTCTGAAAGAGTGGCTTGTTAATTTAAGAAGAATTGACCGTGGAAAGCCTTACAAACCAACAAAACATTCAGTTCTTTGCTCAGAGCACTTTGAGAAAAAAAAGCTGCTTCAAGTACCAGAAGTTCACAAGTAAGTCAACGGTTTGTTGCAATGAAACTGGTTTTAAAGTGAAGATTTAAAGAAATTAGTGGAAAATATATATTCAATACAAACATTAACCTTAAGCCTGAACGCCCCCATAACGGGGGCAATGAATTTGCATAATAAATACAGCATGTTTCCTAATAGCAACCTTGTCATGCGGCATATCCTCTTAAAGCGAAGAAACTCGGTGAAAAGTTCGTGATGACCGTTTTTACCTAAACCAAACACAATTCAAGTACCAAGCAAGTAAATAAGCATCTAGCAAAACATTAAATAAAATAAGATCAGTGCTCTATCGCAAGCATTTCTACTGAATTTGTGCTATGCATACAAACGATATCTCAAATGAAAAATGACAGTCCACAGATTCCAACAATGTAAGCCTTGTCATTTTAAATTGACACCACGCTCAAAGAACAGCAGTCATACACTTTAAATGCTACAGAGATGAGCAAAAATTTCTTACTTTTGACATTTTGTCATAAAAGCTGTTTGTGGGTAAATCTGCGCTTGCTATTGCTTTAGCCAGTCTATCTGAGAGTCCTCTCGCCATTATGCTATGCACTGGAAGACCTCAGCAGTATAATCACTTTAATGGTTTGTTTTTTGTATTTTCACTATACTTAGCCGCTAAATATTCAACTGTTGTTTTCAAACCCGGTTTATAACAGAGAATTTTTGCTCCAATATGCTCAAGTTCAAACACAGCACAGCAATACAAGTGCTAAATCAACCAGTTAATATATAGTCTGTTGAGCTGGTGTCGTGGTTAGGGTGGAGCATTTGGACCTGAGGTTCAATATCCGGTTATACATGCGACCTTTCAGAGCAAGGAAATACATTTTTTTGTGTAAATAAATAATAATTAATTGATGCATTCTCATCCCGTCAAAGCCATCTTCCTGGGTTACTTCGGGGATCACGGGCAACATATCAAATTTGTACTGAGCGTGTGTTTCCAAAAAATGCAATGAAGACGATAAAGTAAAACATAAAATACGTTATCTCATAATGTTTTCAATTTAGCACATATCGAAAACAATTAGCAAATAACTGCTTTCTTTTTTGACAAGCATTGTCTAAACAGTTCCAACTTTTTCAGAAATGGGGTTTTAGTTACATTTATTGAGCCAATGCCAATCCAGTTCATGGGTGAAATTCTGCCCGTTTTTGACAACTGTGACAAAAATCCCAGTATCTCAAAAACTATAAATGCCAGATACGTAGTTCAAAGCTTATTTTAAACTAGAGAACCGCATCTTTCTGTCCAAGCAGCCAATTTTAATAAATCTCTAGTTACTGGCACTTCTGTTTAAAAACTTGTGTGGACAAAATGTCTTAAAATCAAGAATCAAAATTTCAATTAAAAATTTGTAGATTTTTTGTTGATGAGCAAGGGCAGATATGGAGAAACTGACACAACTTTGCAACTCTGGAGCAAATACAGGTTCTACAAATATTCTAGAAAAAAATCTTCAACAATTCAGATTTTATGTTTTTTTTAATTATTATTTTTTTCAGACAAGCCACTTTTGGTTTTTTACCAAACCACCCTATCATACCAAAAATGACAATGTGTCAGATGTGTCTCCAATTGATTGATTTTTATGACGTTTTTACAGTGAATGAATAATTTTGCAAACAGTGTCAGGACATATCATTTGAAAAGTGTTATTTTGATGTATTTCACATGATACATCTACCTCTCCAAGCTCTCCCCAAATTGAAGGATATTGTAACTTGTGAAACCTAATTATTTCACCATTAACTGATTGATCTCGCACTTCCAGGCAAACCTACACCAACGAATGCACAACTGGACAAAAATGAAAGTTGCTCCTTGTATTCACATTTCTCACCAAATAAATAACAAGAGTTTGGATTGTGATTTTGCAAATGCGCAGTAAACGATGCCAGAAATTGAGAACTCAAGCAAAATGGTACTACCTAAACTTTACACACTGAATGCCATTTTTAAAAGTCTGTACTTACAAGCACTGGATTACTACTTGGTACAGTGCTATAAATTACATATACAGGAAGAATACTATTAATGCTAGGGACCAAGCCCTAACAAAAGTACAACTAATGCAGAAAGAACAATCGCCAATGCGTTTCAACAGCGCAAAAAGATGTCAGACTAGAATTGTGCACTGCACTCAACTGGATAAACTCTGACTAAGGTGTACCCAAAATCAAATGAGATGTGTAATATGTTGCAGCAAACACAAAACTCTTGCTAATGGAATAAAAAAATGACTGACACATGTACCTTTCAATGAATAATGCCCATGCTCACACATGAAGGAAGGTCACAGTGTGATGGCTGGTATTTCGAGACGCCAAATGCAGTGGCCGGAACGAAAGGAAGCACAGTAAAATGACAAACACAGATAAAACAAGGGAGAGGGGCTCGCGCTTCCAAAGGACATCAATCTCGTCCAAATAATAATCAGGAAGCAAAGCGAGCTAGACAGAAAGAAATAAAGGAAAAATCTCGGAAGCCGAGATCAAAAGATTAAGCACCCAGACGGTGCACAGACAGAGGAAGGAAGAGGGAAAAGAGAGAGAAAATTTCCCTTACTAACACTTTTCCTCTTTTGCAACTAAATCCTAAACAACTCTCCAGCTAGAGAACTTACGGGCTATTGTGCAATCGTAACACTGACACTCTAGCAAAGGTGGCGAGGCGGAACTTGGGCTTAAATAGAGTCTGGGCGCTGCCCACAATTAATGCCAGCTGGCCAAAGAGTCCGATGTGGGCAAAACGATATCGTCCCGGACAAGAGTAACAAAGAAAGCTCCCAAACAAACGCCAACCTCCAAAACCATGACACACAGAAAACAAAGGGATTGGCCTACGCCTCTACTGTAGTAGTACAAAAATCTCACCACTTAACACACAGTTTTCCACGAAATTCACCGGTAATAGAATCAGAATCCCTTCAAGTGACAAAATTTAAACCAATGATACTCAACGACTCCGAAAAAATTTCACTGTGGACATTCTACGCGTCTATCTTCCAAGCAGTTTGCAATGAGTTCATCTGTTACATCCAGAAAATCATATGAAATTCAAACGGCTTTTCTTGAATCCCAATTACTTAACGATTTTTCAAAGCTAAGTTTTGTGGATGACTGCAGCATTGGAGCGTTAACCAGATCATAGATCACAGCGAGGCAATAAGCTGCTATGAATATAGGTGAGGAAACACCATTTACAAAATACAAGGTATTTTTATTAATGAGATAACTTAATATTTCGACCAGAAAAATGATTTGGTTATCGAGAATGGATGTCTCGAAAGGATTATGCATGACGATATTGATGTGTTTAGCAAAATATATACTAGTATTATTAGTAAATTACAAAAAATCAGAAACTTTTGCAAATCCACATGCACTTCCATAATGCCCGTATTACCGATAGGGGGCGTAGGGCCTGGACAGGTTTTAAAGGCCATTCTCAAGGGACCAACAGCTTAACCCTTCCTCTTGTGGGTATACTGGTTCTACACTGTTATAAACTGGCGCCTTTTTTGCCAGTTGTTTTAACTTTAATTTTGCAATTACTTTATAATAGAGGTTCCGAGTATGTTAACTGTAAACCACACTTAAATGCACGCAGGACTTTACTGACAGTTAAAATAACAAGGAGACAATGCATTCATTTTACTGTTAAATTCAATTAATTTATAACAGTGTAGGATGCCTGCATGTAAATAAATATGAAAAAAAAACTGCAGAAAGGGTGTGTGCATGTATGCATGTGTATGTACTCTCATGCTGTGTGCGCTTGTATGTGTGTGTGTGTGTGTGTGTGTGTGTGCATTCATCCACAGATGAGAAAATTACGAGCTAGACAGCACATCAAAGTAGTCAAGGCCACCAAACGAGTTAACATATCCAAAATTCAACAAAAAAAAAAAAATAAACAAAGACAAGTAAAGAGTAATTTAAAAAAATTGATGACTGTGTATGAATCCTGTATACTGTTGGTGACAAGTTATTGGTAGAGCTGATGGTATTGTAATTCTTCCCTAATACTAATTGATAAATCTGCCTACAAAACCAAAACAAAACTGCTGGCCTTTGCTTCACTCCCGCAAATCATTTTCCCGACCAGCAATGCTATTGATCCACCTGTAGTATATCAAATTTTAATCACCATAAACCACGGCCTAATACATACCTGCCACCTTTGATTGCTTTTACTTGGAAGAATTTTGACACTGCGGAAGATGTATCTAAACACCTAACTGCCATCTGGTAAGATCAAAATAATATGCTAGGTTGTTCATACTTTTCCCATAGCCTTTAACATTTGACAGTGTCACCAAGTTGTAAATCACAAGAATAGTAGTGAGGGGGATTCAGAAAAATGACTTGTGATTATTTATGAGAGATCTAAAAATAGGTCTTATGCCTTGAGATGCTCTGATGTATACATTTTCCAACCAATATTACAGTCAGCCCCTGGAGATTTCCTTGGTGTCTCATAATTCTGGGGAAACAGGACAAAACTGTCTTTATACTGAGGTCATCACAAACTGAAATGTTTCAATTACAATCCATTCATCACCCAGAACTCTGTTTCATGTGCTTACCCTCAGATAATACATTCTGCAACAAATGTTATGACTCAGAAATACCAATTCAATAGTGTTTTGAAACAAGTATTGTATCTTCCGATGTGAACACAGTACGCATTTCCTGCACATCTGCAAGTGAACTGAAAAGTAACATTTTGGTTTAAAGAAAAAATAATAATAAAATAATGAAATAAAAAAAAAGCCTTAAATAAGTTTTCAAGAACTTCTTTGTCCTAAGTGAACTTTTGAAACAGTGCATAGCCTTCAATTATATTTCATGTTATGTCATGATAGTACTATAAAAACTTCATACAGTGTATGGTGATGCCATGGTGCAAGATATAAATTATTGCAAAGTTCAAGCTTTTACTATTTTAACTACTCATGTATTATTATGAATTGAGGCTTGATTTGACTTTGAGGTCATTTTTACCCTTTAAAACCCACTAATTATGTACAATCTTGCCCTTATTGATGTATGCAAATGTAACAGCTTATAACAGTCAAACTGTTAGGCTAGAATGCATGTACAAGGCTGCCTTTGAAAAGCATATTCCTCTAGTTTCTCAAAATGTGCTTGTTAAATATGTGGCCAGAATACAAGCTACTCCACATTTTCATTTTTTATTCTTGTCCTCAGTAAGTGATATTTGAAGAGTGCATCTACACTCATAACTACAACTTAATCCTTACGATTCTACTACATGATGCCTGTAGATCTTGAAAATGGTTTCTTGCTGTTATTTCATAAATAATGAGAGTGGATTTATAGAATACACATGACTATAAGCAATGCCCATGTTTCACTTGCCAAAGTAAACGGTGCACTGTCACAGAATTGGTTGAGCAGTTCTATTAGGTTAATTGACTTCATCACAGTTTTTTTTTTAAAACAACAGAACAAAATGCAGCTACTGCAATATCAAGTACTACAACAGTTTTTTTTTCCCCAAATGTCGAGGTGGACTCTCCAGGGATATTTAACCAGAAATATGAAGAAAAATTTGCAATAGTCATTGGTGTCCCACACTTTCCACCAACAATTCAGGATTATACAGTGACACAATTCACTATATACTCACGATGTAGAGAGGGGAGAGTCACTGCACACAATTACAGAATAAAAGTGATTTACCTCTACCAGTTTGTTGGCGTGTTCTCTGAAGACCTGGGCATATTCCTTCACCTCCTTCTCGTTCCCGCTCTTAGCTGCCTCAATGAGAACCAGGAGGGGCACGTTTGTCTCCAGGAAGGAGTCGGAAATGTGGTCCATCACTGCCTTCCTTAACTAGAGGAAGGTGAAGGGGAGAGAATCGGGAATGTTAGTATAGAATTCACAAAGTGTTTCATGGTTCCTTGTTAAAATGCATTTTTGAATGTTTAATATCTTGGATCAGTTCAGTATTATTTATTTATTTCTACTTTTTTTAATTTGAGAAACTGCCCAGGTTCTCCATTTGCTCTGTATAAATCTGAAAAAAAAAGGAACAAAAGCATACAGCTAACAAGAGAGCCGGCATTCAGTTCATGAGGCAGCAGTGGTCATGCCAGCTTACAGCATCTTCTGACGCTTCCATACCATACATATATAACATTTGTAGAATGCAGCTTGAGCTGTGAATCTCCATTGATGCTCCAGAAAAAAGATCCAAGGCTAAAATACAGCAAATTTGCCGTGAATTCCTTTTAATCCCAGTGTGGGATAGTACAGTATATATTTGAAAGGTGTGCAAATAGTGCATAAATAGTCAATCAATGCACAACAAAAGCCAACATAAATTATTTTCAAAAACATGAAACGTGGATTGCTGAAATAAAAAATATTTCAGGCCTTGGCGACTGTTAATGTATTGTCTCTTTATTTTATTTATTTTTTGTAAACCTTGTCTTCAAGCTTGCAACACAGGTTGTACAGTCATAAAAGACATTAAGGAAGGACTTACTGTTAAACGGCATGTTACCGTAAATTGGGCTAGAGGCCAAACCTGACTACACAGTGCAGCACGCATCACAAAACACACTTTTTGCCATTATTTTTCAGGACTGATTTGTGCTTACTAAGGGAAGTTTGAAGATAAAACTGGACCACAAAATCTGATGGCCTGCTGGTACTAAATGCATGCAATGCAGATTTTAATAAGAAATGTTGCAATTAAACCTGAGGCACACACTATGAAATGTTCGCTCTCCGAATTCCAAGATCTCGAAAATGACCAGAATACCTTAATTCAACCATGCTGTTGTGGAACAAACATCTTTCTTTAAAAAATGAAAGAAAACAGATTCATTTTTTAAGGAACAGATGTCTCCTGACATCTTTACTGCTGTAAGCACAAGGAACAGCTTGAGGCAGAAATTTCACACTCGTCCCTGACCTTACAGTGTCCATGGTAACAGAATGAAACTGAACAAAAAGCAACTTCCATCTTTATTCATTAAATTTAATTGTACTTTAAATATGATAATGGAACTCACATCGTAGCACAACCTGCTTTTTCATTGATTAACTAGTATAGCAAGGCTTTCGCATATTATAATGCTGCAAATTGAAGCGTTGCAGTTAGCCATAGTTTACAAATAACAACTGAATAGTTTAAAGCCATTTCAGTGATATTATCTACACATCTTGAGCGATCTTTTTTAAATAAAGAACAGAATAATGGCACAGCAGCCCACATCTCGGTCCAGTATGACCTTGTTTTACCTTCAGCCATTTTCACAAGACTAAAATGAGCCTGAACTCAGGGTCTGACTCACGCCTCTAGTGCAATATCTCTCCTACTCACACTCACACAAACACACATAAGCATGCACACACACACACACACACGCACCTGCACACACACAAACACACACACACAGATCAAGCAATTATCACCTTTTATTTAAAAAAAAATGAAGTATAATAGGCAGAAAGACTAGAATGGGACATTAAGTAGAGAGCATTTTCCACACAGACTTTCCTGGAACACACAAAAACAAAGATCCCTTACAGCAGGTCACTGGTTAAGCACATCAGCAAGTCTTAGAAGAAAATATGCTGTATGCTACATCCATAAAGAAATATTCTTGTTCTATTCAAAAGCAAGCAATGATTCATTATCAAATTTTGCACATTATACCTTATAAATAATTCTTGCACTATGCTCTTTGATGATGTAAAAGAATATAGGGCAGTTCTTTAGAGATATAGTGTGCTTGCCCTGAAGTATTACAGATATGCTCATGAGGGACACAGTATATTTATATTTTAAAAGGAGGCAAGGGAGGTAAATAGTGTTATATGCATTACTCTGCCACTGATTCTCCTCGAAGAGCAAGGGAACAATTTAAATCCACTTAATGATTAATTGAAGTACACATGCTGCGTTGAGCTTTTACTAACTATTATTGGACTTAAACTGCCGTTCATGGAACAGGACCCATTGTGTGTAAGTCACAGTACTTGCATAGATTTTATACCTTTGAGAGCCTGTCTCATGCAGTCCCTTGTGGTCTCCAGAATTGAATCAACAGCCTAGCAAACCATGTGAATTTTATCAGGAGATGGTTCACCATCATGCCACACACGCCTTTTCATTTGCGCATCAAAGCACCTTTGTGCCGAAATATCCTTTCATTATGTTACAGACACATCTCTCCAGAGGTATTGAGTCCCAGTCTGTAGGCTGTCCTAAAAGATTCAGCATAACTGCCAGTCAGAATACCCTGAATATTTTGTTATAATTCACCGCCTGGCACAAAAAAAGAAAAAAAAAAGGATCACGCTCTAATATTTTGTTAAAGCAACTTTAGCTTTGATCAAAGCGTGCTTTTTTCTAAGGCATTAATGCAACAACTTTATGCAACATCACAACATTCATTTCCATTTTCCATCCAGAGTTGCATAATTTTTTGGCCAAGATCTTATATTGACATTGGGTGAGTCATACCACTCTGTGAAGTCTTTTCCACACATCCCTAGTAGAGCCCAATTTCAAACCCAATTTCAGTGATTTCAGTAATCTCTTAACCCCGCTGCGCAGATTTAGATGCCAGCGGACATTGAGCTACTTTATTTATGCACGTAGTTACACTATTCTATCAATGGGTGGCACACACAGATCAATTATTGAATATTCACAAGGAAGCTATGCTGGAACTTGATTTAGAATATGGACGAGTTATGTCCCATCCCTGTTTCCAAGGAGTTGTATGAATTAAACTCCTCAGTCAAGCCTGATGTGCAAACTGCTCAATATGATTTCCCATGGTGTCTATCCAGGAATTAAAAAAAATGATCTCTTGGGACAGAAAAAAATCATTGTCCTTTGAAGTCACCACTTCAGCTATAATGAGGCAATGGTATCCCAATTAAGTGGGTAAAAAAAAAATCAGTTTTCTGCAGCAAGAATTCAACATGGTATTGATACTATGTTATTCTACTATCAATTATACAACGGAGTAATCATATAGGTAAAAAGTGCAACTCTCTACCACAGATTTTCACGTAGATTCCTCCAAGGAAGAATTCAGTGCTCACTTATATCCTCAACAACTCTCACTGATATCCAGTCACTCTAATGCTTGCTCAGACTCATCTGAATAAAGTGCAGTTATAGTTCATGCTCCCTTGAAACTTCTCTGGTAATTGTCTATTGAGTGACACATTTCTTCAAATTACAGAGGGTATAAACTTGATACAGTAATTGACAGACATTGATTGGGACCATCAGAAAAGTATTTAAACCCTTGCATAACAGCGAGCCTGTCCTCCAACAAAATATGCCCAGAAAAGTTGTTTGTTCAAGCAGCTTATTACGACCTGAAATTACATTAAAAAGTTAAGCGACCTCTGGCGGTCATTTAAATAAGTAAAATCTGGTTTCCATTGTCAGTGTCGCCATCACTAAATCCCAAACCTAACCCTAATCCTAAACCTAACTGTAACTCTAACCTTAACCATAACCCTAACCCTAACCCAAAGTCCTGTTCATTGCACAACTTAGCGCAGCTGAAAATATGCAATTTCATAGAAAAAAAAAAAGACTTCCGAAACTGGTCTGAAGTGCTCAGGTAACATTAACTGGTTTAAATGTGATACAGACATGGTCAATGGGAATTATTCCAAATGAAACAGGACTGGAGGATTCCTGCTGCTGGATAGATCTGAGTCTCTAGAGGAGGAATTCAATGAAGAAAAGTTTTTCTTCCTTTCATGTTTGAGTACAATTGTGTGTGTGTGTGTGTGTGTGTATATATATATATATATATATATATATATATATAGCTTGTTTGCCACACTGGTTAGTAAAAGTAGCTGTTAGTCTTTGCTAATAATACTGCATGTGGTGGCATTTTGCTCAATATGGCTTTTTGTTTTAAAATATTTGCCGTATTCTACATAGAATGCCAAGGTTTTGGCTCGTTTAAAATGCAACAGCTCAAGCACTTCGGTAGACCCCCTGCTACGTTCATAGCACAGATTCTGCTCAATTTAGGGTAGCGTATTACCTACTTTTTCCTGAAAGTGGAGTCTCTATTTTGTTAAAGTAAGGTGTATTTCAGATATTACTGGGTTATTGAGTTATACTTGTGCTTTATAAAGTGTGGAAAGCGCTTATACAAGCTTGCAAGCTCAGATGTGGGAACTGTTAGCTTTTTCTTGCAGGCTGAATGTTCTGACCGTTAAATAAGCAGTTCCTTTTATGAGTGTGTGAGCTGGCTTGTGGGACTCTGAAGAAAAATGGACAAAAATCTAAACTTTATCTTGGAGAAAAGGCATGTTTGGGTTTGGAGAGGTTACTGGTGAACATTGATGTCCAAATGTGCCTGTATTGATAAACTCATGCTAAATTCCACCATGAAATCATTAATTCATATTGAAATGCATGTATCAAAAGTTGATTTGTGTCAAAAACATGATTATTTTATGATTTGACAGTACGCAGTTTTGAGGACTCACACAGTATGGGCAGCCACTTGGAGAGCTGTCTTATTTGGCTCATATAGTGTAGATAATTTTGAATTTCAGACTCAGATGAAGTGCACTTGTGGTCAAGGAGTTTACAATCCCAGAAATGTATTGTTTTAACTCCCAGCCTTTTTTTAATTCTCAGTATTTTTTTTAAATACTTTAAATCAGGGGTGTCCAATCTTATCCGTAAAGGGCCGGTGTGGGTGCAGGTTTTTGTCCTAGCCAGGAGTGCTACTGCACCTGATTCCACTAATTAACTAATCAGGGGTTTCAATCAGGACCTTGGTGGGTAAAATCAGGTGTTTTAGAGTTGGACTTTAACAAAAACCAGCACCCACACCAGGCCTTTCTGGATAACATTGGACACCCCTGCTTTAAATGCTGAATGTTCATGAAGATTTTTTATGTTTGCAGCCATTTTTCTCTACTAAAAATCATGAAAATAAACAGAAACACGATGGAATTCTAAATGCTCAAGTGTCTTGTCTTGGTTGAGCCATTTTTCTTTTCTCTATAAAGCTCAAATCATGAATTAAAAAAACTTAAATAGGATAACGCATAAATAGCCAGATTTAGCTTCTGCACTAAGGGTTCAAGTGGCTTTCTTTGCTTGAGGCAGGCCAATAATTTGCTCCTTCGGCAACATCTTTTCCATAACCACAGGATGTATCTTTCAACTCTGATGTTTAAGTGATGAGAAGCTACACACTGCAACAGTTAAGGTTAAAAGAATGGTTGCCAACTGAGACATATTACTTTTTGCAGTAATAATCCAATCATAGACTTTTAAGCATTTAAATTCAAATAGCAACAAATTTTTTTTTTTTTTTTTTTGACCAGGCAGTATTCATACACATTCTCACACTTTTGCATGAATGCTGAATACAGTCAGGTTCATAAGTATTTGGAAAGCGACACAATTTTCATCATTTCTGATCTGTTTGTTATCACAGTGGGTTTGAAATGCAACAATCAAAATGAACTTGAAGTGCAGAGTTTAATTCAGGGTTTTGTCAAAAAAAAAAAAAAAAAAAGTGAACTGAGCAAGAATTATACCGTACTTTCGCGGTCCTCCCAATTTAAGGGGCTAAAAACAAATTACAAACTGTCCTAATTATGAAATAAATAACAATTTTTAATACTTGGTTGCAAATCTGGAACCCACAAACATCAATAGAAGTTGGGTTTCCTCACCAGTACCAGGCTTTTACTATACTGCTGTCATCAATACCTTCAGTAAGTGAAATACTAGGTTAGCTGGATTCAGGTCAGATGATTGACTTAGACAGCAAAGAAAACTTCTCTTCATTGCTTTAAAAAAGTTGCTTTGGGTCATTGTCCTTCTGCTATCAGATGCCCCGTCCAACAAGTTCTGAAGTATTTGGCTGAGTCTGAGCAGATGCTATGAAGAAATTCATCGAAAAAAAGCAATAAACACCACATTTGAAATTTTTTAACCTCCAGTGCAAGAGCAACATCATTGACAGACCGGTAGACATGCCAAGTTCAGCGCTTTGCAACACGCTATATATTGCAGTTTTTAGCATGCTTTAACATCAGCTTTCATTCCAAAGCGCAATAAATGCTAAGTCAGGTTATTTGTTAGGCTGCAAGGATAAACCGCAGCTATCAGCGATGGAGAATTCTGCACTGCCAACAGGCTCTGATTGTTCAGCAACTCTTTTTTTTTTGGGAAAAAAAGCATGTGATTTCTATGCTGCAAGCTCTGCAGAAAAAAAAGATTACCTAATTTATCTGTTGAGAATGCGTTTCCCATCTGTGGACATAGTTTTCGCCCCACTAAGAGAGTTTTTGGCCACCTTGAGCAGCAAATTCAGAAAAACGACAGTGTACTACATGCAGAAGAGTATTACGAATTATTACGAGAACATGGAAATATTCACGTCAGTGATATTGACTGACCAGCATTTGACTTCAAATCCCACTGCTGTAGATATATTTTCTTTTGCCAAATAATCACATCAAAGTTTACTTTTTCACAAAATGTATTATTCTTAGATTTAATTGCATCATGTTATTGCGTTTTAACTTGTTTAGCAAGACATTTTAACAGATAAGAAAGCTCTTCTCTGCTTAGTTTTCCCATGACAAAAATTTACATTTTTCAAATCATGCTTCAAATGGACATATTTTGTTTTGCAAAGAAAATTCTTCATATCTTCTTACACAATACAGAAATTATTCTGCAGCTTTTACAAGCAGTCACATCATCAGTGAATACAAGAACTGATGACTTTGTCAATGTCTATATATTTATGGACCTTACTGTGCGCTCTTGTGCAATGAAGGCACAGGAAAGTATTCCTATTCTTTTGGTCATCGACTTTCTGATTAAATATTAACTACAGTTGCCGACAGCATGCTGTGGCAGTGAGATAACAATGAATCAATGCAGAAGGAAACAGCATAGGCTTTAAAAGGACATCATGTTTTTTTCAGGTTAAGCAACTGAGTACAATAATCAAATTGTAATCCTCAAAATGCTAGTCTCCAGTGCTTCTGAATCAAACAACAAAGGGCAGAATGTACTTTTTGATTAAGTAAAATTTAAAAACCTTTATATCTGCCTTAAAATTAAACTTAAAAAAGCACGTTAATGCTTCCTTGAAGATATAAATTTATTTCTGGATGATTTAAACACTTCTACCTCTGACAGAAGATAGACTTGAAAAATTTTGCTGCATGCAGGTCTTAAATTCAGCTGGCAGTCCAGAGATGCCATGAGGAATCGGTTGACAGAGCCATTTGTTAAATGGCTTGACGAGGATATGAACACATGGCATTTTTCCAATATCTTAAATGGATGAGCATCAAGGGGATGCTGATTGCATGAGCCAAGGCATTTAAGGATATCAGCTAAGCACCCTCAGCAAATTTCTCACAATTAAAGCATTTTATTCACCCTCATAAATGACAGGGAAAGCTACTTTCCCATCTTTTCCTTTTATTATTATATCCTTATGGGCACTTTCTCAACTCAAAGACATTTGGAGGTAAATCTGTGAGACATCAATCAAACATTGCATTAGCCTCAATTTGCAGTGCCTACCCTTTCATTCTGCAGGGCAGAATTATATTCAGATATCAGAGTCACACATGCACTTAAATTCAATTTAAAGCATCTATAATTACCTAACAATAGCTGCACAACAAGGTGTCTGAATAAGGATAGCACTAGAGTTAATGCAATGAAGCTATTCACAAATTATCCACATACACATGATGGTTTGATTAACATCGCCATTACATGGATAAATATATGTCTGAAGCATCCACAATCAGAGCAAAATGTTATGATAGCATTATGCTTAAATAAAATGGCTTGGCTCTTCTCAGGCTTGCAAAACCCCACATCAGAAAACATTGGGACAGTTTGTTGAATTAAAATTAAAACCGAGAGGAGCAATTTGTAAACTATTTTTGACCTGTAATAAATTGACATCAATGAAACAGCATGTTATTTGATGTTTTCCCACATTAATTTTAGAAATAAACATTTACTTTAATTTTGATTCTTACAACTTCTTTTTCTCAGAACAGAAGAATATTTACCACTTTGTAATGTTGTCTTTCCTTTACACAACGCCCAATAAATGTTTAGAGTATAGAGACACCGGGGATGGGTTTTCGGGGATGGGTTTCCCGATAATGTTGGATCTCAGGATTAGCGAGTGTTTTTAAGAGATTCTTGAACAACGGACGTTCTCTCGTTATGTGGGTTAGTTTAGAGCGAACTAAAGAGACGCTTTAGTTACGAATGTGTTTGGGAAACCCACGTTACTTTAAGAATGAGAGAGTCATTTAAAGAGGTTCTTTGAGTTAAGAGGCTTTCCGGAAACCCACCGCAGGTGATTAAGTGTTTCAGGTGTAATTTTGTCCCATTCTTCTTACGAACAGCTTTTATGGTGTGCAACAGTGTGGAGTTTCATTATCACATTTTGCTTTCTAAAATATGCCACGCGTTCCCTATAGGGAAGAAGTTGACTCCAGGTAGGCCAGTCCAGCACCCGGACCCTCTTAACCCTCGTCCAACCAAGGGTTTTTCTACTACAACCTGACCAAGGGGGGGGGGGGCACTGGCGATCCACAGCCCGTTTTTGCTGCTGAAAGACTAGGCTTTTCCTGGATGCTGCTTTTGTACCAGATCATGATTACAATCTCCTGGTGACATCGGCTGCTTCAAATCACATAATTGCTTTTTTTTTTTTTAACCTCATTACTATTCCTAAATTGCCTCAATCCCACCTTTTCTGGAAAGTGTTGCAGGCCTGAATGGCAGGAATTGATATATATTCACAAATAAAATAAAGTTGACCAGACAAATCATTGAATATCTTATGTTCATACTGCCAGCAATAAAATTTATGACAAAGTAAATTTGCAAATAACTTACGAAGTCTCGTAAATCGCGTAAGCCTTGTAAGCCAGTTGTCTGGTGCAACTCTTGTGTAGACATTATAGCCATGTATTTGCGTATTTCTGAAAGCCCTTTAATTATACCGCTGTCCTCTTGTAAATGTACAGCACAGTATAATTGTTCTATTAGGAACAACGTTTCCTGTTTGTTTTTGCTTACTCAATAGCGCTTAAACTTCTGTTATAGTTCAGCGCATGATTGTTGTAGGATTTGGAACCTTGTTTCCTATTTGTTTTTGCTTCTGCCTCACAAAAGGCATAATAAAGCCTATTTCATCTTCACATCTGAATCCAGTCTGCACATTCCATTTTTCCAGTGCACTTTACTCAGTGCACTGAAAAAGCCATTACAGAAATGCATGGTAAACTAGAGTTATGGATCAAAATATGCTGCACACAAAAACTGCTTATGTCAATAATGGCACAAGCCCATCCTAGTTATTCTCTTTTCAATATAGGGCAGAGCTGCACGTTTCACCTTTTCTTACACATTGCAACTGCATTAATTCCATACCAAATCGAGTCAAGGGCAAGACTCAAACAAATCTTGTTTAACGGTTACATCTTATTTCACCAAAAAGTTCTATGCAATCAAATAGAAGGTGAGTACTTGGTACGATTTGGCCCCTCAGTAGGAAAGTTGATACACAATATCGAGAAATTTGTCACATTGGGTTTTTCAACAAATAAGAACAAAACCCTGGTACTGAGAATATAGGTTTTTTTTTTTTTTTTCAAATTCACGTCATTTGACATTATATTGGATTATGTGCAGTCATTCTTTATCTTTCTTTTATATCCTTGAACCATATTCCTTTCCTCGAGCCTTCCTTCAAAGCAAAATCTATCATGACAAGTGCATATACAGTACAGTCTTATTGGCTTTTGACCACTTCCCTCTCTACTATCCTTGTTGCCAGAATGTGATTCAGAACACAGCTGAATTCATTACACAGTAGTAGGTTGTTTCCTGTGTGAAGCTATGTGTGCCTGTGTGACTGTGCATGAAAAAGAGAGAGAAAGAATGACAGTGAAAGCAATCAAGAGAGAAAATTTATTGCGTCATAAAATATTGTGAATAAGTACTCCCACACACACATCCACATATAGACACGCACACACACACACACACACACACACACACACACACACACACACACACACACACACAAAGATGGACATAAACATGCTATGAAAATTTGATGGCCAGACTGCTGAAAGCCTAATTATATTATATTAATTATATTATTATCAGAAACCCAGTAGCTAATTCCACAAATATCGCACTGATTTTGAGAATGTTCAATGTGACAATTAATGTGAAAAAAGTGCCCAAAACCATGAATAAAACTTGCCCAAAACTGGAATCATGCAGATGTTGGCTATATTGCGAGGTTAGCTAGACAGAATACCACAATAAAAATATCAAAACTCACTTTATTCTCTCCTCTGTTTATTAAAACAATACCATTTTGAACATAAACAGCAAATATTGTCTTATTATTTAAAATGTGGAGTGCCTTTTTGTTTACTTTCAAAGCTAAAAATAGGAGAATTGTTCTCATCTCAGATTGACAGGAATCTCAGATATCAGGGTGTGGACCTCAAAACATGAAATTCCACGAAACAGCCATTCAGCTGTTGAGGCCGTGATTCTGGTGTTGGAGTTACATCAGATGTGACCTCTTCACTTACCCATGGGACCCCATACCCTCCGCACCCGAACTGTGTATATTTCAATCAGTGGCGGATCTAGGATTTTTCTAAGTAAGGGGCCATATTTCTCACAGAGGGGCCAAGTATTTGTCCAACATTCATGTACACAGTCACATTTATGATAAGGTGTGTGTATATATATCTCACCAGTCATACCTTTTTCAAACACTTTAATTTAAAAAAAAGTGTAGACAGTGCAACTCATTTTAAATTTTACATTTGAGCATGAGCAACTCCAACAGAAATGCAATAATATTCAAAAACATTAAGCTGAAACCATGTTGTCTAACTATCAGACCGCAACTATTCAATTCAAAATTAAGAAAAGGACTTGAAACCTTGAAATATCAAGGTGAGCTTTGGTAGAGGTGCAAGAATTCAAGTATTCAGGATACTGAAATTATCCTTCACTCAGCAAAGTCCAAATTTTTTCACTAAACATATAGCCTATGATATTGTAAATCCTACGTATTTAATGTAATATTGAAATACTACAATTTCATGACTAAACACAACATGAGATTACACAATGTGCAAGTAGTCTAATCTTCAGTGAGACAGAGATCCAGATAAATGTAAAGGCAATGCCAACATTCATACAAACTTTGCTGTGGTCAAGTAAGTTGGATCTGCACGTTGATTTCTACACTGTTCCTTTAATTTAGGATACATTCATTTACTGTTTTCACTATTTTTATTCACAACTCACAAACAGAGGTAAAATATTGAGTGCACATTAACTAAAATGTGGTGGAGATTCTCACAATAGCCCTTCATTATAATTACTACTAAATTGGTACAAACAAGTGTGTTATGAGTTTTAACATTCAAGTTACCAGCTAATTGCTAAAGTTGCTCTTCAAGCAGAAAATGTGCAAACATTTAGCGCCAATGTCAATTGGGAATTAACAGTGTGACCATTATGTATCTTCTGTGCCTTTTCATATCAATATCAGCCATATTACAGAGTTACTGTTGTTGCTGTACCAAGATGATGTCTGCAGGGCTCTCAACTCTCACGCATTCGCCGTGAGATTTAGTGCTTCATTCATGTTCTTGTGCTGTAGTCAGCAATTATTCAATCAATGCAATGCGTGTGTTTCACGATCGTTCAAACTATTTTAATGAAATAAGACAATTTGAAACATTTTTATGCAATTCCTTGCTTCCAACCCCTGAGTGAAGAAAAGCGTGAGAAGTCCAGAATCATAATTGATTTCCATATTACTAACGGTGAAATCCACTGTAAAGGCCTATTCAGACCAGGGCGAAGCGAAAAAGCGGCACGAATTTGCCGAATATTCGCTGCATGAAAATTCCGCGTGAAACCATGCACACCGGACTCCGTGCAAAATTCCGCGATCTTGCGTTCCAATTTCACACAACAGACAAACAAATCCACAGGATATTTAATCAAATGACAGCAGCAGCAGCAGCGACGATGACATTTTTTGTATGTATCTAAACGATAACCTTAGACTCACATCTACTTTTGCGTGACAGACGTTCATCGCCGTAGCCACGTAGCGTTTTCATTATTGATGTCTGGAGCTGGTCTTTCAGCTCGTTGTTCAAGTAATCATCCCGCCTCTACTCATAGAGGACAGGATGCTGGAGAACAGTATTAATGAGACGCTCTCCTTTGTTTGTCTCCGTGCTATGCTATGTACTGAGTTTGTATCTAGTTTATGTGACTTTGCAGTTTGAGGTTTGAATGCTGTAGCGTGAATAGAAACAAAGCATTTCATTGGCTAAAAGTCTAGTTTCGCAGATGGATTTTCGCAAGTGCGGATGTTTTTTCTGCCGCACGAAACTTCCGCCTTGGCGTGAAAGCTTACATTAGCACCCATGAAATAAGCTTCTATAAATATCCGCGCGAATAATCCGCATGGAAATTCGCGCTGGGTGTGAATGGGCCTTGAGACTGACCCTTTCTTTTCATACTGAACTGCTACCAAACATTATGGTTAATGTTAACACAAAAATGCAAATTACAAAGAAGTAACATACACTGATTAGCATGTATTAGCGAAAGCTAATGCTAACTAATAGCTTACCGCTGCTTCTTAATTTAATGTTTCTTAGACTTGAGCTGAGTGACAGCAGCAATTAACGTTCTTTCAAACGTTAATGACAACCATGGGGATTTACAATTCAAAACGTTGACTGCCATCGAGCGGTTATCCGTGTCTTCTCCAGCCCACCTGTTGCTGTGCTATTGCTGGAGTGTGAACCAGTGTTCATTCAAATTCTCATCTTCTTCTGTGAGCTTTATTTACGGTGATATGCCTATTTGGCGCAGTACTGCCACCAACTGTTGAGCCTGGAATTGCATTCACCTATAATCTGACTGTCATTCTCGAACAAAACGACAGATGAGTGATAGGACAGGGGAACTTCAGGGGGCCAATTCGATTTCAGATGGGGCCAATGCCCCCATGGTCCCGCCCCTAGAACCGCCACTGATTTCAATATACACTCCCAAGACAAAAAATGGGCCAAGAGCAAAATGGCAAAAAACTAAACTTTTAATGGTCGTTATAACAAATCATGCGCTTCTGAGACCTTCTGTGGCATCATTTGCTTTTTATCTTTAGGGGCAGTGCAGGGGCGCCGGAATAATTTCAGATGTGCAGCGGCCAAATATATCTACAAATATTCAGGCCAGTTCATGCTTTTGAGTGTGGGAAAGTATTGTAGAACGGCTTGCATCCCACAGTTGAAAACCTGTTTTTTTCCAAAGAGGAAGGATCAGACGTTATTTTTGACTCCTCTCTCTGTAAAACGCAGGCCGCAAGTTTATCCACAAGCCTTAAACATTTGCTGTTATTTTATCCATTTTTTCTTTAATCTTTGATAATTTCCTGACCAATGATTTGTTGTTAAGAGAATTATAAGCTACACATTTTGCCATTATGGCCCATTTTTTTCACCCCAGGAGTATAAATTTATCAAATCTAGGAACCACTTTGTGTTACAAGTTAACATTTTATGAAGTAATTAAGAAAAATATAGTTGAGTGGACTGTCTAAAATGTTCACATCTATAAACAGTTTTCAAGCAGCTTGGCATTTTCCTGTGAGCACTGAAAACTGCCAACATACTGTATCAATGTTGCCAATTGATGGCTTACAAGTGACAAATCTCAGATAGTTTCTGCTCTGCCAGTCTAATCACATAATCTGAAACCCACCTACTGATGCTGATACAGCCGTAATATAATTTCTCATATTGTGACCATAAAATGTGTATAATGATGTCTAGAATCCCTGTATATTTGTAATACAAAGTTAAACCTATGTTTCGAATCACCCTCTTCCATCAATTCCGGTTGAAATGCATATCATATAAGCCATCACTATGCTTAAAGCATGGTAGCAACTCGGTTTTGTAAAAAAAAAAAAAAATTATGGTAAATTTTTCGTGATTCTTTTTTATTTTTTAAATATCTGACTGAAGGAATTGCTCAGAATTAGAATCCTAAAGATAAAGTAGAAATCACCTTAAAAATGGCTGGGCAATTGAAGTCACAGAATAGTGAATGGAAGAGTAAATCAGCATCATTAAATGCTGATAATTTCTTTCAAGCCTCTTCATTGTACCATAAACCCTGAGGGGCATGGCAATAAACATTTCCAAAAGTGTTAGATTTGTGATTGATAATTAAAGAAATGTCCTAAAATGACCAAAAATGCAGGTCCTTCCAAGTATTTTAACAGGTTTTAAATAGCTCATTGCAGCAATATAATGTCAACATACTGTATGATCAGTGTGCACAATAAATAATGACACAGTGACACATTTTTAGTTAACTTTCAGGTCTGCTGGCAAAACCTATCACTGGATATGAATTAAATTGAACATGCACCGTAAATGCTGAAGAAGAGACTGATGGCAAGAAGTATGCAAAATGTGTACAAACTGAAGAAGGCTGCAGTACTGGCCTGGAGGCGCATCACCAGAAAAGATACCCAGCATCTGGTGATGTCTGTGCATCACAGCCCTCAAGCAGTCATTGCATGAAAAGATTTTAAAGAAACTTCAATGATAGTTACTTTATTCAACATTATGTTAAATTGTACAATTATTTGACCCCTTTGTGCAGAATCCATATGTGGCTATTTATGCGTTACCCTATTTAAGGCTTTATAATTCAAGATCTGGGCCCCTATTCACATAGCATCTTATCTTACTGCTAGGAGTACTCCTAAGTCGCGCTAAAACATTTTATGTAGGAGTAAAATCTTAAAAGTTATTCACAAAGCCGCTGAGATCAACTTTTAGTTCATAAAACTGGTAACTCCTAGAATAGGAGTAGCTCTGAGATAGGTGGGAGTAAATCTCCGTTGCTATGGATGACGTCAATTCTCATGCACGAGTCTTGGGAAAACGAGCACAGTGATTGGTTGTTTGCTGGCAGGGCGGTCCATTGAAAAAAATATCCCACATACAACCCATGGAGGAAAAAATGAGGAAATAGTCCAAGCGGCTGGTTTGTCCCATAAAATAATGGCAGTTGCTAAGGGTACGGAAGTTTTCCAATGCATTTCAACGTAGAGAAGTACGGCAGTCCCAATTTAAACACTGCCCTAACCCTAACCCTTACCCTAACCTTAATGCTGGCCCCAAACGTATCTTCTCCCCTACTTGTACTTCCAACCTTTAATAGAATTTTATTAGATAGTCTATATTATCTATAGAAACTATCGCAAAGTTAGACTCTGTGTTAAACAGTAGCATGTTGAGCATTACGGAAATGCACAATGCGCGGCCCCACACATCACGCTATAGGCAAATGAACGTACACAGAAGAGAGGTAATTGTAAAAACGTTAATAACATGAAACGAGTTATTAATGAAACGCGTCATTTGCCCCAATGATTAGCAACTTATTACCCAATGAGAATATGTTGCGATCATTTAAATGTCGAGCCGTTCAAGTTTGTTTGCCCTAAATTGTCATGGACGAAAGTTCAAAAAGGACGCAAAAGCCCAACTGGAGCTACGACCGGTTACTGCTGCTGGCCCAGTTGGTGCTGGTGCGAAAGCATGTAATCAAAGGGAAATTTGGCTTGGGGGTGAACAGCAAATCCAAGCGGGATGCGTGGGATAATATCAGTCTACAGATCAATGCTGCATTCAGACGACTGTGAGAAGCGGTGGTATGGGCTGCAATCGCAGGGGAGGTCCGAGATTGCACCCTATACACGGGCAATCATTCAAACAGGAAAGCATACTTAGCTTGTTTGTAATTTATAGCCTACAATTTAAATATGTATACAAAATATGACATAGGCTGGTATTACTATGATGATCTATTAAATGTGACCCTTGCTCAACAGCCTAATAAAATAATTCATGCAAAGCAGGAGGAGGTACAGCACCAAAGCCACTGTCCCCGATCAAGTGGTATCCCGCAGGCACATAATGCCTGTCAAATAATTGGCATAAGCTGCTTTCCGTTAAAATGCGAGTCGTGCGTGGATCCTGGCCATTTCGCAACAATGTCCAAAATATTGTATTCGGCATTAAATAGGCCTACTATCTGGGTGTTGATGGAATGAACTTTTTTTCTATTTACAAATACCTCTTCATATTGGGTCGGAGAAATAATTCAAATATGGGTCTCGTCAATAGCACCGATGATACCGGGCATACCTGAGATGGGCATGAATTCTGTGTTGTTGGCGAATGTCCATTGGAAACCAGATAAACTGTCGGATGATATGGGGTTCACAGAGCGCATTGATTGTTTGCTGAATTGTGCGACTGACAGATGATTGTGAAATCCCTAAATTGTCTGCGTTGCAAAGTTGCATTTTTCCGGTTTTTGTCAAACATTTTATTTCGGGGCTTATTGGGTTGTTTCTCATGGTTGGACACGTAATTCTCTCCCTCCCAAGTCAACAACAAATAAAATCCCTTTACGGTCGATCCAATATCTTTTCAACGACTGCGCATCATTCAGAATTTCCAAGTCATTCCGTCTTTCAACAGCAGCAGCAGCCATTTTCCAATTCTTTGTGAATAGGTTTTAGAGAGTTAGGAGTCCTCTTGACTACTTTTAAGCTCTCCCAGACTTAGGAGCTACTTTTAGGCCTAAAATGCTTTGTGAATAACACTTAGTAAAAAAAATTGGGGGTCCTAAATTTACGACTGACAGGCCCATTTTTTTAAGGAGTTTCTCTTAAATCTGGCCGTTAGGACCTACTTTTAGCACTAAGATGCTTTGTGAATACGGGCCCTGAGCTTCACAGAGAGGGGAAAGGGCTTAAATGAAACAAGACACTTGTAGAATTTAGAATTACATTGTATTTCAGTTTCTTTTCATAATTTTAGCTCAGAGTGAGGGCCACAAACACAAACAATCTTCATGCAAGTTCGGCAATGAAATAAAAAAAATATTGAGAATTGAAAAATGGCTGGGAGTTAAAACAATATATTTCTGGGATCATAAACTCCTTGAGCACAAGTGTACTATATCTGACAGTTATTTTGAAATTATCTACTGTTTATGCACCAAATAAAATAGCTCTCCAAATGGCTGCCCAAGCTGTCAGAGCCCTCAAAATTACACACTGTCAAATTACGAAGTAATCATATGGATAACACAAATGATTTTTTAGCGGAATTTAGCATGAGACTGTCAATATAGGTGCGGAGGGACATTAATAGTCACCAGTAACCTCTCCAAACCAAAAAATGCTTTTTCTCCGTGATAAAGATTAGAATTTGTCCATTTTCTATTAAGCTGCATCAGCCAGCACACATACTCATTGAAAGAAAAGCTTATTTTACGGCCAGACCGTTCACTTGGTTAAACAATACATTTCTGGGATTATACACTCCTTGACCACGTGTGCTTCATCTGAGTGTGATATTCAAACTTATCAACAGTTTATGAGCCAAATAAGATAGCTATCCAAATGGCTCTACACATTGTTCGAGCCCTCAAAATTGTGTACTGTCCAATCATCAAATAGTAATTTTTAACACAAATCAACTTTTGACTCATAAAGTTCAATTTGAACTTATGCTTTTCTAGTGGAATTTAGCATGAGTTAATCAATATAGGTGCGGGTGGAGATCAATTGTCACCAGTAACCTCTCTGAACCAAACACATGCTTTTTTCCATGATTAAGTCCAGAATTTCATCCATTTTTCATCAGAGCCCTTTCAGCAAACACACGTACTCATTAAAGAAACTGCTTATTTTACAGTCAGAACGTTCCCACAGCAACGGAAAGCGTGCTGTTTCCACCTCCGCGCACCCAAGCATAAGCGCTTTCCACATCCTAAAAGGAGCAAGCATAATTCATTGACAGTAATATCTGAAGTACACCTTATTTTTTTACAATACAGACATTCCACTATCAGGAAAAAGCAGGCAATATGCTACCATAGATTGAACAAAATCAGTGCAACGCATGTAGGGAGGGGTTTACCATAGTCCTCAACCTGTTTGCATATAAAACGCGTGAAAACCTAGGCATTCTGTTTCATTTAATGCTGTATAACCTCTAAAACAGATCACAACATTGAGCAAAATTCCACCATATACATTACCATTAGCAAAGCCTAACAGTTACTCATATTAACCATGGCTACGGAGATAAACAGAAAATTAAAAATAGCTTGCCAGCTAGCTATAAGTAATGTATACTCCAAACAACCATAGCTCTAAGACTCTCCATCACTGACTTCCTCCTTCAGAGAATCAATGCTATCAGGCTTAAGGAACCCTTCAGTCTGGTTCCATTTGGAATGACTTCCATTGTCCATGTCCGTATCACATTTCCATCTCGTAAATTTGACCTGAGCACTTCTGGGTTGCTTTCAGCAGTGTTGTTTTCAATGCGCTCACATCATTCAGTTGCGCAAAGTTGAGAGGATGCGACCTAACTCACTGTTATGCAACGGTTTAAATACTTTTTCGGAAGGTCAAATCAAAGTTTTTCAATTATCCTGAAAAGTTTATACTCTCTGGAATTGGATAGAAAACTTATCAATCTATAGCTAATTACCAGGTAAGTTTCACCTGCGCATGAACTGTAACTGTGCCTTCAGCAGATAGGAGATCATTTTTATGAACTGCTGGATAGGTACCCTGGGTGAGTATATGAGGCAATTTGCACATTAAGCTTGGCTGAGGAGTTTAATTCATACAGTTCCTGAGAAACAGTGATGAGACTTAACTTGTCCACATTCTAAATCATTTACAGGCACCGCTTTGTCATGAATAATCAATAACCGTTTTGGGTGTGCAACCAATTGATAGGATTGTGAACCTGCGTCCATAAATGGAGCAGCTCTTGCCTGCTGGCGTCAACATCTGCGGAGAGCAGCTAAGGAAATTTGGGCCAAAAATGCAATGTTTTGCTCAGGGCACAAAATGTCTACTCCTATGCAATGTCAGCAGTTATATTAGACCCATAGCCACTGAAGGAGCATGACATGCATTGTGTCGTGGGCGGCTATAATGGTCCAAAAAAGTAACCATACTAATCATACCATACCCTCTCATCTGAAGCAGTCAGAAGCAGAGCACTTGCTATGTTCTACTGTACTAGTCATACAGTTCCACACACGTAATGGGAAAGAAGCAATGACATAGCTCTCCCTTCTTACAATGGCCAGCCACAGGGAACCAAAATGACTTATTCAAACATACACCTAATCCTCAAGACAGACACGAGGGTTGAAAGAATAGTGTATGTCCAAATTGGAGGGGGGGGGGGTAGATTTGTTAGAGTATACTAAATACACATGCAGGTACAGACATTTGTGTTTCCACACATGTACGTATGTAAATCATACATAATTACTTCACCCACAATGTGACTCTTTGTAGTTCAGTTATGTTTACAATGGTTAAGCACCACCCATTGCTTCATTATGTTTATGGAATTATGGAAATGCACTCACTGCAGTGCTTTTGTACCTCCTCGGTTGAAATCACTACCCAAAGGATACAAGAACCATACTGTTGTTGTAAACACGTCCAAAAATTGCGCATTTATTTGACAGTAGAACTACAGTTTATTCTCATAATAAACCTGACAGTATCATTGGTTATTTTAACTCAATTAAAGACACAGACTTCTTGTCCACATATCATGTTTTTATAAAACTTTTAATTAGATTAATTTAAACATCAGAGTTTTTCATACACACGTTTAACTTGGTTGCACTGGGAAGCTGTGTTACAGAGAGTAACTCCAATCAGAGGCTCTCCTAACCATTAAAATGGTAAGCATGTCAATCGAAGTTTAATTAACAGCGCAATTAAAATAACATACACCTTATCCTTGCCATCTAAGTTCAGAAATCAAGTCTCACACTTACTGATGAGAACTAGACTGAGGAGAAATACAAGCTACGAACTTTCGAATGCTCAATAACAGAGAAACTTAATGTTCCAGTAACCTGGTGGATTCTTGGTGGCTAAAATCCACCCACATGGTGACCCCAAGTGAACCTGTCTGCTGGAAGCTCTTTATCATAACTGGATAATGACAGAGCAGAGGTTCAATCTGGTGAGCGCTGCCCTCAAGGTAAGCATATTTACTGCTCAAGCCCACCGGGAACCCAAGCGATACCCTATTAAAACAGGTTTACAGAATGTATCCTGAAACGGAGGTGCGTTTCAAGATCGCATAAGCAAATGCTGTAGGCATACTACAGTAGTACCATACACATCTGTTGGCTTATAGCCTTTAATTTATTTTGCTGTAGGCCTAATGTCTATTGTAACCTGCAGTTCTTGATACTGTATAATATGCACTACAGCACAAGGTTGTATTTTTATAAAATATACTGCAGTCTGGAGTAAATGTTCATACATGGCATGAATTGTCTTCATATTTTCACAGCAGACCAATCAAGTATCATGCATCATACCAGTTCATATGGTCTCACACAAGATCTCATACATTTGGATAAAATCTTAAGAGAATGTATGTAGTGACAGGAGATTTTTTTTTTTTTTTTTTTTTTTTTTGGAATTTGCCCCAAGCCTGGGAGGTATGTTGCTTACAATTCTCTTCTGTATTCTCACTTGCCACTGTTAACCTCTACACACTAATCAATGTTTTTTTTTCCCAAAAAAAAAAAATGCAATTAAGAGTTGCACAAAGTGATATTCTATAGTGTCATAATGTGAAAAGGGATGGAATGTTGCCCCAAGGTGAATACAGTTGATAACAGTCTGAAGTACCATTCATGGACTCGGACCACATTACCCATTTTAGTGACATAATGCAATCTCTACAGTTCTAATGCTTGATGAAAGGGCATACAAAAAACAAGAGTGAGCAATTTTTTCATACCTGTCTGCGTAGGTCCCTCGTTTTTTTGGTCATCTTGTCAATGGCATTATTCAAGAGGTCACCTTTCTCTTTCCTACCTGTCTGCATAGGAACAAGAAACAATTTTCGTCAGCATACTTTCATTTTACCTTTTCTCTACAGCACTATTGGTTTCAGGGCAAGACTAAACCAGGAACAAAAGTTTAGTTGGCAAAATTCCATTTTTGGTTGACACAAACAACCATTCTGTTTTCTTGAAATGTGTCACACCATTCACATTGGTTTGACTAGTAAAACTTGGAAGAAAAAAGCATATTGCTATGTATTTTATATTATGAAAACATGCATAGTAGTAAGATGAGGATTTGATTGTTTAGCTGCTCAGAAAACAGACAGGGCAG